>JAJPEM010000004.1:2634812-5269625 GCA_022985005.1 Trichoderma koningiopsis
GATGAGATGAGATTGGAGTGGCCAGATCTACCAGGATGCGGCCATGCACGAAGACTGTTCTGGCGACCGAAATCCAGGGACAGAGAGCGAGAGACAGAATCAACAAGGTAGAGGCAGAGAGAGACAGAGAGACTACAGTACTACTGTATGTAACAGGCAAGGAGTGACTAACAGAAGACATGGTTCCTGGCCACGGTGCATGTACGAGGACCCAAACGGCTGGTTTTTCTCCTCTTCTGCCCATCCACCCTTCCGGGCCCCATCCAGCGAGGTGGTGGACATTCCGGTAGTCGCTACTAATGCTTCTTGGGACGCAAAAGAACCGCTTCCAAAGGACGCTATCAGCAGCATCACCGCCGATAGTTCTGACCACAACGGACTGGATTCTGCGGTCGCTGCAAGCACGGCACTCCCGCGTCTGGCAGCAGCAGCAGCTTCACCAATTCACATCACCATACAGCGAGCTAGTTGAGCACCAAGGCGGGCACTCTCGGGCTCCACGGGAGCGGGCCATGGCCTCGTGGACGCGGAGACTACTCTGTCCATCATTAATTGACGTCTCTTCTCTGTCGGGATTGCACTAACGCGAATGGCGTGCGCATGTTAAACAAACCCCTGGCCCACCGGGACGTCAGCTCTGCGCACCATGGGCGCTCCCAAGATGGGGACCTTTTTTCAGCTCTGGGCCATCCTTACACGTTCATTTGCAGCGCTCCGCCAGCTGAGGTGCGAGAGGTGGCCGCCACTGCGTCGTGACCAAAGCCGCTGTCCTTGCTGAAACCAGAGGCCGACTGTGATTCGTCGCTTCGGGACCGTCAAGGCAAGGGAGGAGGTGCTCACTGGCAGCTTGACCGATATTCGCAGTGGAAAATATCAAGCCGTGTTTGGAGGGGCTTCCAATTTCCTGCCTCTTCTTGCGCGGAGGTGACCGATGCCTCCTCAGCCGCATGGCCCCTTTTGCGCAAGGAGAAGGCAGCTATTCTTCTGTGCGAACGATGCAGGAGGCGGCATGAGGACACTTGCATGGCACCGCGCATGCGCATTAAACGAGACATACGAGCATCACGCATCATCACCTGCAGCCCGAGGAGGCGTGAAACCGTCTTGTGTCAGTATTACTGCAGGATCCTTTCTAGAACGGACGCACAGAAGAGTGCGATGCCCTCCTACAGTACAGTACCCAAGTACTGTACAAGGTACTGCAGCAGATCCTTCGAGGGACGTAAGCGTCTGGAGAGGTGGTCCTTTGGCCAGTGGCTCCGGTGGGCTGGAAACACCAAGAGCTTGTCCAGACAGAGACACGGACGGGGAAACCTTCTTCGCCCACCCTGGTCTCCCAGACTAGCCGCCGATGCGCCAAAGGGGAGCTTTTGTTTACGGGCGAAGCAGACACCCCGGCTGATGATCATGAACCACTGCGCAGACCGCGCTGCCGTTTCTGGCCAAACGGTGACGCACAGTATTTGCATTTGTATCTGCCTTTGCATTTGCTGTCTAGTCCAAATTTCTAATCCTTTACGTGATGCGCGCACCGGAAGAAGAGGACTCGCAGCGCCGGCCTATGGGCGCACGGCTCGGTGGCAAAACAACAGACACGCCTCTGTTCTCGTGAACGCCAGAAATTCCCGGTTTCACTCACGCGATGCCCTGGGCGCCAACCACCGCTCAGCGAGACTTGCTTTTTGTGGCGGTTGGTCTGTCGGGGAGACAAGAGACGCCCCACTGCCGTCGGATTTCGCTTCAGCAGAGGAGCCCACCCACGCTCACTCTTGTATTACTGCTGCTAGTATTACTAAGTATCTCGCAAAGGAATCGAGCACTCGTCTAGTACGAGCAAGCCAAGTACAGTATTACTCTTGTGCTACGAGATCTACTGTCAGCGCTGGTTCTCGCCGGAAAAAACGAACGGGCCCTGCCCCTGTTCCTCTGTCGCCAAGCGCGCATCTCACGAGGAGCAACGGCCATGTCTCAGCAAGCTCAAGCCTCAGCAGCCGGAAGAATCAACACGAACTGGCTCTATATACGCAAAGAAGCAGCCTCCGGCCAAGGGACCCGGCGAGCGACAGCCATTCCCATCTAACAACCCCGCTGGAGCCGCGGGACTGGGACCTTGACGCCATACCCGCGCCGTCCTTGGGATCCCCCTTGCTGGCGTTCTCTGCCGTCGGGACCGATGCGCTGCCCTACAGTATCTTTGCAAAGTCAGCATGTAATATGTGCCAGGCCTCGTCAACTCCGTGCACAGGCCTGTCGGTGGTCGTACCAGCCCACGGGAAAAACTGGGACAACCGCCTTCTTGCAGCCTGTCGCGCGTCTTCGAGCCCAAACAGGCGATCAGCAATGCCTGGCCTGCATGTCGATAAGGAGCAGCGTTCTAATTATATCTAGGGCCTAGCCAAGGCCTTCCCCTACGACCGGTACGACGCACATTGTACCGTATGGAGCTGTGTCTGGCATGGCAGAGCAGGAATCCTTGTGTGCCCAACTTTGGCGCGGCCGCAACACCCATCAATCATGGCGCTGCTTATGACAGGCAGACATTTTTCTGACCCCCTCCACTGCGCGCCACCCTCTCTGCCGTGCTGCGCCCAATGAAGAGACCGCAGCCGGCATGCGATTCGCAGCGCCCATCTGGACGGAGCATTTTAGTGCCTACCCCAGTCATGGCCCGTTCGCTCCCGCGGACAGGGCTGGCTCAACCACGCGGCGGCGTCTCCACCACGTCTCTCCTCCCGACATGGTTCTGTCAGCCTCGGACCGGGTCTAGCTGCGCTGTGGGAGCTCTGGTTGGCCTGGGGGTGCGCCAGAGGGATTGCTCGCACGTCCGTGTACAGGTACCCAGTACGAGCGGCGCGCGAGCTGATGCTGTCGACACCGCTTTGAGAGAGACTCGAGCTCATCCCATGCCGTTTTGTCTGGTTTTACATGCACCCCATAGCTCAGCTGCCCGCCCACGGCTCGTCATGGAACCAGGATCATGAATCCAAGGGCTTCACCATGGAATCCGGCTATGTTGGCCCGCCGGGGTCCCGTCTGCTCCCACACATTGGACATACATGTAGACTACTTGCGCGCTCTCTCTCTCCTTCTCTGCCGCTGCCGTCACGACCGCCATACTCCATGCTCCAGCACCCGCGGGGAATGCGTTGTCCTGTTTCCTATATTTGTCCCTCGAAAGGCGTCCAGCGTCGTATCGTATCTGGAGAACGGCGTTTGTGAACCAGCGAGGCTGAGGCTGGGACGATCGCCGACTCGCCCACCCCAACCCGCCGCGGGTTGACTTCCTGTCGACCACTCTTGTCTCTCTTACACCACCCAACATACCCTTGCTCTCCCTTATCCGTGCTTTTTTCTTCTCAACGAGTCTCGGCGTCTTAATCCATGATCTTTACAGCTTCACTTCACACACGTCACGGCACTAGCAGTACCTCCTCGCAGCAGGCTGGGCTGTGTGTATACTAAGATAGCCCTCTTGTGCTCCACGACGCCCTGGTACCTGCTTCCTCCCATCTTTATTAAACCTGCATCTCATCTTGGATCTGGGCCTGGGTTTTTATCCACAATGGGGAGCCTCAGGAACATTATGAATGTCGAAGACGACCACGCCGATCCTCACTCCATAAGAAGGGACCGAAGGCCGACTTCAAGAAGCGCCATCGATCAAGATCTCTCCGTCCCCATGCCCAGATATAACATCCCTGTGGATCTGTCCGGCCAAACGTCTCTTCCTCACATACTTCACCCCGCAGCACAACCCCTGGGATATAATAACCATCCTGGAGGCCGTCGACGCAGCAACACGAGCACTGACTCCATGGACTCTTCCTATGGGCAAGGTCAGAACCATTCATCAGCATACTACACCGGAGCAAACATGAGGCCCATCATCCCAGGAGGCTCTTCAGGGGAGCACCCTGTCAAGCTGACGCCCATTACTGGAAGAGTCAGTCGGGCCAAGAAGGGGGTTCCTGTTCATACGTGTGATACCTGTCGACCACCAAAGGTATAGTCACTCATCATGACCATCATCATCATCATCATCATCATCATCATCTCTTACATCTTGTGTTTTGTTGAGGGCTTATGCTAACATGGGATCTCCTCTTCTCACCTGGAAGACATTCACAAGAGCAGAACACCTAAGGTATGTCGTTGCTCAACACACACACACACACACATACATCCTCTCTCATCTCATCCTTTCATCATCGAACGTTGGCTCACTCTCATCTCTACAGACGACATCAGTTGGGCCATCAGCCTCCTGAGCTATCTTGCACCGTCTCCGGCTGTAAGAAAGTATTCCACCGCAAGGATCTCTTGGACCGACATCTTCAAAGACAGTAAGTCTTCTCGCCTAACCCCCAACATCATCTCAACCACTCGAACGAGTGCTGAACATTGGCAACAGTGGCGAACAAGAAGGCAGACTGAAACGAGACTCGTCCCGGCGGCGTCGATCTGGCAGCAGCCCAGCTCGACCTTACAGCAGTTCACCACCCGCACCCTCGATGCAAGCAGCCTCACCCTACGTCGCCGCTGCCACAACGCCTGCCTCCAGCATGGGAGTGCACCCTGGCCACTGGTCATCAGTCAACAGATCGACGCCTCAGGGAAGCGTGATGCAGTCGCCGCACATGCATTCGCCGCACATACGAGATACACAGAGCACATACCAGATGGCGGATATCGGCGTGGTAGATCCCAGTATGGCCGTACAGATGCCAGATTCCAGAGTCGTCACAGGCTATAGCGAAGCTCGTCCTGCTGGACTGAGCGCGCTGAACCCCCCCGTTCCCGAGCTCTGTATGCCTGAAACCACCTCTCCAAGCATCACCTGGACGGATAGCTCGGGCATTCCATCAACTGCTTCAGGAAGTGCTTACTCTACCCCTGCACCTGGCAGCTCCAAGTTTCAACAATCGTCGGGTCGGGCTCACAACACCGAGTGGACGGCGCAAATACCATCATATACCACATCCCCAAGCCCCGTCATTGCCGATGGCAGCTATGCCATACCTTTTGCTTACGCCACTACCCCTCCGCAAGTCTATTCCTCGGTCTATGGGGATAACATAGGGACTCCCTTTCCTACCTACGAACACGCCCCGAATCTTTATAGCCCGCATCAAATGCTTGACAATTCAGTCCGCAGCATAACTCCGCCCCAGATGATGGTGGGCCAGTCGAGCGAGACTCTGATTGCGGCACCGTCTGCGCTGCCCGTAGACCGCATGATGTATCCTCGCAATGGCGGTCGCGAGCCTGTAGATGCTCTGGGTCTTTACTCTCTATTGCCCGCGCCTGCAATCCTAAGCCAGCAAATTCGAGATATGATCCCTACTTACATCGAGGTATACTGGGATAAAGTGCATTCCCAGCATCCAATCATCCACCGACCAACATTTGAGAACCCCACGAATATACCCGAAGATCAACTCGAGATACTCAAGTGCGCCATGGCGGCTGTCGCCACTCAGTTCCTCGAGCATGTAGAGCATCGCGCCAATGGTCACCAGCTGCATACCTATGCAATGGACAAAGCAAAGATGGTAAGAGAAAATGAAAAAAAAAATCAGACTAATTGCAATAGACGAGTGATAGCTAACATCCATATTCTAGTATACCGACTCTGGAGCTCCAGAATGGCCGATTGTGCAAGCTACAATTCTAGGCGAATACTATGCCGTCTTCCGAGGAAGAAATAAGAAGGCATATCAGAAATCGCCTCGCTTTGAGGCACTTTTCCAAATGGTTAGTCCTCATTAGATTTATTGGTTCTCGTTCATGAACCGACAATTTTTTTTCTGCCCTCACGTAAAGCGTTTTTTTGGCTTCGTCTTTGGTTTCTTTTTTTTTTTTTTTCCATGTCTTTTCTATTATGCTGTTTTCTGGGATTTTTTATGTCTTGTCTTCTCGTTTCATGATTACGAACGTCTCATGGTACCCCTTCAAATCTATGTTTTCAAAATTTCATTTGAATTTTCTTGCTCGATATCAAATGGTTCTTTCCTCTACTGTATTACTATATTTTCTCTCTTCTTTTCTTTTCGCTCTCTTCTACTCTCTTTTCATTTATTTCCTTTTCATTTATTTCCTTTTTCTCTATTTAAAATCTGGTAAAACGAAAAGCGTCATCTTATATCTTACTCATTTATACCTTGAATGCAGGTCATCAACGCACAAACCACCTACCCATCGAACATGGAGTCGTGCAACGCTTCCCAGCAATGGAACATTTGGATCCATGTGGAATCGAGGAGGCGCCTTTTAGCCGCTTGTTTCCTACTTGACGTCCATGCATCGTCATATCTGGAACAACCTCGTGCCGCAGTCATTGGCCTGGACTACACAGACCCTGCGACTTTGCCGGTGCCGCTGTCAATGGGCACGTTACATCTATGGGACGCGCAAAATTATGAAGAATGGAGTCGTATGAGCCAAGCAGCCATGCCAGAGACCATTGGAGCGACGAGTCTTGAGCATATTTCTGCTGCCAATATCGCATCGATTCCTGCGTTTGACGCATCGCTTTTCTTGCTCGCATTCGTTCTTCAGCTTCCCCAGCGACAATCTCTTACAAAGGTTGATCTTTTGGACAATGCTTCAAGTATTAGCATGAGTCACTTTAGAATCATGAATCTATTCCCAGATTCACCAGTCGCCATGTCGCATCTTGCCCTTCATTACACTCCTCTTCATACCCTCTTGTCGGTCTCAGGTGACAGCTGGGTTTTCAACAAAAAGGTGCTCCAAGCCACCGAATTTATGGAGCATCAGAGAGAGCTCGGAAAATGGCGAGACTCTGGCAGTGCCGCCGTCGCAACTGCCTTTGCCGCTCGGGCTCTCAAGCTATTCCTTGGAATCAAGGGAGGCGCTTCCTCCAACTCCTCGATATCTCCACGTTTCCAGCGCGCTCAGCAAAAGGACATTTCCGACTTCTGGGGCATCTACGTCTGTGCTCTCATCTGCTGGGCCTTTGGACACATTGGCATCAGCCGCACCGAGACAAAGGCGCCGACTCGGAAGGCCGCCATACAGTGGCTGCTTGACGTGTCGAGCATGGAGCCCGGCCAGATTGAGGAGATGACCGTGCGGTATAAGCAGGTTGGTTCTGGCGCGGTGAGCCTTGCTCGCGCGACGCTCGAGAAGGAGTGTCTAGGTGGGCGAAATATCCTGCTTGCCGATGCTGTTGGTGTTTTGAAGAAACTTGAAGAGGGGGATAACTATAGACGGTTTTAAGGGAAGGCTTTCTTCTTTTTCCCTCTTCTTTTCTTTTGGTCTGATTTTCATTATTTTTTGCTTGTTTTGCTTCCTTTGTTTGCTTTCAATCTATTTCTTGTTTTCTTTTCTGTTCTTTTCTCTTATTTCGTTCTTCTTTATGATACACATGATTGCGGCATTTTTTCCCCCAGCATGCTTTGGTTATAACGGCCGGCAAATGGTTTTACTCAGTTTAGCTAAAGAGCGGGATGCATAAAGTATTCGTTTTAAAGGCGCATGAAGCGTTTATTGGGATTGGCGAGGAGCTCATTAGGAGCAAGGAAGCGGGCATTGGAAAATCATATACTAAACGGATTTGGATGCATGAGATAGCAAAGAGCCTTTTATCCTTTTTACAAACATCGTTTTTTGTGATTCTTATTGTACCGTATTTGATGCCACTCAGACCCAAACCTTTAGCATCGCAGTTCCTGTGAGATGAATCTTGTAAAGATAAGACAGTGATGCATAGGACTATACATGCTCTGCTTTAGCTACCTGTCTAGAATTGTATGTTGACGCCTCTTGTCTGCGCCAGTGGCAACATCAAAAATGCCAAGTTTAAGCTTTAATACCATATATTATTCCATACTGATAGTAGTAAACGAAACGACCAATGTTTTTTTGTTCTTGTCCCCGAGTCCACAAACTTAACCCTGTTTCTCCCCTGTTTCTCGGAAAAAAAATAATAGTAAATAAGTGCAAGCGTCTTCCTTTCCCACCTGTCATAGCTAAACAAAAAAAAAAAAAAAAGAAATAAAAGGAGAAAATCCTTTGAACGAAATTCCACAAGTAAGAGAAAAACATCCCCTTCCTCCCCTCCCTCACCAGCCTTCCATCCATCCATCCTCTTCTAGATGCTTAGCCCAGTAGATCGTAGCGGTTCCCTCAATCTGAATATTCAGTAAGTAGTATTAATACAAGTTCCATCATTCCGAATGGAAGAAAAAGGAGTGGCGGCTAAAAGGCCCATCTGCAGCGGATAGCAGTTTGAGCGGTCCCTACTATTTCCCACTTAACTCTTCGAGCTTTTAAAAACGCCTGACTAGGAATCATCCTGATCGGATGAAGTAATCCCTTGTCATGTCGTTCACCGAGCGTAAGGATGGAAGCCTCTGTTTCCACCACGTCCGCCACCACGGTAGTTTGCGCCAGGCTTTCCGGCGTTCTTTGGTCCTGTCGGGGCGTTGGCCGGCGGTGAGTGCTGAGGATCAGGGGTACCACCCTGACCGACACTTCCACCGCGTCGAGATGATCCCTGGTTGGCATTGGGTTGTGGCACATCGTCATACATGCCCTCCCAAGATGTGGGAGCTCCTCCACCTCCACCCATGTTGTTATATCCACCGCCGCCGTATCCTCCACGGCCACCTCGCCTGCCGCTGCCATGGCCCTGGGCACCTTGCTGTTGATATTGGTCATAGCCATTGTAGCTACCATCACCCCCGCCTTGAACGCCGCCCTGTTGCTGCTGCATCATTTGTTGCTGCATCTGTTGCATCTGCTGCATCATTTGGGGGTTCATATTGTTCATCATATTTTGTCCAGGGCCACCACCGCCGCCACGCCCCATCATCTGCTGCATCTGTTGCATTTGCTGCATTTGCTGCCACATGGCCGGGTTCATGGGCATGCCTCGAGACATGGCCATTTGTGACTGCATCATGGCAAAGTATTGCTGCATTCGTTGGAAGTATTGGGCCATGACCTGAGGTGTCATACCTGAGTTGTTACCACCCATTTGCTGGCCCATTCCGGCTTGACTGGACTGGTCGTCACCCTTTCTGAATTTTCCACGTTTTGATGCCTCCTCTTCCTCTCGTAGGTTGCCCCTTGGCTGTGCCTTCTTAACTTCAATAGGCTTGCCATGTATTTCAAGTGGCACATTGATGCAAGCATCCACGCCGGCTTCGCTTTCAAAAGTAACGAATCCAAAACCTCGAGGCCTGCCTGTGTCTTTGTCCATCATCAGCGTGGCATCAACAACCCGGCCAAACTGCGCAAAATACTCTCGAAACTCCTGGTCTGTAGTATCTTGGCTGACTCCACCAACAAAAATCTTGCTTGTCTTTTCTTGTTCATCCCGAGGAATTGCTCTCTTAGGATCAATCTATATCAAAGTTAGAAATGCACAAGCACTCTCAAATATCGGGGTATCGACAGGGAATAGGACCCACAATTTTACCATCCAGGAAATGTTCCTTGACCATAACAATATTGACAGTTTTGGCGTCCTTGAAGGTTAAGAAACCAAATCCTCGAGATCGGCCGGAGCTGCTATCTCGCATTACAGTGCACTCAACGACTTCGCCGAATTGGGAAAAGTAGTCTCGCAGAGATTCTATCGACTATTAGCACCCTTGGAAATCACTTCGCGGGACGGATGAATCAGGACATACGGTCAGTTGTCTCCCAGTTTAATCCACCAATGAACATTTTTCTATGTTGGCAAACGTTAGCAATATCCAGCATCGTGCGCTCTTTGTAATAGTATGTAAATGAAAACCAAATCAAATCAAAATGTATGAAAAATCATTCATGCAGTATGCAGGTTTGCTGCTGAGATTTCATCGGGCGGTGACATGAGAGATGTGACAGATGCCGGCTTTCTTTGAGATGTAAATGGGAACCATAGTGGAAGTCCATTGAGATACATTGTTGCTGTCACCTAGTCGATTGGCTTTGGAGGGGTTGCCAATCGAGGAAACATGTATATATCTCAAGTCAAGGCTGTGTGCTTGCCCTGCCGCCTGTCGTATAAAGAAGGACTTATTTTGGTGTGAAAATATGCGCATGACCTCAGGCGGCACGTATCTGACCGTCGGCTATCCCAAAATCCGATGCGATACATGTCCAAAGTATTCCCTCTTACTTGCCGGGAGTGAAGCAGAGATTATAACAGCAGATGTCATTGACGGCGTTTAATGGGCTCCACTGCGACGCGATGCTTGAGAGATATCCAATGGCATGACAGCGACTGCAAGGGACGCAATGTGCCAGAAATATGTCGAAATTGATTTCCTTTTTTTTCTGTCTTCGTCTTTTGTGCTATCGTTTTGACTCTGTCTCTGACTGTCTGTTGCTAGGTACGAGTTGACCTTAAGCGCTACCCGCTGTCAATCTTGCTACAGCCTCCGAGAAGTGCATGTGCTCTCGTCGGGCTATTTTAAGACTCTGTGACTGAGAGCTATAATAGACAAGAAGAGATTCCATAGTGGAATTGAAAAGAGTTGGTCGGTAGGTCATCTTGTTTGTCCTCAACTTTATCCAAGTTTGAACCCCCACCAGCCTCTAGACGGGCAAAAGCCATTGCTTCCTCTTCTTATTTCCCTTGGAATATCTCTCACTTGGGATGGCGTCTTATTGTTCTCTTTCCCGGTAATATCAGGATAAAACCCAGCCGACAATTCTCATGATCGTTGATATTGTGTTCCCTGGTAGACCAGGCCATTCCACCGCTGAACCTGATTGCTCTCCCATCTCATCAAGCCAGCCACTTTGCTCTTGGCAAATGTATGCCATCATTTGGTTGCAGGATGCAGGATTACGCGCTGGCTGATAGCTCTTATCACATTGCAACACTGCTGCTGACACTTGTCGCAGGTAGTATGGGAAAAAGGATTATACACGGAGTACTGGAGCGTCACATAACAAGAGAACTCACCCATCTTCCTTGGCACTAGCTTTATGAACGGTCCCGTATGGGGGAGTTGACGGCATCTCGTCTTGTGGCATCATGTGGGTGTTGGTGGAAGCTCCCCCTCCTCCCAGGTTGAAATCAACGTCATCTTCGTCGTCGTCTACGTCCTGGTTCATCGCATCGTGGCCGCCATCGTCCAGGTCGCCAGCAGGAGCAGGAGCAGACACTGGCTCGGGCTGCTCAGGAGCTTTGGCTTCGGTATGAACAGCACTCGCGGCCGGCGCGGCGGACTTTGCGTCGGTATCTTCGTAACTATGAACGCGCCAGGTTAGTATATCGGTAGAAAGGAAATCTAGAGGAATTGAACAGCCCTACAGGTCGGCGAAGAGATCGTCCTCGAAGTTCTCAGCTTCTGTCATGATGGAGGTATGAAGAGAGAGGTGAATTCAGAATTGACGTAAGACGAAAATACCGGATGCCGCGATAATGAATCGCTAGCAGCGCCAAGCTATCACGAATCGAACACCAGAAATGTATCTAGGTTAGTAAATTTTCTTTGCTGTAAAGAAAGCAACGGATAATTTTGATGAAGGCGTGAAGAGAAGAAGGTGGAGAGATTGAAGAGATTGGCGACGTGTTGCAGTGTTGGGTGTAAGGATAAGGTTGAAGTTGCTCCTTAGCAAAGCTTAAAAGCAGACCGCGCTTTGCTGTGCCTAAATGCTGACTAAGACAGTAATCCGTGTGTACAGAGAACGCCGTGATTGAACGTGCTTGTGCAACACAGCTCTGTTTTTCGCCAAGAATGTGGTGAGTGGTAAAGAGCATCTTATACAGAATACACGCCTTGCATACGGCCAAGGCTCTGAATCGTCCTTATTGGCCTTCCTGCACCCTGATATCTCTCCGTGAAACAAGGCTGGGCTTTGCATTTGCTGTAGAATCTACGCATCAGTACTGGTTAAGTATCTTTTTGAAGCGAAGTTTGCGCCCACTCCTGATAGCGCGCATGTTCCTTTAGGTAGAGTACGCCGCTGGGGGTGTCTCCGCAGTTGGCCAGGAGGTGCCAGCCTTGTCGACGCGAGGCGAAAGTACCTCCTACAGTACAGGCCGTTAGCGTTGGCAGTCGCCATAGCAGTGCGCTCAGTGGCCGTTCAGTGTCATTACCCCGCCTTAGCATCGGCACTTCAGCGCAGTGCCTGCTGTACCCGACTCAGTACATGCATCGTCCCAGCGCGTGGCCTAAATGGAGCTCGGCTGAGACAAAGTGGACAAGACACGGACAGGCATCATCAGCGATTACAACTTGCTTGGCACGGTCACTAATTGAACTCGTTCGCCCAACACCCCGCATAATGAGGCCTCCCCTTTGCGCTTTCGACGACCATTCGTGAACATGTGGTCGTCCTCTGGGAGCGGCAAGAAGCCGGTCAATTCAGTGAGTGCCTGCATGCAGACCCCCTCCCTTCCTGGCCTGTGTCACAACTGGCGACGAACGAGGATGCTAACAGCTAATCTCCCCAGCCACAGGAGATGGTGCAGGTCGGTATGTTATCTGAAAGCCTTCCGTCGCGGTCGGCTGCGAGGGACAATGCGCCCTGAGCGGCGAACAATGGGACATGTTGCTGACCGAAGCTCGATTCCGTGTGCGCGTTAGATCGGTCTGAGTATGCCGCATCATCCCATCCCCAACTCCAGCGCACTCGTTTCGCTAACGTCACTCCCTGCTACAGATCAGCCTCTCCATTCTGGAGACCGCCGTTGCGAGACAGCACAGCTAGAAGAAGTGCCACGAATCCGGCTGGCCGAGATGGCTCCAATCTGGTTGTTGGGGCAGCATACTCCCACGCAGATGTCCTCAAATTCGACACTCTGTACGATACGCCGCAAACTGCCCCATGCTGCCCATGCGATATCGCTAACATTGAATGATAAAGAAACCTCTCCAACTCTTCTCTGCCTCGCCCCAGGACTCCTCCCTCAACGTCGTCCTCCAGGAATCGCATGCACGACGCCACTCCGCCGCCACCACGTGGTTCTGCGGCCTCTACCTCGCCACCCTTCAAAAGTTACATCAACTTCCTCTCAAATACCAACGATGATTGGAAAGCGGACGAAGACGAAATGCTAGGATATGAAGACGACGATGGAGACGATTTTGGGCTCCCCAGCCTATCAAACATGAAGAGAAGGTCGAAACGAATAGCCACTCTCAACAAATCTGATATGAGCCACGAATCCTCGATATACGCAAACGACGGTTCCTTTGGCGGAATACGAGCCCGGCGATATTCAAACAGCGCTGATATCTCAGCTGAGCGCCCGGCACCAACCTATCCAATGCCCAAGAAGAGCGAAGGAAAGATCCTTCGGCCGCAATATAAGGACATCTTGAAAGGTTAGGCCCAACTACCCGATCCATCTCTGGCATGCACCTTGCAGTGCAATTTAACGATGTGCTAACTTTTGTGCAGACCCAGCAAATGCGCTTCATTTGATAAATTATCCATCTATTCCTAGTAATGCGCCGCAGAAAGAAGCCGACGCAATTAACTCTCGAATTACCCGTATTAATAAATTTAAACGACTCCTCCAAGCATCGTCGATATCACTTCCCGACCTTCGCTCATTAGCGTGGTCCGGTGTACCGCATGAACTCCGTGCCATGACCTGGCAACTGCTTCTCAGCTACCTCCCCACGAATAGCGAGCGGCGAGTCGCTACCTTGGAGAGAAAGAGAAAAGAGTACCTCGACGGAGTCAAGCAAGCATTCGAAAGAGGCGGAACAACAGCCGGCAGCTCTTCAGCTGGAAAAGCGAGGGGTCTAGACGAGGCTATTTGGCACCAAATCAGCATCGATATACCCAGGACAAACCCTCATATTGAGCTGTATGGTTACGAGGCAACGCAGAGGTCGCTGGAACGCATCCTCTACGTCTGGGCCGTCAGACATCCTGCCAGCGGTTACGTTCAAGGCATCAACGACCTGGTCACTCCGTTTTGGGAAGTCTTCCTGGGACTCTACATGACAGACTCTGATATTGAGACTGGCATGGACCCAGGCCAGCTTCCCAAATCGGTCTTGGACGCGGTGGAAGCAGACTCATTTTGGTGCCTTACCAAACTCCTCGACGGCATTCAAGACCACTATATTGTTGCTCAACCTGGTATTCAGAGACAAGTGACAGCCTTGCGGGACCTGACTGCCAGAATTGACTCCAAACTATCCAAACACCTCGAGCAAGAGGGTGTTGAGTTTATACAGTTTAGCTTTCGATGGATGAACTGTCTCCTTATGCGCGAAATCAGTGTAAAGAACACGATTCGCATGTGGGACACATATCTTGTAAGTCAAGCCCCAACTTGGTCGCCTATTTCTCAACCAAAAAGCCAGCTAATCAGATGACTAGGCCGAAGAACAGGGCTTCTCAGAGTTTCATCTCTATGTCTGTGCAGCACTTCTTGTGAAGTGGTCCGACAAACTGGTAAAGATGGATTTCCAGGAGATTATGATGTTTCTGCAGAGCCTTCCCACGAAGGCATGGGCCGAAAAGGATATTGAGTTGCTTTTGAGCGAAGCATTTATCTGGCAGAGTCTGTACAAAGGCTCAGCAGCGCACTTAAAGGGCCAGCCGCAGCGCCCTGTGCTAGCGAATCTACAGTTATAGCGTGAAATGGCATACACTTGAGGAGCTGGTTATGCGAGATTAATATATATACCACTGATAATTTGTTGCATTTATCTTATTTCAGAAGGCGACAAGCGAGGCATGAGCTCTTCAACGTAGTGTCACGTGCTGGCGCGTCAATTGGGCGTCTGACCGCGTTTGTAGCCCATACAGTGCCAGCTATCACCGTCAGGGTGTCTTCACTGAGTTTGCGAGTAAAGCAGCAGGGCTGGCGTTTGGGAGGTGTTTTATTATTTTCTTTGCCTTGGTATTCATCAGCATGGGCCCTATAACGATTGCTGATTCTGATGATGAAAGCGACTCAAACGAGCAAGTTATCGCCCCTTCTCTCGTGACAGTCCCTCAGGCACAAACGCGATCATCTGAGCAAGGGAGCCTTGCAACCGCTTCAACAGACTCAGCTTTGTTCCAGCAAATTTTCAATGAGCAAAATGCCGCTGCCTGTGAGAGAGCCCTGCAGCTTCAACTGCAGCAAGAGCTAGAAGATGCGCCACATCAAAGCTCGGCGATGACTATCCCTGATGTTCCCTTTCAGCGGACTACCAAAGGCTTCTATCATTCATCCCTGACATCGGTGACGGATCCCCGTTCAGAAATATCTCGTAATTTTCCAACAATAAGGTCTTCGGAAAGGACGTTGGAGAGGACGCAGGAGAGGACGCAGAGCGCAGTGGACCCTTGGGAAGTACCAAGCAGTCCAGGAGCGCCTAAATCACTGGAAGAGCAAGCAAAGGATCAGGGGAGCGATGTGCCGGATCAATCATATGGGAGATATAAAACTCCTCTAGATGCGAATACGCCCCTTGAAAATCTCTGGGACGATCTTGAAAATATAGAGGGTCGAGACAAGAAACGGAGACGGCTGGACCAGTCCGAAGCACCTCTGTCTCAAAGCAATGACGTTGACTTGATCATGCCTCCTCATGAAAGCAAACTTATCAGCACTAATGATGAGCCGGAGACGGCAGCAGCATCGAGCACCCCGCTCCCTACCATGCCCCTTGACGACACCAACTCGGCATTCCAATCTGAAGACTCGCCTGCGGTGGAAATTGTGTCTGGCCATGCCGAGAACGCAGCATCCAGTGCTATACCAAAATACAATAATCTGCTCCTGAAACAGCAAACACAGTATGCTGTTGGATCAAGTGGATCAGCTACCAACATCAACACACCGCGGGGCCAAGTGTTCTCGATCCAGAGCTTTGGTAGTAAGGCTCCTGAAGAGCAGGAGAGCACAATCACCACCAAGAAAGTAGAATACCGAAACTATGTCTCACGAAGAAGCTCCTCTCCTGATATTATATCCGCGCCGGCACCTGGTCTGGAGAAAGTTGCTGTAAGTGGGCTACTGTCGAGCATGATACAATCAGAGAGCTAATGAAGCTGCAGCCTCAGCCAGAGTGTTCACCTGATCTAAACTATGTACCGAAGGTCGATCAGGAATATTGTGACGACAGGGGCCCTTCAGCTGATCAGTCTCCGCCACCGCAGGAGCTGCCACCGGAGGAGCTCCCGCCAGACGAGAGTGATGCCGAGTTCGTAGCACGTCCTACGCCTGCTGCCAAGTCAAAGAAGAAGAGAGGTCGCCCAAAGAAGCCTCTAGAAACCGACGAGCCGCTGCCAGTAACGCCGGCTGAAATTTCTACGCCGGCAACTGATGCAATATCGCCAGTTCCAACGACGCAGAAAAAGAAACGAGGGAGGCCTAAAAAACCGTCAGACGAGCCCGCTGTCGAGAGCGCTCCGCTTGCTACCGCCGCTCCCACCCCTACTGTTAGTAGTAGCGAAAAGAAGACCAGTGGGAAGAAGAAAGCCACAAAGGGTCGAAAGAAACTTGTTATGTTGAGCGACTCAGAGGGTGACCATTCTGCCACAGAGGACCTCGGAACGAAGGAGCCAAGAGAGCAGGACGTTGTTGCAGAAACACTCAAAGCGGAAATTACAAAAAACGACCAGAGAAGAGCAGCCTCGAGCAAAAAGAGCAAAACGAAAGCTTCCCTCGACGACCAGATCGTTCTAGAAGATAAATTAGAAGATGAAGATGAGCCCAAAGAGATAAAGAAACACATTACACGAGAGAAAGAAGAGAAATCGGGTGACAAGAAAGGGCTTTCAGCACTAGGACTTGTCAAACCTATTTACAGGGTTGGGCTGAGCAAACGATCCAGAATTGCTCCGCTGCTAAAGTCGGTACGGAAGACCTGATGAAAAGCAGAAGGGGGAAATAGAAGAAGGCATTGGATAATGCCATTGCTACAAGAGGATATATGACGTTGGTTCGAGTTGGTGGCATGAGTACAACTAATCAGATTCAACCAGCCTGCCATTTCATCGAGCGTAAACTCTTTGAGATGAAGTTCTCTCCTTACATAGAAATGCGTGAGATGGTTATTTTACTCGCTAAGCCGATGCCAACCAACTAATCATCAGAAGTAGAATTTGGCTGCCAGACATGGTCAGCGTCACAATACTTCTTGGGTGTTGAGAGACAAATATTCCTGCATAACCAATCCTGTCTCGAACATGTGGCATTGGACAACAAAAGCTCTTTGAGACCCACTGAGAAGTGTCTCTGAGAACCGGTAGACTTATTGAAGCACCGAGTCTCAAACAAGTACGTCCCCATCTGCTAAAGGGATGGCACCTATCATACAGTTAGCAAAATCACGTTTATATGTGGATATACAATCCATCCCACATTGAGACTTGAGTATCAAACATAGAATCTCAGATAGTGGTATTTTCTAGACAACAAGTCTTCACAAATCAAGACGCTACAACCAAAGTATTTTCAAATACAGCTTCCTAATCAAATCACACCCAATGGGAACCTTCTATAGTAGCCCTGGCTTTCCTGAGACGTAAACTTGGCTCCTGCACCATCACACTTCTCATCCCAGGGACCGCAGTCAGCTTCACAAACAACCTCACCATCAGGCACAACCCCTGTATCAAAGTAATCAGCAATATGCTTATGCAAGCAGGCACTATCGCCATTCCCCATGGCGCAATGGCCCAGAGCCTCAGCAATGAGAAGGCCCGCGCCAGGATGCTGGGCAGCCATGGCACGAGCAGCAGCAAGAGGCGTCACGGGATCCAGACTGTTGGACACGAAGAGGATGGGGGCGGCGGGATGGCCGGGGAGCGGCTTCTGCTCGGAGGAAGACGCAGCCGGCGGCGTGGTAAAGGGGCCCTTGAAGACCCAGTTGGGGCGGAAGTTGAAGTTCCACGCATTGCACGCCATGCGGATGTTGGCCCAGTACGCGCCGTAGACGGCCGACGTGCCGACCTGGCGATGGATGTAGCGCTTCCACCAGGCCGTATCGTGGCCCGAGACGTCGTCGCCGTCGGCGCAGAGCACGCCCGCGCCGGCTTCCTGGAAGAAACCCTCCGGGCCGCCGTCAGCGGCACAGGCGTCCCTGAGCCTGGGGATCTGGCGGTTGAAAAGGCTCTCGACAAGGGCGGACGAGTTGCCTCTCATGGCGTCGTCGACGGCCTTTGCGTAGCCCCTGAAGGAGTCGCGCGGCCTGTAGAGGGCCTGTCCGAGCCTTTCGCGGATGTCCTGGCTGCTGATGACGACGACGGCGCCAGAGGAACTGACTGCGGAGATTGGCTCCTCGTCGAGCTTCGCCAGCCATTCGTAGAAGCGGCCTTTGACTGCCGTGTCGTTGTCGCGGGCGAGGGCGCAGTTCTCGGGGCCAGCTAGATTGCAGCCGCTGAAGAAACGATCGGCCAGCTCATCGGTGTCTTTGAGGTTTGTCAACCAGCCCTAGGGACAATATTAATATTAGCAATGCGTCCCCAAATAATGCTCTCGTCGTTAACGTACGGGTCCTGAAGAGTAATCGTTTGCATTGACAACGCCATCGAGCATCAGTCTCCCAACACGGCCGGGGAACATGGACGCAAAGTAATTGCCCAGCACCGTGCCGTACGAGTAGCCAATGTACTGCAGCCTCGGAACATCATCATCGCTATCCTCATGTGAGTTCCTTCGCTTCAGCTCCAAGCGATCATCTCGCTCATCCGCCTCGCGCGCACGCAGCTCCGCAACCTTGTCCACCATGTGCACCAAGTCGCGCGCAACACTCGGCGTGTTCATGTACCCCAGTATCTGGCCGCCATTCACGCCGCTCTCATCCGCGTCCTCGCACCGCTGCCCAATCGCCCTCTGCAGCGCAAGCACGTACGGCAGCGCCCCGTCGCCGGCGAGCGACCCGCGGCCCCGCAGCTCCAGCAGCGCGGCATCGCGGCCGAGCATGTCGTGCGCGAAGCAGTTGGCGCGAGGCCAGCTGCTGCCGATGCCACGCGGGTCAAACGACACGACCTCGTAGTGGCGCCGGCCGGGCTTGTCCAGCACGGCGCGCAGGCCCTTGCCGTCCTGGAGCAGGTAGTCGACGCCGGAGCCTCCAGGCCCGCCCGGGTTGGTGAAGACGGAGCCGGCAAAGGAGGCGTCGTCGTCTGGCACCGCGGCGGGCAGCTTGATCATGGCAATGGCGATTGTTCGCGGGTCGCTCTCGTTCTTGTAGTCCAGCGGGGCTATCAGGCGTGCGCACTGGAAGTCGTCGAAGCAGTCATGATACTCGAGATGCTCCGACGGCGTGATGGTCGTCCAGTCGAATTTGCTGGCTGCGGCCAGGCCGACGAGGCCATTCAAGGCAATTCCCACGGTGGCCCGCATTATGAAGGCGAATCTAGAGAGCCACGCAAAATGAGAGGACAGTCATCAATGTCAAAGGCGGCAATGGCGGTATATATAGTGCATGTATATAAGGGGGGTGGAGGATAGATGCATGTGATTAACAAAAGGCCGTATATCCAAACTTCAAGGATCGCGACATCCCTACCGGACACTTACGCACTTACGCACTTACACGCCCAGTGCCGTTTATAACCTGGTGGTGCCTTCAATCACTAATCAAAATCTTCAATTCAAGAAAGACACTCGGTTTTGCGTTTCCAAGACCCGATATTATAGGTGCAAACGTTGCCACTGCGATGTGTTGAGGCCGCTTCATTTGATAGGTAGGTACCTACGTGACAATGTTCAAGCTTCCGTATCGAGTATCCGATAGGAATCGCTCCCCTGTCTGCTTCTTGCAGGTGGCGAACTAGGGCCGGTGATTGCCAGAGCCAACAGCAGAACTTTTGTATCAAGCTACCAATCGGGCCTAGAATTGGTTTACACACGGCTGCGAGCCCCATAAGTCAAGTCGTATCTTCATCTCTTCATTACTTTTATTCAGACCTCAAGACTATTATTGCACATCACATAAACGCTAGTATGATAGATATGCACATCAGTTTTATTGACTTTCTTCCCCAAGTGTAGCTGTTAAAAAAAAAACCTACATGGCAGTATACCTTATGCCCGCCCACTCATCATCTCATCTGACCTTTCCGTCCACTGCCTTAATGCTAAACAAAATCATAATATAATAGAGCCGACGATGTGATGCCAATGGCATCAGACAGTAGTAAACCCATACGCAATTGCCTGTCTCGGATGCCAGAAAGAATGAAAACGCAAGCCTGAAGAAGAAGAAAAGCGAGAAAAACAAACTCTTGGGGAGGAATGCCGTGACGGGCTGCGAAACACTCCCCATTCATGAAACGGAAAAGAAGAGAAACGAGAAACGAGAAAATGCGCAAGAGAAATGAGGCATCACGCCCGGCTTTGGCCAAATAGATTGGCATGTAAAAGTACAAGAAGAAGAACAAAACAATACTTCAACTATTACCCTCGTTGTTATACCACTCCACGTAGGCAGTCGCTACAACAATGTCAGGCACAGTGTGCACAACTCTCACAAAGCTTCAGGCTTTGGGTTCATCATCGAGGTGCTTGATGCGTTTTTTAATTATTTCAAAAGATGAGAAGAAAATGGCGTTGACGGCACACGACCGAATCATGGACACGCCCAAGCCGCGATACATGTGACGCTTGAAGAATTCGATTTTCGGCGCTGGTTCGACCTTTTCGCCACGTGAGTAAAGAAGAGCGTTCCTCTGGTATATGCTCTTTGCTGAGTCGATGGGATCTACGAAAGAGAGTTTACACGGTCAGCAAAGTGTTTCAAGAGAACAGATGCGGAGGGTTTAACCCACAGATCATAGCCCATGATACCAGCCCGCAAAGGCCTCCAGATGCAACGACAGCCAGCTTGTTGTTATTTGGGCTGTCGCCAGCAAACGTGGTTCCAAGCTGTTTCCCGCTTTCATATACCATAAAGTAGATGGCTGTGCCCAAAGTATCACGCACTATCCAGACGACTGAGTTAGACACAATTCAACCCCTTGAAACAAAGTGACCGATAAGCCAATACTGTGTTTTGGGGAAAGTGCTTACAAAGATGTAACTGGAAACCGGTATAAAGTCCCAGAACTCCTCGGTGTTTAATGATGTTAGCCATAGTCTTCAGTGTGCCCTTGTTCTGGTAGCTCTTAGCCACCTCGCGACTTCGTTTGCAGTTTGTAGTGCGCTCCGCCAACAGCACGGAAACCTGAGCGCTGAGCTTTGTGAGTTCAAATGGACAAGCCAAAAATGTGATTGCGGAGCCCGCCGTTGCGCCAGCGGCACCAAAGCAGGCCACTGAATAAAAGGTGGGATATGTTCCAGGAGTGTTTGCGTGGCGGTGGATATCGAATCCAGTGTGTTTCTTGATCCAGTCGGAGTAGACATGCTTTGCCCTCCGGTATATTGAGAAAGAAACGGTGCGGACGAGTGTGATGCTCGCCATAGGAGCAGTGACACCTGCAGGGCGTTAGCTGACAGCGCTCTTTTTCAAAGTAGATGAAATTGCATCTAGACGGGACAATGGTTGAAAGATAGAATGGTTCGTTACAAGCCTACCTCGAAAGAATCCCCCCAGAGCTTCTGTGCGGTAGGTATGTTTGACGCAGTCCAAGAAGCCCCGATACTGATACGTCTGCATGCGAGTCTTGACGCTGTCGAGGGGAAAAGCCGCGAGCGTGGAAAAGACGCTGGATGTGCTTGCGGCGACCTCGATGCGGTAGCGTTTTATAAGCGCGTTGGGCCATTCCCGCTCACGGTCTCGTCCCCCAGAATGAGGCATGACGACGGCTGATGCGGAGCGGCCTGTGACATCTTGGTAACCACGCTTGACCTCAGCGCTCATGCTTCTGGCAGTTTGGCGTCCGGTCACAACGCGTTCAGACGGCGATCTCGTATGAGACCAGAGTCTGGAGCGCGGATCGCAGCACGGCCAGCAGCCAGCGGCCTCTTGTCCATCAAGAGCCCGCGAACGCAGAGTCCGGGGAGACGGCTCGCCAAAGATGGACGAAGCGTTTCTGTCGTTTTTTTGGTCTTTGTTTGGTTTATGAGATTCGATCCGGAGAACGGTGGATTAAACGTGGGGTAGGCCTGGAGTCGGATACGGGGTTTGGTCGATGACGATCAGAAGAGGAGCGCCGATGAGGTCTTCGGCGTGTGGTTGAGCTGGAGGCGAAAAGACGTCAAGAGAGAGACGGTTGAACGACGGAGTCGAGCGGTGGTTGGAGATGGAATTGATGCGACAGGTCAATCGAGAGACCCTTTGTGACAATGAGAGACGACGATGATTCGAGTGCCAGATGGGCGCTGGTTGCAAAGTGCTGGTAAAACCGCCGCCAAGTGCCGATGCCGATGCCGCCGCCTGGCCTGTGGCGTGAAACGCTGCTTGGGCCACTGCCTGTCGATGATAGCTATATCAGCTCCCCGCAAAGAGGCGATGGCGATGGCGACGTGAAGGAAAAGGAAAAGGGGAACAAGAAGGCCCAGAGCGCCTGTGAAGAAGAAGCTGCAACAGGGCTCTGGTTGACAACGGACAGAGACTGTGCTTTTGGCTCGGTGAGGGGTGTCTTCCAGGGCTAAGCTCGAACCGCAGCCCCTCGGATTGAGCCCATGCTTTTCGTTTCTTCGTTGGAGTTGATCAGATCCCGAACTGGGGAGCGCCGGTGTGGGGGAGCCCGCGGCAGTGGGAGCTGATAGGGCATGAGGTCACTGCGCGGCACTGTGCTGCCATTGGGCCCCCGCCTTGCAGTTGCAGCGGCAGTACTTGGCCTGCTATCGCGCCCTGCTGCGCTCCCTGTAGCTGCCGCCACTACAGCACCGCCAGCGATGAAACTGTCGTCACATGTCCGTCTTTTTGTCTCGTTCTTAGCACTGCTAGCTTACACCTGATAGCTACCTAGGCAGAGGCACACGTTTAAAGGCAATTGGTAGAAAGCAAGCCCGACATTCACTCAAGCCCCTATCGTCAAAAGTCACTTTCCCCATGCAACTCAATTGGCTGTTTTGGGCGGATGAGACGGCCAATCTTGGAGGGCGGTTCCTCGATGACATTTTGCCCATGTGGCCGGGCATCTGCTTGAGGACGTCATCAGCGGGAGGCAGCTTATCATGAGGGGTCCCTTTTTTGGCGGCGGCCGGGCCAAGGAAAAATAAATAAACACACTGAAACCTTGCGTTGCAGCGAAGCAAGGCCAAGGCAACAACTAAACAGCAGCGGGCATGGGCTGCCGTCGAATGAAAATACCGCAGTTGTCACTTTTCATCTGCATCTGCCCGGATAATTGTTTAAGTTGCTGCGTCATATGTGAGATGCTATTGCCGGTTTTGACGGTCTTGCAGGGCCAGTTGTGCACGACACAAGGCGATCCTTCCACGCCAGCAGCGAATACATAGCCCAAGAGAAAATACGCCATACTAATCAGATTCGCCAGCTTTCAGATATCTATCAGGACATCAAGAAGTGAATGACAATTTCCTTCAACTTTTTCTTGTGTTCTTTTTTTTTGTTTTGATAGACAGTGCAATAAAGTAAATATCAAGCCGCTTGTAGAGTATATTCAGTCTACTCTCTGGGTGACTATTTGTTTCCAGCTGTACCTCTTCTTCCTGTCTTTGTGTTGCCTCTTAACCTGTCCCGTCTTAGGGACTGGGTGCAATAATAATTCCCCCTGTTCTCTCCATACTCATCTCGAATAAGTCCCTTCTCATCAAGATCATTTCTAATGTGAAGCTGATGCGGTGCCAGTCTAATACAAGGCAAGTAAACTAGCGGTATGAGGTAAGTGTACGGCCACCGCCACAGCCATCCACATATCCAAGGCAAAAGGCTTTCTTTACGAATAGCAAATCACCGCGGCCCTCCTGGAGACCATTGGCCATTTCAGGCTCCAGCAGGTGCTCGGAATTCCCTCACGCAGTGTTTCGCAGAGATGGGAAGCTTGGAATCGCCTCAGCTTTGAGTGCTATTCCGCAGCCATTCAAGCAGCAGGTACTTCTTGGCCTGCTTGTGCGGCCGAAGAAGCCTCTCCAGTAACATCGCCTCCACTCTCACCCGCCTCGCCAGAGCTGTTGTCGTCATCTGCTCCTTCTGGCGTGTTGTCTACCGCAACTGGCACCAGTCCTCCATCTTGCAGAACCTTGAGCCGCTCCTCCTCCTTCTTCTGCCGTAGAGCCTCAGTCTCGCGACGCAGCTTCTCCAAGTTCCAAGGGTCGTCCTCATCATCACTCTCTGCCTCGGAATCATCATCTCTCCACTTGCCGCTCTCGAAGAGGGCACGACCGGTGTTGTCCTTGGCCTTACGAGCTTGTTCCTCAGCGGCCTTCTTGTCCATACGCTCCTTCTTCCACTTGGCGAAAGACTCGGGCGTAACAGGTGTCAGCGTTCCGGTAAGCTTGTGGCGCTCTGACTCCAGGAAATCTTCAAGAGTTAGAGTCTTGAGCGGGGACTTATCAAGAAGAGCCTTCTCAGCCGCCCTCTGCTCTTTTGTCTTGAGAATAAATCTATATAAACATTAGTATCGTTCAGTAATGTCGAAATGAACATGTTCCATTTAACATACCCAGGCGGGAGAGCGTGCTTGTACATGCACTTATCGCCACCATTTGGACAAATCCAAAACCAGCCGTACTTGCCATCTTCGATGGCCTGGATGAAGAACTTGCACACCTTGTCGGTCGTGGTCTTCTGGTTACCCTTCTTGGACAAGACAACCTTGCGCAGTTGCTCTTCATCCCAGTCTGCAGAAGTCTCCACCTTCTTTTTCTCATCCTCTTCTGGTCTAACATCCGTGTAAAGGTTCTTCTTCTCCGTCTTTCGTTCGATACTCAAATCGTGAGCAAACTTGCACTTCTTGCCCTTTTCACAGTCACCCTTCTTGTAGAAAATGCAGACGACCGTTTTGGGGTCGACACCGAACGGTACTTTTTGAATCTGGGCCGGCTTATTCAAAAGCGCTTCTGTTTCTCTTCTGGCATCTTCAGCCGCCTTCTTCTCCTTCTCACGCTGCGCCTTCTCGGCGGCCTTCTTTCTCTCTTCTGCGCTTCCACTGCCCTTCAAGTTGGCCGTCATCTGCTGGATTTGCCTCTGTGCTTGCGCTCCCTTCTTATTCTTCATGCCGAATGTCCTGTCCTCCACAAGTTTGGCGGCAGATGGCTTCTTGCCACCACCGGCTTTCTGCTCCTTCTTTGGCGGCATGATGGGCAATCGATCGTTGATGGACGCTTTCGGTGGGGTAAGGAAAGAGATCGGTATATGGCAAAAATGCGAAATGAGGTCCCAGAAATGAAGATTTGATGAGCTTCTAATCTCCTAAACTCCCCTCTCCTCCTGTTCCCGAAATTATCCTTCCAAGGGAGAGCCAACGAGAAAAGATGTCGTGTTAGATTTTTTTAGGAACTGTGGCGGCGTTCTTCGCGGGACACAAAGTTGGGTCTAAATTTGGTGGGTTTGCCAAAGGCTGGTGGACGGATGAAGTCACTGGAGTCACGTGAAAGGCCCGTAATTTTTCATCCTCCATGGCAGGCTGCTAGACATGATCCATGCGCCCAATACTCCGCGATGAGCTAAGCCGATTTGAGACCACGGACTGGCCAATGTAACACGTCGCAAGCCAGAGCTACAGGTGTCCTTCTACGGAATTGCTTGCAAGATTGTCACCTCCAGCGCTCGTTATCACGGCCATACCAGAGTACTCGGTGAGCTTAGAAACCATAGGCTGAACTATTACGCACTTTTGTTGAATATAGGCTAACCAATTGGCATCGATCCAGTCGGACAGCGGTATTGCGACTAGCTCAGACCAAGCTCCGATTCCAGCGCGGCGTCCTCAAGATGATCTCCGACGACGAGCTCTACAAGCTTGCCATTTTCCTAGGCTCCATTTCCATGATACTTATCGTGGTGTACCATTTCCTAGAAGTCAACTCAGAAACCAAGCCAGTCGCCGTGTCAAAAAAGTCATGATAACGCGAGGGAAAGAAACGCAATAACAATACACTATTGGCACCTGGGGCGCCATGCAGAGCAGAACCAAAGAACCGCATGGCCAACTCAATCATGTTTTGGAGGCATGAAAATGGCAAGGCGACTGGCCGAGGACGGAACCAAGCCTTGAATTGGTGATAGCGTGACGTTGAGAGGAGGAATTCCCAGCTTTTGATACCACCTAAAATGGGAAGTGCGCAAAGGGACGATACAAGGGGGAACCGGATGAAATAAATGAATCAAAAATCAGATCGATCTTATAAAGTGCACCGTGATTCAAGAAATTAATAGCACCTGCTTTCATTGCCTGCCAAGTCACCCGCCTATAGCTTACCTACCTTGCATGTACGCTTTAGTATGGATTCTAACATTGATATATTTGCATCGACGCTATGTCTTTTCCTGGAAACATACATTAGTTTGCCACTGATCAAGAAGCAATTTCCAGTAAGCAGCAGTCATTCGCCGAATGGGCGAGCATTTACAACAGATGCTTCAATACACCTACCGATGAGCAAGCACAAGCCAGGGCAGCACATGCATCGAGTAGTTGATGAAGTCGCGCCCTTGTTACGTTCCGCTAGGAACAAAGACGTATCTTTTCTTTACAGGTGATAGAGACAAAATCCAAAATAGACCCTGCCAAAATCTCTTCGCGCCTCAGATCTCAAAGATGGGGCTCTCATACAAAGACCTTTCTCTCTTTGTCACCCTTCCGAAATCAGCAACCAAGTAGACTAAGCCAGGGATAGAGAACGGTAGTAAGACCTCCATAGAATGCATGCCCCAATATTGGCATATCCGCGCAGAGAAGTGGTGGCAAATGTTATTTCTATCAACGGGGCCAATGCGCATATCGCCATTGGCAGAGCTCGCGGACTCTCGTGGCTCTTATGCCAGAATCTGGAATTGCTTATTGCATTAGTGGGCTTGGCTGATTTTTGTCTCACATTGGTAAACTGCAGGCTACTGGTATTACTACGCCAACTGGCTGGCTGACTACATGCACTTTGGCCTCTGAGCGAGAAGAGTGAGCTGAGGGAGCCAACGCAAGGTACAAACTGTTTGGCGGGGCGGCACATGCTGTGGCAGGTACCTCTTCTTGCTAGCGCTTGCCTTAGAAGGGCGCCCCTTTGTTTTTCCCAGGCACTAACAGCAGGCGCTACAGCAGGTGCTGAGCCTCTGGCCGGCACGCGTTCCTGCGCCCGCGTTGCCGCCCATTTATCTGCTGCAGTGGCTCCCCTCCTGCAACCTCGCCTTTTCTTCCTCGCATCTCCGTACCTCGCCCGGCTTCGCTTCTTCACACGCAGCCGCAACCACAGACTTTGTCATTCGTCTCCGACACCCACGCCGAGCCAGACTCCAGCCAGGCGCTTTCCTTCTTTTTCTCACCAACTTCTTCCAGTCCGTTGGATCACTGAACAAACGCGCCCTTGCCGAAGCTTCCCTAGCAAGCAAAGCTGCTGTGATCTGAGCCATCCACAAACCCCAGCACGCGCATTCTCTCGGTTAAGCCTGATTCGAGCCGCTTCTCGCGATCGTAATCCTTGACCACTCATCCTTGATTGACTGTCGCTTTTGTCAATCGTGACCACCCGCTGTCGACGCCGCTTCTCGACAGAATTTTTCGCACCCTCTCATACAAACCTCTACCAGCTACCAAACTTATCATCATGTCTACCAAGCTCGACAAGCCTCTTGACGAGATCGTCACCGCCCAGCGCCGCAACTCTGTCCGCCGTCGCTCTCTGCGACGCACGACTGCCGGCCGCCCTACTACTACCGCCCCTGCCGGTGGTGTTCAAAAGACTGCCGCAAGGGCTAACCGTGGCAATGCCGCAAAGGCCACTCCCGCCAAAGCTGCTGTTGCCCACGGCGATAGCAAAGTCATCGTCAGCAACTTGGTACGTTGTGCTCATTTTCCACCAAGCTGATAAGGAAAGGCCATTAGCTAACATTTCCTAGCCCAAGGACGTGACGGAGAAGCAGATCAAGGTATGTTTCCGTTGAGACCTTTTTTGTCTCCGGACTTTGTTCGACGTTTTCTTCCTCGCCGTACTTGCTTCGTCAAGACGGTCATCCCTCTGAGAGGCATTCGATTGCCTATTTGGCCCAAGCCACTATAAACCGCTCAAGCCTCCTTCCATTGCCGGCGCTCAGGTAACGCCACGCGCAGCACAGGCAAGTCGAGGCTGTCCTCAATTTCGCACAACATGCCCGTAAACACCTGGTCAGTGTTTGGTCGAAGCATGGCGATATATCCATGAGGACTGCAGCAACTCTGCTGATGAACGCTGAAGCGTATTCGTCATGAGAAGCTGCGCTTGAGCGAAAGAAATTGCTAGCATAAAGTTGGCCAAACGAGCAAAGCAGCGTGTATGTGTATCCAGGAAACCCGTATTCAAGATCAACAGCTTGTCTACTTTTTCGCGCAATCTATGCCTGGAGGGCTTTTCCAAACAAGTGCTGGTTAGCGGGCATTATTTGTGGATTTCATTCTGTCATTCATGATTCCCACCAGACAAAATCATGCGGGACGATCATTTTTACTCTTTGGCTCTTTTGGTGTTTCCTGTCATCGGTGTGGCTCCGGGGGTGTACACATTCTAAGCCTATCTTATCATCTATCCTGGGTTGCTGCTCGCTGCTATGCTCGCTGGTCTTCTTGTTACACTTCTTACATCGAAATGATGCGATACTCTGGGACTGGATCGGCGAAATTCGAAGTCGGAAACAATATGTTTGTGCAACCAATTGCTTCCCTTTAACTGACACACATTGCCACCTAGGAATACTTTGTCCAGTCTGTCGGCCCCATCAAGAGGGTTGAGCTGTCCTACGGCCCCAACTCCCAGAGCCGAGGAATCGCCAATGTTACCTTCAGCAAGCCTGAGGGCGCCTCAAGGGCGCTGCAGTCTCTCAACGGATTGTTGGTAGATGGCCGCCCCATCAAGGTAATTCGACCCCTGCGTATAAGAACTTGACGGGACTCAAGCTTACTTTAGAACGTCTAGATTGAGATTGTTGTTGGTGCTGCTCAAGCCGATAAGGTTATTCCTCCGGTCAAGAGCCTAGCTGAGCGTGCAACGTTTGTACCACCCACTCCAGTTTCGTCAAAGAGATGAGCTAACCCTCAGTGCAGTCAACCCAAGGCTCAGCCCAGATCTGCCGCCGGCAAGAAGCAGAACATTGCTGCTGCCAAGGCCACTGGTCCCAAGGGAGCTGCTGCTGCCAATGCCAACAAGAAGCGACGCGGCCGCAATGCCCGCCCGGCCAAGAAGACGGCCGAAGAGCTCGACTCAGAGATGGCTGACTACTTTGTCAATGCCAACAGCAATGAGGCTGCCGGTAGCGCTCCTGCAGCTGCCCCTGCCAATGGAGATGCCCCTATGGAGGATGAAATTATGGTAAGTTCACACTCTATCGAGAGATTAGTACAGCGACTAATTCAAATCACAGTAATGGTATTCTTTTTTGTCCAATACTGGGTGTGATGGCGTTCCAAGTGACCTCATGGTTTAGATATCACTGCATAAATGAGAAAAAAAATTGAAAACTGGCTCAGCGCACGAAAGGTTAATAAAGCACCATGAGACGTCGCTCACAGAGATGGTGCTACCAGATCAGATTATCCGGGCTGTGATTTTGGAGGCTTCGGGGTATAAATTCCTTTTGATATGAGATTGCATTTATCCTTTTTAATTCATCGTTTCTCCTGGACTGGGGCGGGCAAAAGGGTGCAGTGAAATATGTAGCAAAATACGATTAAGTAGCGAAATAACAAAAATTCAGCGACAAGACAAATATCAAACGAAGTGAACAAGCAACTAGTTACTTTCTATAATAAGCACCGTCCTACGTCTGAGAATTGACTGTATTCGGGTTATAAATCCTGGTCGTCCCTATTCCAAGTTAAACGCTAACCTACGGCATTGGACCAATCATTAAGAAACTCAAGGACATAGACGTAAATTCTATGCAATAGCGACATTGAAGCTGAGAGCTCAGTGCTTCTGGTGCAATGTCTTGCACTTAAATTGGCCATATGAAGAGTGCCTGGCTTTTCAACCCACTTCTCAAGAGGCTTTCCGATAGTATCTCAACCTCACACACGCAGAGTTGGGCAACAGACGTATACTCAGAAACAAAGACGCTTTTTGTAACTTAAAATTTTTTTCTTTAAATTTAAGAATCCGTACTCCTAAGTACTTGCCGTCGGGGTCCCGTTAAAACAATGAGGCACTCGCCAAGATTCCAGTTCCAGTGTGCAGTAGTTATCTCGTCTTCAAAACGATAAACTAAGAATTTATCTACGCCTTTGGTGCGGCCTCGCCCTCCTTCTTCTCCTCGCCCTCAAGATCGGGAATGTCCTCGTCCTCGTCGTCGGAGTCAGAGTCTGGGACGCCAGAGCTGCTGAGGTCAGGCATACCCTCCAGGCCCATGGCGCTCATGTCGGGCATGCCGCCGGCGCCGCCTCCCAGCTTTGAGAAATCAATGCCGCCGAAGTCACCGCCTAGAGAAGAGTAAGCATATTGTTAGTTTCATATAATTGGGCCCTTGACAAGATTCAAGGAAGACTTTTAACTGGGGGGATTCGAGCGCAATGAGGCGGTTCAACGTTACGTACCCATTCCGGGCATGCCACCTATTTCACCAAAATGTTAGCAAACTGCCGTAACTGCTAGATGTAAGGCAGCAAAAGCTACTTACCCATATCACCAAACTTGGACATGTCGTCATCAGCAGCCTCGTTCTGCTCATCCTCGTCAACCCACTTGTCGAAATCGGTCTTGAGGAAGTGCAGCTTCTTGTTTTCCTTGAGCAACCGCGGCCAGTACTCCTCCTTGAGCTCCTTCTTCTGCAGCTTCATCTCGACGTTCTTGGCAGTGTGGTTGATCTTGCTCTCGGCGGGGTCGATCTCGGCAAACAGCTCCAGCTCGACATGGTAGGTGTTCTTAAGGGTGGCTGACTTTCCGGTGAAGGTCACCTTGGTGGGCTGAACGTCGAGCTTCAGGTCCTCCTTGGCGACGTCGGGAACGGAAATGGTGAGGTAGACAAAGTTCTTGGTGGCGTCGGCCACGGAGGAGCGCTGGGCCCAGAGAACTAGAGGCGTGGAATCAACTAGGTTAGATGACTATTTCCAACCAACAACAGCGATGAAGGGCGCCGCTCTGGCAGTTGGAGCGAATTGGGGGCAAGTTGGAAGCAGAGCAGACGCGGCTGCTGCAACGCATCATAAGGCCGTGATGGGGAGAGAATCCTGCGTGGCGTGGCGGGACATGCACGCAGCTTGGCAATTACACACCTTCGGGGGTCAATGTCTGAGCCATGGTGTATGTGAGGATTGCGTATCGCAGGAAAAGGATTGATTGGCGAAACTGGTGAGAAAATCAGTCGAGCGCGGAGGAGGTGGGTTGAGGTGTAATTAGTGGGATGCTGAGTCGAGTTTCGAAGAGCTTACGTTAATAAGGCTGTGGACGCAGAGAGCAAGCAGCGGGTGAAACGATCAAAGGCAGGGAATGGAAAGCGTCAGAAGCCAAAAGATTTGGCGGGCAGGGCTGATGAGGGGCACGTTGCGGCAGTACCCCTCTGCAGCGCGGCGGCTGACGCAAACAGCAGGTACTCCGCTAACGCTTCTTTGTCTTTGTTCCGCATCTGGGGGGCTGGGCGCACCGCCGCTGCGACAGCTTAGACGCCTGACGCCGCCCCCAGAGCAGCGATAGGGCTCTGCGATAAGGCTCCAGGCGCGGCTGTTAGGGGGGTTGAGCCTTCTGGAGAGGGGTAACGGTGGAAGCTGCAGCCAGCCCAGCTTCCAGCTGTTTGTGCTAAAGGATCAAAAAAGATACATGTAGATGCCTAACTATGATGGTACAAGCCTTTTGCACTCAGGCTGTGCCGTTGGAATTGCTTTGGGCTATGGCCAGCCTGCTGTAGGATGTGAATATTCCATACCTATGTTCATGTCCATATTGCCTTTCGCGGCAGCCTCAGCAGCCGGGCAGAGCCGCAGCGGGGTAGAATACCAGGCGTTGCAGGACAGGAGGTTCTGAGAGATGCCTAGCCACTATCAAAGCCACACTGTGGCTGTCACCAGCCCCCATTACGAACCAACGGTCTAGCCCAGTGACAATTCAACTCAGCCTTGGACCTTTTCGCTGCGACAGACAATCCTCAACAGACTCTTGCATATCCCGCCACAGCCTCGGCTCCACCAGCGCCATCTTTGTGCTTCGCCCTACGGCTCGGCGCAGGCTTTCGAATGAGGTAGACCGCCAGTTTTGCGTCGTTGTTCAGCATTGGGCCACGAGCCCTCGCACTCAGCCCTCCTGCCTCGTCATCGTCTTTTAGTCCTTTGTTTGAAACCAGATTGGCGCCAACAATGGAGACTTTCAAATCCCTCTTCGCAAAGCCGGATCCCCAGGCGCAGGTAAGGCATTCCGACACTGTTTACGACGCTCGTCTGGCTGTTGGGCTTTCCGAATCACTGACCATTGAGACAGATGCGAAAATGTAACCAGCTGATTCGTTCCAACGTCCGAAAGCTCGATCGCGATATCGCTCAACTCAAGCAAGTCGAGATTAAGACCAAGAACCTGATCATACAAGCAGATAAGCGTGCTCAGCGAGACCCTTCAAGGGCCAAGCAGGCGCAGCAGGAGGTTCGAACTTTTGCGGGCGAGCTGGTGCGCACGCGGAAGGCGTCGCAGCGGCTGGTTACGACAAAGGCGACGCTCAACTCGGTACAGATGCAGGTCAGCGAAGCCTTTGCCGTTCGAAAGATTGAGGGGTCCATCCGAGCCAGCGTTGGCATCATGAAGGATGTCAACTCACTCATCCGATTGCCCGAGCTATCTGGGACGATGCGCGAGTTGAGCGTCGAGTTAATGAAGGCGGGCATCATCGAGGAGATGATTGACGAAACACTGCCCGAGGACATGGAGTTTGAGGACGAAGAGGGAGAGGGCGAGATTGAAAAGGTCCTGGGAGAGGTCCTCAAGGAGAAGAAAGAGCCTGCTATGCCCACTACACCGCTCCCCGAACCGGAGAAGCCGGTTGCGGAGGAAGAGGAGGACGAGGAGGACGCCGAGGCAATGATGGACCAGATGAGAAATCGATTAGACGCTTTGCGCAGCTAGAGTGGGAACAGGTCGTTTTACATCCCGCAAACTTTGGATTGAGGGCAGCGGTGTTTTGGCGTCTGGTTTTCTGGGGAGGAAGTGTTTGACGTGTGTACATACAGAATTGTCCGGGAGGGGGGTAAACCGTTTTGCCCCATTCTTCATTTTCATATACACTTTCTGAGCGACATGGTATCAGGTCTGTTCATTCTAGGATAGAGAGCCATGTGACTCCCTTTACTGCTGCAATCTATCGGGATCTCTCTCTTTGTCTCCATCTGCACAAACCCCCCCTGTGCTTAACGCCATCTGTCACGAGAGAGCCCATGCTCTTTGTGGGTTTGTACGCATGACAGCTCTACATGTGGACCGCCGGCGTCCAACTTGCCTAACTGAAGCATGGGCTGGCCCAAGGCTGACTTACATACAGACGGTGGAGTTTTGCTCCGCTGCTGTGGTCCTGCAGTGATGCCTTGAGGAGACTCCAGATCGGCTGTGGGAAAAGTGGGCGTTTGAGGCCGATTTGCGCCGGACCTTGGCGGCTCTGGGGCGAGAGGAGCCCCGTATCCGGCTGTTTAATACGCGGAAGGATGCTGTCGTGCATTAACACTACGGGTTGAATTGTGGTCTTAGCAAGGGGTGCCCAAAGCATCTACAATGGGGATCTGCCATTCCAGGGTCCCTTTCTTGGTTGACGACTTATCATTACCTAGCTAGTAGCACTATTTACTTGGCTACAGCCTTTTACAGCATTGATTATCTCAAAAGCAACCTATTTTTCTATATATTTTCATACACGCAGCATAGATATCCAGATAAAGTATAAAGGGTTGCAGATTCTGAGTACTGTGTCTTTTCTTCGTACTAAAAATGGCAAGGTCTTAACCACAGACTCGATCTCGCTATTGACAACCACCTTCAAATATGGCCACTCCAAATCCACTAATTCACAACAACCATACAACTTTTTGGACACCGGTAGGATAACACCAATGCCTTTTATTTGTCCTGTCAGACAGCCCAACTCCGCTGAGCCGTCTAATTGCTCTCATGGTTCTGGGTAGAGCATCAATTTCCCGGGTAAGCACATGGTTAATTCTCCGTCGGCGATACTCAGCAATGAATGACTTCGCGTCTAACAGGGTATAGGGTACAGAAAAGGAGCAGGAAAAAAACAATAGGATAAATGCAAATACGCTGTGTTATAGAGACAAGAAGCCAATAAGGACAAAAAAAAAGAAATTGGAACGGCAGCCAAAAAATGCGTCATCCGGAACTCGAATCCGGGCCTCAACTTTTCAATCGTGACAATGGAAGAGTTGAATCCTAACCCCTAGACCAATGACGCTTTTGGTTACTAGTGGGCAACAAGAAAAGCAACTAAGAATCCAACCCGCCCTCTCCGCGTTTTCTCTTCCTTTCTGCCGCAGGAAGCACATGCCTCTCTCCCCGAAGCACGGATCCATGCACGACCAAATTCTTGGAGCGCGCTTTGTGGATCCTTCACTTTAAAGCACGTCGCGGAAGATCCGTGTGCTGGGGGGGGGTCTCTTCTTTATGTCAAGTCCCTTGTCGACAATGGTCCAAGCTTCCTCCCCAGTTGGGTTAACAAAGCGCCGAAGTGAATGAATCGCATGAATGAGAAGGGGGGTGGCGGAACTGGGTGCCTGGCAATTACAAGAAACACACGGACCGATCCAGGGACATGGGCGAAGGCAGCAAGACTTGATGTCAAAACAAGGGACCTTGTCTGGAGAGAGGGCATTGCTACTGTAAAAACTTTGGGCACTGCTACCCTTTGGAAATTTGATCTCTGGTGTCATTTTCCGCGCCGTCGGGTCGGGTCAGGTGTATGGATTTTCAAATCTCTTCTTTTTCTCAACTTGGTTGCCTGTCATTCGCTTTCATCTCCCCTTCCCATGGATTCGGTTCCTTGGGCTGGCTAGGCCCGGTGTTCCGCGATTTTGGGAAGGCCTTTTTCAGCTGCAGGGGCTCCTTTTCACTTGAATCGCGATTTATATAGTCTATAAAATAGTGACACTTACTAACGTACATATGCAGGAACATGACTTGTAAATTGTGACAGGTTACGCCTCTTTTTCAGCCGCAGGTCGGCGATATCACGGGCTGGAGAGCCTCTTTCAGGCAACGGCCACAAGCACTAAAGCAATGAACTATAGGTCCGAAATGGGAAAAAAGGGACAAAGAAACCGAAAAAAAAGGTCCAACAGCCACCCGGAAGCCACCCGGAAGCCCGGACCAGAAAGAGGGCTGGCTATGAATCGCTTCTTCGTACACGCAGGGCAGGGGACAAGTTGAGCTCGGAGAGGTTCCATGGCGCTGGTTTGCCGTCGCTATTCCTTTTTTTCTCTTGCGCCCCCTCAGGGATTTGAGAAGAAGCAAGGGGACGGCGAGTTTGGAAACCAGTAGCATCTCGCTCCGCGCTCTTCGAACCAGTTCCGAAAAGGGAAAACTTCACGATCCATGTCGAGATTTGACAACCCAGGCTGCCTCTTCAAAGAGGAGACAGGGGCTGTTGTTGGACGGTAGCGAGAGACCGCGGCCGGGGAAGCGCTTCCGAGAAATTGAGGACTAGGGCCGCCACCACAAACAGGCCGGGGAAGCTCTGCCAGCCACACCTGCTTAGCTCACCAAATCTGAGGCTTCATTTGTCATATTGTGGCTTGAGACACACAGTTAGTCGTGAATTTCGGAACGAGCTAGGGGCGTGCAGCTCCCTTGTCTTCCGGCAAGCCAAAAAACGCCAACGCCAAAGCTGGGCGGCTCGGGATCGTTGCGACGTAGCCGACGAAGCCAGCAAGCACAAGGAAGACACGCACACCACCCCCCCCCCCCCCCCCCCTTGGCCAAATCTCCTCCTTCATTTTGACGCCATCTTGCTTTTTCTTAATTTTAGTTTACCCGAGAGGAATCCGAACTTCTTTTTGTTTCCCTCTGGCTTTCTTGAATTACGGGGTAAACATGGGATATGCTGGGCTAGCATGTGCCAAAAATCCCAAGAAGCCGGAATACCGAGAGAGCTCATTTACCGACTTCGGGCAACCCTTGGTTTTTCTACCCGCGGGTAAGTAAGCCAAAGGATTCACAACCAAGGTACAAAGAGAAGAGAAATGTAGGTGCCTAATTCTCAAGTTTGCTTGCCTGGTCCGTCACCCGGCTGTCGCGATCCTGTCATCCATCTGATGCGACGAGCCCTCGGATCCTTTTTGGCGGGCTGTGGCTTTTTTGCGAGCTATTTTCCTTTTTGTTTTGTTTGATTGAGCTTTGCAATGCTTGGACGGGTTTGCCGGTTTCGGGGCAGAATAGGAAAAGCATAGCAAGGGAGCGTTGTTATAATGAAGGATGCTAGGCATAAGGATAGTTGCTTAAAGCAGCCATAGTCGCGCCCATGTCACGGTGATTGACGAGCGAATTCCGAGTTTTCTCCCCAAAGAGACAAGATGTCATTGAGAAGACATGAGACAAAAAGAAAGCCAACGGGGACAATTATTCGAAGTAACAACTAGGCAATTGCGCTAAATAGTAAATCAAGAGACAGAAAGCATAAAAGAATATAAGAGAGCATAGACCGAACACACCACAACCACACCATAGCCACACCGCATTGGATTTCTCTCTTCCTGCGCACAGCACACACGCAAACAGGTTCGCGATAGGGTCGATCGCAAAAAGGGCTCTTCTGCAACGTTGCCATTTAGCCGTTCGGTCAACGACCGCTATAACCGCTGCCACAACCCTTGTTTGGCGATGCCGAACCATTTTGCCGACGGGGCATGGGAAATTTGGACTAGGGAAAAAGGGTCTAGCTCCACATTTTGGAATGTTCGAAGAAGAAATTCTGCAGCGGCTCGGAATCGGACCTTGTGGGGGGCAGTGGGGCTTCTGGGCACAAGATTCCGAAATGCTGGGTTGGTTGAGGTTGACAGCGGTCACTAAATGAGGACCGTTCGGAAACGGACCGTAATGGTAGCGTGCGAATGACTAGTGTAGTGCGAATAGGCTGTAGCAGTGTCTTCAAGGGTTGCTTTCCTTTGTAATTTTCTTTGGGTGTGCAGTTTCTGTCAAGATGGGTTTGACAAGGGCTTCAGTCCTGAGCTATCGTGAGGCACGAGTCCACACGCATTTTGACATCTGAGTTGTCTTTTTTTGGTGTGTGTGGTTGATCGCCGGTCTCCATCTCCGAGAGGGCAAAGTGTGGGTTTGGGTTGGTGCCCGAAATCTGTAATGCTCCACGCGGTGTAGTAGCAATGGGTCACGTTCACCTTGATCGCGATGCTACAATGGAATCTTTGGCTATCTACAATGCTAAAAAAGGCTGCTTATGGCTGAAAAGAGAAGGCATTGAAGCGAATTACGAGAGCGCGGCACACACGAATAGCTGTATTTGGTAGTTGCCTTTGTCATCCTCACAACCCCGATTGGGGGCGTTGTCTGAACGGAGAAATTATATCCAGGAGTCAGGGCAAGAAGCCACGCAGCGACAGAGAGCATCAATAGGTAAGCAGAAGACAGGAAAAATTTTCATAGGCTATTTTACTACACGTGTATTGCTTAGCACTAGTTGGAAACGGCAGCTGTCAAGCGGATACCTTGGATAGGGTTAGCTGGGCCTGGTAGAACAAAGAACATTGAAAAGCAGACAAATCGGTGCGACTAGCTTTTTGGCTATTCTAATCCCTCCCGCCGGGGCACAGCTTGGACGATCCCGGATGCAAGGGAGGGCAGCATTGACACGAGCAAGGATAGCAGGGTAATCACCAACGAATCCCTGAGCAACGGAATCCCATAAGATTAGACTCTATCTGAAACGAAAAAGCACCGAAGAAAGAAGACGAAAAAAACCATCTCGGGGAGCAACGCACGGGGAATCCGCGTCCCCTTCAGGGTTCAAAAGCGCTCTGACCAAGTGAACTATAACAAGTAAGAGAGTGCGAGCGGTTTGCTCTTTAGTCTCTACCGGCCCGGCCCTGGCTCTACCCAAGGAAGTGGAGAGTTCGGGGAGGAGAGGACGATGTCCGGACCGTGGCTTTGGATATATTCCTCTTTGCTGGACGAGCGATATCCGTAGAGCTGGTAAATTAAGCTACTGGGTATACAGCAAAGCATTTAATCAAGGCAAAACAAGAGAAATCCATTGAGTTTGATTTGCTGGTCCCTTTTTCCTGTTCCTCCTATTCCAGAGGGGTGGTGTTCCCGTTTAGGAAGAGAAGACGCGCGGAAAACAATCTAGAAGGTCTCCCGAGTCAGGGAAGAGAAAATTTCGAGCTCTTCGATTTGCTAGTGTGGGAATTTTTATTTTCCTGCGGTGCGGTGTGAGCACTCTAATACATACATACATATCGCAGGATTCGTGATTACGCTAGGAGATATGATTATGAGTCTATATCTCTTGGCTGCGTGTGTTTGTTGTCGCGCGTAAGTCAGAGGTGCATGTTGCAGGAGCGGTCAGAGAAAAAGAGAGATGGCTGCGTGCCGTATCGCGGTGATGCATGTCGCATGTTGCATGCATGCTGCACGCTGCAAGATGCAGTGACTCCGTTCTGATAACAGATGCCACAAGTCAGAATCCATGTATAATAGTGGTTTGCTGTAAAACACACGCCCCCCTTTCCCAACACATACTCTAAGGTGAAGGGGCCCGATATATGGAGATGGCTGGGCGACAAGCGAGATGCCGGGAGCCCACTATGCATGGCCAGCATGGCAGACTGGGGGGTTTAAAAAAAGATGAGGGCTGGATTCTTTTTTCACCGGTAAGTGGATTTTATTTTGTAAAATTTGTGTGAAAATTTTTTCTTTTTACTTGCAGTTTAATTGAAATCTTTATTTGCATCTGATCGCGGTGGGCAAAATTGTGGGCTCGCAGACCCTACGCTCTTGTCATGATTACTGTTGCAGTGCTCACTGAAGGAGGCGACCCTTGAAGCAAGGAGCAGCCCTTTTCCCTCCCCCGGCAAGGGATCTCCCGCTCCCTGGCGACGAAATAGGTCTGTTTACACATCGGGAAGCATTTGGAATGCTTGAGAACCACTGCTTGATAATTATCTTTGGTAGCACTGTAGTATTTGCAATTCCGGCGGTCGGGGCGAAAGAGATCTGGTATACCCTACAATGCCACCAGCACGACATGCGTCACGTCAACTACGGTGGCATGACTCTTTTCGCTCACTGACGTCACAGGAAGCAGCTGTGGAATATGTCATCTTTTTCCAAATGGAAGAATCGAGACTGGTCTGCGGCAGTTACGGGGTCGAGAGTGCATGAGTACGTGCATTTGCGCTGCGTAGTGCCGGAGAGGCATCGCTGCCTGTATCGTGGGGGGCTCTGATGGCTTCTAATGCTGGTAGATTCCGTAATAGGTGGGAGGCTCTTACGGTAATACCCTCTTTCTTACTTCGGCTCTCGCCCTTACAAATACGTGTACAGTAGGGCAAATACGGGCAGGGCAATCAGAACGTGGGCGGAAAAACCTTGGTAATCGTGATATCAATACGCAGAACCGCGGGAATGCTACGTAGCACAGGGTCCCGGAATGCTGGGATGCCAGATTAATGAATCTGACTGTGCAAATCCATCAAATTTGCCTATCCATTTTCGAACAGTAAGCGGCAAGAATCCTCAGTCTCAGAATAGAAAGCAGCGTGTATCGTAAGGATTGTCGACTGTAACCTCCGATGTCAGGCTCTCGCTCTTGTCTCTTACACTCGAGTCCGGGGGTGTGTCAGATGGGTTGCCGGTGCTGTCATCGCACAGCCAGCGCGGCGGATGCGCTGCGGCTGCTCCCCAGGAATAGCACAAGCCCGCCGGTTCGCTCTCGTCCTACTGAACTGCTCTCTCCAGATTATCATCGTAAGTAGCTTGTTTCAAGCCTATGTGGCTCCGTATTGGTCCAGCGAATCGATTGGAGAAGAGGAGCCGAAATGGCGGTGCGCAAAGACCTGACTCACCCCTCCCCCAAGCATTGAAGCAGCGTTCGATGAGGGGAAAGGCAAGCCGCCAGCTCACCGTGCTTTCGCGAGGTAGGGGAGGGGAACGAGGGAAAACGGCCAGCTGGCTGTCCAGGCGCCCAGAAAATGGATGCTGGGTACTTGCAAAGTGGCTGGCTGGTACTAGCAGGACCGCCGTGGACACCGCATCGCCGCAGCAGGCCCGCTGCTAGCAGCATGTACCAGGCCATGTACAGGCTGGCGCCGAGTAACAGCGTGTCACGGTATCGCGAGGGTGCCTTATCATGTATCTCGTGCGATCAGAAGGACACTTATCGGGCTGCGACACAGCACGCCTGCTGCTTGACCGCCTGGCGGGCCGTGGCCAATGGCAGGGCGCGCACGCAGCCGGTGGGAGGGCAGCCGTACGCAGTAGGCCACCACGACGAGAGAATCACGTCGCAGAGCTGGAATCTTGGGGCCGTGGTTGGCTGGGCGTAGGATTCCAGGCTCCGTATCCCGCCGTCATAGTCATACTGGACACGCTGCCTGCCAGGCAGGTACCTACGTGGACTGGCTACGCGCCGCTGTGACTCGTGTACCGCTCGACCGCTTCGTATGCCTACCCGTTACCAATACGCGCGCCGCCCAAGAGGTGGTGGCCGTCTGGCTGCTCTACAGAAAAGACGGTTGGGCTTGGAGGGCTAGGGGAGTGTCGGGACCGGCTATCGCGCACCCCCAGCGCCAGCACAGAGAAGTCCCAGTAGGCAGACTTTGAGAGCACGAGCTTGTCATGCCCCCTCGCAAAAAGTCACTCCGTCAGCCGTTTTGCTGTCTGGTCTCATTACGGTATCACCTACCCAGATACGCTCCAACCAGTGTGTGATCCTGGGGCACGGGTGCTGTGCAATTCCGTTACCGCGCACCTGGGGCTCTCATCTGAAATACCCCGAATAGAATGCTGGAGAGCCATCAAACTTGGGTCCCATGCTGCTCCATGTCTTCGGTGCTGATGATGCCATTCAAACTAATTGCCAGGCAGGCAGGCCGTTGATACGGAGAGCCTGGTATTACTCCGTAATTAGCAGCAGGTATGGGATGGATTGATCTTATTCTCTTTCCTGGGTGCTGGTGTTTTGGGTGGCTCCCGCGACGGCTATTTTCCCGTTGCGGCCCGTTTACTTTAGCAGTTTCTTATCTCACTTCTTCCACGGTATAATCTTTTTTCTCGGGGAGAGCGCGGCCGAGCTTTCTTTCTGGCCACTAAGATCAGTCCGTTTCGGGCATGTGTTTTTTCTCGGGGTCTTGTGCTACTGAACCTTTTGTGGTCCTTGTTACAACGGTTGCTTTTTTCGGCCATACTTTTGCTTTGATAAGCACTACAAGCTACGCAGCAGAAACTCTAGCACTAAGCTTTTCTTTCCTTCTTGTTTTGTCTGCCCGCCAAAAAAGAAATTGGATAGCGTACGGGTCCTGGAGTGCGGAGAGAGAGAAGGTTTACTTTACAAGTCGGCGGATATATGCCTTTGACTTCCGCCGATAGCAGCGGCTCTCATACGCGGTGTTAGACTCGTAGCTAGATTTTGCGATGTATCAGATTGCGCATATCCCTTTTGTTGAAGGGGGCACAGATAGTATCAGTTAGCCAGCAACTAGCAAATAGGCGAAAACGCAAAACAGCGATGTGGTTTTGCCAGATTCCCCAGACCGAGGGCAGGGCGGGACGTGCGCTGAGACGGCGGTGGCAGATCCAGCAAAACGGAATGCCGGGGAAGGCCATCCGCCGGGAAAACTGGCCTGGCTTGTCTATGCCTGTGTCGCAGGGCCTGGGGGTTGCTGGTGCCAGGACTCCCTGCTTGGGCTGGCTGACCGGAAAGCTGGGGCGGTGTGCCGCGGTGCCCAACCATGCGCGCGACCAGGGCAAGCAGAATTTGCTTTTTCATTTTGTCTTTGCTTTTGGATGACTAGGTAGATACGTAGCAACTGGTAACGAGAGAAGAAGGAAAAAGCAAAAAGCAAAGCTGGGGCGTAAACTTCAATGGAGCGACGGTCAAACAAAGCGTGTAGTCATCCCCAGATGCAACATTGATGACCTACCGTAACCAAGCTGGAGCTTGCTTTTAGGGCACGCCCGGCGGAGCCGTTTGGTTGGTTGCCCGTCTTCACCTGTGTATTCCAACGAGACATGCGTTTCTCGCGGCGGTTTCCCGGGCTGGCTGGCTGGTTGAGTAGATCCTGCCTTTTGCTGCTTTGTCTTGTCTTGGCCGTGTCTCTCTGTTGGCGGGCAGATGCTGTTCCGTTGAGCTACTAGAGCTATCGTGTGCCACTTGATACGAAATCGATCCCTCCGTATCTTCCCTCTTCCCCCCCGTGCGCCGCCCGATACGTTGCCTGCCCAGCCCAATCAGCGCCAGCGCACACGCAGAGCACAGGCAGTGGCGGTCAGAATTCCCGAACACCGCCATTTGTGTGTGACGGTGCGTATCCGGCTCGTTGTCCGTTTTGGATGCGCGCACGCATATAGGGCTGGGCTGGGCTGGGCTGCTGCACACTGGCTGGCTGGCGCCTCAAACGTGTCGTGTCGGTGTCGGTGTCGTGGCGTCGGGTCTTGCTGTCCCTCATCTCAAGTGCAAGCCGACGCAGCATAGCCGGTCGGAGCTCCAGGAAGCACAAGCACAAGGGCCGGGGAGGGGGTGCGCCAGAGCGTGGCCGGGGCATGGCGTGCGCGGAATGGCTGCAACCTCTTTGATTTCCCTTTTGCCCTTGTGCTTTGATAACCCCCAGCCCGGCACCGCAATGCCAAATCCCTTGCTGCCACGCCCCCCCTGCCCTTCCAAACGGCGCCCCCATTTCCCCCATCTCGCCCATCGGCCCCCTTCGCGCACGCCCCGGCCCAGCTCCCAGATGATTCACTCGTGCCCGCCCGTGATGGGCGATATAAGTGCCACGGGCTTCCCTCTCTCCAGCTTCCTCGGCCATAGCAAACATTCGTCTCGACGATCCATCTCACCGTGCCATCCGTGGTCAGCAACATATATCATCTGCAATCCTCTCCTCCATCATCACCATCATCATCCTCTTGGACCATCTTGCTTGCACCCAGCCACCCACGCACCACCAACAAAACACCCCACGCCATCAATAGCTTAGAAGCCGAGCCAACTCCTATTGTCTACCGAGCCCGGCTCTTATCAACACGCACTTATAAACCACCTCAACCCCAGATTCTGGCCATCCTGATCTGCAAACCACTTTCACAATCCAAAATGTTCGGTTCATACAGCTCATACAGCTCGGCGAGCGCAATGTCCGCCGCCATCGACATCAGCCCCTCCAACCTGCGCAGCACCCGCGATGCCTCATGCGCATTCCCCTCGTGGCCCCGACGCGAGTCTCTGTCCGAGTTTGGCCGCGAGGAGCGAGCCACCTCTTTCCTCTCCGACGACGACCTTCTCCTGTCTGACCCCTTCGACGATGACAGCCACAGCATCGCCAGCTCCAGCGCCTCTTCCTCCCCCATGATGATGCAGTCTCCTCCTCACCTTACCGACTTCGAGGTCCTGGAGGCGCAGCGGGAGAAGATGGCTGCTATCCAGCGCGAGGCTGTCCGCCAGGTCATGCTCGAGAAGGAGCGCCGCAAGCTGGCCGCCAAGAAGAAGAGCCGAGCTCACGTTAGCTCCAAGAAGAGCCCCAAGTCCAAGCTTGCCTCCATGACTCCCATCTCCGAGTAAATCTACGCCACTACTCTCGGGTCATGCGCTGGCGTATGGGCTCTCTCTTCTCTCTTCTAATTATTCAACGGCTTTTTACTACGCAAAGCCGCCTAATAGACTGACAGTATCTGCACTGTCTCACGACGATACGACAACTTGTTTTCTATGACTGGTTTTTAGCACAGCCACTGCAACATTATTTTTCGGGGCTATCAAAGGATTTACAGCGCTTGAAGGAAGAAATCGGGGCGCCGGCGGGAGTGACCAGCGGTCCGAACACAATCTGACTCATCCTCACCCCTCCCCCCACAACCGGGGCACTTTTTACCTGCTTTTTCTTTTTCCTTTCGCAGTTCAACCGAACTCTGCCATTACCGCGGCCAAATCGGTTAAACAAAGATATCGGCCTAATCCGGCTTTTCTTTTCCTCTTCCCTTCTATTCCGGCGCCAACAGCGCATTTCAGCAAACCTTCACTTGATACCCCCGGGACACACTTTACCCTTTTCTTTTGTGCTCTTCTTCTTATTACTCCGATTTAATACTTATGACGGCATTATTTGGGAGTTTATTTTTCTTTTTATCAGCGATCATAGCGTGGGATTTCATTTTATCAGGGATACCCTCTTCTCATGAGGAAGAGCGATCAGGGCTACTTGGATACACACACAGCAGTGTTTTTTCTTGCTTGGCGTTGGGAATATCATTAGGTAGCATTACTCCTCCGTTACGACGGACTGGGAACACAGGGCATAACATGGCGATTACATTTAGCATAGTTTAGATAGCTTTTCTTTTGACAAGATACCCATTTTTGATGAATACTATCACTAGTTCTATTCAAAACAAGCAATTTGTTTCCATCTCTCCGCGCCTCTTCTTATTGAAACTGTGCAACTGCCATGTGGTTTATCCGCTCTGCCAGGTGGGCGCCACGCGGTTTACAGCCTCTAATTTTTTGAGTTTCAACCACAGTGCCCAGCGCCACATGCGTGAACGGATGAATGAATGAATGGCTGAATGGGCTGAATGAGTCCGAAAGGAAAATGCCGACATTGATGCCTACTCTATTTTCCACTCCTGGCAATTTAGGCCCGGCGCTTCTACTCTTTCCCAACCAAAGGGAAGCAAACAGCGACAAACGAAGCTTGCAGCCACCCGGGATTTTCCCGCCCCAGAAATCCCGACGAAGGTCCCCCAGCTGGGGAGCTGAAAAGAAGCAAAGCAGCGCATAAGGGACTGTCACCGACTTTCTTTTTCAGCATTGATGAGAAAAAGCGCCACGCTGCAGGGTTGCGCTCACCGACCCTATGCGGTGCGACAGCTTGTGGCGTTCTCCCCCTCCCCATTTTCGCTTGTTTGCCCAAGGGAAGCGGCCCCGGCGGACGAGAGGGCCGAATTCACATGAAGTTTTGAACGAGAACGAGTTTAGCTGAAGCTAACGCGCTCTGGCGGTCGGCATCTTGTGTTGTTTTGTTATTTCCCGTTTCGGGATTGCTTTCCGCTTTCCGATAATGGCTGCCGTGGAGGGGGAGTGTCCTTTTCTCTTCTCGGGCCTCTTTTCTTTTTACAAAGAATAGTGTGAAACCAAGCAATGATTTCATGCAGTGGTAAAAAAGCAAGACTGTTACTTCGTGCGCTGCAGTGTTTATGGGCGGCCGCTGTGATTACGTTTTGTTTTTCGTTTTTTTACTTTTGTCATTCTTACAATTTTCAATAGTACAGGTATTTTCTTTTTTCGTTTTCAATGCGACGAGTAGGCAATTGATGCGAAAGGATTCGCCCTTGTGGCTGACTGTCAATCTTGGTTGGATCGCTAAATGGTATACTTTTCATTAGCGGGCTGAGAAAGCCTGGCTTTCACAGCTATCAAAGTGTGCCTGTAGCTGCCTGACTTTACAAGTGCCAATCAATGCAGGGCGCCTATAAACCTTTTTTTCCCCTCTGCCTTGATTTTAATCATCAGTCACTTTTTCCTGTTCCCTTTGCTTTTCATCGTGGCTAATTGGTGTGCTGTACACTTTGTGAGCTTTCACACGCAGGGAGAGAAGAGAGCTCTCATAAAGTAAATAAATTAAGTTCCCTCCCTCATGCAGGGCGATATTAAAAAACAACAACTTTGCCTTACAGCAGGCGGCTCGCCGGGATGCGCTGCCCGTGATAACCAAGTGTGCTGTAAGTGGTCCCAACCCCTCCCTCCCATATGTTTGTCTCATGTACGATGTAGGCACGATCGATGCAGCCAAGGCGTTGCGCGTGAATCGCTGCTATTGGTACGAGGCACACTATTTACTTCTTGCACTCACACTTTTTTTTTTCGCTGCACCTTGTCTCGCTAAATTGCGTGCGTCGCACACATTTGACGTGGTATTTTTCATTTGCTGTACCTTTTTTTTCTTCCTCGTGCATGAATATCCTTGCACACCGAGTGGGTTCCAGCTGTGCTGGCATACATACCTGTTTGCTGTTACCACCCGACCTGAGAGAGCTGAGATGGTCGGTGAGAGAGAGACGGAGTTGCGGTCTGGCTGAAAGAGAGCTGATTACCAAGGGAACGCTATTCTTGTCTCAATCCTGCTGCGGCTTCTCGTAATTATTTTCTGCCCCCAAACAAAAGAAAGACGGAATAATATTGGCCGTCAGCCCTTTTCAGCGGGCTTACTTGGTTGGTCTTGCGCAGCTCTCAGCCAGCCCAGCTTACTTGCACGTACGGACACAGGTAGGTTTGTATTACTCCGCCTGCTTTGGAGTGGTTGCTGGACAGGAACAAAGTGACTGGCCATCGGGCTTGGTCGGCACTAGCTGGGCGACGAGGTGTTCGGGGCAGCATAATCATCCTCCTGTGGTGTGTGAGTGTGTGCGGTGAAGGGGGGCTGAACTGCATGCAGCTTCTCTTTCGCTTTCTTACTGCGCTCCAAAGATTAGAGTGTGTACCTGAATGTGATGTGTTACTGGGGTGTGCGCTGTTGATGCTACCATTGGGCATCAGACTTTCTGGTTCTGGTTCTTTTTGTCTGACTGCAAACATTGACTGGCATCCGTCTTATTCTCTTTGCGAGTTTCTTTCTTTGGGCGCCTTCCCAGCTTGGTAACTGGTTCGCTCACTGTGGGGTTGAACCCCGACATTTTCCTCTTTATTTTTTTTTTAAAGATGTGACAGCAACGTTGTACTCCATCTATGGGGTGTACTATTGTGCTTCGCCATCGCTGACTCCTGGTTCGCTCCCTCGGGATTTCCATCTGTCCACTCAGTGATGGCACGTGAAGATTCCCAAACGGACAATGAAAGAAGTGCTGCCTGCCGAAGGGTTCAAGCTCTTCCCCGCTGATCTTCTCTGCCTTATCGAGTGGATTGGGGCTGTCAAAGCACCTTTTACTGGGGTTTGGGCTCTCGTGTGGCCAATGGGCTTGTAGGGCTGCATTACTGCCACCTTATTCGCTGCAGATAGTCGCCGGATGTTACGGTGGCAATGCATGTCATTGGCTGTAAATCAACCAACCACGTGGGGAGGAGATGCGATGGGGTTTTGACGAATCAGGTGCCTTTGTAGCTATTGAAGCTCTGATCACTTGAGCTCGTTTGGCATACAAAGAGCTTATTGAGGTATTATAATTAGCATCTCTGACTCAACAATGGGGGTTTTTCAAATCGACCGCGTTATGCGAAGCAAAATGGTCTTGGCCCGTTGACTAGTGCTCTCGTCTTCTCTTCGTATCGTCCGATAGGAAGGCTCGTTGTGACTGTTTTGGGCGCCGCCTAATTATACGCCCCATGTGATGCCGCGCGTGAATGGCTGTGATTGCTCTTAAGCGGCGGCAATTTTTGCTGCTGCGAGAGGGCCCCAAAGGCGCAGGGTCCCGTCACATCTCCAGGTGTCGTGATCTGAGCTTCATGTCCGTGGCGCGTCTTTTGTCACAGATTGGCCCGTGATTGCGACGCTGGGGGCGGCCCCTTCGGAGGAGCTGAGACTGAGCTTGCAGCCTATGATACATTGTTGATACGGGCTGGATGTGAGCTACGCCCCAAGAATCTCATGCGTGTGCTTTTGATGTTGGGTATTCGGGATGTGGTGTGTGCGGGATGGGAGAGGGGGATTGCGGTATTTGATATCTGATATCACATGCCTTCTTCCAAGCGCTGTTATATCTAGGTATTTGATGGTGCCTAGATTGTTGGTGAGTGGGTGTGATGGCACTATTTCACTCTCTATTCGATATAGGAAGCGAAATTGTTTGGGATGGTATATCTTCTTGCCATCTCGTTTGGCCATGAGAATACGAAGTTGCTCCATCACTAATGGAAGGGGTGCTTTTTATCTTGATTTGACATGTTGCAATCTTTTATTCTCACACTCAGTATCCGTCGATTCCGGAGTGTGACTTATAGCTTTCAAAAGGTGATATATTGTAAAAACGGTATTTGAACGTAGCGTTTGTTACGGTCAAGCTCCTTTACATATAATAATGCATGCACGATGAAGCTGCTACAAAGAGAGCAGAGAGAACTAAATGTATTGCCAAATGTTTGTATTATTTATAGAGCGTAGTAGAGTAATTCTCAAGTAATATACTTTGCTTCGAAGTCTCTCATTTAGTTTTCAGTAAAGGAATTAAAGCTCCTTCGCACGAGTAAATGTTATAATACGAGTGAACGCTTCTAGTCTGCAGCGACACGAGGTTCAATTTACCGGGTCGGCGTAGAAGATGTCCGAAACTTGACCGAAGAGCTTAGAAGGATGGATTGAAAGGGATATGAAGTCGGCTCAATGAATGTTGATATGTACGAGTGATGGATATAGCGATGGTGATGTGATATTATTTGCTGCAGTTAAACACTCTATGCTGCCAATAGATTTGTTTATTTTTGCCTCTGGTGCCTTTGACTAGTGCTGCCCGTTTATAACACCAAGAAGTGCCTCTTCCACGTAAAGAGGTGGATATAATGTTACAACCGGAGGAGTTATTATTGGGAGCAGTCATCGACTTGAGACGGTCAGTGGGTGCGGTGACTGAGAAAGTGTCTCTAACGTTCCTTCAGCTTCTGTCTTGAATCGTTTCTCTGTAACTAGATTTGTTTGAAGAATGACTGTGGTTCGTTTTGGAGGTAGTATACCGTGTTGCATCCCAGTGAGCATATGAAACAAATGGATTATCCTTCCTTGCCGCAGCCAAGCTTTGCTCCTCGCGTCTTCTTAGCATTTTAAAGTCAAACGCCTCCTATCTTGCGTTTTCAGCAAGGGATCTGGCCAAGTGTTCTCTGAAATCGACTCTGGCAAACACTTGCATGGGCTTGGGCCGCTGCAATGCAAACTCAACATGGAAAAGCTACCAACAGTAGGATGCTGGAGAAAGCTAGACGATCTTGGAAATTCGATGGAGGAATATCTATAGATGTTCCTGTTCTTGAGGGACTCAATCTCAACAACGAATGATAGGAGCCTTTGCAAAATGGATACAAGAAAGACATTGCATGTGAAAGGGGAGCCTTAATTCCACGAAATTCCACAGATAGCACTGAAAAAAGAAATCTATTGCATAACAAGAGATTGATGCATGCGTGAGGTATTTAGCAACTCTATAGCGTGAATAATCCGTGTATTCTTGGCTCTTATGACTTCGAAAACATGCTTGGGATGGAAGAAAAGCCGGCGAACAACAACAACAAAAAAAAAAAAAAAAAAAAAAAAAAAAGCCGTTTTCTCTTGCTGCAGCAAAGGCAACATATCTTGGGACTTGTTGTTTCCGGCGTAAATGATCGTTCAATAGGGTCAACTTTTTGGTGATAATTGCCTTCTGATAGAGATTACTTTAGATTTGGAAGCAAGATTCTCAAACCCATCCATTTTACACGCAGAGAGGATGCTTCAAACCAACAGTCTCCTTATAGTGGAGATTCACTGAACAGATTTCTACATATTTATCTACGAATATCAGTTCAAGAATCTCTTCTGAGCTTAGGTCTATTGGCATGAACATCAGCTGAAAAAGCTGGCTGGATATAACAGCTGAAAGCGCGGCTGGGAACATTGGACGAATGTCACCGACAGCGCCCCGTGCATGATCTTAAATGAAGTAAATGCGCATAATTCAGACTGTCTTACAAAGGATAACACGATATCATTGCGAGAATTAGACCCGAAGCCTGAAGCTGGGCTACGTAGTCGGAAGCTGAGTGATTCGCAGACGTCCTGGCTGGTCGGTTGTGTGTCTCGACGACTGAAGCGAGACCGGACATGCCAATAGCCGCAGCAAGTTGCTACACAAGGCATGTTGTCTGGCAAGGGTGGCTCGGACTCTCCCCACGTCATGGCTGTCTTGGCCCTGATGTCGTCTGCTTCACCGTATTTCAAGACTCTCCGCTCTGATGTGACACACACGATAACAGCTGCCCCGTAGGCCCTGCATACGTTCAACAATATCTCGGAAGAGATTCCGTTATCCGACAGTAAAAGGAGATGTCATATTTGGAAACTGGTTTGTACATGTAAGTCGACACAGCGGAGGGGGAGAATTGTCATCAATCCATGATGCCGCGCCCTCGAGCATGCGGCCCTCGTGTTCTGAACTCCCTGTCTTGTCTCGGAGCAGAAAACGTGGTCGTGCCATGCTTGGCAGCAGTTTAATTAACACCTTCCACGGAGTGGCGCTCCGGCCATGATAGCTGTGGACGTTGAGTGTGACAAGAGCGCAAAGAGGGAAGGCCAGAAGCTGCGTCACAAGGTCACAGTCCGACAGGGTACGGCAAGAAAGCGAGATAGTATTCCGTACAAGTCAGCAAACATGTTGTCGTTGGGCCTCAATGGACTCCCAATTTAGTAAACTTGTCGTTGGTCGCCCGAGACCAGCACGGCTGGTGGCGCCTACTTGTATGTCTCAAGTGGCCATCACCCACTTAGGCTGGGATCGATTTTGCTGCCTAGCAGTGTGATATCTGCTTGTCTAGGATCCTTCCCGTCGTGGCTTTGCGCGAGATGGAAGCAATCTACTATAACAATAGTTTAGTCTACTGGTAACTGTGGTAGTTGACTTGGAATGAGGAGTTCGCATGTGATGAGAGCGCGAACCCATGCATAGCGGATGGCTGGATGGCTGCGCATATGGAGCTTGCTTATGTTGATAAGGAGCCTAAGACATTGCAAAGCATGTCGCACGTGTGTTTTCGGCATTTTGCTACCGCAAAAGAGCAAGGTACGAGTAGTACTGTAGAGTCTCCATTGCCAGAATGAGCTGGGCATGTCGCTTGCTAAGATAGTCTTGTAAAGAAAGATTCCCTGCCGCGGCAGGATCACCGGGGGCTTGCTCTACGAAGCAAACGAGATGAGAGGCAGATGCTACAAGAGCAGCCGGAGAGATGTGATTGCGGAGACGGCGGACAAGCTTGCTGGAGAAATGTGTTAGCGCGCTGATTCAAGGAGAGACTAGCAAGAAACAGAACTCGGGGAAACGTGATAAATAAGAGAAACGGGATGCAAGCTGAAATCCATCTGTCTCAGGAATCATCTGATACAAGTTGACAAACAGATGCAGCTGCGATGGAGGCAGGAGGGACAAGGATGTGTAAGTGCTGGTGGTTTGTGATTCGACGACATCGTGATATGGCGGCAGGCGTTTGATTGCTGGATGCCGCAGTTATGCGCACCGAGACTGCTGTGGACTGAACTGCACGCGTTCGTCGATACAGCAAGTACAAGTACAGTACTGTAGGTATGAAGTAGACGATGACGGGAGTTTTGGTGGTGCACCCCTGATCCCTGCGGCGTAGCTTAGCGGGCCGGGATTCAGCGATTGGATCCCTGCGGCCAGGCGTGATCGAGCCGCCGATTGGCCAGGCTGTGGCGCGCACCTGCATTTGGCGCGCCCAATCAGCTGCCGCGACACACGTCGGCGCTTCGACGGCTGCTGCCATTGAGCCACAGGCCCTCGCCGCCCCGCTTTCGACCGCAGCCCAAAATCGCTGCTCCAGCCATGCATCTGCGCTTGACCAGGTCGGGCCCTCGAACAACCACCGCGATATGGATGGCTGGCCACGGCGAGACGGACGATCAGTTGCGAGCGGCCGGCGGCGAGGCGAGATGAGGCAATGCAGAGCAGCGCAGACGCGCGAATGAAACGAGAGAGACCGCTCGCGTCGACGCCTTCTCCAGAGCCCATTGTGGAGGACAATCGCCAGCACAGGACAAGACACCATACGGCGCCGGTGCTCGCTGCAGGTCTCACCCACAGGCTGCCGTTTCCTCCCCCTGCAAGGCACCGCTCAATCACCCAGAAACGCTCGCACAGAGGCCAGATCGCCAGCGGTGGAACCACCGGTGCAACGGTGAAAGGCGCCGCAAGTCGGGGTAAGGAGAGGAGCCGAGGGAGCTCGCTTCTCGTGGTAGGTACTGTAGCACTCGTGTGTACCTGTATGGCAGGATTTGAATGCCTATACTTGTACACCGAGCCAAAGATGCTGCAGATACAAGCACTTGTCACAAGCGGCCTTGTCTCGTGCATCCGCGCGGGAATGTGGGATACGGAGTGCATACACATACTACGTGCTTGCATGTACAAGCACCATTACCAGCAAGACTAGCAAGCAATGCTGTACGAAAATGAAGCAACTGCAATCAGACGCCAGCTATTCGTCCAAGTCCTCGCTGCTCCCAGAGGCCCTGATAGGTTGATATCGAAAGTCTTGCCCGGGGTGCGAGGCTAAGCAAGGGCCTCCACAAGGGCACCTCTGCTCCAGCGGTACGCAGCCGGCTAGCGCCTGTACATCACCTGTCGTCAATTTGTCCGTCTGAGGATCTGAGCCCATGATTCCCAGGTGGCTCTCAATCGCCATTTGCCTCGCCAGACTATTTTCGCCTCGTCAATGCTTAGCTGGGCCCACTGCGGACGCACGCGCGTAGGAGGCGACAATCTGGGCGGCTCGCTGGGGCCAAAAAGAGGGCGAAGAGAGGTCAAGGACGAAGAGCGTCTGGCCCCCAGACTGGAATGACGACTTTGGCAGCGTTGCAGCGGGTTTGGCATCTCGACTCGGTACCGGTGCTCGGTAGCGAGGGAGGTGCAGTTGCAGTTGCAGTTGCGGTTGCAGCCAAGGTTCTGTACGTTTGCGAGCCGTGATGCTGCAGATAGTCGAAACATGGGCGCCATGCATGAGCATCTGTAGGCACAGGCGTTTTGCAGCATCGACGCGCATTGGTCGCCGTGGCCTGTCTCTGGCTGCCGGACCGGCTCCGCTCCATTCCCAAGACGGCCGCCGTTAGCAGCTTTTGCACTCTAATTTTATATGGCAGCCAACCCCGTCCGTTGACAGGCCTCGCTCACGGCCGCATAGGCGCCATGCTCGTCTGGCTCTCCATCGGACCCATCACACCAGACCCCGGCCAGGTCTTGTTGCTGTACAGTACTCGGGCCCTGGTGCTACTGCTGCGAGAACCGTTCGTACCTCGAGTTTCTCATCCTCGCCAACCTGTCCAGATTCTGCTAAGCAGCTACCTGCCTCACCGCGTGTGAGTGGTGTGTGTCTTGCGCCTAATCCTGGACTAGAATCTGGACCAGGGCCACACCTCTCCTCTCAACCAGCTCCGTATTTCTCTCTTTTTATCTTTAATTTTTTTCTGCTTGCTTCTCCTCCTCCTCCTCTTCTCTTTTGCTTCCTGATCTTGGCCGTCTTACCAGGCTTGGGAACAGTAGCAGAAGGGGAACCAAGCAAGCCTGAGCAGACAAAGAGAAGCTCTCCTCGTTTGTCGACTTCCTATCCGGGTGACCACCGTTCTGCATCCTGCCAAATCTCTCCTGCATCCGCCTGCATCATCCGCGACTCCTAACCCTCGATCAGGAGCATCCCAGGCGGCTCGAACAAGCGCCGAGCTAATCAGATCAGCCCCTCCCCTAACATTCTCCGGCATATCACAGAAACCTTCGTTCCTTTTGCCTACAAGTGCTCTCTTATATGCAAAGCTGTGACGCCGCCCGCTTCCGTTAAGGCTGCCTGACCTTTTCTTTTCCGTTTTGCCTTGTCGCAGCCTTCTGCGGCTTTAAGCCTTGCATCTTCAAAACCTCTTCGACGGCAAACTTGATAACTTAATTCCCTACCACCAATCGACCAATTCGACCCTCATTCTTTGCCGAATCCATTACGCTCTTGATAACTTGCTTCCTATCTGTCGACGGCCGAGAGACAACGCATATCTGGTTGATTGCATCGCCGCTGAAGCTTGTGTGTCCGGGAGTGGGCAGTAGCTGGGTTCCATGTGATGGTTGATACCTAAAACACGCGCAGCTTGCCGCCCAGAGAGCGCTCCTCGAAAGTCCAACTTTTGGACTGGCAATAGGATTGTGAAACCGGATCTGGTACTGTCTCACGAGCTTAGTGTGCTTTGCGTATTTGGGGCAAGACTGTCCCTGCAGACGCAGAGGTGCCAGGCCGACTAGATCGGTCAATATAATTTCGGGCCCGATACTGCTGGCCATCGTGGACGATTTGACAGCACCATCGCAGCCATGTCGTCCGCATCACATAACCATACCGTTTCCAACCGGTCCGGTAAATCATCGACCGCACGAGGCCGGCCATCACAACCAGAAGCCTCAAAAATGCCAACGGCAAAGGACCTCAAATACTTCATCCCCTCAGCCGCCACGGCATCCGTTTTCCTCTACGCCCAGGGACCATCAATAGTGTGCTGCCACCACGATACTCTTACCATCGACCGAAGGTTCTCTCGCCATGTGGATGATATCCAGCTGATTGCAGTGGACAACCAAAGTGAAATCGGCGCTGGCCGCTTTGTCGTGAGCTATGACGCTGGGCAGACGGCTATTGTGTGGGATTTGATGACTGGTGATGAGATTTCTCGTTTCGTTTCGTACGAGACGCTCACAGTTGCCGCTTGGATGCGAAATGGAAACGTAGCATTTGGTAAGAGACGGCTCACTAACACTAAACATCTGGTAGTCATCACCTAACATAATATAGGCAACACCCAGGGAAATATCATCCTCTTTGAGCCTACCACGTCTGAGCACATCTCAGCCAGGACGATCGATCAGATTGCAGTGACGGCCCTGGCTCCGTCGTCTGACTGCCGAACCTTTGCCATTGGGTATGTAATCAAATGCCAGCCTCTGGAGTTCATTTATTTATTGAGTCGACATCTAGCTATCAAAATGGGTCGCTTTTAATCGCGACATTACAGCCTCGCTTCACCATTTTACACAACTTGACCACCTCGAGAGGGCCATCGCCCATTGTCACGCTTGCCTGGCACGCATCATCTTCAAAGCAAAAATCAGACATGCTGGCTGTCCAGATGCACGACGGCGACCTGCGGGTCTGGAGTGTGGCCAAGTCGCACAACGCAGAGGAACCCAAGGTAGTCAGGGCGCTTCGGAGAAATGAAAATTACCAAGCCGGCCCCAATTGGATGGGCTGGTCCAAGAACGGTCGCGTTATCCAGTTTTCAGATTCGTATGTGTTCCCCTTCACCCAGCCCGCCACAGCCTACGCGCGCGGCCTCTTACCTTTGGTGGCGATTCTTGTGCTGACTTGCCAATCAGAGAGACCTTTTCGTGGGACGTAAGAACAAGGCATGTTACTAGGGACTCTATCCCAACACTGGAGCATGTAAAAGGCGTAGCTCTCTATGGCCCCGGAGCGAGCCTCTTTACCCTCGGGCCGAATAACACTGTACAGCAGTTTGATCTCAACTCTCCAGCCATCATGGTAGCCAATGTACAGCATCCCGCGGGCGTTCTTCCGCCATCTCCTCCTACCTCTGAAGAGACAGGGGGCAGATCAGTACACTCTGCTACGACAATTCATACGTCAGAGTCCGAGTCAAGCTCCATTCCTTTGGAGTTGAGCGTCTCCGAAAGCGACGATGATCATCTATCTCCTTTCCAGCGCCTAGTAAAGCACAATGCCCCCGAGGTACCTAGCAACGAAGTTTATGACACAAACAGCCCAGCCTCGAGCCGGAGCGGCATGTCATCCTTGTCAAAGTCTTCGGCAGGTTCACGCACGCCCGGCAGGCCGGCGGGATCACTAAGGTCGCGGGCTAAGACGGAGGGAACATACATCTCTGCCGGATCATCCTTGAAAACTTCTACCGTGGGACGGCAGGGGCAGGAGCCAGACAACTATTCGATGGGATACTCGCTCCCTACCACAAGCGCTCCGTCGTTGGCCTCATCCAAATCTAGACTTCGACCTTCTCGTTTAAGGAACGAGGTGCCGAGGAGCCCCGCTGATGACACCAAAGTGCAGGATCTGTTCAAGTATACTCGTTCGCGCTTGAGTGACCTTCCGTACAAACATCCCATACCATCAAACTACCCTCATCTCACCAATGACGACTTGCGCCGACAGATGCTCAACACCATCTTTGGGTGGAACAAAGAAGTGGACGACCTTATTCGTGACGAAATGAGTCGGTATCCCGCTGGATCAGCAAACCGCATATTACTCGCCAAGTGGCTAGGTGATTTCGACTCAGGTATTGTGGCAGCCAGCTCCCAGAATATGACTTCATCAGACTGGATGCTGTTGGCACTGAGTTCCATTGGCGGACACGCGTCCCAGCAGAAGCTCGGCCGCGTCTATGTCCAACGTCTCCTGGAAAACGGCGATGTCCACGTTGCGGTGACGATTATGCTCGGTATGGGAGACTTTAATGATGCCATTGAGATTTACATCTCGCATAAGATGTATATGGAGGCTCTCATTCTCACTTGTGTAGCTTTCCCTAGCGTCTGGGAGCGCCAAGTTGCCATTGTCAAGAAATGGGGCGAATGGGCGATTAAGCATGGTCAGCAACAGTTGGCGATTCGCTGCTTTGCATGCACCGACCAGGAATCTTCAGAGCCTTGGACCTCACCGTCAGCTGCGCAACTCAGCTTCCAAAACGTCACGCCGAGTATCCCTGAGGTGCTGAGCCCTCCATTATCACCCCCAGGAATCCAGTTGGGTCCTCAGCGCAGCGTCGCCAAAGCATCGGCGCTGAAGCTGGTCACGTCATTCGGGGATCACAACCAAAAGGCCAAATTTTACTCGCAGGCCGATGGAGGCCAAACGCCCATTGCGGCTGGAGTAACGCCGATTGCCGAGTCGGCCATCTCTCCAAGTGGTGCTTATGACCCTGCGACTGCGTTTCTTCGACCGTCGAACAATAGCCGGTTCAATACGCCAACATCAGCTCGCGCTGGTGGCCAAACGTTCAATCGTGGCCGCTTGCCCTCTATCGGAGAGTCCGCGTTTGACAGGAATAGTCTGAAGAATATCGGAGCTATCATCCAGCCCGTTGACAAGCCTCAGGAGCAACGAGCAAGCCACTCTCGCAAGTCCTCTGCCCAAGACAACATGACGACGGGACTTGCGATGCAGCGTGCTGCTACAGCCAGTCCGATGATGATGAGAGAGAAATTCCCATCTGTCGTTCAGGGATATGCGGGTGAGTATACGAACGAGCGGCCTCCGTCTCCCGACCGCTCGATTATGAGCAGACTACAGGAAGTCCACGCAGCACAGCGAAACGGCTCCCGGGACCGGATTCCCGCGCATTTGCATCTGCAACTGCAGCCCATGGAACAGCTGGATGACACGATGTCTCCCGAACAGTCAAACGCTGCATCTAGCCGCTACCACTGGCCAAGCCGTCGTCGTGGCACTGGTCCCAGTACCGCGCCTCTTGGAGGTTCTGTGGCGGGTTCCATCACATCCAATTCAAGCGCTGGCCGCAGTCACCGATCTAACGGCCGCCACAAAGATGATTACATTCACAGCCTGGAAGCGGCCCAGTATTACTCCCGAGGAGCTGGAAGTAGAAATGGGAGCAAGGACCGGAAAAGGGAGCCATCCACTGGCCGTCATACTAGCCGAGAGCGACGGGCTAAATCGCGCGACCCATCTGAAGAACGTGGCAGAGGTTCAGCCAGATCTTGGACCAAACCAAAAAGGTCCCCTACATCCCCCGTTCCAATGTCTCCGGAGGACTTGGCTATCCTCAACACCCGTAATTTCGAGAATACGGTTGAGCCCTTGACGATTCGAAAGACGAGCGTGTCAAAGAGCGGAAAGACGGGCTTGCCACCTCTGGATACTCGTGGACGAAGCCATGGACGAAGCAGGTCGGCTCCACGGTCGCCAACGTCACCAGTACCAATGTCGGCAACGGCCTTGCATTACCAGGGGTCGGAAGACGAAGAAGACTTTAAGAGGGCTATGCAGGCTCAGGAGGAATTCAGAGCCAAGCACAGTCGCAGCGTTGGCCAAATTGGTAGTTCTCATACCGCGAGTCGACGCGAAAACCCGGAAAGCCGCCGAAAGGAAGCGGCAGTTGGTGGTGATCGTGACCCAGTTCCGATGTTGCCTCATATTCGAGCTGCATCTACAGAGCACGCCGGCGACTTGCGAAAGATGAAGGATGAACGACAGCGGAAAAAGGAACAAGCCGCGCGAGAGCTCGAGGAACGACGAAAGTCTCTTGCGAAGCGACAGATGGGCCCTCAAATCCCCCATCCCAGCGACATAGCATCACCCAGAAAGCCTCCTCCTCTGGTGGAGGCTGATGACGAGGTGCTAGATGACGACCTCCCTCCTCGCTCCGCAACGGAGCCTCCGCGGAGCATGTATGCTAGAAATGGGCCACAGATTGGTCTGCCTGCCACACCAAAAGCGATGCGGCTCATCCTCCAGACAGATGAGGAGGAGAGTGAAGAGCTGCCGCCACCTCCAGTTCCTACAACATTCTCCCAAAAGTACTCCCCACAGAGTTCACCTAAATACTCCCCGCAATACATGTTGGAAAAGAAGAAGGTGGCACAAAAGGAAGAGGAGGAAGAGCAGCAACTACAGCAGTTACAGCAGCAACAGCAACAGGAACAGCAGCAGCCACTGACTTTATTGCCATCAACAGTCTACCAGCTGCCGTCGACGGTTTATCAACCACCAACTCGACCTATGATTCCGCGAAGCATGTCTGCGCCAATCCCTGATGAACCATCTCAGCAAACCCGCTACATGAGAAAGGGAAGTGCGAATGAGGGTAGGGGCCTCGACGATATCGTTGAGACGGAATGGCGCCGACAGAGGAGCGATCTGGTACCTCCACCGCCGCCGCCACCTCCTTCGGCGCCCCTTACTTTTTTGAAAGAGTTGCAGCATCTAGCCGTTCCTCCTCCTCCCCCGCCTCCTCCGTTGCCACATGTCCGACGACAGCCTCCCGTCGCTGGGACTGTGGCCTCAGGTATGATTGAGATTGTCATGGATGACGACGAGACGGAAGAGCCTATGGCGGTCCCTGCCAACGATGGCATGGTGCCCGTGCTTTCTCCCCCCGAGCCAAAGGGTCACAACCGGGGCCGCAGCCTTGGAGAGGGCAGTCTCTCTGGCCGCATGAGCAAAGCTACCGAACGCCTCCGCTCGGGCAGCCGTAGTCGCAAGGATGGAGCTATTAGCATCATCAGGTCGCCGCTCGAGGCTTTCAGCGATGCCACCGGCATGGGCCATCTTCGATCTCCCGTGGCGGGCTTGCCGCCTCCTGTCTTGTATGATCGAGATATCGTTCGATCGCCAATTGAAGGACACGGCCGGAAGATGTCAAGCGGTATGTTTTAATGAATGGATCGTAACATGGCTAAATGATGCCTCTTTTCGCCACACAGCGATTTTTTCATCTTTGCTATTTTTTTTTTCCAACTTTCTGTTTATTAGTTTTCTTTGCTTTTCGGGATGCGAGTGTTCTATTAGCAACATGTTACAAGCAAAAATCCTGGTGTGATATGGAAGGATTTGGTTTCTGGAATAGTGTGACGACTATCTCTACATTTGTTTCATTTCTTTTACTCTTCTTTCTCTTTCTCTTCTTCATCCTCTCTGTTTGCTCTATGTCGACTGCCTCAGTTGCATCCGTGCAATTTTAAGCAGATAATTTCCCTTTCTCCGTTTTTCGGTTAAGACCTTGAATTTTGTGATATATGCATCGGAGGGCTTCTCTTCTTTTTCTCTTCTTGGATAGATGGCTATGCGAGGGTTTAGACTCTCACATATGCTCACGGGGCAATGTATATCCTGGCTTGGAGATTTTTTTCCCCTTTCTTCTTCAACCTTGGTACTTTATTTCTTCATGACTGATGACGGATTGATTTGGATCAAAAACAAAAACATGTGAAGGGGGTGGAAGACGGCGACGTCTAAGAGAAAAGGAAAAGGGAAGAAAAGAAGAAAAACGTGCGTTCACACGCGCACTTGCGAGAACAGATTGCATAAAGTGCTACACGAGATGCGGCTGTGCCGGACAGACTGAGCGTTCTATATAATGCTGCCTCGCGGCAATACTGTGTATTTGCTTTTGTTTTCTTCTTTTGTTGGATTGAGTGAGGTAGTTGAAGCAAAATCATACACTTATCCATTTTGCGCATTTTATTCTTCTTCTTATTGATGCGTAATGTGATGTGCTAAAGCTTTTGTATCTATGCAGGTAAATTTGTAGGCGGTGGTGATGGCTTCACCTTCTAAGTAGCGCGTGGGACAACATGCTGGAGGGTGGGGTTCAATTGCCGCGATTCGATCACATTGTAGTGTTTTTTGCCCCTTATAATTGGTCTCATATAAAAATTGAGCAGTCTCTTGCTGCAGCCGTATTTTTTTCCACATAATTTAGAGTTGATGAAAAGGTCAAAAAGGCAAAAAATGATGTCGGCATTCTCCGTCTCGCCCATCCAACCCACGCCCTCCGCGATCGTAATCCAGCCCGCCACGCGACGGGGGAGAGTCCTCTGCAGAGTGAAACCTCCCTCAAGTGTCATCTCCATTGCTTAGGGCAGCACGGCAAATCGCAGGTTACCCATGCGAGCGCGCAGCCACCGCGGCGTTCGGGCTGGGCGTCGAACGGAGGGGATCTAACGGGGGTGGGTGTGGGAAAGGCGAGTATGAGTGAGAGCCTTCACCGTTTGACCATTACAGCCGGGAACAAGGATTGAAATTTGGGCTTATAAAGGGTTGGCACAAAGGGCGGGGAATCGTTAGCCCGGGCGGGAGCTTCGAATAACATGTGCTACCAGCTAGTAGTAGAGCTTCAACTTCATGCCATTCATTACCAGCGGAAAATGGCATTGACACGGCGATAGCAGCGGCAGCGCATTGGTTTGATGCTGCGTATGCGTCAATTCGTGCCGTCTATGAATGTTCAAGGCTGTGTAATTGGCTTGTCTCTCTTTATAGAATGACCTGCATCGCCTGATTTGCGCATCTGCAGTCTTGCCTCCTCCGTCTTGGTCGAAAGCCTCTGATTTACGCCGGACACGATTAAAGCGAAGCGAATTGAACAACATATGGATCGCTCATTTGCGAATAATAACCACAAAACTCTACGATTTCTACAACAACCGCCCATACGACCTTATACCTGATCTTTGACCATGCTTACCACGGCTCCTCGTTTGCGCATCCGTCGCCCTTCTCCCACAACCGCCGAATACACCGTCACCACTCTCCCACCTCAAACGCTACCTCTGCGCCTCCTATGGTTCTTCACCCTCTTCCTGCGCATCTTCCTCTCCATCGTCACGCTGTTCGTCATCTATGCGCGATGGGTCCAAGAGCGTAGCTCCTTTGGCGCAGCACCAACGCCCTTCTCACCTTCGTCTCTCCCGCCGCTGCTCTCTCTCGACCGCATAATATTCCTCCTCGATACGTTCCAGGATACCCCCAGCGGCAAGCTCCTCGCTAGCATTGCCGCCTCGGTGACCCTACCCGTGCTTGTCCCCGTCGCGGCGGCGGTCTTTTACGCGCTTAGCTTGCGGGTGCATAAGGAGGAGAGCTTGCTGGTGCTGCGCGGGCTGGGCGTGCAGACGAGCGAGAGCCCGGCGACGTATCTGGCCAGCGCGGCGACGCGATTTATCCCGACGGAGAAGATTCAGGATATTTTGGTGAACGAGGCGTTTCGGGGCTTTGAGGTGCGGTATTACCTTGTGGTGGTGGTGGAGGGGGAGGAGGATGTCGTGGTGGTGTTTCCGGGTTTGTTGCCCAAGAGGAAGATTGTCGAGACGGTGTGGAGGGGTGTGAGGGAGTGTTTGTACGAGGGGAGGGAGGATAGTAGAGTGGTGGCCAATGAGAAATGAAATTACTGTATCCCAACAAGTGATGCACGAGATATGCCAGTTTTGTTTTGAGAGATGTGTATCCTAGAATTAGAATCTATATACCCCATACATCGTATTTTACTTTTTGTTCTACGTCTACTCATCAGCCATGACGGCATCGCCCTCTTCCGCCTTGTTCGACTTCATCCCCTTCTTCGCCCTCATGTCCTCCGCGTCCGCATACCCCTTTCGCTTCGCATACTTGTCATTCTGCTCGTCCGCCGACTCCAGCAGCTTCATGTTCATCACGCCGGGATACTTGCCGCTGAGCCTTCCATTGTTTCCTCCTTCAAAAACCTTTGTGCTATTAGCCACGCCTGGTGCGGCTTTGCCTACCGCCGCGGCAGTGGTGCCGTTGTTTCCTTGTTGAGAAATGTGCTGCAGCAGCTGGCCTGCGAGGATCTCGTCCATCTTTCGTCCACGCCACATCTGCCATGCGTCGTCCATGATGCCGAATTGGCCAAAGCGGCCGCTGGGTCCATCCTCGCCGACATAGATCCACTTCAGGGCGTTGTCTTTTCGTTGCGGCGCTATGGAGTCGTTGAGGTCGCTCGGGAAGATGCAGTCCCAGAGCACGAGGGGCACTTCATCAGCCATGACGTAGTTTGGCCTGCGGGGGTTCTTCTCGACGTCGAGCAGCTCGCTGATGAGAGAAGGCTTTTCAAGGCCCTGGCCTACTAGGAAGAGAACGGCAACCATGTGGCGGATTTGGTGCCATAGGAAGGCCGAGCCACGGACGTGGAAGTAATAGACCTTGGGGTATGCTTCGCCGGAAGAGAGATCCATGTTTTCAGGGGCGAAACCGGCGGCCTTGAGGTACGGTAACGCTGATGCTGCGTCCTTGACTTCGACAATGTCGGACTCGAACATGCGCCTCTTGAAGTTTGTGATTTGCTTCGCGGGGTCGACCTTGCAGAGGTTGCGGAAGTCGTGCTCGCCTTCGTAACGCTTTGCTGCGTCGCGCATGGCCTCAATGTCCAGCCAGCCTGGCTTCATGAGCTTCTTGTCCTCATCTTCCTTCTTTGCTTTCCCCCCTTCCTTTGCGGCAGCTGAGTCTTCGATGAGAGATGGCGTGGGTGCAAAGGCGGGCTGCGTGAAGAAATATCTGTATTGGCGCTCTCGACATGAGAAGCGGGCGGAGAAGTCAGGAGGCGGTGCTGCACACCAGGCTAGGATGCGGATTTCCTTTGGCAGCAGGCGGTTGAGAACATGAGGGTAAGGGATCTCATCGCGGATATCGTCAAATGGTTTTGGTGGTGCTTTTGGCTTGCTTTCCTTTTTGGTTTGCTCTTCCCCAGCAGCAGCCTCATGTCCTTCCTCCTCCTTCGCCAACTCTGCCTCCTCATCGATCTCTGACTGTTTCTTTGGCAATGGTCTGTTACTCCGTACCCTCAGCCCAATGACTTGTCCAAAGGCACTGACGCCGCGATCTGTCCGCCCACACTTGGAGTACTCGCAGCAGTCAAAATTCACCACATTCTCGTCTTCTGGGAAGATGAGGCATGCCTTGGTGAGGGCGTTCCACAACTCCTCCTCGATGGACGGCTGGTTGCCCTGAGCCTGGAACTCGAAGCCGCCAAAGTTTTTGCCCAGATATGCCAGCTTCAGGGCGATGAAGCGAGTGGAATATTTGGAAGGGTCCATTTTTTTCTTGCCCTTGGGCTTTTTTACCGGCTGGGATAGTTCTCCATCTGCTGTTTGTTCGGGTGCCGCTTGGGGAATCTCATTGTTTGATGCTGAAATCTGTGCAGAAGATGAAGCCACTCTCAACTCCTTTTCCAGCTCCTTTACTCGCTGGATCAAACCAGCTTTGGTCCAGTTGTTGTAGTTGCCCTGGTCCGCCATCTTGGCTCTCCTCTCACGAACCAGTTCCAAATTGTTGACGGTTGAGAAGCGGCAGTGAAATCCTTCTCTAGCCCAGCTTTTTACGGCACCTCCACAAATCTTGCGGCCTAGACTCCCCAGGTGGAAAGGTCGCATGTAATGAGTGAGTATAAGAGCTTATGATATCTCCATATCAAAAAAGGGAACTCTACTTTTTGTTTGGGGAGTTTTTCTTCATTTGAGGACTCAATGGAGTGTGGGCTACTTACTTTTTTGGGCCAACGGGTGTGTGGCTTGATAACATGAAGATTGTGGCTTAGCGCGATAAGAAGCGCCACTAGGAATGTCAATACTATTACTGAGCGCATATGCGTCTCTATCTAGACTATCTGTTTCATTGCAACCGATCCTAATGCCGCCTCTCTCCTTCTTTTCTCTTCAATTGAAACAAAGTCTAATCCTGAGGAAACATGGATGACTCAGTTGTCAGACTGCTTCTCGTTGGAGATGAAAAATGCGGCAAAACAACATTTCTCTCGTGCGTATGGGCAATTTCGTAGGGTAGTGACATTCCGCTGACGGAACCCTTGAATACAGGAGAGTGAAGGCTGGAGACGAGATCAATCCGATACCGCTCCTACGTGGCATTGACCAGCCGTACACATTTTCAGTAAACATGTCATCAAAGAGATATCGGTTTGAGTTTTACGACACTTCCAGCCCGGAAAACTGGCGGCTGCTGGATCCGGATGTCATTATCATCTGCTACGACATTAGCCAGCGCCTGAGTCTCATCAACATGAAAAGATATGTTAGTACTGCATGGATTCTCTTTATTTTTTTTTTGACTTCATTATTTCTCTATCTATACACCCAAGAAGTATTTGATATTTACAAATCGTGTATTTGCCATTAGTGGATCAACGAGGTCAAACAAGCCTTTACGCGCAGAGACTCCTTGCCTGTGGTAATAATGGGGCTGAAGAGAGACTTGCGGTCTGAAAATGACCCAAACGGAATTATATACCCGCAAGACGCCTATCGAATGGCCCAGGAGATGAGAGCAGACCGGTATGTCGAATGCTCGGCCGTAACGGGAGAGTTGATAAGGCCGGCCTTTGAGGATATCTGCAAGACGGCCATTGCGACGACGACTGAGAAAGGAGGACAGAGTGAGGGTGGCTGTACGATAATGTGAGGTATGCCGGTCCAGCGTCGTCTTTAGTGTGATTTTAGGATAGCAAAGCGAGTTATTGTTTGCTCATGAGCTCATATAATAAGGACTGTAGTCGTAGATGGTGGTCTCATCAAGCGTTTGTATCTTCCGCGGCGTCGTCTGCATTGCCATTTGCATTGGCTGATGGCTCAAACTGGCCCAAGACCTCTAGAATTATGTTGACCATTTCCTCCTGCTGCTCATCGCTGAAGCGCTCCGCCATCTCTTCAATGACTGTGTTTAGCGCTGCCACAGAAGCTGGCCGCAGGTTGAGGATCATGACGACCTCGCCCTTGGAGAGCTCATATGGGCTTAGGCGTTCAAGTAGTTGTGAGATGCAGTTGGGTGTGTATGCGCTGGGCTTCTGGCTTAGAGGGTTGGGATATGATTGTAGATATTGAATGAGCTATGAATCATCAGTCACCAAGAGCCTTTATCTCTATATCTCATCTTGACGCACCTCTCTCACGACCGTCTCAAGATTAGGAGGGCCACGTCGTTTTCTCAGCTTGTATAAGTTCTTTTGCTGGGACAGATGCTGAAGTACTTCATAATTAGTGAGTACAGCGTTCTGAGCCTCGATGACCTTCATTTTGCTGGTGGTGTGTATGCGGCAGGAAAAACGAAAGCTAAGGTATCACAACCCCGAAGAGCCAAATGCCGTTCTCAATATGACAATATCCCTTATATGGGATGATGTATGTATTCCTTTTTTCGGTTCCAAATGAAACGTCTCAGCACGCAAATCGCCAATACGCAGATCGAATCGCCATGTGATTCAAGAAAAGCTTGGAAGCCAGCATTTTTTGCTAGAAAACAGGCAGCCCAATCAGAGTAGCGCTAATTGCCCCTCCTACTTTTTGGCTCTAGTTGACCGCCAAATGCACTAGCGGTACTCGTACAGTGTGGATTTTCGTATTGCACTCCAACGATAGGTACATGCATCCAATATGCAGGGCTTGGAAAGTTGGGGATCCAAGACATTATTTGCCTTGGACATGGATTATCACATGCAGGCAGCGAAGACTAGCGGTGATGGAGAGTTAAGAGAAAATAGATGGTACAGCTCATCGCCACGTAATGGTTTATTCAAGCTGGATACTGTGAGTGAATAGGAAAACACTTATAAATGAGCACTTGATAGCTTTGTGCCTAATATCCAATATCCAACGTCGTAGCGAGCGTTGCGGTGATTTTCTCTACATGTTCAACTTCTCAAAGTATGGGGCTTGTAAGGCAAATCCTTGCAGTCAAGCTGGAAAGAATACGACAGCAAATGCCTCATGAGCTTGAATTGTGTGCTAAGCCTATACTGTATTGTTCATCTTAATTACTTCCCCTTGAGGAATGGTAAAGTTGTCCAAGCCAGCCGCTACCAATAAGTGCGTGTCAAAGCACATTGCATTCGTTGCATATCGAATTCTCCTGGTGCTCAACCAACAGCAGTCTCTTGCACACCGATGAGACGAATGGCTGTGATGATGACCGGGGCAGCGATTGCGCAATGGCCGACCTTGATGGCTTTAGTAAGTCACGACTACTAGTAGATACAGGCAGGAATCTACAAGCTGTACTTGTGAGCAGTGACTTGAAACTTTCCGTGGCGGCCGAAGACGTCTCCAAGCCGCAACTCCAACATCGCCCAGCAATCGGGTTCTCTTCCGCCTTTCGGCTACTCGGCCAGGGAGGGCTGTTGCTTCAACTCCGCGGTTCGGCCACTGGTATTGTAGCTGTCTTAAATGTATGCTGGCGCACTAGATTTTTGGCCAAAGCCTGTGCTATTTAAATAAATCCAACTGGTTACAAACTGATCAAATTGATCTCATTTGCTGGATCATCAAGCTATGAAGCGGCTGGAGCAAATACAAAACCATTGAACCCTTATATACGAATTACCCAGATTGCGCGGTCAACTTCCAGGCGGCCTCAGAGTTTGAGCCGCTAACTGTACTCCAATTATTGCAGCGTCTCCAGAACTTTCAAGTGCCCTTCCCCAATTCCCGTCTAGTATTCTATACTTTCACATGCACGAGCTTCTTCGCAGTGTCCTCCGTAACCGGTACCTGCTTGACCTGCTGGACGGCTAGCCGTACACTGCCACATACAGTGCACCATTGGACAGCAAGTACCAAGATGAGGGGCGGAACAGCCTTGACAGGGCGTCCCCAGGCAGCGGCAGCGGGGAAAGGTGCTGGCACTGTTTCATTTACAGCACGTTTAGCCCTGTAACGGTCCTGCAGCCTGCCCTGAACGAACTGCATGTCGCTGTAGCAGACCCCACTCATGCACGTTTCGGCAGCAGAGATGCAGCTAATGATTTTTTTTTGCCAATGCGCAATAGAAATTTTTCTTTTTTTGAGTTCCGCCCTCCTGCTAGTTGTCGAATCGGCGTCCTGACTCAGAGCCTCTCCTCACCTCCAGTTTTTATTCTTCTTCTCTTCCTCTTCGCTTTTAGTCCCTTCTTCTCTCTTGTTTATCTTGTCATCATGCTGCTCTAGCATTACTCCCCAGCCTCTTTGCTGCTGCTGCCTTTGTGGCCTCACCGTCATCGCCGCCGCTGATTTGTGCGCTCTTTTGAGATCCCACCCCGTGCATCTCCAACTTCGGCCGCAATCGGCAAAGAACCACGGCTCTGGTTCTGGCTATCTGACGTCGCCCTTCCTCTTGCTCCCCACTTGCCAGACAGCGGGTCTAGCAGGAAAAAACGAGTTGCTGCTCAAGCCCTCACGCGACACCTCCAAACCACAGGATCTGCCGCTCATTGCGCAATCCTCAATTGGAGACTCCTCCTCCTCTTCGACAAGCTGCTCTTGATTGCTCGTCCTCGACACCGCCGCAATGGTTCGAAACATTGTCGTCCTGGGAGGCAACTCCCACCCCCATATGACAGAGAATGTCTGCAACTTCCTGGGCATCCCGGCCTGTGATCGCATTCTCTCCAAGTTCTCTGGTGGCGAGAGCCGCTGCGAGATCAAGGACTCTGTCCGTGGCAAAGACGTCTACATTATCCAGTCTGGCTCTGGTAATGTCAACGACAACCTCATCGACCTTTGCATCATGATTTCGGCATGCAAAATTGGCTCCGCTAAGCGGGTGACCGCCGTTGTGCCTCTATTCCCCTACTCGAGGCAGCCTGACTGGCCGTATAACAAAGCCGGCGCCCCTCTATCCAAGTCGTCCGAATCATCCAAGAATGACTACACCTTCGAAAGCGTCCCTCCCACACCGCGGCCGGGCGGACCACGAAGTGCCGGACTCACAAACGGCGTCAACGGCCTCACAGAAAAGCTCTCCAAGAGCTCCATCGCTGAGAACAGCCCTCGAGAAGTTAACGGCGACTCATTGCCAAAGCGATCGGATACCATTTCGAGCGTCGGCTCCTCCAATGGCCATGGAGTATACCCCGATATCTCACAACGAAGCTTTACGACTCACGATTACGAGAACCCTACCAACATCAAGGGGTTCCAACCCAAACCTGGCTACAAGCAATGGGTTGCCCAGGCTGGCACTCTTGTTGCTGATCTTCTTACTTGCGCTGGCGCTGATCACATCATTACCATGGACCTTCACGACCCTCAGTACCAGGGATTCTTCGACATTCCCGTCGATAATCTTTACGGTAAATTCCTTATCCAAAACTATATCCAGACCCATATACCCGACTACAAGGAAGCCGTTATCGTCTCGCCCGATGCCGGTGGTGCAAAGCGAGCTACTGCCATTGCAGACAGCCTCAACATGGACTTTGCACTGATTCACAAGGTAATACAACCCCACAATCTGCTTGATCGAAACTCATGTTTTATACCATTTAGGAACGCCGTCCCATCAAGTTTACAAACCATCGCAATGCCAGCATGATGCTTGTTGGTGACATTGCCAACCGTGTCTGTATCTTGGTTGACGATCTTGCCGATACGGCGAATACCATTACTCGCGCTGCTAAGCTGCTGAAGCGAGAGGGCGCAACTAGAGTTTACGCTCTCGTCACCCACGGCGTCTTCAGTGGTGATGCCATTGCCCGCGTCAATGCCTCTGCGATTGATAGCATCATCGTGACCAACTCGGTCCCGCAGGAGGAGCATCGTCGTCTGTGCCCCAAATTGGAAGTGCTTGATATTTCGCCAGTGTTTGCTGAGGCTATCCGCCGCGTTCACCACGGAGAATCCATTAGCGCGCTGTTCCAATACGTCTAAGACTGGGCCTTGACGGAAAGCTGCTAGTTGGTTTTACTGGATCAGCCATGAATCACGCGATATTATCATTATAAGTGCTGATAAAGGGAGTAAACGGGAACGGGCAAATCTGCTGGGGCAGTTGAGATTTCATGGTCATTTGGTCTGGGTTGATTTCTTTGCTTTTTACATTCTCTCCCTCCCTCTTTTTACTCCCTTTCTTCCCTCACGAGCACACCAGTTGTCTCTTGAAATGTCAATTTACAATTGTTTTGACCACGAGACTTACTTCCGGCTGAAGTTTACTTCATGGGAAGAGGTGTAGCCGTTTTCTTATCTCGCATCCCCTTTTACCAGAATATATACTCTCCCACATTTCCTTGACCGATCCAACTGAGCTGTCCATACCTGCTCGACCCATACGACTGATCTCCTAAGATCTCTGGGCGGTCAGGATTTGAAACTGGGAGATTTCACTTTTCATCTGCGGGCTATGCCACGCATACCGAGCTACGCAGCCAGGCCTCGCGGCACTGTGCTCTGCTCTGGTCTTTTCTTACTCTTTACGCATAGCAACATTGGCAGTGTGCCAAACGAAGCAGCAGCAGCCAGCATACCATCCATCCCACGGTGCTCTCTTCGGAAAAAATAGGGAAGTTACGAAGGAAAGAAAAGCCAAAAAAATCGTGCATAACATGTAAAAAAAATAATCATACATAGAAAGTAAAATGGATCGTAGACTTTGGATGGATTTCCCGAGATGTCTGTGCTTGCGCGCCCATTTGTGCTTGTATCATGTACTCGGCGTCGAGTGGGACATTTCATGTGTGGAATTGATCAATCCATGTGAGCGAAATGCTGCTTCGATAGAAGAAAAAAGTTTAAAAAAGATATAGAGAAAAGAATTGATGAATAAAAACGAGAGTTAAAATACTATGTCTGAAGTTTGCTGTGCTTTGCAGATTATTGAGTATTTTCACTTGTAACATGGGCTTCTCTCTGGAAGCTGCTATAATCTTTGTGGCCTTCTGCCACATACAACTATGTCTAAGACTCAGAGGTTCAATCAAATGTTTGAATACAGTACTTTGTCATTGATATTCAACAGCTCATTGCAAAGTAGCCAGCTTGGTTAGAAAGTCTAGAAAACCAGATATCCAACTTCTCATTCCAGCCTGGCACCAAAAACTGCTCGTCCAGACAGTAGGTCACTGAAAATGGAACTACTAGATGAGTGTACAGGCCTGCTTATGTGTACCTTCTCCAATAGAGAAGGGAAAAAAACAACTTGATTGCATTTGCCCGTTGGTTCCACTTTGAGTGACCAACGCGGGTATGTATATGTAAAATGTCAAAATCTTTCTACCGTACCAACTCCTGCGCTTTCCCTGGGTATATTATCATCATAAAAAAAGAAGACCGAAAAAAAAGCACCGAAAAAAAGTCAAAGAAGAAAAAATCACAGTACCATAGTAAGGGGACTTCATACTTGAGCCCTTTAAAGGCTTCGCCGCTGCCTCCAGCCCTGCTAGATTAACGACCATGCCTTTAAAACCTCTTTACCTTGTGATACCACTTGTAATCAGCCTTTAGACTGCGTCGCTGCCTCCGACCCTGTCAGATTAGCGACTATGTCTGGATAGGTGTCATGTAAGTGGCATCAACAATGACCAAAGGTAGTCAGTTCATATTAGAGAATGAAAGCTGCCCGCTGCCCCCGGCCCTGCCAGGTTAACGGGTATGCTCTCCTCTATCCCAACTGGTACTCAAGTGTTTGAAGTCTCCCTCAACTAATGGTCGTCACGTCAAAGATACTGCCGCTTCGCAGGCCTTGCCCCTGTCATCCAAGAACCATAACGAGGCTTGAGCATTTCTCCTCGATGATCGTCTCAAGGTAACGGACTCTTCGGCTGCGGTTGTGGTCTCTCGTTTCCGGTCCCGAGGCTGTTTTTGGACCGTCTTGTCTTTTTTCCCTTTCCCTGTCTTGCCTTTGTTCTTCCTGCGTGTTTCGTGGCGCGGCTTTGACTTTTTCACGTTGCGTTGACGCGAGACCTGTCCAATGTTTACTGGAGGTGTAATGATAGACGGAGAGTCGGGGGCATTATTCGATATTTCCGCAACAACAGGTACTTGCAAGTCTGGTGTTGTTGACGGTTCCCGCGGAGTAGAGACATTGATTGGCGCAGAAATGGATTGACTGTTGCCAGCATTAATCTCATCGTCGGAAAGCTCTGGGCTGAGTAACGGCTGCCGGCCTCGACTTCGGTATGCGGATATAGAGCTTGATTGACCGTATGCTTGGTCTGACTCTGGAAATGGTTCATCTGGTTCATCGTCCAGTTCCGGTTCTTGGCCTGGGTAGTGCCATGATTTCCGGCCAATAGCCATGTGCATTTTCCCACACGAGCAGCCACCCACATAGCCCTGCGAGTAAAGTGTGGCCACTTCCCTAAACCGCCTCGCCTCCTCGGTCAAGTCCGTCTCTTCCCAGTAGATGTGCGCCTGTAATTCTGGATAATCGTCATGCAGCAGAATGTCCCCGTAATTGGAGCCAGGCGATGGCTCTCTCAGACTCTCTGTCCTGGTCCGTTTCGTGCTGATGCTTGTATCCGACTCATATTGACTGTCATCAGAGTTGCTATCTGGTCTCTTGCGTTTTAAGGGTCGTGGTGGAGTTGAGGGAGATGGCGAAGAAGAAGAGGAAGCCGTTGCATCGGTATCGAGTGTCTGAAGACTTGGTGTTTCGGTCGGCTGGTCCAGCTTCGTCCTCTTGCGTGGTAAAGCTGGACTCGCAGTGGATTTTCGCTTCGCCATTTTCAACAAAGCAAGCACTTGCACGATCAAATAGAATGTTAAGGCTACTGTTATGATGGCGGCCTGTTGTTTTGTCAGAGTGTACAAGCCAGGGAGGTTGCATGATGCGGAGCTCATAGCACGTGACTACGCGATCGACCCGCGTTGACATGTCTGAGAACCACCCGCTTGAGGCGCGGATGCCCAAGGCGCAAGCTACTCTGCGTAGCAGGTATCTACTACAAGATCACTGCGTGTCCTCATTAATAAAAAACTGCACAATGGCGGTTACTGCCGACATCTTAACACGTGACATTCCTTTTATCACCTTCTCTGCTGCCAACGACGCCGCCACTCTCCTGTTTGAGCTCATCCAGGCAAAGGCGTCACCGCCAAATCTTGCCAGTGATGAGAATTCCATCGGATTTCAGCTATCACTGCCATTATTAGTCGATGACACTGACTCCGACGACGCTGGCTTGGGCTCGAATCATCAGGGATGGGAGATTGGCGCAGGCACACCGCCGGCTATGCTGGAAAAAGGGCTGCGTCGTGACAATCCATCCGTTCTTCTTTGCCCACCCGGTGCAACGCCAGCTTCAAAGGCTGTTCGTAAATACATTAAAGATGTTCATGCCAGTATTTACCTTCACCAGAACACAGGTGTACTCATGCTTAAAGCACTCTGTGATCGACCAATCATATATGAGCAAGGTGATATATATGATAACGACTTGGAACTTCGCCTAGATGAATGGGGCAACAGCACAACGTGTGTTTTACGGAGAGAGCGCAACTACATTCGCATTGGCCCATATCGATTTCTTCTGAAATTTAATACACAGAGTCCGGAGACTAATTACAGGTTTATTACGCATATGAACACAATATTAAAGAGTGAATATCACGGTCTAGCCCGCTCTCGTCTGTTTAACTTTATTCCAATGGGTTCTTCATATACCAAAACCAGATGGAATATATGGCTTCATCAACAAATTCCGACAACTGAGATTACCACCGGCGTCAACATCTATACTGGACAACCTGTTGCTATTAAAAAACTACGCAATAAAGACACAATCATTGACCAAGTGCAGACGGCTCTCCAGATTGAAAACAAGCAAAAGAGCGGCATACTTGGAATGATCGATGTCTGGTGCGATCATCAGACTTCTCCCCCATGTCTTTTCAATTCGCAGGGTCCTAATCTACACGCGGAGTGTCACTATACCTATTATTCTATGCCGCTGGCCTCATACAACTTCTTTGACCTTCCTTGGTCTAAGTTGGACGTTGATAAGCGCCTTCTCTATCTTCATCAGACGTTATTAGCCCTTGCCGAACTGCATGACCAACAACTTGCTCATGGGAATATTCAGCCTGGGTCACTACTCATTATGGGTAACCAATTACGCCTGGATTCTGAGACTCTTTCGACACAGAAAGTTGTTCTATCCCTCTCCATGAGGCGGGTAGAGAAGATGGTGTCCAGCAGGGCGAATATTTGTGTTGCCCCTGAAGTATGGCAGAACGGGGGGGCAACAACAGATCTGGACGGGATAAAACTCGACATCTGGGCAATAGCTTCTTCGTGGATATATGCATTTGGAAGACCACCTAATTGGAAAATCGCCACAAAAGATAACCACGAGTGGCTTCAAAACCAAGTAAAAAGGCTTTCTAAGTCAACGCCATTTATTGATCTTTTGCAAAAAATGTTGGCTTGGGAGCCACAAGATAGGCCAACCGTGGCCGAAGCTCTTGCCAGCGACGCCTGGCATCTAGTCCAGACAATGAAACAAGAGATGGAAGACCAGAAGTCACAGAAGCGGAAGAAGGCCGAGATGCAATCAGACGGGGTCAAGAGAGTTAGAGTGCTCTCACCTAGGGAAAGGGATTACAGGATTTTTGAGTCGTGATTAGTTAATCTAAGGAAACCCCTCGCCATTGCTTTGGAGACCAGCGTTCAGCCGATGTCTCGGGATCCACATCATCTGTGGTGTTGTATTTGTTCACATATACAGCATCGCCCAACCCTCTCCGATGCTATTTAGTTGGAGAACCTTGGATACTTGGAAATGTACCCGAAGAAATTCAGGATCTGGCATGGCAATTAATCCCTCTGGTTGCTGAAACGTAACCTCTTCTGGAGGTTTTACCATTACAAGCGTAAAAACACCGAGACAATGGGTACGATATCGATGAATCTGAATTCACAGCGAGCGTTAATAAGCGATTATATTTTATTGGAAAGAGCCAGAGGGGTAACAAGAAATATGCGAGAAAACTCAGCTCGCTTGTAGGCTCGAGAGCCAGAGTGTACTGGCCGAATTCGCAATGAATAGATGTGTCTAACGTTATGGCATTCTAAGGCTGGTTGATGGTTTCGACTTTGACTATGTCGTGGATAAATGGGAAGTATCTATAAATGGCTGACCAAATTATAACCTTGGTCTCGGTCTGAATATTTATTAGCATTTCCAAATAAAGAACATAAATAATAGTAGCAGCAGTAGCAGCAGTAGATGTAGTAGATGCAGTAGTACGTAATAGCTTACATGCATGTACCGATGCCAGAATGCTGGATAATAGAGTTGGGGCGAAATATCTATTTCTACAGATATGCTTCTGTTATAGAGGTGCAAGGTTGCATTAGTAAGGAACATAGTCTTCATACAGTCATAAAACTCAGACATCTAGACAACAGATAGTTTTCCCTGTTTAGACTCTCATCTCTTCATTAAGCGCGATGACAACTCAGCTGGCGAAGACTTCCTTTTCCGCGGCGCTGTAAGCTCACGCTCTTCCGCATCCTCAAGCGGCTTCACTGCAGATAATAGCAATTTGGCATACGAAGCCGCGGCAGCTGCAGCATACTCTTGCTAAATGTTGTTTTTCTAGGGATTTGCGTAATCAGAAATTCCCCGAATCACCAGACATGGCAGTACATTCATAACACCTACGGCCTCCATCTCAAAGCAAATCGCGCCATACTCCCTTGCCAGTCGATCTCTGGTCTGTGCGTCTTTTATGACAAGATTACCAGATGCGATAAGCCCGTAATGAACCACTGGGTGGTTCTCAGAATACTGGCCTTGATTTTGAATAGGACGACGATACTCGTTTCTGCAATCTTCAATGTCTTTCAGATACTTGGCAAGAGACTCATCAGTCATTGGATCTGACTTAAGATGGCTAATGGCACTCAATAAAACTCGTGGAGGCGGCCGCAATGTGCCAGTTGACTCGAAAATGTTGTTCTGAAGCGCTTTGGCCAGATCATATTGTATCACCCCTGGCAAGTTGCGTTCTGGATGGCTAACAACAACATCTCCTAGATGCGCATCGCTCTTATCCGAAGACACGCCGCCCCCAATGCCCACTAAAAGACAGGGTCTGACTTTTGGGAAGCTGGACTTCATACCAGGTGCTGTAATGGCAGCAGAATTCGCCCCGTATTCTCCAGAGGGAAGGCAGGTTGCCACAACATTATGGCATTCTATTCGACCTAGAATATAGTGGTTGGTGTCTTCTTTTGCAGTATATATGGCTTCGTGGATTTCGTCGAGCAATATGCGAATAGCCATGAACTCTTTGGGCAAGAGGCAAATTATATCAGCGGTATACTGCTCTTGAATGTGATCTTGCGCTGCTGGTCTACTTGTTTCGAACGAGAGCGATGTTATAGAAGAGCTAACTGAGAGATTTTGTATTGTTAAGTCTTCTATCGATGATGGCGACTTTGTCCTTCTATTGTCGTTATCGGCGGCTTGCTCGAGCGGCTGTAAGAACACTTCACTCCACCCCCCCTCCTCTCCTGAGAATCGTCCAGATACGTTAATACGTCCTGGTCTTTGGTGAATAAATATTTAGGGTACGCATTCGACCCAATGCTCCTCTTATTACGTTTCATTAAGATGTCATCGGTGATATCTGGTCTGATAACTTCGATGATCTTTTCTCCAAGGGGACACCAAAAGGATTACGTTGCGCAAATTCGTAAGAAGCCATTTAAAAGCTTCTGTCCCAAGAAGAGAGAAGGCTGATTGATCATTAGATGCGGCATCGCTGTCACGGCGCTCTTTTAGGCGTTCCCATATCATTGTTTCTATCTGGGAAAGAGTAAATAATAGCGGCTCTTTGGCTTCTTTATCCGAGCGACTGAGCCTACTGGTCGACCCTTTGAAGCTGCCTCGAGGCATGTTTCGGTCACGGCCAGTGCTATTCATGCCGACATACCGCAGTTGTTGTGAGGAAAGGGGCACCGGAAAGAGTCCAGAACCGACTATCTTTGAGCTTGGATAAGTACTTGAGCTTATTGAATGTTGTCGAGCTTCAGTAGGCTGTTGTATCTGCAGTCTCGACACCTGGGCGGCCAAATTAAGTGCGTGATCATCACACGCCGCATCGTCGAGTGATTGAGAAACGACATCTAGATTTTCTTTTGTACGTTGCGTTCTGATCTGGAGTATGTCATTGTCAATTGAAGCCATAGGCGATTGAATACTCGGGATGCCATTTCGCGCCAACAATTTTTGCTTGACTGAGTCGTTTATATGCCTGTCATTTACTTTACATAAAGTTCCTTCGCTCAAAATGGATATAATTTCATGAAAAAATTACCGGTAATTCTTCTCGACAAAAAGCCACATATCAACCTCGGCGGGAGTCTTCGCCTGATAATGCCCTCTCATTGCAAAGAGCGAGAGTAATTGCGGAAGAAGCGTCAATGTTGCCTCACATATTTGGCCGTCGGGTTGCAAGTGAATTATATTATTCACCAGATCGTCAACCAAATATGATAGATGTGACATCCTGTCTTTTCGCGATTCCCTCTCAATAAACTGTGCGTCAAATTGCTTGAGGAATCTCTGAGCTCTACTTTGGCGACTCCGAATTGCTTCTTTTTCTTTTGCCTCTCTTGACCTAACGAGTCGGTTATTTGAAACATCTAGAAATCTGTCTCTGCTATATGCTGGGTCTTTTGGTGTTCGAGCTGACTGGTGCGGTGTCATATGTTCGCCGGTCCTAGAAAGGCCCTTCTCCTCTAGTCTGGACCCTTGCTCTGGGGATTCTGAGTGAGACATAATGTACTATATCAATGAGGATACTTTGAAAGGTGGTAATGCGCAGTTGCAAAAATTATTCTTCTCTAGCAGGAGGCTGCGAAATCGTGGCCGAGGAGTTTTAAAACAACGATTGAAGATATTAGGCCCAACCAGGCATAATTTGGGTTGGGTGTTGCGATCAGGTAGTCAATTGACCTATTTGAAAAATTTGCTCTCCGCAGCTAGTAGCTGTAATATGCAGCGAAGATGGAGTTCAATTTGTATGATGACCGTTATTGGCTGTATGCGACCGGGAAGCAATCTGCCGAGTTGATTGGCCACAGATGCCCGAGCAACAGCCTCATGGGTGCCTAAAGCCTCATTTTCTTCTTTCCTTCTGCTTTCAATCATATATGAGATTTATGTTCAAAGAGCTAATCATCGTAAGAAGTTGCAAATCTACTTTATAAAAAAGGTGTTCTGGCATCTCTCTTGGATGGTGCTTATTTCTACTCGTGCCACAAGAACGGACGATTACGCAAAAGCCAATATGACAACTCGCGAGGTGGCACGCCCCACGAGTCGCGAAGACTTCGAAATCGCAATCGTCTGTACCCAAGATGTTGAATACAATGCCGTCTGCCTCGTACTCGATGGTTTCTGGGATGATGACGGACATCCTTTCCGCCGGGCTATCGGAGATCCTAATGCATACACGACGGGCTATATGGAAGGGTTTAATGTTGTTATTACGCTTCTATGCAACTCAGGCAAAGCCACAGCAGCAAGCACAGCGGCAAGCCTTCGCTCTAGCTATCCGCGAATCGGACTCCTATTGCTTACGGGAATCTGCGACGGCGTCCCCAATGTCATGGGCAAAGAATTGCTGCTGGGAGATGTAGCCATTAGCGGTACTGTTATCCAGTACGATTTAGGCCATCGTTATGCTGATGGATTCCGTGAGAAGGACACTCTCGAAGAGAGTCTTGGCCGGCCAGATAAAAACGTTCGGAATCTACTCGCTGTACTTAAGACAGATATCGGATTACAGCGCCTGGAGGAAAAAGTTTCATCTTATCTACAAAAGATGCAGAGCCGCACATTCCAAAATCAACATCAGCGGAAATCTAAAGCAGCTTATCAGTATCCTGGTTCTACAAATGATATGTTGTTTGAACCGACTTATTGCCACAGACACTACGGCTCAGCGCTATGCAAATGCGGCGATTATATGGCGCTTGGCGATCCTGTATGTGGTAAATCTGCAAAGACACCCTGCGAACAAACCGGCTGTGATAAGGGCTATCTGCTTCCGCGAAAGCGATTAGAGCATAAGAAGACATTGGAAGATGATGGCGATCTTCACTCTGCTCAGCAGCCATCCATCTTTATTGGGAGATTTGGATCTGGTGATACCAGCTTCAGTGCAGGGATTGACCGCGACCGAGTTGCCCAGAAGCACAACATCATCGCTTTTGAGACAGAAGGCGCTGGGGTCTGGGACGAGCTGCCATGTATCATTGTTAAAGGGGTATCTTCTTACGGAGATGGCCATGAAACGGGCGATTCAGAGGCCTGGAAGAATTTTGCCGCCGCAACAGCTGCATGTGCCGCAAGAGGTTTGATCAGTCGCTACCCTCAGACTGACAAGCCGCTCGTGTTGGAGTCCAACAATCAGATGGATACAGGTTTCAGGAGCCAGGAAGACATACACTGCCTCAGGGACTTGTACATCACCAGCCCCCCGAACGACAAGATTCGTATTGAACAAACCAAAGGTGGTTTACTACTGGACGCTTATGTTTGGGTTCTAGAGAATGATGCATATCAACAGTGGATTGGAGACCCAAATGCATGTCTCTTGTGGATAAGAGGCGATCCTGGAAAAGGAAAGACAATGCTGCTATGCGGTATCATCGACCAACTGCAACAATCAGAGCTTTCTGGGAACCTACTCTACTTTTTCTGCCAGGCAACGGATTCTCATCTCAATAATGCATCTTCTGTCTTGCGCGGGCTCCTACATACCCTACTTTCTAGACAGCCATCTTTGATATTCCACGTCAGGAAAGAATACGACAAGTCAGGAAAAATAATATTTGAAGATTCAAATTCATGGATTGTGCTGTCACAGATCTTTTTCGACATACTTGGTGACCCCTCTATAAATGGCCTGACCTTCATCATTGACGCTCTAGACGAGTGTATAACAGATTTACCGAAGCTCCTAAAGTTGATAAGGCAAACCTCATCATCTTCACAAGCCAAATGGCTTGTATCAAGTCGTAATGAGGCAAGTATTCAAGATGTACTACTGCACGCCGAGAATCAGTCAATTGTAAGCCTTGAACTTAATGCAGAATCTGTATCGGCCGCTGTCAAAACCTATATCGCCCATAAAGTGGAAATTTTATCCAAGGAAAAGGGATATCAACAGGGTATGAGACACTCGATACAAGAATACCTTATTGAGAACGCAGATGGCACCTTTCTGTGGGTTGCTTTAGTTTGTGAGATGCTTGAAAAGGCCCCTTCTTTTGACCCCAGTCCACAGTCAGCCAAGTACCCTCGGGGGCTTGACAACCTTTATGACCGTATGATGATGAAGGTTTGCAACACTGAGTCAGACTGGGGCAGGCGAATTTTATCCATCAATACAGTTGCAAATCGTCCGATCAGCATACAAGAGCTTGAAACTCTGACTTTCTATCCTAACAATGTCAACATCACATTCGAATCATTGGAGAAACGTTGGGAAGAAGCCCTGGGATACTGTGGCAATTTCCTGACGCAGAGAAAAGGCGTCGTATATTTCATCCACCAATCTGCCAAAGATTTCATTCTCAATAAGGCTTCTTACCAACTGTTTCGCGATGGCATGGAATATACTCACAAGCACATATTCAAGCTCTCCATCTCTGTAATGATGAGAAGCTTGAAACGGGATATCTATGGTCTATCTGAACCGGGATTCCTAATCATTGATCTAGATGGTCAGCACATTCCAAGTCCTGACCCACTGGCTCCGATTGGATACTGCTGTGTCTATTGGATCGATCATTTTGAGAAATCAATCTCGCAGTCCGATGACAGTGAAGATACAGAAAGCATATGCGCTTTCTTCTGTGAGAAGTTCATTTACTGGCTAGAGGCCTTGAGTCTTCTTCGAAGCATATACCAAGGAAAACTTGGGATACAAAAGTTAGAGAAGCTATTGGTGAGTCCATTCAATGTTAAAAGTGAAAGTAATGCTCGAATTAACAAAGTCATAAGGCAAGTTCAAAGAGGCATGAGTTGAAAGAGCGGATTTGGGATGCTCGCCGGTTTATCCAAATGTATGGTGAAGCTATAGGAGACGCTCCTTTACAAGCTTACATATCCGCATTGCTTTTTAGTCCAGCCGAAAGCATCACCCGCAAACAATTTTATTCAGAAGCTCCGCGTTGGATTCAAAAATGGCCCAATGATGTCACACACTGGACTTCGTGTATACAGAAGCTTGAAGGAAAGTCTGGGGGCATGTATGAATCTTTGACCATTTCTTTTTGCGGTACTTGGCTAGCGGCCTGTACTGAAAATAGGAAAGAAATTATGATTTGGGATATTGAATCGGGAAGATCATTACGTAGCATTAAAGCTGAAGGGGGGCGCAGATTATCAACCTCCTGGTGGTTCAAGTTTTCTCCATGGAATGACAACGAGTTGGCAGTCCTAAACAATGGCGAAACGCTCTTGACCTTCTGGGACATCACCACAAATGAGCCTGTACGAAGAATTGTACTCCCGAAGCAATTTGAATTTGCAAGTTGGGGCTTCGACTTTCTGTTATCTACACCTGATACTGTTGGTGTATTCAGGGACGACGGCGACGGAAACTACTATGTTTTATTTTTGAACACTCAAAGACAAGAGGAAGTCCGCATCAGAGCTATAAATTTACCTGATTTACTACCAGCACGCGGCTTGTATAAAGTTGCATTCTCACCCGCCAACAGCGACATACTCGTCTTGTTATTTTTGGGTGGTGAAACGGTTGTCTACAACATTGGCGCAGACACTATTATTCGCGACTTATTTTTAGGTCAGGTCATGTCTATCGCGAGTTCCCCAGATGGCAATTACTTGGCTTTTCTCTCTTATTACGGCCCTGTTATTAGTCTTAACGCTGCTGTATCGTATACTTTACTTGACTGCGTGACGGGTGACGTTTCACTCACGTTCACAGTATCCCCCAGAGTCTTTGGGAGTCTCTCTTTTTCAGCTAGTGGACAGCTGCTGGGGGTTGGCGGCGATGACAGCATCGAGATTTGGGACATGGCGTCGCACCAATGCTTACAAAAGATCGGAATCATCTACGGTTCTTTTTGTTTCTCCTCTATGGAGAATGGCAAACTTTTTTGCGGCTCTTACGGATCTATTGACGTCATAGAAATTGGCCAGCACGAGATCATGTCTCCGCCAAACACACCCGATTCCAATTTTTCAGTGAAGATTTCACCTGATGGGAGACTGGTGGCATACCAGCCATTCCGCAAACTAAAAATATGGGACACTGACTCAAGGGAGCATATATTTGATTCCTGGGCTAGAAACGAAGAAATCTATCGCTTTTCTAAGTTCTCACCTGATTCATCAAAAGTGGCTTTGAGTTCAGACTCCTTTTGGGAAGTGTGGGATATCTCTTCTCAAAAGGCAAGACAAGTCTATTCAGAGCGTAAATTAAGCTCTCTAGCACTGGTGATGCAAATGATCTTCTCACCTAATAGTCAATATTTGGCTATTAGCAAGGCATTGCTTGGGGAATTAGGAGATTGTACCCCCGTTACGATTCTGGATATAAACTCAGGAAATCGCCTCGTCCCCTTTGGAGCAGCTAAAATTCGTCCTATAATCAATGTTCTTATCGCATTCTCTCCAGATAGTAAGCAACTAGCAGCTTGTCTTACACTTGGAGATACAGTATCAAAGACAACTGGAGTGGAGATTTGGGATATCGCCTCTGCTTCCACAGCACATGTGTTAACGATTTCGGATACTTATTTCATGGATTTTATGAGCTCTCAAATGCCTTTCGGTTATGGACATGATTCAAAGGGTTTCTATTTTAGCCCTAGCATGATGGGTTTCTCTGACAATAACCATTTGTCACTCACCTCTGTAAAGCGGCCAGATGGATCGAACCCAAGTTTCAATATACAAGTTATACTGACAATCAAGTGCAACTCAAAGTTGGAAGTCGAAGAGTCAAATGAGATTTCACTTCTTGAAGAAAAGCCACGCAATGATATATCTCTTCAAGATTCATGGGTTATTGTAAATGGAGAAAGAGCCGTGTGGCTTCCTCCTGAGTATCGTCATCATTTTGACGCGAATTCCAGCTGGGACACTGGAAATGGCTGCATTGCAATTTCAAGTTCATTGCGACCAATTTCTATACTGAAATTCGACTGCAATGAATATCCAGGGCAATTGGCCATCCGAAGCGGAGAAGAAAGACAAGGCAATTCGAATACATATAAAGGGCATAAGCGTTTACATACAAATCAGAATGAACAGTTTTTCACTTTACGACTTGATATGTGTCTACCAGAGGATATAATTGGAGACAGGGAGCTGGTTATCAATGAAAGTGATTTCCTCTTCGAAGGTTGAGTCAGCTTCGGGGAAGCGATTTATCGACAATTGTTGTTAATTACGGTTGATAGATACTTGGACGTGGCAAAGCTGAAGTGCTAGAGCAAACAGGCTTTTATAACAACAGCGAACGTTTTCGCCAGGACATATCTTTAGACCGCTGACTTGAATTCTCTCGCAATATATTCTCGAAATCACACATTGAAGCTAGAGCTGAGCAAGTTAATTTAAATATGATAGCCAAGCATGAGCAGCATAGTAAAAGTAGACTGCGTCCTGCGTTCTTAGTACCGATATGACTCAATGTCATGGCTACTTGTATTTGGGTAAAGGTTGTAATCTTCATCCACTTTACGATACATGTCGGTCTCCCCCGTGGCTTGATATTCGAACCTTCACTGCATGTACATTATTCCGAGAATCTAGCTTGCATCCGCCCTAGCCAACGGTCTTAAAATAGACAAGGCCCGTAGAACACATTATCACGAGCCAGTGACACCTCCAAATATAACTGTGCATGAGACGTTGAATCACCCCTCTCTTTCGGCTGAAACCGATTTGTAAAGACTAAGATAATGGTAATTTCTGCTTAAAACGGGCACAAGATTAGTGTCAGCTGAGTTTATTAACTCTAATGATCTCTGCTCCCAGCTACTTCAAATCGCTTACAAATAGATCAGCTCAATTTGGACCAGGAGGCATTGCTTATGTGGACACATTATATAAATACTCATAGAGTCAGCATGTCCACTTTCCTAAAGCAATTAGCATACAGCTAGCTGTCAATTGCCGGTTTCTTAGAGGCTGTGATAAGATTTCCTGCAGATAGATGTTATTTCTAGCATTACTAACATGCTCAGTTTTTTTTTTTTTTTTTTTTTTGGACTTCATTACAAATGGTTAATTGATGGAGATTAATAAATGTGTAGATAGATGTTGGCTTGATAAAGACTGCAAGTTTCCAATGCCTCTCATTGTCAAAAATCTACATACAATGCTTCATTATTTACTCAATATGGCAGTCTTCAAAAGCCTCAATAACATCATCTTCTACCTTTCCTTGGCCCAACTCTGGCACAGCCTGGTAGGAGCCCAAATTCTCAAACAGTCATGCATCAACGACCCATGCAGCGCCAAGCGCATTATAATCTCCAACCACCCCATCAATCTATGGGACGCCAACGTCATCACCGCATTCAACGAGTTTATGCTCAGCCTACAAGACCAAAACGACACCAAAGTCGTAGTTTTCAACAGCGATAGCCCCGATTTCTAGTCCTCTACTCTTGACTTCAACCTCTTCTCGGCAAATGGGATTCCAGGACGCAATGCCTCTGCTCTCGTGGACACATACTTTGCAAATCTGGACCTCCTTTTGACAACACCCGTCATCTTCATCGGCGAGACGAACGGCAGAGCCTGGGGGGCTGGAGATGAGCATCTGCTCAGGATGGATATGAGGTTTGCCGGCCCGCAGGCACAATTCGGTGCCCCTGAAGCAGCCATCGGAGTTATCCACGTCGGAGGACTCCAACAATTAGTAAGACTCATCGGCCCTGGACGTGCTTCCGAGTACTTGCTCGCCGCCGCTCAAGTCAGCGCTTCTGAAGCAGCTCGTGTAGGCTGGGTCAACTCTGTGCATTCTACAGTTGAGGACCTTCAGCAGCACGTTGACAGCGTAGCGACGAGAATTGCACTCTTTCCTATCGAGGCACTCCGAGCCACCAAGGCTAGCATTGCAGAGCAAGCTCCCCCCAAGACGGCCTTTGAGAACGATCTTGCTAGGTTCAATCAACTGGCATCGTTGCCACAGGCGGTTAAAAACGTAGCCAGTGTTCTACGGCTATCTCAGAACCAATCCGAACCATGGGAAGAAAACCTCAACAATAATATTGTCCAGCAGCTTTACTGATTGCTGAAACTTATCTATACTATCTAACAAGATGATCGGCGAGGCGGCCGCTTGCGATTGGGCCAAAGAGGAGGTCATCCAAACTATATACATCTGGAGAAACTCTACAAACGAGCAATCTGTGTATTAGGTTATATAGCTTGTGAAGGAGGATTACCAGCACTAATATTTCTATTTATTACATATATTTTACCTCATCGAATCCTAACTTTCGTATATTAACGAGAGAAGCCGTGCACTGCATTATTCCATCCTTCTTTCTGTTGCACCGTATCTCTTCCTACCATTAGCTGCAAAGATAGCCTCAAGAAGATAGAAATCATTGTGCATAAGTATTGGACTTCGCGACGGGTCCATAAGAGACGAGTCTTAATCTCCAAGTAATAGCTTCCAACCACAATGGTTCTCGGGAGGCAAATTCGAGGGGCTCGAAGGCACGGCCGAGGAGGGGGAGAAGGACCCTTGACCACACATATAGAAATAATAGAAGTGGTAGAAGTAATAAATATAATAGAGCTACCTATGTGTTAATGTTTATACGTTTGTTAGTCTCCTTGCTCCGTATTTGTCAACCTGGGAGCAGCTCTAGACCTGGGTGACAGCTACCCCAGTCGCCAGACTGACCAACCTCGTCGATCCCAGCATCCCTCCTCTCTTTGGAATGTCCGACTGGGCTCGTCAACGATGGATCGTGGTTTGTCCAACCGTGCGCTGTACAAAGCCAAGCAATCACAATCTCACCATCCTGGCCCAAATGGGTCAAGCTTTCGGCTCCTACCCGGCCAACAAGCTCGCCACCGTCAAAACCCGTATCCAGCCCGCTCTCGGCGATCTGACTTTCGGCAACTATTCAGAGAGATATGAATACTATCAAAGTCACCTAGGTCTTCAGTATACTCAGACTGTTGCGCCAATGGAGCCCGCCGGTGCTCAAGTCAACCGGGCTCATAACCTGTCAGAACGAATGTGCGAATAGTGAACAAAGTGTTATTGTTGATGCTGGGTCCGAGTTCTAGCTACTAGGGTAGCGCCCCGCCAATATACTTCTATTACTTCTATTACTTCTATTACTTCTATTACTTCTATTACTTCTATTACTTCTATTACTTCTATTACTTCTATAGTTATTTATTGCTTTTATTACTTCTATCGCCTTTACCTCTTCTACATTCTATTACTGCTCTACTACTACCGCTATCACTATTTAGTATTCAACCTATATGATAAGCGCCACCGGTTATCTCTAAGCATTTAGATCCTCCCCTAATCAGTATTCGGTACCCAAAGCCGTCCAATCTGTTGCACATCTTCTGGAATTGCCCAACCATGTGATCTTGCAGCTCGTTGGTAGGCATCAACTGCCTCACCGATGGAGTAATCTCCCGCGACACTCGTACCATTCTTCATCTCTAATCTAGCAGGAGGATCCGACTCCGTCAAACCCAGGCGAATCTGTATGAGCACCTTTTCAATCGTCATAACAGCCGACCATCCCGAGTTGGTGAGTATCTCGGAACAAATAGCGCCTCCGGCTGTGATGTGGCCGCCGCCCCCTTGTGCAAAAGGTAGAAATCTTGGTCGTACAACCCGAACAAAGGGAGGAGAGAACGGAAAGCCGGCACCGAATCGGAATTCAAGCACGATGCTGGTACAGCCCGTTTTCTCCATGTCTTGAGCAAGAGGAAGCACCAAGTCAAAACTGTGCAGCTCTACAACCCAATGAAAAACGTTGTTCAGGTTGTCGAAATCGATATGCCAGCCGAGGCCCGCGATGTCTTCACTGCTTTGTATCTGATGCATCTCTTTGATGGCATGGTTCAGGTTTCTGAGTGCTATTGGTGAAGTTGAAGCCCAGCTTGGCTCTGGAAGCTTTGGGAGATGTTGTAGATCCAGGCTACCAGGCGTAAATTTTGTCTTGAGCCGGATTAAATCGCCTTCACCAGCCGGAATTTCAGAATCTACAGACTTTAGTCTCGTGTTTGGCCTATCAGACGAACCTATTGATGAGTTCCGGCGCTTAAGCCTGTTGCCGATGGTTTCGTCGTCAGAGTCCAGAAGGAGCTCGTGGTCTGTCTCGCCGTGGTCATCAAGTGGCGTAATTGGTGCATCCTTGGTTTTAGCTTCTAAAAGATCACCCAAAGGAAAACCCTGACGGTTCGACGGAACTGCCGATAATGGAATCTGAACTGGTTTGCCGACAGATGCGATGAGCTGATTTGATGGGCACTGAGTTATGTATCCGACACCAGCTTCTTTAGACTTTGTGGGAAAGGGTTGTTCCGTGGCTCGTGGCTCTGGATTTACTGCAACGAATAGATATCTGCATTGAATCCATTCGATCTTGTCGACCACATAGTGAGGCGAAATGCTTACGAATTCTTTCGTTCGGTTAACTACTTCGCATATAGAAATAGCAGAACTCGGCCTGAGGACCGAATTGGGCCAGAAATTTCCCTGTTGCGGAAAGATTGTCAGTAAATTATCTGAGAAGGGAGTAGGGCAAGTAGGGCAAGTAAACAATATGAAGCGAATTAACTTACAGGCTGCAGACCGGATGAATTTAGGGGGTTTGGCACTTTACCACTGTACGCTAGGCTCACTGAGAAATCTTTGCTCATGTACACTCCATTCCCAAAGGAGCGTCCACATGCAATAGTCTTGAAATCAAGCCCCGTTCGTATGATGCTATGCCAATTGCAAAGGGCACTGCCATGCCAGGCAAATATTGATGGATGCGACTTTTCAGGGCTTTCAGATTGCGCCACAGCAGTCAACTCTTTCATAAAAAGTCGTTCTCTTTCTGGAGTTCCTTGCAGGAAACGGAATTGCATCCACTGGCTTGGCACACCCTGTACTTTGTTGGGATTTACAGCTTCAGCTTTCTTAGGACCATCTGACTTCTCTGGTGAGAAGACTGACGTCGGCACAGCATCGTCTTGAAGAATAAGAGACCTATTGGACGATATGATCCACTGGAGAAGAGTAAGCGCATTTTTGTCAATACGGCTCCATGACGCAAGGCCTTTGCTGGGATTGCTCAATATATAAGCTCTCATATCCAGCACGGGTGGGATTCTGCAGAGTATAGAACTTAGGGCAGCTGATCGTTCAGTTTCATCAAGATCATCAACATCGTAGAAATACTGGAAAATCAAGACTTTTAACCATTCTTTCGCAGGGTTCGAAGCTTGCGTAGGCTCTTCTTCTTCCGGTAAGGTGAGAACGTTGACAGGGCTTGTCATGGTTGTCATGATCTCAAAAGAGCAGGTGTTGGCAGTGGTATTCGTCACTTTGCAAACATGTCTCTCGAGATCTTCACCAAGTAAGTTAGAAGGGACTAGCTCAACACGATTCAAGGAGATGGGGGTCGGTGTCTAAGAAAAGAGTGCAAAGTACAAACGCAGAAAGTAGAGGGGGGGGGGGGGGGGGGGGGGGGGGGGAGCAAGCTACTTACTTCCATTGAGTATTGACATGTTTGGGCTCGGCTCCGCGCCATCAATGACTACTAGAATTGTATCTCCTACTTTGATACTGCGACGACTGGAAGAATCGGTTGGACTGAGACGGATTGATCTCTCAAGAAAGCAAGCTTCAGCTACACAATGCTGCAATGGCTTGGCCTTCGATCCGGTGCTCACAGTCTTTAAATTGAGACCAGTGGGGTACTGCCGTAAAGAATTGGGATGTACGAGAGCTGAAGCGAAAAAACTGACCAAGATGTCGACAACGTAAGGATTGTGGATAATTTCATGTTCAGTGCTTGCTCCAAGCCCGAGAGAAACAAACTGATAGGTGCAGAGAGGATTACTGCAGACGTAGGGTTTCAGAGCTTCGAACTCGTCTTCCAATCTTTGGTGACACACCATACAATACTTGGTACAACGAACAAGGCGCCGCAAGGCAAATTGCATAGCAACCATGGGCAGGCTGAGTTTTTCCGCTTCATCCAAGGCGTAATCATGGCGCAAAGATGTCACCGAATTTTCGAATACCAAGTCGTTAGATGTGTCTTCTTCAGAAAGATCTTTTTGCTGCACACCGTCATGATCGCCCTTAGCGAGCATTTTTTGACGTCGAATAGCCCCGTCCCACGATAATCCAACTTTGCGTCTCATACGCAACAGCTTGAGAAAGTCGGAATTCATCAGCATGTTGATTGAATTTGACATGTAAAGAGGAGTGAATCCTCCGCCAGCAGCTTCATCGCCGCTCTTTTTGTTACTCCTGCCAGTGTCTCGGTTGCCTCTGGCCCCATCAGCTGTCGTTAAAAAGGCGAGACGGGAAGTCTCAACGGATGGTTTGGGCTTGGAACATTTCCCAAAGCAAAACTGTGGCTTCCAGTCATCGAAAGTAGTATTACATATCTCTGAAGCAGTCGGATAACGCGGCGCAAATCGACACAGGAGAACTAAATATTCGTCATTTTCAAGGCCCCATGCCTCAAGAGCATGCTCTGGGATGCCAAGCTTCACCACTCGAATAGAGAGAGAAAAGAATTCGGCATTTCGAAGCTGTCTTCTTGGAAAGACCCCTACTGAGATGCCAGCCGATTGGGCAGTTCGTAAGTCTCTCTTTAGCTGTCTGATGGAGATTGCAAACTCAATCGGTCGATTCGGTAATGCCTGAGAGACAGTTGGAAGGAAGGAAGCTTCATGCAAGTCGTCATCGTCACCATCGTCGTCTTCGTCGCCGTCGTATTCTGACTCCGATTCGTCGTAGTCGTCTGAATCGGGCACGTTGTCTGAGTCGCCGTCTCCACGCGCATCATTGACGGGCTCTAGCTTGGCAGATAATTTCTCCGCAACAGCCTCTATAATTGCCTCAATGTTTCTGTTCGCAAGAGTAGATGATAGGCGTTGAAGTAGAGAAGAGACGTCTACGGTGGAGTGATCTGACTCTGTGAATATCATGACGCTCGAACTCCTAGGATACGAGTCGACATCTGCGCACCATTAGCTTTTTTTTTTCCCTATTAGAAGCCAGAGGCGGCTGTGCTCACCGAGAAGAAGAATCTGGATATCAAGAGATGTTGCGACGCCATTGGACGACGACCAGGTGAAAACGGCCTCGCCATCAGAATCCCCTCGTCGGATATTTGACACGGCGGCGCTGAACGAGATTTCCTTGGTTGCGGATAGATCTTGGTTAAATTGCTTCAAACCCATGATTAAAGGCTTGATCGAAGCATCTGGGGGATTTCAAATGTGAGCTAAATGCATAACTCGCTACTCCTTGCTGTCGATTCGGCGTTGGTTCGAGAAGATGATGTTGGTAAATTGACTCTTGAATGAAGAGACCCGAAGAGATAGAAAGGAGAACAAGAGAAATCAGAAGAAGAGACGCCTCTAATGTTCAAAACGAAATATATTGAGTGGCGGAAGCCGCTGGAGGCAATTGTGGAGGGGGTCGACGGTATTGGGGAGGCTTGGAGGGCTATAAATTCAGAGAACAAAGTACCTATGAAGCGACGACAGAATTCACCAGTTCGGGCTGCTGCAAATCAGCTAGCGCATCTGTTCGAACATTCAGCACCTCAGTCTGAGCGCGGTGAATGCCAGAAGCTCACCAGAAGGACTATGCTGTCCCGGTATAGCAGGGGTATTGCCAAGGAGAAAGAGTAATTCTCTCGGTAAGGCTGATTTCTTTGTCACAAGTCTGGCGTTCCGGCCGCCGATATGCGCAAGAATCTACACAGAGTTCATGGATGAGCGCTGGCCGTTCCAGTCTAAGCGACGGCCGGCGAGGAACGCTGCATGTTGGATACGCTCAGGTGTATTTCCAGAAGCGCGAGGATGCAGTAAATACCTAGGTATGGGCAGATATTCGGGATAATCGCACGAAAACAGAAGAGATGATTCAGCCTGGTGGGGGATTGGCGCTGTTGCCTGCCACATGCGAAAGTCTAGTGCTGGCCAACTGGGCGTTTATATGCACAAACAAAGCATGAGCACTGCCAAGCTATGCGGTCATGACTGGTCTCTGACGGGCCTCTGATTTGGCGGCTCTTACAAAGAGACGCTGGCCACCACGACGTGGGTCGGCATTAGCGTGTGATTTACACGGGTCGCTTCCGATAATACGACGGGAGGCAGAAACTGTCTAGGCAAGGCGAATTTTTGTCTGGTTCTTGCGAGATGGTAGCTGTGAAGCTGCTAATGCTGGGAGGCACTTGAACTACGGAGACGTTATTCAGTACCCCAGCTATAGCGCAACGAGGCAGCCATTCCACAAATCAAAATACCCGTACATGTACACAATTGCTGATTACCATACATTTGAAAATAGCAGCAGTAGTAGCAGTAGTAGCAGTAGTAGCAGTAGTAGCAGTAGTGATAGCAGTAGTAGCTGGCAGTAGCTGGCAGCAGTACATGTAGGCAATGGTAGCAGCAGTAATAGCAGCAATAGCAATAATACCGGCAGTAGCCCACGCTTGAGCTACTATAGGGGGCCGCTTCTTGCTAGGCGCGCGGGAGAGAACCCGCTAACATCGCGCTGATGCCTCGGCACCTTGCCATTACAAGCAGCTCTTGTATAAGGCTAGGTACAGCCGCACAGGTACTCAACGCCACGCGCAATACGCCACTTTCACCGCCCTCGCCACATGAATTCAAGACTCCACGCGACGTCGACTCAAAACCGCCAAAGCATCGTATTCACGCGTTGCGCATTCTCCCTGCAGATGGGCAACACCCATGCTGCTCCGTATCCAAGTTTCTATCAAGACTCCGATCTAGGCGGGGCTTGCCGCTGCCGCCGATCTCGCTACTGTTAGCTGCGTATGACTTGCATGGCTTGCACGGGACTTGTTGATTGTATCGTGCAAGCCACCAGATTATGCGCAGCCGGTCTTGGTCGTGGGGCAAGCCAATCCCTCGACTTGCCCCCCGTCGAATACCTGTGATATTAGCTCTCTCGGCTATTCTTGCGATCCTTTTGCTTGGTAGCCTGTCATCCACGGCCCCAGCTTTGCCAAGCTTATCCGAATCCGAATCTAAGTTACAAGAACCCCTTTCTCATGCCAATGACGAACCTCCCGAGCATTTTATCGCACCGTCTCATCAGCCACTACCTCTTCATCTGCAACAGAAGGCTACCAATCACAATGGCTTATCCTGGTTAGAAGACGAGCGGTCTCTTTCCACCTCGTTTTCCAGCTCGATTACGCTCGATGCTGAACGGGTACTACTCCCTCCACTCAAGACTCGACAGCCCATCTTTTGTTATCATGACACGGACAAGAAGACGACAAAGGATGAGAGAGATGCTGAAAACGAGCTGCTCTTGACGTGGCGCCGTGCCTGGTGGGCACAAGGTTTCCGTCCGGTTGTGCTAAATGCTTCCAATGCTATGAGCAGTTCCTTCTACGACCAAGTACAAAAGATGTCACTACCCTCAGAGCTGAGAGGAGATCTCATGCGGTGGCTCGCCTGGGATGCTATGGGTGGAGGCATACTATCAGAATTCACCGTGTTCCCAATTGTTCCTCGGCAAGATTCACCACTACCATTTTTAAGCACCGGGGTATTCCCAAGCCTGATGAAATGGACAGACCTCGACAGTGCATTCATCGTTGGTCAAAAAGCCGAGGTACATTCAGCCCTACAGTCTATTTTACAGATAGAGCACGTACAAGAAACTGCAAGTGTCATGGCAGCTCTTTCGGACGCTGCAGTGGTAGTAAATACTACAAGTAGGCCGCTTGCTTACTATAGCCACAACATTATCGACACCAAATATGCCAAAGTCATCAAAAAGGATGATAAGGCTGGCACTCTCCACAATCTCAACAATCTCATCAACTACCATCTTTTGATCATCTGGCAGAACAGCTTCCCCGAGGGCATCGAAGTCATGAAGCCCCTTCCAGAGCACGCGACAGCCATGGTGGCCAATGCTTGGAAGCTGGCTCAGTCTCTGGCATCATGCCCTGAAAGCCCGATGCTATCGTCTTGTCCTCCGAATATACCTAAATGCTCTCCATGCGTGGCATCCCCCATGGCCGTGACCGTGCTTCCACGCCTCCGCTTCCGCAACTCTCCTGACGTTTTTACAATCGGGGCAGTTCCGCATCCATGGTCTTTTGCATTGGTGAACAACCTCCGAGAGTCCATCAATGTGACTTGGATTCTTGACTCGCCTCGAGATACGTGGCTCAGCGCCGTTACCCAAGCTTATCTCGGCTCTGGTGTGACTTCAACTCGCAGAGTTGTACATTTCAAAGAACTGGTAGCCGGCGAGGTTGACTCTGCGCACTTTCTATGGCTTCTTGCAGATGATAAAATACCTAGTGATCTAGAGTGGCACTTTGGATTTACCATTCCTGAGAAAGGTATGGATGACGGAAAATCTCGAAGCCCGGTGCCGGCTATACGCTTGCTCAAAGACGAAGAAGAGCCAGACAGGGCCAAAAAAGTCGCTCATGAACAGGCTCTTCTTGATCGCGCCAAGCAAGTCGTCATGATGAGCAAATCACTCATCAACGGAACTGATGCGCGCACTTCACTCGAAGCTTGGAATATGGCTGATACAGAGGCGTGGCGGTTTACACGAGCTTTTAACGCACGCCGCTCTTTGGAACGCGAGGAATGGGAAAAGACATATCGTTAGAGGTGAGATGTAAATTAGAGATTGTTGAAAATTTTGTATTATATAGCTTCTTATCTTCTTTCTTTTCTTTCCTCTCTCGCTCTTCCGGGCGCTTGAGCAGCTTTGTTGACTATAGATAGACTTTAGATAAGATTTTTCCTTCGGCGAGTAATCCAAGTACATTTTTTTCTCCTCCAATTTTCTGGGAAACTTTGACAAATAAAATAAAAAATGAGAACAAAATCAGTTGGTGGCCTTTTGGATGTTGAATCCTTGTAAACCACCAGACCTCCATTTCAATGATGCAACCAGTCATGAAAGTAGAGGCCACTAGTTTGATACCTTGACGGTAGTATCGCCGCCCATCTCGCCGCTCATCTCCCGTGAGGTTACTCCACGGCGCAATAATCCAAGGCCGTGAGTGTCGACATTGGCGTCCGTGCCGTTAAGCTTCTCTGCCCGACCATTCAAGGCAGCTTCTGGCAGCTGGGTAGAACGCACACCACCATTCTTAGGCACTGAGCCAAGTTGGTATTGTTGAGAAGAAGCTTGTTCTTCAAGAAGCTCGTGGATGTGGTCGTTGAGCCAGAGGCCTTCGAGCAGCTCAGAGGGCATGTCCTTGGCGCCGGAGATGACTCTTTTGCAAGTGGGCTTGCCACAAAAGCAGTCGAATGGCTGAGCCATGTCCCATTCAGTGGAGGGGTAGAAAAACTATAAGAGAGAGAGTAATTAAGATAAATATTTCCGAATCCGTATCATGACAGTGGTGGAGCGGTGATAAATATGGCGTTACTAACTGTAAGTTCGTCTCCAGGACGTAGGCCCTTGGGGCCAGCCACAATCCTCATACTTCCCATGTCAAAGTGCTATAAGTAAATATTAACGGCCAAACTTGTTGAAAAATCTCATGACGGGTCTTCAATGTCCCACATGGTTGGTTCAACTAACAAGAGACGGCTCGCAAGAGTGGTTAATGTAGAGCAAGTCGCTGTTGAGATTCAGGTGTTTATCTCTCCCCATCTGCACCGTAGCGTAGGTGGCCTTCTCGGCCACATCACACGGGGGGAACTCAAATTTGGCGAACAGGCCAAATGGTGGCACAGTCACCTTTGAAAGACTCTTGGTCATGAAGTCGGCTCCGCTGACGACGACATCTTGGACGTCGGGGTGGGAGGGCTGTTTCCAGTACGGCTTAAGAGGGGCCATTGCGAGAGTGTATCGGTAAGTATGAAGTTGGATACACAGAAAGTAGAGTGCTAAATGGATATAGTATGCAATGAGAAGAGATACAAGGAAGATAGTTCCTGGGATAAAGAAGCAATGGCGGTGTCGGATACGGGCGGATTAATGGCTGAGTGATTAAGCAGTCAGCTAACCTTGTAGCATCTAGCACTTTAGCCAAAGTCTATTTGGTCTCAAAACTCGGGCAACCAGGCGGACTACCAAGGTATTTATAAACCAGCTTTCCCTGCCTATGATGTATTCAGCCCCAAATGACCCATCCAGTCTCAGCTCCAGCTCATGGGCAATCCTACGCAGCTGTCAACCTACCGCGGGCCGTAGAACCGGCTCGGCTTCCTCCAGCGTTTTGGTTGCCGAGGACAACTCAGCGGCTCCACGCAGAGGTTCCACAAGCGCACTATCTTCGTAGCATCACCACGTCCAGCACTAGGGCAGCTAATGACAGGTAACGGCGGGGTAGCATCAAGCCAAGGAGTCTTTTTCGCGATCCATTTGTCCTTTGGAGGTGCGGGGACCTCTTACATGCCCGGCTGTCGACAAGGGCCTATCAAAAGCTAGTGTGTAACCTAAATTGGTAACGCAAAGAGAGGTTGGGGGCAATAGGCATTTGGTGATGGCACATATAACATTAGTTAACCTCTTTGAAACAGCTACTGCACACATCTGCAGGACAAAGTAGCCTACTGTCTAAGTCCCCGAGTCAATGCTTTTCTCCAATGGGGTATATAATCCACTTCTATATGCGGTACTAGTAGTTGCAATTACAGCTATGGTGTAAATTAGCGCATCTAATTTGCACATTTGCGTCTTTGGCATGTGAAACTGTCGGATCCAAAATGCCAGCTGTGGCAGCATTTTGCGCCTGAGCTCACGAGATGCCGTGAAAAAGCTTTAGGTACGTAGGTAGGCGGTAATCTGCGAGCTTCAATAAAAAGGCAATTAACTTACTTACTCACCTTGGGTTCCTCAATTACACGGTTTCAGCTGATCCGACTAATTACATAGGCGCTCCTGAGTTCGCTTCCTGAGCTGCACAACAAAATCATGAATTGGAAGAGCAATTTTGTAAGTATTGCATTTTTGTTCACATACTTTTCTAAGCTCGAAACGTCAACCTTGATAGAAGAAGCAGAGAACATATTTGTATCCCCCTTTGACTTGAGACAGGTGGCAGTATTTGGGTAAAATGTGACAGCCGGCGCATTCGACAATAGCAAGGGCTTTTTATCCAAATTGCTATTGAATGCAGATACTTTTCACTTTTTTTTGTGCCTTCTCACTCGGTCAATTTTATCGACCACTCCATTGACCTTCTTACCTTCTTTTCTTGTAACGGCACCTCTCACAGCAAAGCCGTCTCAATTATTTTCTGGATGCCTAGCCATCAAACAGGTTTTAACGACCTTTGATATCATTAACAAGTAGCAAGAAGGTGTATGATCCGAGCGTATCTAGCTTCCTTGTTTTTGCTTAATAACAAGACGATCATAGGTAGTGGAAATAGTGCTAGCAAAACTCTTTGTTTGCCCATGCGACCGGTTGGCTCTGGGGCATCTAGATCTTGAGTATATGACCTTAAGGCTTGCTAGATTTACGCATTATTCTATAAAATATTCATCCTCAATAGATCGAAAGGTGTGTTCATGGCATAATCCGCCCGCCTGACCGGCGAGAAGAGGGCTTGATATTGAATCTCAGGCTTTTGGAGCGGTGACCGGGGGTTTGATCTATTTCCTTGGCTTCTTTTTGGCAGAGTAGCATATGAAGCAGATATTTTGGACTTGACACTATCTTTTAGCTTCTTTCTCAACAATGACTACATCCATGGTGTATCTCGCCAAGTAATTTCCCATTCACTACAAACACAAAGTCGGACGTACCTTTTCAGGAATAGCTGGGCCTGTATTGGGATTGATGGAGGGAATCTTTTCTACCAGCGAGTATCCCAATGTGATGGCAGCCGCCATGGTGTGTTACGTGAGGAATGCTGACGCATGGATGGGAACGGCTAATTGCAACCATGCACTGTTTTCTCGACTTGACGAGCGACTTGCGTATGGGGACTACTTCAGACGCAATAGCTCCCCTACTAAGATCCGACAAGGTGGTAGTGGGAAGGCTGGTTCTGAAAAGAGTGGCTGACTGCTTGTGTTTCGAAAACAACCTCATGACAGCTTTCCTCTACACGGTTGAGGAAGTCATTGATGATGAATGGCATAAGTACTCATTTGCTCATGCGGCTTCAATACTACCTCTACATTATATTTAAGACCTAATGTCTTTTTCTAGACGTATTTAAAGTGAGATGATCGTGATAAATCAGCCAATCACGCGAGTCAATTTAAACTTGCTCACCTGAAGCTATTCATCGACCGTTTCATGTTGGCAAAGCATAATCAGCTCATTCCAGCAGAGCCCTCACAGCAATTGGTCTATCAATGTACTCGTTGATTCTATTAGTCGTCAGTTACCGTTCGGAAAGCGTCGCTCGGCACTGTAAAGCCTACCAATTGTACATAGCAATTGCGGTACACCAAGACCAGAATATCACGAATATGGAAGCAGCACAGCTCAATTGACACGCCACAACAAGGTCACTGAATTTGGGTGCACCGATTTGAGCAAGTTTTCTTAGATATCCTCCAATTGCTTTCCCTGAGGCATTCGATTCACAGCATTGTTATGTCTCTTGTGTTTGCAGGTCCGCCGAGCCGGCGTGCGTCCGGCAGCCCATCTCCACGATAATTGCTCAAGTAAGAAAGGCTTTGCTTGTAATATGAAACGAGCCGTCACATCTCCAGGCGCGTATAATGCGCAGCACCGGGGCAACGAGCAAATATTCGCTTTATGGTGTTTTTTCTTGGCAGGGTATCAATTGGCCACCAACAGTTCCTTCTCGTCCTTGCGCACTGCACTCAACCACACTGCGGCCAAACGCACTTTCCAGATATCTTCTGTTATTTCAACAAAGAACCCAGTCTTGTTTAACAGCAGAGATTCTCGCTATTCAACTGAGATTATTTGGATACATATCAGCTTTCTTGATTGACCAACATTTTCTTGGTACCTACTCGACATCTCCTGCTTCACGCTGGTTCCAGCCCACCACTGGGCCTCCGGCTTTCCATCTCCAGTAGCATCCAAAAGCTGGTCATCGGCGCATCAGCGCCAAGCTCCTATCTGCTTAGTTGGAGACTGGTATTCTTGACTTTGACCTCCTTGATATCTTGAGCTGGCAAATATCAAGCGACGACGTCACCCGCTTTTCGCTTGAAGAACAGCTCCGTGTGTTTCGCAGTTTCCCGAACTGACCAGCGTAGCTTCCTGCTTTAGCTTATCTTTTTGGCAAGTACAAAATGGCTCGGCTAGCCTCAAATACGTTCATTCCTTCTCGCATCTGCTAACTCGGCTTTTGCAGATCTTGGAAGGTACCTGACCCTGGGTACCAAGGTAGGGCAGCTCATCGGTGCCCATTTCGAGCTCGATTTGCTTTCTTCACACGACATTCCACTTCTACCCAACTTCAACTGCACTCTTTCGATCACAAGACAGCTTCAGCTTCTCGCCGCTCGATCCCCTTCCTCTTGTTGGACGCCTGTTTTATAAGGCTTTGTATGCATATTCGAGCTCACTTGGCACTCTTTGGTAATGCCGTTCTCCCCCTTTCGCCCTGAAACTCTGTGTGCACCTGTGGATAGCATTCTCTTTCCCCCTTTTCCTGCCAGCGGCTGCAGAGTTGTGTCTCCTTTTGGCTACGATCTGCTGACCCTACACTCTCCAGAACAGATTCCAGCTACAACTGTGCTTGTTCCGACTTGCACTCATCTGCAACTGCTTTCTTCGCGACTTCTACTGTCCCTCATTTCTGTTGCTTCCCTTTGCTTGGGAAGGATTTTCTATTTGCATTTTCTGTCGTCGTTTTGACACTAGCAATGGCCGTCCAAACCTATAAGCCTCACGAGCTTCTGCGTCTTAAGAAGGCACCTATGGGAAAAGGACTATACGACCAGCTCCAGGCAAAGCTTCGCCAAGATCAAGACCTTGGTAAAATCTTCTCTTCCAGATACTCAAATACCTTTGCTAATCAGCTGGAATCAATTTAGGCGAAGTATTACGACTGCCTCTTGAACGCCAGCTTCCTCTTGTCATGGAAAAGCCAACAAAGGTCTCTGGCAGTGTAGATAACTCTTCTCCTCGTCGTGGAGAAGGTGTTAGACATTTAGATGGTACTGAGTCTGAATGGAGATACCGTGGCCGCACTGATTCAGATGCCGTCGGATCACAGCCCATCTCTGCGCCGGCTGGGTTAGCTGCTCAAAAAGATGAAGGTTTCCAACGATTCTACCGAGCAGTTGTGTCGCCGACTCATGTTCGAGTCACAGCCGGTGGTCGCATCGTACCAAATACACGCGGTTCTCCATCACCCACAGCTAGGTGGCCCAGAGAAAAGCCTACCATAGAGACAGCTACCAACAACAGCCACCAACCCAGCCGAGAGTCTCTCCAGCAAGGTCAGTTTGCTATGCCACAGCCCTTTGGCTTTTTCCCTCCGCATGCCATGATTCCGAGCTTTGCTCCTGGCATGGTACCTATGTCAGCGGGACCAGCCCCGTATCCAATTATGCCCTGGCATGTAGGATTCAATATTGGCGGAGCTATGGGGATGGCTCCTCACACCATGAGCCATGTTCCAGGTCTCGTGGCAGTACCGCCGCCCCCGCCGAACTCAGCAAATAATGACCGGCAAAGTGAGACTGGAGCTTCGGAGAACGCAACACCAACTCGGGTTGTTGCCTCTGACCATTGCGATCCAACGCGGCCCCATATCCATAATGGACAGTGGATGGTGCCGTCTGGAAGTTCTTTCCACCCCTTTGCCTTGGGACCTCATCACGGATTTTTGGGACCCCCAATGTTGTCGCCTATGGCAGCTGGCCAGAGATTTGTCCCTAGTCATATTATGTCTCCTTTGTCTCAGAGCAATGGACAGATGCCTCAAGCTCAGGCAGCTGGCGTGCCGCTTCCCATGCAGCCATATCCTACGGCACCAAACTTTGCCCTCTCTGCTGGACAACATCAGTCTTCCATCCGAGCTAGTCAGATAACCAAGAGACAGCTTTCAGTGCTTCGAGCTTCTCTCAAATGGACGGAAGACCAATTACAATACAACAAGCACCAAATTGATGAAAGAACCATGGAGCTTCATGCCCAGTCGTTGCGTCACTCCATTGAGCACTTTGAGAAGATTCAAGATGAGCAGGCTGCCAATGAAAATCAATGCCTCACAAAGGATCAATCTCAGGATGATTTCAGTGCCTCAGCATCCGCAGACGATGGTCAGTCAAAGTCTCCAGTTACCAATAGCAGCGCAAAGCCAGAAAACAGTGCCGACAGCTTTTCCAGTCTCCCAGACGAAGCCTCTATTGTGCGAACTGATAAGGGAAAGCCAAAAAGCCAGCGAATTGTTTTCCCTTCTAACCATGACGGTGCCAGCATTCAAGCTGCGCCTAAATTCCAGTCCTTGGGTGCGGTCGATGAAACTAGTGACAGCAAGAAATCGTCAGCTTTGCCTGTCACTGCGGCGCTGGCTCCTCCATTTCGGCCTCGCGCAGTAGAAACTCAATCTGCCAGTGACGAATTGCCACGTTCTGTCAACACTCGACCTATGTACAAGGAGGATGGGCCACCCATGCCTTACCTTGTGGGAGAGCTGCCCCCTGGAATGAACGCTGAGCGAGCTCGGGACACGGACTACGTTTACCCACGACAATTGAGCGAGGACGAACTCCGGGCTCGTCATATGTACTGGGGCAACGCTCCTCGCCACCTTCAGAGCGGTCTTCCCAAATTCGATGGGAAGGACTTTTATCCACCTTCACCAGACAGCAGTCAATCTCCCGACAATGACTCGGACCTCAGTCGGAGATTTAATTCTGTCATGGCCAAAGTGATTGAGGCTGAAAGCGGAGGCAGAAACGGTGAAGCTGAAGCTGACCCTTTCCAGTCTTCTCGACGTACTCCGTATGCATATGGGCGAGGTGCAACGGGTACGTCAACTGAATCCGGCTCATCTCAGAAATCAGCGGCTCCCAGTCGAGATAGCGATTTGCCGGTTGTTCGTCGTTCCCGTCAAGATGCAGGAAAGAAGGTCTATAGCGGAAGTCGTCATGAGGTGGCTGTGGCTGACAGTCCCAATGCTCGGTCTGAGAGCGACAGTCCCGACGAAAACGATGAGAAAAACATTGTGTTCAAAGGCCGCAACTCTTTACGTCAATCACGGTTCGTTTAGTACTCTCCGACATCGCTCGTCAACTAACACAGAATATTTCTAGGCCAAGACCTCGCAGCGGTATCTGGCATGAGATGATGAAACGCGGTACCTCGAGTGGCAACGCAGTTCCCGGAACAGTTTCGTCTACCACAGCTCAAGGCGTTCTGCCTCACTACAGTGGTCACGCTACTGCATCTCTTGCGCCTACAGCCACTAATATCAACTCTGCTCCCCGAGAGCAGGCTAATAAATTGGGAAATTTCAACGAAGGCGGATCAGTGAACTCTGCGGTGGAGAGACAGATGGAAAACAGACCTCCTGGAGACGGCAAGCTCAATACCTATCTAGGCGTTCAAGGATCGAAAAAGCGATCTTCGGCGATTTGAGAACACGGCAGCACGGCTTCATAGTACTGTAGAGAGCAGCTCAGTCAATGGTTCAACAGAGTCATCTCTTATAACGAGCACATTTACGAATTGTATGAATACCTATCATGAAGATTACGAGATTTCGGCATTGTTTTCTTTCGATTTTGTTACCGCCTTCTTTATCAACGACGAATCACTTGAGAATAATACCATGTCAATCTCGGCATTTATTCGTGGCCAAAAGGAGCGGTAAAATTATTGCTTTTTAACAGACTCAGGACGCGTCGCTTATTGTTAGAGTTCCATTGTATGATAGATGTAATACGTTGGCATGTGAATAGTCACGAGGCTATGTTCAGCTGTTGGAGGTTTTGTACAGAGTATAGTTTGCTACAGGTAGAAATGGTGTTTTCTTCAGTGGCCGGCCAACTGTTAACAAGCAGGTAATTTGGCCCTTGGGGGAATCTCATTTTGCTTATAAACAATAATATTGCTTTTGCTTTGCTAAATATCTTTTGTCATTTGGCTCTAAATCCAGCAGATTAAGGGAGTAGGTCTAGATGAGTAGCTTCTACCATGCCAAAGAAGATGCTTCTGTGCTCGCAGGCGTATAAGGCAAGTGAGTTTATTCGCACTGTGTTTTCTTCGACAACTCGAGATAGACATACCATCGCCAAGCATCGGCTCTAAGCAACTTGTCGTCTACGATTTGTTCCTTACTATCAAATTTCTAACTTCGTTGCAGAGAAGGCAAGCAGAAATCTTCAGCAAGCGATAGAGACTCGTGGTATGAGTCTCAGTCGGGGTTTGTTCTTCGCCAGTCGTATACCTCGAAAACCATCAGTCATTGTGGTCGACGCGGAGATTATCTAGCGGGATTCACGGCACACTACGAAGCAAACAACCGACCTACCTGTTTATGAGCTGTATCTTGCTTCACTCTTCAAGAGCTTCAAAAGTCAAGACTCATGGCAGTCTACGAAGGCTGGGTTGTGACAGCCTCTCGACCAACGTAGGTCGAGTTCACAAAGTCTCATCGAGACAGTAGCAGAGAAATGGAAAAGGGACAGAGCCAAAGCTTCGGGAAACACCTCCCATGGAGCATTTCACACAACAAGTTGGTGAAACGGCCATTGAGAATCGTAAAATTCTCGATTCATCTACCCTGCTGAGAACGCCGGACCTGCAGGGGAGGTCTCGGGTATCGCTAAACAAACGCCGGATCAAATGCCCATTCCCTTATTCCCGTTATTGTGCCATGGATGCATCACATGGAAGAATTGTGTAAGCTGAAGAAAAAAATTTCACCTCCATCGTCCCGTTCCCTTTTTTGGTTTTTGGTTGTTCAAGAGTTTTTGCATTTAAGCAGAGACCTTGCCGGGAGCGCGGAGCTCACGGCCAACCTTGGAGCGGGCCAGGATGTTCTCACGGTCCTTGTCGAGCTTGAGCTTGGTGACAACGACGTTGGAGGGGTGGATGCCCAGAGGGACGCTCTGGCCGCTGGCCTTGTCGCGGGTGACACGCTCGACGTGGATCACGTACTTGAGACGGTAGACGGAGGTGACCTTGCCCTCGCGGCCCTTGTTAGAGCCACGGACGATGGTGACCTCGTCGTCCTTGCGGATGGGGATGCTGCGGACCTATTGGCGCGGAAATGTTAGATTTTGTTGCGGAAAGCAAAAAAATTTTGTTGGGCAGATTCAACATACGTTGTACTTCTCACGGAGCTCCTTGCTGAGAGGGGCGCTCATGATGGTACGGCGCTCGCCAGAGCCAGCCTTGAAGTGAGCACGACGGCTCTTGCTTCGGGAGGAGTGGAGGTCTGTTGCGTTTTCGTTAATTCTCGGCGTTCAATTAATTAATTTGGATTTGGAAGTGAAAGCTAAACTCACTCTTGTTCAGCTTGACCATTTTGGCGGTTGGGGATTTTTGGCGACGAGGAAATCCTATTGTCTGGCGTTGGGTGATGAGAAGAAAGAAAAAAAAATTCCAGCACAAAATCGGCGGTTAGAAAATTGGTTGCCAAATTGGTGGGCGACGATTTTGGCGGGCTGTGGATATGCACGTGATTTGGTTTGCCCTATGCAACGCTTAGCCTTTGGAGGCGATAGTCTCTAAAGAGCGTGCTTAGTCAGTGCGAGGGTGCTAGTGGCAGATCGCCTGCAATTAGATGCGAGATAAGCTATTAAGATAGAGTCTGTAAAGGGTCTCTCATTGGCCTTTCTGAGCGGAATACGGTTTTTGTTTTGTACGCTAGCTTTCTATGTTTTTGCTTCCCTTTAGTAGTAATATACAGTTTTGTTTTTGTTCTAAACTCCTCGGTCGTCTATGTATCGCATATCATCATAGAGGGACCGCAGCGCAGCATGGAAAGTATGTGTTATACAAGGCATATAGATCTTCAAGGCCGTTTAGTTGGAGGCAGGAGGGGTGAATCTGCCATTGTTGTCATATCTTGCTTCTACTTGAAGTCAGTAACGTGCAATGGCCGGAGATCTATCAACATGTCATGAAAACTTACTGAAAAATGTATAGTTTAGCGTTACGGTTTCAACGCCCTTCATGTTGACGTCGTTCAACAAGTCGGGGTCCAAGTAGAAGAACACAGGCATGTCCACCGTCTCGCCAGCGTTTAATCTCTGCTCTTCAAAGCAGAAGCACTGGATCTTGCTGAAGTAGCCTGCGCATTGGGCGGGTGTTACGCTGTATGTCGCCACGCCAATGATGTCTTTATCGCCGAGGTTCGTCGCCTTGTAGAATGCCAGGGCCGTCTCGCCGGGCAGGACTCGGACCTCTCGCTGCTGAGGGACAAACTTCCACGGGAGGACGTCAGACACGGCAGCGTTGAAGGTGACTTTGATTCGCTTCGCAGAGGTGACGGGGACAAGGCGAGTGGAGAGGTCTTCGCCTTCGTCGCCGCCCAGACCGTAGGCGCGGATCGGTGTGCCTCCCCAGCCAGTAGTTTGGCATATCTACAGCCGAATTAGCTTATTGATCTAGGTCAATTAACGGATTGGAATATTTAACAAACCATTTTGTAGAGGGGCACAGCGCCGTATGCCAGGCCCAGAAAGCCAATTATCGCGCTGAGGGTCCAGTAGCTGCAGAACATATGAGCCTAGTCCTTCTCCACACGAATTGTCCGCTGAGACGGAGAGAGTCTCCCATACGTTGAGGTCTTATTCTTCTGATTGTACTGCGCCCGAATATTGTCCATATAGGCGCCAGTCGCCTGCTGCCGAGGCGGCGTCTGGGGTTCTCGACGAGGTCTTGAGATGGAGAGATTGCGGCGAAACTCTGCGAAATTGGGCCGACGGCTCTGAGGCCGGGCATTCTGGCAGAAAAAGCAGGCCCATTGTGACGATGAGCTTGCTGTCCGTGGAGGGCTGGTGCGCACAAGGCGCAATGCGTTGTTCATTTTTAGCTGCGTTGCGATATTTGCAAACGGTTGAAGAAGTAGCAATTCCTTCAATGCTACGATGTAAGCTTAGATTTGGCGCTAGCATCTCTAATCTGATAGTGCTCAGTGGCGTGACATCTCATGGTGGGGCAGCGGTTCGGCACGGGCTGAATTGGCTCAAGGAGTTCAACTCAACCATCAACCCTGTTAAGATGTATTCCGCTACTTTGAGGCCTGATATGGCCGAGATCGACAACAGTAACGGAAGATTGGATTAAGATGTCTTCTTGTGATGGCGTTGTGGGCTAGTTACAGAGTTAGTGAAGCAGGCTGATATTGCCGAATGGGGCATCACATGTCAGACTTTCGTGAATTGGCCCATAGGTTTTCATCTGTCTCTAGCTACACTCAAGCTTTGGTATTTGTATTAAATCACTATCTATTGCAAATTTCAATATTTGACTGTCAATCTTGAATCGCAGCATTGCTGGTCGTGTCGTCATATCGATAAAAAAGCCCACACTAATCCATACGCAATGGGAATATCTCTAAAAAAAAAAGTAAGTTTAAAAAGAAAGAAAACAACGCTTTTTCATCATCCGTGAAATATTTATGCCATTTTTTGACGTCCGAATCTTTTTTGGATGCCATTGGTAAGAGGTTTCACCACTTTCTGTCTGCCAGATTGTGCCAGCCTCTCAATCACCTGAATAACGAACACTTGGATGGCCAGAATGATGAGTCGGAGTAGTTGATCCAGCAAACCCAGCCTCGGAACCCTTCCGCGGCTATAGGTAGAGTCTCGCATCTCAAAGGGGAGCTTAGCACCAAGATGATCCTGAGCCACCTGCAAACCGCTTGTGAAGCCATCTTCGTGGAATCCGTATCCGGTCCACGCACCGATATAGCTTATTCCTCTCCGGTCCTGTATGTAGCGCAACATCTTTTGTGCACGTACAGCTGACGGAGTGTACATAGGATGGCTATAGCGGAAAGTTCCCTGGACCTTGCTTGGGTCAGGACGCTGGATGGGATTTAGAGTGACCAAGACATCCCCAAACGGATTCCTTGGAATGTGCTGCAGGATGTTCATATTATATGTCAAGCAGACCTTGTCCATCATGGCCTTTTTCGTAGAAGACGAAGACGTTGTAAGGAAGTTCCAGCTTGACCATGCCTTTTTATTGCGTGGCATCAGCGACACATCTGAATGGAGCACTGCTTCGTTTTGTGATGTTTGAAAGCAAGACAAGATTGAGCGCTCTTGCTCTGTAGCAGAGCTGCCGAGGATGGACAACGCTTGGTCTCCATGAGTCGCCAAGATGACATGGTCATAGACTTCAGTCTTGCCATTTTCAAGATGTAAAAGAACGCGGCCGTGCGAGTCATTCGAGACATTCTTGACCGCAGTTTTGAGAAACAGGTGATTGGACGGAAAGCCTTTCATGACAGCATCGATGTATGATCGGGCGCCATTCTTCAGTGTAAGCCACTTTGGGCGTAAGGCTATTGTTGATAGCAAGTGGTGGTTCCATCTACATCAATTGTCAGCACCAGACTGAATGGCCAAAAGGGATGTTTGACTAACAGGAAGCGGACAAGCGTCGTCGCAGGAAACTCTAATGCGCATTTATCCGGACTGGCACTCCAGATGGCAGCCGTCATGGGTATCAAATAGTCGTCTCGGAAGCCTTCCGAATAGCCTTCTCGCTCCAGGTATTCTCCAATGGTCAGTGTCTTGTGGACATGGTTCATCATGTGCTCTCCCCCATATCGCGGCTCATATTCCTCTTCGTCGATGAGCAAGTCTAGTGCAAATTGACTGAAGCGAACGATGTCAAACAGCGTCCGCCACATCCTGGGAGAGAAGAGGTTTCTCTTTTGGCAGAAGATGGAGCCCAAGCTCGTGCTCGCCCATTCGAAGAGACCCCGATCTCGCGATACGCTAAAGGTCATCTCAGTGGGCTCGGTTGCCACTCCGACGGCTGGTTTTCCAACCCGATTGAGAAAATTGAGAAAGTTGGCTGGGCATGAGATTAGCGTTGAGAAATATTAAAATACAATCGCTCGTCTCAATTGACTCACGGTATGTCGCAGTGTTCAGGACGATGAAGCCGGTGTCAACGTCCGTCGTGTACTTGCCAGCCTTCCACTGCACAGTGTTGGCGTGGCCGCCCAAGCGGTCTGCGGCCTCGTAGAGGTAGACATCGTGATACGTCCTGTTCAGGGCCCAGAGCGCCGCAATGCCCGAGCAGCCGCTGCCGACAATGGCCACCTTCTTCCTGGAATATCTGTTAACGGAGTGGCTCATGGGAACGGCGGCTTGTGTGTAAGTGGCGATGGATGATGAACGTCAAGGCGAGCAACAGTTATTAAGGCTGGGGAGAGGCTTCAGCTGCCCAAAAAAATAGCCACCCAAGGCCATTTGCACATGTCAGAGACTCGACCTGAGAACGAACCAGGACAAGGGGGGGAGAGCTGCCGGCGCCACCGATGGAACTCTGCATAAGTGTAGCGGCGCTGATTCGATGACACGGAGTAGATAGCATGCAGGAGAATCAAACAACTCACACATGCCGCGGTTCTGCTCGCAGGGGCATCGTTACGTGCAGCAGTCTATTGTGCTAGTAGGGAGGTACAGGTACAGGAACTGGCTTCTGCGTCTGTGCTGCTGATTCACGCCAACGCAAGGGATCGGATCACCACAGGAACAGTCAATCTGGCCACCGGGTCGGGGATTTTGCAGGAGAGGCTCCTCTGCGCTTTATGTACTCCTAATGGGCTGCAAGGGTCCTGGACGATCAAGGACGCAAGCGGCTGAGCTAGCGCCACGGGTGGCTGGAGCTGGACGCTTTCAATTAACCTTGAATCTGCGATGCGATATTGCGACACTCTCTGCTCATGCTACCTCATATCTCGATGGAGGCGCCTAGCAACGCTGTCCGGGCGTCTAAGCCAACGATTTCGGCTCATCTTGTCAGGGGCTGAGGAGTGGTGGGTGGCAGACAGCAGCAGCCGGAATCAATACGCTGGCCTGGCCTGCCAACGAGGCGGTACCATGCACGACTTGGCGCAGCGACCAGGATGCGATAACGCACTCGCATAAGACTCTACATACATACAGCAGAACTGTGGTCTGATGTACATGTAATTACGTGCCTCGACGTGGAGATCTATCAGTGGAGCAAAATTTTCTGTTTGCCTCCATAATCACATGCTTTCAGCTGATAGAAAGAAGTCAAGGGCCGACATCTCTGTCGCTTCGCCCTCGCCCTGGGCGGTCAGTCCACATTCTACTGAGACCGCCATGCGCCTCTGCAATTCTAACAGCAGCCGGTGGCTGGCATGTCGAGCACTCAACGGGATCGGGAAACGTGGGATTCGAATCTCCAATTCTTGAAAGCGCCGTGTAGGAAATCCTGCATCTCATTTACCCGGCCTCTCAACTTTGCGCCATCGACAAGTCTAGACGCTTAGCCTTTATATTCTTCGGCCGGGAGAATCAACTTATTGAAGAAAGGAAGAAAAAAGCAAATTCTGCATGCAGCTGTGCAGAGATAATATCGCCCGGAGTGCACGGACCATTTGCTTACTAAGATACTCTGCCATGATTTAGCCGTCACTTTGCGCTGAAATGGGCTCCGCCGCTTAGAGATACTTTGATATGCGCTAAGACAAAGTACTCAGCTGCAGGCACCATGCAGGGAGAGTACTTGGCTGCCCGCTGCAAGGCAGTACCCCCTCTTACTGCCCAGCCCAACTTGTCTCGAAATTGGGTGCGTACGTACGATGACGGCGAATTCGACGGTCATCTGAGACGGCCATTCTTCAACAACATCAAACGAGCCAAGCAAAACGCAGCCGCATCGCAAACTTCGACGCCATCGCTCCGACTCTCATTTTCTGCAAATTTGTAGCGGGTTTTTTCTTTGATAGCCGTTCGTCTCTTCTCGATTCATCTCCGCTGCTCTCCTTGCCTCGATAAGCAAGATGGCGAACCCTCTCGACACAGACGCTGGCTCGGAGCTCTTCAGCTCCTACGAGGCCGAACTCAAGCTTGTACAGGCCGACCTGGCACAAAAACTAGATCAGATACCTGATCTAACCGGCGAACCGCGCAAGGCTGCCGTCAGCCAAGCTGAGCGCGCATTGGAGGAGGCGGATGAACTGGTATGATCGCTGTTGCATCAACACATGAACAAGGCTAATATTTCTCTCATGTGAATATAGTTGGGCCAAATGCGACTTGAAAAACAGAATATCCCGACATCTGCACGAGCCAAAGTTAACCAGCGCTTCCGTAACTACGAATCCGACATCGATGGGAGCCGCCGAAAGCTCACAAGCCTTTCCTCTAACCGCGCTGCTCTCTTCGGCTCGCGGTACACTGATGAGCCATCAGGAGACATCAACTTGGAACAGCGGCAGCAGCTGCTATCAGGAACCGAAAGACTCGACCGAAGCACACAGCGGCTTTTATCCAGCCAGAGACTCGCCAACGAAACAGAGGCTATTGGAGCGGAAACCTTGGCCGATTTGCACCGTCAAGGCGAAGTTATTCGCCATACACACGATACTCTCTTGGATAGCGAAAATTACGTCGACCGCAGCGTCAAGACCCTGAGGGGGATGGCTCGGAGGTAAAGTAATGTCCCACCGGCTATGGCAAAGCTCAAAATATTGATGGCAGATAGCATGGCGACGAACCGAGTGATTACAATTTCCATCATTACCATCTTGGTGCTTCTGATCGTTGCTGTTATCTTCAGCAAGTTCCGATGAGAGCAAGCTTTATTTGGAGTTATACGGGCGACCCGGAGTTTATTCAACTGGACTTGTTACTTGGCTTTCTTTTCCTTCCTTTTTTGCACAATACAGACTTGCACATACAGATCATACGAGCACGGGTAGCAACAGGGCAGTAATCAAAGTAATAATGGTAGCTAGAGCAGAGGTTGAGATAGCGTTGAAACCCTCTCTTCCTCAGCATGCCCTGTCGACACTATATGATTTATGTCTATTGTGTTTACCTTTTCATACTATACAGGTTAAATAGAGCGTTTTCAGTGTCAAAATGTCAAAATCTCTTACGCGGGTAATTCTTCTCATCAACATAATCGTAGTCCTCTTCAATAGACCGGAATTCCAGTCAGCCGACTCCAGCCTTGCTGTAGTTGGTGGCTGGGACACCAGTGTGGGGTATGCTATACATTACCGAGGCAGATCCGATATATAGCCGGCATTGACGCGACCGCTTACGACAGGGTTCCTCCCGAGCTCTCAGTTCTTTTACCCAATCGTTTTTATTAGCCTCACAAAACTTTCCTCCTCCCACAAACTCCAATACTCCCTCTCCGCAACCTCCACCCCCTCCCTCACGCGACATTTCCTCTCCTACTACCACTATTCCTTAATATTTCTTGTCTGTCTTTGGCGCATTGGCGCACTCTTGTATCTGTTTTCTTTTGTTAGCCCCTGGTCGCAGCTTGCTACGTCGTCGACGTGGCCTCACGGCCCACCATGTCTGAATTCTTAGGGTATGCAAATGGTCCTCCTCGCTTGATTGTTCCCTTAGGCTAACAAAAAGCGCTCTAGATCCCGCATTTCACTCATTTCCAAGAGCGATATTCGGTGAGAATATATGCATCTCGTTCACAAAGACGGTCACTGACCTCTAGTGAAGCTACGTGGGCACTTTGCACGAGATCAATTCGGACGAGTCGACTGTTTCTCTCGAGAATGTTCGCTCATTCGGCACAGAGGGCCGCAGAGGCACCCCTCAAGAGGAGATTGCGCCTTCAGACCAAGTCTACGAATACATTGTCTTCCGCGGCAGCGATGTGAAGGATTTGCGTATTGAGGAGCACCCCTCAATCAAGGAGAATAAGCCCCCTCCTGCCATGCCCGATGACCCGGCCATTGTCGGCGTAAGTGATGCCCTTTGATATGTTTTCAAGATCATTCTACCCTTTCATGATGAAATATTGCGGATGTAAACATTTTTGTCACGTCGGAAAGCGCAAAACCATGTCGAGATTTCCGTTGCCTTCCTTCTGATTTATCAAGGGATTCTTTATCTTCCTTCATTGCTATACTCCAAATCGGAAATGTTATTCTAACTGTTGAATTAAAAGGCTCGAGCTCGTCCTGGAGCACAAGGACCCAACCAGAACGCCCCTCCCGGAGCTCCTTCTGGCGGCCCTCCTGGCGCCCCAGGATTCCAGCATCCTTACCCTCCCAACAACTTTTATGGCGGTCCTCCGCCTCCTGGCTCTTGGGGAAGAGGTGGACCGGGTCCTATGGGTGCACCACCAAGCTTTGGTAACATGCCATACCCTCCACCTCCGGGCTGGCTTCCTCCAGGCCAAGGCTTCCCTCCAGGCCAAGGTTTCCCTCCTGGGCCAGGTGGCCCAGGTCCGTGGGGTAATTTCCCCCCAGGTCCTGGTGGTCCCCCAACCGCTGAAGCTGGTCAAGGCCAGCGAGCACCTGAGAACCCTCCATCAGCTCAAGATCCGTCGAAACCGCCTCCCATTGGACCCGGTGCAGACAAATCCAAGGGTGCGCCCCCAACAGAGCCCAAAGCCCACCCCGTACGACAGCCCACCAACGCGCCAGCTCCTCCAGTAGAGTCTAAGCCGTCGGCTGAAGAGGTCAAGGCTGTAGCTACGAACGTGGCGTCAAATGGAGCTGTCAAGGCAAACGAAGCGCCCAAGGCCATCCCCACTGGGCCCAAGGGCAATCGTGTCCAGCCAGCTCTGCCTCTTACTGGACATGCACACAAACCTTTCCAGCCTCCCTTTGCAGCAGAAAAGGCGGCCCAGGCCGCTCAGCCTGCAGCCGCTGCTGGACCAAGCAGCGTGCAGGATGCTACTAGCGCAGCTAGAGCAGCCGTGGCACTGGCTATGGCGCAGCTGAGCAACCCTGCCGGTAATGCTATGGACAATCTGACAAACAAGGTCAACGAGATGCGCATCAACGCAGGAAGGGGTGGAAATGCCAACCGCGGCCGCGGTCGTGGCGGTCGCCCCGCCAAGGTTGAAGTGCCTGACGCAGATTTCGACTTTGCCCAGTCAAATGCAAAGTTCAACAAGGAAGATGTCGTGAAGGAAGCCATTGCAGGCTCTCCAGCGAGCGAGGCACCTGCTGTTCCCGTGACAGAGGGCTCTGAACCCCTGGAAGGCGCTGTTCCAGTCGCATACAACAAGTCGAAGTCGTTCTTCGACAACATTTCCAGCGAAGCCAGAGAGAGAGCTGAGAATAACGGCCAAAAACCTGGCGGACGCGAATGGCGAGGCGAAGAGCAGCGCAGAAACATCGAGACCTTTGGCCAGGGAAGTGTTGACGGAGGCTACCGAAACTATCGCGGCCGAGGAGGACGTGGTGGTCGTGGAAACCGAGGCAGCCGCGGCGGTTTCAACCGTGGCGGCCGAGGAGGCCCTCGCCCACAATACCAGTCCACTGCCGCTGGCCAGTAAAGTTCATTTAGAACAGGCGACTTTTCAATCTCGGTGAAACGTAGCAGCAACCCGAGCAATCCCTTTCTCTCAAAGTACAGAGACAAGCACTGGCGTGGTGACACAAAACACCTCTTTATTAGGCTCCTACTACGATCCGAGCCTCTGCAATTTTCTACGCGTTATTCTCTTTTACTAATGTACCAAAATCTTGCGATGTTTTGTCTTTCGAAGCTGCTCTATGGCAACCACGAAGACTTTTAGTCATATTTGATTTGCTTTTAGCTCAGGATGTGAGCCACGGTTTTCAACGGTCGCGGAACCCGATGATGATGCCGGAGTTCGGATTGCGTTTCAAAGGAGCACAGGCGGGTATTCCATGAATCATGAGGATACATGATGAACGAAGAACAAATAACCTCACCAGGAGTGGGATACAAATAAACATGAGTTGAATTTTCTATACTGGTCAATGAAGCTTGGGGGAACGCATGCGGATACTGCATTCTGTATTATTTTCTACGCGAGCACTGGTCTGATCAAAGCAGTCAGGCATTTAAAAGCTTAATAAGATAGTATCTCTTACTGAGCAAGAGCACTTACAGCTCTTTGCCAAATAAAGTCAAAGTGGTAACGGGAAAGCCCCAAACCTTATCGCCTACCGCAATGGAATGGCGATTGAAATTCTAACAGAATCGGACCGCGTAGATCCGTGAAGAGGCTCAGCATTCGAAGTTTCTAGCTTTCGGGCAACAGTCATGGCTGAAGTGGGTTTTGCCGCTCAGCCCCACTAAGAGCTCAAGGCGGCGTGACGCATATTAAGCTGAGCCCTACCGGTTCTTGATGGCTGTGTAGCCAATTAACCTGGAGCTTGAAACTTGGCCTTGATTATTGCACGAAGCTCAAGACTTTCGGCCGAACTGTCTTGTGTAGTTGGCTATAATAGCTTGTACCCGTTGCTATATTGCGCGACTATTGCCTACTTTTTGATTGCTTTGTTTTCTTTCAGCGTTGAGCTTAATTCTTAAAATCCTTACTTCAATCTACAGCTCAACTACTTGCTTTATCAAGGAGGGGCAAACTACTCAATAGCCAATTCGGTCCACACAGAGATCCAAAATGTCGACAAGACAGCTTCGCAAGCTGCAGAAGCAGAGAGAGCTAGAGGCAAAGACTGTGCAAGAGGCTGAAGGCAGCGATGGCGATGATGGCGATGACGAAATTGTTCCTGTGGTGGCAAAACCTCGGGCGAATCTGTTTGCCGCACTTGGAGGTGACGATGGTGACGGTGATGAGAGCGAAGAGGTAGAGCAAGAAGCAAAGGCTCCGGTATCGCCTGTTGAAGAGCCGGCTGCTCCAGCTGCTGCCCGAAAGAGCAAAAAGAAGAAGAAGAAGAGCAAAAAGAACAAGGCGGCGGCTCAGGCTCAGGACGCTGAGCACAGCGAAGATGATGAGATTGATCGAGCAATCAGAGAGTTGAAAATCGAACCGAGGCTTCAGGATGGGTCATCTCAGGACAATGGTTCAACTCTCAACAACATTCTGAAAATCAACCCGTATAATCTCAAAGTCGCCAATGAGATGAGAAACCTATTCGGTCGGGACATCATTGAGTCAGCAGCGGTGGACGAGGAGGAGCAGCGTCGCGGGACACGCAGAAGGAATATGCCGCAGCAGATGGATATTGAGACTTTCCTCAAGTGGTCAACGGATGGCCGCAAGCTGCCTGAGAGCTCTCGCAAGCGCAACGTCTTTATTCATGGAAGAGACCACTGGCCGCTGAGGCCGACTGGGGGCTTGTCCATGAAAGAGCTCGGCAAGACTGCCGACGGGACTGGAGTCGAATACACATATGTGCACAACAAGGACTACGATGACGTCCAGACCATGTTTTTCGTACAGGTGCAGATGGGGGACCCCATGAGGATGGTGTACCTGCTCAAAAGATTTCGTGAGTAGAGCCTTGAACTCTTTACCAATGTTGAACATTTTACTGATATCAGCTGGGCAGCCTATCATGTCTCTACTCTACTCCAGGTGAGCAGCGTTGCAAAGCAAGACCAGAACATGGCTCTCTCCGCGGAGCTTTGTGAGCGCGCCTTGTTCAGCTTTGGCCGAGTGACGCTTTCGTCATTCAAGCAAAATCTCGAGCATGGAATGGCTCGCTTGGATTTCAGGAGACCGGAGAACCGTCAGTTCTGGCTCGCCGGATACCACTACATAAAAAGCCTCATCAGGAAGGGAACTTATAAAACTGCACTAGAGTGGGCGAAGCTACTCTACTCCCTGGACCGTAGCGATCCTTATGCGATGCGGCACATGATTCACGCCCTGGCTCTCAAGGCACACGAATCGGATTGGCTCCTTGATTACTTGGGCCAACTAGACACAAAAAGCGAGAGAGAAGACTCAGCATATCTCATGCAGAGCCGAGTATTGGCGAGAATCCAGCTTGGCGATGCTGAGAATGCTAGGCAGGATATTGTCGATGGAATGAAGAAAGTTCCCTGGTTATACTCGGCTATATTTCAAGCGTTGAATCTCGACATCCCACCGTCTATCTGGGGCGTCAAGGCTGAGGGAGGCACCCGCCCCTTTTTGACGCAATTATACGTGCATCAAGTAGGAGACTTGTGGAACAGCCCCGAAGCAAAGTCTCTCTTGGAAGATGTAGCCAAGAGCATCGATCGGGCAGACATTGACAAATCAGAAGCAGCAAACGACATGAAAACAGATATGGGCCTCGCCAGATTAATTTTCCTCAATGGGGATACATCTCTCATGGGACTCCTGCCGTGGGATGTATTTGACCAGCAGCCCAACTACGAGTTCGATCCGCTGCCGCCCGCGGAGGAAGACAACATCTTCACGGCTGAAGGATGTAGGCTCCCCTGGCGCGAGCGACAGTCTGCCAGGGGACACCCCCCGGCGGCTCTCGAGGAGTTCTTTGCTCAGGTAGAAGAACTGATTGGGCAGCCTGGCAGAGGGGCAATTGCTGGAGGACGAGAAGGAGAAGACGGCGAAATGCTAGCATTGCAAGGATGGGGCAATGCCGAAGCTGGGGATTTTGAACTCGAGCACGAACAGAATGCTACGGATGAGGGGCTCGAGCAGGATGTTGCGAATGAGGCGTCGGAGAGCGCTCAGGATCAAGGGCTCATGCGCAGGCTCATGCATATGTTTGGATGGGGACCGGGTTCCGAGCTGGATACGACGGAGACGGAGTTGGGGGGCCATGAGACGGTAGGGGAGGAGGATGACGATGATGAAGCTCGTAGATAGTACATGTCACTGCAAGGCCGTCAGTAAGGTATAGAACAGATATTCTTTGGCGGTAAATGCTCTCCTGTTTGGATGACTTGATGATAATGAGCTTTTCCGTGCATCCGTGCATCCGTGAATATGCCCCTGGCTGCTTACCCTGCCCGGTCATCAAGCTGGTCAGCATTTATCTTGATAGTTTGCAGGGCCGTTTGAGCGGGTGAAGTATCGCTATTCAGCAGTATAGTTGTTCATGGATGTTAATTATAGAACTATGGGAGCATTTATCTACTGCCCTACCTGGTACACTACACGCGCAGGAAGGATTCTAGGATATGCGGGTAATAAGCTAGTATCTGCCCTCGCCTTTTTCCGAGCTGTCTGCCGCTTTATCTAGCATGATCCATGATCCTTCGGAGTAGAAGGAAACATGTTCGGAATATTAATAGCTTCTACGAACTGGCGGTACTGCAGATAGCCAAGAGACGATCGTGCAAAAGCTACAATTGTATGTATCGAGCAATTCTCTCGATGCTACACAAGCGATGCTAAAGAATGAAAATCGTAGCATGAGAAATTTTATTTATCGTACAATAGCAAAATATTGTAATAGCTGTATATGTCATCTTACATGTGGTATAGCAACTGAAGAGTATGTAGACTAATTGAAGCTACGTTCAAGCTACCATCCTGAGACCGCGCGATGCCTTAAAAGAGACATTGGTATTTGCCTAGTGCAGTTGGTTGTAGATTCGTTTCGTCTATTCACATCGGCGAAAGAACGCATCAAAACAAGTTAGCGAATCTCGTCTCGTTGTCCAATCAGGGGGATTGCAGGCTTTTTCTGCGTGTAAATGGATAATCTGATATTACATGGTAAGCACGCGCTACATGCTGATTTTGTTTGGGATAGTGCCTATTTTTAACACACTACGGCGTTCTCTATTTTCTCACTCTGCGGTTTAATCGCCTCAAGGCTTTTCGTAGGGCCAAGAAAAAGGGCTGAGTGTGCGGCCGGGGAGGAGATCCACTCCGTCATCTTCCCATCAACCTTGTGTGTGAAAGGCCCGGAAGCTATTTATACGCGCCGGGCTGAGAAAGAGAAGCGCTAGCTCCCCGGAGAAGAGGATGCTGATTTTGGGGATGATGCTTAGCCACGGCCGCCACGGAAAAGAAAGTAAATGAAAAGCAAAGAAAGGACAGAGCATAGTACTAGTTCTGGCTGGCTGAACTGAAATTGGTTCACAATGACGATAGGGCGAAGAGCGAGCTGTGGAGAAGTGGGAAAAGGGTGCGGCTCGCATGGAAAAGGTGTTCTAGTAGGTATACATGGGCAGACTGTACGCTAGCAATGCTTGGCAAGCGGAATATCTATAGGAATTTCCCGTTTGTGTGAGTATCGGCCGATTTGTCCGTATTTTGGTCTCTCGTCTTTTTTTGGCCTTTTAGCCTGGAGGAGCCGAGAAAGACGGGGAGTTTATTGCCAGGGGAGGGGGAAACATGGATTTGGAAAGATGCAAGATGCCTGCAATTCCGGAGTCAAATTCCGACTCGGCCATGGGGTTTATCCCGTACGGGCCATGCTAAGCTGCTCTCAGATGGCGGCTGTCTCTGCAAAAGACGATGAAGCTACTATTGCTCCAATTTGTTGCTGTTGCAGCCAGGGGCGGTTAAAGCTACAGTACATGCGCATGTCTACCCCCCTAACCTTGACCGCAACCCGTATTTGAACTCTAGTCGCGTTCTGCCGTTACGGGTATGCTGCCCGATGAGAAGAAAGGGAAAAAAAAATAGAAGCGGGCTAGACTAAACTGTATCTCAAGGGCTTAATGTCGAGGCCACCGCGGAGAAACAGAATGAAAGGGGAAAATACTTCTTTGAAGTTGACGGGGAACGGATATGTGTCTCGGTCTGGCAATAGGAAGTGGATGTGATTCCATATCCATATCCATAGCCTTTCCCGCGTTGCTACTTGTAGCTATACGAGACAGACCGACGACTATCTGCAGCAAGTAGCGGTATTGCTGCTGTCTGCGCAGGAATACGCGTAAACGAGGAGATCGGCCGGAGGTTTGCCTCGAGCGGTGATGCTTGGCGATGCTGAAAAGCTGCTGCCTCAGATTCGCGCATATACCGCTACTCCAAGTTGCCTATTCCATCCTGGCATATAATGCCTACATGGAGGCACATACGTCAAAATCCCACTGCCAGCATGCAGCACAGTCGCAGCCGGCACCGCCTTGGTTGCATCGACGATCCCCCTCCGAGCCTAGGAGCGTGTCTTGCATAATCCAGTGCGACCAATCTTCGGCGTGGACGTGCGAATAGCTGCGTGGCCATTCGTCCGACCCGGCGTGTCGTAGCACTCGGCCGGGAAGAGCGAGGCTCCATAGCGCCAAAAGGGCTCAGCTAGGACTCGGCTAGGACTGCTGCAGTGCTAAAACAGCACTAACAGAGAGCTGCTCCGAGGCTAAGAGGGTGGTGTGTTCGATATTAGTCGTGCTGTAGCTGATGTGGGCGCTGCGAAGCAGAAGCAATCGGAGGTTTGGCTCCTTAGCCCTGTGCTAGGCATTTTTGTCTTTGATGTGCTAATGTAGAGGAAAGCCACGGTAACTGCCGCCATGTTGCTGGATCTTTGCTGGGATTCTCTCTATTTTTTGCTGTTCTTGTACATCTCTCAGCCCTTTTTTCTTACTAGTACTGAGCAAACTGTGTCAGCAGTTGAAAAAGAAAAAAACGTGTCTGCTCCCTTACAACTTTTGGTGCTTTGACTCAGGAAATCCTGCTCTAAACGGCCAAGTGCCCCGGCGGCGCTGCAGGCACGGCAATGTTACCGCTTATATCGATCTCCATGGTAAGGTATATTGCCTAGGTACTACTGCCTATCTACAGACGATTTTGACACCAGACTCCAGTCGATTTCTTCTGACGTTACGCCGGCAGCAACCCACCCACGCACGAGCCGCCGGACCCCCTTGCTTTTTGCGGCTGCAAGGCGCTGAAGAGCGTTCAGGGATGCGGCGCTGCTAGCGCTGGGGCTAGCGGGATTTCATACTTTTGAGGAACTTGCCGCACGCACAGTGAGCAGCGCTGCTGACAGGAGAGGGCGATTTCGAACAAGCGTGTGTGTACTAGAATATGCCAATTGAGCGATTGGCTTTGGATGCTTGGGGTACGAGACAGCTGTGTACATGCATCTGCGTGCCGGCCGGCAGAGCTGATCCAAGCTGGGCCAGAACCTGGTAGCGGTAGGTGGTACTGTCAAGTGGCATATCCGTGTTAGTGCAGCTCTGCTACCAAGATCCAGCCAATGCTACGACTTGATACTCCAGTGCCGGCCGGCTCATACTGTAATGCTACCGTGGAGGCATAAAGCTCCATACCTGGAAGCTCCATACCTGTGACAGCTTGCTGGGTCTTGCACAGACCAGATTGATTGTTTGACCGAAGACCCCAGCCAGACCGGCGATATGACATACGGGCGATAGAATAGGTGCTCTGTCTGGCCGACCCCTAGTCCATACTCGTATACATGCATCCGCGCTGTTGGCATATCGGTATACAAAGCAGTAAGGCAAGTAGTTGTCTAGTACTACATGCTGTAGGTAGTAAGGTCGAGAGGCCGATATACTCTGTCATACGAGCATCTTACTCTTGGCTGGCGCTCCATATCTGTAGTACTTGTACGGTTGTGTGTATAAGCGTCGGAGCAATGGCAACCTTAATTGCATGATGGAGCCGCCCGAATGCTTGTCTGCCTTGCCCAGCGCAAAAGGCTGTTTCAACCGCGCCCAGCGACTGCTGTCACTGGCAACTGCCGATAGGAGACCTATCTCACCCATCAGACACATGAGACCTGTAGCTTCTTATCGCAGGCCATCAGGGTCAGCGCTGAGACAAACGTTGTTGCTGGGAAATTCCGCCGTCACGTGGCCGTGGCGTTGCCTGGGCTGGGCTTGAGTCCCCCGGCGCAGCGTCTGATGATCGGGTCCTTGTCCAACCAAGATCACGGTCGACTCCTTTTCCACCTTAACTTTGTGCCCGGTCGAAGCCATTCCTGGCCGTCGCGCAGTAGCTCCGGACCTGGGCCCCGCCCCAACACACAGACCGGCGACGCTTGACGTTCTGCAGCAGAGCAACTGCAAGGGCAGGGCCATGGTTCGGCCGAGCAGTCCAGTCTCGCTAAGACCAGCCCGTTGCGTGCACTCTGCGTCTGCAAGCTATTGTGGACGGCTCCAGAAATTTAGTTGCTAGGCATGCGCTGGCTCAAGGAAAAATAGAAGCCTGGCTGGGAAAAGGTCGAAAAAAGGGCGGAGAATAGGTACGGAGTACTCCGAGCGTGCAGCTCTGGCTCTGACATGGGGTCCAACCCACGCCGATCACAACCTCACACCCACCGTCCGTCTCATCATACTTACATACGGTACACTGAACTGACATGCGCCCGAACCGACAGATCGCAGCTTGTTTTGAAACGAGATCTTTGCTGTTCTTTTCCCTATTTGGGAGACGCAAACCCGCGAAGACGCACCTTAGCTGCGTGGAGGAATTGCTGAAACGGGCTATTCGTTGACCAATCACTCGGCGTCTTGCATGACTGCCTGCTCGGTCTGCCTGTGAGAGACGAGAGAGACAAAGATAGACGAGAGTGTGGTGTGTGAGCACAAGGAAAAAAAGGAAGAGAGTCAGAACAGTCTCTCTCTCTCTCTTTTTTTTCAAGCCACAGCCTCCAATCCTCTCTGACTCCCCTCCCTTCCCTCTGCCTTATCTCGCAGCTCCTGTTACTCTCACTGCCTTGTCGCTATGCTCGGCGTGCTACCAGATTTTGATAAGCGACCTGTATCGTCTCCTTGAAATCACAAGCTTTCTCCGCTAGACGAGGGTCGATACTGCTTTTAATCTTGCCCTCCGCTCTCTTCTTCCCCGACTCGGCCGAATCACTCGGCCGTTTGGCCGTTAATATACAATCCCCCATCCCCATATCTCCCGTCTCTGCCCTATTCCATGCCAGCCGCGCCCACCAGATGGCTTCAATGCATACGTATCCTTCCATCACGGAATCGGGAGTGGCGCCCTCGCCGGCCGCCGTGGGCGCTGATGCTTCCAACCCGAGTGACGGAGCCAGTCCCTACGACACTTCCTCAATGTCTCAGCAGCCCTCGCCGCGACAGCTGCCGCACCAGCATCTCGGCCTGGTGACACAGTCGTCGCAGCAACAGCTTCATCAACAGGCGCAGAGGCAACAGCAACAACAGCAGCAGCAGCATGCCCAGCGCAGCGTCAAGCGGCCAAGGCCCGTCAAGTCATGCACCGAGTGTCGCAAGCGCAAGCTTCGCTGCGATCGGGCCTGTCCCTGCTCACAATGCCACAAGGCGAACCGGGAATGCAAGTACGCGCCGGATCAGGAGTCGGCCAACATGTCCGATGGCTCAGATGCAGAGGGTGCTGAGCCCAGCCGGCCGGCCAAGCGCAACTTTTCGCACAGCACCATTCCTCCCATGGCCAGTAGTCCGTACAACGAAGCTCCCTCTGCGGCCAGACCGGCAAGACCTACCGACTCCACGAGCCTCCCGATGCTCGAAGACCTCTCCATACGAATGGAGCGTCTGGAGAAGCATGTTCTTGTGCGAAGCACAAGCAGATCCGACCTTGGCGGGCCCAGGATAGTTACGGCAGCTCCAGAGACTATACGAGGGTTAACGGTGAAGCGCGATGCCTTGCGAACTCGATATTTTGGGCAAAACGACCCCCGAGTGCTATTGAATCTGGTAAGTATGGATGGGTGTGTGGATGAAAATCAAATAAGCAGGCGACGAGAGGGCATGCTTTTGATTCATGATTCTGTCTAGTGTGGCGATAGAATGGCTGACTTGACGTTTGCTTGTTAGTTTGACGATGCAAAAGCATATGTAACCCACAACTGCCAGCGAGAGCCTTTTCCCAGCTTTGAAGTCCTACATAAGCACATACGAAGCGAGTCGGCCAAGACGTTGACTCCAATTGCCGTCTTTGTGGATTCCATGATGCCAATTCACAAGAGAATGACAGATATCCTGCCGAAGAAGTCCATCTGCGATAGACTAGTGACTGCTTATATCGAAACATCAGAGACCCAGTATAGAATCATCCACGTCCCGACCTTTGCGGAACAGTACAACCAATACTGGGAGGGCAAGCCGCAGCCAGAGCATTTTCTCCCGCAGATGCTCTCCGTGATAGCGGTATCATCTAGATATGAATCGAAATCCAGGGGCCTGGCTACCGAGCGCATAGAAGGTGTGCACATCCCGACCGCCTGTGCGCTGGTTCGGATTTGGTTGGACGGCTTGAAGGGCAAACGGCTCGTTGAGCTTGCTACGCTGCAGGCTGAGGTGCTTCTGCTGCTTGCACAGAGGATGATTATCACACGCCCCCAGGATTCCTGGAACCACCTAGGGTTTGTGGTTCGTATGGCCATGTCCATGGGTCTTCACAGAGATCCCTCAGAGTTTGAGCCGCGAATGACCTCGTTCCACGGTGAGATTAGAAGGAGGCTGTGGTTTACGGTCCTAGACATGGACTTGTACATGTCAATTCTCGCAAATATGCCCTGTCTCATTCGCGAGGGCGACTATACCTGTCGGCCGCCACGAAATCTAGACGACAGCGAGCTCTTTCCAGAGATGACTGAGCTGCCGCCCTCGAAACCCCTGGATCAAGTAACAGATAGTCAGATGCAAGTCTATGCGTCCATGACCCTCCCAACTCGGATGAAAGTGGCCCACATGATCAATCGCATCGACACCATCCGTGACTACCAGGAGGTGCTGGATGTAGGCGGGAAACTGGAGCGATTTATTGAAGATATCAACTACATCTTCCCCCGGCACGCCCTCAATGATATTGGAAAGAGCAGACTCTGGCGGAACCGGGTCATTCTCGACATGCATGTGCGACGGCCGCTGCTGGCGTTGTATCGGCCATTTGCCATGGCAGCCCCCGAGGCTCCGACGCTAATCTCACGGGCGTATCTCCGATCATGTATGGTGATATTGAAATATCTCGACGAGCTGGACCCCACCCTGCCGCATTTTGACGATATTTATCAAATGTATATGCAGCTGTTGAAGCGAGACATAATCCAGGCTTCGCTGAGTGTGTGCTATTTCATCAAATCGGCTATTCGTCCTTCTGCCAACAGCAGCATGCTCGCTCAACAAGGGCTCAGGGCCTCGCCGGGTCCCTCGGATGATATGTCGTCATTTATCCCATTCCCGACCTATGTTCCTGATGACTTGATGCTCTGGTCGCCATCACGGCTCATCAGCACGGTGCAGAAAATAATTGAACTGCTCGTTGGGCAGATTCGCGGGAGCGACCTTAAAGACATTCTCTGCGTTGCTGTTGTTCTGGAGAGTGTGAGAAAGGCCGATGTTCGAAGCGAGGAGATTACGAGTACCATGTTTGACCTGCTGAATGCTTGTTTAAGAGCCACCAATATGACGCCGGAAAAACTTCGAAACCCATCATTGGGTAATGTCAATGAATACCAACGCGATGCGTACGCTCATGGCAGGATGCCATATATACAGCAAGGGTACGGCATGGGAGGCATGTCGGATCACACCCAAGAATTTGGCGGCTGGATTATGTGGGACGGTTGGGATTGATACCAGCCTCTGCGGAGGCTTTGCTGTGTTGCATTTTCGGTGTAAACTTGTATCTTCCTTGCTGTTTTGTGTTATTTTACGGCTTGGATGAGTGATGAATCTAGTTCCCTTGCTCTGGAGAGCAATTGCTTGGTATGAGAGATTGACGAGAATAAGGCTCTTTGAGCAAGATGACTGTCGACTTTCGGATGATCATTATTAGAAAGATGAGGGGAGAGAAAGAAAGAAAGAAAGGAAGGAAGAGAAAGAGAGGAGATACCCATATGCGCGTGACTTTTGGGGGGCAAGATTTACTGTTTCAGCTGTTTTTGTACAATATGTGAAGGACGCATGGCTAGGTAAAAGAGGGTTAGCACCCGTAGGCATAGCAATATGTATGACGGGGGTTATTGTTTTATATCTATTTTCCTGATGTTTTTCACATGTGACTGATCGCCTATTCTGATGTACCCGAGAAACACCGTCTATACTTTATAAGAAAAGTAAAAAATTCTTGTCCACCTCTGTCCGGTTCTCTAAGCATTACAACCTGGCTTGCGACCCCAATCCTTGCATTCTACTTTGTCAGCACCGGCGACTTTCCATCCCACTCGCTCGTCTCAGCTGCCTTGACCATCCACTGAGCGAGGCTATCCCTGCTAATCACCGCATTCCAGGATACGCCTCGCCCATCATCCGGCCAGACCCTGACCGCTTCGGTAGGACCCTCCGTCAGCCTCGCGGGCCTCGCAAAAACAAACGGCAGCCCGCTCTTGCGGATCAACTCGTCCATTTTGTTGTGGTCCTTGATGGCAATCTTCATCGTGCTGTGTTCGAGCACGGCGCGGAAGAGGAAGCTCATGTTGGCCATGGATTCGCGCGCGCCATAGAGCGAGTTGACGATGAGCTTGGGGGGGTTTTGGAAGGGGGTGTTTGCGATGGCGGAGAGGAGGATTGTGGCGGTGGAGGTGAGCAGGTCCGGGGGCGTGTCGGGGTGGAGGGCCGAGAAGGGGTTTTCGGATACGCGGCGCTGGTTGAGGGTTGTGAAGATGGCGGAGGGGGGGGATGGTGTTGAGAGGGCGGTTTGGACGTCTTGGAGGGAGGTTGGCGTTCCTGTGTGCGCGAGATTAGCGTTTCTGCAATTGACTTTTCTTTATGGAAAAGAAGTATTATTTGGAGGGGAAAAAATAAGGTTTTTTTTTTTTTTTTTTTTTGCATACCTTTTATGACTGTGAGATTCGGGTGAGGTGTGAGAGATGATGGATCGCGAGCGAGGACGGTGACGGTGTGGTTGTGGGAGAGGGCCTCGGCGAGGATGAGGCGGCCGTTGCGGCCGGTGGCTCCAGAGATGAACATGTGCATTTTTAACCGAATGGGGTGATTGAATTAAAATAACTTGTTGTTGAAATTTGAATTGAGTGTTGCTTTTTGTGTATGAGAAAAGTTGAGGGCGTGTAAGTGAACCTTGGAGCAGATGCTGTGGTATGTATAGCTTCAATAAGGCAAAAGCAGGCTTTTGGAAAGATGTCTCGAATTGATGATTGATTTCTACAGATGCTAAAAAATTGCTGATTCACGCTCTTTAAGTACCTCTCTTTACTTTCTATTCATTTCCAATCATTGCAATGCCACTCGGGCAATATATGAATGAGTTTGTCCACTCGGCCGATACGTGCACATATATACACTTCGGAGCCGTGCCACTCGGCCGGTCAGACTCGGACCATTCTTCTCAAATCTAAGAACTAGGGCAAGCTCTCGTACGAAAAGGGCCCATAACACTCCGGCCGTGTTTTAGGGATTACGTCACATGACTTGGGTCTTGGGCTGGAGGATGCCATTTATATAAGCAGGAATCCTTCCCTTTCTTTTGTTACAAATGCAATTTGCTTGCTATTGTCTTTTCTTTTGTAAGACATGAGCCTCGTGCCTTTTGAAAGAGTCAGTGATGCTCGGTCGGTGACTTATGCCAGTCCAGGCCAAAAGCCCCGACTTGCCGAGGACCAGCTATATTTTTCAGCAGAATAGGTATACTGTAGGCTGCGAGGCGTACTGTAGGTAATTTTGCCTCGCTACACCTCGGCTGGTCTATACACAAAATCGTAGCAAGTCAAACTTGTTTCCTGATTAAGGTGCCCAGCAGCGAGTACCAAGGGGGCGCTCACATGTGCTCGTGCAAATCATACTACCACAAGAGGCATCATGTCTAATGGCCATTCTAGGAACTTTTGGCTAAAACGGGTAATACGGACACCACGGGCCGCCGCCAAACGAACCTCGGCATGGCGTCCCGGGTTTGCGATCAGCGCACCTCCCCGCATTCTCGCCGGCAAGGGGTGCATATACTCCGTGTACTCCGCAGGCGATGGCAGCTTGACGTCCCGACTGTATATATACAAGGGGCGGTGACACTGCCCAAGGAACGCAAAACCTGTTCTTGCACCTTTCACCGTGAACCGACGATTAGAAGAAAGTGGAAAAAAAGACAATCACAACCATGGCTCCCAAGCAAAAGGCGCCGGTCTACATCCTGGGCGTGGGCATGACAAAGTTCATCAAGCCCCGGGGCAAAGTCGACTACACCGAGCTAGGCTACGAGGCCGGCATCAAGGCGCTGCTGGACGCGCAAATCAACTACGACGACGTCGAGCAGGGCATCGCCTGCTACTGCTACGGCGACAGCACCGCCGGCCAGCGCGTGTTCTACCAGTTCGGCCTGACCAAGATCCCCGTCTACAACGTCAACAACAACTGCTCGACGGGCTCGACGGGCGTGGCCATGGCGCGCCAGTTCATCGCCAGCGGCATGAACGACTGCGTCATGGTGGTGGGCTTTGAGAAGATGAACCCGGGCAGCCTGCAGAGCTTCTGGAAGGACCGCGAGAGCCCGACGGGCACGTTTGTCAAGCAGATGGCCGAGACGCGGGGCATCACCAACGCGCCGGGGACCGCGCAGATGTTTGGCAACGGCGGCAGGGAGTACATGGAGAAGTACGGCGCAAAGGCCGAGGACTTTGCGGAGATTGCGCGCGTCAACCACGCACACTCGCCCAACAACCCGTACTCGCAGTTCCAGCAGGTGTACACGCTGGACGAGATCCTCAAGTCGCCCATGATCTACGAGCCGCTGACCAAGCTGCAGTGCTGCCCGACGTCGGACGGCGCCGCGGCGGCGATTCTCGTCTCGCAGGACTTCCTGAACAAGCGGCCGCACCTCAAGTCGCAGGCGGTGCTGATTGCAGGCCAGTCGCTGGCGACGGACGGGCCGAGCCTGTTCTCGCGCAGCGACATCAACCTGCTGGGCTACGAGATGATCCAGCACGCCGTCAAGGAGGCCACCACCGAGGCGGGCATCACGCCGCGCGACGTGCAGGTCGTCGAGCTGCACGACTGCTTCAGCACCAACGAGCTGATTGTGATTGACGCGCTGGGGCTCAGCGACAAGGGCAAGGCGCACGAGCTGGTGCGCAACGGCGACATCACCTACGGCGGCAAGTATGTCATCAACCCGTCCGGCGGCCTCACCTCCAAAGGCCATCCGCTGGGCGCCACGGGCATTGCGCAGTGCGCCGAGCTGGTCTGGCACCTGCGCGGCTGGGCGAATAACCGCGCCGTGCCGAATACAAAGTATGCGATGGCGCACAATTTGGGCCTGGGCGGCGCCGTGGTGGTGACGATTCTGAAGCGCGCGGATGGCGAGGTGGCGGCCGTGGTGGACTCTGAGACGGTGGGTAAAGTGAATAAGCTGGGATATAATCCGGCCGTGGAGGCAAAGGGGTTTACAAAGGAGCAGGCGGATGAGGTGATGAGCAAGACGTCGAGGAACGACTGGGCGCTGCAGCAGACGAGAGACAAGGTTGAGGCGCGGTTCTGAAAAGCGAAGTGAAGATGCGATGATGGGCTATGAATAAGCTTGTTTTTGCGTGTATTATAGTGTGGTTTCTCTTATATAAGTTTTACGACAGCATAGCCTAGGTATGCATGATGACATCTTTTTTTCTTTTCTCATCATTTTGTTTTCACCTATTATAGATTACTTCTGGTGTGTCGTAGTCGAGAGTGTGATGTAAATATCAACGGTTACCAATCATTATCAAGCGAGAAGCAGGACGAAGCTGACACAAGCGTTGCGCTCTTTGTGCCGAATCTCGAATCCCTTGTTCTCGTTCTCTGTAATTCTATTGGCGTGTAATCCTCCGTGAATATGCATCCGGCACAAATACCGCAGCGCTTGTATCAGAACAGACGAGAACAAAGATGCAACACAGTGGGAAAAAAAGGGGAAGCGAGGAACACAAACAAAACAATAGCTTCTCTCCTTTATTCCATGAGCAGGTTTTAGAAGTAATGAAGGAATGAAGAGGGAGTGGACTACTTTTATCCTTATTGACAAAACAGTGCCTCCTTATTGTCGATTCTGTCCTCTTCGAGTCGCCTCCTGCTGCGTTTCACGTCTCGGCAGCAGCCGGTGCTCGTCACAGAAGCGCAGATTGCGCCACAGGCCTCGCTGTAACTGTTTTGTGTCCCAGGGGGGACCAAAGGTATCAGCTACGAAGCTTGCACTGATTGAGTTGTTCACTAGACGGTAAAGTCCCGCATAGGTAGGTACCGGGTACGCAGAGCTCGAGTCGGCTGCAGCCAGTACCCCGCTAAGGAGTCAGCCGCGGCGTGAAACTTGCTCACTTGTTTGGGACCTTCCCTTGTTTTGGTGGGGTTTTGGTGGGCGGCTGCGATATCAGCGCAAAAGGATCAATTATTAATCTGGCTTTATTCCGGCGGGTGGTCAGCGGCGCAATCCTTATAAGACAAGTGTCGGCCTCGCAGCTTTTGTTTCCAGACAGACAGATATTCCAATCTAATCAATCAACACTCACAACAACGAACCTCTTCACCAGCCAATAAACCTTCAACCTCCACAAATCTCCATCTGCAAAAATGGCTTCTCACACCTACAAGTTCGATGTCACCATGACCTGCGGCGGCTGCTCTGGCGCCATTGACCGTGTCCTCAAGAAGCTCGACGGTATGTGATCATTTCTCCTGGCATTCTTGCCTTGTTGAAGCAGCAGTAGCACAAGTGCTGACCGAGTTTCGCTCTTCCAGGCGTCGAGAGCTACGAGGTTTCCCTCGAGAACCAGACCGCGGTCGTCAACACCGACCTGCCCTACGAGACCGTCTTGGAGAAGATCTACAAGACCGGCAAGAAGATCAACTCTGCCACCGCCGACGGCGTCCCTCAGTCAGTCGAGGTTGCTGCTACTGCGTAAAGAGCTAGAAGGGGGGGAAAAGATGCAGAGGAGGAAGCGAAACAAGATGTTGCGAGGCAACTAGACATACATGACGGGATATTTCGAGCGTCTGTTCTTTAATGAAATAATGAATACTTTCAAGTTCCAATTATAAGCTTCCACGCTGGCTGTGAAGTCGATATCCTGACAGGATCCGAATTGCTGGGGTCAGCTTGCCTTTCCACAGACAAGTAGGCGGTGTTGAGTACACAGAAGACCTTTCTCAATGTGACTGACAAGGCGAAGAGAGTAGAACAAGGTCAGTTGTAGATGTGAACGTGTGGACGAATCAAGGAGGATATCGCATAGCAATTCTGGAAAGTGAATCCAGTTGGACGATTTTGGTAATGCATGGACGAGCAGATGGACGGCACCTTCATTAACCTGGCGCAACCACCATTACGTCTCCCGCTGAGAAAGGCAATATGCTGAGAGATTGGATTGCAGATTTAATAGATGTTAGCGCTTGGCTTCTGAGAGCAGGACAATTGATGCGCCTTCCAACACAGCATGGATGCCTTGTGACCGGCATTACTCAATACAGGCCAGCTGAACGCTCTCTATGAAGCCCATTACGACGACAAATCTCAAAAGTCTTCTTTTTGCGAAGCAAATCCCTACCAGGCCAAAAATTGACAGAGCTGACACCTCACGCTCCAAGCTCAAGGGCTCCGTGTTCCCCGCATCTACGAATCTTTCATCCGCATCGCCGGACAGGCGCCTCCCACTCCATGAAACACAGCCTCTTGGCGCCCTTCTATCAATAGCAGGCAATCTAATCGATGCACCCCAGATTAGTCTGCTAGAGATGAGATAGTAGAAAGCTGGGGTTAAAGATATAACCGTACGAAAAGATGGGGAAAATTAGTTGCATAACTTTAATCAGTAAAAGAGGGCTAGCGGCCCTGGGGAGAGAGGAGAGGCTCTGGGAGGATTCCGTTCGAGCGAGCGAAAAGAGGCGTATCGGGTCCCGCATCTATCGGCGGAACGGGGTGGGCTTGCGGTCCGTCTGCAATGGATGGGGCAGAATGTCGTGGCTTACTATTCTTTGGTGCTGGGATGTATTTGTAGGCATGGTTGGACTATGAATCGATCGAAGAGGAGGAAGAGAAGCAATCTGTTGGTTGAGGGAGAAGGATCCTTGTGGGGAGGATAACATGGGGTAACGGGGACTAGGCAATACTACGGGGGAGCTTATATGGAGAAGGCAGGCTTTGAGAGAAAAGAATGGATGGCAATCTGGAGTAGCCTTGGAGATGGGTGTAGTCTTGCTGGAAGAGGAACTATTCCGTGTTGTTGTCCTCGAGTCAGGCCTGTGTTACGCTGTCACGATTGGCTCTTCTCTCTTTCTTTTCTTTGGCGGTGGTGTATCTACACCACGGCATCTCCCGCTACGGCAGTCCCCGGACTACTTGGTCACCGGGACCACAGCATAAAATATGAAGTTTGAGCTTGTGAGTACACTAACACCCAGTAGCATTCGTGGATCTCCGTCTTCATCTCCATTTCCATCTGGCCATGAATCGGATACCCCACGCCATTTCCCGCCTCTTCCCCGGACTCGTGTAAGTGTCACGGCAATTGGATCCCTACCTTGAGCACCTTTCTTCACATCTATGCTTGTTCCTTCCATCCTGATTTGGTAATATTCATTCAAAATAAATGATAAGTTCATTGGACTCAACATTAAATCTAGAGCTTCATCTACGCCAAGATCCCCTCATCTTGCTGTTTCACTTCGCGGGATTCTGTGGCGCAAAGCCCACTTTTGCCCGTGAATGCCGCTCAGCATCCAATCTCTTTGCTTTTAATCGGGCACTTGATTCTTCTAGTCCAAAGTGTAAAAGCTACTAGCGGGAACGTCTAAGGCAGAAGAGAAGAAGCGGAGCTTGCAGGCCCATCTTTTGCTTTGAACGATGGACGTGGCTGGAGATAGGTAGTCCCTGGAGCTATGGGAAGGATCTCAAAGGTGGACGCCAAGGCTGTGCCTCTATTCTCTGAATCCATTCCGTTACGCCTAGCGCTGCTTCTTGGAGCTTTTCAGCTCTTTTGTGGAACTCTTGCATGCACTGTCAAGAGGCAGCTCGGGAGGTGAAGCCTCGTATAAGCTGTGTACGAAGAACGAGACGAACGGGCGAATGATGCACCCACGCCTTGCACGATCTAGCTGAACAACAAGTAAAAACATGATGACATATCACTTCCTAACGGAGTTTCTGTATCGTTTTAGTAAGACAGAAGCATCAGAAACGCCGCCCAACGGCAGACCAAGACAACATTCGACAGTCCCAAAACAGCCCAGGATAGTCCGATGAGCCCGTCCCGAGAGTGGGGGGCCCGTCGACAAGGAACTCAGCACAGCTAAACAAGGGCCAACGGGGCAAACGAGCATTCATTCGATTTGTCCACGGACTTGAGGATGTGGCTTGCTTTGCCCTTCTCTGGCTACAAACACAGCCTACGGGCTGCATGACGGGTGGGCATCTGATATCAATGGCTTGATGGCATGATGTCGGCATGGCATGATGGGCGAACCCGCTCCACTCCACCTTGAGCTTTCTTTCCCCTCCGCCCCAGTTATCCGGGCCCCGGCCGTCGCTCGACCGAAAATCCCAAGCTAGCCACCGGATGCCGCGTTGGTTCTGTACTATCTCGACTCTACATGCTTTTGCGTGAAATGCTGTGACTCTCGCTTTAACACTAAGAGATTGTGTCTGGCCGAATAGCCACACCACCCATCGGCCTATTGATGAGCTGCCCCTTTTTCCCATGTATGCTGCCCAATCATGGATCGGTCCGTCCAGCCGAGAACGGACACAGAGACAGACGAAAGAGAAGAGAGAGTGACATACAAGCCAAGTTGGATGGAGAGGAATGAGATGATATCACTCCTCTTGGGTTGCACTACAGCTATCAATAGCTGTAGCTGAGATGAGCTAGGCCGAGGAGGGCTTCACAAAAGGTTTATATAAATCGCGTCTGCTCGTCACATCCATCCAGCTGTTCCTGTCTATATCCCATCAACAGCTTCCATTCAGTCAATTGAATCGTTTCCACATTATAGACTCATACACAAAAGTCAATTCCTGTACACATACCTCCATCCACCATGGGCAGCCTCAATCTTCCGACCGAACAATGGGCACAAGTCGTCGAGAAAGTCGGCGGACGTACGTCTCCATCACTCTCTCCATATCAATCCTTTTGCTAACTTCATTCCCAGCCGCCACCTATAAGCGCATCCCCGTCCAGCAGCCCGGACCAGATGAAGTCCTCGTCAACATCAAATACTCGGGCGTCTGCCACACCGACCTCCACGCCATGATGGGCGACTGGCCCCTCGACACGAAACCGCTGCCCCTCGTCGGCGGCCACGAAGGCGCGGGAGTCGTCGTCGCCCGCGGCAGCCTCGTCACCGACATTGAGCTCGGCGACCTGGCCGGCATCAAGTGGCTCAACGGCTCGTGCCTCAGCTGCTCCTACTGCCAGAACAGCGACGAGTCGCTCTGCAAAAAGGCCCTGCTGTCGGGCTACACCGTCGACGGCACGTTCCAGGAGTACGCCATTGCCAAAGCCGCCCACGTCGCGCGCATCCCCAAGGGCACCAACCTCGAGGCCGTTGCGCCCATTCTCTGTGCCGGCATCACCGTCTACAAGGGCATCAAGGAGTCAAACGTGCGGCCGGGCCAGACAATCGCCATTGTCGGCGCTGGCGGCGGCCTCGGCAGCATCGCCATCCAGTACGCCAAGGCCATGGGCATCCACGCCATTGCCATTGACGCCGGCGACGAGAAGCGTGACCTGTGCCTCAAGCTCGGCGCCACCACCTTCATCGACTTCACAAAGAGCAAGGACATCGTCGCCGACGTCAAGGCCGCCACGCCCGATGGCGAGGGCCCCTACGGCGCGCTGCTCGTCGCCGTGCAGGAGAAGCCCTTCCAGCAGGCCACGCAGTATCTCCGCTCAAAGGGCGTCCTGGTCTGCATCGGTCTCCCGGCGAATGCCAACCTCTCTGCTCCCGTATTTGATACAGTCGTGCGCATGATCAACATCAAGGGCAGCTATGTCGGCAACCGGGCGGACACTACCGAGGCGTTGGACTTTTTCGCACGAGGACTGATCAACGTTCCTTACAAGTCTATTGGCCTGAGCCAGCTACAAAATGTTTACGACTTGATGCACGAGGCCAAGATCGCTGGCCGCTACGTTGTTGACACTTCTAAATAGATGTGTGTGCTTGTGGAAGTGTTCAAAAGCTCAACAAACAGAAAAAGAAAAAAGCAAGAGAAAGTCAATGGTATGGATACAAATTAAGGAGTATAGGCTGGCGGTTGGTGTAAGCATGGAAGAGTTTGTTGTTTGTTGGATAAGGGTTGTCTTTTTCTTTGATATGTACTTATAAGTGATGGCGGGGTGTAAAGGGCAACGAGATTTACGGCTGCTGTTTGTTTGAGATTAATGATATGAGAAATGAAATCTATTTGATCAACTTCTCCCTTATGAAAGTGCAAACCCGTAAACGTCTAATTACACGTTAACGATTAAGGGCTCATCACCAGCGCCAAAAGGCAGTGACCACGTCGTAAATATTTACAAGTGATGCAAGTTATGGCTATCGCTGGCTCAACTCAACCGAGGCGAATGCACGCCTCATGGTAACTTTGAGCGGATTCGATGTGCAAGAGATTTATAAATACGTAGTATATTGTGCTATATCCTCTTTCACTAAAGTAAAATGCATCTTCCAACCCTCTAATACCGCCTTTCCTTAACCACTTACACCACCTTTTATGAACCGCCAGGGCCACCGAGGAGAGCAAATCTTCGCACAATGCTAGGTCCGTATTCTTGGTACTAAATGAATTGTTAGTCATGCAATGTTTCCAAACACAGTCCAATGAGGTGGTACGACGTACCTCTGCCTTGGTGTGGCAGTAGGATCGGAACTCGGGAGTCTGGCCGAGCAGACTGCCGCCGAACCAGGGTCCATGTCGCTGTCTCTTGTGAGTAATAACCTGGACATCCACTCCACCACTACGGGCACCGCCGCTGCGCTGCTCGCTGGCCTGGATTCTGGCATCCACAAGCAGCTTGATGTCTCGCTGTAAACGTCTTCCAAAGTCCTTGTAGAGGGTGCTTCCACCGGACAGCACAATGTTCTTGTACAGGCCTCGTCGAACATCAATTGGGGACTGCTGGATAACGCCATCCACAACCGTTGGCAGGGGAGTCAGGAAATCTGATGTGTAGATTTCGGGGTTGAAAAAGATCTCGGGAGCCAAGAAACGCTCGTAGCCGACGTCGACGGTGACCTGGCGACCACCGGGCTGAGTCACGACGTGCTTGGCAAAGCGGCTGCGGTCACGGTCGTAGCGGGCAAACTCCTTGACAATGTCGGGGCAGACGTAGCAGTATTCCTCCTTGATCTCCTGAGCCGTCTTCAGAGAGGAGTCAGGCTCGCCACGGTCTCGCAGAAGAGACTGCACAAAGTATGTAATGTCTCGTCCGGCAACAGGGATCGACTTGATGGAGGATCCGATAACGTATCCTTCGGCGACAGGGATGACGTGGGTGACACCATCACCAGAGTCAATGACGGTACCGGTCAAGGAGCGATCCGAGACCTTGGAAGAGGTCCACGAGGCCGCGAGAGCAAGAACAGCTTGCACCGCAATGTACATGCCGGCACAGTTGAACGACTCGAAGAAGATCTCGGCAGTGTTTTCTCGGTTCTCGGGCGGATTCAGTGGCTGTACCAGAAGTTAGTGGCTTCCAACGATCAGAGGCATCAAGGAAACCTACAGGCTCGGTGAGAAGGAAGTAGTGGTCTTCGGGTTCGACTCGCAGGTACTTGAAGATGGAGTTTGACCAAAATCGCTCCATGTGGTCCTAATTGCCGGTCAGCGAGGCTATATCTTCCCATCAATTGCTCATCTCGTACCCAGTTCTCAATCTGGCCATGGCGGATGGGGTAGTGGAGGCCGTATCCAGGACCAGCCGCGGCGTTAATGGCCTCGTCACCGATGTAAAAGTCCAAGTCCTCGGTTCCGCGCTTCGAGTTCAGATGGCCGCTGGGACCAGCTCCTCCGGTGAGGAACGAAGGCTTATTGGCAACGCCCGGACGACCCGATCCTGATCCTCCGGCACCTCCACTGGCAGCCTTGGTCGCGATGGCGGTAGGGAAGACGAATGAAGGGGAATCGTTGCCGGCAAAACCTAGCAGAGCGAGCTCAAGTCAGTCGGCCGCAATTTCGTAGACGACAAGTACGGATGGCAAGAAGACGGGCGAGATAGTACCTAGCTTAGAGAAACCCGTGCCGCTGGACGAGTGTCGAGTTAGCACCTTGCGTCGAGCTGTTGATCTGGAGCCATCCAGGAGAGCGGAGAGAGGGGCGGCATGATGCGTCCGCGGCAGCAATCAGGAATCGCGACTTACTTGTCCATGACAACGGCGGGAGTTTGGTTCGCCATGATTGAAAAAGGTGCGGGCAGCACAGGCACAAGCTCCCAGAGTCGTGACGGTGAAGCTTCGAGATTTGGAGGCGGAGGAGCGCAGCAATGGCCCGTTGACAGCTGGACTCGAGTCTAGGGACAGGTGGGGAGATGCGGATGTCGAGACGGAGTACGTAACGTGCCTGGAGTTGGCTAGGCCCCGGCTACAGAGGCACGACCGCTAAAGGTAGAGGGGGAGGGCCTGTGAGGCCAGCTCCAGTCCAGTTGCTCTGACGAATCTCACCGTGCTGGCCCCGCCAAGTCGCCTGGCTAGCTGCCTACTGGGAAATATGTGGCTAAGGGGGCGCTGCTGTGGGGAGCTGCGAGCTGCGAGCTGCCCATGTTCGTTGCCCATTTTTTGCCCCGACGTCATGCGGTGCTGCGAATAGCTTCGCAGATTCATAGTGGATGTGCATACTTGTAGGTAGGTTCGTATTTCTGGGCACTCAAACCGCGTTGCATGCTAAAATTACAGAAAATCTATTTCTGGAATTAATCGCTTATACTTCCTTCGGACAGCATATATTGTTCACTGTTGGTTAATGAATGAATGAATTGGGTCTTCCATAAACGGCAGCGTAAAGAACAAGAGATCTTTTGCAGAAGAGAAATGCAGCTCAGCCAACAGCATATCAAAGCCAAACACATAAGAAAAGCACACAAAAACGGCTTATAACATCTTCGGCCAGCCCATTGACAACAAGGAAGTTATTGCCCGCCTAGAAATATGCCCGCCGCTGCAACATCTTAATGGCCCGATTTCTTAAACTCAATCTCGACCCGCCTCTTGACTTCGCTTGCCATATTTGCTCTTCTCATAGGCAATTACAGCGGTTCTAGCCATTGAAAGTTCAAATACTCACTGCAGCGGCTTTCTTTACCCGCCGCGTGCGTGTCTGCTGCCAATTCTTCGCCTGTCTGCAGTGAAAGGCGGCTGCGCACTGCCGGCTGGCAGAACAAAAGGCGGTGGCATTGACTCTTACCATTCTTGAGAGAAGCGAAAAAATCAAAGCCTCCTGGACTTGTTCTTTTTCTTACTCTTCTTTTTCTCTTTGTCCTTCTTGTGGGATCAATCCATTCGCCCTACCGCCTCCTTGTTCCCGCCTCTTGTCGCGTATATGTATATCAGTATATGTATATCGCCTCTCTGGTGTCGAAAGCTGTCCGACAACACCATTATTTATTTTCAGTACAACTATCTTCCCACCAAAGCTTGACCAAAGTATGAGCCGTGGCTATGACTATGAAGGATCCCCCGTGATGGATGACAATACTTGTGGTACCGATGGCGCACTCGACAGGGTCCTCGGCTTTGGTCAAAAGCAGCTCAAATGCGTTCCCGCGATATTCATCCATGCCGGAGCTGGCTTCCACAGTCACCAAAACGAACATGTCCATCTTCAAGCCTGCGTTGCGTAAGGCTGCCCCTTGTGCCAGTTCCTGGCCTGCTGCTATGCGATACATGTTCTGACTGAGTCGTCAACAGGGCCTGCGAGATGGGCATGAAATTCCTGAAAGCCGGTGCCTCTGCTACTGAAGCAGTCGAAGCTGCCTTGGTGGTCCTCGAGAACAAAGAGATAACCAACGCCGGCTATGGCTCCAATCTTTCAATCGACGGTACCGTCGAGTGTGATGCGACAATTGTTGATCATTTAGGCCGTAGCGGTGCTTGTGGCGCCGTTCCAAGTCAGTCGGCTCTCTTGCCCCTATCCTGCCGAGTATCATGCCTACTAACCAGACTACCGTTGCTGCTAGACGTTCGAAATCCCATATCACTAGCAAAGCTCATCTTGGACACAAGTAATGAACCCCTGAGCCTCCGCCGTGTCCCCCCAAATGCCCTCGTAGGCGAAGGGGCAAGAAGTTTTGCTGAAGAACACGGAATGGCAACTTATGGCAACGAGTATCTCGTTTCCAGAAATTCCAGGGATCGTTTCCTGAAGTGGCAAGAAGACTTGAAGAGAGCCGAGATTGGCCCCAAAGACAACAAGGCCAGCTCCGCGTCTAACAAGATTAATATGGGCGGTGCACCGAACCTATATGATGCAGTGGCAGTGACGGATCCTCGCAAAATATTCCCTAGGGACCACACCGCGGCAATCTTGGCGGGGACATGGAACGAAGGTCAGCCTGATTCGCCCTATGTCGGCACACCCAACCCAGAGTTGAATGCTATTGTTGAGCCCCCAGTACATCCGGCAACATATGCGCGTGCGCTGGCCACTCCAACGAATACCGCTCGATCTCCCTCGCGACAACCACCGGGGGTTTCGATTCATAAGATGCCCATAACCCCACCGAGTAACTCGAGCCGAAATTCTTCATCCAGTCGCCTGAAACGCCACTCCAAAAACATCAACCAAACCAGCCGTGGAAACGGCGTTAGCGCAGACGCTGCTCCAGATGACACCGAGCTGACGGAGAACTTCAAAACGTCGCATTCCGATGGAGCGAGACTTCCCGGAGAAAATTCCGGCGAGCTCCAAGAGGGTTTAGACAATGAGCTTGGCAAGGATCAAAGCCATGGGAAGGAAGCCTCCGTAATGAGCATTCGCGGTCTTAAGCGTCCGTTGGACGCATCCAAAGAAAATGAGGATTCCAGCTCACAAAGCGCAAAGCGCCAGTTCCAATTTGATAGTGCCAATGAGGACTGGGTCACGGACACTATTGGTGCTATTGCAATTGATGATAACGGCCATATCGCAGCAGGATCTTCGTCTGGTGGGATCGGAATGAAACATCGTGGCCGCCTGGGGCCGGCTGCTCTAGTTGGCATTGGAACAGCCGTTGTACCTTGTGCCGAGGATGACAGCGACAGGGTCACTGTTGCAGCCGTGACAAGTGGCACCGGAGAACACATGGCCACCACGATGGCGTCACAGAGATGTGCTGAGCGTCTTTATCATGGGACTCGCCGTGGCCCTGCTGGAATTGATGTTCAAGACGATGACGAGGACGCTGTCATGGAATCATTTATAGCTAAGGACTTTATGGACCACCCCGGGGTGAAAAATTGCCATTCCGCAGGCGCCATCGGCATCATGGCCGTGAAAAAGACCAATAGAGGCTACTATCTATACTTTGCCCACAACACGGACTCTTTTGCTCTCGCATCAATGGGTGGCTTGGAAAAGGAGCCGCGATGCGTCATGTCACGACTCCCCGACGGTGCTAAGATTGCCAAGGGTGGCCGCAAAGTCCAGCTGGATTAATACATCAGCAAAAGGAGTGATAGACACAGGTAGAGGGAGCATAGGAGCAGGTTTGCACTTTGCGCGCGGGAAGGGATACTGGCGTCGTGCTTTGTGATTGGATTTTCTTTATTTCTTCTCCTTCATTTCTACTACTGCAGCTTTTATCTCGTTACTCTTTTTGTATGTATTCATACAGTGTGACCCCTTGTATCCTATAGATATCCTGTTTTCCAAAACTCCTTTATCTTACACTCAAGACGGAACTTGCAGACCGTTTGAGTGGATATCCTCCTCTACACTACCTTGGGTATCGGTACATAAATTGATTAGAACGTTTTGCTCTCCTGCTTAAATTGTAACTTGGCTTCCAGGCAAGACATAAAGAGCCTTTTCAATAATCCCCTGTGAAATGTCTATCGTGACCTCTCCATTACGGCTCATATATTTCCAGAAACTGTGGCTAAATCAAGGCTTTGGCGTCCCCGTAGCACTTCCTGTCTCTTCACGTCCGCTACCGTTGGCAATCTTCTTCTTCTTTTTCTTCTTTCGAGGTACAACAGCGGGCTTAGCACCGTAGTTACCAAGTGCCAGCACAGTGCCGCATGTGAGACATTCAGCGTTTTCTGGAGGCTCGCAGAATATACTTAGACAGACGGAGCAGACAAATCCAGTATCAACGACCTTGCCGTGGCAAAAGCAGGCCGTTCGAAAGTCGACAGTGTCATGAGCAGGCGTAATGATGGACTCGCGAGCTTCTGTATCGGGTATGAGTCCAAACATTAAGTAGGTCAACAGACCTTGAGGGTTGGACGCCTTGAGAAAGATGCCGTTTGTGTTGAAGCATGCTTGTTGGAGAAAGGTTGAGTCGCCGGCTAGAGCGATTGTATCAATGGCGACTTGGTTGTGGGCGGCCGCGAAGACGGCGTTCATGGTAGGGATATATTGGGACGGTTCAGAATCTGAGACGGAAATGACGACGATTCGGCCTTTGACGGGAGGAGGGGCGGTGGAATTGACGGGCGCGGCGTTGGAGAGGGTGGTGTCTGACGAGCTGAGAGCTTGGGAGGCCTTGTTGATGCGACAGAGGGCGAGGGTCAGAGCTCCAGAGAGCTGTGTCGTTACTTGGTCGAGATCTTGCACGGTAGTCTCGGCCATGAGGCTCTGGATGGACGAGAAGACGGAAGACTCGATCTGCGCAAACTGCGGATACTTGTTGGCCGATGCCGAAGAAGAGTTGTTCGTTTCAGCCGACACATCTTGCATCTGGACGTCCCCCGAATGGTCCCTTGCCGCCGCCGGTGACTTCTGAGCAGCAGCAGCGGGATACAGCCATACGGCGCGGTTCACGTGTGCGGCTATGACGGCGACTTGGTTGGTGTTGCTGAAGGCGAGGTGGGCGTTGACAAAGACGAGGATGTTGGAGATTGCCTGGGAGAGGGAGAGGCGGGATTCGAGGGCGGCCCAGGCGCGTGGGTTGGTGTCGATGACGATGGAGAGGAGGGAGGGAGGGCTGTCGACGGAGGTGACCTCGTAGTGCTCCGAGACGTCGACGGCATCCATGGTGGGCGGTGGGTGGCTGTGGTTGGTTTGTTCGGTGAGGGGATGGATGGAGTGGACGTAGGCTGGCGGAGGCAGCTACGAGGTCAGAAGAGCCGCTTCGACGTGATTGCTTGAGTGTGGTGATGCGATACTGGGTTTCCCAAGAATTGGTGTTGTCGAGTAAGAGATGAATGCGTCCCAATCGAACAGCTAGAGGTCGGATAGCCTAAGCAGAATGAGACGTCAAGGCATTGCTAAGACGGCGTGGCTTCATCTAACAGTTGGAATTCTGTAGATTAGCCACTGTCAGGCGTGACAAGCTCTGTTATCTGCTCTGCTGCGAGGCTGGCTTAAGATCGCGAGATGAAAAGAGGCTTGGAGGGGAGCAAACGCCAAAGCACGTGACTGCCATTTATCAGTCTGCATCCTTCTACCAGCTGAATTACTCTGCTTCTTGTTAAATAGAGCCTACGCAATAAGCTCGCTATGCAAATTAATGCCTCGACCCGGCATAACGGAATCCAATCCAAATCAATTGGCTGATGGCGCCAGCAAAGGCGTAGACTATCTGCGCCTCCAGCAGCCTAGCCCTCCAGCGCTCCAGCGATGATGCCCAGAATTAACGTGGCAGCGTGGTGGCTCTGGCGATATCACTGGCTGCTGTCTGGATGGCGGTAACCCAACGCTAAATACGCTGGTGACACAGTGGGGGGTGGGGTTCGAAGCTTCCACTGCTATCAGGGTGGGACAGACGCCTGGTGGGATCTGCAGAGCTTCTTTTTATTTCGTCTGGTCTGGGGGAAGCTGGCCTGTGACGTCGCCATAACTTCAACGTTCCAAAGCGGCTTCGAGTCTTTGCTGCTCAACAATCTGGTCAACCGCCAGCCTGTAACAAACTGTAACAAAGCAGCAGCAATTGTTCCATCACTCTCACGACTCGCCATTACTCGCATTACTCTTGACAGCGTTGCTTGTGACACTACAAATGCAGCCTTGAGCCTCAATTTGTTCCAACCAAAACCCGAAACAAGCTCAAGATGGCAGCCGTAGCTGAGACTCTTCGGAAATCTGGTCCGGCTGCCTCGCTCGAGGACCAGACGCTACTCATCTTCGCGCGGCTGATGGAAGGCGGCCAGGAAGATGAAGAGACGTGCAAAGACTTGAATGAGCTGACCAAGTTGCTCAACGATGACGCTGATGCACAGGAGAAGAACAAGGAGCACAACTCCATCACCACTCTCATTGACGGTGACTGCGTGGATACGATTCTGTGCTATCTCGACATGCGGCAGCCCGACGTTGTCCGGGGCCATGCCACTCTCGTCACCTCAGCATATCTGAGGGCCGCAGGTGAGAATGGCAAGCAGAAGCTGTCTACATTCTTCTTTGATCGCGTCAAGAGAGGCACGTACGATGACTACATTGTCGCCTTTTGCGTCGCGGCGGCCATCTTCCCCATTGTTCCGGACCTCTCCGCAGAGCTTTTCCTGAATGAAGGATTTCTTGTTTCACTAGGCCCGCTAATGAGGAGAAAGTGGAAGAGCCGAAAAGTTGAAACAGCATGTTTGGAAATGCTAAACGCTTCTTGTATGAACGCGGCGTGCCGAGAGGCCATACAAAAGTACTGCGTGGAGTGGCTCGAGGAGGTGGTTGACCAGGACCTGGACGGAGAGGTTCGCAGTATGAATGCGGACCCCAATGTGCACAGCGAGGGTGGCTCCATCAACATGAGAAGACATTCTGAGCAAGTCCAGCACTTGGCTGCTGTCATTTTGGCCAAGCTAAGAGTAAGGAGAAATGCCTGTTATGAGAGCTACATGTGCGCCTGATTATGGCTGACTGACTTAGAACAAAGGTAGTACCGTCGAACCCAGCAACGAATGACCCAAACCAACCTAGAATCGAGGCAGCGGTCACTAGCATTGAAGATTTATCTGGCATGTTCACCAAGATGATTCTGCGCGACGAAGATCACGGAAGACAGCATTCTATAGAGGGCCTGGCCTATTCATCACTGCAGCCGAAGATTAAGGAGACAATTGTTAACAACCCCGAATTACTCAAGAAGCTTGTGGCAATGCTGAAAGACGCACCCCCTCGCTCACCATCAACGTATGGTCTTCTTAGCATTTTTCTCAACTTGACTCGCTATCGACCTACTCTTTCTGAAGAGGATAAGAAGATGTCTCAGCTCAAGGCGTACGCGGATGCAGCTGGAAAACTGAGTGCTCCAGATACTCTGGATGACGATGACCATGTTGCCAGGAGGTGCAAGGTGGTCTTTGAAGCTGGCCTTACTCCTGTTCTTGTTGCACACAGCAAGCATGCGTCGTCAGGATCCATGGCTATCACTATATCCATCATTCACTCGTTCGCCAGGACCAAGGCGTTTCGCGGTTCATTGGCTCAGCAGGGTGCTATTAATCTCTTGTTAGCCGCATGGACGAGTTTTCCTGAAAACCAAGAGACAGGTCGTCGGATGGCTGCCCATGCCCTCGCACAGATCCTCATCAGTATAAACCCAAATCTCGTCTTTGGAGGAAATCGGTCGGTCCCGGCCAGTACCGCTATTCGACCTCTAGCCTCAATCCTCCCACCAGACCCTGCAGCCGAGAGACGAGACTTGCTCCCCACGTTTGAAGGACTCATGGCTCTGACCAACTTGGCTTCGATGGAGGATGAAGAAATTCCTCGCGCCATCATAAGCAACGCCTGGACTCAGATCGAAGAGCAGATGCTCTCTTCCAACAACCTCGTCTCCAAAGCCGCTGTTGAACTAGTCTGCAATCTCATGCAAGCCCCTGAGGGTATAGCCTTGTACGCAGATGGCAACCCTCAAGCCAAGAACCGAGTTCACATAATGTTGGCCCTGGCCGACGCTGAAGATGAAGGTACCCGCAGCGCAGCAGGCGGAGCTTTGGCTTCTCTGACGGGCTACGAAAGCGTTGCGAAGCTGGTGCTGCAGCGGGAAAATGGCATCAAGGTGATCCTGGGAATGTGTAAGGATGCAGACGAGGGTCTGAGGCATCGAGGTGTGGTTACCCTCTACAACATGGTTGCCGGAGATGCCGAGGTCTGCAAACTTGCGCGTGAAAAGGTCAACAAGGAGGGCGGCGTGGAGGCTCTTAAGGACTCGCTGAAGCTTACTAGGAGGCCAGAGGTTCTGGAGATTACTGTGCAAACGCTAAAGGCACTTTTGGGACAGGAGTAGGGGGACGAACGAGATGCATCGTGTCACATTGTTTCTTCTTTGTTGATTGGAATCATCTAAACGCTTTGTTTTGCAGCCACCCGGTTGCAGAGTAAAAGCGTCGGCATCAGATATTACGGCGGGCCCTTTTTTCTTTTTCAATCGTGTATCTCTTAAGGCATTTGCATTCATGATTGTATTCACGTGTTCAATGAGAAACAAAATTGCATCACAGCAGTAGGCTTGAACCTTCAAAAAGTGAAGTCTAGTATCATTAAATCTATAAAATGCTTTGTGCTCCCGTTTCTCCATTTCAGCTATCCACCCTGTTCAGAACAGCAACTCCCTCGACATGTCCCGTCTGAGGGAAGAAATCAAACCCTCTCAGGCTCTCAATCTCATATCTCTTACCCTCTCCCTCGCCCCTCACCAAGACTCCCACATCGCGAGCCTGGGTATGCACGTTGCAGCTGACGTAGACAACCCTCTTGGGTCCAAAGCGCCTCAGCTGAGCCAAGAAATCGGCGTCGCAGCCTTTACGTGGTGGATCCAAGATGACAGTCGTCTCGTCGGCGTCGTAAGAGACGTTCTTGAAGAGCTCGCCAGCGTCCGCGGCGATGAACTTGCAGCGGTCCTCGCCGAGGCCGTTGAGCTCGGCGTTGTGGCGCGCGGAGGCGATGGAGTCGGCGGCGATGTCGATGCCCGTGGAGTGCTGGAAGACGGAGGCCAGGGTGATTGTGAAGAGGCCCGAGCCGGAGTAGGCGTCGATGAGATATTTGATGGATGAGGGGGATGAGGGCGGGAGGACGTGCTCCTTGATGTAGTCTGTGAAGACGGGCAGGATGGAGTTGTTGTTCTGGAAAAAGGAGCCGGCGGGGTTGGTGAAGTGGTGGTTGCGGATGTATTCGTGGGTGGTGGCCTTGGAGTCGGTCTCGCAGGTTTTGATATCGATGCCGAACTCGCTGTCGTTGCGGACGGTGTAGGGGGCGAGGTCTTCCTGCTTGGGGGGAGCAGCAGCAGCATCATCTGAGGCATCGGTCGGATAACGCTGTGTGTTTTCGCGGAGCAGAATGGTGGCGCCTCGCTGATAGTCTCCAAACTCCTTTTGCATCCTCTCTCGCTCGCGCTTCATGCCCTGCCTGACGACGTCGGTGCCAATGGGGCAGTCTTCAATGTCCATGACCTTGCGCTGGCCCTTGCGCATGAAGCCGATGTCAGGGCAGCTCTCAAACTTTGGCTTGGGCCCGCCCTTGTTCCTCCTGCTGTGGAAGCCCGGCGGGCCGTCAAAGTGCGGCGTCAGCTTCGTGCGGTAGCCGTACTGCAGGGGGCTGCCGATGGTGTCGAGGATGGCGGGGACCAGCTCGGCGGGCAGGTTGGCAAAGTTGCGGAAGGCCTTGTCGACGATGCGCCTCTTGCGGCGCAGCTGCTCGGCGTAGTCGAGCATCTGGAACTGGCAGCCGCCGCAGGTGGCAAAGTACTTGCACTGGATGCGGGCGTCGTCGCGCAGCGGCGAGGGCTTGACGATGGAGACGAAGTCGGCGACAGTCTGGTTCTCGCGGCGCAGGTGGCGGAAGACTTTGACGCGGGCGACGTCGCCGGGGACGGTGAAGGGTACGACGTAGACCTGGTCGGAGCCGGGCTTCATGGCGAGGCCGTCGCCGGTGGACGAGAGCTCGAGGACTTCGACTTCGGTCTCGGTTCCCTCAGCGGGCAGGTCTTGTTGCGCCTCGGCGGCCTCGGCACCCTCTGCTGGTGTGTCGGTCTCGGATCTGCGAGATTCTAGGAGCGCCTCGATGTCGTATCGTAGGACTTCTTCGGAGGACCCTTCGGTGATGTTCTTCTCGCGCTTGGTCTTCTTCTGCTTCCAGCTGCGGTTGTTGCCGCTGGGGTTGGGCCGCTTGGGTCTGTTGCCATTGGCGCCATTGGTGCTTGTCTGGGGAGCTGGAGCTGGAGCAGCCACGGGGGCTGCGGCAGCCGGAGAGGTTTGAGTGGTCGCCATGTGTGCCAATGGACGGAGGAGGTGGAAAGGTTGAAGTCTCAGTCGATGAGGCTGAAGGAATGAAGTGGTGGTGCTGAGATACGACGAGGGCCGTATCAGAGCTCTCATAGACGATGCAGCAATTCGTAGCAAGTTGACGAATTTAGATATAGCAAAATATGCTTCGACGGCTCCAAGATATAACTTCTCGTCGCTGATTAACTCACACTCTCATCTATATTGAGTCTTCATAGTAGTTTACGTCCACTATAGAATACCTCCACGAAGAAAAAATGTCTTATCTTATCGAGAGGTTGTATGTGCAATGTTACCTATTGGTCGGCGCTGATTGGCTGCGCAACAAGGACATGCGCCATAGCAGCGATTGGCTCCAGCACGGCGTAGCGGCCGGGGCGGACTCTCCGTTTTCCTATTTCTATCCATTTTTGTTTTGTCACTGAAACGGGGCACCTTTTGCCGGTCCTGGCACTAAGACACAACCTGCTGGCCGTCACGAGGGCTGGTTGGCAGGCAAAGTGCAGAGCCTGGCATCCCTGATCCAGCTGACTGGTCGATGCGGAGCTGGCCGAGGGGAGTCCACATGGCCTGTTGTGGAGTTTTGTCTTGCGTTCGTGCTTCGGGGTCTGGTTGAGGTGATGCGGCGGCAAGTTGCGGTTTTGAATGCCGGTTTGTTGAATTTGGTTGGAATGCGAGACCTTGTGTTACTTATAGCAATCTCGCAGCGGGGGCCTGAGATCTTATCCTGTTACGCACGATAGATACACATATTCATACTAATCATCTCTCTGTCCCTCACGCTTGCTCTTAGCTGCTCGTATTTGAACTCTTCTTCCTGGCTGTAGTCGCGGATCTAACTCGGGCCAGCTGGATAAGTGCCCCGAGGCTGGGCCCCAGATCTTTCACCAGAGATAACGCACGCCCTGCCGGCTGATTACAAGCAGAGGCAACTTGTCCCGTGTCTCCTGAATATCATTCGGTAACAACTTCTCGGGGGGGTCCATTAATAATTGGGAGAGCCAGCCGACGTCCCGAAGCCGAAGCCGACCGTCCATGGGGATTTCCAAGATCAAAAATGAGTTGAGTCTTCAAAACCTCTTCTTCTTTTCACTCGAACATCATCTGTAAAATTTAGATCCCATATCTCGCTTCTTATACCCTGATATACCCCAGTAGTTGTCGCATCTTTCGCAGCCTGCTGACATGTGGATAGAGTCAAGGTTCATTCACGGCCCTCGTTTTCTGGGGTCGCTGCTCCTGGCTCTCACTCTCCCGCAAGCCATCATCGTCGATGCGGCAGCCATACAAGAGGTCTTTCAGAAATCCACGCCAGGCCATGTCGGTGGCGTCGCCAGTGAAAGCAGAGAATGCAGCGCCATAGGAAGAGACTTGCTGGCGCGAGGGGTACGTCCGTGTGCTAAAGCTGCTAAGATCTCACCCGAAGCACGATCATCGTCATTTATTATCCGCTTTGAACTACAGCCCTATACACTTATACTGATCTCTATTTTTTATAAAACTAGGGCAATGCCGTTGACGCCTTGGTTGGGACGACGTTTTGCGTCGGCGTCATTGGCATGTACCACTCGGGCATTGGCGGCGGAGGCTTTGCCGTGCTTCGGGATGCCAACGGCGAGTATGAGGCCATCGACTTCAGAGAAGCTGCGCCGGCCGCGGCCTTTGAGGACATGTACAAGAACAACGTCAGCGCAAGCGTTCGCGGCGGTCTCGCGGTGGGCGTCCCCAGCGAAGTGAAAGGCCTGGAGTACATGCACTCCAAGTATGGCGCCCTGCCGTGGAAGACGGTCATGCAAGGAGCTATTCACGTAGCTCGCAATGGATTCCGAGGTGAGTCCACTGACATGAGTTGAAGGTATTGATGGTATCTTTGTGTATCTAACTAGCAGCTCAGTTTCAAAGGATCTCATTCGGTATATGGGCAATACTGTCAAAGCCGATGGAGATACTTTTCTTACCAAGGATCCCAACTGGGCTACGGACTTTGCCCCTGATGGTTTGTTTGCAGGATACTTTCTGTGTGAATTCAACAGGTATGCTAACCAGTTGTACTAGGTGACTTGGTCAAAGAGGGTTCTTGGATGACGCGGAAACGCTATGCAGAGTAAGCACCCTCTTCAACTCTCGAGCTTCAGAATGATATGCTGATGAAATCGGGCAGCACTCTTGAAAAGATTTCCGAGCACGGCTCAGAGATTTTTTATACTGGAGAAATGGGTAAGTTTCATTCTTGAATAGATATCACCATGACAACCTGCAGTTGCTAATGTATCTTACCCAGCCAAAAACATAGTTGACTACATCCAAAGCACCGGTGGAACAATGACTCTAGAGGACATGGCAAACTACAAGGTTATTTCTCGTCCCGTTCACAACGTCACATATCGAGGCCTCGTGCTCCACGGCATTGGAGCTCCCGCCGGCGGCACCGTCAGTCTCCAGATTCTCAAGATCATGGAGCGTTACAACGCGCAAGACTGGTCCGATCAGGATCTCTCCCGCCACCGCCTTACCGAAGCCATGCGTTTTGCCTACGCTGCTCGAATCAGCCTCGGCGACCCAGAATATGTAGACGACGATGTGGAGGGCTTTGAAAGGGAAATGCTCGACCCTAAGAACATTGATGCGATCCATGAGAGAATCTGGGACAATCAGACACACCCGACCAAGTACTACAACCCGGAAAAGTTTTATGTGCCTGATAGCCACGGCACTTCTCACATTGCAGCCGCCGACAAGTCTGGCATGGCCGTATCCCTGACGACAACCGTAAACCTGCTTTTCGGGGCCGAGATTGTTGAGCCTGAAACCGGCATCATTTTGTAAGGAAATCATGCTTATAGTCTGTTTCTTCTGCTTCGCAACTAATTTAATTATCACAGAAACAACGAAATGAACGACTTCTCCATTCCCGGCGTCAGCAACGAATTCGGCTTTGCCCCCTCCGTCGCAAACTACATCCGCCCCAACAAACGCCCTCTCTCCTCCATCACCCCCATCATCGCTTCATTCCCCAACGGCACGCTCTACGCCGTCATCGGCGCCGCTGGCGGCTCCCGCATCATCTCCGCCACCGCCCAAGTGCTGTGGCACATTCTCGACGAGCATGACGAAACCCTGGCGGGAGCTCTAGAGCGACCTCGTCTACACGACCAGCTCATGCCGAATCATGTTTTGCTCGAGGAAATGTTTGACGACGAGGTAGCTGCGGGATTGGAGAAGAGAGGCCATAATGTGAGCTGGGTGCGACCTACGCTGAGCTCTGTGCAGGCTGTGAGGAGGTTCACAGATGGGTTGTTCGAGGCGGCAAGCGAGCCCAGGCAGAAGAATAGCGCGGGATATACCCTGTAGTTGGAGCAAGAGAGTTTTTCTTGAAGATGAAGGGTTTATGATGGATATTTTATGAATTAGAGCTAGACATAGCAGTGATACCATTAGCATTAGCGCAAAGCTGGTGTTGCTTTTTCTTGTTTATAGTTCATGCTGCGCTCTGTGGTGTGAAACAAGAATACGAAAGAACATGATACGACAATGACTATTTTATATCTGTTTCGGCGTCTTTAATTTTCAACGCTTTATCCCTATATATACAATTTTACGCTAAAAATCTCTACTCATCTTTCTTTGACCGGCATCTCAGTCTCTCAGTCTCGCTTTCTCTCTATCTTTTCTTCAACGGCCCCCCGAATCATCCCTCCCAGCAATATCTACTAATATATGCCCTCCGCCAACCAGTCTATCAATAAAAGAAAAGGGGGTATCTCCTAGTTCTATGTTCCTAGTATTTTCTGCAATGAAACTCAACAGGCCAAAAAATAACAAACTCTTCTACTTCTACTTTCTCTTTCCAAGCGCCACCAGCCGACCCATCTGCGCCAGCCACTGCTCTTCAAACACCTCTTCGGAAAATCGCTTTGCTGATTTCCTCGCACGCAGGCGCATGGCAAGAGGGTCGGGGAGTGAAAGTGCTGCTTCGTATCCTGCCGCAAACTCGGCTGCATTCGACGCATGAAAACCTGGAGGGAGCTTCCTGTCAGTTTTTTGTGTTGGGAATTGATAGGGCATTTGTTGGACTTTACCTGTTGGCTTGCCGTCAACTTCGGTGACTATGTCCAGCTTGGGACCTCCGCTGTCGTGAACGACTGATATCAAACCGGCGGCTTGGTACTCCACAACGCCAATTCCGAAATGCTCGTTCCACATGCCGTTAACACCCACGGATGCTTTCCTTGACCACTCGAGAATTTCTAGCCAAGACGCATTGATGTGAAACTGTACGTGGTCCTTGATTCCCAGCTCGTTCACCATCAGACGCAGCCTGTACACCCTTTTGGAATCTGAATCATCTCGGACGCTTCCAATTAGAACTAACCGTGCCTTTTGTGCGGCGGGTGTCTTTGTCTTGACGAAATCAGCAAAGGATTGGATGATAAGCGGGTGGTTCTTTTCAGGTCGGAACTGCGCAATGTATATGAGGACCGGCTCTCGTTGCTTTTCGCTCGCTGCTGACACTTCGACCTCGTGCTCGAATTCGCTGACGGCCACGGGAGGATAGACAACGGCGATGGGATGTTCGCGGTCCTTCTCAAGACGATATGGGCCCCATAGGCTCTTCACATGGCCCTGTGTCCATGTGGAATTCGTCATGACAACGTCGATGGAGGATCCAACCCAAGAGTACAGTGCCGCAAAAAGTCGCCAGTACGTCTTCTTCACAGCTCCTCTGGCTCCGGCGCCTTTGCCAGCGTTGACTCCTTGAGAGCTCAAGGAAGACGTAGGGTCCAGAGACTCCAGCATATCGGTAGAAATGGTCGGGTAGTGTACATAGGCGCCGGTGGGCACGCTTCGGAACAAGAACTTTGAAAGGCTAAGTGCAAATGCGTAGCCCATGGTATCAATGAAAATGTCGGGTACCATCAACGAAAAGGCATCCCAAGCCAAGACTATTGAGCCCAGAGACTGTCCCAAAAGCGTAAAGACGGGCCATCTCGAGGCCAGAACCCAGTTTCTCTTGGAGAGGTAGAGGAATTGAACTGTCGGAGCGTGCAGTTGGATATTGAATCGGTTCTATATATATCAGTCAAGTCAGAAGCTGCTTCTTCGCGGTTTGTCTGTGATTCGGTTATTGAGGTTCGTTCTCACCTTGACTCTCTCAATGATTGCGTCTTTAGGAACATCGTGATCTCCGGTATACACAAAGCACTTGGCCCTTGGCCATCGATCCTGCGTCGCCCGAATGGCAGCCCATAGAACACGCTCTCCGCCACCTCCAGCATTGCTGATATGATGTTAATGGAATGCAAGGGGGGAAATTATTCAAGGGAGGACAGCAAGTGGGAGGGGCGAACGGCCTGGAGAGAGAATTCATACCAGAAGGGGTGGAAGAAGCCAACAACGCCCTGCCAGTCTTGGGTGGCCTGAAGTTCACCATTGGCGCCCAGTTTATCGCGAGTTGTGCTATCGGAGTCCCGGTGTTGATGCAAGTATTTCCTGTGCTCTTCTTCCATCAAGTTGATCAGATGTATGCGTCGGCCATCGGTCTTCCTCCGCAGCAGCCATCCGACCCCAGAGCCAATGAGGGGAACAATGAGGAGTAAAAACAACGGCGAAGTAACGAGAATCGTCGCGAAAAGAGCCATCGAGGAGGAATTAAGCCCCCAGGAAGAGGGCGGCTGGCTGCATGTCGCCGCCTCTGCCGAGCACTTGTCCGCCATGCAAGAATCCGCCCAATTCGAATCGGCACCGTCTGCTATAAGGGTTCTTTTTTTTCGTGTCTTTTGTGTTTTCTGTATAGTTGAGAATTCGGCTTGAAAATACTGCGTGCTAGGTTAGTTAAATGCCCGCAATGCCACAGGCCAGGGTGGAACAGCTGGTGGCATCGCCAGTGTTGAGAGAAGTAAGAAAGCATGTGGGGGAACCTGCCTGTATGACTTGCTACGTCTTGACAGCTTGTTCGCAGGCCTTGGCTTCAGCGCTACGTAGCCACTATTGAGGACCCTGTGGCGCCAGCTATGGGGTGATGTGGCTCAGGCGCTGAATTTCACAAGGCCCCACTCACGGGACTTCATCACATTCAATCGGCTCTTGTTCTCATGACGATGCTTATTCACTCGCCGAATCGAGGCTTGTGCTGATCTGAAGCGATTGCACCAGCATCTTGGTCTGCCTCGTTTGGAGCTCCCAAGCTATGATTGGCCATGGCATCCTTCAGCAGATCAGCCAGGGGCTTTGCGATGCCCGGTAACAGGGCATCGCCATCTCGTCTTATCCAAACGGCCTATAACACACCGCGAAGTCATCCCAGCTCTATCCCAGGACGACGCAGCCTTCATCTCAGCGCCGTAGGAGACGCCGTCATATGGACAGCTGACAACATCACCTTTATCCACCACGCTGGCTTGCCCTGGTACATTTCCATCCCTCTCGTAGCCGTGGGCGTCAACTTCTCGTTTCGACTCCCGCTCCAGTACTACACACGGCGCCTCGTGCTTACCAGAAACAAATTAAATCCGCTGGTCACGGCTTGGAGCTCGCGGCATGCCATGACGGTGAAGCACGGCCAGGGCGAGGATGCAGAGCGGCTATGGAGGCTACGAGTTTCTGGCCTGACAGAGAGATCTCGGTCAAGGATATATAAGAGCTGGGGCGTGCAGAGATGGAAGTCATTTGCCCCCTTCCTGAGCATGGCGCCCTTTATTATCGTGTCAGAAGCTCTGCGGAGACTCTGTGGTGCCCCCACGGGATGGCTTAGCCATTCGTTTGGACTGGTAGATATCCAGGCCGTCTCATCAGCCCTGGAGCTATCTCGCCGCTATCTCGACGAATCCTTGGTGGACGGCGGTTGCCTCTGGTTCACAAATCTCACTGCCATGGACCCTTACTACGCCCTGCCCGTAATCTGCTCAGCGCTGCTTGCGCGGACGTCGTGGGGCAAGCTGCCAAAAGACCAGCTGAAGGCTTTGCTGAGCGTCACTCCATCTCAGATGCCACAAACCCCCATTGTGAGGATTCGAACGGCGGTAGGCCGGACTCTTCTCTTGGTCCCTCTCTTTCCCATCCTCTTTGCCGACCTACCAAGCGCGATTTTCTTATACTGGGCATCCACGTTTGCTCTCAACGACCTCAATGAGGCCATCCTGGGAAGATGGCTTCCAAAGGAGACGCAGAAACTATCAAAACCCACTCAGAAGCCACTGGCAGCATTGCCATATCTACGAGGAACAGTAGATCCCAAACAACAACCAGATGCGAATAGATGAATAGAATTTAATTCAACGCGCTAAAGAAAAAAGTCCACAAATGCCAAGTGATCCGAATCCTACCTCAGTACTATATACATCTTTTAGTAGTGGTGTCAGGGTAGAGTATAACCGTACTATGAACTCCGTCCAAGAAAGAGAGACGAAATGAAAACTCCGTATAGAAAGAAAAAAAAAAGTCACTCCTGTTTGGTGTATCGTTTGCGCAAATCAAGTTTAGCCAACAACAATCGCCAGAATAACGATGGTCAAAATGACGGCCAGGATTAGCAGCAAACAACAGCCCTTGTTGCGAGCGGCCTTTTGGTATCGAGCTGCTTGGCGAGTCTCTACGTCGGCGCCGCGGGTGCTTTCGTGAACATTCTCCACGTTGTCGGAGATGGTAATGAGCTGCTGGCCCTGCTCGGTAACAATCTGTGCCACCTGCTTGAATAGCACGTTCAGGTCGCCGACGCCCTGCTCAATGTTGCGAATCTCCTCTTCTCGCTCGATGATCAAAGCCTCTTGGAAGTCCACCTCGTCTTGCGGGGCTAATTGCGAAACCTGCTGTTGTTGTTGCAGCTGCAGCTGTTCCTCACCCCCGTCGCCGGTAATTTCGGATGCCTGCGCTTCGCGGGCTGCAGTAACGGATGCGCGCTCCTTTTCCAGGGCCCTTCTTTGCAAGCTCTGGAACTCTTGCAGCGCAGTCTGAAAATCGCTCGAGACCTTTGTTTGTTCGTACTTTTGTTGTTTCTAGCAATATGAGTCAGCTCATGTTCCGCATCGCAAGGAAGCAGATTATTTGTAGGCATACAGTTAGATCATCCCACGTCTGTAGTTTCTTAACTCCGTCGCCAATATTTTTGCAAATTTCTCGAGACTTCTCCATGGTGTTGTGAACTCGCTCCCGCAGGCGAGGGGTATCTTTCTTCGTCCCCAAGACGTTGACATCGTTGGCAAGCTTGCGGTTGTTGCTCAGCAGCGACTGCAGACTGTTCTTCAGCTCGTATTGGAGGTCCTGGAACGCAGGGTCGTCGCTATAGCCGGCGCCGCTCTGGCCGGCCTCGAGACTGGAAAGTCGATCATACGCCATCGCCGTAGTGACTTGAAAGGAAGGGCGGAGCGCAAAGAAACGAGCGCAAAGGAAATGGGGAGGCTAATCTCCGTGCGTGTCGATATATGTGCTGCGTAAAGAGAGACGCAAACGAGCAGTAATGCGATGCGATGCGATGCGATGCGATTCTAGCGCTTGGGCAAACAACGAACGGCGAATACAGGCCCTTGTTTCTGGAAGACGGATGGATGAAGCTGGCCGGGCCCTACGTAACGGTCTTGCGACGCCGAAGCGTTACGCCATGCAAGTCACTGGGACGGCGGCGCTCCAATCAGAGGCGCCACCCGCCATTCCGCCTTTCCTTATCGCCACGTGATGCTGTCGATAGACCCTGGCCTGAGCGCGTCGGTAGCGCAGCTCTGCCCAGCTCTGGTTGCTGAGCCGGCGATTTTTATTTTATTTACTCCATTGGCGACCTGGTCCATCCACCTGTTTATATCTTATCCTGTCGGCCACGTCCATTCTCGATCCGCGATTCGAGTTGTCAGAGGGAATGCGACGCGATCATGGCAGGCACACCAACGCGGAGAGCCCCTTATAAGGACACTCTGCAGCCCGCTTTGCATCGACGCTTCTCCTCCACAGCTAGCCTGTTGTTGGCCGTGTCATACATCGAAGCGATTCTCTTGGGCGGCTGGGACTCGTGTAAGAAGCCAATTCTCCTTTCTCGCAGCTTAGTAGTCCATCATTAACAGAACACGCTTTGATATGCTGCAGATTTCTGGTCTTGGTTTCCTCTTGGCCCCGTAGGCTTTCGAACGCTACTTGTCTTCTCTTGTGGTCTCGCCATACTCATTCTCCGAATTGCGAGCTACCATGTTGGCATAAAAACGACAGGGTCTGGGCTGCAAACGTTGGCGTCTTCGCTTGCCACCCCGAGAACATACGAGACGGCGTTCTGGTACATTGCCTCGAGCTTGTTCTACTGTACAATCTACTTGGGAACAAAAGATGAAGAGACGAACCTCCAATGGATCAATTACTTCAGCGGGGATCGCGCTAGACTGAACGAGCGACCTCTCTTTCTGACTTGCTACATGTTTACCTTTGCCCTGGTTCAGACAGTTGAACATTACAGAGGTGATATCGACCGTCTGGATCTTGGTTCGCTGGAGAGGAAGCAGGCGATTGAGCAAAAGAGCTTTGGTTTCGTGTCGGGCTCCCTGCAAACTCTCTTGTTGGAGCTGCCCCGGGCTATGGTTGAGAGCACCAAAGTCGCTATCTTGACCCTTCCTGCCACAGTCGTCATATACTATTTTTTCTTGAGGTCGTTTGCCTGGTCATGGGCCATGATGTTCCTGCGGCCATTCTACAACATGCCCAGATCCAACATGCTTCCATCTTCTTGGCCTCTGGATATTTACCTCATTAATCGATGCTTCTGCGCAGGAGTCGGCCTTGGATTTATATGGGCGGCAGGCAACCGGGCTTTCTCAGTCTTCATGGTTAAGAAGCCTTTGAAGAACGAGAATCCCCTAACATCCGACTCCAAGGATCCCAACGGCAGCCTTCTGAATGGCCTAAAAAGCAAAAAACTTTCCATCAAGGTAAGCATTAAAAAGCTATTGTAACCAACCACTGGTATCTTTTTCATTACTAACAAGGGCACAATGCGCAGGCCTTTGCCATGTGGGAGTTGGCTCTTCTTGCTGAAAGCTGCGAGACACGACGGCGGAGTATTTTCAACGACATAGACCGCAAGGATGGGCCCATGTGGTCTCAACTGTACTCAATTTGCATGGAAACTTTGAAAAGCGTCGAAGACCACGTCGATGCTTATGGAAAGCCTGCGCCACAAGCCGCCCCTCTGGCTGAAGAAGTTGAAGAAAGACACCGTTCATCAGCTCCGTTGAGGGAAGACCCTATATTCACAAGTCAAGCCAAGCAAACCAATCTGCGAACCGGCCTTGAACAAGCTCTAGAGAGACTTGCACGAAAACCTGGCTCAACTCCCGCTTCAGAGCTTAGCCCCATCGCTCGCAAAACGTGGCAGAGCGCCAAAGACAGTGTGCTCAGCAAAGAACAACAAGAAGCAGTCTCTCCTGATCATTTGAAGGATCAAGCCTGGCAATTCGCTACTTGGCTGATGTCAGTTGGATGGATCGGTGATCTTATTCGACATGACTTCCGTACACAGTTCACCGCTGCAGTTTTGGGAGGTCCCTATGCTGAACCCACATTACCAGCTAACGCAGCCATCGCTCTCTGCCAACTGGCTGTGCACAGTTTGGCGGAAGACTCGTATGGCAATGTTCACAGAGATGTCCCAAATATCATCCGAACTTTGACAACAGTCATTAAGAAGGTGGAGGGATTGAAAGCACAGTTCCCTCTGCATTGGACCGACTACAATGGGCTAAAGGAGTGCCCTGAGGTGGACGAACTAGTGCAGAAGATGAAGACGGGCTTGGAGGAAGTCGTCATCAAGTTTGAACCTTATAGCACTGACCTGAGGCTTACGCTTACGGACCTGCGGTTTGCAAAAGAAGCCATTGGCAAGCCAGAGGCGAAGAAGGAAAAGGCGAAAGAGTTGAAGATGGTCAAATCCAAGGAAGTAGCCTTTGACACAAGGCCCAGCGACAACTGGGCACAGAGGAAAGCAGCACTACGAAGAGAATTCAGACGGCCAGAGATGGAACAGGTGCGATATTAAACTGAAGATTTCATGAGACGGGGACGAGCTTAGGCCACACGATGTACTTATTAGAACAGGATATCCCTTGGGGGAAGACTATGTATGGATGTCGCATATCGCATGGGACGATACCGGAGTTTGATGGCTTGCAACAATCATAAAACAAGAGAGCAATATCTATATATGAAGAAGAAAATGCTAAACAAACAAATAAAAAACAATGGATAAACCGGCATGACGCTCCCTTTGTGCAGCTGCATAATGACAATGACTGAATGAATGGAACTAAGACCACAAGGTCTCAGCCACAGATTTTGCCCGAGAAACCTGGCAGGGCGTCAGGTACAGGGCCAAGGTACCCATTATTAGTGGACCAGGTCTCGCGTACCTTGCATTACATGCGCCAGATGCTTGCTCGGCTCGTACCTGTACATCACTGCTCATTTCGCTCTTACGAGCCAGTACTCCGTTCCAAGCTCCTGGCGAGGTACCTGGAATTAATTAGCAGCAACCTTGGCCATCAGGTCCTCCTGATCGCATCCGGCCCACCCTCTTTTCTCCCTCCTCGCCATGAGATGACGATAGCATCGCCTTTTCTTGCTCTCCCCAGCAGCACTTACGGCAGCGTCCCGAATGCGTCCCCAGCAGCTCTACCAGCAGTAGCCATGCGACCGCGACTGTACTCCTTATCCGAATCAGCAGGGCGGCGACGAATCAGTTGAGCAGCCTCGTTCGGCGCGCGTCGCCATGGCGCACCGCAGCCTCTTCCTGCGCATCCTTTACCGGTCCATCTACTTTGTGCTCTACATCATCCTCTGCGGACTACTGCTCATCACCCCGGGCGACGCCATCCAGCGGTCCGTCGTCAACGCGCAGTGGTACAACATCTGGATCATCGCGTCCGCGTACGTCATCACCGTGGTCATTGTCAGCTTCGTCTACATTGTGCGTCTGTACGTCAACCGGACGGTGTTGGCGTCGATTCCCAAGTCGTGGGTGCCCATCGAAAAGGGCGACGTCAAGAAGGCGGTTTACAAGATTGTCGTGGCTGGACTGAGCAGGAGCGCGGCCATTGCGTATGCGGCGAGGCCAAGGGTCGAGACGCACGATGAGATGATGCGGGACGAAATGCTCGAGGACGACGAAGACGAGGCGCGCATGAGGGAGAAGCTGGTTGAGTGGAATGAAGAGGCCTTGGATAGGGATACGCCGATCCCCATGCCGCGGCATCGCCCTGTATGGGGCACTATTGAGCACTGCGGCTGGGCTTCTCCAAACTCGCCGGACCTACCAAACTTGGAGTACTACACCGTCATATCGGAGATTCCGAATCTAATAGAGGCGCAAGCACTCCGACTTGCACCGCCTGATCCAACGTCACAGGCTAACCCGCCGATGCTGGATCCAGAAGCCGCCGAGCTGCTGCAGAGATCGCCCAACATGAGTCTCCGAGATTACTTTGGGCATCTCGCTGGTTTGGGCGTCGTCATCTTGGATGAGACCGTGGCTGACTTTCTTGGGAAATACGAAGCAGCTCGCTTCTCGACAAGGCCAGTCTGCGACGGAAGATTCCGCGAGCTGATGCATCTCTTTGCGGAAATATTACGATCAATACAGCCGTTGGATCCTGCAGTCTTGGATCAAATGTATGAGGATGAAGAGGATGAGGAGGAAGACAGAAGGAGAGGAGGGGGAATGAATGAGAGAGCGGCAATGGAGAGCGATATTGACAACGACGCTCCAGCGGAAACGATTCCATCTACTCCGAGATCTGTATCACGGCCGTCTACCGCCAGCACTCAGCGCTCATTTCAGCGGCAGATGAAACGACGCACTATGAACACGTATCGCACCGCGCCGAGCACACCCGGCAGCAGAAGGAATGTGCCAATGACGCCACGCAGCGTTGGCAGCAACGGAGGCTTCTCGCAAATGCAGCGTTATTACACCTCGAGCCAGCATTCATCAGCCGCCAGCTTCCGATCCAGGTCCTCGAATGGCTCAGGTTCTGTCATCCGCCTGGCTGATCACGGGGACCCTAACGACTTGCCGTATGTCCTCACGCTGACTGAATCAACGGCAACGAGATACTGAAAACTCGAGTGGAACCAAAAAGGGGGAAGCAAAGCAAGAATATCATGACTTAATCGCGATGTTTTATACCAACAATAGAATGTAACTTTATGGCGGCTCCAAAGGCCATTGGGAAAAATACCAGACAAGGCGAATTACATAGGTGTTTTCAAATCTGATTTTAGATGAAATAACTATAATATATAATATTCTCGGCTCATTGGCCGCTTTATCCTATTTCATCTCAAATCTGTTTCATTAAAAGCTTTATTAAGAAACATCTTCTAGAAGGATGCAGCTGATTTCCCAAAGCAGCGACCCACGCCAAGGGACTCCACTAGAGCTAAAGGCTATCTGCCAGTGACGCTACTCCAAACTTTTTTTTTTTCTTTAAGCACCTCCAAAAAGAGCACGCCGATGTGTTCAACCTAGACTCTTTTTCTTTCCACAAGCTGTTAATCGCAGGGGAAGTGAATGAATAAATAATTGAAAAGATATTGGTCTAGTATTGCTGGTAGACCAATATCCTTTCAATTATTTATTCATTCATCCGAAGCTTTACTTTCTTCTTCAACTTTTAATTCCTTCTTTCATTCTCTCAACGTCGTCACATAGAAACTACCCTTGTAATCGAAGCACTCAACCAATCAACAGAAAATCATTTCCAATCATGCCGCCCTCATCTTCCTCCTCCAAACCGGCCCCCCTCCCCCTCGCCCCCGACCGCGCCGCCATCTCTAACAAAATCTCCCTCCTCCTCTCCAGCCGGACATCCCTCCTCAAGACGCTCAACCCGCCCTCATCATCATCAGCAGCAGCCACCCAAACCCAGCGCCGCCACCACCAAGCCATCAGCTCAGACGACATCGAGCAGCTCTTCTCCGGCCCGCGACCAAACGAAGGCGTCGGGTACGTGCCGGACGCGAAAGCCGCCGCGGGCAAGGACGCCGCTTCAAGGGAAGACCGCATGCTGCGCGGACGGCTGCTGGGGAAGGGCAAGGGAGGCAGGAATCAGAGAGGTGGAAAGGCATTTGCTGCGGAGAGCGAGAGCGATGAGGAGCCTGGGAGGAGTGGATTGGGGAAGAGGAAGAGGCCGAGGAGGGAGGAAGTTGCTGTTGGTGCGGAAGAGGAGGTGGTGGATACAGCGGAAGAAGATGGGGAGAAGGTTGTGGATGTGGAAATGGGCGATGACAAGAAAGGAGAAGGTGAAGATGCTGCTGTGGTGGAAGATGAGAATGGCGGCAGTGGTGGTAATGACGATGATGAGCGGGAAAGGAACAAGAAGGAAAAGAAGAGAAAGAAGAGGCAAAGGGAAAAGCAGAAGCAGAAGCAGAAACAAGCCAGCTCTGGTCCATGAGTATATTGGACACTTTGAAGCATATATACCTACGCGCGCGGGGGGTGCTTCTGGTCATAGATTCTATCTCTGATAACACTCATGAAAGGCACTAAAAAGATTCCTTTCATGAGTGTTACCGGAGACAAAATCTTATAGAACCTATGACCAGAAGCACCCCCCGCGCGTGTGGTAGTAAATCTCACAACACATCCTGACTTCTACCATGCAGATCAAAGGCACGCAACATCGATAAGCTTAATGATTAAAGACAGCATACCCGTCCGCAGACATCTCTTGCAAGTCTGCATCAATTACAATTAATATAAAATTCATCCGAACCTTTCTTCTCCAGACTTTGTCTCCTAAACACCCCCGTTTTGCTATTCCACACTGCCATAGCACGAGTCCCATCTATTCAAACAATTAAAAGAAATGTGACCAAATATATCACAGCACAGTCCCATACAAGGTCGGCTATATAAAAATATATGTATATGTATATATAGTTTATTTGCAGCAGATTGCTGATATTCATAGATACCTTATATCCCAATCTTCCCTCATGTCAACCAGTACCAGAACAAGAAACACCAACAAGGCCTCATCCGCCACTTCTCCCTATTTGCTTTTTTTCCACGCCCACTTGATCACTGTATAATCGACTCAAACTGCCAACTCAAGAAGGAGCTTGCCTGAGTCTATCCCTCCTCTCGGCCCCTCACTATGTCCTTTTCATCTCAAGCCAATTCCACCTCTTATACCGACATGTAACATCAACCAGTAGTATTCAGTTAATAATAGAAAGAGTTTCAAGGTACTTTTTTTTTTTCATTTAGCGCTTCAAACCGACGACAGGCAGATGAGAGTGTTGTATCCCCAGACGCGGTAGGAAGCTGCCAGTAACAAGCGTATCCCCAGAAATAGACCAGAGTGTTTTTTGTTATGCAATAGATACTGAATGCGGGCGAATTATCTTAGATCATGGTGGAAAGCGTTTTGCTCGGCTGGTGCTGCCGTGTCCCAAATATCCAATCTGGTGTCCAATGAAAATGAAAGAAAAGGCAACGAAATCGAAAATAAATGCAAAGAATTGGTGGATTCTTCTGAAAACGCCAGCTTCGGAAAGCGGCCCCTGGTTGTCGAAAGCAACAGTGCCAAATCATACGCCATGGTCATGAACCATTTCCCCCATCATCCAAACGTAATGTCAGAGACTTTCGGCATTGTATTATAGTCTTCGTTTTCGCTTCCTGTCATCGTCACCGCGCGGGTCTTCGTCTTCATCTGATCGTTCGGCTGTATCGCTAGGGTTAAGAATATGCGCCATGCTGCCTCTTCTGGTAGGAGGCGCTGACGATTCCTTCAGTGCGCCAATTGTTTTACTTTCACGGTTCGACGCCGAGTTCCATGACCAGCTGCCGAAAGTGTCTGATCCGGGGCCGTTGCCGTTTGAAAAGGGGGCGTGTGGCGGCGTGGCTGGCCTTGAGAGTGGATGGGCGTGGGTGGGTGCAGGCTGTAGGGAGAAAGAAGAGAGGGAGTCTCTCAACCTCTGGTCCTCTGGCACAAGCCTGTTGGGAGATTGCGGCCACACGGGTTGGGGTACGCCTGGGGGGAATGGAGGAGCATTCGGCTGCCACCCATGTGCTCGGATATCTGCGGCAGTATGACGTCTGGCCAGATTGTTTGCAGATTCCACATTGGAAAGAGGATGAGGCCCCGGAGGAGGGGCTGGCGCGGCATTGCGCAGAGGCGAAGAACCAGCGCCGCCGCTGATGGATCCGTAGGGTCGCCGTGTACCGATGGAAAGGTTCGAGGGAACAGCAGGTCGGTAAGATGGCTGGTTTCGCGCCTGTGGAACGTTGAGTGTCACTCGCCTCGTGTCGTCCTGTGGCATTTGTCTAGGTGAGACGGGCGCATTATCAACGGTTCCAAAGAATTGCTGTCTCGCAGGATAAACGGGCTCATGATGCTCCTCCAGTGAGCGTAACATTTCTGCTTGTCTCTGCATTTCGCCTTGAAGTGTCAAGACTAAAAACTCTCAGTCAGTATCACAGTCTCTGTTTCAATTCTCTTGCTTGCTGGTTCCGCATAACGCACCATCTCGATGAACAGGATTGTCCGGGGATACAAGCGATAGCATTCCCTTGGACAATTCCTGGTTAAAAAATAGTAATCGGTTCAAGGTCTCCATCACGGCCTGGTTCTTGACGTGCATATAGTGGGCAGCCTCTTCGCTTCTCTGTAGTCTCGAGGCCGTATCGTAAAGTGAGTGCTCTAGGTTGGCCAATCTGGCTTCGATGCTATCTGCCGGCACCTGAACGGGCTCGACGGGAGTTCCAGGCTGGGACGTAGAAGCTTTAGGAAAGTTGTTCTCTCGATTGACTAAAGCATGTCGGCTGGCACGACGTTTGATCTCACGAAGGCCAACAAGATCGCCGCGCTTAAAGTTTCCGTTGCCGTGCTTGAATTCCCAGAGAGTTGTTTCTGGGCTCCCAGTATGGAATACGTCTCGTTCTATTTCAGAGTGAGCCATGTTCAGACCAATTCATGACAAAAAGTGAACGCGGGTGCAGTGTACCTTTGTGAAAGCCGTACATGTTGAGCTGACGCACAAACGAAGAAACATTCGTATGTTTGAAATATTGTCTATGGGTTCAAAGGTAAGCACGTCGGTTATACCCAGAGGCTGGACGGTGGAGGGAAAAGCTTACGATAACACCTTGGAAAAGTCGGCCGAAGGCGACATGACGAAGCTTTCGGCAGATGAAGACCACGAAATAAGATGTTGTATGCTGGAGTCTTCCAGCATGCTGCTTCCATCATCAGTAACCGTTACCCCATTCCAAGGACACCCTCGACAGCTTAACGTCGGCTGGGCAGGGCAATCAGAAATCCTCACTTGTATAGCTTGTGAATAAAGGCGGTTTGGACTATTTTGGGCTGGTGAACGGCGGCGGCGGCGGCCGGAGGAGGTGCGGGCATGTTGTTTGTGGTCGCGACGGCGGACTGATCCTGCGGCGACGCATTGCCAGGCCGGCCGGGGGTTGACTTGCCATTGGCACCGGGGTCGGCGTCGGGGGCCTGGCCAGGAGGGGAGTTGTCCTCTGGCGATGTGCCCTCCATCGGATGGTCAACGGGACTAGGTGGAGACATGCTGATGGTAGGTGGCGGCACGGACACGGAGATGGGCACGGGAACGATTCGGGCACCGTTGGAGTCTTCAAGTCTATCGATTGCCGGGCTCGAAGTCTGAGAGGTCTCGGTCCTGTGGGCCATCTGTACTGTGCCCATTGCGGTCAGCCAGCTGCGAAGGGGTTGTGCAGAGTGAATTGGGAAGAATGAGGGGGTGGGGGGAGAGAAAGAAGGCGATGGTCGAGGATTTGTAGCGGCGGCCAGGAGAAGCGGCCTGTACGTGGCGAGGAGGAAAAAGCAGCGAGGCGGGCAGCGAGCGTGGCGCAAAGACGAGCTCGGAGCTGCGACAGGCCGCATTGGCAGGCCAGCTAGCTCAGCGAGGCTCTGGGGACCGTAGCTACTCACCTCACCTCATATCTACACGTCTGTCTAGTCGCAGGATGAGGCGGACAGGTCGGAGTTTGCCGCGTCGTGGCAGTTGTGGTGGAGCGGGAGCAGAGTAGGCCAAGATGACAAAAGTTGCTGGAGAATTGTCGTCGCAGGGACGTGCCCGCACACGTACCGCACACGTACCGCACACGCAGAGACGCACAGGCTCGGGCTCGGACAGGCGTCGATATCAGCCTCGCATTGGCGACGGCAGCCCCTCGTGGACGAAAAGGGCCCTTGTTGAAGCTGCTTCTGGAAGCGGCAGCTGCAGTACCTGGGCCTGGGCCTGGCGCGAGGGCGCACCACGCAAGGTAGCAGTATGTGTGTGGAATGTAGCGGATGTAGCTGTATGCACGATGCTAGTGTAGGCGATGGATGCTTCGCTCTCGGCCACTAGGGACGCCCGAGGAGCTCGACGATGCAGCTGCTTGGCCCCAGCGGGAGAGTCGACCGGAGCTGTTGGCGAGGCGCGGAGAGGCGGCGAGAGGCGAGGAGAGGCGGTGACGGGCCGCGGGCAGCACGGCGATGGTGGCAGACGGAATGCCTCAGGATGCTGCTGACGATGCAGATGCGCAGACAAGAGCGCAGAAGCGTTGGTGGTGTATGCAGGTATGCAGGTATGCTTGGGGGGACAAAGAAGGCGGGAAGCCAAGCCGTTATGGAGGTGGGAATGACGGGGGGGGTAAGAGATGGAGATAGGTAGATGGTGTTAGTTCGGATCGGTCCTGGTCGCAAGTACCGGCTACTCTGCGCTGCGACGTATGAGACGGGACGGCGTGGCTGTCTACACGTACCGAGTACTTGCTCTCCCCAAGGTAAGCTACGGTACGGAGTAATACTCCCCCCTAGGGGTCGGTAAACTGCAGTGGTCTGGAGCTGAGTGGGCGTGAGTGGGCGTGTACCAGTACCGGGCGTTGTTTGAGAGGTCTGGCTCGAGAAACGCCCACCGTTGTAGATGGAGACGAATGGAGGGCCAGTTAATTGCGGCAAAGCTTCCAACTGTATGCAAATGAGCTTGATCTGCGTGGACTGAAAATATGGGACATGAGCATGGATATGGAAAGCAGTTGCAGGTCCTAGCAATGCCGGACCCCTAGGGACCTGCTTCGCGCTGGAGTACCTCTACAGTTGCACGTACTGTACTTGCCAGTACTCGATATCAAAATTATCTCTCAATGGTAGCTTCACCAACGTCCTCTTTGTAACTATCCAGTGATATCTCAGAGGATTGGGTATTACTACGACATAGTTACGCGTATCGGCGATTGATGTGGCTGACGATATCATATCAGAACTGCGCAAGGTTTTGGCTGGTGCCCTGTAGCTTACATCCCTACTAGACATCTACAGTATATATGCTCGTAGTACGCCAGCTGATGGCGGTTTTCGTGTTGCTGTGTTAGTAGGTACGAGCTGCAGGGAGAAGAGCTTTCACAAGCCGTTGAACAGGTTCCAGAACTCCAGTCAACGGCTAATATGGAGACGCCTTGTACGTAATAAAAAGGGGTCCTGCAAGACGACAGAATAAATGGACCAGGTATCTGCAGGAGAAGCAGACGCCATCCCAAGCGAGAATAGGAAACAAAAGGAGCAGTACCTTAGTGTTCGAAATTCAAGATTTAAAAGTCGAAAACACTCGTTCAACTGTTCAACAGATGCAGCTTCAAATGACAGACGAGGTTCCCCATCGTTAATCACCAGGGATGTTGCTTGGCCGTCGCCAGGGTGCTCCGGATTCTACTACCGTAGCAGACGGCCAGGGACCAATTTAATGCAACGATGCTCCCCGTAAGGTGCCTGTTCCGGACAAGGAGAGGCCATGCATTAACAACAAAGCTTTTTCGCTGTTTTACAACGATTTTAATACCTGAAATGCTACCAGACTCCTTGGATCTTGTTTCTCTTCCCCTTCCCCAGGCACCGAGGAACCATGAGCTCAAAGTAGCAATACCTGCCGGGCGCCTGCTACCCTGGGTAACGCTGGGGTTCTGGGTACGTCCCATCGTCTCTACTAAGGCACTTGAGACAAACAGCCTAATACAACGTAGCACTATTACTAAGTTGTGTCTTGCCTCGGATCAGCCAAAGGGGCCCAATTCAAGTTTTTTTTCCTTTTTTTTTTTTTCCGGGCGACCAGATTCCGGATCTCACTCGGGGAGCTGGAGAGGACGAGCTCCCCCACTATAGTACGCCATAACTGACAAGCTGGACCGGTGGTGGCTTGCTGACAGGCATCAACTATTGAGGCCCTTGTTGCAAGCCACAGACCTCCCGGCGATACGGTGGTGCTCGATTTTGACTAGCACGGCCAAAGAGCATGGCACAGTACAGTACAGCCCAGTATGAGGTCCTGAGCCTGGGCTAATCTATCAATAAGGAGGGAACGAAACTGCAAAGGTAAGAAGAAAAAAAAAAAAAAAAAAAAGAAAGAAACCATTTATCGTTATGCGCTCAGAGTATGAGTTATGCAAACGAGGGCTTCCCAAAGGGTCATGAGAAAAGGCAGCGAGCTAGCAATGGCAGGACCAAGGTTAGCAGTCTTAATTCCCCGGGCGCTTTCACATGCATTCCTCATCTACTAAGCTGTCTTCTGCCAGTGCCAGTCTTACGTCGGCGGCGTCAAATCTCAAGTCCATTCTCCTCCTTGCTCGAGAGGAGTAAGAAGCGCCTTCCGGTCGTCCTTTTTTTTTCCTCTCTCATCTAGTCTAATAATAGACAGTTGTTCCATTGGAAAAAGAGAAGAAAGAGGAGAAACCCTTATGAGAGGCTAGTCAGCCACTCGCCCACTCTAGTCAGTCGCAGCGCCATCTTGTGCATGGACATGATGCTGGCGCCCCAATAATGCAAAAGCAGCCTGTGGTGGCACGACTGGGACTAGCTCAGGTAGAGCTTGCTCGATTTGCTCCATGATCGCCGAGACGTCCCTTGTGGTAGGTATATGGAGTATTATCCTCCGTATATACATGGGTGTATAGGGACTTCTCCATATGCCAATTGTAGTCATTGCCCATTGATTTAATCGTAGCAAGCAATAAATGGAGTCGGGGCACAGTGGGCGAGTTACCCGCGCTCTCTTCTCGGCAAAGAAGCAGCAGTACAGGAGCAATATGGCTCAACCTCGCTATGGAGTCGGTAAAGCTATCGGTAAAGCGCCAATAAGCCCGAGTTATCGTCCGTCGCACAGGCACAGGTCGATGCGGTTACGAGTAATTTACTGGCTGCATGTCCCGTCCGTCCGTGCATATGTACGTACGACACAGCTTGCAGGCCAATGGCTCACCGGTGAGCAAAGGGGGAATGAGGAGAGCCGAGCCAAGAGTTCAAAGCAAAAATCTCGCCAGTAGGCTACAGGTACGATGCCCCTTTTCGAGCTCTAATCCCCTCCGCCTCCGCACCAACAGCATGAAGCTCATGTTTTCGGTGTCGTCCAAGGCAGGAGCGTAGAAGAATCAGCCAATAGCAGTGTAGACTACCTGTTACATTTTCAGCTCTTTGCAACTCCCGTAATGGTGCTGGTAGATACCTATACATAGTACTACTCTCGGTGCCAGAAGCCGGGATGCTGCCACGCTAAAAGATGCTGATCTCGGGATATGGCCAGTTATATTAAATATTGCCTGTCAGATCGACGCGGCACATCAACCACATATGATCAGTCTCTTTTCCTTTCCTTCTTCCCTTTCCACTTACCGTAGTAACCTGAACAACAAGATGCTGCCCTCCAGCTCCATGTCTCCCATTTCAATGGCTGCCTAGACCTTTACTTGTACACCTGTTTCATGTGAAGCTACCTTAGCTGCTACGTGCAGGTACACGTAGTATTGTTACTACTACCCTCTTCGAGAAATGCCGTCGGATCCAGCCGAGACGGTTGGAGTGAGTAGGAAAATATCTTTCGCAGTCCTGCAAACAAGTGTCATCGACATGCCTCTCTGCCGGGGCATCGCCGGAGGTGGCATGTAGCATCTGGACTGTGGCAGCAACACTAATACGACATTGGCAATACTGGGCGGAAAGGAACCGCTGGATCTTGGCATAGGTCCCGCTCGGCGAGCGCGACAATTGCTGTCGCTGGGACGAGTTTGACATCGGATTGGAGACTTGCAAATTCTGCAACTCCGCTACGTGCTTCACCATACCTACAAGTATGGCGGATATCTGATTCAACCAGCCTTTAACGCCGCGGCTCCTCGGAGAGAGTGCGGCGATGAGCCTTGTTGCCGCAGTCATGTCCGTCGGCATCCTTCCAACAGGATGCCTCGCTATTATTCTTACTTGGGCGACAGCCGAGAGGGCGATGCAATACATTGTACATAATGCTGCCCGGGAGCTAGTAAATAAGCAGTTGGTAGATCTGCCCATCTACAATTATTTCTCCGTAGCTCCAGTACCTTTGCAGTGATGACGATGACACTACTTTCAGGTGACTTGTACGGCCCAAATCCTCTGACGGGATGAGTTGAGCTGGCATCATCTTTTCCTGACCCAGAAATCCTTCTCAACCCATTAAAAGAACGGATCAAACACTGTATGAAGTCTTCAACTCGTAGAGAAGACATTCAATTCATGGCTGCCTGGTTCTAGCTTCGGACGCACAATGCAAGAAGAAAAGAAAAAAAGGGAACCCTGTTCGTGTCGTCAGCCGTTTACCCGACAGAACAACTGTGACGGAACGATACATGCCTACCTGCAGCTAGCTGTCATGCATCGGGACGGCCGACGTTGGCTGCTTTTTGGCCGATCCTGGAAGTAAAACCACGTTTCATCCTTGCTGTAACAAAAACTACCATTTACTAAAGAAAGCTATTTGTGGACTGTTTCTTAGTTTTTGCTTCTCGGGCCTTTTTTTCTTTCTCTCCTGCTTCTTTCTTTCCTTCTCCCGAAGCCACTCGGGAGAATTAAAATGGAAAAAAGCCCCCTGCCTCTGACATCTCCCCACGGTAGAAAAAAAAAAACTCCATTATTTTGCACCGCTCATGCCAAAATTCCCAAGCGTATTAGTTACTGAACTTGGGCTAGAGTAATGGATGCTTTGAGGTTGATTTGAGATATGATATCCTCACGAGGGCTTTCTATCACAGCTCTCTACATGTTTCCCGAGCGTTTCCCGAATGCTAAAATATTAATCATGGCTCTTTACCGGGTAGTCTGTCCACGTAGCATTTTTCACATGCTTGACGAATGAACCCCTGTGAAGAAATTTGCATCTACCTGCAATAGAAAGCCTCAATGAAGAGGATGAAGATGATGACGACGGCGCGAAATCTGAAAACGCTGCAATTCTCGAGCCCATTGTTCAAACGATCGAGCTATGATCGGATAATGATAAGACGATATGAATATTTGCGTTTCGTAGACATCAACGACTGAGACAGGGATACAGAGAGTAGAGACCTCCCGAAGCTCATCTAAATTGGCCAAGATATTATTTACTAAGCTCATGTCCTAGATCATTGAAAGCCAAATGATTCATCATTCCCCGTCTCCAAATATACAGCATGTCTAAATCTTAAAGACTTGCCAACCTATTATACCATACTTTTCCTCATAATGCCCCAAACCATCATTTTATACACGCCGCGCCATAAATCATTCCATCACCACAATACCCTCAGAAATCATCATCCCCCATCATCCCACTAGCCCTGTTCTCGCCAATCTCCCGAATCTTTTCTCCCAGAATCGTTCGGCCATATCGATCGGCAATCTTGAACGCCGCCTCCATCATCTGGCCGGTGCGATCCCGCATCAGCTGAACCATTTCAAGCGCGCGCATGCCCCTGTCTTCGCCCTCGCGACACTCCACCGCCAGGAGCTGCAAAAGCGTCTTGTCGATTTCTAGCTCCATTCGTGACAACAATGAGCGCTGAGTATGACTGCTAGAGGTGGCGTCGATCAGGTCGCGGAGCTGAGCCGTCTGCACGCCCTTGAGCATGAATTGCTGTTCTAAGTTCCTCGTCTCAGTACCTTCCTCATCTTCCTCTTCCTCATCGTCATCGTCGCCCATTGCTTCATCTTCCCCGTCATCCCGGCTCTTCTTCTTCTTGGGCACTTGTGGTGAATGCAGTGGAATAGAAAAGTCAAACTCTGAGAGCAGAGGTCGCGGGAAATATGGGTACTCGTCACCGCCCTTGAGAATAATGCAGTGAAATTTGTCTTCTGCCACGGCGATTGGGAAATACGTCTCGTGCTTCCGGCCTGACGCCAGACGTGACAGAAGCTTCGTATCTAAAAGAGGTACCCAAGACGCCCGTGACGGCTGACGCCAGTGTAACAGAGTTAATAATGTGCCTGTCGAGTCGTAGATGCAAGGATCCTAAATAGCTGGTGTCAGTACTCAAACGGCAAGAAACGGTCATTATCGGTTGGTGACTTACGCCATTGTCAGAAAAGAAGGCGCTTTTCAAAGTTGCGCCTTCAGGAAGTGCCACAGTGTCTTCATTCTGGCAAATCTCGTCTCTCTTGACATTCTCAATAGTGTATAGAAGGCGCGTGTTTCCATCAACAGCGACGGGGCCATTACCAATGGTAAGAACATAGTCTCTCCAGCTTGCGCATGTAACCATGGGTGTGCTTTTGGGGCGATAGACTCGGTAAGGCATGCCAAATAGCGTAAAAATACGCACATAGTTGGCACTCGTTACGACAGTAACGAAAGAATCACTCAGTGACATGGCAATAACAGCCTCTCCCTTGGGAAGCTGGGTCCGCCAGTCTGATCTTTGCGTCCAAGTTTCATGAGGACGATAGAAGATGGTCGCCGGCTGATCATCCTTAGGGGGGCACGAAAACAGAGTTCCATGCTCGTTGAGGCATGCCTTGTCGTACAGAAAAGTGTCTGTGAAATGGAAATCTCTCTGAAATTCATGGTCATAGAATTCAACGGTGACGGTGTGGTGCCCATCTTGGTCCACTGTCCAAACAAATCCAATAAGATTTAGACAGAGATACTTTCGATTCCCTCTCCATGGAGTCGATCCGGGCTGGAAGGCCTCGTGGTACTGAGGTTCTGCTGGTAGATGCCTCCTCTTATTGGCGTAATCACCAACATCGTCGCCGACACGGCCTCTCTTTTGGCCAATTGTATATCCAGCACCATCGTCGTCAACGACGAATCCGTCATCATCGCCGTCCGCATAGTTTTCGTCATCCAAGTATGAATCAAGGCTGCCCAAAGAATCTCGTCGAGGGCGTGTGGGAATGTCGCGTCTATGGCCATTGGCCGCGGGAGCCCTTCTGTTGGCGGATATTTCTAAAAGCGGATCGTGGATGAAGGGAGCTGGTTGCACGGGAAGCTTCAGCAGAGGCGAGTATTTGTCAGACAGAAAGTCGGGATATATGTAGACCTCTCCTTCTGAGGTCGTGAAGGACAGGATATTCTTAGTTGGGTGCCACGCCAGATCAATGACATTGGAAAAATCGAAGCGCTGAATCACATTTTGGGTGCTGGTCTCCCAGATTAGGATCTTTCCACCTTTGCAAGCCGAAGCGAGCATGACACCGTTTGGTGACCAGGCGAGGGCAGTAATATCGGCTGAGTGTCCGTTGGTAAAGGTGCGCTGCTTCTCCCAGTCGTTCTTCGATATAACTTGAATGTCTCGTGTAGGTGTCGGGACGGCAAACGCCCTGCCATCTGGATGCCAAACAGCCTTGACTGACGCCTCAGACTCTGCATCACCAGAGCCAATGACTCCATCTATCTTGTGTATCAGCTCGGGCTGATCCGCAGTCAAAGAATAGACGTATATGATTCCATCGACGCAAGACAAGGTCGCAATGCGGCCGTTGGGATCTAAGCTGATGTGTCGAGCAGCTCTGGTATGTTCGTTGAGGTATCGCAGTTGCTTAATGTCTTGCGTATTGACAACCTTGACGGTCAATTCGTCGCTGGCCACGGCGCACCACTGCGAGTCTCCAGAAAGCGCCACATCTCGGACAGGCAGCGAGGTTCGGACGAGGAAGCGCTCGAAATTGGACGTCGCCAGGGAGTAGAGGCTGACGGTGCCGTCCTCGGAGCCGGCAACGAAGAAATCCTGGGAGGCGGCAACGGCAACATTCTGCTCCTGGCAGTCGTCAATGTTGATGGGCTCGCCATCCGACCCCGTCTTGTAGAGGCGGATGGTGTTGTTGGACCCCACGGTGACCAGCCGGCTTCCGTCCTTGGTGTAGGCGCATCGCGTCGTGCCCTGGGTGTGCGCAGGCCTCGGTCGCGGACGGGGAGCAACGGTCGAGTCCATGATTGTTGCCTGTGCTCGTCGGATTGGAGCGTGCAGGTGAAGCTGCTGGGATTTCGTGGTGGGCTGGAGACTGGAGCTGGAGCTGGCGCTGGGCTGCTTCGTGGGAGACGCGTCTAAGCGCGTATCAATTAAAGTCGTGGTAGGCGGTGTCGCGGCCCCGCGCTTAGATTTTAGCAGCTTTGGTTGTCAGTAGCAATTGAGCCCCGCCATTGGGGCTCGAAATCTACGTTTGGCGGGAGCCTGGCAGGCACCGTATTATTGATCTCATCTCATCCCCTTTTTTGCCTTTGAACTTGATATCGCATAAGCTCGGAGAAGAAAGTGGTCGATTTCTATTTATTTATTCGGCAGCCTGGAATCAAGAATTGCAGGTCAACGACGTATAAATTGCATCGGTTTTCTTGTTCTCATGTTCTCTCTGCCAAGATAAAAACACCCAATCTCATTCAGACCCAAACAGCATATTCCACCGCCATGGAGACCTCAAATCGTGACGCCTTCTTTCAGACCGAGTGAGTGCGATTGACTTCATGTAAAAGTTTTATAGAACACATATCCTAATTATCATTACAGTGCCTCCAATGCTGAGAGAGAGCGCAAAGCTCTCAAAGCTAGCAACAAAAATGGAGACCCAATCGTCATGAAGTCCAAGATTTTGGCCGCCGTTCCTGACCCCTTTTCTCCGTCAACTGCCATCTTCATCGCGGAATCAGCGGGGTTCGCTCGCAGAATAGATCTTACAGTGAGTTTCATTTCTTACTGTTTCCCTCCGCTTAGACAAGATGCTCATCATCGCCTCTAGTCCGGTGCAACAAAAGCCACATATCGAGGACCCAAAGCCCCTGTGACATGTGTTGCCGTTGGAGGCAGCGGCAACAAGACTGTGTTTGCTGGCTCATGGGATAAAGATATCTGGTCATGGGACGTCGAGACGGGCCAACCTGGCCGCAAGTTTAGCGGCCATTCAGATTTCCTCAAGGCCGTTGTGTGCACCAGGATAGCCGGCAAGGAGATTCTCATCAGCGGTGGCGCGGACAAGAAGATCTTAGTCTGGGATATTGAGACCGGCAAGCGCCTGCACACCCTCCAAGATCCAACAACGACCATGCTTGCGGTGCAGCACATTGCTATTGACCCTGTGTTAAGCACCTCTGATGCGGTGGTGATTGCAAGTGCGAGCAGTGATCCTCACATCCGCAGGTGGAAAATCACAGTGGATGGAGTTGAACAGCTGGCTGAGGCATTCCACGACAGTCCTGATGTTGAGAGGCTCACCATTGCGGAACATGATACAAGTGTTTACAAGCTGGTATACGATCTTGAAGGCGAAGAAGGCGATTTGTGGACGGCCAGCGCAGACGGCACTGCGAAATGTCTCGTCAGGTCGCGGAATTTTGTTGCCGAGGATACCTTTGAGCACGGAGATTACGTCCGCGCTGTGATTCCAACAGAAAACTGGGTCATCACCGCTGGCCGTGACGAGAATGTAAAGGTTTGGGATAAATCATCGGGCAAGTTATACTGCACGCTGGAAGGGCACTACGAAGAGGTGACGGATCTCACCTTGCTGCGAGACTCGCGGGGTTTGCCTGAGAAGGTCTGCAGTGTCAGCATTGACGGAACCATCCGTACATGGCCTTTGAAGAAGACCGATCTAGACGAGGTAGTCAAGAAGGCTGAAGAGTCCAAGAAGCCGTTAGAGGAGGAGAATAAGCCACAGGGAGAGGGCATGTTGACGGCCGAGGAGGAGGCCGAGCTTGCTGAGCTGATGGACGATTGATTGAGCACTCTTACTCTGTCAGCCAACCAAAATAGACATTTGATTGAGAGAAAGAAAAACAACTCATCGTCCAACATGTCACAATTTCTTGACCGCTAATCATTCACCGGGTACCTGCTGGCGAGGGGAGCGTATAACTGATTCAGAAGCGTCAAACACTGAGCTTCCTCGTAAACGGCTACCTGCCTTTTCCACCATCTAGACTGCCGGCAAGCTATAAGTCGGAATCCGCTGCTACCGCATAGATTGCACGGTATTGAAAACCTGAAACAATCTTCGGTAAACTGCTTTCACCGACTTTTTTTTCTCCTCCTGTTCTTGGTCGAAAGCCGTAGAAAGCCCGCGAAGCGAGCGCCGAGATGCTTACCTGCCTACGAAACTTGCTGCTGAGCCTCGATTACGACTTGATCCCGCCACCCCATTTTTCTCTTCTTTTCTTTTGGGGTAATACCTGGTTGGTCGTATCAACGTGAGGAAGAATTAATTGAAGTGTCGCTCAGTAGTTTATTTGCTGGTTAATACGGGGCTAACAGGGGAGGTACAAAATGTCTGATGGCTACTGGTATGTGCACTTGGACCAACAGAGTGATGAGATGCAGCTATTGATGCAGCTATTTCTTGCTCCTTAGTTACATACATACGTTGCTAGTTACTATTAACTAGTGTCGAAGAGTTTCGAGTAAAAAAAGGGGAAGAAGACAGAGCATATGAGCCCAATTATAGCAAAATTGAAAATGGAGCAACGGCAGCGTTGTTGTTTAGGCAGCACGCATTGAGGCGACATTAAGCGAGACCCAGAGCTGAGAGCGACCTGAAGCTGTAACAGATTGCGGTAAGCGATTACCACCTTGCAGACCATTACCTACTGCTTCCGGTGATGACCCGACCTCACCGGTGTTGGTCTACAATTGTTGATTATTGTTGATTATTGTTTCTGTGATTGGGACAAAGTACGTCAAAATATCACCCCGGTACGGTACCTATGTGGCTTTTCCAAAGAGACGCCGGGCTAGCTGAAGTTGGCTCTGAATTTCCGGTAAGTCCATTAATTGCCTTCATCTTAGTGTTATGAATGCGTTCCAAAGCAATGGCTAGCTGTATCCAGCTCAGGTACCTATATATAGGTAAGTTAGAAATTAGACCGGGCCAGATCATTCGTTCTTTGTATATGCCCGCAAACCACCCGTTTGCTAAAGCATTAGTATTGCATTGTACAAGTTTTGAATGTCATGATATGCATGCATAGACACAGTTTGCTTACAACTTGACCCACATTGAGAAAGAAAATAAAAATCCTTCATACGCTTGTACGTAATAATCGACAACGGTAAGAATAGGAACTCGCTCACTTCCTCGAGCCGTGCTTCCTGGTCCACAGCACCGTCTCTGTTCTTCTCTCATGGGCTGAGAATTTAGCTGCAGAACGTAGAGCCCATCAGTTCGGCCTTCTTGCGAGAACCCCTGTATTTGTGGAGCAATGGAGTCCTGGGCATCTCCAAGGTGGCCCGGGTCATCTGCCGTTGGTCGATTAGCTGCCGATCGGTCCAAAGAAGCTTCACATGCAGGCTCTGGAATGAGAAAACCTGGAAGAGAAGTGCTAGAGACAAAAGAATGGGCTATTGGCCGCAGTTTGCCGCTAGGATCTGTGCACTCCTCGAGTGGGGAAATCGGCACAGAAACAGAGCTGCTCAATACTAGCTTTGGTAGCTGCAGCTTGAATAGACATAGAGTGGCTACTGAAGAACTTCTCCATCTGTCCTGAAACAACTAGAAAATTGCGCATAAGTCCAGTAAATCTGTCTTGCCTTATGTCACACGCACTTTCGCAGTAGCGAAAGAGATATATTCAAGCGAGCATGATAATTGGAGCATGATAAATGGAGCTTGAGGCGAGCTGTGCGAAAAGAATATCCCGCCTCGAGGCAAATCTCCCGAAAAGTTGCTGAGATTGATGACCAGGGCTCAGGCCTTATTTGGAAATCACCCGCCCCCCACAGTGTTTATCGACGACTTTCCACGCCGGATGGTATCGGAAACCTGAGCTCTGGGGACTGGGGTTGTGGATATGCTTTGATGGGCCAGTATTTCCAGCGCACATGCTCGGTGTAAGAGGCATCCAAGCGCTGCCTCCATACGCTGGAGCTACTAGTGTTGTGGAGGAATATGGAGTATATCGTCAAACTAAGTCAAGTTTGTAGAATGAGGTTTCTGGTCGATTTCAAATCCTTCTGGTGGACGACGGAGAGGAGTGACGAAGTTTGATGTGCTCATTGTAGGCTAGTGAGAAAGTCTTGCCAGTATGGCTTCACGAGTAGAAGCTCGGCGTCGTGACATCAATATGGAGCTTTGCCAGCGAACAACTGGAACCAATCTGAAAAGTTACACTCGTGGTGGAGTAACCTGATTAGTTCGGTTTCGACGCAAGCCACCGAGTCTCCTGCTGAGGTTTGCGTGCATAGGTATATGCCGACTCAAGCCCATTAACTGCTAGAAGAAAGAACCGGTTATTACGGCAAGATAAATCGCAGAAACATTTCGACCAGGCTTGTTCCTAGTATTCAGTGCCCGACATTTGTCTAGGTTGGTCTTCTACTCGAGCTGAAGTAGCATAGCAGTGTCCTTAGCTCTATATCCCTTTGCACACATAAGAGCCAGAAATTGATCTGAGCGTCGTTCATGGAACATCCCACTACTAATAAATGTGAAGAAGACGTTGCTCATTCACCCTTCTTATGCAGTAGTTGGTTGTTCAGACTTTGGTGGGTAGCACTTTGGCGGTTTGCTGGATATAGGAGCGCCGTACGCATGTGGGTTTACGGAGACCTGCTGACGGCTGGCACTGGTCTGGCTGCTTCTCCAATGACTTGTTCCATTGCCTGAGTCACGTTGTTCAGCTTTTACGAGAGCAATCGCCAGTTGAAACAAGCCGTCCACTGCACTTTGGTGGTACTGTTAGAATTGTGTGGCTGCGGAGCTGAGGTTCCTCTTAGAGAGGCATTCGAGAACGCTAGGTTCAAGATGGGGCCATCAAAAGTGCATCAAACAAAATGAGGAGGAATGCAGTGAGAATGTGTTCAAGATCGATGGCCAGGACAAAAGTTCCGAGGCAAACCCTATATTAGCATTACTTGACATCAACTGCGGTTGAAATCACAGGCGGCTGGCGGTTAAAGCAAAGGCTCAGTATAAGGTATACTAAGCACGATTTATCCTTTCGGCTGGGCACAGAACGCGCAAGTGCGTGGCGAAGAAAGCTTGCGATATCCCTTATCTCGCTTCCTCATATTAGGCTATGCTAGCTCTTCGTGACTGCGAGGACAAGACTTGGGTCGTTAAGATGTCAAGTGGACTCATTTGAGAGCGGTATCCGACGGCATTGACAGCTGTTGGGTGCATCGCTGGATATTAGACTGTTGGACAAATAAAGAGTCTAGGATGAACGATCACACTGCTGTATTTGGCCAAGGTTTGATCGCTTCATGTGTGCATGAAGCAGGTTCTGAATGAGCAGCCGTCGCATTCGAAGCGTGCATGTACACGCTCGCACCAGCGAGTAATTTGTGGTCACACGCAAGGCTGTGATTGGTGTCGCGTCGCACTTTCTGATTGAGGCAGACTGTTTGAGGATCACATGCGCTCTGAAATATACAGGAACTGAAGCGCCCGGTCTTGTGCGACTAAAACCTGTTGTAAAGACATATCCTCAAAGCCTGGCCAATGAAGGCTTGTGGAGCTGTGACAGCAACGAGGCAGCGGGCGATGGTTGCCAGGTCGAGGTCAGCTGTGTTCCCCATCAGCTAATCCCGGCGCCTGGGTGGTGGTAGGACGAGTAGCGCACTAGAAAACAACGAGCATGCACAGCAGCATTGATATGTATCTCTCAATTGTAATACAATTCATGCAGAGAGCATGAAGACGGCCAGTGCAGGGATCTGCGACCTTGGTAGCCATCCTCTGTCATGTCTGACACCACCTTGCATGCCGCAGTAGCAGAGCCGTCTCTCGACGAATAAGTCTTAGACATGAGCATCTTGCTGTTAGAATCAGCGTCGGCCGTCTCCACCGGTGGCATTCTGGAGCACCTCTCCAATGGCCGCGAGCGAGAATGTCTTTGCTTGCCGCTCCGTTGTGTGGGGACCCGGCTTCGAGTCTTCAGAGTGTGGCGTGCGAGCGAGCAGGCTGAAGAATGAGGTGTTGCTTCAACAAGATTCTTGTATGCTAGTGGTCACTGCTCGGAGATGAGCCCTTCCATGGAGATGACGCGGTCGCACTATCTACTAAGAGTATGTGGTATTAGCAGTAGCATCGTGTAGCAGGATCAGGACGAACTGGCGGCGGGCTCTACACTGTCGCCGTAGGGCATACCTCAATCTAGCCAGACGTGGAAGTTTTTGGCTGCTGCTGGCACCCTGGTTCGTTCGTTGGCAACAGGGGTTTGTGAGCAATTGGCCAATTCCCATCTCGCATCACCCCTGTCAGCCACTTTTCGCGTTCTCCCGTCCCAAGCCTGAAGGGGGCAAGTCTCTCGTGTCGTCCTCCACTAAGATCAAAGGAGAGCTCAGTGTCAGATTTGGAGGCTCTCGAATGTCTCGGCGACGCTGCTTCTTCTTTTCACTCGAGATTAGCATCTTCCTCTGCCAAGCAGGAATATCGAACGTCAATGTTTGGAGCAGCTCGATGTCACTACGCTGACGCTTCAACTTGCTGCAGACAGCCCGCCCGCATCCAAACAGCCGCTGCTCCCCCACGCCCCTTTTTTTCTCGATGCCGTTGAGTTGGTCGAGTGCTTCGTGGCACCGCACGAGACATCTCGTTGCCGTGTTGCTCTGCTGTACGAGCACAAGATAACACCAAAACTGGCAACCCGTAATATTGCTGCGTAACGATGCCCGCGGCCCCCTAATGCTGTACACAGCAGTTGCAACGAAGAGATGGAAAAGAGTGAGCAGAGAGACGAGCTCGAATCCACCCAGCAGGAGCTGCGTTCCGGTTGGCTCTCCGCGAAGCCCAGGGCTCACTTCGCCGGCGCCGTTGCTCGGGCGCCTTTTGTGATGAGAGTGACAAGGTTTTGGCTGCGGGCACCAACCGAGCTCCCAGCGGCTGTATTCCACGCTTGTGGTACCAGCAGGCACTTGGACCTGGCAGATGAAGCTGTTAATTTTGCACTAATTTGTGGCTGCTTCCCTGTTTCCTGGGTGGGGCGGTGATCAACTCCCGGCGTGCTCCAAGCGCTGCTGCATCTACACCTGCGCCTGCTGGTACGACTTGTACAGCACGTCTGTACGGCGAGTACTGCGCTGAGCCCTCGCATGTAGCCCATACGCGGATGCGGCCTATCCACTCGTGCGCGTCTCCGTACCCGGTACTAAGGCAGGTACGGCGTGCTACAGAGCGCACCTACAGCAGGTACCGGGCGTCATACACACAGCACCTGCTGTGCTGGATGAAGCTTCTCGTCTGCCATGCCGTTGCAAGTAAAAGCGCTGCAGCTCGAGTCTTACGTACGTGTGCCAGCGCTTTACTTGCTCGACTTCCTTCATATTTACATCTCCATCCCCTCGCTTCTCGCTGCGCCTCTCCTCTGCTTCTCATCTCCTTCCATTATCCTTCTCTGCTCTCCATCTTCTCCATCGTACTCGGTAGTTCTCGTCCTGCCCACTCCTTGCTGCTGGTCATCGAGGCCCTGCAAGTCAACCCTTTTCTTTTTCCTATCCCTGCTGACGTCTCGAACCGTCATCTGTCATAATTCTAGAACTTGCTCCGCCGATAGAAAAACGCAGCTATAGTCTCAGCAGCTTGTCGGTTCCTCGCAGGTTGACTTTGTCCAGCGAATCAGACACCCTCGCTGCTCATCGCGAGCATGGTTATGTCGAGCTTCTAAAGGGTCAACAGAGCCGCAAGCGAGTCGCTCGCCCACCGCCATTCTTCCACGGTTCCTTCTCCATCACTACCTCCGCCGTGGCCCTGGGCTCTTTGCGCAGTCAGTCAGCTGAGGCCTTCACCGACGCCCCTTGGCTGGCTCCGCTCATACTTCTGAGCTCCTCCGGGCCTGATTCAAACCACCTTCACCTTTATCTAGACGCTGGTTAGAGTATCCTGTTTGCAATGGCAGATACCAAAATGGAGGCCAGCGGCAATATCGTTGCCTTTGAAGGCCACCCCGACGTCGTATCGACTCAGCTCCGGCTGCTGCCAACCTCACCTCAGGTCCTCATTCTTCCTACCGTCCAGTCCTACATTGCCAATGATGATTCCGAGCGGGCCTTTGAAGTACGGTCGTATGTTCGAAGCGTCCATGATGCCCTCGCCAAGCGCCATGAAGCGGCACGCTGCTTTCTTCAAGAGGCGACTCCAGTGAACAAGCGACTGGCATTCCTCAACGGCGGGACACCGAGCGCTCAGGCATTGTGTATCAAAGCGATTATGAAGCACGAGACTGGCGGAGATAGAGTTGAAGCGGAAGCCGTCTACGCCAAATTAGCGAAAGATGGGTTGGCCGGACTTGAGGCTAAGAGCCGAATTGACTGCCGAATTGACTGCCGCGTAGGCTCTGTTAGCGACGAGGCCATGTTCTATGAGGAGCTCTACGATCCCATAACGCGGGCCATGAGAGCTGCCGATGCTTTGGATCGCGAGACTGCTAATCTGCAGTCCGGTGATATTCTCGATCTCGCTTCGTCCACTCGACCACGAAGCTTGAGCTTGCCGCTATATGGGTATTCGGATGGCTTTGGCGACGCAACCCCGTTCTTTCTCTTTGGCGCGCAAATTGAAGACGATGAAGTCATAGAGAACGATCCCCCTCTGGCTCCTGGAGCTCCAACCTTTGCATTGGTCGACTATAACCAACCATCGAAACAAACTTTGCTCGGCCCTGCAGAACTGCCTTCAGCTTCGCCAAGCAGCGCTGTTAAACCACAGGCCCAGTCGAGCTTGAGAATAAATCACAACACTGAGATGCTCTCCCCTACAACTGAGACTTTCAATATTCGCACAGACGATCACGCCGCCCACGGAGAGCCCATCAAGCCCAATAGGAGTAAATCGGTCTCGAGCTTCAAGGGATCACTTCCAAGAGTGAAGTCGTTAGATAGAATCTATCCGCTTAGTGCCAAGTTGAGAGATCTCTGTATTCCGGAGACGTCTTCAGAAATGAGTACAGACTTGTCTGCTCCTTGCCGCTCACACTCTTTCATGGTTGCTAGCGATCCTAAACCTACGATCATTCGAAAACTAAGTTACATCGATCGAAGAACGGCAGCATCCAAAGGCCGTCGGCCAACCGCTACTATCGACCTCCCTCTCGATAAGAAGATGAACTCAAGGCAAAGCACTGCAGGACTGCTTCACACTCATCTTGAAACTGACAATGCTATTTCGTCTGATATACCATTCCAGCCAATATTACCATGGGTGGAAGATCTGCTAATCTATTTCAAAGACGAGACGCCCAACTTGTTGCTCTCTCTAACAATCAAAGCTTTCAAAGCTGGCAATTACCCTGTATTGGCAGGTTCCACTCGCACGCTCTCCAATGCCATCCCTACATCGACGGCTTCTCTTTACCAGCCCACTGCCATTGACCGCTCCAGGATCAATAGGTCCCACGAAACCTCTGTGTTGAGCATGACGGATGATGACCATGATCCTTTTGCCGATACGGAGCCTGACCAACTGCTTGGCAAAGAACAAGTCGGTCCAGTCGTCAATGTTATTCGACCTCCAACACCCGCACAAACACCGCCACCTCGCAAAGCAAAAGAAAATATAATATACGAATTTGAAGTGGTTTCTGGCCAAACTGCTGTCACCATCCAGAACTCGCTTCGGTCAATTCTTAGCGAATACTTTCCTCCCGAAGCCGAGGGCTATCGACAGTTTCAATTTTCCCTTCTTCCAGAGTTTGATGGACTCTGGAAACCTATATTCAGAGAATCCGAATCGAAAGGCTCCTCGAGAAAAACAAGCCGACGGGTTGACCACATCCTTGCAATAGGGTCTCAACAGGGCGTGGACAAGGTGTATTCATCGAAAATTATCAAGCAATTGGAGACAATCGGAACCAAGTCCAGCGATCGCCAAGGCCGCAGCGGCCGGGTAGATTTCCGGTAAGTCTTCTGAACTCAAGATTTCATCCACGTTGTGCGGCTGACTGACTGTATGGTAGATATTTGCTTGCCAATGCAATGCAAGCATTCACTGCACTGCCCCTGACGAATCAGACTTCGGACAATCCCTTCACCAATCCGTATCTGTTGGCGACACTTCTAATTCCCCATCTTGAAACGTATTTGGCACTCCACTCTGAAATTCGCTATCTTTTGTTAGAATACCCTCCAGAACAACTGCCCACGGTCCTGGCTCTGCAAAAGTTGATAGGCATGGATTTGATCAAGGTGGCGCAAATAGTCGATCCTACCAACAAAGACCGTCTGCCTTTCACTCAGATTGGAGGCCCCAGCGCTGGGACCAAAGCGGAAGCCAAATCACCTAAACTATCTCCGCAATTTCCGCGCTCAGAGTTTACCGTCTCGAATGCGAACTTCTTGCTCACGCCCACGGCTACCGCCAAGGACATTGCCAAATTCGTGTCTACTGTCTGGAATATTCAAATTGAGGCTGAGGGCTCTGAGCCTTTGTCACAAGAGAAGAAATTAGTTGGCAAGAGGCCGAGACCAGCGCCACTGGACGCTTCCCTCACCAAATACCCTCGATCTTCAGGCTCTTTCTGTAGTAAACCGTCGCCTGTTTCCGTTGAGGACTCTTCTAGCCCTGGATCGCTGACGTTATCCTCTCGGCCTCAATCACTCATGGACGTCAAAACGCCCAAGTCTGATACCATGTATGGCGGACCCTTCTCTCGACAGAGGCTGTTTCGCGGTGACTCAGTATCGATGACTACTTTTGATCACGGCAATGACGATAGTGAATTGGACTTGGAAGAGCGGAGACTTATGCCAATGTTTATGAAATCGACAGAACGTCAGGGTAACACCCGGAAAGCTCTCAAGTTCCTCGGCTTGGCGTAATAGAGGGTCTCGTTTTCTTGGCGTTGTGCTGCTCTTTTGGAGACTGTTTCTTTCTCTCCTTTTTTTTTTTTTTTTTTTTTTTAGCCCTGGATTGCATCACCAAGTTGTGATTTTCTTAAAGCATTGTCGGGCTGAATCCTGGACTGCTTTTGCTGCTCGGACGAATTATGAAATAACCTTTCTTCTCTCTTATACTAACGTGTGGGTTTTCACTGCTCTTCTGATTTCTACTTTTTAATTTTGTTCTATTCTGCCTTTTCTTTTCAAAACAAGACATTATCATAGACGGATATTTGGAGCGATTTCGGTTGTAATAGAGTGCAAAATGAAAACACAGAGATAGATATATGTACTGCAAGGTATAGTAGTTGTCAGCCAGAGCAAATCAGAGCACGCTCTGGTTAATTAGATGGCAACGTATTCAATGAAATGGCGCTAGGTTTGTCGAGATAATACAAAAGATAGTGTTTGACCAAAATTGGAACGAATCGCATATGACCAGCTCTATACCTTTGCGCATATAAACAAGGAACAATAGGGAAGTGCATGTTGTGCGAACATAGGCTGTTCAGTGGCTCAAGCGACTTGGACTCGAATCAAGGTAACTGGAAGTATTTGCTCACAAAACAACACTCGGGAGGCCATCCGGAATGCTTGCCGTGAAGACATACCAGAACAGGGATTGAACCAAGTCCTCCCTATTGTTGCTCCGAACTCACCGTACCCTGTTGCTCGGCATATTGATCCTTGCTTCGCCATACCCAGTATAATTATAATAATAGTAATAGCAGCGGTGGGATTTTTTCATTACCTTTACCCCCTATTGATAAATCGAGGATCCCCGAGATGCTTGTCGTGAAGGGGTTAAGCTTACATGTGTGTAATCGCTGTCATCTCGCGACCCGGGAACCGAGATCCGGGTGCGTCTATACGAAGATACAACGGAAGGGAATTACTCCCTTGTATTGTTACTTTGGCGTCTTACATCTGTTTAATTTCCATTAACAGATAGGATACGATTTGCGTGTACCCAGATGCACTCTAAACAGTCACATTCACTGGACCAAGGGAAATCGAGATGGCAATAAAAACCGGCAATTACCTAGCAGCACAATAACGGTAACCTAGAATAATACGCAAATTCCCTGTGTATTAATGGTACCCCCCCTTCTCGTGAAAGAATCGGGTTGAAAAGACGAAAAAAGGCGCCGGAAAGCCTTCCAGAATTTAGCACCATAGAAAAAAAAGCAGAAAGCGACGAAAATAGCGAGCAAATAATACCAACAAAAAAAAGCCAAAGCTTGCTGCAAAAAAAAGGCCATAATTTCCATAAACGTCCATTATTCTCCCACATCGTAATCTCCGTGGAAGGGAAGTCATTTATGGGAGGGGGCAAGGGAAGGCGTGAAAGTACAGCTCAGCGCACCCATAAGGTCCTCATCACTCGTGAATTTTGCGCCCTGATCCCAATTGTGCATCACGTCCTTCCTCTCGTATGACCGTCTCTCCCATTCCCATCCGACCCTAAATGTGTCCTAAAAAGCAAGCGAGATTGCCACGTGGTGTGTGCGTGTGTCTGAAGGGGCGAGATCCAACAAGACATGATGTAATCTATGCGCAGAAATGGGGCAAACTGAAAACCCTAGAATAGCGGAGGAAAAAGGTCATAACAAACATTGATCAGTCGGTTCCCAAGGGACATCACACTGCTCTAAGCATCCTGTCACCGGACTCGGCCACGACAAAGCGAAAACACACGAAACCATAACGATTAAGTCGTTTAACAGCAGCTGCTGCTGGACGAGTTGCCGACACCCTGGCCCTGGCCAACGTGCACGCTGGGTTTCGTGTTGTTGGCAGTCGTGGTGCCCATGCGCTCCTTGATCTGGCGAGCCATGGTCAGGAAAGCCTGTTCAACGTTGCTGGCGTTCTTGGCGGAGGTCTCGAGGAAGGGGATGCCCAGGCTGTCAGCGAATTCCTAGAGGAGGGGGTGTCAACTTCAGGCCTTCACACAGTACGTCTTGGTTTGAGGAGCGGCAGCCTAGAAAAGCATCGGATCTTCCACTGCAGGTGACCTGTGGTGGCTCCAGGCTGCAACTGAGACGCTAACTTACCTTGGCGACGGAGTACTCGACAACCTTCTTATCCGACATATCGCTCTTGTTGCCTACGAGCAGCTTGTTGACGCCCTCGGTGGCATACCGGTCAATCTCCTGGAGCCACTGCTTGACGTTGTTGAAAGAGTCCATATCGGTGACATCGTAGACAACGCAGATGCCGTGAGCACCGCGGTAGTAGGATGAGGTGATGGTTCGGAAACGCTCCTGGCCGGCAGTATCCCACTAGCAAGCAAAGACATTCAGCACCTGCAACGTCGAAAATGTGTGAGAGTCTACCATGTTTTACTTACGATCTGCAGCTTCACGGTCTTGCCATCGAGCTCTATCGTTCGGATCTTCTGCTCAGGTTGTTAGAAACTGATAAGCTCGTGAAAGTGGGGTTACGGGTCAACGTACGAAGTCGACACCGATGGTGGAAATGTAAGACTCAGTGTAGGTATCGTCGGCGAATCGCAGCAGCAAGCAAGACTTTCCAACACCGGAGTCACCGATGAGGAGGAGCTTGAAAAGGTAGTCGTATCTAGAGATCAGGAATAAGAGGTTCGGGTCAGCGATCGCTTCTCCTTTGCAATGAGCAAAATGGCGCTGTTGTCATGCCGTCCCATCGCTACTCTATCGCGGGGACAGAGACGACGATGGATATGCGGCTTCCAAGGGATGCGGGCTGCGTTGGACTCTGTTCGGCGGACATGTTAGCAAGGATAAGACAGACGAGTTTCAGGAGAATATCGCCATCAGAGGGCAACAAGGGCCGCGTACCACTCAGGGTTCATGATGGCGGTTTGCGTGGACTGGGCGGGATGCTGGTAGAAGCAGGGCAAGAGATGAGACGAGAAACAGTGGTGAAGGCTTCAGGTTGCGGTCGAAACAGATGGTTGGCTCGAGGTCAAAGGAGCGCAGTCTCGAGTACGTCAGGGAAAGATGACGGCTCGTTGGCTGGGCTGGGGATGGACGGGCAATGGGATGGGCGGTGGGCGCGCTGGGTCACGTGCAGGGGCCACCTGTCACAGCGCGGCGAGGCTCATCTCATTTCCAGGTTTATTCTTAGCGCTGGATTGGTGATGGCACGGGGGGCTTGCGTTAGCACCAGTGGTTGTGTGCCTCGGACGTATCAGCGGTACCTGTACTTTTGCACTGACGAATAGGGCATTTGCCATCGTTTGAAGGGCACGTTTCTGGGTGCAATGCATCGGCATCAGCCGGACCCCTCAAGCTTCTACATCGTTGCCAAGTACATGTACAGAAGTGCTTGGCTGCAGTGCAGCGGGTTTAGTGCCTTATCTTATCTGTCTGAGGCTACATACTCGAGTGACTCCAGGCATGTACATGACTTCACCTTTGCGCTTCCACTGCATCATTCTCATCTAAATCAAAGAACGTTCTCATCTCAGAATAATCTCCTCGATTTGGTCAAATTGTTTAGGTCTACGTCCCCACATAATGACCTGTGGTGTAATGACACTTGTAAGAATACGAAGCGCTTGCAGCTGGCCACGGGCAGCGTTTAAGCCCTGTGCACGTTTAGGCCAGGCGCATGTGATTCGAGCCTTTCCAGCTGCCATCTAAAGTCCTGCGTCACCTGAAGAACCGCTCATGACTTGAATTCGAATCAGCAATTGTCATGTCTTTGGTGAATGGGATTATTGGTCACTCTGAAACAATTTTGTATTCCAAATGCAAAGTCGTGCGCCACTACTCGATTCTCAAACAGTGGAATAGCAACAGTGAAGTTCAAACAACATCATACCAAAATCATCCCGCATCTACCCGTATCACACGATTCTCACAAGCCTGGGGCCTCACTGTGGGAATTTGAAGTTTGTCCACCCATATCAGCAAATGAACGGTCCTGAAGCAATACAAAAATAAAACCTTCTAGCTTATATCGTCTCTATTCATCCATATTCGCTTTACCCATCCGTAGCACCCCAAGCCGGCAAACCCCCAAACATCGTGCCCCGGAATAGCGGAACGGCCCCGCAATGGATGGTCCCCAAGGAAAAGCCCACTGTAGCGTACCTATCTAGCCCTGGGAGGCGAAACTAGGTACTACGGGAAGAGCACTGAGAAGAACTGCCGTTCAATGCCGATGGAGATCGGAGCCATAAGATTTTCTTTAGGAAAAATTTCTCTCTTCCTGCTTTAGAACAGAAAAAGGCTGCTTCTTCGAGAAGTTGGACACCAAATCCCTCTCTTCCTGGCCCTCATGCTGCTCCTCCCCAGGAGCGCCTCCAGCACCCAATGGCCGCGCCCCTGCGCAACTCGCTGACGAGCCATGCCGGCCGCTCATGTTCATGTTTCCGATCTTGGCCCGGCGCTTCAGTCCGTGGCATCGCCAGCTTCGGCCCGGCCAATGCTCCCGTGCAGGTGCCGGCGCTGACCGCGGAGAGTCTTTCAGAACAATCGCAATCGCAATCAGACGATGATGCTCTGCTATTGCTGCGGCGGGGGAAAGTACCATCTGCGCCGCGGGGCAGCTTGTCGAGGACGACGCACTTCAAGAGCTCTGGAGCTGATTGCATGGGAGGCCGGGGAGAGACGCCGCCGGATCCCAACAAAGCAAAGCTCGGCAAGAGTAAGTTCAACCCTTTTCAATTTTACTAGAACATGGAAAGAATATTTCGGACTAATTAATCACAATGATGATTACCAGCCCTGCGAATCCTCCAAGAACGCCTTCCAACGCTGCTCCAATCTCCCCTCCCGCAAGACATCCTCGCCCCCAACATCTCGCTTCAGCTCTTCCCCTCTACGCATCCTCACCTGCCCGTCGTCTCCGGCCGAGTCGCCTACGCCGCCGCCCTCTGGACCTCGCCCATTGCCTGGAACCGCGTGCCCATCATCGGCAACGTGAAGCTCGAGATCCTCGCCGAGCGCATGACGTCAGAGCCGCTGACCTTCCTGCCTAGACGGCCCGGCGCTACGCCAGAACAGCTTGTTGTGCGCTGGTGCGAGAAGCGCAAGACCAAGGATGACAAGTCTGGCGGCGGCGGGAGCTCGTTGCCGTGGCTGAGGCTGGCGAGGGGCGTGGATCCGAACAAGGCCTTTACGGGGCTGTTCATCTTCGACTTTGATGCCGAGGGGAGGATCTTGACGCATACCATTGAGCAGGCGCAGGAGGGCGGCGATTGGGAGAAGGGTGTGGGTGCCAAGTTTGTGGGCTTAACGGATTGGCTGCTTGGTGGCATGACGAGAGATCCTGGTGCCCCGATACCAATGTTTGAGAGGAAACGAGGCTGTGGTTTCCAGTGACGGTATCCTGGAGCCGTGTACGAAAAGAGCGAGAAGGAGGGAGGAGACGATGCCCTGTCTTTCATGGTGTTGATGATATGGCGCCTGTATTTTTATTCCAATTGCTTTCTTCACCAAAGCTTGGTGTTGAGATGGATGTGTTTGTACGATTAAGCTGCCTTGTTTAGACGGCGTGTGTATAGCTTTTGTATATCAATTTCTAGCAACTCTCTACTGCTAATGAAGCTCTCATGATTTTTCAAAAACATTGCTTCTCATCGATGCAACAGGTTGTCAATCAACCACTGCGTAAGACAGATATGTGTGACAAAAATAGACAATGACTTTGGTTTCAACGCCTCTAGTTTATTCAAGCACACAGAGCGTGTGTGAAGACTACTTTCCTTCTCTCACCCGCCAGCTCATCGCCTCGATCCGGGGCATTTCACAATATTCTGCCGCCGGAATCGTCTCTGCCGCAGCGCGCACAAAACAAAACAAATAAAATCGGAAAACAAAAAGAATTCCCTTGCTGCCGGCTTCTAAATTCCTCCTTCCCTCCTCCCCTCCTCACAGTTTCGTATCTCCCTCTCTCTCTGATGTGTACACGTGCCCCTATCTTGTTGTGTTCCTCAAAAGAAAATGTCACCCAGATTCTCGCCCTCAAAGCCAATCTTAACGAGCTTCTTCAGCCGAGCCTTCTCCTTGGCCTTATCAGCCGCCTTCTTCGCCTCGGCGAGCTTCTTCACGGCGTCCACCTCCGCCAATTCATAGCCCGGAGGCGCATCGTCATCCTTGTCGAGGTCGATTTCGCCGAGCAGAAGCACATTCTCGCCTCTCACCAGAAAGATGCCGTGCGGAATGTCTGCGAAGTAGCCGTACGGCTGCTGACCGTCGTGGTTGTCGGCTCGGGGGGCGAATATCCTCTCTGTGGTTGACTGGAGCACAATGTTGGCGAACTGGTCCCAGCTTCTTAATACGCCAATGAGTTTCCTTCCGTCGCGCAAAACTACCATGAGTTTTTCTATAAAGTTTCCAAAGAAACGCTTGTCAGCACAGTTTTCCCCTCTAATTCTCCCATGCCCGCTTTCTTTTCTGACTCCCCGGGGCCCGTACTGTCTGTGAGATCTAAAAGCTGTGCGGCCGTCGTGAACATCTGTGGCGGCAGCTGAGCAAACGGCTGCTGGGCACCCGGCCCGGCAGGCGGGGGGGCATCGGCAATGGATGGGTTTTCCATTATAATAGCATGAGGCGAGAAAAAGGGTCGTATATGAGCGAAGAAGCAAAAAGGCGTAGATTAAATCTTGAATGGCAATGTCGAGGCTCAAGGGTCCATGGAGACGTGTGAGCTTTGTTCCAATATTTCGTTTTAAATTCTTTCCTTCGCCTATAAAAACATGGCCAGCGTGAACTTTGGGAGAGCGACGAGGCTGGTACGGGGCAGATACAACTGATAGTCCAGTCGAGAGATGGAGTTGGTTGCGATCGTCTACGGGTGTGGCCCGGGATGCGGCGTGCAGGGCTTATCGATAAACAGATATCACGTGTCAATGCCTCTTGGCTGTGTAAGTACAGGTACGCAGCGCAACTACGTCAGTGTGAACATCGGTGGAATGAATTGGGAAAAGGCCAAAAGTGCTTCGTGCGGTAAATAGCACCGATTGCGGGCTTTTTGAGCTGAAGCAGATACCCCGATGAAGCAGGGAAGAGTACAAAGGGTTGCAGTCGTAGGCCGATGGCGGGGCAGTGGTGATTAGATTGGGATGGTGGTTTAAACTGAGGGGCAGGGAAAGCAACATTGCTGCCGATATTGCTGAATCTGATGGCAATACTGGGAAGGGTACCTGTGCTCGCCCGTACACAGTTCAACGGGCTGCTGCTCATGCCTCATTACAGTGTAGCAGATCTCTTTCGCCAAGACATATCTTCTCGGCTCCGTGCTCGTATTCTATAGGTAGCTGTTGAGCTTCATCTGGGAGCCATACCTACTAGTAGATACCTACAGCCTTCCACATAGGCGGCCAGTGCTACCAGGCCGTCGGCTGAAGCTGCAAATTAAATCACTGCGGAAATCCCCCAGCAAGGCTTAATGCCGGCGTGAAACAGGTAATGGTTGAGTCATAAGGTAGTAACTCTAGAGTCCCGTGCGCTTGGTTCCTACTTGTCAACGAATGAGGGGTGTGTCTGGGGCACAGAGCTAAGGCAGGTACTTAGCTTGTGCAGCACACGACAAGTTGCCCTCGTCATGCCTATGGCGTATCAATTGATTCTATACTCTAAAAATCAAGTTTTCAACTCCAAGTGGAAAGAAACGGAGAGAAAAGGAAAAGGAGAGGAAAGAAAAAAAGGGATTGTGAGACTAGCCATCTCTCTTTCTCTCCGTTGACCGTTGAGAGCGGTCCATTGTGGGAAACAATTAATTTTTGTGTATCCTATTTCAAGAGCAGCTTGTGCCTTGCTGTACACCAATATTATGCCCGCCTTGTCTTTGAAATCTCTTTTTCTGCGTGGATGCTCTATAGTAAAATGAAAAAGAACACGAAAGAAAAATTAGATAAAACCTGCCGACAACGCCTGAGCCGAATTCAAAGGCATCCTACCCTAAATAGTTAGTAGTTCCTGTATGTTAGAAAAGCCGGTGATGCAGGCATGGCTGTCGGGTAGACAGCCACTATCAGCCAGAGAAGCAAATGAGCTTCTATCATCACCGCCTTCTTCCTCTCCTCTTCTCTCTTGCTCTTGGACCATCTCCTTCTGTTCCGAGCTGTCTGCTGTGTATGATCTCTGCTTCCATGGCCTATGGCGGCAATGGCCGTTGCAGGGACACCTGTAGAGGCCAGGAGAGGGGATAAAAATGTACAAGGAGAATTAAAAGGGGGCAAATTCTTTGCGAAAAGAATTCTGATAGAGACGAATTGGCCCTGGCTCATGTTCTGTTCATCGAAGATCGATTCAAGGCTTCTTGGAGCTCCGGTCTGTTTTGGAGAACCTCAATTGCCTTTGTATAGGTGAACCATTCGCGCTCGCGCTTGTCCTTCTCCGGCCACTCGTCTAGCTGCTCTACCACGGTGCCTTGGTAAAAGTAGTAGCGGGAGCGGTCTTTGGACGTCTTGGGCGGTCGTTTCTCCTCAAAGTTGCCCAAGTCATAGTCAATGTTGAGCGTGATGCCAGCTTCCTCCCAGGCCTCTCGCACGGCAGACTCCTGGCACGACTCATCCGACTCCCATCCTCCCTTGGGCAAGACCCAGCCCTTGCGCCGGGTAGACTGAATGAGGATGACGTAGTTGCGGTCTGCGCTGAGTGGTACGACGCCGGCGACAAGTCGTTCTCCTTGCGAGTTATACCCTGAAGGAGGGAGATGGGTCAGTGGGATCCCGAGCTGCGGGCGTCGGCGGAGGCGAGGCAGGCAAGCAAGCAAGCAGAAAGCAGCGACTGGCAAAGGCAAGGAACAAACGAGGCGGCGCGCAGGTCGCCGTGGATGGTATTTGGGGGGGAAAGAGGGAGAAGAGCAGAAGAAGTCGGTGGAAATCAGGGGTTGCGAGGTGACAAAGGGGGAACCGCGCATCTTGCGAGTATCAAGGTGCAGTTCTGCGCTCAAGATGGAACTTACGTTGTTTGCTCCGCCCGGTCCGCGACTGCATTGGCAAGTTGTTGGAGCCCTCGACACTAGACGCCGAGCCCGACATGTTGGCAGCTGTCGTCGCCAGTTCTCTCGGTTGTCTGCTGAAAGCTGAGAAGGTCTTGCGATGATTGGTCGGCCCGCGTATCGGCCGCGGGAAGGGGAAAAAAATGAGCGAGGGAGAGGAAGAGAGAAGTTGCCGGAAACGGGAGACTTTCACCAGCAAGTCGAGAGCTTCGTCTGGCGGAGGAGCTGGGGGGGCAAAAGTCACAACGACATGCGCTGCATTGTCATCTAAAGAGAAGCAGAAAAGAATAAAAGGAAAACGTGTTTGTTCTCGTGGTTTTTCCCCCGGGTTGCGAGAGAGTGGTGAATAATAACCAGGACCAAGAGTCGTGGGGGTTGGACGACGGATGCAGGTCTAGGCGGTGCCTGGTTTTTTTTTTCCCTTAATTTTTTTTTTTTTCCCTGCTGCACGGGTTCGCGGAACGAGATGGCGTTCTAGACAGGGTCCGGAAGCGATGCGTATGGAACTCGGCGCCGAGTCGGGGAACCGCAAGCTGGTCACGGATGGGACAAAAAGGATAAGCTGGATTAGCCGCAGTGGCAATGGGCCGCGCAAATATTGGACGCAGCAGGGCTGGAGAGTTACGGAGGATGGAGCACGCCGTGGCCGTTGAGCTGCAGCATGGAGGTACCTGGAGTCGGTATAAGCGCGCTCCGGTGCGGTGAGTTGAGCTGCGATGGATGCTGGCGGTACCTGGAGTGGAGTGGAACTACAGGAAAGGGCTTTTGCAAGGTTGGGGCCAAACGCGGAGACGGGGCCAAGAGAGAGTTTAGTTTGTCGCGCACTCTGGTCTGGTGCTAGCACTTGGGTCGCATGAGCTGCTTCTGGCCGTGGCAAGGCAGCGGGCTTGTCTGGGCTTCTGGGCTTGAAGTCAAAGAGTCGATAGGCTGTATGCTCACATCAGAGGTGCAGTACTGACAGCATCAAAAGGTACGCTGGTACATGTCCCAGGCCACCCGAGACAACAGGCTTCAGCCGTGCTGGCCGCGCTCTCAACGGCCGTCTTGCCGTGGCTCAACCACCACAAAGCGCTAGGGGCTCGAAGCCGGAGACGGCCGCATGAACTAAGACTCAGGCGATGGGCAAGCACACGTGTGCTGCGGCGGCACGGGATAATGTCGGTTTTGATACTAGGGAAAGGAGCAGCAACAGACAAGCAGAGATGCTATTCACTTGATTGGCTGTGATGCATCATAGCGAACAATCAAGAGAGATTTAGTAATTTTTATTACCATGGGCTCTTTTTTGTTCCCTTGGAGGCTGATAGTCGGGGGCGTCTTTCTGGTAATGGAGTTGACGACATCGGATACTCAAAATGGAAGCTTGCAAACAAGAATAACCTCGCAGCTTAACCGAGAGCTAAATCAGACAACTCTCCAAGAGGCTTCAAATACTATTAACAACAACAAATGATGACCATCTTTTTGTTCTCAATGTTTTATTATTTACAATAAAATCATTTACCCGTGGTCTGGCCTTCCGATGCCAACATACACGCTCATGTCTCTATAGTTGCCTTGTAACTCCGGAGGTGTAGGCCTACGTCGATTCAGTTTGGTGGGAGAGCACTGCATGCACGTATCAAACCCCCTGTTTTCCCGCGCAGGCGAGCTGCACCCGATCCCTAGCTGCCGCCCTTCAATGACGACGGCTAGGGCTGTGTACCTACTCTATACAAAGCAATGATGAGCGCTGAGATGGGCAGCGGATGATATGATTGAGGCTGAGATTCCGTGTTGTATGCGTCACGACAGACAGGTGATCAAGCTTACAGGCAGCAGCTTATGAAGTATGACTGAATCATCACTTCGGCGGTAATCTGTACCTTATCGACATGTCTCTTTGGGATTTGCCGTTTAGGCACAGCTAGGCAAGCTGATCTAGATGGGCATCGGCAGAGGTGACGTACTCAGAGGTACATTGTAGATTCTAGTAGAGTGTACATCTGTACGGTATACGTTCGTGTAGTCTAGAAGCCTTCCATCCAATCACCAGGAACCGATATGCCGTCTGATGATACATGCCATGGCCCCATTCAGAAAGGGCTGCAGGAGGCTTTCCGCTGCTAAGGGACTCTATTGCCGGGCAAAACTGCACGCGTGCATGATATTTGCTTCGTGTCAATAGCAGTGCTGGTAGGCATTACATAGCACATGCAGCTGAGAAATACGGTGAGGAAGTCGGCCGCGTTTGATTTGCATCCCTTGCAGCCAGAGAAAGAAGATGATCCAACGAGAGGCAAGAGTTTTGCCACGCCTTTTAGGCTTTTCGGGTGAAGCAGTTCTATTTTCGGGGCGCGACCTTTCAGGGACCGTATTATGCATATCAAGAGTACGGCTTTGACGGCATAGGAGATGCCAGGGAATGTGTGAGAGACGCAGCTGAGCTGTCACCCGTCTCCGTTTGTCTACATATTGCAAGGAAGCAGTACTAGTATGTACTGCTGCTAGCACGAAACATCGTTGGGATTCAAAGCAAGGAGCGTATAGCAAGTAAAACAAGAAAGCTGCCATATTCTGCTCTATAGACTACCTACCACCTGCGGCATGAAGGATTTCCTCTTAGTCAAGACAGCACATTATTTCGCAGTGGCGTCAATAGCTACTAGACTAAGCGGACCGCTGTAGCTGGCGCCATCCCGGTGGCCTCAGCGCCGCAACCCCTCACTCGCTCCCCGTTTCGCCCCGCCATGGCAGCTGGACCTGTCGACCTCATCGCGGCTGTCGTGGATTCTTGGACAACTTTGCTCTTCTTCCTCTGCGAAGGCGCATCGCATCTGCAGCGTCCGAGCGGACTGTCCGTCTGCCCGTCTTTCTGCATCTTGTCCACCATGAGCTCCTCAGGCCGGCAGCAGTAAATATACCTACCGGGTTCCCTTAGGCGGCTATAGACTTGGCCGGACCCCATCCAGGCCGTATCCACGCTTTGAACCCGCTGCTACGATCAGGCTATTTCTCATGTGCCGCTCGTCTGCTGGCATCAAGGCAGCTTAGATCGCATACATACGCCCCACAAAGTTAAATCTTTGCTTGCAACAGCAGCCAAGCGTGTCGTCCGTCATAGCCGATGCGAGGGCGCTGAGAGCTTCGCCAACCTCGACTGCAATCGTTGATTTCCCCTCTATTCTATATACTGTTACCCAGGTACACGTATCATATCAGCCTGCCTGTCCTGAGAGAGCTGCGCATCACTTCTCGTCAAAGACAGACTCAATCTCGCCCTCACTTGTCTCACGCACCAACTTGCCTCTTCAGGAAGACCCGAGGTGCCAAGCGCAGCCATGGAGGAAAACGGTGGTGGGCAGACCCCTGAAGACGCCTCCGTCGCCGACGAGCTTATTTCTCCAATTGGTGAGTCAGAAGCAGCCAGAGCTGTTGGTCTCTTTTTCTGTCTTGTGTTGCTGCCAGCACCTATTTTTCACCTCGCCGGTACACGTGCTGCTTCCAGTGCCTGTCGTTGGCTCGGAGTTTTTGCAGTCGCTTTTGGCAAAGCCTCTTCCTTGATGCGAACCCCTGTCAGCCTTCTTCTCTTCGCACCACCTGTGTGACCTCGTCCATGGGCATCACGATTGTCGTGGCCACACACTTCGATGCCACTCACTCCAGATGCCGTTGGTCAGTGCGACTGAGTGTTTGGCTCCGAACCGTGTGACTCCTTGTCGCCCCCCTTTCATCGTCTGTTGCCCCCCACCGTCTCATCTCTCTCATCTCTCATTCATTACGCCTTCGTCCCGTCTCAACGTCGCTTCTGCCTCCCATTGTCGCTGCAGGCCAGCATGTATATGCCACTCTGATGATAGTATCTTCAGGAGCTGGTTACTATGTATATACTGCCATTAGCGTCTGCTCTGCTTGTTGAAACATCATGTTGGATGCTCTCCTGTATTCCATACTTCCTCCCATTAGTACCTCGCTCTTGCAATATGTGACTTCTTGAATGCGGCTTGGCATCCTTTATGCGAAACGCCATCCCATTGCATACAGGTGATGTTTTTTATCTGTACTAACTAGCTGCATAGGATATGCAAATTCATCAAAATGTGGCTATTGTGGCATCACTGGACACAGTCAGTTTCTCACCAACCCAGAGTTCTTTTTGGTGAACTCGATCAATTGTTTGCTCACCAAAGCTGACCTCTTTGCTGGATGCAGGCTTTTCGTATTATGCGAATGCTGCTTCTCTTAGCCCTCAGCTGTATCTCACTCTGCTCGATCGCTGCTGGAGACGATCTGGAAAACTATTGTATCGTCCAAATCAGCGCGTTTCATGTTGCCCTCATTACACCATTCGCTTAGACTCAGATCAGTTTTATCCAACAAGAGGTCAGCGCCAGACCATTAACCGTTTCAATAAACATGTACTGGGCGAAAAATACATTAAAGAAGCTGCTCGTCTCCATCCAAGGTCGCGCGAAGAGACAAAGAAGCGTGACAATGAGTTTTCGCTAACAGAGCGCATTCATGAGGCTGAGATTGGTCAAATCAAGATACCTCCTGAGCCGGCTCACAAGTGGACTGTAACGCTTGAAGAAGACACTTTTACTAAGGAGAAATATGAGGTCTATGCAAATTATCAGCGAGTTGTCCACGGAGATGGGCCTAATGACAGATTACCGGAGGGTTTTCGACGATTCCTCTGCGACTCTCCTGTGCAACGTCGGACAATGGTTGGACCCGACGGGCGAAAGCGCCGCTTAGGATCCTACCATCAGTGCTACCGCCTAGACGGCGTTCTAGTCGCTATAGGAGTGCTTGACTTACTGCCGCAATGTGTCAGCTCTGTTTACTTCCTTTACCATGAAAGCATTCACAAATTCGCCCCTGGCAAGCTGGGAGCTCTCTATGAAATCTCGCTCGCGATTGAAGACGGATACCGATGGTGGTACCCTGGGTTTTATATCCACAGCTGTCCCAAGATGAGATACAAAATAGACTACGGTCCACAGTATATCCTTGACCCAGATACCCTGGAATGGCGATTTTTGGATAAGAGCATTTTGGATATTCTGGCCAGGGATACTTATACTAGCCTATCGGCTGCCGACAGCCTTGGAGGATCTGAGCTGCATTCTGCCGATGCTCTGAGCATAGACGACTCTGCTGGAAAAGATCAAAAATCTGCATCTTCGGGCGAAAACTCGGAAGATTCTGATTCGGATGAAGACAGTGACATGACCTACAAATCCCTCTTCCAGTCCGGAATGCCAGGCATTCCCTCTGTCCAGGACATGGAACAATTCGATCTGGACCACATCGTTTTGCGGATTTTTCCTACAGGCCCGCTGTTTGAGACGTCAGACCTGGTTGGCTGGAGGCATAGTAAACTAGCAGAGCCGTCAAACGTAAAGCATAGCATTGCGCAATTGATAGCTGCCGTGGGTCCTGATTTGATGGACCGCATTTGCTTGGATTTGGTACGCCGAGGCTGAGTTTCTCTTTAGAGATTGTTTATTTTTGCCATTTAATACAGCGCTCCATAAGCGTGGTTTACATCTGGGTCGATGATTGGTTGCACTGCAAGGAGAATAGGATGTTATGGATTCCCAGCGGGCTCTTGCAAATGAATAATGATTATTTCTTTAACTCACTACAACTCGATTTGTAATCTCATAAACTCTGTGAAACGATAGTAGTAAATTCATAATCCAGTTTACGTAGTTAGACTTTACAAACTGCATATAGATTAGGGGCAGCCAGATACAAAGACACGCCAAACAATGAATTCAAAGGTATGGAAGGAAACTACAGAGAGCTAAGCAACATCAGAAATGACCGAGAAGCCACAACTGGTAGTTACCAGCCCATTGTGTTGTATCAAGCTACACTGCAGTCGAACAACTACCAAGCCTAAAGTTTCACATCCCGCAAATTTATAGCCATTTTATTCCTCAAGAAACTGTACAGCCTGCTTTGCAAACTTTTCAGCGTACTGATAGTGGGAAGCATGGCCGCTGTTTGGGTAAACGAGCAGTGTAGCATTAGGCAGCTTCTGCTGAACTCTGAACGAGTTGAGAGTCGGAATCATGAAATCGTTCTAAAGTAATTTTCCAATTAGTTCTTGTTATGAGCGTGTGTTTATACACGCGTTTCAGTTTTAGAGAGCATGATTTCACTTACCGAGCCATTGGCAATCAAGACAGGAATATCAATCTGCTCCAGCCTGTCATACGCACCCTCTGCACCGCGGCTTGCCACCGGATCGGCCCACTTCTCCAGGGCATCTGCCTGCGCTTTCAATCCTGCTCCTCCATCCGCGTAACCAGCGGAAAGCCAGTCGCTAGGAACTTCTCCGCTCGTGGTCTCGTTTCGCTCTTGAATCCGAGCCCACCATTCCTCGGCTGCCTTGTCGCCCACGGGATTTTGCGGGAAGAAGAGCACCTTCATGGCAGCCAGCCCAGCGTCTGCGGCAGCAGCATGAGGGATGTAGTCGTTTGGAGTCTTCTCAATACCTGGGCCTTCACTTGTTCCGGTTCCGACGAGGATGAGTTTTCGGACCTTGAGCTTATTGGGATCGGCATTCAGCGTCATCATCTGGGCCACGTAGCCTCCGAGGGAGAAGCCAAGGAGGTCGACTTCCTTGACATCGATTAGAGACAGGAAGTTGAGCATGTCGTCTCCCCACTCTCGGAAGTTGTTGGCGACGATGCCGGTGCTCAGTCCGACACCGACGTAGTCGACGAGGATGACTGGTCTGGAAGCTGCGATGCTGTTGATGAGAAGAGGATCCCACTTGTCCATGACGCCGCGGAAATGAATGAGGAAGAGCAACGGAACGCCGCTGGAGGCTCCGAAGCGGCGGTAGGCTATCTTGCCATCGCGGTAGGGAACGTAGCTTGTTTTGGCAGTTTGATGAGTCGTCATTTTCAAAGATGTAGGTGTTTACGGTTATAGAAGAAGCTGAGTTAAAACGTAAGATATGGTAGGGACTGGATGTGCTTCTAGGGAAATGTATTGCTTTTATAACTATATTCAACATACTTATGGATTGTCTGACGCACTTACAGACATGGATAAGAAGCATTCACGGGATTGGATAGGAAAGAGCAGCGGAATTCCGCTAGTGCCTCTCAATCAGGGATAGGAATTGCCATTGTAGTAGAAAAGGTAACTTACTTTTTGCAGTTTAGTGAGTTGTCATTCTTGAAGTTGATGGAATAATGTTTATCGAGGAAGGCTATTCTATGATGTAGGATTGATTATGAAGCGAATATTTTGAAAGCCGTAGCTTCGTAGACCTCTTAGTTGTCACAGCTTGCTTGGAGAATATTGATTTATCCAGCATATTTTCAGAACTTTCTCCGACCATGAGTACTCTAGCGTTGGATGATCTGTTGATTTCAAACCATAATTCCTTGTCTAGATAGCCTAAATAAACACGATAGGCGAGTTGTCTCAGAATGTCATAGCCTTGCTTTGTGAGTGCGGAGATGTATATTTAGTAGCACTTGCGGTATTTCGGACGAAAAGCAAGTAATATATGTCCGCCGTTTCCCCTAAAAATACCGTAATTGCCGCAGGAGGAGGACATACAGAGAATCCTACCCGTGCTACTTAGCAAGTTGTAAGGGCTTTCCTGTTTTGTACATTACTCGTTAACACTAGCCTAAGTGGAACAGTTTCAGCAATGTTATAAGGACACAATCAATACAGTATTCTTTAGTCTCCGAGGAGTTTCCAGATGTGACTTTGGCTAGCGGTGCCGAAGCCTACTAATTTCTACACATATGGCGTTTCGATTTGAGCTAGGATCACTGATGTACAATAATATATATCAAAATATTTACCCTTTGAATCAAGGCCCAATACTGAGTGACCTAGCGACGATTAAAGTACAGCAAAATTCTGACTCAGCACTAAAATGATTTTAGCATAGATACATTCTCGAAATAGGATCTTGCACTGAAAGGAGTTGATTTAGCTTAAATGAGAGGAAGATCACCTCGTTTGACAAAAGGGCAGACGCTGATTATTAATCGTTGCAGAGTATTATAACTCAAAAGAGGCAAACGCATGGGGCCTTGACTTATCAAGCTAAACTGGCTGGTTGCATTGCTGTATAAGATTACTGATCTTGAAAGATATTACTGATCTTGGAATGGAATTACTGATCTTGAAACGGGATTATTGATCCTGAACGGGATTGGCTGATCTGGAGCTGGTATACATCGAAACAGGGCTGAAGCTGAGGCTCATGCAAAAGATGATGAAAGTAATTGATCGCATAAGCACCGATTTGTAATGCGTAGCATCATGATTCATCTGTAAACGTTGCATGTGCGCGTACAAACAGCAAATGTACCCTGTTATGTTGATCACGCTGCGGAGAGTGCAGAAAGAAAGAGTGTGATAAAGGGAGAAGCGAAGCCACATGTACTTTTGTCAAATTGGCAAATGGCTTCTGCAATATTGGGTCAAGACTGAACATGGATTTTGCATCTCAATTCAGAGCTGTTTTTCAAGTAAATAGCATACAGCGTCCGTTGAATTGCTGCTTCTTTGCGGCTATCAATGATAGCCCATTTCCGCCGCTTAGAAGCTTAGTTTATAGTACATGCTGATAGGTAGCACGCATGTAAGCTACGTAAGCTTAAAGGTTGGCATCGTCAACAAATGTGAGCTTCAGTTGATGGTGGCAATAAGCAATCAATTCAACAAACCATCATATCAAACCTCACATGTTAACATGGCAGCATAAAGTTTTAAGGTTAAACGTAGATACATAAGACTCAGACGGCAAGTACAGCTAAGGCTGAATGCATTTGTCTCACAAACGGACCCACCCCCGCATCATATCATATCTTATCGCTCACCTAGGTGAGCTACCCGCTACAACTTTTTTGTTCACGTCCAAAAACCTTTGTCCCCAAGACCTCGATACCCAACTCTGCGATCTCGCGCCACGACCACAATTGTCGCTACACCGCAACCTCAATCTCAACACCCCCATGGACGCGCGGTGAACAATGGCCAACCAGCAAACCCTCCTGTCCCCCGCCGAGCTCGCCTACCTCCACACCTCCCTCTCCCTCAGCCCGCCCATCCGCCCCGACGGCAGGACATCCAAGCAGTTCCGGCCGCTCACCGCCGAGACGGGGATCCTGCCCGGCACAAATGGCAGCGCACGCGTCTGTCTAGCCGATGGCACAGAGGCCATTGTGGGCGTCAAGGCCGAAATTGAGAAGACGGTGGATCTGCTGGGCGGAGAGCATTACCAGGAGTACGTCAAGAGCGCGAGCGGCGTGGGAGGCGGCGATGCGGAGGAGGACAGGCGACAGGCAAGGGGAGAGTGGCTGGAGATGACGGTGGAGATTCCGGGATTGAGAGACGACGATGCCGGGACGGTGTTTTTGGCGGAGCTGCTGAGGGAAGCGCTGCTTGCGGATGGGGAGTTTGCGAAGAAGCTGTGGATTAATAGACGGTTTCACTGGAGGCTGTATCTTGATGTGAGTTTACGAAGCCTGATTGTTCTCTGATTAGACCAACAGCGCCTGTCATGATAGAGAAAAAGTGTATGCTAACACGTCTCGCAGATCATTCTGATATCACCGCCGCTGTCATATCCCCTGCCTCTCCTGTCCCTCACAACACATCTCGCCCTCCTCTCAACAAGACTACCACGCCTCAAGTCAGAAGGCGACGAAGACCCCATGTTCGACGACGACTGGGAAGCCTCGCCATTCCTTTACCCTCGCCAAGGCGCAGCCGCGGGCTCAAGGCCGCCCATTACGCTGCTGGTCGTTGCAGTGGGAGACAGCATTCTGTTCGACCCGTCCAAAGAGGAGCTTGCCGTTGCAGATTCCGCACTGGCGGTGTCGCTGTGCGAAGTTAGGACGCAAAAGGCAGATGAGACCATGGAGGTGGACTCTGGGCGCGAGCTGAGACTGGTGTCGATGCGGACTGTCGATCCTCCGTCGAGGCTGACACCGCCTGGGGTGCCTAGTACGGGCAATTTGGCGGCCAGCGGGACGTTTGATCCGGCGTCACAGAAGAAGCAGCAGCAACAGCAAAGAGTGGAGGAATACCCTCAGGAGGGTGTTTGGAAGGCACCGCTGGGCGGAACCAGATTTGCCGTCTTGGATAGCATCATACAGGCAGTCTTGGAAAAGGGAGGCGTTGCAGACGAAGTTTTGGATGGCTTGGAGGGAGTAGACTTGTCATAGAACGAATGCTTTACGGATCTTGCTTGGGTTGGGATTTTTGCTCTTATAATGGTACATCATATTGTGGTCTCACTAGTATTGTGAGAGAGAATAGCTAATGCCTAATGTGATGGGGCACAAAAAAATCTTAAAAGTTACAATAGTAGGGGAGGACAAGCATATATATCTGGCTTTCCTGCCCCATCAGTCAATGCACATAGAATGATCTTGATGGATGATTGATCAAAAAATGCCCAGCCACTTCTTCTTCTGCTCCGCTGGGGCTTCGGTCTCGGGCTTTGGCGGCAGTTCACGTCCCATGGCAGCAGCCTCGAGTTCCTCCGCGGGCTTTTCGTCGTTCTTGCCGAAAACCGCGGCCACGGGATCCATGGGCTCGATGCCGTGCATCTTCATAAAGTACCTCCGCTTGGCAACGTCGTCGATGTGGCGGTTCCGGTGCTCGGCAGCCTTGAGAGCCTTGTCCTTTTCGTGCATGAGGATGACGTTCTTCCACTGGGAGAAGAAGTAGGTGGGCTGTTGCCACAGGTCTGAGATTGGGGGCACGAGATCCTTGAAGGGGGAGTTGGTGGCGTAGTTCATGAAGAAGGTGTACACGCCCATGGCCAGCAGCGCGCCCTACGCGGTTCAAAACATGTCAGTCAACGCACTCACCCACGAGTGAAAATTCGCACACAAATCCCTACCATGGTGATGAACGTATGCAGCAGCCGGCTGTGCCAGAACCAGTGTGTCCACGTTCCCTGCGGCGCCATCAGCCCGGGATAGCTCTTCTTGTTTTGGGCAGCAACCTCCTCCTCGGTCAGCGGCGGGCCGTAGTGCTTCGGCAGCGAGTTCCTCTTGAGCCGGGATCCATGCGAGGGCGGGTTGAACTTGGCCGGCTTCTCCAGCACGATGGGCTTGTCGGTCGACACGAAGCGGATGTGGACGTTTTGCGAGAGGGGGATCCTGATGCCTCGCCAGAGCGGTCCCTGCAGCGGCAGCAGGAAGCGCGGGATGACGGCCCTCGTCACCATTGTGGCGGTGATGCAGAAGAGGAGAAGATCTGCTGTAGTAAATATCTTTGATCAAAAAAAATGGCTAAGAGAGGAAAATAACAACAACAAAAAACAGCCGCCAAAAGCTGTTGGCAACTTTTTTTTTTCTCGGGCAGCCTCTGCTATGAAGCTGCTTCTCTACAAAGTTCCCACCAAAAAAAATAGCGGGATGTCAGGCCCAAAAAAAACGGAGACCTTTCGCGAACCCCACCCCAGAACAGGAAGAGAAAAAAAAGAAAGTGGAGGGCAGGCAGCCTGCTTCAGCCGACTTTTCTCCGGGCAGAAAACGCGGATGGAAGGAAAATCCGGTGGAGCCGGGAAATCCAGCGAGAGAGAGAGAACAAAGAAAAGTCCCCTAGTCAGGAGCTGTGGCGCCGCCCGAAATTCTCTCGCCCTGGTGGCCCGACTTTACCCGGGAGCAATCGCCCGATCAGTGAGCCTGACTGTGTAATTGCTGGCATCTGATTGGCCAGGCACGAGCCACATCTGTGGCTGATCACCGCCGGTTTGCTGTGCAGCCGGGCATTGTGTCATAAACTTTTTTTTTCCTTGAAATTCTTGGCTCTCCTTCTTTTTTTCCTTCTCATTACTTCTCACTTCTCCTATTCATCTTCAACCCTTAAGAAAATTTAGTTTCCAAAGTAGACTTCGGTTCTTCTTTGGATTACTCCTGTTTATATTCATTTCTTAACGACTCTTTTGTCTTTTCACATACCCATACTTCAAAATGGCTGGTGGTAAGTTGTTGCGCACTATCAATCCGGTTTGCCGAGACCTGTCCGAGGAAGGAGGCGAGAAGCCATTGAGCCGGGCCACGATGGTCGACGACGGAGACGATTGGTGTTTTGGACTTGTCGAAGCATGAGAACGCTCGGGAGAATTCTTTTCTTGCGATTTGGGTTGTCGTGTCGAGCAAAAACGCTGCCTGGTGCAGTGCGTCATTTTCACTTGCCACCTGCGCATGATGATGTCCGCCACTACGATGCTTCACTCAAGTCCAGACATGCCTCGTCCTTTGGCCGTCGACTCTGCGCCATAGCGCTCACTGGAATCCTCCGCTCTACTTCGTCGCTGTCTTCGCAGCCTGGAACCTCTTCACCACAGGAAAACACCATGCTAAATCATCTCTCCAGGTGACGCTAAGAAGGGTGCCAACCTCTTCAAGACCCGTTGTGCTCAGTGCCACACCGTCGAGAAGGACGGTGGCCACAAGATCGGCCCCAACCTGCACGGCCTCTTCGGCCGCAAGTCTGGTACCACCGCCGGCTACAGCTTCACCGACGCCAACAAGAACAAGGGCGTTACCTGGGACGACAAGACCCTGTTCGACTACATTGAGAACCCCAAGAAGTACATTCCCGGCACCAAGATGGCCTTTGGTGGCCTCAAGAAAGAGAAGGATCGCCATGACCTCAACGCGTAAGTTGATTCTGACTTTACCTAAAAGAAAACTCCAATGCTAACGATTTGCGCAGCTACCTCAAGGAGGCTACCGCTTAAGCGATGAATGACCAAAAAACAGTATTGTAATGACAGAGATATCAATAGACGGGGTGCGGCGATTGTACTATAGACATATTAGAATAGTCAAAGCATCATCACTGTGCTTGTATAAATAATATCCAACTCCGCTTTTATAGGCGACCAGACACTATGAGCCATCTGTTCTCACGAGACTTTTCGAATTTCGAGCAAATGTGCGGTTGGTGGGGTGTTTTGGGCAACCAGCTTTTGAGAAGCCGCCCGACGGTAGTCGGCATGAATCATCCCGAGTAGCGTTTTGCCGAACGTCACAGCGACTTAAAAATCTCTAGGTTGTCATGCGGCCAAGGTAGTATTGCAGTCGATCGAACGATGCACGCAGGAGAAAGAGCTGTACTACTACCCCAAAAGGTAGATCAGTCCAAATCAGACCAAAAAGGAAAACAAGAAGACAAGATGCCTGTACGTAGTTCCTTCTACGCAAATCTGTACCATGTCTATGTGCGTGCGCTTGGTATTATCTACATGTTGTATATCCAAAAACTCCCCCTTTCCCCCCAGGCTGTCGACTTTGCAGCTTTATTTCATCTACTCCCCCTTTCCGAGCTTCCTGTCCAGCTTCCGATACGAGTCCGGGTTCAGCACGCTGCACCGCGTATTCTCCAGCGCATACTCCCAGTCCTCCTCGTCAATCTCCCGCGCCGTCTTCTTGCCTAGCATGAATTTCCTCAGCGCACACTCCGCGGCCTTGATGTGCAGCCCGCCGAGATCTGCGCCGCTAAAGTCTTTACAGCGCGGATCCAGAGCCACGGGAGTGAGCCTGGCTAACTCGGCCTCGCTGGCGTTGACGTGGGCGGTTTTGTAGATGGCGCGGAGAATGTCTGCGCGCTCTTCAGGGGTAGGGAGATCTACAAAGAGGCGCACGCTGAGGCGGCCCGGTCGGAGCATTGCGGCGTCGATCATGTCGGGCCTGTTGGTCGTGCCCATGACGTAGATCCCTGAGCGATCTTGGGCGCCGTCGAGCTCTGTGAGCAGAGCGTTGACGACGCGGACGCCAGCGTCGGTGGAGGCATTGTCTCGACGGGGCACGAGGGAGTCGATTTCGTCAAAGAAGAGGATGCAGGGCGTTGAGGAGCGGGCGCGCTGGAAGAGCTCTCGAACGGCCCGCTCGGACTCGCCGACGTATTTGTTCAGCAGTTCGGGTCCATTGATGAGGATGAAGGAAGCCTGTGCCTCGTTGGCGACGGCCTGAGCAACGAGTGTTTTACCACATCCAGGGGGGCCCCAGAGGAGTGCGCCGGCAGGACGCCTGAGACCGAATTCTTGGTAGAGCTCTGGATTCTTGATGGGGCCAATAATGGACATGTGTAGCTGCTCGCGTACGTTCTCCAGGGCGCCGACTTGGTCCCAGGTGACGCTTGGGATCACGGTGAAGCCCTCTCTCCGGAGAGAAGGCGTGAAACCCTTGATGGCGAGTCGGAAGTCGTCGAGCGTCAAAGGCTCTATAGGTAGGGTTGTGAATGCGGGCTGTCTCAGATCTAATGAGATGGTGTCTGACACATCCATGTTGTCTTTGCGGGGAGGTCGGGTAAGGAGCTCTAGCTGTCGCCCTTCTGGATCCTCGGTATTGAAGATTCGCTCCTGAGCTGCCTGCTCTGCCAAGGTTGTGACGATGACCATGTCTGCACCGACAAAGCCATGTGTCATCTTTGCTACCTCTGCAAGATCCAGGCTATCAGATAGTTGCTTGTCTCGCGTCACCACTCTGAGAATGTCATGCCGAGCCTCCTGATCTGGCACTCTCATCTGGATTGATCTTTCGAATAGGCCGGCTTCGAGCGCAACGGGGTCGACATCGGTTAATCTTGATGTTGTCGCCATGGCAAGAACATTGGCTTGTTCCTGTTGAACCCTCTGCATCTGTCGCGTGATTTGGTTGAGCACTTTTCTACCGTGCTCGTTGTGGTTTGTGCCTCCCGGCTTCGGAATGTGCCAATCTAGATCCTCGATCAAGACGATGCTGGGGGCCAGGCCAATGGCTGTATCAAAGGCCTCGGCCAAGCTCTTCTCCACGCGCTCCGGATCTTCGAGACAGCCGTTTAATGTGATTATTGGCACGTCGAGATTCGCCGCCACGGTACGGATAAGTGACCTTTTGCCTGTCCCTGGAGGCCCAAACAAGAGCATTCCGGGCACTCTTCTCCAGCCATTTCCTTCGTAGAGCTCTGGACACTTGAGCAAGTATCTTGTTTGGCGAAGTAAATGACGGTGTATTTCGCCAATGCCTCCCAGGGGTAGTGGCTCTTCCAATTGTTCGACCTTGAAGCGGGTAGACTTGGGCGACTTCTTTTGTACCGTTTTCTCTTGTCTATCGGCTCTCGCTGTACCTTTGACTGCGTCGCCGTTGATTGCTGCTTCGGTAGCAGTATCAACGCCGCTCGTTGCGCCGTCCTTGTCTTCGCCATCGATTTGAATCCGTCGTTTCTTGGCCGCAGGCTGCTCAGTGGTGGCTTGGGGCGCAGACTCGACATGCCAGTGTTTTGTCAATTGGCGGTTCAGCAGGAACCGATCGTCGTCTACTTTCTTCGATTCCATTTCCTCAATGGCTGCTTCTGAATCCTCTGAATCTTCCAGCTCCTCCTTACGAAATTGTAAAACTCGGTCTATAGAGTCTTCGAGCGGGCGTTTCTTCTGTCTGCTAAGGCTGGAGTTGGATTTCTTGATGGCGTCGTATGCGGCGCTGACGGTCTTGAACGGCTTGCCGTCATTGTTGTCTTCCATCTTCTTGATGATTTGATATACATCTCGGTCAAGACCTTGGCGAAGGTTCAGCCGAGACTTGAAATTTGGCGCCATGTTGCCTGCTGGCGGCCTTGTCGCCTGTCTGATAATGAGGATGAGTGTTGATCGTTTGTCGGCGCAAAAAAATGAAAACTGCGCCGTAAATTTAGCACGCACCAATATAGAGATTAGTACCAGAGCTAATTTTTTTTAGTACTCACCCAACGAGCCAGATTACGGCATAGTAGCACTTTTTTTGGCACATATTGTATCAAGAGTAGGTAATGACATAGAAGAATGATCAACATAAAAGAAGAGACTTGGAGTTAAAACTGAGCAAAGAATGATTATTGTTGTTGCAAAAGAGTATATCGTCCATTTCCATGCCACACATCACGGCTTACTCAATTTGAGTTAGCAGCTGTGCAAATCTCAGGCTTAGTGAGATTCCCTATCATAATCCCTGTCTATCGATAAAGCTTTCGGCGCCACATGATACAGCGAGACAATGACGACAAGGACCCTCGTCATCCGCCAACTTCGTCCCTTGTCACTTTTCTATCGCTACTACTATTTCACTCCCAGTCTGCGGACTCACGGTCGATCAACGAAGAAGCGCACGGCCGAGTCCGTAGCATAGAAATCGCTTCACAATGGGCGGCAAGCAGAGCAAGATTACCGATCAGGACAAGTAAACGAAACCCTCTGTCACGCGCCCGCCATTTGCCGACCTCGCACGCTAACTGAGAGAACCCCCCAGGGCGATCCTGGACATGAAGATCCAGCGCGACAGGCTACACCAGTACCAGCGTCGCATCACCGTCCTGACGAACAAGGAGACCGAAATCGCCAAGCAGCTGCTCGCAAAGGGCGACAAGAAGCGCGCGCTGCTTGCGCTGCGGCGGAAGAAGTACCAAGAGTCGCTGCTGTCCAAGACGGATGCGCAGCTGGAGCAGCTGGAGAAGCTCACGGCCAGCGTGGAGTTTGCGCAGATTCAAAAGGACGTGATATTCGGTCTGCAGCAGGGCACAAAGGTGCTTTCGGAGATTCACGCGGAGATGGGAGGCATTGAGCACGTGGAGAAGCTGATGGAGGAGAATGCGGAGGCGATTGCATATCAAAATGTATTTTCCCATACTAGTTTCTTTTCTGGTTTCTTTATTATGCTGACTTTGCGTTTTTACAGGAAATTAGCGAAATGCTCGGCACTCGTATCACGGCGCAAGACGAAGAAGAAGTCGAAGACGAGCTAGCCGCGCTAGAAGCGGAGATGTCTGGCGTCAACCAGAAACTTCCTACAGTCCCGAATGCGCAGCTTCCTATTTCGGAGAGGCCGACAGCGCAAGAACAGGCGCAGGAGAGCAGACCGGAGAGACAGGCGATGCTGGCATCTTGAGTTGATACGAGATGAGGTTTTGCTATGTCTGGTATTGGAGCATGGTGGTTACTTAGACACTTTGGGCGTGGTTATATGCTTGATGATAGATGGCAACAATGGCACCATAGCGAGCACGGGAAAGGCGTTTTGATATTCTTATTCTTTTTTTCTTCACATCTCTCTTTGTACGCGCTAGCACACATTCTCTTTGCTTTACTTGTTATTTTTCTCCAGTATATACGATGGGCCTCTTACCGGAGTATTTATACCTTTTATATCTTCAGGTACCGTATTTGGAAATGAGCTTCTTCATGATTGACATGGCCCCTCCACGGTATCCCGACCCGAAAATCGAATAGTGGTTTAGATGGTGGTATCTACAGAACGTCTTTAGCATCCTTCCCTTCCATCTTTATCTGTGTTTTAGAGAGCTGCATCCGGAAACACTTACAGCTCGTAGAGCGAGACTCGATCATCCCACTCCTCTACTGGCTCTGCTTTGGGAACCAACTTCTCATACTCTCTCCAAAAGGAGCTGCCAAAGCCTCCAAACATGTTCATGATGCCGAGCTCGTACTCTGAGTGGCCATAAACACAGGAAGGGTCAAAGACAACCTCTTCGCGACCGCCCTTTCCGGCAATCTGGCCTGCGGAATGGTTTCCACTCCAGAGATCGCCGTGTATCACCACCGGTGTGATGCTCATCCGGTCATCTCCAACAAGCCGCGGGACAACCTTGCTAGCAACCTTTTCCACCATGTCGGCGGCCTCGCCATCCGGCCCATGGTTTTTTACAATCTTTTTCATGATGCAGCGCAGTCTGTTCTCGGCATAAAAGTCTGCCCAGGATGACTTCCAGGAGTTGTCCTGCTCCGTATCCCCGCAGCATGTCGTGACGGGGAAGCCAAACATGGGAGAGTCAAAACCCTCTGGGATGGGGGCGGGTGTCGTATGGAGCTTGGCTAGCTTTGCTGCAAAGGAGACGCCGGAGCCATTTGAGTCGGAGTAGCCTAGCTGGAGGAAATCCGTGGCGAGGAAATATTTGTTGGATTGCTGCATGGGGCCATGGCAGTATGACTTGGGGCAGAAGTTGGGGACAGCGTTGTGGATGGCGTTGAGGGAGGCATGTTCGCCTGTGCAAGTGAGAGATGGCGTGTGTTAGCCCTGTTTGAGATGGAAGCTTAGAGAGGGAGATAAAATTTGAAAGGCTAGGAAAAAAAGCTATTTCATTACCCTCAAACATTATTCTAGCACCCTCGCCAGAACTAGTCTTGACGAAGTAATCAAACGGCTGGCCGTCTTTCGTGGTTGAGAGCTTAAAGGTGGATGAGAAGCCTGATCCGCCGGCGGATGATATGGTGGTGTGACTGTTGTCCAAGCCCAGTGCAGTGACAAGGGTCGGCCGAAGGCTGTCAATAGAGAGCGGCATAATAGTACAATGGGTATAGAATGTACAATCTATAAATTCTAGCTGCTGTGAAGGGCGAATTATTAATGATGATATCTGCGTAAACTGTGAGTTGTTGTTTCGGCAGATGCGAATTGAAGTGACAAGGGTCGGCCGATGGCTGTCAATAGAGGGCGGCATAACAGTGCAATGGGTAGATTTGTAACTTTAGCTACCATGAAATGCGAATTATTAATGATGATATCTACGTGAACTGTGAGTTGTCATTTCGGCAGATGCGAATTGGAATGAGATGCATCTGCGCTATGCGTGACGTCAACGTGCTTCTGCATGACTTCAGTTTAAGTCACACTCACAGCCAGGCAGGATGCGGATACGCCGAAGACTGACAGATGCAACTTCACAAACATGTCACAAAACACCATGAGGACAATGGAAATGGAAATATTAATGTTCAAAAAAATAATATATGAAAAGTGTATTTGTAGGAGATGCTATCAAATTCTCAAGGGGGTATTCCAAAATTCCATCGCTAATTAAATCGCATCCAATATTATCCGTGTACTTCCCATTAATTACTCCCAAACGATGTCCCCTAATTTTTTGTTGTGTGGCAGTTTTTGCCCGGGCCTGGCGCAACCCAAAGTGGGGCCGGGCGCCCCCCGATTGATCGGCAAGAAGTGCCGTTTTTTTTTTCTGTGTGTGTTTTGCATTCGTTCGCTGAAAAGTGGAAAGCAAAAGAAAAAAAAAGCTTTTCAAGTGTATCTTCTATGATCCATGTAGACGAAATCCAGTTCTATAGTCTCTAAAATTCGGGCGTTCGAAAAAGAGTCTTGTGTGTGTGTGCGTGTCTTTTTACTGCTTGCCAGACGAAGTCGAGCTCCGGGGGCTGACTGGTCGAGACTGAGCTGGCGTAGGGCAGGCAGAGCTCCTGGACGATTTGGGATAGTCGAGCTCCTCGGCGGGCTTGTTGTAGCAGTAGTGGCAGGTGCAGACGACGACGGGGTTGATGGGAGGGCGAGGAGTGCAGTGGCGAGCCCACCAGCCCTGACCTTGAGAAGAAGGCATGATGATTGTGGTTGTGGTTGTGAGACTTGATAAGTCGAAAAGTTGAGTGCGAGGTTGATGAGGTTCGTTGAGTAAACCTCTTAGTTTGGTGTTTCTGACTTCTTCGTTTGAAGTGTGTAAGAATGAGAGTTCAGGTGTGTTTGATGCTTAAGAGGAAAGCTTGTTTGTTTGTTTGTTTGCCAGTGGGTTCTTGTCGATGAGTTCAAGAGTAAAAACCCACAAGAAACTGGGGAGATGAACAAGAGTTATATATCCTGGATGCTAGGAGTCATATGGCATAATAATAGAACTATTCAGAAAACTCTTTTCGCTTCTACTTACACGCTTCGCAATACCCGAACACTGCCGACAGGGCCAGCACACACGCCTCGCGCACACCCCCCCCCCCCCTGCAGCTCACTGACACGACACGGGAGCGCCACCAGATCTGAGTCTTTTCGGCGCTGTATCGGTATTTCGCAATTGCGACACCAGTAAATCTCGGGGCTAGCAAGGCGTTAGCACCACGCCGTCGTCGCAATGGGTACAATGCCGCAGTAACAGATGAAACTGTGACGCCGCACCGAAATCGAGAAGATACAGGAGGAAACAGCCAGTACAGACAGTTAGAGCTGTACTTGCATCACTGAAGTCTTACAAGGACTTCTGTGTCTATTGTTTTCTTATTCATCCGTGCTCGTCCGAATCAGCTGCGACGGCTAGGGCTAGGCAGGGCCAATGCCAAAACGGGCAGGGCAGCATTGGCCCGTTCGAGACAAGCTGCCGCACGGAGTGACTAAGCGAGGGTGACTAAGACCAGTTGGCGAGGTTCGAAACCAGCTATCGAAGTTGCTATGAAGTAATTGTGCAGTTGCCCGCGTCCGAAGTTGCGAGATTGCATAATAGCCCCCTTTCGTCATTCCAAATCAATAGGAAATGTTGATTAATTACTTAATTAACAGCGTCACATGGACCAACAAAGAAACTCGAGAAAAATTGGCGGCTTCCCCGTTCTTCGATGCATGCAATAGGTTATGTAAGCCTCTGTCCCAAAATCTGGGCACTGGCCACACGCCCCCCTGCAAGCACTGCCTTTCATCCGAATCAGCGCCCAACGCAATAACCGAACGACTTCCGAACGCCGGGCACTGAAAACTGCGAACCACGCCGTAATAACTCCAGGACTCTGCTATTCTAGACTGTATCATCCCAAATTATCTGGACCGCGTATCATGAAAAACGCGCTCTCCTATTGATGGTCGTTCCACAATCACCCGATTTTATGCTGTTCCTGAAGCCATCTCTGCTGTGCGATCTCCGTCATTTTCCGTAGATATGGGCACATATAATCGATTGGATGCCTGCCAAATGAAATCTGCGGTCCTTGCAAAGACTCAATCTCAAACTTGCTATCGTCGTGAAGCTCCACTGATTGCTGACATGGCGCCTCATTCTCCCTAAAGCATAACGAGCACTTCTAACGAGATACGAAAGCTCCGCTCTACTCGAATCAGATCATCCTCGTCTCATCGACTGGAAGCTTACGGACTGACTCCCCAACAAACACGACCGATCCCCGGGCTCTCAACTCAATAGGCCCCTTGGCTATCGCTTGGCAGAATTAAAAGTGTCTCTTTTTTCTTTTCTTTTAGTTCATCTACAACGTACAATACGTCGACATATGCTATTGAAAAAGCAACAAAATGCCTTGACCGCCGCATCATTCCCGGGTCCCCCTTGCCCATTGGCTGATTTGCTTCCATCGCCCCCTCCTTCAAAAACAGACATTACAAGGAATCCATGCCTCCAGTCTTACGACTCTGTTACCGTTTAGATACCCAGGGTGAACTCAACACCAACATCAATATCGCGAGCTAAAATCAAATTACATCCGTCAGCAGGTGATTCTCTTTCTTCGAAGCTTATTCTGTTTTCTGTATTGCTTTTCGTTTCAAGCTTCGTCATAATATTGGGCCGTAAACTTACCCAACTTGACAACCTTGGACAGCTGCACAGCCTTCTCGGCGGCGCTCTGCAGGTCATCAATAGAGAAAATCTTCAGACCAGACTCGTTGATGATCTGATGGGCAAGCTCGACGTTGGTGCCCTGAAGACGAGCAATGATGGGAATCTTCAGGTTGAGGGTCTCGACAGTCTTGATGAGACCGTTGGCGATGGCGTCGCAGCGGACAATACCACCGAAGATGTTAACGAAGACGGCGGTGACCTTAGAGTCGCTGGTGATGAGCTCAAAGGCCTCCTTGATGGCGGCGGGAGTGGCACCACCACCGACGTCGAGGAAGTTGGCGGGCTGGCCGCCGTTCAGCTTGATGATGTCCATGGTGGCCATGGCCAGACCGGCACCATTGACGAGGCAGCCAATGTCACCATCGAGCTTGATGAAGTTGAGGTTGGACTGAGCAGCACGGACCTCATCAGGGTCCTCCTGGGTGGTGTCGCGCCACTCGAAAACCTCCTTCTGGCGGTATTCGGCGTTATCATCGAAGCCAAACTTGGCATCCATGCAGAGGACCTGGTGGTCTGAGGTCTCGGACAGGGGGTTGATCTCGATCTGGGTGGCATCCCGCTCAAGGAAGATCTTGTAGAGCTTCTGGATGGTGTCCTTGGCGTCCTCAATGCACTGCTCGCTGAAGCCCAGGCCGGTGGCGATGCCGCGGGCAATCTCGTCGGTAACGCCAGTGTTGATGTCGATGTAGGTCGTAGTGATGGCATCGGGCTGCTCCTTGGCAACAGTCTCAATGTCGACACCTCCCTGGGAGGAGGAGACGATGACTGGGGTCTGGGAAGCTCGGTCCATCAGGATAGCCAGATAGAACTCGCGACGAGCAAACTTGCGCTCGCAAATGTAGACAGCATTGCACAGACGGCCGTCGGCGCCGGTCTGCTTGGTGATGAGCTTGTGGCCAATCATCTGCTGAGCGAACATCTCGGCCTCGTGGGGAGAGTAGATGACGCGGACACCGCCCTTGAGGCCGTTGTCAAAGGTTCCCTTGCCTCGTCCACCAGCAAGGACCTGGGCCTTGATAACGAGATCACCAGTGCCAATGTCCTTGGCCACAGCCTTGGCCTCTGCGGCAGTCTTGGCAACGGCGCCCTTGGGAACGCCAACGCCATACTGCAATCGTGGAAATCGAAATGCCGTGTCAGCCGGATGCTGCGCGGGAAGATGCCATCAAAGCATGTGAACGGGGTGAGGTTATTACCTTTCTCAGCAGGTCGGCGGACAGGTACTCGTGGATGCTGAGAGCTCTTCGCTGCTGGGCGACGCCAGGCAGTCTAACGGAGGGGGTGACGTGCAGCTGCAGAAAGAACCGTGAGCTCGGGTTAGATTCGTCTGACGTTGTATTGTATTTTTCGCATATAATCGAGGGGTTGAAAAAATGGGGAGCAGCTTTTGCGACGTTTCCGTACCTTTGCGGCGCTGAGGGCCGACGCCGCGGCGCGGCTGCGGCCAATGCTGAACATGTTGATGGAAAGGGAGGATTGAGTGGAGAGAGATGCGAGGGGAGGAAAGAGGGCGAGGCTCGTCGGGATCGACTCGACGAGACGTTTTTGGAGGTTTTTTTCGGGCGGTTTGATGCTCAAGACGCACAGCTCTCAATGCGGAAACCGATTCCTGGCCTGCTCGGCCTAAGCTGGCAGGCGACGGGGGTACCCGAGTTTCGCCGACTGGTGGAGCGGAACATTGTTGGGCCGGCGAAGCGGCGTGCCGAAGAGCCCTGTCAAGCTGTCAACTGCCGGGTTCCTGGAGAGAGCTGTCGGCTGCTAACCTGGACAATGTTGCATTGGAGAATGTTTGGATGCAAGTTATGTGTACAAGTCAAAAGAGCCAGTTGATGAAGATGTCTTTGATCATTTGACTCGAATATCGGTCTGAAGTCGCTATAATCTATACTCTTTTGGACGCAGTTGTCCCGGGTTTGAGCAAGACTTTGTAGGTGCAATAGCCATTGAATGAATAGCCAGAACCCGGAAGTCTAGCTTGGCCCGGGCTTCTCGTGCCCATCTCTTGTGTCGTGCGTCATTATCAATTATTACTTATATTTCACTCACCAATTACACAAAAGTAATTTATATGCTGTGAAGAATAAAGTAAAACGAAGAGCAGTGGTTTCGGGTTGCCTCTTTTGCGGCGCTTTTATTCCCTTTCATCCTTACGTGTATGTAATAGAGATGAAACCACCCGCATCATCCAAAGACGCTTATGCAAGGGCTGTATCCGATCCGACAGATCTTGATCATCTCGCTATAGATACATACCTCATATGCTGACATTGCATGTCAAAAATACCTAAAATGTCTAGAATCGCATCTATTTCTCCTGCATCTGTGCATCTGCATCACCAACACAGCCCCGCTACAGCAATCTCCCTTACCTGATTGCTCGTATAACAGCCATTCGCAGCCGAGCCTCAAACCACTAGCGGCAGCTTTCTGAGCTGAAGCTGCAGCCAACCGCGAATCCGCCTCCCCTGTGCCAACTCATTTGGTCATTGCTCACAGTTGCAGCCATCGCAAATCATGTCTCACCGTATGCGCTCTTATATTGATTTGCTGAGGATTCTCTCTACATGCGTTTTCATCTTCATTTCAAGTACACCGACACGATGACGCCGCTAGAGTTCCTGTTGATGCTGGCTCTAGGATCCCATGTCCAATCCCAATGAGGCAATTCGCGATCAGGCTTTAGAATACATGCATCTAATTACATCGGCATGTAGCTTAATTGTCTTGCTCGAGGGGGCAATTAGAATACGGAATGCCTGACTCTGTTTGCCATAATCAGTAGCCCAGGCACTTCAGCTTCTCCTTTCACAACATGAAGCCGAAGGATTCTGCGCTGTTGTGTTTGCTCCGTATTTGTGTTTATGTGTTGTGTTAGGCACCCGCTTTAAACCCTGTTTGGGATCTTGACCCTTGAGTATGGAAGGGACTTCGTATTCTCTCCAATAAGAAGCTTAATACTTAGCTTCCGTCTAGTCTTTATGGTCTAGCTCGAGAGATCTTTCATGGTATAGTTGGCGCGCTCTGGTCGCGATATTGGCCTCATGTCCTCTTTAGCGTCGATGTAATTTGTGCGACTTCAACGCTTCTTGTTGATCGAGCGGTCAGCCAAGTATATAGCTGTATCGTATATCTACTTTACGGCCTCTTCAATCACTTCTACCACCGTGTTTCCTCCGTTAATCTCATGCATTTTCTTTTTCCTTAGTCATGATTCTCTATGTTATCGGTCTCATACCGATCATCACTGTCCTAGTATGGCTTCGCCATCGTGTTTCCGATATCATAATTAGGAGAGCTGGCGGTGCTCGGGCGCCGGTCTTGGCAGGCAACCTTCTATCGGGTAAGCTTGGCCTTGCTTCATTATTTCTTGTTGCTTTCCCTTTCGTTGGCTAATGTCGTCTAATTCCTCCCCAATGACATAGGTTCCAAGCTATACTATGAGATTGGCAAGAATCAGTATCACAATAGACTTGTCGATTGGTGTACTGGCCAATTGGACAGTCTACCTCCTGGAAGAAAGACGTTTGCCGAGTTCAGCCTGACAGGCTCCAAGAGAGTACTCATCACCCGAGATCCAGAACAGGTCAAGGCTATCCTAGCAACAAAATTCTCAGACTTTGGCCATGGTCCCATGTGGCATAAATTATGGCATCCATTTCTTGGCGATGGCATCTTTGGTGTGGATGGCCAGCCTTGGCACGACAGCCGTAGTATGATTAGACCCATGTTCTCCAAGGATAGATTGCGCGACCTGGCGATCTTTGATGCTTGCACTGACAAGCTTGCATCAAAGATTCCTTCTTCAGGAGCTACCATTGACTTGAAAGATTTGTTCTACCGTTGGTCGTTGGACACGACGACTGAGTTTCTGCTGGGAGAGAGTGCGGGCAGCTTAGATTTGTAAGAACTTTCCACAGCCTCATTACTACTCTGGTGCAACTTACGCTTTGGACAGTTACAACCTACTGACGCTTGTCTTTTAGTCCGGATAATGAGGTTTTCAGTGCCATACATACTGTCCAGCGTATGCAAATGTATATTTTTGTCCTCAAGTAAGTACATCTGCCCTCGTCTTACCCCAACGATCAGGATGTATACTCAACTCGTTCACAACAGTCCCATTGCGCCATTGATCCCCAAAGGTGAATATTACAAAGCAATCAAAAGGATAGAACAATTCATCGAACCGATTATTGCGCGAGCTTTGGCCATCTGCCCGACACGACTCCAGGAACTGGCCAAGTCGGATCTAGAGTTCTCATTCCTACACAGCATCGCCCTCTATACCAGAGATCCAAAATTGATCCGAGATCAAATCATGTCTGTGCTATTTGCCGGAAGAGACACCTCGGCGGCAACTCTATCATGGGCAATGTACGAATTGTCAAATTACCCCGTGATGTGGGCCAAGCTGCGCAAAGAGGTCCTGAACAAACTAGGCCCCCAGGCCGCGCCAACCTACGAGATACTAAAAGACCTCACATACCTAAAAAACGTCCTCAACGAGACTCTTCGGCTTCATCCAGCTGTTCCTCTCAACATGCGCCAGGTTTTAGAGACCACGACTGTCCCTGGCAAATCTGGGGAAGCTGACATCGTTCTTCTCAAGGGAGACAGCGTGACGATCAATGTACTTGGCATGCATACTTGTGCAGACTTGTATCCACCGACTTCTGAGAAATTTGCAGACTTGAAGATCTTTAGTCCCGAGAGATGGGAGCATTGGACCCCCAAGCCTTGGACGTACATTCCATTCTCTGGAGGCCCCAGGATCTGCATTGGCCAGAACTTTGCCTTGACCGAAATGGCATTTTGCTGTAAGTTGAGATTACAAGGCCCAACACTCCATCTCGTATGACAATGAGTTCTCTAACAGACGAATGCTCTTCTTTTAGTGGTTCGTCTAGCACAGCAGTATGAAAGAATTGAGTATCGCGGTGATTGGGCGGCACAGAAGTTACAGGTCGATCTCATTGGGACACCTGCTCTGGGGGTCCCCATGGCACTGTATAAGCCCGGCGAGGAATAGATTCTGTTATTTAAGCATCATATCAATTGAAAATTCGTAACTAAGAAAGCTGTTTACCCAGCCTATACCTTGGAGCAATACCATGAAACGCCATACAATTCCCTCTCATCATATCGTACATTCTCATCATCCCAGGCCTCTCTCACTCGAAACTGGACCAGACTGTCCCCAGCACCCTTCCCTTATCATCCAACTTGACCCCCTCTCCCCTCAACAACGTCTTCTTCTCCGTAATTGTGATTCCCTCTCCATCCTTGGGCCAACTGCCCTTGAAACCGCCCAAAGACCCCCCCGTCGCCACGACTCGATGGCACGGAACATCAGGCGCGAAGGGATTCCGCCGTAGCGCGTTGCCCACGGCTCGTGGCGACGTCCCCAGATATGCAGAAAGCAAGCCGTATGTAGTAACTCGTCCGCGAGGAATCTGGCAGAGTGCTGTCCACACGCGCTTCTCAAAATCTGTGCGCTGGCTTTCTGCTATGCGAAGCAGCTGGGGCTGCATGTCTGCGGGAACGGATGCTGATTTCTTGTTGATGGGGGCTGCACTACTGACGATTCTGGGTCTGGGCTTGGTGGTTTTTCGGATTTTGGAACTTGGTGATGCCTTTGAGGCAGTGGTAAATGCCAACTTGCGTTTTTGGATGGTAGGCGCCATGCTTAATGTTTCACAAAGGATATTGCTGGGCGTAGAATAAATGGTTGAGACTTTGAGATGAATGGTACGGTATAAGTGACTGCTTAGACAGAATTCAACTGTTCCGACGGTTGATGATGTCGGAATTTTTCTTTTCTTTAGTGAAAGTAGAAATGATCAAAAATGAGCCACAGGTGAATACGCGCAAATATATATTCTTACAGGCATAGGCGATATGCCTTGCCGCGCGCTGAAATCACACGCAACAATTGACAGCTGTCGCCATATTGATAGCAACGCTCAGCTTGGCGACCGGTCACGTGATATTGCTCTTGAATTGCGGTGACATCAGCGCCCTTGCTGGATGGGCGGCATTGCTCCCGATATCGCGTGGAATGTCCCATAATGAAGGGCGTCGATATGTAAGCATGAAGATTATAGCTTGAGGAATGTTTGGAATAAGCTGGCCTGTGACTCAAATCATTGCTGCCATTCTGCATGCAGATGGAAAACACAAAATTGATTTTGTCATAATATTAATTGTGGGCAGCTCAAATCTCGCGTGTACTTCGTTGCGACTTAATTGCTCATAAAAATGTATTTGATATGTATCTGATCAAGGACATCTTTTGCCTCTAACCTAACGCCGGTATCAATGCCCCGTAATACGATTGCCCATTTACTCCCATGCTCGTAACATTCTTGTATCACACTATTATAATGAAGCCCTTGTGCGGGCTGGCTAAGCATGTCTCTCTCACGAGGGTCTTGCTTCGTAATATCCTTGTCTAAACTTCGCCATCGTACAATTCCGCTGTATATCTGTCTCGGCATCCGCTTCGGTACCGGGTTGTTGGTATCATCGTTTGGATCTTGTAACCTTCTCAGACCATAAATGACTCTCCGCAGCCACATTGCTCCTCTGTTACTGGTTAGCAATCGGTAGACTTAAAAAATATCAATGCACAACGTGCAACAGGTCACATACTGATATTAGGGTTCTTAAACACAAACTTCTGACTCAGTTTGTCCTCTGCCCAATCCATCTCAGTACCAATAATGCTGAACAGCGCCTTGCTATCGATCAGGACCTTGACACCATCTTGCTCCACCGTTTCATCGAAAGCGCCAGGCTTATCAACGTATTCCAGGTGGTATGCCAGCCCGCTGCAGCCTCGGTTCCGTACACCGACCTTGATGAGCTTCGGATCAGGTTGGTTGAGCAGTGCGCGAAGCTGATCAACAGCAGCGGGGGTGAGCTTCATGGCCGCCTTGCGAGGTCGGAGCTTGGAACGGGGCCGTGTAGCGGGCTTCGCGCTTTGGGTAGTGGCTTCGCTGGCCTTGGGGGTTGTAGAAGCTGTTGATGTTGCCGGAGAAGGCGTTGACTGAGATTGGACCTGAGGCGGGGCCATTGGCTTGGATGCGGCGTCGTGCTGTAAGGGCGGCCGTGTCTCGTGAACTCGAGGTAAAGCTTCTGGCTGGGCGATGGATGCTTTGGAGATGTCGTCGCTCCTAGGAGGTTCAGGGATCTTGGATGGCAAAGGATACGAGTGGTAGGCGAAGCCGGCGACTCTGGAGCCGCACAAGTGGCGGAAAGAGGAGCGGCTCAGGCGCAGCGCAGCGCGGCCGGTAGAGTAAGAGACGTTCATCATTGTATCATAAAAATGCAGCGCGGACGCAGTGCATGCTGGTGTACAGCGTCGAAAGGGTTGAGGCTTCAAGCTCTGGGGGCTCAAGGTGGGAGGGTAGATGCGGATGTTAGAAATCAATTTCTCGGCTCAGCTCCAGGAACCGCGGAAAACGATCATGTCATGGTCGGTTGACGAGAAAGTACCTTGGTACCTGTTGTCCCCGGATTCAGCCGAGCCAATGAACGCTCGAGAATTAGTCAGTGGCTGAAGGAAAGCAGCGGAAATGCCAATTTCGGGCTGTAGATGACTAAGAGGCGAATTTCTTTCAGGGAGCTCTGCGCAGCAGCTACCAAGGTTGTTGGACTAAATATCTGCCTCGCACTGTAGTATGCGATATTATTGACGAAGTAATGGTGTTTGAAGAATGGAAGCAGCGGGGGAAGAATATACATGGTTAGCGATGCAGCTATATTTCACCTATAGCCATGTTCTAGCTGTGCCAATTATTAGACAGGGCTTTATACTTGACTTTGTGGACTAGCTCATACCACGCTAGCTATCGAGCCATCTTGAAATGAAAGGCGACCCGTTGAAGCCCTTGATCATTCGCTGCTCTAGAAAAGTTCATATGTTGGTCGCGAATATAGCGCAATGAATGACTAGACGACACATAATTGGAGCGATAGCCAATTGTAGCACTGCTAATAGTTGGTGACAACAAACAAAGAGTACTTCATGTCGTGTGAGCCGGAGAATAATGAGATATAGTAATAGGTAGGCATATACCCAATGGAGTATTAAAGTTTGACATAATCAACTTAGACTACAAGCTTACCTCACATAATTTAGATAGAGCGAGCATAACGAATCGTCGACGGCATGTCTTCTATAGACTGGTTTGCTTCCAGGCTTTATGACGTACGATTATATCTGGGTAGGTAGTGGAAATCTTTGGGTCTCGTCAGGCTCTTTCTTTGAGTGCAATGTCTCCCGTGTTTGGCACTCTAAGCCTCCAAAATCTAGAGTTATATATTTCCGAATCTGGCTATTACCGAACCCTGGCGCTAGAACATGTCATTGATTAATCCCCCACCCATTAGTAACGGCGGAACCGCCACCGTTTCTTGATCGTTATATGACCAGGCTACCAAGAGAATCTGATATCCTGCCACCACTAACCCTGTTTTCAATGTCGCGTAAAGCTTTGGTATAGTGTAGAACTATCCTCATACAACAAAATGCAGCCAAGCTCTTTCCTTAAGTTCAACGTCTTCCATTCCTTGCATCCCGGATCTCCGTTTCTAGATCCACACGACGCATGTTGAAATGAGCAATGCTCGATATCCAAACAGGTGGCCACACAAGGGCAGCTCACCAGCCGCTATTGCATATATGAATCCGAGCTACGCAAATCGTGGCTAAATTAGGCAGATTCTGGTTATGTTGTTGGTAGAAGAACGGGTGGCTATGCTGTTGGTTGGAGAATCTGCAGCGACATCAGCTGATAAGCCAGGCTTCTCCCTCTGATCGATTATTTTCCCACATAAAGCTAGAGTAACCGCCATATCCAGCAGTTCCTCTATTAAAAAAAAAAAAAAAAAACAAATATTGCGTGTATAATTCTTTTCATCAAGAAAATATGCCAATTTTCAATAAATACTATTACGAACCATTATGTGCGGAAGACGCAGTTCGACTTGCCGTCTTAGACCCGGCGGCAGGTGAAACAGCCCCGCTGAGTTGCTCAATTATCCAATATCGGCGTTCGGCTCAAAGTATGGACTATATTGCTGCTTCATATGTCTGGGGCAAACCCGAGTTCTCACAAACCTTGGAAATACGATGTAATGGCGATAGTTCGTATTTGAAGATCACACCGAATGTCGATACCTTATTGCGGCGTCTTCGGGCGTCTAACAAGCCCCGCCATCTATGGATTGACGCCATATGCCTCGACCAAGAGAACGAGACTGAGAAAGCTCAACAGATCCCTCTGATGGGACGTATCTATGAAGAGGCAAAGTCAGTTTTCATTTGGCTAGGCCCTGAAAACTATATGACTCAAATGGCGTTTGCTTTTTTCCGACAAGCCAATCGGCTCCCTGAACTTGAGAAAGCAAAAATGGTAGATCGTCTTTCTGGCCTTGGGCGGAAAACGAATCGAGATGCCGGTTTAGATTGGCTTATTTCTGTAGCTGATTTTTTTGACCGGCCTTGGTTCTCGCGCCGCTGGGTTATTCAAGAGGCCTATCTTGCCCGCCAGGCTACTGTTTACTGCGGCGACCATTCGATTCCTCTGCCATTGCTTATTACAGCCGCGAGAAGAATCCAGACTTTGGATATGGCGAGTTATCCGATTGCAATGGTAACAAGACTGGGCAAGTCAGCGGAAAAAGACGGCATACTGGCACTCTTATGGAAGTTTCATGAGGCTGCCTGCCTTGAGCCTAGGGATCGCATTGCTGCCTTATTCGGCCTCTTACCAAAGAATAGCCGGTTTCCTTTGGACTTTACTACACATTGGACGGAGCTATATAAGCAAGTGGCCTCGTTTCTATTTAGTCTCGGTGAAAACGACACTAACTTCCAGATGTTCATTCATCTATTCGAGTTTGGTGCTGTCTCTCGTCAGGAAGACGTCTCCTATCCATCATGGGTCCCTGACTGGTCAAGATCTCGCAAAAGAGTTCTCCCGTATTATTCTGACGTAAGGAATCTGGATACCTGGGAACATTATCCCACTTGTTCTAAGCAATCTGAAAATTTCGCTTTAACTTTCCAACATGGTGTCCTGCACCTTAGTTGGGCCCCTTCGATTAGTGGACCGCAAGGCCGACATGTCATTTACGCAAAAAAATTCGACGAACTTCCGCATGTTGAAGAGTGCAAAGAGGAACGAGTCATCAGAATTCTTCGAAAACTCTTCCCCTCTATTCCTGCTTCGATTCTGCAAATTTCTGCACTGTCTTTTTTGCTCGAAATGGTTGCAGAGTTTCTCTACACGCCGCATGAACGAGACTGCAACCGTCTTGAGGGTGCAGCTATGATTGATTACATGACGAATCTTAGCACAATACTTTCAATGCCGTTAGAAGAAACAAGATTTGAATACTTACGAAATTTGTACTCTATTTTACAAAAGTTCTGCTTATTCCAGATGGAGCCCTTCGGGCTGGGATCCGAATCTAGCTGGGGCTATGGCATTGGCCCAGAGCAGCTACAAGTGGGTGACATCATGATACCACTCTGGCGTCTAGAGAGGAATGTAAAGAGGAAGATAATATGCGGACATACAGATAGTCTCCGGCCAGTTGAACAAGATCCCACTGTTTGCATAACCACAATGCTTGCAGTACGCCCAATCGCAGTACCCTCGTACGACTCTGGTGCACAGGGCAAAGGAAAAGCGGACCAAAGGGGGAGAATCATCGGCCCATCTATCTGTGTTACATCAACACAAGCGGGAGGTTACAACCAAGATCAACGTGTTGACGCGGAATTAGACTGTCATTCTACAGTAGAGCGGCAATATTCAATGCGCTTAGTCTAGCAATTGACGAGGCAGAAGGCAGTTGTGATATCTTAATAGATTCATGTTATCCTGCATCTCAGCACATACGACCATAGGTAGTGGAAAATTCTGGGTCCCGTCAAGCTCTTCTCTTGAGTTTAATGTCTTCCATTTTTTGCATTCCAAGACTCCAAATTTGGAGTCGCATAATTCCGTTTTTGGCGGTCAACTGACCCCCGCGCTAAGACGCTCGCCACTGATCAGTTGCCTAGTGCCTCTGCAGTAGGCGCTGATTTATATCTCCCCCTCAGACAGATTTATACAGCTAAAAGAGAGACCACATATATATGCAGATTTATTGAGTGTACTTCATACAGAGGTGTACTGGTATTCTTACTTCTATCTCCTAGTGTCCTTGTTAGTCATATGATGTAAGTATAGAGCGAGAACGCATGGGTGAAATCTAATAAGAGAACACGTGTGCCCTGAAATGATGCCTGTGCCTATACTCCGTATTCTGTACGGAGTTTAATAACCTATAATAGATGGACTTATTTTAGACGATGCAATCACGCCTTCCCCGGCGCTTCGAAGCTGGCAATTAGACTGGATCTGTGCCACATTTTCATCCCTTACCACCTTCAGCTTTCTCCTCTTATCCAAAGTTTATCCTTTTCGAGTACGCCTGCACGTATATCAGGCGCGTTCATCATCCTGTCCCTTTCCTTGTGGCGAAATGCATTCTTTTGGCCATTGGCACTATCCCACATCCAGTACATGAAAAGGTATACACATCAACACATCAAGGAGTCTGAGGGCAAATGGATAGCGATATTCAGATAGGTCATGGTTGGCTACGTAAAGAGCATAATGGGCCATGGCAATAGGCCTTGAATGTAACCACGAGAGTTGTCCAGTTAGAGTGCACAGACGTACTGGAATTCAAGGATATCAGGCCACCGCACGTGCATATAGTTGCTGAATCTTTCCGGTAAACCGCCCCTTAAAGTGACATTCTGTTCACGCGAGTGTTGGCACCTAGGCTCGGCCGTCCTTCCTTCGGCCAGGGAGTGCATGCACTCCGCAGTCGATTTCAAGATTGGTATTTGGTGGCCTGCAGCCAGTCATTAGGTCTATAATCAGCAATCACGGATTAACAGCATTGATTCAAGTATATCCATTAGCATCTTCAAGTAGCTGTGACCAGTTCAATTTTGTCTTTGACTGTCAGTGGTATTTATCATTACCGCTAGGGGGTCGTAGTTGAACTATATAGTGTAACATTAGCGAGTAGCCAACATTTGCTGAGCTGCTGACAGCCCGGATTATCAGTTTTTATACAAGCCTCGAAGCATTTGTATCCCTTTTCAGTATCCATGCTACAGCTCGAAATCGCTCAATCTGAATTGTTATCGACGTAATTAAAAATCAGCTGCGATCCATGGGGAGATAAAATCGGCCCCTTATAATGTTAGCAAAGCCTTAGGGCCCAATCGCAACCAGCTTTCAGGAACTTACCGTTGTAGTGCGGAACTGGTACTCAGGATCTTTAGTCCACACAAAATGTCTTACCATTTCCACAGCCCCAATCATAATCTGCGACACCGCGAAATTCGTCCCCAAGCATCTACGCTTATATGCATTAAAAGTGATAAAATTACCTTTAACCTGTGCTGTGCGCCATAACTCGTGAATCTGCTTCACGTCGTTGCCCCATCGTTCTGGACGAAATGCTTTCGCGTCGGATCCCCAGACTTGAGGATTTGTGTGTACTCCGTAGGCGTTCCAGCCCATGTAAACTCCTGCAGGAACTGGAATGTCTCCAATTGTAGTGGGCGCAAGGGTGAGTCGGTTTGTAAGCTGAAAGATTGGAGGGTAGACACGCAGGATTTCATATACGCAAGCTGTCAAGAGCGGTAGGGCTTTGAGATCAGCAATCTCGTAGTCAATGGGCAGCTTGGTATCGATCTCGTGCCGAAGGCGGGTTTGAATATCTTGGTTCACTGCAAGTGTCCAGATGAAAGAGATTAGCGCCTGCTCGGCGTCCTCGTGGCCGGCGGCAAAGAGATTCTTCATGTTGGAGATGTAGTGATATTTGGATAATTTTCCCAAGTTATACGCGTCTTTGAGCTGGTAGACCAGCTTCGTTTTGTTGCACTCTTGGGCGTCCTCTGATTTGAGATGCTGAGTCACCCGAAGCAGTAACTCCTCAAACTCATCAACATTATCAAAAGCGCGCTGACGACTCTTGAAAAGCCAGGGGAGTTTCTCCAAGATAGGAAATTCCGAAAAGATTGGCGATGGGAAGCTTTTCTTCATGCGACTTTGGATTGCGGATAATTGCGCCAGTACAGAAGAGCCATCGCCAACTTTGCCGAAATCCATATCAAGGAACTGGTCGCCCCAAACTGAGATAGTCCACTGTTGCACCAATTCATCGATAATCAAAGACTTCTTGTCCTTAGAAAGCATGTTTTTTCTCTTGCCGATAATTGCAATCATTTGCTGTGCTCTAGTCCGTATGGCCTGTACATCAATTGGTCGATTAGTTGACGGCTGCACAATTTTGTGCATCACTTCCCATGTTTCACCATGCGAAGTGATCACGCTCTCGCCAAAATATCTTGCAAAAACTCCCCAAGGTACTTTTGTACGAAAGCCAGCTTTTGCAATGATGCTTTCCTTACGAAACATTTCCGCAAGGTATTCGGGCTTGGTGACAAGGATAGACCAATGACCTGCAATCCAAACATTCACGGCGCCGTGTTTTTCCATGAGCGGCCGCAAGCGATGCTCATAAAAGGCGAGACGCCCATAGCCCCGACAATAGTCAAAAAACGAGGTCCAGAAAGGGATTGTTGGGATTTGACGTGGACGGTCATGAGGAAAACGGATCTTCTGCCACAGAAACGCCCAGATCGCAAGCGTGAGGGAGAAAAGGGAGAAAAAAATCATGTTGCCACTAATGATTCAAAATGAAAAAGCAACAGATAGACGTAGTAGAATACCCGGAAAGGAAAAAGGAGAGAAGATAGCATGAGAGCCCTTCCTTATCGCAATGTGTTCAGTAGCGTCCGTCCATATATATAGGACCTGTGTTGAGCCCGTGTCCTGCAGGATTTGACCCATAGAGGTAGTAGCTGGTTGTCCGAGACCTGTGTCGGGGGCCATTTGTCTCACACAGGCCGTCACACAGGCCCGTTGAATGGAAATAAACGGGCAGTTATTTTGTCCGAACCGCAAATAGTTCTGCTTAACTATGGTGGAATAAAGTGATGGATATGGACATAAGTCTGTAGCAATACGTGAATGATAGCGAGCAATTTCAACTATATAAAGAGGCCAATTCAAAGCATTGGCTCGAACAACTCAGAACCTTTCAGCATACCAAGTTTCTCATAAATCCTCCTTTGACGGTATACTTAATCCTTTTCAACAGCTATTCAGAAACTCAACTCTCCACCATGCCTCCTATCGCCAACTCACCCCCCATCTCTAGCCCTCTTTTGGCGCCAGTTACCGGTGCTCATGGCAAGTCGAAGACTCATCTGAGTACTACGGCATCAACATGGAAACGGCTACAGACTCTACTTCATAGTGGCGCCGATGTAGTCTTGGATGGTAACTCTCTGAGCATTGCTGATGTTGTTGCGGTCGCACAGTAAGTACTCTTATACATAAACCAAACTAGGTCATGTATAGCAATACTAACATTATAAATAACAGACACGACGCAAAACCCATCATATCTGATGATGAAGCTCTTGTTGATAGAATGTCCCGTAGTCTTGGGGTCCTGAAACGCTACCTCGATGAGGGACGCCATGTCTATGGTGTCAACACCGGCTATGGTGGCAGTGCAGATACGCGAACAGACGATGTCACCAACCTTCAGAAAGGCCTTATCCAGCATCACAATGCCGCCATTCTCTTGCCCTCTGACCGCGGAGAAGATTGCATTGCAACTCTGCAAGACCTCCGAAAACACTCGCTACCCAACCAGCTGGTTCGTGCCTCTATACTTGTTCGGTGCAACTCCCTCCTACGAGGTCATTCTGCAGTGCGACTTGAAGTAGTTCAGGCCATGGCAAAACTCGTCGAGCAAGATCTCAGTCCCGTCATTCCTCTTCGGGGTAGTATCTCCGCGTCGGGAGATCTTACACCATTAGCGTATATCGCAGGTGCGTTGGAAGGTAACCCGGACATCTTTGTTAATGGCGGCAAGGCTAGACAATACCGTATCATGCCTGCTGACGAAGCCCTTGCACTTGCTGGTATCCGTCCTTTTACCTTTGGACCGAAAGAAGGACTTGGTTTACTGAACGGCACCGGTGTCAGCACGGCAGCGGCGAGTATCGTCATCCACGAGGCTCAGCAGCTTGCCCTCTTATCCCAAGTTCTAACCGCAATGGGTACTGAAGCTCTACTGGGCACCAGTCATAATTACCACCCTTTTATTGCCGAGATCCGCCCCCACCCTGGTCAACGTGAAGTTGCTCAGAACGTCTTCAACTGGCTAGATGATTCGCAGCTTGCCCTTGGAAACCATATTCAAAACATTGGCCTGGCTCAAGATCGATACGCTTTGCGAACAGCATCTCAATGGATTGGCCCCCAGTTGGAAGATCTTCTCCTTGCCCAGCAGCAAGTAGAAATCGAGCTTAACTCTACAACCGATAACCCCTTAATCGACATAGCTGGTAACGCAATTCATCACGGGGGTAATTTCCAAGCCGCTTCCATTACTTCTGCCATGGAGAAGACAATGCTGGCGACGCAGATGATAGGCAAGCTGTTATTCGCGCAATGTAGCGAAATTATCAACCCGATGTTGAACAAAGGCTTGCCTCCCAATCTGGCGATCGATGACCCCAGTTTGTCTTTCGCATTCAAGGGTGTAGATATTAACATGGCTGCTTATCTGTCTGAGCTAGGGTACCTGACACATCCTGTCAGCCCACATGTGCAGTCAGCCGAAATGCACAACCAAGCCGTCAATTCGCTGGCCCTCATTGCCGCAAGGTATGCCGGAGATGCGGTGGAAGTGCTGAGCATGATGTCGGCGACTTATCTGTATGTTTTGTGCCAGGCACTAGACTTAAGAGTCTTGCATCTGGAGTTTGTCAAGGTAGCTAGGCCTTTGATTGAACGGGAGACGCTTGATGCATTTGGGACAGTCATTTCACCTGGCGAACATGAAGCGCTGAATAAACTAGTCTGGGGCCGTCTGATTCGAGAATGGGATGAAAGATCACGGCTAGACCTCCGTGATCGAGCTGTGGAGACTGCCGCCAGCACAGTCGACTGCGTCTTGGACTTTATCACCACGCATACCCCCTCCCTGTCTACAGTTGGTGGCCAAAGCCTACTTTCACAGCGACAGAAGTGGAAGAAACTTGTCGGAGAATCTTTATACACAACCTATGACGGTGTTCGAAATGACTTTCTTGATAAGCCGTCTACGCCTGCGTACCTTTGTACCAAATCTAGGCAGATGTACACATATGTCAGGCAAACGCTCAACGTCCCCGTCCAACGGGGTCTGGAGGATCACCCTACCTACGGTGCTCAATTAGGCAGGGACGGCCAACCAAAGAAGACGATTGGGAGTAACATTAGCATCATTTACACGGCTCTCAGATCCGGTGGCCTGATGAAGGTTGTACTGAAGTAGTACTACGCTGTAAACGGCATGTATTACCTGAGCAAGCAGTATCTTAACCATACTGGTATTAAGGGGTATGTAGTCATCAGCATACGGGGTAGTGGCTAGCGTTTACAGGGGGGATTTCTATATATACTACATGAATTTTACTAATTTCTATCCAAAAAGGGGGCTATCAGAAATAAAAAAGAGTCTATCTATTAGCTATTATATTGATAACACTAATATAAATTATTATGAGCATCTGTTTCTTGCTCTTTGGGGCCTTTTATATTACAAGTTAGATATAGAATGTTTATAGGGTAGGGATTGTATAGTACTTGAGACCCCTGTCAGCAGCACCCTAGTGGTCGGTACTCATGCACTGTTGAATATTTCGGCCTACACCCAGTAGCAATTAGCTTATTTGAGAGTTGTTACACCGCATAATGTCATTTTTAGGAGATATTGATGTTTCTTTACTAAGATGTTGTATTGATTCCTGTCATCAGCCTCTCGTCCGGTTTATAGGGGTGTCGGCCCGCTCGCCTCATTTCCTGGCTGCCTCAGTATTGGCTGGCACGCGATCTCCAGTGTATAGCAAGACAAGACGGTTCAACTAGTAATCAATTTACAATACTGTAATCTTATGAAATCTTTCTGTTTCCTGAGTTGGCATGTCAGGAATTCCTTCATTGGCCGGGCAGGGGGTTGCACTGCTACACTAGCCAGTGGTGAGCAGACTGTCCCGTGGACGGAAGTCGGTAAAGTACCGAGGAGAAGATTCCGTCACTGGGATTCAGAAATCCCTCAGAACAAGTTCACCATACTCTATTTCTCTATCTGGGATGTATTGTTAACTTGTACATTCTCGAGGTTAATCCGAAAATGATTGGCTCCGTTTTATATGAGCCTGCAGGTTAACCAAGACAATATCAAGCGCCCAGTTCTAAGAGCGTTCGTTAAATATCATGATATCCGAAGTCTCATATGCAATACACTTCCCAGAAGCTGTACACGCGATACGGTAGTAATGTGCTGGCTTCTAACAACACAAAGCTGCTCTTTCATGAAAGATCTAGCAGATGAGATAAACGAAGTGAATCGTTCCAAGGCAGCTAAAAACGGCCCGAAGGCCAACCCAGGACACACGTCAGCGCTAGCCCAGGCACTGGCTGGCCTCAGATTTAGGGACGGCTTGTATACAAACAAGATCTAAGGGGGTCTTGTGGGCCTGCTTATTGGTCAACCCGCCAAGTAGCGGCTAGAATGGGCGTTCTGCTACAGCAAGCCACAGGGCCCGTTTTTATGCATGCGTTTCGTTTTACGCCAGCGTGGATGCATTATAAGCCGTCCCAGATTTGCGGTCCAGCTGCAGATTTCATCGGCACCATATCCGGGTTACATTGAGGGGCTTTAGCTCACGGATGGGAGATGATGTGCAGACTAGATGGCATAACAAACAGGACGCAAATATTTGGTCGTTGTCCTCCTGGGATGTAAAGAAAGAGCTCTATAATCATCACTATGGCTGCATTGGGATCCTCACATGACGTAACCTGAATGTGCCTATCGTCTTGGCTGCCGTCTCTGGCGGTCTTCATCAGACGTAAGTAAGCAAGAAAAAGAGGTGCGGCGATGCAAAGTCAATGCGTATATTTCGTATATGCCAGGTGTTTAATAGCATACCCCTTTGGCCAATCCCGGAAACTAGCAACGTAACTCTCACGTTGCAACCACAGGGTTGTAGCTGACGAGTCCTACCAACTTGTTCAATACGGAGTACTATCATCTAATACCGTATTACCTCGACATATTGGACTGTGGATTCTGACGAAAGTCCCTCCACTATTTACTACAATCAGTCAAGAGAGATTGCTAAAGATAGTTAGGGAGCTACTATTCTATAAGACAGACCCACAGTCCAATTTTTCGAGGGAATACGGTACTACACAGTATGTCAGATTAACCAGCAAAAGTGAAGCTCCACAAACACTATGAAATCATCATGGGTTTTATAATGCGACATAGTAGTATGACATGGCTTTACACATCTCCTGTATGTGCTGCCGCCCTGTGCTATCATTATAGCTAGTATCTAAATTGTCCGGGCAAATATGTTGTCCCTTATCCGGACCCGCATAAATCGGAGGCTTGAATGTACCGATGTGTACCAGCTCTGTAGGTCGGATGCCTCCGAAAACTGCCTCATTTACTCCGTGCTGATCCATCTCATGGTTGGCCCGTTCTGCCTTCAATCCCAAGTAGTCACTGCCAACGGCTGCTGACTCGGCAATATTGCAAAATTGTGGTCCGGGAGGCGCCAAGAGGTCATGAATGGAAATAGTTAGTCTCTTCAACAAGGCAGGTTTATAAGGTCACCTGAGACGGCTTAAAGACACAATATAACAAATATCAATCGTATCACTTAACCAATTCCATAAAACTTCGTATAACCATGAGTAGGACAGATCCCCGACGCCAATGCGGGCGCTGGACAAATGCTGAGGACGAGATCTTGATACACAAAGTCAGGGCACAGGGTAAGTCGATTTGTATGAGAGCTTGATCGGGTTCACGTTGTATTTACCGTACTGTTTTCATAGAGCTGATGGGACAGCCACGCGACTGGAGCTCCATCGCGGCGATTATTGTTGGTCGATCGAACAAGGACTGCCGCAAGCGCTGGTTAAGACTCAATGGCTGCGTAAAAAAAGGTGAATGGAGCTTGAGTGAAGACAAGCAACTGCGCGATGCTGTTGAGCAATTTGGCTCTCGGTAAGTGGCCGCTATCAACTGGAAGCCACGTATCGAATGCACTGAAAATGAAAAATACAGATGGGTTCAAGTGTCAAGGTGCCTAAAAACGCGTTCTGCTGATCGTGTGTATACCTTACGTTGCAACAAAAGGCTTGAAAGCAGTCACTAACCTTCCCTTCTTCCAGAGTGCGCAGCGAGATGGCGGAATTACTTCAACCCCAATATCAAGCGTCATAAGTGGTCTGATGATGAAGACCAGCGGTTACTGTGCGCCTTTCGTGTACATGGAAATAATTGGAAGATGATACAAAGGCATGAGCTCATTGACAGATCCCTACAAGATATTCGCAATCGGTACGTTTGGATCATTTGCTCCGATGCAACCTCCTATGATATATCTAACCTCGTGGCGAAGTCATAAGTCTATTTCCCGTCTCTGCAGCCGCAGCAGCGTGTCGCCATTCATGTCTTCGACTATGAATCTAGACACTGCCAATCAGATACACGACCCGTCACCGATGCCATTGTGCGACAGGTTCCATCTGGACCGCCCACAATACACGCCTATCGACGCCACAATGTTTGTGAACACATTATCGCCTGCCCCCATTGATTTTATGCCTCCTCCACCCGATAACACCAGCTCTGAGAGTGACGAAATGCTATTTCCCGAGGATATGCATGAGTTCAGTCGCTTGTGGTCACATTTGGATGCCACTACAGACTATCGACCACCTATACAATCGAATGATCAACAAATCCAGATTAGTCAGCCTATAACCCATCCAATGGATGGCATGTATGATTGTGAAGAGATGGATATAAAAGTGACTACATCCGAAACAAACAGCGTAGTCACTCTTGAGGGTGTCAATAAACATACCCTAGGTTTAATTATAAATGTGCTGATATCTAACAGAGCAAGTTGTAATATTAAGGTAAATAACAAAGAAACATAGAATGCATTTTGGACAACCTTGACATCTGTCGTAAAAAGTCTCCATATATCGCCCGCCCCGTATGCCGGTTGACAACACCATTACAGGGAGGAAATGAGCTTACAAAACTATGTATTCTCTTTAACCGAGAGAATGATAAATAGCGCTTATAGTGAACGATTTATTTTCCAAGCTTATGTTCATTTCTGATTCATTGTTTCTATCAGCGGGGTTAATGTTAACACAACTGAACCCAATACATGTCGAACTCTTATAGAGCAAGTTTACATGTTATATAGCTCACAAGTTAAGCTTAGGGTCCGTTTTCATCCTGATACCCGCTCCAAACCTCCAGAAGAAGAATGGCGTTATTGAAAACGCAAGCGCAATGAATGCCAAGACAGAGTTCCCCCAGCCCAAACCCAAAACCTTATACATATGCGGACCTGCCAAGGGTAAGACACCTCCCATTAGAGAGCGCATAGTAGTATTGACAGTTGTAGCTGACGATGCGTAAATGGTATACGAGTCTATGATGTAGGCATTTAACGGCAACTATCGTCAAGTATACGTTAGCCAGCTAACATGGAAATAGTCAATCACAAATGAGTAACTTACAAATGAAAACACTAGCCCAAAGCCAAAGAAGCTGGTCCCAACGATGGGGACTATCCAGTGAATACTGCTTCTCATAGTCCAGCCATACCAAAACAGTCCAACAGGTAGGAAGAGACATCCAAACATTGCAGGAAGTAGACGGGACTCGGGTGTCAAACTTCCCTGTTTCGCTAATTTGGCGGCCATAGAGTTGGCGAAGTAGCTATATAGTGCTACACCCAAGATAGCACCCACCCCAAAGCCCAGGCAAGAAAACCCTGCAGACTGCTGCGAGAATCCGTAAACTGACTCGAATGCTGTTGTAAATGTAGTAAATAAGAGATAAAAGTATCCAAACGTAACACCGATATAAAGGGATAGAACAGTGACAATGGGTGATCGTATAAATAGCTTGAGGGGTCGACGAACGGCTTTGTTGAGAAGTTCGAGAATCGATGGTTGGGATACCATAGACCCATCGATTGTATGTCCGTCTTTTAGCAGTCTGAGTGCTTTGCGGCGTAAAAGAACTGGTGCATAGCTCTCGTTATAGATGACGAAGCTGACAAGGAGAACGATACCGGCCTTTCAAAAGACTTGGGTAAGAGGGTAAGAAATATAATGATTATAGTCGCATACACATAGCACTTACGAGGATCAAACATAACCAAAATGTCCATCGCCATCCTTCTCGTTGTCCAAGAACACCCCCAATAATAGGACTGAGAACTGGACCTAGCAAGGGCCCAAGAGACCAAATAGCCAGAACTCCCGCTCTATCCTTGGGGTGAACCATGTCAGCGATGGTTCCGGAACCAATCACTAGGGGGCAGACACCTGCGATACCCGAAAAAATTCGAAAGACAATCAATTGCGCCACGCTTTTACTCAGTCCGCTCGCCATTATGAAAATGCAGAAAAGGAAGTTGCACGTGTGATACATCGGGACCCGTCCGTAAACTTCAGACATGGGTGCAATCAGAAGTGGCCCAACAGTGTAACCAAGTTGGAAGCTCGAAACTATGAAGGGGCCAACTATGCTGCTTGACGAGTCAAATTCTTTGAGGACTTCGCTGATCGAAGGGGCGATCATGGTTGAGGCTAGGGATCTATAGAACGCGCGTTAGTTTAGACCAGATGGAATACCGGCCAAAATGACAAGAGATATCACCATACGCCACAAAACTGTTGATTCCCATTAGTGTAATTTGCCTTGCTTTCTTGGCTGTCGGCCAGTTCATGGGATTTTGAGGAATATTAGGTCCATTCCATCCAGAAGGTGCAGGAACCCGCGAGGAGATGTTCTCTGCAAGCAGAATATCGTTGGGTTTCTCTTTGGAAGTCATGTCTGGAGCCATCAGAGTAACAAAACCGTCGATGCTAAAATTATTGGAGTTCTCGATGCTAGCTTATTGTGACACTCAGCAATAGCGGCACGTAGCAGTGTTCTTCTTCTGCCAGCTTTGGTGTGAGAACCTTGAAAATTGAGAAAAATAATAAAGATTTCCATTGCTGCTAGTGAATCTGACTGGCCGGCATATTGTCTCGATCTTCAACCCAGCTGTTACAAGTCATACAGTATATTCGGTCAAATTCGTCACACAGGTCCGCTACAACCCCCGGGTGCGCCGACACAGGTCCGTGACACGCACGGGTTTCGCGACACGGCTCCAAATCTGATAATCTAATTTCATACATAAATGCAATTCGTTTGCTGCACAAAGCAATAGATGATACAACAAACAATTGCTCATATTGTAGGAAGCTTTTCGCTTCTTGTGCAATATTATTCTTGAGGGCATTATGGCGTCAACACCTCGGATGGCAGAGTTGGTCTCGATAATTCAGGCATCTACATCCCAATTAAGCACTTATCTTACGGAACACGGCAAGCCCCAGCCTTCATTCAGCGCAGATGCACCCGCAGATCTTGGCATTCCCCCAGGTCTCAAGGTAGTTGAAGCGGCTCGAACTGCAGCTTTGTCGGCATGCATGGAACTTCATGATTTGCTATTGGGGCCGCGAAAACTTATGACGACCATTGTAAGTAAAATAGAGCCGGGCTGCCGAAGCCTTCGGTGGCGATACAAAAGAGTTGAAGGTGTAACATGCAGTCAACAATAGACAAATCCCACAGCCCTCCAGGCCATTTATCGATTTGATATTGCGTCCAAGTTTCCCGTAGGAGAAGAAATTTCCTATGAAGAGTTGGCAAAAAGATGCGAATTGCGGGAGCATGAGATTCGCAGCATCATTCGTTATGCGATTGTCCACCATCGAGTGTTTTTGGAGCCCCGCGATGGATTCGTGGCCCATAGCACTGCATCAAAGCTGCTCGCCGAAAACGCAAATAATATTCAAGAAATGGTGGGCTTGACAGTTGAAGAATGGGCTCCAGCTTACAATAAGGTAAGTAATAGATATGAATACCAGGCAATCCGAAATATTGACACAACGATGATAGACAGTCGATGCGATGCTCAAATTTCCCGACCGAAAACCAAATGAAACCGTATATCCCTCCATTCAACAAATTTCAAGAGAGCAAAACATCTAACGATGCGGATTGATAGGGATTCTCTCTTGCTAACAATACTGACAAACCATTCTATGCATTTCTCAGCCAACACCCATCTCGGGTGCAGCGATTCGCTGCATCCATGAGTCAACTCTCCAAAGCCAGCGGCTCACAGGTGCAGTTTCTCGTGGACACATATCCATGGGCGGACCTTGGTTCTGGAACTGTTGTCGATGTTGGCGGATCCCAGGGGCACGTTAGTATCAAGATCGCCGAAGCCCATCGCGAGCTCAAATTTGTCGTACAAGATCTACCCGAAGTTGTGTCTGGGGCAGATAAGTTGCTGCCGGCTGAGCTCGGCAACCGATTCACTTTCATGGCACATAATCTTTTTGACGAGCAAAAAATACAGGGAGATGTGTATCTACTTCGATATATCCTGCACAACTGGCCCGACGATTATTGTGCACGCATTTTAAGGGCGCTAATTCCCGCCCTGAAGCCCGGGTCGCGCATCCTCATCAGCGACCATTTGGTTCCGGGACTAGATGTCCTCCCATTGTCAGAAGATAGAGATATTCGGTAAGCAATGATGCTGTGATGTCCTAGTAAACAGTCTACCTAGCTAATACGCAGGTGTAGAGCTATGGATCTTCGAATGATGATGCTGCAAAATGCTCGTGAGCGAGAGCTGAGAGACTGGAAAAACATTATTCAGCAAGCAGATTCACGTTTTTATATTGTAGGAGTGAAATTAATGGGCCAATCTATTACTGGAATTATTGAAGTTGGATTCAATCAGTGAACATGGTTGGGGGTCAACATACAGGAAACCTAAAAAAAAATTGTCATTGCGTATTTAAAATTGTTTGCTCATCTTACCATTGACTTTGGTACACTCGCCGTGCTATATTAATTCTTGCTGCTTAGTTGTAATATCAGTAGAATCGTTTGAAACTAGGATATAAACTTAATAATAATATATAAATAATATATTTATTTATATTATTTTGTAAAATAAAAATTATAAGGAATATAAGTTATTAAGAAATAAATATATATATAAATAATAAAATATATACTTTATAATTTTTATTCTAAAATAAATTTTTATTATTAAGTTAACTTACTTTTCTTTATTAGAGCTTTTCAAAATTAAAGGTTAAATAAAATAAAGATAAGCCTTTTAGTTTTATAAAAAATAATAAGTAGCTTTATTATATTATAAAGGTATTAAATTAATAAAAGCTTAGGTATATTTTATAATAAAGATATATTCTTTATTTACTCTTTTAGAGTTAAGTTAATATGAAGCAGATTAGTAGTTAAGTGGGTAACTATTAGTAAATACTAGCTAATATATATTTTTACTTCTTTTCTTTTTGTGTTTTTATTAAATTCGCCATGGTTTACATACGTGCGAGGTTGTTACGGGGTCGTCTAGTGAAAGGGGCCTGCTTCATAGATCCAACCAAGCTTGACAGATTGTGCAACTGGGCTGAATCGTACATTTGTGAATTAAATTTGTCTGGCTGGGCTACGATTATTCCAATGAATTGATATCGTCTGGATAGATGAAGATGAGCCTTGATCGGCAGGTTCAGGGGCGAACTTGGACCGGCGCGACCCGAATGTGTCTGTGTTCCAGCAATCTGGTTGCATTAGTCAAGTAGAAAACGAGTGTATAGTAACCCCTAAGTATGCCTGCCTCTCTGTTTACGCCTTCTGGAACGTTTTCAGTGAGTCCCTGTATCAGTTGTATAAGGCGGGTTGAGCTGTGTGTAAACTTGTAAACTTAGCAAAAGTGTCGTTTGTAGGGCTGAGGGTTGTAAAGAGTGAAACACTGCCAGACGAAGAGCTTTCATTTCCAGAAAGATAACAATAAAAAGAAAATAGGAAAGTAGGTAATAGAGTAGATGAAATTCTTCATGAAGCATAGTGACATATCATACTTTTGCTTCCTGTAATTGGAGAATGGCACTTGGCATCGTAGCATCTTTGGTGTATTCAGGCATGTCGCTGCCCAATTGCCGTATGAAATGTATTAGTGAACTGCCTGTCAATCAAATCTCAAGGCACTTTGGCCGAGTGGTCTAAGGCGCCGTGTTCAGGTGTTGCTTTCTACAGCTCTCCAGATTCGCGGTCTAGAAATAGGCGAGGGTTCGAATCCCTCAGGTGTCATATCTTTTTCTTTTTTTGACCTACTTATACACACCTTAAAAACTTTCTTTTTTAGCTTCTCTCCATTAATCAGACTAGTCAACAGCTATCTCAGTAGCGCATTGTACCCCTTTCTTCTGCCTCTGCCTCTCCATCGTCAGCGTCTTCTCATATGCAGTTCTCGCAACGCACATCCGATCTGCCAAGAATCGCCAAGAGCTTTCCATCGTCATTAGAGGCAAACCCAGCGCCGGTGAAATATTGCCGGCCACACTGCCGGCCAAGGCGGCCCAGCCCGGAATCGTGTAGTTTTTCCCTTCCCTCGGCAGAGACGCCGCGCTTCTTGGCCGAAACGTGGCTCTGCGCGGAACATCACCGCGACCGCCTACTTCTGGGCGCTAAGGATACGCGTTCGGACAATTTGCCACAAAGCGCGCTACGGAGATAAAAAGATTTGCTGCTTACAGGCAAGCTTGGCCGTGCTGAGAACTAATATGGAGCGCTCTTTTTAGCGTCTGGTAGTGCAGTCGGCCTCGGCTGATGCAGGCGTGGGACCAGGGGCTTTGGCGCGCTATACGAGGGACTGGCGCGGAGCTAATTTATCCGTAGCAGAGAATTTTTCTTTTTATGCATAGAAATGTTCGAGAAGCTAAGCAGCAGCTTTGTGTTGTCAGGGAGTTTCCACTCGAGGTGGCAACGGGAAGCAAGAGTCAGGTCATGGAAAGTTTCTTATCAGTGGGTGGGGGTCAGAACTGAGTCTTGTTGTACAATGCTAATTTTGCTTGATAATTCATTATATACTAATACTACAAAATACACTTTGGTATCTACATCCACTTGATTATGCTCCACCTTCGCTCCATTAGTTAGCTCCCTCCAGCTCAACCTCCTTTGCCGGAGCTTGAGTAGGCTGCTCGCGGTCCAGCTCGAATGACTCATCCTCCATCTTGTCGTAGTGGTGGAAGAGGAAGAAGAAGACGACTGCAACGACGGCACTAGCGCAAGAGACACCAGTGTACATCCAGACGAACTCGGGATCTTTGGAAACGGAGACAAGGGCCTCAGAGATGGCAGAGCCGAAGGCGTTGGTGAAGAGGTACAGACTCTGGACGAAAGACTTCATGGTGGGAGGAGCCTTGGTGTAGGCGTACTCAAGACCAGTGACGGAGATGAAGATCTCGGCAAGACCAACAAAGACGTAAGCAGGAGCCTGGACAGCAATATGCACGTTGTTGGGCAGGGTCTGGCCGTCAGCGGTAGTGCCAGCAGCGCAGTTGAGGGGGCTCTTGTAGCAAGGGCCAGCGTTGTAGATGAGGCGCTGGACGATGGCGGCATAGCCCAGGCAGAGAGAGATGAAGATGAAACCCAGAGTGATACGGGCGATGGGGCGAATGTTGATGCCAGCCTTGCGGAGCATGGGGTAGACGAACATGTCAAGGACAGGGGTGAAGATGAGAATGGAAATAGGATCGAAGTTTTGCATGAAATCGTTGGGCATGCCGTGGCCGTTCATCTGACCAGCCTGAGTGACAAAGTTGGTGGAGAACTGGCCATATCCAACCCAGAAGACGGGGTAGAAGACGAAGACCTTGCAGGCACGGATGGCACGCTTGAGCTCATCAACGAAGTGGTCGTTCCAGTTAACGGGCTTGGTCTTGCCGTTGGCCTCACGCCATGAAGGCTTGGCGGCATCCATGTTGCGAGCCACAATCATCAAACCAAGGGCCTTGAAAGCATCGGTGATGATGGAGCCCTGGGGAGGGTTGATGATGTATGACTTGCGGCGGATGACGAGAATGGCGATGGAGAAGTTGAACATGATGAAGCACATGAGGAAAGCAGTCCAGAAGCCGCAGTACTTCTCCATGAAGGGAGTGGCGATAAGAGACAGAGAACCCAAGTTGATGCACCAGTAGAAGATCATGTAGATGCGCTGGTAGGTGATGGCAGGGTCAATGATGATTCGCTCGCCGTCCTTTTCGGTTCTGATGGCCATGGTTCGGCGCTGGTACTGGTCGGCAATCAGGGGGGCGATGTTGGACTTGATACCACCCGTGCCGGCACCGATGATGATGATGGAAACAATGTAGCCAGGCAGACCGGCTCCGTGGGCGATGGCAACAGGCAGAGAGGTAGTCCACAGGATAACAAGACCGACCCAGTAGACGCAGCAGAAGAGCATAATGGTCTTGTACTTGCCGAGATACTGATCAGAGATGATGGCACCGAGAATAGGAGTAACTGTGTACCACATGAAATTAGCAAACTATGCTCTTCGAAACAACCAAGTCACACGACCGGCGTATAAGCAGAGCCATCATCACATACCATAGCAGAACCATTGGAAGAACAGGTTTAGACCAGTAGCGGCCTGACCACCCATGCCCAATCCGGGAGAGTCGGTGGTGATGTGAGGGCCATTGCTGATGTAGTTTTGGAAAAGACCAGAGGCACCATAGTAAGTGAATCGCTCTGTCAGCTCGACAATGGCGATGAGAAAGGCGGAGGCGGGCAGGTTCTCGCCAACACGGCGCAGAGTCCGTCTCTCATAGTCGCTGGGCTCCTCGCCGTCAGGAGTGGGACCAGACTCAGCACCATCGGATTCAAGGGTGAAGTCCTTCTTCTCATCAGCGGCAATGAAGCCGCCGGCGAGATCGTGAACCTCGTTGCCCTGGTGAGCACGCTCGTTGAACTCCTCGTGGAGCCTAATGGGTGGGATATGTAAGCATATGGCGATCGGCACAGAGAGGAGGAAGAAAATTCTTCAGCTCCCTTTTCGAGACTTACTCAGCAGCGGTGTCTTCGTGGTTGTTGGCCATATTTGCGATGCGACTGTGGTATACTCCTCAGCCAGCTGTTTATTACAGACCCAAGGCAAGTCCCTTCAAAGAACGAGAAACGAGCCGGGAAGTGAGCGAGGAAGAACAGGAGAGAAGAGAAGAAAGCAAGAACCGCATGCGGCGGGACGCTGATGATTTAAGGAAATCGGGCTACGAAGGATAGTACAGTCTCAGTCTCCATCGCCAGTCTCCATTGCAACGTTGTCCACCCAGCGTCTGCTATCAGGATTGGGGGGACATGTGAGTTTGCCCCAGGAGCTTTTGCACTAGCCTCGCCGTGGTGGCCTCGCTTGTCGCCTCTTCCCCACGGGCCATCAGTTCCAGAAGTTACACCACGCGGCGAGCTCGCTGTCTTGGGGGTTGAGCCGATGGTGTCGCTCGTCATAGAGCGAGCCTCCCTGCTGCGATTCGTGCGCTGAGATCCGGTCCCTCGCTCGCTGGCCCCGTCCGCGGTACATGCTGGCTGCGATGGTTGAGCTAGGCCCTAAACAGCCGGCTGGAGGCCGGGGGGCCCCTGTTCTGGAACTTTTTGCTGCCGCTCGCACTCTCGAGTTTGTTGCGCTGGGAGATCCAGCCCGCTCCAAAGGCCCGAAACGATTTAGGAGCGCGAGACGGCGTCTGCCAAGAAAACATGGCAACTCCGTCCTCCAAGCCACCGGCATGCGGCGTGCCGATTGGAAGCGGGTCGGCAAATCGACGCAGCGCAATTTGCTAGCGGCAGCCCTTGGTTCGCTGAGGCTGGAAATTGCCCGGAGATGGTCGCGCGCGCACGGCGAGGGCAAACTGTGGCGTTGGCAAGGGGCATTTTCGCCGCTCTAGGCCTCATGCACCAGCCAGAGCGCTCCGAGGCTTGCAGGTAGCGCAGGGGACTTCCTAGCGCCCCCTCCTAGCCAGCCTCTGGGGCGAATCACGGCGACGAAGCGGCGCCCAGATGCGCGTTTTTGGCAAAGACTAGCCACGGGCTTAGAAAGAGGAAAAAAAGAAGCATGCACCAAACTCAAACCCCAATAAGCGTATTCGCCGTGCCGCGGGCATAAAGCTGCGAGTCGAAAATTTTGCTGATTCGTGGCTTCGACAGCCGATCACGTGTTGGTGGCCACAGACCTGCTCGTACGGGCAGGAGCAGCATCTGCCGCAGCGCATTTTGTGCGTGATGGTGATGCCCGTAGTGGGTTGCCCGTACATCGCCAAATGCTACGGCGCCATATCGCCAAGGCGCTTTGCCGGAGAGGGCGCGCGCAGTGATCGATCCTGACACATCAGAGGCATGGAAACAAGAGACCCGATTGCCCAGCTATGCCCTTCAGGGCCACAGCACTTCCCGTTCTGAGCCTGGCCCGACGGGGATTAATCAAACCAGCCCTAGGCGCGCCTCCAAGATACGATGATGGCTGCGACAAAATCCCGGCGACGCTCCAGCATGACTACGTCGAAATGAAGCTTAAGATAAGGACGTGCCCAACGCCCTGGAATACGACTCTGTCGCAGCAAGGCATTGGTACGGGCTGATGGTGCGCTTTGGCGCTCCAACGCTCTAACGCTTTATCGCCGCAGACCGCTAAAGCAGCGAGTCATTCATCCGTCGAGATTCATCGGGCGAAAATAGCCCGAGCAGGTATACGGTACCCGGCGCCTCGCGTTTTCTTGGCACGGCATCTGCGTACCGTCTACGGCTCGAGGCAGGCAGACTTTCATGTCAGCTTCTCGCGCTGAGATGTGACGGTGGCCTTCCTCACCATCCAGCCGCACCACCGTTCGTTCAACATTAATCGCTCAAACATCAGATGCTAGCACGAGCACTACCGGCAATGCCAATAATAATCATCCTCTCGGCCTGACCTGACCTGACCTGGCCTGGCCTGACCTGCCCTGTCCATGGTGCGGATCTACGCCAGGCACCATTGTTGCATGCAGAATAGAGTGGTATCTAACCTAGCACAGACACATACCTCACATACTGCACATTCAACTGCTCACATAGGCAAGTATCAGCAGCCGTTTCTACCCATTGGCAACCCAAGGCCCCTGGTTGGTGGAAGACCGCAGCGGTTCAACGTCTAACCACCACTAAATTGTCTCGTATTCTGCGTATATGTAGCAGTGATGACGGCACTCTGCTACGGTTGGCTTCAACGGCTAACCGGCGCTCGCGGGGTTCAGGGGCTGCGGAGAGCTTGGGGAACTTTTTGTTTTGCTCCTCCATCTGTGCGCAACCTTCATCACGGCCTCCACACGCGTGAGAGATAATGCGGAGGGCTGGAATTAAGGGTTCTGGGGTTGAATCGCATTATGTACGAGAAACTCTGGAAAACCACGGTTGATGATCTGACGCCGCGGTATTGGTCGGTTCGGGTGCAACTTTTGTGGGACGGTTACATGGCTTGATGCTGGTGAAGAAAATGCAGCTGATTAAGCCGGATCGAGTAAGGCTGCGCAGATGGCATTGACATGCGCGAGCTCTCCTATTCAACCTCATTTTAACAAAGTCACATCGTGTTGGCTGCCGTGATCTGTGTCGTTCGGTGGCATCCTGTTTGAGCAAATCCCCGTGTTTCATCGATCGAAACCATCCAGGGTGAAGAAAATCATGCAACTAGATCAGGCACACATCACTGGGGGAAAATTTCATGCTCATGTGCTAAAATTACCCGAAACTGCCTTGATGAGGAAGAACCGGTTGGTTTGACCCGAGCTATACTGTCTGAACAAAGCTACCTCGCTTAGCAGAGACGATTTGGTTTGATCAGCATAAGTTTGTCTGGAGAAGTCCGCCAGAGTAGATCAAGACTACCTACTTGCATCCGAATCGTTCTTTAGGGGCAAGAGAATGCTCTCGTCTATTTATATCACGATCAACTATTCGTCAGCTCAGAGTCAGCTAGCCTTACTCCTTGCAGCTAGAGTATCTCCTAGACGCTTCTAGATTGTTGACGGTCGACGCTGCGTTCAGGAGAAGCTAGTCAATACTTCCTTCGTCTTCTGATAGCAAGAAGATGGTGCTTTTCGAGTAATGGCGGAAACTCAGCTCGATGTTTGCTGAAACTGCTACTGTTAGACCAGAGACTCATGAATAAGGCACGGAAATAGAACAAGCAAGAGAGGAGGTGGTCTGTTCGAATCGCTCCGACTTTCGTCTCGCTTGACCATCCAACTCTTGCTTCATCTTCTGAACCATTAGCCTTGATGATTACTGCGCATGTTTACCCTGAAAAGATCTCTTCTCGTTGTTTCAGTGTACAGCCCATCAGACAAGCCATATGTACGATATTTGGTATTCTTACAGCGTAAATGCGATCGATACTTTGCTCGTTATCTGGGGTTGATGGCATTATATCAGCCTGTCCATCAGGTTTAGAGCACGACGCTTCTGAGTGAATATCATTAGAGAAAGTCTCGTATCATACACATCCAAGAACTGCGTTAGATTGCCATTCTGTCTTTTTTCAACACACCAGTTGTTAAGACTAAGAAACGTATATGAAATCTGTCATTTTATGACTCTTGCGCAGGCCAATTGACTTGACTAAAAGTTTAAGGGGATTGCTAAGGGCTGTTCACAGATAAGTGGCGATATACCTACGTTATTATCCATACGCACTGCTTGCAACTCGCCCTGGAAGCGTTTTCGATGACTGATACCAGTATGCAGATCAGCATGCTCATACCGTAGAAATTCAGTGTTATAACCTATGGTGAACTAATACCACCTGGATTCTATCTCTTGCCGAAATTTTCCAGGCTTTCAAAGATACCAATCCTAACTCTTCTTCGAGATAACAACTGTTAATAAGCGATATCACGATCGCGGCCGAGACCATGGCACAGGATGCTCATGATAAACCAGAGGGAGAGTCCTGAATAGTAATTCTCTTCATTATATTTCCCAAAAATGTAACCGAATAAAAGTGCTCGGTAAGTAGTGCCGGATAGCCAACGTAACACTCTCTTGCAATAGACGTTATGGCTTAGCGACGGCTTCATCTCTTGGGCTATGCTCTGTGATATGACAGACAATCTCAGTCGCATAATTCGCGGTGGAGAACGGGAAATGCAGTATGATGAAATAAATCCTGAGATTGTGTTGCTAGTATTGGGCTACGGTTATACTCAAGTTACACAGACTGGATGACTGCATATACCTGCTCAAGGACTTCCATTCCTCACATAATGAGTTGATGGAGTCTAGAATGAATCAAATCAACCGATTTAGTAAGTCAAAATATAATTTAGTCAAGCTAAGGACCAAGAAAGATAATACTTGTTATGTGGACCCCATATGCCATGACTGGACGTCTACATCCATGAGCTGACTTAAGTGGTATTAAGATATAAAGAGATATGCTGGTACAACTCCACAGATGTACTTTCTCAACATAAGAGTACGTAGAACCGTTTCCAAAAAACCTGGAGTTTTTTGGGACTCCAACTTCCCAGCTGATGACTTCCCAGCTGATGAGAGATGCTGGTCGGCAGTGGCCAGCACAAGTATCCGCTCCAGCAGTTTTCAATCTCGACAAGCCTGGTAGATTAAAAGAAGTATGCTCTGCTAGTCCGATAACGCCTTAGATGCAATGTCACCTCCGCACTCTTGCTTTGAAGCCGGCGGTTCAACTTAAACTGCAAACAATAGCCGGGACAGAGTCGGGACCCCACTTTTAAGAGCCGTCGCGGCATCCAGCTGGTGATATCTCAGCCAATCATATCATCAAAAGCTCCGAATCTCCATCCAGTTGACACCACCCAAGCCCGCTCTTCGCTAGACTAGCCGAGTTTTTTGCCTAAATAGGATACTTGGTGTCTCGTCGCCCACTTAGACGTGGCAATTCGCAGGATGATATAAGGGACAGGTGCTGCTGCCGGCGAGTATGAATTGAAGTCTAGTTTCGGGGACGAAGACGCCTGAGCCGGCCGCTTACTTGAAGGTACAAGGCTGTCTGTATATGGCCTTTTCGCTAGAGCAATCCTGTATAAGAGGCTAGCACAACGGCCCGACAATGCATTTAGTTGGCGGCTGTTTTCTTCTCTATTACCGCGCCTATAAGCCTTTTGGCGGCTAAAGCAGCGTAAATAAGCCACAAGCCTACGCGTTGCCAATGTCTTTATATGCAGCTTGTGGCCGCTGCTATTGGTCCATGGATTCTATATCGATCAATTGTGAAGCCAGCTAGCCTTATAGAGCTCGGAAGAGCCCTTCCGTTACAACAATGGCCTGATCTTTGCCAAATTGACACCTTCCTCTTCAAATTTACCAGAGATGTTATTGAAGTCCGGGGAAGGTTGTAATTACGACACCTTGATGACCTAGAACTGACACGGAAGATGGGCAACCGATCCCTCAGCGGGCAAGCTTTACTTGTGTGAATCTGGCGCTATTTCTTTGGCCTTGAGTAAAGATTGTGGAAGACGTCAAGTACGTTACAATGGTGACATACTATTACCACTCAGTATTAACCTAGATTGACCGCGGAAGCTTGCATCCGAGTTCTCATAGGTAAGTACTCTCTGTGCTGATGTGATACTTTCATTAACTGTTGAAGCAGACGACATGGAAAGTATCTACAAGTGATTTAATTTTCCCTATGCCTAGATCGTCAAAGAAACTCTTTGCAGTCATCGATATGGCTATGATATAAATGGAGTGAGCTCCCCTCCACAGTCATTGTTGTACTTCGAGTACATCTTTAGCATTGTCTGGTGTCCATCCTTGTAACATGAAGTTTCTGAAGAGCAAGATCCTAGCCCTGTTGGCTGCAACTTCGGTGCTGGCCTCACCATTGCAATCTGTCTCACCACGCGCCAGTAGCTATGCGACAGTATCAGGCCTTCAATTCAACATTGACGGTAAAACAGGCTACTTTGCAGGCACCAATTGCTACTGGTGTTCGTTTCTCACCAACCATGCCGATGTCGACTTAACCTTTAGCCACATGGCTTCTTCTGGCCTCAAAATTGTTCGCATATGGGGATTCAATGACGTTAACCAACAGCCTGGCACTGGAACTATTTGGTTCCAGCTGCTATCAGCGTCGGGCTCGACAATCAATACCGGATCCACTGGACTGGGAAATCTTGACTACGTCGTCCAGTCGGCCGAGACACATGGCCTGAAGCTCATTATTAATTTTGTTAACAACTGGAGTGACTATGGAGGAATCAACGCCTATGTAAACGCTTTTGGCGGCAACGCGACTTCCTGGTACACTAATACTGCTGCACAAGCTCAATACCGCAAGTATATTCAAGCAGTGGTTAGTCGCTATACCAACTCGACAGCTATTTTTGCCTGGGAGTTGGCCAATGAGCCTCGCTGCAACGGATGCGCCACCAGCGTTGTGTGGAACTGGGCTTCAAGTGTCTCTCAGTACATCAAGAGCATCGATTCAAACCATCTTGTAACACTGGGAGATGAGGGACTCGGTCTCGCCACTGGATCAGACGGATCTTACCCATATACCTATGGCGAAGGCACAGACTTTGCCAGCTATATGAACATCACTACGCTCGACTTTAGCACTTTTCACTTGTATCCTAACTCTTGTAAGTGTCTGAAAAAAGCACTGAGACAAACAATGACTAACATCCTTTCCAGGGGGTGAAACTTACGATTGGGGTAGTAGCTGGGTTGAAACCCATGCTCAAGCATGTGTAGCAGCAGGCCAGCCATGCATGTTGGAAGAATGTAAGCAATTCTCTACCTATTAGAGCACTTATTTGAGCCAAGAACAAAGGAGACAACTGCATTAAACACTGGCTAACTCAAGGTCTGACCACCAGACGGCGCGCCAACTAATCACTGTGCCATCGAGTCTCCGTGGCAGCAGGCCTCTCTAGCGAGCAAAGGCATGGCTGCCGATCTGTTGTGGCAGTGGGGTGATACTCTCTCCAATGGTCAGTCATCTGACGATGGAAATACTGTCTACTACGGCACTTCGGACTTCACATGCTTGGTTACAGACCATGTGGCGGCCATTAATGGCGGCACTCCGCCTCCTCCGGCTTCAAGTACGACCACGAGCAAGGCCACAAGCACATCGAAGCCCGCCTCCGGTCCCACTGGAAGCTGCTCTCCTCTTTACGGACAATGCGGCGGCACCGGCTGGAGCGGCGCTACGTGCTGTTCATCAGGCACCTGCAAATACTCGAATCCGTACTACTCTCAGTGCGTGCCCAGCTAGACATTGATCAGCAATTTAGAATTGGTGACAAGTGAATAGTAAGAGCTAGATGCAAACTGAATTTATGTAAATTGCAGGTTCTTGTGACTCATTAAATGTACGTAGGAATACTAAATCTCGCTTGAAATCTCGTTTTTGTATTCAGGCCATAATATGACTAACCCACCAACTTTGCTAACTATATAATGAATTACAACATCGAGTATGGTCCTGAGCTCGCCATCCTCATTACGACTAGCTTTCCAGGACCAGAGACAATAGCGATGAGTACGCCCGCCGTCGGTAATTGTGATGATTTAGTACCCGACGGAGGCCACACAATGGTTTTGAGAGACCGATATTCAGGCGGAAGCCATAATATACCACGGCCATTCCAGGTGATCCAGCATGCATCAAGACTTAAAGCGTAGCGTACTTCATTTCCGCTTTGAGTATTATCAGCGATAAGCCGATTTTCACGTTGGTCTTTGGTCGAGTTGGCGGATGTGGATAGGATTTGAGATGCAACTGTAGAAAGATGTCCCATGTTAAGACTTATAGACTCTGTTTCAGTTCGCAGACATGAGGCTGTAGAATCAAACGACATGGTGCGTACTAAGGTCTCTTTCTTGATTGTTTGCAACGTATTGCCTGTTGTTGTGTCCCAAACCTTTATATTTCCATCTATTGATGCTGAGGCCAGATATCGATTGTCTGGTGCAAAAGCAATTGACGTAATCTCATTGTTATGGCCCTGGAGAATATGCCACTCCTTTTTTGTTCCCACATCCCAAATGCTTATAGTAGTGTCATCGTTTTCAACGAGACGAGGGCTAGTACCATCCGCCGTTGAAGCGAGATAGCGGCCATCAGCTGAGAAGGCCAGCAAATTATGATGCTTCCCATAATTTTCAATCTTCTGGTAGAGTTCGCCCGTATTCACGTCCCAGATCATGAAAAAGTCATCCATTGAACTCCAAGCAAGGTGGCAGCCATCCATTGAAAATACAAATGAGGAATCGATACTGATACTTGGGATTATAATCGATCGCTGCATTTCGCCAGTTACTGAATTCCATATTTTGATGGTAAGATCGAATGCTGCTGAGGCTAGGTATTGACCATCGGCGGAGAAAGCAACTGATACAATTGATTGGCTGTGACCCGTGAGCGTTTGGCGCTCTTCGCCTGTTTTTGTGTCCCATATTCGTATAACGCAATCATCACTCCCGGAGGCGAGATAATTGCCATCTGTTGAAAGGGCGACCGAATTAATTACCTCGTTATTAGATGGGCGAGGATCCTTGCCTTCTGGCACTTCCCAGATATCTATTAAATGATCCTCTTGCCCTGAGGCAAGGTAAGAGCCATTTGCCGAGAACGCAACCGAGTAAAAGCAACTTCTACCTCGGAGTGTTTGATGCTCTTTGCCTGTTTTCAAATGCCAGATTTTGATAGTCTTCAGCTTTGCAGACGCGAAATATCGGCCATCTGCTGAAAAAGCCATTGAAGTTGAACCAAGCATACCAAGTTTAATTGTTCGCTTCTCTTTGCCCGCTATTGCGTCCCATATTTTGATGGTATAATCAGTTGATATTGAGGTCAAATATCGAGCATCGGTCGAAAAAACAACTGATACAACTGGCCAGCCATGGCCCTTGAGAGTCTGATGCCTTTTGCCCGTCATATCCCAGATTCTTATGGTCTCATCATCTGATCCTGAAGCGAGATGACGGTGTGCTGAAAAGGCGACTGAGTTAACGGCGTCCGTATGACCTTCGAGCGTTTGTTTGTCTTTGCTTAAAATAACATCCCAGATCTTCAAAGCTCCATCAACCGATCCCAAAGCAAGATAACGACCGTCCTTGGAAAAGGCAACTGAAGTAAACCATGGATTATATCCCTTTGTTCGCTCTTTGGTTCGAAATGCCTGCTGCTCCTTGCCTCGAAATACATGCTGCTCCTTGCTTGTTAAGAGATCCCAGATCTTTGCAGTCGTAGCTCCACAGATAGCTGCAAGATATTGGCCATCTGGTGAAAGAACAATTGAATGAGCTGTACAGCCGATATGAATTGTGAACCATTCTCTGCCCGTTGTCGTATTCCAAACCTTTATTGTTGCGTCCGATGATGCTGAAGCAAGATAGCCCTTTTCAGAGAAAGCAACGCATTTAACTGCATCGCTGTGGCCGCTGAATGTTTGCAAACAAAAGGGCCAATTGTGATCCACATTTGGTTTAACGTTTAACCATTTTGGCTCTTCTGCCTGAAACAACTTGCGAATTATGCTATTCGATGGACTGAATATAAGTGCAGATGTATAAGCCAGGAGAGGATTGTGTGCAATCATTAAACTGTTCTGCTGAATAAAGCGCCGTGCATCTTGTACAAGCTCTGATAACTGGAGGTTGGGCAGTTGATAATTTGACGATTCTCGGCTTGATAACCGACGGTGTGATGACAAATAGACTTGTGCTTTCCCCTTGATTGGTCAGAGCTTATCTTTCATCGTTTCTTATAGACACATACTTTGAATACATCCTTTAATTTCTTCAAAGTGCGAGAGGCTTCTATCACCGGTGTTAACTCTTTGAGTGCGCTGCGTACCGGCATTTCCTTTTGATTTAGTTAGCTTTGCTTTCATAGATGTAGAATGTATCCTTTTCACTCTTTTTCTTTTCACCTACATTTAATAAGCCCTCTAGCCTTATCATTGAGATGACTCCATCTTCAGTACACTCTATGAGGCCCAAAGCTTCAAGCCAATATAGGAAGTTCTTAAGAAGGAATTTTAGAGCCATCCGATGATATTTGTTATGCTCTTCAAGATAAAGACGACCATTGCCGGGATGTATATCGCAGAAATGGTTAACCCAGTGCGCACAAGAATAACTTATAGCTTCCAAAGGATCAGGATCTGGTCGCTTAATTTGAGATTCTGGAAGCCCAAAGGGGTCCAGATCATAAATATTCCGCCGTAATACAGAGGACATGGCTTCAATCGACTGTTCAAAGATGACGTTGTGGATTTTAGCAAAGCTTTGTTGTAAGCTAGGAGACGTAGCAGTGTTTAAATAGTCCTTGGCTGACTGGTGGATGATATAAATCTTTCCTCCACGTATAGTAAGAAACGACCCGCAAAGTGCTATCGTACTGGAAATAAATTCAGCAGTTGCAGGATTACCATCATCGCGCCTAAAAAGACAGCCAAGCTCGGCTAATGTAACAGGCCGGTATACATGCAATATGATGCCAAGAGTCTGAAAGCAGTATTTTGCGTCAATGCCATCTATATCATTTATTTGCTGCATCATCCTTCGGTATACTGAATCAAGTCCAGACGGAAATTCATCTAGGCTTTCAAGGATATCGCGCGAGGTGGTCTTTTCTATGTTCTGGCAGACCAGAGAGACCCAAAGGAAGGTGTTGTTAGATTTGGTAGATAGTTCATGTAAGAGAGTGTGCTGAATTTCTTCCGAAAATTTCCTTCTTTGCTGCAGCCGTTCGACTTGATGCTTGACGTATATATCAACAGCCGTAGTAATAGACTTGTCATTGAGTTCCAGGCATAGCCTTTTCTGCTGACTCGCAGAAGTATTGAGACTTTCTTCAATCTCTGGCCAATTGCGGCTCGATACGACCCACTTGACTTGAGGAAATAGATTGGATTGTGCATTGATAAAGTCAAGGAGGTTCCGTAAATCTGTTGCGCATTCATCGAGTGCGTCAATAACAACAAAGCTCTGCTCTAGGCTTGTATCGTTGAGGATAGCTGAGAGGATTTCAGACAATGCAGTCCAAGCGTTTATGTCTTCGAAAATCGTCTTCTTTCCGTGCCTGTATTTACTCTGTATATGGGAAATAAGTTGTGGCTGTTCATCTATGGCTAAATAGATCAAGCCTCGAAGTACCGCAGTCGCGCTATTGATGCGTGAGTCGCCCGCCTGGCAGAAAAAATAAGTGACCAGCGTCTTGGGACTACGCTGGTTCCACAGCTTGTTTATGATTCCGCAGAGGAGCATGGTCTTGCCCTTGCCGGGATCGCCCTTGATCCAGAGCAGAGGGCGGTCTTTGTTGTCATGCCATTGTTGGAAATCACTGTGTTCGAAGATCCAGCGGTATGAACCTTCAAGTAAGCCGCCCTTTGTGTTCTCTATGCGAAGTTTGTCGTGGCGGGGGTCCGTTATGCGCAGGTCTGATAAACACTGGGCCTTTTCGTCTTCTGGGTCTTTGGACAGGTGATTATGAACAACGTCACCCTGGAAAATTGTATTGTTGTCGCCAAAGTGATTATCGTAAATTTCCCGCCGCTGTTGTTGTTCCATTGGAGGAAGAAAATGAAACTTGATGATAGTGATTAATATTACCATGTGGTTACGCCAAAAAAAATGCTGCATCAAGTCTCGTCTTTTAGAATGAAGAAAATATCTGCGCATCAGCTCCTCTAGATTGTGTGCGGGGTAGCTTGCAGGTCTAAGGATGCATCAGATAGATGTAGCCGGGAGTTAATCGGGAGCTTACAGGGCCAAATAAATCCATCTGCTGCTTGCTTGTCTCTGATGTTCTTATTGGCCCGAGACTTGGAATAAAGGCGTTGGCCTGGGCCAGTTTCCGTGCGTTTGGACAAGGGTATGTATAAGCCGCGGACCGCTTATTATGCGTACATACTTGGCTGCTACAGGCCACTAGCCTCGATAAATTGATGGAAAAGATGAGCTTTAAAGAATATAAACCGAGGTCAAAATGTAATTAAATAGGCAGAGTAATCCCAAGAGTCGCAGCTTAGGGAATGGACTATGTTTCGCCAACTAATACACGCTTACCAGTTAGTTAGAATAGAGAATTCCGGCTCCATTTCTCTTTCAATTTCTGTGGCTACAGAAGCATTTTATGGCTTTGGTGGAAATACTTCTTTGACGACTCTAAGTAAAGGTTGAAGCAATATAGGAGAAAATGAGATGCGCAATGCCCACCTATCGGTATTTCTGTGATGTAATTATGCGTAAATATACACATCTAAACACATCTAAACACATCTAAACGAAATTGTTATTTGAAAGACTATACATGCTATATACAAGATTGGATCATCGAGCAAGGCAAAGCGACACCAAAGGCTGGTCAGTCCAGCTGCCGTCCGCATTCTGGACCGGCGTCTCTGCCAATGGGTAGCCGGGATCAAATGAACCCGCAGCCCAGCCAACGTATCCCATGTAAACATCGGAATTTTGGTTGAGGTACTGGATCTGCTGGCAAAGATACTGTTCACACGATGAAGTGTTACCACCACCGGTCTCAGTCAAAATGGCCTTGCGGTTGTTCGAACGAAGCCAGGTAGCCAGTGGCCCAAATGCAGAATCGATGTTGTTCGTAACGCATACCGAGTTGGTGCCAGAGTTGTCGGAGTCCAAGTACTTGTGAACATCGAAAATGAGGTTGGTCGTTGAGCCATCAGGATTGGTGATGGCACCCAAAGCCGTGGAACCACCATCAGTAAGGATGTTTCCGGCAGACTGGTAATCAGTACCAGGAAGTGAGATGTACTGTGAGGTAGCGCCCGCATTACGGATTGCAGTAACAACAAGCTGCACGGTGGCGGCCCAGGTGGTGATGTTGAGATCGTGTGGCTCATTCATGACACCGAACCAAATCTTCTGGTCTGAGGCGTAATGGGTGGCTAATTGGGTCCAAAGGTTAACAAACTGGGCGTTTGTTGGACCACCCTGACCAATAATTCCAGTGTTCCAGCGGGCATAGTTGTGAATGTCAACGATGCAGTATGCACCCGTGGCCAGACATCCTTGAACAAGCTGATCGTAGTAGCCCAAGTTTGTAGGGTTGAGAGTAGCGCCGAGAGTACCATTGACCAGATACTGCCAACTAACAGGAAGACGGAAGATGTTGAAACCATCATCTTTGACGAAATGCTGCATCTGCCCAACGCCATCGGGATAGTTATTTGCGCCGTCGTAGTTCTTCAGCGGTGGGTAGGCACCAGACACATTGCAAGTTCCGTCGGTGGAGCAACTAAAGTCGAATCCTGCAATATTGATACCGGCAAGTTGGACACCTGAGCCATTGGATGGCGGAGGCGTGCTCGTTGCCGATGCTGAGGTTGATTTTACTGTTGATGTAGCTTTAGTGGTTGATGTGGCTTTAGTGGTGGTACTCGTGATTATGCCAGTAGCAGGGATACATTGAGCATAGTAAGAGTTCAATGTTGAGCAGGCCGCTCCAGCAACACAGTTTGTCGGGCCTGAATAGCCTTGTCCTCCACATTGTCCCCAGGTGGTCTGCTGCTGTGCCGCAACACCACTTACTCCAGCATAGGCTGCAAACAGCAGCGCAGCCTTGTTGTTGATCATGACGGCTTTGGGAAGGAACAATTAGAGCAGTAGCTAGTCGATGATGCAGGGAACGAGCTGAATTAATGGAAAAGATCAACTGTCTACCCAAAGTTCAAGGCTGCTGTAACAGCACAATTTATTGAGAAACATCGGACTGCAAGGTTGCTTTATACCCATAGCATCAGCGTGATATATATTTGTTTAGGCTATTACTCTTCAGGTTTGCATGATAGGAGAGTCTCGAATGCTAAAATCCCTCAACTAAATAGCCATATGAAGTTATAGTGCCAAGCGGAAAGTCCGAACCTTTTGGCTATCTGCACTCTCATGAAGCATTGATTACAACGTCTCTTAGAATGGTGGCGCTTCCCACATGGCCTTCACAATGCTAAAAAATTTGAAGTACGTTTATAATGTCCATTTCGATTACATAGTAACTCTAATTGTTCTTCACGTAGCTTTTATACGGCAAACATCAGAATTGCGATCAACAATATATCCCAGACATGAGTGCATGCATGAATGCAAGGGCGAAATTAGAGATGTGGCGCGTAGCAGGGGTTGATTATGCCTGAATTCAACTTATTCAGCCATTGAGCCTCGGACGGAGAGCTGCCCATGTTACATCGCCCCTGAGACCGCGCGCCTTATACTGCTAGTACTATTGCCAAAATTGAACTGTCTTGTTGCGGAAGTTGGACAAGATCTGAAGAAAAATGGCAAAAAAGAGTCGCTCCATGTTAATTAACCCTACCATCTTACACGGCCGGCAAAAGTGTTGATGCAACTCTGCTCTACCCCCAAGATCCAAATGGAGACTAGCCATCTAACAAATTGCTAATTCAGCCAAATTATATACATGACTGGCTAATGCTTACTCTTCAGTCTTTTAGTGCCTGAGTACTTTTAACAGGCGGCTCGAAGTCTGCCATGAATTGAGTACTAGTTGGTACTTTATAATAAGCAGCCAGCCAAAATACAGGCCTAGTATTTTGGGTATATAGCCAAGAAGTGCTAGCAATTAGAGACCTTGCTCACCAATCTATCTTCAGGTCAGACGCAGCTGGATTGAGCAGAAACCTTTTAATAAAGAGTTATGCCGAACCTGAAGAAATAGATATTAATTAGCGCATTCTTGCCTTTCTCAGCGGCTAGTGAAGATCATACAAAAAGATCACCGTTGATACAATTAGAGAACTTTGGCTGCGTCAGCCCACTTAGAAGCGCTGGGAATATATGGTAGGCGCCGCTCACTCATATGCACAGATTCGCAATGGAAGATAGAGGTGTTAAAATTTCGCCGTATGGTGCAGAAGAGAACTCCGATTCCAATCAATCAAGTACGGTTTTTCTTTTTTTTTTTTCTTGGCTCTGCTTTTGATGGAACAAACGTAAGAAACGTGCCTCCATACAGTTGAAAATGCCAGCTATTCAACCGTGCAAGAACATGGGCGCAGTTTCATCGCATACAGTTCCTTGCGTCCATCACAATGGCATGAGAATAACATGCCACCACTCCAAAATTGCTTTCCACATAAATTGCTACTTCGCGAATTGCCTCATGCTGACGCAACTTCGTTTTCGATCTTTTGTAGGATCTGCGAAGAGAAGGACTTGTAAAATGATGACGCTCAAGTTTCTTCATTTCGTATTACAGAACTGCTAGCATTCAATTTGTGTGTCTATTGAGTCGAAGCCGCTGCGAACGGTGATTGGCTCGGCAGCCTACCTATCTAGCTGAATAAGATGTCACTACCCACCTATCTGGTTGAAGTAGTAAAGAAAAGCATTTTATAAGCAGATATCTTATTCGTCTTCATAGCCCAAAGTGCCACTCATTTCTTGCTTCATTCTTTCGCATGTCGAAGATGCCTGCTCTTGATCACCTTGTTAAGCTGCTACAAATGGAAAGTTTTTTTGACAGGCTATCACATCCAAAACCTGAGAATATATTGCCTGTTTACTGGGACCTGAGTGTCATTGGCTAACACTTGGCAGCTAAATTCTTTTGAACTATGGCGACAAGGATGGAAGCTCTGGAGATAAACTTTTTCTCTTAGCTTGAGACAGAGTACTCTGTGACGTGTTCGTGATGAGTCCTAGGTCATGTTGAAATCATTCAGAAGAAAAAGAAAATAAATAATGAGAAAATGCAATGAAATAAGACAAGCAATTCGTTCTTGCAACAGACGGTCGATTATTCGGATGCCAAGCTTTTCTCCTGGGAAGGTCCTAAATATAATTACCATATGTGGATTGAACCCTTCGCAGCTTATTATAGAGCTTCGAGTAGTGACATAAGGTTGTCGTTAAAAGCTCAGCTGGTTGTGGGCGCCACGTCCGAAGCTGCCGATGTGTTTTGAGAACGCACAATTGGGCAATAGTACCTAGTAAGCTTTAGCCATGCTCTCATAGTGATTTATGTACAACTATTAAAATCCCAACCGAGTGCCTATGAGTCTTCTACTTCATCTTCTTTCATGACACTCAAACCAACCGCCATTGCCTACTTCTTTCTCAACTGAGACTGCATCCTGTTTTGTCAATATGGCTGCCTATCTCACACAGCGCATCTCACACCCGCACATCTGCCATCCTCATCACGGAATCACAGTCTCGCGCGCTGGAACACCAGCGCCTGAGAAGCAAGCCAAATGCGCAGAACCCATCCACAACACTGCCGCCAAAAATGTTTCCTTCTACACGCCTGAGCAGGAGCCTGTTCCCGGAAGCGCCGTTCAGCCTCAGCCATCCGGTAAACCTGTGCCTAAGCTGTTTACTCCCATAAAAATACGTGATATTGAGCTGCCCAATCGCATTTGGGTGAGTCCAATGTGCCAATACAGTGCACACGAAGGGTTTCATACGCCTTGGCACATCACTCATTACGGCGGCATGGCTCAGCGTGGTGTAAGTCTCGCGATCTGGCTATGCTTTCTCTCTCCATTTATCCCATCAATTAGGTGTACAATTATTGATACATATAACAGCCTGGACTTATGATGATTGAAGCCACTGCCGTGCAGGCCAATGGCCGCATCACCCCTGAAGACTCAGGCATATGGCTTGATGCGCACATTGATACTCTGAAGAAACATGTTGATTTCGCACACAGTCAGAATGCTCACATTGGCATTCAGCTGGCTCATGCCGGACGCAAAGCTTCCACTGTTGCACCTTGGCTTAGCTCCGGCGCAACAGCAACTGAAGAAGTTGGTGGCTGGCCAGACGATGTAGTTGGGCCTAGCGATGAAGCCTTCAACGAGCATTACCCGAAGCCGCGTGCCATGAGCCTCGCTGAGATTGCTCGCTTCAAACATGACTTTCTCCTTGGCGTTCGCCGTGCCCTCCGCGCCGGCTTCGATGTCATTGAGCTACACTATGCGCATGGCTATCTTGTTTCTAGCTTCCTGTCTCCGGCTGTTAATAAGCGAACAGACCAGTACGGCGGAAGCTTTGAAAATCGTGCTCGCCTCGCCCTTGAATTAGTTGAAGCTACGCGGCAGATTATACCAAAGGGAATGCCTTTGTATGTGCGCATCAGCGCCACTGACTGGCTTGATACCAACCCAGATTGGGGAGGTAGACCAAGCTGGACCATTGATGATAGCGTTAAGCTGGCCAAACTCTTTGCGGAACGCGGTGTTGATGTGCTGGATATTTCGAGCGGCGGTAATCATGCGCTGCAAAAGGTTAAAGGCGGTCCTGGCTACCAAGCACCATTTGCCAAAAAGATAAAGGCCGCAGTACAATCCTCCATGCTTGTCAGCTCTGTGGGAAGTATCAAGACAGGGGAGGTAGCGCAGAAGCTCATAAATGGCAGTGATGATCCCGATGACACTCCCCTGGACTTGATTGCCGCAGGCCGCATGTTCCAAAAGAATCCGGGGTTGGTATGGGCGTGGGCAGACGACTTGGAAGTGTCTATTACTGTTGCGCACCAGATAGGATGGGGCTTTGGAGGAAGAGCCTCCAGGAAGTCGACCAAGTTGACAGTTCCTTGATACGTTAAGATGGACTTTTATCAAAATTGGTTTGGTTGGACTTGATAACTGATCAATACAAAAGTCATTCTAGTGTTGTAGCTTTTCCTTCATAATGAAACTTATTGATTTTAAATGAGAACTTGAAATGCTTTCGTTATTGTTCTTAGACCAAAACGTTAATTTCTAGTTGAAGAGATCTTTCGGTGCTATGTGATGCACTAAAAGTTGTATCCGCATATGCATTGGCTATTTAGTTTTCTAGCTGCTGATTTGTGTTTTGATAGTCATTAAAAGACACCAGCTTTGAAGGTTGTCATAAATCTTATATAACCCTCTGCTTAGAGATGAATCAATCATACCGATGGCTGGTGTCATAGCAGTTACTCGTTAGACGATATGTAGTTTGGCCCTGATCCTGCTGCTTCTGCCAATTGTACAGGCTAAAAATACTCCTATTGTTATTAGAGTAAAGGCAACTGCCACAAGCACAAATATCCAAACATCAGGTGATACTGTTGCTGTGTTGCCGCTCTGCCCACTCCATTGGAAGAAACCCATAGAGAAGAATGTCTATAGATCGCTATCAGTACATATTGAGAGACACAAAATGATTATCCAAGATATAAATTGAGCAACTCACGCAAACGAATGTTGCTGGTAAATAAATCATCCCGAGAACCGCAATTGACTTCATGAGACTTCCGTCTCGTTGAGCTGTCTCTGCGACTGCGAGGCTGCTTCTAGATATGTTTTCATTAAGCCGTGCATCTTTACGGCCGATGTTGTTGAGATCCTGCACCGACGAATGTTAGCAATCAAGAATATAAAACAAAGAAAGAGAGAGAAGAGGGCATTGAATAGGGAAGATATTGACCAATTGCATTGCAAGCGACATTCCAGCCATGATATGGTCGCACTCTCTTATAAAATTATCGTATTCATCAACCAAATCACGAAGCCTCTCTCCTATTCTCTTGCCGCATTCCACCAGTGCGTCTCGTTGTCCTCTCAAAGCTGTCATGTTTGTATAATGTATACCAAAGTTCGTTTCTTCAAGCTCCTGTATGTGGTCAAGCATTTTGACCAACTGCGTTTTCCAGTTTTCCAAACCGTTCTTGAGGTGGCTAATTTTTATCCAGAGCATTGCGCAAGACTCGTCATCTTCGGCCACAGTGAGGTCGCTTTCGCTTTCGACCTGTGTTGTATCAGATCCGACTGAGCTGTTAAAGGTAGCTAAAGAATTCAAAGTTAGATGAGTATTTTGTAACCTGCATAAACTTTTCTCTTACACGATGCTGATAGAGTCTTTCCTGATAGGAAACTACCAACTCTTCCCTTCATATCAGTAAGACGTGAGTTAGTCCTGGATGGTGCAACGTCTTTTTCAATCGTTTTCCGAGTTTCTCGATGAATCTGGTGGAGATCATAAAATGCATCGCTCCTTTGTTCAATATCAAGAATTCTTTGCACAAATTGCGTATTACTTTCGCGTACCAGCTTGGCATGCCTTTCTCGCTCAAATTCCGCAAATATGGTAGGCAGCATCATTGGGTGAAAGACTTCTCCATCGAAATTGCGCAATTTTCCCGATATAATTGCAGAATCTGTCAGTAAATGCCCGTGAACATCCCGCTCCCTCAAATTGCAGCCGAACCAGAGTGCATTAGTCGTCATTGTATCTGGAATAAACGTTACGGTTAACGCCATGTCGTCCTCCCAGCTTTCGGCTGTTCGGCATGTATATACTATTACTTGGTAAGCAGATTTTACTTGTTTGATGAGTTAAGAGGACATACCCATTGCCTCAGTACTAGATGTCTTGTTCTCTAGAAGACACGTCGCCCTTGAAAATGTACAACTTGTGTTTCTATTGATTGCTCGAATTATCGACTTATGCAGCTTTAAGTTGCTCATTATTTTTCTGAATATTTCTTCCGAAAATGGCATCTTGGACAACGAGGAAGATTTCCCGCTCATAATCAAATTAATAGCACTCGAAATCTTTTCACTGCTGCTGGCAGAACTATTCATGTCGCCTTTCTCATTCGGAAATACGGCTGACTCGCCCTCAAACTGCTGCAACCATTGTTCCCACTCATGATCACTCGATAAGAGTAATGGCTGAATGTACCGTTTTCCGGCGATGTACACTTCAAAATTACACCCATATTCACCCCTTCTAATGCTGAATGCTTCGCATTGTCCCTGAGAAAATTTGAGCAGAGCTCTGTCGCTCGCATCTGGCTCAGGATTGCGGCAAAGCCAAGACATGTGTAGTAAATGCGGTGTTTCTTGGCGGATCACAAGTCGCGTCGGAATAACCAAATATTCTCTCAGAATAAGAAGTTGGTGGAAGATCAGAGTGATTGCTGGGTAAAGCCTAAAGCTTGAGACAGTCTTATTAAGACATCCTATAACATGTAGACGCTCCGTTGAGGTGGCGGAGCTTTGGTCATTTTCGTACGACTGCATTAGCTTTTTAATTTGCTGTCAGGCAGATTTCGTCATACAGCCTCTTGAATTGGCCACTGAGAGAAGCATATAATACCTCAATATTGCCGCTACACGTCAATAGCCTCATAAAGGGGGAGTTCAACTTATTATAAAAGAGTCCGTCGTCTCGCCAAACTGCGACGTAGGCTACTGATTTGTGCATTTAACATTCTTGTATAGACTTCATTTTTTCCCCCTTCCACTGTTGTTCTGGTAAGGCAACCTTCCACGGTTTTGGCCGATGAGGGCCAGACCGGGTGGTAGGCAGAGGGTGGTCAGCCTGGCCACCTCCTTTTGACGCATACGAGTCAAGCTATTTTTGCTGTGCAACGCCAACAGAGCCTGGTACGACCATTTACAGTAAATTGAGGCGAGATGCATATATTAGGGCTGCCACACATATTCTCTTAGTGAGCCCAAACCCCAGCATCTGATGCCCAAAGGAAGAGAAATAAATGATCGCCTGAAACAGTCGGGGGGATGCCTCCAAACCTTCAAGCGTACGCCTTACCGCCGCGGCTCAATTCATCACGCCTTGCTACTCGGAAGAGATGTTGACACAAGTTATTGCCATCGACTACGGCTCGAAGGACAGGCTGCACGAAATACTGGAAGGCATTCTTGGCGAAGAGAACTTCAAGCTTGTGCAGGTAAGGCTCCCTCGTATTTCTGAATCGCTGAAAATATTTGCCTAATCTGCTCTAGCAGCGTATATCGAATCAATGGCAAATCAAGCTAGTAAGACGATTGACCAACGTACGATACATACCCGCAAATCCCATTTGAGGGAATGCAATGCGATTCTAACGATTCATAATGAACAGGAGGAAATTGGTCAGGTCAAGATGCGTATGATGAACCACTATCTTCCAACTATCTAGTGTGAAGTTGGCCGACGAGAGTTGCAAGGGCATCGGGCCAAGATAGCAGCCTAAATACAATTAGATCGATGTTGCGCATACCTGAATGTACCTACTACTAACAGAGTATCCACTGCTACTTGATGCCCAACCGATGCGCACACAGTGAGATTTGGTATTTGCATGCTTATATATTAAAATGAAGAAGGTATAATCCATACGCCTAATTCGTAGCAAATTACCTTTGACAGCCATCAATCTTATTGAAACTAATACCGTATTGCCTCCTTATTCGCTTTCCAGACACGAGAAGTGTCTCTAAAAACAAGATGCAGTTGTTGAATTGTGTATGTACAAACATGACAGAGAACAGGAAGTAGTGGGAATTCTTCTCTGTAATAGGAAGAATAAGCAACTGCCAACCAGTTGCTATAGAATTTTCGCAGCAGCAATTCTCAATAGACCCAAGAATAACATGTGCTGATTTCCTCTTCGGTAAGTTTACCCGGCGCTCGAATGCGATAGATATTAGAACGCATCTTCACACAGTCAGGATAAACACCAAACAGTTGTAGATCTATCGATAAAACACCGCTTAACTTACTTCAACAACGTATTGATTGGGCCATTTTTCTTTCAGGGCTGCCTCCAACCTTCGAGGCACGAGGTACCCTCCGGGGATGCACTGTGGCTCGCTAGATCTCCACTCTTCGTTGGATCGGCTAGCCTGGCCATTGCGATATCTAGACATCATTTGGTAGCGATCGATTGGTGCAGATCCCGTATCCCCGTCCAACTTTATAAAAAAGAATTCGGCATTAAAAAGATTTATAAGACGAAATTGAAGGCCAGAGCTAGAGGCACTGAGATCAAGATTTGGGGAAATGTTCAAGCTTTATCTCTAGAGCACAGCCCCCGGTAAGGCTTTTTAAGAGAGCCTTACCCGAGTAAGGAGTTGACAAGATTGGGACTTCGTGCACCCCAGTTGGACAGATATCCCTACATATAAGCTGTACCCGTGGCGAGACGACATTCGCCTTTCGAAATTTTTGGATCCAGACATTTGGAGACATGGTGCGAGGTGAAATTTTATGATTTCGGATGATGCACTCTATAGGCGCTAGAAATTTTTCTCATCTCCAGTTCCTATCTTTGCTGCGTTGTGCAATTGGTGGCTGTCCACATTAGGCACTTATCTCTAGGCAGTCATCTGCAACTACATCCAAGCTGTGCAGCAAGAAAGTCGCTGAGACATGCCCCACGCCCCCCTGAAAAGTTATCACACCGAGGCGACTTATCATTGGCTACATGCAGTTGCATGGGAGGAGTTGATATTGAGGCGCCTATGCCGGAATTTGCGTCTTAGAGAAAAGACGCCTCACCGAACATGAACCGAAACATGGCTGAATATCTGCGAATGATCCAGAGGGCTGATGCCAAACGAGGCGTTTTCTCTTAAAGATATACCAGGCATCTCTTCCCTCATCACTACAGAATATAGGGATTTTTTTTTTTCTACAAAGAAAAAGAAAGCGATAATGAAACGGTAGGTATTGCGTTGCTCGAACTCGAGTTCCAGAATGTGAGAAGCCAATATTAGACTTTCAAATCGGCAAGTGAATGAAAATGAAAACCGCCCTTTCATACATACAAAATGTGAGGCTGTTAGCTGCAATATCAGCTAGTGGTGGCATAATATCGGCAGCCTGGTCAGAACACCATCTTCAACAAAAAAAAGGCGTCCAAAGTTTGCATGGTCAAGTGGGAGTTAGCCGGGTGGACGGATTTATGATACTTTATAACTGAGGCCTCCGAGGCTGATTTTACATCCCAAACTTACACCTGAATTAAACTGAGGTTACAGCAAAAGCGCGAACTCTAGTTGGTCAGCATCTTATCTGTATCTCTTTCCAAGTCCTCATCTTAGCAGAAGATAACATTAACCACCCTGTCTTCTGTTATTCAGTATGGCACAGAAGTTACGTTTGAAGAAAGTTTTAAGAGCATCTTTGGTAACTTGTGATCACCACAAGGCTACTGTGAAACGTTTCATACCGCGTCAGCAGCTGAAGATATTATGCAACGTAACGGCGGTTGCGCAAGAATTGAAAGATGCGTTTCCTGAGGGCGACTCTGATTTCTGCGAACAACTTGCGTCGCTAATATGTCATGGGCAAACTCGAAATTCATCTACTATCTCTAAATCATTTTTCAAAATATTCGCCATTCTAGTTCTCATCGATCAAGCTGGGCTTATAGACTTCTTTCAGGAGCAATCATTATGCGACGATGATCTTCCATTTCATCACACTTCTAAATTTGAGAAGATGTGGCCCAATAATAAGGAAGAGAAAGACCATATACAACTTCCTGATGGAGTTGATGATGAATTCATTGAAGCCTTTGCTAGAGAGCAATGGTCGGTTCAAGCTCCGTATTTCGAATCTCCCAAGTCTATCTCTTTGCGTTGCAACTTCGACGAATTCGACGACAAGGCGATATTACCCATCATCAAAGTCTCAAAGAATAAGCACACTGGTGGTTTTGGAGTCGTCGAAAGGGTACAGTTACACGAGGAGCATCATGAATTTGTAAGTTCAATCATATAGTTCCAACCCCTAATCGCGCTAACTAACAACCACAGGGGCACTCGCATTTTGCCCTGAAAACTATTCATTCCATGATGCCGTTTGATTTGAAGAGTGCATTGTTCCAGCAAGAACTGAAGGCTTTTCAACAAGCCAAGCCAGGCAGTCATCTTATAGATGTCTGTGCCGCTTTCAAAAAGGGAGAAAATTATCACTTCTTATTCCCGTGGGCAGATGGAGGCACCCTCAATCACTTGTGGACTAAAGATCCGCAAACAATTGTTACAATGAAACAAGTTCAGTGGCCAGAATTCAGTCAGTGGGTTTGCAGGCAATGCCATGGGATTATTCGAGATCTTCGAGCTATCCATGACCCAACAAAGGATAAAGCTAATGACGATGATCTCTATGGAATCCACAGCGACATCAAGCCAGACAACATCCTACATTTTACTGACGACGGTACGCCCTTGGGAATTCTCAAGGTTTCAGACCTGGGCCTTATGAAGTTCCACAGACTCATCTCTCGAACCGTGCAATCGAAATCTATGGGCGCCGCCTATCAGACATACAGATCACCTGAACACGATACCGGTATGATGCGGTCAAGGAAAGTTGATATATGGGCATTTGGCTGTCTGTTTGCCGAGTTCATTACGTGGGCAATTGCGGGCCAAGGCGGGATAGACCATTTCAAAAACATGCGAGTGGACGAAGACAAACACTTTCCTGATCCGAACAAGGGCGAGTGGTTTGAAGACCACTTCTTCACATTAAGGACCGGACAACCAAAACGAAAAGACTCTGTCGCAGAGGTATGTATAAACACGAGCTGAATCGTGCCACTTAAATCTTTTAGTTGGGCTAACCCATACGTCTTTTAAGTGGTTTACACACCTGAGTGAAGACTTGGGTGAAGACACATTCTTCCCACAATTCCTAAGTTTTATCCAAAATTCCATGCTTCATCCCGACCGAAAAGTTCGAGTGGATTGCAAAGAGGTTGAACAATTTTTGGAGAGATGCTTAGGAAATACCGTCAACAGCTCATATTGGCTCTTTGACGGGAAATTGACGGAAAGATACAGCCTTAGCAGGAGCTCAACAAACTCAAGTTCTTGGTCGCAAGACTAGGTGGCTCTTCGATCTTCTATCATTGCTATGTTTATTTCTTATTTGGCTTTTAAAAAACAGTTCTTATAATTGTTATGTCAAGGGGCGGAAACTCGGAAACTAGGTTATAGGGCATTTGTTTATATATGTGTATTCTTGACTTCTTTTACTTCTACTATGTATATATTGTATTACTAGCAGCGTTTTATAGTCTTACAGCTTTTAAACTTTTATATGGGTATTGTTATTTTGTCATCTTCATGTTTTGCTCTTCCTCCTACTCCTTCTTCCACACATCCTTCCACCACTCCTTAAACCCATACGGCTCCGCCCTCGTATCATATATCTTCACACTATCCCTCCCCGTCAACCCACTCATAATCCCCTCTCCCGAATACGGAGACGGCTTCGACGTCAACCTCGTAGTAGCCCGCGGCGCCGTAGCCCGATCCTTAATCTCCTTGGATACCAAAGGCGCAACATCCGCAAAACAAGCATCCAGTTCTCGCTGCAGGGAATAATACGGCTTCTTGGCCAACTCGGGAGCCATCAGGTTGTAACTCCTCGTGATGCTGTTCAGTTGCTCTATCGAGAGGTTCAAATACGCATGCTCCGCCTTTTCCCAATCCGGATCGCGAAATGGTCTCGGCAGCGGTCTCAAATCCAGCTCATCATTACTCTGTACAGAGTCATTCTCTGGCTTGGTCGCTGCTGCTGCCCCAGCCCCTTTTCTAGGATTATGCAGCCTCTCTGCCGCAGCATAATCCTCCGCCCTGGCCATCTGCTCCTCCAACGACCCCCCCTTCGAAGCAATCATCCTCGAAACATGGCGCAGCCAATCCGTCCTCAGCCTCGAGCGAAGCGTATGCGCCGCCTTCGCCAGCTCCTGCTGCTTCTCAATCCACGGCGGCACAATCTCCTGCCGCTGAATGATCCTATTCAGGAGATACTCCGTCGTGTCCACAAACGGATTGCTCCTCGCGAGATCAATCTCTACCCCCTTACCGCGAGCAATATTCTTGAACTTGCCCCTAGCAATGGCATTCTCAATCTGCTCATTGGCCAACGCAGCTAGACCCGATGGCGTAGCCGGCATAATACGGGCAGTTGGCTCAAACCTCGATCGAAACTCCTTTCTCATTTCTTCCTTTTCTTTATCGCTCAGGCCTTTATCCTCCTTCAAGCCCATGCCGGTGTAAACAGATGCCCTCTCCCGAGCATTCACCACCCTCTGGCGAGGATGCACCACAGGAGCCCGTCTAATCCGCGGATCAACAACAGGCGGCTGAAAAGTGCCTCTAAGCTCCGGCTTCAGCGGCTTCTTCGCATCATCCAGCATCCTCAACACTGTATCCGCCGTGTCTTCTTCCCCCGTCCACGGCGCAGCAGCGGCAATATGCCTCGTCCCTTCGCCCGCCGCAGACGAGAGATCCTTTGCACCCAGAACACTCGAATGGTCGTGTTGAAACTTTGCGTCCGCAATCTTGTTCAGCAGCCTTTCCTTCAACTCTTCGGAGAATCCCGCATCCTGCACGGCACGTCTGCCGGCTGAGCCGCCGCTGAACAGCGCTTCTTCGGTTGCCTCTTGTAGCCTCCGGGTCATTGCCCCAGGTTCTGATTCGGGAGAACTGCCATCTTCAGTATCGCTTTTTCCTTGGCGTGAACTTTGTTGGGTGTCTTGATGCTGCTGCGTTGTCAAAGGCCTTGCCTGTGAAGTGTATCGGCGCGCCACTTGCGGGCCAAAGCGAGCCGAGTTGCACAGACAATGTTTACATGAAGACGCTGAAACTTTGGATAGCATTGCGAATGAGAAGCTCGTTCAAACCCAAAGGCTATAAATTGGAGATGCTCGTTATCTGACGATTTGTGATGAAAATGGATGCGACATTGATGCCTTAAAATCCTGGGTATGAGCACAAGTCTATGATAACATCTTAGTCAGCCAATCACGACGCAGCACTGCAACTTGCGCAGGCTTTTTTCTACAATTTTTCACAGCAATTTCAGCCAAAACTCGCGTAAAATAGCATATATACTTATTTCTTATTGGGTATCACTATATCTATGAACTTTTCTCACTATACGATGCTCTGCTCCCCTCCTCCGCAACGCTTATGACAAAAAAGACTGAGCTGGGGCTGCTATATTGTTGAAATAGAGCTCACCAGCCTCTATGAGGGCTTGCCTCATGAGCTACGACGACCATACGGCTCGTAGGGGAATATGATTGCGACGCCAGCAGCAACTATGAAGAGAGCTGCGCAAATATATATGGGCGCCGAGGTTTGAGTGTTTGCAAAGGTTGCGACAATTGCTGATACAATGCCCATTATGCGGTTGAATGCAACGGCAACTCCGTTACCAGTGCCACGATGAGCGCTGGGCAAAACCTCAGGAGTATAAGCATACAGCGTGCCATAGTAAATGTTCAAGAAGCATCCGATCAAACAGGTAAAGGCCGTATCTTGGGCAGCGGTCTTGACAGCGGTGTAAGCAAAGAAGAAGACGCAGGTGATCAGGGCACCAATAGCCATGGTGTATTTGCGGCCAAGCAGTTTCGTGTTGCACATGAAGCCTGCGATAATGGGACCGGGAATACCACAGATGTTGGTAAGGCAGTAGTTGCGCCAGGTCTCGAAGACGGTACGGTGGAAGACTGCGCCGTGGTTTGTAAGATATGTACTGTGAATTTTAGTTAGCCTACTGGTCTTTCGAGGCATAATAAGTTCTGGGTACACAACGTACGGAAGGAAAACATAAAAGAGCGGATAGCAGAGACCAATCAACATCCAGCTGAACCAGACCAAGAGGGTAGAAATGGACATCTTCTTGTTGCTAAAGAGCCCGGCAAAGTGAATGCGGGTCTCAGAAAGGGAAAATCGGTTCTTGCTATGCGCCGTTCGAACCTCTCCACAAGCCTCGAGCTTCTCAACAGTCAAAGAGCAAGGGCGGTTGTACTTGGCAGCCAGGTACTGGAAAGTCTCGACCACCTGGGCATCGTCGCCGAGGCCAAGCAGATACTTGGGCGTCTCGCGCAATCTGACGATTGTGATACGGAGAATCGACATGACGAAGACGATGGCGCCACCGGTGAAGAGCACATAGCGCCAGCCCCAGTTGTTCGCCTTAGTGCAGGTCTCAACGTCTGCACAGTTCCATTTCTCAGGCACCATGAATCCCCAGGCAATGAAACCGGTGATGGCTTGTCCAAAACCCCACCAAGCGGCGAGGAAAGTAAGGAGCCATTGCTTGTTGCTCGGGAGATATTCGAGGAAGACGGTTGTATCCAAGATGAGATTGCCGCCTCCACCAAAGCCGAGGAGAGCGATGAAGAGCGAGAGTGTAGGCCAGCTGGGCATGGCACCAGCAATAATGCAGCTTCCGGAGCAGATGAAGAGGGTGATGTTAAAAGCCCACTTGCGGCCGATGACGTCGGCGCTGAAGCCCCAGAAAAGGGCGCCTGTCAGCATACCGACGTACACAGCAATGGTAAGGGCATTGGCGTAGCCGTGTTGGCCAAATTCGCGGTAGGCCTGGGTGGCAACAATGGATTGGAAGAGGAGGATCATGGAATCCACAGCATAACTACAAGACGAGCCAAATTAGCACATACAAACATTTCTCACGTCTCATGTTGCAGTATACGGGCTTAAGAAGGGTATCTGCTCGAAAAGCATATGGGGATCGAGAATCCTCGGAGTAGGGATGGTGGAGGTGTTGATTGTAATGGTGATGGCGCAGAGGAGCGACTGACCCGAATCCGTTGAGGAAGAAGAGCTTCCAGTGGTAGCCAGTCCATCCAATCTCATCAATTGCCTTTTAAAATCCAGTGTCAGTGTCGAGATATCGCAGAAGAGATTGGGATTTGAGGTTTAGAATAGACTGGTGTTCTCGTCGCTCACGGCATTGATCACATGAAAGCCTCTCTATTTCCTGTCACTCACGTTGTTCACAAGATGCATCTTCATATTCAGGGCCGGGTCGAGATCCTGCAGAGAGAGGAGGTCATCGCCGCTGCGCAGCGACGACCCGTCGGCGTTTCTGACATCGCCAAACATGGCCTCCTGAGCATGAGGTTGGCCGCTCTCGAGATTCTTCTCCATTGAGCTGGCGTCAATGGCTGACTTTTCCGGGCTTGCAGCGTGAGCCATGGCTGCGGATTGAGGATCAAGCACGAATTGAGGCCGGGACGTGAAACGTATGCGCTAGCTTATCACACGGGAGAGCAAGAAATTTCTGGCCTCGCAGGAGAGCACAAGAGAGAAAAACTTGGTTGATGTACAGTCGAGCACGCCTTTATCCAGAAAAAAAGGTGGATATTTTCAGCTGAGCCAAAACCCCCGCGAAAAAAAGAAGCTGGAGGGGCAGACAGTGGTTGAGACCTGAATCTGAACCTGGAGCGATGAGAAGCTGCCTTGCGCAAAAGCAGCGACTACCTACTGAGAGCAGCAAAACTCTCGTAGCAAGACTGAGTTGGACAGAGCGTCACACGCAAAAAGCCAATTGAGCTCTTTCCGGCCTGTTTCACCCAGAAGCGGAGCGCTGCCGGCGAGAGGATATAAATAGGACGAGAGAAGGGAGGAGGGGCTTTGTAGGTGATCGATTGCGGTCTCTGAGCGACGGTCTAGACCTCGAACAAAGGCAGAGTTCGACGACGCAAAAAGAGGAAGCCGATGGGAGGAAAAAAGGCTGTGTGGTTGCCAGAGGAACCACAACAGAGGAAAATCAAATAAAAAAGTAGAAACAATATGGCTGTCCCGCGCAAATAGGTAGGACCGACAAGAGAAGAGGAAGAAAGAGAGGGATCCAAAAAGTGCGGGCGACGAGGTCGTATTAAGAAGGAAACCTCTCGCAGTAGAACCGGCACCACGCGACGCAACAATCAAAAGGCACACGACCAAGGCTAGGGAACCGCAGCCAATGCAAGGACCCTAAGTTGGTAAAAGACCACGCGAAGATCCCATCTTCAGCATGTGTTGCCTCGTGGTCGATGCTTGTCATTGAAGACGCAGCCCGGGACACCAATCAGCGCCACGGCCAGTCGCTGCTGTGGTGGAGTCTGCGCCAGAGCCAGGCCGGGGGGTGGCACCTATTGTTTTAGCTCTCTTTTTCACCTCTGCGGTGCTTGTCCCTCCCTCAATTGGCATCTCGAGTCAATCGGCGGAGCAAAAGCGTCGAGCGAGAGCCCAGGCGTGTGGGGGCAGCCGGTCTTGTAGCGCTCAGCATGCGGCAAAGCGTCTCCCCCGTGCTCTCAACGCCTGACGCTGATAGGCGCAGCTCGCATCGTGAGCCTTTGAACCGGACCCGGGGCTTGGAGGGGCATGGCGCGGTGGGGTTGGCGAAGCTTCGGCCAGACTCGAGCAGAGCAGCTCTGGAGCAGTCGCGAGCATCCGTGGCATCGCGGGCTCGCTTCGTTGGCTGGACCAGAGGACCATTTGCGAGATATATTGCTCCAGAATGCTGGTCTCACATGTCTGCGCTGAGCAAGGGCAATCAACCATTGACTAGGTCCAAGATCCGTCCAAAAAAGAAAAAAAGATCCAGGGTCTAGATTTTCCATCTTTTCTTCTGCGTTCTGCACATCAGCCATTTCTCCTCTCCTTCATCTCAGTCTCTCCTCCTCCGCTCGTCCCCCTCGTATAGTCTCGATCCACGTTTCCCATTCACATCGCATCGCATCGCATTCGGTAGGTGCCATCACCTTCTCCAAAACCGCCATGCCATGGACATGGATTGCCGTCGGTCAAATGTCTAGCTCTACTCGGTAAAGGCGCCTTTTGCGGCACGCCTTTTGTGCAACACCACGTCCTGATTGGCCAGCCTGTAAACCGAAAGCTGAACGACAGCACTGCGTCATTTGGGCCGTCTTTATTACCCGGCAAGAAAAACATCCATGGAATGCGAGCGACTCGTGCTGCTTAGCCCAAGTTCCAGTCAGTTTTACAATGCGGAGAAGCTGCTGTGTGCGCCGAGATGACATACATGATAGTGCGGCAATTACCTAAAGCATGCATCATATCGATTATGCACAGCGCACAGCGGGCGTCTTGTCTTTGCCTCTGCTAGACATCTCAGCCTCCTCCACGCTGCAACGCTGCCATGCATGTATACACACTGCTGTTGTTGCTTGGGGGAGGGTGTCATCATTTATACGCAGAGCACATTCCTGCCTTTGCCTCTTTCATCCTCCATCCTTCTACGACCAAGACACACACGCAGATACCCAGATAAGATGGGCTTCGCATATGAAACACCAGATCCTCTCTTCAAGGCTCTCTCTCCCAAAAGTTCTTTTATCCGTATCCTTGGCAATAGATTGACAGCCCCATACTCGTCGAACTATGTACAGACCACAAACTAGCCAGTAAAGCCAGCACCTGGCCAGAAACCAAGTAAATCTCCCGCCCCCACTTCAAGCCAACAGAACAAGACGGCCGCTCTCATAGGCTGCAATCCCCATTTCCCCCACGCTATGACGATTGGCCTTGGCCCTCGTCATCGGACACAGGGCACCGTAGAGGTTAAGCTCGCATGCAAGGCTGCTGCTGATTTTCGCCAATACCGGCCATTTTTCTTATTCGCTTTTTATTGATTTCCATTTTCCCAACAAAACGAAAAAGAAAACCACTAGCCGGTTATCATCGGGGCTCACCGCCTTGGCCCTGGAGACATGGACATGGGGCATTATCTACTCCATGCCACTAGCTGTATTAGCCTGTTTTCTAACACGCATCGTTGTGACTATCATGTGATTCTGCCGCTCGGACGAAGGCGGTATGCCTGATAACTGCTTCTTATCATCTACCTTACGCTCCATATTTCGTACAAGCATTGCGGTGCTTGAAGATTGTTGTTCAGACTGTTTGTTGATATGGGAAGAACCGTGCAAGTCTGGAAGCCAGAGAGATGTTCTAAGCCCGTGGGAGAGTTCAACCAATGAAAATAAGCGATGATTCAGAAGAGTTTTTTTTCATTGGAAAAAAAAAAAGAATAGAAAGAAGAAAGAGTCTACGTTCGCCAATCCAATCCGTAGATACAAGAAGAAAAATAGGGGTATCCTAAGCTTCAAGGCATCTCCTCATATCCCCCAAGCACGTAGCAGTCAGAAACTGAAGCTCAGATAAACACCACAGCTGAAACATCCATCGGTATAACAAGACAAATTTGCAAAGCCATGTCTGAGCCGCCGTTCCTCGTGCGTAGCAGTTCTATAAGGTAGTTATGCATTAAATACGCCCCTGCCAGTGCGCCGTGTTCTCTCTGCCCATGTAGTATTTTTCAACGTCGCCTATCGCCGAGAAAAGCCCTTTGACTATTGGAAATAGCCCGCCGTAGCCATCTTCTGGGGCACTCCTTAACACCGTTACCATCTGCTACCCAAAAAAATCCCAACTCAAAAGTCTCTTTATATACATCCAAGAAATGTTAGGCAAGTGTTCTTCTTTCTCGCATAATTGACCTCGATCTCCAGAGCCACTCCAAGCCTCCACTATATATACCTTCTGGTTCGATTGAATCGCTTTCATTACCATCGTCGTCGTCATTATGCGAGTCAATTCTGCGTTTGCCTCAGCCGGTCACCGAGTCGACGTATTCCTATATACGTCCTCCTTCGACAACCTCTCGCTCCAAAATCTCCACCTGTCCAAACTCTCCAGTTCGCCGGCGCTCCATGACCCATCGCGTCTCGCCACTATCTTCCTCCATCATATATGATACACTGTCAGTCGAGCCCTTCTGTCGTCGGTGGCCTTTTTCTGGGCTTGAAGCTTCTTGGTTATTGCTCATCGCATGCGGGTGTACACCACAGGGCATTGTTAAAGTAGGAGGCGGGCATTGAGGATCGCTGAGCGGGGAAACACCCTCTTGGAAAAAATTCGATCCCATTTGCACAGGAGATGCTGAGGCCGCTCCCCAGCCTGCGGGCAAGTCCGCTTCGCGGTTGGTAAAAGTAGGATCTGTCGACGATCTGTGGTTGAGAAACGACATTGGCATTGTAAGTGTAGGACTGGCAGGAGCACTAGTGTCCGATTCGCGGCTTACAACTGAGAATGCCGAATTCTTGCGTGTGTGACCCATAGAAGGAGGGAAACCGGGCACAAAGCTAGGTCCTCGTGGCGAGCCTGGAATATCCCCTCTCTCGGATCGTGGGGAGCCACCATTACTAGAAGCCAAGCTTGCCTGTGACCCTCCCCACGCTCTAGATCTCAGTCGAAGGAGAGCTGACAGATTCATCTCGTCTCCTCGATCTGCCATCATGGCCAGCTGGGCCAATCCAGGGCTCTGGACGATAGGGGTACCACTGATTGGCGGCATGCCAAGACTCATAAGCGAGTTTCTGTTGGAATATTCAGATCGCTCGGTGATGGGTGTCAGGTTAGGTTCTCTTGATATTACCCGGCCGCTGACACTGCGATTCAAATTGCTCGCACCCTTAGGACCAAAGAACCCACCAGCAGCGTATCCATAACTTTCCAAATTGGCAGCTGCGTTATTGCCAACCGGGGCAGCATAAAAGCCGAATTCTTGTCCATACCATCCGTCGGCATCGTTTGCAAGCGCGCTGGCATTTGCTTCTGCGATAATGGCGTCATCATCCATCTCAAAATCATCCATATCGTCATAGTTATATCCGTAATCGTCGTATGGGTCATCCTGATAAGTCGCGTCCAGCTCGTCGAGGTCTGCAGAGGCCTGTTGGCCTTGGGTATCTGCGTCGGTGGGAGACTGCGGCAATGTGCGTTCAAACATACCAGCCTCGGCGGCTTTCTGGGCGGCTGCAGCCAGAGCAGCCTGGTAGGCAACAATAGGGTTCGTATTATAATTCGTAGGTTGGGGCGCAACGATGTCAGTCTCAGAAATAGGAGGCAAGTCGCTTAGAGCGTCAGTGTCAGGGACAGCATTCTCGTCTAACTGCTCTTCATTGATGCTTAATGGTGTTTGCATCTCTGGCTGAGAAGCAGGCAGCTGTTCCGGTATTTGTAATGGTACTTCTGGCACTTCTGGCTTTTGCTCCACCACCTCTTGATCTGGTGTCTTCTGGCCTGGTGTCCCTTGATCAGGTGTCCCTTGTTTGCTTTTCTTCTCCCGCAAAGATTTCGCCGCTGCGAAGGCTCCAGCCAGAGGGCGACCAAACTGATCTGTATCATCATTGTCGAATAACGATTCGTCAAAAGGCACGTCGTCTTCTATCGGTCCCCCTGCTAGATCTTCGGCGAATACACCTCCGAAACCAGACATTCCTCCATCGAAATATAACTCGTCTTCACTGATACTACGGTGCATACCGGCTACTGGTGGCACAGCCATAGGGTACGAGCTCAAGTCGCCCTGTGTTTGGAATGGAGCATCAACATCAACACCTTGTATACCCAGGCCCGACACCTCAGCATCGGTCTCTTGATTGGGAACCAACCCAGATTCGGGTAACAAAGAGTCCATCGGCAGCTCTTCCGCATCTTTTGTCAGTGAGTAACCAACGTCTTCGCCGCCAATGTCTCTAGGTGTTGCCATCATCCCTCCGCTCTGGGGAGTTGCCAGGGAGGAAGTCGCATCAGATCGCTGAAACGCAAAACCAGCAAAGTTCTCTTGATCATTGTCTGGATCCAAATCGTCTTCGATATACTCCGCCTCTTGCTCATAATATTGATCGTCGAAATAAGGTTCTTCTTCCTCATCATAATCGGCGTTAACTCCTGGTATCCTCTCTTCCAGTCCATCGTCATCCATCATAGCATCGTAATCAAACGAATCTTCATCAAAGTCGTCGAAGCGAGAATCCCTCGTCTCAGTCTGTGCTGCCTTTTGTTCCAACTCTCGCTGTCGGTGCCGTTCTTCCAAGAGCTTCTCCTGCTTGGCTGCCCCGATCATGTCAAAGCTGAATCGTGAAGACGTGCTCTTCATATGTCTCGGTATGGATGAAAGGGATACATTTCTAGATCGGGTAGTTCGTATAGAGCCCGCCACCGTCTTGGAGCCGTCGGTATCTTGGGCGGGTATCTGAGAGGTTATTGAGGGATTTGCTTGGAGAGCCGAAGCGTTCTTCTTCATAGTCATATAGTCATCATACGGGAAGGCCTGCTCTGCAGTAGAAGAGCCCGTCCTAACGGAAGATACGCTCGATGACTGAGCGATAGTGTGCGAATTTGTACTCCCGGATTCAGGGCGCGCTGGGTCTGACGCGCTGCTCAACATGCGACGCTGTTGCTGTCCATCCAATACCACAGGGCCCCGGCTATCTGCTCCGTCACGAGGACCAACGCCTGATTCGAGCGCAATGTTAGCCAAGGAAGCGGAGCGAATGGCAACGGTATCGTTAACAGGAGCGTTTGTTTTCCGCCTTGGTGCACTAAAGTCATGCACCCGAGTGCCCTTGATTCGAGGATCGTAGGTGATTTCATCCGATCGACCGCCCATGGGAAGAGAATGGGCATTCTGAAGGCTTTGGTTGTTCTTTCTCCTCAGTAATAGCGTAGACATTGGGTTCTTGAGGAATGGCAGCCCTTTCTTTCCCTTTTGAGGCTCAATATTTAACACATTACTTGAGGATGCACCTCCGGGGAGTCGCTGGTTGGATGAAGAGGAGTAAGGTATGCTGCCGGTACTGTACGATGCTGTAGCCTTTGAACCGCCTAGCATCTGTGGCGATGGCCTTGCTGGCAGATCGACGTTATTCAGGGCGGGCGCCTGATACGAAGCTTGGGCATGGCCGTCAAAGTTGGAGCTGTCGCCAGCTTGCTGTGCCGCCGCATTCCGCTGGTAGTTTCGTAAAGCGACACCTCCAATAAATCCTGAGCCAGTGCTGCTATATCCAGGCCTCTGGGACTGTGACGGGCGGCTGACGGGCGGCTGCGGCGGCTGCGCTGGCTGCGCTGGCTTCTCGACATCTCGCCTCTCTTCGACCCGGGGAGCATCTAAGTTGAGTTCGTTTGACGTCACGCGGGCTATTGGCGGCAAGGTCGGTGGCAGGGACGTTGAGGCGGGAGCAGAGGCGGCAGAGGCAGAGGCAGAGGCGGATGCTGCTAGCTGCGCGTCAAGAGGGGACGTCGAGTCGGCGTTGAGGGGAGATTGAGACGAAGGTGAGGGCTGATCTGGAGCCGGCGAGGTCGGGGTTGAGGGCCCTCGCCGGTGGAAGCGCAAATGGGACAGCATGTCGTCGGGCGACGGAGTCGCGGCGGCCCTCGTCAGAGGTTGCTGTAGGCGGTTGCACAAGATATCCTAGACTCGGAGGGCGATGGACGTAGTGCAGGCGCATTCATAGCTCGCGGCGCACCCTGTACATTGTCGATGGGACCTGGGAGGGGTTTGAGGCGTCAATCGGCGGTGGCTGCCACGAGATTGACAGGCGCCGCGAACGTGCGCCAAGATGCCTGAAGCTGTCGCCGTCGAAGATCTCGCGCTATCTGGAGTAAGCGAAGCGGGCGCTCGGCGATGGATGCCTCTCCAATGGAGCCGTCTGGACAATTCAACGCGAAGAAGCTGGTGTGTGTGCGACGCCGTTCTAGGCGCGATCGACGACGATGGGAAGGTCCCATAAATAAATGCAGACGGCCCGGGTAAGCAGGCAGGGGCGCCACTAACAACAAGCACTAACAGGGCGGTGTTGACAGCTGCTAGGCACAGATACAGCAGGTAGCGGCCGCGGGCAGGCAACATTCCTTGGGCTCAGGCCTCATGCTCTGGGCCGTCTCAACAATACCAGATGCCAGTCAAGCCACGTGCGCTTCGCCTGGTTGCCCAAGGGAGGGAGCCGCTCATGAAACCAACGAGGCAACCGAAATTGAAGAAGGAAGATGAGGTCAGCCGCCTTGGCTGAGGTTTGGTGAAGAATTTGGCTCCAAGAGGCTGACTAGACGCAGGGCTATGCTCTGCTAGGGAGGAGATTGCCGGCGCATCTGAGATGCACAGCGCCCTGCCCGCTGTACTAATTTGGGCCACGGCTGAAGAAAAAGGGACTCGGCTGGGTAAAAGAGGGCTGGTGCCTGGGGGTTTACGGTATCGCTTCAATGGCAGCAGCTGTTGTGTTTTTTTGACTGCAAATCCATAGAAAAGGCGGACTGTCAGTTTAACATCAGCTGTGGCTGGTTGTCACCCACGAGCCTTCCACGCGATATTATCAACAGAGCTTGAAGCTTGAAAAAGTTCCTAGTGGCGAAAACGCCAAAAACGTCTTTTCTCCACTCTGGACCCTGAGATAACTCAATCCTTTGAGGCTCAGGTCAGCCCATGATTATCTACTTGAAACTCTTCTTAGAAACAAGCAATTAAAAAAATAGTAGCTTTTGAAGTAATATTTGCTGGAATGAAATCTTAGCATAAACTACTAGGTACGGAATACCAGAGAATTACCTACCTTTTCTTGCTCAATGATGGAGAGTAGCAAGGTGAAAGAATCCAGCTCATATTAGCTACTCGCCCAAGCCGCTAATCTCATGTTCAGTCAGTTTGTGCATCTCTGAGATTCCCAGAGAATTTTTAATGGCTAGTCTTCTAATTTTTTGCGTTCATGCTCATACCATTAACACGTGCTGAAACCGCTTCCCGCTGCTCTAGTCATGCCAATTGTCCTACTTCTAAAAGTCTGCGTTCTTGTTTATTAATTATTACGAAATATAGCCCTTTTACACAATTCTACCTATAAATTCATCGATTAGCACGAAATTTGTAATTCCCGCTCAACATTTACCAAGTGGCGAAATTTTTTCCAAGCGGAATGAAGCATGTTCGTTTCGTTTCACGTCTTGCAAGACTTCTAGTACAACGCACGCACGATCTAGAGCCTAGCCATTTGCTTTCATGCAAGCGTCTATATTCTGTTACCAGTAGAGATGAGTAGGGAAAACGAATGCATCCATACTCTTCCATTAAATGCGCAATCAGAGGCACTAGGTTTGCAAATCTATGACTCGTAAAAGAAAGTCGTCGTTAAATGATTAGGCAGGGCTCGGAGATTTTGGACACAGCTGACTGACGCAGCCTTATCGGAAGATACTTCCGACGGGACGCTGGGACCAAATCTGGGTCTCGGAAACATCTAAGTCCATCCTGTTGCAGGCTAGACATGCAGGGACAGAAAAAAAACGGCTGCGAGTGCTACTTCGTATTCTGCTGAAAATAAATGCTAGCTTGACAGCAGCATCTAAAGTACGGGGTAGACCCAGCCGTGTCCTTTCTATGACTTGGGGCTTCTCCTAGCCTCTGATATCATAGCACTTGATCTTGCTGACGGGACACTAAAGGATAGCATCGACATAATGAAGGATTGTTGATCAGATCTGGATGTCACTATAGAGCCATGGCGCTTGAGGCCATGATGAAAGCAGCCAAGCTTCTAGTACTGCTAACAAATCCGGTCTAATGCATCCGAGTGACACATCGTGACATTTGACAGTTCGCGTGTAGCCCTCATGTTGGGGTATGAGCAGTAGCTGGTACTTGGCTTCAGGATCCTGCACCGGCATCGTCGATTCTCCAAGTCCCGAGATTCAGAAAGATCTATCTGTACCTCTTATTCTCTTTTTGCCTTACAGCATTTAGTCTTTCGTGTTTCTTAGCATAACACTGGGCTGCTGAGAGCACCCTTTTTGTAGCGGAGATGCAGCGGGCATATGGACGGATACCCGGGAACTGATACGGGTGGGTGGAGCTCAGGCTAAGACCTCCCCGAGCGCAGGTACAGGTACTTTGTACTCCAGACGAAACATGCCAGGCATCGAAATAGAAATTTGAGCTTTTAAGCCTCTTTCCACCGCCAATTCCTAGTGTAGCGTTTAGTATTAACCTTTTATTGAGATTTTGCAGCACTTCCCCACACTCTGGTATTGCAAGCTGATAGTTCCTCTCCTTAGTCTCGTTTAGGGAATGCTGCGCGACTCTGCTGTCGATTTGCGCTGGATCAAGTCACTGACGATCGCTGCAAAGTCGACAGTACTTTGCCAAGACCGGGGATGTCGCGCCAGAAGTCTTGGCACGCTCTAAAGGTGCTGTCTGTCGCGTGCCCCTTTTCCAGATGGAGGGATCATGAGACGACCGCCGCAGAGAACAAAGTCGCTGCGTCCTTGGGATTGGTGGTGCTTCGCTGCCTCGCACGTAAGCCAAGACTTGGATGAGGCTCGTATTATGCGTCTTGGAACTCTGTATCTGTGCACTCGCCTTAGCGCTCTCGCGCGCCCAGCATTGTTTTGTAATTGCACCTCTACCTCTCTGCAGGATTTTTTGTTTCCTCGACTCCAATGCTCGGGTAAAATCAACAAGCAGCGCAGCATCATTCGTAAATACTGTCCACCACTTCTTCGGCTCCTGCTTTGGGGCTAGCTGCCCGCAATCATCGTGGACGACCTTCTGGATTACATCTAGCAACATCTGCAATCGAGTTTCTAATGGCAGCCCCCACTCCCCCGAATGCGGCGTCATCAGAGCCACCAGCACGGCAACACGGCAACGACGTGCCCCCAGAGCAGCGTTTCACTTGCTTTCTGGCCGGGTAATCGAGCGCAGCTTGCAAAAAGACACTCTGGCAGCACGGAAGAGCTGTCCTGCCTAGATGGCGACATTTGACGGATTTGCCTATACACGAAGAACACATTCGTAGGTGGCTACTCGTATGTGGCGCAGTGAGCACGGAGCAATGTCCAAGAAGCAGCTTATGAGTGGGTAATGGCACTTGAAATATCAATGGTTACCGCACTTTGACGTGATTGTATGACGGCCAGCAAGTACACGGTACGTCGGCCGCAGCAATGGCGACTTACGTATTGGCGTACGTACCATTGCTTTAAGCTCGAGGTTTGGGGCAAGGATCAAGCGTTGCTGTCACCCAAATTCGGCACTTAGTCCAGTCTACCTTCGACCTAGCCGTTTGGTCGTGTGCCCGTGCTCCAGACTGGGCATAAACGGCAGGGTCGCCAATCCATTCAAGAAATCTCCCCCGTATTGTCACCTACATCCTGCAGCCTCCCCCTGGCCCTCCGACTTCTCCTCATCAGCAGCTCGATTGTCGGCCTCGACCTTTCTTCATTCTTGTCCCTCTTCCTCCAAACTATTGCTGTATCCAACTCTCCTCTTGCTGCTAATACCATCTCCTTATTTCTTAGTCCCTAATCTTGCGACTTTACGCTCGGTCGCATAAGGTTCGCATTGGCCTCTTCGCACAAGCCAGAGGAAAAATCTATACTTGCGCCGTGGCATTTCTATACTTCCAGGCTGCTTCGATCCGCCGCCTCAGAACATTTTGCGCAAGCTCTTCGCTAGAACCTCGTCTTATGTTTGCTCTCTGAAGCCGCCCTCTCCTTTTCGCCTCCTCCACGCACCGCCCCCCAGGCTCCTCAGCCTCGCCAAACCCGGGAGCTTGTGGCAGCATGAGCGGGTTCCTCAAGCCATCGGACTTCCAGCTGCCGAGCGACGGGTCGTCGAAATGGGGTCAGCAGGCAAAGGCCTTTCTGGTCGTGTGCTCGCATCGCATGTGGCGGGGCGGCCCGCGGTCCATACTGCAGATCACCGCCGTCGCCTTTGCGCTGCTCATGCTCTTCTTCTTCGTGCCGCTGCAATTCAATGACAGCTACCAGCATATTCTCAACTGGTCTGCGCCCGAGTCGACCGCCTCGAGCGACCTGCGCATCGTGGTATTTGGCTCGCAGGACTTGCTGGGTAGCGCGCCCGATGCCGAGCATACACAGACATCGTGGCCCGAGCATCTCTGCAAACAGGTGAGTCTACTGTCATTATAGCTATTCGCATAGCCTGTATATAGGTACATGTGCATATAGAGTCGCTAACACACTCCCCCTAGCTCAACTGCCGTTCCGTGCTATCCTTTGTCCCTCCGATCGATCTGCAGCCCGGCCTGACTTCCAACAGCCTCTATGGCACCGAGATTCGAGCGTTGGAGATGGTCACTGAGCAGGCCAACCTTACGGAGAAGCCCGCGCTCGACAATCTTTACATCTCGGAGCAATATCCTGTGCCTAAAAAGACTCCCGATCTAGTAGCACAGGTTCAAAGATTTCTCACAATGGCTCCTCCCAAGCTCCCACCGCGTGAGACATTGTGGGTTTTCTCGTTTGGTACATGGGAGACATGGAACCTGGCGTCTCTTCCACGGGCCTCGAGCGAAAGACTAATCGACGAATCGGTTGCCAACATCTTTTCCCAGATCGAGTTGCTGTATCGTAAATCGCTAAACCCCAAGTCTCCTGCTTTTTCTGATTTCTGGTCCAATGTTACCAAGGCCGAGGTCCAGGCTCTTACTCACCCAGAACCCGATAAAAAGCCCGACGAGCGCAGGTTGGAGAGCTTCCGAGTTGTCATTCCGCAGCTCTTCGACATTACTCTAGTTCCAGGCTGGCAGAATCGTCCCATTCCTTCTCAACCGCAGTCGAGAGGTGTTCAGATGCGCAACGCTGCCTACCTCACCAAGAGGTGGAACTCTGAAGTCGCTAAGCAGATTGAGCTGTGGAGAAAAAAGGCCGACTCCAAGCCCGAAGGAATCGAAGACGAAGGCATTGAAACGGCTATGGCAGTCCCGACAATGACATCTCTGCTGCGCTACCTGCCGGAAGCGCTTCAGCCTAAAGACGCGGATAATAAAGAGGGAATTGCCGACGAAGACATCATTTATGCGCCATATCCACGACGACTGGGGCTGCAATCCGATTTGGTCGCGCATGTTCTAGATGCCATGACGGAAGAAGAAATGCAGCGATCAGGACTCAAGGACAGCAGAGGCCGAGGCTCCATGCCCGCAGATGGCGCCATGCGCTTCTTTGATGTCTGGACGCCTTGTATTGCCGCTAACCGAGCTATTACTGGCGTTGATTCATCTCATACTGGCCGGGAATGCGACGTTCCCAACGACCACCTTTTCTACGATGGATTCACTTTCGGAGAGCGCGCCAAGGAAGAATTGGCGAAAAAGACGGCTGAGCAAATTAAAGACCAGCTTTTCGCATGATAGAAATGACTATCAATTTTTGTTTTTCTTGGCTTACTAAAGAGTTTATTCAGTATATGCTGGCTATCCTTTTAGACGAAGGGGGCTATGCGTGGAGAAAGGAGTGATGTAATACAATTTTCTGGTTGGGCATGATATATTACTGCATATAGGTTTGGCGAAGGGCGTTTTTTCAACGGGCTTTTTTTTCGATGTTACATAAAAACAAAAAGGAACACCAAGCTAGGGATTGTCAGCGTTGGGCGCCTGAATGAGTCGTGCTTGGGAATTCTTACAGAATCTTGAATGAGAAGATGATGTCTTTTTTATGGTCTGAAGACAGAAGGAAGCAGTCATAGGATTATGGTGTATTCGTACATGTAATATTTACTTAGATATACGATATACCTACTAAGTAATAGGGAGAAGTCAGTCCTAGAAGTGAGATTGAGATATGTATAGCTTGGTACAGCCTCGAATCAATCTCAAATTGTACACGCGTGCCCAAAATGGATGAAATCAAATCGCTATTATAAAAGAAAAGGAGGAAGACATGTTAAATACACAAATAGCTAAACATTTAATCTTATGAGTTTCTCTTGACCGCAGCCTTGACAAGATCCAAACACTCATCAGGATTCTCAAAGACATGCCAGGCCTCCCGAGGGATACCGGTAAACGCCCTTTCGAATCTCTGTGGCTCATTCTTTTCCTTGAGCCCCACGGCGGTTGCATTGGTGTCTTTGCGGATGAAGATCATTCTGATCCAGCCGGGGAACGTTCGGTAACTATCAAAAGTATTAGAATAAGCATTTGCTAAGGTTAAAGGAGGGTATTGTCTTACATCTCGCCGTAGGCCTCGGGATCCGACTGTGTGGAATCTCCAAAGACGATGAGTTTCCTCTTGGGAAGCCACGAGTTGATCTTCTTCATGCGGTCTACCTTGTACTCCTCTGTGCCCACCGTTAGAGAAGAGAGAAGTCCAGACACGGTCTTCCAGCTGGAGTCTCGGAGAATAAAAGTTCCTTGCGGGTAGTAGGCATCTCGGAAGTCTTTGAGGAAAGGATACAGGTTGTAGGGCGATGCGGAGAGGTAGAAGAATGGCGTGTCATGCGGAAGGAAGGATTTGATGCCTGCGTAGAGCTCGGGCATTCCTGGGACTGGAGATGGAGAGTTGATGAAGGTTTCTTTGAGAATGCTGACGGGGTCGCTGGTTGTGGTGACTTTGATTGTGTCGTCAATATCTGTGGATCGAGGTTAGATTCATAAAACGTCACACAAAATACACATTTGTCCATGTAGGTAAACATACCAGAGATGATTCCCCAACCTTCAGGCAGTGCAAAATGAGTCTGCATGCTCAAAACTCCCTCCACGCCTTCCACGTCAAGGGTAGTTTTCTTGGTGGTAAACGACCCCTTGCTGTGATGCAAAAGCTTGCAGACATTCGTCGCAATTCCATTAAAACCACTCGGCCCCAGCTTCAAAGCCAAATCTCCCTGCGCCACGGTCGTCGTCCTCGCAGTTCGAATGTCCCACAGGAACGGCATCAGCCTCTGCTCAATCGTCTTACGCTCCTCGGCATCGTCAGCCAGGCCGACAGCACCAGCAATGCTGGAAACTATGTCGGCGACCCTGCACTTTGCCTCGTTCTCAAAAACAGCCATGATAAACTCTGCCTGCCACTCTTCACTCTCAGCCGCTTTGAAGGCGGTGTTGTCGAACAGCCACACAATGTCGCCCTTGGCGATTAGCTTGTTGAAGGGATTCCATAGGCTCAAGTCATTGAGGACGCCGCTGATGGAGATCTGGTATGCAGCGGAGTTTTTTGGGTCGACAAGTTGGCTTTCGACCTTGTCGAAGTTTCTGTGTTGTCTGGCTCGGACTTGCATTTCGTTGGCGACCTTGGAGGGCTCGAAATCCAGTTTTTGGGTGTCCATCTTGAAAATGTGGGAGCACCGCTGCTAATAATGTTTACTTATATAAGAATAGTTATTCTCGGGGAAAAGGTGGCTGCCAGTCTAGGCGAGGCTTTCACACAAAATTGGTGTCGTGTACTATATTCGGAGTTCGTAGTTGTAAGGTCGTAGGTGTCAGCAGGTACAGGTACCAAGAGGCCTCGTGCACAGCCCTCGATATCGTCAGATGCAAAAGAGAAAAGTAAGAAAAAGAGGTGGCACAAGATTCGATGACAAGAGACAAGCAGACAAAGGATATAAATAAGGCAAGAGATGGGGAGGGGAAATGCTGTTCAAGTATGTATTGCGTAGTTGTTATGCATGCATTACAACGACCCAGATCCTTGAGGGGCGATTTGTATTTAAATAGAAACAGCTTTCAATGCAACTACGGGTAACAAGGCACTGAGAAGGCAGGGGATGGCCAATAGGAGCATCACCCGCAGCCGGCAGAATCCAACGCAGATGCGATTTAGAAACGTAGGATGGAGTGAGATGAGACGCGAGGGGGCGATGATTAAACAAAAAGAAAGGGTCGCCGCATGCAAAGCAGATTCCGGGGAGGGGTTCAGCTTCGATAGTTCCTAACCAGCCCCTTGTTTGTTTAGGGCCCTATCGCGAGATTCTTATGACCTAAATGGAGAGGCTGATGGTGGGCGGTGGGGTAGCTGAGCGCTGCGGATGCGCTTCGGGTCAGCCATGCACCAACGACGAGCCTCCGCAGCTATTTGCTGGTGTTGGGTGCCTGTCTAGAACCTGACGAGCGGATCCTTTAGAAGGCCTCCATTGCGACATGGTGAAGTCGTGGGCGAGTGGCGACAACATCATTGGTGCGTAATGCCACGAGTGCCTTGCATAAGCCCTTCCCGTGGCCGCGGTGCCTCATCGACGTCGTCCCGTGCCGCTTATAGGCCCGGTCAGCTGGCCTCGCTCGCGCCTCCATGGCGGCGTCAAGGGCTGAGTGTGGATGTGGAAAATTGCTGGTTGGATGTTAATATTAGCCTTCATCCCATCAGCAGGTTCCCGGCAACTCGGCTGCCTCAGTAGGGCGAATCTCTAGGACTGGCCGAGTTGCTTAGTATGGGTACATGTAAATAGGAAGTGTTGGAGGCCATCCATTGTGACAAAGCTTGCACCGCCTGAAACTGTTATGCATGTCATGTTATAATGATCCTTTTCAAGAGAAATATTTTACACATTCTCTGTTTTTTTTCCTAATTTGCCATTTCAACCTGATGCCATGCTCTGCATATGTTTTCCGCTCAACGGTGCCTTGATAACCTGAATCTGCTCCAACAGTGATGACTTGCTGATACCGCCCTTGGCTGACCTCCTCTCTACGCTCGTCAGACACATAAATTCCTCGATACTCCCTCTTGAACCGGCTAGCGATAGCCTCGAGCTGCTCAAATGAGAGCTCAATCATGGGGATGCCAGTCTCTCTAGGCTTTGCGACGCATCGACCAGAGATGTGGTGCGTCTCTTGGAAGAGAGCTCCCTTGTGGACAGGGCAATTAGCAATAACTGTGGCTAGCATAAAGAGATACAAGGCAGCCTTCATCTTGCAGTGTCCACGTTCAAAATGGACAGGACACCATTGGCTGTCTGAGTGCGATCAAATACAATCGTCGTGATTGAGCATCGGCTCAATGCTCTCTTGGAGGTCCTTGTTCTATGTCATGGTGAGTTCTGTATGCCGCGGGTTTCTGACACAAAGTCACAATCAGGAGTTCCAGCCACGGAGTTCTAAATTAGGCCGCCAAAGCCAAGCTCCTTGGTAATCATAAATCATATCATGGTCGAGTCCAAAAGGATTACCGGCAAGAGCGCAACAACCCAGGAGTTCCCTATTGATGTGCTTGATGACCCCTCCCTAAGCCTCTTCAAATCGCTATCAAAAGCGAGTCCATATGAGAGCATCCAATGGCCCTATCGGATGGGCTAAGCGCGTGGATGAGTGTAGTTCGGTATAACGTAGTCAATGTCCTGCTTAGCACGAGCTGTACTGCGCTGAAGAAGTTAATCAGGTGCACCTTAATCTTTCGAAGCTTATCGCGGTGCTATATCTGCATATCATATATAACATGGTTATCACGACTGCGTCCTGCGTGAAGCTTGCTAGCAATGTTTCTGCCCAAAGTTCTCACCGAGCCTGCACTCGATGGTAGAAAAATAGCTTATTCGTCGACGAGGACAATAGTAAATGTGCCGGCCTCTCATTCTTTCTCGATCTCACAGGAGCCTTGCTCAAGCTTCTCAAGCTCCTCCTGTGTAATGATTCTAGACTTTGTATCTGCCAGACAAAGGCGATACTTCCCAAGACATCTTATATATAAAGGGCTCGGTCAAAGCAAATACTTTCATTGTACTTGACCACTAAAGTGCCCAGGCCGCCTGTATTGCGCCATTGTGTTTGCAAAGTCAGACCGAACCGACTCAATCGGGAGAGCAGATAAATCTAGGATTGATATGTTACAGTTGAATAGACAAGATGAAGCTCGAGATGCAGCAGCTTGCTCTCATCTTCCTATTGCTCTCATTGATTCAGGTGCTTGTGGAGCCCCAACTCTCAACAGTGACTAAATGGCTCCGATCGGCCATGGAGGGGCAGTTTTGCTGTTGGCAGGACCCCGCGAAAAAAAAAAATCTCTGAGCTGATAAGTGGCTGCTGCCGCTGGGTGGATATGGCGAAACATGTCATCTATGTACCGATTCTGCAGCTTTACTAGGCGGGTCGTAGCAAATTGGCGGCATCGGTACTTTGAGTAATAGCGGCCGATAATCCGTTATCGTAGTGCGCTGATCAAGTGCCCCGCCTCCACCCCACCTCGACGTACACTTCAAAGAAAAATAATTAGCTGCTCGACGCAATCGATGGCCCTTATTGGCTGCTATTCAGAGAGATAAAATAGCAGCCGCTCGAGCTCGAAATTTTTTTTCTTCTCTCGGGAGGCTTCTGACATTGGCCCCTCCAAGTGCTGGACGGACCTCTGTTCGCATCCTGAATCTCGAAAAAGAGGTATCTTGACTTGATATCTTTGGAGGAACTCCGTCAGAGTTCATCTCTTCTCACAATGGCTGGCCTTCGAATCCTCCTCATCGGCAACGGTGGCCGTGAGCACGCTTTGGCTTGGAAACTGAGTCAATCGCCTCGAGTTGACGCCATCTTTGCGGTCCCTGGCAACGGCGGCACTGCGACTTGTCCCAAGGTCACCAACATCACCACTGTTTCTGCCGAGGACTTTCCCGGCCTCGTCCAGTTCGCCCAGGCTAATGGCGTCAATCTCGCCGTCCCTGGCCCCGAGGCCCCCCTCGTCGACGGTGTCGAGGGCTTCTTTCGAAATGCCGGCATTCCTTGCTTCGGACCCTCCAAGGAGGCTGCTCGTCTCGAGGGCAGCAAGACCTACTCCAAGGACTTTATGAAGAAATACAACATCCCTACCGCTGCCTACGAAAACTTTTCCGACTACAACCAAGCGATTGCCTATATTGATAGCATCAACCACGACGTCGTCATCAAGGCCACCGGTCTGGCTGCTGGCAAGGGTGTTATCATTCCCCAGACCAAGCAGGAGGCCAAGGATGCGCTGAAAGAAATCATGGTTGACAAAGCCTTTGGCGATGCTGGAGACGAGGTCGTCATTGAAGAGTTCCTTCAGGGCGATGAGCTCAGCGTACTCACTTTCTGCGACGGCTACTCCATCAAGTCTCTTCCTCTGGCTCAAGACCACAAGAGGATATTCGATGGCGACCAAGGCCCAAACACTGGCGGCATGGGCTGCTATGCGCCTACAAACATCGCTACCGCTGAGTTGGTCCAGCAGATCGATAGAGATATTCTGGTGCCTACCATCACCGGAATGAGACAGGAGAAGCAGCCCTTCCGCGGTGTGCTGTTCACTGGTCTCATGATCACCCCCGCTGGACCAAAGGTGCTCGAGTACAACGTGCGATTTGGCGACCCCGAAACCCAGACCGTGCTGCCTCTGCTCTCCGCCGACACCGATTTGGCCGAGATCATGCTGGCCTGTACTGGCGGCTATCTGGATAACGTTCACATTACCGTTGAGAACAAATTCAGTGCTACAGTGGTGCTTGCTGCTGGCGGCTATCCTGGTTCTTACGCCAAGGGCACCCCGATGGCCGTTCAGACGCCTCCTGCGGGAAGCACCATCTTCCATGCCGGCACAAAGCTTGATGGAAACCAACTCAAGACATCCGGTGGCCGTGTGATTGCCATCAACTCTGTCGGAGATTCACTCAGAGCTGCAGTCGATGCCTCATATGCTGCTCTGGCCTCCAATGTCATTGATTTTGAGGGCAAATTCTTCCGTAAGGATATTGCTCACCGTGCTTTCAGAGACACGAGCAAGGTTTCCATGACGTATGCTCAAGCTGGCGTGGACATCCAGGCCGGTAACGACTTTGTGGAGAAGATCAAGAAGGCTGTTGCCAGCACCAAGAGAGCCGGAGCCAGCGCCGAGATCGGTGGCTTTGGAGGCGAAGTCGATCTTTCGCAGTGCGGATATCCGAACGCACCCATCTTGGTTGGCGCCATTGACGGTGTTGGAACCAAGCTGATGATTGCGCAAGCCATGAAGAAGCACGACACCGTGGGTATCGATCTCGTTGCCATGAACGTCAACGACCTGGTTGTCCAGGGTGCTACCCCCTTGATGTTCCTCGACTACTACGGCTGCAGCAAGCTGGACCTTGCTTCCGCTGCTGACTTTGTGGAGGGCGTCGCCAACGGCTGCATCCAGGCCGGCTGTGCTTTGGTAGGCGGTGAGACAGCCGAGATGCCCGGCATGTACAAGGACGAGGATTACGACGCGGCTGGCTGTGCGGTGGGTGCTGTCACCGCCGGCAGTATGCTTCCCCGAAAGGACGCCATGGCCGAGGGCGACGTCCTTTTGGGTCTCGGATCCAACGGTGTCCACTCCAACGGCTTCTCTCTCGTACGAAGAATTGTGCAGGCTGCTGGCTTGGACTACTCTTCGACCGCTCCTTGGGATTCTTCCAAGACCGTTGGAGAATCCCTCTTGACACCCACCAAGATCTACGTCAAGAGCCTGCTGCCCGTTCTCGGCCAAATCAAGGGTCTCGCTCACATCACTGGGGGTGGACTGCTCGAGAACGTTCCTCGCATGCTCCCCGACTCACTGGCAGCAGAGATTGCTTATGGTACTTGGGAAATGCCCCCCGTCTTCCAGTGGCTCAAGGCAGCTGGTAACGTGGCTCCGGCAGAGATGTGCCGAACATTCAACTCTGGTATCGGCATGGTGGTGGCCGTCGAAGCGAGTCAAGTTGAGGCCGTGGTGTCGGCTCTGCGCAGTGGCGACGAGCGCGTGTACACAATTGGTAGACTGGTTCGTAGACAAGATGGCCAGGCAGGATGTGTTGTCCAGAATCTTGAGTCGTGGGCATAGAAGAGTTGGGACTGGGGCAAGATTTTTTGCGGGGAAGATGCATGATTCACCATCATGATTCACTCTTCCATCAAAGAAGAAGAAAACGGATTAAAACATATATAAAATACCAGGATAAGTGGCACAGCGAGAGTGTTCTTACAAAACGGATGGGACAGGAGGGTAGTGCGGAATTGTGATGTTAATCTCTGCACGCTTTGATTTGCTGTCAATTGATTTACAAAGACTTAAAATATTATATGAAGCATCAATGGCTATGCTTTGATGACCAGCATCCATCAATCATGAGATTCAGGGATGTCATAGCGTTGGCATCTATAGGTAAGGTTATAGCTTTAGTGCATGCACAAACGATGTCACTATTCACGGCGCAATAAGAGCCGTGGCCGACTATTGCGCAATCAAATAATCGGGCACCGATCGGCTATCGGCGGTGCGTCCGGCGATGCATTAAGATTTTTATAAAGCAACAAAGCAATAAGCAAGCAGAAGCACAGCTGTTGCCATGGGTGTTGACGTTGACATTGATATGGGCATTAGTAAAAACAAGGATATAGTGGCGAACACGACACCGGGCCAGCCGTCAAATCGGCAGATCGATACAAGCTTTTGAAAGGCAGGTACCGCAGTTTGTGGCGCGAATTCTAGAAGGATGAGAATTTCTTTTTGCTACCTCGGCTTTCTCGACTCATTAAGCTCAGACTATACGAAAGAGGGAAATTTGTTGAAACAGTTCTCGGTGGCTTGACTGCCTGGTTGGCGATTAGTCAAGGTGGCCGGATTGGGTAATTGAGCGCGAACAAGGCATTGCCATTTCTGCAGCATCTGTCAGATCTGTAAGCGCTCATTTCTAAACTGCTTACTACGTAATAATACCTGTTCCTGGGTATTGCCAATAACAGTAACAAGTTGAATCGTCTCATCCCTTGCGATAGTATTGCTTAGATATCTAGTCATACCTTCGTACCTACTTGTAAGCGCCTGAACAGAGAGGCGTCATCTCAAGCACATGAAAAATAAGTGATTATTATTAAGAAAATAATACCGCGGGGTTTCACGCTCAGCAGCCGATAGGCCAGGGCTGACGGCTATTAGCACTGCGACATGCGGAGGTGGGGAAAGTCTCGTCACGAACATGCATGCATGCATGAGTATGCATGGCGACAGACCAGGATCAGATTCCGATAACAAAGACTCCGAACTATGGGGGAACGCCGAGATGATCGTGATTGAGGCGATTGCGTGGCCCGAACCTCGACACAAAGGCTATAACCACCAGCACATCTTGCTTGGATCAACAGGTGAGGATTGTACGATTCAAGTACCTACATATATAATAGACGCAAGTTGAGTACGGGATAGTACTATATTAGACCATTGGGCTAGTAGGTAGAGTTGGTGGTTGAAGCTCCGATTCTCTCCGTTGGACCCTCCTGTATGTCCGCTTCCAAAGTATCATCTAGGACCTATTTCTGGTGGCGGGCTCGTTGCTTTGCAGTGAAAGACGCGCCCTGTTTACAGGAGCACTGCCAAGTATGTAGGATCCATGACCCAGTCCCCAAGATTACACGGCATTAGACGGCAAAAGTTTCCAAAAACATGGGGAAGAGGAGATTTCGGACTTCCACTCTGGAGCCAACGCGAGCGATTCCGCTGCTGCTTCCCGCCGATCAGGAGATGCGTGGGACGATTTCTTACCTGGCGCCTGGAGAGATAAGACGGGGTTGCAACGGTGCGGGTGGATTCTCTTCGCTTCAGCGCAGTTCTGCTTCAGACTGCGTAATAGAAAAGGCGTGAGACTGCAAGCTTGTGAGGCCGCGGTGGATTCCGAAATCCCGAATTCGGACAATGGACGCGCTAACAGGTTGTTCCCGGGCTGGCAGCCTGGCGCCTGAACAAGCCCTGGGCGAGCGGGCTTTCCCAAAAGAGCTATGAAGTGGGATGGGCCGTTCATTACGCACCTTTTTTTTGATAATTTTTGATTTTTTTCTCTCTTCGCGACCAGCCCACTGCTAGTGAAAGCCCCATCCGAGCCTCCGGCCGATTGTTTTATTAATTCGAGAGAACCTCCACTTTCGCGCGGCGCGAATCTCGACATCGCTTGCTTTCTAATTGACAACTTGCAGCTCCTCTTATAGCCGTCTGCCCGCTGCCTCTTCGAAGTGAACGTCAATCACCAATACATCCTTCCAAATCTTGTGCACAGCGTCTACTACTATAACACACGCTTCGACGACAACCCCGCCATCGTATCCTCGGCATCCTGCTTTTCGCTACTCTACTCTACTCCCCTTTCGACACATAAACTACTCATACAAATCAACAATGTATGCCACAAGAGTTCTTCGACAGGCTGCGGTCCACGCCGAGCGCACGCCTATGATTCGATTCCTGGGACCCCGATCCATCCCTTGTAAGTGCATGCAAACTTCATCGCCTCGTCTTGTTTCCATGTGAAAATTGAGGGACATTGCGTACTGACACGACTTTTCTCCCCTCAGCTTCAATCGACCACACTCCCCAGCCTCACCCCGCCTCTCCATCAGGCAAGCTCCCCGAGGACTTCTCAGCCTACGGCCGCGGCGATGCTGCTTCCACTCACTCCTCCTTCGGCGCCTACCGTGACCACTCTCAGCAGCACGGTCCTCTCCAGAGGACCATTGGCTCTGCTGCTGGCATTGGCGGCTCCTCTGGCTACAAGCTGGGCTCTATCCTCCCCCCCAAGGGCGTTGCCTTTGACCTTTCTGAGCTTCCTGCACGCTTTCGCCGCCAGCCCATCGACCTGAGCGAAATTGAGGCCATTGAGTCTGGCGGCGCTGCCATCCTTGGTTAAATGAAGCTTCTTGGCAGATGAGCCACTGGATGGGAGTCCCAAGCCTACGATGTGATGGGACGAGAGGAGAAAAAGAACATTCTACATTGTTTTAATAACGACTTTTGACGACAAAACGGCGTACCTCGGCACTGACACATGATTCAGAAGCGAGGTGTTGTGTACGATGATACTAAATATTGGGGAGATATGGTGTTTGGCAAGAGGGCCGCAGGAAATGTCTGCTGCTTTGAGGAAGTCATCAAAGATCAGGCTGAGACGACGAGGAGGTTGCTGCTTCGTATGTGGTGGCTGTTGGGCTCGACTTGCGCTACATTGTGTAGCTGACTGACATTTTCTTCTTGTATTTCGGCTTCATGATTTCACAGCAAGGGGTTCATTCACGCCAAGTAGATGCGACTGGTATCGCATCAGGCACCTCTTGCTTGTTTCCTCAGCCAGAAAGCCCTGTTTTATCACCTTGTATCCCTCAACAACACGGTCGTCACAAAAAGCTGCTTCAATAGAGAGGTAGGCTAAGTGCCACAAGGCACCAATAGTTAGCCTTGTTCTTACACAAAAAGCCCCTTTGATTAAATTTCAAAAAATTTCTAAACAATCACTGAAGGCTCCTTAACTCTCTGCATGTGTATCTGCGCGCGTGAATAATGCTTATTGAGAGATATTACGTACTATCGTGATTAGACCAGACGCTATCTCCTGGGCAGCAAATGTGGGACGTGAAACTACAGCCATTTCTCTACCTAACTCCATTTGGCATATTGACGAGAAGGCAGATTCGGGGTTTCTACTTTGGGAGGTTTCCGAAGTGCATGCATATCTTATATACGCCATATATAGAGAGTATTAGCTGAGCATATCCATATAGGAGCAATATCGTGAGAGTCCAATTAAAGAATGTGATTGGCCTGGGGCAGCAGTCCGGGGTGCATACTGTGCTTGCATATATTGCAGCACCGTCAGATAGCTAACTGTATGTCAATGTTTATACAGTGCCCAGCGCACTAGATTGTCTGTGCTCTCTTTATCGGCTGCCCCACCTCACGATAATGACATCCACGTCGTCTCCATCGCCTCTGATGACAGGAGCTTGAAGCTCTACCTCGCCAACTTCGCATTCCCATGGAGGCGTCACCGCTGACACGCCAGCCTCAGCCAGAGGTCTTTGTCCCCAAGATTGTCGAGCTCTACTCAACCCTTTTCAAGGTTTGCCCAGCGCCCCCCTTTTATTCTGGCCGTCGTGTCAAGCAAGACCATCTTAGCTAAATCAGCCTGTTGCCAAAGGTATTCTACATTTCCAGCTCTGCAATGCGCCCGCACTGATTCGAAGACGAACGCACTAGGAAGATGATGACGGCGACAAATCAGAAGGCTTCTGGCGGGAGTTTTTCCTGCTACGACCCGATCGGCCGACGCTGAGGAAGATCTTGAACGAAATCCACCCGGCCGACCTGCTGCTCTTGGAGGGGCGCACGAGGGAGCTCTTTAGTCAAGCGATTGTGGCAGTTAAGGATGGCAAGGGCTCGGCTCCTTTATATGCTCTTGATGTACGCAGTGCCACGGCATTGAATCGAGATCCGATTTCCCAGACGAAGGACGAATCGCTAACATTACATCTTGGACTGGGTAGACCCTGAGCGTCTTCCTCGCATGCGTATTGACGAAGAAACACGCGCACCCGAGCTCCGACATCATAGCTATTCTGGCCGGCCTCGATCACGTCGATACGGTGTTTACGGATTTTGTGAGCACTCTCGATGGCATTATACGAAATGGGACAAACTGTGTGTACACCTGTCAACAAGCGTGTGTTACAAGTGCTGTAAGCTGACGGATGGTGCGATGGAGTGGATCTGCGCCACAAGGCTATCGAGGTGCTACTGGCCGTTTCGGCGGGAGCATATCAGACGACGCTTTTGACGTACATGATACAGAGGGACTTGTTCCCTTCTATTATGAAGGTGCGTGGAGCAGCAGAGCCAAAATCCAGGCGCCTGAGACTAGGAGTTCTTGCTAAATTTTCACACGTTTCTCATTCTAGTTTATTCAAAGCTCGGAGCAACCTGATCAAGACTTGGAACCTTTTACTCTGCTGGGGATACTTGCCAACTACAACAAGTTTGAATTCCAAAATCCGTACCAGCTACGGTTGAACGACTTTGTCAATGAAGCAGTCATTCAAAAGGTCGTTCGCTGCATCGGAAATGCATGCCAGACACTGCGATCTGATTATGTCGACATCCAAGAGGATCTCCCCGAGGGCTGGACGTTGAGCAGCACTTTGAACATGATTGGCTTGGGAGTCATTTCGCCGGGGCCAAAGCCCGAGAAGAAGCCTGTGTATGACGCTGCAATGGCAAAACAACTGTTTACAAAATTGTAAGTGATGACTGGCCCTCATCAGAGGCCAACTTCAACCAGGATCCTAACATTGACTTACCCTCTAGGCCCGGCCAAACTGCTGCTGTTCTCCTAGCAACATATGATTTCTCCCACGCAAATAAGCTGTTTTGCTTCCATCTCGTGACTTTGGCCAGCGAAAAAGACAAAGAGCGTCCAATATCCAGCTTCCTGTCACTTACATCCTATCTGCTGCAGCACTCTCACCTGTCATCCCGAGCAACGTACTATTCGCATCTGAATCTAATGGTGCTCCGCCTTCTCATTGAAGACCCGGCCCTTTGCAAAAAGATTTGCAGCGACGAATCCAAGGCGCATGTACGGCTTTGTCGACAACGGCCACCATACTTGCCCTTGGTAAAGGGGGATCGTGTTCTTGCAACATGCGTCCTCGATACGATGCTGGATGGTATCAACCACAACTTGAAGAGACGGCTGGACGTCGGTCTATACGTGCTCTGCTTGGGCATCATGCTCCGGATCATTTCCTATCTTTCACGGTCACGAACAAGATTGAACTATCACTGGTCAGAGTTTTTCCGGTCTTTGCTATCGCTCATCCGGTTCCTTAACACGTATGCCTCGGATCTAAAAGACTTACAGCACATTGAAACCGTTCTCGACCACGTCGTCAATCTAGTCGCGCTGTCATTGTCCGCCGGTGAAGCCTTCCTACCGACTCCTGCCGCATACGACGATCTCTTCTACAAGGTCTTCGAATCAGGTGAAGTCCTTACATCTTTTAAAGAGAATTATCGTCTGGGAAACCGCAATAGCAACTCAATCGACACGCTCATCAACGTCAGCGCTCACTACAAACAGATGCTGACCGAGAGAGGCTCCTCGGAGAAGAAACTGCCGGCCAACCTGACAACGCACCAGGTGGCTGAGGTCATCAAGCAGGGCTACGAGACGCTGAGCATCCAGGCAAAGGAAGGTCTGGATGGATGGGAGAGGTACCGAGAGGCGGACGAGAAGATTCTGTTGAAAAAGCTGGGGAGGACGGCTGTTGGCGATGTGATGGGCATGGTGGAGCGACAAAATTACTAAGCCTGGTTTTTGCCTTTCCGATTAGTATATATAAAACTTTTTTTTTTCTTTTGCCCCGTTTAGTTCTGGAGCTGCTACTAGTTGTTTTAATCTTTAATCATGGTCATGTTTCTCTTTTGCGGTGTGTAGACGACCTTTTTTGCTGACAGACGTTGATCATGTCTCAGACAGGTAGCAGTGCTCGTAGTATAAAGCGTCAACGTCGACCTGCACAACTTAAATCACTCCCTACAAACATTTTACTCAGACAAACATCTTCTCTCCTCTCATTCTATTTTGTCCCTTCTCCATCCCACATTCAAAAGTACCAAAACTAATCACAGTCGAAACCACGCCCTAAAAACTACCAAGACTCAAAATCCAGTCCTCCTGACACGTTTTTTTGTTTACTCAGCGCCCGCAAGAAATTCTCCACCCCGGAAAGAGCCTGCTCGTGTTCCGCTCCGATCTAGATTCCGGAATTATTTAAAGACCAGATTATGTATGCAGAAACATATATATACCATAGTAAGCCCTTGCTATAGCTTATTTTGCTGCTCGCTTCTCTTTTACTGCTGTCGTCCTAGACTTCCCCATTTGCAGTGTACGCGTGGAGAAGTGCTAGTGGATCACCCTTGCAGGTAAGTTTGCCTATAAGAAAATAGACAGGGAGCTTTCAGTAGCCTACTTGGGATTGCGGTACCCATGGTATATATCAACGCAGCGGCCTTTTGCGGTGTTAAGAAATCAGCAACTTATTCCTTTCTAGTTTCTTTGCCGCCTCAACTCCTTTCACATAATCTGCTTTTCTCCCTTTTATATTCATTCTCCTTCTCCCATCTCCTCTATACTCTCTCTTTTTTTTTTTTCTTTTGCCTTCTCCCAGCTCGTATTTTCCCACCCCAAAAACCCCCGGCTCGAATCTCAGTCTCTCCACACCGACAGGACCCCACGCCACTCCGATTACATCCCGCGGTCCGCCCATAGGGCGCAGGTTATGTCGTCCCGCTATTGCCGCTTTCATGCCCGTTGCGGTGTGTCATGGGGGGGAAATCATGTCCATGTCAAAAGTTATAGGGCGCGCGTGCGCCTAAAAATTGTCAAACGACATGTTAAATATTTTGCAGGCCCCCTCCGTGCCCGCCGTCCATCGGACGTCCGATGAGATAATGAAAACAAAACAAGGGGAAGCAAATAGGTAGGTTGTCCAAACCCATATGTTTTTCTTTCCCCAGGCTTTCATTTTTACAATGGCCAAGAAGAGGTAAGAGAAAAAAAATCGTAAGAGAAACATGCATGCACATAACCCTCACCTCTTCCTTGTCCTTCTCTCATTCATCAAAATGCAAACGAGAAGGAGACAAACGCTTCTTTCATCATCTACCATTCATTTCTGTATTCACCTCCTCTCAATTATTCTTCCTTTTCTCTCGCCCTCGCCTTACATTCTTCTTCCAGCTCCTCTTAACTGACCAAATTGTTGAACAGTTTTTCACATGTCAGTATGATGATCTCAGTTCTTATGTCTCGATGACGCTACAAACTCGGCATCGATACAGCACTATCATTTCCGCTCCTAACACGTCCGCTATCTTCCATCTTCACTCTGTCTGTTTCGTCCATCGTCATCATGTGTAGCTCTCAACAAGCAGCATACATTTGACGAAAATGCACCGCGAATTGTCAGCACCCAAAAACGTCGAGACGCCATATAGAGCAATAGTCGCCAGCACTGTTTCTGAATCAGCATATATCAATATCGATCATCACAAAAATATATTATGGGTCAATGGTTGATGGTATGAACAGGTATATATTGATTTGATCCCCATCCCCCTTGGAGGCTTGCTTACAGCCGCCGTGGTATCATGTTGTATAATAGAAAAAAGCTAATTGTTTACAGGAAGAATCACCCACAGCATCGTAGGCGTGGTTGCATATACAGCGTTACATCATCGTCATCCGAATTCACTCCGCCCCATTAATCCCAGTTTGCATCCAACATGATGCCATACTGTATCGACGGAGGAACAACACATGTGTTGAATAAAGAAAAGAAATGGGTAAAAAAGCTTTCTTCGGGCTTAGGCTCTTAGAAAGTGTGGTGGAGGATGCGTCTCCAGGCAGGCAGGGCAGCAAGTCTTGAGCGCTCTGCGTTGATCTGATCCCAGTCAAACTCACGGAGGCCAGTGTCGACGTCAATGTTCTTGGTTCTCAAGAAAGGCTCGCGCTTCCAGAGCCAGCCAACGATCCAGAAACCGAGGACGACGGGAGCGGCCAGGTACTGCTTGAAGAAGTCCTGAGCGGTACCAACGCCTGGTGATCCGGGAGGAGCAGCAATAGCGGTATAGAACTGAAATCAGAGAGGTTAGTAAAATGTCTTCTTCTATCAGATTGTGAAAAAGTATATTCTTACCTGGGCCATCAGAACAATGACGCAAATGAAAAGGCCGAGGTATGAGCCGTAGACACCGCCAGCAGCCTTGAAAGGAATCTCATCCAGAGTGTGGCCGTGGTACTTCCAGGCCTTACGGAATCGAATGTGGGCAAGGCAGACAGAGCCCCAAGTGAAAAGAGCGGCCAAGCCAGAAATGGCAAGAAGCCAGTCGAAGACAACGGGACCGGTGGCATCCAAGCTAACATAGGCGATGAAGCCGAACAGGATGAGGAAGATGACGGAGGGCAGGGGACGGCCAGACCTGTCAATGTAGGTGAAGAGCTTGGGAGCATAGCCCTGCTGAGCCAAAGCGGTCAGGGTTCGAGATCCACCATACACACCAGAGACACCAATTGACAGGACGGAGGCGAGAATGACCAGGTTCATGAAGTGGTCGAAACCCTTCAAGCCAGCGTATTTTCCAACAAGCACAAAGGGAGAGGCCTTGGAGTCAGAGTAGGCGGCAGAAGAGAGCAGAGCGGGATCATCGCTGCTGATCAGCAGGCCGACGAAGAAGAGACCGAGGATGTAAAAGATGGTGATACGCCAGAAGACCTGCTTGATAGCACCGGGCATGTTCTTGGTAGGGTTGGCAGACTCAGCAGCGGCAAGACCGACCAGCTCAGTACCGGAGAAGGAGAAGGCCGCGGTGACGAAGACGGAGCAGAAACCCTTGAAGCCATTCTTGAATGCGCCTGGGTCGTACCAGTAGCGGGCACCCCAGTACTCGTGGTATCGGCCATCCTTGGGACCACCACCGAGGACAAGGACAAAAGCGATGATCATGAAGACGACGGTGGCGGCCAGCTTGAAGCACGATGCCCAGAACTCCTCTTCAGCATAACCGAGGGCGCCAAACAGATTGATGATGATGATGACACCGAGGAAGAGAGAGATCCAAGCAGCAGTGGTGATTTCTGAGTTCCAGTACGATATCGTGATACCACAAACTGTCAATTCAAGCGGAAGAACGGCAGCCCACTGAAGAACATAGTTCCAGCCCATGGCGAAACCCCAGGCAGGGTCGATGAAACGAGCAGAGTATGTGTAGAAAGAACCAGAGACGGGGTACATGATGGCGAGTTCACCGAGAGCATACACTAATGAAGCATTGTCAGATTACTGTCGTACCAAGGACAGATTGCGCGACGAATAGCACTTACCGACGTTGAACATCATAATACCGATAATGAGGAAGTCGACGAAGAGAGAACCAGGGCCCTATAATTTTGCAAGACATGATGAGCAAAACCGTTCACGTCTTTGTGCCAAAAAAAAAAAAAAAAAGGAGACCAGAAAGATGATGTATCGGGAATGACAAAAAGACTTACACCTTTGGACAGAGCACCGCCCGAACCGACGAAGAAACCAGCACCAATGGATCCACCGATGGCAATCATGTGAAGATGGCGAGCCTTCATGGGACGCTCAAGCTCGACCATGCCCGGGCCATAGTGCTTCTTCTTGAAGGAATCGATGTTGAGGCCATTGCGCGTGAACCAGTTGGCGTCGCGCTCAGGACCGTCGCTGGGGAGGATTGTGGTGCTGGCCTGATAGTCGACGACATTGTCGCCCTTTTCGGGAGTGACATGGCCACTCTCCTCTTTAGACATGGTGAAGGCTTTGTTGTTGCTCTTCTTGGGTCTTGTCTGTGAGGATGAAGGGAAGAGAAAGGTAGAGAGAGAGGAAGGAGGTGAGGAGGAGAAGAGATGGGACGAGAGATGAGGGGGACAATTGGTCTAAATAAAGAAAAGATGCAGTTGGGGACCATTCGACAACCCTCTGGACCGAGTGAGGCAGGGATACCGATTGAGAGGGCGGTGTCGACAAGGAGGGCCGGGAAGCGACAATTTATGCATGGAAGCATTCGCAGGAACCAAAAGGACCCCAAAGGACGTTGCACCAGAACGTCGTGGCTCTGGATCTGGCTGCTGGCACTGGCGCTGGGGCGATTGCTGGTGCTGGCGCTATGGCCGGGGTGGCAGAGGGGCGATTTTGGAGGCTTGCTTGGTGTGTGAGGCTAACGGAGTTCGAGGCTTTTAGCTTCGCAGCTCTTTTTCGGGGTTGAAGAGCAGAGTTGCCGGGGGGGTGAGGCGAGAGAAAAATCCCAGAGGGTGCGCAGACCAGAAAAGAGAGGAGGGGGACGGACGGATCCTGCCTGAATCAAGCGAGGCGGAAGGTACCTGGATTCGAGCAGCCCAAGGTATCGACGCCTGTATCGCATCGCCCGCGGTCCTTTTTCCCCAAGAGGTGAGCAACAGCCAACGGCACCGCATCAGCATCGGCACACGCATATGCAGAGCCAAGAGCAAAAGGCCCGTTGTCCCGTTTCTGGCTTGTTCTGCCTACCTGGGCCAGGCTGTCTCTGTCCTGCCCTGGCCTGCCTCCTATATGATACAGGCTGCTGTACGTCCAGCGTACCGTGCACAGCTCATGAGAGCGATGCCTTGATCAACCGGTGTGCAAGGTACCTATACCAGCGTTTTGCTCGCTCGCAACTAGCCTGACCACGGCTCTGGTACCACTGCCACACCAATACGCAGAGCAACAAATAGCCAGGACGACGGAAGCAATCCTTGTCTCTCGTCCGAGGCTACTGCACAGGAGCCTCGTACATGCGCCATAGCGCAGAGGCTGCTGCAGCCATAAGGTACAGATACAACCTCCGACGGAATACTATAGCGGTTCAATCTTTCCATCAGCTGCTGGTACCGTACGTAGCACCAGAGCACACAGGCTCATAAACACAGTACGAGCGCTACACCATCCAGTATGGCGCATATCATATCTCCAGCGCCGTCACTTGGGCAAATCTGTAGCCCAGTCTATTACGCGCGTGCTGCATCCTGGTCCCGGTCGATGGAAGGCCCCGCACCCCCTTGCCTCTGGACGCTTTTTCCCCCAATAATCGCTGCATTGAGCGCCTGGTGGTGCAGATCTTGGTGGCCCTGGTGTTTGCCCGAAACCAGGCGGCAGTCCCAGCGATGGTGCTAGCAGCGCCCACGAAGACGCTACCTGTATTTTGGGGTTTGGCTCGAGTGTCTATTTGCTCTCCACAGCACTTATCGTCTTCAGCTCGTGCAAAGAATTGGAACTGCAAGCCAGGCGCTCAGCTGCCGACGGAAGAGAGGGATTCAACCGTAATGGGCCTATGACCTTGTAGCCCGTGCACGTTCCCCGTCCATGTTTATCAACGTCCCCCGCACCATGCATCGATTATGATTATCAAATCGTTTTGCTGCCGCTATCTGTGGATGCCGCGTGACGCTAGCAGCGAACCAGATAGCGTTCGGAGCCCGCTGTCTCTACGGGGAAGTTGGGGGTTGGTGGCTGCTGGCCTTCTTTTAGTGGTCTCCGGTGCCGCGCTAGGGCATGGAGATGCTAGCGCGACGGGGCAGTGGCGCAAGCGACATTTACTCCAAGCCCCAGGTTGCGAATAAGGCTAGCCCGCCAATTGGGTCGTCGGACAACCCCTGCGCGTGCCTCTTGCAGAGTTGCAGAGACTCGAGTAGAGTTGCAGCAGAACATCTGGCGATGCTCCGAGTGTCTGGTTGCTAGAGCGTACGGGAGAGCCATGCTGTTTGACTCTAATTCTGTAGCGCACGCAGCCTCGTGGCGACAATGCGCATGGCTACGCTGATCACTGCTACGTACACCTGCACCTGCATAAACAGCACAATGCATATCTGAATCGAGGTGTCATTTGCCTGGGTCTCTGCCTGGATCTCGGCGAGACCCTGATATCGTGCCTGGCCCTTCAGCATCTGCTGCTGCTACCTTGCCTGATGGTACAACCAGTCTGGTGCGAATTACTCCGCACACCGCTTGCCATTTGCTGTCAGCCAAGTGCCATGCTCTTGTACCCAGTACATGTGCTTCGCACGAATTCGCAGGCCAGATGGCAGCCACGATCACTGGCAGAGACAGCCGTTTCGCCTCGTGGAAGAAACGTTCGATACGCAGGCACGCGCTTTTTGCTGCAGCCAAACAACTCGACTCGCACTCGACTCATGCATTGATGATTTGATATCAAACCCATCCCATACCACCGTCTACCATCAGAAGCCAGAAACGTCTCACGCCATCTGCTGGGCTGCTATAAATCCAACTTACTCGTGTTAGCCTGCGTTCAGCTCTCTCTCGGGCCTCTCCAGCACTCCGCAGCACCCAGATTGCTCACACATCTGTCCAAACATCACCAGACTCGTCTCCGCAATGGTTCCATTTGCATCCAGCCAGCCTGGCTGCCATCTTGTCACACTCCCCCTTTCACGCTTCTTTGTCCACGCCACATGGCTCGAATTCGCCTCGATGGTGCCGCCCGCTGCAGTATACATACAGCCTCGCTGCCGACAGCCATGCCATCTAGCGATAAGCGTGTGATCGATCCACTATCCCATCAGCTCGTTCACGGCTCGGCCGATAGACGCCAGCTTTTGCCTCGCCTGGTGTCTCATACCGATACAGTAAAAAAGGTAGCACATACACCGATCACACACCGGCTCGCCTCGTACAACCTCAGCGTCGTCTGTCTGCAGCAGAGCCAAGATACAGACACCCTGGTCCCTAAGCCTCCACCCACCATGATAGGTCAACAGCGTGTGGTTGGTGGCTGCATCCCCGCGCGGCCGGTTTATCTGTTCTGTTCAAGCTTGGCACTATTCGCGGCTCGCCATTGGATCTGATGCCCTCCCGGTGGCGATGTGGGCTTCCATGAGGCATTCTAGCAAGCTTCTGCCCTGCTGACCTGCCATTCCTGGCCCAAAGCTGTCGACTTGGCCCGAAGCGACGGCGGGTCGCATCTTGTCTACTCTGCACGCTGCTCCCTTCTGGTATCATCGCCGATCATCCAATTTCACAAGTCGCCGGGCGAACACGAGTCGTGAGCCAACAGAGACCCGCTGCTTAAGGACAGGAAGAGGATCGCCTGCTCACTTCTTCACAGCTTATCTGCTCTAATGAACAAAACAAATGCTGCTTATCTGCCTAGGCAAGGAAGAGGCCAATAATCTATCTCTGACCGAACAGGCTGGCCCAGTCTTTCCAGGGGTCGTTGCTCTCTTTGGTGTCATTGCCCCGGAGGGAAGGGCTACTATCCGGTAAGCTCGCAGTCTTCATGTGCGTTTAGCATCCCTGGTCGTTATCCGTGCATGTCGCCCGCAGGCTTCAAATTGTTTGCACCCCTACGAGCAGCCCAATTTCACGCACATGGTATACCTGCTTCCAAACCTTGCAGGCTTCCTTCCTGCCTGTATTGGGGGAGTGTACAAAGTACGATCAGGGTTAAGCGCTAGCAGCGCGGAATCAGCCTCAGCAAGGCTATTGGGAGACACAATGGCCATTCTTGCCTCCCGTGACGGATGGGTGAAGTCTAACTTGACGCTACCACCAAGATCTGGGCGATGCTTGTTTCTCCTCTCGTCAAGCAGCGTCCCTAGATTGCAGGTGCAAGCGGCGCAGAGTAGTTCTATCTGTTGTATCACTAGTGATGCCTAGTAGACTCGCCACACATGACTACGTATAGTAGCCCTTTAGGTGTCTGCGAACTTGGCCATCCGGCTAGTACAATGATGGAGGTCTCGATAACAATCTTGCATCGACCGTTGGCCCTACTAAAAAGGGTCGATTCACCTGAATTACAACTCCCGTTATTCTCCAGATGGACACGCCAGAACCTTGAATGATTTAGAATGCTTTTAGCGTTCTCCAACCGCAGTAGCTTGTGGCGCCATGCCTTCTGCCTCCTTTGGCTAAGACGACCCCTCCCTCATGATAGCCGAGGGCACTGGAGGCATCCAATACCAGAAGACTGTCCACCACAACACCGAATGCCAGCACTAGAATGCGACATTTTTCTAGAAGCTGATTAAACAGCCAGATGGCGCTCTTAGCAGGAGGGTTTTTTTCCTCCTTGGTGACACCACATCCGGGCAAGGAGGGCTGCTAACCCAGAGGCTTTCATTGGCCGGAGGCTTTACTGTTCGTTGCCCCTCTACGCCATGCTTCGAGCGGATGACTGACTGTTCCTGCTTGTTAGCGTCATTCTCAAATCTCTTCTCCGCCACGATATAACCTAATTGCTGCGTATTTGGATACCACTACTGTCACTAGATACGAAACTTGGCGGTACACACGGACCACGAACAGCTCATATGCGACTCGACTAGTCTGGGGTGAAGTGGCCTGTTAGTAAGAAGGAAGAGCCACAGCTGGGCGATAACACATGCCAAGTGGAGAGAGAATGAATCTCGGCATCGCAGAGGCATCAATGCACGTGCGCTCTACCCACTTGCGCTGGCACGGTTCGGATCACGTCTCGACCTCGAATATGGAGCGGCAGCAGCTCTTTCAACGGTTTTCTGCTACATGGATATCGGGAGGATAGCCTTGATGCTACATACATTGCCGAGCACATGTCAGAAGAGCGGATCGTATCTGCGGCGCCTCACTTAACCTACCGGCCTAGTAAGCACTGCCTTGCCGCCCGCAGGAACAGCTTTTGGTAGCTTGCAGGACGTGCCTTGCCTAGCTGGCCTTCTGCCGCTTCTACTCTGTATCCAAGGCGATTCCAGTCACCCCGCAAAGCACCAAATTCTCCGTAGGGTAAGGCGGCACGGAGGGCGCATCTTAGGACGGTCTATATTTGTCAACGGCGAGTGACCGTAAGACCTGTGTTGTTCTAGAATCGCAAGGAAAAGGCTAAACAACACCGAACCCAGAGCTGATGCCTCAAGCTGCCTCAAGCCAAGCACGATTGCTTCAGGTGTCATCAGCCAGACGCGCACTAATGCCTCTTGATACGGTCCCCGTATTTCCCGGAAGACGACACCGCAGAATGCTACAGTACCATACTCCAGACCATGCCGTACTTGTAGTATAGCAGGCCTCAGCAACGGCCCTTGCAATCTTCATGCCACCTCCCACGACGCTATTGGGATGTTAGACTACTGCCGGCCGCTCACTTGCTCCGGCCAATGTTAGCCTCATCTGGCTAGTTCTCCTCTTCTGGCGTGGTAGATGGACGAATGGCATTGCTGCTCAAGGATCGGCGACGCCGCTCCCTCGGCTAGCGCTTCGTGTAAAATCGCACTCGATTCGGTATGTCTATGTGCACCTATAATGGCGGTGCTAATACCAAAGCAGACCGAGCTGATAAGCTCAATGTGTGCCCTCGTGCCCAAAAACTATCAGCTGGCGGCGTCTAATACGGGGCAGCCGCGTCTTGTCTTGACTCGACTGAGTTAGAGAGATAGCCGAGCAAGCTATCATTGCTCTTCGTTAAAGTGATGACAGTAATAATCGCTAGGCAAGGCGGGAAAAGGCAGAAGCTGGCCACGATCAACAAATCGTTCCCGTCTCGAGCAGGCTATGTGTCAACTCCATATCTCGAGGACCCTGTTCCGCTTTGGTGGGTTCCTGTCTTTCCTTTTAGAGGATCCGCCGCGCTTCGACCGAAAGATTAGACAGGGAAGCAGTGATACGTTTGATTGTTGGTCGAATCTTTTACGAGTCATGTCAAGTAACGTCAGTTTATCTTCCCATGTTTGGTCTATTAGCAGCTATTATATGAGCTACTCCGCAATCTCGAGCATTAAGCGCTCAAAGCTGAAGGGGATGGCGCGTTTGATATTCCCTCATTGGAATCATCGACTCAATGTCGCTCCACCAGCATCCATCGCTTATTGCAGCTGAAGAAACCCCTCATGACGTTCAGCCGTCAGCAGCAGCATGCTCTTAGTCGAGACAGGATCGAGCTCCGGGATGTCTGTGCGCCACGCATTGGCACCCAATCTTACACCTTGGAAGCATTCGTGCATTTGCGTAGCATCAACTGCTTTGCCAAGAAGCGGATTGGTTCTTTGAAACGCAGCCGCTGAACGACAATCCTCTCCTCTTTGCGACGCTGATGTTACCTATAATGGAACTATATCCATCCGAAACGCGTCACTTTGATTCAAGCTTAATCCGATCAATGCGACAGTAAGGAATCAGAGCTAATTGGGCAGTATGCTCTTTGTTTTCACAAGCTGAGCTGTTTTTAGTTGGCTTCACTCACGACCGTTCGATAGCGCCCCTCTCCGCCTCTTCGTCCCCAGGTTCAGGAAAATCGGCATCGATGACTTCAACTGTTGCGGAGTAATCGTTTACTAGAGTTGCCAGGCTTGACAAACTCGCGATGGGATCATTCTGGCTCTCTCGGCTCACCCCTCCCCGTGGTGGAGTTTCAATTACGTACAAACTTGCAACTTCCTGGAGCAAAGGCGAGATCCTGGAATCTGGGCAACTCCATTTTGCCCCATCGATTAAACACATGCTCCAAGATGCAAGAGATGCGAATATCTCTTTGTCATGACAACTTGGAAATCCGGGGCCCCAGGTTTTTGGCAGATGAATCTGGTGGCAAGCACTCGGGAAGAGGGCCCAATGGGCCCAGCCCGTGCCCATGTGGAAACTTGGTCGAGATCATCGCCACCGGTTTGGACTTGAGGCCTCGCCAAACACGCTTCTATTTAAAACGAGGCTGAACTCAATTAACGAGAAATCCAAGGCCGTGCAATCGTAGTGCAACTATCACGTACGGCATTCGCGACACCTTGGGGCTCGGCAATTCGCGGCTGAGCCATCCTGCACGGATTCCGCGCGGAATCACGAATTTTGCTTTTTCAGCTGCACCGTCATTGTCTTGCATTCGCATGCTGATTGGGTGCATAGTGGGCTTCTTGCTCTTTGATTTGATTAGCCAATCGCAAGATTTTTAATTACAGCTCCCCTGTATTTGTTCTTTTAGTGTGGCTTTTGCCACTGATTCATGGGGCGAGCCTCGTTTCTGGGCCGCTGACATCGTTCTGTTGCTGTGGCTTCAAGCCACTCCGGCAGCCATGCTAGGGAGAATTGAGACGAGAACGGCTGCTGTTGGATGCAACGCGACAGCTCGATTTCACTACTGCATGCAGCTTCCGAAGTTATCCGATAAATATTCAGGGGGCTGGAGTAACGCGAATGACAATGCGACACGACTCTCGATATCAGACAAACGTTTTCGGCCAAGGGACGGCGAAGATTGAGGCGAAGAATACATCAATCCGGTTTACGAGCCATCCAACCGTTTATTCTCGATATTCGAAACCTTCTAGCCTGGGTTTTGACTTTCTCCTTCCCGGACGGATAGCCAGCCCCCAAAACGAGGAGGCGTCGCGCTTGGGGAAAGAGAGTTTTTCTCTAATTGCTTCTAATTACCTATTAGGGCAATTTGAGCGTGAACGTGGCTTAATCGAAGAAGCGGTGGTTGTCGCTTCTCATCGGGGCAGTTGCTCTTTTTTAACAAAGGCCTGATTTCCGCGTGGCTGGTGGCAAATGGAAAGGTTTCCGCCTTTCCATCTCGATCTTTGCTGGCGTGTCATTTTGGATGCGATTTATTCGTCCATTTCATACTTCTTCGCTTGTTTGTTAAGTATTTGCCAATCGCTTCTTCACGTGTTGCCTCGTGTTCGAGATCTTGGCTTTTTTGGCTTTTTGTAAACGGTCTACGGTCTTGAAACGGTTATTCAACGGCCTTGAAAGTAAGTTTTGGAAGATGTTTGCCTTTGCCGGAGCAATATGTCCTCTTAAATGTGCTGTAGCTTGGTCCATATGCTTTTCCTATGCGAGGAATAAGGAGGCGGATTTTTTCCCCGCCGCAATGGCAACGGCGAAGAGGTAAGAGAAGTGTTTATCCAGCGTGCTAACAATGGCGCATAGCTGTGTATGGCATTTGTAGATGTTTCGTAGACTTTTTATTCCTGATATTCTAACTAATCTTCCAATGGCCCTTCTAATGATCAGTATCTCGAGAAATGTTATTATTACTTCTGAACGGTATTTATGACTTGGTAGATTTTGTCCCCTTCTACGGCAAAACCAGCTCATCTGCATGACGTTAAAACCAAGATCCCTGTCTCTTGCTTCAATTTAGGCCAAACTGTGCTTCTGCTCCTGAATTGAGTAGTATACAGAGTAGGAATCTTCCACCAGGGAGACAAGTTAAGCACAGACAAATTGGCGTGTTTTCTCATTGCGAAAGGCACCAGGTTACAGCTGTCTACATATATGATTCTTCAGTTCACTTATGTCGATATTTCAATAGTTAAAGAACGGCGCGACGCACTGGTGGTGCAAGTAAACTGCAAATTTAGAGAAGGGGAGTGAGGTATCATACGGACGAATTGCAGAGTCAGTGGTCAGCTGCACTTGAATCATATCAAATGAGTTTTGGAAAGAGTAATACGGAGCCTAATGGCAACATGTTAGTTGTCTTTCTCAAATTGATGCCAGTGGTTGCAAAAGAGGTATGACCATGGTGCGGGATTTAATCAACAACAGTCAAATTGGCTCTTAATTCATGGTAGTAGAGCAGCTATCTTGGCCCCCTTTTCTACAATTACGAACTAGTCTGGTTTTTTGTCTCCTTATAAATGTAAAGGGGGAATGAGTGTGGTTCATTCCCGTTTTGTGTGGCCTGTTCTAAAAACTAATGGTTTACCCTACAATTTTGCGCCTCGTATGGTAGGATATATCTATTATGGGGGCTGTACTATTGCTTTTGTGTATAATTCTAGGTTTTAAGTCATTGGTAAACGAGTTCTTCGGCCTCCTTGCTCAAATAATGAAACGCTCCATGTCTTGTTGATTGACTTATATAACATAGTGCGAGGGCGGAATATCCTTGTGAATGAGGAGCTCGAACCTTACTCTACTACGCACATATCTCGTTTTATCTGCTGTGACGATACAAGGATATATGAATACTTCTTAGAGCTCACGGAATTTCGTCGATTATACACTGCCTTTTGCTAGAGGAAAGTTATCAAACACCCCAGCTGTAGCTTAACAATATGAAGGTAGTTAGTCCAGTCAAGAGTACATGCAACTGCTGAATACATGAAGTACATGAAGAAGTCATAGCAGCAGTAGCGAGCAGCATTAGTAGCAACATGAGTAGCAGCAGCAATAGTAGGTAGTAGTAGAGATCGCAACGGTGCGTGCAGTCGAGATAGTTGATATAAAAGCAGCGACTGCAGTGATAGCTGTCTTCAGACAGCTGCGGATAAAACAGAGTTACAATGAATGCAAGAGTATTCGACCGACCAGGACGCCGGAGTCTCCCTGGCAGACCTGCTCAGAAATGACAACCCAGGTGAGGACGAAGAGGACCTGAAGGTTGGCGACGCTATCCATTCAGTATCCACGAACAAGTCTCAAGCGAATTCGACTTATCAAAGGCCAATAGCTCTAATACATGGACATCCTGGCAAAAGTCAGGCCGCTGGGCTAGAATATTGAAGGCCTTTTCCTTTTGTGATCTCTTCTTGGGATTCGTACCAATCTTCTCTTTATATTCGTGGAGGTGTAATGAATGGTAGGCATTCCTTTTATAACAGTCCATGAACCCCTCACTAACACCACTGTATCTGGTACCGCCCGCAAAATCACGCTTTCTACAACCAGCTCCCAGCACCACGCTCATATCGAAATATACGGCCACACGCACATCAGACAACAACATCATACAAACCGCAAAAAAATAGATGCCAAGACAGGGGTTCGAACCCTGGAATCTCTCGATAATGGTGTCAAATATTTATACTTAAAACCATCGCCTTAACCACTCGGCCATCTTGGCTACAGGTATTGACTAGCGCTAACGCGAGTTTGCGGGCTTCTATATAGACGCTTCGTTCACGCGATGTGCCATTCGTTGTTTCCAGTTTTCGGTTAAGATGCGAATAAGAGTTTCTTGTTTGGTCATTCATATTCGTTCTATGGCTGTTGTTGCGTATTTCGGATTACAATGCAAGAAATGATGATTAGTAGTAGGTGGAATGCGGCTTATAACGGAGTATAAAAAGATGCATAGAGTAGATGGGATTCGCGCGGGCAATAGATCCAAGAATAAAACCGATATTAAGCCTTTTAATGAGCTATGTGGAGAGTATTAGAGCTTGTATAATTTGTTTAATTCTAAACTTGCCTTGAAACCTTGTAATATTTAACCACGTAGTCTTGTTTAGCCAGAGCGAGCGAATATTCCCCCCAAGCCTCTTCTGCAGCTACAAGCCGCAGAAGCTGGATGATATTGTAGAGTAACGCAGTCATAAGATAGGATAAGCCTTAAAAAGTGACTCGTAATGCTAAAAGTGACGACATAAACAGCATGAGAACATATAGCGAAGAAGCAAACGATCCAAGCGCAATAAACTAACCGATTATCATATCATGTATAAGAGCCCCATGCTAATTACATGTTTTAGAATACTAGAATTGACATGATAGGTAGCAGAATCTAGTAAAATTTGCCAAGGAAAACATTCATATCTTAGTCTTTGGGAATATATCGCGTCGTACACTCTTCAATACCCGCCTAGCCAAGCTGGCACGAATTGTACGTCCTTGATGACGGGGATCTTCGAAAGCAACAAGATAGCTGGTGAGTTTTATATCTCTAATAATCATGCTGATTAATCCAATTTTTTAGCAACGTTACAATCTCTCCTCAAGCTTCTCTAGGTAAGTGCTGCTGTAAGTGTACTCGGGGGCCGGCAGTACAAAGTTATGAGGCGATGAGAGCCAAATCTCTTATATGATGCTTTAGATATCGGATTCTTGAGTTGTCATGAGTTAAGATGAGCATACCAAGCTTGCCAACTATTTTTCTATATTTGTACATGTCCGGCGATGTTATCATTCCAGCTTATTGGATGCCATCCTAGTCAGGCATGATTTTTTTTTTTTTTTTTTTTTTTTTTGCCGTAAAACACTTGATGGGATGGAAGCTGAGACCAGACAAGACTCTGATAGCTTATATGACTCTATATATGAGATTAAAATTATGGCGTATTAATCGTGAGATTTATTGGCACATCGATATAAAAGTGATAGAGCCTTGTTTACTAGTTTTACCAACACAGTACTGACTGATGCGTGGCGCTTGAACTCATCAGATCTCCGCTCTAGGATGCTTTTCTTAAATCTCATGATACGTTATCAAAGAGAAGATAGACAGCGCAGATCTCGGTAGCAAAAGTCATGAAACCGCTCATAGTGTATCAGAATATATGACTTTGCCTCACGGTATCCTTGGAGGAAACTCGTTAAGACGAGAAGGGTAGTCATGTCACTATAGGATCTAGATAACATATTGCCTTAGTACTTAGCATAAGTAGAGGCCTAAATATTGATAAACGCAAGCTATAGACTTTAATTGCGTTTGCTTCAAGCACTGTACTTCATCTTACGACTTCCCACCTTCTCTGGGAAAATGCATTAGGAAACTCTACTGCGTGGTCCAAAATGACTCTATGAATAAATCAGCCAAATTTAACTTGCTAGAATTGTTACAGAGCCGAATAAGCGTCATTCAAAGCGCGGGGAAAAAAAATAATATCTGCATGGGAACATGCCATATACAGATACCAGTAGGATCCTTAAATTCATCTATAGCCATGAGTAGCGAATGCGCCTTCTCCGAGACGTTTAGCGAGCAGTCTAGACAGTATAATTACTATTTATTGCCGTGAATAGGAAAAAGAAGAGAATCTCCTTCGTGCCAAGTCTTCGGCATTTCTGTTTGATACGCTAGTACGTAGTATATGGCAGCGTAACATGGCCACTCCTCGAGCCAATATACTCTAAACGTTTCAATGAAACACAATATGAATGACAGCTGTCATTTCTTTCTCAGACTCCAACGCCCCCGCATGTCAAGCCATCTTCTCACAAACTCTTGTAAATGTCACTTGGCCACGTAATGCCTTCCCTAGTCAAGGGAATCCCTGGATCAAAAGGGAGTGTCAGAGACGTCTAACGTGCACATTATAAGTCTCAATAGAGTGTGTCCCACACAAGCAAAACTACTGTCTCAATGCTCGACAAAGTCCAGATTTGCCTCGGCCTCGGAGTATCCAGTCCGCAAGCGCAATTTTTGAGAGAGCATGAACGATCAGCTCGTCCCACTGTTGCGGATAAAGTACAGATCAATGTCCGCCCTGTTTACAGCTCTGACGGAAAGTCTCCGGGCCCATGGTCTACCATTTGCATATGATAGGCAAGGGGTTTTCGACTCCCACCTGACAGTGCTAAATAATAGGCTGGGGAAAGCCAAACTGGGATTACGTACGTAGTAACAGGTCGGGAAATGTTGGGATTGAAAGAAAGTCCCTACCCACAGCTGCGAGGTATTCCGTATTGTTGCTGCCAATCACGGAACACTGCGGTTTCGGACAAAACATCTGGCTGCATTTAGTGGCATGGAGCACAGACCGTAGCTGAGAAACCGGTGAGGCCATTGCAGCACGAGATTGGGGGCCGCTGGTAAATCAAAACGCCATGTAGTATTCGCATGCGTGTACAACGCTGCTATCTCAAGATGCCGAGAGTAGGAGGCGTTTTTCAGGACTTCGCCTTGTTTTGAGGCAACGCCACTCTCTGATCGGTGAGCAGCGGCCCCCTGTTCACCTCATGCAGATGTTATGCAAGTAGCAGACACGGAAAGACAAGTGGTGCCGCGCACATGCAAATTCACGGACCGACAACAGCGGCGTAACATCCCTTTCGGGGCAATAATATCGTGCATCCGTCCCCGTCGCAGCACATGCGGCTGTTGGTTCGTGCAGTTGGTGCTCATCGCTAGGACCGCTGAGCTGCCTTTGCGCTTTGGACTCTGTACGAAACGCTGCCTAATTTCCTAGCCTCTTCACACAAAAAAATTCTCTTAGTAGCTGATAGTCGCATGTTGAGAAAATGTTCAAAGTGTCTCATAATCGGCAGCAGTAATGGCGCGATACTGGCACAGAGATGTATATAAGTGACGCTAACCGGCCTCTTCCGACAGCCATCTGTCATCGCTTTCGGTATGGGTGCATCCGGTTTCACTAACACGCCCACCTGTCTGTCAACTATGACCGGATCCTAGTTCCGTCGATCGGAAAGGGGCTAGGTCTCCATAGCCAAGCTGCTTGTTGAATCCACGTAAATTTCATCACGCTTTGCATGACTTTGATCTGGGGAAGAAAACTGAAGCGTTGACGCAGTGTTGGCTACGCCCATAAGGAATGCCCTAGCTCGCACTGCGGGCGAACATTAGCATGGTTCATTTTACGACAGTATTGATATTAGCCTTCAGCCTCAGGTAAGCTGAAGATGCGGCTGAAGTGACAAGCAAAAGGTTGGTCCGGACATGGATAAATTTGTAATCGAGTTTCAATAGGCGAGATATAGCCCGGCCCTGGTTCGGCTGGTAGAAGAATACACTCCCGTGTCCGCCAAGCCGTGGGCGTCAGAATCGGAGATGGATCTAGGTTTAAGATCTGTATATGATAGGGGCCTCGTTAAGCAAATATGTCAAGAGAGATCTGATTTCGAATGACATGTCTTGGTGGTTGGCTGATAACAGGCTCCATTCTTTAGGCACTGATCCGCTGGCTCGTTCTTGCCAATAAATCTTGGGCGACAATTCGTTATATCAACAGTTATTCCGCCCCCAGGATGCATTCAATCCCGTGTTGACTCAGACGAATCTCGAGCTGCGGTACGGCAGACAAGCAGGGTAGCAACGCCAGACCCCTCAACTTCGACAGCACTAAACAACGCCACCTGAAGGCGCCAGTCCAAGCTTGTCGCTTAATATCTCGGGCGGAACGCAATCCGTATGGCTCGTTATAGGTCTGCGGTCTCCTATTTCCCATATTGATGCAGGCGTCTTTTCAATTCCAGGTTCTTAGTTCTGCGTAGCCCAGATCTAGCGCTCGAGAGATGCTGCCTCAATCGACTAATCTGATGTCGCAAGTAAGCATACTACAATCATGTACAGCTAGGGATAAGAAGAAGATAATTGTTGTTGGGCGAGTGAATAAAAACCAACTTGAGCCCAGTATTGAATGATTCATAATCAAGATACCTAGTAGGTATCGTAAATCCATATACTTGTACTGCAGTAAGTGGTATCAGTATGTATATCAGAAACGATCTGGCTGGGTTTAGCTTTCCCAGTCCACACAGTTTTGCTGCCCGTGTATACTTCCCAGCTCCACCATTGTCTCTGTCGCTTCTAATAATTTCCCATGGTATGCGCTGCTGTGTAGAAAAATAAGCCTCGCATGTAGAATGAAATGGTATACATGTGTCATAGAAGGTCGATTTGCTGTGTTGAACCGTTTATCCTAGCTTCGATTATCCGGCACAATGGTTTGGACCTGATTGTCGTAATCTGCAGATGACAATGCGACCAGAGCTTCTCGATTCTTCAGCAGGCTCAGGATGCATGCCATGTTTCAGATAATTCTTTAGGACATGCTGCCTGATGTGCGGTGATGATCTTCTATACCCAGCATCTACTAGTGTTAGAAGTATTCTAAATTGGAGTAGCACGCTAATTCCAACCGCCCGCTGAATCTTACCCATAATCCAAAGTACAACAACGTTAATGTAACATTGGCCATATTAGCGGCTGCTTCCATACCATAACCGCAATTGTAGCGTTGGTGGTGCTTGCAAGAGCGAAGCTGGTGGAAGCTAGAGAAGCAATTTTGGCGGCTATGTTATGTCCGACGCCGCTCTCGCGCGCTACGCCATAGAGGTGATAGTGACAGTAGTGCCTGGAGCTTTCGCCTATGTGCTCCGCCGCACTTGAGCGGCGGGCCAGCAGCGGACCTGGGAGCCTGGCTCTCCGTAGATCTGGGACGGGAGTTGGCTGACAATCATGTACTGCCGCTAGCTCGTGGGATTAGTCCGTAATCGAGACGGGTATTTCCGGTCAACAGTAAGCCAAAGCCAAGGCTTGATGTTGGGAATGCCAATTGGCAAAAACAGCGTTGTCGGTTGCTATGATTCGTATGGGCAGGCTGTGATTATCTGGTCAGTCCATGGTCTTGATTGAAACTTTGTGTAGCGTCTGCCAAACTAGCTGGCTCTTACTGTAGATAATCGAGTATACCTAGTACGGAGTAGCAGATGATAAGCTATCAAATGTCGTTGATGCATCATTCACGCCGCCTCGTTTAGCAGGTATTGGGGCATCCTAGCCCACGGGACGCATAGTAGTCCTATGCGCATAAGATCCTGTACCCCGCGAGTGTAGAATACGGGGTATGTCATCTTAACACGGGAAGCTGCATGGTATACCTACCTATATATGGACTGCAGGGAAGGAAGAGGCAGAGCCGTATTTGCGATTTGGGTGTGGGCCTTAACTGTCCTTGGCGACAACTGCGCTATTGCACACTGCTGTCAGAATAATGTGGCGACAGTCTATGCCGAAGGCGCTACCTCATTCATCAGATGATTAGGCCTAGTATTACTAGTAGTATAACGTTTGTTGTGTTCAAGGCGAAAAGGTTATCGACAAACTGATTCTCGTTGCTTCCACGAGTCCGGCACGTGGATGGGATTGGGGCATAGGAAAATGCTGAGGCGTTAGTGCTTCTAATTTGACCCTTGAGCTGCTCGCTTCTGAACGATGGGTCTGACCCGCCGAAAAGCAGGGGGTCGTAAATTCAAGCAGGGTGACTGTTTGCTCTGAATGGCCACAATGGGTTAAGCCAAACCCAAGGTCGGAAATGGCCTTGATAGAGAAAACGGAATAGGAAAGGAGAGCGCACAGGGACATTTGGCCCTGATAGCTACAGTAGCTAGTCCACAAGCCCACCAAGTAAAGCATGTCATAAGGTTATGGAGCCACAGCCATCGCGAACGAATAGGTAAGCGGGATGGCTTGAGGCGATGCCGTCACCTCCAAGAGATCTACCAGTAGGCCAAACAAGCGACGATGAGCGCGGAGTGGTACCTGTTTGCTATCGAGCTCGAACCATAATTTGCTCCAACTGAACTTTCTCCAACAGAAATGCTTCGTATTGTGCTCCAAGAATGCAGCCGTAGACCGATGGGGTAATGTCCAATTCGAAAGTTTTCCTGAGGTGCTGCTAGGCGTGGGATAAAAACGAGATTCTGGCAGAACTGGCGCATATACATACAGCTTGCATTCGTAGTATGAAGTTGATAGAGCCATCATGATATGTGTCAGAGCAAAGCAACACTACTAAACCTAGAATAATGGGGATGCGGCACACTTGTCAGAAATCGATAAATCACAAATCAGAGCCGTGGGCTGACAGATGGATCAGGTGTCTTGTAATCCAATTACTAGCAGCAGATGCTCTATTTGTCTTTGAAAATTGGATGTTTCCTCCCTTTCGCCAGCCTAGAGGCGGAAAAGCGAGACAATTGTAAGACATATTGAATAGAGCTTGGTCTGGCTTGGGCGTTATTTTCATGGGCGGGCTTGAGAGAATCCTGCGCCAACGGAGATGCTTCTACTATAGGTGCCTATACCATATATTAGCTGAGATAATTCTTGGCAATATATTATTAAAAATCTGCTTTGTTTGAGAATAAAACAGCTCGCAAGTCAAGGCTCTTGGATACTTCAATGTTTGTGTATCCACTATTGCTATAGCCCAATGGTGGCTGACATATGATGGTCAATCGTTACTAATGTAACAACTTTGTGCTAGTTTGTAATTGTAGTACGAATAGTTAGACGCAGCTGCTACTCATATCGATGTCGTCTATGAGCTTTCCCCCCCTTCATTTCTTGTTCTGAAAGGGATGAATATCAGCTGCGTCCACAGGCTCCCGGTCTGTCCGCCTATGGCTAGTGGTTGTTGGTAGGTCAGCAATTTGAAATACGATACGAAATCGCACTCCTTATTTTGAGCAGACGAGTATTCCGTACAGGAGCTGCAGCTTGCGAATGGCAGCGTTTTTCTTTCTCTTAATAGCAAAAAACTGATTGATCGTAAAGGGAGGAAATCTGTTTCCAACAAAAAGTCGAAGTAAGAGCACTAAGAGATTTACAATGGTGCTCAATGCCTAGGGGCCTGGCCAATGTCTCCCTGCAGCATGAATCTGATAGCAATTGACTCTATGGTTTGACACCACTATCGGATTAGTTGTGGCGCAATCCAGAGTAAGGTTCCTTAGGTGGTCATCTGTGTCTATGATTGCGCCCTGGAGTCGGGGCGCTGGTGTGGAGTAGAGAGCATAATAAGGCGAACTCTAAAAGCGTTCGTAGCCAGCTGCCTGAGCATTCGTCTGACATCAAACATGATGCAAAACCAGATACATTCAGAGCTGTGAGGGCAGCCTCCCCCGTGATGCGGCGCCGCCGCATTGCCGTGTTTCCACTGGCCAATTTGCGTCTCAGCTTGACCGTTGCTCCCGTCGCCTCGGGAGCCGCCACTGCACAATGACATGCTGCTGCTGGTGCTATGGCAGACAGCTTGAGAGCATGGGCCAAGAGTGGGCAGGGACCACTTTGTGATGCCTCTGCAAACCCCCTGCATGTATCCCTGCTCATGTCCTTGGCAGTCCATCAAAACCCCTGCGGATTGACCTCTTAGCGCAGGCGCTTGGCGTGCTTCTGGCGGTTCTCCTTGTCCCCGAGCCATCTAGTGCAAGTCTGCTGCTGCTGCCCATCCTGCTGTCACTCTGAGACCCTGGGCAAGGGACATTAGCCTCTGGTGACGAAGACAGCATCAAACATGTACAGCATCTAGGGGCGTGGATACGAGTTGGCAGCACACGCCTTTGGAGGTGACGAACTGGTCAAAGGGGCCGAGTGATTGGTGGCGAGGAGCATGCTGGGTGGGTTGAACAAAGTAGCTGCTCGGATGGACACGCACCGATCCAGCTTTTCCAAGCAATAAACAGCTGCCTCCCCGGAGCAGCCAGACATAGAGACGACTATCTGAGCTTTTCTTTCTTCTCGATTCTCGATTCCCTCGCCCACGCGTGGACTTGTACATGCATATTTGTACGAATCTTGTTCGCTGCCCACTGGTTGGAAAGGACGCTGCTTTGTAGCTTTGAGCTAGGACGAAAGACGAAACGAACATTGGCTCAGCTGCGGCAACAGTCAGTAATCAACGATCAGCAGAATTAAACCGACAACAACCAGACAGACAGACAGACAGACAGACGCACCACGACAATTTTGAGAGAAGCCAGGTCCCAGGTGGGAAACGCCAAAAGGGCTGAACCCACAAAAGACTGTATCAGACTACGGAGTGGCCGCCAGACGACTTTGATTAGGAAAAATCAACCCACCGCAGGCCTCTCGTAGTCGCCTGGAGCAAAAACGTGGGAGCAGTTCGTTCCCAGGTACGAAGTACACGGGAAGCGCCTGTGCCACGGGGCCAAGACACTGAATTGCGCCCACTGCACGAGCCCTGTACAACGGCCAACCCTGCTCGTGCGCACCCGACGCGGATCGCCGCAGTGCATGGCGAGTCTTGCATTCCGATTCTCCCCAAAGTCTGGCCTCTGATCTCGATTCTGCCTGCATCGAACCGCTCGAGTCAGCGGCTCATCGGTTCGCGGAAACGCACTGGCTCTCATCGCAATATCGCTTGGGGCCTGTCCATACCTGGCTGCAGGTATCAATTGAATCTGTGAGTATATGTACCGACTCTTCTATACTGGTATAAGCACCTGCCCTGCGCCAGCTCCCAGCACTCCCACCTCCAGCACGAGCCCCCAAAAAAGAACAAAGAACAAGAGAAAAAAAAGACATCAGCCATACTGAGGACGGGCGGCTTCATTTCTGTGCAAGGCGGCGTCACGATCGCTCTGCGGCTGGAGCTGCTGGTCGTCTCCGCCATTCCCACCATCGCCAGCATCGTGTTGTCACGGAAGCTGCCGGGCGAATGAAGTGTTGTTCATTCCTGCTTGGCTCCGCTCCCCGCCTCCCATCACGACCTCCTTTCATTCCAGCCACGGCCAGGCTCTGCCTGCCACAACACAGCATCGCCGAGGCATGGTGCGCTTTTGCTAATGGCGCAGTTCAGTTCAGCACACCACGCTCGGATACCACAGTAAAGGCCATCTCAGGAGCTGCCCTGCGCCACCAGCTCGTCGCTCCTGAGTCTTGTCAGGACCACGTCTCTTTCCAGCTTCGTCTCTCAGCATAGCCTTGCATCAAACACCAAAACAACGACATCTACAAGGCGATTAGTCTACAACATTTCCAAATCTGCAATTTGCCTTGTACTTTTCTCGGCACACAGCGCGGACGACTCCATCCCTTCCCAACTATTGGATATTCGCTGTCATCTTCCCCGGAACCCGAACTCAACCGGCTTTTGTTTATATCTTCATCTGATACCGGCCGTTGGACGCTGAGTCTTGAGCAGGGGGGCTGTTATCCGATGACCTGATCAACAATCAGTGTCCTTGGCCCTCCCAATGCTGAGCGACAATCGTATGCGAGCGAGCCTCCAGGTGGCTCCTCTGGATCTCACAAAATCTCGACCTGAAGAGACCGGCGATGGATCTTCCTCAAACAATCAAAGTCCTAAAGGCGAATCAAGTGTGGAAACCTCAAATCTTCGCTCTCAAATGACGCCACCAGTCACTCCCCATGGCTCGCAAGAGGACCTCTCCTCCGTACCGACGCCCCATATGCCGCCCGTTTTCCACAACTTTCTCCGCGCCTTTTATCCTTTCCACCCGAGTCTCGCAATGGCCGATTCTAGCGTTACCCTACCTCTAGACGAAGGAGACGTTGTTCTGGTGCACTCGATCCACACGAACGGGTGGGCAGACGGGACACTCTTAACATCAGGCGCCAGGGGCTGGCTTCCTACCAACTACTGTGAGGCCTACGAACCGGAGGAAATGCGAAGCCTTCTCAAGGCGCTACTGAATTTCTGGGATTTGCTACGTATTACAACTATTGATGAGGACCACATGTTTCAAAGCCAAGAGTTTATGAAGGGCCTCATCGGCGGGGTGCGCTATCTGCTGGTAAGTCATCCCATTGTGGCTTGGCTGTCACCTGGGTAAAAGGGAAAAAACTAACATATGCTGCATAGGAGCGCACTCGGTGTCTGACTCGTGAATCAATGCTCATCAAGCGATGCGATCCTCTACGCAGATGCCGCAAATCGCTGCTATCAGAACTTTCATCACTTGTGAAAACGGCGAAGCAGCTCCAAGACCTTCAAACAGTGGCATTCGAGTTCCCAGATGAAGTGAATGATGTCGTGGACCAAATGATATTAAAGGCATTCAAAGTCGTCACCAAGGGAGTACGATTTCTTGATGTTCTAGATGATGATAAGCGAGCTCACGCATCCTCACACATCATTAATACAATGCCTCCCGTGATCGAAGAGACGTGTGTTCCGCCTACACCCCCTGCAGACCGAGGCGCGTTTGCCGAACAGCCGCAGACAGTTCCAGATGACCGTGCTTCTGCTGCTGCCACAGCTGGCGACGAGGCTTCTCTTGCCTCCGAAGAAACCAATGCTGTTGTTGGACACCCAGTTCAGCCGAACCGCTGGAGCAAGCGATTATCGTCCCTGAAAGCACCGGTTGGCACCCATTCAAATCGACATTCTCAATCCAGTATGACACAGGTGAATCGCCTATCCGCAAACATGGCCCACAGGTTATCACTGGCTGGGCCATCTCCGCTTTCTCGTCCTCAACATCTAGTGTCTGAGCGTCTTAGTAAAAGCCACGATAAATTTCTTTCGCACCTTGGATCTTTCATTGGCCGCCTGCATCTGCAGTCACAATCGCGCAATGAGCTTGCAACAGCCATTAAGCAGTCTGCGATTTCCGGAGGAGAGCTTATGGCTGTTGTTGATGCAGTTAGTACACAAAGCAGTTCTATGCTCAGTGCCTTGGTTTCATCAAGGGACGCTCTCCTGGATCGTATTCAAGATTTGGTGTGCGCCGCGCGGGATACTTTGGCGAATGCAGAAACGGAAGGAGCAGATATCATTATGCCACAGGATAATACCATCATGCTAAATTCCGCCACAAGCTGCGTAAGAGCGGCCGGAGAATGCGTCGCCTTGACAAAAGGTGTAATTGAGAGGTCCGGAGATTTCGAACTGGAGTCTGTTGGGAATGCCCTGCCTTTGGATTTAATGGCCCTAGATACCACTGCACCCAGATCAAGGACGCCATCAGTGGCTGAGAGATCTGAGGCTGATAGTGTCGTCACATCGGCAAGCTCCCCTGCCAGGCGGCCAAGTGTCGTGGCTCTTGACAAGCCTCTACCCCGTGTCCCCGGTAGCCAGCCTGATGAAGAGTCTACGCCACCGGCTACTACTCCCAAAACCTCTCGGCCCTCATCAGTAGTGAGAGAAGCCGTATCAAGTCCAGCCTCCACCGCTACATCAGTTGGTCGAACACTTCCCCCTCTTCCGAAACTTACCACCACCTCTATCCCCCCCGAGACGACTGATACCAGCTCTGCTCGCGAACAGGACCTTCATTCGTCTTTTGATAGCATGGCTGGCTCCAGCGCTGGAAGCAGCACAACATATCTGAGCAGAGACTCGGAAGTCAGTATCGTATCTCAGAGCTCAACGCGAGCCACTACCCCTGACCAAACGCTGGTTCCCCGTAACCAGCCCTCTCTATCCGAGCTGAGCGCTACTGGAAGCTCCACTCATACCGAAGAAGTTGACGATGTTGAATCTAAGTTGCTGATGAAGACATTCGCACATGAACTAGTATTTAACAAAGAAGGCCTGGTGACTGGTGGCACGCTTCAAGCATTGGTTGAGCGCTTGACCACTCACGAAGCTACCCCCGATGCCACCTTTGTCTCAACGTTTTACTTGACGTTTAGGCTGTTTGCCACTCCCATACAGTTGACAGAGGCACTCATAGACCGATTTGAATACGCGGAAGAATCGCCACAAACCTCGGGCCCGATTCGCTTGCGGGTATATAATGCTTTCAAGGGCTGGCTTGAGTCTCACTGGCGAGACCAGACCGACCGGGATGCATTGAGGCTCATTATCCCCTTTGCTGAGACCCGACTTAATGCTACATTACCATCTGCGGGAGCACGGCTGCTGGAATTGACGACTCGTGTGTCCAATGAAGGAGCACTGGTGCCTCGGCTTGTCTCTTCTATGGGCAAGACTAACACGGCTATCGGCCAATATGTGCCGGCTGATCTTCCTCTTCCCTCTTCTATTATCTCCAAGGGACAACAAAGCGCGCTGCAGTCCTTCAAAGCCGGCGGTGCCTCCCCTACAATACTCGACTTTGATCCGCTGGAACTTGCCCGCCAATTGACTGTCAAGCAGATGAACATCTTTTGTTCCATCTTGCCCGAGGAGCTTCTGGCCTCCCAGTGGATGAAGAAGGGCGGAGCAGACGCCCCAAACGTCAAGGCCATGTCTGCCCTATCGACTGACCTATCGAATATGGTTGCCGAAACAATACTCCAGCATTCAGAGCTCAAAAAGCGCGCCGCTGTCATCAAGCAGTGGATCAAAATTGCGCAGTCATTTTTGGAGCTCCACAACTACGACGGTCTGATGGCTATCATCTGTTCCCTTAACAGCAGCACCATTACTCGTCTGCGCAAGACTTGGGACGCGATATCACAGAAGCGTAAAGAAGCACTCCGCAGCCTGCAAGACATTGTTGAGCCAGCGCAAAACAATAAAGTTCTTCGCACAAAACTACACGACCACGTCCCTCCCTGCCTGCCTTTCCTTGGCATGTATCTTACTGACTTGACATTTGTTGATATCGGCAACCCGTCGACAAAGCGTGTATCTTTGGGAAGCGAATCTGAAGTAGATGGCGCAGGCGGCTTGACGGTCGTCAACTTCGACAAGCATACCAAGACAGCCAAGATCATCGGCGAACTCCAACGTTTTCAAATACCATATAGGCTAACGGAGCTGCATGATATGCAGGACTGGTTATCAGCTCAGTTTCAGCAAATCCGAGATGCAAGCCAGGGGAACGTACAAGTGGCATACTACCGAAAGAGTCTCTTGCTTGAACCTCGCGAATCTTTGACGAAGCGAGAGACTGCTGAGTCGCCGGCAACGACAACGGCAGCAGCGGCTGGCCGACCTGATATTTTCGGCTGGATTACGCGTGATCGAGTTGGACAAAATTCAACACCACAGGCTTAAAGACAGATAAGCTTGTATTGATTTCATTTCTCCCCTCTCACCCGAGAAATGAAACTCTTAAAAATTCTACGTACTGGCATCCACATCTACATTGCTATCTACTTTTGATTTCGATACCCCGGCATTGTTTTCTGGTTACCTTTTATGTCGAACTGCCAATCGTGAAGCACCATGCCCGCTAAATTAACACGGTCCTGAGAGCGCTGCGGGTCAGAACGACGGCATTTTCCTTTGGAGATTGGCATTGGCGAATGGCTCTTATAATGCTACTAAGCGCGTCGTTTCAACTTTCTGCAATGAGAATGCCCAACATTATTTTCCAAACATCTCTAGGAAAGAGAGTTGTTGAATATAAAAGAGCTCAGCGGGTGCGTCGCTTCGTTTCTGATGTCTCACCACATGACATTTCCTTTATTTTCTTATTCATTCGTTCGTTCGGAAGGAGGTGGATGGTAACGGCGTTGGTAACTCTGGTTTTCAGTTTTCTATCGGGTGCATGGGCGTTGGAACACAAAAGGGCCTGATTTTGGAGCAAATCCAATTGAATGAGATGATGCATGATCTGTCCTTTTTTTATCAAGTTGCTGGGAAGAAGTGTAAAATGCGAACATGCTTAAGCAGCCCTAGAACGGCGTCATGATCGGATGAGATGGCTTGGTGGGCATGGCAAGAGAGGAGTTTATGTATTACATGGAGTTAAAATCTGTATCAGATGGCAAATGAAATCAGGTAGAAGAAGAAGAAAGACAATTTGAATTGGCTCAAATCCCATGAAAATGAAAGGAGGAAATGCGGTTGACAGAAACATAAGAGATATTCTCATGATTCGTAGTTAACCTTGGAAACTAGCTCGATAGTCACTGGCGTCTAATCATGGCTGAGATGGACCGAGACGGCGATGCATATAAAAGATGTAACCCCGTACACGTGGCAGACGCCAAAAATCTGTGCTGGCACATGCCTAGCCATGTAGGTTGAAGATGGAGGGATGGAGCGGATACAAGGCATGGGCAAGGAGATGGAGATGGAGGCATGCCAGATGGCTTGGCTAGGCTAAAGCATGGGCTTTAGGTACAGTAGGTAGAGGCCGGGGAAATGGAATCCAACGTTGTGAAATGGGCTCCTTTAGATTTGGACTATTGGGAGGCGGCTAGGGTAGGTAACATGCTCGATTGGCTGGTTGGTGGAACCTGGGATTGTTGCTTTGGCAGAAGATCGAGGTAGGTATTGATAAGTAAAGCGGACTGGGAGTGGATAGGCTATTGATAGGGAGATGATGTAGGGAGCTATCGAGGTTGATGGGGTAAGTTGAGCTGAAGATACTATTGATTGAACGCTGATAGAGTGAATTTCAACTTGTGATCAGCGCGTGTATAGAGTTGTCCCGTAGTCTTTCTGGATGGATCACGTACAAGGTGAAACAGAGCGTGAGCATGTGCCTACATAGGTGCCTAAGAGTGGTGAAGACGGCTTGGTAGCATGCAGTATCTACAATATTAGCGTGTACGTAATGAGCGTACCGATAATACGCCTTGCGCTCCGTTTTTAGTTTCTCTTCCCGGCGAATGTAACATTTCTTTTCTGGAGCGAAATAGGACGGGCCGTGTACCGTTTTGATGTACAGTAAGTACCAGAGTACGGGAACCGAGGACTCCGTTATAGACCAAAAGTGACTTTTTTTGTTTTCTTTTCGCCTATCTCGCTGTTGCGTGGGCTTTGCGCTTTCCTACTGGTTGACGGCATGGAGCAAGAGGGTGTGGAATTCATACAGTAGTGCGTGATGGCCAATATATTAATTGTGCCGTGAACCACACCACCACAATGATAACGGATGGCGCGCGTGCAGTTTGAAGCTTGTATGGCCTTTGGAGGATGCAACTCCCTGGCTCTCGCTCGGGAATGCAGCGCTCTTTGGTGAGGGGTCGCAAAAAGAGAGGAGATATTAGAAGGGATCGCCGGTGTAGGGGACTGCAGCAGAGCATCTCCCGGCTAGTCGGATAAGGGAACTCGTTAACGCATGATAGGAGGCGAAAGTGCTTACGAGAGGAACAGGCAAGAGAGTAGTAATGGAAAACTATTTCTGGAGGATAGCATCGTTGTGCGGAAAGAAGACACCAGTTTCTTTTTCTCGCTGCGTTTTCACGTTCTCACTGTGCGTGCCTTATTCCGTAGTATTGCCTTTAAGTGTAACAAGTACATCTGGGGAGAATATAGCTGGGGCCCCGCGATAGCCATTGGAGTGTGGAGGCCCGCACATCCTTTTGACGGGTCCCAGGCCTCGGATTAACATTTGGATCAATGTCACGAGCCAGTGCAGCGATGTTCAACGGCAGAGGCCATCAGCTGCGATTGGCGTGTGTCTTCTCTTGGCAGAATGCCCTGGACTACAGCTCTTGATGCTATTGCTGGCCTACATGTTAGCGTCAGTGTCAAGGGGAGCTTCTAGCGTCCTGATTCATGGCCGAGCTGAAAGAAAAAAAGAGTCGATTCCCAAGATCTCAAAATGCTAAAATTACGGGATCATGGGGGAGGCAGTCGAGATCAGTTACGGCCATAGTTAGTCAGCTCGCCCATGACTCTGTGCTTTTGTGGCTTGAGGAAATAGATACCGAAACGGACGGGACGAGGGAACGTTACATGGGTGGCCTAGGCCTAACTCGGAACATTTAAAGAAATGGCAACGATCTCCCTTTTTTCCTGGAGCCAAAGGAGCTGTGGCGCTTCGGCTTCTCGCAGGCGGGTGACCCGTTTTATGGCTTTGGCTCAGCGCCGGCGTTTGTTGGTGCGATCGAGAAGCGCCCACGGAAGGATTTGGCTCTGGTGCAGTTTTGGCAGTGGCTCGTATCGTATCGCGTGAAAGCTGCTCGTATATGGCAGTGGGATGCTGTGTGTGCTGTTGTGTGTGTTGTTTTTGTGGCGTCTATCCTGCACCTATGTGTATGTGTACCGTGTCATGCGCCGTTCTCGCATACGAGCATTTCGTGCTCCATACAGGCATCTGGAATCTGTCAACCAATGCCTGGGATATGCCTACGTACACACAGCCCGATAACCGAAGATGAAGCGGCCGTGTATCTTGTTGTTCCATGAATCAGCCTGCAGCCTCTTATCCTCATCATGTGGCTACCGCAATTTGTGCTAGCACCGCTCGCTACTCTCTAGCTGGCCCCCATGCCGAAGCGCGCCCCCCGCCCCGGACCTTTTTCCCTCCTCAGGGAGCGGCGCAGAGTCGCGGCATCGGCTGCTGATTGTGCCACTGGCAAGCCCGCCCAGGGGGTTTGCAGGCGGCCAGTCAGCGCGCTGCTGTGATGAAGGCTAATGCTCGTTTTTGCATTTGCGAGGGGCGGTGGCGGCGCGCCTCGATCTGGCCAAATCCCCAAAGGCGGCCAACCAGCAGCTGGGGCCATTCGGGCCTTCATCCGCGAGCTGACGGGTTCGTTTTGGTGATGAGGCAGGGGGGTAGAGAATAGCAGGTACAGTAAGAGTTAGACAGCGCTCTTCTTCGCTAAACAGCAGCGCCTTCATTTCCCCCAGCTCAGCTTACGATGGCGGGTGAGATACGAGGACCCAGCCTTGTCCGATACGGGTAGGAGGGAAGGGTGGTGTAGCGTGGCCGGCCTGTGAGATGGCCAGGGATAACCTCCATGCTGCCCAGTCCTTTTCCTTTCTCACAAGTACATAATGCTTGGCTGAAGCCAGAGGTGAGAATTGACAAGTGAGCAAAAGAGTAGGAGGAAAATCAGCTGCTAATTGGACATGGGGAAGAATCTGGGGGACGGGCAGAGCGACTCAAGCAGCTCCAAACGAAACTAGAACGCCACCACACCCATTCGCAGAAAATAATGGAAATATAAAATCGAAAAAATAAAATCATACCACAAGGGTAGTTACTCCAAATCTCAAGCAGACAAGCCACGCCGCGGGGCAAACGCCGTGGACGGCGCAGAGAAGAAGCAGTCGTTTCCTCGTTCAGACCCTGCCTTTCTGCATCTGCTAGTGCAGGAAAAGCAATATTGGATGCGACATGGGTTGCATTTTGCCTCTGGACCAATGTGCGTGCTGCTGCTACATGCTGGATGGCCGTTGAAACCAACAGAGGCGTCCAATCTCCCAGATGGCGGGCTGCTGGTACATGGACGCTTGCTATCGTGGCACGAGTATCTACAGATGACACCGATCCTATCTACGGCCCAGCATCCTTCAGCTGTCCCATGTGCTTTGAGCATATCAGTAGGTATCCATTCGTTGATATACACTTGCGATCTCGACTCTGGCATTTCATCAGTCGCGTGCTGTGGCGGCCTAGCCGAGTGGCGCTGCTCCACTGGGCGGCTCCTCGCTCATCAAAAAAAGAAAAACCCAAAGCCCGAACCCTGGTCTCCTTGCCAGTTTTTTTCTTCTCTAATCTGTAATTCTTTACGTACTGTTTCAATTCATCCCTAGCTGATTTGTTGTCTTGTGACGGTGTAAACTTTTTTTTGGTTTGCTGTATCTGCCGCCTGAGATATGAGGGCAGACGCCAATCTTGTCGTATTGGAGCATGTTACTCTCCCTATCAGTGCATCGTATCATGCCATCTCATCTGCTGTCAGGGCGTGACAGATAATGCTCTATCTTGATATCTCGTTATCATCCTCCCGACGTCGGGAAATGGCATTCTATAATTAGCGAATGGAAGAAAGATAGCGGTATGTGTCGGCCAAAAGCAGGAGACACATGCCAGTCCAGTGATTGTCACTCCACGCCTTGCGTCTGGCCGGGAGAGACGTCTCGTTGGTTGCTCTGGCAATTGTTGGCTGCCATGGCTGGTGCGCACATACCTGTGGCCGCCAGCTGCAAAACATCACGGAGCCTCTTCTCTTTGTTCCCTAAAAAGCCACCGCCGCCATCATGGCTCTCGGCCCAAGCAACCGCTCTTCTGCTATCTGCAGTATCTCGTCTCGTCTGCAACGAGTGGCAGGACTAGCACGGCCGGTACGAGCACTAGTCAGCGCCCTTCCCACATTCCCGATTGTCACGTAGCCTGTTGATGCAACCTTTCTTCTGCTCCACCCCGTTGCTCTCAGCCTGCGCTGGGCCAACAGCGACCCCTGCCCGGCCCTCCAAGGTCGCATTGCCGTTCTCATTAACATTTAGCGTAGCCAGCCAGGCCCTCGCTCGTCCAGCGCAGCCTCTGGCGCATTGCTCTTGGCTGCTACCAACGCCCCGGGATCCACGTTGTATGCACACTCTGCTTGCACGAGGCTAGGCACTGTTTGGCGGCCATCCTTCTCTCGACTCCTTTCTCGTACAGCAATCGCCTCCAACGCCAAGGTACCGGTCCCTATGCTGGTGATTGTGGTGTGACTTTGCGGTCCATCGTCCAGTCGGTCCCCCCAGCTCAAGTCTCCGCACCGATACCTGGTCCCCTCGCCGCTCATCCGTCCATCCACAGCACCATAATAGAAAGTGGTTGCTGGAGAGCTAGTCTGGTGCTAAAAGTCAAGCAACCTTGACCGCGGCCCTTTGGTCGTTCCATCCCCTGGAAGCAATTGCGGGATGGGGTAGCCCTGCCGATACTACCCTCCAAAAGCGCTGGACCCGTCAGATCTGCGCCACGACAATTCATATATCATCAGGTCCCCCAGATTCCTCTCTGGATCCTCTCTTGAGCTTTTCTTTTTCTTCACTGTCCGCTCCTCAATCTAGTTCCACGGCTTCGGCTACTTCCCGTTGGAACTTGCGTGCGCAGCTCCGCCAACCCAAGACAGATACGCTCTGCTTACTGCCGAGCGTTGATATCCTCGACAGAGAAACCCTCCCTTCAGGCTTATAAGCAGTCAAGAAAGGCCTGTGCCTCTCTTCTTCGCCATGGCTGATGAGGAGAAGCACGTCGTGGAAGCCACCCCCCAGGTGGCTCCCGTCGACGAATACGCCTCCGCCCAGAACGAGTATGTTGACCGACCCAATGGATGGATCTACAAGGGCTACAAGATCTTTGGCCGTGAGGTCTACTACGCCTCACCCAGAGTCCAGCTGTTGCTGGTTGCCCTGGTGTGTTTCCTCTGCCCCGGCATGTACAACTCTCTGAGTGGTCTGGGAGGTGGTGGTCAAGTCGACCCTAAGGCCCAGGACCACTCTTCCGTCGCTCTGTACTCTACCTTTGCCGTCGTTGGTTTCTTCTCTGGCACCTTTGCCAACCGTCTCGGTCTCCGTCTCACTATCGGAATTGGTGGTCTTGGTTACTGCATCTACAGCGCCTCTTTCCTTAGCTACAACCACAACAAGAACATTGGCTTCGTCATCTTTGCTGGTGCTTTCCTCGGTGTGTGCGCCGGTCTGCTCTGGACTGCCCAGGGTGCTGTCATGATGGCTTATCCTCCCGAGAACAAGAAGGGTCGATACATTTCTACCTTCTGGATCATTTTCAACCTGGGTGCCGTTATTGGCTCTCTGGTACGTATTCTCTTCGTTTCACTCATAAGCCTCAATTTATGATTCGAAGGCTTGTTTTCAATGGCTGATGCTGACCTTTCCCGATTACAGATCCCCCTGGCTCAGAACATCCAGAACCACACCGGTACTGTCAGCGATGGCACCTATGCTGCCTTCATCGTTCTCATGTTCCTCGGTTTGGTTGTTGCCTTCTTCTTGCTGGATGCCGACAAGGTCATTCGTGAGGATGGCACCAAGGTCGTCCTGATGAAGAACCCTACGTGGCAGTCTGAGTTCCTTGGTCTGTGGCAGACCATCTCCGGCTCTCCCTGGGTCCTTCTTCTGTTCCCCATGTTCTTCGCCTCCAACATCTTCTACACCTACCAGAACAACGACATGAACGCTGCTGCTTTCAACATCCGCACTCGATCCCTCAACAACCTGTTGTACTGGCTCGCCCAGATCATTGGTGCTGTCATCAACGGCTACGCTCTGGATTACACTGGTATTGGCCGTGCCATGCGCGCCAAGCTGTCCTTTGCCTTCCTCTTCGTCCTTACCTTTGCCATCTGGGGCGGTGGTTATGCTTGGCAGAAGATGCAGCCCACTCGCGAGGTGGTTTCGCAGCCCAACTACGAGCCAAACAAGGTTGACTGGACCGATGGTGGCCACCTTTTCCTTGGACCCATGTTCCTGTACTTCTTCTACGGATTCTACGATGCCATCTGGCAGACCAACATCTACTGGTGGATGGGATCATTGTCCAACTCTGGCCGCAAGACTGCCAACTTGGCTGGTAAGTTTTGTTCTCTGATACACCCTCGTTGAACATTCCGGTCGGTTCATTTACTAACAAAATCTGGATAGGTTTCTACAAGGGTTTCCAGTCTGCTGGTGCTGCCATCTTCTGGCGTCTCGACGGTATCAACACCCCTTACAACACCATGTTTGGCGCCACCTGGGGTGTCCTCGCCGGGTCCCTGCTTATCGCCGCACCCGTTGTCTTCATGAAGATCAAGGACCATGTTTCGATTGAAGAGGATCTGAAGTTCAGTGACGAGACAATCGAGGATGTCGTCGTTGGTGCTAACAAGGAGGTGGTGGTGTAAACAAGCATGTGTATGTACATAGGCAAAAGGGTGTTTAATGATTTTACTGCTATAGTCGGGCGGTTGGGGGAATCCGGCTTTGGGTTTGGATGATTGTGAAGCGTTTTCGAACGTCAATGCTCCTGATTTTAAATGATTTAATGCATGGCTTTCAAGCAAGCCTCTTATTCCCATATATTTAAATTCAATACCAAAGACACGTTATTACTGTGGAGTAAATTTTCGCTTGTCATTCACATATTCACTTGCACGTGTTGCTCTAAATAACGGAAGAGTTTCTCAATCAACAAATATCCGGATAGCAATGTTGCGTACGTAGTAGCTAGCTGTCGCGGTAACTTATAGTTATCCAGTCACTCTCTCGGAAAACATATGGTATATACCAACGAATCAAGGTGTACAATATGCCGATGCCACAAGAGAACTCTACACATGTTGCCGCAAAGACAACCGCTGGTCCTACAATGTTCAGTACCGCGTGTGACTCTGGCTCTCCGCAAAACGTTTCCATATTATCACAAGGCCTTAAATTGCCTAGACGAAAAAATCCGATGAGTTCAGAACAGAAAGCCACGACGGAAATTATTGTCGCGGCCAGCCATGATAAAGTGCTTGCGATGATCATGAACACATTCAATGTGAAAGACTTCGACCGTGTGTAGTTAATATATCGGCTTAGGAAAATACAATGAACGCAATAGTATGTGATTGCTGCGCAAATGAGTGCTACATAAGGTATGCTAGAACATTAGGATGTGTTGGAGAAATTACGAACTTTCGAGCTGTTTAAATAGAGGCTTACACTGTATTTCTCGGCAGGCGAGTAAATAGACATGTATCGCCAATAAAATGAAGCATTAAGGAATAAATGCTGATATGTAGAAACTTGGTGTCATCTAGAAAGCGACTGATGTCGGATCTGGGCGCTCGAGATCGCCAAGGGAATTTGGGCACAAATTGAAGCCCTATCACTTGCATAGCTGGGCTAATGTGATTCAATGAAGCTTCGCCGTGCTCTCTTTGGGCCGTTTGGGCCCTCTTGGATAGGCGCATTCTTGAGCTCTGTTACTGCGCTGAGTTGGTTTCTGTACGCCTCGCATAAAGCGTTGTCCGGATAGGCGTAGTCGCAGGCGTCATCGTCCTTGTTCGAATTGGTTTCATTGGATGGGTAAGAGAACGAATTGTCCAATTAGACATCCTGCGTCCTTAATCGGCGACTCTGGCTGAAAAGCTTGTAAAAGGAGATAGCGTTAGAGAAGACGTAGAAGATGGCCCAAAGATAGATGAATGTAATTGGTATCTTTGTCGTTTTGAGGCAGATATCGTCTTGATAATTCACGAAGATTATGATGTTTATAATAGGAGGCACTAGCTGCAGGCTGCTGAGAACACAGTGATTGAAAACAGTCTGCTTGGGCGGCCTGCAAAACGCGGAATGCAGTATCAACTAAAACCCTGTGAGAAAATCTGAGCCGCCTGATAATATCACAGGCACGAAGCCTTGGGAGACAGGCTTCTCGGCATCTGGTGATAATACGTGGTCTAGGAGCAAATACATTTCATATGCCGCGGTTGCGAGAAACGGCACGAAGAGAATACCTTTGAAGGTATCCCAGGAGCACCTTTCAGAGTCATGCCCTGGGATTTTCGATGGGAGAAAGGAATACCAAACGCTATCATCGGTGGTGGATGGCAAATCTGACGGAGTGACATGGGTCTCTTTAACAATCTGAGGTTCTGGCATTGTGGCTTGATTGGCAGCTTTGTAGACTCTCAAGGGAAATGAATGAGCGACTATGATTTAATTTCTCCTCTCTCTTGTGGTTGTCGTTGTTGCTGCTGCTGCTGTTGATGCTATTTTGGGGTGTGAAAGATATGGGGTGGAAGGGGGAATAAGAAGAGGGTGTACGAATGCCGCTTCTTTCGTTCTTTGTTTGATAATGACAATGCATCTATAAGTAGCGGTATTAATGCGGCTTGAATGCGGGTGGTTTTAAACAGAGAACAGAAAATCGAAGAAGGAAAAGGTGAGGGGGGAGGGAGAGATGAAGAGGGATATAGTGAGCTGTAGCCTGTGGCGGAGAGATCTGCATGGCGTTTATTGGAAAACATCTGAGCTCATAATAGATATTGCTCAAAATATGATCAAGACCATCGTAGAACGACTTCAGAGTACACGCTTCATGTATACAGGTATTTACTATGCCGCTTTGAGCTATTTGTGTGGAATTTGACATTCAGCTCCTTCGTAACTACTTGGTTAAATGTATACATGTATTTACTCTTACAATAGCAGATGCCGAGGTTTTGCTCTACTTAATGGCAATCAAAGAAGGTCCATGGCATATACATGTGTGGACATATACTTTGAAGTTATAAATGGGTTCAGCCTAAGCTTTTACACATCGGCCCAACGTTTAACATCACCCTGCCTGAGAAACAGGTTATGTACCAGGTCTTACCGAAACGCCTCTCTAGACTACCCGGTAAAAGTTACCAATAGGCGCTTTGTTGGCGCGTCTTTGGGCGGCTGAGCTCGAATTGCGTCTAAAACATTAATTCATCTAAGAGGCATTATGAGAAGTGCTCATTTCAGATATTACAAGGAGTGCTTGTGCGCCTATCGAAAGGCCATAGATGAAACTCGTCTGAGATCAATGCTGCCGTCTATAAGTTATTCTTTCGACGAGCGCGGCGTTACATAAGCGCCGGTTCGACTGTGCGCGGCTATTGATTGGACCAGAGCACCCCAAGCGCTGCAACAGCTCTTCTCGTCCACTTCATTGCACCCTGATAATTACATGCAACAAAACTTCAAATATCCTGCTCCTGTGGCTGTTTTCGCCTGTTCTGTGTCCCATTGCCAGGATGTTCGCGTGACCTAGATGAATACGACCCGTCTCTCGTAACGTGCCGCCCAGTAGTGGCTGCCAATCTGACCACGCCCATGTCCTGCGGCGGTCATTTCTCATGAGCGGATCACGGCCCCGTTCGTCAAGATTCACGCACGGCCAATCGATCTCGTTTCTCCTCGGGCTGGTCCGTGCCATCTCTGCTGGCCTTTGTACGTCATTGTTGCCGCAGCTCGAGCTGGTGTTTCACCTCTTCCGTGGTCTGGCTGGCAGCAGCGCTTCTGGGGTCCCACGTACCGGCGTTTGCGTCCAGCTGCCGTCGAGACACCAGTTGGTGGTCGGTGAGCCAACCAGTGAATAACCGCTGCAGAGTGCCGGCAGCACAGCGGCTTCTGGCGTGGAGATCCAGATTGTTTCGCTCTCGGCGGGTTTGAGTTTCTACCCGTTGCGGCCTGCTGGTTCGCTCTCACTGGCTGGCGCTGGCTGACAGGCGCTTAGACTGAGATCCACATCCAGCGTCGGTGCTGCCATGCCTGTTTGAGCGTCTCTTGTCGAATCGACGGCCTCCGGGATGCTATTTTGAATCTTGTCTATTATCGAGAGGCAAAAAAGAAGAAGGAAAAAGACGTGTTTGAAAGACCTTGTGCGATATGCGCTCGGCTAGATCGATCTCCGTTTGCGCCATGGCGGCGTTCAGTTTGTGTTCAGGCCGCGGCCCCTCGTGGCAGTGATTCTATTCTTGTTATGGTGCTTGCGCGCTATTGTCCTCGACCCTTTGTTGCTTATTTATGATTCACTCATTTCTCCTGCTTCTGTTCAAACAATAGATGCTCATCATGGGCAAATAGACATTTCTGCATTTCATTTTCTTTTCTCTTTCTCTTTTCTTTTGTGGCTTTTCCTTTCCTTCTCTCCTTGCGATTTTCTTCATCTTCTCACCATCATTTTGCTTTCCTATTCGATACATTTTTCTTTTTATATCTTCAACGGCCGGCCGTGACGACTATAATTTCAGCCATTATTACTACTTTCGAACGGCCTGATTCGTTGATTTCAATCTTCACCGTTCACTCCACTTTCTTCATACACTCATTGCCTGAGAATGGCATTTTCTCGCACAGGCGACAACATGTCGCAATTTCCTGATGTTCCAAACACTCTTCGAACCGATTCGTCCATCCCATCAGCATCTCAGCCATCTATCGAGCCGCGCGCAGATACCGCCCCCTACATCACGCCATATCTCAGCCTTCCAGCTCGCCTTTCCCAGATATGGATCAACCGATGGACGGTCCTCCTATTGATCCTTCTCGCCCGTCTCATTGTTCTCATAGCTCAGCTAAAGGATAACATTGCAAATGCCGAAACGCAGGCTCTTTCTGCCTGTACCAAAGTTGAAGATGTTGGTAGTGCCATGGCGTCAATGCCACATTATCTCTCCCAGGGAGTGAATGAGCTCGTCGGCGTTGGAGTTGAAAAGGCTGTCCATGGCATGGTTGAGACGCTCGACCTTGTCATCGGCGGCGTTGAAAACATCATCATCTTCTACATCAACTTCTTGACGGCTACATATACCTGTCTCATCACAGCTCTTATACACGGTAGTATTGAGATAGTCTCCAATGTCACCGCGGATGCGACAAAGAGCTACAACAACCTCATCAACGGGACGGTGGTCGAGATGAACCAAATCGTTACTTCTTTGCAAAAGAGTATCGCCAATTTTACAGCTGGTGTTGAAGACACTGTATTTGGCACCTTGGTTGCAGATATTCCCAAAGTCAACTTTTCCAAGCCCATCAATAAGCTCCAGGATTTTAAACTGAACACGACCAGCCTTGTCAGCGGTCTTCAACTCTTGGATAAAGATCTCCCTACGTTTGAAGACGTTCAAAACTTTACCGAAGCTGCCATATCTCTTCCCTTTGAAGCCCTACGCCATGCTTTAGACGACAAATATGCCAACTACACGTTCAACAGGAGCGCCTTTCCCCTTGCCGAGAAACAGCAGATGACATTCTGCTCCGACAACGATTCGCTGAACAATATCTTCGACGCCTTGTTCAAGTTGGTCGCAGAAGCTAGAGTTGCCTTTATTGTCGCCATTTCCTTAGCAGCTGCAGGCGTCATGGTTCCCATGGCATGGCTGGAGATTCGCCGATGGAGGCAACAAAGGAATCATGCAAAGCTCGTCACTCAGAACGATCAAGATCCTATGGATGTCGTCTACATTGCTTCTCGGCCTTTCACTGCCACCTACGGTCTCCGATTTACGAGCAAGATGACTGGAAAGCAACAGATCCTTGCCCGTTGGTGCATTGCATATGCTACCTCTCCGGCTGCTTTATTCGTTCTATCACTCGCACTCTCTGGGTTCCTTTCATGCATTTTCCAAGCCATTCTTTTACGGGTAGTGCAAAAGGAGACTCCCAAGCTGGCTCAAGAAGTTGGACATTTCGCTGAAAACGTTGTGGACACTCTGCAGAATGTCTCTCAGTCCTGGGCCAATGGCGCCAACGGAGTCATTGGAGGTCTCAACGACGACATTAACCATGACCTTCTCGACTACGTCAGCAACGCAACAGAAGCGGTCAACAATACCATCAACGTTTTCATGGACAAGATGGAAGAGAGCTTGGAATTCGTTTTCAATGGTACTATGCTCTTGGGACCTATCAAGTCGGTCTTACATTGTGTTATTGGACTCAAGGTTGAGAGCGTTCAAAAGGGTCTTACATTTGTCCACGACCACGCTCATGTTGAGTTTCCTCTATTTCCCAACAATACGTTTAGCGCAGGAGCAAACAGTTCTGTGAATGGAGATTCGGGCATTGATAGTTTCCTTGCCTCTCCGTCCGATGTTACAACCAATGAAATTAGCGAAGCTGTCGGTCATGTCACCAAATGGCTGCATAACAACCTGGTACAGGAGGCCCTCTTATCCACCGGCATCTTTCTCACCTATGTGATCATCGTCTTGATCGGTGTGATTCAGACTCTTGTAGGGATGGCCACAAGCGAACGAGGCCGAGCGGAGGGAGGCATCCGCTACCCAAGCATGGGCGGCGGCCAAATACGCTTTGATGCACCTGCAGAGCGTTCCTGGACGCAGGACCCGCCGCCGCCATGGGAGCCGTCGGCCTCTTCGAGCAGTTCCGTTGGAGGTAGCGGATCAGCACGGGACTCGTTTCATGAGAAATTCATCTACGGAGCGGCGAGCCCAGTAAGACCGAAAATGTCTAATAATCCATACGACTACCCGCCTGAAAAGACTGGATTCTAATGCAGTCGACTAAGTCAGAGCAATGGAGATCAAGGGGTATGATACGGAGGAAAAAGAGAGATTCGACGAGACGTTGTAACAACAGAGCTTGCTCGAGCTGGCTCGACCAACTGAAAATCAGAACAATACTAGCAAAAAGGCAAACTATCGAGGAGAAGCAATAAAGGTTGGCGGCGTTAGGGTATTCATTCATTTGGTTGGTGGCTTGACTTTGGTTTTTTTTCCCTTTAACAGACTGGTTTACACCGCACAAGTGATTACTACATATCATATAATTCATATCTATTTAGAAATAGGGCAGCTGCAAAAGCTCAATGGAGCACTTCCGTACGCATTCGTATGGAAATAAAGAAAAGAAAGGTCATGGCGAAAAGACCATAAACTCCGTTTCCGACTCCTCCACTGTTGACTCATATTTGAATTAGATGTAAGACGCACATAGTTGTCAGCAGTGACGAGATGAACTCTGTTTCCTAGTGAAGTGTTTGGAGGTGGCAACTCCGGCAAGTTGAGTAACATGAGCCAACTCCGTATGAAGCATGTCGTACCTGTATGTCAGCCTCATGTAATGTACAAGCATGTACCTTCCCATACCCTGCATTGCATTGCATTACCTGCGGGCACATACATATAATGCGGAGAAGCCGAGCAGGCTGAATGAAAGGCTGGCCGCCGTCGTGGATCGGATCATGACAGCCATGGCCATCTTGCATGCGCCTGCTGAGCATTGCCGGATTGGGCAAGTCCGGGCCTGTGGGGCTGGGCTGCAGCTGCGGGAGGCGGGGCTTATGCAGGTGCTAGCAGTGGCAGGAGCCATCTGGAGGGGCGGACCGCATTGATCCGGAATCGGGTGCCAGAACCTCCAAATCTTTAAAAACGCCTGAACGACGTTCGACTTTTTGTTCGCCACTGACCTCGACATCGACGCAGAATTCCCTTCATCTTGGTGAATTGGACCTTTTCTTTTGAAGCGAAACAACACGGAGAGAGGCATACAACCATGGAGGCTATCAAGAAGACTTTTGCCCGCTGCAAGGCGCAGAACCGAGTGAGTTGCCCCTCCATTGACGGCATCCGCGGGGTAGCAATCGGTAGACAGAAGATGGGCATTTCACTGACAAACTGCGAAAAACTATAGCCGGCGCTGGTTACATATGTGACTGCGGGATACCCACGACCGGAGGATACTCCTGGCATCTTGCTGGCTATGGAGAAGGGAGGAGCCGGTTAGTTTAACCATATAAGAGACATGGAGGAGATTGGGAGTCATACTAATCTGCGAGATGAAAAGACGTCCTTGAACTCGGAGCTCCTTTCACCGATCCCATTGCCGACGGACCGACTATTCAAACCGCGAACACGGTACGAACATCTACAACGAGCTGGAAGATCCATTGAATCGTATTGCTGACTTTGATGTGATGCAGATTGCCCTGAACAATGGCGTCAGCATCGAGTCTACTCTGGCCATGGTCAAGGAGGCCAGGTCCCGCGGCTTGAAGGCCCCAGTCATGCTCATGGGATACTACAACCCTCTTCTAAGCTACGGCGAGGAGCGTCTGCTGCAAGACTGCCAGAGCTCCGGCGTCAATGGCTTCATTGTCGTTGATTTGCCCCCGGAAGAGGCGGTCTCATTCCGTAAGCTCTGCTCCAAGGGCGGGTAAGTGCCAATTTCATCACGGTCCATCAGCTGGGAAACATGCTAATTAGGGATTCAACGCATTAGCCTTTCATACGTTCCCTTGATCGCCCCCGCAACCTCAGATACCCGTATGAAGATTCTGTGCCAGCTCGCAGACTCATTCATCTACGTTGTTTCCAGACAAGGTGTTACCGGTGCCACTGGAAGTCTCAGCACAAACCTCCCCGACCTCCTCGGCCGCGTCAAGAAGTACAGCGGCAACAAGCCCGCTGCTGTCGGCTTTGGTGTCAGCACCCATGAACACTTCCAGAGCGTTGCCGAAATCGCCGACGGTGTCGTTGTCGGCAGCCAGCTCATCACGACGATCCAGAAAGCCGCTTCTGGCCAAATCGATGCCGACGTTGAAAACTACTGCGCCTATCTCTGCGGCCGTGATTCTCGGCCAGTGTTTACTGACGAAATCCCGTTGGCTCAAGATGCGCCCGACAACCATGGTGCCCCCGCAGATTCAGTATCTGTCAGCGCAGTTGTCACGGATAGTGACCGACTCACAGCGGAACAGGACAGCGATTTGGTAGCCCAGCTTGCAGCTCTCCACGGCAAAATCCCTGAGCGATTCGGAGAGTTCGGCGGTCAGTACGTTCCAGAGAGCTTGATGGACTGCTTGTCCGAGCTCGAGGAGGGCTTCAACAAGATTAAGGACGACCCTTCATTCTGGGAGGAGTACCGATCATACTACGACTACATGGGACGACCATCTCGCCTTCACTTGGCGGATCGTCTTACCGAGCACTGCGGCGGTGCTAACATCTGGCTCAAGCGAGAGGATTTAAACCACACCGGCAGCCACAAGATCAACAACGCCCTAGGACAGTTGCTTCTGGCTAAGCGTCTTGGAAAGACCAAGATCATTGCCGAGACTGGAGCTGGCCAGCACGGTGTCGCCACTGCTACTGTGTGTGCCAAGTTTGGCATGGAATGCACAGTCTACATGGGAGCTGTAAGTTCGGTTTTAATATCGCTACCCATCTTACAAAGAAACTATACTAACTATATTCAATAGGAGGATGTTCGTCGACAGGCCCTCAACGTCTTCAGAATGAGACTGCTTGGTGCCAAGGTCGTGGCTGTCGAGGCCGGCAGCAAGACTCTCCGAGATGCCGTCAACGAAGCTCTCCGCGCCTGGGTTGTTGACCTCGACACCACCCACTACATCATCGGATCTGCCATTGGACCCCATCCCTATCCCACCATTGTCAGGACATTCCAGTCCGTCATTGGTGATGAGACCAAGAAGCAGATGCAGGAGATGCGCGGCAAGCTTCCCGATGCAGTTGTTGCCTGTGTTGGTGGAGGTAGCAACGCCGTCGGCATGTTCTACCCCTTCGCCAACGACCCTTCAGTGAAGCTTCTGGGTGTCGAGGCTGGCGGTGATGGTGTCGACACCGAAAGGCACAGTGCCACCCTTAGCGGTGGATCCAAGGGTGTTCTTCACGGAGTCCGAACATACGTGCTCCAGGATAAGAACGGCCAGATCATTGAGACACACTCCGTTTCTGCTGGTCTTGACTACCCCGGTGTTGGACCCGAGCTGAGTTCTTGGAAGGACAGCGAGCGAGCCAAGTTCATTGCCGCGACTGACGCCGAAGCTTTTATGGGTTTCAGACTGATCAGCCAGATGGAGGGTATCATCCCTGCTCTGGAGTCAGCCCACGGCATTTATGGTGCCATTGAGTTGGCCAAGACGATGAAGAAGGGTGAGGACCTGGTCATCTGCCTGAGTGGCAGAGGAGACAAGGATGTGCAGAGCGTGGCGGAGGAGCTTCCTCGCCTCGGACCCAAGATTGGTTGGGACCTTCGATTTTAAGAAAAGTTTTGGGGTTGAAGATTTCATTAGCATATAAGAGGTTGTGGTGGCATAAAAAAGCTCTTTTGTTTGCAGTACTGCACTCAGGATATCCGGCATTTCGATAGTTTGTTTTTGTGCTAGTTTTGTCATATAGTTGGGTTTATTTTACATGAGTACATACAATGATATACAAAAAAACAAAAAATCTATAAGTTTGAATCATTACACTTCAAGACTTTGCTTTTCCTTTTCCACCTTGATTTGACTAGTCCTTGCTGCCTCATCCGCGCGGTCTATCTGCTGCATCAGCAACGCTTCCTCTTCGTCAGACAGCTCTTGGATTCCCTCCAGATCCGCCAAGTCCTCATCACCCAGCACAAAGGTCTGGTCCAAAGCAGCCCTCATCTCAGCCAACGTAGCCTTGCTCCGCAGACTCAGCGGTCCCGGTGTAGCGTAATCAAGCGCATACTGAATGATATCGTCTCTGTCCTCCAGCTCCCTCGGCTCCAGACCCAGCGCAACCCTCTCGTCGTTGAAGCGCTGCTGCACGGCGCGGCTCTGCATCAGCAGCCAGCGCAGGTTCCAGCCTCCCGGACCCAACTCCTTGAGGCGTGCGGGCTTGCTCTTGAGCAGGTAGTTCTCGATGCCGCCCTCGCGGCGGATGGTCTTGAGGACGCGCAGGGTGAGGCGGGTCTTGATGCGGGCGCCGAGGGCGGGAATCAGGAACGTCTTGACGTGGACGTTGGGGCGCCAGAGGCGGCGGGCCTTGTTGTTGTGCTTGGGGGCGATGGTGTTGCCGAAGCGGATGCGGGCGGAGCCGTAGAGGCCGGCGTTGGATTGCTTGTAGACGAGGCGCTCGCCGTAGGGGTAGGGTGGGATGAGGTCGCTGGGGAGGCGGTGCGGCTTGACGGTTTTGGTGAGGTGGGGGGAGGTCGTTGAGAAGGATCGAATTGCTGATGATGTTGTTGATGCCATTGAAGATATTGAAGATGTGAGGACTGAGGTGGAGGTCGGTGTAGAGAGGCGAGAGGCGAGGGCCATGAGAGGCCGGGCCGATGATGAGGGTAATAATGTTGGCGGCATGATGCTCGTTGATGTGTCGTTTACCGGCTATAAGTACAGAAAAATAAAGGAATTGGAAAACTTGGCAAACAGGCCTTATGAGGAGACCATTGAGAAGGGGTTTGTAGAAACAATGCGGGACTCAATTGGGGACGCTGAGCTCTTAGAAGTTAAAGACAAGACCCCACGATCCCACCAGCTTTTTGAGAATTTTGGCCATGGCCTGTTGTTTGGAGTTTTTGGTATAATTTCTCTGTCTGCGCGCGCGAAATTGGATGATCCGCTCCGAATTTTTGGCTGCGAGCTCAAGGCGGGGTGAAGCTGGCAGGTACGTACAAGGTCACGAGACCCCGCGGTCCTTTCGCGAGCTCTTCGCTCTGAAGACTGGGCGCTTCTCGTTTTGGGCATCTTTCTGTTGCTACCCCACTACGTTTGATAGGCTGGGTTGGCCTTTTCGTGGGGTGTGTCGTAAGGAGAAGCTACCTCTTAGAATTGATCTCCTTGGTGAATTATGTTGTGATTTTTTCTCTTTTCCGTTGATCTTTTTTCTTTTCTGTACCCTTGATAAGATTTCAATTAGGCTGTGTATTAGTCTGTCTAATTAATGGCAAAAGCATGTTCCCCCCCGTTGAGCAAAAGATCTTGCAAAGCAACCCCGAATTCGCAAAGCTCTATCGCGTCATCACCACTGCCGTCTTGAACCCGGATGGCTCTACCAAGGATGACGATGAGGCTAAAGATCGGGCTGTAGTGCAAAAAGTGAGCTTCTTGAAACAATTGCATCTTCACTTTTTATCTCTTGCTTTCAATTACTGACCAAACCTCGCTCTAGAGTCTCGACAAACACCGCCAGAAAGCGGCAAAGCATTACCTCCTAGAACGCGCCATTGCAACCGCCATACCTCCCGAGCCGAAGCCCTCATCTTCTACAACAACCTCCACCAGACTCTCTCGAGCCAGCGAACGTCTCCAACAGAAACAATCACAATCTTCCGCCGAGGCCACGCCCGAGGCGCTCCTCGAGCTGATCCTCATCTTGCCCTCGTTTCTTGATACTGTCGATACGCTGCCTCATGACTCAATTGCATTACTGCTTTCCAGCCCGCCGCTGTCCGACTTTGAAGCTCTGTTGCCCGATCTGGCGGATTTGATATCGTCCAACCTTCATGCCTCTGCGCTGGGCCTCGCTCGTCTTGCTCATCCCGCCACGAACCCTTCTTATCTACATCGCTATGTCGCCTCTCTGCCGAAAGATTTTGCAAATCTCAATGCCAGTCTGGTTGCCGCCGAAGAGACTCTAAAAACAGCCCGCATACGCACCATCACATCTCTCACCAACCTCCTTCAGCTCTTCTCAGAGTGCCTCACTTGTCTCGTGCGTACATTAGAGGCTAAACACGGCGTCATTGCGCGTAGCCTGGAGCTCCGCGCCTCGGATGTTTCCCTCGACGCGCAGCGAGCAGAGAAGCAGGCCGAGCAGACGTTGCTGAAGCTCAGAAAGGAGGTGTATACCCCGGAGAGCATATCTGCTCTGCAGCACTACGTCACGCATCTTAAGGACGCCAACACACGGGTTGCTGAAAAGGTGCGGGATCTACAGGTCGACCTGGAAGCTTATGATGATGAAGACTCTCAAGATGAGATGGAGGAGAGTCTAGAGGAAGAAGGAGGGGGGCTGTCAGAATATGAGCATGGAGGAGACTACCAAGATGAAGGCCAGCATGTGGAAGATACGGAACGAGACATGGACCGATTACGACTGTCATGAGATCAACGATAAATAAAGCGCTTCTATCTTTGTCCAACTTGTATATAGCGAGCATATGATTTTTTTTTCTCTCTTCTTTTTTTTATTTTGAATTGGAGATTTGCAAAGCTTAGACACGGATGGGTACAAACAATACAGTCGTCAGGCGTTTCTACATGATTATTGTTACACTGGCTATCATAAGACAATCATCTGGCGATTAAACAATGCAAAAAAGTGTCCATTTGTCCTTTTTAGATCGCCTAATCACCTGAATCGAAAATCTTTCTAAATTTCCTTTCCAACTCTCCCCCTTTTGTTCTAATTTATGGATTTTCCTTTTGTTTTTCCTCTTAACCCTTGACCTTGAAGATAGCCTCGGCCAGACGGCCGACGTTGTCGCTGGTGATACCGGCAACAGAGATACGGCCATCCTTGGTGGCATAGACGGAGTACTCCTTGGCCAGCTTGTCCATCTCCTCGGCGCTCAGGCCAGTGTAGGCGAACATGCCAATCTGGCTAGTGATGTGGGACCAGTCGTGCTTGGAGCCGAGCTTCTCAAGGTTCTCCTTGAGGAGGGCGCGCATGGTGATGATTCGGTCGGCCATGCCCTTGACCTCGCCCAGCCACTGCTCGTACAGCTTGGGGTTGCTGAGGACCTCAGCGGCAATGCGGGCACCGTGAATGGGGGGGTTGGAGTACAGAGGACGGATGAGGATCTTGAGCTGGGAGTCGACACGCTTCTTCTCCTCAGCGTCGGCGGTGGTGACGGAGAAGGCACCGACACGCTCTCCGTAGAGACCCTGTTTTAGCAGAAGTGATTAGCAGAGACTTTTCACGTTACCCAGAGCTTGATCGCTCTGATATTCACATGAACACCTGCAGAGGTATGCTTACCATGTTCTTGGCGAATGACTGGCAGAGAGCAATGTCGTGGCCTTGCTCAACAAAGTAGCGAACAGCAAAGGCGTCCTTGTCGGTGTCACCGCTGGCAAAGCCCTGGTAGGCCATGTCGAAGAAAGCAAAGTGGTTCTGCTCCTTGACAACCTTGGAGATCTCCTTCCACTGCTCAGGGGTGGGGTCGACACCGGTAGGGTTGTGGGCGCAGGCGTGGAACAGGAAGACGCTGCCCAGTGGAGCGGCCTTGAGGTCGGCAACCAGGCCGTCAAAGTCGAGGCCGATGGTGTCCTTGTTATAGTAGCGGTAGGTCTCAACCTTGAGGCCGGCATCGCTGAAGACGGCCTTGTGGTTGGCCCATGAAGGGTTGGGGATGAAGATCTTCTTGTCGCCAGAGTACCAGCGCTGGAGGAAGGCAGCACCCAGTCGCAGGGCACCGGTTCCGGAGATGGTCTGGGAGATAGCAACGCGATCGAGGACGGAGGCGTTGGGGCCGTAGGCGAGCTTGGCGGCCAGGGGAGGGAACTCGGGGACACCAGTGATGCCGGCGTACTCCTTGTTCAGCTTGTTGTTGACAATCTTCTCCTCGGCCTCGCGGACGGAGGGGAGGACGTAGGGCTTTCCGGCATCGTCACGGTAGGCACCGACACCTAAAAAGATGCAATGATTGTATGTTTAGCAGGTGTTGCTGGCGCAAATTAGGGGCGCTCGAAAGGGCGGAAAGGCATCGTACCAAGGTTGATCTTCTTCTCGAACTTGTCGGCCTTGAAAGCCTCAGTAATGCCTAATGGAGGGGTTAGTCACACGACAAGAGACAAGGCTCAATGGAGGGCAAAAGTACCAAGAATAGCCTATACAGTACGAAAAAGTACGTTGTTAGCTAATCTAATACACGTAACTGAAGCTCTCGTTTCATATATCGAGCTTCCCATGGCCCAATGGCCCAATGGTCGAAGAGCCGAGGAACCCGCGGATTACTGAGTCAACTTACATCCTACAACCCAATTGTCAGCAACAGTGAACAATGCCAGCTTGATTTGTTATATGGTAACTCACAGGAGGGCCCTGGGGCACGTTGATCCAGGTGGACAGAAGAGCGCGGCTGGAGAGGCTGAGGGTCGCAGGGCGCAGGGCAGTTCGCCTGCTGGCAACTCGAAGAGCGGACAGCATCGTGGCTTCTGTGTGGAGGTGAGGCAGTTAAAGAGTCGGAAGAGCGGCGAGGTGGGGAGGGGGGGGAGGAAATTGCGCCTCTGAGGTCTGCGATGGGAGCAGAATTAAGAGTGGCAGAAGGGCAATTGAGATTCCAGACGAAGATCGGAAGCTTGTCTGTGGCTGAAGGAGTCCTGAGTTGGGCGATCGAAAAAGGACAGGCACAGTCACAGCTCCGGAGCGGGATGGTTCGATGGCGTTGACACTGAGCAAAAAACAGGTGGGTCCGGTCTGGGGACTTCGGAGGAAAGGCGGCATGAAAAAATTAATCAACTAGGATTCATGAGAGTAATATTAACATTCTCGGTGTAACAGAAGCGGTATCTTTTTTTCTCCTAGTAATTTCTATATCCCAAGCAATCTCTGTAGATTTTATTGATGCATTTCATCGCCGTCATACCTGTATTGAACATGACTGCACTTACATTGCTGGTTTTTCGTCCCCCGCCTAAGTTTTCTTAGTAGCTGCGTTAGCATCACATGGAGCTCAAACTGCTGGAGAAGGTGGATGCAAATCCTTGCGGGGAGAGTCGGGAGAGCTTCAAAGCTCCGACTCTTCTCCGAAGTGAAAGACAAGGCCCTAGGAAGAGGCATTCGGGAAAACCTATTCCCGGAGCTGCTTTGTTGCTTGTGAGCGGAGAGATGCAGAATGTGCAGCAAAGTCGACCTAGTCCGTTGGTAGCTGGCGAACGAGAGAGGAAATTATGTAATGTCAATTGGATGCTGTGATGGGCGCCAGCAGATAAGCTCAGCCTTCTAGAAGCAAGGCACAATTCTGTACGGAGTGGCGTGCATATGCACCTCGCAGACCTTGAGAAGGCTCGCTAAAGATGCTTATGTCGTATCAAAACTGCAGGGAGAAGAACCACAACTCAGCTTGCCCATATCGAACAAAAAATAAGACTTCACAAGTCATACAGAAATACTCCCAGTAGTCAAGCAAATTGAGAACGAGATGAATGAAAGAACTTGTGCTTTAGTCTTTCTGCGCCCTTTCGCGCCCTCTTTATGAGACAGAGACACCATCTTACACATTATGGAGCACGTCTATCCATCCATCTACACAACATCCAGCGCAGTCACATAAACTCCACGCTATCGACTTACCTGTTTTCATCGGCAAATGGTCAATAGCCGCAAATGCTTATTCCCCCGCATCGATATTGTCTAGACCATCTAGCTAATGAGCAGCTATTCATCAAAATCCGGGGAAAGCTGAGCAATCGCAGATGCTGTCAAAGCCATGTGAGGGTTCGTGATGAATGGTATGGAGTATGATAAAAAAACGGCAGTTAAGAAACAGGCATAATCGGGCGCATATTACTTCTTTAGGACAGTCATATATGGAGCTCTCTTCAGTCTGGTCCACTCGGAATTCAGAAAAATTACAATTGCTTAAAACAGAAATTTTCCGGCGAAAGAGGCCTGCGAAATTTACCCATAACAGCTAGCGCCGCCGGATAATCAGTGGACACAGCTCCCTTTTTCTGTGGCCCACGACACCAAAAATGTCGGATGGCCTGGCCATCGCCAAACGAGCCGCAGAGCGAAACCAAGGCGCATATCAAGTCCCCAGCATGCCAGATTCGAATAAGCATATGGGGCTGAAGGGCTGCGATCTAGCGTCTCGTTTTCCCCCGCATCGCGATCCTTCCCCGTGGGGTTTGCGTCTCCCCAAATGACGACAAGCTGTCTCCTTTGCAGAATCACGGTGCCTGTCATTGGCTGGACGGCTGTAGATGGCTGTGAGAAGCGAGCGAGCGCCTCAGGTCCGGCGTGTCTTTCCCCTGCCGCGGCTTATAGACATGATATGCTATTATTGACTATTGCTTTCTACAAACATGTCGCTGTGATTGATGGGATAATTGGTAATCTAATCATCAAAGACAAACGCCTCATGAGGGGAAGCTGCCTACAGATGCCTTCTAATACTAGCTGCGAACTAACAGAGCATCAATACTGTATCTGACTGGAGAGATGCTCAGATATCTCACCGGCTTGATTGACTACGCTACAACCCAAGGTCAAGACATCCCTTTCTCTCTCTGCCGTTATGCAGCGACTCCATAAGCGCCGATAAGAGCTGCGACATAAAAGTCGCAATTCCAACCTCTCCAAAGTGGCGGTGGCCCTTTGCGACCAGGGGAGCGAGAAAATTTTTGCGTTTACCTGGCCCAGGCGGAAGAAACCAGGGGCATATTCCCATCCAAAAAAGTCTCCAATTCAACTGCCCCATTATTACCGGTCTGTTTGCAGCATTTCTACTTGCTGGACCTGGGCATTTTAGCAGCACAAGCGGGCTTCTCCGCCGCCACGAGCCACTCCCGGCTTTGCATTTCTACACTAGTTCCTTTGCTAAACTAAACATGCAAAAATGTCCCCTCTTCTTCGTTGGGGGGCATGAGATGAAGAATGGGAGTAGTTTTGGAGTAGGTTTGCGAGCTAAAGAAATCTTTTTTCTTTCTCCGTCCTCCTTTCTTCTTACTTTCCAACCTGACTGTTCCTTTCTGCAAAAGCAAAAAGGCTTGCTTTAGACAAAGCCGGCATTAGTCCAAAGGCGTCAGACGGCGAGAATCCTAATTCGCTACCACATTTTTTTCCCTTCGGGTTTTGACCCTAGCTGCATATCTAGTTGATATCGTGTCTAGGGACGGAAAAAAAGGAACCCACCACCTCCTCCATCGACGGCTCCAGAACAATCAGGCGGGCGTCATTGGATCAACCGAGCAGAAAGAGACGACCTCGAATACCGTACAGGTACTAGGGCTCGGCTTAGTTACAATCACACCCCCGGCATCGCTTCCAGCAAGCATCTCTCATCTCCAAACATCGTGCCTACTCCGCTTTCTTCATTCACCTATATATGGTGGCCTTTGATCCCACCCACCCTCTTTTCTCGATCCTTGTTTTTTTCCTGTCTCTGTCACTATTCCTTCATTCTCCTCAACACACTTTGCTGCTGTGAAGAGAGTTGATACGGCAGGCCGTCTCATGTTCTTGTAACATCCTCGTCGGCTTGTATTACTACACAACATCATGGCTTCTGAAAAGGAAATCTCCCCTCACCTCGATGGTGATGGTGGCGACATCCAGGTGTCCAAAGATGCCACCACCGGCGGCGTCATCAATGTCGATGGCGATGAAGAGTTCTCCAAAAGGGATCGTACAGTCATCGAGCACGCCAGAGCGGCTGCTGCCAAGGAGCAGAATATGACACTGCTGCAAGGCATCAGGCTGTATCCCAAGGCCATTGTGTGGAGCATGATCATCTCTACCTGCATTGTCATGGAGGGTTACGATGTCAGCTTGGTGAACAACTTCTGTACGTCTCCTTCTAGAGAGTTTCGATTCTTGCGAGTAATTTGACTAACCAGTTGCCAGATGCGTTCCCTCAGTTCAATAAGAAATACGGCGAACTGTTTCCAGACGGCAAATATCAGGTACCAGCTAGATGGCAATCAGGCTTGAGTAACGTGAGTTTTCTCCATCTCTCCATGATAATTATATACATGTATATAAATATCGAATATCTCGACCACAGCCGGGCTAATACCATTCTGATCAATAGGGCGCTGCTGTCGGCGAAATCATCGGTCTCTTCATCAACGGCTTTGTCTCCGAGAGATTCGGCTACCGGAAAACCGTCATGACCTGCCTCGTCCTCATCGCCGCCTTCACAGCCATCTTCTTCACCGCGCCCAACGTAAAGGCCCTGCTGGTCGCCGAGATCCTGTGCGGAATCCCGTGGGGCATCTTCCAGACCCTCACTGTCACCTACGCCTCCGAAGTCTGTCCCGTCGCCCTGCGAGGTTACCTCACTACTTACGTCAACTTCTGCTGGGGTCTCGGCCAGGAGATTGGCATCGGAGTCATCTTCGCCATGCTGAAGCGCGACGACCAGTGGGCGTACCGCATCCCCTATGGGCTTCAGTGGATGTGGCCGCTGCCTCTCTTCATTGCCATCTACTTTGCCCCCGAATCCCCCTGGTGGCTTGTCCGCCGCGGCAAGGCCCAAGAGGCCAAGCATGCGCTGCTCCGCCTAACTAGCCTGGAGCGCGAGACTGACTTTGACGCTGACGAGACCGTGGCCATGATGATTCACACGACCGCCCTGGAGGAAAAGGTCACAGCCGGTGCCTCTTACTGGGACTGCTTCAAGGGAGTCGATTTGCGTCGCACGGAGATTGTCTGCATGGTCTGGGCTATTCAGAACCTCAGTGGAAATGCCTTCTCCAACTACTCCACCTACTTCCTTCAGCAGGCCGGCCTGTCCGACCACGACTCTTACTCGTTTGCCCTGGGCCAGTACGCCATCAACATGGTGGGAGTCTTTGGCGCATGGGGCCTGATGGCCATGGGCATCGGACGCCGCACCCTGTATCTGTATGGTCTCTGCGGCCTGTGCAGCATGCTCTTCGTCCTCGGCTTCCTGGGCCTGGTGCCCGAGTCGCATAAGAGACAAGGTTCCCTCGCCACCGGCAGCATCATGGTTGTCTGGGCTCTCTTCTACCAGCTCACCGTTGGTACTGTCTGCTACTCTCTCGTCGGTGAACTGTCATCACGTCGTCTTCAGATCAAGACGGTTGTCCTTGCCCGCAACCTTTAGTAAGTCTAGATTCTTTTTCTTCTTATTTAATATCGTTTAGCCCAGGTTACTAACCTCTCGTGCAGCAACATTGTGGGTATAATCACAAACGTTCTGACGCCGTACATGCTGAATCCCACCGCTTGGGACTGGAGCAACTACACCGGATTCTTTTGGGGTGGAATCTGCTTCTGCTGCATCATCTACACCTATTTCCGACTTCCCGAGCCCCGCGGCCGAACTTTTGCTGAAATCGACGTGCTCTTCGAGAAGGGTGTCAGTGCCCGAAACTTTGCTTCCACAAAGGTGGACGTATTTCACGAATCCATCGATGAGAAGGTTATGAACCAATACGATGGAATTTACGAAACGCACGTCGAGAAAGTTTAATTTTTTTTTTTTTTTTTTTTTTCTGTTTCTCAATCTTTATTGTCTCATGTTGGGTTTTGGATATTTGTGATGATTAGTATTAATGAAGGAAAGGAAGCAAGCCATCTACCACGAGATTGACGTGTTTTGGTTGGACGTATATACCACTACAAACGATATATAATGCTCGTTTACGCATATAAATAAATAATAATGTATCACTCTACTTTCAGGCTCCTTCTACGACGCATCATGAGAGAAAGGGTAAGATGGCTCAGAACTTGAAGTCTTGGAGGGACAAAACTATTATTAAGCTCTGTTTCGCTGCCGACTATGAGGCAGAAAACAAGTAAATAGATAGGCGTAAAGGCAACAAGTAGAGGCAGCAGTCACGCGCAGGAGGGGCTGAGACATTGAAAGTGAGCAGCCGCAAGTAGCCACATGTCACTAAATGAAGCCTCCTTCGCCGTACCACCAATAATTCCCTCAAAAGTCAAGGCTCGTGACAAAGGTAGCACAGAGATGAGATGCCGTGGGCATCTTTATCATCTCGACTCGTCTGTTTAATAAAAAAGTATCCGCAATATAACAAAGCTCCCGATATCCCCTAACGGAAAAGAGTAAAAGCCCAACTACCAAAACGCCTGCATCAGCCATATCCGGCTTGGAAAATGCCCTGTATCGCCTCGATATTTATGCGGTACCAAAGGTGTTCTCGCCAGAGTAGGTGATGTATAGAAAGCTACAAAGTCAAAAAGTTAGCCTCTTGCTCGGTTGAGGATCGGCCGGCCAAGGTTATGTCGGTAAGGGCGGGCTGCAGTGGAAGAGTATGCGATGAGATTTAAGAAAAGTGTACGTACCCGTCCTCGTCCTTGTGCTCTTCATAGATGCTGCTCATGAGAGCAGCGGTAGGGGGTAAGACCTCATCTACGAAGATGAAGATGGCCTTCTCGGGAGAAAGCTTGATCCTCTTGCGGATGACGTAGACAAACTGGCCTACTGTCAGGTCCGCCGGGACCAGATACTTCTTCTTGTCGATCGTAGCGATGTCGCTCTTTTCGACCTTCTCGCAGATAACCTATTGAAACAAAGAATATTAGCCATCGAGCTGGAGAGATGGAAGATGCGGAAGAAATGCATTGACGATGATGATGGATGGTGATGATGTTAGGCAGCCACAAAGTTATGCACAAATGCGTATATTCATGGCGGAGACGAGAGCAAGCGACGATGAAGTGTCGAGAGCAGAGCGTGAAGCTATCAACTTACAGGAATGCGGTCAGAGTATTTCTGGCGAATGCGCTCGGCCTCAGCCTTGCGCTTCTCGAAGGGGTGCTCGTCCTTGAACTTGCTGCGCATGATGGCGGTTGGAAGGGATGAAGTTGGGTCGAGACGGTGTTAGGGGAGCTGTCGATGACGAGATGGCGGTAGACCTAGGTGATGGCTTTTGTGATGGTATCGCTCGAACTTGTAGAAAGAAAGCTACAAGTCTGGTTGGGATTTGGCGGAGAGATGATGAAAAGGGGAAGAAAGAGGAAGGAAACCAGGGATGCAAGCGATGATGCAGCCGGTAGAAGTAGGGCGAGCCTCTTTTGAGGTGACGAAGTGGAGGAGAGGGGTGCCGTCGCGGGAGTGACCCAGTGACTTCCGGGGGGCGGCTGATGACTGGATGACACACGCAAGAGGGCGGTAGGCAGAACAGCGTCGAACGCTGCAGGCAGTGTTAGGCAGTGACGCTCGCCATCAGCAGCGCGCATTGGGTGGCGCGGGGCGGTGGCGCCAGCTTGATGCGGGAATGCGGTGTGTGAATCACCAGCCCGTGACTTGCGGCGACAGTACTGCGGTACAGGCGCGGTACGGCTGCGTGCAGAGCAGCAGCAGAAAAGGGGGGGTTCAGCCGCTGTACATGCATAACACGGACCCCCCCGGGGCAGGTACCCGCGTGCGGCCGGGTGCTCAGAGACCACATGATCAGCCTGTCCGGATCCTTGGTGCTGTGCTCAGCAATCAGCATCACCAGGGAAGAGTCAGTTGGCCGCCGCTCTGCAAAGTCCCTTGTACCCGGGAATGCTGCCGTGCAAGCTGCCGCTGTCACTGGTACCTGGTATAGGTACCGCCCCAAGGGAGCAGGATAGCGCTCTCGCAGCTGAGCTACCGCCCCGTACCTCAGGTAGTGACTTGTAAGGCTGACCGGCCGTGCCGTATTCGCTTTCATCTGCAAGGGGAAATGAGAGCATCCGTAGTCCGGCTGGGCGCTCCAGGACATGAAGTACATAGTAATACGCAAAGTAGAATCTCTCAAGGCTTATTAAGTGCTGCAGTTCTTACATAACGTTTGAGTGCCTATTAACTCTGCTTCTGTGAACGGAGTGCTTGTAAGTTGCTAATAGTACGTAACCGCATAATAGAGATGAATGCCGCAAATTGGCATTTGAATAGATTTACATGTTATTTCTAGTAAACAGCATCTAGCATGTGAAGTTCCATCTTATCGTAAAGCTGAAAAGATGGACGTCGAAGTTTCGTTTTGTGCCTAGAAATGGACGAGCACCAAAGCAACAATGACTTCATAGCGCACAAGCCACTTTGCGCATTTTCACGGCATAGCTACGGACCTCTCACGATGCCACAGGTCCGTTACCGCTACGCTACCCACAGCGCTATCAAGGTCCCCTCGAATCCCGAGCCGAGCTTGTGCCGACAACCATCAGCTGTGGGAAGATATCAACTACTGAACACGCCACCGGGAAGTCGGTGGCTCGATCAGTGGAGGGGCCAATTGTCCAATTGAATTGGACGAGAAAAGACGAGACGACGAGGAGAGGAAATTCTCCAAAAATTTCGTCTCCGGCTTATTCTCTCGTCGCGTCTGCGTGTTGCTATTAAAACCGGGCTGCGCCCACCTCTCCTCTGTCTATTCCGTCTTCCTCAGCTGCTCTGGTCTCATCTCTCCACTGCCATCTTCACCCCGCCATGGCTTCGCCCGCGGCGGCTTCTCGCCATGTTCAGCGCGTGGTCTCGCAAGCCCGCCTGCGCTCAGTACGGCCTTTGAGAAGCCAATTGGCTCTCAACCGATGGGCTTCCTCCTCTTCAGGCGCTCGGCGGTCTCCCGCCAGCTTTGGAGCTTCTTCCGCATCTTCCTCGGCAGCTATATGGCTTGCAGCAGCCGCTATTGGCATCACTGCTCCCTTGGCTTACAGCTTGGTGAGGTTTAACAACTAATGGGAGAGCTAAAGCCTGTTTTGGCTGACTTGTCTTTTTTTGCTTCTAGACAACGGCAGAGTCTGCCAAGCTGGATGTCTCGTCACTTGCCGAGAAAGATGAGCAGAAGAAGAGAGAGGCCAGCATCACCGACGAATCTCCGATGCGCCTGCGGATGGAGAAGTTTATCAAGGAGCAGCAGCAAGTCATTGTCAAAGAACTCGAGCGCATCGACGGGAAAAAGTTTCGCAAGGACGAGTGGACACGGCCAAATGGCGGCGGCGGCATAACCTGCGTGCTGCAGGAGGGCAACATCTTCGAAAAGGCCGGTGTCGGTGTCAGCGTCGTTTACGGATCGCTGCCCAAGCCGGCCATTGCAAAGATGCGAGAGAACCACAAGAATCTCGACCCCAACGTCGATTCTTTGGAGTTCTTTGCTGCTGGCCTGAGCATGGTGCTTCACCCGTCTAACCCCATGGCCCCAACCGTGCATCTGAACTACCGATACTTTGAGACGGCCAATCCCGACGGCTCATCCCAGGCCTGGTGGTTTGGCGGAGGCAGCGACTTGACGCCCTCGTACCTCTTCGACGAGGATGCCATCCACTTCCACAAGACGATCAAGGCTGCCTGCGACAACCACGACAAGACTTACTATCCTCGATTCAAGAAGTGGTGCGACAAGTACTTTTACAACAAGCACCGCGGCGAGTGCCGAGGCATAGGAGGCATCTTCTTTGATGACCTGGATGAGAGTGAGCGTGATCAGGAAAACACTTTTGCCTTCATCCAGGACTGCTTAAAGTCTTTCCTGCCATCGTACATCCCCATCTTAGAGAAGCGAAAGGACATGCCCTTTGATGAAAAGGAAAAGGCGTGGCAGCAGATTCGCAGGGGCAAGTATGTCGAGTTCAACCTGGTCCATGACCGAGGAACTGCTTTTGGTTTGAACACACCTGGATCACGTGTGGAGAGCATTCTCATGAGCCTGCCGTTGACGGCAAGCTGGAAGTACATGTATGAGCCAGAGCCCAAGAGCCGGGAGCAGAGGCTGGTGGACGTTTTGAAGGAGCCCAAGGAATGGGTTTGAAATAAATGGTACGACTCTTTTCTGTAATTGCGTGGGATTATAGGTACTAGTATATACTTTGTATAGTATAGAGGAAATAGATAAAAAAAGAATGGCACTTATTACGAGTATCTCATGGCTTGTAACCGTAATGATGAGATTTATCCAAGCACATGGATGCAGTTACATGGGTAGTAATAATGCTGTCCGCGAATTCAGATGTGTCAGTGCCCAAAATGGGTTAACGTGCACTTTAACTGGATCTACCAAAGCTAAGTAGAATACCAATCTCAAACATCCAATCCTCATTCTCACATTATCAACACCGAGCATGTATAATCGCATGTTGTCAACATCCCTTCACCGATGCCGCGCATAACGCCTCTCGGCAAGGAGCCGTCATACCCAAAGACTCCACTAAAATGATGAACATCAACCGTCTCCCATCTCATCACCAGTTGTACACGGCCCTTATTCCGTCATCACCTCCAAGCGACGATTCAAGTTGGCGTCAACAGCTCCTCACCCTTCATGTCATTTTCCCAAGCCTTCTTTTGCCAGCTCTGGACCTACTGGATCGCGGACTGGTCACCCGTCTCATAGTAGCCAACCCAACGCAAGCTGCGACTTCTCGCACAAGTCACGTCGCTCAAGATAGTGAAACCGAGCCTGTGCAAGGTCGGCTCACAGATCGAAACTCCGTCGGCCAAGATGCAACGAGCTTCAGCAAGGATCAGATATGCATGTACAGTGTCCAGTCTGCTGCTTCAGCTGCATCCCGGGGCAGAAGACGACATATTTCGCAGGCGTCGAAATCATACACAGTGCATCTTGATGCGTGGAGCTGCAATTGTGGTGGTTTCGCCCTGGACGCATATTCTAACTACGACGTAACGAGCATTTCTGAGCAGCTTCAAGAGTCTAGTATATCATCTGGAGAGTTTGGCAGCCTGGGGATGGACGCTCGATTGGGTTTACAGAGAGATTTTCCTTGTTGTAAGCACCTCCTCGCATGCTTGCTAGCTGAGAAATGGAGGGGAGATCCGAGAGGCCATGTTGAGGATAGATATATAACAAAAGAAGAGTTGGCTGCCGTAATCGGAGGCCTCTAGTGCCCCAATAACACAAATGTCACGGCTTAGACGCTGATGGAAATGCAAGATGTCTATTTCAGTTGATTTTTTTGCCTAGCGGTTCGCTATACACCACATATAAAAAACCACTATTTGACTTTATTACTCTAAGCACTCACACGCCTTCTTCCCGATTCTGAGGCGGCCCCATGCTTGCTTTCTCTTTCATTATTTCTTCTTGGGCTTTTCTTTCTCACCACCTTCCTTGGCCTCTCCGTTCGCAGTGGCGGTGCCATCCTTCTTCTCGTCCTTGATATTAGACTCCTCCTTCTTGGTCTCCTTCTCGTCTTGTTGCTGTCGGTTTTGGATCTTGTTCTCTATTAGATCGTGGAATGCCGTAATGGCGCGTATCAGACTGCTCAGGTAGATGGCCATCAGCTGGTCGTTGGTCTTGATGCTCATGGCATGTGATAATTCGTGGCTTCCCAATTTGCTATCGTCGTCGGGTGTGGACAGGTTGGGGAGAAGGTTAAAGACATCCTGAAGGTTGCCGAGGATCGCATGGTTGACCGGGAGTTGGCCATCGAGGACTTTCTGAAGATAGGCTCCGATGTCTCGTAACCGGAGATGTAGTCCTTGAAGGGACTGGAGCTGGTTAGTCACGCGAGTGGACAGGGTGCCCACAGCAACGTCGCGGATATCTCTTAGTAGGTGCTCGACACCAATCTCCTCAGCCTCTTCGGCCTCGATAATCGAAGGTGTGTGGACAAATGTTCGAGAAGTGGTGGTGCCATCCTATATAGAAGAGGAAAAGAGGGTCAGTTTGGTCTTCTTTGCTCGAGATGCTGGGATATGAACGACTTACGTCCTTGATTTCCTCGACCGCAAAATACGCGTCAGTAGGGACGCCGGATTCCTTGGGTTGAACGTCAATGATGACTAGTAAGGGGTTGGGTGTGTATCGTTTGAAAAGCTCGTTGATCTCAAGATCAGAAGCACGAAGCTTGGGTCCGGTATGGTACCAGCCCACCAGCTTCTCGCGCGCATTCACTTTCTTGAACATGTCATTCATCGACTCGACGTAGTTGTGGTCCAAGAACCACACTGAAGGGTCCTTTTCATCCTCCTCGAAGGGAACTGAGTGGCAAAGTAAGCTATCAGAAAGCGTGGCGTCTCTAGGTTGGAGAATCTCTTCAGATTCCTCGCGCAGTCTACGACGTACCTGCAAAGCTGTTTGACACCCTCACGTTCTTTCCATCGTTCTGGCCAAGAAGAACACCGACAACCCGCCTCTTGGTCTTGTTCTGGACTGTTCGGTTGTAATGATCGACCGCGGAAAGGAGGACTAGCGGAGCGACGGAGACGTTTCTCGTGACCAGCGAGAGTGTTTCCGCGGTGGTTGTAGGCATTGTAGCTGATGGTAGGAACTGGACCTTTTAGCAGCGGATTGAAGGGCTCAGCGCCTGAGAAAGCGAAAAAGGCCGCAGAGGTTGAAGAGGGCGGCGACGGTCTGTGGTCAGCGGCAACTCTCGAAAAGGGATGCCGATTGGTTTGGAGGTTGTGGCTGGTATCGTCGGTGTTTGTGGTGGTTTAGAAACACCAAAGAAGCAATTAGGTACCTATCCGACTTACGTCGCAGCACACTCCGTCATGCTGGTCGTACCCCTCCACCGAGCTACCTAAACGCGCTAAGCCGCAATGAGCCAATAGACATTAATAGAGGCAGGAGACATCTTATGAAAGTTTGAATCATGGCTATGAAGTAGAAATGTTCCATCAAAAATTGCCAAATTAAAATTTATATATTTTAGAGTATATTGTTATTAAACAGCATTAATCCAAGCTTATTTAATTGTATGTTTGCTGGTGTTGTTTTGTTTTATGTAATTTAATAAAAATTACTGATTTTTAATCCCTGGCGGCCAGGCTAATACTAATAGGTGCAAAGTACAATATCCAGAATTCATACCATGCTATTGATTACCTGTCCACGGCAGTCTCGATTCCTCGACACGACATGACCTACATTTCGCAATTCGAGCCGTGATGGAACCTCTACCGAAACTGACACCGGCCAAGGGTGCTCAGTCGATATCCAACAAGGCACCTCCATCGCCCACCTTGGCAAATGTTGTCCGCCGCTTCGCCGTGGACAGCGGCTCAACATTGCTTGCTACGGCGGTAATGACGGTGCTGATCTTCGGCGGATGCTGCTCCAACGTATGTGCTGCATCTCGATAGCTACATCTGCGTCTTGTCCGGCGAATTAACTTTCTGGTTCGTAGGTATACGCGCTAGAAGCAATCATCAAGTAAGCCTCTTCAACCCACGCCAGTTAGCAGTTCCAAATTTTAACGTGTACAGCTTCGAGCCCACAAATGGTATAACTACACGCCCGATTCCATACAAGACTGATTACGCGCATATACTTATCCACGTCGCATAGGAACGCTTATAACTTTTGTTCAATTCCTGTTCATCGCCATCACTGGCTATGTAGCGCAATTCGATATAACGCGTCCACCGTTCTTTTTTGCGCCCAACGTCGTTCCGCTTCGCCGATGGCTCGTCAACATCCTGCTGTTCTTTACCATCAACGTGTTGAACAATCATGCATTTAGCTACAACATATCCGTGCCGGTCCATATCATTTTGCGATCCGGGGGCAGCATAACAACTATGGCTGCAGGCTATTTTTGCGGAAAAACGTATTCACGGATTCAGGTGTTTGCAGTCTTTCTGCTGAGTATCGGCGTCAGTCTGGCCGCCTGGTCAGACTCCAAGGACAAGGTAAACGCTCAAACAGCGACTATTTCTCTTGCTCGTCCTAACTAGTCAAACAGAAAACGAGCGAAGGCAGCGCTGAGCCGCTTTTTAACGTCGGATTCTTGATTATTTTTGTAGCTCAAGTTCTCTCGTCTGTTATGGGCTTGTATACCGAAGCAACATATCGCAAGTATGGGCCACAGTGGAAGGAAAACCTCTTTTATGCCCATATCCTGGCCCTGCCCCTCTTTTTGCCCTTTATGCCATCCATGCGACGCAACTTAATTGAGCTCAGCAAAAGCACTCCTCTTGAGCTAAACATACCATTCGCTTCATCACTGCCACCTACACGAGTTCCATCTCAGCTAGCCTATCTGGCAGTCAACGTGCTGACCCAGTATGCCTGTATTCGTGGCGTAAATCTTCTGGCGGCAAATGCATCGGCGCTCACTGTTACAATAATACTAAGCATTCGAAAACTCATAAGCCTTTTGTTAAGTATTTGGCTCTTTGGCAATACCCTCTCAATCAACACCTTGTTTAGCGCAATTGTGGTGTTTGGAGCCGCAGGTATCTACAGCGTGGCCCCAAAGCCGGCCCCAAAGCCTGCCGTGGCTGAGGAAAAGAAAAAAGTTTGACGTTGGCTATTAAAATTGCTCGCTGTTCAGCTGAATCTTTGGGTGTACAGTGAACAGCGTGCATGCCTTTATAAAGACACAAGAGAGACACAAGAGACGGTATATAGATGAATGGGCCGTTATCATAGAGTCCAGAGTGGCATCTTAGAGCGGGTCTATATAGAACATAAAGTTAGCCTTTAAAAGCTCTGCAGTACCGAGAAATCAAACCCATAGCATCAGAAGTGACCACCAATTGGTGCAAAGTGCCTTCATAGTCTTAATCAGCGCAGGCAACTTCATATCATCTCTACCAGTATCGAATATAGACTCCACGTAGCTCACATTTAAAAACGTTGTTCATTATCCCATCTACCTATTCCCTGATACCATTCAAATCTACCATTGCTTGCAAAGAAGTACACTGCTGGAGTCCATCTTGCAAGCCATGGCCTGTCGCCCATCTCATGCTTAGAGCAAGTAGAGATGCACTAGACCCAATATGTGCAGTCTAATGCCTGGGATAGGCTTAACCCAACTAGTGCTTTGTTTGTGCCTGAAAATACCTTGCTCCGATTCCTTGGTCTAATTCTTCCCGTGTAACCTTAAAACAACCAGTATCGAACTTCTGACTCTAACTGTGCCTCTTTTGGCTTTCTGATTCTCCCACCATTGCTGGAGACTTTATGTACTATGATAATACACTGAAGCCATGACTGGTAAGTAATTACCAGGGATGTGCGCTTGGAATGTTCGGCGAGCTTGGCTGGACTCCATCCATTAGGCTGTATTCTTATCCCACCTAATAAAGCGGGCGTCACATCAGATCTTTTCCCCTCTTATTTTGACGATGAATGGTCCTCGCTCTGCTTGCTTAAACTCCAATAAGCGCTGTTCCTAATCTCTCTCCCTTAGACCACGCATCATACGGTGGCAGCATGTCACTCCCAGTACGTACCAGGGATGAGGGCGACGACGAAGCTATACAGAGCCCGGCTACTACCGGCTTGATCGATCCTGAGGAGCATTCAGAGCCACTCGCGAACCACGAGGAAGCTCTCCAGGATGGAATGCTGCTGCGCGATCTCCCTGAGCGCACGACCTTTTATGATCCAGTGGCAGAGCTTCAGATGACCCAAACGGATGCAAAGCTATTCTATCAGAGGAGCAAGATTGATGCGCGGAGCGGAAATTCTCCCTGGCCGCAGTCAACTCCCTTTGGAAGTCCACAAATTCCTTCAGGCTCATACCCGGCCACCGAGTACGGGCTCGATTCCCTAGTCCTCGACACCGATGGTGATTAGTCAATCCGCCCGCGAAATATACCAAAAGCGGATTGCTAACTAAAGTGCTAGACAAGCCAGAAATCGTAGACACCCCTGCCAGTCTCTTTGGGTCGACAGGCCCGTCTAACGCGTCGTATCTTAAGCCCAATGACCCCGCCAGCCAGGCCTTCAACGATGCAAGACTTGCCAATGAGCCTTCTGTTGGCTTGCCAGGGAACGGTCTTTTTGATACTGAACCTCACATAACAGCTGAGCTCAGTGCTATTGCCAAGCAAATTCATAGAATACTTGACGTGAGACGCAAGTACATCGCTCTTTCGGCTCAGGGGCCAAATGATAACCCTAGAGATGACCCTAACTGGGACATATACCCGCCGCCTCCCGATCCTGCATGGATTCAAAGTCACGGTCATGGCAATGGCGCTGATGAGACTGGGAAGCACGGCGTGGGCTCTTCTGCTAGTACCCAGGAGCGAAAACGGCCAACTCGGAAGAGAAAGCCTGGCCAAGATATTGGAGATGACTTCTGCTTGGAAGATTTGCTCCCCTTGCCAGAGAGTGGCAACATGACTTTTGAGCTCGACAGCGAAGGCATTTATCAGGTTTTTGACAATTCGACCTCCAAAGCCCCCGCTATAAGAGTACCTACTATCCGAGAATTCTATATGGACTTGGAAGAAATTCTCGCAGTTTCGTCCGATGGTCCAAGCAAAAGCTTTGCTTTCCGCCGGCTTCAGTATTTGGAGGGAAAGTTCAATCTCTATGTTCTCCTTAATGAATACCAGGAGACTGCGGACAGCAAAAAGGTACCACATCGAGACTTCTACAATGTTAGAAAGGTGGATACCCACGTTCACCACTCTGCCTGTATGAACCAGAAGCATCTCTTACGATTCATCAAGAGCAAAATGAAGAAGTACCCAAACGAAGTTGTGCTCTTTAGAGATGGAAAGCATCTCACCTTAGCGGAGGTATTTGCCAGTATCAATCTGACAGCGTATGATTTGAGTATAGACACGCTTGACATGCATGTAAGTTGCGGATCATGTAGCCCATACAAACTTCTTAGCACAACAAAATGTTGACCAAACAGGCGCATACCGACTCGTTCCATCGCTTCGACAAATTCAATCTCAAGTACAACCCTATCGGCGAGTCGCGCCTCAGAACAATCTTTCTTAAGACGGACAATTTCATCCATGGACGCTACTTGGCTGAGATTACCAAAGAAGTGATCTCCGACTTGGAGTCCAGCAAATATCAGATGGTGGAGTGGCGTATATCTATCTACGGCAAGTCTATAGATGAATGGGATAAGCTTGCAGCGTGGGTCGTGGATAACAAGCTCTTTTCCCACAACGTTCGCTGGCTGGTCCAGATCCCTCGCCTCTACGACATCTACAAAGCCAGCGGTTTGATGGATACTTTTGAGCAAGTCATCAAGAATGTGTTCCAACCTCTGTTTGAAGTCACAAGAGATCCTTCTTCTCATCCCAAGCTGCATATATTTCTCCAGCGAGTCATTGGCTTCGATAGCGTGGACGACGAAAGCAAAACCGAAAGACGGCTCTTTAGGAAGTTTCCGGTTCCTCGAGCCTGGGATACGAAGCAGAATCCTCCGTACAGCTACTGGATCTACTTCTTATTTGCTAACATGACCTCTTTGAATCACTTCCGAAAGAATCGCGGGTTTAATACGTTCGTTTTACGACCTCATTGCGGAGAAGCAGGCGATAGCGAGCATTTAGCTGTGGCAGCATTGTGCTGCCATAGTATCAGCCACGGGTTGTTACTGCGGAAAGTTCCCTTGCTGCAATACATCTTTTATTTGGATCAAATTGGTATCGCAATGTCGCCATTAAGCAACAACGCCTTGTTCTTGGCCTACGAACGAAATCCGTTCCATCAGTATTTTAGACGAGGCCTTAACGTCTCATTGTCCACGGATGATCCGCTGCAGTTTGCATTTACCAAGGAGCCTTTGATAGAGGAATATGCTGTTGCTGCGCAGATATATAAGCTGAGCCCCGTCGATATGTGCGAGTTGGCAAAGAATTCAGTGAAGCAGAGCGGTTATGAGAAGGCCATTAAGCAGCAGTGGTTGGGTCAAGATTTCGAAAAGCCTGGCAAAGAGGGAAACAAAATGGTGAAGACAAACGTGCCCGATCGCAGAGAAGAGTTTCGATACCATACGCTCGTGCAAGAGAGAGATGTGTAAGCAATCATTGTTTACCCCTATTTCCTGCCCTTTATTTGCATATATACTAACTCAACTCAAAAATTAGCTTGACCCGGTATCTCGCATTTAATGAAATGGTATCAAACAGCATGGCAGCAAGCGTTCAGGGACTAGAGGCGCAGGAAAACAAGAAGCCTATTTCTTCAGTCGCGCATTCAGTCGCACATTCAGTGGCCGAGCATATGGATGCAATTCCAGAAAATGCGCCGTCTATCGAGGCTCATACCGGGGAGCCACATAGTCACGTATCTGGGAACGATCCCATGATGTTTCCTGGAATCCTTGCTAGAGAGCACCGCAATAACAGTTCAAGGAACTTGGCTCAAGGTGGATAGCAGGACTTAATAACGTTTTAAGCATAGGATAGATTAATGAAGCCATAAATAATAAGCAAAAAGGCTGTACAGTAGATACCCACAGTGCTTTAATAGTACACCACTGCATGGTTCTTCGATGCGTGCGCGACAATTTCTTTCAAAAGATTTAATGATATTTCTTCTTAATTATTGCCGTTTTAATGCACTTGAGATTATAGATTTTCTCAAAGAGTTCTGAGTCGCTCAAATTGAGCTTCATGCCACTCATAGCACGAACAATCACAGCATCACCAGCTTCCCCACAGCGCTAGTTGAGCTTCCGCCACTCATTATTACGACCGCCGTACCTCCTCCAAGGCCTTCAAAAAACCTCTACTCTCAACCAACAGTACCCAAACTGCCCTTGTTCCACGCAGCGCAAAAGCAACGCCAAATAAAGTCCCTCTCCAGACGCATTATTACTCATAGCTCATAGAGGCTCGTTTACAAAAGCATCAAGAATGAATCCTCAAACCACCCGCCGCCCGATCCAAAAAATCTCAACGGCCGTTGCTAAATGCACTGTGGAGGTACGTTTACAAAAGCTGCTTGGTGATTTTGCCAATATTGGCCAATACTAACTAAAGACATTGCTCTAAATAGGCGACGGCATACGGGAAATGTATCGTGGCAGACTATAACGACGTGACCAAGGACAAGTGTGCTCGGGAGTTCCTGAGATTAAAAGATTGCTATCTGGTTCGATACTCTCTATTCTTCACCTTTATGAACTTTTTGTCCCTCTTCTCGCCTATGAAACTAACAAAACTCCTTCTTGAATAATAGGCAGCAATGAAGAAAGTGTAATTATGGCACTTAATTAATTGGTTGATTGTTTAATACGTACGATTGTAGTTAGCAGGATTTTTTTTCATTTATTTATTTGTTCATTTATTTAAATCTCACTCTAATTTTGAGTACATTGAGCTCTAATTCTCAGCCTTTTAAAGTTTTACCAGACGGAGCAACAGGATGGCCTGCTGAATCTCTTGCTCTTCTTCCGCAATGAGCTCGCCAGTAGCTCCCTCCTCACGCTTCTCGACAGGCCGTCGAAGAACCTTCTCGAAAGTAGCTGTCTGTGACACCATCACATCTGCCAATCCGAGGTTCTCGGGGTCAGACACAACTTGGTATTCCATCTTGACATCATCAGTGGGCTGCAGGCCAGCCTTCTTGCGCAGACGCTGCACTCGGTTGACAATCTCTCTGGCCAATCCTTCTTGAGCCAGCTCTGGGTATATCTCAGAATCCAAAATGGTTAATAATGCGCCGTCCGTGTTGATTTCCAGCTTCTTGGAGGCCTCGTCCTCCTTTACACTTCTGCGCACAACAAGGTCGCCTTCTTCCAAGGGAATTCCGTCGACAAGGATCTTCTTGTCAATGAGATAGCTCTGGACTTGCTCACTTGTCAAGGTAGGCAAGGCCTTCTTGACTCGAGCCATGTCCTTCTTGAGCTTCTTACCAAGAACAGGCCAATCAGCGGTCACGCTATACTGGACATTGTACTTGGCCTCATCCGAAGTGAGCACCAAATCTCGAACGTTCAATTCTTCAGTGATGTAGGATTCAAGTGACTTAATATCCTCAAGGTACTGGCTGTCATGGTGGATGACAACTAAGGTTCGAAGTGGTGTCTTGAGACCAATGGTTCTGCGCTCACGGGAAACACGAGCCAGCTCGATGACCCGCTGCATTCTTGAAACTCGTCGCTCAACTTCAGCGTCGAATAGCTCTTCCTTGACTTCCGGGAAAGGTAAGAAATGAACACTTCGAGGGTCCTCGGCCTGCAACTCCTTCGGAATGTGCGGAAGGAGCTTCTGATAGATGGTATCGGACAGGAAAGGAGTGAAGGGAGCCAATCCTCTGCACAGAGTGAAGAGGACATCAAACAAAGCGTTAAGCGCATGCAGAGTATCGTTCAGTCCGTTCTCTCCCTTCAACCTGCGTCGGTTGAATCTGATGTACCAGTTGGTCGTGTTATCAATGAGCTCAAGAAGTCGGGGTACCACAGTATATAGTCGATATCCTTAAAGGTGATGTTAGTTCTGGCTTTAGACACTGAGAATTTCGAGGAGTATAGCCTTGCGGCGTCCAATCACATACCTTTCATCTCCTCGTTGACAAATTGCAGCAGACTTTGGCAACTTGCCAGAATCCACTTGTCCATCACATTTGTGTTTGTAGTCTCTAGTCCAACGTTCCACATGTAATCGACGCCCTCAACCTTCTTCAGAAGCGCAACTTGGCCTTCGAAGAACTTGTAGCTGTTCCAAAGTGGCAAAAGTACCTTTTGGACAACTTCTCTCACTCCGCTCTCCTTGAATCGTAGTGGTTCTGCTCGCACGACAGGAGAGTTGATAAGGTAGAGCCGCAGGGCATCCGATCCGAACTTCTGCATCACTAGAGCTGGGTCTGGGTAGTTCTTCAATCGTTTTGACATCTTCTTTCCGTCTTCTGCTAGAACGATACCGTTCACAACACAGTTCTTGAAAGGTGAAGTGCCGAACAAGTGTGTTCCCAGCACCAGTAGAGTATAGAACCAGCCTCGTGTCTGATCAAGACCCTCAGCGATGAAGTCACCAGGGAACGAGTTCTTGAATTTCTCAACATTCTCGAAAGGATAGTGCTGACTAGCATAGGGCATGCTGCCAGACTCGAACCAACAGTCAAAAACTTCCGTCACACGCTTCAGGGTACCCTTACCCTTCTTGCTGGGAATTGTGATGTGGTCAATCTTATCTCGGTGAATGTCGGACAGGTCTCCGGTATAGCCACTGAGCTCCCGGAGTTCCTCGATGCTTCCCACGCAGATGCGCTCTTCCATATCGTCGGAAACCCAGAGCGGAATGGGAGTTCCCCAGTATCGGTTTCTTCCAACATTCCAATCTCTGGCATTTTGAATCCAGCTGGCAAAACGACGGTCCTTGACAAATGATGGAACCCAGTGAGAATCTTCAATATTCTTAAGCATGCTTGGGATAATTTCTGGAATGCGAATGAACCAAGAAGGCACCGCTCTGTAGATGAGGGGAGTGTCGGAACGGGGGCACATAGGGTAAGAGTGGCGAAGCTGAGATTCGACAACCAATCGCCCGGTCTTCTTGAGGTGCTTGATAATGTGCTTGTCGGCCTCCTTGACGTGCATACCAGCGAATTCGGGAACCCGATCAGTAAAGTGTCCAGTTTCGTTGATCGGATCCGGAGGAGGGCGGTTTTCGTTAATGATGCCGTTCTCGATTGCCACGTTGTAATCGTCCTCACCGAAAGCTGGGGCTTGGTGAACAACTCCCACACCGCTGTCCGATGTGACGTAGGTAGCATTCAGGACTCTGAAACCAACATCCTTGAATTCTTCATAGAAATAGTCAAACAATGGCTCATATCTCCACCCAAGCATCTCTGATCCCTTGATTGTGCCAATTTTCTTGAAGTCGGCCTTCTTGGGGTCCTTGTACAGAGTTCCGAGCAAGTTCTCGAGAACGATGTAGGTCTTTCCAGACTTGCCATCCTTGATCTTGAGATATTCGAAATCGGGATGCGCGGCCAGACCAAGGTGCATTGGCAGTGTCCAGGGAGTGGTTGTCCATGCCAAAAGATGAGTGTCCGGGTCATCCAGCAGTGGGAATGATACGACAACCGCTGGATCTGTAACGTCTTGGTAGTTTTGGTTGGCTTCGAAGTTACTCAGGGCAGTCGTCAGCACCGTCGAGTAAGGCATGACTCGGGCACCCTGGTACACCTGCTCTTTGTCGTGGAGCTGCTTGAACACCCACCACAGCGATTCCATGAATTTCGGGTCCATGGTCTGTAACAGTCCATTAGTAAAAGCCCTCGTGGATTTTAAATTCAGAGAGGCAAAAGTTTGAAGATTCTCTGACCTTGTAATCGTTGTCAAAGTCAATCCAGCGTCCGAGGCGCTCAATCGTAGTCCTCCATTCCGCAGCGTAGCGCATGACAATGGCGCGGCACTCCTCGTTGTATTTTGCAATTCCAAGCTTCTCCACAGCAGCCTTTCCAGAGATGCCCAGTTTCTTGTCAATCTCGTGCTCGATAGGCAGTCCATGAGTATCCCATCCAAATCTTCGCTCGACGTGGTAGCCCTTCATGGACCAGTATCGAGGAATGATGTCCTTGATGGTGGATGCCAGCAGATGGCCATAATGAGGAAGACCTGTAGCAAATGGAGGACCATCATAGAAGGTGTAAGGTGGGCGACCAGCAGACAACTCGAGCTTTAGGGTGTGTCAGTCAGAATGCGCTCCAAGCAGTAGAAAATAATTCTATATTGACGTACCTGACGATGGAAGGCGTTGATGGAGCGCCATCGCTCGAGGACAGCCTCTTCTTCCTTGGGAAAATCGATAGACATGATGCTCGTGTCTCTCTCTCTCACCTATAAACAAAGTGGGTGAAGGAGGAAGAGAAATCCGAAAGTCGGCCAAGCGGAAAGGAAGATTCAACACCCCAAGACTCACAAGGTTTGAATTTCGGCCCGGGTGAGTCAAAAGTTCAAATGGAGGGGCTTTGTAACAGCCCCTCATTAATCCTCAGAGGGTAAGTGGGGTGGGTGGTCACTAAAATGCCCTTCCAAAGGCTATAGAGCCTGAGCACTAACACGAGAACAGCAGCATAAGGTAAGCTGCGGAGTCTAAGCCTTATAGAGCACCTGTGCTCGATGCACCTGATAGGCCGAACTCCGGTGCATGCCCTTCGTAACCGCAGAACAGAGGCGCGCTGACGCATCTCAGTTGACATCCCTATTTACAGCTTGTCACCTTGGGCGGAGCGCCCTGGAAACAGAGCAAGCGGATCACGAATCGCGCCTCCGGCAGGGCTTTTAGGCGGCCGATGTGAGACGGAGGGTTATGTCTAGAGGCAACTGTTTAGAAAAATAGAGAGAGAGAGACGACCAGACCCTCGCCAGTTCCCAGCCGTACCACCCCAATCATGTCTTTCTTGTTCGGGAGAGGCAGATCGCGGGCTGCGGCCGATCTCCCTAGGCAAGCCCGAGAGCATATCCTGAAGCTTGAAAGCCCTAACGGGGTCTCCAAGGTACGCGGCAGAATCCTACCACGGCCAAGGCGCTGCTTCTAACGCGATCGCGACCAGGCAGAAGAGCTTGCTCGCGTGCTCAACCAGATGAAGGTCGCTCTCCAAGGCACTCAAGGTACTCTCTCCCTGGAATTGATGACCCCATCTCTTCCATCCCACTTGTCCTCAGCCTAGCCATCTGGGTGCATTAACACTAGCTTAAGAAACTGAGAGCTCACCCGAGCAGATCTATCAGCTCGTCACCGCTTTGATAGACGAGGACCTGCTCCACCTCCTCGCTACCAACCTCTATCGTCTGCCGTTTGAATCGCGAAAGGATACCCAAGTCATCTTCTCCTATGTGTTTCGCTTCCGGCCCGCAGCGGCAGCTCCGAAAAGCGACCCCATCGCCCTATCATACGTGGTATGCAACCGACCACAAGTTCTAGTCGAGCTCTGTCGCGCCTACGACCACAAAGAAAGCGCCACTCCCGCGGGATCGGTCCTTCGAGAGCTTCTCAAAAACGAAGCTGCGGCGGCCATCATCCTATACGACGACGGCGATGAACCGGGATCCAGCTACAAGGGACTCGCCGCCATTGACCGTAACCGACCCCAAAGTGGCCGAGGTGTCTTCTGGAGATTTTTCGACTGGATCAACAAGAGCTCCTTTGAAGTTGCTGCGGATGCCTTTACGACTTTTAGGGTGGGAGATCTCATGCTACAACATACATAAATGCTTTTGAAACGGAATGTTCTAACTGTAAAAATAGGAGCTCTTGACACGACACAAAGATTTGATCCCGAAATACCTCTCCACAAACTTCGACCTCTTCTTTGATAAATACAACAATACTCTGGTGCAGTCAAACAGCTACGTCACCAAACGACAGTCTATCAAACTCCTCGGCGAACTTCTGCTGGACCGGTCCAACTACAGCGTCATGACGGCGTACGTCGACAGCGGCGAGCACCTGAAAATATGCATGAATCTTCTCCGAGACGACAGGAAAATGGTCCAGTACGAAGGATTCCACGTGTTCAAGGTGTTCGTTGCGAATCCGCATAAATCCATCGCCGTTCAAAAGATATTGCTCATGAACCGCGAGAAGCTCTTGACCTTCCTGGCGCACTTCCTCGAGGATCGAACTGATGACGAACAATTCATTGATGAACGAGAATTTTTGATTAAGCAAATTCGTAATATGCCATCGACCCCTGTGGTCTCTCAACGCTCCGTCAGCGCATCATAGATCATCTCGATTCGTTGTAAGAGCGTGCATAATTAGAAGTGTCGTTATTGAGCGTCTTGCTGGCCATCCTTTTTAACAATTTTTTTTTTTTTTTTAATTCTGCTCAGTCCTCAATTTGTATTGGAGTTTATTAATACCGTGGAGTTAAGGGCCACATCAAATTCTCTGCGGGTCAAGCCATGCCATTATGAAAGATAATGTTACAAATTGATTCAGAGTGCAGGCATTAAATTCGCTGGATAAACTCCACACGCCAGGTAGCCTCTTTACCTATATCGTAGCTTTCCGAGCAACAGATCATGACTTGCTGCTGTTACGACTTTCACTTCCCCTCCCCCGTTCTGTTCTTTTCATTTCTCGTCCCACGCGTCTACAATAGCGTCCACTTTCATCTCAAATCATTACACAAAGTTGAAGGCGGAGGGTCTCATCGTTGCCTGGAAAGTAAAACGTTGACACTCTCCCTAGCGTTCTGGCTGTTCCACACGCTGTTGTTCCCGCCCCGCCGCCATTCATCCCCGGCAACGCTTTCAGCATCGCTTGCCGCTTCTCCCATGATAATCTCAAGGTCGCGCTTTTGTGAGCTGAGCCAGCTCTTAACAAAGTTAGCTGGGTCTTCACTCAGCGATGTGAAGAAGGAATGCTTGGCTTTGGACATGGAAATTGCTTGCACAAGCCTTGCCAGCTGCTCATCCAGTGCGGTGACCTGCTTCAATGTGGTTGCATATTGGGGGTTATTCAATATCGGGCGTAAATTGGATTTGGCTGGATCCTCTACCAGTACCTGGACGTCATATACAGTAGGCTGGGGATTTCTGTGGAACTCTTCGTCCACCCGAATTGTATACTGGAGCGATATTGGAGGCAAGGGGCGAAGATGTGGCATAACATATTCACTAAGCATCGGTATGATGCCAGAATCTCGTCCGAGAACCTATAACTATTTAATAATCGCAAGGAGTATGTTGGGAGGAGACACAGATACTAACCTTTTTCAAATACGCATCACATCGAAAGTTGCGCCTTTCTTCATCCTCTTGCAGCCCTGAGAGCCTTATGTACTCCCACAAAGCCATAACAGCCTCGTGTTGCGTCGCTTCGGTCATATCAACTACTTGCGCCAGCTCAGGGCTCAATTGGTATCGCTCAGGTGACTCGTGTCTCTGCAGCTTGACCGTGATGTTGATATTCTCGTCGCCATTACGCTTAAAGGTAAATTCGTCAAAATCGCTATCGGCTGAGGCTGCTTGGTTTTGTGAGCCTTCTTGTCTCCTCCATTCCACCGTGTGTTCAGCACCATTGCGGAACCGGGAGTGGTCAAAATCTACAGAGATGGATTGGAAGAAGTGCGAAAATCGGTGCTTCTTTTGATTCGTCTCTGCGGTGGCGGGCTTGTCCTCTAGCCGATCGCTCTTCGGTTGATCGACCACGCTATCGTCCTCGTCTAAAAGGTAGCCCTCAATCTTCACGCGGTAAGATGCCTCCATAGCCGGAGTAAAGTCAAAAGAATCCACATTGAGACTCTCTCCCTGCCAAATCTGATCTTCGGTAGTGTTGCTGATCCAAATTCGCAGCGTTTTCCGCAACTAAGAAACTGTCAGTTAGACTGCACAAAGTTTAAAACAAGCAGCGAAGAGCGGAACAGGCGCGACCTTTGAGCTTCGTTTTGCGTCATCAAGCACATCCAGTCTCTTTCGCGTTATCGTAGCGTCGATCAGCCGCTCAATCTCTCTCAATTCGACATATCGCTTGACACCGTCGGGATCGATAATACAATCCTCCACGCCATCGGGAATATTCTTGTCTGTCGGCTTGCGGCTCCTTCGCTTTGCCAATTCGCTAGCGTGGGCCTGTGCTTGTTGTTGTTGCGCAATCTGCGCCTGTGTCAGAGGAACAGAAGGATGCGGTCCAGAAGACATCATGGGTCCTGGGCTGGTTAGATAAAATGCGATTCTGGCGTCTAGGCGTGGAAAATCATACCAATCCCTCCCCGCCGCTGGTTTGGAGGATGCGGCGACCGCTGTGGTGCCTGCTGGGCATAAGCGCGGTATTGTGACTGCATTTTGGGCTGAAGTCCAGTGTGACGGGCACTCTTGGACCAAAAGCAAATGCGACTCGCTCACGTTGGCGCAAAGTGATACCGCGTCGTGACGGCGCAATGCGAGTCACGTGCAAGCGCTAATCGTGCCGGCAAACGACCCATCGCTAGCGCGACAGAAGTGCTCTATACCTCATTTCACCGCTTGTAGCTCAGGAAAACCCAAGTCCCTGGAACAACCCGCTGCATCAAAATCCAAGTCGCAGCAAAACTGAGAGCCACCAGATAGATTCATGGAGTCGCACAGAGCCTCTCCATCCCTCTTTCTTTTATTGTCCTTTCTTTTTCTATTTTTTTTCTCCCCCTTTTTCTCCCTTTCTTTGTCTTTGTTTGCTTTTTTTTCTTTTCTCTTTTCTTTTGCGTGGATTTCATGAGATGGTAACTTCAATTGCGAACATACTTCAGTCGTCGGATTTTGAAAACGACATCCCTTCATATGCTTACTTAGTGACAATGTTGCATATATTGTAAACGCTTAATAGAAGACAAACTATGATTGTTCAATATCAAACATAGCACTGAATTCCATTGCTTTGCACGTTGAAAATGTTCGCGAAAATAATAAGTGGGAAAAGCATGGTAGTCTATTCTAGATCCTACATGTCTCCTTATATACTGCTCGTAATATTTATGTACATATTCATAAAAATCAAAGGGCAACTATTTACTCAAAAATAACGCTCCCTGCATAATCGTTTCGCATAAGGTGTGTGAAATGTTGGTACAACCATAGATGAAGTAAAAAAAAAAAAAAAAAACAAGAAGACAAAAGATCTCTAGTTGAGGCCGTTTCGGATGTTGTCATACTGGGAGTTGGGGTAGCTCAGCAAGTTCTGAGTGGAGTCCAGGCTTCCCAGGGCTCTGTGGCTGGTTCCGATCAAGGAGTCAGAGCCAGTCTTGTCAGCAGAAGCCTCCCAGAACATGCTACCTCCCAGGCCGTGGTTCTTGAGGTACGAGACCTTGGTGTTGATCATGTCAGGGGTATCGAAAGAGATGAGCTCCTTGCTGCTGGGGTCATAGCTGTAGTATGCCTGTGCGACAGAGTCGTACTGGACTGTAGCGCCAGCCTTAGGGAGAACCTTGTAGTCCCAGATACCGTTCTCCCAGCTTCCAGATCCAATTCCACTGTAGGTCTGGCCAATGCCGCCGGTGCTCTCGAAAGATCGTCCATAGATGGGCATGCCAAGAACGATCTTGCTCGCGGGAACACCTCCCTTGATATAGTCCTTGATAGCTTGATCGGTGTTGTACGGCGAGGAGTTGGGGTTGGACGGGTTAGCAAACAGGTTGGCATCGTGTCCAGAGTAGTTGCTCCAAGAACCAGCATAGTCATAGGCCATGAGGTTGACATAGTCGAGGACTTGGCCAAGGTCGGACATGTGCAGGAAAGAGTAGTGCTCAGGGCCGGCGGGGGCAGCGATGGAGAGGAGGAAATGATAGCCCGGAGCGTATTGCGCAGCATAGGCATCCAGCTCAGATCGGATCTCCTTGAGCAGAAGAACCATGTTGGTGGCCTGGGTGTCATCGGAAGGGTACTCCCAGTCGATGTCGATACCATCGAAACCCCAGTCCTTCATGAAGGTGATGGCAGTCTTGGCAAAGTTCTTGCGGTTGGCATCGGTGCTTGCTGCAGAAGGGAAGTTGGTGGACCAGGTCCAGCCACCGATAGAAAGCATAACCTTCAAGTTGCGGTTGGCCTTCTTCAGCTTGAACAGCTGCTTCACACAGCCGTACGCATTGTTGCCGACGTCATTCCAGGCTGTTGCAGGCGTTAGTATACCTGCAGAGCTCAAAATTAGGAGAACAAAGGAGTAGGGCAATCATACAATCGTCGGAATAGTGCTTTTGATAATCGGCGTAGGCATCTCCAGACACGCTATAGGTGAGAAGATTAGCAACTGACTATGAAAATTAGACGATCTTGACCCTTTGTCTTTCAAAACTTACACAGTGCCGTCTGCTTGGAAGTTCATGAACGAGTAGATAACATGAGTGATGTCCGACGCAACCAGGTCCTGAGGCTGGAAGTTGCGGCCGTAGATACCCCTTTAATCACCAATGGTTAGCCTGGTTCTCATGACTCTAAAGTGTAGCTTCACTCACCAGTTGGTGAAGTAGACGGCGTTTGCATATCCACTGGCTCTTTTCTCAATAGAGACGTCCTTCGCAGCTACGGGAGATGCAGAGGTGAGAGTGGCCTGCAGCGCAGCAAGCAAGGCCACGGATTTTCCGAGGAAACCCAACATGGTGAAGTAGGTATTTGAGATTCAGCAGAGGTTGTCAAGAGATGCTTTGAAAGGAAGAAGCTGCTGCTAAATGGAGCTCTTCAAGTTGCTGCTGCTGGATGGAATTTTCATCCGAAGTGCCAGAAGGACATGCAGCATATTTATAAGTCAATGTGGACCCTCCTATTGTTCAACGAAATCTGAGGTTGACTTATAAGCTTCCTTTTCGGGTTCTTAGCACGAGTAGGTATGTAACCCATGCTTTGCCAACATGGTCAATCGCAACGTTATGCTCACTTCTGCTTTAGAATAGTGTCATCGCGCAGGAGCTTGTGGCCCCTGTCCCGTGCCCAAGGCTCGGCGGCTGTCGACTCGTAGAATTCCTAAGTTCCCCAGATTCAGAAGATAAGCATATCCAGGGCATGCCCCGGCGCAATATTACTGAACTATGCCGCACCTCGCCAAGTCTAGCAACGTTGCTGGTGGTGGCATTTCTCCGATATGCTTATACTGTAGTAGAGGATCAGACTTTCCGGGGGAAAGGGAATGTCTCAGGGGCCCAGATCCATGCGCGAAGCGAAGCGCCAGGGCATTCCAAGAAGTCACAGCCTGGGAAAGGCTGCCCATGCGCCTGATCTGCTGCCAGCTGCAGATGCCGATTGCCTTGCCTTGCCTATGCACCTGGTGATGCGCCTCGCCGGCGCCATGATGTGCGTCTTCGCATAGGGTTCATCGCGATTTGCGCGCACAACGAGAACCCCCAAGATTGACTCGCCTACAACGTGGTATTCTGGCCTTTGATACTCGTCGCTGCACATTCCGCCGGTCCGTTATCCTCTCAAGCGTGAGCGTGAGCGTGATCCATCGGCCATGGGCCCACCGTCGAGATACTGCAAGTACAAGCAGATGAGGTTCATCCAAGCCGCGCCAGGACGCCGCCAGTTTTCCTTTTTGGGCAGGAGATAAAAGGTCACTGGGAGACCTGCCTGGATAAGGCCCGAGGCTAAGGAACCACCCCTGCCGCAGGTTCCCACTCTATATCGAGGCAGTCTATAGGCTTACGTGAGTAGCCTCATCAAAGGTGCTGTTGTTGCTATACCCCGGAGAGGAAGCAGCCGATGCAGCTACGTGGGGGAGGCATCAGGGCGGGCGCCTGCGAAGTAGAGGGAAGGGCTCTGGGTCGTAGCCAACGAGAACTTCTCACAGCAGCCCCATGGGGGGCTCTGCAGGAGCGTAGAGACAGCGCCTGGAGCATCTTTGTGAATAGCTACCTACCTAGGTATGGAAGTAGGCGCCTTAACAAAAAGGCATTTGAGCGGCATTTCGCGACATTGCCGGGCCCAGATGCGGCACTATGCCTCAGTAGTTATATGCCCAAACCGCTTAGACGTAGTGCGATCCTTTTACTACTAGCTAGGTACTTGTTTTTATGCCGATATACTGCCTTGCAACAAGCTTCGTGGCCCTGGGAAATCAATATTCAGGATGGCCTCAGGAAGCTTTTACAGGAAGCCCAGCAAACGTATTATGGTGGGGGGAGTGAAACAGCACCTGGTCCTTTTTAGCTGTCAAGTCCTGGCAAGCGCCGGTATGGGAATGGGGGAAGCACAGAGGATGACCCCGCCTAAAGGGGCCGAAATAGCTACGTGATTTAACTGACAAGCGGTAGTCTGGCTAAAATGCTGTTACCTACCAAAAGGGGAATCGTCATCGCCAAAGGAGCTGCTTGCTTGCGCCAGGCGGAAGTATAAGTGGCGGCCGGCGCGAATTGAAATGCGATATAAGCTAGTAATTAAGGTAAACATTATGCTCTTACACGTTAATACAGCCGTCAAGTGATGGGCTAAATAGCCGTCATGCAACCCTGCAGTCACCACGCGGCCCTAGCAGTTAACCCGTTGCTCAGTTTCTGAGCAAGTTACTTGGTTAGGTAGGTATACAGCCTACATATCAGGTAGTAGCAGTTGTGATGGTGGCGGTGATGGTGGTGGTGGTGGCACTATCGCTGCCATGCCACCTGTTGCTATCTATTCTCGATAGATAGTCATATCAGGTAGTTGATCGAATCACAGCCTCTCTGTTCGTAGAGTCCACGGTATAGCCAGTCCACGGTGTTTTTATATGGCAACCTAACTATACCACTGTCTGAGCAGTAGATGGCGGAACTGAATACTACCCACCTAGTGACAAGCAGTTATCAGTCTACCAAAGTTGCCAAGGTTTCTCTCTACCTGGATACCTTGGTGGCAGTAAGAGGTAATAATACTACTGTGATTCAGGTAATAAGCACGCCAACCAATGTATGTTCTCACACGTACTGGCCTTAAAAAGCCTTATACACGTGCGTGTATCCATCTGCAGCCACTTACCTTCCCGTTCTCAGCTAGCATAGGTAAGCTAGCATAAACCACCATACACTAACATGGCAAGCATATCCCTACAACACCGAGATTATATCTCAAAGGAAAGCGCTTGTGCGGCAGTCGTCAACAACAAGATCGAGCAACAGCACATGTGATGCAACATTGGCTGTCAAAGCAGGCAAGAAGAGCATACACCATGCCTAAGTCTATCTTGCCAGCAACAACCATGATTCTCCTTGGCCGTCAGGCTTCTCTCCCTCTCCCTATAATCATTCCCCCACCAAGTATCAAGGTAAGGTATCTGCGGCTCTCGTGGCTGCAATGTTGAATTAGCTGATGGTCGGCTGAGCATCACACAGCCTTGTATCATTACGGAATTAACTGCTAGAGTTCAGTGAGCTAGTATCTCGCTGCCGAGGGCATTCGCAACAATCATTTCCATGCATCGTCAATTAGGCAACAGCATTTACACAAGCCCGCCTTCGCCTAGCTAGAGTGATTCAAGGACTGCAGTGAGTGGGCCAATCGGCAGTGCTTGGCTCAGGCCATGACTTCTTCATCGGTCCTCGAGTTAATGACGAATAAGGCGGTCTATACTCGGCATGAAGGGCAGAGTCCAACAAATGTTACCTGCCTATTTCCCAGATCTGACTCGGGATATGGATCAATAGATGGAGGTTCTGCAGACTCGCCAATCTCGCCACGCTACTTTAGGGGCAGTTCTGTTTCACATAATGATGAGCATGAAATTGGATCACACCATGGCCCAGGAACATCAGCTGAGAGATCCGAGGAAGAGGTGCCATGCGCTACGCCAGAGCAACTACCGAAGCTATCTCAGGCCTTGCGCTCAGGCCTAGCACTTCATAGGCCATTCCTTGCGTGGAAGCCGCAGCAGTTGAATCTGGCGCCCAATAGCAAAGATGCCACGAGCACGTTCCCCTTTCGACTGAAATGTGGCAGTGGAGGCCTTCGTACACCAGACAGATTTGTCCCTCGGCGTGACAGCGATGAGCCCAGCAAGCAGGTATACCAGACAACAAAGCCTTTCCAGGACCTCTCGCCAACCGAGAAGTTGCTGAGGAGAAAGAGGGCCCCTTTGGCTCCATCCTCAACGCCACCACGCCCTCAGCGCTCTGAAGCACGTGTCTCTGACGAAACTCGCGCAGCATTGGCTGGTCAGCCCCAAGGTCAAGGTCTGTCCGGCTCCCTAAAAAGGGGCGGCGAAGGTAGAGCTATGGAGGCTGGTTTGCTAATCGAGATTGATAGCGAGGAGCCCTTCTTCACTCATCTTCTCGACCACAAGACAGCCAAGCCAAGGAAATGTATGGATCGTAGGCGGCCTGGCTCCTGGGACAGAGACGGTGGAAATAGATCGTAACCATCGTCGACTAGCCCAAAGTAGCTCATCGGCTCGTCTCTTCACTATGTCTGTGAACACAACGAGACCCAGCCGTCGTGATGATGATTCGCATCGCTACCACGGTCGCGTTGCATCTGCGCTAAAGATTGACCGCATTCGCCGTGTACTGGACTTTACCTGCTGCGAGCCTGCTGCTCCTGGTTCTCTCATTCGCACAATGTCAATGTTAGCAGATCCGGAGCATGCTTCGTGGGCAAACGCTGAGAATGACAACAATCTATATGAATCTCCCCGTGAGGCCATATTTGCAGTGGTCATACCAATCAAGATAGAAATTACTAACTGTTAGTACCCAGGGAACTACAGCCCGTTGCCCCGTCGGTCTCTTCCTGCGACTCCTTTCCGGTAATAGATATTCTACGATATCTTATAAGTCAAGCGGCTGATGCTAATACATGAAAGGGTACTCGACGCTCCGCACCTGCGCGATGATTTTTACTGCTCCGTTTTGGCATATTCGCCAGTCTGTCAAAAGCTCGCAGTCGGCCTCGGAAATGTATTATATGTCTGGTCTGAAGGGACTGGGCCTCGGCCCATGCATGGATCTCTTTCGCATAGCGTATGGCTGACATCAGTGTCCTTCTCCTCGACCCAAGGGGGGAAATGCATCCTAGCTATTGGACGCTCAGACGGATCCTTGGTGCTCAAGTCGATATATGATGGTCTCCCTCGCTTCCAGGTACAACAGCCTTTTCCAATATCTTGCGTGAGTTGGCGTCCGACAAACGCCATGAGGCGTTCTAGAAACCCATTCAACCCCGGTATGACCGTGCAGACTGAAGACCTGATTGTCGGCGACGATACCGGCGTGATATACTACTATGTAGTAGAGTGGCCGATGGGCTGGGAGGTTGCGCGAGATACCTGGCCTGTCACAATTTATCTCATTGCCAAAGTTTCTCTTCACAGCCAGCAGATATGCGGCCTGGCCTGGTCACCAAACGGGAAACTTTTTGCCTCTGGAGGAAACGATAACTTATGCTGCCTTTTTGATACAGACAGCGTGCTTGTCGAAAAACAAGAATCCGTCCCAAACAGCTCGCGGTGGCTGGGGTGGCATTTGGCAACGGAAGGCAATAAAGCGAGATTTGTTGACCAGACGAGAGGCTGTACATCGTCCCCAGAACAATCGTTCAAGCGAAATAATGCTATTGACTAGGAGGATACGGTCGACGTACGCCCTGCAAGACCATTGTCCAACCCCATTCGGAGGCTGGGGCCCGGATCAGAGAAGCATCGTTGGATACACAAAGCTGCAGTCAAGGCCATTGCATTTTGCCCTTGGCGCGAAGGACTGGTTGCAACGGGTGGTGGGTCTAATAATAAATGCATCCACTTCTTCCATACAACTTCAGGCTCAGCTTTAGCTTCCATTGCAGTTTCAGCCCAGGTGACGGCTCTTATCTGGTCATCGACGAGGCGTGAGATTGCTGCTACCTTTGGATATACAGAGCCAGAGCATCCGTACCGCATTGCCATTTTCAGCTGGCCAGAATGCAAGCAGGTCGCAGCGATCCCATGGGAGGGAGAACTTCGCGCGTTGTACGCCATCTCTTATCCCAGATACTTTGTAAAGTCAAACACAGTCCACCCCGATCGAAAATCTCGCGAGGGATGCATAGTTGTTGCTTCGAGCGACAAGAGTGTCAAGTTCCATGAAATCTGGTGTAACGAAGGGAAGATCGTGGGAAGAGAAAGGGGGATGCTGGGGGGCAGTGACATTCTCGAAAGTCTCGAGGGTATTGACAAAGAAGGAGATGTGATCCGGTAACATGCCTTTGCTTTGCTAGATATTGAATGCGAAACAGGCTCACCATGAAGCGAATTCTAGATTGCAAGAACAGGAACCATTATCATACCTATTTATATAGTACTAGTGTGAGAATTGAATTCCTCTCTGAATGGGAAGCAAGAATCCGATATTGGTAATTATTATGTGAGTAATCAGTAATCTATGGGATTAGTGTGTGTACCATAGCAAAAGCAACCCGAGTATCACACCAAAGCATGTAACGATTCAGGACCAACAAATTTCTTCAACGCCAAGCCAACGCCAACGCCAATATGTATGATACTCCAGCAGTGACATATCGAAATAAGATCATTTCAAGATGGCGATTAGCAGCACAAGAATCACAATGAGAGCGAAAATAATCGCCAATTGCTTGTTATCCGAAGCGCTTTTCGCAACTCTTCCCAGAGCCTTCTTGGCTCGGTTTAATCGGCTGGAGTGGCGATCAGTAGCTTCGTCAACCTCTTCCAAAATGGCCATGTGGCTTTCTAACTCATCACCAATTCGCATACTGAGTTCCCGCTGCCGCCCTATGGACTCTCCTAGGCGATCAAGGTGATCATCTTGCTCTTGCATAATCTGTGAATGATATGCGTGTATTTGTTGATTGGATAATCCAGCAGCATGGTCACTGTATCCGAGAGAATCGGAAGAGGCGTTCGGATCATCGCGGTAGCGGCCGAATAGTTCCTGCGTTGGTGAAGGGGGGTTTTCGCTGAATCGTACGGATTTGGGTTTACGAGCAGATCGGTTGGCGGATGACGAGAGTTCATCTGCTTCTTCGCCAGGTTCTTGAGACGATGAGCCGGCAAGCGAATGGTACTGAGATATTAACTCGTCATACTGTTTATGCAGTCCCGGAAGAGACTCAGTAATTGCTTGGGAGGCCCTGGTGAGGAATTAGTAAGAAAGAGAAGATAAGCAGCAAGTATCGCAATCTTGTAGATGGGTGTTGATGTGGCTGAAAGGAAAGACAAACACTTCATCGCCAGCCTCTTGGAGGCGAGCGCTCTCTTGTTCTAGCGAAGCAATGCCATTCCGCAGCTGGTCGAACGAGCGCGAGACGTCGCTATTGTGGGAGTTGTCGTCGGGATCGAGATTTTGAGCACGCTGCCACTCGAGCAGCGACAGCTTTATGTGATCAGCTAATAAAAAGAGCTGCGACGGGTTAGACATTTTGCGAATGTTCCAGAGGGCTATACAAAAGGAATTGAGCAGAACCCTTGGAGGTGTGCACTCCGCACAGAGTGTCGCTGCTAGGCTATACAAGAGTACTTGCGGCGTCCGTTTAAGGTTAGTCCGGCCTCGGCCTGGGGACGCAGAGGTGCCTACGCTAAATGAGTGCCCGTCTTCAGAAGACGCAGTTGCGCCTTGCTCATAGCTAAGTGCGCTAAGCTCCGCTGCTAATTTACCACCACGTCATTTGGCCTCACTTATACAAGCTTCAACATTATCATGCTTGTCGCTATATCACCCCTCGAGCTTCAATCTGGACAACCTTCCGCAGGCCTGCTGGACCTCCGTTTTCCAGTAGCATGAGCGTCGTCCTGCCGGGTAAGCCGCAGTCGAGACTTCAAGGTCTGGCTATTGGTTATTGGAACAACCTACATCTGAATGTAAGGCCACCGTCGTCTGCAACGCGCGAAGCAGACTTTGGATTAGCTCTAGCAAACGCTGACAGAATCATGTAGGCATACATCACTGGAAATGCATTTGCCATCCTTGACGGACTACAAACCATCATCCAAACCATATACGACGAAAATGACGAACCTCTACAGGCAATAGCCATCGACGAGTTGACGGGCAAGATCGCTACGAGCACAGCAACGCAAGTTCGAGTCTACAAGCCGCTTGAAGGGCTACAGGAGGATGCTTTAAAGGTCGCTTCGCCCAGGTCGTTCCCAGCTTTTGTGATTATTTGAGCTCACATGTTAGTAGTGGGCGCTACAAATTACTTTTGACATCCCTCGCGACGACTCAGAAATAGCATGCGCATTGTCTTGGGGTAGCTCGGAGGAGCTCCTAGTTGCTGGCAATTATTTGTCTCTATTTTCTACAGGGGAGCATCCGGGCCGATCGTGGGAACAATTGCTTCCCAGCCCTGCCAAGATAGCCACGCTTTCATACGACTCGGCTTACATTGCATCAGTCGGGCATCATGATTACTTGGCCAAGGTCTGGCGCCGTTTAACTTATGGCTCCGACGATGTTCGATTTGACGTGGCCTACCTTCCCCACCCAGATGTCGTTACAAGCCTCCGATGGCGCAAACCGTTTCACGTCGAGCAAGCGACGGGCAACGTTTTGTATACGAGTTGCCTGGATGGTTACATGCGTGTGTGGATTCCAGTAGACACGCTACAAGGTTGGCAATGGCATCTCTGGGGTAAAATCGACATTACTGAGTCAATACCGAACGGCACCTCTCAGCAGGAACCATGGCTGGCCTGTATCATCGACGGGCGAGATTTCACTGCTTCCGTGGAGAGAGCCATCGAGCAACGAATGGCAGATGATAGCAGTACCGATGACGTAGCGCTAGACCATTTGGTAGCTATTGCAAATCGAAGCCCCGAGATATGTCTTGCCATGAACCGATCTGGGTTATTGACGGCTTGGGCTCTGGAAAATATTGGTAGCACCTCGACGGACGACCGCCAAATTTTCAATATTGCTCAAACAACATCACCAGGGTTAGAGAATCTTTCTAGCCTTTTACACCCGGATGATATATCGCACGTACAGATTGAGACGTACTGCAATCGTAAAACTGGACAGCTGCGAATACTGCTTCACATTTTCGACGGCAGGATAGCCATTTTTGAATGCAGTGCAGCAGATTTGTTTGATCCCACGGCCAATGATAAGCGATTGCTACTCCATTCAGTGTGGTCCGGGCATTCTGCCTCGATCAGGAAAATAGTACGCAATTTTAGCGGCCGAGCTGTGGTGTCGAGAACAAGGGATGGCGAGACCATTGTTTGGGAACATTCGCCCACGAAGCCAGTTGGATCCTCACACGGCCCTCTTGAATTTAGTCGCCGGAGCATCATCCCGGAGACTGAACATATCCATCGCATTTGCGTCCTTCGTGGGGGTCGGTTCGTTGTTTTCCTCAGAAAAACTGTCGTCTCGCTCTGGGACTGCCGACGTGAAGAAGGGGTCGGCCTTGCTCATACTACGTATGAGGCACCGGGAGTTCCTCTTTGTCTCATTATTTTGCCCAAGCCACAGGATACAGACTACAGGACCGCGCATATTGCCATGATAACGTCCAAAGGACGTGGGATTGTGTGGGAGCTCAGACTTCCCAACTACGCCCAGGATTCGGCAAGTACTTTGGACGTCGGTATCACAGAATTTAGCCAGGTCAACCTCAAATCTGTTGACGATTTGAAGTATGTCCTCCCTGTTGATCCTGCTGGCTCTGGACCTGTATCGTCTGGCTTTCTGGATATTTTTGCCCGTGATATTGCCATATCCTGTACGCAAACCGGCCGAATCGACCTCTGGACAGCTCGCGTCGATTCAGAACGCAGAAAAGTTGATTGGCTATCAACATGTAGTACTGAGACGGGATTTTCAGATCCATCACTAGCTAGCGGTAGCATGCTCAAAAAGGCTGCAATAGTAAGGTCGGATGGATCGAGGCTTGCCATATGGGATGTTGGTGGAGCTCGTCTTGAATTTGACCAGCACTATCAGCTACAAGATTCCATCCAAGACCTGGATTGGACGTCAACTCCCGATGCTCAATCCATATTAGCGGTTGGTTTCCAATATCGTGTTCTCCTCTTGTCACAAATGAGATTCGATTATCTAAACAAGGGCGCTGCCTGGATACCAATTCGCGAGATAAGCATTCGTGAACTGACGCCCCATCCAATCGGAGATTCAACTTGGCTAGATAATGGCTATTTGCTCATTGGGGCCGGCAATCAGCTGTTTGTCCACGACCGACGTGTTAGTGCCGTAGAGTCCCGTACTACTGACCTTCGACTGCCTCACCTTCAAGACGGTACATGGGATCTCTTTGAAGCAGTACAGAGATTCAACGGGCCCCTCCCCGTTTTTCACCCTCAGTTTCTAAGCCAATGCATCCTCGCAGGAAGGAGTGAACTTGTGCGACGAATCCTCGTGGAACTTCATAAAACATTGAAATTCCTCGTGCCAGGAGAATCTGTGGATAACTACCTTGGTATAGAGTTGGAGGAATTTTATCAACCAACTGCTGTATGAATAGCTATTATTCGTCTATAAAGCCCCATCCGCTAACCGAATACCTAGCAAAATATCAACCGAGCACTTCACACAGGTTTTGATTTTTCAGACAAGCCCGTCGACGGAGAAGATACCGAAGTCTTTACTGAAGAAACTGCTACATCCATTAACGAGAGGCTTACCCGACTGGGCGTTCCCCAGCTCTCTGGTCATGAGCAGATTCAGCTCGTCGATATGATCGAATGCGTAGCATTAGTTGAGCGAGAGCGCCGATCCATAGACGAGAACGGGGCTCGCTTTATGCTCTTCTTCCGGCAACACGCACTTCGCAAAGGACGCACAAATGAGATACAGCTTTCTTGGAGAGAGATCAACTGGGCATACCACTCTCAAAGTCAAGATATTCTGGCTGATTTTGTGACTCGACAGAATCATAATGTTATGCTATGGGAGCACGCTCGCGAGAGCGGGATCTTTATGTGGCTTACTGACACACAACACTTGGTTTGTAGACCGGCTTGAAGAGAATGAACAAAACAAAATTACTAACCTTTGGATAGCAACGGCAATTTGAAGCGGTTGCCAGAAACGAATATACGAAGGATGAGAATAGAAATCCAGTAAACTGTAGCTTATTCTACATTGCGCTTCGCAAGAAAACGGTACTCCAGGGTCTTTGGCGTATGGCTGGCGGTGACAAAGAACAAATCACTACTCAACGGTTCTTGGCTCATGACTTTGAAGAGCCAAGGTGGCGTACTGCAGCATTGAAAAACGCATATGCTCTTCTTAGCAAGCGACGATTCAGTATGTTGAATTCATTGAAGTCCTACTTAAAACGTAATGCTAATTTCAGCAAATTATAGAGTACGCAGCAGCTTTCTTTCTGTTAGCTGACCGGCTGGAAGATGCTGTCGAAGTCTGTCTCCGCCAGTTGAAAGATTTACAGCTAGCCATTGCGATTATTCGCGTTTATGAGGGCAATGACGGCCCTGTGCTACGAAAAGTGCTACGGGAAGAAGTCCTCACAGTGGCATCACACGAGGGCAATCGCTGGCTTGCATCTTGGGCCTTCTGGATGCTGGGCAGAAAAGACATGGCTGTGAGGGCGCTAGCTGTGAGTATCACCGGCTTTGGATTTCCTACCTTGAAAACCATAACATTATGAAAATTATACTAATGGATATACCAGACTCCCATATACACTCTCCTTGAAACGCCTTCCTCGCCAGATTTAAAATCCCGGTCGTTCTTGGCCGACGACCCTGCTCTGGTCGTCCTCTATTCCCAGCTGCGGCAGCAAACACTGCAGACGCTGCGAGGCGCATCCAAAGTATCGCCCAAAGTCGAATGGGAATTTGTTCTTCATAGCGCAAAGCTCTATGACCGCATGGGCTGCGATCTCCTTGGTCTGAGTTTAGGTACACATTCTCGAGCTTCTTTTCTTTTCTTTTCTTTTCTTTCTTTCTTTCTTTCTTTCTTTCTTTCTTTCTTTTTCTTTTTGCAAATGAACACAGAAATTAACATGAATATTCTTCATAGTTCGCACATGGGAATTCCAGAAACAGACAAGGCCTAGAATAGGGGGCGATATGAACCCATTGGCGCTCCTGAGGCGAAGAAGCTCGCTAGTTGTCAACGACCTTCACACGTCGGAGTTACACGCCAAGATATTGGCCGAGCCGGAACAGAACAAGCACCCTGCGGCGCCACCTTCGACCTTTCACGAACCAGATGCGGCGTCATTGCTTGATAGTTTTGGTTTATAGAGTAGTGGACCGCATACCCTGTATATATGATAAACGTTCTGACGCACTGACATGTTTCTGCGTAATGGAGTCACGGCCCGTGTTTAATTTGCGCATTCATTCTTTTCAGAAAAAAAGTTGGTATGCCAAATATGTGATTGGTATTCATAAGTCCTAAGCTGGTCTTTCTCATTCATCCCTCTCATGTTGAACAATCTGCGTTGCCTCGTCGCCCTTATATATGATAACAGTATTAATGAAGCCAGTAAGCCTCCTCGTGGTAAAATTGCAAGACTAGTCACCGTAGTCATCTTCATCTCCTCCCTTGAGATTCGCATCCTTTCTAATCGGTATCTTAATACCTTGCGCAGCAAAAGCTTTGCTCAACGGCGTACTCTCGCAAACCCCGGGAAATTTCTTGGCAGAGTAAACATTAAACACTTCGCTGAAGCAGGACGCCAGTATGGGAGCCCTTCCAGTATTTACTCTTGAGCCATTTTGCGGCATTCCCCCGCGTGCGGCAACGTTGACGAAAGAGAATCTTAAGCTGTCCAGATAATAAGCATGTCTACTTGCACGGATGATTAGAAACGACTCACCGGAATGGGCCCTCTGTTCGGACACTGAGATCCTGCAAGACAAACCAAATGCCTATGCGCTCCTCTGTATCAGCCAGTCGAAAAGCGCTTGCGGCTAAGCTTCCGATGAGGTTTCGTGTGAACATGCCTTGGGGCTGCCCACCCACCACGGCCATTCTCGTCAGGGAGGTCGAATCTGGCAGATATCCTCTGAATGATGTAACGCTCGCCTGTGCTCCAGCGTCTGAGCGGAAAGGCTGGGACTGGTGTTGTGGGAAATACTGCTGTGGTGGGCCATATGAGCCGCCAGGGGGGTATGTTGAAGAAGCTATGATTTCCAATGACATTGATTAGCCTTGGCCACTTCACGGAAGATATTTAGTAATTCTGTTACTACCTTGCGTATAATTAGGTTGAGGCTGATAATCCGAAGCGTAGCTTCCATTCTGTGGCGGAGGGTAAGCCGCGTCCCGGCTCGGGGGAAGGCTGCTTTGTCCATAGGCTGACTGCGGGCTCTCGCCGATATATGCATATGGTGCTGTAGAGGAGATTGACGGGCTGTTGGTGGACGAGCGAACAAGGTTGACTTCTCGTGTGCCGTCTTCGCTCCAAAGATCGACGTTTAGCACAAACATTGAAAAATCGATGTCACTGTTGGCGGATTAGTATTGTTGATCCAATACAGTACCAAGCACATTCAATCGCGCCAAGCCACACGTACTTGCTGTCTATCTCTTTTCCCGTTGCTATATCAGTGATGACAAGCCGCACGCAGGGAGGTGGTGTTATTGGTCGTCGGTCCTGCAGAGCCATTCGTCCATTAGTGGTCTGTTAACATTGCAGTTGGTTTTTTTGGAAGGGGAAAGACAACCTTATCTCCAAAGCCGCACATGCGGGCTCGTCGAGGTTGTTGGGCAACATCAAGGCTTGAAAACTAAGTTAGCTTGATCCAGCCACTGAGGATGATGACGGTTTAGAGGCAACCAACTGATATCTGCGGCCTGTCGCCTCATCTACTTTTGAAAAGGGAATCAGCATGTTCGCCGTCCCCATTTGCTGCGCTTCAGAATGAATCAAAGTGCTGGCCGGCATGCTTGTGAAGAGGTCGTGAGGCCTATGCGGGTGATCAAGGAGACGTTGAGACTGGTCCTTGTGTTCGCTAACATAATGTTGTTGACTCGGGTGACTGGGTTCGGATGGATCTGGCCGCGGCGGCAAGGCATTGTGCTGGACATGCTGTGAGTGAGGCGGCGGTGGTGGATGCGTGTCGTAGGGAGCTTGCAGAGGAGGCAGCTGCTGTTCTCGGTCTAGATGCGGCGGCTGGTGATACGGATAGTGGTGAGGCTGAGGATGAAGGTGTGGTGGAGGAGCCTGGCTCTGGATCGGAGACTGGGCAGCACTGTGTGGATGACGCAGTGACGCCTGCGGCTGGTGATGATGATAGAGATGATCTAGAGCCGCCGAATTGGAAGCCGAACTTGGCGGTGCGATAGGAGGCATTGCCAGCGTCGGGCCATGGCCGCCGATGGGCACCTGCCGGGGCGCATCGGAGCCATAAGTGGAATTCATGATTTCACGGCGTCCAAGTCGGATGGTCCAGCATCGGTGGAGATCGCTGGATGAAGTGACAGACAGAGCCTCCAAGTCCGGTAGGGGTGCAGGACTCTAGTGCGTTGCCTAGGCTATAAGCGGGATAGCGAGCCCGACGGAGATGATCCCCAGGTGGCCTCGCTATGATGGATGTGATACTGTAGAGATGGGAAAAAGATTTAGTGGGAACTTGGCCCGCCGGGTCTTATAAAGGTGCCGCTAGTGATAATACTTCGAGGTATTCTGTATTACATAAGACGGCGCTGCTGCAGTCTGAATAATACTAGACAGGCTTATATAAGAAAGTAATATATAAGCGGCGAGGATTCAGTTTCATGTACTGTATTTTATTTATCCGTTGACTATGCAGAAGATTGTTCGACAATAGCTACGATTTGGGAAACAATATCTAGCTATTTAATATAATAATATGACTCGATTTCAATTCTTATATAAATAGCATGTTGGCCTTGGTCAAGCAAGTTCTGCCTGCCTGAAAATAGCATTACTACTACATTTCTGCGTTTTTTGTAGGATCCGCTAAGCAGCAAGATGCCCGCTATAGATTAGAGATTGGGTTTGGCTAGACAATCTTTCTGTATGAGATACTGCCGATCTCCCAGCCCGTGCCATTCACCTTGTAGTCTATAGAATAGGCTATAAAGATCTAAATCCTATATGCTCCCGCAGAAAATTTCAATCCATTTATATTCATACATGACCGTGTGAGAGTTAAGCAGTTCTAAGTCATGTCTTATATAGCAGTTAAATCCCGATACTAAAATAAACCCCGCAAATAGCACTAGCAAAGCATTATACCTGGCGTCCTCCTAGGTCGCCTGACTGTTGCGCCGCGTAGCCCAATCATAAGCTCTATATCCGTCTAAATGACAACATCACGAGACCCATGGTTTAACCAAGGCAGATCATTATCCATCCATCTAAAACTTCAAGACGTCGCCTGTTTCCTGTGTTGCACCCCCTTGCCCACCGACACGCCAGAAGCAATCAAAGACAGGTCGACTTCGACCCCCTCGACCTCTGTAGCGCTGGTATGCTCTTCATTTGGCTTAAATCGCTTGAGAACAGCCCGTATCATCATGATAAACCAGTAAAAGTTTAAAGTGTTGAGGGTGATGTTTGATGCGAGATATGATACTGCAAGCCAAGTCGGCACGGTGGATTCCGGGGTCGCGTATTGCATGACGAGCGATTCCGAGAATGTCTTTGCAGGGTGGGCATTGACGGCGGCCCACATGTCGCTGAAGACGCAAAAGGACTGGTAAGTGCCGTAGATAAGTCGGGCAGAGAAGAAGGTGAAGAGCAGTAGAATGCCGTTGTAAAGCTGTGCGCTAGAGCCCGTCATATTGACTTTGTCAAAGAACCAGTGAATGTTGAGGAAGGGCGTGGATAGCTCCCATAGAATGAAGATGCATCCATAGTAGTTCACAAGAGGTCGCTACCGAGAAAATTAGTAGGAGTCAGATAATCGTCCCGTCACTGAGGGTACAACGCACAAAACCAAGTGTGTAGACAAGCAGAGCTGCGATCGCGTGCGCCAAAGTCCCGAGCCCAAAGACATCCAAATTAGTGCCGGTCACGTATAGATCCCATACAAAATAACCAGCCGCCAATGCTTGGACCATGCCTGCAGCGCCAGTATAGCCCCATATCCTTTCCTCGGAGTTCATGTTCTTTCTCTCTTCATCTACTACCATGACCCAAATAGCGATGACGTTGATCAGCGTGCTCTGGATGAACGACACGACATGTGCATCCCAGTTCAGTCGTCTCTTTCGGGACAGCTTCGAGTAGTGCTGAGGCGCTATTAATCTTGACAGCAGTGGTGAGATTGGCCAGAAGATGACGGAATAGAAGACGGCGGACAGGAGGACTTCGTGGATGTGGTCTGGCAGCGAGGGGAGGTCGAAGCGGTCACACCAGGGCCGCACCAGCTCAGACAACCATGGTATCGGCGGAATGAAGAAAGGGTCTTTCATTCTGTAGAGTATTCTCGAATTCGAATCTGTTGCAAAATCACCAAAGGTAGCACGTCCGTATCAAAGAAAAAATCGTGGAGATGGCGCTCGAAGATGTAGGGGAGTGAATCGCTGGGGGCAGAAGGCAGCAATGTTATAGGGAGGGGTCTGGTCCCTTTGTTCTCAACAATTTATTCAGATAAGCGATAGGCACAAGTCATGTTCGTCATACGGCGGTCTACAGACAAATTAGGTTCTATAATAGTGCCGAGGTACACAGTACCTGCTGAGTAGTAGTATTGTTAGTGGGTGTCGAGTCTCATTTGACGGGGTCACTTGGCGGTAGTAGTAGCAGCATGCTCGCTGCAGGTGTGGAGGCGCATGCTAGCTGGCAGGGTAAAGATTAATTGATATAGGTGCTGAGCAAATGCGCCAATGGAATCCACGAGGCCTTGCATACCTTATTGAAGAGGAAACAAATCAACTTGAATTGATTTCTTCTATCCAAACTGAGAATTTATAACAAAATAATACCAGATGTATCAATGATCCCGCGTGCTGCAAACCTAGGTATGCACTTCGCATTTACAGGGCTTGCATGCTGTTAATCTGCTCTTCAATTCGGAGTGCCTATTTTTACGCGTCAGTCGCCTCGCTGACTTTACACATCCTTTGGGGCGGGCTGCTAATGCGTGTACCGTGCCGTACCTGAAGTACAGGGGGCATCCCTTACTCGCCCCAGACGCTGGCTAATACCGGCTAGGTACCTCGTTCCTGCTCAGAGTACCTGTGATGCGCCAGATGAAGGGAGGCTTGAGCCCACTCCATTATTAGGACCCAGCAGCTGGAAGTGACTTAGCACACGGCCGTCCGTGCTGGCTGCGGCTACTTGTTTATCGTCACCCTGTTTCATAGGGAGTCCGCCCGCCATCCCCAAGGAGCATCTTGTGCTCCTTGACCGTCAAGATGAATGGGGACCTGAGCCTCTCACAGGCGCTCGGAGGGCTACGAATCGCCAACCCAGACGACTCTGATTCTGCTGATGCTGCCAATGCTTCCGCCGGCCACGACGACTCGAGACCGGCTGCACCACCAACGTTTATCGTTCCCGCCGCTGACCCTGTTGAGCCAACTCCAGCTCCCGCTCCAGCTCTCGCTGCCCATAGTCAGCTGGACGTTCCTCATGCCCAGCCTCCGCGCATTCTACACTCCTCGGACGGCCTGAGGCCAGACGGGCCGGATGCAGCAGCAGCAGCAGCAGCAGCAGGGCCTGGCTTTGCGGCCTCTGGTCCAGCATCACAATATCCCCGCCGGATTCCAAGCCAAAGGTCGAACCCTCATTTCCATCAAGAACCACAGCCCGTGATTTCTCGACAGCCGTCTCAGCGAGATGTCTCCTCTACCACGCCCCAGGGCTTTGCGGGAGACGCCCCTGTTCCGACAACCAGCGAGGAGTGGAAAGACCGCGGAGCCGCCGTCAGCGTACGCCGTGAGCTCGACAAGAGCGGCCGTCCTGTCGTTCGGCAGGTCAAAAAAGGAGTTCGAGATTTTTCCTTTGGCCGGATTCTAGGGGAGGGTTCATACAGTACCGTATACTTCGCAACCGACCGCCAAACACTCAAAGAATACGCCATCAAGGTTTTGGAAAAGAGACACATCATCAAGGAGAAGAAGATCAAGTATGTTAATATCGAAAAGAACACATTAAACCGCCTAACAGAGCATCCGGGCATTGTCCGTCTCTACTACACGTTCCAAGACGAGACATCGCTCTACTATGTGCTCGATTTATGCAACGGCGGCGAGTTACTAGGCGTGCTGAAGAGAACCGGTACCTTTGATGTCGAATGCACACGATACTATGGAGCTCAAATCCTCGACGCAATAGACTACATGCACTCCCGAGGCGTTATACATAGAGACTTGAAGCCAGAGAACGTGCTGCTTGACCACCAAATGCACGTCAAGATCACGGATTTTGGCACTGCCAGGCTTCTTCCCGACCCTCGAACCGCTCAGGATACAAAAGCCGATGGGGGCGATGGGCTGGATTCAGATAGTCGGAACGGTGATGATGGTCGCGCCGCCTCTTTTGTCGGAACGGCTGAGTATGTAAGCCCCGAATTGCTCACGCACAAAAATGCTTGCAAGGCTAGTGACTTGTGGGCTTTTGGTTGCATCATCTACCAGTTACTGGCTGGGCGGCCTCCTTTCAAGGCTGGAAGCGAATACTTGACTTTCCAGAAGATTGTCAACTTAGAATATGAGTTTCCACAGGGGTTTCCTCCTTCGGCACGAGACTTAGTCGAGCGATTGCTTGTGCTTGACCCTGCCAGGAGACTGACTATAGAGCACATCAAAAACCATGAGTTCTTCAGCGGCCAGCAGTTTGGGAGATTTCTATGGAGGTCTAAAGCTCCACGACTGAGGCCCTACGTTCCTCCAACCCCAGAGCCAAACATCATCCAACTCAACAACTTTTCGGCAAACCCTAGCTCAAATACCCGAGCACAGCCATCAAACAATACGCCCGGTGGCGCATCAAATGGCAATAGCCGACCTGCCCGTATCATTACAGAACTACCTCCCCCGACACAGCTGGACATTGAGTGGTCACCTGTGCTTACAAAATCTAACGAACGGATTCTGAAGCTTGGAGATTTGATGGTAGTTTCTACGCCAATACCCAACGGATCCCATGGCAAAGGATCCGATGAGGGCCATAGGAAATTGGCTCGGTTCTTCGGCGGAAGTACAACAAAGAAACGACAGAGACTTGTAATGGTCACCTCCAGTGGCCGCATTTTACTAGCTCCAGCCGGAGGGGAAGAAAAGAGAGCAAAACAGGAGCTGTCGCTTTTGGCTCCTGACACCACGTGGAAAACCCATCAAGATGCTAAAGGCCAGCATGTATGGTGTCTCGACACGGTAAGTTTGCCAAAACATTTCTTTTTCCTTTCGCACTTTGAATATAAACACCCATATATGTACCGGCCACGATGCTTACAAGCTTTATAGGGTGGTCAGCATTTCACCTTTGAGGAAACCAAATCATCGTCCAACCCAACAGGCGATCTAACGTTTGCTGAGGAGTGGATCGAAAGCCTAGAGAGAGCCAGGGACATGGCGATGTCCCAGACATTAACGGCCGATAACTCATTTGGCGAGATATCTTCAACAGTATCAACGCCATCCAGCACTCTAGTCGGTAGAGGGAATGGCTCTGACGGCTTTTCAACCAGCGATCGATCTGCACGTGGGCATTTGACCAAGGGCCAGGCGAGCATCGAGGATCCCACGCCAGCAAAAAGAAATCGGTTCAGTAAAAGACAATCGCGCAATGGCCTAGGACCTGCATTTTAAGTACACACAAAGGATGCTGGGGAAAGCTAACCGAAACGGAAGAATTGTCGAGTTCTTGAGCAATCGCTTCATTTAGGCATTCTGACTTGGGTATGGCTTCATCATGCTATACTGTGTAGAATGTCAACTTGGAGCTCGCGGCGTGCCATTAAAATATTCATTTTCGTCTTTCAGAGCGAAACCAGTCGCAGCGCATCTGTCTTTTCTTATTTGTTTTGTTTTCTCTCTTGAACATTGGATGGTAGAATGGGTATGGCGAAGAGCTCGCTGCGCTGCAGCAAAAATGTTGTAGCTGGGATTTCCTGGCATTGTTTTATTGCCTTTTTTTTTCTCGTCATTAATAGCATGGGAGGCTCTCTTTCTCCAGGTCAAGTTAACCGAGGTCGCCGTTTCATCTGTATGGCGTCTTGTTTTTTATTTTATTTTTTTAAAAACAAAAGATGTAGACCTGGCATAGTAGACGGCGCGATATTCCTGGGGAGGGGGCACAATATACATAAAGACTTATTAGCGAGGATAAATCGAGGTATGTTTGCCTGCAGTATATAGGCTTTAATACTGATTTGAGATACAAAGTAATGCACGTTGCACGTTCAGGTAGTTGAAATATTGTTGTTATGAGTATTATAAATATCGATATGGCTGTCCACTGATGATTCAACTATTGTCCCCCCTCCCCCTTTTTTTTCTTTGTCCAAGCTGAGTCTTGCCGGCCTCGTGCAATATGGAAGTTGTAGTTTCTAGCAGTGCCTGACCAATGGCACTCGACGGTCACGTCTCGTGTCGTCTTGTGCTAAAATGGCCCGCCAATGGCCTGAACACCGCTAACAGATGTCATCAGGCTCTCGGCGGAATGCAGCCAATGCCAGTGCCGGTACGAAACGTATCGGGCTACACCATATTTAGGCTCACTAACCAAGTACCTACCGCCTACTGCTACAGTAAGGACAACTTAGTCAGAGTACTACCTAGCATTGTACCAGCATCAGCAGCTTTTCTTTGTCACTGCGAGTTAAGAAAATCGCGCCGCAACCGGAGGCCTACATTCTAACGTTCGTCATATCTGCAGAAAATACTCCTAGCGCTTTTGGGTGGTGGGAAAAAAAAAATAAAAAAAGAATATGATGGCTGCTAAATGAGAGACCTGGGCCCGTTATGACTCGAACGTAGCTTGAGAGTCCCACCTTGGCTCTGCGACTACTTTTGCAATCTCATTCTCCGATTTGAAAGTGTCAATTGACGATCTCGTTTCTTCTGATTTGCATCTTGTAGTCCAATATCGTCGCAGCCATGGATCTCGTCAACAGGTAAGCTAAAGGCAGCCAATATAGCCTGTCTCTTCCTCTTTCTCTCTATTTCTTCCTCTTCTCTTCTTTATTTGACTCACTGCCTTTGAAAGTGTCGTGAAGCAGTGTGCTAATTCTCTTGTCTGCCTCAGTCTCGAAGGACGCCTGCTCTTTGCGGTACCCAAAAGTTAGTCTTTGGCTGCGCACACAACCCTGCCAACTGTGTCTGAATTTAATCAACCCGCAAACAATTGCAATTGTCGCTGACCAGCCCGCTCGTCTTTCCTGCCACAGAGGGCCGATTGAACGCCGCTGCATTGAATCTTCTAGAGGGCGCCGATATCCAGTTCCGCCGCGAGAACCGCCTCGACATCGCCCTCGTCAAGAACCTCCCCATCGCCCTCATTTTCCTGCCTGCGGCGGACATCCCCACGTTTGTCGGCCAGGGCCGCGTCGACCTTGGTATTACGGGATGGGACCAGGTCAAGGAGCACGATGCCGCTGTCAAGGCCGCCGCCAGCGAGGATCCTTCGTCTCCGGTCTCGGGCAGCGAGATGGTCATGGACCTCGAGTTTGGCGCGTGCAAGCTGCAAGTCCAGGTCCCCGAAAAGGGACAATACACCACCAGCACAGACCTGATTGGTCGCACAATTGGCACGAGTTTTGTCAGTCTGACTGAGGAGTACTTTGCCCAGCTGGAGGCACAGGCAGACGGCGCTGCGCCTCAAAAGCTGCGAACCAAGATCATTGAGCTGAGCGGCAGTGTCGAGGCAGCTTGTGCGCTGGGCGTCGCCGATGGCATCGTGGATCTTGTCGGTAAGCTGCTTCTTCTCTTTCCTTGTAGTACCTGCACTTGTCTTTATCGCAGTTGGGGTAGAAGCATGAGCATGGCAACTGACTTTTCGCAGAATCAGGAGAGACCATGAGGGCTGCAGGACTCAAGGCCATCGACACTGTTGTCGAGTCAGTGGCCGTCCTCATCAAGTCGCGCTCACCGTCCAACACCGACTTGGTAGACCTCATTGCGGCGCGTATCCGCGGTGTCATCACTGCCCAGCGATATGTTCTGTGTCAATACAACATTGAGCGGTCGAGCATTGCCGCGGCCACGAAGATCACACCAGGAAAGCGTGCTCCCACAGTCACATCGCTGGATGATGGCTGGGTTGCTGTGAGCTCAATGGTCGAAAAGAAGAAGATTGCGCTCGTCATGGATGACTTGAAGCGAGTGGGAGCCCAGGATATCCTTGTCCTAGACATCCACAACACACGATAAATGCGTAATGTGAAACGAGAATTGCATAGAGAAAAAAGATACAAAAGCGTCACGGTAAAAAAAAGGAAAAGGTGGAGGAGTACCAAAAGGCGTCATGGAATTAGATTCATAACGGCTTGCCAAAACTAAATATACACACTTGCAGATATATTTGTTGCCCCGAACCCCATGCTTTAGTATTTCATTCAATTCGTTCCATATACAATTGGCCCAAAAAAAAAAAAAATTCTAGGCTGTCTAAATCTAGGGTAAGTCGTCATAGCGATAGGAACTTCTGTCCGTAGCGCGCAAAGTCGTGCTACGTCGAATGCTATCAATCCATACCGAGCCGTCCAGCATGTCCTGAACCGAGGCTAGGTTGCTACTATCTGCCGGGCGTTCGAGCTCTGCTGCTGTCGTTTCCTGGATATCAGGTGTTTCAAGTTCAAAGCTGAAGGTTGAAGAGCCCCTGGGTTCCTCGTTTATCGACAGTGACGAGCGAGGCAAACCAAGGGGATGGCTTTGTGAAGTAGTGCCTGACGCCGTATTGCCATGCCAGCTTAGCTTTCTTTGCTCGTCCGCGCCAGTATCAACACCAAGTTGACGCATCTTCGCTTCGGCGTCTCCGGACATGAGGCCTTCGTCATCCTCGATGAAGATATCCGGGATTCTGAGCTGCGGAATTGTTGTCATGCGAGAAGCTCTCTTTCGCTCCATGTGCTCTTTAAACTTGCGCGAGTAATACCTAAGCCAGTCTGGTCAGCTCGCTGCTGCACATACTAAGGATATTTTTAGCAAATAGTCACTGCAGCCACTTACAGCGTATCAAAGAAGCCCTGTACGATTCGCCGTCGTATACCTTCATCAACACGTTGCAGGCGCGCACGGCGCCGCAAAAATTCCTCTAGTCTATGATTTGTTAGTGAAATTGAACCTCTTCAAAATGACTCAATGGTAAGTGGTAAAGCTCACTTTAAACTCTTACTATCATTTATGATGTTGTAGTGAGCAAGTATCATTAAAACATCGGTAAAAGCAATTCCCTTGTCGGGATCGGCACTGACAAGAACTTCCTCGTAGAATATGTTGAATCGATGGCGCCGTTGGCGGATTTTCTTGACGTCTAGCTGGGACAGTCTTTCGTTTAGCCGATTAATGTCAACATCGTTGAGCGCAGCCACCGAAACGATGGAAGTGTGGCGTGAAATTCTTGTATCTTCCCGCACATCCTCCAAGATCTGTCGAACAGAATCCTCTGCTTCGTATATGCGCATTTGGAAAACTCCCGAGAGCTCACCGAGGAGGCGTGGAAAGGCCTCTTTTGTGATGTAGCCAGTCCCGGCAGGGTCTACGCTCCGCCAGGCCTCCTTGAATCGCCGAATTTCATCACGGTCCACAACGGCCATGCCAGATGAGCGCTGGTAAACGTAGCTGAAGCTCTCGAAAATGAGTGAAACAAATAGATTCACAAAAATGTACATGCTGACAATATTCCAAGCGATAAATAAGAATCTGGCCCATGGCTTGCTGCCGCAATCGCTGTCGAAGAAATTGTCAGTCTCAACGCAGAGGGGTGATTCAATCCCCGCGTAATCTTCCATAATTTGATTCCATCCTTCTCCCAGACTCATTCTGAACAAGAATATCAGAGCCATTGGAACTGTCCTAAAATTGGTGTAGGTTGCTTCATTACCGCCGAAGCGAGTTAGGCTAAAGGTCTGCGTCATTGCGATGGCAAAGACGAGGAAGAAAACAAACCAAGTAGCCAAGAGGTTGCTAATGACCGGCAGACTTGCTGCAGCTGTCTTGAAAAGTTGATCCAACGCATCGTTCCTTGGAATCAACAGGAGAACGATGGCAACCAGAAAGATTTTGTGAAGCTGCACATACGTATCGGCTCCACTGTCTGCAATTAGTAATGCAAGTGTAGCAACGAAGGCACCCGATACAGCTACTAAAGAGTAGAGATCCCAGGAGCTCCGCCTAAAACGCGTCCATCCCAGACCTACTATCCTAATCGTGATGTTGGTAATGTATATTAGAATGAAGAGCAAGAATATATATTCTCGGGTTGTCGTCCACCACGCCGGCTCATTGTTGAATTCTGCCACCAGCAAAAGCAGATGCAAAACCAGAACAACAGTAACCGCCTGGTACCATTTTCCTCTTTTTTCAATAGCTCTCTTATGGCACCATTTTTTCCACTTGTTCTCTGAATCATCGTATGAGCTTTTTGACGGAGAGATATGCCGCAAGAGCTTTCGCAGCTCAAGCCATGAACGCTGCTCAGCCGTGAGGAACGCAACTCCAGTTTGCTCAGTATAGTTTCTCATGAACACGGAGATGAAGAGCGTGAGAATGAAGACAGTGGCTAAGAGGTTGAAGACGACAAAGAACATTGCGTTCCCCTGGTTTGCCAGGGGTTGTGGCTGCAAGCCGAGGCCTGTAATCGCCTGAGCTGCGAATGAAACGTCCACCCATCCTTCTTGGCTGACAATTTGGAACAGGGTGAAAAGGGACGAGCCAAAGTCATCAAAGCCAAAGTACGGGTTCGAGGCCACTCTTGGTGCTAGCATCGGCCAGTCGTTGGAATAAGGGGTGCTGTTGAATTCGCCAAAACATTGAGTTAGGGTGGAGATGTTATCGCCAGAGTCATTGCACGATACCAGTAATCCATTAAAGAGGTTTAGGCCATAGATAGCAAACGGAATCAAGAGAGATATAGACACAAACGCAGCCTAGAATCATGTTAGCAATCTTGCAGCAAATGCAACCCGGTATTACACATGTACATACGCCTAAAAGTTTCCACCATCCGACAATAATCAGTGAGTGGAACGTATCACGGGTGCTGTCGCTCACGTTCAATAGCCGCAGCGCTCGAAGTGCCTTGAAAGCACCCAACGCTCTCGAGATGCCACCGTCGTCAATCAACAGCGTTACGACATTGATCCACAGGGTTATCAACACAACTGCGTCAATTATTCCCCACGAGCTGCGTAAAAATGCATTGGGCGTCCATAAAAGACCATCTGCAATTATCTTGATGGCTGCTTCGAGTGTAAAAATCACAGCAAAGGCCAGGTCTGTCCAGATGTACCATTGAGTCACGGTGGATGGATGCTGCTCTCGATATTCCTTCTGATAGAGCGGAGTTGTAACGCAAGCTATGACAACCATTGCAAACACGGACGCGTAAATGAAGCCGGATATCGAGTACCAAGCTATCCTGTTAGGTTCAACCCCGTCAAAGCGTTCGAGGCCCCTAGCTGGGCCTACAAGACTTTGGCAAAGGCGTCTGACGCGGCTGTTGGGGGGGAATATGTATAGTGATGTGTTGTATCGAGGATTCTGAGCGAGGTAATCTCGCTGAGCTTTCCGCCGAGCTGACGTTGCCGATACTGCCTGTCGGGCCATTTGCCGAGGATCCAAAGTGCCATTAGGGCCATCGAAGCGAAGATTTGAGTAGAATGGATTAGGTCCGCTCTTATTAAACCGAGCCCATATCTTCTTTAAGAAACCCGGCTTGCCGTCTCCCATTAGATTTGTGGTACTCCGTTGTGGTCGATTTCTATGCTCTGGGTGAAGACGAAGAGGGTCAGCCACTTCATCGTCTAAGAACTCCTGTACCACAGTGTCTTTAAGAAGCATTTCCATCATGCCTGGACCATAGTCTAACGGATCCTTGCGTCGGCGAGATTTTCCAAAGCTAAAAATCGTAGACAGCGTAAGGTTATTGGACGTACGCCCGAGTTCCTTCCTCTGAAGAAAAGCCTTTACTTGCTCTAAACGTTTCTCGTCTTCCGACACGTCAAAATTCTCCTGGATAACAGCAATAAACATGTTAATCAAGATAAAGAATGCTAGGATGAACCATCCTATCAGGAATATGGCCCCAATCCAAGCGGTTTTCAGCGTTTTTGTATAAGAAGTGACAGAGTATAGAATGGCAGTCCAGTTCTCGCTGGAGAGTATTTGATACATGCCGAGAAAAGAGTTGAACATGGTGTTGAATGAGATGCGATTCAGTTCTCCACTGTCAAAAACAGGTATTTGTCCTCTGAACAGCTGTGCGGCCAAGATTGCGACCAAAAACGTCATTAGAAATACAAACAGCATAAGATTGCCAATACCAGCCGCACTGCCAAGCACCAAAAGTATGAGCTTCCGCGTCACAGGTATTGCCAAAACAAGTCGGTACGCTCGAAGAACTTGAAAGACAGTCAGCCAGGCATACACCCGAGTATTGTGGATTGCTGGTATGAGGATAATGGAATCGAATATAGCCAAAGCCAGGTCAAAGATATTCTGCCATCTTCGATGGAACACGCTCCAGTAAGCCACGATTCGTATGATGATTTCAACATCAAGCAGTATAGTGGCAACAATCTCAGCTGCATCGATATATCGTCTCCGAGAATCAGACATGGATGCGCTACGGCACGCCTCACTGAGTAAAGCAAAGGCGACCACAAGCAACCAAAACACCGACGTCTTTTTATATAGTTGCTGAGCTGGTGAATCTTTTCGTTTACGCTCATCTGCATGTGGCTGGGCGGACGGTTCCGCTTCCACAGTAAAGGCACTCGATTTGCTTTCTTCACGAATGACCTGAAATGATGAGGTGATAACAGCTATGAGCAGATTGGTCAACCACAACATCATAATCATGATGGCAGCACCAAAAAACAAAGCCGCCTGAGGATAATCTGAGTTCATAGTATAGTACATTAGGTCAGAAAATGTGTTGGCACTCATGAGGACGAATACCAGCTCGAGAGATTGGACGATGTTGTCAAAGTTGACTGTCCCATTATAGGGGTTGCCTTGTTGCAGACATATTGAGCCTCTGGGGCACAAATATCCCTTGCCCTCGGTAGTGCCCTTGACTAGGTTTTCTAGAGATCCCGCAGCACTGAACTTTACCCAAGGTAATGCGGCTCCAGTTACATTATCCAAGTAGCCACCGCAGAATTGCATGCTGTTGGTGAAAGAGGCCGTTAAATTGTTCGGATCCAATGGATCCAACCAAACGCACTGCCGACTCAAGCTTGATTTAAAACTCTGTATACCGATAATGGCAAAAAGGAGCCAGAAGAAGCTGATGAGAAACGCTACACGGACAAGGAGAGGGGCTGCCTTTTTCAAGCTTCTTAAGATAATCTATGTGGTATAAGCTTGGCACCACACCAGGTCAACGTAAAGAGGTTAGTACTTACAGCAGTGCCGTGAGTAAGAGCAAGTAATCTCAGAATACGGAGACAACTAAGCATTTGGAAGAGGTAGAAATGGTGGCGATTCTCAGTGCCAGTCATGGCGAGCACAAACGTAATCCAAAAAGAGACCACAGCAACAAAATCCAAACGATTGAATGAATGTCGCAAAAAGGCTCGACGTGCTAATTGGAACCGTTGCTGGTCCTCAACCGTCTTGGGGCCAATTTGCTGCCCCTGCATTAAAGTTGTAAAAGAGCGGGCGAATGCTGGGGCCTGAGGCTGAGTAGACCGAACCCTCTTGGTAGACCTTTGCCTCTGTGGTTGAAAAATGGATTTATATCGATCGGCAACCGCTGCTCGGATGCCCCTCTTGCGATCAATGGTGCTATACTCCTCTGCATTCAATATGAAGCCTGAAACCACAATTCTGGCCATGATTTCGAGTGTGAATATAATGAAGAGCGCAAGCATTGTCCAGTCTATCGGTCTATTACCCCATTGCTCGGGGCGCGCATTTCCCGGACTGAAAACATCTGGCCAGGACTCTACGGCAAGTAGAATCGTTTGGGAAACAATGAGTATAAGAATAAAAGGCTCGGTGTAGGGATTAACAAGTAAATCACACATCCATAATCTAAATCGACTTTCTGGAGAAAATATCCCTAGTGACTTTCCCCTCAGGGGATTTGGAGCCTTCGGGCGAGCTGGTGAGGGTAATCGAGTTGGGATTTCAGTGGTTAAGAAGGTATTTTGAGCGGCTTTCTCTGCCGGAGACCCAGTTGCTCGAGAATAATACGGCTCATCGGCATACGTTGAAAGTGTCGGATTGGGCCGCCTTTCGCTCGACGAGTCGCGAGACCGGGAGTGGTAGCGAGAGGACCGCTGGTCAACAACATCCGACTCTCCACTTAGATTCACAACTCTTTGTGACATGGCCCTCACAATCGATCCGGCGCGCTGGAAAGCTCCAGCTGTTGAAGCTGACCGTGATAAGCGAAAATCGCCAGGATCCAGCGTCAGGCCATAGCTTTGGTGGCCGCCAGGTGAATAGCCAAGGTTAGAACGGTGTCCAAGGCCCTTTCCTTCATGGTCCCGATTTGGATTGCTGTCGAGATCGCGGACGGTTTGAAAACTCTCCCTGCCATGGTCGTCTCCAAGGTGAGAGCCAGAAATCGGTTGCACTCCCGCTGTGAGTGGAACTCTATCAGAATCTGCGTAATAGGGATTCGTCGATTCTTCGACATATTGTGACCCTCCATCGAACGAGTGATAGGAGTCTGGAGGGAAGTGTGGAGATTGTGTCAATGGCGGAGGAATATCAGGAGGTAGCGCTGCCTGCAGTGCCGTAGGGTCGATATGCGACTCGATACTAATGCGGTCATGGGGAGAGCTATACGAAGTATGCCAGTAGGACGACAGTCCAGATTCGTCTGGCGCTCGAGTTGTGAATTCATCGCTGGGACGTTGCTGGGAGTTGCCAATGTGTATATTTATCGGCGGTGGGCGCACGCTGCCGTCGTCTGGAAGCTTGGAGGACATTGTTACAGCCTTCCCAGCTTTCAAGGCAATATAAGTAAATAATCGTGGCAGGGACTAGACATCACGGATAGAGCTTCACAGCTAACATCCTCGCGGGGATAAGCATGGACAGCAGTCACTATAGACACCAGTATCAGATAAAAATTATAGGAGACGCAACACAACTTTCAATTGAGAGGGTCTTTTTACCTATAGAACTTATTAATAGCAACGTAGACTACATTGAATAGTCATACGCCAACTTGCCAGATATGATAAGGAGAATGGAGGTATACTAGTGTCGCGAGACAGTTTCATCTTCACAGCCACACAGGTACATACTACTACATAATTTGAAAGTAGTTTGAGTATTTTTCGTAGTTACTAAAATTAAAAAAATCTATAATTAATAAAACAGATATCTAAACTATAGATTTTTTTAGAATCTTTAAATAGACTATTTATATATCAATAGCTATGATAGAATTAATATAAATTAATAATAAAAGAACTATTATTTTAATTAATATATTTTTTAAACAAAATTAAATGTATAATTAAATATATAATTCTTAAGTATATACTAGTAATAATATTATATTTTATCTATAATTAATATTAATATTTATTTATTTAAGCACTATTTATATTTCGTTATATATAATACTTAGGATTAAAATTCCTATAGGGATGCAGGCTAGTACCTGGTATGGGACGGTAGCCGCGCCACTGTACCAGGGGTCCAGCAGCCTGTTGCCACTTATCTCGGTAGCCGACCCGCTGAGGAGACCCATTCCTAACGTCAACCAATACAACATCCAGGTCCAACACTCATTCGCCGTCTATTATTGCTGCAAGAACTACTCTCCACGACAATATGAGGTGCATGTGGTTAATCGCGGCTTTAAGTCTTTTTCAGTTGGGCTCTGCTGTTGACCAGAAGAAGTCGGCCATCATTTGGTTCGATAGCCCAGCTACTCCTGCCTCTTTCATAGACCAGGTGAAGGAGAGTATTTTGAAAGCTGGAGGTAAAATCACACATACATACACCATCATCAAGTACGTCTCCTTGGTTCGCGTGGTCCGAATTTGCTATTGACTTTATCATAGTGGGTTTGCTGTAATCGCACCAGCGAATGCGCTTGCCTCCGTCCAAGCATTAGGCGTAGAGCACTCGATTCGCGTGGAAGAAGACGAGACAGTATCGACTCTCAAGTCATAACGGCAGTGTCCTCAGCTAGATGCACCTATATGATAGCGATGGATAAACGTAAGTCTTATTGAAGACTTTTTTTCGATGAATACGATAATGCAATTAATTACATACAATAATATATAATAATTTACTTATTGTCAATTGCCTTATTTCTGGGCAATACAGTCTAAGTCCTACCTGATAGCTTGTATATCGACAAGCGAAACAGGGAAGGTGCATTATAGCTGCTTCCTTTCTTTCGCCACTGCTAGTAATCTGCACCTAAGCTTTCCACTTTACTCATTCACAGCTCTCCAACTCCAGGACAACCGCCGCCGACAAGGTGTTCCAAGATGGATATCACAGAAGGCGCTGCGTCTGATCAAGAATCTGGGCTCCCTCCTTTCAGCGAGTCGATCCTAGCCATCGACGTCAAAGATCGGAGCGCTCTGGGATGCAGCCTCTTCTCCACTGCAGACGACACCTTGAGGATAGGCACAGACATCTCTATGGCGGGCGAAGATGTGGTAGAGCAATTTCTCAGCTACGCACAACCAACCACTATTCTGGTTTCACGACGAGTCCCAGAATCAATCTTTGCATTTATTGAAAATCATGCTGAAAAGAGTGACAAAGGTGAGAATTTCCCGGCATTGTCCATATCTCGTATGACCAGTCCGTTCCCGTTTCTCATATCAATGTGACCTAGAAATTCGCTTACGCCTAATGTCTCCCTCTGACTTCTCACAAACGTTGGCCTGTGAAGAATTATCATCACTCGATACATCATCTGCCGACGTGGAGAGGCAATATAGTGAAAGCAGTATCCAGACTCTACAGGAATGCGACCGCCAAGAATCTCAGTTCATGAAGCTGGTCCGTTGCAGCGCATCAATTGACCTTGAAAACGTCACATCCGTAAGTATTCAGCCTTTGGGTACCAGTGCCCAGATGATTGCTTAAATGAAAAACAGCTAGGGTGCGCAAGTGCTATTCTTATATATCTTCACCGGCGACGGTCACTTGTATCCCCGTCTAGCGATTCCAGCACGGGATATATGTTTGGTGTGAGATCTGTTACTCTATTCAATTTGGCAGACTATGTTTTCATCAGTGAAGAGTCCAAACTCTCCCTGCAAGTCATTAGCCACGAGTCACATCCAAATAGGCCCGCTTCGAGTGTCGATTCCAAAAGTTCAACTGAAAAGGAAAATCTCTCTGTGTATGGTTTACTCCATCCGCTGGCCTCCACACCACAGGGTCGGACTCACCTGCGTCACATGTTCCTTAGACCAGTGTCGAACCTTGACATCCTCTCTCAGAGGCAGCGAACGATTGCACTACTCCTCCATCCCAGTAATGGGGAAACGAGAAAACGTGCTGTTACTATTTTACGAAAGATGGGAAATGTAGCACATGCAATCGCTCATCTTCAGAAGGGAATTAGCTCTCCGTCTTCCCACAAGGCGTTCAGTATAAGTGTGTAGGGTACACTGAAAAGATTCGTATCTCGATCGCTTGAATTGAGGGAAGTGGCGATTGCGTTCTCTACCAATGCAGACCAGAATGATATCATCAATAAGGTATGAATCTTGATTTATCTTGCGCGCCAGTTCTAATAGCCCTCTAGATAATCGGCAGAATTGTCCCAGTATCTCTGGCTCTGGTAGGCGACATGATCAGCAGAGTCATCGATTTTGGCGAGGCCAAGTCCCAGAAGTTTTTTTCAGTTAGACCTGGCGTTGATACCGAATTGGACGCGTTAAAACGACAATACGACGGCATGAATAGCTTAATGACAGTAGTAGTCAGCCGTGTTGCTGAAGATTTGCCGGCATGGGCGCGTCAACACATCCGGTCATGCACTTTCTTTCCCCAGCTCGGATTTTTAACCGTAGTTGAGCAGGAGTCTCAACTAGCAAACGACATTTTTAATCGCGAAAGTGTGATTGACAACTCATGGAGAGAATCTTTCACTCATAAGGGGATGGCCTATTATAAAAATCGCCATATGGAAGATCTAGACAGACATCACGGGGATATGTATTCCAAAATAAGCGGCAAGTTCAATAACGCTTTGTGTAACCACGGTTATGCTAATATTCAACCAGATAAGGAAGTTGAGGTGATGCAAAAGCTAGCTACGGACGTCATTGTTCACGAGAAAGCTCTCTTGGAAGCAGCAGACTTATATGGAGAATTAGATGCCCTTCTAGCTCTTGCCATCGGCGCTGCAAAATATGACTGGCACCCCCCCAAGATGACAAATGCCAATGTCATTCGTATTAAGGGTGGGAGACACCCACTTCAAGAGCTACTGGTGCCATCGTTTGTACCAAACGACTGTTTCATTGGGGAAGAGAGTATGACCCATGGACGAGCGACCCAAGCCCTAGTTTTAACTGGTCCTAATCAATCGGGGAAAAGCGTCTATATCAAGCAGGTCGCCATAATTGTTTACCTAGCGCACATCGGGAGCTATGTGCCAGCTGAAGAAGCTGAGATCGGCACTGTGGATAAAATATTAACTCTATTGCCGTCGCAAGAAAGTGTTTCATGTGTCGGGAGTGCATTTGCTCTAGATCTTAAACAAGTCCTTCAAGCCATGAAGTATTCTACGTCGCGGAGCTTGGTTCTCATGGATGAATTTGGAAATGGAACTGCGGCCGATGGCGGTGCTGGAATGTTTACAGCGATGCTGGACTATTTCCTTTCTCCCGCAACAGCTACACCAAAACTAGTGGTTGCTACGCATTTTCATGAAGTGTTTGCGAACGGTTATCTAAACAACCAAAGTCAACTCTCGTTGATGCATATGGATGTGAGGGCTGATATGGATGCTAGTAATGCAGAGGATAAAGTCACTTACTTATTTCAGCTGACTGATGGGTATAGCATAACAGGTCTAGGAAGCCAGTGCGCAATATTAAATGGGATACCAAAGGATATAACTGACCGAGCTGAAATAATAGGGGAACTTATAAGTCAAGATAAAGATTTAACTTATAAGGTATACTTTCCTAAGAGTAAAGAAAGCCTAAAAGATATAAAAAATAATATAAAGGTTTTTATAAACTTAGATATAAGTTTATATAATACTTTTATTAATAATTTAAATTAAGTTATAATTTCATAAAAAAAAAATTAATTAATTTATTTATTTATTTATTTATTTATTTATTTATTTATTTATTTATTTATTTATTTATTTATTTATTTATTTATTTATTTATTTATTTATTTATTTATTTATTTATTTATTTATTTATTTATTTATTAATTTATTAATTTATTTATTTATTAATTTCCTAATACTTTTTATTTTTAATTATTATTATTATTTTAAGTCCTTTTTAAATATAAAAAGATAAAGCTACTTATTATTATAACCTATTATTAAATCTTTTTTTTTAAAAAAAAAATTTCTTAGTTTTTTTAGCCTTTTTATATATATTTAATATAATTATATTACTTATTATAATTATTTTCTTTATTAACTTATTAAAAATCTAAGTTTTAAAAGTTTATATAGCTTAAAGTAATAGCTTTTTATATAATTTCTTTAAGTAAGGTAACTTTTTATTATTTTTTATTTTATTTAAGATATTTTTAAAGGCCTTAAGCTTATTTTTATTAGCTTATAAGTTTTTTATTACCTTTTTTTTAATTATTATAATTATTATTACTATTAGCTTATTATTATTCTTAGTTATAATAATTTATTATAATTAATTATAAGGTTATTTTTTATTATAAAGTTATTTTATTATATTTAATTTTTTTTATAGCTTAATATTAAGGTCTTATATATTATAATAAAGCCTTATAAATTAATTATACTTTATAATTAAATTTCTTTTATTTTTTAAAAAATTATTAATAGTTTTTATAATTATAATTTAAGATAAGCTTTTATTTAAATAGCCTTATTATTATTTTATATTATTAAGTTATTAATAAAAACTTTATTTTAATATAAAAACCTTATTTTAAATCTTATATATAATTTTAATAATTTAATATTTTTAATATTTTTAATATTTTTTTTATATTATTAATATTATTAATATTATTAAACTTAATAAAGTTAAATAAAGTATTTTTTTTAAATAATTTTATTTATTTAATTATTAAATTAAGAATTAAATATAATTTTTTTTTATATTAACTTTTATAAGTCTTTTTAAATTTATATAATTATATTAAAAATAAATCTTAATTATTATTTTAAGTAATAAAAATAAATAAATTATTAATATAATATTATAAATTTAAAATTATTAAATATATAAAATTATATAATTATATAAAACTTTTAATTAATAAAAAGTTCTTATAATAATTATTATAATTTTCTTTTATTTTTTTAAATTATTATTTTTATTTTTTAATATATATATTTTTATATTTTTTTTATAATCTTTTAAATAATATTTATTATAAATAAATAATTACTTTTAATTATTTTTTTTATTATTTTAATTTTCTTTTTAATTACTTTTTTAATTATTTCTTTAATTTTTTTTTATTTATTTTTTTATTATATTTTCTTTATATTTTTTATAATAACTTTTATAATATTTTTTATAATTATTATAATAAGTATAAACTTATTAAATAACTTAATTATATTTTTTTAAATATAAAAAAAAATTATTTATTATTATAATTTATTATTAATTCTTTTTAAATATAAAAAAATAAATTTATTTATTATTATAATTTATTATTAAATTTTTTTTTTAAAAAAAAATTCCTTAATTTTTTTAGCCTTTTTATATTATATATTTAATTAAGTTAAGTTTTTAAATTAATAATAATTTTATTAATTACTTCTTTAACTTTCTTAAGTAATTAAAATATTCTTTTATTATTTTTTTTATTTTTATATTTATTATATTATTTTTTTCTTTATTAAATTTATTAATTTTAGCTTAATTATTAATTTATTATTATAATTAACTTAATTTAATAATAATTATTTATTAATTTATTATTACCCTTAGTTATAATAATTTAAAGATTATAATTAATTATAAAGTTATTTTAAGCTATTATAAAGCTATTTTATTATATTAAAAAAAGAATACTTAATATTAAAGTTTTATATATTATAATAAGGCCTTATAAATTAATTATATTTTATAATTAAAAGATTCCTTTTATTTTTTAAGAGATTATTAATAATTATTATAATTATAAAGCTTAAAATAAGCTTTTATTTAAGTAACTTTATTATTATTTTAGTCTTATATTATTAAGTTTTTAATAAAAACTTTATTTTAATATAAAAACCTTATTTTAAATCTTAATATATAATTTTAATTATTTAATATTTTTAGTATTTTTTTATATTATTAATATTATTAATATAATTAAACTTAATAAAATTAAATAAAATATTTTTTTTAAATAGCTTTATTTATTTAATTATTAAATTAAAAGCTAAATATAATTTTTTTTATATTAGCCTTTATAAGTTTTTTTAAATTTATATAGTTATATTAAAAATAAATCTTAATAATTTATTATTAAATTTTTTTAAGGAATTTTCTTAGTTTTTTAGCCTTTTTATATTATATATTTAATTAAATTAAGTTTTTAAATTAATAATATTTTTTTTAATTATTTTTTTAATTAACTTAAATAACTTAAACTTTTTAAATATTATTTTTTTACTTTTATTATCTTTATATTTTTTATTAAATTTATTAATTTTAATTTAATTATTAATTTATATATATAAATAATTTAATTTAATAATAATTATTATTATTTTATTATTACTTTTAATTATTATTATTTATATATAAAAAATTATAATTAATTATAAAATTATTTTTTATTATAAAACTAATTTATTATATTAAATAATATAAATAATATATATATTTTTATTATTAATTTTTTTTAAATATAAAATAAATAACTTAATATTAAGAATTTATATAATATAATAAAACTTTATAAATTAATTAACTTAATATTTAAGTATATTAATTAATATTTAATATAAGTTACTTTATATTTAAGTATATTTTTATATAAAAAAAACCTTAACTTTTAAATTAAAAAAACTATTTAAAAATATATAATTTTTATTAAGCTTAAAAAAAAAGCCTTTTTTTTTAATTAAAATTAATTATTATAAATAATAATATTAATTAATAAGGTAATTTATAAAGCTTAATAATAAAATTATTTTTTAATTAATAATATAATTAATTAATAAAGTAAGTAAAATTTAAATTTATAATTTTTATATAATTAAAGGTCCTTAAGTATTATATTATAATTATTATATTATTTTACTTTCTTTATAAATTAATTATATTTTACTAACTTAATATTTAAAGTATATTAATTAATACTTAATATAAGCTATTTTATATTTAGGAATATCTTTATATAAAAAAATCCTTAATTTTTAAGTTAAAAAAATTACTTAAAAATATTAAACTTTTTATTAATTTTAAAAAAAAGTATTTCTTTTTAATTAAAACTAATTATTATAAATATTAATATTAATTAATAAATTAATTTATAAAGCTTATTAATAAAGTTATTTTTTAATTAATAATATAATTAATTAATAAAATAAGTAAAATTTAAATTTATAATTTTTATATAATTAAAGATTCTTAAGTATTATATTATAATTATTATATTACTTTACTTTTAATTATATTTTATAATTAAAAAATTCCTTTTATTTTTTAAGGAATTATTAATAAATTTTATAATTATAATTTTATTATTATATTATATTAAGTTATTAATAAAAACTTTATTTTAATATAATAATTTTATTTTAAATTTTATATATAATTTTAATAATTTTATATTTTTAATATTTTTTTAAATTATTAATATTATTAATATTTAATTTTAATATATTTATATAAATTTAAAAAAACTTATAAAAATTAATATAAAAAAATATATTTAACTTTTTATTTTCTTTTAAATATAAAAAAATAAAATTACTTATTATTATAATTTATTATTAAACTTTTTTTTTTAAGAATTTTCTTAATTTTTTTAGTTTTTTTATATTATATATTTAAAAATTAAATTAAGTTTTTAAATTAATAATAGCTTTATTAATTACTTTTTTATTTTTTTTAAGTAATTAAAATACTTTTTTATTATTTTTTTTATTTTTATATTTATTATATTATTTTTTTTATTAAATTTATTAATTTTAATTTAATTATTAATTTATTATTATAATTAACTTAATTTAATAATAATTATTATTAATTTATTATTACTTTTAATTATAATAACTTATATATAATTATAATTAATAATAAAGTTATTTTTTATTATAAAGTTATTTTATTATATTATAAATAATATTAACTTTAATACTTTTAATAATATAATTACTTTTTTAAAAAAATATATTTTACTTTTAATATAAAATAATAATTTATTTTAATAAATTAATTATTAAAATTTATTTTAATATAATTATATAAATTTAAAAAAACTTATAAAGGCTAATATAAAAAAGAATTATACTTAGCCCTTAGTTTAATAAGTAAATATATAAAGTTATTTTTTAAAAAAGAAAAATATTTTATTTAGCCTTATTAAGTTTAATAATATTAATAATATTAATAATATAAAAAAAATATTAAAAATATTAAATTATTAAAATTATATATAAAATTTAAAATAAAGTTTTTATATTAAAATAAAGTTTTTATATTAAAATAAAGTTTTTATATTAAAATAAAGTTTTTATTAATAACTTAATAATATAATATAATAATAAAGTTACTTAAATAAAGGCTTATTTATAATTATAAAAACTATTAATAATTTCTTAAAAATAAAAGGAATTTAATTATAAGGTATAATTAATTTATAAGGCTTTATTATAATATATAAGACTTTAATATTAAGTTATATTTTTTTTTAATATAATAAAGTAACTTTATAATAAAAAATAATTCTATAATTAATTATAATCTTTAAATTATTATAACTAAGAATAATAATAAGCTAATAGTAATAATAGCTATAATAATTAAAAGAAAAATAATAAAAAACTTATAAATTAATAAAAATAAACTTAAGGCCTTTAAAAATACCTTAAATAAAATAAAAGGTAATAAAAAGTTACTTTACTTAAAGAAATTATATAAAAAGCTATTACCTTAGGCTATAAATATATAATATAAAAAGGCCAAAAAAATTAAGAAAATTTTAAAAAAAATTAAATTTTAATAATAAATTATAATAATAAGTAACTTTATTTCTTTATATTTAGAAGGAAAATAAATTAATTATATATATTAAGTAACTTTTAATTAATTAATTAAAAAAAAGAAATAATAATTTTATATATTATAATAAGGCTTTATAAATTAACTATAATTAAATTTTTTTTATTTTCTAAGGGATTATTAATAGTTATTATAATTATAATTTAAAGTAAGCTTTTATTTAAGTAATTTTATTATTATATTATATTAAGTTATTAATAAAAACTTTATTATAATATAAGAATTTTATTTTAAATTTTATATATAATTTTAATAATTTAATATTTTTTTAAGAAATAAAGTAATATAATAATTATAATATAATAATTATAAATCTTTAATTATATAAAAATTATAAATTTAAATTTTATTTATTTTATTAATTAATTATATTATTAATTAAAAAATAACTTTATTATTAAGCTTTATAAATTAATTTATTAAAATTAATATTATTATTTATAATAATTAATTTTAATTAAAAAAAAAGTTTTCTTTTTAAGCTTAATAAAAGTTATATATTTTTAAGTAATTTTTTTAACTTTAAAATTAAAGGTTTTTTTTATATAAAAATATACTTAAATATAAAGTAATTTATATTAAATATTAATTAATATACTTTAATATTAAATTAATTATTAATATTTTTAATATTTTTTTATATTATTAATATTATTAATATTATTAATATTATTAAACTTAATAAAATTAAATAAAGTATTTTTTTAAATAACTTTATTTATTAAATTATTAAATTAAAAATTAAATATAATTTTTTTTATTTTAGTTTTTATAAATCTTTTAAATTTATATAATTATATAAAAAATAAATTTTTATTTAACTTTTAATTTAATAATTAAATAAATAAAACTATTAAAAAAAAATTATTTTATTTTATTAAATTTAATAATATTAATAATTTTAATAATATAAAAAAAATATTTAAAAATTTTAAATTATTAAGATTATATATATAATTTAAAATAAAGTTATTATATTAAAATAAAGTTTTATTTAATAATTTAAATATAATATAATAATAAAATTATTTAAATTAAAGTAATTATAAAAACTATTAATAATTTCTTTTTAAAAAATAAAAAAATTTTCTTTTTATAAAGTAATTATAAAATATAATTAATTTATAAATTTTTATTATAATATATAAAACTTTAATATTAAAAAAAAAAACTTTATAAATATAATAAAATAACTTTATAATAAAAAATAATATTATTATTAATTATAATTTTTTATATATAAATAATTATAATAATAAAAATAAATTAAAATTAATTTTTAATATAATTATATAAATTTAAAAAAATTTATAAAAATTAAAATAAAAAAAAATTATATTTAGCTTTTAATTTAATAATTAAATAAATAAAGTTATTTAAAAAAATACTTTATTTAATTTTATTGATTTTATTAAATTTAATAATATTAATAATATTAATAATATAAAAAAATATTAAAAATATTAAATTATTAAAATTATATATAAGATTTAAAGTAAAATTTTTATATTATAATAAAGTTTTTATTAATAACTTAATAATATAAGATAATAATAAAGTTATTTAAATAAAGGCTTACTTTAAGCTTAATTATAAAATATAATTAATTTATAAGGCCTTATTATAATATATAAAACTTTAATATTAAAATTATTTTTTATTTAATATAATAAGGTAACTTTATAATAGCTTAAAATAACTTTATAATTAATTATAATCCTTAAATTATTATAATTAAAAATAATAATAAGCTAATAATAATTATTATTAAATTAAGTTAATTATAATAATAAATTAATAATTAAGTTAAAATTAATAAATTTAATAAAAAAAGAAATAATATAATAAGTATAAAAATAAAAAAAATAATAAAAAAATATTTTAATTATTTAAGGAAATTAAAAAAGTAATTAATAAAATAATTTAAAAACTTAACTTAATTTTTTTAAATAAGTTAATAAAGTAAATAATTATAATAAGTAATATAATTATATTAAATATATAATATAAAAAAGCTAAAAAAACTAAGAAAGTTTTTTTAAAAAAAAAGTTTAATAATAAATTATAATTATAAATAGCTTTATTTTTTTTATTTAAAAGGAAATTATAATAATAAATAATTTTATTTTTTTATATTTAAAAGAAAATAATAAAAATAATTTTTTTATAAATTATTAAAAATATTAAATTAATAAAAATTTAATTTAAGTTAAAAGTTAAATATAATAATAATTATAAAAAATAATATATATAATTTTATTATTTTAATAAATTAATAATTTAATATAATAAATTTTTTATTAAAAGTATTTTAATTTATATACTTTTAATTTATAAATTTTTTTTAAAAAAGAATTATTAAGTTTAAATAAACTTTTTATATAAAAGTATTTTATATTATTTTTTTTAAAAATATTATTTTTATAAATATTTTTTAAAAAAATTTATAAATTTTTTAATAAAATTTTAATTATAAAATATATATTTAAAAAAGTAATATTTATAAAAATTTTTTTTAAATATTTTATTTTTTATTTAATTATATTAATTATAACTTTTTAAATAAAAAAATATAATTTATATAATAATATTTATTATAATAAAGCTTTATAAATTAATTATATTTTATAATTATTTTATAAAAAAATTTTTTTTTATTTTTTAAAAAAGTATTAATAATTTTTATAATTATTATTTAAAATAACCTTTTATTTAAATAATTTTAATATTATATTAAATTATTAATAAAAACTTTATTTTAATATAAATATTTTATTTAAAATTTTATATATAATATTAATAATTTAATATTTTTAATTTTTTTTTATATTTTTATTATTATTTTTATTATTAAACTTAATAAAATTAATTAAAAAAAATATTAAATTAATATTCTTAATTTTTTTTATATTTTTATTATTATTTTTATTATTAAACTTAATAAAATTAATTAAAAAAAATATTAAATATTTTTATTTATTTAATTATTAAATTAAAAATTAAATATAATTTTTTAATTTTAATTTTTATAAATATTTTTAAATTTATATAATTATATTATATTAAATTTTAATAAATATATATTTTTTTTATTATAAAAATAATATTTAAATTAAATATAAAATTTTTAATAAATATTTATAAATTTTTATAATATTTTTATAAAATTTAATAAATTATTTTAATTTTAAAATTACTTTAATTTAAATTTATTTTAATTTAAATTTATTATTTTAAAATTATAAAAATATTAATATAAATATAATAAATATTAATATAAATATAATAAATATTAATATAAATATAATAAATATTATAATAAATATAATAAATATTTTTCTTTTAAATATAAAAATAAAAATTATTTATTATTATAATTTATTATTAAATCTTTTTTTTTAAGTTTTCTTAATTTTTATAGCCTTTTTATATTATATTTTTACTTTATTAATTATTTCTTTAACTTTCTTAAATAATTAAAGTATTTTTTTATTATTTTTTTTTATTTTTATACTTATTATATTATTTCTTTTTTTATTAAATTTATTAATTTTAACTTAATTATTAATTTATTATTATAGTTAACTTAATTTAATAATAATTATTATTAGCTTATTATTACCCTTAATTATAATAATTTAAAAACTATAATTAATTATAAGATTATTCTTTATTATAAAATTATCTTATTATATTAAATAATTTTAGTATTAAAATTTTATATATTATATTAAGGCTTTATAAATTAATTATACTTTATAATTAAAAGATTTCTTTTATTTTTTAAGAGATTATTAATAGTTTTTATAACTATAAGTAAGCTTTTATTTAAGTAACTTTATTATTACTATAGTTTTATATTATTAAGTTATTAATTAAAATTTTATTTTAATATAAAAACCTTATTTTAAATTTTAATATATAATTTTAATAATTTAATATTTTTAATATTTTTTTATATTATTAATATTATTAATATTATTAAACTTAATAAAGTTAAATAAAGTTTTTTTTTAAATAACTTTATTTATTTAATTATTAAATTAAAAGCTAAGTATAATTTTTTTCTATATTAATTTTTATAAATCTTTTTAAATTTATATAATTATATTAAAAATTAATTTTAATAATAAATATTATAATAAATTATTAAATTTTAAATATAAAGAATTAATAATATAATTAATTAAATTTTAATTATTATAAAATAAATAAATATATAAAAAAATAAAGCTTTTTTATTTTATAAAAAAAAATAAAAATAAATATAATTATTTTTAAAATCTTAATTATAATTTAATAATAAAATTATTATAAACTTATTTAAATTTATTATATTTAATACTTAAAGTAATTTAACTTTTAATAAACTTTTATTTAATATAATTATTAATAAAGAAAAAGTTAAATTATAATATTTTTTTAAAATAAAATTTTTTTAAAATAAAAGTTATTTAATTAAGAAAATAAAAAATATAAATTAAAAATAATAAAAAAGTTTATATAATAAAAAAAACTTAACTTTTTTTATTTAAAAGAATATAATAATTTTTACTTTAAAGAAATAAATTATTAATAAAATAATAAAAGTTTTATTATTAAAAATTTTTTATAATTTATTATTATTTAAATTTAAAAAAATAATTATTAAAAACTTTTAAGCTTTTAAATATAACTTAAAATAATATTTTATTTAATTTTTAAAATATATTTTAATAATAAAAAAGTTTTAATATATTAATAATAAATTTATTAAAATTATATAATTATATTAAAATAATAATTAAATAATTTTTAATAATTTTAATATAGTTTATTTTAAATTTATAAAGTAATATACTTTTTATATTAAAAAATAAAAAAATTATATTAATAATAATATTTTTAAAATTAAAATATTTTAAGTAAAGTTTAATTAAAAAGTTTATTTTTTTTTATAAATAAATTTAATATTATTTTTATAAAAGCTTTATTTTCTTTTTTTAATTATATTAAAATTAAATAATTTCTTATAAAATATATATTAAAAATAAAAAAAAACTTAATTACTTAAAGAAATATTATAATTTAAATAAAATTATATAATAAAAAAATTAAAGTTAAAGCTTAAAATTAAATTTAATTATTATTATTAAAGTTATTAAATATTATAAAACTTTATTAAATTAATAAAATTAAAACTTAATAAAAAACTTTTTATTATTTTTTAATAAGAAAAATATAATAAATAAAAAAATCCTTATTAAATTATTAAAAATATAAAAAAATATATATATATATATATTTAATTTTATTATAAAGTAATAAATTATATATTATATAATAATATTAAATATATTATAAAAAATATAATAATTTAATAAATTAAATAATTAATATTTTATTAATATTTTATTTAACTTAAAAAGTAATATTTACTTATTAAATAAAAAATATATAAAATAAATTCTTTTTTTATTTTTAAAAATTAAATAAATAAAAAAAAATTAATTAAATTAAAATAAAATATTATTTTTTAAATTAATTATAAAATTTTTTTTATTTAACTTTTAAATTTTTATAAAATTTATAATAAAGTTTTTTCTTTTAAAAAAATAATAAAATTAATTATTATTAATAAATTATTATATTTAATTAATTTAAAAATAAATAAAGCTTTTTTATAAGAATTTATTTATATATTATTAAAAATTAAATTATAAAAACTTAAAAAATATATATAAATAATATTAATTTAAAAGTAAATTAAAAATTTAAAAAATTATAAAGTCTTTATAATATTTTAATATTATTTATTTTTAAAATAAAAAGTAAGCTTTAATTTTATATTAATTATTATACTTTTAATAAAATAATTTATAAAAATTAAATATTATTATTACTTATATATAAAATCTTAAATTAATTAAAGAAATTATTATTTATATAAAATTAAACTTAAAAAATATATATTATTAAATATATATTTATTAAAAAAATAAATATAAAATAACTTAATATTATAAATATAATTCTTATAAATATTAAGTTTTAATATTTAAATTTATAAATATATTTATTACTTTTTAAAATTATATAAATTTAATATTATAAAAACTTATTAATATTATTTATATTATTTACTTAAATAATATTTTAATATATAATAATAATTTAATTCTCTTAAGTATATATAAATAAAATTATTTATTATTATAACTTATTATTAAATTTTTTTTTTAAAAAAATTATTTTAGTTTTTTTTATTTTTTTTATTATATATTTAATATTTATTATATATTTAATTATATTATTTATTATAATTATTTTCTTTATTAACTTATTAAAAATTTAAGCTTTAAAAGTTTATAATAATAATATTTTTAATTTTAAAGTAATAACTTTTTTAATAATTTCTTTAAGTAAAATAACTTTTTATTATTTTTTATTTTATTTAAAATATTTTTAAGGGCCTTAAGGTTATTTTTATTAATTTATAAATTTTTTATTACTTTCTTTTTAATTATTATAATTATTATTATTATTAACTTATTATTATTTTAAATTATAAAAATTTTAAAATTATAATTAATTATAAAACTTTTTTAAGTTATTATAAAGTTATTTTAATATATTAAATAATATAACTTAATATTAAAGTTTTATATATTATAATAAAACTTTATAAAGTAATTATATTTTATAATTATTTTATAAAAAATATTCTTTTTATTTTTTAAGAAATTATTAATAGTTTTTATAATTATAATTTAAAATAAGCTTTTATTTAAATAGTTTTATTATTATATTAAATTAAATTATTAATAAAAACTTTATTTTAATATAAAAATCTTACTTTAAATTTTATATATAATTTTAATAATTTAATATTTTTAATATTTTTTTATATTATTAATATTATTAATATAATTAAACTTAATAAAATTAAATAAAGTATTTTTTTTAAATAACTTTATTTATTTAATTATTAAATTAAAAGTTAAATATAAGTTTTTTTATATTAACTTTTATAAGTTTTTTTAAATTTATATAATTATATAAATAAAAATTTTATTTTTAATAAATTATATAAAATATTTAAATTAATTAAATTTTATAAAAAAATTATTAAATTTTAATAATAATAAAAGTAATAAAATAAATATTAATAATAAAAATAAATTTAAAAAAATATTATAATTAAATTTTTAATTATAATAATACTTTAAAATTATTATTTTAATATTTTTAAAAATTAAAAATAATATTATAAAAGTTTTTTAAAACTTTAATTTTATAAATAATAAGAATCTTTATAAAATAAAATATATTATTATAAAAAAAAATTATTTTTTAATATTTTTAAAAAATTTTTAAAAAATAAAAAAATTAATAAATAATTTAAATTATTAATTTATTTTTATATTATTTTTTAATTCTTAAAAATAACTTTAATTTTTTTAATTTTTATATTAACTTTATTTTTATTATTAAAAAAAAATTAAATTAAATAAAAAATAATAATTTAATTAATTTAAATAAAAAATAATAATTTAATTAATTTAAATAAATATATAATTATTAAAATATTTTTTTTTAAATTTTATTTTAAGAAATTTTTATATTTTTTTATTATTATTAAATTTAAAATTTAATATTTAAAAAAAAATTATTTATATTTTATATAATTAAATTAAAAATAATTAATATAATTATTTTTTTATTATTTTAAAAAATTAATATAATAATAAAAAAATATAATTATAAATAAAATTTATAATAAAATTATATAATTAAATATAATAAAAATAAAAATAAAATAAAGTAATATAATAATTATAATATAATATTTAATAGTTTATATACTTTTAAATAATTAAATTATAAGTTTAAATTTTACTTATTTTATTAATTAATTATATTATTAATTAAAAAATAATCTTATTATTAAGCTTTATAAATTAATTTATTAATTAATATTATTATTAATAATAATTAATTCTAATTAAAAAAAGGCTTTTTTTTAAATTTAATAAAAGTTTTATATTTTTAAGTAATTTTTTTATTTTAAGAATTAAAGGTTTTTTATATAAAAATATATTTAAATATAAAGTAATTTATATTAAGTATTAATTAATATACTTAAAATTAAATTAATAAAAATAAAAATATAAATTAATAATATTATATATTATAATAAAAAAAACTTTTAAATATTTAAATTATTAAATAATAATTTATAAAATTTAATTTTATAAATATTTAAGTTAAATAAAAATATAAATAATAATATATTTTAATTAATAAATAATAATAATAATAACTTAAATTTAAAAAACCTTAAAATTAATTTATTAAAAAATTATTATAAAAAATTATTATTTTTAAAAAAAATAATATATTTATTATTTATAATTTTTTTAAAAAATATAATTAAATATAAAATAATATAATTTAATAACTTAAATTAATATTTTTTAAAAATTAAATATTAAAATATTTAATAATTTAATTAATAATAATTAATAAAATTAAAGTAAATATTTTTTTAAAAAAAATTAATAATTAAAGTTTAATTATAAAAATAATAAATATATAATAATTTATATAATTATTTTTAATTTAATTAATATTTATAAAATATTATTATAATTATAATAAAAATATTAATAAAATTTTAAATATTAAAAAAAAAGTTATATAAAATTTAATAAATTTAATTTAAAATTAAATTAAGTTAATTAAAGTTTAAAAAAATAAAAAAAAATATAAAAAAAATATTTACTTTTTATATAAATAAAAAAAATAAAGTTTATTATAACTTAAAATAAAATATAAAAGGTTATTATAAAATTAAAAAAAAATTTTTATTTTTTTTCTAAAAAATTTATTAAGAATTATATTAATTTATATATAAAAGTTAAAAATTATTTAATTATAATTAATTATATATATATAAATATATATATATATTTTTAAATATTATATAAATTTTAATATATATTAAATAAATAAATTATAATATTAAATAAAAATAAATATAAATTTTTTTATAACTTTAATAAGTTATATTAAATTATTTAAAATTAAAATTATAAATTTATTATTAATTTAATAATTAATAAAATAATTAAAATTAGTTTTTTATTAATATTAATTTCTTATTAATATTAATTTTAATATATAAATTAATAACTAATAATAAAATAAATAATTAATAATAAAAAATAATTAATAATAAAATAAATAATTAATAATAATATAAATAAATAAAAATAAAATAAATAAATAATTAATTAATTAATAATTAATAAAATAAAATAAAAGTAATAACTTTAATTTTATTTTTTTTATATTATTTTTAATTAAATATTTATTTTTTAGTTTTTTAAAATATTTAATTTAACTTTTTAATAATATTATTTTCTTAATTAAATTATACTTAAGTTTATTTTTAAATTTAATTATAATATTATTAAAAATAAAATAAAATAATTTTTATTATAATAAAAATAATAAAATAATAAAATTATATTTTATTAAGATTTATTTTTAATATAGCTATTTAAGCTTAAAAATACTTATAAAAATTAAAATAAAAGAAAATTATATTTAACTTTTAATTTAATAAATAAATAAATAAAGTTATTTAAAAAAAATACTTTATTTAATTTTATTAAGTTAAATATTATTAATAATATTAATAATATTAATAATATAAAAAAATATTAAAAATATTAAATTATTAAAATTATATATAAAGTTTAAAATAAGATTTTTATATTAAAAAAAGTTTTTATTAATAATTTAATATAATATTAAAATTAAATAATAATAAATTAATTTAAATAAAAGCTTATAGTTATTAAAATTATTAATAATTTCTTTTTAAAAAATAAAAAAATTTAATTATAAAATATAATTAATTTATAAGGTATTATTATAATATATAAAACCTTAATATTAAAAATATAATAAAATAGTTTTATAATAGCTTAAAATAACTTTATAATTAATTATAATTATATATAAATTATTATAACTAAAAGTAATATTAAGCTAATTATTATTATTATTAAATTAAGTTAATTATAATATTAAATTAATAATTAAGCTAAAATTAATAAATTTAATAAAAAAAAATAATATAATAAATATAAAAATAAAAGAAATAATAAAAAAATATTTTAATTACTTAAAAAAATTAAAGAAGTAATTAATAAGATTATTATTAATTTAAAAACTTAATTTAATTTTCTTTAATAAGTTAATAATATAAATAATTAAAATAAATAATATAATTATATTATATATAATATAAAAAGGCTAAAAATCCTTAAAAATTCTTTTTTAAAAAAAAAGGTTTAATAATAAATTATAATAATAAATAATATTATTTCTTTATATTTAAAAGGAAAAATAATATTTTATTAAAATAAATAAAATAAAAAATTAAGTTTTATTTAATTTTATTAATTTAAAGGGTTTTTTTATTAAAAATATAAATAAATAAATAAATAAATATTTATATTTTCTTTTAAAAGGCTTTCTTTTAAATATAATAATACTTTATTTTTATTATTATTATTATTATTATTATTATTATTATTATTATTATTATTATTATTATTATTATTATTATTATTATAATTAAAATCCTTATTTATTTTATTATAAAATATATTAATTAAATTATTACTTATTAATAAATTATTTATTTTCTTATTTAATTTATTTTTAATATTAATAAAATAAAATTAATAAAAAATTAAAATAAAAAAAATAATTTATTTATTATATTTAATTTTAATAAAGTTAATTATATTATTATTTTAATTAAAATAAAAATATAATAAGTTAATTTCTTTTAAATATATATTTTTAAATTTAAAAACTAAAAATAAGTTAAATAAAAATACTTTATTATTAAAATTAATTAAATTAAAAGTAATTAATTTTTTAAAATAATACTTTTTTAATTTAATTAATTTTAATTTTATATTATTTATAAATAATTTATAATAAGAAATTTAATAATATTATAATAGTAAATTCTTAATTTTCTTATTAAAAAAATTAAATATATATTTTTTTATATAGTAAATTTAATATATTATATATTTTATAAATATATAATAATATAATTAAAATTATAATATAAAATTATTTTTTTAAGTATAAAGAAATAAAATTATTTATTATTATAACTTATTATTAAATATATTTTTTTTTAAAAATAATTTTCTTAGTTTTTTTAGCCTTTTTATATTATATATTTAATATAATATTATTACTTATTATAATTTTTTACTTTATTAACTTATTAAAAGTTAAGTTAAGTTTTTATACTAATAATAATTTTATTTATTATTTTTTTAATTAACTTAAATAACTTAAGCCCTTTAATATTTTATTTTTTATTTTTATTACTTTTATATTACTTTTTTTCTTTATTAAATTTATTAATTTTAACTTAATTATTAATTTACTTTTATAAGTAATTTAATTTAATATTAATTATTATAACTTTATTATTACCCTTAGCTATTATTATTTATATATAAAAGCAAGGTTATAAAATTAATTTTTAATTTTTTATTTTTTATTTTATTACTAATAATTAATATAGTTTTTAGTTATTAAAAATAAAAATAAATTTATTTTTAATAATAAAATAAAATTTATTTATTATATATAAATAGATTAATAATAAAATAAATTTTATTTTATTATTAATTTTTCTTTTAGTTATTAATTTTATTTTATATATTATATTAACTTAAATAAAAGCTTTTACTTAAAAAGGTATATTATTTAATAAATTAATAATTATATTAAAGATATTATATTTATTTATAATAATCTTTTAATAATAAAATTAAAAGTTTTTTTAGTTATTTTTAGTTTTAGTTTTTAGTAATTAATTTATTAAGAAAAAATAAAGACTATATATAAAATAAAAAATAAAAAATAAAATCAGTTTTATTATTAAGAAATTTATTATTAGTAATAAATTTAATAATAAATTTATAACCTTATATAAAAGATTATATTTAATTATAAAGTTATTTTTTATTATAAGGCTATTTTATTATATTTATAAACCTTTACTTATAGCTTAATATTAAAGTCTTATATATTATAAAAATAGTTTATAAATTAATTATATCTTATAATTAAAGAATTCTTTTTATTTTTAAAAAAAAATTATTAATAGTTTTTATAATTATAAAGCTTAAGGTAAGCTTTTATTTAAATAGTTTTATTATTATATTATATTAAGTTATTAATAAAAGCTTTATTTTAATATTAAAACTTTATTTTAAATTTTATATATAATTTTAATAATTTAATATTTTTAATATTTTCTTATATTATTAATATTATTAATATTATTAAACTTAATAAGATTAAATAAAGTATATTTTTTAAATAGCCTTATTTATTTAATTATTTAAACTAAAAGCTAAGTATAATTCTTTTTTATATTAGCCTTTATAAGTATTTTTAAATTTATAAAATTCTATTAAAAATAAATCTTAATAAAAATATAAGGCTTCTTTTAAATTAATAAAAATATTAAGTATATAATAAGCTAGTTTTTAATAAATTATATTATTTATATAATTATTAGTAAAATAAAATAATAAAAAAAAGGCTATAATTAATAAATAATATACTTAAAGGAATTTTTTTATTATAATTAAAAGAATTTTTTTTTTAGCTTTTAAAATTCTTTTAATAATAAAGAACTTAATTTTTATATATATTTTATAAAGAAAATAAATTATTTTATTTAATTTATAATATTTATTTTTAATATTAATTATTAAAATTAAATAAAATAAATAAAACTTTTATAATAATTAATTTATTATTAATTATAATATTTTTATTTTTATTATTTTCTTATTTATTATTATATAAATTATTATTTATATAATTTAATAATAATAATAAATTAGAAGTTAAATTAAATATATTAAGATTTATTTTTAATATAGCTATATAAGTTTAAAAAGACTTATAAAGGCTAATATAAAAAAGGATTATACTTAGCCCTTAGTTTAATAACTAAATAAATAAGGCTATTTAAAAAAAAAATACCTTATTTAGCCTTATTAAGTTTAATAATATTAATAATATTAATAGTATAAAAAAATATTAAAAATATTAAATTATTAAAATTATAAAGTATTACTATATAGGCTGTATCTTTTTACTTAGGGGGCTGTAACTAACCCAATTAGGCAGGAGGCAAAGTACTAAGAATTTTCCTTATAAACACTATTATTTTAAGTATATATTTTATAGCTTAAAGCTTTAAAAAACTTTTTTATAAGATTTTTTAAAAATTATTATATACTTAATATTAATAAAAATAATATTCTTAAAAAATAATAAGAAGTATTTTTATATAAAAAGTTTACTTAAACTTAATAAGATTTTAAATAAGATTTTATAAGCTAAGAGTATATAAAATAAAGTACTTTTAATAAAAACTCTATTATATTAAGCTATTAGTTTATTAAAATAATAAAATTATATATCTAATATTTTATAAATACTATTATATTTAGCTTTTAACTTAAAGTAAGTTTTTATTAGCTTAATATTATTACTAACTTATAAATAATTTAATTTTATTTTTATTTAGCTTATAAAGTTTTATAAAACTAATTTATTTTACTTATATATAGTATATTATTATTTTTATTTAGTAATAAAAATAAAGGCCTAGTAAGGACCTAAACTAGGCTATACCTTTAGGTTAGTTACAGCCCCCCAAGCAAAAAGATACAGCCTGCATAGCAATACTCAAATTATATATTAAGATTTAAAATAAAGTTTTTATATTAAAATAAAGTTCTTATTAATAACTTAATAATATAAGGCTATAGCTAAATAATAATAAGGCTACTTAAATAAAGGCAATTATAAAAACTATTAATAGTTTCTTAGAAGATAAAAGGAATTTAATTATAAGGTATAATTAATTTATATAGCCTTATTATAATATATAAAACCTTAATATTAAGCTATTTAATTAGTATTTAAAAAGATTAATAATAAAAGTATATATATAATTTATATTATTTCTTTTCCTTAATAAATTAACTAAGGGCTTTTTAAAAGAGTAAATATATTACTAAAAGTATTAAAGCTAATATTACTTATAATTAAGGTTATAAAATTAGTTTTTTGTTTTTTATTTTTAGTTTTATTACTAAGATTAATAGTACTTTTTAGTTACTAAAAATAAATTATAATTAGTTTTATTACTAATATTAATAACTAAAAAAAACTAATAATAATAATATTAATTTTTAATATATAATAAATTAGTAATAAAATAAAATTTATTTTTAATATATAATAAATTAATAATAAAATAATATTTATTTATTATATATAAAAAATTAATAATAAAATAATATTTATTTATTATATATAAAAAATTAATAATAAAATAAAATTTATTTATTATATATAAAAAATTAATAATAAAATAAAAATTATTTATTATATATAAAAAATTAATAATAAAATAAAAATTATTTATTATATATAAAAAATTAATAATAAAATAAAATTTAAATTTAGTTAAATTAGCTATTTATAAATTAAATTAACTACTTATAAATTAAATTAGCTATTTATAATTAAATAAGCTACTTATAAATTAAATTATAATTAATTTAATTTATTAGCAGTTAATTTAATTTATAAGCAGCTAATTTAATTAAGTCTTCCTAATTATATTATAATATATTCTTATTTAAACTATAGTAGTTTATATATAGCGCTAAGTGGCCTATGCACTAGAATTTTTCAAAACCACTAAGGTTTTTTAATAGTTAAAAAGCTATAAAGGAATTTTTTTAGAATACTATAAAAATTATATATAAATAAAGCCCTATTATATTTATATAAATCCTTTTTTCTTTTTTATTTTATAAAAAAATTAGGCTTATAAACTTATAAAGACTTTACCTATAGATTTTTATAGTTATAAATAAATTAAGATAAGTATATTAAAGTTTTTTATAGAATTTATATATATAAAAAGCTAATTTTAAAGTATTAGCTAATATAAATAGATATCTATTAATAAATACTTATTTTAAAAGTTTTATTTTAAAACTTAAATAACTAAACTATTTTAAGTACTATTTATATAAAAAAAAAATTTTATATACAACTTTTATTAAATTATATTATAATATTTTTTATAAAATTATATAAAAATTTTATTCCTATAGAATTAATTCTTTAAAATAATTTATAATTTTGAAATATCTAATATATAGGCTACTTTTCGCTACTATAGTTCAAATAGGAATATACTATAATATAATTAGGAGGACTTATTTAATATATAAGCAGCTAATTTAATTATAAGTAGTTAATTTAACTAAAAATATATATATTTATATATTTCTTTAGTTTTTTTTTAGTTTTTTTTAGTTTTTAATATTATTATTAATATTTTTTATTATTATTAAAATAAATTTTAATTATTTTAATAATTCTAAGGCTTTTAAAGCTATAAAAGCTATTTCCCTTATAAAAATTCTAATAAATATTAAAATAAGCTTTATTAATAATTCCTTATTTATAATAAATAATACTAGCATTAATACTATTAATTTTATTTATAATAAAAAGGATTATAAATTAAAAGCTAATAAAGATTTTAAAATTTATATTTTTTAATAAAATTTATTTATTAAAACTTTTTATTTATTAATTTAAATAAAAAGTATAAAATTAAATTATAATATATTATATAAATTAAAAATTCTTATTTTTTAATTTAAAAAGCTAATAAATTATATTATTTATTATAAATAATATATTTATAAAGTATATTAAAAATACTATATAATATTACTTTTTATTTATTAATAGTATTTTTTTTTAATTTTTTAAATATACTTATAAATTAATAGCTTAGTTAAGGAATTTTAAATTATTTAATTTTACTTAATATTATTAAGCTTTATATTTATAAATAGCTTATAATAAAAGCTTTAAAAAGCTTAGAAAATATAGTAAGTTAATCTTTTATTTATTATAAGCTTATTTTTATTATTTATTATAATTTTTTTTATTTATTATAAGTATTTTTTTATTAATAAAATAATTAAAAGTTAATATTATCCCTTTAATGCCTAATAATTTATTAAGTTTAAATTCTTAGTATAAAAAAGTAAAAATAACTTTATTATTTAATAATAATAAAGCTAATAAGTTAATATTATTTTTTTTAGTAGAAAATAATATATCTTTTAATATAATTACCTTAGATTTATTAAATAAATTATTATTTTATTATAATAAGTAAGTAAGTTATTTTATTTTATTTATCTTATTATATTTATTATATTTTATTTATTTTAATATATTAATTTTTATTAAAAATTATAGGAAAATTAATAGGGTTAATATTAAAAAAGCCTTAAAAGAAATCTATAAAAAGGCATTATTAAATTTAAATTTACTTTTAGAAGTAAATATAAAATCTTATAGTTTTTTTTTATAACCTTTAATATTTAGACTTTAAATAATTAAAATTCTTATTTAAGGATTATTTTAATTTATATTAATTTAAATTTTAAATTAAAATATAAATTAATAAATATATTATTTTATTTATATTATTATTATTTTATTTATTAATTTTATTATAAGTTTTTTTAAACTTTTTAAAAGTTATATTAAAATATATATATTTTATTAATTTAATAAAGCTTTAAAAGCTTATTTTTATTTATTAAGTTATAATAATTTATTAAGGTATTTTTCCCTTATATTTATAATTATTTTATTATTAATAATTTTTTTAATATAATAAAAGATAATATTATAAATAATAATATATTTATAAAGTTATTTAAAGAAGCTTATAAAAAAGTTTATAATAAGGAATTTATAAATAATATTAAATATATAGTATATATTATTAATTTAATTACCTAAAATATATTAAAATATTATATATTTAATTTAGCTTTTAATTTATTATTATTTAATTATATAAATAATTATTTATAATATAATAATAATAAATTAAAAAATAAAAATAATAATATTATATTTAATAATAAGTATTTTATTTATTTTATTTTATTTTATTTTATTATTTTCTTATAATAATTAATAATAAAAATAAATATAATAAATTAAATAAGGTAGCTTATATCTCTTATAAAATATATATAAGAATTAAGTTCTTTATTATTAAAAGGGATTTTAAAAGCTAAAAAAGAAAATAAAATCCCTTTTAATTATAATAAGCAAAAAATTCCTTTAGGTATATTATTTATTTTATTATATAATGTTTTTTTAGCTAATTTTAATTTATTTAGTTATATTTAAATAAAATTAAATAGTTAGCTTTAATAAAGCTAAGAAATATTTTTTTTATTTTTTAAAGCCTTTTATTAAATTATAAAGCTAATTTTATATAATAATTTTAATTATATTATTATATATTTATAAAATATATAATAAATTAAATTTATTATATAAAAAATATATATTTAATCCCTTTAATAAAGAATTAATAAGTTATTTATTTATATTTATTTTATTTAGTTATTTATTAATATTATAATAGCTTCCTTATTATAAGTTATTTATAAATACTATAATATTAAGATTAATTAAATTAAAGAAGTATTTTCCTAGGAAAATAATTACTTTTAATTTAATTAATTATAAAGTATTTTTATTTAGCTTATTTTTAAATTCTTAATTTAAAAATATTTACAGTATTTTAAAGAAAAAGACTTATTATATTTTTATTTTAACTTAAATAATAAAATAATTAACTTTATGAAAATTAAATATAATAAGTAAGTTATTTTTATTTATTTATTTCCCTTTTTTATTTATTTATTTCCCTTTTTTATTAATTTCATTTTATTAATTAAAAAAAATAGGCTTAATAAAGAAATAAATAACCTTATTATAACTAATAACTTAATTTATCTTTTAATAAATTAGCTAAGGATTTTAATTATAATAATAATAATAATAAAAATCCTAATAATAATTTTAATTTATTAGATTTTAATAAGGAATTTTATTTAGGGGCTAATAATAATATTAATAAAAATAAAATATTATTATATTTAAAAGAAAGGCTTTTAGAAGAAAATATAAGTATTTTTTTATTTATTTATTTTTTTTTTTTTATATTCTTTTTTATATTCTTTTATATTCTTTTTTATATTCTTTTATATTCTTTTTTATTTATTTATTAATTTTTTAAAAGAAAAACCTTTTAGATTATTAGAAATAAATTAAAACTTAATTTTATATTTTATTTATTTTAGTAAGGCATTATTTAGCTATTTTTATTACTTTTATTATAATAAAAAGTATTTTTTTTATTTTTAATAATAGTATAACTAAATTGAAAAATAGGCTTAAGCTTAGTTTAATTAAAGAAATAATATTATTAAAAAGCCAGATTAAGGATTTTTAAGAGCTAAAAAATAAGTATTTAAATAATAATAATATAAAAGAAATAAAATAAAAGCTATTACTTTATTTTATTAATAGTTATTTTATTAATTATTTATTTATTTTATTAGTTATTATTTATTTTATTATTAATTATTTATTTTATTATTAATTATTTATTTTATTATTAATTATTTATTTTATTATTAATTATTTATTTTATTATTAATTATTTATTTTATTATTAATTATTTATTTTATTATTAATTATTTAGTTTTTTAGTTATTAAATTAATAATTAAATTAATACTAATAAAAAATTAATTTTAATTATTTTATTAATTACTAAATTAATAATAAAATTAATTTTATTTTTAATTAATAATTTATATATAGAAAATAAATATTAGTTAAAAACTAATAACTAAAAATAAAATTAGTTTTATTATTAATTTAAATAATTAAAATTAGTTTTATTATTAATAATTTTATTATTAGTAATAAAAATAGTAATAAAATTATAAGCCTGGCTTTAAAGGTATTATTAATAGTAATAGACTTAATAATAATAGTAATAAACTAAGAAACTTATTATTTTTATTATAGGTATTACTAATAAAATTAAAGATAGTCTTTTATATTATTTTTTATATTATTTTTTATATTATTTTTTATATTATTTCTTATATTTCTTTTTATATAGCTTTATTTTAGTTAATATTTTTATTATTAAAAAAATTTATTATAATATTTATTAAATTATTTATTTTAATATTTTAAGAGTACTTAAATATTTACTTAAGAATATATAGCTTTATTAAGATATATTATATAAAACTTCCTTAATATATTAAGAATATTAATTAATTATATTAATAAAGAAAGTATTATTATTTAGGCTTATAATTTTATTATTATTTTTATTACTAATAATAAATTTATTAGTTTTAATTATTTAAATTAATAATAAAACTAATTTTATTTTTAGTTATTAATTTTTAATTAATATTTATTTTTTATATTTAAATTATTAACTAAAAATAAAATTAATTTTATTATTAATTTAATAATTAATAAAATAATTAAAATTAGTTTTTTATTAAAATTAGTTTTTTATTAAAATTAGTTTTTTATTAAAATTAGTTTTTTATTAATATTAGTTTTTAATATATAAATTAGTAATTAAAACTAAAATTAATTTAGTAATTAATTTAGTTATTAATTTAGTAATTAAAAAACTAAATAATAAATAATAAAATAAATAATTAATAATAAAATAATTAATAATAAAATAAATAACTAATAATAAAATAAATAACTAATAAAATAAATAAATAATTAATAAAATAAATAAATAATTAATAGTGCTTACTAGGTATATAGGATCCTATGTATTTATTTTATATAGGTTCTATATAAATTACCTAAGTAATACTTATAAAAGCAATATATAAATAGCTCTTTAATTATTTAAAAGGAGTATATAAATAATAAAAAAAGGATTATATATAAATTAAACTTATAACCTTATTATACCTTTTTATTATTACTTTTTTATTTATAATTTATTTTTATTATATTTATATAGTAATAAATATATAAAATATATATACTAAAAAAGAATATTTTATAATTACTTTTATATATATAGCTAACTAAAATTCAATTACCTAGGTACTAAGAGTAAATACCCCTAGCTAAATTTAAAAGACTTAATTACTAATTTAGCTTACCTAATAGCTACTATTAAGTAAATAAGCTATTTAATTATAAGTAGTATTATTACTTATATCTTTTTATAAATTATTTTATATATAATAATAAATATATATATATATAGTATTATAAAAAAAGGCTACTACTTTTATAAACTATTTAATTATATAATAATAATTTACTTTTAGGTTAAGTAAAAGAATATTTATTATAATCCCTTATAAGGCATTAAAGAAATATAAGTATTAAAGGAATATAAATATTAATAATAAAGAATATAGTCTTAATAATTTAAATAATTTTAATAATCTTAAAGAAGCTAAAATAAATATTTAAGTATAAAAAAGTAATTATAAATAAAAATAAAATAATAATAATTATATAAGTTAATTAAAAAAAGCTTTTATAATTATATTATAATAAATATTACTTAAAGAAAGCTATAATAAAAGCATTATAATAAATAAATAATAAAGTCTTTATTATTTACCTTTATACTTTATATTACTTAGCTTTATATTTATATAATTATAAATATATAGCTTTATAATATATATAAAATATATATAATTACTTAATAAATATATATTTAATAACTTTTAAATATTAAGTATATATATAAATAAAATAATAATATATAAAGGCTATTTTTTTATTTACTTTCTTCCTCTTTTATTATTATTAATATTATTAATATTAATAATAATAATATCTTAATATTATTATAGCTTTAATAATAAAACTTAATATTAAGGGTAAAGAAAAGGCTATAGCCCTTATTAATAATATAATTTATTTTCTTTTTTATCTTTTTCTTTTTTTTTTTTATTATTTTTTTATATTAATTAACTTTTTATAAAAAGTAAGGAAGTTAATATAATAAGCTAAAGCTTCCTTATTATAAGTATTATTAATATTACTAGCCCCTAAGCTAAAAGATTTACTATATAAGAGTTATATTTAAAGTATAATAATAATTAAAAAAAAATAATTAGCTTTAATTAATATATAAATTTAATTAGCTACTTTAATTATTATTAGCCTTATTATAATAATAATTATATATACTTTTTATAATAAGCTTACTTTCTTTTTAATACTTTACTTTAAGCTAATATATTATAATTATTATAAGCTTATATAAAAAATAAATTATATTATTAATAAGAATAATAAAAAGGTATATTATAGCCTTAGCTTTTATACTTAATATTATATTAATAAATAAATAAGTAATAAATTAATATTACTTAGCTTTATGCCTTTTACTTAATATACTTAATAACTATAATAAAGTACTTAAATTTAATAATAATACTATAAATAATAATATAAATAAAGTTATTACTTAAAATTATACTTATAAAGCTTAAAGAACTATTACTAACTATATATTTTATTAACTATTAATAATAAAAAAGGAAATATAAAATTACTATTATTACTTTAATTATTTTATTATATTTAGTTAATTATATTATATTATATATTACCCTTATTTAAAATCAAAAGAATTTAAATTTTATATTTTTATTTAAAATTTAAATCCCTTATTATTTTAAATTTAAGTTTAAAAGTACTTAAATTCCTTATTCTTTTTTTATTTACTTATTTAATATAAAATTTATATTATATAATATATAACTTATATATTTATTACTATATTATATAACCTTAGGAAATTTACTTATAAGTAGCTAAAGACTTTATTACTATACCTAGCCTTATTAAAATAATAATTATATTTATAATTTTAGCTATTATATTACCTTCTTAAACTATATTACTACCTTTAACCCTATTAAATTAATAATTATATTAAAAGATAAGTTAATATAATATATTAATTAATTATATTTAAAGATTATTTACTACCCTTAGCCTTATTAAGTTAATAAATATATTATTTAGGTAATTAATATTTATTTCTTAATCCCCTTAGCTTTTTATCTTTACCTTATAATTAAGTTTAAATAATTAAGTTTTATTATATATTAATCCTTAATAATATAATTATACTTTAAGCTTAATATAAAAATTATTTAAGTAAGTATTTTTAAGTTATATTACTTTTACTACCCTTACTTATATATTTATTACTTTTTATTATCTCCTTAACCTTATTATATTATTTTTTTCTTAATTTACTTCTCTTTAAGCTTTTTTTTTACTTTCTTTTTTTTTTAAGAGAATTTATATATCTTTATAGCTTAGTAAAATATATTAATAAATTAATATTAATTATTATAATATCCTTTATTATACTCTTTAATATATTTTTAATTATATTTTTAATTAAGCTCTTTATTATATTTTTTATTATATCTTTTATTATATTTTTTATTATATTTTTTATTATATTTTTTATTATATTTTTTATTATATTTATTAAATTATTATTATTATCTTTAATCTTTAAGAATATTTAGTTAAAAAATAAGTTAAAAAATATTTAGTATTTAAAAGCTAATAATAAGCTAGGTAAATATTTTATTTAATTACTTTTAATATAGCTTAATTTAATTTATTTTAATTCTTAATTCCTAAAAATAGCTTTATACTCTTTTAATTTTTTATATTTTTTTAATAGCTTAAAAACTATTAATATTAATAGTATTATAAGTATTACTTTAAAAGCTTATTAATAGTAATTTAATATAATACTAAGGCTATTAATCTTAGCCTTTTTATAAGTAATAGCTAATAGGTTATTTATAAATTTATATTTATTTATATTTATTTTAAAGAGTTTAAATAATAATTATAAAATAAAAAATATATTAATAGGAAATAATAATAAATTTTTAATAAAGAATATATAATAAAATAAAGAAAGGATAAGTAATATTTTATAAAATATTTACTTATATAGCTTATATATATATATTTATTATAGCTATAATAAATAAAAGTAATAATAAAACTATATAAAAAAATATATCTTTTCTTTTAATATATTTATAATTAAATTTATAATTAATATATTATATAATTATAACTAAGTAATTTCTTAATAATTATTTTCCTTTAAAGTAATAATATAACTTATATAAGTAATTATTTAATTTTATTAATAATTAAGTAATAAACTAAGGTTATATATTTATAATAAGTAAATTAATAAAGAAAAAAAGCTATAAACTTATTATTATATATATATATAATTAATAATAATAGCCTTTAAGTATTTTAAAAGAATATATTTAAAAGACTATAATATATAAAACTAGCTATTAATTCTTAATATATATAAAAAAGTCTTTAAATAATATAATTTAAAGTATATAATATTATTAAAATATATAATTTTTAATATATAATTATTTATTAAGTTTATATTTATTTACTTACTTAATTCTTTATAAGCTTAAAGTATAATAATATTTTAATTTTAAAAAGCTAATAAATATTAATATAGCTATAAAAAAGATTTAAATTTATTTATATTAAAATAATATTAATCTTTTTATATAGAAAGATATTTATAATAAAATTATATATAATAAGTAAAAGGTATATAAAGGCTAAAGTTTAATTTATACCTTAATTAATTAATTAAATAATAAGGGATTTTAAAGTTAAATATAATTTAATAATAATAATTATATAACTATTATTCTCTTTACTTACTTAAACTCTTTAAAATACCTTTAAATATATCTTAATTTATTATTATTAAACTATATTTATAAAATTAATAAATATTATATATTACTTCTTAATATAATTAATATTAATACTTATTAATAATTATTTTATATTATATTTATATTTCTTAGTAAAAAAATAAAAAAAGATTATCTTTAAGTATTAAATTAATTTTAATTTATTTATAAAACTTATAATATAAAATATTTATTTATAGTATTAATTAATTATTATATTACTTATATAAATACTATTAAAATAATATTCTTATTAATATAGTTATTACTTTATATTTAATATATTAATAAAGTAATTTTAAAGTATTATTAATTAACTTTTATAATAATAATAAAAAGAATAAACTTTAAGAATTAAAACTTATTTTATAAGTTTTAATTTTTTATTATTAACTTTCTTACTATAAAAAAATTTAATAAATAATTTATAAAATTTAAATAATAATATATTTTATTTTATATAAAGAAAGTTACCTATATTAAAATAATATAGCTTAAGTTATATAAAGAAAAGCTTATTAAAGCTTAAGTTAATTAATATATATACTTTAATAATATAATTATATTTTATATTAAAGATATTTATTTACTACTTAAATTTTATTTTAAGAAGTTAATATTAAACCTTTTTAAAGTATAGTAAGCTATAAAATAAGTATTACTTAACTAATTATTAAAGCTATAAGTAAATTAATTTAAGTAGTAAATTAAAATATTAATTAAGCTTTTAAATAACTTTTATTTAGGTATATATAGCTAGATTTTATATAAGGTATTATATAAAGTTAAAGAATAATAATACTTTCTTTAAAAAAAGGATTTTCTTTTAGCTACTTATATTAAGTTATTTATATAATTATTTAATTTACTTTATATTTATTAGCTATAAATTTTATAAATATAAAATTAAGTTTTTTAACTATTATACTTTTATTTATATTAATATTTTTAATATTTTAAAAAATTAATTTATTTAATTAAGCCTAATATAATTAAAGACTTAAAGCTAATTAAGAAGTTTAAAATTCCTTAATTAAGTATATAATAAAAGCTAAATGCCTTTAAATATATTAAGAAATATAAAAAAGTAAAATCTATATACTTTAAGTATTATTAAACTAAGTATACTAAATTATTAAAGGTATATTTACTTAAATATAATAAGCTTTTAAATTTAATTATTATAATATAAATATAGCTAATATAAATAAAGTTAATAATAATAATAATATTAATTAAATTAACAAAGTTAATAATAAAAATAACTTTAGCTAAGCTAATTAAATTAATAAAGCTAATAAAAGTAGTAAATTAACTATAAAAGTAAAAGCTACTATATAATTCTCTTAAAGCTATATATTAATAATATAAAACTTTAAGATAAGTTTAATATAATAATTAATTTATTAAAAGCATTAAAATAAATTAATTAAAGAAAAAACTATACTTCTCTTTATTAAATCTCTATTAATTTTTTATTAATTTTATATTAATTTTTTATTAATTTTCTATTATTAATAATATTAAATTAAATACTAAATTAAGTAATAAATAAAGGTACTTTATTATAGCTATAGCACAGCTATTATAATTAAAAAAAAAAGAGCTTATTATAAGTAATAAAAATAATACTTAATAATATAAGAAAATACTAAGAAAGATTATAAAAAGGCACTTTTAACCTTTATAATAACTTTAATTTATAAGTATATTACCTATACATTCCTTTTATAAGCGCTGCTTATTTTATAAGCATTACTTAGATAATTTATATAGGACCTATGTAGAATAAATGCATAGGATCCTATGTGCCTAGCGGGCGCCATAATTAATAAAATAATTACTAATTAAATAAAAGTAATAGCTTTTATTTTATTTTTTTTATATTATTATTATTTAAATACTTATTTTCTAGCTCTTTAAAATCCTTAATTTAGCTTTTTAATAATATTATTTCCTTAACTAAACTAAGCTTAAGCCTATTTTTAAATTTAGTTATAATATTATTAAAAATAAAAAAATTACTTTTTATTATAATAAAAGTAGTAAGAATAGCTAAATAATACCTTACTAAAATAAATAAAATAAAAAACTAAGTTTTATTTAATTTTTAATAATTTAAGGAATTTTCCTATTAAAAAATTAATAAATAGATAAAAAGGGATATAAATAAATAAATAGAAAAATACTTATATTTTCTTCTAAAAGGCTTCCTTTTAAATATAATTAGGGTTGCTAATTAGTAATAATTTGTTTCTTTAATAGGTTGAATTTATTTTATTAATAAGCTAAAGAAAATAAAATAAAGACCTTTATTATTTACTAATGAATTATTAATAAATAATAAATTTATTAATTATAAATTAACTAATAATAATAAAAATAAAATAAATTTATATTTAAAAACTAGCTTTTTATAGCTATTTTTCTATATAATTTATATAATTTATTTATTTATATTTTATTTTTAATAAATAATAAAAAAATCCTTTCTTATTTATTTTTATTAATGAATTTATTTTTATTTTGTTAGTGCCTTAAAGAAAATAAATGAAATTCATTATTAGTTAATGAAAAATAAGTTATAATTCATTAATAAAGATAAAAATAAATAATGAAGAATGAATTTAGCAATGCTAAATATAATAATATTTTATCTTTATTATTATTATTATAATTAGCCCCTAAATAAAATTCTTTATTAGAATTTAATAAGTTTAAATTATTATTAGGATTTTTATTATTATTATTATTATTATAATTAAAATCCTTAGCTAATTTATTAAAAGATAGATTAATTAAGTTATTAGTTATAATTAGGGTTGTAAATTCATTACTAATTTCATTACTAATAATAAATTTATTAGTAATAAAACTAATTTTATTTATTAAATTTAGTAATAAAACTAATTTTATTTTTAGTTTTTAGTTTTTAATTAGTATTTATTTTTAATATATAAATTATTAACTAAAAATAAAATTAGTTTTATTATTAATTTAGTAATTAATAAAATAACTAAAATTAGTTTTTTATTAGTATTAGTTTTTAATATATAAATTAGTAACTAAAACTAAAATTAATTTAGTAACTAATTTAGTTACTAATTTAATAACTAAATAACTAAATAACTAATAATAAAATAAAGAACTAATAATAAAATAAATAACTAATAATAAAATAAAGAATTAATAAAATAAATAATAGCTAATAAATTAACTAATTAATAAAATAAAATAAAAGTAATAGCTTTTATTTTATTTCTTCTATATTACTATTATTTAAATACTTATTTTCTAGCTCTTTAAAATCCTTAATCTAGCTTTTTAATAATATTATTTCCTTAACTAAACTAGGCTTAAGCCTATTTTTAAATTTAATTATAATATTATTAAAAATAAAAAAAATACTTTATATTATAGTAAAAGTAATAGAAATAGCTAAATAATGCCTTACTAAAATAAATAAAATAGGAAATTAAGTTTTATTTAATTTCTAATAATCTAAGGGATTTTCCTATTAAATAAATTAATAAATAAATAATAAAGGGCATAAAAAGGAATATAAATAAAGAAATAAAAAAATACTTATATTTTCTTCTAAAAGGCTTCCTTTTAAATATAATAATATTTTATCTTTATTATTATTATTATTATTAGCCCCTAAATAAAATTCTTTATTAAAATCTAATAAATTTAAATTATTATTAGGATTTTTATTATTATTATTATTATTATAATTAAAATCCTTAGCTAATTTATTAACAGATAAATTAATTAAGTTATTAATTATAATAAGGCTATTTATTTTCTTATTTAGCCTATTTTTATAGTTAATATAATAAAACTAATAAAAAAAGGGAATTAAAGGAATAAAATAACTTACTTATTATATTTATTTTTAATAAGGTTAATTATATTATTATTTAAATTAAAATAAAAATATAATAAGCTATTTTCTTTAAAATAAATATTTTTAAATTAAGGATCTAATAATAAGCTAAATAAAAATGCTTTATAATTAATTAAATTAAAAGTAGTTATTTTCCTAGGAAAATACTTCTTTAATTTAATAATTCTTAATTTTATAGTATTTAAAAATAACTTATAATAAGGAATCTATTAAATAATTAGTAATTATAAAATAAAATAAAATAAAATAAATAATATATTAATTCCTTATTATAAAAATTAAAGGTATATTTTTTATATAATAAATTTAATTTATTATATATTTTATAAATATATAATAATATAATTAGAATTATTATATAAAATTAGCCTTATAATTTAATAAAAGGCTTTAAAAAAATAAGAAATATATTTCTTAGCTCTTTTAAAGCTAGCTATTTAACTTTATTTAAATATAATTAAATAATATAAATATTAGCTTAAAAAAACCCTATAAAAATAAATTATATAATATACCTTTTTAAATTTATTATTATTAGTAAATTTATAGTAAAAATATAAGGCTTCTTTTAAATTAATAAAAGTATTAAGTATATAATAAGTTAAATTCTAATAGGTTATATTATTTATTTTATAATTAATAAATAAAAATAATAAAAAAAAGCTATAATTAAATAAATAATATACTTAAAGGGATTTTTTCTTTATTATAATTAAAAGGGATTTTATTTTCTTTTTTAGCTTTTAAAATTCCTTTTAATAATAAAGAACTTAATTCTTATATATATTTTATAAGGAAAATAAGCTGCCTTATTTAATTTATAATACCTGTTTTTATTATTAGTTATTATATAAATTAAATAAATTAATTAACTTATTATTAAATATAGTATTTTTATTTTTATTATTTTTTAATTTATTATTATTATATAAATTATTACTATATAATTTAATAATAATAAATTAAAAGCTAAATTAAATATATAATCTTTTAATATATCTTAAGTAATTAAATTAATAATATATGCTATATATATAATATTATTTATAAAGTCTTTTTTATAATTTTTTTTATAAGCTTCTTTAAAAGACTTTATAAATATATTATTATTTATAATATTATCTCTTATAATCAGGGTTGCTAAATTCGTTCTTTGTTATTTGTTTTCGTCTTTGTTAACGAATCGTAATTCGTTTTTCGTTAACTAATAATGAATTTCGTTTGTTTTCTTTAAGGCACTAATAAAATGAAAATAAATTTATTAACGAAAATAAATAACAAAGGATTTTTCTATTATTTACTAAAAATAAAAATAAAATATAAATAAATAATTATATAAATTATATAGAAAAATAGCTATAAAAAGCTAGTTTTTAAATATAAAATTATTCTATTTTTATTATTATTAGTTAATTAGTAATTAATAAATTCGTTATTTGTTAATAATTCATTAACAAATAACGAAGGTCTTCATTTTGTTTTCTTTAGCTTATTAATGAAATGAATTTTCATTAACGAATAACGAAATAAATTCGTTTCGTTTTCTTCAACCTATTGAAGAAACAAATTGTTACTAATTAGCAACCCTGCTTATGATACTAAATAAAAAAGCTATTAATAATAAAATTATTATAAATTAATTATAAATAAAAAAAAACATACCTTATTAAATTATTATAATTTAATAAATAAGGATAAGCTTCTAAAGCTTTATTAAACTATTAAAATATATATATTTTAATATAGCTTTTAAGAAATTTAGAAAAATTTATAATAAAATTAATAAATAAAATAATAAGAATATAAATAAAATAAAATACCTATTAATTTATATTTTAATTTAAAATTTAAATTAATATAAACTAAAATAATTCTTAAATAAGAATTTTAATTATTTAATGTTTAAATATTAAAGGTTATAAAAAAAAACTATAAGATTTTATATTTACTTTTAATCAGGGTTGTAAAATCAGTTTTTCATTTTTCATTTTTTATTTCATTACTAATTTCATTTTTAGTTACTAATTTTATTATTTATATATATATATAATAAATTAAGGATTTAAATTAAAAAAATATAAATTATATAATAATTAAAAATATAATATTTTTATAATATTACTTATATTATAATTTTATTAATTATAGAAATAATTAAATTTATTTATTTTAGTTTTTTAGTTTAAGTAACTAATTTACTAATAATTACTAATAAAAAACTAATGCTATATAAAAATAAAAAAAAAAAAACGAAATTAGTTTCAATACTAATTTAAAAGACTAAAATTAGTTTTACTACTAATAAATTCGCTTTTAATAATGAATTTAGTAATGAATTTACAACCTTGCTTTTAATAGTAAATTTAAATTTAATAAGGCCTTTTTATAGGTTTTTTTTAAGGCTTTTTTAATATTAACCCTATTAACTTTCTTATAATCCCTAATAAAAATTAATAAATTATAATAAATATATTAGAATAAATAAAATAAGATAAATAAAATAAATAACTTACTTATTATAATAAAATAATAATTTATTAAATAAATTTAAAGTAGTTAGATTTAAAGAAATACTATTTTCTATTAAAAAAGATAATATTAATTTTTAAGCTTTATTATTATTAAATAATATTATTATTTTTATTTTTTTATACTAAAAATTTAAATATAATAAATTATTAGGTATTATAGGAATAATATTAGCTTTTAATTATTTAATTAGTAAAAAAATATTTATAAATAATAAAAAGTATATATAATAAATAATAAAAAATACTTATAATAAATAATAAAAAAATACTTATAATAAATAATAAAATAAGGCTTATAATAAATAATAAAAAAATACTTATAATAAATAATAAAATAAGGCTTATAATAAATAATAAAAAAATACTTATAATAAATAATAAAATAAGGCTTATAATAAATAAAAGAATAACTTACTATATTTTCTAAGCTTTTTAAAGCTTTTATTATAAGCTATTTATAGGTATAAAGCTTAATAATATTAAGTAAAATTAAATAATTTAAAATTCTTTAATTAGGCTATTAACTTATAAGTATACCTAGGATTGTAAAATTAGTTTTTAGTTTTTTATTTTCAGTTTTATTACTAAGATTAATAGTAGTTTTTAGTTACTAAAAATAAATTACTAAAAAATAAATTTAGTTTTATTATTAAATTAATAATGAAATTAGAAATTAAATTAGTTTATTATTACTATAATAAAAACTAATATAAGAAATTTTAGTAATTAAAAAAAAAATTAAAGCTTATTAAATTATAATAATAAAATTTTTAAATAATAATTAAATTAGCTTATATAATAATTATATAATAATAATATATATATTATATTAATTTTATTTATTTATCTTATTTTATATAGCTTTTTTAAGGTTATTTATTTTATAACTAATAAAAAATAAAATTTATTTAAATAAAAATAAATAAAATAAAATTCATTTTATTACTAATTTCTAAAAATAAAAACTAGTTTTATTACTAATAAATTCATTCTTAGTAATAAAATTTATTACTAATTTATAACCCTAAGTATACCTAAAAAATCTAAAAAAAATTACTATTAGTAAATAAAAATAATAATATTAAAGCATTTTTAATATACTTTATAAATATATTATTTATAATAAATAATATAATTTAATAGCTTTTTAAATTAAATAATAAGGATTTTTAACTTATATAGTATATTATAATTTAATTTTATACTCCTTATTTATATTAATAGGTAATAAGGTTTTAGTAAATAAATTCTATTAAAAAATATAAATTCTAGAATCTTTATTAGCTTTTAATTTATAATTTTCTTTATTATAAATAAAACTAATAGTATTAATGCTAATATTATTTATTATAAATAAGGAATTATTAATAAAGCTTATTTTAATATTTATAAGGAATTTAATAAGGAAAATAGCTTTTATAGCTTTAAAAGCTTTAAAACTATTAGAATAATTAAAATCCATTTTAATAATAATAAAAATATTAATAATTATAATAAAAAGCTAAAAAAAACTAAAGAAATATAAAGATATAAATATTTTTAGTTAAATTAGCTACTTATAAATTAAATTAACTATTTATAATTAAATTAACTACTTATAAATTAAATTAACTGCTAATATTTAAATTAGCTACTTATAAATTAAATTACTAACTTATAAATTAAATTAGCTGCTTATATTTAAATTAGCTGCTTATAAATTAAATTAAATTATAAGTAGCTAATTTATATATAAATAATTAATTTAATTTATAAGTAGTTAAATTTATTTAATTTAAAGGCATTTAAAATATTATATATATTTTTTATATATTATAAATGAAATTTATTATATTATTAAATTATTATATATAAAAAATAAATTTCATTTTATTATTAAATTATTATATATAAATAATGAATTTTGTTTTGTTATTAATTTATTAGATATAAAAAATAAATTTCATTTTATTACTAATTTATTATATATTAAAAACTAATATTTATTTTTTTAGTTATTAATATTAATAATAGAAATAATAATAATTAGTTTTTATTTAATAAAAATTAATTATAATTTATTTTTAGTAACTAAAAACTACTATTAATCTTAGTAATAAAACTAAAAATAAAAAACTAAAGATTAATTTTATAACCCTGTTATTATTATAGCCTAAAAGGTTAGTAGATTTTTTATTTTAAACTTTAAGGAAAAAAAACTTATTTTCTTTTTTTATATATTAAAGCTATACCTTAAATATTAATTACTCTTATTATAAAGCTATTCTTTTAATATAATTATCTTATTATAGCTTTTTTAAGTATTTTATTTTAAATTAAATAACTTAATAGCCTTCTTAAAGTTATACTTTTATTATCTTAGCCTTATTAACTTTCCTTAATCTTTTATCTTATTATTATATTTAATTAAAGCTAATAGTAATATAAAACTCTTCTAAGGGTTAAATAAGGCTACCTTACTTTTAATAACTTCTTAGTTTCTTAATATAATAATTTTAATTAATTAAAATTATAAAGTACTTCATATACTTTTAAAATATATAGGCTTTTATAACTATAAGGCTAGCTTATTAAAAGCCTTTATAAGTTAAGGAGCTTATAAGGATATTATATTTCTTATAGGTTTAATAAATAGAAGTTAAAGCTTAATAAAAATATATTTCTTTTAGTACTAGTAATTAAAATATTAAGTTAAGAGCTTTCTTTTACTTTTACTTCTTAAAGAAAACCCTTATAACTACTAGCTATATATTAAAAGGGAAAATATTAGTTTTTTTAAAGCCTAAGATAATATTATATTTTATAAAGCCTTTATTATAAATAGCTTAAAAAGAAGTAATAAAATTTATTTATAAAAAGCCTAAGTTTTCCTTAAAGAGTAGCTTTTATAATATTTTTTAAAAGGAATTCTTTAATAGCTAGAATATATTAATAATAAGTAATTAAAGGATATAAGTAGGGTTATAGATTTATTATTAAATTTATTACTAAAAATAAACTTATTAATAATAAACCTAATTTTTATTTTTAAAGGTTAATAATAAAGTAAATTTTATTTTATTTATTTTACTTTAAATAAATTTTTTTCTATTAATTATAAAATAAATAAATATAAAAAACTATATAAAATAAAAAAAATAATAAAATTAATAATTTTTATATATTATTATTATATAATTATTATTTAACCTTACTTAATAATTATTATTATAATTTCTTTAATATTATTTTATAAGCCTTAATTTTTATTAATTACTAAAAATTATTATATTAATTTTTTATTTATTAATAAATTTAATTTTAAAAAATTTAAAATCATTTAAAATACTAAAGAAAATTAATAAAGTTAATTATATATTATACTTACTTAAAAATATAAACCTAAAAATAGCTATTGTTTATATAATATTATATAAAAAAGTATTAAAAAATAAAAAAATAAGTAAATTAATTATAAATAAAATTAAGAAAATATTTATTATATATTAAAACCTAAGTATAAATTATACAAAAAATACTTAATTAAATAAAAGGAATATTTAAAAATAAAAAACTTATAAAAATCTAAGAAAAACTTTAATATTTATATATTAATAATAAAGTTTTTTTAATCTTTAAGAATAATAAAAAAGGGTTAAGTAAAAAATTAAAATTAAAAAAATCTACCCCTTAGTAATCTTATATTATAAAAAGAATCTTTAATTTTACTTAATATCCTTAAGTTTATTTAATAAGCTTAAATTATATTATATTATTTTCTTACTTTTAGTATAAAGCTAGTATTCTTAATAATATAATTATTTTAAATAATTTAAGGCTTTATTAACTTTAATTTAAGCTTTATATAAAGCCTTATAATTAGGGTTATATAATTTTTTATTTTTTACTTTTTATTTTATTATTAAAATTAACTATAGTTTTTAGTTACTAATAATAAATTTAATTCTATTTTTAATATATAAATAAATTAATAATAAAATAAAAAAAAATTTATTATTAAATTTTTTTTTAATTTTCTCTTATATCAAAAAGTAACTTAAATTAAGAATAAATATTATATAATAATTAAAAATATACTTTTAAAATAATATTATTTATATAAAAAGATATTTTTACTTATTTTTATTTTTAATTAATTTACTAATAAAAAATAAATACTATATAAAAATAAAAAATAAAAAATAAAATTAATTTTATTATTAATAAATTTATAACCCTCCTTATAATATACTAATAATAAAGGCTTAATAAACTTATTAGTAAAACTTAAATAATAAAATTTAAAGATAATATAAAATATTATAAATATTATATAATAATTAAAAATATACTTTTAAAATAATATTATTTATATAAAAAGATATTTTTACTTATTTTTATTTTTAATTAATTTACTAATAAAAAATCAAACCCCTTTATAATAAAAAATAAGCTTCTAAGAATTAAGTATTACTTCTTAATTTTTATATAAATAATTAGCCCTTATATACTTATTATATTTTAATAAATAATACTTAGCTAATTAATAGTAAAGCCCTTTAAATATAAAATATAATATTAAAACCTATAATAGTAATAAGGTTTACTAAATAATAATAATAAAAAATTCATAGGGAGGCTAAGGGAAATAAGTTAAAATATAATATTAATAGAATTTAAAGAAAAAAAAATAAATATATTAATAAAAGTAAAATAACCTAGTTATATTACTCTTAGAATAAGATTAATAAAAGGAAAGTATTATATTATAACTTAATAATACTTAGTTATATTTATAAGCCTCAAAAAGAAATAATTATAACTTACTTAGCTAATAAAAGTAAAATAATTATTAAATTATAAGTAATTACTTTAATACTTATTAATAATAACTAGAGCTATAAATTTATTACTAAATTTATTATTAAAAATAAATTTATTAATAATAAAATTAATTTTATTTTTAGTTTTTAATTTTTAATTAGTATTTATTTTTTATATATAAGTTATTAACTAAAAATAAAATTAATTTTATTAATAATTTAGTAATTAAAAAAATAATTAAAATTAGTTTTTTACTAATATTAGTTTTTAATATATAAGTTATTAATTAAAAATAAAATTAGTTTTATTATTAATTTAGTAACTAGAAAAATAACTAATATTAATTTTTTATTACTATTAATTTTTAATATATAAATTAATAATTAAAAACTAAATAACTAATAATAAAATATATAATTAATAATAAAATAAATAATTAAAAAGATAAATAATAGCTAATAGAATAATAATTAATAAATTAATTAATAACTAATAAAATAACTAATTAATAAAAAAAAGTAATAGCTTTTATTTTATTTCTTTTATATTACTATTATTTAAATATTTATTTTTTAGCTCTTTAAAATTCTTAATTTAGCTTTTTAATAATATTATTTCCTTAATTAAACTAAGCTTAAGCCTATTTTTAAATTTAGTTATAATATTATAAAAAATAAAAAAAAATACTTTATATTATAATAAAAGTTATAAAAATAGTTAAATAATACTTTATTAATATAAATAAAATAGGAAATTAAGTTTTATTTAATTTTTAATAATCTAAGAGGTTTTTTTATAAAAAATTAATAAATAAATAAAAAAGAATATAAAAAAAAATATAAAAAAAATATAAAAAAAGAATAAAAAAAATATAAAAAAGAATATAAATAAATAAATAAAAAAATACTTATATTTTCTTTTAAAGGACTTTCTTTTAAATATAATAGTATTTTATCTTTATTATTATTATTATTAACCCCTAAATAAAATTCTTTATTAAAATTTAATAAATTAAAATTTTTATTAGAATTATTATTATTATTATTATAATTATAATTAAAATCCTTAGTTAATTTATTAAAAGATAAATTAATTAAGTTATTAGTTATAATAAAGCTATTTATTTTATTAGTTAACTTATTTTTATTATTAATAAAATAAAAATAAAAAAAATATAAAATAAAAATAAAAAATAACTTACTTATTATATTTAATTTTAATAAGGTTAATTTTATTATTATTTAAGTTAAAATAAAAATATAATAAGCCTTTTTCTTTAAAATAAATATTTTAAAATTAAGGATTTATAAATAAGCTAAATAAAAATACTTTATAATTAAATTAAATTAAAAGTAGTTATTTTCCTAGGAAAATACTTCTTTAATTTAATTAATCTTAATTTTATATAGTATTTTAAAATAACTTATAATAAAGAATTTATTAAAAAATTAATAAAATAAAATAAGATAAATAACTTATTAATTTTTTATTAAAAGAATTAAAGGTATATTTTTTATATAATAAATTTAATTTATTATATATTTTATATATATATATAATAATATAATTAAAATTATTATATAAAACTAGCTTTATAATTAATAAAAGGCTTTAAAAATATAAGAAATATATTTCTTAGCTTTTTTAAAGCTAAGGTTATAAAATTAGTTTTTAATTTTATATTTATAGTTTTATTATTAAGATTAATAATAATTTTTAATTACTAAAAATAAATTATAATTAGTTTATATTAAATAAAAACTAATTATTATTAGTTTTATTATTAATATTAATACCTAAATAAAAATTAATAATAATAATATTAGTTTTTAATATATAATAAATTAATAAAATAAAATTTATTTTTAATATATAATAAATTAATAATAAAATAAGATTTATTTTTAATATATAAAAAATTAATAATAATATAAAATTTATTTATAATATATAAAAAATTAATAATAATATAAATTTTACTTATAATATATAAAAAATAAATATATTATTTTAAATACCTTTAATTTAACTAAATTAACTACTTAAAAATTAAATTAGCTACTTATAAATTATATTATAGTAAATTTAATTTATAAGTTATTAATTTAATTTATAAGTAGCTAATTTAACTAAAAAATATATATCTTTATATTTCCTTAGTTTTTTTTAATTTTTTTTTTAGTTTTTATTATTATTATTATTTTTTTTTATTATAAAATTAATTTTAATTATTTTAATAATTCTAAGGCTTTTAAAGCTATAAAAGCTATTTCCCTTATAAAAATACCTATAAATACTAAAATAAGCTTATTAATAATTCCTTATTTATAATAAATAATACTAATATTAGTATTATTAATTTTATTTATTTTCTCTTAGATATAAAAAGATAAAGCTACTTATTACTATAATCTATTATTAAACCTTTTTTTTTTAAAAAAAATTTTTCTTAGTTTTTTTTAGGCCTCTTTATATTATATATTTAATATAATTATACTACTTCTTATAATCTTTTACTTTATTAATTTAAAGTCTTATTAATTACTTTTTTAAACTTCTTAGGTAGCTTAGGAGCTTTAGTATTACTCTTCTTACCCTTATGCCTATTATACTACTCTATTCCCTCTCTAAGTATATTAACTTTAGCCTACTTATTAGTTTACCTCTATATCTTATAGAGCTTACTAATAGTTACTATTAGTTTATTATTACCCTTAGCTATAGTTATCTATTATAGTTAGTTATAAGGTTATTCTTTATTATAAGGCTGCCTTACTATATTAAATAGTCTTGATGTTAGGGACTTATGTATTGTAATAGGGCCTTGTGGATTGATTGTGCCTTATAGTTAGACTCCTTCTATCTTTTAAGAAGGGACTACTAATAGTTTTTATAACTATAACTTAAGGCAGGCTTTTATTTAAGTAGCCTTATTATTATATTATATTAAGTTATTAGTAAGAACTCTATCTTAGTATAAAAACCTTATCTTAAATCTTATATATAATCTTAATAATTTAGTATTTTTAATATTTTTTTATGCTATTAATATTATTAATATTATTAAACTTAATAAGGCTAAATAAGGTATTTTTTATTTTAAATAGCCTTATTTATTTAGTTATTAAACTAAGGGTTAAGTATAGTTTTCTTTTATACTAGCCTTTATAGGTTTTTTTAAACCTATATAGCTATATTAAAAATAAATCTTATTTAATTTTATTTATAATAAAAAGGATTAAAAATTAAAAGTTAATAAGGATTTTAAAATTTATATTTTTTAATAAAAGTTATTTATTAAAACTTTATTACTTATTAATTTAAATAAGGAGTATAAAATTAAATTATAATATATTATATAAATTAAAAATCCTTATTATTTAATTTAAAAGGCTAATTCTTTATATTATTTATTATAAATAATATAATTATAAAGTATATTAAATAAGCTTTAAAATATTATATTTTATTTACTAATAGTATTTTTTTTTAATTTTTTAGGTATACTTATAAAATAATAACTTAATTAAGGAATTTTAAATTATTTAATTTTACTTAATATTATTAAGCTTTATATTTATAAATAGCTTATAATAAAAGCTTTAAAAAGCTTAGAAAATATAATTAGTTATTATTTTTTTATTTATTATAAGTTATTATTTATTTTTTATTATAAGTATTTTTTTACTAATAAATTTATTAAAAGCTAATATTATTTCTTTAATACTTAATAATTTATTAAATTTAAATTCTTAATATAAAAAAGTATAAATAATATTATTATTTAATAATAATAAAGTAATAAAATTTATATTATCTTTTTTAATAAAATATAATATTTCTTTAAATATAATTACTTTAAATTTATTTAATAAATTATTATTTTATTATAATAAGTAAGTTATTTATTTTTATTTATTTTATTTTATTTATTTTAATTTATTAATTTTTATTAGATATTATAAGAAAGTTAATAGAGTTAATATTAAAAAAGCTTTAAAAAGACTTATAAAAGGCTTTATTAGATTTAAATTTATATTTAAAAGTAAATATAAAATCTTATAGTTTTTTTTATAACCTTTAATAATTAGACTTTAAATAATTAAAATTATTATTTAAGGATTATTTTAATTTATATTAATTTAAATTTTAAATTAAAATATAAATTAATAAGTAGAGTTATTAATTAATAATAATTTATTTTTTTAATAAGTTAAAGAAAATAAAATAAATTTATTTTATTATTTATTAATAAAAATTTATTTTATTAATAAACTAAAGAAAATAAAATAAAGACCTTTATTATTTATTAATAAATTATTAATAAAAATAAAAATAAAATAGCTTTATATTTAAAAATTAGCTTTTTATAGCTATTTTTCTATTTAATTTATATAACTTATTTATTTATATTTTATTTTTAATAAATAACAAAAAAATCCTTTATTATTTATTTTTATTAATAAATTTATTTTCATTTTATTAGTACCTTAAAGAAAATAAATAAAATTTATTATTAATTAATAAAAAACAAATTATAATTTATTAATAAAAATAAAAATAAATAATAAAGAATAGATTTAGTAATTTTATTAATAGGTATATTATTTATATTATATTTTTAATTATTTAATTATTAATTTTATTATAAGTTTTTCTAAAGTTATTTAAAGTTAAATTAAAATATATATTTTTTAGTAGTTTAATAAAGCTTTAAAAGCTTATCCTTATTTATTTAATTATAATAATTTAATAAAGTATATTTTTTTTATTTATAATTAATTTATAATAATTTTATAAATAATAGTATTTTTTATTTAATATTATAAAAGATAATATTATAAATAATAATATATTTATAAAGTTATTTAAAGAAGCTTATAAAAAAACTTATAAAAAAAACTTTATAAATAATATTAAATTTACTTAATATATATTAAAAAATTATATATTTAATTTAGCTTTTACTTTATTATTATTAAATTATATAAATAATAATTTATATAATAATAATAAATTAAAAAATAATAAAAATAAAAATATTATATTTAATAATAAGTTAATTATTTTATTTATTTTATATATAACTAATAATAAAAATAAGTATTATAAATTAAATAAAGTAACTTATTTCCCTTATAAAATATATATAAGAATTAAGTTCTTTATTATAAAAAGGGATTTTAAAAGCTAAAAAAGAAAAGAAAATCCCTTTTAATTATAATAAAGAAATAATCCATTTAAGTATATTATTTATTTAATTATAGCTTTTTTCTATTATTTTTTATATATTAATTATAAAATAAATAATATAATCTATTAAAATTTAACTTATTATATACTTAATACTTTTATTAATTTAAAAGAAGCCTTATATTTTTATTATAAATTTACTAATAATAATAAATTTAAAAGAGTATATTATTTAATTTATTAATATAAGGGTTTTTTAAGCTAATTAAATAAAGTTAAATAATTAGCTTTAAAAGAGCTAAGGAATATATTTCTTATTTTTTAAAGCTATTTATTAAATTATAAGGCTAATTTTATATAATTCTTTTAATTATATTATTATATATTTATAAAATATATAATAAATAAAATTTATTATATAAGAAATATATATTTAATTCCTTTAATAAGGAATTAGTAAGTTATTTATTTATATTTATTTGTATTTATTTATATTTTTTTATTTACTTATTTATTAATATTATAATAAATTCCTTATTATAAGTTATTTATAAATATTATAAAGTTAAGATTAATTAAATTAAAGAAGTATTTTCCTAGGAAAATAATAGCTTTTAGAATAATTAATTATAAAGTATTTTTATTTAGCTTATTTTTAAATCCTTAATTTAAAACTATTTATTTTAAAGAAAAGGCTTATTATATTTTTATTTTAATTTAAATAATAATATAATTTAAGATTATAAAATTAGTTTTTTATTTTTTATTTTTTATTTTATTACTAAGATTAATTATAGTTTTTAGTTATTAATAATAAGTTTAGTTTTATTTTATTATTAATTTTATTTTTTTTATTAATTTTATTTTTTATATAAAAAAGTAACTTAAATTAAAAATAAATATTATATAATAATTAAAAATATACTTTTAAAATAATATTATTTATATAAAAAGTTATTTTTACTTATTTTTATTTTTAATAATTAATTTACTAATAAAATATAAATACTATATAAAAATAAAAAATAAAAAATAAAAAATAAAATTAGTTTTATTATTAATTTAAAAGAATAAAATTAGTTTTATTACTAATAAATTTATTTTTAGTAATAAATTTAATAATAAATTTATAATTCTAATACTTAAGCTCTTAGTATTCTTTAAGGTTTATTATAAAAATATTAACTTTTTTTTTATAAGTAATAATTATAAACTAAAGGCTTACTCTTATAAATATTATAAATAAGTTAATTATTATAGTAGTATACTTATTATACTATTAGTATATTAATATAAATATATTAATAAAAATAAAGTAATTTTTCCTTAAGGCTACTTAAAATAAAAAAAGAGATTATATTAAATAAGTATTATTATTTTAATTATTTCTAAGAGATTAAAATAACCTTATTAACTTTAATATTAAAAAAGAATATAATAATTAACTATAAGTAATAATATAGCCTTAGCTTAATTAAAAGGTATACCTTAATAATACCTTAAAGTATATTATAATAATATAGTTATAACCTTAAAAAAAAAGATAATTTATTACTTTATTAATTAAAAGTAATATTTTAAGTATTATATAATATTCCCTGCTAAGTTAATAAACTTATTAATAAAGAAATTTATTTAAAGTAATATAAGTAACTTTATAATTATATTTATAAAGCTTATAAGCCTTTAGTAATATTAAAAGTTAAATATTTAGAATTACTAAGCTTTAAAAATAAATAAAATATTAAATTACTTATTATAATAATTAATATTATATATATAAAGATAATAAAAATAATAAATATTAACTTAATATAAAAAAAATAAATTAATTATTATTAAGAAATAAGAAATTAAAAATAATAAAGTTATTAATTAAGACCTTATTATATTAAAAGCTATAGTATAAACTAGGGTTATAAATTAATAATAAATTCTATTACTAAATATAAATTTATTAATAATAAAACTAGTTTTTATTTTTAAAGATTAATAATAAAATAAATTTTATTTTTTATTAATTATAAAATAAAAAACCTTAAAAAGCTATATATAATAAAATAAATAAATAAAATTAATAATATATATATATTATTATTATATAACTATTATATAAGCTAATTTAATTATTATTTAAAAATTCTATTATTATTATTTTATAAGCTTTATTTTTTTTAAATACTAAAATTTCTTATATTAATTTTTATTATAATAATAATAAACTAATTTAATTATTAATTTTATAATAAAATTAAATTTATTTTTTAATAATTTATTTTTAGTAATTAAAAACTATTATTAATCTTAATAATAAAACTAAAAATAAAATACTAAAAATTAATTTTATAATCTTAAATATAATATAAGCCTTATAAATAAAACTTTTAAAAGAAAAGTATTATATTATAACTTAATATTTAAATTAATATATATTATAAATTAAATATAAATTATATAATTAATAAAAAGTTAATAATAACTTTATATTAGCTTTATAAATAATTAATATAAGTTACTTATTTAAATTAACTTTTATAAAAATAACTTATTATTTAAAAACTTAATAAATATTAATATAATTATAAAAAAATTTAAATTTATTTATATTAAAATAATAATATTTTTTTTATATAAAAAAATATTTATAATAAAATTATATATAATAAATAAAAAATATATAAAAAATAAAGTTTAATTTATATTTTAATTAATTAATTAAATAATAAGAAGTTTTAAAGTTAAATATAATTTAATAATAATAATTATATAATTATTTTTTTTTATTTATTTAAATTTTTTAAAATACTTTTAAAAAATATTTTAATTTATTATTTTTAAATTATATTTATAAAATTATTAAATATTATATATTATATTTTAATATAATTTATATTAATACTTATTAATAATTATTTTATATTATATTTAAAGTTAATTTATATAGTATTAATTATAAAGTATTTATATTAAAAAAAGTAAAATTTATAATTAATATTATGAAATTCTTATTTAATTTTTAATATTAAAATTTTTAGTATTTTATAAAATTATAATTTTATTAGTAATTTTATATTAATAATAAATTTATTAATAATAAATTTAATTTTAATTATTTAAATTAATAATAAAATAAATAATTAATAATAAAATAAATAACTTCTTTTTAAATATAAAGAAATAAAATTATTTATTATTATAATATATTATTAAATCTTTTTTTTATTAAAAACTTTCTTAGTTTTTTTAGTCTTTTTATATTATATATTTAAGAACTAAGTTAAGTCTTTAAATTAATAATAACTTTAATTATTTCTTTAATTTCTTTAAGAAATTAAAGTATTTTTTTTTTTATTTTTATATTTATAATATTACTTTTTTTCTTTATTAAATTTATTAATTTTAACTTAATTATTAATTTATTATTATAATTAGCTTAATTTAATAATAATTATTATTAGCTTATTATTACTTTTAGCTATAATAATTTATATATAATAATAATTAATTATAAGGTTATTTTTTATTATAAAATTATTTTATTATATTTTTTAATATTAAGGTTTTATATATTATAATAAGGCCTTATAAATTAATTATATTTTTTAAGAAAAAATTATTAAAAGTTTTTATAATTATAATTTAAAATAAGCTTTTATTTAAATAGCTATATTATTATTTAACTTTAATATTATATTAAATTATTAATAAAAACTTTATTTTAATATAAAAATTTTATTATAAATTTTATATATAATTTTAATAATTTAATATTTTTAATATTTTTTATATTTTTTATATTATTAATATTATTAATATTATTAAATTAAATAAAGCTAAATAAAATACTTTTTTTAAAATAACTTTATTTATTTAATTATTAAATTAAAGCCTAAATATATTTTTTTTTAATTTTAATTTTTATAAGTTTTTTTAAATTTATATAATTATATTAAAAATAAATAATAAAATAAATAATTAATAATAAAATAAATAATTAATAATAAAATAAATAATTAATAATAAAATAAATAATTAATAATAAAATAAATAATTAATAATAAAATAAATAATTAATAATAAAATAAATAATTAATAATAAAATAAATAATTAATAATAAAATAAATAATTAATAATAAAATAAATAATTAATAATAAAATAAATAATTAATAATAAAATAAATAATTAATAATAAAATAAATAATTAATAATAAAATAAATAATTAATTAAATAAAATAAAAGTAATAACTTTTATTTTTATTTATTTTATATTATTATTATTATTTAAATACTTATTATTTAGTTTTTTAAAATTCTTAACTTAGCTTTTTAATAATATTATTTTCTTAATTAAATTAAGTTTAAGTTAACTTTTAAATTTAATTATAATACTATTAAAAATAAAAAAAAATACTTTTTATAATAATAAAAGTAATAAAAATAATTAAATAATACTTTATTAAAATAAAGTAAAAAGAAATTAAATTTTATTTAATTTTTAATAATTTAGGGAATTTTTTTAAAAAATATTAATAAATATATAAAAAAAAATATAAAAAAAATATAAATAAATAAATAAAAAAATACTTATATTTTCTTTTAAAAAGCTTTTATTTAAATATAATAATATTTTATTATAATTATTATTATTATTATTATTATTATTATTAGTTTTTAAAACTTTTTATTAAGATTTTTAATATTATTATTATAATTAAAATTCTTAAATAATTTATTAAGAAATAAATTAATATTATTATTAATTATAATAAAATTATTTATTTTTTTATTTAGTTTATTTTTATAATTAATATAATAAAATTAATAAAAAAAAAATAACTTATTTATTTATTATATTTATTTTTAATAAAGTTAATAAAGTTAATTATATTATTATTTAAATTAAAAAAAGTATAATATATTATTTTTTAAAATAAATATTTTTAAATTAAGGTTTTAAAAATAAATTAAATAAAAATATTTTTTTAATTTAATTTAATTTAATTAATTTTAACTTTATAATATTTATAAATAACTTATAATAAGAAATCTATTATAATATTAATAAATAATTAAATAAGATAAATATTAACTTAAAAAAACCTTATATAAATAAAATAAATAATATTTTTTTTTTAAATTTATTATTATTAATAAATTTATAATAAAAATATAAAGCTTTCTTTAAATTAATAAAAGTTTTAAATATATAATAAATTAAATTTTAATAAATTATATTATTTATTTTATAATTAATTATTAAAAATAAAAAAAAAATTATAAATAAATAAATAATATATTTAAAAAAAAATTTTTTATTAACTTTTAAAATTTCTTTTAATAATAAAAAATTTAGTTTTTATATATATTTTATAAGGAAAATAAATTACTTTATTTAATTTATAATATTTATTTTTATTATTAATTATTAAAATTAAATAAAATAAATATAATAATTATAATAATTAACTTATTTCCTCCTAGGTATAAAGAAATAAAATTACTTATTATTATAACTTATTATTAAATCTTTTTTTTTTTTTAAATTTTCTTAATTTTTTTTAGCTTTCTTATATTATATATTTAATATAATTATATTACTTATTATAATTATTTACTTTATTGACTTATTAATAAAAACTAAATTAAGTCTTTAAATTAATAGTAGCTTTATTAATTACTTTTTTAACCTCCCTAGGTAGCTAAGGTACCCTTTTATTATTTTTCCTATCTTTATACTTATTATACTACTCCTTTCTTTTATTAAATTTATTAATTTTAGCCTAGTTATTAGTTTATTATTATAATTAGCTTAATTTAATAGTAATTACTATTAGCTTATTATTACCCTTAGCTATAATAATTTATATATAAAAGATTATAGTTAATTATAAGGTTATTCTAGGCTGCCTTATTATATTATAAGTAATACTAGCTTTAATACTTCTAGTAATATATTTACTCTTTTAAAAAGGGAAAAGGAATAATTTTAATATTAAGGTCTTATATATTATAATAGGGCCTTATAAATTAATTATACCTTATAGTTAAGCTTTATAAAAAAGAATTCCTTTTATCTTTTAAGGGACTATTAATAGTTTTTATAATTACTTTTATTTAAATAGCCTTATTATTACCTTATATTATTAAGTTATTAGTAAGAACTTTATTTTAATATAAAAATCTTATTTTAAATTTTAATATATAATCTTAATAATTTAATATTTTTAATATTTTTTTATATTATTAATATTATTAGTATTATTAAACTTAATAAGGCTAAGTAAAATATTTTTTTTTAAATAATCTTATTTATTTAGTTATTAAATTAAAAGCTAAGTATAATTCTTTTTTATATTAACCTTTATAAGTCTTTTTAAATTTATATAGCTATATTAAAAATAAATCTTAATAATTAACTTATTATTAAATATAATATTTTTTTTATTATTTTTAATTTATTATTTTTATATAAATTATAATTTATATAATTTAAAAATAATAAATTAAAAGTTAAATTAAATATATAATTCTTTAATATATTTTAAGTAATTAAATTAAATTAAATATATAATTCTTTAATATATTTTAAGTAATTAAATTAATAATATATATTATATATTAAATATTATTTATAAAGTTTTTTTATAAGCTTTTATAAGCTTTTTTAAAAGACTTTATAAATATATTATTATTAATTTTTATAATATTAAATAAAAAAAACTATTAATAATAAATTATTATAAATTAATTATAAATAAAAAAATATATTTTATTAAATTATTAAAATATATTTATTCTTATATAACTTTTAATAAATTTAAAAAAACTTATATTAAAATTAATAATTAAATAATTAAAAGAATAATAAAAATAAAGTAATATAATAATTATAATATAATACTTAAAAACCTTTAGTTATATAAAAATTATAAATTTAAATTTTACTTACTTTATTAATTAATTATATTATTAATTAAAAAATAACTTTATTATTAAGCTTTATAAATTAATTTATTAATTAATATTATTATTTATAATAGTTAATTTTAATTAAAAAAAAAGGCCTTTTTTTAAGCTTAATAAAAGGTATATATTTTTAAGTAATTTTTTAATTTAAAAATTAAGGATTTTTTTATATAAAAATATACCTAGGTATAAAATAGTTTATATTAAGTATTAATTAATATATTTAAATATTAATTTAAAAAAAGAGAATAATATAAATAATATAAATAATATAAATAATATAAATAATATATTTATTAATTTTATATTTTAATATAAAATTTAAATTAATATAAATTAAAATAAGTTTTAAAAAAAAATTTAATTATTTAAAGTTTAAATATTAAAAATTATTAAAAAAAAATTATAAAATTTTATATTTTTTTTAAAAGTAAATTTAAATTTAATAAAGTTTTTTTATAAATTTTTTTTAAAGTTTTTTTAAATATTAACTTTATTAACTTTTTTATAATTTTAATAAAAATTATATAATTAAAATAAATAAAATAAAATAAAATAAAATAAATAATTTATTTATTTTAATAAAATAATAATTTATTAAATAAATTTAAAGTAATTATATTTAAAAAATTTATTATTTATTATTATTAAATAATAATATTATTTTTATTTTTTTATATTAAGAATTTAAATTTAATAAATTACTAAGTATTAAAAGAATAATATTAACTTTTAATTAATTTATTAATAAAAAATACTTATAATAATATAATTTTATAAATTTTTTAATATATTATATATAAATATTATAATTTAAATATATTTATATTTTAAAAATTTACTTTATATATATAAATTTTATTTTTAAGTATTTAATTTAAAATATTTATTTATTTTATAATTTTTTTAAGTATTTTTAAGTATTTTAATTATATTTAATTAAGTTATTTTAATTTTAATATTTTTTTATATAAAATATTTTTAATTTTTAAGTTAAAAAAATATTTAAAAAAATTAAGTTTTATTAAGTTTATTTAAAAAGGTTTTTATTTAAATACTTTTTATTTAAATATAATTATTATAAATAATAATATTAATTTTAAAGTTTATTTATAAAGTTATTAAAATAAAATTTTTTTTTATTTAAAAGTAAAATTATTAAAAAAAAATAAAGAAATATAATTAAATTTACTTATAATTATTTAATTACTTATAAAATTAAATATATTTTTAAAATTATATTTATTTTAACTTTTTTTTTATTTATATTACTTTATATTTTTTATTTTATTATTAAAACTTATAAATTTACTTTTAAATATAAAATTATAATTAAACTTTTATTATTAGTAATTTTAATTTTATTAATTTATTTTTTTTTAAAATATTATTCTAATATTTTTAATATTACTTATATTTTTAAACTTAAAGTTATTTAATTTTTATTATAATTCTTTTATATAAAGCTTATTATTATTTTTTAATAATAAATTTTTTATTAACTTTATTTTTTTTTAATTAATTTTTCTTAAATATTATTTTTAAGTATTTTTATTACTTTTTTTTATTTTTATATTTTATATAAATATTTTTTACTTTTTTTAATTATTTTATTATTTATAAATTAAATTAAAATTTCTTTAATATAATTTTTTAATATTATAATATAAAAACTTTTTTTATTATAAATTAATAATTATAAAATATATATTTATAAAAATATTATAAATTAATAAGTTAATTAAAAAAAATATATATATTTTATATTATAAATTATTTAAAATAAATTATAAATATTAAAGTAAATTAATTTAAATAATTATAATTAAAATTATAAATTACTTAAAATAACTTATTATATAAAAATTATATATTATATTTATTAAATAAAACTTAAATAATTAATTATTAATATAATATTATTAAATATTAATTAAATTAATTTTTTATAATTATTATTAATTATATAATTACTTTACTTAAAAATTATTTATATTACTTTATTAATATAAATTAATATTTTAATTTATAAATTAAAAACTTTATTTTATACTTAAATATAATAATATAAATTAAAATATTATATATTAATAACTTTTATTTAAAAATATTTATAATTTTATAAATAATTAATTTATAATAATTAAAAATAATATTATAACTTTTTAAATAATTTTAATAGTTATTATAATTATTAATTTTATTAAACTTATTAATATAAATAATAATTTTATTATAAGTTATAAATTTAATTAAAATAATTTAAAAGGAAATATTTTAAAGAAATACTTATAAAATATTTTTTAAGTTAATAAATAATTAATTAATACTTTAAATAATAAAAAAATAAAATTAATATTAAAAATATAAAAATACTTATTAAATATTTAATTATTATATTTAATAAAAAAGTTAATAAACTTTATATATTTTAAATTTAATTAAAATTTATTTTATAAATTTTTAAAAAAGTTTTAATATAAAAATTAAAAAAGTTTTTTTTTATAATATTATATTTTAAAGAAATTACTTTTAAATAATTTTACTTAATATAAAATATATATATTAATAACTTTAAGAAATTATTACTTAAAGTTATTAATAAAATATTTAATAGCTTTAAAAAATTTAAAAAAAATTTATAAAAATATTTAAAAATATTAAAGAAATTTATATAATTATAAATAAACTCTTAAAAAATTTATTAAAAAGAAAAATATTTTAATTATATTATAAAATTTAAAGATTTTATTTTTTAAATAAAATAAAAATAATAAATTTTTATTAAATATTTTTATAATAAATTTAATAAAAATATTAAAAAAAAGTTTATAATATTAATTAAATTAATATTAATTTAATTTTATTTATAAAAAAATATATTATAATTAATAATTTTTTTTATATATTTAATATAAAAAATTAATATAATTTTAATTAATTTCTTTTAAATATAAAAAAATAAAATTATTTATTATTATAATTTATTATTAAATTTTTTTTTTTAATTTTTTTAATTTTTTTAGCCTTTTTATATTATATATTTAATATAATTATATTACTTATTATAATTATTTTCTTTATTAACTTATTAAAAATTTAAGCTTTAAGAAATTATATAATAACTTAAAATAATAACTTTTTTTATAATTTCTTTAAGTAAAATAATTTTTTATTATTTTTTATTTTATTTATAATATTTTTAAAGGCTTTAAGCTTATTTTTATTAGCTTATAAATTTTTTATTACTTTTTTTTAATTATTATAATTATACTTATTATTAACTTATTATTATTTTTAATTATAATAATTTATATATAAAAAATTATAATTAATTATAAAATTATTTTAATTATAATAAAATTATTTTATTATATTAATAATAACTTTTTTTTAATATTAAAGTTTTATATATTATAATAAAACTTTATAAATTAATTATATTTTATAATTACTTTATAAAAAAAGTTTATTTTTAATTTTTAAAAAAAATATTTTTTTATTTTTTAAAAAATTATTAATAATTTTTATAATTATAAAGCTTAAAATAAGTTTTTATTTATATAATTTTATTATTACTTTAATATTATATTAAGTTATTAATAAAAACTTTATTTTAATATAAAAACTTTATTTTAAATTTTATATATAATTTTAATAATTTAATTATTTTTAATATTTTTTTATATTATTAATATTATTAATATTATTAAGCTTAATAAAATTAAATAAAAATTTTTTTAAATAATTTTATTTATTTAATTATTAAATTAAAAGCTAAATATAATTTTTTTTATATTAACTTTTATAAGTTTTTTTAAATTTATATAATTATATTAAAAAAAATTTTAATAATATTAATTAAAATAATTTAAATTAAAGTAAAAAATATTAAAAATAAATTATTAAAAATAATAATAATACTTTAAAACTTATAAACTTAAATATAATTTAAAAGAAAAATATTAAAAAAAAGTTTAAATTTTATAATTATAAAAAGCTTAATTATATAACTTAAAATTATAAATTTTTTAAAATAAAATTCTTAAGTTAAAATTTATTTATATTATAAAAAAAAATTATATTATAAAATAAATAACTTTATTAAATAATTAAAATAAATATAACTTTTATTACTTTAAATTTAAACTTTTAAATAACTTAAAGATATTAAATAAAAAATAAAAAATTAAAATTCTTAATTAATAACTTATTTTTTAAATTAACTTTAAAAACTTAAATTTTTTAAAAATATATTAAATATATTAAAAAATTAATTATAATATAAAATAATATAATTATAAAATAACTTATAATTATAATAATAATATTTAAAAAAAGTATAATAATTTTATTTTAAAAATATATAAATTTAATAAATTTTACTTTAATATTATAAAAGCTAAGAAACTTATTAAAAATAATATTTTAATAACTTTATATAAATAATTATATAATATATAAAAATAAAAAGTTAAAATATAATTTATTTTTAAAATTATAATTTTTAATAAAATATTATTAAGATTTATTTTTAATATAATTATATAAATTTAAAAAAATTTATAAAAATTAATATAAAAAAAATTATATTTAGCTTTTAACTTAATAATTAAATAAATAAAATTATTTTAAAAAAAAATACTTTATTTAATTTTATTAAGCTTAATAATATTAATAATATAAAAAAATATTAAAAATATTAAATAATTAAAATTATATATAAAATTTAAAATAAAACTTAAAATAAAATTTTTATATTAAAATAAAGTTTTTATTAATAACTTAATATAATATTAAAGTAATAATAAAGTTATATAAATAAAAGCTTACTTTAAGTTATAATTATAAAAATAATTAATAATTTCTTAGAAAATAAAAGAAATTTTTTTTTATAAAATAATTATAAAATTTAATTAATTTATAAAACCTTATTATAATATATAAAACCTTAATATTAAGTTATATTATTTAATATAATAAAATAACTTTATAATAAAAAATAATTTTATAATTAATTATAATTTTTAATATAAAAATTATTATAATTAAAAGTAATAATAAATTAATAATTAAGTTAAAATTAATAAACTTAATAAAGAAAAGAAATAATATAATAAGTATAAAAATAAAAAAAAATAATAAAAAAATATTTTAGTTATTTAAGAAAATTAAAGAAATAATTAATAAAGCTATTAATTTAAAGACTTAATTTAATTTTTTAATATATAATATAAGAAAATTAAAAAAACTAAAAAAACTTTAAAAATAAAAATTTAATAATAAGTTATAATAATAAATAATTTTATTTTTTTATACTTAAAAGAAATTAATAAAGTATTATAATATTATAATATATATTAATATTATAATATATATTAATATATATTAATATTATAATATATATTAATATATATTAATAATATAATATATATTAATATATATTAATAATTATTAATATATTTACTTTATATATTCTTAATATTATTATTTTTATTAAGCTAATTATATTTTATATTAATATATATAATATTTTAAAAAAAAATATAAAGTTAATATTTTTTTAATTTAAATTTTATTTATATTTTATATAAAAATATATAATAATATAAAATTCTTAAAATAAAACCTTATTTAATAATATTAATTTTTTAATATTATTATTTTAAAACTTAATATTTATAATTATAATAAAAAAAATTATAAAAATATAAATTAATATTTTATAAATATTATTAAATTATTAAACTTATAAAATAATAATAATATAATAATTTATATTAAAAATATAATTATAATTTAAATTAATTTAATTATAAAAATTATTTAAAATTAAAATATAAATATTATATAATTATAAAAATTAAATATTAATATTATTTAAAAATAAAAATAATTTTTTATAAAAAAATATTAAAAAAACTTAAAATATTTAATATTTCTTAAAAAAAATATAATAATAATAATAATAAAATATTTAAAAAATTTATATATAAAGTATTATTAAATATAAGCTTATTTATAATTTTAATAAATATTAAAGTAAATAATAATTATATATTTATATTAATTATAATATATTTATAATTATTAATATATAAAAAGAAAAAATTATATTAATTTTAAAATATTAAAAATTAAAACTTTTAATATAATAATAAATAAATTAAATAATAAATTAATTATTTATTAATTAATTTTAAAAATTATATTATAAAAATTATATATAATTTAATAAATATTTTAAAATATAATATTATTTTAAATATATTTTAATTATATAAATATTAATTTAATATAAATTAAAAAAATTAATTTAATTTATTAATAAAATAATAAATTAATATTAAAAAAAAAAGAAAATTAAAAATTAAAAACTTAATTTTTTTTAATTATTTATTAATATATTTTCTTAATATATTAAAAAAAACTTTAAAATAATAAATATAAAAATATATTATAATTTTATATAAAAAATTAATAATATTAAATAAAAAACTTTAAAAACTTCTTTAAAAAATTTAAGTATTTAAAAAAATTTTTAAATATATATTTTAAAATAATATTATAAATATAATTTATATAAAAATAAATTTAATAAAAATTATTATTATATTTAAAATATAATTATAAAATTATTTTAAAAAAAAATTTATTTAAAATATTATAAAATTTATAATTTTAATAATATAAAACTTAAGTTACTTAAAAAATATATTAAAATATAATTTAAAAAAATATATATTAAGGTTTTAAAAATTATTATTAAAATATTTTATTATTTTTATTTTAAAAAAAAATAATAAACTTTAATTAATTATTTATTATAAAAAGCTTAATAAAATATTTATTAAAAATAAAATATTATTATATTTAATTTTATAAATTAAAAATAAATTATATAAAAAATTAATTTATTACTTTTAATTTTATTAAAGCTTATAAATTTATTAAAATAAAAAAAAATAACTTTTATTATAAAATATAAATTATATAAATATATTATTATATTATAAAAACTTATAAATATATTTATATTTTTTTTAAAATAAATAAATTATATATTTAAATTTTATTTAAATAATTTATTATTATATATATTAATTATATTTTTATTTTTTTTAAATATTTTTAAAAAATATAAAAAATATATTTATTTTATATTATAAAAACTTAAGGAAAATAAAGTTTTATAAATTTTAAGAATTTTATATTTTATTTATAAAATTATTATTTTCTTAAATATATTATTATTTTTAAAAATTTATATAAATTTTAATATAATTAAAGTAATTAAAAAATAATTAAAATTAATTATATTTAAGAAATTATAAATATTCTTTAAGCTTATAAATTATTATTAAAAAATTATTAACTTTTACTTAAAGTTATTTTATTAATAAATATAATAAAAAAAATATACTTTATAATTAAAAAAAATAATAAAAGGCTTTTAAAAACCTTAAGAATATTATAATATTAAATTTAATTTTTATTATATTTAATTTAAAAGAATTTATTATTATTTAAATTAATATATTAAACTTTATAATTAAAAAAGTATTATATTAATTTAATAAAAATTATAAATTAAAACTTATTATTTTTTTCTTATATAAACTTTATAAATTTATATTATAATACTTAATTTATAATAAAAGAATATATATATTATTATAAATATTTAAAAAATAAAAATATTATTATTATTAAAGTAAATATAAAATTATAATTTATATTAATTATAAAAATATTTTATATTTTATTATTATATAAAAGCTATAATTAATAAATTTAATATTTTAAATTTTTATTATAATTTTATTATAAATTTATTTATTATAAAAAAATAAAAAATAAAAAAATTAATACTTTAAATAAAAAAATTAATTATAAATAAAAAATACTTAAATATTTAATATAAATATTATAATATAATAAAAATATAAATATTAAATAAATATATTTTTATTTTATATTTAATATATTAAAAAAATAATTTAATATTTAAAAAAATTAAAAAATATATTAAATAATATTTAAAAATAATATTTAAAAGAAATTATTATAAATTTAAAATATTTTAAATAAATTTAAAAAAATATAAATATTTAAAAAATTATAAAAAGAAATAATTAAATATATTTATAAATATTTATTATATAAATATAAGAATATTATAAAAATAATTAATTAAGTTTTATATTATTATAAATTATAAAACTTAAGCTTATAATATAATATATTATATTATATTATAATATTTATTAATAAATAAAAAATAAAAAATATAAATTATATAAAAATTTATAATTATTATTAATATTATAAAATATTAATTTATTAATAAAACTTAAAAAATATAATTTTTATATATAAAAAGTTAAGTTTTTAAAATATTTAATTTTATTAAAATAAATTTAAACTTAAAGTAATTTAAAATTAAAAATTATTTAATATAAAAAAAAATATAAAGCTTTTTAAGCTTAATAAATTATTATTAATATTTTATTAAAAATTATAATAAAATTATTAAGTTATTTATTAATATTATTTAACTTAAAAAAATAAAAAAAATAAAAAAAAAAATAAAAAAATAAAAAACTTATATATAAATTAAAAGTAAAAGAAATATTTAAATAACTTAAAAATATATTTTTTAATAAATTTATATTTATTATATATAATTTTAATAAATTATTGAAAATTAAAATTAATTTATTAAATTTTATTATTAAAAAAAATTAATTTAAATAAATAAAAATAAAAAAAATTATATAAATTTAAGTTAAAATATTTTATTTATAATAAAAAATTTATAATAATTCTTAAAGTATTTAAAAAATAAAAATATTAAGTATTATAATATTATATATTTTAATAAAACTTAAAAACTTTTTATATAATAAATATATTATTTTAAAATATTATTAAATTTTATTTATAAATTTATTTATTATAAAAATATTATTAATTAAAAAGTATATACTTTTAATAAAAAAGAAAAATATTTTAAAGAAATTTTTAAATTTAAAACTTAAATTTTAAAAAAAATTATAAAGAAAATTATAAATAAATAAAAATTAATATTTTATTTATTATAAAAGAATATAATTTAATAAAATAAAGAAATATATAATAAAAATAAAATTAAAAAAACTTTTAAAAAAAGTAATTATTAAAAAAAATTATTAAAATAAAATAAAAAAATTTAAGTATTATTTAAATTATAAAAAAAAAATAATTATAAATTTATATTATAATATATTTATAATTATTTATTAAAATTTATTTTTAATATAATTATATAAATTTAAAAAAACTTATAAAGGCTAGTATAAAAAAGAATTATACTTAGCCCTTATTTTAATAATTAAATAAATAAGGCTATTTAAAAAAAAAAAAATACCTTATTTAGCCTTATTAAACCTAATAATATTAATAATACTAATAGTATAAAAAAATACTAAAAATACTAAATTATTAAGATTATATATAAGGTTTAAAATAAGGTTTTTATATTAAAATAAAGTTTTTGCTAATAACTTAATATAATATAATAATAAGGCTATTTAAATAAAAGCTTACTTATAGTTATAAAAACTATTATAATTATTTATTAAAAAAAATTAAATAATATAAAATTATATTATTTAATATTATAAGTTTTTAAATATAATAAATAAAATAAAAAAAGTTATTAAAAATATAATATTTATAAAAAATTAAAAAATAAAAAATATTAATTATATAAAAAATTATAATTAATTTTTATTTAAAAAAAATTAATATATTATTACTTTTAATTATATTATTAATTTATTTAAATTAAAGAATTTATTAATTAAAAAATTTAATAATATTTTTATAATTATAAATAAACTTTTAAAATAAATATATTTTTTATTATATAAGAAATTATAAATAAAAAAAATTATATATATATATATATATATATATATATATATAAAATATATATTCTTTAAGTATAAAATATTAAAAGAATTTTTAAATATAAAATATTAAAAGAAATTATATTAAATAAAAAAAGTATTTTTATTTTTAAATTTTAATAAATTTTAATAATTAAATTTAAAACTTATTATAAGTTAAATATAATATATTATTTATAAATAAATAAATAAATAAAATAAATAAATTAAGTTATTAAATAATATTTATAATATTATATTAATTTTTAATAAAATAATTAAATAAAATTATTATTTATAATATAAATAATATATAATAATTATATTATAAAACTTATAAAAATAATATTATTTTATATTAATTATAAATTTATATTAAAAACTTATAAATTATTATATAATAATTTAAATATATAATATATAAATTCTTATAAAAATATAATTTAATTATAAAAAAAGCTTAAAGTATAATTAAAATTTTAAGAAATATATTAAAAAATATATAAATTATAAAAAAATTAAGAAATTAACTTTTTTAATATAATTTACTTATTATAATATTTATGTAATAAAAAATTATTAAATATTAAAATAAATAAATTAAATAATAAATTAAATTTTAAAAAACTTAAATTATTTAAAATTTTAAAAAAAATTAATAAAATTAATTATAAATTAAATTTACTTAAAAATATAAAATTAAAAATAATTATTTTTTATATATTATTACTTAAAAAAGTATTAATAAATAAAAAAATAAATAAATAAATTATAAATAAAATTATTATTTAAAATATTAAAGAAAAGTATAAAATTAAAAAGTTTATATATATATATATAAATAAAAAAATATAAAAATAAAAATATTTTATAAAATAAAAAAAATATAACTTTAATAAAAACTTTTTAATAAAAAAAACTTAAAAAAAATATTTAAATAATTTTATAAGAATTTTATTAAGTATTAAAAGTTAAAATAATAATAAGTTTTACTTAAAAATAAATTAATTAATATTATTAATAATAAATTAATAAAAATAAATTAAGTATTAATAAAATAACTTAATAAATAATTTTTATTTTTTATTTTTTATATTTAATTTACTTTAAATTTTTTAAATTATTAATTTTATAAAAAATAATATATATTATTTTTTTTTTATTTTTTATATTATTTATAAAAATAAATAATTTTATTTATTATATATATTACTTTTTCTTTAATAACTTTTATTTTATTATTTAATTAATTTTAATAATAAGAAATTTATAATAATTATTAAGTAAAAAAAAAGCTTTATAATAAAATTTATAATTTTTTATATATTTAAAATATTAAATTAAAGTTTTCTTAAATATAAAGTAATAAATACTTTTTTTATAATAAAAATAAAACTTTATTTTAATAAAATAAAATAAAATTAATATTATATATATTATTATTTTATTAATTTTTTTTTTAAAATTAAGATTTTTTTATAACTTTTAAATATAATAAAATATAAATATTAAAAAATACTTAAAAAAAATAATTTATTAAAAAATAATATAAATATTTATAAAAATTATATTATTTTATATTAATTATAAGTTTATATTAAAAGCCTATAAGCTATTATATAATAGCTTAAATATAAATAATATATAAATTTTTATAAAAAAATATAATTTTATTATAAAAAAAACTTAAAGCTTAATTAAAATTCTTTAAATAATATATTAAAAAATATATAAATTATATAAAAATTAAAGAATTAACTTTTTTAAAAAAATATAATTTCTTTATTATAATTTTATATAATAAAAAATTATTAAATATTAAAATAAATAAATTAAATAATAAATTAAATTTTAAAAAACTTAAATTATTTAAAATTTTAAAGAAAATTAATAAAGTTAATTATAAATTAAAATTACTTAAAAATATAAAATAAAAAATAATTATTTTTTATATATTATTATTTAAAAAAGTATTAATAAATAAAAAGTTAAGTAAATTAATTATAAATAAAATTATTATTTAAGATAATAAAAAAAAATATAAAAATAAAAATATTTTATTAAATAAAAAAATATAATCTTAATAAAGATTTTTAAGTTTAAAAAAAAACTTAAGAAAAATACTTAGGTAATTTTATAAGAATTTTATTAATTATTAAAAGTAAAAATAATAATAAGTTTAATTTAAATTTAAATTAATTAATATTATTAATAAATTAAAATAAGTTAATAAAGTTAAAATTAAGTATTAATAAAATAGCTTAATAAATAACTTTTATTTTATATTTTTTATATTTAATTTACTTTAATTCTTTTAAATTATTAATTTTTTATTTAATAGCTTTTTTTATATTTTTAAATTACTTTTTTTTTAAATATAAAAATACTTTATATATATATTAATTTTTAATTAAGCTTTTTTTATTTTTTTTAATTTTAAATTAAAAATAATTCCTTTAATTATTATTTTATAAAGTTAAGTTATAAAAAAACTAAAAGCTTTATAATTTAATTATTAATAATAAATATACTAAGAATAATATAAAGAATTTTTCTTAAAAATAAAATACTTATAATTATACTTTTTATAATAAAAATAAAAATTTATAATTATTAATATAAGTAAAATAAAATACTTAAGTATATTATATTATAAAATTTAAGAAAATTTAAAATACTTATATTTATTATTAGTTATTTTATTAGCTAAATTAAAAGAATAAAGAAATTTAAAATTAATACTTATAATAATAAAAAAAGTATAAATTTAAAAAATAAAATCTTAAAAATAAAATTAATAAAAAGAGAATATTATATTATAACTTAATACTTATAGTTATAATAATAAGCCTATTAAGTAAGTAAAAATTAAATAAATTATATATTTATTAATTAATTATAATATACTTAATAAAATTAATTATTAAGTAAATTAAGTATAACTTAATAAACTTTATTATTAAGTATATTAAAAATATTTAGTTAATTAAATATATAAATTTACTTTTTTATATTTATTTAAATAATTTAAATAGTTAGTTATTAATATAAAATTAAAATTATAATATATTTTATATTACTTATTATTTAATAATATTTATTTATTATTTATATTATTTATTAAATTTCTTTATTATTTTATTAATATAAACTTAAAATTATTATTAAGTTTATTTCTTAATAATTTACTTTATATTAATTATTTAATATAAAATTTATTATAATATTTTTTTTAAGTTTTATTTAAAATATATTTTTAATTTTTAAAGTTAATTTATAATTTTATATATTAATATAATAAATATTTAATTTTTATAAATTATTTTATTTCTTTTATAATAATTAATATAAAGTTATAATTTATATATTTTTTTAAAATAAATAATATAAATACTTTTATTAAGCTATTAAATTCTTAAAATAATTTTTTATTATATTTTTAATATACTTTTAAAAAACTTATAATTTACTTTTAATTAAAAAATAAATAAAGTTTTATAATAATTTTATTTTATTTTTTAAGTTAATTAATTATATTAATTTATTTAATATAATTAATTTAATTACTTTTTCTTTTAAAAATATTTTATTATATTTTTTATATTTAAATAATAATATTTTAATTATAATTTTAAATTTATATAATTTTTATTTTTAAATATTTATAATTATAAATAAAATTATTTTATTTTAATTTTTTTTATTTTATTATTTAATTTTTTTTAATTTATTATTATTTTAAATATATTTTTAAAAAGTTTATAATATTATTTTTTAATATTATAATTAATTATAAAATTTATAATTTTTATTATAAATTTTTTAAAATAATATTATAACTTTTTAAGTTTAAAATTATAAAAAAAATTAAATATTTATTTTATTTTTTTTTAAATAATTTATTAACTTATAAATTACTTTAATTTTTTTAATAAATAATTATATTTTATTTTTTTAAAAAACTTTTAATATTTTATTTATTAATAATTTAAGCTTTATAATTATATTTATTATAATTAAATTTAAAATATTATAATTTATTTTATTATTTAATATTATTTATAATTTTTTTAAATTTTTTCTTAATTATAATTTTATAATTATAATAATAAATATTTTTTATTTTTTTTATTTTTATAAGCTTAAATAAAAAATTATTTTCTTTATTTTTACTTTTAAGTTTTTAAACTTTTTTTATTATTAAAATATTATTTATATTAATAATTAAATTAATAAATTATTTATATTTTTTTATAATATAATTTAAACTTTTATATTATAAATAATTATTAATATTATAATTATAATATATATATATTTTATTATATTTTTAATATAATAATTTTATTTATATTTTTAATATATAATTTTATTAAAAAATTTTTATTTAAGTTTATAATAACTTTAAATATAAAATATATTTATTTTAATTATATTTTTTTATAAATATTAAAATAAAATTTTAATTTATATAATTAATAAAGTTTATTAATTAATAATAAGTATAATTATTTATTATTAATTATTATTATTTTTATTTTTATATTTATATTATAAAATTTTTATTATAAAATAAAAATATTTAAATTAATTAAATTTTTTTTAATTTATAAATTATATTTATATATAATTAAAATTTTTTTAAATATATTTAATAAAGCTTATTTAATTTTTTTATAACTTTTAAAATATATATAATTTTTTTATAATATTATTTTTATATTATATAATATATTTTAAATATATAATATAATTTTAAAAAATTAATTATATTTTTAAGTAAAATATAAAGTTTATTATAATATTATATTTTCTTTTAAGTAATTATTTATATATTATATTTTATAAATATTATTTTAAAATTATTTTTTATTTAATTAAAAATAATTTTTTAAATTTATAATATAAATTTATAATTTTATTTTTTAAATTTTAAAATAAATAATTAAAATTTAATTTTTTTTAAATATAAAATATAAAATTATTTATTATTATAATTTATTATTAACTCTTTTTTTAAAAAAAGTTTTTTAATTTTTTTAGCTTTTTTATATTATATATTTAATTTAAGTTTTAAAAGTTTATATAATAACTTAAAATAATAATTTTTTTTATAATTTCTTTAAATAAAGTAACTTTTTATTATTTTTTATTTTATTTAAAATATTTTTAAAGGCTTTAAGTTTATTTTTATTAACTTATAAATTTTTTTATTTTTTTTTTAATTATTATTATTATTAACTTATTATTACTTTTAATTATAATAATTTATTATAATTAATTATAAAATTATTTTAATTATTATAAAGTTATTTTATTATATAAATTATTTTAATATTAAAGTTTTATATATTATAATAAAACTTTATTAATTAATTATACTTTATAATTAAATTTCTTTTATTTTTTAAAAAAAAATTAATAATTTTTATAATTACTTTTATTTAAATAATTATATTATTACTTTAATATTATATTAAATTATTAATAAAAACTTTATTTTAATATAAAAATTTTAATTTTAAATTTTATATATAATCTTAATAATTTAATATTTTTAATACTTTTTTATATTATTAATATTATTAATATTATTAAGCTTAATAAAATTAAATAAAGTATTTTTTTAAATAACTTTATTTACTTAATTATTAAATTAAAAGTTAAATATAATTTTTTTTATATTAACTTTTATAAATCTTTTTAAATTTATATAATTATATTAATTTCTTTTAAATATAAAAAAATAAAATTACTTATTATTATAATTTATTATTAAATTTTTTTTTTAAAAAAATTTTCTTAGTTTTTTTAGTTTTTTTATATTATATATTTACCTTATTAATTACTTTTTTAACTTTCTTAAGTAATTAAAATATTTTTTTATTATTTTTTTTACTTTTATATTTATTATATTATTTTTTTTAATTAATTTTTTTAATTTTAACTTAATTATTAATTTATTATTATAATTAACTTAATTTAATAATAATTATTATTAGCTTATTATTACTTTTAGCTATAATAATTTAAAGATTATAATTAATTATAAAGTTATTTTTTATTATAAATTTACTTTATTATATTAAAAAAATAATAATATAAGGTTTTATATATTATAATAAGGCCTTATAAATTAATTATACTTTATAATTATTTTATAAAAAAAAATTTCTTTTATTTTTTAAAAGATTATTAATAGTTTTTATAATTATAACTTAAAGTAAGCTTTTATTTAAATAACTTTATTATTATTTTATATTATAAATTATTAATAAAAACTTTATTTTAATATAAAAACTTTATTTTAAATTTTAATATATAATTTTAATAACTTAATATTTTAAATAATATTTTTAATATTATTAATATTATTAATATTATTAAACTTAATAAAGTTAAATAAAGTATTTTTTTTAAATAATTTTATTTATTTAATTATTAAATTAAAGGCTAAGTATAAATTTTTTTTATATTAGCTTTTATAAGTTTTTTTAAATTTATATAATTATATTAAAAATAAACCTTAATATAATTATATTAAAAATAAACCTTAATATAATTATATTAAAAATAAATTTTAATTAAAATTTAATTTATATTAAATTATAAAATTATTTTAATTTTACTTTTATATAAATAATAACTTTAATTTTTATATTAAAATTTTTTTTTTATAATTAAAAATAAAATAATTTTTTTTTATTAATTTATTATTATATTAATAAAAACTTTTAATTTATTATTAAATAAACCTTTATATATTAAATTTTATAAATATTATATTTTATTTAATTTTAATAAATTTAATAATATTAATAAAGTTAATAATATAAAAAAATATTAAAAATATTAAATTATTAAAATTATATATAAAATTTAAAATAAAATTTTTATATTAAAATAAAGTTTTTTTAATAATTTAATATAATATTAAAGTTAAATAATAATAAAGTTATTTAAATAAAAACTTATTTTAAATTATAATTATAAAAATTATTATTTAATAAATTTATATTTATTATATATAATTTAAATAAATTAATAAAAATTAAAATTAATTTATTAAACTTTATTATTATAAAATTATTAATATAAAAAAATAAAAATAAAAATTATATAAATAATTCTTAAAATATTTAATAAATATTTAATAAATAAAAATATTATTATTTAAAATAAATATAAAATAAAAACTTATATTAATTATTATAATATTATATATTTTATTAAAAGTTAAAATCTTTTTTTATAATAAATATATTATTTTAAAATATTATTAATAAATAAATTAATACTTTAAATTAAAAATAATATATTTTATAAAAATTTAAAAATTAAAGTATAAATTTTATATAAAATTATAAAGAAAATTATAAATAAATATAAATTAATATTTTATTTATTATAAAAAAAGTTATTTTTTTAAATAAAATTAAAAAAGAAATTTAAAAATCTTAATTAAATAATTTATTATTATATAATTTTTTTAAAAAATATTATTATTAAAAATAATTTATTAATATAAAAATATAAAATTTAAATATTAAAAAAATTAAAAAAAAATAATTAAAAATATATATTAAAAAGTAATTATTATATTATATTAAAAAATTAAAATTATAAATAAATTTTATAAATATTATTAAAATTTATTTTTAATATAATTATATAAGTTTAAAAAAACTTATAAAAATTAATATAAAAAAAATAATATTTAGTTTTTAATTTAATAATTAAATAAATAAAATTATTTATAAATAAAAAAAAATACTTTATTTAATTTTATTAAATTTAATAATATTAATAATATTAATAATATAAAAAAATATTAAAAATATTAAAAATATTAAAAATATTAAAAATATTAAAAATATTAAAAATATTAAAAATATTAAAAATATTAAAAATATTAAAAATATTAAAAATATTAAAAATATTAAAAATATTAAAAATATTAAAAATATTAAAAATATTAAAAATATTAAATTATTAAAATTATATATAAAATTTAAAATAAAATATTTTATATTAAAATAAAGTTTTTATTAATAATTTAATATAATATAATAATAAAGTTATTTAAATAAAAGCTTATTTTAAATTAAAAAAAAATCTATTAATAAATTTTTTTAAAAAAATTTAATTATAATATATAATTAATTTATAAAGCTTTATTATAATATATAAAATTTTAATATTAAATTATAAAAAAAGTTTTATATTATTTAAAATAATAAAATAACTTTATAATTATTTAAAATAATTTTATAATTAATTATAGTTTTTTATAAAATAATAATATTAATTAAAAAAAATAATAAAATAATAATTATAATAATTATAATAATTAAAATAATAATAATAAAAATTTATAAATTAATAAAAATAAATTAAAAGTTTTAAAAGATTTTTTAAATAAAAAATAATAATAATAATAAATTTATATATTTAAAGAAATTAAAAAAAAATTATTAAAATAATTTTCTTATAAATTAATAAAAAAAATAATTATAATAAATAATATAATTTTCTTTTAAATATAAAAAAATAAAATTATTTATTATTATAACTTATTAGGAAATTTTTTTTAAATTCTTTTAATTTTTTTAGTTTTTTAATTATATATTTAATTATATTTATTATAATTATTTACTTTATTAATTTATTAAAAAAATTAAGTTAAGTTTTTAAATTAATAATAACTTTATTAATTATTTCTTTAATTTTCTTAAGTAATTAAATTACTTTTTTATTATTTTTTTTATTTTTTTATTTATTATATTACTTTTTTTTAAAAAAATTTATTAATTTTAATTTAATTAATAATTTACTATTATAATTAGTTTAATTTAATAATAATTATTATTAATTTATTATTACTTTTAATTATAATAATTTATTAAATTATAAAATTATTTTTTATTATAAAGTTATTTTATTATATTAAAAAAATAATATAAAGCTTTTTTTTAATATTAAAATTTTATATATTATAATAAGGCTTTATAAATTAATTATATTTTATAATTAAATTTTATAAAAAAAATTCTTATTAATTTTTAAGAAATTATTAATAGTTTTTATAATTATAAGCTTTTATTTAAATAATTTTATTATTACTTTAATATTATATTAAGTTATTAATAAAAACTTTATTTTAATATAAAAATCTTATTTTAAACTTTATATATAATTTTAATAATTTAATATTTTTTATATTTTTTTATATTATTAATATTATTAATAATATTAAATTTAATAAAATTAAATAAAGTATTTTTTTTTAATATAGCTTTATTTATTTAATTATTAAATTAAAAATTAAATATAATTTTCTTTAACTTTAACTTTTATAAGTTTTTTTAAATTTATATAATTATATTAAAAATAACTTTTAATTTTAATAATAATAAATAATTTTAATTTTCTTAAATAAAAAAAATAAAATTATTTATTATTATAATTTATTATTAAACTTTTTTTTAAAAAATTTTCTTAGTTTTTTTAGTTTTTTTATATTATATATTAGCCTTATTAATTATTTCTTTAATTTTCTTAAGTAATTAAAGTATTTTTTTATTATTTTTCTTACTTTTATATTTATTATATTATTTCTTTTTTTTATTAATTTTTTAATTTTAATTTAATTATTAATTTATTATTATAATTAATTTAATTTAATAATAATTATTATTAGCTTATTATTATTTTTACTTATAATAAGTTATATATAAAAAATTATAATTAATTATAAAGTTATTTTTTATTATAAAGTTATTTTATTATATTAAAAAAAATAATATAAGAATTTATATATTATAATAAAGCCTTATAAATTAATTATACTTTATAATTAAATTCTTTTTATTTTTTAAGAAATTACTAATAGTTTTTATAATTATAAGCTTTTTTTAAATAGCCTTATTATTATATTATATTAAATTATTAATAAAAACTTTATTTTAATATAAAAACCTTATTTTAAACCTTATATATAATCTTAATAATTTAATATTTTTAATATTCTTTTATATTATTAATATTATTAGTATTATTAAATTTAATAAAATTAAATAAAGTATTTTTTTTTAAATAGCTTTATTTATTTAATTATTAAATTAAAAGTTAAATATAATTTTTTTTTATATTAACCTTTATAAGTTTTTTTAAATTTATATAATTATATTAAAAATAAATTTTAATATAAACTTTTTAATTATATTTTTTTTATTTTTAATTTTTAAAAAAATCTATATTTTAAATTAAATATAAAAAATAAATTTAATTTTAAATTTAATAAGTTTTTTTTTTAAATAAAAAAATAAATTTATTTATTATTATAATTTATTATTAATTTTTTCTTAAATTTTTTTTAATATTTTTAGCTTTTTTATATTATATATTTAATATAATTATATTACTTATTATAATTATTTTTTTTATTAATATATTAAAAATTATTTTAATAAATTATTTTAAATATATAAGCTTTTTTTTTATTAAAGAAATCTTTTAAAACTTTTAATTTATTTTTATTAACTTATAAGTTTTTTATTATTTTCTTTTTAATTATTATAATTATTATAATTTTTTTTTTTAATTATTATTATTTATATATAAAAGATTATAATTAATTATAAAATTATTTTAAGTTATTATAAAGTTATTTTATTATTTTTATAAAGCTTTTTTTTATAACTTAATATTAAAGTTTTATATATTATAATAAAGTTTTATAAATAAATTATATTTTATAATTAAAAAATTTCTTTTATTTTTTAAATAAAAATTATTAATAGTTTTTATAATTATAACTTAAGGTAAGCTTTTATTTAAGTAACTTTATTATTAAATTATATTAAGTTATTAATAAAAACTTTATTTTAATATGAAAATCTTATTTTAAATTTTATATATAATTTTAATAATTTGATATTTATAATATTTTTTTATATTATTAATATTATTAATATTATTAAACTTAATAAAGCTAAATAAAATACTTTTTTTAAATAGCTTTATTTATTTAATTATTAAATTAAGGGCTAAATATAATTCTTTATTATATTAATCTTTATAAATCTTTTTAAATTTATATAATTATATTAAAAATAAATCTTTTTAAATTTATATAATTATATTAAAAATAAATCTTAATAAATTTATTTTTTAATTAAAATTAATACTAATTTTATTATAATATAACTTATACTAAGTATTATATATTATTAATAAAAAAATACTTAGGAGTTATTTTATTATACTTAAAGTAATAATTATTTATAAAATAAAAAATAAGCCTTATTTTATTTAAATAAAATAAGCCCCTTTATTAGGTATTTACTAATTCCTATATTATTTATAAGGTTATAGCTTATTATATTAAATTAGTATTTGCTAGATTAAGTTAAAGACTCTAAAATGTAAAATCATTGCCATAGTAGTAACATTCTATAATATAGCTTATAAACTAAGCTTTTGCACTATTGCCTATGACGTATAGAAGCTAATACAGCTTGCACTTTGATTTAGTATAGATTCAAACTATTGCCCTACAGGATATAGATGCTAGACTTACACGCTGTTGCATTAAATACAAGCAAAGTTCTTCACGCCAAGGATACTATATCCTGAACCACCATGGGTGTTCCGGATACATATAAGGCAGCTGTGGTGCCCAGCCCAGGTAAACAACATGTCATTGTCGATAGATCACTGCCGCCTCTCCAAGCCGGTGAAGTGGCTATCAAGATCACTGCTACATCTATCAATCCCATAGATTGGAAGATGCGCGATCACGAGGTCTTCATCACAGACTACCCCGCGATCCTGGGATCTGATGCCGCGGGCGAGATCGCGGCCATTGGGCCAGGCGTCTCAAACTTCAACATTGGAGAAAGAGTTTTCTTCCAGGGAATAATTGGAGATTATGATGCATCTACATTCCAACAATACGCGAAGATTGACGCAGCACTGGTGGCCAAGACCCCTAGTAACATTAGCGATGACCAGGCCAGCGGAATTATGCTTGCGAGCCTAGCAGTACTCACGGCATACTACGACAAGACAGGCCAAGGATTGCCTGCACCATGGGACAACGGCGGGGACAAAATCGGTAATGGTGCCGCAATCGTAATCATTGGCGGCAGCTCTTCCATGGGCCAGTATGCGATCCAAATGGCACGATTGTCTGGATTCTCCCAGATTATTACCAACTCGAGTCCTGCGCACAGGGACTATCTTCAGAAGCTGGGTGCAACAGTTGTGCTCGGTCGTGAGGCCACGGCGGATGATTTTGCTGCCGCGATTGGAGATAATGTACCGCTTGACTTCATCCTTGATACCATCTCCGCCAAAACCACCAGGGAGCTATCTGTTGGCATTGTTAAGGCAGTCAAGTCGACGAAAGAGGCAGTAACCAAGATTGTTGTAGTTATACCGGAAGTCTTGGATTTCGAGAACTTCGACGCCCAAGGCGAGTCAAAAGTAACTCTCCCTAGGATCATTGGCCTTGGAAGTGTCCCCTCGCTTCGATACTTGAGTGAGCCGTTCGCAAAGCACCTTGGTGGCGATGACGGCTACATTGCCCAAGGCCTATTTGAACCTAATCGACCAGTGGTTGTGCCAGGTGGTCTGGCCGGTGTAGAGGCTGCTTTGGCCAAGAATAAAAAGGGCGTATCTGGCGAGAAGGTTGTTATTAGACCTTTTGAATAAAACATTTATGTTATTAAAAATAGATGTTTAACTATATATCAAATATGTTGTTTTTAACATTGTTATTACTTGTATTTGATATTTCAGCAGCTAAAATATTCATGCTGTCGAATATTGGCGGGTTTTGTTGTAGATTCTGGATTACTTTAGTTGCATTTTGGCTGACCAATTGTGCTTGACGCAAATCTTCTGTGAAAAGATAGAAGCCTTCTGTGGATTCGACTAGGTAAGACTGCAGGCCTTTGCTTTCCAGCAAGACGTTAACGTTAGTGAGAGGATAGTTATTCTCGATGAATCGTGCCCATCCCCTAGCAGCCGCTTGGACATGGTCACTATCCTTGATCCTTTTCCAGCCTATTCCAAGGTGTAGTGTGAAGTGATCGATGACTATCTCGTCACTAATACCGGTTTCTGTGCCGTCTGCGTTTGGCAATGAGGCGGCCGATGTTGGTTTACTAGAAGACGCGTGGTCGCTCCCAGCGAGAAGCCTTTGGGACTTGTGGCTTCTCAGAGGTGGGCCATTCGCTAGTCCACTCCCGTCCTGTTCAGTGATCACATCGTCAAGCTGAGCGCCAGATTGGTTATCTGATTCACCAATAGAAACCGCACGCGGTTTAACGAACACCATTCCCTCACCATTCATCCCACTATGTTGCGAATTGCAGTGTAATGTATCTGGCTCGAGATTATGTGAAGCCTCCTCGTGAGACCGCTTCTTGCCAATGGCATGAGAAGGTTGTTGGAGGAATGATGAACTCTGCGAAAACATTGTCGACTGCTGGTGTGGGAGAGCTGTCATTGGTAAATTAAGACAGAGAAGGAGCGGTCTTGAGAGCGAGCGAGAATGGAGCGGTAATATTGGTGAGCCACCGGCAGGATTGTGGCAATGATGATAGGGAATCGTTTGAAAGAGTAGTAAAGCAACGTGTAGGTATAGGTAGTCAGGCTGCTGGAAACAACAGTTTGAGGCTGCAGCGCGCCGAGTGTTAGTACCAGATCTTTGACTGCAGATTGGGTTTAGTGGAGACGGCAGTTAGTTCGTGGGGTATTATTAGATCCCAGCGCTACTTCGTACGCCCTAGTAAATTCTCTAAATACCTAATTAGGTACCGAAGATCTCGTGTCCCTCTCAGTCTGTATGGGTAGGTGTGATAATTTATTCATTCCAGTTTATTTATGCGCATCCAGAATGAAATCTAAGCTCATTACATTTAGTCACAGCAAGCGTCCTAGCGGTGTTGATGCCAGGTATTCTAGTAGTAGTATAGGTACTAAGTAGCCGCAGTAGTACGGCAATACGGGTCCGTAGTGGTGCCTTCATTATGCACTATATCCCCCTATGGGCCCATGAAGCATCCAGCCTAGGTATCAGGTTGCCTTCTTCCTCAATACCCAAGGATTTCGCCAAGTTCGCCGCGAAAGCTGTATTCGCTGTCGCTATGCTATAGCTTTGGACTGTTACGAAGACCGGATATCTCAGACGTCGATAAGCATCTTCTGAACTACATGTCGAGCGAAATGCCGGCTTACAACCAGCGTGCCCAGACGGCACTCCTGAAGGCTGTCAGTACTTTCGAAATCGATATTCTATGGATCCGGACACACTTTGTGTGGTAAATGGCCACGACATGCTAATTTCAACTCTTCTAGATTAATCGAGTCTTCGATCTAGATCGCGATGCCGAGTCCCTCGAAGGGTTGGCGAATGGAATAACTCTGGGCCACATCCTGCATGAGCTGGATCCCGAATTCGACCCTTCGCACCTCGAGTCAAATTCAGGTATACCGAAACCTTTGAGCAACAAACGAAATATACAAGCCATCTATAAAGGACTCTTTCGTTTCATTCGCCGCCAAATACCCGAACTCAGTTATCAAGCCAAGAAATTCGACTATCATGCCATTGCCGAGAACCCTGAGCCACAGGGCATTAGCCAGGTACAGCTTTCCATAAGTCCTACGGCAACCGATTGGTTCTAATGTGCCACGTATCTAGCTTCTCGCTGTTATGGTTTCAGCTGCTGCGATGGGCCCCGGCAATCAAAAGTACGTCCCTAGAATTCAAAATGGCCTGGATCGTGATACACAAGCCGAAATTATGCAGATAATTCGTGCTATGCAACAAGATATCGCGAATTCTAAGGAAGATGATGACCTGGATGAAGCCATTGATGCTGCCATGGGAGCTCGCGACATTGAACTTCTCGTTGAGGAGCAAAACGCTGCACTGCGTCAGCAGCTTGATACCATGAAAAAGACACTATCAGACTACATCACTCGCCTGGAACATCTCCAACAGAGCCACGAGGAGCTTACTTATGACAAGGAAAAGAATGACCGGGAGCTTGAGGTTTTGCGGAAGGCAACCCAAGATGGGGCACATAGTGCGAAAACTATTAAACACCTAGAGGAACAAGTCCATGAGCAAATGGAGATCATTGCTAGGAACGAGGAGGTTATCCGCAGCAGCCAGAAATCTGTGTCCCAGCTGGAGAGCGAAGTACAGCGCCTCGGACAAAAAAACATACAGGCAGATGAGCTTCGCGATCAGATGGCAGAGTGGAGGCACAAGGCGGAAGAATTCGAGAAGAAGGCTAACATGGCAGAACGGTACAAGCAAAAGCTCGAATCGCAACAGAGTCTAGTGAGAGAGGTGCAGAACTTACAGTACGAACGAGCTGAGCTTCAGGAGCAGCTTCGTTCCCTCATGGAGGAGAGAGAGCGGAGTGACCGTACCAAGAAGGCCGAAGACGAATTGACAAAGATGATTACGCAGTCGGAGCAGCATTTGTGGGATGAGCGTAACCAAAAAGCGCAACTTTTGAAGGATGTAACGGCTCTGCAAGAGGAGCTCATGCGCTTACAGGCTCAAAGAACGCACGACGAACACTTCATTCAAGATTTACAGGAACAGCTTCAGCATAATGGTGGCGCCGGTACGGTTGAAGAGGCAGAACTGAGCGAAACTCCTACGCCGTTCAACCTAGAAGACGAACTTCTGATCGCATCCGAGGGGGGTCCACAAGCTAACCTACCCTTGGAGGTATCCAGACTGAGAGCGGAGAATGAGTTGATTAGGAAGACAGTTGGGTCTCCGGGAGACGTTTCCACTCTCCGACGAGAGCTGGAAGAAACAAGACGCCAACGCGAACGCCTTCAACAAAATTTCAACGGATTATTCGAAAAGTATACTATCATGAGCGACAACTTGCAAGCTTTGATGAGCGAGAGCACCGATGAAGGGTTAGTTCATTACGCCTGTCTTGTTGTGCAGAGCAATTGATACTCATTGATTTATACTCTAGGGCCGAAGCATTTATCAAACTTCGACAGGAGTTGACAAGATTGGAACTTGAATTTGAACAAGCTCGAAAACTAATTAACAGCCTTGAAACACAACTGGGTGATAAAAATCGAGAATTACTTAGCGCACAAACAGATCTCTCCGCTGTCCAGAAGGAGAGTATAGAAGCATTGAATGAGCTGAAGAATACGGATAAGTTGATATCAACTTCATTGACAAGCGAGCTTGAGCGACAGAGGGAAGAAACTAGTTTTATAACGAATGAACGAGACGCTCTGAAATCGCAGCTTGTCGACACTCTGCTTGCGAACGATAAACTTAGAAAGGAATCAGATGAGAACAAAGATTTGAATGAAGCCGTTTCACCAACAGAAGCCGACGGCTCAGAAGCCACCAAGAAAGCTACCGAAAAGGTCGAAAAGCTACGAGCTCGCCTTATCCAGAGAAACCAGGTAATTCATATACCGTATTCAAGAAACACAAGACTCATACTCACACTTTACACCAGCAACTTGAGCAATCGGAACAAGAAAGGCTCGAATTACAGACCAAACTGAAAGCAGCACAACTTGGTGAAGGATCAGCAGCACAAAAGGTATGTTTTGCTCTATGATGAAAGTTTAATTCTGTTGAAGAGCTTCAATTGATTAAAATGTTCAGGCTGCATCGGATCATATTATCAAGAACCTCCAAAGAGAGAATGCACTAATTGCGACGGCTTGGTATGATCTCACAAGCCGGCTTCAGAGCAACCACGTCGTACTTCAGCGCCGACATGATGCCCCCAAGAGCTGGCTTAACAAACAGAGGCAGTTGGTGAATGGTCAGTTGCGCCAACGGGACATGCTCTACCTCTACTGACTGACCTGACCCTTCAGCAACTTCGAGGAGATAGGATTTTAAAGGGCTGAGCTCCGTCTATATATCATGGTATCTCTTTGGAAGTATGACATTTACTAGGCGTATTGCGAGTAAAGAGTTGATTGTTTAGCGCTGCCGTACTCCTATCCTATACGTTAGAAAGTAGATGGCTTTCACGGTTACAGTCTCATTTCTGTTTAGAGACTACTCTTCATTTCTAGAACGCGGGCATTATCATTTATTATACATTGCAGGCAAACTATATAGAAATCATATCTTAGCACAATCCTGACATTCAATCATCACTTTATGAGCCCGTCTTGCATGAGAAGAAGAGAAAATCTCTGGAGCTATTTTCTTTGATTAAAAGCTCTCGGGAGAAATTATTAGGTTGATAGTGGTAAGCAGAATCAGCGTAGCAGGCTTGGATTCCCATATGCAGCGATATACAGGACATGATCCTCAAGTTACTTAGCTGCTTCCAGCGATTTTACTGAAGATGGAAGAGCCATGAGACTTCTTTCCTTCTAGAATATCCAACATATTCTTCCAGACTTCGCCGGGTTGCTGGCTGGCATCAAGGCCCTTCCAGATGCCATTCTTCTGGTAATATCCAACCACAGGACTTGTTTGCTGGTGGTAAGTGACAAGGCGCTTCTTGAGCGACTCGGCATTGTCGTCGCTTCTCTGGATAAGAGGCTCTCCAGTTACATCGTCCTTCATGGCCTGCTTCGGGGGGTTGAACGTTGTGTGGTAGGAGCGGCCGGACGCAGGGTGGATCAATCGACCGGTAATACGGGCAACAAGCAGAGCGTCATCGATCTGTAATTCAACAGCATGTTGGAGAGTTTGGCCACGCTCCTTGAGCATTGCGTCGAGGCCTTCGGCTTGAGGCACGGTACGAGGGAAGCCGTCGAGGATAAAGCTATGCGCTCAAGTAAGAACGAGTCCCTGTGTCATGTAGATTGACGGTGGTTAACATACCCTCCTTGGCACTCCTTGTTATTCTCAAGCTCTTCCTTGATCATGCCAATGACAATATCGTCACTGACAAGGCCACCTTGGTCCATAATTTTCTTGGCTTCCCTGCCGAGAGGTGTCTTCTTGGCGACTTGTGATCGCAGCATATCGCCTGTAGCCTACACAGAAAACATTTGCTGTTAAATCTATGCGCGCCATTCATGGAGTCTCAATCGACATTGACATACCAGATGACAGCAAGAGAAGCGCTCTTTGATCTTTGGAGCCTGGGTACCCTTGCCTAATCAATGTATGAGCATTGTGTGCTAGATTCGACGCCGAGGTGCCTCGATGGCACAATTGAAACACGTACCGGCTCCAGGAGGTCCGATTAGGATCATACGAAGGCTCTCTGCGTCAATTGTGGTAGATCCTGTAGCGCGCTGCTCAAGCTGCTTGATGCGCGAATCAAGGCTGCCGATAACATCGCGCAAGTGCTTGAGCTCGTCTTCCACAAACCCCATTGTATCTGATTTTGTGCACGCCGGCAAAATTTGTTCAAAAAATAAAGAAATTAGAGAAGCAATTCAGCGCCGGGAAGAAAAGGCTGTGGCGTGGACGGAAGCCGTGAGAGGAATTTAGGATGCCGTGCTGAGCATAAACTGGGCAATGAAGCTGCACAAGTAAGTTTTTGATATAGTGCTATAAGGCTCCATATACAGCACTAGCGTGAATGCCAATGACACAGTCTAAATCTATAGTACAAAAATAACTAAGTCAAAGAGCAAAATAATAAGGTTTTATATCTTAATATATTGATTTAAGTAAATAAATATTATAATATTAATATATTATTTATCAAAATATAAAAAATAAGTTTTATAACTTATAATTGTTTTTAAAAGATTTTTTCCTTATAACTTACTTAATATAAAGTATAGTCTACATTATAAATACACCTAAATCTAAGATAAAGACACTTAATAAGTTTATTACTTTCCCTTCTAGCATGTATATATAAAATTGGTGTATTGTTTTAGTCTTATAGTCGGACGAACGGACGCAACATTAGCAAGCTATAATTTTCCGCAGATAGATCTGCGGCTTATACGTACAGACTAGGCGCAACGGAATCGTGCGCTACTACCGAGGTAGCCTCAGCGTATGATTCAATCCTTGTCTTACTTCGGAAGCGCTGGCCAGGCCGGTCCGATCGTCGGAAGTTCAAGGTGTCTCTGCACTTCCGAGTAATGGTATTCCATCCTACTCCGTATATTCCTCCCAGTCTTGCTTGAGCTTGAGCCTTAACATAATGTTTCTCTTATTCCGGCGATGTGTATGAAGTATTACTTTACCTATTAACTATTGTACTACTAACGAGACAGTCATATGCACAAATCTATCTATTGCTTCAGCTCCTCTACTTAGCTTGAGGAGAGGCAGGATCATTCCATAAATCCTTGGTCTCTTCCTCTACTGCTCGCATGGCCACTGCTACTGATTCAAGTTTAGCAATAACATCGATGACACCGTCATTGACGCGCTCAAAATATTCATCGTTGGCCTCTCGTCGCTTCCTCGCGAGTAGAATGTCGGCCTCCGTTTCCTCGACCAACTTTGCCCCCAGACGGTCTGCTCTTTTTTCGTCACTTCCTTGCCATCCGCTTGATGTGCCCATAATGCTCTTTGCTGCATCAGTCCCTTCTCCCCTCTCAGGCCTTGACGAGTCCAGTAGCCCGTCTCGTAGATTAGGCAGTTCATCACCCTTATCGTCGTTCATATGATCACGCAGAGCAGTCTCTATGGTGTCGTCTGCTTCACTTCTGGCCCAGGCCTGTGCAAGTACAATTTGAGCAGTCCGCAGTTCTCCCAGTTTGCGGTCGTGCTCGGGTCCAAATACATGAGTGCCTTCGGACGCAGATAATTCCACCTTCTCCAGTGTGGCCTGCATTTCTGCCCATAGTGCATCTGTCCTGTCAGTGCCTCCATAGCTCCCCTTGGTCTGTAGGGCCCACTCAGGACGCCGCTGTTCTGGTGGCATATCTGGACCCCCCGACCGCGAGGCGTCTACAGTGGTAGAATTCCATTTCAGATTGTGTCTCCCGAGAGCTTGAACGCTAGTTGCGAGGGAGCCGGGCAGCGAGACACGAGAGATGGAAGGAGATGGAGGCATAAACAGGAGAGGAGGTGGATCTCGCTCCTTTGCTTTTGGTTCGCCCGTGGACGACATGGCAGTTCAGTCAATGACAGCCAATGTTAGACGTATTTGGCATGTGAGGATGAGGACGGAGGTGTGGGGCCCGTTAGTAGCTCGCCTGGCTTCCATGGGCCGTGGATAAAAATACGGCCGCTCGAGCTTCCGAGGTCACGTGAGGAAATTTCGCCGCTCACGTCTTTTTGGCTCTAGGGCCGCAAACCCTATCGGAATTTTCGTGGTCTGCAACTGCAACCTTTTGGCTCTCGGTGTTGTCGCATTACTCAACCATAGGTGCCATATTAGCATAAATCGGTATGTTGGACACCCGCTGACCCTCATCGACACTCACATCACGACTTCTTCACTGGCATTTCTTTGTACTGACATATAACATCACGAAGCAATCATGGCTGGTGGCAAACCCCGAGGTCTCAACGCTGCGCGCAAGCTGCGAACCAACCGAAAAGATCAGAAATGGGCTGATCTCGCCTACAAGAAGCGTGCTCTGGGCACTGCTTTCAAGTCTTCACCGTTCGGAGGCTCTTCTCACGCCAAGGGAATTGTTTTGGAGAAGGTTGGTGTTGAGGCCAAGCAGCCCAACTCCGCCATTCGAAAGTGTGTCCGTGTTCAGTTGATCAAGAACGGCAAGAAGGTCACTGCTTTCGGTGCGTAGAACCAGATGACAAAATTGATCTGCTTGCTTGGTGCACGACTAACTCAAGACTTACAGTCCCCAACGACGGTTGCCTCAACTTTGTTGACGAGAACGACGAAGTCCTCCTCGCTGGATTCGGTCGCAAGGGCAAGGCCAAGGGTGATATTCCTGGTGTCCGATTCAAGGTCGTCAAGGTGTCTGGTGTTGGTCTGCTGGCTCTGTGGAAGGAGAAGAAGGAGAAGCCCCGATCATAAAAAAGAATCTTTTGGGAGAAGAAGGTGTTATCATACGGATCGCGAGGAGCGAAGGAAATTGGCTCGGTTATACTCGCACAACTATTCATGGCCCTACAATGGGAGGCTAAAATTTTGAAAGGGATTATGCCATCTCTTTAGAAATATTTTTCAGCATGTTCAAATACCTGATGGCACCGAATCGGGCATCTTCTCACATCAACATTCGATCAATTGAGTGCAGGCAACGTGTGTTTTATTATCTAATTAGGCATCTAATTCTCTTACATCCCGCGTAGATTTCGAGTCGGCCTCTTCAAGGGATCTGGAGATATAGTCAGCTGCCATGCCGATGCTGACAACCCCACCTGTTATCCAGCAGCCGTTGACGAACCACCACCAACAGTTCTTGACGCTCTTAAGATTCACCCGCTTGATCATGACCCCCAAAGTTACGAGAGCTCCGCCACAGCTTCCGAGGAAGAAGATAGGACCTGCCCCAGATGCCATTCCGGCTGCGCCTAGCAAAGCCACTTGTGTGACGGCAAGTCCAGTTAAGACTTGCTTGGTCTGATGTTCATGCTTGAGGGCGATGCTTTTGATACCGGCATTTGCATCATCTTTGATATCCATGTGGGCATAAATCATGTCATACAGCACAACCCACGCGATATTCGAAGCATAGAGGCATGCTGCAGCTGTGAGCGCGGCGGAGTTTGAAAGCAGATCAATGCCAAGTGCAGGGAAGCCCATGATTGCTCCCCAGGAGAATGCCAAGCCAAGGACAGCTTGGGGATAATAGGTGACTCGTTTTGCCAATGGATATGTCGTGACAAGGAGGAGACTTGGTATGCCATAGGCGAGGCATGGTAAGGGGAATTGAACCAGAACACCTAGCCCTGCAAGTAGCTGAAACCCGGTGAATACAATTCCCTTAAATGGGGTGATTGCACCACGGGCAATTGGCCGCAGTCGAGTCCTCCTGACATGCGGATCAAGATTTCGATCCCAGAGATCATTGATAGTGCAGCCAGCACCACGCATAATCAACGCCCCACTAAAGAACAGGGCTGCAGTGGTAGCTACTGAGGCGAATGGGGCAATAGGCTCTGCCATTGGCGCCGCCAGTAGCGTAGAAAAAAGGCATGGGAAAAAAAGATAATAGGTGCCGGCAGGTTTGTCAATACGGATGAGTTCACCGTATGGGACCCATGTTTTCGGGACAATTGACAAAATCCCAGTCTTAGCTGGAATATATTCCGCTAGAGGTTCATCGTTCGTGGGTTTGGGGCCACTGGCGACTTCGACGACCGGCTGCTGTTTGCTCGAGACTTGGTGGAAAGCGACAATTCTCTGGCCATGAACAGGCAATCGACTTGGTATACTCTGTAGGGCGGACGACGTCGGACGAGCAAGTATACCGAGCGGACTAATCGAGCAATTGCTCGATCGCCATCGCACTCGGTGGTGGACTGGCACTCTGACAGCTAACCTGAGCGTCATAGGGATCCAGAGAATGTCAAAGCAGGCATGTGAGTAAAGGTGCACTGCCAGGAACCCGGTATGGACGATCAGATTAGCTACTGCACTAACAAGGTCCGATTTTACAGCACATGCATCCAGAGCTTATTATGGACCTTGTTATAGGGCAGAAGAAATTGAAAAATTAGCCTTTAACTAGCTTTAAAAATAAGTATTAAAAGTATTTCATAATTATTTTTACCTATTAAATCTGGCTGCTTAAGAGAAAATAATAAATATAATTTTATAAATAATATATATATATCTTAAGTTTATAATTACTTTAAATATAATATATATATATATATATATATATAAATAAATTATATAATCTTTTAAATACTATAACTCATTAGGTTCTTCTTTTAGTACTTAACATTAGTTATGTAATTATACTCTCTTTTAGTGTCGTATTAAGCGGCAATTACATGTGATCGCATTGTATTTAGATGCCAAAGAATGCCTCGGCTAACACGCTTTTATTATATACATCCCACTTCCTGCCCTGTGCCAGCTATATCCAAGCTTTCCAACAATGAAAGACTCAACTCTTAACCGCCATGAATCAGAGGATGCTGCATCTTCAAGTCCATCGAATGAAGATGATTTTCAAAGTTCATATGGAGATACTAAGGGCAAACAGAAAGAAACATTAGCAGCTGCTGCTGCCCACCTTGAAGCGTCTAGAAAACTAGTTGTGAACGCCATAACTACATCACGGGAGATGCCCAATTTTGGACCAGAATCCAAATTTTCCAGCGGATTAAGTCATCTGGGACCGTCTTCGTATCTTTCTGGAGAATCCTCATCGTACAAAGGACGCCAGCAGACATCATATGAACCAAATCGGAGGACTGCAAACGAGTGCCAAAACGATTCGTTCGATGCATTTATTGAATACAATATTGAGGCGCTGGTGGCCGATGGCAAAATTGGGTCCTCATTCTTAGACCAAGAAGCATCAGATGGCTTAGCTGTGTTAGATCTTCTCTCTCAACAGGAAGATGCGTCGCATGGCCTAGCCTTCAATTTAGAGCATGACTCTCATGCGCCCGGGGAAGATCTATTCTGGAATGCGCCTCTAGAGGAGATTCCCAGCGGCCTAGGAGAAAAAGAGAAGGAAGAGCGGCTCGACTTCACTCCCGATTTCATTACAAGGCCTGAAAATTCGCAGCAAGCTGAGGCCTATCTTGGAACTGGAGATAATCGAGAAACCAGCAGCACATGGTTCGGGTACTGGCATGACGTCTTCACAGCATACAATGCGCGAGTGTGGGGTAATTCGCCATTGGAGACGACTCCAAGAAGACCAGAGCAGCAAGGCGACGACAGCAGCGAGCCAGCAACGATCACTCGCGCGCTTAGTAGGCTAAAATTAATATTCCATCATCTTAAAGGGTAGTCATTGCGCTGGAGCATAGTTATATTTGAGTTATCGCAATCGCAAAGCATCTGGCCATTTGCAAAAGAAACGTACGTGCGTTGTTCGCAAAACTTATACCACATGCAATAAACTTATATCCTTATTCCAGTAGTTAGTGATATAGTAATTATATATGTTACTACCTATTATATTAATAGAACATTCATGTGGCTCTACTTCTTTTACATTATTTTCTTTCGCAACATCTTGCTGCAAGTCTCATACCTTCGTAGACAAGCTGTGGTAAGCTGCTAGGATACCCCTGTATAGAAGGCCCTATTGGACGCATGTTTAGCTCGCGCTAAGGCAACTAACTAGATTGATTGTTTTCCGTCTCTCACATCGCGCTTACTACTGGCATTGTTGAGTGCCTGGTGAAGCTTGCGCCTTGATCCTGCTCAGAGCTCGTCAGTACGTGGGATCAGTGAATAGGCTTTAGAATGGCTTGCTGAAGGCCACGATACGGCATATTCGGACGCTGGAAAGCAGTACTCCCCGCCACAATTGACTGCATCGCCGATTACCTTCTACCGACTACTCATGATCGACGCCGTTGAACCTCGCTGCGCGAAACAAGATGCCGAGCGCACAGCATCCCCAGGCAAAATTTGACCCGATACCTCCAGATCTTGACCTTCACTCTCTGGTAGACCGCACACCGAATTTCCGATGGGTTCAGCGGGTATCTCGATCCCAAATCAACAGCCTTGGCCAACAAGACTTTGAGAAGCTTGTGGCGATACATGTCATAGCTGGCGGGAAGCCACTCGTTATCGAGGGTTGGGATGACGCCCTGCCCTCCTCGCTATTTAGCGCAGGATGGCTTGAAGATACCTACGATAAGAAACGTTCGTTATACCCCCAACTTACTATGAACCCGTACTGATCTACCTGTCTTGCCAGAGGAGAATGTCCGTGATATTTCCAACGCCTCTGACATCCCGATGACCACTGGACACTATCTACGCTCCATGAAACAGCTTACCAACCAATGGACTCCAAACACCTATCGCGACGAGCGTAGACAGCGATTGTATCTCAAGGATATCGACTGCCCTCCCGAATGGCGCGATATGCTAGAGAAAATCATACATCCTAACCTCTTCTACCTCAACGAGAATGTTGCAACTAAAGGAGACATGCGTGCGCGTGATGGAGGAAGTTTTGGGAGGGGAAATACCGCTGCCTCTGCCGGAGATCTAATGTCTAGCCTACCAGAAGAAATGCGCGCCCAAAATCTCATGTGCTACATAGGCCATGAGGGAACCTATACGCCCGCCCACCGAGAGATGTGCGCATCATTGGGACAAAACATAATGGTTGAAGCATCACGAGATGAAAATGGAGAAAAGAAGGGCAGTTCGATTTGGTTCATGACCGAAAGCAAAGATCGTGAAGTGGTCCGAGAGTATTTCTTGTCAATGCTTGGCCATGATATCGAAATTGAGAAGCATTTCGCGCAAATCAATGCCTGGAAGAAGGCACCCTTTGACGTGTACATTGTGGAGCAGTGTGCGGGCGATTTTATACTTATTCCACCTCTCGCTGCGCATCAAGTTTGGAATCGAGGGACGAGGACAATGAAGGTTGCTTGGAATCGCACGACGGTGGAAACGTTAGACCTCGCACTGCATGAAGCTCTTCCCAAGGCTCGTTTGGTGTGCCGAGATGAACAGTACAAGAATAAAGCCATCATTTACTATACTCTTCAAAAATACCACTTGGAGCTCCAAAAAATTGCAAAGACGGCAGATATTATGCAGATTGGCTTCATGGGCTTTGGGCGAGATATCTTTAGGAGCTCTTCGCGTGTGAAGCAGCTGGCCGCTGACTTCAAAAAGTTGTTTCAGTTGTTTACCGAAATCATTATTGACGAATTCTTTGCATTTAAGGAGAAGGACATTGAATTCCTCCCGTTTGATTCCTGCGTTACTTGCTCTTATTGCAGGTCCAACATTTTCAATCGATTTCTCACCTGCAAACACTGTATCAGATACTTACCTAATGGAGAAGAGGATGCATACGACGTTTGCATGGAATGCTACGCAATGGGCCGGTCATGCGTCTGCCTCTCTAGCCTTCAATGGTGTGAGCAGTGGTCATGGTCAGAGCTGGCTGATAACTACGAGACTTGGAAAGCGACTGTTATTGCAATCGATGGCTACGTAGACTTGGAGAACTCTCCACAGCCACTCGAGATAGCAAGGCAGAGGGCAGGGAAGAAATCACTTGCTCAAATCTGTCAGGAGGCATTAAAGCGACGTCCTTGGAAGGACATAACAAAACCAGACCGCGAAAAAACACCCAGCGACTCTGAACAAGGTGAGGGCGATGACAAACCCAATAAGAAGCCAAAGAGAAAAAAGAAGAAAGGTGAAGTTCACCGCTGCCATGTTTGCTGCCACCCAGATTATAGCTACCGGATACATTTATGCACGAATCCTGGCTGTCTCGAAGGATACTGCTACGGCGTTCTGTATCGGGCTTTCGATCTCATGCCACAGACTGTTATGGAAGATGAGCATTGGCAATGCCCCAAATGCTTGGGAATATGCAATTGCGGCCATTGTCGCCGTGCAGGCATTACGCAGCCATATATGCCAAAGAATACGTCTCTCGGACATGATACTCGACGAATTGCGGACGATCGAAGTGTAGAAGCACTTGTTGATTTTCGAATCCATAACTTGTCTTGGTTGAAAGCTGCGGGCGAAGAAAGTCGTAGCAAGGACAGCAAGAGAATGCAGCTGCTGCGAGAGCAAGCGGACAATGCCAAAGCGCAAGATACCCTACAGCGGTCTCATATGGAGTCTAGGATGCAACCCAGTGCTGTTTTCACTGCCAGTCTGAGAGAATCTTCCGCGATAAACGGGTATGGAGATCAGAGCCAAGTGCTTGGCGACGATAGGACAAACGTCCCCAACCTGGCTTTTGACGTCTCCGACAGGCATACTTATAAGGCCGACAACGTGCCGCAAAATGTTACAGCTCCAGCCTCAGCCGATGCCCCAGCCGATGCCCCAGCCGATGTCAGAGAGCAAGAGAGTATAGATTCATCGCAGTATCCCGACCCATCGGTTTTCACACGGCAGCGAATAGGAATGGGATACTACGAACAAGACGATACGCCGGATAAAATACTTTTCGACCCATACCAGGCGCCCTCCGTAGAGTCAATCCAGGCTGACGAATCTACCATCCCAGATTTTGTTAAGAAAACTATCCGGGCAGCTAAGAGAAAAGCCAAACGGGAGAATGACGACCCTGATTTTATTGTTTCCAAAAGCCATGCGAAAAAACAAAGGCTTATCCCACAGACATCAGATTTCCTTGATAACATGGATCCAGCTCTTTTTGTCGCTGAAACTTTGTCAGCGGTACCTAATGAAACAACAGCGCCTGCTGCTCTAGATAGGGAGGATTCTGTTGGGACCTCTCGAGGAGAGCCCAGCCACAGCATACCGAAGACATCCTTTGCACCGTATGATGCCAACGAACCAATTCTTCGACATGCCAAACCACGGGCGTCGTATATTGAGATTGACGACCTGGATATTGACGAAGCAGAAGAAACTGAAACAGCGCCTCAGATCCCACCAACCTTGGCGGCGGTAGAAGCTCACGACTCGGCAGTAGATAAGCCTTGCCAAGATATTCCCGCGAACGGAGAAGCACAAAGACTGAGCAGTACTGAGGAACAACGCCCGAGTAGAGCAACTCAAGAGGCAGCCCGGGGAGTTGCTCCGAAACGTCGCGGTCGGCCACCGAGAAAGTTGCCGAGAACAGCATCACCAGTAATCGCCGAGGATGTGCTGCCGCGAGCTGAAAGCGGGATTAACAGAAAGGCGAGAGGCCGCCCAAGGAAGTCGCTGCCTACATCGCTCATGGAGGCAGATGGTAGCCCTCAGAATGACATGGCCTTTGCTCCTGATACAGAATCTCGTAAATCGAATTCTCTAGACTCAGATGAGCCGGCCAATACTCGAGATGACGATTTCGTTGAAGATCCGCGACAACAACGCTGGCGTGCCAGACCTTCAGGTACTGCCAAAATTAGCGCCGGCAATTCCCGGCGAGAGCGAGAGCGCCAACCCAAGACCTTGAGAGAATCACCAATTGAAGACGAAGAGGGAGATGCTCTTCCGAAGAGGAAGAGAGGTCGACCTCCGAAATCTGTGGCTCCTTCACGAAGTAGATCCTCTCTGGATGTGATATTGCCATCAAGTTCTCAATTTATGTCTATGGCTGAGCGGATGGCTCTCAAAGGCAAGTCGTTCAAGATTGGCTCTAGGAAGCCCCAAATCAACGTGAAGGGCCCAAGCTTGAGACAGCAGACGATGACACCAGTTGGAGAACGCCTCGCCGTGAAACAGATACCTAAAAGAACCCCTATAATGGGCGAGGCGTATGAAGAACACGAAGAGGGAGGGAGTGAAAGCCCATATGGCAATAACAAGTCTCAGGGGCGCACTGGCGGAAACAGAGAGGCTAGCAAAGCAAGAATATGGTCTCGGTCTAGCAGTTCTAGGGAGTCAACAGATGACGAAGATATACCATCCCATGGCCGTATGACCCGAAGCACTCGACGTTGAGGTATGGATGGACGACATACTAGAGTATTGCGCAGAGCGGAAATACTAGAGATGTATACATATTCTTGTGTTAGGTCAATAGCAAATAAAATGGAAACAATACGTCATTTGATAACTTGATGTAATGAATTCCCAAGTGCAGGAAATGTAATCATTTTTGTAGCGATCTCAATGAGATGAAGACCCCCCCTTTTTTACCATTGCAATGGCAAAGCTTATAAATGGCGATATCTTTTGCTTAATTTTTTTTATATCAACTAGTAATAGTATGTCTTATTTCAAGGTTATACTGTATTTATAATCCTCTTGCTCTTCTTGCCCATTTATCATTAGGACTTTAATTGACTCTTTCACTATTCCTTAGTATTGACTATCATATACAACCCGTGAGTTGCTAATTTTTTTTTGGTTTAAGTATGCTCTCCAGTGTTCCTAGATTTCTACCTTTAACTACAGTGCTGAAAATACAAAGAGCTGCAAAACGGGCTGTTAGCATCCAGTAAAGACTTTGAATCCTCCATCGGCTTGGGAGAGAGGGAGGGGACTCACATTATTGGTTGCGGCTATGGCAATACTATCCTCGAACGGATGCCAACTCATGTGTAGTATTTTCTTATTGAAATCGATCTGGTCCGCGTCCGTCTCTTTCCGCATCCTTTGGCCCTGCGCACCACCAGCAGGGCTGCCCGCCCGTGAACCTCCCTTCTTGCCACCGTTCGCGGCTGTTGGGCTTGTGGATGAGTTAATGGGTGTGGGAACGCCCACCTTCTTTGCTTTGAAAGCCGACTTGTCCGCCTGGAGAACCACCTCGACTTCCTTGTCCGGATCGGAGGGATAAATCATGAAGTTGTTGTTGTAGCTTCCAGTCATGACATTCTTGGCGTCGCCGGAAAATACGACCTCGAACTTATCAAAAATACTATCATTCTCATACGTGTCGCATAACCGGGGTCGCAGATGCTCGTGAATGGGTATCGTCTTGACCGGCTGCCGCTCCATGTTGATGTCCCAGATTTTGACGGTGAGGTAGTCTCGTGACAGGACATATCTCCCGTCGTAAGAGAATCTTACATCGGATATTGACGAAATGATTTCAGAAAAGAATGACCTTGATGAAGGGTCTTCCTCTTGCTCGAATACTAGGAAAAGTTTAAGAATCGTGGTCAGTCCCTCATTCACGTTTTGTCAAGAAGTTTTAGGTGGTGTAGTCTTGTTACAAACATTTTGCATGCTGATCGCACAAAGCACTTTCTCGCATATCAGCAAGTTTAATTGTGCCCTTTGAGCTGGCATACATGAACCAGTTGCAGCTGATTGGGTGAAACTCAGCGGCAGTGATGACCTCGGTCAGCTCTTCCATGTTGGCGGGTTTGATATCGACTATGTTGAAGCTCTGGTCCTGGATGTTGAGATTCCAGAGGTTGATACGCAAGTCGTCGCTGCTAATGAAGGTTTCACCGTCGCTGTTTACTGATATGCTGTTGATGTGATAGGCGTGAGCGTTTGCATAAGTTCGTCTGGGGACGGCGGCAACAACGGTGTCATGGTGAGTGAGGCGAGGCAGCTTCAGATCGGCGGCGTTCCTGAATTGCTGCGATGTAGGGAGAGCTCGAAGGGCGCCGCCGCCGCCTACCGCACCTCCGGGCGTTATATCATGGGAAAGGTTGTTCTCAGCCACCACTTTAAGAGACTTTTCGAACACTTTCCACAGCTTGATCGTCTTGTCATTGGTGGATAGGAGGTAGTGAGAGGCATTCTGTCGACGGCACCACTTGATCTTGTTGATCTTTTCCTCGATTTCGAGAGACTTGAGGTAGTCAAACTCGGGCTCGTGGGATTGGAACTCGGTGTGAAATTTGTACTCGCAGGATTTTTTCTGCAAAGGCAAACAGGTTAGAGATTCTGCATCCACCGCTTGGAGGGGGAATTGGAGCGAGCTGAGCAAAGCTGTACCGTCTCGTTTCGTTCAAATAGGACCACTCGCCCTCCCTTGTCACCAGTGGCAAGATAGTTCCCCGTGTGATCGAATTCCACCGTCGAGATTATGTCGGCTGGGCCCCGCGGTCAGTATAAGGCAGCATACGTCAGAGGGAGGAAAGGGAGCTTATCCGGCGGCGAACCTTCAGTGATATCCTCCACATCGCCCTTGTCGCCGAAGCATCTGCGGGCATCCTGGGTCAGTTGCGGCTAGAATCCATTGGAGCGGCGGCACATACTGGGTAAACTTCCAAGTTGGTGAGCTTGCTTCACTGTCGACCATTTTGGTTGGCAGCGATAGCAGGGATCGGGACTAGAGGTGGCACAGGCAGCCGGGGTGACGAGATACAGCGCGAGACAGGATGAGGGCAGTGAGGGGTGATGTCTCGAGAGATGGGAGATCGGCCGCGGCGGGTTGGGGCTTGGGCCGGGCAGAGCGTCGAGGGTCGGTTCGGGGCTGGGCGAAGCAATCAGGCGTTGATGATGCGAATGATGTCGTTTGCCGTAGCACTGGGCTGGAGGAGAGAGCACACAGCTTGATGTTACTAACAGGTGCCACACGGCGCGGGTGAAGGAGAGCTACCTAGTCCTGCTGCTGGTGGGGCACGAGAGCAGCAGCACGAGTGCGCAAGAAGCCAGATACACTAGAGGTAGAGGGGCTGGGCTGGGCTCGGATATGATGCGCGTGCGTTGGAAAATCCCTGGCGGCAAACGCTTGCTTGCTGCGTGGGAGCCAAGGTAACTCTAAAAAGACTAGCAGCAAGGTGGGATGCTCTTCAGCCATGGATGTCTATGGCATCAACCATCGGAGCTGGGGAAGGAATTTGAACATGGAACAATTCTAGATTATTGTTTATTAACAATAACAATAACAATAACAATAATAATATAATAATAATAATAATAAAAAGAAATACATGTGTTTATAGATGCTATTATTCATATGATTTTGGTTAATGATTCTCCCCGGCATTAGAGGCAATGCTGCTACAACATCTAGCATCACTCAGTAGTGCTTGTATACTGCTACCAACTGGCATCTATACGCGTTTGATCCCGTATCGTCATTGTACTGCTTTTTGCTGCTTTGGTATATAGAGTATCAAATGTGGGCAAGACCAATCCAGCTTTATCAAGAAATATTTGGTCGTCGCCCGTCCGCCCAAGTCCTTCTTAATTGGCACGTAGTATCTTTTCAATATGTTCTCGGCTGTTCTTCTGGGTAGTCTCGAGATACAGCAGTCTTTGGTTCAGTTTATCAACATCTCCATCAAGATCTTGCATCTGGCGCTGTAGTTTCTCGTTTAGAGTATTGGGAGGAAGAGAAACGAACCTAGTGTCCACGAGCATCAGCATCAATTCCACTACCACGTTCCACGTTTGAGTGCATCTGTCACATACATCTTCCCCACGCCCTCGTACACGACTGAATTGCTTGCAAAGCTCTGCACCTCGCTCATTGTTAACCGGAGTAGGCGTTGCTCTCGCTGCTTGCCTGCTATTTGACTTCGGACCATGCCGATCTGCTGCTGTGCTGCAATGGCCTGGGTCTCGATCTCGAGCGCCAGCTAGTGGTTGAATTAGCACAGGTTTCTAGATTCTAGAGGAGCCGTACTCACCTTCTGCAGAGCTTCATTGGATATAGACATGGTGTATGAGCAGATACACCTTGAGACAACTCAAGGCAAATCCTACAGGCAATGGAACAAGCGTTAGACCTGCACGCACTGCGAGACAAGCACTTAGAACAGCGACAGTCAAAGAGGGCTAGTGCTGCTTTTAAGCTAATCCAAGTTCCCCCTAGGTACATGTACATGTACATGTACATAGACATGTGGAAACTGCCTATGTTGATGAAAACGCATACCAGTATAACAGAACTAATTGATTCGAAAATGGGAGTATATAGTAGCCAGTACATATAATCAATTACATAGTAATATATTTTGTTTTATAAACGGCTGTGGAGTTTATTGTCATACATAACGCAAAAAAAAGTAATGCACAGCCAAGTACCGCTGTCGCTGCTACTAGGTGCTAGTAGCCTGGCGCCTCTGTTCTAAGATAAAGTTTGCCTCTCATTTATCTGATATGGGATATTTTTTACCTGTAACATATTCACCAAGATTTCAGGCACTGCTCAGCACAGTCTCTTGCCTGTACGCGCAATCTCTTCAGATTCGCAGTCTACAAGTCTATCACCAGGTGATAGAATTGTGACATTTTTTGCACAACCGACCGTTTTCCTTGCGCTATTCGAAGTATCGACTGCGCGCAATCGCGTCTCTCGCTCTTTCAAATAACTGTTCATTACTACTTACTCCAACAGCACCAACCGACTTTTATTCTTTAGCAAGATTCACTCGACCCAACATGGGTATTCCCGCTGCGTTTAGATGGCTATCTAACAAATATCCCAAAATCATTTCACCAGTGATCGAACAAACGCCGATTGTCACCGAAGATGGCATCACGATCCCCGTCGACACCACGCAGCCCAATCCTAACGGGGAAGAGCTGGATAACCTGTATTTGGACATGAATGGGATTGTTCATCCATGCTCCCATCCAGAGGATAGGCCTGCACCGGCTGACGAGGAGGAAATGATGCTTGAGGTTTTCAAATACACGGATCGCGTTGTGAACATGGTTCGCCCGCGAAAGATTCTAATGATTGCTGTTGGTATGTGTAACGTCTCATTATCCTAGTCTTTATACACTTTGCTTAATTTTGGCTAACAAATTTGGATCAGATGGAGTTGCGCCAAGAGCCAAGATGAATCAACAGCGATCGCGACGATTTCGATCGGCCCAGGAAGCCAAGGAAAAAGAAGAGGACAAGCAAGCGCTGATCGAACTCCTCAAGCGTCAAAATGGGGGCACATTCGAAGCTGCGGACTCGGAGACGGTCGTCAAGAAAGCTTTTGACTCAAACTCCATCACCCCAGGCACCCCGTTCATGGATATTCTCGCCTTGAGCTTGCGGTACTGGTGCCAATACAAGCTAAACACAGATCCAGCATGGGCTAAGCTCAAAATCATCATATCTGATGCTACTGTGCCCGGTGAAGGTGAACATAAAATTATGAACTTTGTCAGGTCTCAACGCACTTCTCCAAATTATGACCCCAACACCCGCCATGTTATTTACGGCTTGGATGCCGATCTCATCATGTTAGGACTTGCCACACATGAGCCTCACTTCCGAGTTCTACGTGAAGACGTCTTCTTCCAAGATGGCAAAAATAGGACGTGTAAGCTGTGTGGCCAGAAGGGACATGAGGCCAACAACTGTCGTGGAACCGCCAAACCAAGCGATGATGCTGGTGCTGCTGACGAAAAAAGCAAAAGCCTTCAGAGCGCCGTTCAGAAGCCTTTCATTTGGTTGCACGTTTCTATTCTGAGAGAGTATCTCGCGGCCGAGTTGGCTGTGCCCGATCTTCCTTTCAGATTCGACCTAGAGCGGGCCATTGACGATTGGATCTTCATGTGCTGCTTCGTGGGTAACGACTTTTTACCTCATCTGCCTGCTCTTGAAATCCGAGAGCATGGAATTGATACTTTGACCACAATCTGGAAGACGAATTTACCATCCATGGGCGGTTATGTCACCAAAGATGGCCATATTGATTTGGCGAGGGCGCAGGTCATACTTGACGGCCTCGCAAGCCAAGAAAATGCAATTTTCAAGCGAAGGAAAGAGCAGGAAGATCGCCGAGAGGCCTCTAACAAACGAAGAAAGCTGCAAAATGAAGGTTATGCCAGAAATGGACAGCATGGCTCTTCCAAAATTGACGGACATGCCGATCCCACCAAGGGGCTGCACCTTTTCCCTATTGCCGCATCACAAACCGCAAACTCGGCTATTAACATGACGCACGATATGATTGTCAGCCGCAATGCGACTCAAGATGTGACGCTAGCCAATAAGGGCGCCGCCAGCGTAATGCGAGATCGACTGCGGGCTGATACCAACAAGAACGAGGATACCTCTACCGCGGCAGATATTACCCAGCCTCTACCCTCGTCCCTTGGAAAGAGGAAAGCCATGGACTCTGACGACACCGCTGATGCTACTCCAGCTGAATCGCCCAGTGTCAAACCCTTGGCGCCTCCAGAGGTAGAGCCGGTTGATAACGTACGCCTATGGGAGGATGGCTATGAAGATCGCTACTACCAGCAAAAATTTCACAAAGATCCACAGGATATTGACTTTCGCCACAAGGTGGCACAGGCATACGTCGAAGGGCTGGCTTGGGTATTGCTCTATTACTTCCAAGGATGTCCGTCTTGGGAGTGGTACTATCCTTACCATTATGCTCCGTTCGCTGCTGATTTTAAAGATCTCACCAAAATGGAAATTTCTTTCGAAAAGGGGCGAATTTCAAGACCATTCGAACAGCTCATGAGCGTCTTGCCGGCGGCCTCTCGCCATGCTCTCCCCACAGTCTTTCACGACCTCATGTTGCAAAAAGATAGTGAGATTATCGACTTCTATCCAGAGGAGTTCGAAGTCGACTTGAACGGGAAGAAGATGGCGTGGCAAGGAGTCGCTCTACTTCCATTTATTGACATGCCACGACTCCTCAAGGCTGTTCAAGGCAAATATCATTTACTAAGCCCAGAAGATGTTGCACGAAACACAGTGGGAAAAGACGTCCTGCTATTGTCTGATAACCATGATGGACTCTACGACGATATCCTAACCAATTTCTATTCAAAGAAGCAGGACCGTTTGAGACTCAGCATTAATACGAACAACAGCAACGGCTTAGCAGGAGAAATAGAAAAGCAAGAAGACAAGGTTCCCCATGGGGCTTTGAACTATCCCCTGGAGCGACGATCTATGCCGGATCTAGATTACGATCACTCAATCAGGTACTATCTTACTACTCTTTCTTCTTCGGTAATTTTCAGCTAATCGGGCGCAGCGTTTATTATGACATGCCTCAGGTAACCCAAACTCACAAATCCATGCTACTACGTGGAGTGCAAATGCCGGCACCAGTTTTGACTAGGAGCGACATTGAAATACTCCGAGGAAAGGGAAGCCGAGGAGGTCGCGGCAACTATGGAGGATATAGGAATAACAATGGTCGGAATGGGCCTGGCTACGCTGGTGGGTACAGAGATTCGCGAGGATCTCATACAGGGCACTACAGGGACAACCAACGCTTCGACTCACATAGTTCCCACCACGGTATGCCTCAACATGGGAGGTGGCAGCCTCCAGCTGGGCCAGGGTTTGATCCAAGAGCCAGCTCCTTTGCAGCTCCAAACATGCAGCACCAACCGCAGCAAGGTTGGCATGGGAACAGACCCGAGTACGGCCATCAGGGCCACCAGGGCCACCAGGGGAGACACGGAGGAGACTATGGAGCGCGGCCTCCTTACGGTAATCAGTGGCGCGGACATGGTCATCGATGATCGCCATAATTCTCTTTCACAGGTGCGTATAAAAGATAAGCTGCTTATTCTGAAACGCATTTTGTACGTTGTAGGGCTTCTGTACCGAAGAGTATAATCTTCCAGCCAGTAAATCTTGTTCATACGATAGAACCATCCCACGACATGATAGTTACCTCGCACTTCTGCACTTTATTGTGTCCGTGTGCATGGGGATTTAAAGATGAATAATATACCAATTTCTGCTATGTGATTTCAACCAAGCCCGCCCCATATGCCTCGAATTCTCCTCGCTAGCTGGATGTCTTTCTGCATAAGTGTCACTCTCTTCGCATGGACCGCGCATAGCTGTGCATCTTCAAAAAGATGTACCATGAATGCTTCTGCGGCCTCTTGTAGCGCCTGGATAGCTTGACTCTGCCATCTGAATTCTTTTCCTCTCGGTCGACAATTCAAACCAATTTCGCGAACCTATACAGTATCAAAAAAGGCAAGCCCATTGTCGGAGGGGGGTTATCACGACGGCACTAACAAGTCGCATAAATGGAAGTTTTAGAAGTAGAAGCTTTGTATTAGCTTGATATTGCCTGATCTCTCGCAGCGCAACGGTGCCTGGGCGATATCGCCGTTTCTGTCTCGTAGGTAGTGGATCGCCCGCTGGACTGATAGTTAGCGAAATAGTGGTCCTAGGAATATGAGAGCTCAACGCGCACGCTGTATGTCGCTTGGTCTGGCACGGTATCGTTGTTTGGGCGCTGCAGTTGATTGGCGAGGAGCCATTGCGAAAGGGGTATCAATGAAAAAAAGAAAGAGCGGATTGAACAACCATGCGTGGTAGTTTTAACGCAATGGGCTACATCGGAGCGGATGCGAGATCGAGTAGAGAGGCTCAAGCTTGTTTGTTCCAACGCGTCTCTGGGTCAACGGCGACAGTACGTCTGATAAGATAAGGGGACCAATCCAGATCGGGTTTAGTTTTTGTCTAATAAAAGTGTACAGCACGCCTAATATAGCGGTTGACACATGGGTTGCCAGGGAGCTGCTATGAAGCGAGATACAGACCTGGAATTTGCTTATTATCAATTGGTCAAAGAAGAATATTATATGAGAGTCAAATACTATTTCGCTTGTGCCTGAATACAAATAAAAGAGGAATAAGCAGTGACGAGAAAAGGAATTGCCTATTTCGCCTAGCTACTGCTCTGCAACTAAAGCTGTAGTGTGGTTACAGCTAGGTAGGTAGGTAATCGTATATCCACCTACGTGTTATGTAGGGGCGTTTTCTAGAAGCACGGCATCATAAAATGCGACTAGGTAGCTCAGCCTTTCGTCCTGCATGCTCAACCAATCGTGAACTTCAATTCCCTCAATTGGTGGCATGGGGGGAGCGACGACATGTTCTCCATTCCCAGCGCTCCAGCGAAACAATCTGTTGGCGACACGATCTCCGTTCTCAGCGGCCGACTCGGTTCTGCGACCCTTCTCGAAGATCGGCGGGCTGCGATTCTAGGCCTGCGAAGCTTCGCAAAAGACTATCCAGCGACTGTAGCGTCCGGGGCTCTGAGGGGCTTGATTGGCAGCCTCACCAAAGATGCCGAAGATGTCGACACAATCAAGGTCGTGCTGGAGACGCTGTTGATGCTGTTCAACCCGAACAAGGAGAGCCCAGAAGCATCAGATGAAATCGCCTTATGGCTGGCCGACGAGTTTACTCAGCGTCAAGAAAACATCACGCTGGTCCTAGACTTTTTAGATTCCACCGACTTTTATTCACGTCTATATTGTTTACAACTTCTCAGCTCGATCCTCACCGCACGAACCCAACGAACCGAAGAATGTGTTCTCTCTGCGCCATTAGGGATCAGCCGCCTCGTGGCTGCTCTCGACGATCAACGGGAGGCGATCCGTAATGAGGGTATCAATCTATTGATACTGCTGACGTCAAGTTCCATTGAGATACAAAAGCTTGTAGCATTTCAGAGTGCCTTTGACAAAATATTCGTCATCATCGCCGGCGACGGCTCTCTCTCTGAAGGCGGAAGGACTGTAGAGGATTGCTTGATTCTCTTAGCCAACCTGTTGAGGGGCAATGCGGCCAACCAATCTCTCTTTAGGGAGTCTGACTGCATGGGAAAGCTCACAGAGATGCTCAAGGGCCTACTCGAGGCTCGGAACCAGGAAGATGGTCTGGCCAAGTGGGCGCAAATCCAGGTCAATCGAAACATATACGCATTTCTCTCCATCATCCGCCTGTTTCTGTCTGCAAACTCGGCAGAGACGCATCAGAATCAGGCCACGTTCTGGAGGCACGGCCTTAGCTATCTTGTCCTTCAGCTTGCGTTCGACCCCGATGTTCAAACGCAAATCAAAGCCGAGGTGCGGAGGCCTACTCCCCTGCTTCTTAATACGTTGAGCCATAATTATAACAAATCGAACAGGCTTTGGTTGCTTGCGGAGACTTGATCCGCAACAACATGACACTCCAGGAAGGATTTGCTTCGCTCACAGTCTCTCCACCCCTGGAATCCATGGCCGGGAACCCAAACGTATCCAATGGCCATGCTCCTTCCAAGATCTACATCATTGACGGCCTGCTTGATTTGACATTGAATGTGCCCGATCTTGCCGCATTTGATTTGCGATTTGCCGCTTGCCAGTGTCTAACGGCCTATTTCTCTAACCACGCCGAAGTCAAGTCGCATTTCCTTGGCAGAGCCATAGAAGGGTATCAGTCTGGACGAGACGAGTCTGCTAACATCTTGAGTGTTCTGCTGAAGCTTCCTGGTGATGTATTTTTGAACGATCCATACCGCGTGTGGTTTGCCTCTGTTATCGCATTTCACCTCCTCTACGACAATCCTGCTGCCAAAGCAGTGGCAAAGGGCTTAACTGAAGGGGATGCCTCTAAAGGCGAGGAGGTTGTGACCAGCATACAGACGATTACAGCGCATTTACTCATGAGAATACGTCGAGATGATGACACTCGATTATTGGTGGGATACCTGATGCTACTTCTGGGTTGGCTGTTTGAGGATCTTGATGCTGTCAACGACTTCCTGTCCGAAGGCAGTAATGTCCAGGGCCTTATTCAGGTAATCTCACAACCAGTTCGTGTAGCAGGGGAACTTGTGCAAGGTTTGTGCGCCATGTTGCTGGGCTTCATTTACGAGTTTTCTACAAAGGATTCACCCATTCCGCGAGCGACACTACATTCTATTTTGGAATCGCGGCTGGACAAAGACGGCTATCTGGACCGTCTGGTAAAATTGCGAAACCACCCATTGCTTCGAGACTTCGAAGTTACACCACAAACGCTCATTACTTTACCTACTGGGGAAGAAGAAGTCAATGTGTTCTTTGATAGCATTTTTGTTGAGTTTTTCAAAGACAACTATAGTCGAGCAGCCCGTGCTATTGATAAAGCTCCCGATGTGGAAGTATCGGTCATCACGAATGGCATGGAACAGGGCATATCGAGACAGCTTGTAGACTCTCTGCGGCATCAAGTAGAGGAGAGAGATGGCGCGATTGTCGAAGCCAACGAAGCCAGACAAGCATTGCAGAGGGCTGTTAATGAAGCGCAGGAGGCACATCGCCGTGCTAAGGCTGATACCGAGGCCATAAATGCGAAGTTGACAGCAGAACTGAGGTATGTTCGATATACCCTTGCCATAATGAGTGTCCAGAACCCAGCTGATGCGCATATCTAGCAAGCTCCAAAACCAACATGCTGCTAAAGCTGCGGAATATGAGCAGAAAATCGTGCAATTGCAGCAGCAACTTAATTCCAAAGACCAAAATCATCAGCTACAGCTAGATGCAAAAGATACACGCCTGAAAAAGGAGTTGGAGGCCAAAGATGCGCGCCTAAAACGAGAGCTGGATGCTAAAGACAAAGAGCTACATGCTAAAGAGGCTCAATTCCGAAAAGAACTGGACGCCAAAGAGGCCCATCTTCAAAAGCAACTGGATACTAAGGAGCGGCAGCTTCAAACTCAACTGAGTGCCAAAGACCAGCACCTGCAGACGCAATTGAATCAGGCTCACAAAGCACACGAGGTAGAAGCAGAGCGAGCAAAGCAGAAGGCTGAAGGGGAAATCGCCGATTTGCGGGCGACTGCTAGCAGACTTGAAGTCGATTTGATGAAGGTAAGTGTTCCGAAGCATGATTGAGTAATTGCCGTTTACAGATTGCTAATTGGAATATTTTAAAAGGCCAATAAGACCAAGACCGTTGAATTACAGGCCCTTCGTACGGAGCATGCAGACGCTTTGGCAGAGCAGGAGTCTCAACTTAAGAAAGCCAACGAGAAGATCGAAGAGCTAGAAAAACAGCTGAAGACGGCCAACGAAAAGCGCAATGAGCTGGAGAAACAGCTGGAGACGGCCAACGAGAAGAGCGAGGAGCTTGAAAAGCAGCTGGAGGATGCAACGTCGGAAGCTGAGAAGCTGCGGCAGGAAGTTACAGAGGTAAGGCATAGTAGATCCGACGCGCAAAGGTTCATTACTGACGGACTCTTTCCAGACAAAGTCAACAAAGTCAGCCGTGAAGGATGCAGAGGAGGCCAAGGACGCCGTCCAGTCCGAACTTGACGATCTCCTCATGGTATTTGGCGATCTAGAGGAGAAGCTGGCGCAGTACAAGGTAAGTTATCTGGTGTTAATTGAACTTGAACCACTCAAACCACTTTAACTAGAATGAGATGATGCTAACATAGAGTTCTATCAGGGTCGTTTACGAGAACTAGGACAAGATGTTTCTGATGGTGAGGACGACGACGGAGACGATGGCAGTGCTGACGAGGAGGAGGGCGAAGAAAAAGAGAAATAGCAACGCCGTGAATCAATTTAGAGCCATAAAAAATTTTTTAGAGGATTTGAAGCTGCGCAGGCGCTATATGTACCAACTTATTTGATATTGTAATTAATTGTAGAGGTTGATGTAAGGCGTTGGTTGAATGCGCTGTGGGCGAGCGACTTACACTAGGATCAGTCCTTTATAAAGCACTATTGAATAAACTTAATTGGAGTGGGACCTCCCATCGAATTCACCTCTTGCCTTTTACCAGATGTGACCGTGGGATTGGCCCAGCAGACTCCATTTCAATAATCTTTGGCATAACATCATCTGGAAGTTCCAGGTTCGAACACTAGTTGGAGATTTTTTCTCAGCAGTATTTTTTTTTTTGCTTTTGCAGCCTATATTTCATATTTTTATGAATTTCTTACACGAAAATATGATTAAGAATGTACATTTGGTTCATTCTTAATCTCTAAACTGTTCGGTTGACGTGCTCTCTCTTTGCTATCGAAATCCGCTGTATTGGTACACTCTATAGCGGAGTAAGTTTTTTTTTTTTTTTTTTGCTCTACCTAGCGAGTACATGAACCGATCCTAGCGTGGGCATGGCGGGGCACCTTTTCATGTAGAGATACTTTAGACGACGTAATTTACCTTAGCAGGGGCTCTTCTTAAAGTGAAATTTCTTACGAGAAGAAAGTAGCTTCTAGGTAGCTGCGGGGCCTGTAGTGCTATTGCCTTGATCTCTGAGCAGGTACTCATCAAGTATAATCCAGCTACACTACTCCGTACTCAACTGGAGGAAAAAAAAAAAAAAAAAAAAAAGACATTGTGAGCCTCACACCTCTTACTGAAGAAAGCGAGTGCAAGTAATTAAGAATTTTACGCACTTGTGTTTTTTTTTCTTTGGGAAGAAAGAAAAGCAATACACAGACAAAATGAGTGCGAGATCATCATCGTCTGGTACCAGCGATGTATCAGACGACGGAGAATGGCTTGATGTCGAGCCTGAAGAAGAATCCACCACCATCGTCTCTCTCCTCGACTCTCAGACCTTCTCCAGCTGGGCTGAGATGCTCAACCACTGCAAGCAGCGCTACGACTTTGACCTGATTGCCACCATCAAAAACCTCCAGCTGGACTTCCACGGAGCCGTCAAGCTCGTCAACTTCATTCGCAACCAGGTCCAGAAGCAACAGGCCCTTCCAGGCACCCTGACGCTGGCTGATTTTGAAGATGACGGCTACTTCAAGCCCGTCCTCCAGAACGATGCTCTCATCATGTCTCTGGATGAGATCCTCGACAGCGACCTGGTCAAGGTTGATATTGCTCCTAGCCAGGCGGGCGCTTCTGCTTCACACGATGAGCTGCTGGCGCAGAAGCAGGCGCTGGAAGCTGAGTTGGAGGCCGTTCGGACACAATTCTCAAATTACCGACTTGCCGTGGAAGAAACCCTGGATCGCCGCTGGGGAGACGACGTGGAGCAGAACCCTCCCAAAGCCAAGACTGGTGCTGGCGAGGACCGCGGAAACTATTATTTTGAGTCTTACGGCTACAACGGTCAGTCAGAGAGGGTATCATGTTCTTCACTTTTGAAAATATTCTAACTTTGTTCAGACATTCACGAAACCATGTTGAAGGATACGGTCAGGACAGACGCCTACCGTGACTTCATTTACAACAACAAGCATCTCATCAAGGGCAAAGTTGTTCTTGACATTGGCTGTGGCACCGGTAAGAGAGCACGCCTATCAACTCACTAGATGTATTCATGACTTCATCAGCTTACAAATATGTACAGGTATTCTGAGCATGTTCTGTGCTAAAGCTGGTGCAGCTCAAGTCATCGCTGTTGATAACGCAGACATCATCAAGAAGGCAGCAGAAAACATCTTCAACAACGGCCTTTCTGATATCATCACTTGCGTCAAAGGTGCCATCGAGGAGGTCAAGCTGCCTGTTGACCAAGTCGACATCATCGTCAGCGAATGGATGGGCTACTGCCTGCTGTATGAGGCCATGCTTCCCAGCGTTCTCTACGCTAGAGATAAGTATCTTAAGCCAGATGGCCTACTGGTTCCCAGCTCCGCCACTATCTGGGTAGCCCCCGTGCAAGATACAGAGTACATGTCAGAATTTGTGTCATTTTGGAGAGATGTATATGGATTCGACATGAAAGCTATGCAAGAAGGCATCTATGATGACGTTAGGGTCGAGGCAATGCCCCAGGCCGCACTCTGCGGAGAGCCCTACCCCTTTAAGACGCTTGACCTCCACACTGTTAAGCCAGAGGAGTTGTCCTTCACAGCCAAGTATCAGTCACGGCTGCTGCGGCCTCAAGATGGTTTGGATGGCTTCTTGATCTGGTTCGACAATTTCTTCGCCACCTCTCGCAGCGAGCCTATGCCAGAGCCTGAGGTGACCCCCGAGGTGTTTATAAAGGCGAAATCAGGCAATGTTGCATTTACAACAGGCCCATCCGGCACCGTGACCCATTGGAAGCAAGGCCTGCTCATGGTGCCACCGGAAAACCCTCCTTCGGCGTTGCCAAGTGCCATCTCTGGGCAAATTACCTTTGCGGCTCTCGAGGAGAACGCTAGAGCACTGAAGATTGACGTCACATGCAGTCCTGAAGACCCATCTTTAGAAAGTCAAGGAGAGAAGAAATGGTCCTGGAAATTGGCATAGAGGTAGTCTATGAGTACTGAATGGACGGAAAATGTTTTGTCATCGGCCAGCGATTGCAAGCTTCTATAAGTGAGGCACTTTTAGAGCCTGTAGCCATAGATTCACAATGCTCAGGAAACCTTCTCCCAAAATGAAGCCCTATACGCAAGATCAGCAAGCAAATTACTTTCTAGAGTAGCTTAAGGTCTTACCGATGCAATGATGATGAGTGGCGTGTTTGACCGTTTTCGTACGCTCAACCAGTACCAGCTAAACACTCCTCCAATGGCTCGCGCCAAGGTAAATGAGGGCACGTTGTACATGCCTGGATATGTAAGTTAGGCCAAGTTTTCTCGTACATTAAATTGGAACAGATAAAACTCACCGACTGCAACGGCGATGCCACCGGGGATCAGCGAACGCCATCGCTTCCCGACAGACAGAATTCGCGCCAGTGTAGTGAGAGCAAAAAGCACACTGGCTCCGGCGGCCCATTCTTTGGCCATGTATGGCAGGCCTTGTCCGGTTACAAGCCGAGCAGTAAATATCCATACGTAGGCCGTAGGAACTTGGAAAAGTTTGCCGGGGATCTCGTATACTCTGTTGCCAGTAACATCATCACTGTTTAGTTGATCTTTCAGAAAAACCCGGCCTATTAGGAGAACTTACGCTGTGTAGATGCGATACGCAAAAGCACTGAACAGCGCACCACACGTAGCACCTATAAGTTGTCCCCAAAACTGCGCCTTGGGGGCAGCTCCGAGCAAGTGGCCGGTCTTGAGATCTTGCATCAAGTCTCCAGCCTGCAATGCACCCTATTGAGATGTTAGGAGAATATACCCAAGGGCATATGTATGCATATACATATATATGCATAAATACAGAGATAGAGGGAGAGAAAAAGTTTGGAGGCTTAGCTTACAGCTTCAGACTAAACACGGTTATGATTGTTAGTGGGCTACACGTAACTCAGAAAGGGAAATAGAACAAGACGGTGGACGTACGATAGCGCCTGCGACTAAGTTGATGAGAACGCTGGATTTATTAGATTGCGGGATAATCAGAGCAAAGAAAAGCTGCGCAAGTTTGCTGATGCCAGAAACGGGGTTGAGATCAGTCTCTCCGAGGGCCCTGACGCCCATGATACTCAAGACCAGAGCCATGAGAACAGCAGTAACAATCGCGTAAAGGGGCACCAGGTCGCCGAACACAAGGCGCGTTGTAAGAACACAGAGCAAGACAGATGCGAGAAGACCCCATGTGACAACTCGAGTGCTGATTTGCTGCTCGGCTGGGGCGTCATCCAAACCGGTATCTTCATCGTTCGAGGCGATGGAGGCATTGTCACCCTCATCATCATCGAGAGTTGCCGGCTCGTCCTCGTCTTCCTCTCCGTGAGGGATTGGAGAGTATTGATGGCTTCTTTCAAACAGAGCGGCGACCCTAGAATGTTGGAACCGTTCTCGTAGTGCAGTAAAAGCTCTCGTACCGTGGGTTGCGAAAATGGGCCGAAGGGCAACGTAAGCCAGACTTACAACGGCATCGACGAGCATAATGGCCAGAGACACCCAAACAATCCAGCCTTTGCTGCCATTTCCCCAGTCGTCCACTGGCCCAGGGGCCCAGCCTTTCTTCTTGGCCAAGGGACTCAGTATACCCCAGCCAACAACTGCGCCGAGCGTCATGTGAAGCGTTGTCTCGGTTCCCATGATGATGCCCTGTCCAACGTATGCGAGACTTGGGTTCAAGGTCCAGAGCCAAGTGGAGGCCGCAATAGTACCGAAGATGGGGAGGTCTCGCAAAATCGGCAAAAAGTAGTTGCAAATGGTGAAGATACCAGACACTAGGAAACTGACTAGCAGGAGTTTCATGTTGTACGCCCAGTCCACGTCCTTCGAAGCTGCTTCTGGTTCCTCGTCTGCTGCGTTGGAACTGGTCTCATCGACTAATAGAGGGTCATCGTCTCTATCTGCAAGACTGGCAAATCCGCCCTTGGCGGCGGCATCAAGTTCTTGGGCAGAAGAGCTTTTGCCTCGGCCGTGGAGCACGCGAATAAGCACGGCAGTGCTAAAGCCGCTGGGAAACCTAAGTCTTTCTCGAATGATAACCTGGTGGCGACTGATACCATACACACACAGGCTCGTCTCAGCGACTCTGCAACCTCACTTGCATTTAAAGCACCAATGAATACACTTACAGGGGAACGGCAAAGACGACACCAAAATAACAGAGGCCGAGGGACCAGACAATGAGCTGCCACATGCTCAGTGACAAGGGGCCCTGCTCATCGGCACCAAGCAAGTAGTTCATTGCCGGAATCTATACAGCAATCAGATCAACAAATCCAAGGGGCAGGAAGAGTGGCAATGGCCTACGACACCGACAAAGCCGCAGCCAAGAGGCATGATGGCCATGCCCCCGGCAACGCTCTGCACCAGCACATTTTCAACCGGGGTGAAGGGAAATTTCAGGTGCGGCTTCAGCAGCTGGAAGATGGCATAACCCATCAAGCTGGACGGCATCGACATGATGGACACCCAGCCCGTCTGGAGGCCGAAGTACATGTTGGCACAGCATATCACAGTGCCGACGCCCAGGCCAGCAGCGACACCGCGCACGGTGAAGCTGCGGCCCTGGGGAGATGGAGAGGCCATCGATTATCGCGAGTGCCGTCCCTGCTGTACTGGAAGTATTCGGGCTATTCGATGGTCAGTTCAGTGAGTCAGCAGAGAGCTTTTCTGAGTGTTTGGCGAAAGCTACAATGCTTGTATTTTCTCTCATTGCTCTTCTCTCCAGGTAAGCTGGGTGAGATGGAAGGGAGTTGAGCTTATATAAGGTCCAGGTCCTGTACACAAAGAGAATCTGCCAGCGCGCTCAGTGGCTGCAGGCTGACATTAGTAATTCGGGCGGGTGCACTAGCGCGATTTTAGGGCCGATCCAGCCCCGGATTGGTGGGATTCGCCGAAATCTACTGTTATTTAAGACCTATGTATTCAGGGGGCTGACAAGATAACAGGAACCCACTAGGCTCTCCACTTTTTAAAGAGGGGGCATTATAACCTGTATCTTATATATAACTATAATTTTATATTATTACTTGATTATTACTAGTAGTTTTATACTATTTAAGCTTATAATATATAAATATTAATTGAATACCAGATTAAAATATATAATTTTATTAATTTTAATTTTTTAATCATATAATTTATAAGATATATTTTCTTAATAACTAGTAGGGTTCTATATAAATTAACAAGGCATGCTTTTATTATTATTATAAAAAACCTAGATAGGCCTATTGGTGTTGGCTGGAGTATAGTATACTTTTATACTTTCATATATATACTATATAAGTATACTATAATACTTTCTATTTATCTTTTTCAAACTTTATAAGTATTATATAGTTAACCCTTAATTAAAAAATTTTAGCCCTACATCTTTCTTATAAGTTTAACATCATTTTTTTAGAAGCATATATATTTGTGTCTTAGGGTAGCGCACTGTGATGTTGCAGATTCCTATCCACCTAGGTACTGTAGCTATTTAGCCCCTTTAGTAAGCTCTACCCATTACACCATTCCTAAACACATGGACTGTACAACCAAGTAAAACAGTGCAATGATGCGATGCAGGATGCAGTACCTATTTCACCTGCATCCTGGGTATATGATCCTCGGTCTATAGAAGTAGCTTCGTGTCTATTGGGATTTCTTCGCTTGGTCCTGGTCCTGGTCCTCGTCGATCATCTTCAGATACGGAACAGACGTCAGGAGCCTTGGCCAGACGAGGGTGTATTTGTCGCCTCGTCCCGCAAGGCAATGCCGTAGCCAAGTGCCCCAAGTGATGTAATAATAGGCTAAAAATTCATCAGTCGTGCTATCGTTATATGAAATGTACTCAAGGACGAAAGACGATAACTCATTCGAACATGAATATAAGCGAGGAAAAACGAATATATATAAAGCGTTCTTACCTCCTAATGAAACGAAGTCCAGTCAGCTTCGCAGTCAATCAAAGATATCATATTACGAAACTTCGAAAAGAGGAAGCCGCTGTTGAACTCACCTAGCCCGGTCATGAGATGCCACCAGGCGTGGCCCTCGAGCAGGATGGCCCAAGGAAGGCCAACCGCATGTCTCCACCGTCGTACTTGGGAGCAGAAGAAATTATCGAGGTTCCAGATTAAGAACCCACCAAGGAAAACCGCCAATCCTGTCACGATGATTAGCCGCTGCACCTAAACCCTGTAACCTCGCCTTGCTCTTCAGGGTGACACACCAGTAGCCACCATGGCCCACATCGTGTTCATCAGCTTCGAGGCCCGTTTTGGATCTTGGGCGTGTAAGACTGGCCGGACTTGCGACTCCATCACCCAGATACTCCGAAAAACAACGGTAGCCGTCAAAGCAGCGTATGCTACCTGGTGGAAGATGGGATCCTTGGTAAGGTAGTAATAGAGCTACTCTTGTCTCAGCGCGTGGCTCACAGCGGGCGGAATCCTCCATGTCTTATACGATGTAGATGCGTCTAAGTAAAAGTAGCATGCTACTTACCGTGATTGATCCAGCAAGCGAAAGGAGCCCAACCCCCAAGACAACCGAAAACATTTGTGAGCGTGAGTAAGAAAAACTGGCATGCATCATCAGGCAAGTCGTGTAAATCATGGATAGTTCGTCGACCAGTTGCATGGGATCTTGAGGTCTGGTTATCAGCTCGCTTCACCACGACTGGTAAGCACATAGAGGGAGATACATACACTTTAATGTCGCATGAAAAAGGATGGAGCCGAGTCCCACGACCATGTACCCAATATAAGAAATCAGGAATATTGACGGGTGGTCCTCCTTCATACAGTTCCTAATGCCTCTAATTCCAAGCCACATGAAGAGGCCATTTGTGACAGTCTGCCATCGTGTTAACCAAGAGAGACGACTCAACCGGGGTTTATAAGCAGGTAGTACTAACATTACATAGCTCAGCGCAATACCACGATAGCGCATAATCCTTTTGAACCAAGAGAATTAGCACATGAGAATGAGCTGAGACTTTCAAGCTATAATTGGAAGTGCAAATGCCAGAATTCATAGCCAAATTTGCGCACCTCTTCGCAAAAGTTCAGCGTCGAGGTCTGTTCGCCCCAGAATCCATGGCCGGGGCTGGCGACTGGATATGGAAGCGAAATGGCCGAACGGAGAGCAGATAAGGCCATTGATGGTTTACGTGAGCGATAGCAAGCTGTTAATTCGAAGTGTTATATTGTTTACGGAAAAAATAAAAGTAGAACTAGAATACCAAGAATAGAGGATATGTCTGGAAGAGAAATTGAACTCATGAGGTGGAGAGCTGGTGTATACTCTTCCGCTCTACCCGTGCTCTCTAGGATCACCGGCGGGGCAGGCTAGCAGCAGCTACAGCGATCTCTCTCGAAGCTGAGCTGTTTAAGCGCGCAGTTAGTCGGCAGTTGACCTCTGGAGCGTGAAACTCTAAATGGTATACGAGAAATGAAAGAATGTAATTTTCGAAAAAAAAATCTACATGTTCTATCAACTTGATTTCAGCAGTCTACCATTAAATCTCATATTGTGACCGTCATGAGAAGAATTGATTTGGGGTAAACAATAAACAACAAGCGCATAAGCGACAAATTCCTGAGCGCCAAGTTTTCTGGCTTCGGGCGCCTGGGCATCAAACGGCAGATGCCCCAGACCCAGTGTTTTGGCGCCCGTACTTGGGCCTAGAGCCTCGCCAACCCGACACATTTGTCGCGCCCGCTACCTGTCAGTGACATGATTTTTCCTTGATGTATGCCGCAACTTTTGATCATGAGCAGATGTCACCTGTAGTATCTCGCCTCGAGTAAGTCGCTGTCATTGATAAACAATTAATACAGATGAGAAATGGCTCACGTGGATCTTTTCGCAGTGGCATCTGTGCAGTCCCAGTACGGCGACGGCGCTGCGCCGGATAGCCTTCGCGCATCTCCCAGTCGCGGTCTTCCAGCCAAAGAGCCGTATTACTCGAATCGAGGTAAAGCGGTCGACCATCCTCTCATTCGCACCCTCCAACTAACAGGTTAGACATTACGATATTACACGCCGTCATTACGGCAGCTCAAGAACAGCTCGATCACGCTACGGGCCCGAAACCACTGCCTGCTGCTGCATTATTCAAAGCGTACGACGAAGTTCTCCCCGAGCATGGCGTCGATCCAGATACAGACCAGCATCTCTCAGCCCTCGTGTTCAGAGTTGGCGGCGAGCAAGGGAGCGGCAGCCTGTTAGAAAAATTTCAATCAATACTTGGCCAGATCGGCATCGTTCTCGAATTCAGCGACGACTCTATCACTACTCCGCACGACTACCACCAACATCCGCTATCCCCAGAACCAATCGATACTGGTCACTGGGATCCCGATGATCTCCCTATCCAGGAGGAAGATGCGCCCGTTCGAACGAGGCGTCGGACATACAGCGCTGGCTCCCTAGACTACGACCCCGGGCTCCAAAAGATTCGCACCGAAGCACCAAGCTATAAGAGAAGAAACCAAACGAAAGATGATCTCGCGCTCATAGAGGCCGATGCGCAGCCCTCTGCGCCGCTCTCGACAACTGCGACACGGCATCTCAATCATTATCACCAATATCCAAGCCCATTTTTCGACCACCTGCCTGTTGATTTCCGTGCTGTAGATGATGGCATCTCTTACGACGATGTAAAAGCGCACGACTTGCCTCCAAAAAACGATGTTTCTCGCAGTTCTTCAAAGCATAAATTGGAGCGAACCACTCCACCTCTGAGGGTAGAATCTCCTCGACCTATGAACGATAGGGATCAAAAGCAGACCAACCACGCCAGAGATAACGGGAAGATTAAACAAACTCCTGGATCGCAAGACAAACACAATATGCCAACTGGAGTGAATCGAGATGCTAGCAAAACTGATGCCATAGACGTATTGGCGTCTCCCAGCTATATCAAAGACGATGGACTGGCGTCGCATTTAGTACAGGACGAGCTGCCACTGCCATTTCGATCCCAGAACGAGAATACACTGTCGAAACAGCAGCAAGCGTTACTCCTTACGAGAGCAACCCGCGCTCGCGAGATATATCTGGCGAGCAAAGTATTCAACCACTGGGCAGACCGGACCGCAGCGCGGCTTGAGCGGGAAGGCGTAGCTAGAAGACATATGATTCGCTTTCGCTGTTTCCAAGGTTGGAGCCGTGCGCCAAGTTTACAACTTCCAATCATCGACCACTTGAAAGCCCTTACGGCGGTTCAGAAACTGCAAAGAGCTGTATCGTACCAAGAAGAGCAGCTTCGCCTGGCAGCAACGGCCATATCTCAGAAATATCGAGCCAGGACGGCGTCTCGGGTCTATGATCAATGGTGCTCTCACCTCATATCCCTCGTCTACCGTCAGAAAGTAGACAGGAGATTGAAACAAAGCGCCTTAGGGGTATGGAAATTGAGCACGTCCAGCAACACCATCAAGAGCCAAGCTATTCGTAAGTTTAACAGACACGAGGGCGTTGCTACCACCTTGTCAAAGCTGCAAGACCAGGTGCTCTTGCACGATCATCAATTTCAAACAGCGCGCCAAATCGGCTCACTTAGGCTGCTATTTGGCTCTCTCGACAAATGTGAACATCAGATCCAGGTGAAAGCGCGATCATCAGCCTACAAGACCAGGTTATACACTGCAGCTGTCATTCATACATTCCACAACTGGAACTTATCAGTACGAGTGCAAGCGTTTCGGTGGAGGGCGGACTATATCTCTGTAACACGAGCCCTCGACGGCTGGCGGAGGCATTATGTACAAGACGAATGGAGGCAAAATGTGTGTGCGGATCGCCTGAAATCATACCGCGCATCAAATCTTTTCTCCACTCTACAACGGTCGAGTGACGCTGACGCCCAGTTATCCGTCATGGGTAACCGTGCCAGGCTATTCATTGTCACAACACGGACATTGCCTATCATGGACGCTGCCGTGGAGGCACAACGACTCCAGATGAAAGATATGGTTCGACAGTACTTGATGATGAGATACACGGAAGTCTCTTCCGCTAGGAAAAAGCGAAAATTCTACGAGGCTTTCGATCACTGGCGAGCAGTGGCAACTGAAGCAGCTTCTGAAGGCGAGTTTGCTGCTCTTTATAATACAAAATACTATTACGGACAGCTTGATATTGCTTTAGAAAAGTGGAAAAAGCAGGCGGAAGACGATGTTCAGCTTCAGCTAGCCACCTACCAACATTATACGCAGGCCGTGTTGGCAACTTGGAGTGATGTTGCCAAAGAGCATACTCAGGCGGATATGCAGTCGCTGGAACTGTGGGCTGGTCGCAGGCAGCGGCAGTACCTCAAAGCATGGTCCATATCATCATTACAACGAAGCGGACAGGCCCATACCGCGACGAAGGTACAACAAAAGAAATACAGCGAAAAACGAAACCGTACATTTTATCACTGGAAACAGGTTTGCATGGGCCCGGACTTTGATCACGCAGAGCAGGATCTACAATTTACGCCGAACCATGAACCACTCAGTGGCCGTCGCAGCGCTTGGCGGGCGCTTTCTGTTCGCCGACATCTGTTAGTGGAAAGGCACAACAAACCGGACGCTGCGGCCAGGCCAATGGAAACGCCGACACGGTCGACTGGCGTGCCGTTGAATATGTCCTTCCCCTTGTCTGCGAAGCCAATCCGTGCATGGCGGGGGACGGACGAAGAATCGACTGCCTCCAGCGACACTGATGACATTGGAATGGTGAAATCTCCAAGCAAAACTCCTGCGACTGCGCGGCGCGGTATATTGTCATCTACGACTCCTCGAGCGCCCGTACCTGTGCATTTGAGCATCAAGGCTACGCGGCCAGAGATTTTTACTTCTCCTCATCGCTGGAGCACTGGTGACGTTGTAAAAACGGTAAAGCCGGGTGCTTCACGGGATGTCTCGAACGCACCGCAGCCAACTTCAAGGCCTAATTTGAGTAGATCTGTCGCTTCTTTTGGGCGTTCTGTTCATACACCGGCCAAACCTCCTGGGCGATTAGTAGCAAGCGCCAAACCATCTAAGAAGGCCGGATCACTACTCCCAGCTGAAGTTTGAATAATCTGACTGAATACGGGGCGGGCTACGAATGCTATGAATTAGCTGGCTTGATCAAAAAGTGCCCGAGGAAGCATTTTTCTTTATATATACATTAGCGAGGGCATTTCTAGCGATCTAATGATTTACCTGGATAATAACAAATCTTGGAACTCCTACAGCCTCTAAAACGTATCAGTGAAGCTACCTAGCAATAGAATATGTCTTATTCCACAGACTTATAAAGAGAAATGGGTATATAGGTAGTATACCCGCTTAGGCTGCCATAGGAGAGTGTTCGTCCATTATAGGTATGTGAAATAAACCAGGCTACTGATTTTGCAAGTTAAAAAAAAAAAAAAGAAGCAAAAGTTTTTCTTTTAAAATGGACTCATCAATTGTATCTACGTTAATCTAGACAGGTATGCTGAATAAAAGTGAGCCGATGTTTCCCAAACTTCTTATTTTGGTTTAGGAAGCCAGATTATCTAAAGTGGGCTATAAAATTCCAGCGCTTTTAATAGCTTAAAAATTATCCCTGCTGCAGCATTAATTACTAACGCGTCCTATCACTAAGACGCGATTTGCGCTCTGCTACCTGTGCCAAGGAGACGTCTTTTTTGTTATCTTTGCGCCGATATCATCTGCTCATTGCTCTATTGAACTCCGGCTTACAGTCGACGTTTTCTATTATGCAGCCTTAAGAGTCAGCTGAATAAAAAGTAAGCATAAAAGGGCGCCCCAAGTGATTTCTATCTACCTGGAGAGCTGCCTACGCTACGTCATGGAGCTGCTTCCACGGATCCGTAACATGTGGCAATTCGCCAACTTGTGCCAATGGATATATATTTTTGGGGATGCCGTCTCGATCAATGTATCGATTGACATTGAAGTAAGTGGAAAACCTTTCTCCTGTGTCGTTATAGCTGTATGCTGATGCGACGGCAGTATATCGAGGCGGAATGTCTCAAACCTAGTTCACCAGGCCTCAACGATATTGCTTTGGCGCTCTTGAAAACGGTCACTTCACATCGCGGTCTTACGTATGCATATACACCCTTGCGCTCTCCCTCCCCGAAGCCAATATCCGACGGCTAACTTTCAAACAAAAGCCATGAAGCATTCGACAACCAAGCTCGAATGCAGTACGTTTTGAGATCGCCCGAATCAAATCCATTTGGCGATGAAGATGCCCCCAAGGGCTTTTCTGACCTGGATGTATTTACCAAAGTAAGCACTACAACTGAGCCGAAGCTCCCAAATATTCGCTAACGTCAGCTGTCATATGGTAGATCAAAGTGATGCAGCAGTTCACCCAGTGGATCATGGCCCGGCCGGAGCTCCTCAGAGAGAAAATGAAAGAACAAAAAGATACAGAACAAACTTCATGGGTGCGCGCCGCTGTTTCTATGCTTCTTACGCTGTCTAACTAAGCTTGTAGCGAATTGAGCCCTATGGGTGGGATAGAGACGATCGCATCTATTACGTCCTTGATGACAACCGGGTATATCGACTATCAGAAGCCCCTCCGAGCTATAAACCTCCAAAGCCTAAGCCGAACCGTGGGTCTCGACGTCCAGGCAAAAGGCGACGCGTATCCGAATCGATCGATGACACCGCTTCCTCCTTGGAACATTCGAGGAAAGATGGCCCCGAAGGCGAGTTGGAAGATAATCTTCTTGGAGGCATGGTTTGGGAGTGTCTTGCCGTGACGCTTGCGGAAGTTCAGAACCTCGTCGACAGTATGGCCTCATCCCGAGACGACAATGAAAAAATACTCCGACGACAGCTTCGAGACCATCTTCTGCCTATTCTAGAGAAACAGGAAGAAGACAGAATTCGCAGAGAGCTAAAACGCGAAAAGGAGTTGCAGACACTTGCCAAGATGGCCAATGCCAAACGGTCAAGCAGGATTGCCTTGAAGGTAGAGCAGCGGCACAAAGAAGAGCAGGAGAGAGTCGAGACCGAACAGCTTCGGGAAGCAGAAGCAATTCAGCGGCGTGAGGAGCAAAAACAGGAGAAGATCCAAAGAGAGCTTGAAATGAGGCTTGCATCCAGAGAGGAGCGTTTGAAAAAGAGAGAAGAACGTCGCACCACTCATGACGAAGACGACACGCAAGTGTCTGCTGGCGAAGGCAATGATACCGTGGTAGCGGCTGGAAGGCCTCTGCCCCATCAAATCAAAGCCAGAGAAAGCTCGGAAGGTGTCAAAAACGCGCAGGACGAAGAGGAGGGCTGGGTGTTTGACTGCTCGTGCGGCTTGTATGGGCAAGTGGATGACGGCAGTCACAGCGTCGCATGCGAGAGCTGCAACGTATGGCAGCATAGTAAATGCCTGGGGATCAGCGAAGCTGCTGCAGATCACCCCGACTTCCATTTTATCTGCGCCTCGTGTCGTCGAAAAAGGGATGCCATTGCGGCGCCGGAAAAACCTTCAACAGCTGAGCCTACAGCTGGCTCTGGGCCAGACCTTGGACCTGAATCTATACTCAAATCTGAGTCTGTAGTTTTATCTGAACCTGCACTTGCACCTGGACTGGAATCTGGACCCGGTCCTACACTTGATTCTGAGCCTGGATCTGGACTTGAACCGAAACTCGAAGATAGTGTTGGGCAAAGCACTACTTCTACCGCTGCTGCTGATTCTACCGCTGCTGCTAATGCTTCTACCGCTGCTACCACCACCACCACTACTACTACTCCTAAGGCTACCGCTGCTGCTGCTGCTGCTGCTGCCCCTGCTACCATTCTTCCCACTACTCCTACTATCTAAGTGGCGAGCTATGCAAAGCCGAAACATATGATCACGTTTGAGAATCGCCAAAGAAGCTTCATATTCTTAGTTTCGGCGGCCTAATTTGTCAAAGCCTTCTTCACATTCTATAAACAACCACAGAGGTCTTCTTGAGACGGCACAACTCTGTTTTCTCGGCAAGCACATGAGTATATCAGCTGCTAATGCCTCTCTCTCACTAGCCCCAACAAATGGAGTGCCTCCACTTGAAGATTGCATCCATTCAGAAGAGGTTTTTGTTGATTTCACAAAGCAGCTTATCACCTGACAGACCTTGTCCGAAAGAACTGGCTGACGATTGTCTCAAGGCTACAATGTTCTCAAACGTTTGTTGATATCGCTGGTCAAGTGCTTACCGGTATAATTCTCATGAAGATATTTTTAGAGAGACCTGTCCGTTTGCAATAGTTGAAACACAATAGCCGCTCAAAGGAAGCCACTGGCTCAGCTGAGGCTGCTTCTCCGCAATGCTTCTCCGACTTTTAGCAGGCCTGTTGGACATCCACTTGACACAAAGACATGAGTTGAAACTGGAGCCTTTTAGTAACGGACCCATCTCGCGGGATAACGGTTAGCAGTTATCAGTGCTTAGGGACTGCTTCCATGTTATGCATCCAAAGCTATTGGTAGCAGCCGCATTTGTCGCCTTACCATACTATGCATCCACGCCACCCACCTGTATTGGAAAAGGTGGTATTGAATCTTTCAATTCACAGTATAAGTTGCGCTCATCTAGCAACCCCCTCCCCCAAGAGCCAATGTTGGCTGTAGTCAATAGCAAAAACTAGATACATTACCATTATTTGTCCAAAAATTGGCCTCTCAAAACACAGGAGCCTACAAATGCGAACGTTCCTTTCGGCGTGATCCTAGAGCCGATAAGACGTGCCCGGGCAACCCCACGATGTGCACAACCAACAGTTATTAGCAACACGCATTTCAGCTGCTTCGGGCACTTAAAGATGGCTCGGCACATGCCATATGGCCATCCTATGTACCGTCCTTATGCTCTCCATAGTCTGTACCTGGCGGTGGTGCGTCCTTGCGCTCGCAGGCTATCTCTTTTCGGCGTCCGCGACAGGTTCAAAGGTCCGTGATGCATCGCGCTGCGGTGCACCGAGTGGCCCATGATGAAGGAAATTAATGCCAATTGGATTCACAGTACCGCATGCGGCAGAAGCTTTGGTAATTAGTGCTTGGTTTGTTTGTGTCCTTGTAAGTCATGCGTTTGGAACGATATGGTAGGGCATGGAGCGAATATGTATAAGGGCAGCCCATCAAAGGATGCTTCTCTGGGACAAAGACTGCAATTCTTCCCTTTTTGGCTCATAAAGAAGAGTCATCACCTCGTTGCATATATTCCTTCTGCTGTCATCACAATAGATGCTTGGAGACAGTCTCATACGCCTCAGTGCCTGTTATTCTCAAAGCTGTCTTTTCCATCATCATTTTGCATCAAGCATTCAACAAGTTTAGTCCAAGAACATCCGGGGTCTCTACTTCCTTCAAGTCTCAACGTCAACATATTATTCTCTCAACAGCATTCCTCATGGAACGTAAACGTCCTGCTATCCAGGGGAACACAAATTTTGGCTTATCTGGCCGTCCTTACCCAAACCAGGTTCCTGTGGCAGTAAGTTCGACCAATACATATAGCAAGTGTACTTACCCAAAGATACTAACATCTGCCAGTCACCTCACGCACAGCGACGTGCATTGCCTGGCACTCATTACAGTATGATGGTAAGCAGCCGACGTAATTCTACTCAGTAGAACATTGCTCATAGCACTTGAAAGAAACACTTGCTAACAACTATTGCTAGGCCAACTCGCTGTATATGTCTGAAGGCTCAGTGTACGAGTTTCCTAACATGGGAGATTCTTTCCATGCTCAATCGGCGAATAGGAGTTTGAAACTATCCGATTCTTCTGAGGAAGAGGCGTATCGTCCGACCAAGGCACGAAAAGCCGCGAGAAAGGCGAAAACTCCAAAGCGCGGAGAGCATCATCCCACATTTCTTGGCAAAGTTCTTTCCGACATTTCATCCATACCTCCATCCGTCGTGCTCAAAAATGCTGAATTGTTCGCCACTCGCGCAACAGAGGTACGGCTAGCCGAAGCTGAGAAGGCCGGCAAGATCAAGCGCCCTCTCAATGCGTTCATGCTCTACCGCAAGTTCTATCAAGACGTTGCCAAAACGTGCTGCACTAAGAACAACCATCAACAAGTTTCGACAGTCTGTGGGGAATCTTGGAAACGTGAGCCGAAACACCTCAAGACTGAGTTTGCCCACCTGGCCTCGGAGGAGAGGAGAATGCACGTAGAGGCCTTTCCCTCTTACAAATATGATCCTCTTCACTCAAAGAAGAGAGATGATAAAGATTCGATGCTGCCTTTACCACTGGACAAGGACGGGTTTGAACACAGCAATTGCCGGGATCTCCCAGAGGAGAAGCCAAAGCGAAAAAGAAAGGAAGTGCCCGAATACCCTGAGCCCTTACACCTGGGCACTTCTCTATACCCACCAATTGTTGAGCAACAGCAGCTCTTCATGAGGCCCGTTGCCACGCAAGCTTACTGGGCTCCTCAGCCTGTACAAGTTGCCCCCTACTATGAAGGACGCACATATCAGGTAGATGCTGGCTCATTCCAACCATACCAGGCATGGCACAGCGATGACTACTTCTCTGGTGGAAATCCACAGCTTCTCGTGAGCGGTCTACATGGAGCCGCAATGGAGCGTGGCTTAAGTGCTCAAGAGGCGTGCATCGACCCCATCCTCCTCCCCTGTTCGCCCGGCTCGAGATACGATCTTCCAAACGGCGGATCGAGTGCAGCCCAGGAGCAATGGAGTTACGGGGGACGTGCTGAGGCATCACGCACAGATACGGTGGTACCTGGAGTAGACGTACGTTCTTATGATGCGTATCTCAAAGGAACTGACAGCGACTGGAAAGTCGAACATCTGGAGGAGCCAAGCCAGTTTGATGACTGGATGACTCAAATTGAGGGGGGAATGTAAGAAGGGGGAAAGAGGGAAGTCGGAAAATCATTCGGGTTGGAAAGATGGCGTTTCTCTTTTTTATTGTAAATGTATGTTTTGTATGAGTATGGAGGGCAATGGGCGTTGGAATATGCATTGGCTACTTTGATAGAGTGTACTTTTACAAGTGTATAACCTCAACTGTAACAAATAGATTTGAAAATCATAAATGCAATCATCATTTTCAAGCTTATTAGTGGTAGTATTGAGTTGTAGGATCTGTTGGGCGAGTGTATCCTTTGGAAGAGCAAATAAAAAAAAAAAAAAAAAAAAAAAAAAAAAAGTAGAGAAGAGGTCAACAGTTAAAACACTACTCCGTAATTACTTGTTTGTATATAGCGAGGTGCAGGTTATGCTCAATATCTAGACGGGAGTCCATGGTTACTAGTCGTTACTTGGTCTCTAGGCGCCAGCGCTAGCATCCATAATTCCATAGTAGATCAGGCTAATGATATCTGCTGCGGGAGAACCTCTTGTTAGCAGTATTGTCTTTTTTTAGTGCCCTGGTGGATTCCTGGCCAATTCAAAGGGGAGGGAGAAGAGAGATGGTTTTACAATCGACATGGACAAGCTCAATCTGCCCCCAAATCATACGGCAATTTACTGGCATTCCTGGGAAGATTAGAGTGTATACTCCTTAAATGGGTACATATGCAAAGTGACTAAGCGAGCCATAATGCCCAGTAAGCGCCCGAAGCCCGGGCGGTTGTCACTGGATCAGGCCTAGAAACTCAGCCAGGTGGATCCCTAATCATACCCGTACAGAGCTGGAACCTGGCTACGGGGGGCTTCTCCGTATTCTTCAACTCACTATCGCTGCCGCCGCCACAGAGCATGGAGTACACTCGCTAGCACAGCTTAGTAGGGACTGGCTCGGTTTTCGTCACTCACTGCAGCCCTCCTCTCTCCAGCCCGAAACCTTGACTCCACGCAACAGGTGCATTCCACCGCGTCGGATTAATACCCGCATTTCGAGCGTCGAGCTGTGTTTAACGGAACCAACAAAGGCGAAATGGGCTTCTTGGGGATCTACCGGGCCATCTACGACTACACGCCCAAGGAGGATGCCGAGCTCGCCATCACCACGGGCGACCTGCTGTATATCCTCGAGCAGAACGACGATGACGGCTGGTGGAAGGCCAAGAAGAAGGCCGGCACCGACGACGAAGATGAGCCCTCTGGCTTGATCCCAAACAATTACGTTGAAAAGGTATAGTCCATCCTCCTTGCAGGCGCTTTCCATCTCCCGAGCTCCCGGAGACGCCTCGACCCTTTACGACAGCCTCCCAGACCATCTGCGAAGCTGCTCGGTCGACGGCCGCGAATGTGCGACGCCAAATTGGATTGCGTACGATAGGCTAACGTTCGCGTCCGTCAACCAGGCAGAGACAGTAGGCCACGCGCGTGCCATATACGAATATACCCGCCAAACCGATGAAGAGCTCTCGTTCCCCGAAGATGCCGTGCTGGAAGTCTTCGACACCAACGACGAGGACTGGATCCTAGCCGGACTGGATGGCGAGTATGGCTTTGTGCCGGCCAATTACATCGAGTTGCAAGCTGCCGCTTCTGAAGCGGCAGCTGCGCCAGCGCCGCCAGCAGCTCCGGTGCTGCCAAGACGGCCGCCCTCCCAAACCATCGCTGCCGCTCCTGAAGAGGACTCAACGCCGTCTGACGAGGCACCAGTTGCCAACCCAGCAGCCGCTCTCGCCAGTGTCATCCAAAACCGGCAATCCGTCAGGGAGCCTCCGACTTTACGTTTCAAAGAACCAGAGGTATCAGATGAAGAGTCCATCAAGTCTCCTGCATTACCCACGCGACCGCGACCGCAGTCTCAAGCATATTCACCACCCGCGGACTATACGCCCAGGCCTCAGCGAGAGTCACAGATTGAGCCTCAGCCCAAGGGGCACCTTATTCCTGGTGGATTTCATTTATACAATATTAACGAGATGGTGTCAGTCATGGGCAAGAAGAAGAAGATGCCAACGACTCTGGGCATCAATCTTTTGACGGGTACCATCCTGATTGCGCCTGAGAAAGCTCAGGACGACCCTCCTCAGGAGTGGACTGCCGAGAAGATGACCCATTACTCTCGCGAGGGAAAACACGTCTTCATGGAGCTTGTTCGCCCTAGCAAGAGCATCGATTTCCATGCCGGAGCTAAAGACACCGCAGAAGAAATTGTGGCTTCTCTTGGAGAGCTTGCCGGCGCTGCTCGAGCGGAGGGGTTGAGAGAAGTAATCGCGGCCGGCTCTCAAAAGCGTCAGAGAAAAGGAACGGTTCTCTATGACTTCATGGCGCAGGGCGAAGACGAAGTCACCGTTGCTGCGGGTGACGAGGTGGCTATTATTGACGACACAAGGAGTGAGGACTGGTGGCAAGTTCGCCGTCTCAGGAACGGCAAGGAAGGTGTTGTGCCGAGTAGCTACGTCGAATTTTCAGGTACCATTACGCCGCCACCCGAGGGTCAAGCAGTATCAAGAGCCAAATCGACTGTGGAACAGAACCGCATGGAGGAGATGAGACTCACCAAAGAAGCAATGAAGGCTAGCAAGGAGCCTCAGCAGGTAGGCCTAGATATGCGTTTGCCTAGACGAGGCAGCAGCCTCATAACTCCGGACAATGGTAACCTTTTGGGACAACAGCGGAATCGACGCGAGAATGGACGAACCGATAGTGGTGGCAATTCGGCGAGCAAAACGAGTGAGTTCTCTCTTTCTCTAACTGTAGTCACGCTACGCAGGCCAAAAGTAATCGTGTAACTGACGTTGGAATTGCAGAACCCGACCCGAGCAAAGTGCGGACATGGACGGATCGATCAAAGTCATTCAGCGTCGAAGCGCAGTTCCTTGGACTCAAAGATGGCAAGCTACACCTTCACAAGATGAATGGTGTGAAAATAGCTGTACCCATCGCAAAAATGTCGCACGGAGACCTCGAATACGTTGAGAATCTCACCGGCATCTCTTTGGATGATGAGAGACCGCTGGCCGATGTTAAGCGAGCATCGAAACTCCCGGAGCAAAAGAAGGCTTCTGCCGTGGGGGCATCCATTGACAAGAAGCCAGAGTATGACTGGTTCCAGTTTTTCTTATCTTGCGACGTGGCTGTTGGCCTTTGTGAACGCTATGCTCAGGCATTCACGAGAGACTCGATGGATGAGAGCGTGCTGCCGGACGTCGATGCCGGTGTTTTACGGAATCTAGGACTACGAGAAGGAGACATCATCAAGGTCATGCGTACTCTAGACGCCAAGTTCGGCCGCGGTAAGGCCAACGGTGATGGCGACGGCGGCCTCTTCTCAGGTCCAGGTGGAGCGTTGCGGAACAACACAAGAAAGGGCCGGCCTGCCCCTGCCGTGCAAACTGGCGATGTGGTTGATGCGGCTGTTTTCTCGACTGGTCAGGAAGCGTCTAGCTCTGGCGAGACTGCGGCCAAGCCAGCATCTCCTGCAAGCCCGGCCAAATCACCTAAGCGCCCGACAGGAGGGTTCGACGACGATGCCTGGGATGTGAAGCCAACGAAACAGGAGCAGCAGACAAAACCGCAGGCCTCGCCGCCCGCAGATGCCCCCCCCGTCAACCCGACACCAGCACCGGCGCCTGCTCCTGCGCCTATACCTCCAGCGCTCACCGGATCTTTGGCGGACCTCTCTCTATTGTCAGCGCCGTTAGAGCCTAGCAAGGTTGAGCCTCCAGCCCAGCCTCCAGCTGCCAACTTTGGCGGCGAAGCACAGCAAGTGGCTGCAGCAGCACCACCTGCGCAGCAGCAACAGCCACTGGGAGCAAGCCCAGCCTTCTTCCAAACAGTCCCACAACCAAACCAGGTCGCTTCGGCCCAGCTCCCTCAGCTTACCGGAGTCCACATCTCTCCAAAGTCTCTGGGGAGGCAGCGACCCCTCGCGCCATCCATCTCGCCGCCGGTTCAGGGCTCACTCGGCGTGCCACCACCACCGCAACGACCGCTCTCCGCTCCTCAGTCTACCCTCCCTCAAGGCATTTTTGCCGCTCCTACGCTCCTCCCTCAAGTCACTGGCCTCGTGCAGGGCCAAGTTGCGCCACCAGGACAAAGCCTCAACGACATTACTCAAGCTCGGCTCCAACAGCAGTATACCGCACAGTTTCAAAACTTGCAGCCCCAGTTTACGGGATATCCTGGACCCCAGGGCTTGCAGCAATTTCCCCAAGGTGCTCCTGGACAGTTTATTCAGCCTCAATTCACTGGCGCGCCTGGCTATATTGACCCAAGCCGAATAAGCCAGTACGGCGGCCTTCAAGCCCAACCCACCGGCTTCCAACCCCAGCCCACCGGCTTCCAACCCGGCCCAGCAGTGTCTCCCTTTGGCTCTGGCAGCATCAACAACTATCTGCCACCAGCTCTGCAGCCTCAGCCGACCGGATTCCAGAGCCTGCAGCCACTCCAGCCAACAGGTAATGCGGATGGATTGAAACCACTGCAGCCGCTTGTACCGCAGAAGACCGGGCCTCCTCCGCCTGTTCGTTTTGGCGTGACTCCCGAGACGAAGAAGCTGGCGCCCCAGGCAACCGGCCGACGGGCCAACCTTTCTCAAGCAAGTAAGTTTTGTGTCGTCCCTAACGCTTTGCCACTGCCTTTACTAATAGTATCACTCTACAGCTCCTGACAACCCGTTTGGTTTCTAGACGGAAGCCAGTGGTTTCTGCACTGCGACTTGTTATATACAGCCAACTATATAGCCTGATTTGACCACAAGAACGACTGCCTGCTTTATCTAGCCGTATTATGAGTAGAAAGCTAGAAATTTGATATTAAATCTTATGTAATTATAATACGAATAAACACATATTTATAGATACTGGTCTTTCCAAGAAGTTATACCCACTGGGCAGTTAATTTGCTGTGGAACTTTCTGATGTACTGCATCTACTCGAGGCAGTGCGCTAATCTGTCTGCTGGAGGGGTCCAAGCTACTATTATGGGCCACCCGCGCTCTAGCCTCTAGGTATGTACTTTAGACAGGCCCTGCCTACTGCCCTGTGCTGCTGGCCATATGCGCTACGTGGTTGCTACTCCAGAAGCTGCGTTAATCTCCTGCTCATGCACGCTTTGGTACTTGGACAAACGCCATCTGATCTGTGCCTCTCTGTACCTGAACTTTCTTATTTCCCAAGTCAATGCGCCTTTAATCTCAATTGGCCTCCCTCATCTCATTTCCGCCATGGCAGAAGCTTTGCAGGATCTCCTGGGCACCGGACAGAGCCTGGATGCTGCAACCTCGGATTACATCTCGTACCTGGCGGGCCAGCCCGTTGATGCCCTGCGGACTTCAGAGCGCCAGCTTCTCGCCCAGGCCTCCAACTCGACGCTGCTCTCGATCCAGGGCCTCTCCAAGAAGTCGTACAAGGCGGTGGTCAGTTCAGCCGAAAGCCATGCCTCCCTACGCGAGACGGTGCCGGCTCTGTCGACCAACGTTCTGCAACTGAGCCGGCTCATCTCCAGCCTGGACTCGCAAGTCGAGCACTTTTCCACCAGCATCAGCAAGGCCGGCGACAACAAGCTGATTGCGCGCCGGAAGCAGGTGCTGAAGCTGCTGGAGAACGCCGACCGCCTGACGGATCTCATGCAGGTCCCTACTCTGTTGTCGTCCACGGCCAATATCTCGCCCCTGGGCTTCTCATCTACGCTTGACCTGTATGGCCACATCCAGCGCCTCGGGGCCCTGTATCCAAACTCACAGCTTGTCCAGCATGTGCTGAGCGAGTCTGAGGTTTCCATCCTTCGGCTTGCCACGGATCTCATCAACACGCTCAAGGCGCCGAACCTGAAGCTGGCTGCGACGCTGAGGACGGTGGGATGGCTCAAGCGAGCCATTCCAGATCTCATATCCGCAGCGCCGGCAGAAGACATGATCCCTGCGGTCTTTCTGATCTGTCGGTTCGTCACATTGACAGCTACTCTCGACGCATTGGAGCCTCTGCGCCGCCTGGCTGAGGACGAGCGGCTGAGCCAGGAGAAGACACCGCAGGCGAGATCCAATGGCCAGCACACAGAACGCTTTCTCAAACGCTTCATCGAGGTGTTCCGAGAGCACAGCTTCGGCATTGTCTCCATGTCGAAGAGCGTGGATACCAACCTGGGCAACGCACCCCCCGATGACCTCGATCTGCTCCATCCTCTACCTTCCGCGCTGTCTACATTTCCCATCCACCTGGTCAACATCCTGCTCGAACCAATCCGCGTCTATCTCCCCGCCGTCAAAGACAAAGTCGCCCGCGAAAGCATTCTCACACAGGTGCTCTACTGCGCCGGCAGCCTGGGCAGACTCGGAGCCGACTTTGGCATGCTGTTAGCCATGGCTGGAGTTGGCGAGTGGGTGGATTTGGTCAAGCGCCATAGGCTGCTCGCCGGGCGGCTGGAGTCTGTCATCGGAGATTATCGGTAAAACACCACTCGCACCTTTTTTTGCCCACTGTGCGCAGATGCGTCATCGCAAACCTTGGACCGCATGCATTGAGCTACGAAAGCTTAACCAACCTCTCAACAAATCTATCTACCTCTACACCGTAGACTGTATCATAGCCACTAATATCTTACCGCCACGCTATCGATTCACAGACGCGCACAAATTGGAGCTCTTTTCGTTTTGTTTATATTACTACGCGAGGGCTTTCTTTGTGCTCGGTGTTATTGCATCGTAGCTTACCAATTAGCAAAGCTCAGCTACATCATATCTGCTCGCTCCTCCACAGAAATCAGCCTCTGATACAATTATCATGGGCACAACAACACCATCGTCATCGTCATCATCAGCAAAATCAGCTGTGGCAGGTGCGCGTCTCACAATGGCTCGTTGTATGGAAATTGCTCATCCCAGCTCCTAGTGCAACACTTCCTCTCTGGCCTTGGGTCGGGCGTGGCTTCGGCCGTGCTGCTGCAGCCGCTGGATCTCCTCAAAACGCGGACTCAGCAGTCGGGTCGTCTCTCACTGCTGAGCTCATGGAAGGAATTGACACAGTCGCCACATCCAATCCGGGCTCTGTGGAGAGGAACTGTGCCATCGTCTCTGCGCACAGGCATAGGATCGGCCATTTACTTCTCATCGCTGCATAGCATCCGCGACTTCATCCAACGGTCGAATGCAGTCAACCAGCAGATCCCTTCTCACAGCGCCTCGTCGTCGTCACTGCCGAAGCTAAGCAATTCGGCCAACGTGGTGGCGGGCGCCGTGGCACGGACATGGGCAGGCTTTGTGCTGATGCCTTTGACTGTCATCAAGGTCCGGTTTGAGTCGACTCTCTATTCCTACCCGTCCATGTGGGCCGCTGTCAAAGATATCCGTCACCAGGCAGGTATTCGGGGCTTCTTCTCCGGCTTTGGCGCAACTGCTATCCGCGATGCCCCCTATGCGGGCTTGTACGTATCCATCTACGAGATGCTGAAAAGGAAATTGGGCTCCTTTGTTTCTCACGATGGCATGACTCCCTCCATGGCTAGCTCTGTCAACTTTGCCTCGGCCATCTCGGCGGGCGCAATCTGCTCGGCAATATCAAACCCAATCGATGTCTGCAAGACGCGCATTCAGCTACAGCCGGACCAGTACCGAAATATGATTCATGCTGGCTACAGAATGGTCACTGAAGAAGGCCTCCATTCGTTGTGGCGCGGGCTGGCCCTTCGGATGAGTCGTAAAGCATTGAGCTCTGCGCTTTCATGGACGATATACGAGGAACTTATCCGTAGATATGCTGGCAGCTACGGCGCAAGGCGTAGTCTCAAATCAATGTAATTTTGCGAAACCTCATAATGAGGATTTAGAGAAAAAGAGGGGTAAAAAAAAGAGAAGAGATGTTACATCAAGGTCATGAAAGCCATAAGAGTAACAGGGATATTCCACTCTACCATTCGGGAAATACAGCCTCAAAACCAATCAATAGCAGTAATACGAACTACATAAAAATATAGATATCTGGCCTGAAAACATTTTTGCAATAAAACATGGTCTCGTAAAATAATCATTCATTAGTTTAGGACGGACGAGCTCCTGCCAAGTACATAAGCAGCGGTCCTGGAGACTTGCTCCTCTTGCGGTCGTGCTTGGACTTCTTGCGGACAATCTCAACGTCTGTGCTTTTGCTTCGGTGGTGTGAATGAGACGAGTGCCTCGTGTCTTCGACCATTAGGGTGGTCCTGCTGGTTCGCCTCTCTCGAACCTGCTTGGTGTGCTCCCAGAACTGGTCTTGCTCCCATTCGGGGACCCAGCGCTTGACTAGGACATACTCGGGATCCTGTTGGGATTAAAGACATGTTAGCCAAGGCTCGATTTTCAAAAAGTACATTATTGCCAATTAGGGAGGAGGCCAACTTACAGCGTCAAACTCAAAGTCAATGTTAAAAGTGCGCAGCGTCTCAATCGACAGGTACCTGCGTGCCATTCGCGTGTACGTGTGGCGTTCCATATGAAGCTCAGGAGCTGGGAGAGCCGGCACCATTGCAAGGTTGCCCCCGGGATGAGCCATTCCGGCAGGCGGAGGCAGGGCCGGGGCCGGAGCCTTTTGCACCTTCTTCTGGCTGAGGATAGCCTCGATGGCGTGTTCATCAAGGCCCGACTTGAGCAGATCGTCGTGTAGGCGGCGCTTGTACTCCTTGTCGGTTTGCTCCTTAATCTTTTGCTCATGAGCAATGCGGTCGGCCTCGGCCTTTTTGTATTTCTCAACAGCGTCGTGAGCCAAGGCATCGCGCCGTCGCTTCTCCTCAGCCGCTTCCTCCTCCTCCTTGAGGCGCTTCAGCTCCAGCTCCTTCTTGATACGCTTCTCCAACTCTGCCTCTGCCTCGCGCTTCTTGATGCCTTCGAGCGCAAGCTGGGCTTGGCGAAGCTCAGCCTCGTCGCGGTATTCCTTATCACGCTTTCGCTTTTCATCGGCGGCCAGTTCAGCTTCTTTGTGTCGCTTAAATTCAAGCTCTTTCTGTTTAAACTCAAATTCCATCCTGAGGCGCTTCTGTTGCTCTTCTTCAGCCTCGCGCTCCTTGTGTCGCTGAAACTCAAGCTCCTTCTGCTTAAACTCAATCTCCATTTTGATGCGCTTCTCTGCCTCTTCATCTGCCTCGCGTTTCTTGATTACTTCTAGCTGGCGCTGCGTCAGGCGGAGTTCCGCCTCTTCGCGATATTCCTTCTCGCGACGTCGGTCCTCCTTTTCACGATCTTGGTTGATGCGCATAACTTCAAGGTCGCGGCGTGCTTGCTCCGCCTCCCACTCATCTCGAGTCATCTTCCCGGTACGAGGCCCGTGAGACGACCGGGAGGAGCTCCTGGACCGAGATCGAGAGCGGGACCTGGAAGAACGGCGATAGACGACGGGCACTGCCGCTTGCCTGCGGCTGCGACGGTAGAACTCATCCTCCTCGTCCGAGTCGTGCTCGTTGTAGATGCGGTTGTTGATGATGATCGGGGCGGGGGCGGGGGCGGGAGGAGGCGGCACCGGCGCTCCAGCTCCGACGGCTGTGCGGCTGTTGCGAGGGCTCTCGCGGAAATCACGGAGATCACGAGGATCGCGGGGAGGCGATCGGGCGCGCAGATGCGAGGCAACGACGGTGGTTCGTTGCTCGGGGCCAAGATAGCTGGGCGTGGTGCCATATTCGTACTGAGGTCCCCGCACCGGCGGGCTGTTCACGTAGCGCACGGCGGGCGGGGAGCGGTCGTGGCGAGCGACGCGGACGCTGATGTCGTCCTCGGAGTCGTAGAGGCTCATGGCGGCGGAATGAACGAGAACAGCAGCTCTGGGCAATACAAAAGAAGAAGAAGACGCTCGTTTGCTCGCTCGCCCGCTCGCTCGCTCAAGCAACGAAAAGCACAGGCAAAACGCACAGCGAAATGCGGAATGAAGGAGGTGGGGGTTGTCAAAGGACAGGCTGAAATGGCGAGGTTACATACCGGAGCCAAGCGAGGCCAGACCAGCTACCCGCCTGTATTTATACCCCGTGCGGCTCAGCTTCTGCTCCACAGGGTGCCAAACAGCAGCGCCAAGCAGGTGCAGGTACCGCTGCGGCGCATATGTTGCATGTGCTGCGATTAGTCGTGGCACGCAGCAGTGGTGGCCTCGCCTTTGGTCGAGCTGCAGCAGTAGCGCTTAGCGGTTGGCAGCGATAGCTGGGAGCGGGGAGGAGCTAAACCGGGCACGGGATGATGTGACGAATGACGATGCAACGCACCCATTTCGCTCGATCTTGGGATCCTCATCCTGCGAAAAGTGACAGAAGCGACCGGGGCTGTTGGGGGTTGAAGCTTGAGAGGGAAACCGACGAGATGGAGAGTCTCTCGGCTGCTGTACCTGCCAAAGCCTATAGTGGTCGATGGAGTAGATGCCCGAGGCATTCACTAGAGGTAGTTGTATATAGCGCTACGCTCTAATGCCATCGTTCCAAGAAGCGCTGCTCGGTTACTGCGCTAGCCCCTCTCCGGCCTAGGTCCTATTTTTGACGCATGGCAATCCCCCTCCCCTAGCGCAAGCAGCAGGGAAAAAAAAGTCCCCTGTGGCAGATGACCCGGCCCGCCCATAAGGCTGCTACCCAAACCAAACTCTCTCGACTCATACAGTACTCAACCTTTCTGCGTAGTTGTCTTAGCCGAAGCATCTCCGTTCCAAAACCACCATCCCGAACAGAGAAAAAAAGACCAAGAACATAAAACAGAGGAGAAGACCACATTCACAATCGCCCAATGACTGCTCAGTTCGCTTCCCACGGGCGCGGCGGCGCTGGCAACATGGCCGACGCAGCGCGGTCCCCGTCCATCAAGGCCTCCGATCTCGAGACGCCGGTGCTGAAAACAGCCGTTGTGACGACAGGCCGCGGTGGCACTGGCAACATGACCAAGAACGATGACCCTCACGAAACTCGCCTTCGCCAGGACGTCAAGGCGTAAGTTGAAAATACTCTAGCATACGCAAAACATGGATTTTTTTCCTTTCCTGTCCTGCACATCATCCCTTCTCCTCGGAGCATGGCCTCCTCTGATCTTGTTGGCATCTGTCGGGCGAAGAACATTCAAACAGTGGCGTTCAGCTTCTAACAATGTGCGCTTGTGTATAGAGTACCTCGGCGACTTAGTTCAGGAGCCCAGTACGCTGGACGTGGCGGCGCTGGCAACGTATTCAAAGGCGAAGACGAGCTCGAGCAGCTGGCGCGCAACCGAAGCCGCGAGCAAGCCATCGACGAGGGCCCCGAGAACGCTACAGAGAAGACGTCCGAGAAGACATCCGAGAAGGCAACCGAGAAGAATCTGGACAAGACAGACAAAGTCGAAAAGGTCGAGCCAGCCGCAGCAATAAAGAAGTGGCTAATGTTTGGAAGGAAGCCATGACAACACCCGTGCACCCCTTTGTGTCTTCTTGTCTTCTGTCATTTCTTTTGTATTGTCTCTTCTCCAGTTTTTATTTTTCTCTCCTTCTATAGAAAGAATTTGGTTCATGGTGTTGGGGATTCTTGAGGCGCATTTGTCGGCTGTTAACATTTTGGCACGGAGTCCTCTCGGCGGTAAAACGGTGTTCAAAATGCGCAAGCTTGTGGGCTTTAATTGGGAAACATCGTCTGGAGCCACAACGGCATTCGATTAACGGAGCGGTTCTGGTTTTTCTTTATATACCTATGTCCTGGCTTACAAGATAACGTGGCTTATCATACAATATAATATTTGGTTCTGTCGCTGAGTGGAGAGCCCATCACCTGCGTTTTATATTATCGCGTGTCTTATTATGTTTTATATGTTTTCTCTTTTCCCTGCGCCAACTTTTAAGATTTTGTCAATCGGTGAATTTCCTCAAAGAAGAATTTCAAGTTATCCGGGTTCACTCCTGGTGTAATACCTATAGACACAAGTTGATCAGTAAATGCAACGCACGAAATAGGACGGGCACTTTTCTTACCATGTCCCAAGTTTGCAATCCAGCCCTTCTTCTCGCCAGACCAGAAACCCTTGACCATTGTCTCAACAGCCTCGGTGATGGCCGCCTTTGTGCCGTACAGCACTCCGGGGTCGGCGTTGCCCTGGAAAACAATGTTTCGGTCTCCTCGAATTCGCACGGCCTCGCTGGGATCCTGCAGCCAGTCCATGCCAACAACGTTGTAACCCAGATTGCACGCCGAGTCGAGAGCAAACCAAGCACCCTTGGGGAACACCGTCATGGGCACCTTTTCAAGTCCAAGCTCTTGCAGCTTCAGAGGAAGCTTCTGAGCAATATGAGCGAGGTAGGGCTCAGAGAACTGCTTGAAAGAGGCAGGACCCAACTCCCCAGCCCATGAGTCGAATACCATAACCAACTAGACGAGGAAAATTATTAGCTACGCCAAGACAGAGCACGACATAATGAAATGATGTAAAATGCAATGAAATAAAGGAAGTGGTGAGGATTGGATAATGAAAGTCATACCTGAGCTCCAGCCTTAACCTGGTGAGCCAAATGGTCCACACAGACATCGGCAATCTTGGCCAACAGCTTCTTCGATTCCTCCGGATACTTGTAAATCCAAGTCTTGACCTGAGCAAACAGCTTCGTGCCACCGCCCTCAACCATGTAGCAGAACAGCGTCCAAGGAGCACCGCAGAATCCAATCAGCGGCACCCTGCCTGCCAGCTTCTTCCTCGTAAGCGTAATGGCCTTGTAGACGTAGTCGAGCTCGGTAGCGACGTCGACCTTGCCGCCGAGAACCTTTTCGTACTGTCCATCAAGCGGGTTCTGGAGCGGGTTTGGGAAGTGCGGTCCCTTCTTGTCCACCATCTCGACCTGCATGCCCATGGCCTGGGGGATGACGAGGATGTCGGAGAAGATGATGGCGGCGTCCACCAGGCCCTCGAATCGCTCAATCGGCTGCAGCGTCAAGGTGGAGGCGACCTCGGCGTCTCGGCAGCACTCGAAGAAGTCGCGAGAGCCTTTGGCTTCATGATACTCTGGTAGGTAGCGGCCAGCTAAGAGACTATGTCAGACAAGCTGTTTCCTTGCTAATAACAGTTCTTTTTGCGGTTCCCTCTTATTCAAAAGAAGGTACTCGACAGACAAAAAACTCACCTTGGCGCATCACCCACATGGGAGGTCGTTCCACGACCTGGCCTATCCAACAGCGCACACATAACGTATAAGCAACAAACTCAATTCACGTAGGCTGGCGCAAGACAATCAGATGGCAATAAACCCACCCCGTGCCGCTCGCAGCAGCAGGTCGTTCTTCAATGGCTCGAAAGAGTGCTCGGACATCTTGGCGGCAGAAGAAAATGAATGGAATTGTATGTGTAGCTGGATATTGTAGGAGCCCAAGCTGTCCATGCGACCCGAGTTAGCCATAAGAAAAGGCAAACCGTAAGCTCGAAACCCCACCATCCATCCCAACTGGCCGTCATGCCGAGTTAACTGCCCCTCCTCGTATGTACGACGTACTAGCTGGTACGTACCTTTGCTGGAATACGCTCGCTTTCCCGCATTTTGGTTTCGGATGCCATCGGCCCGCGTTTCCTGGCCTCTCGCGCGCGCTACTTCATCGAGCTGTCACCAAGCTGTCTTATCAGTGTCGTATCATACATACGCACATTAATTCGTGGCAATGTCGTCGGAACAAGAGCTTCAAATCAATCCCGTTGTTGGGGACTCAATCGTCCATAACAACAAGGTGCGTCGAACCCAACTCCTAGCAGCCCGTGAATGAGGGTTTCCTACCAACCCAATTAACGTGCTAACCTCACCTCTGCGACGCAGGTCCTCACCAATCTCCACAGCCTGACAGCGTCTCTCTTTGGCGTCAGCGCAGGCATCCTTGGCCTCGAGTCCTATTCCGGCTTCTTGTTCTATATCGTCTTCTCATTAATAACAACCATCCTGTTCTACGCCTTTCAGCTGGCGCCGGGCTCTCTGGCAGAGGGACGCAGCCCCGTCGACACTAGTCGATATTACAGAGGCGCCCTTGATCTCTGGACGGGTGGCGTAACAAATGGACTGCCCGGATTCATTCTCACATGGACTTTATTCTATGGATTAGTGAGAGCTTAAGACAAGAAAGAGGAAAGGAAGGGGAAAAGGAAGGATAGCCAGCGAACTTATGCGATGCAGATGTGCGATTACGATGTTTGTCACAACAATAATTTATTCTTAATGCATATAAAAACGACCCGATGATTTCTCTCAACGCTTACTAAAAACGCTTCTCACAACACACACGCATACGTATATACAACTGCTAACACGGAAAACGAGTGTTAACATATCACGTCTGTAATCTTTCCAACAAAACCCTGCAGCCCTGATCCATCGTGGCTACCGTTTCCCATAATGATCACTGATGACCCTAGCTCAGCCCACTTTCGACTGTGCACCAGCTCTATAGTTACCTTTGTTACTGTATCTCTCATAGAGTCTTTTGTAGTTTCTGCTTTGTGGTCTGCGTCAAGTGGCCCGGTCGTCTCGCCTGCTTCGCCCCGGTGTTGGACAGAAACATCTAGAATCCGAGCAGCAGTTCTGACACAGGCAAAGAGAACGTTGACGAGTGTGCCAGAAGCTGGGAACTGAGCAACGTCCTCCTCAAACACTGCAGTGAATCCTCGAGAAGCGTGGAGGGGCGTCTCACTATCAGGCATGTCTAGAGTTGGCGTGCTAATAACCATGCCTCTTCGAATCTGAGGGGTATCTGGAAAGCCTGTGAGATCGCTGTGGTCCGTCCCAAAGACAAGCCCAATAGATCCGACTTGGCCAGCTTCTAATGTCCCAACAGGCAGCCGAAGGTTACGAATGCTCACAATGCGTGCTTTCTGCCACTCTTCTGAGTCTGTAGACGGGGATACTGAGCCACCCATCTTGTTCCCATTGGAGTGCGTGGCAGAAATTGCGCGCAGTGCCGGTGATCCACGACCTTCAGGTGATGATTGATATTCAGTCCCAAAGCCACGATCAAGCGCATGGCTCGACGAAAACGGTCCCACAACAATGGTTTGTCCTATTGAGAAGCTGCCAACACGGACATGGCCGGATACAATAACTCCGTCCAGGTTCGCCAGCGAATCATCAAAAGATCTGGGCAAGCTGAACGTATCATCAATATGGAACAGATTTCTCGGTTGCTCTGACTGAGGGCTTGCGCCTTTGGAACAATGCGGCGTGAGTGTAGGAGGCAAAGGCAGGCTCGCAAGTAGAGCATGGACAAGGCCAATGCCCACCCCTTTCAAAACGCTAGTAAACACAATAGGAACATGCTTCAGCAGGTCTCCGTGCTCGGATACGTTTCCAACAAAGCTCTGCACCTTGTCCCAGTCAGTCTGTGGAATTTCTGACAACTGGTCTCGGGGCTGTTGGTCAGGCTGCAGAAGCTTTGGTACACGATCCGCATCCCGTATAGCGCCAAGGATCTTGGTCATGGTCTTTTGCAAGGTCACTTTGGACGCGAGGTCCAACTTTGTAATCACAATTGCCAATGGAACATCAAGTTTGAGCGAGAGGTCTAAATGCGCGTTGACCAAGTCAGTCTCCACCGAATCCGGCGCTGGTGCAGCTCCGTCATGGGCTCGATTTGTCATTTCAGCATCGTCAGCAGCAATGCAGAGGACCATCCAGTGGGGTGCCCAGTTCATGAGTCCGCGAAACACGGTATGTCGATATCTGGGGTGGCCACCAGAGTCAGACATGAATACAAGTCGGCCGTCGTTGGCATAGTCGTGAATATCGAGCCATGATTCAATATTGCGATGGGAGAAGCTGAAAATGAGTTTTTCCTTGTATCCAATAAGCTCCTGTGCAATGGAGCTGGTCATTCCGGATGCCATCTCGTGACGATGCTTCAGTAAGCTCAGGCGACTCTTGCCCCGGCCATTGTCTAGAGTTCCTGTAGATAGCGTTCCTAGAAGACTAGATTTGCCCGATGCTATGGGGCCAGTCAAGGTAACCCGTAGTTGCGGTGTTTTAGATTTACCATGACCTGGCACTGTGGTTGATGCAGCAGAATTCAAGGGAGCTCCATCAGCAGACTCGTCGTAACGCTTGGCATCCTTTGAATGTAGCAGCTCGGTGCTGGGCGTTATTAGTGCCTCAGCCACCCAGAGTCTGTCCCGTTTGGTGATTTGGGTCGGGCCCTGAGAAGCATTCCCGTGGAGGTCTGCTATTTCGATCCATTCGCAATCGCCCACGATCACCATTCGCAGCACAGTAACGCCGCATCCGAGGCTAGCTGCCATGACTCTCAGAGTCGCAATGCTCTCGTCCAGCTCGTCCTTGGCCAGTCCGACAAAATGGCCATCGTCAGAAACGCCAATCTCGTATAGAGCTCCTTGCGACTCCTCAAGGCCAGGAATCTGAGTGCCGTACAGATCTGGCGAATCTGTGTCTGCACTCCCACTGGGCAGCTTCGGGATCTTCACCTCTCTTGAACTCGACGCATGATACGGCGACGACTGCTGCAGGCGCCACAGCAGCTGCGTCGTGAGGCGCTGAAGCCGTTCCTGGCGAGGCTGACTCGACGAAGCAGGAGTGGGAGAGGCCGAGTAAGAAGCGGGAGAGGCCGAATACAGCGCCGATCCGTCCCCGGGCTGCGCATGAAGCCTGTTTCTCTTCTGGTCCACCGTGCTCATGTACACATAGCTGCGTCTTGATCGGAGCAGTAGATGAAGCTTATACTCGATCGGACCAGTTTGCGGCTCTGCATCCAGCCTCGTGACGCCATACTCGGACAGCAAACCGGTCTGAGTCACCGCTGCACCTGATGCCGGAGAAGTGTCTGCGTCGTCTGCCAGAATCCAGGGCGAGGAGACCCGAGGAGGATCTGGGTCGTAGGTAAAGACTGAGGCCATTGAAAGCGATTATAACAATTTGAGTTGGATATTCCGTTCCGCTACTGAGACAATCTGAATCATACTATAGAGGTCCGACGTACTACTGCAGAGCAATGCCGGTCATGGGATATCATTATGGTAAGCAGCTGCGATACTAACTGCAAAGGTGCGAACAGCCTCCTGATGATCAAGAAACAAGGAATGAGAGTAGTAGGGGCATGTGCTGAGGAGCTGGCAAGGAATGCAAGTTGGATTAAGCAATGCGAGTATTTAAGCAAAAAATCAGCCCGTCAACGAACAGAGCATGGAGGAGCCAAGCCACTGACAGCGAACGCGCTCAGCGCGAATGTGTGAGTCAACACAGTTTGACGGTGTCTCCTGACGCATGGCCGAGGGGAGCAGGTACATTAAGAGGACCTGTTGATGCAGCCCACTAGCGGTAGACACGCAAGGTAGAGTTTGGGAACTACCGGATACAGATCGAGCTATGACTAAGATGCTTGTAGTGGCAATTAACGCCTGGGGAGGAATTAGCTAAGCCTGGTCAAAAGCCCCTTACAATTGAAATTGAATGTGGAATATGTTGCTGCAGGCAAGGCATGATCAAGATACAAGGAGGGTTCCGTGAAGAGCAATATTAACCGTTTCATGTAATATATATAGCTACTAATATATAATAAATGAAAATATATCATATTATGAAAAACACACACGCAAAACCCAGCAGTCTAAGACCGAAATTCTATTCATCGCTTTACCTGATACGAGCCAACCGTTCTCTATTCATTCTTGTAGCATCATCAACTGCATCACTCTGTTGGGAAAACAAAACGTTAGCCATCTGAAACCAAGTAAAGGAATAGGCATTGGTAAGAATGGAGACCCAGGGTTGAAATACCTTATTCATAATACGATCAATTTGTTTGTTTTGGGCGTCCACCTCTGCGCCAATGGCTCGGCCGACCATGTTCATCATCTTGACCTGTCCCTCGAGTTCGGTGAGACCATCATCGATCTGATCCTCGAGCTCGTCAGCACCTTCTTCGTCATCCAGGTTGAATTTTCCGTAATCCTTCTTGCGGCCTGCCCGGTTTGCCCCCGTGTTGCCAATCTGGCGCATGTTCTGCTCCATGCGCTGGGTCGCAGCGTAGCCGTCTCGCCGAGTCATCTCTCGCTGCTCTCGCTCAGCCCGATGGCGGTTCAATACGTCCTCATCGGCTTTCTGCTGGCGCTGCTTAGATGTGAATGGGTTTCCAACGTGGACGGCAAACATGCTGCGATTGAGCGTCTTCAACTCTGCCGCTCTGTCCTGAGCAATCTTATTTTGGTTGGCCGCAAGGTCGAGGTTCTTTTCCGTGTTGTGCAGTCGTTCTCCCTGTGCGCCAAGACGGGCCAAAGTAGCACGTCCGACCTCGTTGGCTTGTCTGGCCATTTGCACCGAGCGGTTTACTGAAGCAACACTGTCCTGCTGAACTGCTCTCTTTTCTTGCAGAATAGCCTGGTAGTCAGCCTCCTCCTGCTCTTCTTCTGTCAATTCCCGCTGCTCGCCATAGCCTCCATAGGAGCCACCCGACTGTGAATCAGCCCCAGGAGCTGCAGCCTGCTGCTGCTTTTGCTCCAGCCGCTCCTGTGCGCCAGCAAAGAGGGCGTCTCTGTTGCTGTCTGGCGCATCACGGCCAAAACCTCCGTAGCCTCCAGGGCCTCTAGCCCCTGCTGCCGGAGCATTGTTGTAGTTTGAGCCAGGACCGCTGTCGTAGCGGTTGGAGCCGTAGCCACCACCTGAGCCGTATCGATCGCTGCCGTACCCTGGGGCGGCGGGCTGCTGAGGGGCTGGGCTCTGTCCTCCTTGGTATGGGCTGTAGCCGCCATTTGCGGGCGGTGACGGACGAGCGCCCATGTTTGCATACTTGGTTTGCTCGGCATATGGATCGTTGCCTCCTTGGTTGGCATATGGGTTTTCCGAGGGAGTGGGCGTCGAGTTCTTCTTGCGGCTGCCGAAAAGGGCATTTCGGTTGGCATCATCGCCGTCGTCGCCTTTCTTGCCGAAGCCGAACTTCTTCATCCTGTTCTTTGGGAGGGATGTCGAATTCCAACAAATCGAGATGCAAAATCTAGAATCACAAAACAAAGAGAAAAATAATGGTAGCGTAAGTAGGTATTGGTGGATGCAGAGGGAAAGGAGATGTCACGAGCGGCGAACAAAGATGCGGTGGTGAAGGCTTGGGTGTCAACTCCCTATCTGAGCCACCCACCTGCAGACGTACTCCGTCCTGGGCGCTAGCGAATGCCGCAGAACAGCCCAAGACCCTGGGGTCTGTTGGGGCCTTGGGGTCGTCCCACACCGCCGCAATTGCTGCAGTAAGCCTCAGCGCTCGTCCACTCTCAGCCTCTCACGCCGCTTCAGGCTATATTTAGCCAGTTGGCGATCCATATATCAAATACTGGTGCAACATTATACATAGATATTTGTTTTTTACGCATTAAAGACAATATTTACTATTTATAAAAACTAATGTGTTAGAGAATATCAACACAGTCTATTCGCATACCATATAATACAGGGGAGAAAAAAAAAAACTTTTTTTTTTTTTAGATAAAGTTTTTATAGCCAGCGCTTGTAGGCGGACTAGTTGCCTGAGCGCTAACTCTTACGACCCAATTAGCTTAGCCTGCTACCCAGGCATGTGAAATTTTGAATTTTTGATGGTCCAATAGAGATCGCTGGGTGCGCCATCGTTGATTTAATCCTACAGTTCTTCTATTCTCCGGCCATTCGCTCTGTCAATCCATTATGGCTGCCCCAAATGCGACAGGGCATGCGGCCAAGAAGCGCAAAATCCGGCAAGACTCGGGGTCTGTCACGATTGGAGGCAGAACCATTTCAGTCGCAGGATATCTTACACCATCTCAACCCAAGAAACAAGTCGAAGCAAGCAGCGGTTCTAAGCCATTACCACTAAACTCGACGAACGAACAGCAATCGAACTCTACATCAAAGCAAACGATAGACGAAACGGCCAAGCCAAGTCTGCCTGACAAGAAAGGAGCACACAAATCACGAAGCACCAATGGAACCGGGAACCAAGCTCTACTCAAGACTCGCCGCGAGTTGCCCATTTGGCAACATCAAGATGAGATTCGATCGGTTGTGAAGCGCATAGGCACCGACGTTATTGTCATTGTTGGAGAGACGGGTTCTGGTAAGAGTACGCAAGTACCACAGTTTCTATATCAGGAAGCCTGGTGCAAACGGCACAAGGTCAAGCTGCCAGGCCGGCAAGAAGACGGATATGTTGGAGGCATGATTGCTATTACGCAGCCGAGACGTGTTGCAGCGACGACTCTGGCGCATCGCGTTTCAGCCGAAGCTGGCACTCCACTTGGCAAAGGGCGGCCAGACGGACTCGTAGGATACTCGGTTCGATTCGACCACCAGGTGCCACGAGGCGCCCGCATCAAGTTTTTAACTGAGGGTACTCTGCTGCAGGAGCTTCTTCGGGACCCCTATCTGAAACAGTACAGTGCAGTGGTCATTGACGAAATTCACGAGCGAAGCCTGGACGTTGACCTCCTGGCCGGATTTCTGAAACAGATATTGTTTGGAGATAAAACGGAACGGGGAGGCATCCCTCTGAAGGTCATCATCATGAGTGCTACAGCTGAAGTGGGAGTTATTCAAGAGTTTTTCGGCAGCGGGGCTACGCCAGGGAAAGAAAAGGCAAGCAACGTTGAGGTGCTTCGGATCAAGGGCCGGCAGTTTCCAGTTACCATCTCATACGAACCCCGGCCGGTTGCAGATCTGCAAGATGCGCTATTGAAGAAGATTTTCAAAATTCACGTGGAGGAGCCGTTGCCTGGAGATATCTTGGCTTTCCTCAACGGACAGGAAGATATCGAGGCTGCGCAGCGGCTGATTGAGGAATATGCTACGACTCTGGCGTCTAACGTGCCCAAAATCATTGCTGTACCCTTATACGGACAGCTTTCCATTGAAGCGCAGAGATTGGCCTTTCAGCCGGCCAGGTCTCCTATGACACGCAAGGTCGTGCTCGCAACGAATATTGCCGAAACATCCGTCACGGTCCCTGGTGTGAGATATGTCGTAGATAGCGGCAAATCCAAGGTGAAGCAATATCGACCACGGCTGGGCATGGAATCGCTGTTAGCCAAGCCCATTTCCAAGTCGTCCGCCGTGCAGCGTGCAGGTCGTGCAGGCCGTGAGGGACCAGGCAAGTGCTTTAGGCTTTATACTGAAGACGCCTTTGATATGATGCAAGGCTCGGACCTTCCTGAGATCCTGAGGAATGATGTTCTTGGAGCTGTCCTCACCATGAAGGCCCGTGGCATTCAGGATGTGCTGGCCTTTCCGCTGATAGATGCGCCAGAAACCGCGGCCATAGAAATGGCGTTGCTGCATTTGCATTTCCTTGGAGCTCTCAACGATGATGGCACTATCACACCGGCTGGCGAAACGATGGCCAGATTCCCTCTCTCAGCTCCCCTTGGTGCTGTTCTCCTCGCCGCCTCTGGACCGGAGTTTGACTGCGTTCTGGAAGTAATCGATGCCATTTCATGCCTCACATCCGGAGACGACATCTTCATTCACGTACAATCAGAGGAAGGCGCAGAGGAGGTAGAGGAGCACCGAAAAGATCTTCAGAGACGAGAGGGAGACATCATCACTTACTTGACCACTATGCAGCTGTATGCTGCGGAGAATTCAGACAGGATCGAATGGTGCAAGAAGCGCAAAATCAACATTCGCAACATGAAGCAGGCGTTGAATATTCGTCGACAGCTTCGAGGAATGTGCTTAAAGGAGAAGCTCCTGTCAGAGATGCCACCACCTGATCCTCAGCCATTCACTCCCTTGTCGCCTGATAAGGCAGAGGCAGTGATCAAGTGCTTTCTACGGGGCTTCGCGATGAGAACGGCCATGTTGGCACCTGATGGAAGCTTCGTGACGGTCAATGGTAAGCATGTAGTTGCCATTCACCCGTCCAGCGTGATGCACGGGCAAAAGAAAGAGGCCATCATGTTCCTCGAGCATGTGTATACGAATAAGAATTACGCGAAGAAAGTCAGTGCGATCCAGGCAACATGGATTGCTGAAGCATTGGGCAGATAAGATTTGCGATTTAGAGAAGATACCCTTGAAGATTTTGGATAGACATCACACACCGGCATATTAGCGTATAGATAGATGGGTATATATATACAGCTGCTATTAAAACACAGTCTAATGCTACAATCTTTCAAATTTTACGCAAGCCAGCAATAGGGCATACTATTCTGTTTCCTCTCCGGTGCGATGCTTCTGTATGGCCTGCATCAACTCATACAACTGCTGGATTTGCTCATCTAGAAGATGGCACATGTATGAGCCTCCACATTCTACCAAGATTCGTTGGGCAGAAAGACTTACCACTCAATTTTTGGAGTTTGCCCTGGTCAATTTTCTCACCAACCCAGGACTCGCCCTCAACCTGCTGGGCATATATCTGCCACTCTGAGAGAAAGCCAATCTAACAGGTTGGAAGTTCAAGATCAGTGAACCATTCATTATGAGAAAAAGGGCAATCTTCTTGAGAGCAAAGAAAGAGTATAGATCACTCATCATCCCTTCATTAATCCATCTCTTAAGAAAAAGGAAAACATACCAGATGTGCGGGATTGTCCACATTACGATGAGCTCTAAATTCGGCCTTGATATACTGGTCGCCGAGGAGCCTCATCTCTGCCGGGAGGTACTTTCGGTGAGCGCGCAGAAGCCGTCGGTAAAGAGGAATGGGCGGCAGCAGGGCCATGGGTTTTGGCCGCAGGCCATTCTGCACGGCCGAAGCAGACGCCAGTTTTGCGATTGTTTGGCGCATAGCTGCGAGAAGGTTGCAGTTTATACGGCGGGTTCTTATTGAGCAATAATTTAGACAATGGTGTGCGACATATAATCCTTTGATATGCAAAAAAAATTAAAATTGACAAGATTGCTGGATCAGAAATTTGATAGCCTCGGCTACTGTTGCAAGGCAGGGGAATAAGAGTCGTTATACCTCCATGCTGATGACCACTGGGTGATTGCATCTATGAAATCGCCCGCGGCCAATGATTTCTAAGGCTAATGGAATTGGATCCGCAACGCCGAGCCAGTTTTTTTTTTCGCAGACGCTGCAAAGAAAGCTCACATCAGTAGCCCCACCAAACAACACTCGTCGAATCTTTTGAAATATTTCCAACAATCTCAATTTTTCTTTATTTTTATCTCCTCACTCATTACATGAAAACCACCTTTGCTAAGTTCTTATAAATTTACAAGAAACTTATAAAACTGTTACTTGATCCATTGAATCTAAGAGTATATATATATATATTCCACACTCACAATGTCCTTCTCATTTGGCTTTTCCGGAGACGATATAGACAACGACAACATCCCCGAGTCTCAGACGTCAGCCCCTCCCACAGCTCAACCCCCAGCCTCAGCCTCTTACAGCGCTTTTCCCGTCGCAGGCAAGCCACAGCTGCCAGCAACCCTCCACAGCCTCTCAGACTTCCTCTCCCAGCTGCCCTCCAAAATCGCCTATGATCTCCTCCACATCGAGGCCACCGATGCTGGGGCCAGTGAGAACCAGCTGCGGCTGCCCCGTCGCGAGCTGTGGGACGTGCGAGTGCAGCTCATGGCCGAGGATGACGAAGTGGCCAATGGGGAGGATCGCGTCGACGATGGCGGGCTCGGGAAACACGATGTCAAGACGGGCATTTACGAAGGCGGCTTCAAGAGCTGGGAGAGCAGCATCGATCTGGTCAAAGTGCTTGCCGCGCAGGATGAGCTGACTGCCGCTCAAGAGGCCTCGTCGCTTCGTGTAATCGAGGTAAGCAAATATGAAAAGAGAAAAAAAAGAGAAGAGAGACGGCCCAATCATCTGATTCCCTGGCCTTTCTTGTTTCACTTACAACACTCAACTAACTCATGTACTATTTGATAGCTCGGCTGTGGAACTGCCCTCCCTTCTCTGGCAATGTTCACCTGGGTCATGAGAAGAATCTCGCGCAACCAATGGCATCAAAAGCCCCTCTCCTTCACATTGGCCGACTACAACCCATCTGTCCTCCGCCTCGTCACGCTGCCCAACTTCCTCCTCGCCTGGGCCCTTGAGAACACCCACAATCCGGTGCTTCAGGACGCATTCAGCATCGAGGGCGAGCTAGAGCTATCGCCCGAAATCATCCAAGCGTTCGAGCAGTTTCTGTCTTCCAGCGGCATTCACTTTTCATTCATTTCTGGAGCGTGGTCACCGGAATTCATTCGCTGTTTATACGATTTACCAGCGTTCTCATCAAATCTTCCGGCACCAACCACGCTCATGGTAGGGGCCGAGACAATCTACTCTCCATTCGCACTGCAATCATTCACACAGCTCGTCTTTTCCATCTTGGAACATGAAAAGGCATCCAATGCACGAGCGGCTGCATATGTAGCTGCAAAAAAGCTATATTTCGGAGTCGGTGGCTCATTGGACGACTTTGTCGAGGCGGCCCGATCAAAGGGTGCTGTGGTTACAGAATTGAGAGAGGAGAGCGAGGGAGTACGACGTGGTGTAGTTCACTGTATCTTGCAGGAACAAGGCAATCAGTAAGGCATGAATACATCTACTCCCAACATCATGTTAATGCAAGAGGCACATCTACTGCAGTGGAAACTCTCAAGTCGCAATTCGCTGGCTATAACTACTCAAAATCAAGGCAACATTTCGGCCAGAGATTATTGATTACAGTTTTGAATATTTACACAAAACAAACTTGTTTCTACTTCCCCTTGCGCAACTTCTCGGTACACTCGGGACAATACCAAGTGCCATTCGGTTCGCTCTTAAGTCCAACACATGACCAATGAAACCACTCATATGGACAATTGTCGTTGTCGCAAGCCACCATATCTCCATAGCTCACATTATAACACAGGCAATACTGTTTGTCATCACCGCCATCCTCGTCGTCGTCGCCATCTCCTGGCGCTTCATTGCCATTTTTGCCATCCCTACCCAAGGTGGTCCTCGGTCTTGGCTCGATGCTGTCATCTTCTTCGCCACTACCGCTTCCAGCGTCTGACAAGTCACTATCAGCCGTTGAGGCTGGTGAATTTCTGTTCGACGCCTTCTTCACTCGTGACAGCGACGACCTATTAGGTGGCTTCTTACGCCCGCTTATTGTCGGTGTTCCTCTGCGGCCAGCCATTCCAACTGCCGCTTTAACCGATCCTGCCCTCGGCCCAGCACTACCTGCTCGAACAGTGCCTCCAGCTCCCAAGTTTGTCCCAGCCCCATTCTTAGGCGTGCCGGGCCCCAGGGATGAATGCCTCGCCAGACCACTGGATGTTGTGGGCAAGTTCCCAGGTCCTGTGATAGACCGTGGCCCTCTCTTCGTTGCGGGACCAGCTGAGCTCTCTCGCTGCCTGTTCAATATTATGCTTGCGGCAGGCGTGGCCGGTGCGGAGGACGCGTGCTGCTGGTACTGTGCAACGTGTTGCTGGGCCTGGGGGTGCCTTATCTGGGGCTGGTTGGGCAGTCGCACCATAGCTGGGTTGGCAGGGCCCGAAGGGGGGTTGCGAGGCGAAGCCAGAGGACCGGCTGAATTGATATTGTTGGATAAGTTCAGCGTGCGAGCTGAAGGGGCGCTGTGATTAGTGGCACTGGGGCGAAGAAGTGAAGGAACCTCATCAGGGTCTGTGAATCCAGGCTCGGCACGATCATAAAGCAGCTTGATCTGAATATCCAAACTACGCAGGTGCTTGTCCATGACGAGCTGCAATCTTTGCATAAGATTGATCTTGTCTTGTGCAAACTGATCTGCCCGGTTGTAGTTTTCGCGGATCTGGGCTCGCAGCATATCTTCTTTAGGGTTAGGCTCATGACTCCCATTCGTCTTTATCCACTTTTGGATCTTTCCATCGCGGTCTTCGATCATGCGGATGCAGTCATTGTATTGACGGTCCTTGTCTGAAATCTCTTCTTGAATGAAACGAATCTCTTCGGGGAGGTTCTGGACCCGGTTGATCCAGTCATCGAGGATCAAGCCCGGGTCGAGAGGCTCGGCCTGCGGCATCCTCTTGACAAAATCGATGGACAGATCGTCTCTAGGCATGATGGTTAATGACTTGGCAACGCCGAGCCCATGGGTTTTGGATGATAAACAGGTGAAGAATAGACGGCAGCGGCCAGAGATGAGATGGCCGGGCTAGCAAATGAGCTGAGGTTGATGCAATTTGATGAAATGAAAGGCTCTTGAATGAGACAGTGTAACGTTGTGAAAAGACGGGACGAGCACCGGCACAGCCGTGAAGAAATAGTAGTAGATGAGACTTGGAAAAATACAGGCTGATGCTAATACTAGGCCATGTGCTTTGAAGATGCCGTGATTGCACTCTCGTCTATTCCGTCATCACCGTATAAAATGATGGTTCAAAGAAAAAGAGAATAGAGGAAGTGAAGAGGCATAGCCCGTCTACTGAGAGTAGGGGACACGAAGTGGACACAGCAGATAGATGTATGGATAATCAGGCGTGCATGGCAGACAATAGCTCTGTGGCAGGGGAAAAAAAAAAATGTCGCCAGCTAATAGCCACCTCCCCCCGCAAGGAGACGCCTCTAACGAATGACAAACGAGTGAAGTGACTCCTCCAACGATGTGGATGGACCCTCTCCAAGAGCAGAGAGTGGTTGTCAAGAGCAACGCAAGGCAAGGCAAGGCAAACGCAAACACGGGCGCAGAGCGACTCGATCAATGCTCACCTCGATGCCGCTTCACACTGCGGCGCCTGTCTTGCTTTGGGTCGGCTGAGGGAAGATGGAGGAACTGAGCTGGGCGCGGCGAGTTGCGCGGGCAGCGATTAAGTTGGTCTGGTTGGGCTGCCAATTCGGAGGAGATGCAGAATTAGTGATGGGGCAAGTTTGGAGGTTTATGCAGGCTAGGAGATGCAAGTACCTGTACGTCAAAATCGGGTGGTGGTTGCAGGGGGCTTCCAGCATGTTCCGAGGCTTAGCCACCCGGAAATGTTCCGCAAAGCTTGTTCTGAAATTCGCAGCTAGCGCTCCCAGCTTTAGCTGCTCGCCGTTGCTAAAAGCCATGGAGATCATTAACGAAATAGAAAGAAAAATCAACAAAGAGCTTGATAGAAAGGGGAAGAAGATAGTAAGTACTGCAGATAGCAATTACTAATCTCTAGGCTATAGGTACCTGGGCACTGATTTGTGTAACAGCTTTACTCGTGCTGCTATACCTCCGTCTTTATAAAAGCTTAAGAGCAAGCGCAACCCTCACGTGACACTCCTGGACGAAGCCGAGTCGTCTTGCAATCTGGAACAGACTCTAGCGTACCTAGCCAATCCCAGCCCACTTTCCAACTGCTACGGTAATAACTGCATCTACATCTACCACTCATAATGTTATGAGAATCTCTCTCTTTTCTCCTCTTCTCTTCGCTCCGCTTTGGAATAGCTTCAACAATTATTCAGCCATATACCCATTCGCGTATCTATTCACAGCTGAATGAGAAACAGCGCTTCTCACTTGCACCCTGTTCAGGTCTTTGGCATTACTCTGCATCTGCAGCTCCAATCCTCGCACTCTTCCCAGCGTTACGTTCTCACCCGCCGAGAGGTGAGCGTCACGACGCTGCGCCGACAAAGTGATTTTCTTGAATAATCAATCATCTATTGCCATTTAAACTCTCTACCTCCCTAATTTTCAGCAGACTCAGCACCTTTACCCACCATGGATACCTACAGATTCCGCGTTCCTAAGCCAAACTATCTCCCACATAAACTGGACATCGACCCTGATCATGACATAGTTCAGGAATACGTTCAACCTCTTGGCTTAGCTGGTGAAGCGGAAAATGCAAAATACTATCAACAGTGCAAACGCATGGCCGAAGAATCGGGCATCACGCGCCCCAAAGGCCATAATGTCTCCTTCCATTGCAACCCGGATATGGAGCAGCACCACTTTGGCATGACACATCCGATGAAGCCCTGGCGTCTGACACTCTCCAAGAGCCTTATTTATTCATACGGCATGTCTTTTGCAATGGACAACTTCGTAACCCGGGCTGCTACATATGAAGAGCTGGCTTCGTTCCACTCTACCGACTATCTCGATTTTCTGGGCACTGTTCTCCCTGAGCCGGTTCCACGGGATCTTGAGAGCCAGAATCCAGATCTGAAGTTTAACCTGGGTGGTTCAGACTGTCCATTATTTGACGGCCTCTATGATTACTGCTCCATGTCTGCCGGGAGCGCGCTTGATGCTGCAAGGAAAATTTGCTCCAAGCAGTCCGACATCGCTATTGCGTGGGGAGGCGGCCTACATCACGCGAAGAAGGCCGAGGCCTCTGGGTTTTGCTACATCAATGATATTGTCATTGCCATCCTGGAGTTGTTACGGTTCTATCCACGCGTTTTATATATTGATATCGACGTGCATCACGGCGATGGCGTCGAGGAGGCTTTCTTTTCGACCGACAGGGTCATGACCTGCTCATTCCATAAATACGACCCCAACAACTTTTTCCCTGGTACTGGTGCATTAGATGATAATGGCCCTAAGAGCGAGCATAATCCCGGAGCACACCACGCCGTCAATGTTCCGCTCAACGATGGCATCACGGACGAACAATACGACATGCTATTTAACAGCATTATTGGCAGGATAGTTGAGAAATTTCGCCCAGGTGCCATCGCCCTTCAGTGTGGTGCAGACTCCCTGGCAGGGGATCGTCTGGGTCGGTTCAATCTGCAAGTGCAGGGGCATGGAGCGTGTGTTGCATTTTGCAAGAGGATGAACATCCCCATGATTCTCTTTGGTGGAGGCGGCTACACTCCACGGAATGTAGCCCGGGCGTGGACGTACGAGACCAGTATAGCCATCGACTGCCAGGACAAAATCAACCCGATTTTGCCAGAGCATACTCCATGGAGAGAACAGTTTCGCCAAGATACCCTCTTCCCCACGCTGGAACAAATCTTGGGCGAGCCGCGACAGAATCGCAATCCCCAGAAACGTTTGCAGGACATTGTTCAGCATGTTACAGAGCAACTCCGCTTTGTACAAGGAGCGCCAAGTGTGCAGATGCAGGTCATCCCGCCCGATTTAGGCGGCTTTAGAGACGACGTGGAAGCCAGGTTGAAAGAGGAACAGGACGAGAGGAATGATCAGCTACGAAAGGAAAGGGAGTCTGGAGCGGGAACCGCCATGGAATTTTAATTTATAAACGACTCGTTATATCTTCACCCCGAGACCAACTGCTGCGTGAGCAGATTCTTTATAATTGGAAACAATAAACCCGTAGACAGCAAAGAGCAAGAAAAAAAGCAACATTAAATGAGATCCAAGTACTGTGCACCGCCAAAGAAGGCGTATGTCTATATATCACACGCGGCATCATGGCGGGCAGGCAGCCAGGGACAGCAGAAGAGAGGCGCAAGTGCACTAGTGGAAGGCCGAATGATCCTTTCAATGGCCCTCCTGGTATCGCGAGTTCGTCCCCCTTCCATCCATACAGGCTTCGAACCAAGTTTTCCGTTCGCACGACAAAGACGGCCCAGATTACCTCCCACCACGTGCTCCGCACAAGTAATATGCACACGAATATCTAATTATAAGTACTGGGGAATATTTCAACATGATTCATCCCGGAGCCGTTGTCTTAAAAGTATCGAACGATAGCGCTACCGCCCTTGGGCATGGAGGTCTATTAAGCTCATGTTAGTCTTCTGCTTTTCTTTCTTTTCGAATTTGGGGGTGCTTACCGTGCAACCATTGCTACCGCCGGTCCACACGCCGTTGATGAAGGAGCACTTGCTGCTCACATCGCCGGTAATTTCAACGTTGAAGTCCAAAATGGCAGTGCTGGTGGGCAGGTTCTGGAAGATGGAAAGCCAAGTGGTGCCATCGGCAGTCTGGCCCACACCGAGGTTCATGGGAGCCCAGTTACCAGCACCCGTGTGATCGAGAGGGCTGGTCCAGACGCAAGAGTCGGCGACTGAGTAACCCTTCTTGTTGATGTAGTACTGGGCAGAGGTCTGCTTGTTGTCCCAGACATAGTAGTCGGACTCGATGGGGTTGGTGATGGGGATGGATTCGCCAGCGGAGGCACAGGCGGGAATGACCATGCTCTCGATACCAGGGTAGTCGGTACGGCAAGTGCAAACGGAATCATCGAGATCGTTCTTGACGGTCACACCACCGGCACCCTGCTCGCAAAGCGTGGGGTGCGAGGGGCGCGTAAGCTCGAGCTTATTATCGGCATTGCAGAAGAGGCCACCAATGGACTCCAAGGTAGAGCCCTGAGCGCTGGGCCACTGAGTCTTCTGGTAACCAGGGGGGCAGGCATAAGAGCACATAGCACCCGGCGTGCAGCCCTGGCCAGAAACAGCAGTGATAATCTCGTTGATGACTACGGAAGCCGCAGTGTAATCAGGCACATACTGGATACCAGACCAGCCTTTCGTGCCCAGGTACTCCAGAGCCACCGCGCCATAGTCAGACGGGAAGTTACGGCAAGAGATCTGTCCGCTGGGGAAGTTGGCGGACAATCCGGTACCGCCAGAGGGCTGCTGGGCAGGGGCCGAGGACTTGGGAGGAGCCGTCTTGCTGGTCGTGGGCTGGGCCGAAGTCGTGGGTGGTGGCGGGGGAGCAGGGGTCGAAGTCGACGCGGGAGCTGACGAGGAAACGGCCTCTTCAATGAACTGGGCCTTCATGTCGCCAGCGGTGCTTGAGGGCGCAGGAGGAGGAGGCGGCGGGGGGACGTAAGTTGGCTGGGTCTCTCCGACGATAACGTATTCGCCCTTGGCCAGACCGTCCTTGGCCGCGGTAGCGTCAACGGGCTTGCCATCGAGCACGTACTGGGTGGCGGTTGGGCCGACGACGACGGTGGTGACAACGCTTGCGTCTCGCTTCTCGACCTTGTTGGCAGCCGCCTTCTTCGCGTGGTGGTGGTGATGGTGGTGAGAAGGGCTGGCGAAAGCGCTAGCGGCCAAAGAGGCAGCCAGAATCGAGTACTTCATCTTTGCGGTTTTATCTCTAATACGCACTGCTGTCGGATCGCAACTGATTAGACCAAATATCCTGATCGATGTCGATATACCTCTGTGCTATACGAACACGGCCGCCAATGCCAGGCGAGGGGGAAGATGGACAGCAACCGCGATTCTCGGACACGTCGAATGTACTAACCTGACGAAAGTAAAACAAGAAGGGATATATATCAAAAAACGAGAGTAATTGGCGTGGTGAACCTGAGTTTAAAAGAGTGTGATAGAGAGCAGACAAAAACTCTCTGTTGGAGGAATAAAGAAAAAGGGCACGACGCAACTGAAGATGATGAACAAGAACGAAGCGTCAAAAGGGAGGGCAGCACAGGTAGAAAAACGGAGCTGGATGCATGGGGGAGGGGAGACCTGGTCAGTCTCCATGGCATTGACCCACGGAGATCAATAGCCCAAGGAGGGGGATGCCAGGGATGTGCGCAAAGCGAGACAAGGGGGTGCCACTCCTGAGAAGGGGGTGGCCTCTGGGAAATTGCTTTTTCAGCGCCGGTCTGGCGCCAAAGCGAATCACTCGTCGCTCGCAATATGCAAGGCACACGAAGTGCTGCTACGAGTCTACGACTACGGCCGTGTTTGTGATTTGAGCGAAAATCCAATTTGCAGAGCGGGGAGAGACAGAGCGCGAGGCGACGAAGAGCTGCGCTCAGCCTGCTCCGTCGAGCTGCTGCTCACCGCATTCCGCACTGCCTGATGCCGGGACGGAGCCTGCTGCCGGCTCCTCGCATCGGCCATGGTCCGCGACTCTGTGCCAGACCAAGGGGCGCCCAACAAGTCTCTTGCTCGTGTGTATATCTATTATTAGTACAAGCACGTACCTACGCGTACTGCACTGTCTATTTACTCCGTACAAAAGGTGGAAAACAGGGTTCATAGCTGTATGCTATATGGTGGGGATGGGCATTGCGCCGCGCTGCGTTGCAGATAGACTGACGAGAATGCCAAAAACAAAAAAAGATGCCATCGCCAGTGACGCTGAAACGGCCGGGCCTGCAAGAGGCCGCTAGCCCAGCTGCAGAGCTAACCAGCGCTGCTAGTCAAGATCGCCGCCGCAGGCCAGGAAATGAGCCAGGATGTTCCAGGTCTTCCAATAGAAGGCACCGGCCGCTGGGTAAAACAATAAAATGACGCCGGTACGAAGCTTTCTGGGCGCCAGGCCCGGCAGCTTGTGCCTGTGCCCCGTAGCTCGGGCAGGGCAGCGGTATTCTGTATATAGAGTTAGTACTACTGCTGAGTGCTTTGACAGTAGAGAGGCGCCTTGATGGTGGCACGAGAAGAGGCACAGAGGTGTCGGACAGCATCTCGCTTGTGCCAATTAATTACTAAATCGCAAGGTTCGGCGCAGGAAAAATTGGGTATAGCACGCAGCCCCCTTCTCAGGAAGCGCCGCCGACGAGTCCCATGCTGAGGCCCATGCGGTGGCTGTTGTTGGTACCTGTGCATGTACCGGCGGAGCGAGTGATTGGCCTGCATATTGCTGCGATGGAAGAATGTATACTAAGATGTATGTGCGGATGAGATGTGAAAATGCGAATGGAGGCGGGGATTAGAAGGAGTGACAGCGTCAAATACAGAGACAGCTTGGATAGAGCAAACCATTGAGGACTTTGACTTTGCTGCCAGAGTGACAGGCAGGATACGCGTGTTTTTGCGCGGTGCTCGTGCCTTGCGTTAGCGGCGCAAGGTGCCTGGGCTAGGCTGGTTTGAGGCACTTTTTCCCCTGAGCTGGGCTCGCTAAAGCACTTGCGGCTACGGAGGACGCCGGCTCCTTAATGCTCCCTGCCTAGGCTCTTTTGAGATTCCAGAAAAAAAGAGGGTTCTCGATGCGTGGGCACGGAATAAAGATGCGTCAACACGAGCAAGAGTGTAGAGGAGCGCCAAGACAGACAGCGAGCAATACCTGCGACTTGGCGTTTTCCATTTTACTTGTACAGATTTTGCTATTTAGGGTTCTATGACATCAAATGACAGTAGCAGCACGGGTAGCCCCGTCGCCATGAGCGGAATTTTTTAGTGCCATGCGTGTCAGATATATCCCCTTTTTTCCGATGGCAGAAAGTAAAAAACACCAAGCTTTGTTTGAGCGGGTTTCTGCTACAGAAATGCATCCTTTTTGGCAGCTGTCAGACCAGTTCGATGGATACCCAATTAGGTAATTACGCGGGAGAGCAAAGAAAGAAGGAAAAGCACCGACCACGCCTTATTTCGCCTTTGTCTGTGGTGTGAAGTGTATATAGTGTTATATAACCTGCCGCCAAGGAAGCCGCAGCATGTTCTGGACCCGACAACTCGCATGTGCCAAGTGAGCATTTATGAGCGTGCCTTGGCTTTATTTCTTGGTAGGGGGCCGTTTGTCTATCTGAAGACGGGCTGAAAGTGGCTTTTTCCCATTGAATTTGACGTGAAGCAAACGAAGCAAATGAGGCAAAGGATGAAACAGCACGTGCTAGGATTGCTAATGAAAAGATGATGAGAGACGGGATATTGCATACAATTAGAGCGTGGGTGTACGACGTAAGTATATTACGTACGCGACAATTGTGCCTGTACAGCATTGAGTGCAAAATGTAGATGGGATTCAGCGTCGCGTGATACGGTGCACCATAGTAGGATTCTTCATCATTCTGCAGACAAGCCGGTTCGGCATCTAGCATGTTCAGCACAGATCTCTCGATTCACCTCTTCAAGCAGCGATTTACCCCTCGTCCATGGAGCAGAGGCCACTGTAGAGTGTGGATCGACCGAGGAGCATGGATCGAGAAGAGAAAAAAAATGCGGCCCGAACACTTATTCTACGGACTTTGCTGGATGCTTGGAGAGCTCCAGAGTTTCAAGAAAGAAAGAACCTGTTTGGGCATGTCCGCAGGGACAGTTGGCAGAGGAGAAGAAAATCAGGGGACCTCTCCACCAACGGTGCAGGGCAGGGATGAATGCCGCATAGCATGGCAGCAACGTTTTGTTTTGTACGGGCATTCCGATTGCGCAGGTTACGAGACGGTGCCAAGAGATAGATGAGCTTCCACAGGCCTGCTTTTTCATGGATACAAGATCAAGCCCATAATACTGACTGACTGTTCTACCAGTATTCTACCCCGTATCGATCATGATAGAAAATGACGGGCCGGGCACATGTAGTAATACTGCCACTTGCAGCAGTATTTTGGCACTTTTCGGTAAGATGACGTCGTCCTGGGGTGGCTGAGCCGAGATTCAGCTGGCAACTTTTGATTGCTCGTGTTGTTGTTATGCGCCTTCTATCCTACATTGGTATAGCCCGATGGGAGGCATCAACAGGGAAAGCCAGAGCGGGTTTTGAGCAGTCTTTGGAAGAGAAAAGAAAACACAAGCAGAATGGGAAAGAGAGAGAGAGAGAGAGAGAGACAAGTTGGTCTGTGAAAGTTAATGAAGAAATTGCTGGGTAGCCTCTCACACGAAAGCCTCCATGTGCGGTTATAAGTGCAAGAACTCTACGTACAAGGCTGGCCACAATTCCTATTATATGATGGAGAGAAATAGGTACTATTCCGTATCTATTTCCCACTCTCTGCAAGAGCCAATCATGCTAGTGAATGGCAGGTGTCATAGAGTAAGTATCATCTCTGGGAACAACCCGTATTCTGCCCTTGCTGGTTTGACAGAGGTGGAGAGCTCTAAAGCCGTGACAGTGGCTGATGCCGAGTTAGTGTGCCGTAGCGCCTCTTTTGGCACCGCCACGCCCTCAACATGAGCTCAGCCGTTGACCGCAAAGCAGAAACTCGGCGAAGAGATGCCGCACTGCTTATTCGGCTCAGGCATGCTTCGTGGTTGCCTGGACGAAAAGACAGCATCGCCGTGCATGTGGTACAGCAGGTATCTGCTTCGCTGTACGCAAGCGTGCGTATATGAGCAATGCTCTTGAGTCAACTCTCCGTTGTATCTATATCCTGAGTCAAGCTCATGGTAAGCTTTCTCCCCATGACAAAGCCATGAGATGAGATCAGAGGGTTGATAACTCATACTGTCTCGTCTTGGCACTACAGCTACTAAAGAGCAACCTCGTATCCCTCCTACCAAGAGGAATCGAGTCTTTCGCTGCTTCATCGCGATCCTACCAGCCTCACAAACAGGGGGGCACCACTTCTCCAGCCACTGACATACAGCATCAAGGGAGACAGAAGCCTCCTCTCTTCTCTGCTAGTCCTCTCTCACTCTTCTCACCTGAACTAACGGGCGCTGGCGTGGGCACCGCCGCCAACGCCCTGCATGCAGATGCTGCTGCAAGACGACAAACGCACCAGTCACGCCCTGCTCTTCATTCTTCAGCAAAGATATGACCTGTGGCGGGCATGCAGGCTAGACTCGGCCAAAGCCCATGGCTGACAAAAATCAGCTTGCAACGCTGCCGGGCTTACCAGCCACTTGCTCCATCCGCCTGTCAGCATGTCGCCACCGAATGAGCTAAGACTTTATCCATAGAGGTGGAACTGGTGCCTCCTCTCTTTGTCTCTCTCATCGTGAAAGAGGCGCAGTGCCATGTGGCAGTTGTGGCAGATAGTTGTTGTAGAGTTGAGGCCTTCAATTCTATGGGGGAACCAAGAGCGGACGTCTAACAGAGTTTAGTAGTTGGCTTTCGACATGTGATCCGCGAGCGATTGCAGCAACTAGCTACTGTTATCTTGAGTTTACAGATAACCTCCTGGGCCTTTTGGCTGTTCCGATTGGAAGCTCGGAGAAGTACAGCGCATTAGAGGGGAGACAGCAGAGATCCTGGTTAACGGAACACGCTGCTCGTTAGATACCTGTACAGACCTGGCCGTTAATAGCGTTGATAGCCTACTTCCCCTTACCCTCGTCTCAAGCCTCCGATACCCTTTACAGAACGGAGCTCTCTCCGTAAGGGATCAGAATACGCAGTGCAAGTCAGGTAGGTAATGACAACATCATCAACATGTAACCGCCTCGCGATACCCAGGAGGTGGCGCCTGTCTTAGCAGCAGCACCATTAACGGTGAGTGATAAGCCTGGACGAGACAAGATCGTCTCCAGTACCCAAGGCTCTGGGCTAGCAGCGCGCAGGGCCGAGGTACTGAGGACTCGCGTGGTTACGGCATCTGCGGATCAAGCTGCGCGCTAGTCTTGCCGTGATTATTTCCTTGTCGGCAGCCCAGTTGGAGATATCCGGCGTGGGAGTGGCTTGGTTTTTGGCTTGGTCTCCGTACGAAGACCTGGAGCGCACTAGGCTTGGCATTTCTGCCGCTCCACTCTGTCAACAACGCTATGATGCGATGATATGTACCTATGCTATCCTCAGCAGGAAAAAAAAAAAAAAAAAAAAAGAGCACAGCACAAATGTAAATAAAGAACCAGCACGCCGTGTACAAAGCTACCTCCTAGGTAACCAGCCACCTGATTACGGCTTATGGGAATAAAAATAGTATCCAAACCAACGTCACTCTACCACAAAACCTCTAAATTGGTAGCAATTGTTAGGTATTTGCGATAAAGAGTGGAAGACAACAGAAGGCGTGACTTTATAATAGCACCAGATCCTCCCATGATTCAAGTTTCGAGGCATGTCATCCCCGACAGGCGCTGCGCTGCCGCAGAAAGACGCGGCGTCCAATCGCAGCTGTGTGGCGCAGGCGACCCACTGTCCGCCTTTTATTGTCCGCCGCTCTGCCTCCCTGGCCCGGCTGCAGCACCGCGTACTGCGCTAAAGCTGGGCTCGGCCGCACTTCGACTTTCTTCCTCCCATCCCCAGCCTGTTTTCCAGCCCCAATACATCACCATCTCCATCACCTTCATCATCAACCACCACCGCTTCCCATCGCCAACGCCTGCCAATTCCGGGACCTCGCAGAGCACCCGCTTGCCCCATGCAATTCATCCGCACAGCCTCGGAATAGTCAACGTCACTGCACGGCAAGGCTGCCGAAACCACGATCCAGAGGAGCAGAAAATTACCCTACTCTAGCTCTCGCCACAATAATTCAGCCACACCTCGAGCAGCCTCGAAATGGTGCCGCTGCTTTAGCCTGCCTCGACCTTTTGCGACTGCATGCCAACCGTCTCCCAGGACTCGCCGTCGCCTTCATCGCCTTCTCCATTGCATCTTCTTATGGCCTCTCACGCTGCTGCCATCGCAACCGGAACCCCACTCCCGTCTGGCCCGACTCCAACCCCTCCCCAAGCTCTCCCTTTGGACGACGTCGCGAGACAGCCCAAGAGGCGGCGCGAATCTGATTCCTCATCGTCGCGAGCCTTTAATTCCAACCAGCTCGATCTTCAATCGCCCCCCTCGAAGTCGGCCAAGCTGCTGCTGGCAACTGGCCAAGTCCCGCCTCCGCTGACTGGCGCCGTGCCTCTGGAAGACGAGCGACGGCATAGAGAAGAAGAGGCAGACGGAGACGGTGAACAAGAGCATCTACACGCGACCGACGAGAGTCCCAGTCAGCGTGACCTAGCTGCTCTCATGTCTGCGGGGACGCAAGCCATGAGCCGCCCTGCAGACGCGCCGCAACTGGCTCCCACGGCCGCCATGGAGCCATCCTCAAAGGTCGCCACGGCTGCCTTGTCCATATCACAAAACGGCGGCGGCGATCGTATCGAAGAACGAGGCGAGATGACTCCACAGAGCCCGTCAAGCATTGCTGGCGCGCAGGTAACCGAAAGTCCAACGGCGATGGATGTCGATGCGAAAGGCGAATCTCTCGTCTCTCAACAGGTTGCCGTACAAGACGAACGGCCACAGCCTGGATCGCTGTCTTATCCCGGTTCTCTACAAACAAGTGGTAGCATTCCGGATTCGCCGATCCGGGGCATGAGCTTTCCAATGCCTGCCCAAAGCCAGGGCTCTCCTCCATCCTCAGCGAGCAAAAAGCACAAGTGCCCATACTGCAACACCGAGTTTACTCGGCATCATAACCTCAAGAGCCATCTCCTGACACACAGCCAAGAAAAGCCCTACGTGTGTACAGACTGCCAGATGCGATTCCGCCGTCTTCATGATTTAAAACGCCATGGCAAGCTTCACACAGGTGAAAAGCCCCACGTGTGCCCTAAATGCGATCGCAAATTTGCTCGAGGTGATGCCTTGGCCCGGCACAGCAAAGGGTTAGGCGGGTGCGCCGGCAGGCGGTCCAGCATGGGTAGCTTCGCCGACGGAGATGAGTTGGACGGTGCCATGGAAGGAGACGACGCTGCCGTAATGACGGGCATTGCCTACGATAATCCCGATGAGGAGGAGCTGAGGCGGCAGAGCTTGCCCAGCCTCAGTGCACAACATATCCCAGGACCAACAGAACAGTACGGAAGTCACTCCCGGACATACCCTCCAGCCGGGGCGAGGTCTACGACAGCTGCTGCCGGCCTATACCCCCCGGGCGTCGGCCAGAATCCAGCTGCGGGGACTAGCAGTACAAGTGTCTCTAACAGCATTGGAGGCAGCCACACGCCAAATACTAGCATTTCCTCCTCCGTTGCGGTTAGCGGTGCAAATGCAGGTCTTTACCCACAAGCTGTTGTGCCGGACGGTGGAAAGCAATTGAATCCGGATGGAGTGCCAACTCACGATGCCTCCGGTATCGTAAGACAGCGATCACCCAGTCTATCCCATCAATTACAGCAGCAGCAGCAACAACAACAATTGGGGAGACGACAGTCAGAAATGCAGTCTCCTCACAGCGGACAGAATAGGCCAAAGCTTCCTGGGTTGACTCATCCAGGATATGCCGCGGCAACTTCGCCAGGCTTCTCTCACGGCGGCCGTCCGCCAACCGCAACGGCGTCGACCGGCGACAGTGGCAACATGTTTGCGCAGAGCGACCCAAGCGTGTGGGCCTACATCCAGACTTTGGAAGAAAAAGTCAAGTCACTGTCAGACAAGGTATTGTCGCTCGATCACGAGATGACTACGCTGAAAAGCAAGCTCGAAAATCGTGAAGGAGTTCCCGCTGGCTGAGAAAAAGCCAGCATGATATGATATGACCCGCCTCATCATACAGCGCCACGGTGTTCTAAGAGGGTGGGGAGCATGGCTAAACAATCTACATTTAGAATGCATTCGCCTGTTGGGTTTCAATTTTTCTACTATTTTATATTGTTGGCAACTCATGTTGGTCTTCCGGACTGGCACAGAATCCTACAAAGGGGAATGGAAATGGCGTTCAGGTTTTTGGGAATCTGGGTGGATGGTGGAAACCTCCATGCAAAAAAGATGGTGACTGGTTATTTATGATTTGGTTTATGTTTTCTCTTCCCCTATTGTTCCATGTTGTAGTAGTATACAGAATTTGTGTGATTATCAGACGTGCGATCTTGCTGTGCGGCATTCGGAAAGGCTTTCTCTCGTTTTTTTCTTCTTTTCTATTTTAGAGTGCGATAGGAATGGAATGATGATTTACTCTTATGAAGTCTTGAGTTCTAGATCTTTATTGGTATTAAGCTAGAGGAATCCTGCATCTATAGACTGTATGATGCCGAATCCAGTGCAGTACTTAATCCAGACCTCTGTGACCCAGCTGTTCACAAGCAGATGGGACAACTGGCTCCTGTAAGACTGCCGAACTGAACCGAGGCTGGTGCTGACTTTCTCAGCTCCTTGTGAGGCGCAGGCGTGCTGGTCGGTACGTTCCGCGCTCCATTGTGCCTTTTGCTCCTGGGCAAGCTGTGAGGTTATGCATATATCGGGGGTCCTTACACAGTACTCCGTATCATGGCTAATTTTTGCACTGTGGCTGGCAGGTTCCCTGCTCTGACGGCCGCCAAATGCTCTCCAGCAGGTACCTGCCGGGCCTCTTAGCGCGGAGTGTCACGTCACTGTCCAGGGGCAGCACCGCCAGCAGCTCGGCGCGCACCGATGAGGTAATGGACGCAGCTTGGAGAGCCTGTTTCAAGGTGCCTGGTGTGTGGCGCCGCGCCAGAGAGAGAGAGGCTGCTATCGCAACTTGCTCTGTGCAGCTGAGCACCTGCAATCTGCAATCTATGCAGAATCAACCACCACAGACGACCATCTACACGCGAGCGACTTTGCATTTTCACATCTCCTTCCGGATCCCTCAACGCCGCTACGCACCGCTGCTCGACCGCATCGGCCGGAAGACGAACCACAAACACAAGCTACCTGCTACCTACCTACGACAAGCATCCCAAGCTCTTTATGGTGGAGGCCTACTAGCGGCATAGTCCACGAGGCCGCTTGACAACATCTCAACCATGGCCACGGCTGAGAAAGCGATGCGGAATGGCGACGGCCGTTCGACACACCTCAACGGCGCCGTCACGGTGAACGGAGACCACGGCCATGACGCCGATCGGCCATATCCTGCCTTGCCGGACAATGGACACACCCAAGGCCACGAGTCTGGCGCTTGGAAGGCTGCAGGCATTCGCTTTGCGCCGCTGCGCATGCCCTTCCCTCGCCGTCTACAGACCGCAGCCGTCTTCTTCCACTGCATGACTCTTGTTACCCTGATCTCGCTGTTCTGGTTCACCTGCGCCAACGTTCTGACGTGGCCCATCTTGGTGCCGTATCTGGTGCATCTGACCATGTCCTCCGCGGCGACAAATGGCAAGCTCAGCTATCGATCTGAGTACCTTCGATCTTTGCCCCTCTGGAGATTCTTTGCTGCGTATTTTCCCATGAGGCTGCACAAGACGTACGACCTTCCGCCGGATCGGAGGTACATTTTTGGCTATCATCCACATGGCATCATCTCCCACGGCGCCTGGACCGCTTTTAGCACAAATGCCCTGGGCTTCTCAGCAAAGTTCCCCGGCATCACAAATACTCTGTTGACGCTCGAGTCAAATTTCCGAATACCCTTTTACCGCGACTGGATCTTGGCAATGGGCATGGCTTCGGTGTCCAAGGAGTCCATCCGCAATACGCTGACACGAGGCGGGCCCAAGAATGACGGGATAGGCCGTGCTGTCACAATCGTCATCGGCGGAGCTCGTGAATCCTTGACGGCCCAGCCGGGATCTTTGAGGCTCATCCTAAAGGGCAGAAAGGGCTTCGTGAAGATGGCTCTGCGCACGGGATCCGACCTGGTTCCCGTCCTTTCCTTTGGCGAGAACGACTTGTACGACCAGCTGACCGCGGAGACGCACCCCATGGTCCACAAGTTCCAGATGTTCGTGCTGAAAGTGTTCAAGTTTACGCTCCCCGCAATTCATGGCCGGGGCATTCTAAACTACGACGTCGGTCTCATGCCTTACCGTCGGGAAGTCAACATCGTGGTAGGCAAGCCGATTCGCATCGATTCGCCCCCTTGCGAGCAGCCGTCGCAAGAGGACGTGGACCGGTACCACGAGCTGTATGTGGAAGAGATTGAAAAGATTTGGGAGACTTACAAGGACCAGTTTGCCAAAGGCCGAACGTCTGAGCTTGTTATTGATGCTTAAAATTTGACTGGGGCTGTTGAAGATGTTCTCGGCTTCTCTTCGTTTTCTCCTCGTTTCTTTCTTCTTTTCTTTCTTCCTTTCTACTCTTGTGTTTTTGTGTACTTTTTTAGGGATATAACATAGGGATATGAGTTATTATACTCAGGGTAATTCGAAAAGGATGGGCAAAATTATTTTCAAGCAGGGTAGCCATAGTCGCTGGGGTTGTCGATTACTGATGCCAGAGTAAGAGCGCTGCGAGCAAGCATGTTAAGGTTCACTAGATTGTAAAATTGAAGCGCTTTTGACATTGACGTTTTGAAATTTTCATCGCTTCTCATTTAAGTATCATCAATATGATTTATTTTCATATCTTTTAGCAATAGCTCTTATAAACTCTGGTTGCTTCATGCTCTGTAAATAGCTGTTGCGATTGATGTAGCTTTAAGGCGTCACCTGACCTCGCGTCTAAGTCCTGACGCGATTCTCCCTTCCGCCACCGTGAAGACGTTCACGGCAGCTCAACTTTATTTTCTCCAACTCAATTCTACCTTTCCCAGTGATTTTTCTTTTGTTTCTATCACTTCTTCTTCTTCCTCGCGTCCTCTTTCTTGTGCATTCACCTTCAGATTTCATCCCACAATAAACACAGCACACCGTCCGAATGCCCCGCCCTACCAGAGGTATCCAGAAGGCCGCCGTCAAGCGCGAAGAAGACGACTTTGACGAAGTGAAAGCTTCCAAGCCAAGACAGTCTGCCGCCACGACAAAGCGAAAAGCAGATTCCGAGCCCGATGTAGATGTCGATTCCAAGACTCAAGCTTCTAAAGCAGTAAAGAAGCGCAAAGGGAAGGGAAAAGGCGACGAAGAAGCAATGATTTTGGCGGAGAGGACTGCTGTGTCGACATTGGGCAAGGCCATGTACATTGGCGCTCACGTCAGTGCTGCAGGAGGTACCTCGGCTCTTATCAACCTTCTTTAATGCTACGAAAGAAATTTTGAGTACTAATGTTAAATCTATTTCCCAATAGGCGTCCAGAATGCCGTCACAAATGCCGTCCAAATCGGTGCCAACTCTTTCGCTCTCTTCCTCAAGTCTCAGCGCAAATGGAGCAACCCACCCATCACAGCAGAAGCAAAGAACGGCTTCATTAGCCAATGCAAAGAGCACCACTATCACACCAACGAACACGCTCTCCCCCACGGCTCCTATCTTGTCAACCTCGCGCAGGCGGACAAAGATAAGGCTCAGCAGGCATACGACAGCTTTGTCGATGACCTCGACAGATGTGAGCAGCTGGGCATCAAGCTCTACAACTTCCATCCCGGATCTACCGGGGGCGATACAAAGGCCGCCGCGATCAAGCGCATAGCTACACAGCTAAACAAGGCCCACAAGGCTACAAAGACCGTCATCACCGTTTTGGAGAACATGGCGGGCAGTGGCAATGTTGTGGGATCGACATGGGAGGATCTCAGAGATATCATCGCTCTGGTCGAGGACAAGTCTCGTGTAGGAGTATGCATCGATACTTGCCATGCTTTCGCAGCTGGCTACGATCTGCGGACGCCCGAGACTTTCAAAAAGACTGTCGACTCGTTCAATGAAGTTGTTGGCGCAAATTATTTGAAGGCTTTCCACTGTGAGTTGCTGCTTGATTTTCTTTTCTTTATCCTTGCTTTCTTGCAGAGGAACTAATTATTTGACATCTAGTAAATGACAGCAAGGCACCCTTCAATTCTAACAGAGACCTCCATGCCAATATTGGAACTGGCTTTCTGGGCCTCCGAGCCTTCCACAGCCTCATGAACCACGAAGAGTTTCAGGACAAGCCCATGGTTCTGGAGACGCCGATTGACAAAAAAGGCGCAGATGGCAAATCAGTAGAGGACAAGCAAATTTGGGCCGACGAGATCAAACTTCTAGAGAGCCTCATTGGAATGGACCCAGAGACAGAAGACTTCCGAAAACTAGAAAAGGAGCTGCAAGCTAAGGGCAGTGACGAGAGGAAGAAGATTCAAGATCAGGTGGATAAGAAATCCAAGAGCGCCCCAAAGAAGGGTAAGGCTACGCCCAAGAAGAAGAAAGAGGCGACAAGTGACGAGGAGAGCGATTAGAGGGAGTAAAATCCAAAAGCTTACTGTTAAAATAAGTTGTGTTGACTATGTTTGATTAGGAGGCGATTGTCATAGATGTTTGAAGGCGACCCTCATATGTATATAACGTTGGAAATGATGATAATATGCTGCACACGCTATACAATCTATGGTCAAAGACAGCTTGACTCTTTGAACAAAAGCGACGCCCGTACCCTTCCCACCTTTGAAAACCGCTGCAAGTCTATATACATCTTGGCCTAAGCAAACTTATACTGGTTCAAAGTTGTTACCCCTTTGAGTAGGTACCCAGAAACCCCGCCTCCATCCATGTCTCTTTAGCGCACACACACCTTTTGACAAGCGCATATTGTAACAACAACAGCAGCATTTCCAAGACAAGCGCAAAAAAGATTGAAACTCTACGTAAAAAAATTCAAAAAAACAAAAACATACAACAGCCGGTGTTCGCTGATGGTCACCCACTCAACTACTAATCTGCCGGTTAGTGGCTTATCTATGGGGGAGCAGACGGGACCCCGAGTTCTCCACTACCTATGGTCGTATGTGCTTGTAATCCCGATGCGTTGACTTATAATAGGATGCTAATAGTGGCAAGACTTGTATAATGCTATTGGATAGCAGCGAGTGATTGCATTCATCTCCGTCTTTTCATAATTGCTGCCAATAACTAGCTCTTTTTATATATACTTCTTTTAACAGCAGCCGCTATAATACTAACCCTATTCTACTTGCGGCCAGCCACCAACTCCCCCAGCTATTATGCCTACCATAACCACAGACGGCGCGCAGACACCATCTCTGCTATCTCTTTGCAATAGCGGTGTCCTTTCATCAGTAATGTTTCCTCTCTGCAGACGTTCTGCAGAGCCTAACCCCTGTAATAGATCCCGGAGTGTCATTAATATCTGTCGCACCCCAGAACTTTGAGGTTTTGATATGGCACCAAGTTCGTAACGAATACGGTCGACAGTTGATAGCCATGTAACGTAGCTCGACAAGTTAGACGGAATTTCACTGGAACATTGCTGTAGTGTCCCTTGACAAAGCACACCTTTAGCCGCACTATCCGGAATGAAGCGTATCAGAACGGCAACTGGTATACAATATACTCCCAAGATAATAGACATTATCCACTCTGTGGGAGAAAGTGGTGTTGTTAAAAGAACGTCCCCGCCAGTCGTTACAATAAGAATTTGCCCCGTAATAATGATAATATTTATGGCAATGAAATAGAAGTTTTTGTGAAGATTTTCGAAGATGTTTAATTTATTGTCAAGGCGACGATTGCTGAAATCGTTAGATTTATTTTCGCAGGATGCAGTGGGTGCTCACTTACTTGTATAGATTAAACAACTGCATCCAGACAAATGTATTAAATATAAAAGTCCTTCGAGCTGCCTCTTCTTTTGGGTACGTGGACCCTAGAAGTTTGGACCCCTTGAAATGAAGGGTTAAGATAATAACAAGCTGGTATACTGCTTGACCAATAATCATTTTCCATCCTGTGATCGATATCAACGGCATGTTATTAGTATCCGGTGCCCTTTGCAGAACGGAAGGGTTTGCAGGGTCCGTAGCAAGAGCCAGTGCAGCCAAAGTGTCCATGATTAGATTTACCCAGAGCAGTTGGGCTGCGGATAAGATGGACTCCCCGGTATCACTGGTGACGGCTGATACGAAGGTGAGTGTAACAGCAGTTATATTGACCGTCAGCTGGAACTTCACAGTTGTTAGCGGACTGCTTTTCCTGGTTTAAAAGGGGTTACCCACGTGAAGGAACTTCTTGATCGCATCGTTTATACTTCTCCCCCACTTGATCGCTCTTACGATGGAAGAAAAGTTATCATCCAACAGAACAATGGATGAAGCTTCTCTAGCCACATCAGTACCGGAGACACCCATAGAGAAGCCTACGTCGGCTGTCCTCAGCGCCGGGCCATCATTGGTGCCGTCTCCGGTCACAGCAACCGTTTCTCCAAGCTCTTTGAAGCACTTAACGAGCAGCTTCTTGTCTTCTGGACTTGATCGGGCCAGTACCTGCAATCGAGGAAGTATTTCATGCATCTCTGACGCGGACAGCTTCCTAAATTCAGGTCCTTCGATAGCGACGCCAGAGCTGGTCAGTATGCCGCATTCTTTGGCGATTGCTGTAGCTGTCTGAATATTATCTCCTGTTACCATTCTGACTGATACGCCAGCTCGGGCACATTCAGCTATCGCCTTGCGAACTCCGGGCCTGAGTGGATCCTGCATCGCTAGAATTCCAAGAAAGGTCACATTGCCAAGGGCGTGTTGCAGTACATCATCCACCATAGAGGCTTCTTCGGGCGGCCAGGATGCAACATCCTTGTAGGCGAATCCGATAGTCCGCAGTGATAGCTCACCATAGCTATGAAGGACTTGAATTAGCGACTGATAGTGATTTTGCGTGAGCGGCGTATCTTCAGCCAGCGGCATGGTTGCGTCGGACAAGACTCGGGTGCAACTGCGAAGAATAATTTCAGGTGCGCCCTTTATATATATCCGGTACGTCCCATCGTGTATTCTTGTCACTGTAGCCATGTATTTTCTTGCTGAATCGAATGGATAAATCTGCACTATTTGGGAATTGGCCCGTTCCTCTTGAAGCGGTCGCATACCTAGCCACGTTCTGCTGAAATCAAGTAGAGCAATTTCTGTGCTTGGACCCATGAAGGTAGATAGTCCTTCCACTTGTCCTTCCAAGGCAGTCGAGTTGACGGCAATTGATTGCACCAAGATATCCCGTATCTGGGGTTCAATCGATAATCGGAAGCTTGCCATTGATACAGCAACTCGCCTCGAATCGTCAGCTTCATGTCGACTTCCTGGGGCCGCGTTGGCCTCGATGTCCTTGAAGGTTCCATTTAAGCCAATACACCCAGCCGTAACCGTCATTTTGTTCATCGTCAGCGTTCCGGTCTTGTCGGAGCACACGACCGTCGCGCTACCCATCGTCTCACAAGCCGAGAGAACTCTCACAAGATTGTTATCCTTCAGCATTCTCGTCACACCAATTGCAAGGGCAAGAGTTACGGCTAATGGCAGCCCTTCTGGCACTGCAACAACGACGATGCTGATTGAAACCATGAAAATGCGGAGAAATATCTGGATAAGCTCGACAGTGGAAGTACCAGATCCTGAAAGACGAACTGAAAGCTTGATCACGAGGACTCCGAATAGTAGAATGGAAACGGCCATACCGGCCATGGCAATCTGATCAGCTATCTTGCTAAGCTTCTTTTGCAGCGGTGTCGTTTCTGTTCTCTCCGTGATATCCATCTTTATTCGGCCATACATGCTGTTAATTCCAACGCCAGTCACAAGATAGGTGCCAGTGCCTTCTAAAATTTTGCTACCGGAGATCATGAAAGGGTCGAGGTTGTTAGCGACTTCGCCGACAGACAGTCTAGAGAGCGCACTGTTTGAAGGAACTTTGGCGACGTGATCCGATTCTCCAGTGATAGAAGACTCGTCGCATAGAACTGAATATCCTGTCACAAGGACGCCATCGGCGGGAATTAAATCGCCGGCTGAAATTTGAAGAACATCTCCTGCTAAAACATCGAATACCGACATCTCTGTAAGCGTGCCAGATCGCATTGCCTTGATGGTCCGGTCTTCTGTCTGTGATGGTCAGATTGACTTCACCAGCTACGTGGCTGAATTCGCTGCCAAGGACTGAATATACCTTGTTGACAAGACGAGCAAATTGCGTCTCCTTCTGATAGTCATTGACGGCCCCTACGATAACCACGATCAGAACAGCAGCCATTATTGTAAGGCTGTCAACCCATTCAATACGCGGCTGTCCCGGTAAATGTGGCTGAAACCAAGTTTGGTACAGTCCGAGGAAAAGTGAGATGGTGGCAACGATACATAAAAGAACCAGAACCTTGTCACTTAGGCCTATCATCATTAGTTCAAGTATACCCTTGGGTTTCTTTACGGGTACCCGGTTGATTCCATAGAGGTCAATTCTGGACTTGAGTGAACCAGGGCTGTTTTCTTCCAGCGATAAATCGACGAATTCAGCTGATTGCCCATCTTCTAAACTTAGGCCTGCGCTCAGGTCTGTCTGCAATCCCTTAGCAAGCCCATTCAGTCCTCCAAGAGCTTCCAACTCAGCGATACTCTTTGAGGAGATGGTTTCTGCCAACGCTTTTGGTGAAAATGGAAAGGGACGGTCAGACATGCTTAGGTCAGACAATCGTCTGGCGCCTGGTTGATGATGATATTCCGGAAACGTGCTGCAGGAAGAGGCGGTGCGGGATGCCATGGCAGAGAAGACAGGTGATATCGGCGAGGCATTTGAACCTTCATGTGCTGTGTCTGCAATTTCTAGATTGGGTATCTCGAGGAATGCTTGATAGTATTCTCTTGGGTGTGACGGAAAAGCTAGAGACGAGTTGTGATCTTGAGGATCCGAAGTTGTCGGGCAAGCATCATGGGTATCTACAGTGTCTGACTGCAATGTCCGGCATCTCGGCGCGATATCTTCCTGTGACGACACGTTAAATAAGCTAAATGCACTGGGCTATTTGCTAGAAGAACTTACGGCTGGATGTACAGTTATCGCTGGGGCCTTATTTCTCTGCGGCATTGTGGTTTGTTGTAAAAGCTCATCATAATGGTGTTGTGAGGGGCCCATTTCAGGCCTCAATCGGTTGTTGTGAAGGTACATGCAATGTGTCAACTGGACATCTAAGGTGTCAAAAGGAGAGTTGTATACTTTGAGGGAGAGCTTCACGAGGGATAATGACAAGATCGTTTCTCTTGCTACACTACTGAGAGTAAAAGCGAAGGCGGTGGCAGTGCCTGTAGCGTCTACAGACGGCGAGATGAAATAATACGAGTCGACGGAGATAGCCAGCGCATGATGAGAGAGATGCCAGGGTTGAGAAAGAGCTGTTCAAGACCTATAAACTCCGTCAACCATATGCGAATGCCAACCAGGCTATTGGTAGATTCACCACTGCCAATAGTTATCCTCTGAGCTGGCTGATATGGAAAGCGCATCACATTCCATAATAATAAGTCGCCTAAATCCCGCCGTGGGAGTTCATGAATGCAGGGAAAAGGACGTGGGCCAGGCCCCAAACCCGCAAATAGTCACGATTTCACCAGAACTGTTTCAATACGGATAGAGCAACAAACAAAGCCTTGCCAAGCTTTGCTAGTGGGCTCGGCAATCCGGCACGACCCAGGAGCTAATTTGTGAGATATTATACATGATGCCCTCCTGATATGTGCGGGCTAAGCTCTTTTCCGCCACAGGGACGTTGCAAAAGTGAGATGATGGCTCAACACCATCCTAAACCCAGCTCTTGACCGACCATGCATGAGGGATATTCAGCGAGTGGGACAGATGGTTCAATCCTAACATACCCGCCAATGTTTGAGTGCGTGCTCTGTCCGATTCGACCTATCAAACCCCTCGAATTACCTTGGATCGTGGTGGCTTAGACTTTCAACGCTCCACATTAGCAGCTCAGAAGACCCATGTTAGTTTCTCCTTACGGAGAAGCTTGATGATCTGTGCTTGTAGACACTTACCAACTGCTGACCATTACCTTTAACATTTGGTCATCAGCAGAGCCTTTCCGAAGCATAGCTATATAGACACGCTCGACTGACAGGTTGATGTAGATATTGAGTGTTAAATCACTACTAGCTTGTGTACCGCTCTAGTATAAACCTAGTTGTCTGGCAAAGGGGGTATGGTACTGCAATTACACTATTTGATATTCTTGCTGTTATCCGTGGTCTGTGAATCTCTCCAACGCATCTGATATATTGGCAGTAGACGGGGCGTTGATGGGGAGTTTGGCAACCCTACTTTTGGCAATGCAGTCAAATTGACACGGCATGATGAATATTTTGCTGATACATATCACATGCTAGAGAAGGATTGTATCGTTTCAGTGGCATCATTGATCGTTTTTAATAACATTAGTCAAGAGTTGTTGCATCCCTTTCTCAAGGGTATCGCTATACTGTATCTGCCTCTTCGTTATGCATTGAAGACGCAAAATTACGACTCCTAGGCATTTCAAGGGGTTAACAAGACCACAATAATAGTTGATGACTATTGAATACTCTTTATTGGCCCTCAGAGTAAGAGAGTGACGGTTCCTGCCAGAAACTACACTTTATAAGGCCTCTTTCTCAACCGCTATTAGCACTGAAAAGGATACTGTGCTTGGCGTCCATGGCAGTTAAGACACAAGTTGGGAAATTATGACATGTTTAGCAAATAGTTGCCCTCTGAGAGAAAGTCATGGGGTGTAATTAACATTGCGTGTACGCGTATGTCTTCACCCCAACTCTTCTCGAGTGACATCCAATATAGCATCATACTCAATAACTTTCCAATAGGTAGATAACATCTCCAATTTCCTGCATAGATTCATGTCGCAAGGTTTCCATTGCTACGCTCTAGACCTTTACAAAGAAGGCTGTGCAAAGCGCTGGGAAGCCGGCCCCTGCCATTGCCCAAAGTTGATCGACCCGAAGCGCTGCATGGTGACAACCTTGAGGGCTGTGCAACTCTAAACTCACTCCAACCAATTGCATCATTCATAGAAGCGCTTTTTGAATCAGGATGTTGAACAATAGGTATTCATCTCTTCGTAAATATGTGATTTGATCAAAAAATAAGCGCCTGCGAGCTCATGGTGAACTACCCTCGATGATGGGCAAAGGCAGCACAAGCCATGTACCACTGCAATGGACTTGACAGGCAATAAGCCAGACATGATAAAGCTAGTATCATCCCTTTGAACCAAAACCAAGATTACAAAACTTTCATATGCATCTATTATAAAATATACCGAAAAGCAAGAAATTTCTCAACGTCCTCTTCAAATTATCAACTTGTATCCACCACCATGGGCGTCGCAAAAGTAGTTATTAAATTCATCGCCATTCCGATTATCATTGTTGTCTTTATCGCCTTTGTCATCATCTTCATTCGCTCCAAGAGGCAACAAAAGAAACTTGCCAAACAAGCCGAAGCCGAGACGCTTCCAGAGTTCAATTATGGGCCTCCACCGAGTATGAGTGGATTACCGGCAAAACCAGATCTTGCTGTAGTTCACCAGAACTATGTCGGAAGCTACGATCGGACATGAAGAATTGATACGAAGAAACACATGTCTTCCTCAATTGGTTATCATGTTCTACACTTGAAGCAGCGCGCAGTAGGACAGAATCGGTTGAAGAAATAGGAAGAGGTTCCCGAGGCAAGACTGTACAAACAAAGCTACAATTACTAGGATATTAAGTTGGGTTAGTTATAGGTTGAACCCACGGAAACAATCTCTACGTATGTACTACATATGTTAGCACCGAGCTGGCCTCGTTTTAATAAAGGTTGATTACCTATATAAGCCCTGTACACGATATCTTATATCATATGTGAAGACTACGAACCTCGGGATCAAAGCATGACTGACGACTAATCGTCAGAAGAGTAATACAAAAGCGACTTATGAGCACGAGTACTTTTGTATAAGAGCGACACGAAGTGACTGTCGCTCACAACCACTCTGGGAGCAAGATCAACAAGATCTAGCCCTTAGAATAGTGTAATACTCCAAAAGAGTAAGTATGTAATAGACAGCTCCGGGCTGTCTTGTGCCTGAAAGTATATTACTTAAAGATTATCAGATTGCTACATTCTATAATTCCATGCAGCTCCCATTCCATGCTTCAAATGCACAACTCTAAGTCTCGGAGCCGCCTTCATGTTCTCCTGCCCTGGTACCAGCCTCCGAAGTATGTTGGTCTCCTAGAGATGATTGATTTGAAGAGCATCGAGCTCCTTCTCCTTGCCCTAGAACTAAACCAGCTAGATCAGGAGGTGGCTGAGTCTTTTTTTTATGTACCTTAAACCAAGTCATAGCGCCAATACATATCAAAAGGAGACCTGTCGTACAAACGGCCATGATCGTTTTGCCTATGTGTGCCGATGCAGATGCATCAATATGCTCGATGGACCAAGGATAGCATGATGACTTGACTATGATGTACACGCCCAGACCCACGAAGAGAAAAGGCACCGCTATGTCAGCGTACCTCTGAACCACATGTAAAATATGCCTCTGCTTCATAATAAGGAACGCGACAAGGCACCACACTCCAAGCAGGATATAATATACCACGACGTATACGGCTATTTCTGCTTTCTCCGCTTGCGAAAATAGCGGTATATACGTTCCAATATTATCCCCTCCGTTCATCAACGTAATAATTGAAACTTTTAAAATACTCTTGGCCCCAAGACTGTCGTCCTCGTCTTCCTCTGTTGGGAGGAGAAGATCAAATAGCTTCCAAATTCCCAGCAGAATGGGAAGTAGACCGAGGAATCCAATAGGTTCAGAGGGAAGTACCAGGGAGACCCCAAACCCTATCATGCTAATAATGATGATGAATGTGAATCCGACATATTGACCAATCGTGATCCTGATTGGCGTGATGGTTTTGCTGAGGGATGCCTCTGCGAAGAATGTTGCTAATACGAACATGTCATCGATATTGGTGATAGCGAAGGAACTGCATGCAGTTCCGATTGATTTTCCAAATTGCATGATGTGAAGAATGGATTCGTCATGTTAATGGAGAAGAGAATGGGTGTTAGGTGAGGATATAGGAGAAGTTGCAGAGTGCCTATGCAAGCTGCGCGATTGTGGCAGTAATACTGGCTCAGCCTCGTCACGTGTAACCCATGGTATAAGAAGCCTGATATATACCCAAGCAGTACATAAACGAGCAACAGTTGATGGCTAAGGGCTGTATCCACCTACGTCTAATCTCTGGGCTGATGGTCTGGTTGAGCCCGTATCTGTAGCTAGGTTGCTTATAACGAAATGTCAGGACAACGGTGAACAGATGGAAGTAATCAAAGATCGTCCAGTTTGCTAGAGGGATGATGGGTCGAGATGGGTTTTTGAGTAGCTGCCGGTGTGAAAGGATTGGAAGTCCAAGCCACGGCTAACCACTCTCTTACAGCTGCTGTCCCTTGGACGGAAGGTTAACCATGCCTCTCTCTTCTCGCAGGGGAGCAAACAACAACTCGGCTCTATTAGTAGACTGCGACGCCTAACAGGTCCCGCAGCAACATAAAGGCACTGGTGAAAATTTTAGTCACTCAACGACCCTAGTAACCAATCATGGGCTCATTATATGAGGAGGTGGCAGTGCTCCCCGTTTGCCAGCAAATGCTCCACCGAGAAGTCATCTCGGAAGCTGCAAAGGCTGCTAGCTGATATAATGGATTGATGTAACAATTCAACCCCTGTTGCATTACTCTATACCTCAGTGCTTGGCACAGATACGCGACGGCTGTTCCCAATTCTTGAGAGTGGCGGTGTCTATCCATGTTATCATTGGGCAGAATCATTCTCCTATAAGCATATTGATGTGGTATTTTTTTTAAAAAAAAAAAAAAAAAAAAAAAGTTTAGTACATTTTAATATATACTCATTCTAATCTTTGAACCTCTGTGATCATAGAATTCAAGCAAGGGCTAGTGAATCACAGCTTGAAAACTACCCTGAATCAACCATTGCACGCCCAGCATCGTCGTTACTAGTAGGCGAGCTTTCTAACAAAGCCCACATGTCCGAACCCCTATTGAGTAACTCTATTGATCGCGATGGTCCTCACGAGCAGGCCGTCATAATGCCGCGCTGTCATGGTTTGCGTGGGTTGATGCCTTCCTTGATCAGTACGAATGCGCTCCTCGTGTTTGTGCCTTTAGGGTTCCTGGCGGCAGGACTATCATGGAACGATGTGGTAATTTCGGTGTTCAATTTCCTTGCTATTATACCACTATCGGCCCTCATCTCTAATGCATCAGACACGATTGGGAATCGGTGGGGGGGCTTGATCGGAGGACTGGTGAATGCCTCGTTTGGAAACACAGTTGAGCTGATCGTGGGTGCCCCAAGTATTCACAATTGTAATGCTGATTTGCTTGAGATATAGATGTTGACTAGAACCAGGTCGGGATAATGGCCCTCAGTCGGGGTGAGATTAGGGTCGTGCAGTCTATTTTGCTGGGAAGCATTCTCTCAGACATTTTGCTTGCAAGTTCAATCTTCCCCATGTATACCAACAATACTAATGAATCCCCCAGGTCCAAGGCATTTGCATCATAGTAGCAGCCGGGGGTACCGGCCTCATCTTCGTCAACTCAGCAGTTATCGACTCACTATCCTCACTGATGCTCATAACTGCAATGACTCTAGTCCTACCCACTGCACTGTACTCAACATTCCCTGCCTCGGCGACCAACATTGACAGCAAAATACTGTCCTTCAGCCGTAGTACCGGTGTTGCAATGCTGCTACTGTACATTGCGTATCTCTACTTTCAGCTAAAGACGCACGCGTCACTCTTTATGAGTGAGGAGGACGACGTTGACCACAGCGATTATTTGAATACATCTGAGACTCCCGCTGCCGAACGGGATCAGGGTTTTGACGGAAACGAGCGTGGGGACGAAGACTTGCCGTCAATACGCGAGGTTGGTATTGCAGTTGTCGTCCTGGTCATATCGGGCTTGCTGATTGGAAGATGCACATATTCCATTATGGAAAGTCTGGACGGCATGGTTGATACATTGGGAATCAGCAAGATCTTCGTGGCCCTCATCCTCATGCCTATAGCTAGCAACGCTCCAGAGCTCACACAAGTTGTAGCTGCATCGCGTAAGAAGAAAATCAACTATGCCATTAGCGTCATCATCGGCAGTATCTTACAGATTTCGCTTTTTGTGCTACCCGTTCTTGTCATCATCGGCTGGATCCTGAATATTGCCATGGACCTCTACTTCAAGGCGTCACAGACATATATTCTACTATTCGCCATCACTGTTGTGAATCAGGTGCTACAAGATAGGCAGTATACGTATCTACACGGTACCATGCTCCTTTCTGTGTAAGTCTACTCAGTACAAATGCAGATTTTTAAGTAACTAATTTGAAAATATCCTAGCTATGTTATCATCTCGGCGGCATATTATATTGATCCCTGACATTGACACCTGGCATACTTCTAAAATACGGCGTCGGCAGCTCTGTTCTACCTAGAGGAAGTCGCTTCGGCCGATTCGGGGCGGACATAGAAGGCAACGGCAATAGAGATATATCTAGTCAAGGATAATCATTAATACCAGTGCGAGCTTTGATGATTTTAGGGACATCTGGGACAAGAATTTCTGGGGAGATGTGGACAAGCCACGGAGTAGTACACTTACGTTCCCATGAGCATACAGCCTTCAAAGTATGTCGTCTTACCATACTGCAGCAGATACGTCATGACGATAATTGCCATCAAGAAGACGACAGTTTCAAAAAGCCCAAAGTCCAGCGTGATGGGTTGCCGCATGAGCCAGCCCAGCAGAATGAGCATTGGTATGATGACCAAAAGCGCGTCCAGTACGTTGGTCATGACTGAACGAATAACAAAGTCAAGTTGACTCATCCGCTGAGCTTCGCTGTTCCTCCCAGACCGAGCATGCTTGACTATTGTCACGGACTTTGCCAGGCTAGCAGCCACCGGCGTGATGACGAAACCAATGAATGACTTGGTGATATTCAGCCTTTGGACAGCGACGTCGATGCTGGTCACCAGCAAACTGGCGCAGATGGCCGCACAGGCGATGCTACCCACGAAGCCAAAGCCCAAGGCCAACGACCTGGTCGAAGCGTGCTGGCTGTCGTCTAACGTCGAGTTTGTGCTGCTTTCTGGATTGAACTGTGGCGCATTGGGATTCTTGGGGAAGAGTTGCTCGTGAGTGCGGAAGCGGAAGCTAAGATAAGTGAGGAAGAGGCAGAGCAGGACTATAGCGGTCATGCGCGAGAGTAGGAGCACGTCCTCAGGAGTGTCATTGACGGCGCCCACGTTCTGACCATCCTGGGACTCCTTATCAACGGTTGTGGTCATGGCGGCTGGAATGGCTAGACAGAAGGAGGAGACCAGAACAAGAGATGACAAGACAGCGGTTTTAGTCTTGCTGAAAGGTTCATTCTGCTTCCCATAGCTTGCGTTCAAGAAACTACCACCCAGGACCTGCAATAACTTTAGGTCAGCGGTATAGCACATATTAGGATGATTAAAGAGAGCTGTGTTTGGTTGGCAATCATACAAAAAGTGAGTATAAAAGCGTGCTGCCTATAACCATCTGTTGGACGAGCGAGATCTCCCCGTGATATAAACCAGTGATACCAAGCTATTAACGAAGTTGTTGTTAGATAATACATATAAGGGGCTAAACTGATGGGGACATCTTCGTACAGTCAATTCTATTGCGTTGCCAAAGACGGCTCTGATAAGTCCTCCCCAGAAGCCCGCATTTCTGGTCAATACCAGCACAGTGAAGATGGATAATGCTGCCAGTGGCACCAGAGCCGCCGTGTTAAGCAAGAAGACAGCCACCGCAGGCAATCCTACCAACCCCGAAATGATGGCGATGGGTACAATGAAGAGCAAGAGCTTAGACGGCCCCTTATGGCTTTCGCGGATCACGCTGGCAAGCTCACGGTACGTTTCGGAGCGTCTTAGCGAGGGGGTGCCTCTCAATTGGTCCAACTCGCCGCTCTGGACACGGCTTGAGGTCGAAGAGGATTGTCTATACCGCGGTTCGCACTGGCTAGTTAGGTCCGAAGAGCCATTGCTGTTGTCTGGAGCCATATATAAAGTTGGAGAGTCTCTTCCTACATTACTTCGGCGGCGTATTATGGGGATGGCTTGTTGGAGATTCATAGATGCGGTAAACAGCCCGGGAACTACCTAGTAGTTTTTTTCTTGGCAGAGAAGTGCCTGAATTGGCTCGTGGTTTATGTGATAATGGCATAGGTAAATACTCTGTACTACCTATGTACCTGCTCCTGGAAAATTCTGTATAAGATGGTATCGGCATACTGCCGAGCACAGCCTCATAGATCAGGGTATTAACGTCCAAAGGGATGGCGGTATGGAGTATATAGTGATACACTTAGCCATGTTTGGATGCTTCGGATGCATTAACATGCACCGCTACTTGATCAGTCTCTTGCAGACATGGACTGTACTGGACCTTTGCAATACTCGAGGTGGTTGACATTGAGGCTGTGCAACAAGGCTTTTGTGGAGCTAAACACCACAAAAGCATAAGCTCACTCCTATGTACGGGACTCCTTGTATTCCAGCCCTGACTCGTTCTATTTTGCAAGGAATAGAATATCAACTTGGACTTTCTTAATCAATTACGATAATGATCCCTCACCCAATTGCTCTGTTGCTCAAGACGCTGCTATGTCCCCCGATGTTTCCCTTGCACGGCCTTCTCCTGACGACCCTGAAGACACCGAGACTACTCTGATGCTCACGGCGAGCCGAAGCCCAGAAATGGAAGTATATCGACCGTTAGATCGCCTCCGAAGCGAAGCTCGACATGCCCTGAGTGCGACGATCCTGTGTAGTCGGACCAATGTCCTCCTCTTCTGCGTGCCTCTAGGCCTCATGGGCTCTGGATGGGGATGGCCTGCCTCTGTTGTGTTTCTGCTCAACTTTCTTGCCATGCTGCCGCTCGCCTCTATCCTAACCTTTGCGACTGAGCAGCTCGCTGCTGTCGTCGGGTCCGTGGCTGGAGGCTTGATCAATGCCACCTTCGGTAATGCGGTAGAGATGATCGTAGGCATTCGCCCTTCAATCCACCATTCCAGTGGGACGTAATAACACTGGCTTATAGGTTGGAATAAGTGCTCTGAAGGAAGGCGAAATCTCCATTGTCCAGTCGAGCATGATAGGAAGCATTCTATCATCCATCCTATTAGTAAAACAGCCGTCAACACCGGTCGCCGTCCTATTCATACCCACTTGCTGACAACGTGGTAGATTCTCGGCACCAGCTTTTCCCTCTCAGGACTGGGAAAGCGAACGGTTAATATCAACATAGACGTGGTCGGCGTCCTGACATCGCTCATGATCATCTCCTGCTTCTCTCTCATCATGCCCTCAACACTCCACATAGCCGATTCGGCATCCGGTAACTCCAGCAATAGCCCAAATGATTATATACTAACCCTATCGCGCATCACATCCCTGGTACTACTTGTATTTTACTTGCTGTACTTGTACTTCCAATCTGTGACACATGCAGAACTTTTCATGGAGGAGGGTGAGGAAGAGCCAGATAATAAGCTTCACGCCGTATCGAGCTGCATTGTGCTTATTATGGCTACACTCGGAGTAGCTCAGTGTTCAGACAGCCTTGTTGACAGCGTTGATGGCCTCGTTGAGGCGCTGGGCGTGAGTCGCAGCTTCGTTGGTCTCATCATCGTGCCCATCGTCGGCAACGCTGGCTGCTTCGTCGGTACTGTGCAATGGTCTCGATCGAATCGCATCAACCTCGCCGTCTCGGTCATCGTGGGGAGCACGCTGCAGATATCGCTTTTTGTTACCCCGTTTCTCGTGGTCGTCGGTTGGATCATCGGTAAAGACATGTCTCTGCAGTTTGACAGTTTTGAAACCGTCGTGCTCACCATGTCAACCCTTGTGGTTAATTATCTAGTGCGGGACGGTGAGACTAATTACTTCGAGGGTCTACTTCTGGTTGCTACGTATGTACCCATTAACCGGTTGCTTTGCCCTAACTGATGAGATTTGTAGATATTGTATTATTGCTGTTGCATTCTTCGTGCGCCCTGACGAGCTCCGAGCATTTAGCTAAAAAGATGCATATTTATAAAGAGATATGTAAACAAAGGTTATGGGGATAGAATTTGAGTGTGTTATTGCATTATTGAAAGGGTTTAATTGTCCGGTTACCAAGTCGGGGCCAGGACCTCTTATATATACAAAACCTCTACGTATACTATTGAACACGAGAGCCTAAGTCAGACCACAGATTTACCAAGTGGCCGCTTCAGCGGCCTTCGTGCGAAGGGAAAAACAACAACACAAACGGCATCACGATTTGATTTTTCCTTGTTAATTTTTCTATTCTAGTCAAGATACATAGCAAGGATCTTCAAATTCAATAGATCCAACTTCGTCAAATGCCTCGGCGCGCTGCGCTTCTTTGTTCTATCTTCTTCTAGGTGTCCATAATCTCCTCGCTCCTGATGAACCAACTATTCCGATTTTCTTCCACGTTCTGTTCCTTCTTTGGCTGAAGGCCATCAACCTGACGCTGTAGATTTCAAATCTTGGCCTCCAACGCCGCTATTGTGATGTTCTGGCGGTCTAGTTGCTTTCCAACCTTCCGCAACAGTAGCCGGGTTCTTGCCGACCGAGAAGAGGGCAAGGTCAGCGATGAGGAATGGTGCGGTTCTTATGCTACCTACAACACGGGCGGACCGTTCCGCTGGGACAAACTACTCTTAAAAGGGATCGCGCGCCACAGGCTAGATCACGTGTATGTAGCATTAAGACGGTATCACGGAGCGATAGATCAGATTGCTGCCAGTCTTTGTCCATTACCTAAATCTGTAAAATCTAAATACAGTACGTGATCCATCCAAAATAATATCCCACAAGGCCGCAGAGGCGTTTCTGAACGGGCGACATCGTCCATAGACAAGTCTCAAATCACTTGTCTCACATTATGTACAGAAGCAAATCAATAGAGTAAGATTATCATGTATGCCGTAAGTTCAATTGCACGAAGTACCCAATAAGTGGGTAGCCGGGTATAACATCTATACATAACTCATAAACAAAAGTTGTAATCAATAAAGAAAAAGAAAAAGATGTAAAGAGTCAAGGGTAAAAAAAAAAGCAAAGCTGCCTTTTCATTTGCGACTCTTCGTAAAGGCCTCAACTCTCCCCATCGCAGCCTTCAGTCCCGCCCCCTTTTCGCAATTCACCTGCAGCCACGCCTCCATCCGCTCGCGTACAATCCTCATCGACCGCAGCACAGGCATCTTGCCGCCGTCTTCATGATTCAAAAACGAGGACGGGTTGAGCAGCACCTCGAAGCAGTCCGACCAAATGTCCGTCTGCCAATACCGCTTCAGACTCTCCCGGATCTTGTACCTGGGCCCACCTCGTCCCAGCCCCCCTTGGTCAGACCGCACCGTCTCAATGTATTTGCCAAAGAGAAGGCAATGAATGACGCCTGCGAGTCCGTAGTAGTCAATCTGCCACGTCCAGGGCCGGCCTTCACGCATTTCATGGCAATCCTGGACCGATGTTTTCCAATCTGCGATGAATTCTACGTCTGGCACAAACGCCTTCATGTCAATGCCCCTCCCGAAGTCAATGAGAACAACGCCGCGCGAGTCCCAGCCGCCGCGTCCATCAGCGTACCATTGGCCAGAAAGGGCCTGCTCAGAGGACGCAGATGCTGACCTGGGGTCAAGACGGAGGAGGCAGTTATCGGGCTTCAGATCGCCATGGAGCACGTCTTTCGAGTGAAGAGCTTCGACAGTGCGCAGTAGTTCAATCGAAAAGAACATGGCAAGCTGCTCATCCATAACCCCCAAAGGCTCCGCTCGAAAGAAGTTGATGACATCCAGCAAGGTGCCGTGGGGGTGATATGGGAGAAATAGGAAGCCCTCGTCCTGATATAGATGCATTTCGTGCGCTGACGAGATTGATGCCGCTGCCCGATGCTGGGGACCTAGCCGTGAATGGGCGGTGCGCATAATATAAAACTCCCATGGAGTTGGAGGAGACTCCATTTTCAAGGCTTCTATGGCGGCGCGGTGGTTAATGGCGGATGCCCCCTTGCTCATGAAGACCCTATCTTCGTCGTCTTCTTGACTCGGTAGTGAATTTTCCACCAAATACACGGGTGCAAAAGCACCAGCGCCGAGTTCTTTCCTCACAGTGTATCTAGAGTTGCAGTCTGCGAACTGGATAACTACTGCAGGGTTGCCCGGCATGACTTTATCTGTACCCGTCTTGCCAAGTCTGCTTGCGGCTTTGGCGAATCTGCGGATTTCTCCGCCACGTTCGTACCTTTGGCTGTGATGATCGTAGAAACCGGGGTATGCTGCCAACGGAGGATGTAGGTTTGTCAGGATATTCAGTCTGATGTTGCCATCAACAGGGCTGCATTGTGCATCCTTGATGATGGGTCCGGGTCCATTAACAGGAACAGCTTTGGGCCCCAGAGGTGTTCGTCCATTGGCGAAAGCCCTTTCTTCTAACAAGATTTCTCTTAACGGACTGCTCGATGGCTCCGAGTCTGACAATTCCTCAATGAGCGTAGCTTGACCATGATGCTTGCTAGGCGTCTTGAAATGGTAAGCTCGGTCCACGTCCATGTCCACGTCTAGTGACACTTCAGTTCTCTCCGCAATGGGTGTCATAAATGGCAGACGATTATTGGCCACTTCTGCCGGGTCCCTATACGGGCGTGTTGGTGGTTCATAATCTTCCGGAGGCATGGGGATGAAGATTGTGCGAGTTCTGGGCGGTTCTGGCTCTTCGTCTTCCGCATCGTCGTACACATATGAGCTGTGCGCTGGTTCATCTATGTTGATAATATTAGACGTCTGAGTTCTCTCGCTACCTTTACTAATCTGCGCATGCCTATTTGGAGCAAGTTCATGGGTGAATATGCCCAGCTATTCGCCGATGCTTATGGTATCTGCTAATTTGTCTTCTTGCTCACCTTGTTGTGTTTGCCTTGTGGTGCCAGTGCTCTCAGCATCACTTCCATAAAAGGCATCGGTCATGTCTTCGTCCTCGTCGGCGTCTTCATCATCATCATCGTCTTCTTCTTCTTCGTCGTCGTCGTCATCATCATCATCGCCGGTCTCGTCTCCTGCTAATGATGTTGGCTTGAGCGGTGCATTAAAAATATCGTAAATGTCATCCGTAGCTGCTCTCGTATGAAGTGTCATGGTGGGCTCAGCAGCGTTTCTCTTCTTGATTTTTGGTCCTGAGGGAGAGTCGAGCTTCGCTTTGACTAACTGGGTGTCAGGAGCCTATGAAAGAAATATCTCTGGTTGGGTAAGAAATGAAAACTTACTGATCTGTGTCTCATTTACCTCCATCACCTTTTTCTTTCTACCTGTGCGAGGCTCTCGAGGCTTTCCGCCTGCTACACCATTCTCATCAAGCATCATAGGGTCTCCGTCAATAATCAGCTTTTCAGTCGTGTCTTGAGGCAAATTCTCAATCTCGCGTAGAGGTACCATGTCATCTGGGGCATCATTTATATTTGTATGGTTGGTATCCCACTCGCGGTCGAGCCAACCACGATGCGCGGCAATTATTTCCTCAAAGCTCATTTCTGTCCCGGGCTCCTCAGGGGTAGGATACACGGCTGCCAGATCAACGAAGATGTACTCTCTCTTCCCTGTTTGTGGATGGACCGTTACTTGGTGTTTGGATGGAACAACAACAATATTCTGTATTTGAGCAAGCGACTGAATTACATAGCACCACAGACAGCAATACATTAGTCCTATTCTTATCAACAGCTGAACATTTCTCGAAAGAGGGGAATTTACATACCGGATCTCTGAACACTGCCAGTTTCGTTCCCCCAGACCCCGGCTTCTTGCCACCCGCCTTAAGGGTCTCTCCTACCCATGGTTTGGGCTCCATTGTGTTCTCCTTTTTCCGGTCTGAAAGCGATCCTATGCTGTCCCAGCCCTTGGACGCAGCATCTCTTGACGACATGGCAGGCTGTTGAGCGTCTGCGTCCGAGAATATGGCTAGCTTGGTCTTTGCAGGTCGAGACGAGCTGCCAACACCGCTGGTATGCCTTGGGGCCTGGGGGTCCACCGCATGTGATGAGCTACTGAATGGATCCATCTTACTGGCCAGCGCGGGACGAACAGTTGGCAGAGCCGGTGAAGATGGCTCTGCCAATGCATTTGGCTGCTGAGCAAGCCTTGCCTCAAATTCCTTAAATTTGCGTAGCAGTCTCTGGGTTGGCCGAGCCTCTCTCTGGATCCCCAACTTATACACCTCCTCTGCTTGCGCCCATCGGCCTGCACCCTCCAGCCACGCAGCGTATTCTTCGTAGAACAATGCCAGGGTCTCGCCGATTCCTTGTCGAGAGAGATATAGATAGGTCTCGCGGGGTGTATCGGAAAATAGTTGGATATAATACATCCATAGCTTTAGGTATCTGGGATCATTTTTGTACTGAGACGATGTAACAAACGTTTTCGTCGCGCGCTCGAGGATTGTATGCAGCTGTGACTCTGCCGTCGCCTGTGCTGATGGGTACGCGTCCAAGGCCCAGCGGACATATCTGTCAAATACGTCTAATGGATCATCGGACTCGGATAAGTTGTCAATCTCTGCTTCAAACTCTGCGCGGATGGCATCGTTGACATTTCTTGTGTCGGTCGGCGTCGGCGTGGACAATTTGTGCAGAGGAGAAGAGAAAAGGTTTGCTAGTTTTTTCGCTGAACGGCCGCCAGGTAAAGACTGAATGTTCTCCTTTTGGTTCTCGATCACGTCAAAGTCGATTAAATCTTCTGCGCCCGCCATTGTTCCGTTGCCATCAAATGGCGGCAGCTCCCTTGATTTATCGAAAATATGGGTTTTGGAGGCTCTGAAAGGTGATTGAGACGCGTTTCTATATAGCTGCCTGAGGTACAAACCAACATACGGGATACAATGCCCGGTGCGCGTGAATAATCGTTTTGGGCAAGAATGTGGGATAGGTATTATGTGGTAGATTTTCCTGAATGTTGACAGGCCTAGCGGTTGAACGCTTTCGTGTTATGGTGGGATGTGTTTTGGACCCCGCGTTGCTCTGGTGATATATTTATCAAAATAAATAGTACTTGTACTTGTCATCGTGGCCATATACTCTCTGGCTAGCACAAAATTTTGCCCTAGCGTAAGTCCTTTCATTCCAAATTTAGTATTTAAACTTTGACACTAACTCGGCCTATCTTCACCCCACCTGCATCCTATCGTTATCATTAATAAAATGCGAGAAGCAGCAAACCTACGAAAGAATGAGAAGATGATATTTCACAGGTACATGGTAGTAGCGTAATTAAAACATTTTTTTGTCTCCAAGTAAGGATACAGTGCTATCAAGCGTAGCTCTAAGATACATCACATATTGAGAAATTAATAGTGCTAAGAGAACACCAGGCACTAGAAATGTCGAACTGCTGGAACAAATCCTTTCACGTGGAATTATGGACATGCTCTTGTATAAATTTTTGGTCATAGCTCAATTCACTTTTCTTCCGCCGTATGGGCGTTTCTTCAAATCATTATTTTATGTTTTTACTCGACCACATTAACCCATTTTCTGGGCGGCGAGCCTTTTTATATGTATATATCCTCAGCTCCTTGTTACCATTTACAGGTTAACAGAGGTGCGGAACTTGTCACCCGCGTAGATGGCAAGCTCACCAAGCTCCTCCTCGATGCGGAGAATCTGGTTAAGCTTGGCCAGGCGCTCGGAACGGGCAGGAGCACCAGTCTTGATCTCACCGGCACGGATACCGACGGCAATGTCAGCAATGGTGACATCTTCGGTCTCACCAGATCGGTGAGAGACCATGACACCCCAGCCATCGGCGTAGGAGTCCTTGGCAGCCTGGATAGACTCGGTCAAAGTGCCGATCTGGTTGACCTTGAGGAGGAGGGCATTGCAGGCCTTGAGCTCAATGGCCTTCTTGATGCGGACGGGGTTGGTGACGGTCAAGTCATCACCGACAATCTGGATGTCCTGGGTCTTGTAGAAGTAGCTCCAGGCCTCCCAGTCATCCTCAGCAAAGGGGTCCTCAATGCTGACAATGGGGTACTTCTTGCAGAGGTCGGAGTACATGGCAGCAAGCTCCTCGTAGGTGATCCACTTCTCGGGGTCGCTGTCGGGGTTCTTGAAGTCAAGGTCGTACTTCTTCTGCTCCTCCTTGTAGAATTCGCTGGAGGCAACATCCATGGCAATGTTCATCTTGCCAGTGTAGCCCGCCTGCTCAATGGCATCAGTGATGAGCTCGAGAGCCTCATCAGCGGTCTGGATATCAGGGGCAACACCACCCTCGTCACCAACGTTGCCAGCGGACTGGCCGTACTTCTTCTTGGCCAGAGTCTTGAGCTTCTGGTAAACCTCAGCACCCTGGCGAAGGGCCTCAGAGAAGCTGGGAGCAGCACTGCTGGAGGTTAGCGGGCGTAGACACAAAAGTGAGGCCGTAGGTTAACTTACGAGGGGACGATCATGAACTCCTGGAAGGCAAGACGACCACCGGCGTGGGAACTGGTCAATTAGTTAGCGATTGCTGGTGGGCTTGTTCTCCAGAGACGCGTGGTATACTTACCCGCCGTTGAGGACGTTCATGAAAGGAACAGGGAGAACGTAGGGCTTCTTGGTTCCAGCAAGGTCGGAAATGTGAGCGTACAGGGGAACGTTCTGCTTCGTGTAAGCTCGTGCTCGTCAATGGCGGTTTCTCACAACGTCGCTTACCTTCTCAGCGGCACCAGCCTTGGCAACAGCCAGGGAGACACCGAGGATGGCGTTGGCACCGAGCTTGCCCTTGTTAGGGGTACCATCAAGGCTGTTCAGGAACTCGTCGACCTTGGACTGGTCCTTGACATCGAGGTTCTCCTTGATCAGAGCGGGGCCAATGATGGTGTTGACGTTCTCAACAGCCTTGGTGACACCCTTGCCACCCCACTTGGTCTTGTCGCCATCGCGAAGCTCAACAGCCTCGTGCTGACCTGGGATACCAGTTATTTCCTGCAGCGGTACGAAATGGAGGGAGCTCGAGGGCACGAACCGGTAGAGGCACCAGAGGGGACGATGGCGCGGTGCAGACCAGTGTCAGTGACCAGGTCGACCTCCACGGTGGGGTTACCACGGGAGTCGTAGACGGAACGGGCGTGAACCTTGGTAATGGCCATTTTCAAAGCTGTTGTAGATAGAAAGCGGTGCTTGTTAGCAAAACCATTGAACCGTAGCTGGAAGTGACGACTGTGAAGCTTGAAAACAGGCAGGGCAGAGCTATAGCAGCGCATTTTGTCGCTGGCAGACAATACTTTGACTGGACCGAGCTGGCCATCGATGTAAGTCGCCAGCATGTATCGAAATATGCCTCAATGCCCATTTGACGCCGTCCTTTCAGCAGCTTCCGCCTGAAATGGAGGGGTAACTTGGATGGTAAAAACAGAAAGAGGGGCACAGCTAAGGCTGACAAGCTGAGAAAGCTGCTCAATGTGAGGAAAAAGCTGCCATACCTGTGTTATAGAGGTCAATTCGGTTTCTCAAGCTCTTCTATGAAGCTGAACAAGTCGAGAGGTCTTGTAGAAGGAAAAGAAGGAAGTGGTGTTTTGCTGCTGCTCGCGTAGAAGAAGAAAATGGAGGGGTGAAGCGGTGGGGCGTATCCTGCTGCTAAGATAACAAGGGAGTTACCTAAGAGCTCCTGCGGCAGGCAGCTGGTGTGCTTGTGAGGTAATGATTAGGCCACTCCTTACGTTTATCGGTAGACCGCGCTAGTATTTCTCCGACCTCGACGCCGTAAGAAAAAAAAAGGTTTCTATGCCTGTTTCGGGCACCATGTAATGGATTTGCTATGGCCATTTCTCTCCTCTAATTTCTCTTACGCTCTCCTTTGCCAGCTACCCATCACTATCATTTTTGACATGGATGGGCCACACCGGTACTCTGCCGATGTCGCCTCTGCGGTATTTCAGAACCTGCAAGACCAGCACCAATGGGCATCGTTGGAAATCCTTGACATCCCAGGGCTGTCGCGGCCAATGATTCGCGGCCTCCCACCACGCCTCTTATATCTCCACCCAGACGATCAGATAGCAGCTCTTGCATACGAAAAGTCAGCTGGGACAAGGGCTCAGCATGACGCTGAGATCGAATGGGTGCTACCAGTCCATCTCGCCGAGAAATGGACGCTTTCCAACTTTGCGGCTGTCATGGACGCCCTCCCAGATGCTCGCAAGGGTGCCAAGCGGATTGTCCTTGCCGCCTTGCATAATGACTCAACCGTTGTATACTATATTGTGCAAGAAGGAATGATAAAGCCTCGTCAGAACTAGACACACCGAAATCGCTTTGATCTATATCCCCTTGCACAGTGAGCGACCTATCTACCTGGGCTTAAAAGCTGCGAGATTTTTATCGGCCCGTTTGGCGTCAAGGAGTTGGTAGTCTAGTATGATATTACGAATTTTTCTGAGAAATGGTACCTTTTTACTAATAGATGTTTATAAAGCCTTTTTCCATCATATTCATTTGCCACGTACAAAGCATAGGGGCGCGTGAATTACGAGTCCATGGTCTCCTCAGCCGCATCCTTTAGCAAAATCATCATGCTAGGGAGCAATGCTCTATTTCAAACGTTATGCAAAATAACAATTCCGACACATACAGACCATCAAATCCGCCAGAAGACATGAATCATGATTATTTTCCCACCTGAACGCCAATACTACCGCACATGCCTGTCCAACCAATTTAAAAACGCTCCTTCATTCTGGCAGCCACGGTCCTCAGGTTGCCATAGACCTTGCCTGGGGGCTTTCCGAGAATCAAGCTAACGACAGATTCACGAGCCATGTGAATGTTCTTGAAACCTCCTAGAATGTGAATCTTGGAATCGGCGAGCACAATTCTCGTACGGCTGGCATTCTCAATGGCAAACTTCGTCTTGCCCTGGTGACCAGCAATTCTACCGATGGCACGGCTCTGGCTGTCTCCATGCACGGTCTTGACATCTTTGATCTCAAAGGTTTCGATGTATAAGTCGTCCAGTCGCAGGAGAGCAATAGCATCGTCAACGTCGAAGCCAAGAGTGAAGGCCTTGACAAAGTCCTCGCCCTTTTGCAGTGCGCCAGAATCAGTAGTGAACTTGGATGTTCGTAGCTCGACGGTTTTCCGCTTGATGTTCATGCGACACTGTAGTTTCAAATGCTCCACAATGGGAGGGTAGATAGAAGGCCATGATTGTTTCAATGGTGTCATGCGATGAGGTGGGATCGGTACTTTTCGTGTTTCGGTTCTGGCCATGGGGTCCTATGCAAACGTCAGCAAAGCAGCTCTCAATAGCCAAGTAGACAGCATTTCAGCGTACAATATCTTTTGACGGAGCAAAGCGAGGCCGTCCCTCCTCGTCAATAGCCATACTGTCGCCTTCATCTTGAGCCTCTGGTACCATCACTTCAGCATCGGCTGATGCAACGTCTGCCGCATCAAGGAGGAACTCCTGGTCATTGTCTATGGGTAAGTTAGCCTTGAGAGCCCTGGCGAAGGCAAATGTCAGAGAGAATATCTACCTTGGGCAGCTGATGGAACATCTGCAGCAAGCGGGGTGCTTTCCGCCTTCTTGAGGGCCGTAGGAGCAGGCATGGTGCTGGAGGACAAAAGGCGCTGCTGTTGTGTATTCGAGTTCTCAAGAATTGGGGATCTGAATCAATCGATATATAGATAGATTTGGATAGAGGGTTGCGATTATGCGCCTTTCCTTCTGTCGCAAGTACTCGGAGAAAAAAAATGTTATCGCGCTGGATTTTGCTGGGCAAGCCACATGCCGTTTCTACCTTGGGCGCTCAAAAATTTGTGGATGGCTATCGGAGCTTATCTATTGGCTGGGCGCCATCCACAATGCAAAACGTGAGTGGCGCGTCATGCAATTACTTCTGCGCCGCACGCCCTGGCTTGCCCATCATTTGCAGCGATGTTGATTCCTGACCTTGTCTGAGATTCAAAGGCGCTGCTGGAACTATTTTACTGGCGCACCGCCTCTAGATTGCTGGTCGCCATGAACCTTAAGAATGTCTAAGGGCATCTCATCATGGCTGAATGTTCGCCGCCATCTCACATGCCGCTATCAAACCCCTCCAACATGGCGATCTCCACATGCCGCTCTACTGTCGAATCGATCAACGCAAAGAGCAAGCTCTCAATATGCGCAGATTAGCCCAATATCAAAACTGGCCCCTTGGAAAGATGTCTGCCTTTCACCAACCTCGATTGGACTCGGTACTCGGCCATTTCTCCATGGCAGCCATAGACGCTTTTCTCCTTTGAGTGTCTTAGAGAGGCATCGAATGTTTCTCAGCGTCTCTCAAGCTACTGCGCGGAGATTTCTTCAAAGTGATCAACGCAACAATAATGGCGCCAACGGCAGGATAAAGCCTAATGAAGATTCTAAAAACGAGCTCGATGGCCCGAAATCGACTGCCAACCCCCATGATGACTCGGGGGCTGCGTCCAAAAATAACATCGACCCGGCCAGGATCGACCCAAAAGAGCAAGAGCAGGAGTCTATAGCCACATCAGTGTCCAAGTATTTGAATTCAGCGCTACCTCATCGTCCTACCAAAGAAGAGCTTTTGGCGGCTGCGAATGGATTTTGGGAGAGATTCAAAGTCAGATTCAAATGGGTCTCCATCAGAAGCATGCGGCCTTGGAACATTGATGAATGGGGGGCTTTTGTTTCTTGGTTCATGCTGGGCCATATTGTCTGGATCTTGGTGGGCACAACGACTTTCTTCTCTATTCTTATTTTCTCGATCAACACTGTTTTTGCACAAGGTACAGTGACGATTGATACATAATCACATAACGACGTTTTCTCCGCATGGCTAACATTCTATCAGAAACACTTGCGCAATGGATTGGAGACTATTTAACCCAGTCAGCCGGCGTCACGGTCGTCTTTGAATCTGCTATAGTTCCGAAATGGAAGAATGGTGTCATTGCGTTCCGCAACGTATTTGTATCGAGGAGACCCGGCCAAATCGAATCATCTGTCAGCAAAGGTTCATCTGATGCTGCCGCTGTTGCCGCCGCCGCTGCAGGGCGTCAGGTCCAGCATGATGATACCAATAACACTGTGGATGATGGCAACTATACTCAATTCGATGTAACAATCGCGAATGTTAATGTTACACTTTCATTCCTCAACTGGTGGAACGGCAAGGGCCTTCTCAAGGATGTAGAGGTAAACGGCGTCAGAGGAGTTATCGACCGGACTTCTGTTCGCTGGCCAGTAGTACCAATCGATCCATTTTCCTATCGCCACAAACACCAACCAGGCGATTTCGAAATCGAGTCATTCAAATTGGAAGATCTTCTACTTACCGTTCGCCAACCTGATGGTTTCCGCCCCTTTTCGGTCAGTATATACTCGTGTGAGCTTCCACGGCTACGAAAACAATGGCTCTTTTATGATTTTCTCTCCGCCAGCCACATGTCTGGGTCATTTGACGGATCACTCTTTACGATTCACCCCAGACAGGTTCATGGTACCGTTTCAAGTCGGTACCAAGGAGTCATGATGGGACTAGAAGAATCAAAATCATGGAAAAAGTTCAACCGATTACGAATCGATGGCCTGAAGATTGACCACTTAAACCGTGGAGTGGAAGGCCCCTTCGGTTGGATATATGAAGGCAACGTTGACATCGTCGCGGACGTCATGTTTCCAGCGGACATGGATGACAGCATAACTAAAGTCGTGGCGGATTTTTATGATCAGCTAGAAGGCACAGTCATCGCAAATCGTTACCGTTTTCTTCCGAAAGCCCCTGCACCCGAAAACATCTCAGAAGGCGGTCGCGCAACAAGTGATAAGAGGTCTGACAAGCAGACAAGCGAGTCGGAGGAAGAGAGGCGGCTCCTTATCATGGACTTGCGCATTCATCTCAACGATGTTAAGGCCGCCGTGCCACTGTTCACCCCCGATTTATCTTATGTGAACCAGGCTCTGGTTCGGCCTATCGTGGCCTACATAAACGCTAAAAAGACATACATTCCGATTTCTAGTCGCATCATCAAGCCACTGGCTGATTTTGACGGAAGTTGGACATTTTTCGACTGCGGCCTCTTGAACGATGCGTCCGCTGAAACATACGAGGCCTTTGCCAAGGATGTCGAAGACCAGCAAAGCCGAGTAAGAAGATTCCGGAAAGTTGGATTCTGGACGCTTTCGTTGGCTATCCATGCTCTGTTCGTGGGAATGGCCGGGAACGTCGTCTAAAAAAAGAGAACAAAATTTAACGAAAGAAAACTTGTTATACTGGAAAAAGGGGCGATGGATTCATGTAGAATTGCTGTATATTTACGACTATGGCGGAATTGGCGGCGGCATATGACGTGAGGTTTAATGATGGCGTTGTCGCGTGGGATCAATTTGGGCATTTCTTGGCGATCAGGGGATTGTATGGGTTCTTTTTTATGAATTACTTATTGCTTCATGGGAAGCTATCTCGCAGATACCCCAGCCTCTTGTCTGTTGAAGCTGTGCAGTATGAATCAAAACCACTCTAATAAAACAAAGTACTACCGATTAAAGCGAGATAAAACATAAAGGAAAGATTCGTTCTATTATCCTAGTCATAACTTTTTGGTATCCCCGAAAACCGTGGAATTGTCCACCCCGTCCTTTGGACCAAGCGCTTCGAAAACCAAGGGCACATAGTGTCAGGTTGTGCAATCCATTCTGAACACTCGTAATCCCTTTTATCTATTTGCCCGTGAATTCGTCCAATTTCAAAATACATATCGAATAATCTTCAGCTTGCGCTAACGCCAAGATGCTCCATCGCTACCAAGACCATTGGTGATTGAGAAAATAGTCCGGAGAATCAAAGAGTCCGTATCTCTACTTTTAGGCGGGATAGTAATACGCTGGGAACGCCAAGATAACGCTTGTTCTAGTTTAATTTTTTTGGTGTTTTTTATTGTGTATGATTTCGTAAACGTCCTCACATGAAGTCGTCGCTAAAAGAAAAGAAAAAGTCAGCGAGGTCGTTTCAGGAAAGGATCTTTATCAACTTACTCTCCAAAGGCATCATCATCATAGGCCGCGGTGTCAGCAGTACCAGCCCTACTGGCGACAAGGGACGTCTTTGTCTTGGCGGCCTTTGTCTTCTTCTTGTCTCCGGCCTTCTCCTCCTTAAGCTTTTCGTTACTAGCGCGGGTAAGAGCACTTGCGATCTTCTTAATCTGATCGCTGTTGAGTTCTTTGACAAGATCCTTGGAGAACTCCTCCAGGAAGAGACCGTAGTGAGCCTTCTTAGTGTTGGCAGCAATAAGAGAAGAAAGAACGCCGCGCATCTTCTCAAATTGTAATTTGGTCTGGGGGTTGAAAATCGGGACAGCCGCGAGGTTGATGAGATTCGTGGGGTTTTCGGGATCGGGGACCATGGTGCTGGAAGGGTTGGCCTTTCGTCCTGCGCTGATACCAATGCTTCCGAAAAGGTCCTCGGCGTGCTTGAGATCGGCGTCCTTTTCAGTGCGGCGAAGGCGCTCGCGGCGAGCTGCCTCGTCCTCTTCCTCGCTCTCCTCGTCCTCTTCGGCCTGAATACGAGCGCGCTCAGCCTGGTGCTCGGCGATACGCTGGGCCTTTGACTTCTTGTTGGCGGCAGCCTCAGCGGCAGCCTTTTCCTTAGCCTCGGCAACCTTCTTCGCCTTCTCGCGCTCTACTTCGGAATCCTCAGCAGCGTCCCAAGAGTCAAGCACCTATATATATTCGATGAAAGATTAGAAGCAGGTTCGAAAGAGCCGCGGGTGTTGTTCGTGATGTAACTGCTGATACTTACATCACCGTCATCTTCTTCATCGTCGAACTGTCGTCGACGGCCAACGGCGGCCGCAGGAGGAGATTCGGGGGCAGAGTCGCCGCCTTCGCTCTCTTCGTCATCTGATCCCGAGATAAATATTAGCAGAGCGTTCTCAAGCTGACGATATGGCCTTGCCCTGGCACATCGAAAAGAGGCGGGTATGGCAGTATTGCCCGCAAGGCGTGAAGACTGCGCGCTCGTCACTCACCCCACTTCTTCGGAGGCATGATGGCGGTTGAATGAAATAGGAGTTTTGCAGTCGATAATCGAAGTAATATTAATATCTGCTGCGTCTGCTACGTGTAGCTGCGATCGCTGTCGGGCTGAATCGTGTGATTGATTCTGGACAAGTCTAAGAAAGAAACGTCTGTCCTTACTAGGCTGTCATGGATAATTTTATGGCAGGCAAGGAGGGGCAAAAAGTTTTGGTGCTAGTGCAAGTCGCCTCGCAACGGCTGGCTTAGGCTGCCCTGAAATTTTGCGGCCGCAAGCACTAACACCACAAGCTCTCGTTATAAAGCTTGAAGTACCAGCCCCAAACCCTATTTATTGGTGACTCTTGCAGAAAAAGTAATACTTTGTTAGAAGCCGTATATGATAGCAGATATAAACAAAATTCTAAATCGAAAGCAGGTACGTGCAGTTCGATTCGCCTTATTGTGATACCTCTTTACCCACCAGCCCCTACGCCAAGTTGTGCATCTTAGATAAGATACGAACAATTACCCCTCCATTCTATTTTGATGGATCGCCCAAACATAACGTCAGTAATTATTGGCTTCGGCCATGGGAGGAAACTATGGGTATAGTAAAGAAAAAAGATTGGGCATAGTTTAGAGTATTGCTTGCGTGAATTTCATTAAATAAAGTTTAATTTTTTTTTTTTTGTTGTCACAAAGAAGGGAATTTATTTATAGAACGTTGAACTTGGAGTGCGGAGGACCGGCGGAATGAAATACCGTGTGAGAAAATCAGGTTACAGCTCCCCCACCAACGACTCACAAGCCTACATTCCTCTGCTGTGGTGGGGAAAAGCACCTGGTTAACTTCCTAAGACCAAAATTGAGTCAGAGGTACCAAGCCCCAACAATTCACACCTCTCATGAAGATTTGCCAGATTTCTTCCAGTCGAAGGAGTCATCGTATATTGAGCTTCTCTTCTGCGGGGATCGTGAGGTCGTTTGTTCATCATCCACCATCGACTTCGATTCGGCCCTTTGCTTCCTTGCATCAGCAAAAACGTCACATCTCAAATACTCAAAATTGCAAAGCCTTTCTGTGGAACTCAGCTTTCACTGCTTCCACTCCCAGCTGTCTTAGAGGCATATCAGCCATGGCTAAACCAGCGGGCATCGACCAACTCACAGGGCTGGTCAGCGGCCTGAGCCTTGACTCCATCGCTGAGAAATACCCCCAGGCTCATCCTGAAATCAACCCTCTTGATTTCTACAGGGCACATGTTAGCAATGTCTTGGCCGGAATATCTGGTGTAGACCCTCAAATCATATTCCCCGCTATCAACTGGACGACTGGTCTCGACAAGGGTGATTTCGTTCTCGCTGTTCCAGCCTTGAGGATCAAGGGCCAGAAGCCAGATGCTCTCGCCGTCAAATGGGCGGAAGAGGTACAAAGCAGCAGTCTTAGCCATTGCATGTTTAGAGCTAACTTCAACTATTGATAGTTCCCTGCGGAGGACCCTCTGTTCGAGAAGCCTACAACTAGCGGTCCTTTCATGTCCTTTTTCCTCAAGGGAGCCCCCCTATCCAAATCCTTGATCCCAATGATTCGAAATCTTGGTGTAGAATACGGTAGGTTTGGTCATCTTGAATTCATGTCATCATATAGAAGCTTATTGTTTCGTCATTAGGCCGTAACCGGTTTAATGGTCTGAAGGACCCTAAAGACCCGAGTAAGGGTACGAAGCGCATTGTAAGCTCGACCTCTGTTTCCTTGGGACGCGGCTGACAACTGCTAACTGTTTCCCAGGTCGTTGAGTTCAGCTCTCCCAATGTCGCGAAGCCATTCCATGCCGGTCATCTTCGATCAACTATCATTGGCAGCTTCTTGGCAAACCTTTACGAGGGCAGTGGCTGGGATGTGGTGCGAGTCAACTGTAAGTCACCCATTTGATGCGTTCATGCAGCTTCTTGCAGTGATACTGATGACCGCTTATAGACTTGGGAGACTGGGGCAAGCAATATGGACTTCTCGCCTTGGCGTATGAGAAATACGGTAACGAGGAAGCACTGCAGAAAGATCCTATTGATCACCTCTTCAAGCTCTATGTGCAAATCAATTCTGAGATGACTGCAGAGAAGGAGTCTATTGAGGCGCAAAAGAAGGAAGGCAAAGACGTTACTGAGCTTGAAGCCAACAGCCTTGATGAGCAAGCTCGCAGGTATTTCAAGCGTATGGTAAGTGATAGCTGTCTTTCTAGCTATATAGTTAAATTACTAAAGAATCCTTTGATTTAGACCGACAGGGATGAAGATGTGCTCAAGCAATGGCAAATCTTCCGCGACTTGAGTATCAAGCGGTATAAGGGTAAGAAATCACTGCCTGCCAATGTCTCTCCCGCATTCATGTTCTATCAAAGCTAATGCATATCATAGAGACTTATTCCCGACTCAACATCGCCTTTGACAGCTACAGCGGCGAGAGTCAGGTTTCCGAGGAGGCAATGGCAAAGGTTGCTGTCGAGATGGAAGAGAAGAACATTTCCCGAGTCGACAACGGCGCCACGCTTGTTGACTTTACCAAGCTTCTCCCTGGCAAAGAAGGAAAGCGACTTGGTGTCACTGTTATTCGGTATGTTCCACGTCAAGAAAAACTGATTTATACTTCTGAATATCTAATTTCCTTGGAATAACAGAAAGAGGGATGGTACTGCCTTGTACCTCACCCGTGATATCTGCGAACTTCTCCATCGTGTAAGTAAACACAGTATTAGACCTGCTCAAATGAGCCATGCTATGCCAGGTTTGGAAAGATCACTGACTTTGAACAGCATGAAGAATACAAGTTTGATCACATGATTTACGTTGTGGCAAGTGCTCAAGATCTCCATCTCAAGCAGCTTTTCGAGATCATTGGACAGCTTGGCTACAAGGATATTGCGAGCAAATGCCAGCACATTAACTTCGGCCTGGTTCTGGGTATGAGCACCAGGAAGGGTACCGTCAAGTTGTGAGTACTTCTTGTTTGCATCCAATCAGCCCTCATCATCGTATTGGTTGGTAGTGTGCAGTTGGCTGATACATGTTGCAATAGCTTGGATGATATCTTGAGGGACTGCGCAGATCATATGCATGAGGTCATGAAAAAGAACCAGGACAAGTATGCCCAGGTCGAGAACCCAGTTGCAACCGCAGATATTCTCGGTATCAGCAGTGTCATGGTTCAGGATATGAGTGGAAAGAGGTGAGTTGCCATCTTCAACGGCGCTTCGCGATTTCAATTGGGCTTATCCATAATTACAGGATCAACAACTACACATTTAACATGGAAGCCATGACATCGTTCGAGGGCGACACAGGTCCCTACCTGCAGTATGCTCACTCTCGACTTTGTTCCATCAAGCGTCGGGCGAACTTGACTGAGGAGGACCTGCTGAGCGCGGACCTTTCACTGCTCACCGAGCAGCATGCCACTAACGTCGTGCGAATGCTCTCACAGTGGCCCGACACCGTCCAGAACACTCTCAAGACTCTTGAGCCCACCACCGTGCTCACCTACCTGTTCAAGATGAGCCACGCCGTGAGCAGCAGCTACGATCACCTGCAGGTGGTCGGCAGTGAGAAAGAATTGATGAAGGCTCGAATGGCTCTCTACGATGCTGCGCGAATTGTGCTGTCTAACGGCATGAAACTGCTTGGCTTGACGCCGCTTGAGAGGTATGTACCAGAATCTTTATTTGTTTTGATCCTAAATTCAAGGAGAAAAGAATCCCCGTGATTTCTTGTTCGTTGATAGAGTACTAACTCGATACAGGATGTAAAAATTGGGCACCGATACTATTTATTATCTTATGTGCCGCTTTCGGCCGCATAGGTTGCCGCAAAGAGGAAGTAAAAAAATCAACTCCATTTTTTGAGGATTTAGGCACAGAAAGACGCCTAGAAAGCAAAAATTGTAAAAACTTTGACTCAATCGTGCCCCATCCAATTGATTAGTTTTCCTACTAGTGAAGCAAATGCTGAAAGATTGATGACGATGCAAAGTTACTCCATCTTTTTATCTATTAACAGCCCTATCCAGTTCCATGTAACCGGGAGCGTACTACTATCTACTCTGTCTAGCCCTCGCCTTAACACAACTAATGCAGTTGTAAAAGCAAAGAGTGGCCTGATTTTTTCGGGAGTTAATATGCGGGAGGCGTTTACGACCCGCGCCAAATAAGCGCCTAGTCGATAGTTCTCAGCCAAAAGAAAAGTCATCTCCTCGCGTCCACAAGAATTATGCATCTCCGATGGATTTGGAAAGAGGAGAACGCCGCGTTTTGCTTGAGAAAACAACACTAGTCGGACTGTTCGTAAGCAATAACCAGGCTAGCATACAAGACCAACCAATTGGCTTCTATGCGCTCCATAGAGTGAGTTCACTGCGCAACAAAGAGGCATAATACGGACCGATAACTGGCTCTTTTAGGCTATACTTGTTAGCTACTGGAGTAGCATTGGTTATTAGTTGACACCTTGACGAGCACATTGTAGGCGAAAGAAGCCAATTGAAACTACTATTCTGTTTGGAAGAACCAAATGCGGCTCGACTAGCGCCGAGAGCCGCATATTGTCAATAAGCGATGGGTGGAGATTCGTCGCCCTGCTAGTGAAGGAGAAATTCATCTCGGGATCCAGACGTTTGGTAACGCATATTTGTGCTATGACGACACACCGGCTGGCATCTGACACGTAGGTCGCCGGAAATTGGAGCACTTGGAGAGCAGGTTATGATTCATCTCGATTTGCAAGGAAATATTCGCTGCATAGCGTAAATCGAAAATTGATCGGAACGTTAAGGAGAAGCGAAAGAGTCACTTACACAGGTTCCCCGAAAGATCCCGACTCAAGGCTTTGCCTGTGCGTTCGGACCTCGTAACTCTGAGAGATGCCGAGAGCGCATAGGGGATCACCGCGAGCCGTTTTGCAAGGCAGATGACCGGGCGCCATAAAAAAAATTTGATTGAGTCTTTTCCCATTGGACGCCGTGCCTGTCCTGCATATCGGCGCTCAATCACGGCGAACCCGCTTATATCCTTTGCTGCGGGAGCGGATATTCAGAAACGGGCAGCCTCAGGGCTACGGCTACCCGAAAAATGTGTGCGGCAATACGAAGCATGCGTCTGACCTGTAATATTTGCTTTTTGCATCTGCAGCTATTTTAGTACCGAGCCAATTGATATAAAGCATCAAGTGTCCCAGACACCAGCGACGATGCTTAGTTGTATCATCACCATTAAGCCTTGTGGCATAATTCCTTATTACTATATCTTATCAGCACCACTTGATACTTAGCCATTGATATTGACTATAGCTATATTCAGCTTTCATCATGACTTACACTCAAACCGAAGCCCCTAGGCAGGCCGTCAAGCTTGCCAAAGTCGTGGTCAACAGCCACGCGACCTACAGACTCGCCGGACACCCAGCACTGACACGCAGGCTGGGCTGCACCAGCCGGGCCACAGCTCCTTCATACCACCTTTACAGCCAGACAGTTCGAGCATTCTCGACGACACCAGTCTCCCAATTGAAAGACATCTTCCCAGCCAAAGACACCCCTCACATCAAGACCACGCCGGCAGCATGGCCCCACCCCGGCTACTCAATGGAAGAGCTCCGTCAAGTGGCGCCGGACCATCGCCCGCCTCGAGGATTTGGTGATTGGGCTGCGTGGAAGATTGTGCGGTTTGCGAGATACTGCATGGATAAGGCTACTGGCATGGATAGAGAGCAGCAGGTCGATAAGAAGCACCCAACGACAGCGATCAAGGCCGAAAAGCCACTAACAGAGGCTCAATGGGTATGATTTTCCCGTTTGCATCAAGGCAATTTAAACCAACAATTGATGTCAAGACATCTGGCTAACTTACATTGGGTTTGCAAAATAGCTTGTCAGATTTGTCTTCCTCGAAAGCATTGCTGGAGTTCCAGGCATGGTGGGTGGCATGCTTCGTCACCTGAGGAGTCTTCGAGGCATGAAGCGCGACAATGGCTGGATTGAGACGCTCTTGGAAGAAAGCTACAACGAACGAATGCATCTCTTGACATTCATGACCATGTGCCAGCCCGGACTCTTCATGAAGCTCATGATCATCGGAGCCCAGGGTGTATTCTTCAACAGCCTCTTCGTTGCCTATCTTTTGCACCCCAAGATTGTGCATCGATTCGTTGGATACCTGGAGGAGGAAGCAGTCCACACTTATACGCGGGCTATTCATGAAATCGAAGAGGGCCACTTGCCTCGGTGGGTGGATCCAAAGTTTCGAATTCCTGATATTGCAGTTCAAGTAAGTAATTGGGCAGCAAAAGAGAAGAATAGAAAAGGAGGCAACAAGAACACTTCAACTAACAAACTTGTGTACAGTACTGGCATATGCCTGAAGATCACCGCACCATGAAGGACTTGATCTTGTATATTCGAGCCGACGAGGCAGGCCACAGAGGAGTCAACCACACCTTGGGTAACCTCAACCAGGCCGAGGATCCCAACCCTTTTGTCAGCAAATTCAAAGACAGGGAGGTTCCCAAGCCTGCACTTAAGCCTCAAGGCTATGAGCGTGCAGATGTGATTTAACTGAAATCAACAACGAACGTCTGCGATGGTTGACAACTTGAAATAACTATTGCATTTTGATTAATATGGTGGGAAGAGAGTGGAAGAGAGCCTGTGATGGTTGATACTACCATGGTATTTTTGGTTAGCATTGGAGAAGAGCGTTTGTACAGGAAGGATATCACTTAGGATCGGCTGAATGCCCAGAATAAACCTGGGTTGGAAAACGGGGCGGGAAGTGCATATAACATTCGGCGTTTGGTATTTGGGATCAATTAGATTTCTCTCGACTCTGTTACAACAGCTCTGAATGTTGAACGCAATTACCCAAATAGACAAAACAACGATAAATGAGAGGCCGCCAACGATGAGGCCGCCAACAACTAAGGATGAGAGGAGGATGAAGATTAGATTGGTCGATTTTGGTCAACCAGCGCCTAGCTGCAGTGGCATTCACGGTCCCCGTGACAACTGATTTCAAATCCACACATGATAACAAACAGATGACGATGATAGTGATGATGATGAGAGGCAACCAACGATGAGGCAGGTAACAGCGAAAAATCAGACCAGGACGAGACTAGAATGAAGACTGGATCAGTTCATTTGAGTCAACCGGCAAGTGACAGTTGACTTCAAAAACAAAACGATAGATGGTGATGAGGGGCAATCGATGACGAGGCAGCCAACGACTGAGGACGAGATGGGGATGAGGAATGGACCCATCGATTTCAGTTAACCGGCGAGTAGCTACGGTGACATTTACGTGAGGACAGATTTCAAAATTCACACATTATAACAAACAGATGACGATGATGGTGATGATGATGAGAGGCAACCAATGATGAGACAGGTAACAACTGAGAAACCAGACCAGGATGAAGACTGAATCGGTCGATTGAGTCACCCGGCAAGTAACAGCTGATTTCAAAAACAAAACGATAGATGATGATGAGAGGCAGCCAACGACTGAAGGGCGAGACGGGGATGAAGAATGGATCAATCGATTTCAGTCAATAGGCGAGAGTAGCTACAGTGACGTGACATTTACGGTGCCCGTGGCATTTGATTTCAATTTCCCGTAGTCATCTTCTTGGAGAGTCTTAGGCGATTGATTACCATGGTTTAGTCTTGGCGATGAAAACTCAAATCTCCGTTACAAGGCTGCATGATACGAGGATACCCGGAGTTGCAGTGTGAATAGTAGCACGCATGGCATGTATGTACAAGTATCAGGGTAGCATCTATTGGTACCGAAAGGGCGCGCCACATGGGACCGGAATAGGCACCATGTCGTCCACAATAGGCAGACGCAGCGGCAGGACGGGAATTCTTAGCGCCCGCAAAAGTGCCAATCTAGAAGGCCCCCCTTAATTCGGACATTTCCTAAATCAATTGAATAAAGGTACGATGAATACCGTAGGCGTTTAAAAATTCCAGGGGTGAGGCAAGCAATAGCGAACTTCAAGGGAGTGGCATCGTGAATTGGGGGGGTCAAGGAGAAAAAAAAAAAAAGCCTTGCGGAGAGCCTTGCAAGCTGATCCGAATAAAAGGGTCCAAGCGCTGGCCAATAAAAAAGGGGATCTAGATTTGCGGCGAGGGTTGGTAGCCGATTGGCTCTCGGGAGCCGAGGATTTGCAGCTTCTGGGACAGGCTATGCTATATTTGGCAGCAATAAAGAGACTTCGTTTGACCGTTAACGAGATGTCAAATGTCAAATGCAAAACAGCCGGCTTTTCGAAGCAACGGTGCGCTTATAGTGCATAAACATCAAGCATACAGATCTTTATTAATAATGCTTCCTTTGTTGGATCCAGATAGCTTCAAAACTTGGCCTTTAAATGAGGTCATAATCAATGCCAACATGGCAGAAAATATGTACGTCACTGCGGTGTGGCTGTGGATGCAAGGATGGACCTCAGACAATAAAAAAACAACGCACCGACTAGGTAAGGAAGCATGTTAAATGACGGTTTCGCGTGGTCTGCTCCATATTATGGGGAACTGGCTATAGCCTCTTTCAGTTTCTCGTGTTTGACATGCCAACTTGAAACTTGCTGCGGACAATGCTGTGCTGCTTCGCTTTATACCATGTGTTTCAAAAACCTTGATATATTAATTTTTTTTTCTTCTGTGGCTTATTTGGGCATGTGTGCCTTGCCCGGTTAATTAAGATGCTATTTTCGCATTACAAACCTACTTACTGCTTTGCCTTCTTTTTGTGCCCCCTTCACAGCCACCTTTGCCCATATCACCTTCAACCCTCATGGGATGCGTATGAAACATCGGAGCATGGCGTAGATGGGCGAGAATGAAGAAAACAAAACATGTTTAGATCGCTTCCGGACACTTGCTCCGGGAAATCTCGTATAATATATCCAAATATAGCTCGCGACGCGTCAAAAGCGCAGCCTCTCATGCTGCTTAGACTGTAGATCTGTGATCATGGGATGGGTTCGGTGTCGTCAGCTCCTCGATGTTCTGCAGAGCAAAGCAGAGCCCCCCCGGTCCTTTTAGGCCCAAATCGGGCTAATAAGGTTGTTTTTTTGCTGTATATATGACATGGCATGGCCAAGTTTGTCCCAGAAACGGAGACGCACGCCCTCGGCATGGGCAAAAGCTTAGCATCGCCGTAGCGCCAGGTCCGGGGGGCTCGAGTCAAAAACTCGTCATCACCGCAAGCCCATGTGGGGAGAAAACGTTGCATCAACTCAAGTGTCGGCGGCATTGTCCAATCGAGGTTTCAGGAAATTCATGTCCGGTAGTTTTTTAGCTCCTTCATTAAACGTTTCTGCCATTAATGGTGGCTTGTAGTAGCGCTGTGTCAAGCCTCGTTTAGATTGAAGAGGCTTTTCGTCTAAGAGATGAGCGAAGGGGGGGCTCGCAGATGAGTCTGGATTAGCATCTTTTCTGTACATGTAAATGCTTGTGGAGCGATGCGATGTATGGAACGCGGTGGATCTCCAGCAGATTGATTCCCTTGCAAGTTATTTCTCCGCTGGATAGGTACCGACTCATAGTGCGCATGTATGAGTTGCAAGCAGTTCAACAGTTGTATCTGATCGTTGTCATCTTACAAAGAATGCTTGCCTTAATAGGCAATTGGCAGAGCAAGCAGACCTCAGTGTAAAGGCAACGACGGAGACAAAATACTACCTCTTAGCACTAGCACTCTTTGGAAACGCGTGATAAGACGCCAACTTAATTTGTTTTTCCTTTTCCTCCCTTCCAGAACAAACTGTCAAAAGCTCGGGGCAGTTCCGTAGGCCGGTGGAGATTCCAGACACTTTGGGACGAGGAACATGCCAGCCGCCCGGGGGTACCTGCGGGATACTTTGGCGGTGGCTCGCCTGGGCCCCAGCTAAGTGCATGCCTTTGCAGGATTCCCTCCAGCAATGCTCAGCCCAGCTAGTACCCAATAGGTCTCTTTTCTGGTCCGCCCCTTGCCGCTGTGGAGGGGCACCAATCCAATGGCAGCCCAGTTTGTGCGGGGTCGCGGCTGGCCTCTTCCCTTCTTCTCATGATGGCTGCTCCAAGACACGCCGCTAATTACGAAGTATCCAGAGCTGCGACAGACTCGCGCGAACCGCTGGCAGCTGAAGAATAGTCCCGGCCGTACCAACAGCTAGCAGAGCACTGCTCCATAATAGCCTGGCCCCGGTGCCGGATCTCGCTCGTTGGGCACAGGTAACCAGAGCCAGAACCAAGCCAGCCAGCCAGCATTCCACGGCGCACCCTCGCCGCGCGCACTTTTGCCAGTCAAGCTGTAACTGACACCTATCGAGCAGCAAACTCTCGCACATTTGCGCGCGGGCATGAATAGCGTTTAGCAATCCTTCTGCGCGTGGCCAGCAGGCCTCTTCCCCAGCAGTGCTACCGTGCCTAGCCCTCCCGGCCCTGCGTGTCTAGCGAGAACCAGCGGCGCCGGAGCTGAACAAAGATCTCACCTGCTATCCCACTTGCATGGTAGCTTTCTGCCTCCTACATCACCGGTCCCCAGCCTGACCAGACATCGACCAACCCCGAAGCATCTGGCTCCAAACTGCGTCGTCAGCAGCCCGGTCAGACGCCGTCACTGCAGCGCTTTGCTCGAGTATCACCGAGGCCACAAGGTTCCTCTACTGCAGCAGTCCCGGTCTCTGCACAGCCTCGCTGGTCCCCCGTCTCTGCTCGATGATTTGACGCCCAACCCGAACGAGCCCCGACTGAGAAAAGAACCCCCCAGAAAGGTCCCCTCCTTCATCCTGTCCCATACAGTCCCGTTCCCAAACTCTGCCGGCCAGCATCACCTCGCCTCGCAGCACCAGACCAGGTCCAGCCCTATACCCACGGCAAATCCACCGCGTACCTGGGACACCCGCGCCCGCCCGTGGCAGTACGAGTCGCACCTTGTTCTCTCTACCACCACTACCGTGAGTCTGAAACGCTATTCGGACTGTGATTCGCACCACTATACGCGTTCCATCGTTGTGATAGGGCCGCGCCCCAGCACCTTGCATCGCTGCCGCCAGTGCACAGCCTCCCCGCTGTAGCTTGGAAGGCTGACTGTGGAATCTGCCTCGCAAGACGACAAGACCAGCGCTCGGCCGCCATCATGGATCAAGAATCCCAGCGCGGAAGGTCGCTGTCGGCCAGTCAATTTCAGCAGCCTGATATAAACCAATCCCACTCGCCGACTCGGAGCCCGTTCGCACCCACAAGCGATCAGCCTTCCGTCAGTCTTGGACTTGGTATCGGCGTCGGCTTGGATCCATCGCAGCAACAGCGGCAACAACAGCAACAACAGCAGTCGCAGCAGCAACACCGAGCATTCACGGCATCTCTCCATCCAAACTTTGAGTCCTTCAACGCCAACGGCTTTCTCGGCGCCCAGGCCAACGCTGTCGACTCGACTACCGGCTTTGACCCCAGCGCAAGCTTCGGACAGCAGCCGCAAGCTACCGGTGCCGACTCCACCCCGTCTTTGAACGCCCAGGCGCAACACAATTATATCTCTCCCAATCTTCCCGACGGAGATTTTTCTCTCTTCCCTTCGGGCGCTGACCAGGGAGATCAATACAACGCTCCTCTCTTTGACCAACCGGCACTTGGCGATATCAATGCCATGACCTCCCCGCACTCGCATCAATCTCCAACCCCTCCACGGCTCTTACAGCCAGATAGTCTTCAGTCGCCTCCCTTTAACCAACACCAGTTCTCGTCGCCGCCATCGACTCACTCGAGAAACGCTTCCTTGGGCCCCGAAGCCGCGCTTCTGCCGAGTCAGATTGGCGACTGGACTCAGCCTCAATTCCAAGGTCATCGACGAACGCCTTCAGAGTTCTCCGACGTCTCTTCCGTCGCTCCTTCTCCTCATCTCATCAGCTCCGACACATTTGACGCTGATCCTTCAGGCCATTCGCCTCTGCAGCGGCCCGCAGACGCCAGTCTCTACCAGGAGGTGCTTGGTATCGGATCGTTCAGCCTGGCTGACCACAGCAGCCCTGGCTATCATGGTCGAAGCCCTTCTCATAGCCCAGCAATCAGTCCCCGCCTAATGCCTCAACAAATGCCGGAAACTATCCAGCCCTCGTTCAACCTGATTCCACCGAATGCCACGTACGAGGGGGCTTCTGGATACCCTGATTTGCAACCAAATCATGAGACTTTCCCATCGCTGCAAGGTGGCATGGGCGCTGGTGACATGCACCAAATGGCCCCGCCAGCAATCAATATCGATTTTGCACCGACGACCAATACAAGACCAGGTAGCTTTGAGCCGCCCAAGTCGCAAATGGATCAAGATTCCCTCACTCCTCCAGAACGAGGTAGGTTTTCTGATGTTCTTATTGTCCGTACCATTTTGAGAGTGTAGAATTAATACGTTTTGGCAGGCCGTCCGAAATCTCGACCACGCGCGGTTACTGACCCGTTCCACCCCGGAATGCTGCCCCCTAACAATCTAGGGCCCTCTCTTGGCGTTGATCTTACGGCTCGTTCAGATGCGTCTCGATCTCTATCCCCTCTCGATCGGGGATCAGTTGGCTCATCAGCTTCCAGACGGCGGCAGTCGACCTCCTCAGTGCCAAACAATGTAATTGCTTTGCGTCTAGCTGACCCAGAGTACCAAAATAGCCAGGAAGCAGGATCCAATAAGCGCACACAGAAGCATCCGGCCACATTCCAGTGCAACTTATGCCCCAAACGGTTCACGCGCGCCTATAATCTTCGATCCCACTTGCGCACCCACACTGACGAGCGACCATTTGTCTGTACAGTCTGTGGCAAAGCTTTTGCTCGACAACACGACAGAAAACGACATGAAAGCTTGCATTCTGGAGAGAAAAAGTTTGTTTGCAAGGGTGACTTGAAAACTGGTGGCCAGTGGGGCTGTGGCCGGCGATTTGCCCGAGCCGACGCTTTGGGAAGACACTTTCGATCTGAAGCTGGTAGAATCTGTATCAAACCACTCCTGGACGAAGAAATGATAGAAAGGCAGCGCCAGTGGCAGGAAGAACGAATGCAGCAGAACATGGCACAGAATATGGCTGGTCAGCAAGTCATGATGGACACCGGCCCAGCTTATCCCATGGATGCTAGTGGAAACTATACCCTTCCGCAGGCCCTGTTGGCTCAGTATCCCGCACTGGCGCAGATGAACTGGTCAACGACAGACATGGGAGGCGGACTGGATGACGAGCTGAGTGGCAGATCATCGTTTGATGCCAGTGACTACGACGATGGTGACGACGGCGGCTATATTAGTAGCTCTGGAAGATACCCAGAGGAAGGCATGAATCAAAATTATGCCGAGATGAGCTATACCAGTGATTATGGACGTTGAGTTTTAAGTCTTTGGATCTCTGGGTATCTTGTCTCATCCCTTCTATTTCTCTTATTTTACTTCACCATATTCTTCCCCATCATATTCACCGTCCTAACCCCCCATCTTCTCCCCCTTGGTCCCCCCCTTTTTTCCCATCCCAATTTTCTCGAAAGTTTCTTTATTCATCCCACAAAGAAGGATGTTGAACTACCGTGCCCCTGAAGCTTGCTTGCTTCTGAGGTGGCAAGGTTTGCTATATCGTGGAATGGGCGGCATTTGGAAGTCTGTGTAGTTTTTGTTTTGGAAATTTCTTTCTGAGATGGCTCGGGTTATTAGACGGCACGTCGCATAGATACCAACAACTCTTTGAAGCTTATTGTTATTCCGACTTCCTGCGACATCACTTTTAGTTTTGTGATGCTATTGATAAGATGTAGTCTTACCGAATAAAGCCTTGTTCATTTGTACTTTATGGTGTTTATGCTATTTACTTGGACCCTCTTGCGATTAAGATGTAAGATGGAGTATCTACCGATGTATATGAGTCTCGTGTATGACTTTGTTTGAGTACTAGGAATTCTAGGAATAGAGATGTTGTCAAGCTCTAGGACTATCTCATCTACTTGAACATTTTGGTAGCTTTGAAAAGATATTTCTGCAATGGATCTTGTGCTATGTATGATTACAGTAACATCTAAATCTTACTCCTAACGAGCTGTAACGATGTGTCTTGTAGAACAGCGTTTTGTACAGAGATGGTTCCAAAGTAGATGAGTAAGTTTTGTCTATCGAAAGCAGCCATTTTAGAACGCAAATAATCCCACAAGGAGAAGCAATTTAAGTCAAGTTTGATAGAGACTTGCCCCCTGTTCTTCTTTTGCTTCTCCATGCTCTTGTAATTCATCACCAACTTGCTGCGTAACATGATGCGCAAAGAACGGGGCGTGGGGGGTCCTTCACCTAAAGATAGGCTTTACTTGCTCTCATTATTTTTGCTCAAAAATTACAAGATGTTGTGGGACATTTTCTATGTGGTCAAGTGTGAGCCGAGCGAAATCGGCTTACTCTCACGTATCTCTTGTTTCGTGGCGGGTAGCGATGATGACGCTGGGGTATTATTTATGGCTCTCATGGCACATGACACCACGAAATTTGATGGCGTGATGTGAGCCCGGGAAGATACAGGAAATAAACCCGACTTTCCTGATTATTTAAATAGAAACAAGCTGGTGGCTGGACGACTAAATCGTTGGGCTTGACCGCTCTGGCAGCCCTCGTTCATATTAGGCTACTCAAGGCTGCTGCTCACCACATAGAGAGAGGCACGACCTGTGTAGCACAGCAGATGTAGATGTGGCGTGGCGTAGCAAATAGCTTTCTGCTTTTTTACCATCGCTTTCCTGTGTGCATCTACGATCTGCCTGGTATTTCTTCTCTTTTAAACGTTACACTACAGCCAAAGCTGACGACGTCAATATTGCCTTGGCATCTTCTACTTTTTGTGAGACCTGGGCATGCGCTGTTTCGCGCAGCGTGCCAGAATACATGCGCCAGCTGGGCAATATTGGCTGCTCATGCCCATGTGCCTGTGAGTACGCATACCATGCTCCGCAAAAGATCTGCGATCGGGAGGGGCTTTGCTCCTGGCCAGTGAGGGGCAAGCAAGAGAAACCGTCCCTGGTACGCAGAAGATGCTGCAGCTACTCGCAGCTACTCGCAGCTGGCCAGAGCATGTGAAATGACCCAAAGTGTCAGATAAGAGTCAAGGGCTGCGATTATGCATCAAGTCTGGGAGGATGGACAGCGGCATGTCTGAGGGCCGATGAGCGGCAGGGAGCAGCAGGCAATCTGTACCTAGCTGACCAGCGGTGAAGAGACAGGCAGACGACGCCTGGATGGCCTGCAGTCACCCGCCCTGCAGCCCCATGCAGCACGTACATGTACCCTGGCCGCTCCCTATGTGCGTGAGGTGAGCGTGCCCTCGCTGCAGAGTCTGTGAGGCATGTCGATTCGATGCAGGACCCGGGCAGCCAATGGCAGCGGGCTCGTGGCCACCAACAAGAGCCATCCATGTACGGAGGGGGTACCTCGAAGGCATGTCCCCGCCCATGCAGAGACGCATGCGCATGTACAAGTATGCGAGATTTTTTCTTGTTTCTTGATCGTATTCTGCTGCAGCTGGGGCGGACAAGACAGGGGCCTGCATGCGCCTGCGTCTACTTGTACATGTCACGCGACGCCGTTGGCCCACGACGTGCTGAGAGGACGTGGGGAGAGCGTCTGTGGAGGATCGTATGGTTATGCTCTGGTGCTGTGGTGCAGGTGGCAGCTTTGGTGATGTATTTTCTGAGGACGCTGGCAGTCTCTACGCGATTGCTTGCTTCATGCTTCGTGCTAGCGGGTAAATGGAGATGCTCTTCTCTCGTCGTATCCCTGCAGATGCTACTCTGTGCTAATGCACCAGTGAGTTAGTAGGGATGCGAATATAGCGCAAGTCGTTGAAAGTTTGAAGAAGACATGGGAAATAGAAGAGCAAAGTTGAAAGCATAAACAAGCAAGCAAGTAATCACAGAGTCGCCAGCGGGATGCGCAGATGTTTATACGCCCGCGCACATCGTCCATGACGGGAGGCGCAGAGACGAAATAAGACATGTTGTGGCGAGTGTAATTCCAGCCGGTAGCAATGAATCTTGTGCAGCAGCCTTTTGAGTCAAGCTCGCGAGTACACATCTGGTATTGCAATTGCTGCCGTATGCAGTTCCCTCAGCTCAACAGAGCTCAGCTCCCCACAAAAGCTACCGGCGAGGTACCCAAGTCCAAGCAGGCTGGGCCGCGCCTTTGCAGCAGCTCTGCAGCTCTGCAGCTCTGGCGACAGCCCAAAAAGGCCGCTAGGCAGATTGGGGGTCTGGTGACAAGCGAATGGGGCCTGCAGCCCGGCCAACCCTCCGCCAGCGCGCCGCCCTGATTGGCCGGGCCGCATCTCTTGTGCATCTCTGGTGCTGGCGGGAAGGTGGGATTAGTGGGATTAGTGGGAGGCGTACCTGCTCATGTGCATTCGACCGTCGAACCTGAGCGCGCCTGCCCGTCTATTCTTTCTGCTGTGCTGCGCTGCGCGTCAACGACAGGACAGGGAAGGAAGCGAGGCCATGACGGCAGCGTCTGTGTCACGTTGTTGCCCTAAGGCGCCTACCAAACTTTAGCAGCATCCCTTGTAAGCTCTGGCATGTCCCACGAGGGCTCGAGCTCGCCTGTCGTAGGTCAGCCTGATGGTACCCAGTTTCAACGTACCGGGTACCTCCAACGCGCATCTTTTGTATCCTTATAAGCTTTCACATGTGTGAGTGAGACAGAGAGAAGAGACATTGCGCACAGCGGCTATCCATGTATGTGTACGAGACAATCGGGTAGCTCGAGGCAAGGCGCTCCCCATTCTCCACTGAGTCGCATATCAAATGCCGTCGCTGCATTTTTGCTTCTCTGGCACGGGGTGTGATATCGCCTCAATGGCAAGGTATTGATGGCACATACTGACATCTCGTAATACTAGATCTGCCTCTGAGCAGGCAGCGCCCGCCTAGACACCATGTAGACTATTGCATTGATGTATTTGACTTCTGTACTCTCAGGCACTCCGCGCCGTCTATTAGTAGCACGTAGCACCGAAAGAGGCACTCCAGACGCTGAGTCGCGCACCATCTCTCGCCGGCAGCCTCTCCTGGATACCCGTCGCCCATGGAGGAGGGCATCCCGCGCGGCGAGCTCAGCAAGAGGGTGTGAATTCGCAGCCCTCACGACGCCCTTGTGCGACATCAAGCTGAGATACCGTCTGTTCTCTCCGTTGAAGTGGCGATTCCAGGCCAAAGACGCGACTCTCATTGGCCTCTCCGCATCACCGCCTCGCCTCGCCTGCAAGGTATCCAATTCTTTACTCGTGGCCAGTCACTTGCCCGGCGCGCGCCTTCTATGGCTCCATTGGCCCTTACGCTGCGGATAGCCTCGTCTGGAATGCTTTATCGAGGGCCGCCCATTATTCATCCCACTTATCTTGCCCGTGTCTTTTACAGTCCGGACTCTTTTGGATCTACTATTCCACGTTGGCTACCCAGCTTTGCTTCGCCTTTATCACTTACTGCAGCGCTTTTCAAACTGCAAATACAAGGTGCCTTACTCAACCTCGATACCACTCACCTTGTACCTACCTCGTACCCAGTACTTCTGAGCAGTTGGTAGCAAACCTGGAGAAACGAGGCGGCCGGCGCGGCTCGAGATCGCCAGCCATTGCCGCTACCAAGGTGCCCTCTTATTCCATTGTACGTGATTACTACTGCCGGGTCAGGTATCTATCAGTTATCTTAGCTGCCGGTAGCTGCTTGCGACGCTTCACCGGACGCTGCAGCTAGTGCCCAAACAAAACCAAAAAAAAGAAAAAAAAAAAAGGTTCAGACTCAGCTTATACAGCCACCCATTTTGTGATAGAACTCTCCTCCCCTACTCTGTCGGTAACCCCGTTTTTCTTTTTTTCCAAACCTTTCTCTTCTTCATATTTTTCTTTTTCCTTGTTTTTCTTTTGTTCCATATTGTTAATTCATGTACCGATGGACTGTTGCGGTTGTTGAAGATAGGTCTTGGTGTGGCAGCACAACTTACACGGCTACAGGCATTAGGCTCTCGACGAAAAATATCACCATCGCCTTCTCTCAAGGAACTCGGCGCGCGCGCTGTACAACATCATATTCTCCTCTCCGTCCACGATTTCGAATTTCGCTTTTGTTTTCCGCCTTATTTCATGCAACAGCGCGATCGACATCAAGTGTGGGCGCCTCGAATCAGTTTTCCTCCCTTCATTCCCTTGCACAGGGACCCTCAGCGTTCACAAAGGGAGCTCGAGTTTTAATCCAGTTACTTTTCGCCTTCATCTCTAATTTTTCTGCTTTCTGCCGAGTGCACAGCTTCCATGACTGCAAAACAGCCGTTCCATCGCACCAGCTTCCATTGTAACAATGGCAGCCGATGTTTTGGCGCATAATCAGCAGCCATGGAGGAGATGCGCGGAGAGTCAGGCCATCACCAAGCAGTCAGATACTTTGTGGGATGAGCGCAGTCTCCAGGCCCGGCTGCGACTTATATCTCGAGCTTGGATCGAATGTGGAGAGGTGCGTATTGTCGCCTGCAGAGGGGAAGCCCATGCATTATATGCTGGCATATTTATTTTCGTTCACGGCGTTGACTTGGGACTTATAGCATCGATCTTTCTCAGAGGGCACATCACGGCAAGGTAGGCCACTAATAGTTCCTGATTCGTTCCCACAACGAGTCGCTCGACATCATGCAAGGCTCGCAGCGATTGCCTCTGCACATCATGTTACAGAGCCTCGCCACGCCGACTCGCCTGCTCGCCGAAACGGGTCATGCGCCAGGCCCATTCCTCGATCGTCCCCGGCCCCCCGCCAATCGGAGCGGCGCAAGCGATCTCGTCCCAGCATCCTCAGCGATCCGATTCTCGACGAGATAGAAATTGATTTCGCTTCTGAAGACGGAGTTGTCTGTCGCAAAAGCAAGAATAAGAAAAAGGGAGGGGCAAATGGCAACGCCAGCAACGGGAGGCTCCCAGAGGGTTCTAGGGAAGGTAACCAGAGCCCCGACAGAAATGGCGGTGGGGATCAGGGTGGTGGTGGTAGCAATGCAGACCAGGGCGGAGCTGCAGGTGACGGAAATAATGGTGGTGGCGGTGATGGGGGCAAGGATCCGGACAGGGGTGTAAACAATGACAACGCGGAACATGATTTGTCGGCCACTCCCAAGAGCAAGAAAAAGGATAAGTCCCAAAAGGGAACGGGAACCGAATCTCCTCCTCCAACCAACGCGTTTGACGACGGCTCTCTTGACGACGTAAATTTGAACGACGACGGTGGGAAAAGCGCTAGTTCTGGGTCGCACGCGCCAGAGTCTGAGAGTGGGATTGGGGCCGCTATTCGCACCAAAATCGCATCGATTGGTGGTTGGGGCGTCAGCGGATCCTTGAGTGGTAACGATGCCCATACCGACGACACTGGCGACAAGAAGAGCAGCCTCGAGAGCAACCCTTGGAGCACCAGCGACCCGAAACAATCAGGATCTGTAGCATTTTCAGTCGCCGACACCGATGCGACACAGAGCAGGACCAAAAAACAAGCAGAGTCTCCCCAGGATGCTGTAAATGGGGACGAGGACCCCTGGGGATATCAGTATCCGTCCAAGAAAAAGAGCAAAAAGAACGATCCCGCATCTGCGTCCGTCGCTGCGCCAGTTCCAGCAGTAAATGACGGCCTTGCAGGCAAAGAGGACACCAAAGAGACGAAGAACAAGAAAGCACGCGATTCATTAGTCGAGGACGAAGACAAGTCAGATCCCATGCCGCAGCCCAAGCCAGCGCCCAGGCAGGAAGCGGCGAAAAAGGAAGAGGAGGGCTGGTCGTTTTGGGGACTTGGGAAGAATAAGAAGAAAGCCGAAGAGAGTGTCAAGCCGGCTGAACAGATACCACCGCCACCGCCGCCACCACCGCCTCCCCCCGTGCCACCATTACCATCCGCAGAAGCAGCGCAACTCACCGAGAATGTGTGGGCTGGATCTGGATCGAAAGAGAAGAAGAAGAAGAGAGAAAAGGGAGCACAGCCCGACATTGTAGCCGTGCCAGAACCCGAGGCTAAGCCTAAACTTAAGGTTGCGCCACCTCCCGCAGGCGACGATGCTTGGGGCTATACTGCCAAAAAATCGTCTAAAGAGGATAAACGAGAGAAGGATAGCAAGGACAGCAAGGATAAAGACAAGAAGAAGACGACAACCAAGTCAGGCTTGGCTGACGAACCAATCCCATCAAAGCTTCCTATACCTATTCCTGATCAACACAAACGTGTAAACGGCAACGAAACGTCAGATGGACTCGACAAAACTGATCAAGACGAGGGAAGCTGGAGCTTCTGGAGCTTCGCAGGTAAAAAGAAGGGCGACTCATTTACAGAATCCGGCGTAGACGAAGGGTCTCACAAGGCGGAAACGCAAAGTCCCAAGTCTTCTGGAGAGCGTATTGATGGCGGCTTGACGAGTAAAGGGGAAAAGGACAAGAAGAAGTCATCAGCTTCTGATCCGTCCAAAGGTGATTCCAAAGCCCCAAAGTCTAGGGATGAAGACGCCTTGGACTTTAAAAAGGTCAAAAAGAAAGGGAGCACTGATTTGATTCGGCTAGGCGCCTTAGACAATCCGCCACTTGCAGGTGATGCTAACGTTACAGGGCTGGACACAACGGACGCATTTGGTGGCAGTGTAGACTTCTTCGGTTCTTGGGGTATTGGTAAGAGCGATAAGAAGCGAAGCGAAGCGTCGTGGAAGCCCGATGGCATCGAAGAACCGACCGTCCGCACTCCGATCCAGGACAAGAAGAAGCAGAGTTTCAAAAGTCCGATTGAGGTTGTAGGCGAGACTACTGGTGAGATTGTTCATCCTGACGACGTAGAGGAGGTCAGGGGCAGCAAGGTTGAGGATGTCGACAGCCTTGTTTGGACAAAGTCCAGCAGGGCAAGGTCGAAATCTCTGAAGGAGGCCTTGGCTGATCCGCCTCCTCGTGCGCCAACACCCCCTTTCATGGACCCTACTGAATCTGAAATGGAAGCAGCAGATCCCGATGCGGCCACAATATCTAGATCGAAAGCGCCCAAGCTGACCGAGAAAGACATGAAAAGTCTCGAACAAGAGAAGGAGAAAGCCAGACTTGAGGAGGAAGCACAAGCCAAGGCAGAAGCCACTCTTGATGCCATGGAGCAAGCAGAAATAGCTGCGCTCACGGACAAGAAAAGCAAGAGGAATAGGCTGCTTAAATCAGATCAGACTAGACTCACTTTCCTGCAACAGAGCGTTGCAAAAAGGGCTGAGGAACGAGCTGCACGAGAAGCCAAGGCGAGAGAGGCTGAGAAGAGAGCTGCCGAGGAGCAGGCAGCTAGAGAAGCGGAAGAGGCTGCTCGCAGAGAGGCTGAAGAGCAGGCGGCACGAGAAGCAGAAGAACGTGCTGTTCGCGAAGCAGAGGACCAAGCTGCCGCCATCGCCGATGAAGCAGAAATCAAAACCTTGCTTGCGAAGAAGAATAAAAAGGGTAAACTATCTAAGAAGGATGAAGAAAAGCTTACCCAGCTTCGAGAAGCTGCCGCAAAACGCTCCGAAAGACGCGCCGCTCGCGAAGCACAAGAGCAAGCTGCTAAGGAAGCCCGAGAGCCAAGAGTGGACGAACCGGAAGTCGAAGCTGTCGACGAATCTGAAGACGCCAAAGCCGCCGCAGCGACCGAAGCAGAAGACGATGATCAGCAGCAAGCTGACCGCAAGGCTGAGGAACAGGAACGGGCTGTCCGCGAAGCAGAAGAGCGAGCCGCTGCCATTATCAAGGAGGAAGAGGAGGAATTGGCTGGTCTGTTGGCAAAGAAGGAGAAAAAAGGTAAGCTTCTTAGGAAAGATGAGGAGAGACTTGTCGTTCTTCGGGTAAGTGCCGCAAAACGCGAGAAAGAACGGAAAGCACGGGAAGCCGAACGAGCAGCCGAGGAAACCGAACGGATTGCTCGAGAGGAGAAGCAAGCCGCCCAGGAAGCAGAGGAGAAAGCTGCCCGCGAGGCGGAGGAAGCAGCTCGCGAAGCAGACGAAGCAGCTCGCAAGGCAGAAGAACAAGCCGCTACTCTTGCCGCAGAAGAAAAAGAACTAGCCGCGTTGAGAGAAAAGAGATCCAAGAGAGCTGGTCGGCTCCTTCGCAAAGACGAGGACAGACTTGCTGTTCTTGAAGAAAATGCTGCAAAAAGGGAGGAAGAGCAAGCTGCTAAAGAAGCCGAAGAGGCAGCTCGTGAAGCTGAAGTACGGGCCCGCGAAGCAGAGGAAAAGGCAGCCGCCCTTGCTGCTACCGCTGCTGCAGAGGAGGAGGAGCTGGCTGCGCTAAAAGCAAAGAGAGTCAAAAGTCGGGGCAAGCTGCTCAAAAAGGAGGAAGAGAGGCTTATTGAACTACAGAGAAGTGCAGTAAGGCGCGCCAAAGAGAAAGCAGCCCAAGACGCAGAACGGGCTGCTCGTGAAGAGAAAGAGAAAGCTGCTAAAGAGGCAGAGGAACAAGCCGCTCGAGAGGCTGAAGACGAAGATAAAGAAGCAGCAGAGCGTGCTGCTCAGGAGGAAAAAGAGGCGAAAGAAGCCATCGCGATTGCTGAAGAAGAGCAGGAAATAGCTCATCTGCTTGACAAGAAGAATAATTCGTTCCTGGGCTTGTCAAGTAAGCTAGAGCAGAGATTAACTATGCTTCAGGAGAAGGCGATGAAACGAGCCGAGGAGCGAGCAGCCCGTGAAGCTGAGCAAGCCGCCAAAGAAGCTGAAGAACAGGCGGCTCGGGAAGCTGAGCAAGCAGCCAAAGAAGCCGAAGAGCGAGCCGCCAAAGAAGCAAGAAGGGCGGCTGCGATTGCTAAAGAGGAGGAAGAACTTACTCAACTCCTCGAAAAGCGGACCAAGACCATCCGAGGAAAACTCTCACCTCAAGGCGAAGAAAGGATAACCGAACTTCAAGCCAGAGCTACCAAACGGGCTGAAGCAAAAGCTGCTCGCGAGGCTGAAGAAGAGGCTGCCCGGGAGGCTGAGCGACTGGCCAAGGAAGCTGAGGAGCGCGCTGCTCAAGAAGCAAAGCAAGCTGCTATGATTGTTGAAGAAGAGAAGGCGCTTGCTTTATTGCTTGAGAAGAAGGCCAAGTCAACACTATCATCCAAAGGAGAAGAAAGGCTAAAAGTGCTTCAAGCCAGAGCCGCCAAGCGGGCTGAAGAACAGGCTGCCCGAGAAGCTGAGGAGCAAGCTGCTCTAGAGGCTGAGCGGCTGGCCAAAGAAGCTGCTGCGATTGCTAAAGAGGAGGAGGAACTCGCGTACCTACTCGAGAAGAAGTCCAAAACAGCCAGAGGAAAGCTTTCACCTCAATTCGAAGAGAGACTAACCGAACTTCAAGATAACGCCGCTAAACGAGCTGAAGAAAAGGCTGCCCGAGAAGCTGAGGAGCAAGCTGCTCTGGAAGCTGAACGACTGGCTAAAGAGGCTGAAGAACAGGCCGCTGAAGAGGCTAGGAAAGCTGCTGAGGAAGCTGAGAAAGCTGCCGCCATCCTCAGGGAGGAAAAAGAGCTAGCTCTCCTTGTTGAAAAGAAGGCCAAGTCAGCAAGAGGAAAGCTATCGCCGTCTCTGGAAGCAAGGCTAAGTGAGCTCAAAGCCAATGCCTCAAAGCGTGCCGAAGAGAAGGCAGCCCGAGAAGCCGAAGAGCAAGCTGCCCGCGAGGCCGAGCAGGCAGCCAAGGAAGCCGAAGAGCTTGCCGCTAAAGAAGCTGAAGAAGCTGCTGCAATCGCCAAAGAAGAGAAGGAAATTGCCCTCCTACTTGAAAAACAAAATTCCTTCAGAGGTCTATCAACCAAGGGGGAACAGAGGTTGAATGAGCTGCAGGCTAAGGCAACAAAGCGGGCAGAGGACAAGGCCGCTCGAGAAGCTGAGGAACAAGCTACTTTGGAAGCCGAGCGAATAGCCAGAGAGGCGGACGAAAAGGCTGCTGCAATCGCCAAGGAAGAGGAGGAGTTAGCTCTCCTGCTTGAAGAGAAAACTGCATTCAAGACCTTATCGAGCAAAGACGGACAGCGATTGAATAAGCTACAAGCTAGAGCCACGAAAAGAGCCGAAGAGAAAGCTGCTCGAGAGGCTGAAGAGCAGGCTACTTTAGAAGCTGAACGAGTGGCTCGGGAAGCCGAGGAAAAAGCAGCTGAGATCGCAAAGGAAGAGGAAGAAATTGCTCAGTTGATTGAGAAACAGTCCTCTTTCCGAGGCCTATCAAGCAGAGGAGAACAGCGGCTGAGTGAGCTACAAGCCCGAGCCACGCAACGGGCCGAAGAAAAGGCAGCCCAGGAAGCTGAGGCAGAGGCTGCTTTGGAAGCTGAACGACTGGCTAAAGAAGCCGAGGAAAAGGCAGCTGCGATCGCCAAGGAAGAGGAAGACATTGCTCAGCTACTCGCGAAGAAGAAAACCAAGGGTTTGACGAGTAAAGGCGAGCAGCGGTTAAGTGAGCTTCAGGCAAGATCGGCAAAGAGAGCCGAAGAGAAAGCTGCTCAAGAGGCTGAGGAGGCGGCTGCCTTGGAAGCTGAACGACTAGCCAGAGAAGCAGAAGAGAAGGCCGCCGCAATCGCCAAGGAAGAGGAAGATATTGCTCAGCTACTCGCGAAGAAGAAAACCAAAGGCTTGACAAGTAAAGGCGAGCAGCGGTTAAGTGAGCTTCAGGCCAGAGCTACAAAGAGGGCCGAAGAGAAGGCTGCCCGGGAAGCCGAGGAACAAGCTGCATTAGAAGCCCAGCGAATAGCTAGGGAAGAAGAAGAGAAGGCTGCTGCAATTGCCAAGGAAGAAGAAGAAATCACTCAGCTGCTTGCAAAGAAGAAGACCAAGGGTCTGACAAGCAAAGGAGAACAACGCTTAAGTGAGCTGCAAGCCAGGGCTGACGAGAGGGCAGAAGAGAAAGCTGCGCAAGAGGCTGAGGAGCAGGCTGCGTTAGAAGCTGAACGAGTGGCTCGGGAAGCAGAAGAAAAGGCCGCCCGAGAGGCAAAGGAGGCCGCTACTATCGCCAAAGAAGAGGAAGAGATTGCTGAGCTAGTCGAAAAGAAGAAGACCAGGACATTCAGAGGCTTGTCGAGCAAAGAAGAGCAGCGGTTGAATGAGCTGCAAGCTAGATCAGCAAAGCGGGCTGAGAAGAAGGCCGCTCGGGAAGCTGAAGAGCAGGCAGCTTTAGAAGCTGAACGACTAGCCAAGGAAGAGGAGGAACGAGCTGCTCAAGAAGCGGCAGAGGCCGAGGCAATTGCCAAGGAGGAAGAAGAACTGGCAGAGCTCATTGATAGGAAGGCCAACTCGTTTATGGGTCTTTCATACAAGGCTGAGAGGAGGCTGAATGAGCTTCAGGCAAATGCCGATGAGCGAGCGGCTCGCGAGGCCGAAAAGCAGGCTGCTCTAGAGGCTGAGCAAGCTGCCCAAGAAGCGGCCGCCGAAGCAGCTGCGATCGCCGAAGAGGAAAAAGAAATGGCCGACTTGCGACACAAGAGAGAGAAGAAGGGGAAACTGTCTAAGAAGGATAGCGAGCGGCTGAGTCATCTCAAAGAGAAGGCGGCCAAGAGAAAGGAGGAGCAAGCTGCGCGCGAGGCTGAGCTGGCCGCTGCCAATGCCGAGGAAAATGAAGATGACGAGGACGAGGACGAGGAGATGATGGATGTTTTCCAAACGGGTGACGATGCTAACGACGACGATGACGACGACGATATCGACGCTGATGAAGACGAAGAAGCCATTCGAGCGGCAGAAGAGGAAGCTGCTGCCCGTGAGGAAGAAGAGAGAGCTGCTCGAGAGGCTGAGGAGGAAGCTGCGCGGGAAGCCGAAGAGGCGGCCAAGAAGTTGAGAAAGAGCTCTAAGAAAGACAAGAAAGAGAAGGAGGATAAGAAGGAGAAGGAAGATAAGAAGGACAAGAAAGAGAAGAAGGATAAGAAAGAGAAGAAGTCGCGGGATCTTCCATCCGAGGCAGAAGCAGAGCGAGATGCTCAGCCAGAGTCGGGGCCCAAAGCAGATCCTGACTTTGACATGAGCCCTGCTGAAATCGAAGCGCTGCTTGCACCCAAAGAGACGGGCGCAGCGGGTGCATTCAGCTTCTGGGGTCTCGGTGGCAGGAAGTCGAAGCCAAAGGGTACGTTGGACTGTTATTTCCACCTTGAAGGAAGATTGCTAATCAAAGATACCAACCTTAGATGAGCTGGAACCGGAGCCGGAGGCTAAATCAAATGACGACCGATCGCAGAAATCCTCAGAGCGATCAAGATCCCTGGGCGGTAGAATTGCTAATGGCCTCAAGGCATTCGAACAAGCACCTGAAGAAGTAGCCGATCCCGCCCATCCACCATCCCCGCCCCCACCAGCATCTGTCTCGGATGAAGAAGAAGAGGAAGCCGCGGAGATACCAAAAGTCGAAGCGGTGGATGATGAACCGGTGGCTAGAGAAGAACCAGCAGCTGACTTTGAACAGGAGGACGATGGACTACACTATGGAGATGCCATGGAAGAGACGCCAACCAGGAAGAAGGAACCGCGACCTCAGGATGATCGGTCCAGGAGGAGAAGAAAGGCGGAGGAGCCAATCGTCGTACCAGTACCGGTAGACTTTCCGGACAGAGGCGATAGGGGCACATCACGAAGGCATCGAAGACCTTCGGACGTTCCAGGGGGCTTCCCTGGCGGTGATGGCGATGAAGATGAGATAGTTGCCATCATTGATGAAGGGCCAAGGAAGGAGAGAAAGTCTAAGAAGCGGCGACCCAAGGAGGAGGATATGATGCCTCCTCCGCCTCCGCAAATGCCGATGCCTCCACCACCGCCGCCGCCTGCTCCTGTCGTCCCCGAAGCGCCTTTGACGCCACCGCCGGAGCCGAAGTCATCGAGGAAAGAAAGATCAAGATCCAGCCGAGAGAAGGAGAAGTGGCCTGCAGTGGCATCCCCTCCGCGCAGAGAAAGAGAAAGAGAAAGAGAAGAGAAGCGGTCATCTAAGCACAAGTCGGAACGATCGTCTCGGCGGGCAGTGGAAAAGGCGTCTTCCAGAGACTCCACTTCTGACAGGGCGGAGCGAGCAGAAAAGTCGGGCAAGTCTTCAGGGCGGGACCGACTCACGGGGATGTTCAGCAGCAAACCTCCCACCAGATCAATGTCGACAAGAGAAAAGGAGAGGCGATCTAGTATGAACGACAGCAGCAGGCCTCCTAGGCCTAGGCGGAATACCGTTACTAGCCACGGCCTTGTTTCTCCGCCCCCAGAAGAGTCTCCTGACGTGACATCGAAGGCTGCTAAAATCCTCGGATTCGACAAATCAGCCTCGAAAAGGAGGTCTCGCAGGGCGCATTACCAAGATGAGGAAGAAGCCGTTATGATGGGAGCCCTTGGTGATGATCCTCGCACAGATTACCCCCAGGAAAGACATCGAAATAGGAGATCTCGCGAAGATGATGTTCCCATGCCGGTAGAGCCCTCTAGCCCTGAGAACTCACACAGGCGAGCGGCTTCGATTTCGAAAAAGGCGGGATTGGGCGGACTCTTCAGTGGCTTCATGACTCCCAGAGCATCCAAGGTCGAGACTGGCGTAGATTTCGACATACCCGCGGTCGAGACAGACCGAGAAGGGCCACGAGTATCTAGTCGCAAGATTAGAAAGTCAGAGCGAGAGTCAGAGCGGACCGGCGATGATCGTGAGCGACGACGGAAGCGCAGAGATGATAGCGAGACTCGTAAATTGGCAGAGAAAGAAGCTCGTCGTGAGCGACGAGCTGCTCGCCAACGCGAAGCTGATGAACAACGTGAGGCAGAAGAGCGAGAGGCTCGACGAGCCGAACGACGTCTGCGCAAAGAAAAGGAGAAGGAGAGGGAGAGGGAGAGAGACAGAGAAAGGGAGAGAGAGGAAGAAGTACAGAGAACGTCGAAACGCCAGCGACGCAGGTCCCATGCTGAACACTCTGACGATGAAGCCGCCGAACGACAGCGTAGACGCGAGGCAAGGCGTGCTGCCAAAGCTGCTGCCGAGGAGGAGGAAGCCTATGGCAGGCCGAGGAAGATTAGTCGGCGCCACACTGAGCCTGCGCCAGATGATCATGTATATCCGGCCAAGGAGCGTCGACGAGAACGAGACGGCAAGAGAGCTGCGCCCGGAATGTGGCCGCACTCTGGGACGTCTTCCTGGGTCAAGGAGCATTCGGATCCACCTCCGCATCTGGATGATGCTGGACATATGACAGATGCTATGCAGCACACGGAAGACGAACAGGCCCGGCGTGAAGCCCGGCGCGCTCGACGACGAGCCAAGCACGAGGAAGTGCCTGTGGAAGATGCTGACGAGAGACGCCGCCGAGAGAGGCGAGAGAGACGAGAGCTCGAGAAGCGCGAGAAGCGCAACGGCGCATCAGAAGGGAGCGATGAGCGCCATCGCAGCCGACGAGATTCTGCCGCATACGCAGAGCCAGCGCCTCGGAGCAGCTGGTGGAGAAAGCTCGCCGGATGAAATTCGAGAGTCGCATGAATCTTGAGCAAGCGTGTTTGATCTTTTTTTTTTCAACATTTTTTTTTTTGATGACCTATACGTCTCAATTTGTTTCTTGTTTCTTGCTTTTCAATCTTCCTGTTCTGCGTGCTGTCTGGTTCTTTGTCTTCGCTTGTCATGACATGATGATGGTTATTTTCAACTTCAGGCGCTGCTATTGCGGCAAAAGGCGGCATTACCGTCTCAATACCTATTTATTACAGCTCTGTCATTTCTTTCTGGGATTCGGGCCAGTCCATCCTGGACATTTACAGGCCAATTTCTATCCCAGTCGGAGTGTAGCGATGGGATGGAATGGTTTTCGTTTCATTTTCAGTTCTATGTTTCTTCTTCTCTTTTCAACTGCGTTCTTCATTTCGTTGACGATTGTTTGATATGATGTACGAGTTGTTTCTAACGGCTTTTTAAATTGGGAATTGGGTCGCTGGAGGGCCAGGCTGTATTATGCGTATCACTTTTTTTTTTTATCATGAGATGGAGATGAATGATGCAAAATTGCCTCGCACTACTGGGTATTTGTACTTTTTACTCCTCTTTATCTCTTTCTTCTACCTGTGTCTTTATCTTGCATATGCGCTGTGGGTATCTGGGTAGCTGTTGGAATCTTGGACTCGCAAATGATATCAATTGGGCTGAAATCCTAGTGTGTGCTCCGTGTTTGCAGTAGCGCAGCCGTGTATAGAGGGCACTTGAGCCGGGCAAAACGGGCCCCTTGCCGTGTTCAAAGCTGCCTGCTATCTGTGTACCTGTATTTATGTAGGTACACGTATGAATTACTAAACCAGATGTTGGGTGCAGGTATTGCGGTGGAGCGAAGTGATGCTAGGATGTGATCACTGCATCTTGGATACTTGGTGGCAGGTGATAGGTGGCTTTCCCCCACGGCCTATACCGGAATTGGTCCTCTATCCATTGTTGGCTGAAAGAGCGTGTACGTGCAGAAGAATGGTGGACAAAATATTTACATTGCGTGCACTTCAAGTCGTCTTCTAAATTATCAATCGCCATATTGCTTGTAGATATGCCCTTGTGAAAATCCATTCATTGATATTCGGGTTGCGCATTGCGTAGTTGTAAGGCTGTAAACGTCAGCTTCTGACAGCATGTCATTGCGCTATAGAGGGGTCGTATTAAAGCCCGCCATTTTTAGATTTAGCCTTTCCCCTGCCCTGGCCCGGTCGACGGAAGGCCGCTTTCAACCTCGCCTTTTTGGGGGTGGCGCGGCCTGCGGCTTCTTTCCCAATTGACATCAATCCAGGAAGCCGACCAACTTCAATCCAGTGCCAGTCTCTCTTTTGCTGCCGTAAACGCCCTTTCTGCCTCCAGGGGCCGAAAGGGGACGCTGCATCGCAAAGACTCGTTTCTTTTCTCGTTTGCTACACCATGAGTGCGCCGGGGAAGCAGGCGTCGCGATGGGGCTCGTTTCTACAGCAGGCCGTGGCGGGCGTCGAGTCCCGCTTGGACAACATCCTGGCCGAGTCGGACGATGATCGCAGTGCGACGCCACCGGCTGCGGCTGCTTCTACTACGACGACAACGACGCCGACGACGACTGCCAGTCCAAAAGTGACGAGCTCTGGTGAGTGAGTGATGGTGCGGCGGAGAATGAACGAGGGGGACGGAGAGGAGGGGCGAACAGGATTCCCAGCAGTTTGATGCCTATACAAGCAGCTAACCAAATGGCAATTTATGACAACAGACTCTCGGGCATCGTCGACTAGCCGCGCAAATGATCGACTACAGGCAAGGCTGGCCAAGGCCTTGGCCAACAAGAATGCGCTTTCGCCGGCGAATGCGTCACCACGCAGCTCCTTTGATGCGGCGAGCCGAAGCTCCATGGAGAGGCCCTCGATGGATCAAGACAAGTCTGAGAACCTGCCAGAACAGACGCCCGCATCCGAGACGGAGGCGCCTCAAATTGCTCCTGATTCCACGAACACCTCCACAGAGCCTACGACTACGGATACGACGACAATACCGATAACAATAACAGACGACGATACGGCTATAAAATCTATTTCGGAACCAGCTGATGAAAAGGCAGAGGATACCCCGTTAGAAACAGAAGAGCAACAGACGCTCACGGAGGCACCGTCAAAAGAGGAGGAAGAGACGTCGTCAAAAGACGTGAAAGACAAAACTCTGACGGATACCCCTGCTGCGGCAACAACGGTTGTAGAGAATGGACCTGATGCCGCTGAATTGGCTCGCGAGCTTGAGGAAGCAAAGTTGCGACATCGAGAGGAGATCCAAGAATACGTTGAACGGATAGACTCTATACAGTCCAAACTCCAATACCTTTCTAAAAACGCCGCCGATTCTGCCAAGCAGGCTGCATCAGCTGCCCCATCTGGTAGCCAGGAAAAGAAGCTTGCAGAGAAGGACGAGCGGATCGCGTTGCTGATGGAGGAAGGCCAGAAACTGGCTGGAGCAGAGCAAAAGTACCGAGCAGCGATCAAGACTTTGCGGCTTCAGGTAGGCGAGCGCGACAAACAGTTGGATGAAGCACGGAAAGCAAAGGACAAAATGGCATTGGATATTCAAGCGCTGCGTGACCGCTTAGACGGAGATGAAGAGAAGGAAAAGCGCCAGCAAGAGGCCACCAAAGCCACTGCAGCTCTGCGGAAGGAAATTGACGCCTTGAAAAAGGACAATGCCAACAAAGACGCTACGATTCGCCGTCTCGAACAGGAAGTAAAGGCGAAGGAGGAGCAAGGCCAGGTTACCAAAGCGGATGCCGTGAGCAAGGCGGTGGCCGCAGAGCGAGTCAAACAAAAAGAACTCGAAGAGGCGAATGATGCCGTTCGAGCGGAACTAGAGGCTCTAGGCGAGAAAGCCCGACTAGATGCCATCGAAGCGAGCGAAAAGCTCGAGCGTGCCATTCAACGCGGTAACACCGTTGAAGCCGAGCTACGTCTTGAGCTTCGGAGCATGGAGGGCAAGCTGGAAGGTGTACGAGTCACCGCGGAAGAAGCTGCCTCTAGCACAGGAGGCGAGGCACAGGCCAAGCTGTTCCGGCAGATTGAGACGTTGCAGTCACAGTATGCGTCAGCCAGGCAAAACTGGCAGGGCATTGAAGCGTCTTTGATGTCGAAAACGACCAGTTTGGAGAGCGAGAGAGACGAAGCACAGCGTCGAGAGTCCGAAATGCGCAAGAAGGCACGGGATGCGGTATGTCTGACATGCTCCAATCAATCTCGACCTTTACCCTTTTTCCATTTCTAATCGATATTCATTGTTACCATATACTGACCTCCTTGACTCAATTCCATAGGCCAAGCGCAGCAGAACTCTGGAAGATGAGCTGCAAGATGTCCAGATGCAGCTAGAAGCCAGCCGCGAGGAGTTGGCTGCTCTCCAAAAGTCCTCCAAGGCCACCGAGACGGCCCTCGAACAGACCCGCACGGATTTGGACAAGGAGAAGCAGGCGGCAAGCAGAGCATTTTCCCCTGAATCAGGGCGACAATGGATTGATGAAGTTGCGGGTGCAGCATCATCACGAACTCAAAGCCGCCCAGAGTCGCCGTTACTCTCCGTCCCGCGAACATTCAGCTCCGAAGCTGTCTCATTATCTGTTCCCAACCGCACTCGACGATCTCCCACTCCTGTAAATATACTAGATACCGCAGCGGAAGGTTTCAGTCCTCTTCGCCGGTCCTCTGCATACCTACCGCCTCGTATAGGGTCAGGACCACTGTCGCTTTCCGGATCCGTTCCCCCATCTCCATTTTCTCCTCTGGATTTGCCGATGGAATCACCACCTACGATACCTCCGTCTGTGACAGAGAGAGAAAATGGAATCAGCGACACGGCGCCTTCGTCGCCTCGCAATCTGGCACAAGATATGATTTCAGTGTCAACGGTAGCAGCAGGTCCGTCTGTTCAGTTAGTAGAGCGGATGAGTGCTGCAATCCGTCGTCTGGAAGCTGAAAGAGTTGCTGCCAAGGAAGAGATGGCAAGGGTGTGTAGCCAGAGGGATGAAGCGAGATCAGATATGGTGAGCCTGATGAAGGATTTGGAGGACGCAAAGGCAGCGTCTGCAAGGGTTCCTGATCTAGAAAAGGAGGTTGCCGACCTGGATACGAGATACCAAACCACCTTGGAGTTATTAGGAGAAAAGAGTGAGCTGGTTGAGGAGCTGAGGGCGGATGTAGATGACGTGAAGACGATGTACCGGGAACTGGTAGAGCGAACTGTAAAATAGGTGTGGCTCATCTCATGTGTTTAGGTTAGGAAAAGGAGGCAGGGAGAGTTATAGAAGGACACAGAAACAAGGGAAGGAAGGAAAAGCGTAATGAAACACAATGATTTAGGAATGACAAGGCATGGTATCCTATGTAGATTAGACTTGTACACTTTTATACACTACTACATCATTCCCCTAGTGACAGCTGCTGTATCTGATGTAAAGTTTGCTAATAACTAGTCGACCAGCTGGATGCCTTCTCTTTCGGCGCCTTGGATGATGAATTGGCGGACCTGTTTATGGCATGTTAGTCTGATACAAGCATACATACATGAAATCTGCGTATGAAAGGGGGAAATGATTTGTTAGATGAGGTATCTCAATCAGGATGTCTTTACCTCTTTATCTGGAGCCAAGTCAATAGCAAGTTCTCCCTCGGTAGACTTGAGTGTGAAATCAGCCTCTTCTTTCAGAAGAGCGACGGCAGTGTCTCCTATATGGCACATCATATTAGCTTTATTAACAAATTCCTCTAGGATATGCGACGCATACCGTGACCTTCCGCGACAGCATGATGAAGAGGGGTGAAGCCCTCATTGTCCGTTGCATTCAGGGGGCTCCTGTTCTTCAGCAGGAGCATCACCATGGGCACGGAACCGACGGCCGCGGCGCGATGGATGGGGTACTGGCCGCGGCGGTCGCGGACGCGGGTTGATGCTGGGGGCTTGGAGCTGATGAGGAGGCGGGCGACGTCGAGGTTCTTTTTGGAGGCGACGAAGTGGAGGGCTGTCTGGATTGGTGTTAGCTGGACTGAGCTATGACATATCCATATGCATATCGTTTGAGGTTTTTATATCTCATTTCAGAGTACAGTGATGGCTTTGACTTACTTGGCCGTTGTTATCTGAGAAATGAGTTAGTTAGGCACATGAGCTGCTATCAGCTAAGGTTTTGAGAGTATTTGAGATAATGACTTACTCTTAATGTTAACATCAGCGCCCCTTTGGAGAAGGAGATTTAATGCGGGCTCGCTGTTTTGAACGCTGGCTGAGATCATGAGGGGAGTCCAGCCGCTGTCGTCCTATTATTTGTAGGCAAGTTTAGTGTAAGTAAGATGGGTTGAAGCTTGGCTCATCTCATTTCAATGCTGGTGAACAACGATGGCGATGACTTTGCTGGAAGAAGAGAACGTATGTACCTGGATATCCGGGTCAAAGCTTGACTGGTTTGCTAAAAGGAGGAGAATATCGTAGCTGTTGGAAGAGGCTGCCCAGTGGACGGGATATCTGCCGTCGTCATCTTTGCGTTTTGAGAGCTTGGGGTCTGTCTATAAATGTAGGTGTTGGTTTGAGCTTCATCTTCTTATATGCTTATGCGTGTTGATCTTCCAGATATTTAAACACACCTTGAGGAGACCTTCTGCTACGGAGACTGGGTTTTGTTAGCTTTGTAATGTTAAATGAATGCGTATAGCCAAGAGCTCAGTACCTCTGCCTTCTCTTGCTGCCGTGTGCAGCGGAAACTTATCGCTCTCTGTATCCGCCATGGTGAGACCTATGCGTCCTTTGTATCCCGTATATATTGAGTTTTTGTCAAAGCACTTATTTTCAGTTATGAGGAAGCAGCAGGGTTTTGAGTGGTGAGATGTAGCTGGACAAAGAACCCAACGTTGCAGGGTAAGGTGTTGTACTTGAAGCTTCCAGGCCACTGCTGTATTGCGTATTGGGGGCTCGCTCTGCCTGTTGCGCCACAGTCTGAACTGCAGCACGCAGACACCCCACAGCGCCTGCGCCACAGAAGGCTGAACCTTGCAAGTTCAATTCGAGTTCGCCTCTCGCAGCTGCTTTTCTGTTCTACAAACGCGAATCGACTCCAAATCCCATCTTTTTGTATACTAATTCTCGGCATCGTCCCTTGCGTGCCATGGAGGCACCACAGACGCCGCAAGACGCGCTCCATCTAAGTGCGCTCGCGTCTCAGAATGCCTCTGCGACGAGGCACCTCTACTCTCGGCTCGAATTGTCCAACGGCAAGCGCCAGAAGCTCGAGGGCGTGTTCGAAGATGCCGTCATGAAGCGTCGATTCGAGGCCGAATACGCGGCTGTCCAGACCCTCCCCGAGGCGCTCGCAGCGAAACAACCATCGAAGCAACCACTGCGAAAGACAGCGGCCAAGGCTGGAGGGCCGGCGCGAAAAGCACCCAAACTTCTCGAGGCTGGTCCTGGAGCATCACCGGCTGCGTCCAAGGCCAACGGAGACGAACCGACAATCTCGACGACGACGGTACCACAGAGCATGAGCCTGACAGTCAGGGGATCACCGGCCATCCAGCAAGTCAAGCCCGAATGGCACCCGCCGTGGAAGCTGATGAGGGTCATCTCAGGCCACTTAGGATGGGTGCGCAGCTTGGCGGTCGAGCCGGGGAACAAGTGGTTTGCTAGCGGTGCTGGCGACCGGACGATCAAGATCTGGGATCTCGCCACGGGGTCACTGCGATTGACACTGACGGGACACATTAGCACCGTGCGCGGCCTGGCTGTGTCTCCAAGACACCCGTATCTCTTCTCTTGCGGCGAGGACAAGATGGTCAAGTGCTGGGATCTGGAGACGAACAAGGTGATCCGCCACTACCACGGCCATCTCAGTGGCGTATACACATTGGCTCTGCACCCGACGCTGGATGTCTTGGTGACCGGTGGTCGAGATGGCGTTGCTCGAGTTTGGGACATGCGGACGCGCAGCAACATTCATGTTTTGTCGGGCCATACCGGCACTGTGACTGATGTCCAATGCCAGGAGGCAGATCCCCAAGTGATTACAGCATCATTGGACTCTACCGTGCGGCTTTGGGATCTGGCGGCCGGAAAGGCCATGGGTGTTCTCACCCACCACAAGAAGGGCGTCCGAGCCTTGGCTGTCCATCCTACCGAATTCACCTTTGCATCCGGCAGCAGCGGCAGCATTAAGCAGTGGAAATGCCCGGAAGGCGCTTTCATGCAGAATTTTGAGGGTCACAATGCCATTATCAATACAATGAGCGTAAATAGCAACAATGTTTTCTTTTCAGGTGGTACGTATCTTCCTCCCTGTTAACAGTATAGAGATTATACATGAAGGACCAAAATCGATAATTAACTCTACGATTTAGGTGACAACGGCTCAATGAGCTTCTGGGACTGGAAATCAGGCCACCGATTCCAATCTTTCGAGACAACAGCTCAGCCAGGCTCATTAGACGCCGAGTCAGGCATCATGAGCTCGACATTTGACCGCTCTGGACTGCGTCTCATCACAGGCGAGGCCGACAAGACCAGTGAGTGTTTCTTCGATGGAGTTCTTCTTCAGTTGACATATGCTAACTCTTTTTTTCTTTTCCAAAGTCAAAATATGGAAACCAGATGAAAAAGCGTCCGAGGAGACACATCCGATACAATGGACGCCAACATTGGCGCAAAGGAAATTTTAGCCAGGAGTTTATGGGGGTAATGCTATCTGATTAATGTTATTAATTCGTCGATTTTCAAAGTATATATATCAAGCGGCAACGGAAAAAGAATAGAATTTGCACCGCAAATCACTGGCGGATGAGCACATGCATTATTATATCATTTGACGCATTTTTGAATCTCACGGAGAGAGAATAGCTGTGCCTGATGTTGGAAAAAAGATGTGGCTTATCTTTCTGATGATAACTTCAAAGGTGCTTTACATGTCTAAAGGCTGATCTGCTTCGTGATCGCATTGCTATTTTTGGTATCCAAATCCACCGGCACGCTAAAGTACAAAATATCTATCCAAAACCTCGTTTACCCCCATTTATCCTTCCTTGCCTGTCAAACTCTTAGTGTACCCAATAATTCATTCAAACGTGTGTATTATTAGACAGTATTCAAGGCCTTGCCGCTCATACGCTTAGACCCATGGACTTGAGGTCCGCATCATCGCGCAGCGCCATCTTCACCTCATCGTCAGCAATGGCCAGCCGCAACTTGCTTGACCGATCCGCACGATGAGCCTCTAAATTAACCAGACCAGCGGCAACCAGCTCTAGGGCCGCGGTGTGGATGTACTGTGGCCGTCCTACCATGCGCCGACCGGCTTGGTTCCCCTTACCGAGGCCAGGAAGGATCTGGGCCATGCCAGGAGGAGGACGGGCTGCATAAGCCGTTGAGCGCTGAAGTTCATCCAGAGTTTCGCCAAGAGTCGTCTCAGCCAGACCAGATCTTCGGATCCTCAGTAGCAGCGCCGCCATAAGCATCTTCGACGTGAGGGGAAGACCTCGCAGATGTTGTTGGATGGGATTGGTCGTGGCCTCATTGATGGCTCTCTTGATGGTTGAGATGGTGACTCTGCCGCGCCGAGACTGGTCGGGAATTCCGTTTTCATTCGCCCGTTTGCTTGGAGTCATGGGATCGCCCGGAGCGTCGCCCTCTGCTAGCTCAACCGCTCGACGGCATATATCCAGCGCTCGCCTGGCGTCTCCGCTGACGGCAGCTACTTTGCGACTCGCAAACTGGACGGCATCCGCATCCACAATATTTCCCGGTACGCCTTCAAGACGAGACTGTATGATTTTCATGAGCTGGTCGTGGTTGTAGCCGGGGAAAGTGATACGGGTGAGGCCTATGTTGAAGCTGTTAGATATCTTGCTCTTCCTACTATTCATGTCAGCTTCTGTGTGTACATACCTAAACGACTGCTGATCTTGTTGCTCAGAGTTCTCTCTGGAAGATCCATCGTGTTGGCTACTGCAAGTACGATAAGACGGCTGTGTCGGAGGGTTGGCCAGTTGAAAAAGTTGTACATGACTGCCTGATTTTTTGTGACTAGTTGATCAAGTTCATCCATCAGCACGACGCATGGAACGCGCCGTGGGCTAGGATTGCTGAATTCTCGCTCCAACAGGTCGAGGGACTGGGCGGGGCTCGCTCGTTCGCCCTTGATAGCTTCCCATAGCAAAGAGTATGCCTGATGAGGATCTGTAATCTTCATGCCATTGATTTCCACGAATATAAAGTCATCCAGTTCGTCTGAACCGACGGCTTCTTCAAGGCGAGAAATGACTTCTCGTACCGTGGCCGTCTTTCCGGTTCCCGGTGTCCCCGAGATATAGATACAGTTGCCAGTGCCCTCCGTAATGGCGGCTTCTAGATGCGAGTATACCAGTGAGAATTCACCTTCACGGCACGGCAAACTAGAAGGAACTGCTGAGACATGGAGGCGCGAACGTGCAATCTGGAACGGGGAAGATTGAACTTGGCTAGGCGACAGCTTTCTGGTAGCCAGAGGCGTGAACTCGAGTTTCTTTCCTCCACTCCTCGGCCCTCGCTTTGATTTGGGGGTTGTGGCTGAGTTTCTGCCGGTCTTGGTTGGTGTTTGAGGCGGTAGGTATGCGCCCTCGGCCTCTGGCGGTGATTGAGCTCGAGCTCTTCGACGGGTTGCTCTGGTGTTCTTCTCCACAAAGTCCTTCAAAGCAGATACGTCTCCATTCTCATAAATCTCTTCCCATACAAACTCGTCCGTGTATGTAGTAGATCGGGTGTTGCAGCCACGTCGGCATACAAATGTCTTTCCAAAATCTGGTGAGTTTCGTGATATCTTTCCAGAGGGATGCGCGCTGAGAAAGGCGTCTAAGGACATGATATTGGCCTTGCCATTGATTGACGCTAGGGGATTTACGTCGAAAGATGGCGAGATGTACAGTTCGTTCTGGTTTGCTGGTTAGACAGACGATGTTTCGTTGAAGGGATACAAGAGAGTAGCAAGCGTACATACCCAGTAGAAGTCTTCTCGCTTTCTTCCCTTGTTACGGATCTCCTTCTCTGTCAAGAACCACATGAAATTGGCACTCATTTCTCCAGTCTCGCCGTCTTCCTGGAAATCGCAGATGATGGCTACCCATGCTCCAATGGATCCATCGGCCGCCTTGAGCATCACCGTGTCTCCAACGCGGCATTCGAAATCGCCATATCGAGCCCCAACAATCTTGGAACTGGCCGTGACTCTTCTCCTCTTGCGTTCCCCGTCGCCCTTTTCGCCATTATCTGCTTGTTCGGTGCTGTATAGCCACTCCCATGATACTTCTTCGACTTCGGAATTATTGTCTGATTCTTCGCTGGCTACCGTTGCAGAAAAGGCACGTTTGCGCCCTCGAGTCGTATGAGTGCCAGTCTGAGGAGTAGTTTGGGCCGTCATTGGTGATGATGCCGGGGTAGAGACGAATATATTTTATAGACAGCTACTAGGCGGCTCACTGAGCTGGAGGTTAGTGCCTTGTATAAGTTGTCGAATCCTTAGAAAAAGAAATTAGAGCAGTGACAACATTCAATTGGTCTGAAATAGTAGAGTCTTGGAGCTTAAAGCAGCTCAGCAAGTTACACCCAGCACTTAGCAGGGTAGCTTAGTGGCCTGAATCAATTAACGCGTCTGGATTTTTGGGAGACGCGCCGGAGAGAACTCGATATGTGCATAGACAATTGATGCATAATTCCACAACACTGCAGGCAGACCACCTAGATATACCATTCAAGTAAACATTTTAGCTCTAAATATCGTAATTTTATAGAAATCTGTTGAAAGGTGTAGATTAATTCAATTTTTGGCCAGCGGAAGTTCTATGCAATGATTGTGGCTTATCAAAGGGAAGCAGTGCACGCAGCTCGGTAGGATACGCTTCACGCCATTGTCGAAGTTGACTGTGAGATTGTTGTATTACATCGTTGATACGATGAAAGCCATAGCAAAGAAATAATTTATGGGCAATACAGCCAACTGCGTCATTTACAGAGCATCTTTGGCCCATTGTGCAACGTAGGCTCGCATTCTGCCAAAGGGAAACGTGCAGATGCCTTGGCAGTGATTGACTGCTGGCTGCAGATGCAACTTGCCGCCAGCATCACTTTCACTTTCCGTTCATTTCTTTTCTTGCCCGTCACAGAGCTGCCTCAGGCTTTCTATTTCGGCATGTTACATATACTTCCCAGTAGCCGTGCTGGCACCTGACCACCGCTCTCTTGTTCTTTCTGAATTCACACTCCACGGCCTCTCTTCGCATCGTCTCTCTTCCAAGCCATTTATTCATACCATAATAAACCTTCAAAATCAATTCAGGCACTTTACAAGCCTCTCGCGTCACTTCTACCGCTCATTGCCGAGATGAACAGAGGCAAGCTTCGGGCAAGCTCGCGGCCGCCCAGGCATCGGAATTTCCAAAACCCAAATCAACAGAATGAAGGGCCAAGGAAATCCTGGGGCTCGCCAAAAAGAATGGCAACCGCAAAGTCACAAATGAATAATATGCGGCAACTAGCCGTCGCCATTGTTGCCGGAGACTACCGCGGGCCGCCGCCTGCTGGCAGAGATCTGATAGAAGTAAGTGGCATCGATATCCTTCATACTGCGCTTGTATTATCCAATCAATACCGATTGCTCGACACCCGCTGATCATTCAAAAGGCTACCTTTGTGACATCCATTAATGAGTATAACTTCTACGCTACACAGTTCACAACATATGACAGCGAAATGGACGCTATTCGGCAACGCCATCAAGTTTGGATTGTTGCCGATGGGCCAGAGAGTCCAAACGTGCTCAAACTCTTCAGCGAGTCCGTGACCAATCTCCATGCAGCTATATACGCTCTTAATCAACGGTTTCATGATTCGCGCGTATCGAGAGACCTTTTGACTTCGGTGATAATTCCCCAGAGGAGCTCAAGAGTAACTGACAACACTCGCATACGAGTTTATCCCAACCAACGACCTCGAGTATCCAAGCGGTTTACCGAGCCTGACGATATACCAAAAACTGTGGCGGCACTTCTCCACGAGCTTCGTCCGCATCTTGAATCTGCCTCAAAGTGCCTAAAAAGTTCCAATTCCGAAATCAGGATGCGCGTGTCTTTCGCGCTCTTAGATGGCAATATATTTGGCAAAGACCAAGCAAACCTAGTCAATTGGGATGAATATGCAGCTCAAGTGAAACTGTACTCACACCAAGGAGGTCTTCATTTTAGTACACGGTAGCTCTCACAGACAACAATACCCCCTCCTCATTTCTTGGTTGATTTTCCATACTGACTGTGTTTGAAGTTTTAAAGAATACGGTCTTGCGAATTACATCATAAGCAGTATGCTGGAATACGACGGGGCAGATGACCTCCGTCTGGATCGCAAAAGCGTGAAACGCACACACACCTTGTATCTCGCCATAAAAGACGAAAGAGAGTTAAAGGTGGAAAACTGGACGAGCGATGAGTCTGCCTTATCTCGAGCTAAGCTTGGCCTTAGCTCGCCAGTCTCCTACATCGACTGGAAAGTGACTGCTCCAGAAATGTAAGTTTGCTATGAAGCCATCTAGTGTGCTCGCAGTACTGATACAATGAGGTGCTAGGATATTAGACTGGAGACTTCATGCAAAACCGTGGAATTACAAGAGCGTACCGAAGGAGCTCTTGAGTCTACTCGAAACGCTAAAGCTCAGGGACGGCTGCGACGAAGATGAAAACAATTTTCTCCAGCCCTCTGAGATAGTAGTGACCAGAGACCCTAGGCACTGGATCTATGACGTTTGCCGGACTCGACTGAAGACATCGTTTATCGCAGAATTCCAAGATAGTCCATATGTGCTGGAGATAAGTCTAAATCAGGAATGGGAGGGACTCAACACTCGCGCGCCAGAAAACAAGACTAATTGGCAAATGGAGTTTTATGGCAAACACTGGGATTCAGCAATGAATCAAGTCAATCCAGTTGACCAGAGAAAGGATTTGGGAGAAGGACTGAAGAGTATTTGGGCTGGATCGGACCCTGATCTTGAGAAGAGATTTGGGAGTTTCCTGGAAGTCTTCCTGAGGGTCCAGCACCAGGTAAACTCTCTTCGAGATGAAGAAGCAGACGATGAAGCGGATGGTGAAGCAGGGAACGAAGCAGAGGACGAACAAATAGAATAGACGTTTCCGCTGCGAGCAGCTATTGGCCAGCTAGATGGATATATTACGCAATTCAGTTCATTATTCAAGTTTTTCTCTTCATCTATGTTTCTCAGCTCTGGCCTTCTGATTGGGCAGCGATGATCTTTTGCCGTAAAACTGTCAAGTCTCTAGAATTAATAACCATCGATGTTTCAGTTGAGCCGTGCAAACATACCTTCTTCTATTGTGCGAACATTCATCTGTTTTGACTGAACGATTCCTTCCAATTCCTTCAAGTTGTCGCCAAGCTCTTTAACTTTTGAATTGTAAAACTTTTCAGCCGATTTTAAATTCTGCAGAGAGTCAGTCATGGGGTTCACCAGCCAAACAGATGCAAGGCGAAGGAGCGCAGCTGACCTTTTCAATCATAAACCCTGTGCCCACGTCCACCAGAACCGTCTCGGTACTCGTCAATTCGCCGCTTACATATAACGAGTTGGTCAACGGGACCAGAACCGCCTTTGAACCTGTTTGCATCGCTGCCTTTAGCACCATTTCCATATCTGTGGCCTCTCTCTCTTCTACTCTGTGTCTGCGCGACTCGTCGGTTGCCCACGGGGGATTGCGATGATGTATGTACCTTTGCTATCGGCGGCTCGGCTCTGTACGCATCGGAGGCATTCTCTGAACTTGTTCTGGGCGCCGTGGAGCTGGGAGAAGGAGTTTGTGAGGTGCTCGAGCTCTTCCTCGAGCTGCTTCTTGACCTGCGCGAGCTGCTGGGGCTCGAGGGTGTCGAGATTGACTAAAATATGCTGGAGTTAGCGCTACTGCTGTTGCTATTGCTGCTGCGCACAGGGAAATTTATAAGAGAGCATAGAAGGGAGGATATCGAAACAATAAAAACTTACTTGCTTCCTTCTGGCCGCTCGACATGGCTGCTCGTGCTGATTGATTTTGGGTGGGATATAGTGGAAGCTTGGCCAAGCTGGACGTTAGGGAGTCGTGCCCCTCCAAGCTTGAACCGCTGTGCGGATGACTGTAGAGGGGCTGGCGATTCTTGTAACGAGGATATGGAACCGCAGCTTTAATCTACAGCAGCACAGCTATTGAATCGCAACAAAACCGATTATCGATGAAAATTTAATTTAATTTTACTGATTCGGGGTTTTTGAAATTCTTTATGTTTGTATTTTGGTTTAGTTGAGAGATTTGTTGACTCTTCTCTCGCTGCACTCCTTCACAGCCATCTATAGCCGCTCCAGCAAAGTCCTGATATACTGGGGCACCTCTTCTGCCTTTACATTCTCCTTTACGGAGAGTCTCCTGCACTGCACTTCGCAGACGCCCTTTTCTCTCCAGGCCTTTCCGAGTACCACCACGACAGGATAGCCCGTCATGTCTGCGTCTTGCATTTTCCATCCAAATGCTTCTTTGCGGTCATCCAGAACGACGTCCAAGGCTGTCGTAGAATTTCCGTCCTTGGTTAAGCTGTCGTAGAAATCCAGTATCTGTTCATTGACGCCAGATGTTGGAATAATAACCACTTCAAACGGCGCAATAGCCCGGGGCCAATTGAGTCCCTTGTCATCGGTGAGCTGTTCCGCCACGGCGCCGAGAATGCGAGATACGCCGATGCCAAAGCAGCCCATCTGGGTTGGGACAGGAACCCCTGGGTTCTGAGGGAGCGCTACAGATGCTTCAAGCGGCTCTGAATAGCGTGTACCGAGGAGAAACGTGTGGCCCAATTCCAATGCGCGATGAATCTCAAGTTTTCCCGAGTCACAGCGGGGACAGCCGTCGCCGTCTGCAATGCGCAAGAGATTTAGATCTGTGCCGGCTTGTGTTTGTGTTATTGATGATTGTGAGATGTAGTTTTTGGTCAAATCTTGAGGGAGTAGAGGAAGCTCGTCTCGAAGGCCTTCAAAAGCTTCTGAAAGTCTCGAATCAATGACATTTAGAAGCTGGATTTCGTCACCCTGTCCCTTTGCCCCCTGCAAAACATCGGCCCAGAACGGTGAGGCGTCACTGACGCTTGTATCTAGTTCTGGAACGACTGACTTGACAGCATGAATGTTCCAGCTGTCATCTGAAGATGAATCTCCAATCTTTGGGTACCACGCATTTACCAACGTTTTCCTATCCCTGGTGATGCCGCGCCAGAGACCAAAATTAGAGTTAGAAACTGCACCATCAATTTGATGAGATGACCGAGCAGCGGCAACTTCGTCATTGGCGGTATAGCCGCAGTTGCTACAGCTTGCGACTGTATCCTCTCCAATGGGATGAGAAAGGTGGTATTCATGGCTGTGCTCTCCGCCCATGTCTCCTGAGCTGGCCTCGGCCACTAATATCGGCAGCTTCAAATCTGAGAAGAAGGCTGAGTAGGCACCGGCGACGTCGCGATAAGTCTCGACAGCAGACTCATGGGTCAAATCGAATGTGTACAAGTCTTTCATGATAAACTCACGAGATCTTAATAATCCGTGTCTGGGACGGATCTCATCTCGGTACTTTCGTGCTAGCAGATAAGTCAGGAGTTGTAACATACGACAAAGGCTAAATAGGCTCAGAGGCTCATACTGATCTGGTATAACTTCAAAGGCAAGTCTTTATAAGAATTCAAAGTACTTGCGACAAGGGATGTGATTTCTTCTTCGTGTGTTGGGGACAGCATGATAGGCACATCCTTGCGATCTTTGAGTCGAAATAGCTTGCCTGAGTATTAGCAACGAGATGTCTGCGATTTGTATAAAGTGACATACCTCTGGCGAGACTTTATCCAAGCGCCCGCTTTTGCGCCATAGTTCCTCAGTAGTGAGAGTCGAGAGAGCAAGCTTGGATGCTCCTACAGAATATTAGTTGAGAAATACTCCCAGAGTTGTGAGTCGATTAACCTATGCTTTGCATGTGCTTATCAACAAGACGCTCAATCTTGTCCTGAACTCGTAGACCCAGTGGAAGCAGCTGAAAGACTCCAGATTGTGCCTGGGAAAATAAGCTAGGTTAGCAAACCTATCATAAAGGAGTATATGAAGCATGGTATGAGGATCGCTCTACCTGGCGAAGAAATCCGGCTCGGATGAGCTTGCCATGACCAGCTACCGAGCAATTAGCTCGACAATTCACCAAATCCGATAAGCAAATCGCTTCATACTTTCGCCCTCAGTGGCCGTGACACCACCAGTGGGCACCCATATCTTCGACAGGGTTGATCTAAGCCGGGTGGACTGAGCAAAAAACGGCTGTGAAAAGACTCGGGTGCGGTTTGAGATTTGAGCAGCTGCTAGTGGGCGAAGTACGCCCCGGTAGATCATATTTGAAGCACGCATGTTCAGCGATTGACACTTCAATCCATTCTAAAATTTTACATAATTGTCCAGAAACGATGATGATTATGCACCTCACAATGAGACAAGTCTTGACATGGCCGCCAATGAAGAGCGAGTTCTAAGTCTTAGACAATGAGATGGTCCTTTAGACGCGCTGCGCTAAGAGTAGCCGCGATAAACGCCCGCATTGGATGGGGCGATAAGATAAGAAATATTTCAAAAAAATACTTGCATCGAGTCGCATTCTGATCTGAAATTTGAAGCAGCCAATTTTCACCACCCAGACAGCGGCGCATCTACGCTATGGCGAAGCATTCCAAGAAGAGCAAAGGGCCGCAGCGCTCCAACGAAAATGCGGCGCGCCTTCAGAATGGAATGTCTCAAATCACTTCTCAAATTGAAGCGAAATTGAACGGCAATCCGTACAAGCGAAAGAACCCGCCCACTGAAGTGTCTGGCAAGCAGAAACAGCGAAAGGAGCGTGATCCCGAGGACGCACCGGCGACGAACGGCACCAGCGACGATAAGGATGCTTTGCTAGCTGAGATCAAGGCCCTGGGAGGAGACGAAGAGGACTGGCGCCTGATCAATGACGTTGCATCTGATGATGAAGTTACAGGGTCAAAGGCACCGGTAGACAAGAAACTGAAGGATGAGCTAGCAGCTCTTTCAAAGGAACTTGGTTTCTCCGGCATCATACCAGATGATGCTAGCGACGAAGAAGAGGAGGAGGAGGAGGAGGTAGAAGAAGAAGATGAAGAAGAAGACGAGGACGAAGAGGAAGAGGAAGACGATGATGAGAGCGAGGAAGAGGTCGGCAACAAGAATAAGAACAAGGGCAACAGCGAACCCCCCAACGCCCAAAAGGAAAAGGGACCCGCAGAGAATGAAATGCGAAGAGTTGAAGGCCTGGTAAGTTGATATCCTTGAGTCAATGGCATCTCTGACAACTAACTTAGTAAACTAGATTTTCGAACCGCGCGCGGACTGGCACGCTGCCAAGTTGGCTCAACTGCCTGGGCCTCAAGTCGATGACGTTGGCCCTTTCATGTCGGCTATAAACTCTCTAAAAGAGCATGGAAAATATCTCTTGGAGACGGAGGCGGCCAAATATCGAACAACCATCTTTGCATCCTCATCTCACAAATTTCTTGCCACCATCATGACATCTGGTACTCTTACAGACAAGATCTCCGCCCTCACCTTGGCTTGTCAAGAGTCCCCCGTTCACAACATTCGCGCATTCGATTCTTTGATGAACCTGGCTTCCAAGAAAAGCCGAGCCCAAGCCATTGGAGCTATAGGAGCCCTCGTGGATATGCTCGGCCCCGGCACAGTACTTCCATCAGACCGACGATTGAGGAACTTCCAAGCTCAGCCTGGGCTCCTGGGTTCTCTCCAGCGAGCTTCCGCTAAAATCTGGGCCCCAAGCCAGCCGCTCCCCGGTAAAATCACGCAAGCTCATTTGATTTCCTGGGCGTACGAAGACTGGTTGAAGGACACTTATTTCAAAATGATCCAGCTCTTGGAAGTCTGGTGCTCTGATGAGATTGAGTATTCGAGAATGAGAGCCGTCGACTTTGTCTATGCCTTACTCAAGGATAAGCCGGAACAGGAATCAAACCTTCTCACTCTCTTGGTAAACAAGCTTGGTGATCGCGACCGAAAGATTTCTTCCCGAGCTTCATATCTTCTCTTGCAGCTGCAAAACTCACATCCTGGCATGAAGCCGATTATCGTGCGAACCATAGAGCAGGAGATCCTCCTTCGACCTTCAGCAGACCATCGAGTACGCTACTATGCCATCAACACTCTCAACCAGACAATTCTTTCAAACAAAGAGCCGGCAGTAGCTGAGTCTCTTCTTCGCATCTACTTTGGACTTTTCGCCACAATTCTCAAAACTGGAAAGCTTGGAATACCGACAGACGATGAGCCCACCAAAGCCCAGAATTCTGGCAAAGGCTCATTTGGAAAGAAGGGTAAACCGGCCAAGGCTGCAGCCCCTTCTGTCCCAGAAGCCGAGGCAGCTGATAAGCTTGTGTCTGCCCTACTGACCGGTGTGAACCGTGCCGCACCATTTGTAGGCACTAATGATACGGTGTAAGTATCTTTGGCAACTATTAATGCTATGATGTCCCTGTATGGATGCTAATGACTTGTCACTAGGTTGGAGCGCCATCTTGACACTCTCTTCAAAATTGCACACTCTGCCAACTTCAACACCGGCATTCAAGCTTTACTCTTGATTCAGCATCTCTCTACGACAAAACATCTCGGCAGCGATCGCTTCTATCGGACGCTGTATGAATCGTTACTGGACCCGCGTCTCATAAACTCTTCAAAACAGGCACTCTACTTGAACCTGTTACTACGAGCACTGAAGAATGATGTCGATGTAAGAAGAGTCAAAGCTTTCGCAAAGCGAATGTTGCAGGTATCAGGTCTCCACCAGCCTCCCTTCGTCTGCGGTTTGCTCTACGTTATTTCTCATCTAAGGCAAACCTTCCCTGATATTTCAACGCTGGTTGAGGAGCCGGAAGAATCAGTATTTGATGATGAGGCGCCTGAGGACCGCCCAACTTACGATGGGCGTAAAAGAGATCCCGTACACAGCAACGCTCACAGAAGCTGTCTGTGGGAAGTGGTATGTTCACTCTCTTGCAGCCAAACAATTTGTTATACGGCCGACTAATTTATTGTTCTAGGTCCCTATTCAACAGCATTTCCACCCTGCCGTTGAGAGATTCGCCTCTGCGCTGCTAGATAAGAACCAGAAGATGATGAAGCCCGATATGGAGAGCCACACTCTCATCAAGTTCCTGGATAAGTTCGTCTATAGGAATGCAAAGGCTTCAGATACTCGCGGTGCCTCTATTATGCAGCCTCTCAAGGCGGCCAAGGACATTGGAGATATCTGGCTCGGTGGTGGGCGCAGCAGCGCATCTACAACTCAAGTCAACTCTGCTGCTTTCTGGAATAAGAAAGCAGACGACGTGGCAGCCGAAGATGTCTTCTTCCACAAATACTTCCAGCACGTTTCCAAGGAGCCTAAGGAATCTACTAAGAAGGCACGCGCGACAGGCGACGAAGAGGCAGACGAAGATGCGGAAGAGGATGAAATCTGGAAGGCACTGGTTAATGCTCAGCCTGACATTGACGAAGATGCTTCCGATGCTGGCTTCGACGATTTGGATGACCTTGATATGGCATCCGACGACGATTCCTCGCCTGCCCTGTCACTGGATGGTGACGATGATGATGAGGAGGATGAGGACGACATGGGCGTGGAATTCAACGACTTTTCAGACGATGAGGATGGCGATGAAGAGGATGGCCTGGTTGCCCCTGATGTGGCCGAGTCGGACGAGGAGAAGGGCGACAAGCGCAAGGCGAGGAGAAAGATGCTCAAGGGCCTGCCCACGTTTGCGTCTGTGGATGATTATGCAGAGCTTTTGGCGGGAGAAGAAGATGACTTGTAAAAATAGACTAAAAGATGTTAATAATAAGGGAAAAGAATGTTTTGAGGCAGCGACAATACTGGTGTCTACAAAATACTTGGGTGTAAGTGGTGTGTAAGTGGCGTGTACAGTAAAGGTATATCTCTTTTTTATCCTCCCACGGTGTTCAGAGGCAAATAGGCCATGAGATTCTGTATGGGTGGTATCTTTTCGCAATTATCACAAATCATACGCGCTGTTGTTACATTTCCGCTTGTATTTTCATCGCAGCCATGAATACAATATTACGGCAGCCAAATAAGGAAAATATTCCCGACTAAAAGTCACTGGAAAGACCCGAGGCTCCCCAACCGAGTTCGGAAACGCCGAACGGCCTAAGCCGCAAGGTTGGCTAGAATCGGGCTAACAGGGGACCCGATAAGCCGTATCAGTTTATCTTATCGGCAAATAAATGTGCCAGCAAAGGCGTGATGGCGGCGCCGTAAATTAGGCGCGCAATCGGATCGCATTTGCCTCGGTAATCCCGCCCTTTTAATACAATCCTCTTGCTTCTTTATTTTTTTTGTTGTTCCTTTTGCCTTGTTGATTTAATAAGGGGACGCGTGACAATAGTGGGATTCAGAAAGAAAAAGGGAGAAAAGAAAAAAAGAGACTTTTGGCAATATGTTCGCTCAACAAGTCGCTCGTGGTGGGCGCCGAATCGGTCAGATCGCTCGAAGTGGCCAACAGTCGCCGCTTACTGCGATCAAAGGGGCCGGTCAACGACGATGCTATGCTGAGGCTGCACAGGGTGAGTATTCACTGAATTTGTGCTTATACAGTGGCGTACGAGATATCGGCTAACATTGAGATCCTTTTCTATAGCCGCGGCCGCTCCCAAGAGTCGGATCGGACTGGGTCTCGGCCTGATCGTATACGGCGTCGCATTTGGAAGCATCGGAGCAGCAGCAACATGGTACTCAATGGTGCAGCAGGGCTTCTCCCACTTCACAGACGCCGAGACATCCAAGCTGTTTGTGCCCGACACCAACGAGGTCCAGCGCATCGAAGACACAATCAACAACCACCCGCTGGTCAAGGAGCTGCGATCACGGCCCGAGTTCAAGGAGTCGCGGCCGCACCTCAAGATGGCCAACGGCATCCGCAACCAGAGCCTCACCGCCGGCGTCCTGCAGGGCAGCGGCAAGATGGTGGTCCCGCCCATTGCGTTCATCGAAGACGGCGGCAAGTCCATTGTCAGCATCACCTACATCGGCGACCAGGTCTGCGGCCACCCAGGTCTTGTTCATGGAGGGTTCCTGGCCACGATGCTGGACGAGGGCATGGCACGGGGGTGCTTTGGCGCGCTGCCGCACAACATTGCCGTGACGGCCAACCTGGAGGTCAACTATCGCAAGCCGACGCCGGCGAATAGCTTCCTGGTGCTTCGCGGAACGACGACAAAGGTCGAGGGGCGCAAGGCGTGGTCTGTGGGAAGCATCGAGACGCTGCCGGAGCCGGGCGAGAAGCCGACAGTCTTGGTCGAGGCGAAGGGACTGTTTATCTCGCCCAAGTATGCAGCTGTAAGTTTGATCGTCTGTTGACTTTTTCTATACGTGGCGCTGACATAATAATTTAGCTGATGCCCTCGATTGTATGAGAATTTACATCGGAGTTGGGCTGATGACGTGGTGGCTGGAGCTCAGGAACGTGGGATCTTCCTTTTTTTAAACTTTTGACTTGCATTGCTTTTTTTATCAACTTATTTTACTCTTGGGAGAAAGCGACAGGAGGCATCGGATATACACAGAGACCCATCAGATACATTGCATGATGATATACGTTGTACATATGAGATAATACTAGACGGTACTTGGTGAGTACCTAGAGCTTTAGAGTAGACGAAGGATTGTCTTTTACAGCGATTTGAATCAAGCCTTTTTGGATGCTTTTACGTCTTACATTGTTATAAACAAGTAAAACAGACTCATTATCCGTGTAACAACACGACGCTGCTTACAAAGAAGAAGCAAGAAAAAAAGCTTTTAGCATAAAAAACAGCGGGGATCACATAGCGGAAGTCGGCGGTTTCGGGCTGTCGCCATCAGCCTCCTCGATGAGCACATCATCCCCCTTGGCGTAGTTTGCCCAACTATCTCTAGAAAAGCGCCCTTTATATGGGGTAGAATGTGGGTTTTTTTTTCTTTGTCCAGACTAGATTATCTTCTTTAGTAGTTAGGCGGAGAGAAATAACGGCTGGCGATGACGGCGAGGGCCCGAATGTCGTAGTAAGTAGGAATATATGCGTACGCATGCAGAATGATCGCCCATCTCGCATATCGCCATTAAACCGTCCATCCCTTTATATATCGCAACTCTATTTCCACACCTCTTTCCATTGACTTCATCTCCATCGTCTTTTACTATCTGCTTTCCTTTTTCCGTTTTGTTTCAAACAAGCGACTTGTCTCATTGGAATTCATCTTTCCTCGTATAATACCGTCTCATACACACAATGGCCACGTGCGTAACCCATCCATCTCTACTGCCCCTCCCCCGCCTTGCGACAGACAATTGAGGCTCGCTCTCCTCCAAAAGCCCATTATCGCGACGTTCCCCATCACTTCCAGATAATGCGCTCCTCTCGCAATAACACACACACACGCTCATCAATCTAATCACAAAGCAAGAATCAAACCGCTAACTCCAGAATCAACAGCAACATCACCTGGCATCCCTCCCTCTCCCGCCGCGAGCGCAACCAGCTGCGCTCCCAGCGCGGCCTCACAATCTGGCTGACGGGCCTCTCCGCCTCGGGCAAGTCTACCGTCGCCACCGCCCTGGAGCAGCACCTCCTGCACCTGGGCCTCTCCGCCTACCGCCTCGACGGCGACAACGTGCGCTTCGGCCTCAACAAGGACCTGGGCTTCTCCGAGGCCGACCGCAACGAGAACATCCGCCGCATCGGCGAGGTTGCCAAGCTCTTTGCCGACTCGGCCACCATCGCCATCACCTCCTTCATCTCGCCCTACCGCGCCGACCGCGATCTTGCGCGCCAGCTGCACGCCCAGACCAACCAGGACGGTGACGAGCCCATCCCCTTTATCGAGGTCTTTGTGGACGTGCCCCTCGAGGTGGCTGAGCAGCGTGACCCCAAGGGACTCTACAAGAAGGCCCGCGCTGGAGAGATCAAGGAGTTCACCGGCATCTCTGCGCCGTACGAGGAGCCTTTGAGCGCCGAGATCACAATCAAGACTCACGAGAATACCGTCGAGGAATGCGTTGCGCAGATCACAAACTGGCTCAGCGAAAAGGGCTACATCAAGAGCGTAGAAGTCAAGAACTAAAAAAGCAACAATAAAAATGACGAAAATGCGGTAACAAAAGTCATACTTGGAATCAAGAGTAAGATAGGGACACTCATGGTTAATGGGTTGTAAATGCTATTTGCCTGGCCACTCTAGATATCTTTCTTAGAAGGTTGATCGATTGACGTACTGGAAAGGGAAAGGAAAATGTGGAAAATAGTCTGTAAAAGTCTTTAGAAGAAAGTTGAATCAACAAACATAGAATACAGGCGCATGACGCTTTTAGAAAGAACTTCTCTCTATATCCGCTTCAGGGAAATTCAGCCTCATAGTAAACAAAGGCCGTGTACTCGTTTCCTTCGCCGGTCCCTAATCCTGCCGCGGCCATCTCTGAGCTAAGGGCAGCGTCATCTTTCGTGACCCTACCGTGCTTGTCCCTTCCGAACGCATTTCCACCCAGGTATGAGTACTTTGAGTCCAGCGCTGCCTTTGCCTTGGGGGCCAGCTTTGGTGTTGTCTGTTTCAGACATGGTTAGCAGACGTATAATGATAGTAATGTGGCATCGAGTCACAAAAAAAAAAAGGTTATGGACAGGCCAGGTGTAATAAGTAAATAGTATGATAAAACATACCTTGATAAGAGCTGTGGCATAGTCCAGCGGCAATCCGTATCGCAATACGGCCTCGACAAAGACGCGCAAGGTAAGGACATGCACCCAGATCATGACGCTTTCACTCCAACCAGTCCTTCCCATGCGCAGGGCTTCGCCGCAGACCTTGCGCTCTTCGTTGGTCACACGATCCAGCTCTCGCTGTTCTTCTTCGCGGCCGCCTTCGACATATTTGTACTGACGAGGTGTCCACTTCTGCTCTCGACACTTATGAACAAACTCGGCGCTGTGCTTCTTGAAAGTCACGACGGCAAACAGCGTAAACTCGTCATCATGGTCAATCTCTACCGATGATCGGGGCACCACCATGGGTGCGAGGGTCTCGTAGCTCTTAATAAAGTCCTTCTTCGCATTTGTTGGCACGGCAATAAGGTGAGTTTCAAGGTACTCTGAGTCTTGAACCAGCAGCGACGGCTTTACGATCGGGGTGAGAGATTTCGTCGCGAGGGTGCCGCTGCAGCCGAATTCAGCCAATTAGCTAGGAGCAAACAGATAGATTCACAGTACTAACGTCTGTTTCCTTTGAAGCTGTGCAAGATTTGTCTTGACGGCGTTGTACTGGTTGAACTTGGACTTGACGTCGTTGTCGACTGTGTTGAGCTCCTGGACCTCAGTTAGGACGAGCTTCTCCCAGCAGAAACGACACTGAGTCGGCAACGGAAAAAGAGACAGGGGAAGGCCCATACCTTCTGGAGAGTGCCAATGAGATCAGCAATGGGCTTGTCGGCTCGGTATCTCATCTTGTTCCAGTTAAAGTTGCGCAGGTAGTGATCGGTTGGCTCTGCCACAAGCTGTCAGCCCCACCATTCACATCAACCATATAGAAGCGCATATCTGGCTCAACTGACTGTCGTTGACCATCTTGTACGAGGCCATCCGGTCCTCGTCATTGTTGAGCACCGTGCGCAAGGAATCCGCAACCTTGGCGACGACTGACTGGCATGCACCCTCGAGCTTTGCCAAGTCGTCGGCTTGCTGGACAAGCAGGTCTAGAGTTCCAATTTTGAAGTCGGGGATGCTAAACGGCAGCACAGTGCCATTGTCGGACGTTATTGTCGCGCTTAGGGACGAGATGGCCTCATCACGGTCCCCAGAGTCGAACGCACTCTGGGGCAGCGATATCAACGCATATCTCGACATGGCGGTGGTGACGAAAAACGGAGGTAGAAGTAGACCCGACGAGGAGAAGACGGGGAGAATGAGGCGAGAAACAAGTAACGAGAGGAAGAGATAATGAAGGAAAGTCCAGCTAGATGGGAGCTCTCGCGTGCAGTCCCAGATAATAATTGCAGCTTTCTCCTTGAAAGAGAAGCAGCGCTCGAGAGAAGCTTCGATCGGCAGCTTAGCTACAAGTATAGATTGCGACGCAGACGCAGTTCGCGAGCATTGCCTTAGAGGTCCAGTGACAGTCCAGCTAGCAGCTCCGGTAGTGGGGGCGGCGGCGGCGTACTCGGTACGAGGCTCTGCGTGCAGGAAGTGATCTGAGACAGGCGATTCAAAGTACCAAGTACCTCAACTGAGACGTCCCCGTTAAATGCCAGCCCCTCGCCTTGCGTGGTATAAGCTCGGCCAGCCTCCGCTTGGGGCTCTGCAGCTCGCACCGATATAGCAATAATCGTCTATGCGATGCGCTTTTCCGTGGCGCTACCGCTCCCCGACAGATGCATAGAAACGACGGCGCTCCGCCAGCGCTAGTCCGCTCTGGGCCGACAACATCAAGAGGACGATTTGCGCCGTGCACCGCCAACTCTTCTGGTCAGGCCATGGACATGACAACCGCCTGCAAAGCGCGACCTCAAGGCGTCTGAAAGCGATACAAACGACCGTTGACCGCCCCGCAGTTCCGGACCATGTGAGGCGCCCCGAGACGGCAATTCCGGTGCCAGTTTGTTTGCTCTCGCCCGTCTTCTCCTTCGCCCTCGGCCAAAACACCATACTGTCTCTGCCCTACACCTAGGCGGCCCTCTGCATCCGTCTCGAGCCCCAATTCGCCTCGCCCACGCGTGGGCATGAAGTGGTCTGCGGGCGCATCATCCCGGGACCTCTCCCAGCGCCATGGCCGCAGCCACAGGTTCGCTCCCTCGCCTGGTGCCTTTTCCGCCACCGTCCCGTCCCGTGTTGTCGCTGACTCTGCCCGTGGTAGCTTCTGCGACCATCATCCTCGGCGATTCTACTGCGACTGAAGACGTGGCCCCCAAGGTTGACGGCGCGCCGGAACCGTCCGCAACCCCCGGCCAACGGTCTTCAACGCCGATCCGCACTTCTAGTCATGGTACGTAGGCGCAATGCTTCGTTGGGTCCAATCGAGCGGCTTTTGAGAGGATGAATATGCTTATTGCAATGCTCAGATGTCATTGATGGCCCGGATGGAGCCTCCATCCATACCACAGATGGCCGAGTCAAGAATCCTGTACCCAGCAAACTCAAGGGCAAGGCCGACAACAAGAACGGCAATTTTGGCGTCATGCACATCGATATAAATAGCTCACAGGCGGCCTTGCGGAATGCTGCCGCAAAGCGCACAAGCGAAGAGACGGAGGCGGCGGCGAGGCTGGCCAATATGCGCGGCTACCAATCCATCAAACGAAGCAAATTGGCGTGGAATCCGCAGACTGAATCAGATCCGCGATCATCAGCCCCCGCGTACGGAGCTTCGCAAAATGGCTATCTCAACAATGCTTACCCGCTCCCTGGACGTCCCCTGGGACCTTTACCGCATGAAGCCAAAGCTGAGCAAGCCCGACTCCTCACTCTGTTACGCAGCCTGAATCCTATGGTGGTGGTGGATCAGCTATGCAAAGCGCTGGCGTACTTTGGAGGTATTCCTGGCGCGCCCTCATCGCACGAATTCGACTTCCCGGACAGCGGACGCAACAATGGTCAGGGATCCATTTTCGTCGGCTGGGTCGCCGAGATATTCCCTCCAGTGGAGGGGAACCCTTCAGCGCTGGCGCTTCACCCATCTCTTCAAAGCGCAGATATAGTCTCTGCCGCAGCTCCTGCTGCCGTCGTTGCTCCAGATGCACCCGCACCCGCACCAACTCAGGCTCCAGCTTTACCCGATTCCGCCAATACCACCGCTCCTCCTCCTGCTCAGCCAGCCTCTACAGTTTCTCTACCTGAACCTGCGCGCAATCCTCCCGAGGGACAGAATGCCACTGGTGAAGCTACCGCAACTCCTATCAAAAGGCCGCGAGGACGGCCAAAGGGGAGCAAAAGCTCCAAACCTCGCATTGATAAAGGCATGAAAAAGTCAGATCCAGCGCTACATTCGTCCAGCCAAGTCGATGGAGGCGGCTCCCAGCCATCCCAGTCTGATATGGGGAGACGACCTGATGGTTCTGCCGAGCAATCTCAAAACGGACTCGTTAACCCTGCGTATCACGGCGATATACCGGGACATCTTGACCCTGATTCTAGCATCATGAGCACTCCAGGAACGGGCAAGAAGAGAGGTCGCCCTAAAGGATCTAAAAATCGACCAAAGAATACTCCTGAAGCTGGCCAGGCGGCTGCAGAGAATACTCACGCCTTGATGCCTCCTTCTTCAACTTCTAATCCCATTACACAGTCTCCTCTGTCGCACAAAGCAAATGAGAGTCAGAATAATATTTCATCCTTTGCAAATACGATGCCTCCCAGGCCAGAACAGCGCCAACATCCCTCACCCCCGCTGCCAGAGAACGCAACAACGCAGCACGCCGCACACATAGCCAACCGTACTCCTCAGGGAAGCCAGACGGCGTTTCCGGCTGTGAGCACCTGGGCTGGAGCGGCAATGCAATCATTGGATCAATTCCGCTCCATCAACAACCACTCACATCCCAAGAAGAGAAAAGGAGGTGATCCGGCTCAGGTCGCTAGAGAATCTTTGGCAACGATCACGGCAACTGACCCTTCGTCACACATGCGACAAGGCGATGATACTCCGCTGCATAACACTACGTCTGATCAGGCCAACTTAAAGCGCCGTCGTGTATCGAGAGAATCGCTTCAGAACCCCATATTCAATAACATTGACTCTCAGCCCGGCCGAGTAGGAATGACCACATCGCCTGTGCTAAATAACAGCTACAACAGCATCTCTCAAACAATGGCTTCCAACAGCTTTGATACCCAGCTAGCTAATGCAAGTGCTGCTGTGAGACAAGCCTCGAATCAGCAGCATCTGCAACAGCAGCAGCAGCAGCAGCCGCACCACCACCATTCGCAGCGCTCACCAACACAGCCTCAAGGTCAGACTCAGTCACATCAAACCCAGCCGCAGCCGCAGCCGCAATCTCAGTCTCAGCAGTATGCACCCCAGAGACCTCATCCGCAGAATGCAGGGATGCGGCCTCCGCTACAGCTTCAGCATTTGCCACCAGGATCTACAAGACCCAGAGCCCCGAGCCAGCTGTACGCAAGTAGCCCAACGAGCATGTCCTCGCAAGGCTTCTATAACCAGGCCAGGCAGCTGCCGGGCCAGCTGGGACATGCAGCCACCAACAGCGGTAGTTTTCCCAGAGGCACCGGTAACAACCAAGCCTCGCCGTTTGGATCTTCTTCCAATTCCACTATGGCAAGGCAGAGCTCCAACGACGCCCGAACGGCCAGCTTATCACAGCAAGCATCTCTGGCAATTTCGCGCAGCCAATCGGGCCATACTCCGACAGCTCGCCACGCATCTTCTGACTTTGCCAGCGGCCAGCAGGTCCCAGCAACTTCGGCTTCAGCGCCTTCAACATCTGGCCTAGGCCATTTCCCGTCCTTTACCGAACATAGCTACCTTGACATGGACTATGGTTTGAATGAGCGCGACGTGCAAGACTCTGCGGCGGCTTTTGGCGACTCCACGCCGCTTGATGTGACCTTGGTTGAGCCTAACATGAGAGAGAGGCTATATCAAGCCATGGGCCGCCCATAAGATGGCGTTTAAAATAGAGCGTTTTTATGTTGTTTTCTTTTTTCAATCCTTCTTGATCCCGATCTTTTGGTTGAATGTGTACGTTTTGGCGTTGTAATGAGAAAAAAGAAAAGTAACGCATCAGAGGGAGTTTATCAGCAGCAGAATCTCACCCCCCTTTAAGTTAAATGGGGCTTGTTTTCGGACTTTTTTTTTTCTTCCCTTTTTTGTCTGGCGTTCAAATAACTAGGATGGTCTCAGGGAGTATAGGCAAATGTGGTTGTTTATTTCTCTTGTCTTGTGCTTTCTTGGGCAGATGAGATTTTATGATAAAGAGTGTATGAGAGAGCGTATATTTGCATGGTACTATGATTTTCGTTTTTGCTTTTTCTTACTTCTTTAACCTTCATTTTCTACAGATGAAAGAGAGAAAGAATGTTTCGACTTTCAACTGGAAAGACGTATCTTTGGAAAAGATCCTTCTTCTTCTATGTCACAGACGGCTGAACTTGATGGCAGTACAGCAGAGCCACAGACGGCAAGTCGACAAAGATGGCCCAAACATTTCTTCTCTAGATAGTCACACAAAGGGGTGTATCATGTATGTATATACTTGGCATGTATGTCCATATATATATAAGCAAAGCGTCACAAGCGAAAACTTAAAAAAGAGTACATATCCGTCCAAGTTTAATTTGAAATATGTTTTCTGTATTTTTTGCGACTAAATTGGATTTTTTAAGTCGAGAGCCAAAAGGTTTTTCTTCTTCGCTAAAGCTATTGAGGAATGAATGAGAGTGTGTACGATACACAAAGTTAAAAAAACACGAAAAGTTGGCTTGTCAAAAAAAGCAGATAGAAAGGAAAAGTGAATGGGAAAAGGGAGAAATATAAAAACAACAGCTTGGTTTACCAAATAGAGATAAGGACAAGATAAAAGAGATATTTTGCGCAAGATCTATCCATGCGGCTAACAGCTGCGCCAATGCAGGATATAACAGGTATTTTTAAACCCAGGCATGACAACAGATCAAAAGGCGTTTTCAATAGCCAAATAAAAGAGATTGAGAAAAAGAAAATCTTTAAGAAGGAAGGGATATGGCAAGTGATATAGTAAGAACAAGTAAAAAAGAACAAGTAGCCACAGTACAAAAGCCTAAAGTAATCCACACATCCATTGGAATCCGTACCTCGCGGATCCTTCCCAAGCCCAAAAAGATAAACGCCTCGTAAATGCTTCTTTGTGTCAGAACGGACACACATACACAAGGAAATATTGGTGTAAGCAGAAGAGTTCTTGCTTTAGTATCAGAAAAAAAAAAAGAAGATAAAGACGCCCGATCATAACGAGCATAAATATGTATATATATGTAAGGAGGAAGAGAAGTGAGTCGCGCATATCGTCGGAGAGATTGATAGGGGAGATTGTTCTTTAATCTCCATCATCGCCGAGAGCTGCGGCTGGCGGCCTTACGGATTCGGACATGTGGCGACCATAGTACCATTCGTCAGTTTCGTCCAGGCCATCCTCTCCTATGAGATCAAGCATAACCTGCTGATTTCGTTTTATATCTTGCGGCCGCTGCACGATTTTTCGTTCCATAATCATGGCCTCTGCTGTTGCTAGCCATATTTGCTGCAGTTGTGGCAGATCCCCTAGTAGAGTCCTGGCCTGGTCGCGATCGAGAGGTGCCATGGGCGCATCGGCGGAAAGACTGCTGTTGAAGACACTATATGGGATAAAGCCTCCGTTGTGGGTAGAGTCGACTGATCCCCAGGGACTCCTACGGCCCCCTTCGCTGAATGATGATCGGTTCGGAGGTCGGTCGCCGCTTGTTGACTTCTTTCGCCCAAACCCTTTCAATCCCAGCCGGCCCTTGGCAGGTGCCTCGACCACAGGTTCCTTGGTGAGAGAGCTGAACCAAACATCCACAGCAGCGCGTCGGTTATTATAGCCCTTTGTCTCCCACAACCTTTCCACCTGACGAAGCCCGCCAAGACACAAGATGGCCACATGAACCTCGTCGGGGGGTCGTTCCCTCAGGTAACCACGAAGAGATCGTTCCACTCGACCAACATACGTCGGCGGTCGCAGGCGGCGGCAGAAGGAGGATATAATGAGCGGGAAAACCTCGTGTACTCTCAGCAGTGTCCGGTTGTCGTACATGTTCATGATTTCCGCTTCGATCGGATTCACTGTGTAAGGTTCCTTCAGCAGCCCGTTTCCTTTTTCCGCAATGTATTTTAGGTGCAGTTTTCTGTACGTCTCGAAAAAGTGGAAAACGGTAAAGAGCAAAGGAATCAGTCGTCGGCGCATACGTTCGTGCTGCGGTGCGAAGGCTAATTTCTGAGCTTCTGTTGTTCTTAGGAAAATATCTTTTGTGATCCATTCACACATCAGGTATGACAGCTTAGCCGCAACATGAAGGCGATGCCATAGGCCACACAGATGATGGAAATTGAGGTCGGAGGAGTCTCTAAGCGGGTATAGACGAGTGGCATAGGCGGGTATATTATGGTCGAGGTGATATCGTACAATGGGGACTTCGTTGAGGGTGATGAGCGCATGCCATGATTTGGAGGTCAATCGGAGGTTAAGAATATCGGTTAGAGGGAGAGACGAGACGATCTGAATCTGGAGTTCGCTCGGGAGTGCGAGTAAGAGCTGGTCAAGAGGAACACTAGACGTGGCGAAGAAGACAAACTCAAAATTAGCATTTATTTAACCTTGTTGTAGTCGACAAGCTGGAGAAGACAGGACGCACCTTTTTCGCGTTGATTCTGTGGAAGCTCTTGAAGGTTGTGTAAACGTAGCTTCCGCCGCATCGGACTTGGAATGTAATTTGTGTCGGATGCTGAAGAAGCTTCTCTTATCGCGTTTCGAGTCGGCCGGCTTGACAGCGTCGAATTCGGCGGGTTTCGAGTCTCGCAGCGGCAGGATAAATCTCGACGGGGGACCGGCGTGATGGTTGATGGCCGTTGCCACGGCGCTGGATTCCGCATGATCCGCCTGCAGCTGGTTGTTGGCACGCAGCTGGTTGAGCTTCTCAAAGTAGCGCTCTGAGGCGAACTCGGTGATGTGCGGCGGATCCATAGCGGCGGCGCGGCGCTGATGCTCTGCAGCCATGGTGGGCGACGGCGATGGCGATGGTGATGGCGACGGAGGCCAGAAGAACGAGTGACGAGGAGCGATTCTCTACGGGTGACGAGCGGCCGCGCTGGCCAGCTCGGAGGGTTGACGACTCTCTATTACTGGGCGCAGGGAGAGAGCAGCGGTGCTAACATGGCGGGGAATGGTATGGCGACGGCCGGTAGGGAGGGAGCGAGGAGAGGAGAGGGGGAGCAGCGCAGCGCAGCGACGGCTCACGATGCGTCTGTTGTTTTGTCTCGTCTTGTCTCGTCTCGTGCTGGGCCGGGTCGAGTCGAGCGCTCTGCCACTGTGTTCGTCCGTCTGTAAGCGCGCGACGGATTCGGTTCGGGCGATTTGGAGATGCGAGGCGGAAAAAAATAAAAAGAGAAAATTAAAGACGCAGGTGCTACGCGATGCTGGCAGGACAAGGCTCTCGACAGACCGGGTGAGGATGAGGAAATGAGGAGGACCAGGCCCGACCAGTCCAAGTGTGGGAGTAAGGAACCTGCGATAATGGGGAAGAAAACGAGCGGGTGGATGCTGGCATGTGTGGGCGGTGGGACAGTGGAACAGGGCCCGCTAGCAGCATGGCTTAGTGGCAGACGGGGGATCTTGGGAACGCTGGGGACGCCATAGGGAAAAAGAAAATAGAAAAACAGACGCTGGCAAAAGGGCCCTCTGCAGGCTCTGCAACCTTTGCGAAGGGCTCGAGAAGGGCGAGGGAATGCGCGAGCGCTGATTCGCCCAGGCGGCCGTTTGGCCGGCGTAATAGTGGAGCGGCACGGAAAAAGGTGCTGGAGCCAGCTTGGGCGCACAGTGCGCGGCGCGCGGGTGCAGCTGGTGCCCTCTGCTGCAGCGAAAGCGCTGCGCCGGACCTCGGGGGCACGCCAGCTCAGGGCAGCTCCGTACAGTGCGCCGTCTGCCTTGGGCCATCGTCCGGGGCATCTGGGGCTGGCGCCTTTAGGAGAGGGGGCGCCGCCTCCGCTCCCCAAAGAATGCCCCAAGAGGCGTGCTGTTCACGTCTTTTCGCCCTCTGTGGGGCCAGGGCAGTCGGGCCGCACAGTAGCGCCGCGAGCGAATCCGTACGATGGCAGGTCCCCGGCGCAGCCATGGCAGGGGAAGTCTATCCGTGGCAAAGCTTCGGCTGAGACTCGCTGGAACCCGCCGGCGCATGTACTGGGTAGTATCGCCAGGCCGTGGTCCCAGCGCCCAGTGGCCGGCGCCTTTACCCCGAGGTACTTGCGTAGTGACCTCTTGGTGCTCGCACTTGCATCCGTCGCGTGCGCTGCTGAGATTTTCGCAATTTAGCCGAATAGGCCAAGCCGTACAGTGCCAATGGCGCGCTAGGCCAAGAACGCCATCGCAATCAAGCTTCAATCACTCTCCAGACGTCAGCCCAATCCGCCGGCGCCGCGCAGGTGTGTTCAACGTGCGCGGCGTGCGCAGCGCAGCGTGCGTCGGCCACGCAAAGTCAGCAAAGGGGGAAAAAAGTTAAAATAACAAAAAGTTACCGCTACGGGGCTTCTGTTCGCGACGTCGAATACCTACTCAATTTCCCCCGACCGAATCGCAACGCCTCGCTAGGCCGCCCACAGTCGTAGCGCTGGCTGCCATTCAAAGCGGCTGCCTGGCCGTTCGTGGTCGTGCTCTTGTGCCTGTGCTCTAGATTGCATGCGTACGAGCCCACTTCACAGAGCACTTTCGGGCCACAATCGCGATCCACAGCCGCAAAGCATCCCCAAGATGGTCGTGGACCCAGATAGCAGTTCCATAGAGATAGAGGCTAGGCGGGTGTCGCAAACGCTGCTAGCACTGCTAGCCCTACTAGCAGCTGCTCGTCATTCACCAGTCGCAGGGTCGCCATGGGAAGGGACCCCCAGAGCCGGGACATACGCGATACCACCATTGCTGGTCGGCTGTCCTCGTATTGATGCAGAGGCCGTGCGTCGTGGCCTCCAGAGAGGAGACGACAAACAACGCACCGCACACCACGGCTGCGACGATGCATAGGGCACAAGCACAATGGTCCCAAGCGTGTTCCGAGTGCCATTTTCTAGCTCCTTGCGTGCTGCCCTGCCCTGCGTGTGAGATGCAAGCGCCCATTCATGAAACCGCCTTGATTCATTTGCCTATGTGCGAAAGCCGCCAGCGACTTCAACTCAATTCCCGACGTCGGATTTTTACCCGAGCGCGGCTATTGCGTGGAATTGGAACGTCATGCGCAGTCGAAGGATTGTGCCATCTCATCTCCCATTGTCTCTCCATCCTTTTCCGTCTGGTTAGGCCGTGCAATGATAACATGAGAGTATAGATAGTACGACTACTGGGTAAACCTCCACGTCGCCTCATCAATCGCGGCCGAGAAGCTGGTCTCATGGGTCGACGAAAACCAGATGACGACTACGGGATGGCCTCTCTACTGTACCTACATGCAGAGAGACTCCTCACATGGACATCAACAGAGAACCACATCGAAAGTGTCCGACCCTTTATTCAAAGGATCTGTTCTGTTCCATGCAGCCGAAGTCCGTCGCGCTATCCTAGCCGTGGCGTTGCGGCAACGCAGTCCGTCCCGGCCGTTATTCTCCCTTAGCGATGGAGATCGAGACACGGATACACATACATAATGTTCCGTACACTACGGATAGGGCTGGAGAATGAGCAACTGGGCATAAAGCTGCAGCTTTGTCAGGTCCTGTAAGGGTAACGTCAGAAGGGACCAAGAGACGAGACGCAGCAGGAGGGAGGAAGCCACCGCGGCCCTACTCCGGCCGTTTTGGTGTCTCATAGACTTGTCGATCCAAACACGAGAGAGCAAGTCTACGGCAGTGAATGGTGACTGGCCCAGACCATCCATGCCCTTCCCCCGAGAAGCAGGACCCCCACTCCAACCACGGCTCAGAGACTTTGGCAAGACGTTGCACAATAAGACGGGCAGCATGGTGCTGGTGGTGGTGGTGCTACGTCGCATCTCCATGCTTTGCCTCTCTCCAGTTAGAGTGCATGCCAGCAACCTGGTCTTGACGGACCTGGCGCCGGTGCTGCTGCCCTCATGGCATCTCGGTAGATGGGGATGATCATGAAATCATTAATTCATCGAAAAACTACCGAAGCCGCCTCCCCCTTTCTAATTAGCTGCCTACCTAAATCCGTCGACAGGCGTCCAGAGTAGGTAACTCGTTGATCCCTAAATTGGGTAATGATGAGCAGTATGGCCGGGGAAAAACACAGATTTCTTGAATCGTGTCCAAAAAAAACTGGTTCTGCCGGGAGATGGCACATATGACGCTCGGTCAGGCGAGGGGAAAATAAGGCCGTCGCCTTCGCCGGGCATATCTCGATTCAGGTGCCTACATTGGTAGGAGGTAGGCAGTAGGTTTGCCATTGCATGTAAGAAAGTCTCTGGATCGCCCGCAGCGGCGGGCCTTAGAGCACTGTGGCCGTTTCGAATACTAAACTGTGATCCGGCATCGAACAGCGATCTTGCAAGCCCCGTACCTGTCAAGGTCAAGGTCCAGGTCAAGGGGAGCTTGAATTTTTGCTTTGTCCTTGCTGACAACGATCTATTTTTGATGTACGAAATTCCAGAAGTACAAGGAGATGACAAGCCTTGTATACACCAGCCACCACCTGTCAAACCAGAATTGCTTCAGGGTCCCAGACACACTGTCATAATAAGCTACTGAGAAGCCCAAATAGCATAAAGATCATCACGTGATGCCGAACCCTCCGGCCCCCAAACCGGACCCTGGTGACGTACTTGTACACATCCAGGAGAAGATCAAGGTGAGCGATAACCAGCAATCAATTCGTCTCCATCCATCGCATTCCTATCTCGGCGAGCTCGGGGTGGCCCCAGCGCAAACCAGCACGCCAGAGGCCGCATTGGCGCCGCCTTTTTGACAGAAATACTCCGTGCAAGTAGCGAATACTCCCGTTCCAGCTGCACCCACGGAGCACAGCCAGAGTATGTAATCAAACTTCATTATTGCGGCGGGCGCTCTTTCATTTGAGATTACCTCATCCACCTAGACCCAGCAAGGCAGCAGAATGCAACCTCAGACGGAGCTTTACCACCTAGGAAATGGGTACAAGTACTTCCACTATGCTTCCCCGTGGCATTTCTTACGCCCATACCAGGCTACGGGGTGAAGCTGGTTAATGTTCTGTAGGCATCAAGCCCGGGGCATTGAGATGGGATTCCTTCAAGTAACCTTATGGCCAAGGCGTCACGGACAATTACTACCGTTAGGTATTCGCCTGCAAGGGTCTCGGTAGTAACACCGAGAAGGAGCTGGAGATGCAGGTGAAGAGTAGCTCCCATCAACCGAATCGCAGAGCACCGCGAGGCATGTGAATCGAGCAAAGCTCCGCTACACTAGGAATAGCTCGCTATGCGGTAGACGGACGTTTCAATCTCGCCTCGTCGAAGGACCGATACGGGCAAACGGGCCAGCGTCGACTTCCGGATTGATTGGCCAAGCTTGCCCATCCATGCACACCGACGGCTTGGTTTCTCGGAATATTTTCTGTTGGTACGCAGTTGCATGTAACATTTGGGTCTTCTCTTTTTGCTGGTCTCCTTTTACCTAATCGCAAGTGGTAGGTGGCCCAGGCGGCCTCAAAAACGCCAAGGATCAGCAGGATTGATTGGGGAGCAGCTCATTAACGCCGGAGACGCGCGCAACCATTCGGATGATTCCGTTGCATTCTGCTCGTAATGAAACATCCCTTTCAGAAAAGCTGTGCTACCCTGTTTGGGGCGTTTATAGGGCCGCTGCTGGATTTCATTGGTGTAACCAATGTTACGTCTAATGCTGGCTAAATTCTCCTCGGTGAGAGCAACAGTAAAAAGGGAGGGATTGCATGACAAAACACAGGCAACACTCCCACTCATACACACACTGAAAGAGAATCACATTCTCGGAAATATTATCCGATGCAGCCACGCCTCTGCTGAAAGGCCTTCTCTCCAATTAGGCCAATTAGGAGCTATAATGGCAGCCTTGGCGGGAGAAAGCCACGCCCACGGCCCCTCCACTCTCTGTGTCTCGGCCGGACTTTTTGGGGGGGCATTGACCGGTCGTTCTTTTTGTTCCAGCTTCAATTGGGGGCCGCTATTGATATGGCAGCAGATAGAACTGGGTCAGGGCCAAGCTGTTATTAATCTATGGAGACACTTATATGGGGTTGCCGGGCCTTAACCAGATGGCCAAAGTACAGTGCAAAGTACCTAATAGTCAGTCACTTAGACTCCATCTAGTAGTGTTTACAAGCAGACGCCATACAGTCCGTATTTGCTGCGATACTGTTATTACTGCTAGCATGTCAAACTCGATAAACTTTGTGCCCCTAAAGCGACGGAATATGCACGTCTTTAGCCGTTTAATTAACCAGCCTTTACTCTAATGATTCATAATGCCCGAAGCTGAGCATATTTAAGGCCAAGCCATCTTGTAGGGTTCTAAATGGCATTTGGCTTTAAATGCTCATCTCCACCATACAGATAAGGCTATAGCTACTTACCTGACTTATCACGAATGGGTACATTTCCTGCGCTGGAGACGATACTACTATGGTACAAATAATGCGAGATCGGTAATCACGGCTTCATTCCGGAGGCACTTTCAGATTTGGCCGCCAGATTCTTCTCCAGGCCATTTTTCTGGTGCGCAGCTGATAATGTACGCGGCGCCGATAGGGCCTTCTCGGCGTTTTTTAAGGTGGCGAGTGGAGAATTGTATCTTATATCACGGCGCAACTGTCCAAGTCGCTTAAGCGATGGCCTCATGTCTATGCAACATGTAACGTCTTTGTTTTTATTTTTCTGAGATTGCTCCGTAGTATCTACCGCCTTGCCGGTTGGAATACCTGAGACATGCAGCCTCTCTTTGACCTCTTCACAGCCAGACTGAATGCTGACTCGTTGTCATCGTCTTGCAGCTTCAAATGGGGAAAAGGAGCGATTATTGCTGCTGATGAGTGGAGGGTCATGTCGCCATCTCATCTGATATGCTATTTATAGCATTGTTATTGTGCGGCTGATGAGGGAAAGCCTGCCACTGAGGGATCAAGGGAGCACGGGAGAGCTCTCGGCCAACTGCTCGCTTGGAGAACAAGTAGGAGTCTTGTTCTGGTAACGTTGATTAGCTACCTTGGTCACGAGGATGAAGGAAGCTGAACCTGGTTGACTGCTCCGTATCCAGTGCTACTGTACGAGGTAGAAAAAGGCCGTGTTCTCTTCCGTGAGGACAGTTGGAACGCTCCAGAGCTTCCTTGTGTCCGGGGGAAGCTGCTCGTTGTTTCGAGTTCCACCAGGAAACTGTAAAAATATGTTCAAGCCCAGAGTAAACTTGTAAAAGAGGAGTCATATATCGCTATTTTATTCAATACCAAGCTGATAATAGACGTAAAGGATGTTGAAAGACAGCAGCTGGAACTTGGAAATGCTCACTTGAATCGTAATGTAGATACAGAACAGAACATATATATGGCCAGGGACTGTAAGTCCGTGGCCGTTCTATGCGTAGCTGGCTGAATCGAAACATGAGCCTTAAGACATTCTATAATCGTCTTCTGTATGCTTTATTTGTCCGTGAACAGAAATAATGAGGGGTGTTTCATGTCTCATACTACGCCGAGTATGGGAATCTTGCACTTTCTGCAGGTCAAAAGCAGTGCGTAGAGCACCTACCAATTTCTTCCATGATGAATTACGACATGTATTGCCAGTTAAGAAGCACTGTAGTATACTTGTTTTTATTATGCAAATATTTATTCTAGGATGATATCTTAGAAGTGGATTGTGAAGCTTTACGAAGCACTAGGTTTTGGACTTCAGGGTAGCATACCGTAGAGTGATTAGAGACTCCTGGATCGTTGAGTGAGACTGCGCGCATACGTTAAAAATATCAAGATCTCATAACGTAGTAATCAAGTGTAGGATTGGTCTATTTGTGTTATATTTCGCTGAATAAATCTCATAGATTTAGTCGCAGAGTGTGAAAGAAGTTTAAATTTGCTAGTTTATCGAGATGAGAGGAAGTCACGAATGATGTCTTCTTTAGTAGAAACGTCAGCCGAACCGGACGCGAGACCAACTAAGACCATATTCAACGTTTCCAGCTTTTATAGAAACTTAATGTATATATGTTCAATATTGAGAAAAATTACTTCCTTTGTCTAATATCCAGCACTTTATTTACATATGCCTCTATTATTATAAACTTCTACTGCTTCTACTGCTTCTACTGCCATTTCTGCCGCTATTAGTGTGTATAACAGCTCGACATAGAGGTACACCAAGACGTAGAATGACTGATTTGATGAGCTATAGCTGGGGTGTGCATACTATAATTAGGGCAATAGATTAACCTATCGTGCTTTGTTTCTTTTATTTTTCACATAAATCATCTAAATTCTACTACTTTTTGACTTAATAATCTTGCAGCACCCAGCTTTGAAGTCGACGTTGCGCATCAAACTACTACATGAAGGATGCCAGATTGCGACTGAAAGAATAGCATCTCGACACTGGTCCGCCGTCTCTGGATAAATTTTCTCACACATCTCAATGCGTCTTCGGAAATACGTCGCAATAATAGCATTTGGTTGGATGACGGCCGTTTGCGTTGGCACTGCGGGAGGCCTACGGGTGCCTACGAGGCTGCAGGTCTTGCACAACGCTGGCGAACAGCTGCTGGCCAAGTGACAATGACTTTTGCCCAACAAAACACGCCTGATAAACCTTTCTCTTCAGAATCCCCTCTTCTCTTCCTCTTCTCTCTCTTCATCAGCAGCACGGGCTTCTGTGAGATATTTTCCTACATTTCAGCTCTCTGCTCGCGCTGATCAGCCCCTATCTTCTTCAAATCTGTTGAAATCCTTGTCGAAGCTTCTCATCTTGAGTCCCTCCAATCTTGAAAGCGAAGAGATGATGAAGAGAAATAAGTAAGTAAATTATACCTAGATACACATGTTCTTGCTTACGAAGCGATTAGGTACAATGATCCTACTCCTCCTACCACGCCGTCCTACAGCTCTGTCAAACCATGCTTCTTTTTCTTTCGAGATAACAGGTGCAAGTTTGGAGCCCGATGCAAGTTTTCACATGACGCTGGAAGCGCACAGGGTAGCCATTCTGCAGACAGTGGGCAATCCAATGCTTCGAGGAAGTCCTTCGGGAACGGCCGACACCATGCCCCAGAGGGAAAACTAGTCAAATGGAAGCAGTTGCTGAAAAATGGCGGAAATTCAACTGCCCGACCGTCTCTTCAGATAGTCGGTCAATTCTTCAGCCTAGCTCTCGAACTCATGGATGGGGACGTTGGCGCCGCCCAAGAGGCAATCAAGCTTCTTGCCACCGAAATGGGCCTCTCTTTCATCAAAGATGTGATAGACAGGCATATCTTCATGGCGAATCAATCAAAACCGGGATACCAGCTCTGGGAGACAGAAATAAAGCCACTATTTCAGCTGGTGACTCATGCCCGCGTCGTTGACTCTGCGGTTTTAGAGCAGGAGGTCGCCATTATTCTGAATTACATGGTTGGAGTAGGGGGGTCCAGGATGAACAAGCTCTTCCACTACATCGAATCACTATTTCAATTGTGGGAGTATGCCTCGACACACCTGTCACTTGTAGAGGCGGCCAGTCTATCTCTTGCAGTATTAGCCAAGATGCTGGACTGCAACACCACGAATATCATCAGAGATGATTTCTCAACATTCGCGAATAGCTTGTCTCGTCCCTTGGAAGATTCAATGGAACCAGAAGAGATGGTCTTTCGCTTTCAGGCTACCAAACACCTTCAATATATTCACCAGCGTCTCCAAATCGGGAACCACATATCAAATCTAGAAGTTCAGAGCTACAGTGCCGTCACTCAAGACATGTTTGTTTTGGCCCGAGATTTCCCTGGTAACCTCTCAGCTGGAGGACCAAGACATGACAACGACCAGGCAGATATAGCCAACATAAAGATCTTGCCCACGTATGAGGAGATTATGTCGCCGCGAGAAGAATATTTACCAGTAAACGACTGTTCTCAATGGCATATTCCCGGCATTAGCGGACGGTTGGACAGAGAATTTCGTTTGATACGAGAAGATACAGTTGGCCAGCTACGTGATGCGATTCGTGGCGCTCTGGAATATATTCGCAGTTCCAACAATAAAGCGAGCCATAGAACAAACAACAATTCCTTGCGCACATACACGTACGATTCTGCTATGCTGATCAACATTCGGTTCGAAAAAAACACCGGCCTAGAGTTCGTTGTCCGCTGTGATCAGCCGCCTCCTGTACCCGCCCTGAGTCCTCAACAGAGGAAGGACTGGTGGGAAAGATCAAAACGACTTACAGTCGGAGCATTGGTCTGTGTCGTCGATGGAACTGAATCGGTCATGTTTTATACCGTGTCCGAATCGACTTTGAGAAATCAAACCGAACAAAAGACTCGAACGGAGAAGAAGCCAGAAGATACATCTCCAGCGTCTAAACTGACACTTTCTGATGACGCAAAATATTTGCATGTAAACTTGCAGCTTATTGACGCCACACGAGATGATGTAGCTCAAGCTCTCCGATGGTACAAGACCAAAGGCCCGTCGCGTTGCAGATTTCTCGTGGAATTTCCCGGTATTCTCTTGGCATCGTTCAAGCATACACTTGATGCTCTTAAGGAAATGCGGCAGAAGCCACATATGCCCTTTGTCGACCTCTTGGCGCCGCCGGATACTCAGGTTACAGAACTTAGTATTGAGCCGCCGCAATATGCCAGGGCAGCCGGTTTCGCATTCGACCTGAGGTGCCTCACGAATGATGGCGCCGAGCTCCTTGTTTCGCCTCAGCGTCTTCCAGACCCAGAAACGATCGAGTCACGGACCTCTCTTGATATTACACAATGTTCCGCTCTCTTGAATACCTTATCTCAAGAATTGTCGCTTATTCAAGGCCCTCCAGGTACTGGTAAAAGCTATACTGGACAAAAGATTATTGAAGTCTTATTAGCAAACAAAAATAGATGCACCCTCGGTCCAATATTATGCGTCTGCTACACCAATCATGCCTTGGATCAGCTTCTTGAGCATCTCCTTGACGCCGGCATTAGCAACATCATTCGTATAGGGTCTCGATCCAAGTCAGAGAGGTTACAAGCTTTAAATTTGCGAGTTGTCTCTCAGCAAGGCGACCGCACAAAGTCAGAAAAGACTAACCTTTACAATATGGGGCAGGAACTTGACGTTTTGGCTGCCGACATCGAAGATTCGCTTCGCGCACTATCGACGTCCAACTCGGCAAATTCCCTCAAGAAGTATCTTGCCAAAGTTTTTCCCTTGCATTATGCCTCGTTGTTTGGTGTCAACGAAGACGGATGGGAGACAGTTGATAAACCTCAAACTATCATACGAAGGTGGTTGGAAGGGGGCTCCCGCGACAATGACTATCGTCGAGATATCGAGATCTTGAGGGAAACTGAATTGTTTGCCATGTCCAATGCCGAGCGCCAAGAGTTATATCAATACTGGATGAAGAACAGTGTAGCTACATTCGTTCAAACCATCACGCAGTTGCAGGAAAAACATGCCGAGCTGATAGAGCGCCGTAGTCGCGTGCGGAGCGACGTGGATCTGCGTTGCCTTAATCAAGCCAATATCATCGGAGTTACAACGACCGGGTTGGCAAAGAATCTTCATCTTCTCCGGAAATTGCGAAGCAAAGTCATGCTTTGCGAAGAGGCTGGTGAAGTCTTGGAGGCTCATATTCTAACGGCCCTGCTCCCTTCAATCGAGCACGCCATCTTGATTGGCGACCACCTTCAGCTTCGCCCACAGATCCAAAATTATGAACTACAGAGCACGAATCCCCGAGGGAAGCAATATTCTCTTGACACTTCGTTATTTGAAAGACTTGTTGACCCCCCACATTTGAAAGACTTACGCCTGCCATTCTCAACGCTGGAAACACAAAGACGGATGCACCCATTAATATCTGAGCTGATACGATCCACTTTATATCCATCTTTGCGAGATGGCGAGAATGTCAAGAACTATCCAGCAGTTGTGGGTATGAAAGAGAGGCTGTTTTGGCTTCACCACAATCAGTTGGAGGCTGGTGCGGCCAGTCATGATCCCCTAAATACCTCACATTCGAATGAATTTGAAGTTGAAATGACAGTGTCTCTCTTGTCTCATATTGTAAGACAAGGGGAGTATACAAGGGATGATATTGCGGTCATTACACCGTACTTGGGACAGCTACACAAGCTCCGACGCCGAATGGAGTCCATGTTCGAGATCTGTCTTAACGATCGCGACCTCGCAGAGCTGGAAGATTTTGAAGATAGAGACCAGAAGTCGCCTACTGCTATGAAAAAGCAGCCTGCTAAGTCTACTCTTCTGAAGAGTGTCAGGATGGCGACGGTTGACAATTTTCAGGGCGAAGAAGCGAAGGTTATCATCATCTCTCTTGTTCGGAGCAACCAGCAAAAGAAATGCGGGTTCCTTAGCACTTCCAACAGAATCAACGTCCTTTTGTCGCGCGCACAACATGGTATGTACATCATCGGCAACTCTGACACGTATCGTAACGTTGCCATGTGGGAAGAGGTTATCAGCATGCTCAATGCCAAAAATCTTCTGGGCGAGAGCTTGGAACTACAATGCAGTCGACATCCTGACACGCCGATCCAAGTTTCGCAACCAGACCATTTTGTCATCTTCTCTCCTGAGAGCGGATGCAACTTGTCTTGTGATAAGAGACTTCACTGCGGTCATTCATGTACTGGAAGGTGCCATTCCGATCTTCTTCACAATGCCGTTAAATGCCTTGAGCCGTGCCCCAGGCCACAAAAAGGCTGCAGCCACCCTTGCCGTCGAGCATGTGGCGATGTGTGCTCAGACAAGTGCTACTTCCAGCTAGATAATATCGATCTTGCTCTTCCATGTGGCCACAGGCTCTCTTCGGCAAAGTGTTGGGAGAATCAAAGTCCTGCCTCTATCCGGTGCAGAGTGCTCGTCAGACGAACTGTGCCGGGCTGCAATCATGAAGTCGAAGTTCAATGCCATCAAGATGTCACATCTGCCACATATCGCTGCACTACTCGGTGTGGCCATCCTCGTCAGTGCGGCCATACGTGCAGCAGTCTCTGCTACAAATGTAATACTCGAGATGATGGTAAGGTTACAGAGCAGAACCACGGTATTTGCGAACAGATCTGCGGTCGTGACTATTCCACGTGTCGCCACGGCTGTTCTGAGCCTTGCCACGGCGGTGACAAGTGCCCCCCTTGCCAGCAGCCTTGCGAAGTGCGTTGCGGCCATTCAAGATGCAACAAAATGTGCAATGAACCCTGTGCACCTTGCGCAGAGAGTATATGCCACTCAAATTGCCCTCATACACGTTGTACCATGCCTTGTGCTGCGCCATGCGACTGGGTTCCATGTTCCAAGCGGTGTGAGAAGATACTGAGATGTGGCCATCAATGTAAGTTATACAACCATGCAATCTCCCATACTCCTTATCCCAAAGCTAATGTAGGACTGTAGGCCCTTCGCTCTGTGGAGAGACTTGCCCCAATGAACGCTTTTGCCAACAATGCGCTACAGAAGATATCAAATCTTTGTGCGTTGACTTTCTCGAGATGAAGGAATACCACGAAATTGACTTGGACCAAGAACCCTGTATTTTCCCGGAATGTGGACACTTTTTGACTACTTCGTCGATGGACGGCCAGATGGAGATGGCGGCGTACTACGATGTAGATATGGACGGTCATCCAATACGGCTTGGCAAGGCATCTGAATCTTTCTCGCTGGACAACTCGGGCATTCCAGTATGCGCTACATGCCGCGGGCCACTCCGAAGTATCGCCAGATACGGCCGTATTGTACGACGAGCCATGCTCGATGAGTCAACCAAGAAGTTCATTGAGTGGTCTCACGGGCAATATCTCTCATTGGCAAATCGTCTGCTGAAAGAGCAAGAAAAGCTTGGGCAACAGCAGACGGCCAAGGCAGGCTCATCAACGGCTAAAGAGGGGAAGTTGACGCAGTATGCCCCAAGGCTGAGACAACTTCGAGAGCTGGAAAGGATCACGGACGACGGCCGGTATAGCTCCATTATTAATCTATGGAGGAAGATCGGTTCATATGCAGGCCATGTTAGACGGGAAGAACAGCCGTTTCAGCGAGTAGCTGATTTTGTTCTATTTGCCAATCGTCAAAATAAGACACGCGGAGAATTTCGATTTGATGACTCTATCAACCAAACCAAGGGATCTCTTCTTGCAGATACGTTGCTGCTCAAATGCGATCTTGCCATTCTCTTCGACTTCCGGCACCTGGCCAAAGGTAAAACACTAGAATTGGCAGGGCTCAAACTGGATTTATCACATCATTGGTCTGATTCTATTAGTCTCATTGAATTGTCTCATAAATGTGTATATTCGAGAGAAGAGGTTCAGGGGCACATTTTCGCCGTGCAACTCTGCGTATTTTGCGCATCTTTTGACAAGATTACTACCATGTGGCCTCCTGAGAAGCAGAGTATCGAGAATTTGAAAGAAGAGGCGTTAAATCATATTCAAAAAGCACGTGTATTAATGGAGGAATATCCATCCGCAGCAATATTCGACGATGAGATCGACCGCCTTGAGATCATAGTCAGTGATGGGATCTATAAACCCGTCACGGCGGAAGAGATGCGAGCTGTATACAAGGCAATGTCACAGGAGATGAGGGGCACGGGGCACTGGTATACATGTGAAAACAACCATCCCTTTACGATTGGAGAATGCGGCCTTCCTATGGAAGAAATAAAGTGTCCTGATTGCCACGCAAGGATAGGAGGCAGTAATCACCAGGCCGTAGATGGGACGAGGCACGCAACAGAGATTGAGAATCTTGCACGAGGAATGGACGGATTGGGAATCTAGTAAGGTCATAGTATGTTGATCGATGATTTGAATCTGGGCAAGGGTTTGATATGTAGATTGATGATTTGTTTTATTGTTTTGCTGTACTATACTGTGTGTTCATTTTTCCGCTCTTATTTACTGCTAAGAAGTGATGATGAAGTCAAGTTAGACTGAAATAAAACTGAAATCAAACGTTCACACGTGCCACGCTCAGTCGCGACTGCCAGCTGCGCCCAATGCCTACACCCTTATGAATTCTTTTCTTGCACAATTATCCATTTTCTTCTACATTACAGCGTTTTACAATGAGAAAACAAGATCCATAAACATCCTTCTTTACGCCATGCCTCCGATTCCGCAAAGCATTCTCCGCATTGAGGAGCAGCTGCTTAGAATCGAGCTTCGACGGCCATTTGAATTGGAGGGCAAAGAGTATTTCCTATGGAAGGTCCGCTCAGAGCGAGAGGGAATACACCGCAGCCAAATCTACGTGGCCGCCGTGATGCTCACCTACTCGCCATCAATCCTTTCTATCGATAATCTACCACAGATGGACGTCGATGACTTCCACGACACGTGCAACAAATCGTTTTCGTTGTACATTCCTCGATTCAGAAAATGGAGTCTGCTCTTTACGGTTCTTCACAACTACATCTACCGCCGATGGTTCCAACCATACCAGAGCGAGATCGAACACCAGCGCTTTCTCTGCAAGTTTATCGCTCCTCGTGATATACCCAACAAGGCGCGGATTACGCCAGTATCGATCCAAGGCATACTCTGGCTACATGAAGCCATGTGCGACGAGGTTGAATCACGACGCCGTCACTACGAAAACTTGCGCCGTCGCTACAGCGAGCCATATGCGCTGCTGACGGAACTGCCTGCGCGGCCCAATCTTTACGCTCTGCAGCCGCTGTTCAAAGCACTGTTGATGATATGCTGTTCCAGAGAGTATGGTGGAGAAGACTCGACACAAGTTGGAAAACTCCCAGTCTACCTGGTGCGAACCCGCTTCGAAGATGAACTCAGCGAACCAATATCCTTCTTGCCTATCGCAGCTAAGATAGATTGCTATCTAGGGGCTGGTCAAGGAACAGTTAGGACGTCTCTCGAAACGGCCATAGACTTTGTTATGGACTTGGAAAAGAGAGAGAGGGATGCTTTTGGTCTCCATCCCGACCCGTGGCGGCCTGACACTTGGACAATGAATTGGTTTCAGACGCCGCTGGGAGCTGGGCGGTTGGTCGGGCCGAGCTCGTGGCTCGTTAACCCTGAGAGTGGAATTAGCTGGGACGGTGATGGTTTTGATGTTGATCGTATGTTGAAGGCTCTGGAGAAACAAGAACTGGAAAACAATAGCATCTCCTCTGATACTGTTTGAGGTCAGATGTCAAGGAAAAGTTGGTCACTTGGTGTGCCAGCAGAGCGATCTGTGATATTAATTGTACATGTACGATAGAACGTTTACGATTTAAAAGGAAAATGTTATCTAGCACGTTAATTTCATTATCTAACACCATAGCTGCAGTTTAACAAGATACCTAGTCCACGTATCAAACAGACAACTGCTAAATATAATTAAAAATGCTTAGCATCAGTAGCATCAGTAGCATCAGTAGCATCAGTAGCAGGATAACTTCTCCCTTTCAAAATTGATTCAAGCACGCAAACGCTCAGTAAAAATCTTTCACCAGACCGTCACAAAGGTTCCACAACCTTTCTCCGCTCCCCCTCTTCTCAATGCCCTCGGCGACCTTTGGGAGTGGCGTCCCAATCTTCCCCCAAGGGATGAGATAGCATCCATTATGCTCAGCCACTTCAGCGTCAAATCCTGCTTGTAATTCAGTAAGGGCTCCAAATCGAGCTGGATACGATAGCATGCCCTGTATGCTCTTTAAGATGCTGGGAGCGTGGCGAGTAAGGTCCGTCTTGAGTGCTCCGGGATTGAAGGACACGCTCACGAACGAAGGGTGTCTTTTGGCCATTTCGGCTGCGAGAATGGTGTTTGCCCATTTGCTCTGTACATATCGCAGCGTACGCCCACCAAGACCAGAGAATCCAGGAGCACTCAATCCCCAGTCGTCCCAAAGAATGCCATCCTCGCCAGGAGGGTCGGGAAATTCCACAGAAGCTGCCCAGCACGTGCGAACAGACCCCTTGGGAACGGCATCTCCTTCTGCGGTCTTGAGGAGAATTGGCGTTAAGAAATGCTGGAGCAGAAAGGGGCCCAACACGTTTGTAGCGAAGCTCAGTTCGTGTCCTTGCTTGCTGACGCTGCCTTCGGGAGGGGCCATGACGCCGGCATTGTGCCAGATGACGTCCAGTCGAGTTTCTAACTCCAAGAACGCCTCGGCTGATTGCTTGATTCCTTGCAGGTCGGAAAGGTCTAAATGCAGAAACCGAAGAACATCGTTGTCACCGCCGGCGCTGCGACGGTTCAGATCGCCAGGCGGATCGGACTTCTTGATCGTGTTGATGGCTGTTTTGCCAGCAGCTTCAGACCGGCCAAGGATGTAGACGCGCGTGGCATTGGCGTGGAAGAGAGCTGTCGCTACAGCCAGGCCAATGCCTCCAGCGCCGCCCGTGACGATAAAGACCTATTCGTTACATGAGATCAGTCGCAGTACTTGAATGGAGACAAATAAAAAAAGGATAAGAAGGGCACCATACTCGTCCCTGCAAATCTGGCAAGTCCTTCTCAGTTTTCGTAGGCTCTCCAGGCCAATATTGTCGCAAATATTTTGACATGATGCAGAGCGGGGAGAGGAGTTGAGATGTAGGTTGAACGATTTTGACAATAAAGTTGATGCAAGTGAGATGGCTATTGGTTCTTTAGTGAATTAGATCTTACATTCGAGCTGATCTAGAACCGGGCCTAACTTGGGGTAGTGTAAGAGGCGAGATGAATCGTCAGATGTGATTACTATTCAAGGATTTCTTCTTATGTTTTCTTATTTTGACAACGACAGGTGACAATATATCTCTGTACTTATCTAAGCAGATATGCAGGTGCCGGTTGTGCGCGATTCTTTTTATCAAGTAAGAGATAGAGCGATAGGTCTAAGAAGGAGAGATCTAAGCATCTTAGGTCTTTCGGTCATATCTACAATCTGAAATCGAGAGAGCCTTATTCCATCTGCCCTGCTTCGTATAGATTCATCCTCCACTCACGTCTAAGATGAAGATAGCTAGTCTTATATTTTTTTCCCTATGCGATGCTAGTACTAGCGATAATACTGTAGAGCCAAGACTCTATCAAATATAATGCAAAAAAATGCGAGTCAAGAGTCTGAGAAGTGTGCAAAAGATTGCTTAGAAGGTATCAAGAACGTACAGTCATCGCTAGGTCTATTCATATTGCTTAGAGTGTCATTATTCATAGTTGTTTATGCATAAATGGTAGTAGTTGACGATTGGAATGAATGTTATTAACATAGCATTTATGATTCATTAACTTCATAGCGTAGTTGAAAGAATTGATTCGTTCTGCAACCAACAAGGAAGTATGGCAAATTATGGTGTATATTCGCCAGCAGGCAAGTTCTTACGAAAGTTGCATTCCCACAACTCCAAGTACCCTAAAGCTGAGATGCGGATGGCCATGGAGCTTGGTTTAAATCGATTTAAGCATATGAAATAAACACATCGCTATTTCCGAGGTAAGAGTTTCTAATATGAGTGATATACGTAGTAGACACATACTAAATCTCGGCAAGCGGCTCTGCCGGGCATTTTGAGAGTTTTACATGTTATAGAGATGTAAATCTGAGTGAATCTCCGGAGTGAGCTGACAAATGTGCTGTAACAAAGTCCTATTAAAACCTCCCACAAGCCTCCCCTTTGCTTAGGTACTTGTTATAGTACAAGCGCCACTAATAGATTGCTCTCAGGAACAAAAATAGACATAGGCTCAGGTTCAGGTTCAGGAGCAGTAATTCCTGTAGCGTTTGGTACTCTACGCCAGTGGCCTCCGTACTTGTACAAGCTAGGAAATCTGCACGTGACTCTGGACCAATCTGGATGCTGCAAAAAGCTTAAATAGCATGCAGGGAACTTTCACTGCCAATAAGGTACGGGCATTTCGACTGCCGGATTGGACCCGAACTACTTCCGAGGTACCAGTACGGGGCACCGTGCTAGTCGAGGTACATCGTTGCCTCCAGCGGACGGGCTTCTTGGCCGCAAACTTTCGTTTTAGCTTCGCTCACTTCTCCATCTTTGATTTCTATTCAGGGTCTATCATGGCTATACGGCTGGCCATGTCATGTCTGTTCAAGAGCTGCTATTCGCTTTGGGCAGCATAGCAATAGCATCACCCGTAGCACGACTCCGTGGCCAATATCCCTCCAGCCATGCATCCCGTCCGGCCTCGGCTGCCGGCGCTGGCTCCGCGGCTGCCAGGCAACTCGCCGCCGGTAGTTGAGCGGCCAAGCGTCAAGGAACACACAGAGCAGGAGTGGTTAGGGCAGAAGGACCTTATTGAGAAGTTATACATAGGAGACAACCGCAAACTGAATGAGATCATGGCCTTGATGGAGACTAAATATGGATTTGCCGCAACGTGAGTGGACACTCTTTGCTGTTTGTTTGCCGCATACGTTCAGAAAAGAAATGAAATGAGATATACTAGGCGACAAACTAAACTCAGTGCTAACTAAACTCTGAAAAAGCGAGCAAATGTATAAAAAGAGATTCAAGAAGTGGAATATTAGGAAAAGAGCTTATCGCAAAACACCCGGGGAAACCACTCTCCCTTCTCCCTCATCTACAATATCTTCTTCTACCGATTTGAAGCATGAGGACGATGTTGAGGAGGTATCAAGGACGACGACTCCTACGGTTACGGGCCTGGACTTGGTCCCGAATCCTTCGTTCAAACCACTCGCAGACCTGGAGCTTATTCTAAACGGCGTTCTATCTTGGAGCTCAGGGAAACTGGAAACTTATCGCATAGCGTCCGATCCCATGTCGCAGTATCTTGCCACTCCCAACCAGCCACCTATACAAGATAGCCGTACTATGTATCGGACGTTTGAGCTGGTCTTTGACTTGTGGTCTTACGGCAAAGGCGACCTAGCGGGCATGGCGGCCAGAAAGGGCTTTTACGTCTTGGAATTTGTCCTGACTGAAGACCACCCCGACCTTCTTTGGCATATTCTTGACACAATATACGACATGATCGACCGAGGGCATTTACAGCTTCTTGGAATGTTTATCAGACACGCACTTGTGCTGTCAAAGCAGCGCTTTCCCGCAAACCATCCTCTCATCCGCATCCTCCAGCAACTCCTAGCTTGCGACTATCAAACTGAAGACGGTCGCCAATTTATCTGCTACCTGTTACGGCAAGCTTGGCTACGAAACGTCGATCTCCTTGCGGAGCACATCAAGTCATCGGCACCTCAAGAGTTTTGGCTGTACGAGCAGTTGATTTGGGATGGCCGGACGAAGCTTCGTCGAAATAATGGGCTGGCTAACAGACGTGAGATTATGTATGAAGCCCTTGAAAACTTGGGACACCATGAGGAGCCTGTACCAAGTGATGATAACGTGGAGAAATTGAGAGTCGACGCACTCATGCTAGAATTCACGCAGATGGATCTAGATGACAAGGAGAAAGCAGAGCAGATGGCGCTGGATCTGCTCGACATCACGCAGTATGAAACAGGGGCACTTTCGAACGCCAGATTCCATGCGTATGCCCGCAAGATGCTGGCTAGACTCTGCGAGAGCAGAGAGGCCTGGGACCAGGTCGAACAGAATTTGAAATATGCCATTCACATGAGAGAAGCTGCGCATGGAACGGCCACCAATCTGCGGGTTATCCGAGACATGTGGGTGCTCGCGGCTTACTACAACAAGGTCGGCAAGATAGACGATGCTCTACGAGTCGCCCAAGACGCCATCACCAGGGCGCAACAGTATTTGCACGATATTCCAGGCTGAGACTATTATAATAAGAATACGGATCGCAAGGTCGGTTGGCGTTAAGAGGCAAGATAGCGAGAGCACGGCAGTTTTACCAAGCGGTGGCATTTTTTCTTTGTTTCATTTTTTCCTGCAATACGCCATTAACACGAGAATGGCTTCAATATAGAGTCACCCCTTTGAAGGGCAGTTTATGTTTTGGGCAGCAGCCAAATTGGAATATCTGTTGGGTGTCTTGGCAGCACCTTTGTTTTTGCAACGGCTATATATTTGTATCTATATTTGCATATAGGTGGTAACAGTACATACGCTCTATTATACAACAATTGAGTTGTGTAAATTGCTGCATGCATGCGTTTACGCTTTGACCAACCATTGTCTTCTCTGCTTTGTATACTATAACAGCTAGCCTTGCAGGATACACGTAGCCACGCTAAGCTAGTACCTGCTGACCTGCGAACAGGTTTTGTGGAGTTGGCCTGGGGCGCGCAGACGTGGTTCCAGCCACATAGACGTCTCGCCACATGACGTTGACTGGATAGACCGTCGCTGGGTCTGCATAGCTGCAGGCCGAACCTGCATCAGGCACCTATTCAGTTCCCCGTAGTTCTTTTTTTAGGGACCGATTATCTTAAATACCCGTGGCGAGACCCTGAGACTTAGTTTCTCCTCTTTCAAAGTCCTAAATATCAATTGCCAAAATGACGAGAAACGGATCACCACCTGATTACTGTAAGTCAACATCACGATGCACAAGCTCCCCGCCATTGTTCTGAGACAAGACATCTCTCCACCTTACATGCAGACACAGTTACTGATCCGATCCTCGTTGCCCAGATGCCATTCTCGAGGTTTCAGAGAAAGCCTCGGCAGCACAGATTCGAGATGCCTATAAGCGGTATGTAGCACTTCTCAGTTGCTAGTGAGACCGACGAACTGATAACCGTGCCCCTCCAGTGCCGCATTGAAAACGCATCCCGATCGAGTCGCCAATGACTCACCAGAACGTGAGCAAAGAACACGACGCTTTCAACTCGTGAACGATGCGTATTGGACGCTGTCGGACGCATCGAGACGACGGGAGTATGACCAACAGCGAGCATACTACCACCCGCCGGCGTACGAAGAAACAGACGACACCACGGGACAAGGCTATTCGTGGGCATGGGACTTTTTTGAAAACCAGAACGGAGGAACTGCGCCCAATGGCCGCCAAGCTACAGAGGATGCGCAGTTCAGCGACGCCTTTGAGGAAATGATGCAGGAAGAGGGGTTCTCAGAAGGGAACGCGCCCAACCAGCAAGGCGGTAACCCTTCAACCATGTGGGGCATGGTAGGCGCTGTAAGTGGCGGCGCTCTGGGATTCATCGTGGGCAACGTCCCCGGACTGCTCGCCGGAGCCGTGGCCGGTAACAGACTTGGGGCGATCAGAGATACCAAGGGGAAGAGCGTTTACGAAGTCTTTCGGGTAAGGCCAGCCTTTCTTTTTTCTCTTTACTTTGCGGCCGTACACTCGCTTATCTGCGGCGTGCTACTACTTTCTCAGATGCTTCTGAGACTGACTAGATTATTTCAGGTTTCCCTGAGCGCTAATGTACAAATAGGAACTTCCTCAGGCTGATAGGGCAAGATTGTTGAGCCAACTGGCTGCAAAGGTGTTCAGCCACGTTGCTGCTAGCCCATAATAAATGCTGATGAAATGCCAATTGGGAGGAAAGAGAAGCATCTGGACAAATTGAAACTTGGGAGTTTATCTGATATGAATGACGGTTCTTTTTCGGTCGATAAACTGCGTGTGCACTTTTTTTTTTTTTTTTTACGAGGAATAAGATACGAGACAATGGAAACGAATCATACCCTTCAATCACTAGTATATAGCTATGTAGGTAGTATTAGGTAGTAAAAGAATACCCGATATCACTATTTCAACAGGGAAACCAGCCTTCTTTGCGTTCAATGCTCTGTTTACCATGGTCAGTATCATATTGGCAGTCGAGGTAATATCAATGTTTTTGTTTAGATATAAATGCTACTGCGTCAACCCCGAGGCTTGATAGCCTAGCTGTTTGCTGCGCAGGTGGCGAAGCAGTGTTGCTATTACGAAAACTCAATATGTACTCACTATTACTGCCACAACTGGGTAGATGCCTTAGTAGTATTTCTGTACTTCTGTTAGTAGACACAAATTGAAGCTCAAACTGCGCTTTTAAAGTGGAGCTTTCTAGCGGCGATGCAAAGCACATGCACTAGCCCACTTTAAGGAAATTGACCCCGCTTTTCTGTGCTCTCGCTTGAGGGCAGACAAACCCTCGAAATTTTCCCGCCTTCACAAAATCGTTTGCCTTAGCCCAACCTCAACTTTTCGCCCATCTCCGACAGCAAGACATCGTCGATCAACAACCGCAGCAATGGCCGCCGAAAAGTCCAGCAACCCCATGCGGGAGCTCAAGATTCAGAAGCTCGTTCTGAACATCTCCGTCGGTGAATCTGGTGACAGACTCACTCGTGCCGCCAAGGTGCTTGAGCAGCTGTCCGGTCAAACCCCCGTCTACAGTACGTCGCAAATATTCAATCATCACCAACTCAGAGAATAGGGATATTAACCAATTATCGCTACAGGCAAGGCCCGTTACACCGTCCGTACCTTCGGTATCCGTCGTAACGAAAAGATTGCTGTCCACGTCACCGTCCGTGGCCCCAAGGTAAATACAACTACAAAAAAAAGTTCAAATTTTCCAAAGCGGTTTGGCTGACCCAAAGAACAGGCTGAGGAGATTCTTGAGCGTGGCCTCAAGGTCAAGGAGTACGAGCTGCGCAAGCGCAACTTCTCCGAGACTGGCAACTTCGGCTTCGGTATCAGCGAGCACATCGATCTTGGTATCAAGTACGACCCCTCCATCGGTATCTACGGCATGGACTTCTACTGCTGCATGACCCGCCCTGGTGAGCGTGTCACCCGCCGCCGCCGCATGAAGAGCAAGATCGGTGCTTCTCACCGCATTAAGCGCGAGGAGACCGTCAAGTGGTTCAAGGGCCGCTTCGATGGCATTGTCCGATAAACGGATAAAATCGTCAAGCAATTAAACTTTTTTTTTTCTCTGTCTTTAATGGAAATGGGCACGGCGAACATTTGGGGGTAAAAAGGGATCATATATGGTCATGTATTCTTCCGCTTGATTTTTACATCAGCTCGTACCAAAAAGACTTTTGAGTCGAGCAACGGCCTTAGAGACCGACCGGCGTACTGCCGGCTTCACGAAATTGCCCCTGCAATGTGATGGCACCATTTTACATTGGCGAAGCTTGACTTTTGCTTGTATGAATGATGACGTTTGTATTGAATTTGTTGTTGAGATTTGTAGATGCCATTCCTACTTGTGGCAGCGGTATACATGTTGAGCGAGTTGTTGAACCGCATGAGAGTTAATACCTAGGAACCATGTTATCTCGTCATTGCCATGTAGTCGTAGAACGGCTGCTGAATCGAGCACAAGCAAAAGTGTACCTACGGCGCAACTTGGGGCATGCCAAAATTTTCCTTGGCTGCTTATAGGACAAGCAACACAGCCATCCCTCAGAGAATTAATGGCAGATGTTTTACTCGTTCACTCATTGAGGTTTACTATATCAATGAACTGATTTTATAAACCTGTTGGTTTCAAATGAAGATTCACTTGGTAATCTCATGCTCCAGACAACATTCACATCGTTCTATAACTCTGGAAGTTATGGGTTACTTTTTCCCTCATATGTACCAGTTAGTCTTCAACCAAAAGAGAGTAGTAGGCTTGGCAATACAGCACATGTTCCGATGCAACAAACTCGTTGATATCATATTTGGATCTAGTTTTCTAGAACAACACCCCGGTCAGCTTCTCCACGATGAGACAAAAGACTGCCTCTTCGATCAGGCATAGGTAGGCACATACCGGAGAGCAAGAAAAAAATCCTCTCCATCCAGTTAGTCCCGAGTCCTCTCAACTACTAGTCTAGTAGGCCCAAAACCTGCCTGCAATCCTAATTAATAACGGGCCCCGTGGAAAATTGTTAAGGCGGCGTCGGCTTCGCACGCCAGCAAAACCGCGCACCCGGCCCTGATTGGTACACCCGCCAGCCCGTGCCCCACCTTGGTGCTCACAGACTCTGCTTCTCTCCATCTCCTCCCGAAAATCTCCATTTTGCTCTTCCAGCAAAAGGCAGCATCAACAAAACCCTCCAATCCCCCCTCCCCGCCAATTGCACGCCGCTGCAATTGCTTTCCCTCTCTTCTGAGGCTCCCCAGATACCGCCCTCAAGATGTTCCGAAACGCCCTTCGCCAGTCCTCTCGCGCTGTTGGCGCCGTCGCCGCTGGCCGAGTCTCTGTGGTGAGTGTCTTTCCCGCACGCCCGGAAACCACCGTTTTATGGGGGGGCAAGAGAAAATTTTGGAGGCCCCGAGCATCGACCTGCACGCCTGCGAATATCGACCTCGCAAGCTCAATTGGACATGCAATCGACTTGCCAGCATCGCAGAGCAAGCTTTTTTGAGCTTTTTTGAGCCCGCCGGGGTTCTCCATGGGGTCTTTTTTCCATTGGTCGAATTCGGCTAACATGTTTTTTTTTCTCTTGCCCAATGTAGACTCGAAATGCCGCACCGGTTGCCATCAACGCCGTCCGAACCTACGCTTCCGACGCCAAGGCCTCTCCCACTGAGGTCTCTTCCATCCTCGAGCAGCGAATCCGCGGTGTCCAGGAGGAGGCTGGTCTCGCTGAGACCGGTCGTGTCCTGTCTGTTGGGTATGTGGAGGCCACCTGTTAAGCTACTCTTTGGGACCTCGAAGCAGCAACTCGGGAAACAATACTACAACACTTTTGAGATGCATGCGACGAGAGAAGCTCAAAGAGAGAAAGAGAGCTTATGGGATCAAATGCTTTTTCTTCAATTTACTAACTGGAGCCCATAGTGATGGTATCGCTCGTGTCCACGGTATGGCCAATGTCCAGGCTGAGGAGCTTGTCGAGTATGTAGAGATGCCTCTTCCCCTGTCTAAGACAAATTGCATCTAACGCAGCCTAGGTTCGCTTCCGGTGTCAAGGGTATGTGCATGAACCTCGAGGCCGGCCAGGTCGGTGTCGTGCTGTTCGGTTCCGATCGTCTGGTCAAGGAGGGCGAGACTGTTAAGCGAACTGGTGAAATCGTGAGTTATATAAAGCTACACTCTCAGTTACTACCTGTATCACCGAGATAACTAACTCCCTGCAAAGGTCGACGTTCCCGTCGGCCCTGAGCTGCTCGGCCGTGTCGTCGATGCTCTGGGTAACCCCATTGACGGCAAGGGTCCTCTCAACTCCAAGGAGAAGCGCCGTGCTCAGCTCAAGGCTCCTGGTATCCTGCCTCGCAAGTCTGTCAACCAGCCCGTGCAGACTGGTCTCAAGTCCGTCGACGCCATGGTTCCCATCGGCCGTGGTCAGCGTGAGTTGATCATTGGTGACCGTCAGACTGGTAAGACTGCCGTCGCTCTCGACACCATCCTTAACCAGAAGCGATGGAACAACTCCAACGACGAGACCAAGAAGCTTTACTGCATCTACGTCGCCGTCGGCCAGAAGCGATCCACCGTCGCTCAGTTCGTCAAGACCCTCGAGGAGAACGACGCCATGAAGTACTCCATCGTTGTCGCCGCCACTGCCTCTGAGGCCGCTCCTCTGCAGTACATTGCTCCTTTCACCGGTGCTTCCATCGGGTGAGTCTTCGTCCCCCACGTTTACATCCACGTTTGTTTTGCAATAAGAACTATGCTAACGAGGGGAATTTAGCGAGTGGTTCCGTGACAATGGAAAGCACTCTCTCGTCATCTACGACGATCTCTCCAAGCAGGCTGTTGCCTACCGTCAGATGTCTCTGCTCCTCCGTCGTCCCCCCGGACGTGAGGCTTACCCCGGTGACGTTTTCTACCTGCACTCCCGTCTGCTGGAGCGTGCCGCCAAGCTCAACGACAAGCACGGTGGCGGTTCCATGACTGCCCTGCCCGTCATTGAGACCCAGGGTGGTGACGTGTCTGCCTACATTCCCACCAACGTCATTTCCATTACCGACGGCCAGATCTTCTTGGAGTCCGAGCTGTTCTACAAGGGTATCCGACCTGCCATCAACGTCGGTCTTTCCGTCTCTCGTGTCGGTTCCGCTGCCCAGCTCAAGGCCATGAAGCAGGTCGCTGGTTCCCTGAAGCTTTTCTTGGCCCAGTACCGTGAGGTTGCTGCTTTCGCCCAGTTCGGTTCCGATCTCGATGCTGCTACCAAGCAGACCCTGTCCCGTGGTGAGCGTGTAAGTTATTGACCCGTATATGCGTGCTGAAATGTCATGGAAAATAGCTGACCCGCCGTGATTACAGTTGACCGAGCTCCTGAAGCAGAAGCAGTACTCCCCCATGGCCGTTAACGAGATGGTTCCCCTCATCTACGCTGGTATCAACGGTCACCTCGACTCCATCCCCGTCGACCAGATCCTCAAGTGGGAGTCTGACTTCCTGGCCCACCTCAAGACCAACGAGTCTGACCTGCTCGCCACCATCGATAAGGAGGGTGCCCTGAGCAAGGAGCTTGAGGCCAGACTCAAGGACAGCATTACCTCCTTCGTCAAGAGCTTCCTCGGCTAAACAAATAATAAGTGAAGCGCGCCAAGCGAAATAGAAAGGGTCATTGTTGGGGGATGCTACTGTCTATACCAATATATTGTTGGTCGTTCTCTAGAATGGAGGAAGGAGGGGCTAAAAAGTTAATGGCTGCGCCAAATGAGAGAGCCATGGCTTATAAAGGGAGACGCGCCAGTCATACTACTACTTGTAAAATATAAGCACATTATCCAATGAATGTCCTTGATTCCTTTTGTTCTGTTAATTTTAGATGGAAACAAAGTTGATGTTAAGGTGACAGGTAGTAAACGATGGAAGCGTGTTCATCACTGCGTATATTATCATCTGGCTCGCGGTATGGTCACAAAAACAAGCAGAAAGCGAATCATATTGATAGTATAGCTTGAAAGTTTAGGCCGGTATAATGTCAATTTACTAGCCTGACTGCGTAAAGTAAATCTCATTGTCTCCGTGGTTTCCTTCCTTTCCAAATTCCTAATCATGTAGCAGTATTGTCAAGGTCATCGACTGTCAAAGGACTGTTGATAGAAATAAACGCCAGTAAGATCTTAATGTTTGATCTGGTTTCCTTTCCTTCCCAAATTCATAATCCTGTAGTAGTAATGCCAACGCCCTTCGCTGTCGAAATAGTGTCGACAGAACCGAGCGGCTTAGCGACGGCCTGTACCATGGTGCTGCTGCAAGTAGGTCGAGAGGAAATAAATCATGAAGTATATCTCATTCATATCCTTCTGTGTCTCCAGGAGAGCCTCCGGATTGGGGGCGGTCTGATTTTGTATATCATCAAGTCTAATTCTGAACCCACGAAATTGTTCGTTGATCTCGGTTGACATAGTGTTGAGGCGGTTTTTGATAAACTCTTTGAAGCTTTTTGATCTCACGTCGTTGTGTTCTACGTGAGCTCATAGGATAGAACTAGGATCCAGCCATCTCTGCGAAGTCTCGCCATTGTCCTACGGCACCACTGACAATCCATCATCGTCCGATGTTGAACTCAGGCGCCGAAAGTAGAGGTATGTCGCTATCACTATGGCAAAGAATGAAGTGCTCTTTAGACTGAGAGTACAGCCGTTCCATGTAGTTCCTAGTCCCGCCAGTAAGCCAAGTTATCTCTTCCCAGCTAAAGTTGGGCCATTACAAAGCGCCTCCTATTATCTGAGGTATTTTATCATCCCATCTTCAAGCTGTTTTAGACTCACCAATTGCGATACTCGACTGCCTCACAGCACTGGATAGAAAGGCTGCAGAGCCCTTTGCCGATACCTGTTACTTTATATCATCGATGTGTCAGATGTGACAGATGTAGTAGATGTAGCAGATGTAGTAGATGTAGTACATGTAGTACATGTAGTAGATGTAGTACATGTAGTACATGTAGTAGATGTAGTAGATGTAGTAGATGTACTCTCTGCATAAGGTGCGCAGGGCTTATTATATATCTTATTATATTTTAAATAGCTATGCTTCTTAATAATATTATTTATAAATAACTCAATCGTCTTCTATAAATTAATAATGGAGCTATACTGGCCATTATCTGTGATGTTTTCTAACTCTTTGAAGTTATTAAGGTCTTTCTTAGAGCATATATTAGCTTTGCCTCTTTAGCCGTTGATGCGGCCAGCACTATTCTCGCAACTGCGATGAGAAGGAATAGGAGTCTGCTGTGGGGCTGCGATGGACGATTTCTCTCTTGTGGAATGCGTTCAGCAGTCAGAGACGGCGAAGTTTTGCAACCTCGACGATAGGAGCAAGAGCAATGGTAGCTGCGACTGCTGCTTGTACAGGTGATTCTTGATAGTGCAACTTGTTGTGCGGCGGCGACCTGCATTCGCGCTTTAAGAGCCACGGCTGCACCGACCAAAAGCCATATATGTAAGCGAATATAGGTTTACTCCGTTGCTCACTGTATTGGTTCTCGCAATAACAGTTGCACTCTATACCGATGAGCGCAGGAGGCCTGTCCTTGCTCATAATTTGCGCAACCCAATCAGTTCCATGGGTTGAAAACTCCTGGGCACTCTAAAAGCACAGGAGGTCTGTTATTATTTACATTTATGTAGCCAAACCATTTCAATGAATTAAAAACTCCTGACCTGCTGGTTTATATCGTGAACATTTTCATCTTTCGCTGGTAACCATGGCAGCTTGATTGTCTTTCACACAGGTGAAATGCCCCCCCCAGGCTTTCCCCCCCAACTTTCTTCCTCTCCATTGCCACAATCAATCAAAAGGACTCACAAAACGTTCTCTGTGCTATCAGACGCTCTTACGTACGGTTTCGGCGAATCGCAGTGTTTAGACTTTTTCGGGGGTTTGCGCCTTGGAGTTTCTTCAAAGTTTTTCCCTCCGGCTTGGTAGTTGTATCAAATTCTCGCCTTCGTGATAGCCAAAAAGTGGCTTTCAGCTTTCTTTACTAGCAGTGTTTTCCACAGAGCCAGAAACTAAGAACACGTTTAAATTTCATGTAATCAAAACCACCCTCTTTCACAATGGTACATATAAAAGAAGGCCAGGTCCGGTATTTGTTAAAGCTATACTCAGAAGCGGTTAAAGGGCCTGCAAGATAAATGTACGCAAACCTGAGGATAGTATGAACATTAGCGTCACAGTTGTTAGCGCCGCGAACGTGTGCGTATAGCGTGTTTTTTGTGGATTTTTGTTACTTTGCTCTCAAAGTGCCTACGCGCCACAGCGCCACAGGGTGTTTCTGGGTAGAGTAAGTCTCTCGGGTGGCGCCTTAACTAGACTTCGCAAGAGTGCAGTAGCTCCAATTCCCCCCTCCCCCCTCCCCAAAGGAAAAAAAAAACTTCACGTAGTATATGTACAGTATAAACACTGTAGTTTCCCAGCTCCAGCGCCATTTGTATAAGGCTGAAATGTAGGCGCTTAAGTTATTCGGCAGTAGTACCTCTTATTAGCTAAATAGCCTTGATTGAAATAGATGATCTTGATTGCTCACCAAGGACGTTCAATTTGATCAATTAAATCAAGGTCGTCCCGTTCGATGAAGGTCATCTTAGTAAAGTAGCTAGACTAAGGCCATCTGGCTTATAAGTGATGCTAGCAAGGTACTGCCTAAAAAATTGATATATTTTAGCATCGTAAGACGTTGTAGCCACTGTGATGTACAAAACACAGTATGTACATTACATAAATACTGTATGCGTCTCGATCTATAACTCTAGAAATTTAGGAGTTACTGCACTCTTACGTAGCCTATTTAAGGTGGCTTGACGAAATAAGCCTATAAAACCAGCGTGATTTTCCAAAATCTACACCTCCGGCTTCTTCTTTTCTCTCATTCTTGAACATACCAATTTTAGCTATCACCTTCTCGAGCTTGATATACGTATACAGTCTAATTGGTAGTTTTACTGTGCCCAATTCGCTTCTAAACGACACACAAAGAGAAGGAAAAGGGTACGGTAAAAGACACACAAAATGCTCCGGAGTGCATCGGCAAGAGCTGCCTCGGTTGCGATCGCCGGGTCGCGCCTATGGCTGAGAACAGCATCGGCTGCTCGTGCCTCCCTTACTGCAAGCTTATCATGAAGGCAAGCACCTATATGAAGTCTGCTTTGCACTTCATCCTAGTCCTCGCTTATAACATCAATCCCAGTTGTAGCGTTAGTCGTCAACAAATTGAAGTTGGGAGCTACAAGCGGGTAGGTGGATTGCAGGGATATCCTGGTATATGCCCATACGTCATCTAACAGCTACCATAAGGAAGTAGGCTATGAAGAGCAAAAGAAAAAAGTAGGTATCATTTCAGCATTTGATTTTCTGTAGAAAACAATATTGGTCAACAGTGAGTACCTAAGTATATTTCATACGACTTTCAGTTTTTGAAGCTAAAAGAACGGGCAACCGGCGATGGCGGAGGGAAGCCACGGCAGTTCAGTCTGCAAAGCTTCACCTCCACTAGGTTATTTTTTTCCCTCGTCTCATGTAGCTGCTAAGGGAAAAGCCGGGTCGTTTGTTGGGAGTATAAAAAAGGCGTAGCCGAATATTTACTTAACCGGAATCCACGGTTTTTGCTTCTTTTTTCTCCTATTCTAGAATATACGGCTTTCATTTATTCCCTCCTCTAGCTGGACATACCTCTATAGTCCAATTGGCCTCACCGCGCCCATTCCACTTCCGCGAGGACACATAGAAAAGGGCACGTGAAAAGCTACACAAAATGCTTCGGAGTGCATCGGCAAGAACCGCCTCGGTTGCGATCGCCGGATCGCGCCTATGGCTGAGAACAGCATCGGCTGCTCGTGCCTCCCCTCAGTGCACCCCGCAGACCTCACTTCTGCAAGCCGCCTCTGCGACTGTTCCCGCCAGCTACAGAGCTATCCACGCCACACGATCCAACATGGCCGACAAGCGAATCGAGAGCGACGCCTTTGGCGAGATCGAAGTGCCCTCGGACAAGTACTGGGGAGCCCAGACGCAGCGATCGCTGGGCAACTTCAAGATCAACCAGCCCCAGGACCGCATGCCCCCGCCGGTCATCACAGCCTTTGGTATCCTCAAGGGCGCTGCCGCCACGGTGAACATGAAATATGGCCTTGGTACGTAACATGCGAGCAAACGAGCAAGAATATGTGTCGCGAAGGGATGCAATTGGAAGAAGAGTGGACGTTGGCAATTATACCCTTTGTGCAACAGATATACGCGCAGGTGTTGCGACGATAAGAGGAACAAGAAAAGTCAAACAGAAACAACAAGATCTTAGAAAAAGGCGCTAACAGCTCAATCTTGTTGCCGGCAGATCCCAAGATCGGACAGGCCATTCAGCAGGCCGCCAAGGAAGTTGCCGATGGCAAGCTCCTCGACCACTTCCCCCTCGTCGTCTGGCAGACCGGCTCTGGCACCCAGTCCAACATGAACGCCAACGAAGTCATCTCCAACCGTGCTATCGAGATCCTCGGCGGCAAGATGGGCTCCAAGTCCCCCGTCCACCCCAACGACCACGTCAACCGAAGCGCCTCCTCCAACGACACCTTCCCCACCGTCATGCACATCGCCGCCGTTCTCGAGCTCGAGCGTGATCTGCTGCCCGCTCTCCACAGCCTTCGAGCCGCTCTTCAGGCAAAGGTAGACGACTTTGAAGCCAAGAAGATCATCAAGATTGGGCGTACGCACTTGCAAGATGCTACTCCTCTCACCTTGGCTCAGGAATTCTCTGGCTATGTTGCCCAGCTTGACTTTGGTATCAAGCGTATCGAGAGTTCCCTGCCTGACTTGAAGCTGCTGGCCCAAGGTGGTACCGCTGTTGGCACTGGCATCAACACTTTCGAGGGATTTGCGGAGGGTATTGCTGAGGAGGTCAGCAAGATGACTGGCATCACCTTCCAGACTGCGCCAAACAAGTTCGAGGCGCTAGCCGCCCACGATGCCATCGTTCAAGCTCATGGTAGCTTGAACACCCTGGCCGGATCCCTCACCAAGATCGCCCAGGATATCCGATACCTGGGAAGCGGTCCCCGATGCGGCCTTGGCGAGCTGATCCTGCCGGAGAACGAGCCTGGTAGCAGCATTATGCCTGGAAAGGTCAACCCCACGCAGTGCGAGGCTCTCACCATGGTTTGCGCTCAGGTTATGGGCAACAACGTCGCTACTTCCATCGGTGGCATGAACGGCCAGTTCGAGCTCAACGTGTACAAGCCGCTGATGATCCGTAATTTGCTGCACAGCTCGCGTATCCTTGCCGATGGCATGCGCTCATTCGAGGAGAACCTCGTCCAAGGCCTGCAGGCCAATGAAGAGAAGATTGCTAGCATCATGAAGGAATCGTAAGCCCCCCCCCCACCCACCCCTTCTTTCTGCTCTCTTTACATATGTCTACTAGTTTACGTTGGGATGAATCATTATAAAGCTAACGTTCTTATCAATAGCCTGATGCTAGTGACATGCCTTAACCCTAAGATCGGCTACGACATGGCCAGCAAGGTGGCCAAGAATGCCCACAAGAAGGGCTTGACGCTGAAGCAGAGTGCCATGGAGCTCCAGGCGCTGACTGAGGAAGAGTTTGACACTCTGGTGAAGCCTGAGCTCATGGTTGGACCTAAGAAGGTATAAAAGCGTCTTGAGATGTATGCTATGTACAATGTATAAAATGTATAATATTAGCTTGAGAGGCTTATAAAAAAAACATAACAGTATTACTATTCAGGCAGTAAAATTTTGCTATTTATGTAACAGTATAACAGGGTGCACTACTGCGCCAATAATTAAAAAGATCAGCTATATTAGCACTTTATGCTAATATACCCTTTATAATAGCCTATAAGGTATCTTGCCCCAGTCGCATGGCGCAGTACAAGGCATGGTATAACGTGTATGAGGGCACTCGAGTGACATGTAGTAGAGTTATAGGACCTTGTAAGTAGATTTCTGCCATTAGACCTGACTATCGTAAATATGTTCAAGATTCGACAGCTGCCAGCCAGGTGATATAAGTATACAGGCAGCTGCATTGTTATTTTGCCGCTGAAGTAAATACACCGCTCTGAGAAGTATATTAATTCATTTTTTCTATTCTATCCTTCTTTTTTCTTTTCTCCTCTTCTCCTCTTCTCCTCTTCCCATTCTTCTCTCCCATTTTCTCAGAGAAAAATCCTCACTCGCCATCTTCCACCCTCACTCCAAGATAGGGGAACAAAAGATGGCTGAGCTGAAGAATGATACACATTCTTTGGAGGCCGATGATACTGGCGAAGAAGACTTCGAAGATGGATGCACTCTGAATGAACCACTCTTGGGCGTCGACCAGATTTTGGATACGTTTCCATCGACACTGAACGTGAGGAAGACCCTCAACAAAATTGACAGCCACGTTACTAACTAAAAGAAAAGGAACAGGAGATGCACCAAATAATGGATTGGATTAGAAGCGAGTTAAGTAGCATAGGAAACAAAGTGGATATTATGGGAGACAAAGTGGATGAGGCAGTCAACACCAAGAATAACAAACCTCAAAAGGGCAACGAAGTTCTGATAAAAGCGATGGACAAGGTGCAGGGACGCTATATGGAGACACAGGCGGACTATCAGCAGCTGAAGCTAGACTATGAAGATGTTATCGCTGGTATAAACAGGCTTTCGGAAATGCTTGCTGCCACGCAGCGACGTATGGAAACTTGCTTCCAAGCGGCCAGAGATATGACGGAGTTACCCTGAGGATGATGAATTAATGGATGTCCTCGATGGCTTCCTCTAAGTGGAAGGCGCCATTGAGGAGGAAGAATAATCGAGAGAAGTTTTACGGTGGATAAGGACCTTGTTAATTTTTTGACATAGGGGGCTATTAGACGTCTCAAGGGAAGGCAATCTTTATAAATTGGTAAAATGGGAGAAACTGGAGCACAGCTTCTAGATTTGATCTAAATTTACATCATCTCACATTTCCATCATTGCCATCATCACAGCCGTGCAGTATCGCCATCAACCTCGCCAAAGAATCCCAGGAAAGCGGAATGCACTTCATCTGTTAGATCACTTGCCTGTAGGCTTCGCCCCTTTTTGTCAAAGGCTAACCGTGAACACTCCTATTGTCTCATATTAGTATGTGATTATTTATTAAGAAAGGGGGGGGCTACAGCTGCCCCCCATCCTTCAGAAGACTTACTCTTGTTATTGCGCTCCCTGCGAATGCCGCCAAGCTCATCGTCTCATCCTCTTCCAGGGCTGGTTTCTCATGATCCTTCCATAAGCCGTCATGATACGCCTTACGCCATCCCAGAAACGTGGCAATAGCTCCGGTCAAAGTGTCGCCCTGTCCGGCGCTTCGCTTCTTCCCTCCTTCGAGATCGCTCACCAGAGTCACATTACCGTTGGAGATAAAATCCTTGGCGCCCTTTTGGATAATTGTAACACCGCCTAGTTCTTGGGCCAGCTTTTCAACTTTGCCTGTTTCGCTCGTCTGGGCGCCGACATCGATCTTGAGTGCGTCGCACAGTCGCTTGAACTCGACGACGTTGGGTGTCAGAACCGCATACTTGTAGCCCCTGATCACGTCCGGGTCCTTCTGCACAAGCTGCAGGGCATCGGCGTCCATGACTACCGGCATCTTAGCCTCTCTAGCGGCCTTGATGACCCGAGCCACTGTTGCTTGCATGAGGGGATCACGGCCCAGCCCGGGCCCAACGACTAAGACATGCAGACGGCCCAGCATCTCGCTGATCTTCTGCGCTACTTGGTCGGGATCGGGGTCTGTCTCATCCTTGCCTGACGACTGGCGCATGAGTGGATGCACCATAAGATTGGGAGAGTATGTCTTGATGACCGCCGCAGCGGCCGGGGTGCATATAACGTGCGACTATTGTGAGATTCCTTGAGTCAGCGTTGTGCTTCCATTGGACTGGATTTCTCTTTTGCCAGGTTGCGATCCTGAGAGTCAAGAGGCAAGGTATCATTATGCCTTACCATATCACATCCCAGTCGTGCACTCGCCATGGCCGAAAAGTACGGCGCTCCGGTGTAGTCTTCGCTGCCTCCGATCACAGCAACTCTACCCAGCTGACCTATCTTTCGTTAGCTTCTCGACTGTTTCTTGTCATATCTTCTCCGAGCTCAATCCCTCCTGAGATGTTGCCTATGATTATCAGAATTGCGTACCTTTATGAAACGTATCGAGCAAGGGTGGGACGATCCGCCTCACCTTGCTCAACACGCTTCTCGTCGAGGCTGACATATTTGGAGCTTCTGTACCGGTAGACATTGCTATCTAGCTTAGTATGAAGACCTAGCCAGAGATCTGTGAGAACCACGTCGTCAAATAGCTTTTTATTTACTCTCTGCAGCTGACGTCATTTCACTGAGAAAGATGGGTTTATTGCAGGGTACACAAGTGGAAGCTTCGTACCTTGGCCGCGACATCAATCAATGTGACATCAACAGTAGTGCGCGTATTGGTTTAAAAAACGACTAGGCCGCCCGCCAGAAAGAGCGGCTGAATGAAGAGTCAAAAAATTCGTAACAAACAATAGGCAGTCAAATAATGTAATCTACAATGACGCTGTATCGTATACTGTGTTGCGCTACATGTTGCTGCTAGCTTCCAAGTTGGAGCTCAGCATGCGATGCGATTGCCGAGTCACATGATCTACGTAAACGAACTCAATGCCGCTGCTCACAACGATGTCTGCATTAGGAGTCACGCTATAGAAAGGCCTTCGCAAGTATACTAAATATTAGGATGATAAAACAATGCTGTCATATTATACATATATAAACTAGGCGTTTAGGCGATTTTTCTCTCAAGTACTGTCAGCTCTTTGGCCCGCTCTGTCGGCTGTATTTCCAGTTCTTCTGGGTCTTCATTTTCTTTTGCGTTCTGGGCCTTTTGCTCTGCCATCAGTTTCGGCTACATTGCATCAGCCTATTTCCGGTGTTAGATGAGTATGTCTTGGAAGTAGTGCGACTTGTTATTAATTTGGGCTACATATATATATTCATGCTAGACTATTCAAATTCCCCGTGACTTGATACCCTTGGGCATCAAAGTTGGCTTCGACCTGGGCTGCCTCTTTATCGTCGATGTCAACACAAAGGTCAATGGAAGTTGCCAAATTGGCGTCTTTGAACTTCCATTATTTACAGCAACGTCGACGGTTGGATCAGCGTGGCTGTTTATTATAATATCCCATTCCTCCAAAATATCTCTCTGTGCGCATTTTCGTAACGTCTTCCTATACATTCTAACAGTCAAAGTTATATTCAAGTCCATAATGGCATATGGCCGGACTAATAAGCTCAAGTTGTTGCAGTTTGATCATCTAAGTTATAACAGTGCATGTACACCGTACTAAAAACATCAATACCAAATAGCAGCAGTATCAGTGCTAGCAGTGGTAATAATAATAATAATAGTAGTAGTACTGTAGCTGTAGCAGGGGACTATTGATAACTGATTTAAATGAAACAACAATGGTTTGCTATAAAGTAGAAATGGAATTTCTGTCGCCTGTTAGAAAGTCGGCGGTATGTCGTCGTCAATAGCTATCATAGCGCTGGCGTCATTGGCCTGGAAGAATGGGAACGACACTTGAATGATTACTCGATATGCTCAAGTCTTGGTCTATGCCACAAACACTTCTGAAAAAAAGGAAGATGAATAAGACGCCAGTTTCACTTGCAGCTGCAACTAGCTTAAGAAAGGCTAGGTTTTCTTAAGCTGCTTCATCAATTTTCTCCATCTTTCTCGTCAGATGAATAGCTAGCTTGATCAGCCACAAATATGCACATGATTGAGTGTCCAACGTGCATATCGCTACCCGAAACGACCCAACAGCGCCGGTATGGTCTATGGAGACGGCTCGGCGGCGACGCTCCCAGCAAGCCATGGACGCTCAGCCTGTTTCCGCTCAGGCTTCTTACCACGTTTGTGTATATGAAATAGCAAAATCAGGACTTGGCTATATGAGCTGTGTTTTATTAAATGAATCCTTTGTAAACTGTGGGTAGTAATGAAATCTCTTCCCATGGATGTAGCCACCTGCAGGGAGAACGGTCTTGTTGGCTGTAATAAACACTCAATGGCTGTTTATTGGCCACTTACTCCTCAGCTGCCCACCTCAGACCGAATAGTACTATGCAGTACCTAGGATCTGATAAATGAGCAGTGCCTACCAGATATTAGGAACTCAGCCGACTTGGCCTTGTGCAAGGTCATATACAAGTAAGGGAGCTCAGGTGGGCTGTAGGGCAAGCCACAGAGCCGGGGCCAGACGGGCTGAACCTGACCAAATGCACATCCACTTCGGAATATGGGGCCTACAAAGAGGCATTTTTCTCACAAAGCGAGCCTATCATGCTCCGGGCCACCGGGCTCAAGCTACAATAGCCTAGTTCCTGAGGCTAGAGGCAAAAGCGAGCAGGCGCACTGGGTATACCCTGGTCGGCCTGAGCATCCCGGAGTGTCTTACAACGCACTCTGTGGTCGGCATAGGAAGAGGCCGGTGAGCTTTCAAAACATAGATACTGCATATGAGAACAAGGCTTGTGCCGCCACAATCAATGAGCGCAGTAAAATGAAGCAAATCCAATGGTAGTAGGGAGCTCGCTGATTCTCTACCTCGGAAATTGGCTTCAAAGGGCTCTGAGTCAAAAGGCAGGAGAGGAGCCCAGGTAATCGCGACGTATCACTAACCAAAGACTTCCCTAGCCATTTAAGTCGCTGTCGAGTGGATGAAATGGTAACACCATGCGCAATAATTCGAACCGCTGTGCTTGCGACACTATCATACGCCCCATTGTCTCTATATAGTTAGTAGACATGGGCGGCTACTCAGGCTCTAAGCGACCTTGATGCCTTACTAAGAGAGCCAAGGTAAACCAAGACACAGCGGCTGCAAACATACCTATAGCACAAATCACAAATGTACATTTGCCAGTCACCGATGATACCTAGCAACAGGCGATGACCATGGACCGCAGTGGCTGAAAAGACATCATACATATGCCAGCTGGTTATATGCCTGTCAATACATGTAGTACGAACAGGCCAGGATGCATGCAACGTGCATCTCGGTCTGGGAAGATGGGGCGGCCCAACAAGATCATTGGACGCCAGATGCCGTAAACTGCCAGTGTCAGCTCGTGTAGTCACCGCGGAAGTGCTAGCGGCCGTGCCACGAGTTACTGAGTTGGGCATTGGCACAACAGCGCAAGGGCAGAATGGCAAGTCGCGCGCGGTAACATCTTTGCTTTTTCCTCGCTCCTTTCTTTTGGCTACCCCTCGCGCGCCCCTGCGGTCTTTTGGATAGGGCACGGGGAGACAAGTAGACAACGGCTGTGTGCGACGCACCGTCGGACAATCTCTGTCGGTGTCTCAGCGGCGACTTGCCTCATAAATTGTGTGCCGTGGCGGAGGCAGCTTCAGCTTAGCCCTCGTTAGATTTGAGCTATAGGTAGGCGGTGCTGTACACAAATTGGGATCTCTCTGCCAGAAACCGTACAATTAGGTCCCCCAAAAAACAAAGAGAAAAATGAGCTGTCGTATAGCGAACGTTGTGTATGGTGGGTACGAAATGAGCGCGACCGTGCAACTCCATCTCGCAGGGGCAAAACAGGGAGCGAGTAGACACAAGAAACATGTAGCAAGTCAGAATTCCTTCTCTGTGAAGCACTGGTTAACGGCTACAGCGCCGTCTCCCATGGCCGTGGTTTACGCAAGAGAAATATAGACTGCAGCTGTTGTCCGAAGTGGCTGTTCCCAATCCAGTGACATATGCTTCGGGGATATTAACTCATGCAGCTGGCCCTGCCTGTTTTCCCGGATCCAAGAATCGGGAACCGCACAGAGGTGTGATTCTGTCAAATATGAGCCGCACAAGTAGTCGTAGCGGTACTTCTTGATGCCTAGGAGGCCGCACGTCAAGACTGTTCTGCCCGATTGATCAAGGACTGGCTCTCAAGTACCAGAGCTAGAGCGCAGATGATTGAAGGGGCAGCTCTATCACATATAAGTCAGAATGTGAGATGTGAGCAGTGAGATCGCCAGACTGGCATGCTGGCAGTAGCTTGCATGAAGGGAAGTGGGGCCGCTGCCCTTGGCCTGTCTAGGTTTATAATTCGCCTGAGTCTCCCTTGATATGCCCTTGGCAGCAGCGTCCCGTCAAAACAAACTATCGATCTGATCGGGGCAAGTGGAGATTGAATTGTAGATCCGACATGCCCACAGAAATGTTTCTTCGCGTCCTGGAGAGACGAGATATGGAGAACTTGTCAACTTGGGCAAGGCGAAGCAGTCACCAGTCACTACTTGGTGGCGGAGGTGGCTGTCGCAGTACCCGAGTTTAGACCACTTTCTCTTTTCTTTTTGTCTCCTTGGCGAAGCAATAGTACCAGGCCGGTAGTGGCAAGTTGACGCGGGAAAGAGGCTATCGGATGTACACTGCAAGGCACAGAAACTCTAGTGCGCTCGAGGATGTCTGTGCTGCCCGCGATGTCTCTCTTTCCTGGTCGTACTGTCTTGGACTACACGGCTGTGCGATGCATACTTCGGGTCTGAGGCCCTGTTAAATGCGGTGGCGTCCACTGGCCTTTGGCCCTGGACGTCTTCCGGATGTCTCACCCGCCCGACGCGAGCTACGGTCGAGGGCTTACCGAAGAAAGCCTCCAGAGTCGCGGGGGTGGAAGCGAATGCAGAGCCAATGCATCGTCGCGGAGCTGTCAGGCTGCGGCGCATCTCTGCCAGCTCTGCCATCTCGAGGGCTTCACGTCAAGGGCCATCCTGGTCGACGTCCGTGAGCCGCGGCGCTAGTCACTGCATATTGTCTCTGCCCTGCGTCTGAAGCCGTAGCTCTTGGTCCCGCGGTCTGTGTCCGGTCAGCTTTGCTTCTGGCTTTGCCAATTGTGTGGCATGATGCCCGCCCAAGTGGAGGCTAATGAGGCCGTGTCAATGGGAGATACTGGCAGTAGTAGTACTTGCTTTTGGCTGCGGGCACCAACTTCCCAGGGTCTGGGATGTCTTGGAGGGAGACTGCGCGCTCGGTCTCAGGTCCCGCCCTGGAGACGTGATAAAGGGCCTCCCTCGACCCCTCTGGCTGCTGGATCGCGAAGTTTTTGATGTCGTGTTTTGTGCAGATTGTTTGGGCTTTGGTTTGCCAGAAAAAAATCGTTCTCTCTCTTTTGCTCCTACCGGGTTGCGCATTCTGCTCCTGCTCTTTCTATTGTTCGTTGCGAGCAGAAGCGACAGAACTAGCAAGAAGACTTCACTCGTTGGTTCTTTCCTGCACTTACACCAGACGTCACAACTACTTCCTGTCACTCACATGAGAGAAGAACTCAGAGAACAAAACTCCACCAAGCACCATTTATCTGCCTCCATCTTCTCAACCTCGCGCCTTTACTCGACGGCCATTGTCATACCGAAACTGCGATAGCAATATCCTCTCTTGCTCTACTACGGGCCAACCTCAGATTAGCCACGGCTCGCAGTCTTCCCAGTTGCGACATCCAATTTTAATCCAGCCTGTCATCATCACCCCTTTGGAGCAGGTACACGGCGTACAGCATCGCCAAGTGCCTCATTGTCGCACCAGAACGCGCATATCTTGCGCTACACTCGCTCTTTTGCCGGCTCTAAGAAAAGATCGGGTACCACGCACCAATCTTGCAATAGATTGGACGTTTTTGTCGCATGCAAGCCCCCTGGTTATCCTTCTGTCGCCCATTTTCAGCCACCCTTTGGCGAGCCGCTGCAGAGTGGGTTTGTGGTCAGTGTGTTGACCTCACTTTTGAATCACTTCTGCTTCACGTCTCGCCTTGTATGGGGTTCTATCTGCCACTTATTAATTACGCGCCCGACGTTCCAAGTTTTCCATGATTCCACTCCTCACTTCCTCCACAAAACCGTTGCGATAATTCTGTTACTTCCCTTGTCTACGACCAAAACAAATAACGGTAGCAACGATACTCAGCACATCCTTCCGCTGCCCTCGGAACTGATTCCCATCAGCTACACCTCTCTGTCTCTCTCCTTCATTCCTTCAATCTTCAGCCTTTAACCTCGATCGATACAATGTCGAGCGGACTCGACCGCCTGGAGAGGCTGTTCAGCTCCAAACGCAAAGCTTCATTAGCTTCTCTCAAGGTTGCCGCCTCTGATGGCCCTCCAGCAGAGCCTCAGTTCCCTTCTCCTTCTTTCATTCGCCCGACAGCCACTCGCATGACGGCCCGAGAAGAAGTGAGCTTGCGACAGGCGACCTGCCGCTCTCCCTCCGTGCCGGACATTACTCCATCTCGCCTGGGCTCGATGAGGTCTCAATCTTCAAACTCGAGCTTCAATCGCTCGCCTGTTCCGTTACCCTTTCTCCGTGACGCTCAGCCAGACTCGTTGATGGCGAAACTTCACGAGTATCAATTCCCTAGCCCACCAAGCCGAGATTTGAGAGCGGCTACTGTCACTACAGCTTTCAATTCAATGGCCATGGAAAAGCAGGAGATTCCCAGCCCTCGTTCACAATCTCCATCTCCACTTCGTTTACAGATAACGCACTATGTCGACGATCCTCCATCGCCCAGCTCAGAAGAGAATGGATCTTGTCGTCGTCACTCTGACCAGAGCGTCAGAGTTCCTTCGCTTGTGTACAATACTCCACCGACTCCAGAAGATTCGCCTGAGATTGTACCTGTGCGAAACCTTTTGGCGGATTCTAAAATATTCGATAGTGCCATCGACAAAGCATTCTTTGATGCGTTTGAAGAACAGATGCTTCAGTCGTTTGACCACGCACCGTTGAATGATTCATTTAGCGATTCGTCTCCATCTGAAGCTTCTTTGTGCAGTTCCACTTTGCGGGAACCAGATTTCAATGAATTTTTGAATCTCAGCGACGATGATATTGCCGAATCAGCACCTGAGACTCCGATGCTGGAATCTGACGATACATCGGAACACCCTCCAATCTCTATAAGAGCATCAACTCCCCGGCCTAAGCCCATCGGCCCCTTCGATTTAATACTTACGCCTCCTCGCGCAAGCCGTCTTGCTACCGCTGCTGCTTTCGAGGCTGCCAGGATTGCCAAGAAACATGACTTCGACCTGGTATACGTTGTGAATATTTGGCCAAGCGTGTCTCGTGGTCGATCTTTCGATACTCGGAGCGCAAGCTCATATCAGACGCCATCATTTGGTCGGCTCTTGGCGGCTCATGGGTTGCACCAAATGGACGAGCCACTGCAATTAGCTGAATTCATGTACAACAAGATACTGCGCGCTAAAGGCTGGATCGAATATCGCAATACGGATGCACTACCACACGAGCATGCCCGAGGTTACGCATGCTCCTTCTATACTGGAAAAGACTCTCCACGTCGCCTCAGTGAAGGCAATAGTCCAGTTTCAGATATCCAGGTCAACCGAGGCATCATCTTTGCCGCCTATAGGAGACCCAGAATCGGCGACTGCAAAATGGGACGCAGCTTTACTGGAGCAGAGCTTAGCTCTCTATATGAAGATGCCGAGACCTTGGTGGAGATGTTGGTTGATATTCATGCAAGCAACCGTCGATGCCATCCAGCCTCTCACCACCACCGGCTCTGCGACGAGACTGGACCGATGCCCATGCAAGATGTTCACCTGCTGTCTGCATAAGTTGAATTCTCCACGATCATATTGTCTATCGGACTTACCACCTGTTTTACGGCCGACTATAAAAGCAACCATGGCATATATGTGTTTTTCTATTGCATCTTCTCTTTTCCTTCTTATTGTGTTCAAAAATCAAAAAGATGAGTCAACGATCAGATTTTTTTTGTCAGTTTATCGTTTTTAAGATACCTATGGAGATTTCTTTTGTCACATTTGGCGTTTTCGAGATACTTTAGGCTCTCTAGTTTCCCCCATAAACATCAAAGTGGGAGCTTGCCTATGGTCGGAGGAATTCTGTTTTACCCGCAGCATGGTCAAAGAGAAGATCGACTGAGGAACAGCATTGGGACAATGTGAGGATATGGCCGTCGGCAGATCTTGCCGTAATGAATGGAAACGGGCATGTATTTCGCATATAAATGGCGCGTTACGGCCGTAATGGTGACTCTTTCTATTTATAAAAAAAAGTAATTAGGTATAGACAACCTAAAATTGAGGAAAACTTTTAATCCTAGTAAGAACAAGACCTTTTTTTTTCATTCCAATTCTTATTGTGGTGCTGGTAGAAGTAATCACATAAGAAACATAGAAGCATATGAGAATGTAAAAACATTCTATCCATTATGATGAGAACAAGGCAAATGCATCTTCTTAGCAATTCAAAAATCTCTTATCCCTCTAGGTACTTAAAAATACTGTACATCAAGTAACAGGGGCATCAGACAGTTGTTCGTTTGCCATTAGTCAAACGGAATTCTACGAAGTGTTTCCACATGTCCTCCCTTCTTCATCTCCTGAGCGGCTGCGATGCTGCTGGGCACCTTGATGCCGCAGCAATCACCCCAACCTGTCCCGTCGTGTGCCTGGGTAGTATGATTGTGGTGGGAATGATCCTCGCCGCTATCTTCATTGGCAGCCGAGGGATCTTCTTCGCTCATGCCCTCCGCAGCAGGGATGAGAGATCCAAATAGGAAATGCTGCATGACGGGCAGTTTTCCCAGCACTTCGGCGACAAACATGCGACGCATACCGCCGTCGATTTTGGTCCATGACTTGGAGGAGGAGATGTCGTCCAGCATGGGGCTGTGCCACCGTAGGCCTTTGACGGTCTTTGTGCTGTTGACGAAGTTGACTTGGCCGAGATACAAGTAGTCGTCGCCGAATTCTTCGACTGTGAGGTCCTGGTGGATGGAGCGAGGGGTGATGTACGGGTGGTGCAGGAGCTGAGAGGCACCGAAGAGGAATGGTAAGAACTGGTAATCGTCGAGTCCCCAAACTCCATGAGAACCGGCTGGTTCCAAGTAATATGCCATTTGAATGACGCGCATTAGAGAGAGGTAGCGAACAAAGACTCGCAGGACCAGTGCCTGGAAGTCGGACCGCTGTAGGATGCCAAGCTGGTAGAGACACAGAAGCCACATCATGAAGTTGAGCTCGTGCCCTGAGCCGTAATCGATCCGGTTCCGGTTACCAAAAGACTGGAGGAAGTAGGTAGATGCCTCGGCGGTGGCCTCGGCGTTGTGCACACCAATGCTTTCGTGCCATGCCGGAACGTTTTCGCCGACCAGATCAAGGAAGCCCCTGAACGCCTTGTTGCCGAATCGAGAGCCGCCTTGCTCGTCTGGAGGGGACTGAGACACAAAAGTTTCTGCTCGGTCCAAAATGCTCAAGATTGCCTTCACCGGTTCACTTAGGGAGTCGTCTTTGATAACAGATTTGGGCGTATCGACCACCGATTCCGACAGGCCAAAGACCCATGCCGCGATGAGATTATACGTTGGAGAAGCCAGAAATAAGTCATGGTCGCTCCTTGAAAGAATGCGTCTGCTTGGCGCCTTGAAGCTCCAGCCTGTCAAGTCCGGTGGCGAAGGCAGCGCTGGAGTCTGAGGAACAGGCGTTGGGTTGGCCGGGCCGGGTCTCCTTCTGCGAGGCTCGAGCTTTGGGATTCTGTCTTTGAGGTTGGGGATGCCTGAGGCCAATGGCGGCAAGGAGGCCGGCTGGGCGGGTGATTGTGATGCCATGGCGCGGCTATATGTGATGTGAGTTGATGGGATTTGACTGTTGCAGGTGATAATGAATAATGAGGAATGAGGCGCTATCGAGATGGCGTAGAATCGGTCCCTGAAAGCTACAGTACCCCACGTCACTGGCCAGCGAGAGGTCCCCACTACGTATCCGACAGTACCTGGACCAGCAGAAGCCAGGCCGCTATGGCGGCGGTCCAAGTACCGAGACAAAAACTTGACTTTGGCAGATCGAGACTAGCAACACCAACGGCAGGCAAAATTTCCATCTCCATATCTGCACTCAGCATCTTGCAGCCTTACAGCCTTGCAGCCAATCCATCTTTTACATATTGCTGCAAGCTTTTTCTTCCCCTCTGTTGCTTTCACACACATAGATAACCATGGCTCCTCTGACGGCTGAGCTGTCACATCTTCCCAAGACGGATGGCTCCGCGAATTTTGCATACGGCGGCTACACAATCACAGCTGCAGTCAATGGACCAGTAGAGGCGCAGCGCCGGGATGAGAATCCATTTGAGGCGTTGGTGGACGTGAATGTGAGGCCAGCGGCGGGAGTTGGAGGTAAGCAGATGGATGCACCTAAACAAGAGAGCAAGAAGAGGGTGGTGGCTCTTATGGTGGAAGGATTTCTTAAGGATTCATCTCTGACTTCTGGCGTCTGCAATTTTAGGGACTGGTGAGCGTCAGCTGGAGGCTATTCTGCAGCCTGCTCTACGACATCTCATTCCGGTCAGGAATTTCCCCAGATGCGTCATTCAGGTTACTCTCCAAGTCATGGAGACGCCTGAGAATGCGTACGTGAATTCCAAGGTGATGCAGCCTCGACTGGTAAGTGGCTTATCCTAACTGCTGGCAAATGAATATCATCTCACATTCATCTATTCAGAATCTTGGCATCATCCCAGCGCTCTTACACGCTTCTATTCTGGGACTTTTAACGGCAGCAGTTCCCATGAAGACAGTAGCTTCAGCGACATGTCTGGCAATCACAAATGGCGATGGCAGCAGCGTCAAGGTAGACCCGACGCCAGCGGAGATTGACCAAGCGAGATCCGTCCACGTGCTGGGCTTTACGGCTGACCGCGACCTTTTGCTCGCCGAGAGCGAAGGCTCCTTTTCAGCAGACGAGTGGGCCACGGTCCTCCAGACGGCGGAAAAAGTGTGCTGTCGCGACCAGGAGGCTGGAGATGATGCGGAGATGGGAGGCTACGGGGCTGAATCCGAGAATGTGCAACAGTTTATGCGCTCCGTTTTGGAAGCGAAGGCAGCGCAGGGTCTCCACTGGAGGTGAAAGCATTCGCGGTGTTGATACATCACTTTTTTTTTTCGACTCTCTCTAATTTCCTTTCTTGCTGGATCATTGGCCCCCCTTATCAACAACACTCACCGGCGCGAGAAAAAGACGTGACGGTGATATCTGCTCTCGTATCTGAGGCAGCGGTGACCCGGGGGCAGACCGGCGATTTGCAGTTGATTCGTGGAAATCGGCTTGTTAGCAAGGCGCTATCACATCAAAAGCATGACAAAAATGGCATAGGAAACAGAAGCGATGGAACTAGGTCAGCTATAAACGCTGCTGAGACGAAACGGGGGACGCTATTGGATTTGTGATGAGGTTGGCGGGCATGATTGAGGCGATAGCATTGTTGACAGATGCCACGCCAGAATCAAGTCAGCTGCGTTGATGCCAGCTCGCTCATCATTAATCCTTAATAATGCTCGGATATGGGTGACGACATGTCGACAGAAGAGGGTGTGTTGAGACAACAGGCTGAATTCTGTTGATAGTGAAGGCACCATTGACAAATTACATATTATTAAGGCAGGTGGTGTATGCCGGAAACAGCATAGGATAGCGAAAAAGAAGAATCGACAAAATGACGCACCTAATATGACCGTGCCTTTTCTCTTCTCTTCCCACCCTTCTCCTTTGCTTTTGTTTTCTATATTTGCCGAATGTGGATGGGCTTTTCGGGCATGCGGGTTTATTTTCGTAATAACCCCTGAAATGCTTGCAGGCGATGAAACGCCGTTTTGGCCGCCGGCGGCAGCGTCCGTTGACAATATTTATTGACAGCATCTATTAACAGCGTCCGTTGACAGCGTTAGCTAATAGCATCTGTTGACAGCAGCTTCTGTTGACAATGTTAGCTGCTATTAGCGTCGTCTGTTGATAATGTTATCTGTTGACAGCGTCTGTTGATAGCATCTGTTGATAGCATTTGTTGATAGCATTAATCTATTGATAGCGTTGTTGATATAGCGTCCGTTGACAGCTTGTAATAGCGAGTTGCCGCAAAGGATTGCATGTACTTGCAAATACCTGTAATTTCCATTTATTTTAATTCACCTATCTAGGAGATTCCCTCTTGGGGATGAGCAGATACATCAAATCCATATTGCTTCATATCGTTTAGTCTGCTACTGCTGCTACTGCTGCTACTGCTGCTACTGCTGCTACTGCTATCACTAATCAGCGTAAACTACTTGCCCACCTATGCAAACTCCAAATTCACTGCAAATAAGCAAGTAGCTTGAATAGACCGGCAGTACAAAATTGTAACGCTCTAATTTTGGCACCTTAGTGAAGCGTACAGTACCTATTATTACTCTTAAAAAAGTTGGCAGCTTACAGCTTGAGAGCTTGTAAAGGACCAGTGGTAGGTCTTCTACGTGTTGAGGCCAAACAACATTCTTTCTGCAATAAGCACCTGGACTACATGTTGACTTAATACAGCTCTAACCGAATGCCGCGCCTACTTTTGGAGTCTTTCGGCAGTGAATCCTTATATCTAGCGAGCCAACTGCATTAATTCCTCCCCATACTCTGAAACCAACAGCCTGCAGATGCGGAACACCAAACATGGGGGTTAGGTGAGACTGCCAAGCCGCCGCACTATCAAACGCGGGCGGGTACCTATCTGGTATGGAGTATCAACCCCGTATTAATGCCTGTGCCTACAGTACAGTATACTTGTACGCGCTGTGATATCTGTGACATGGGTCGCCTCTCTCTGGGGTCTTAATTTCTCCGCAAGTCGAGGATTCATGGCAGCGTAGCATTTGGTCTCGACCTCCCGGAAATAACACCTTGATAACTGAATGTGTGCAATACTACTGCCTAGCACCTGTAATATCCCGAGATACCCACCTAGCGATGCTACTATTGAAAACTAGCAGTAGTAGCTGGCAGCTGTGAGCTCCAATATGACAGTTTAATTGCCGGGCAGCAAAACGCGGGCCTGGCGTCTCAGAAGCTCGGTATCCCTGGCGGCTTTTATCTGCAGGTACCGAACTCTCACATACAAAATCGCGTGCAGATTAAAGTACACGGGGTGGCGGGCGGCACGCACCGCAAAACACGCCCCCTGAAAAAAAGTAAAAAAGAGAGTGTAAGAAAGAGAAACAATGAGAGAGAGGAAAAGAGGAGCTGCGCATTGAAGGCCTCTGTTTCGCTGCCTTTGCCAACGCCAGATGTTTCTGAGCAGGGAGCTGCTACCCAGCTAGCGACCAGCTAGCTCCCCCGTGATGATAGCTGCATCAATTACGGAGAGGGAGATGTGATGGAAGCTGGGAGGAAATGTGATACCTGGAAGCTGGGGATTCTTAGCGGTTAGAGATTCTGGCGATTGGGAGTTCGTGGATTTGCATGTATATATAAGACTTGTGGCGTCGAAAACAGCCTCTCCCGTTTGCTAGCACGCATCGACGTTGAGTATAATCTTTAGTTGGAGCAGCAGTGCCGAAAGCAGAACTCTGGAAGTTCTCGCGTGTCTTTTTTCTTCCTCCTTTTAATTGCCGCGTGTTCTTTATTTCTTGTTTTTTTACTTCTTTCATCGAACATTTATTCTCTCATATATGCTTTTTTTTTTTTCTCTCTCTTTTATTTCGGTTTTTCTTTTCTTCAACCTGCTTCCCCACTAGCAAGACCAGGCGTCGGCTCGCTCTTTCCCCCTTGATCTTCGTGTCACGAGATATCCTGTCTCTGATCTGCTCGAAGTGGCGGCGAGCTATTTCTTATTTCACCTCTTTCAGCCCTCGCTTGCTCTGCGAGCCTCATCTTTTGCTCTTTACGCGCACTACAGCTGGTCTGTTGCAGCCTCGCTTCCTCGGCCATCACCCACGACACGTCCAACACCACCGCCATCGTCGTCATCCTTAATCAACCCGAGTCAAGTCAGCTGGATCTGCTTCGCATCCAGACGTCTATTTTCCCCAACGCTTGCGTTGAAAGAGGTAAGGCCCACGACTGGACACTGCGGAGAAGCCGTAACTGAACTGGCAGTAGTCTAGAAAGCCCCGAGACGACAAATCCTCGATTCCAAAACAGAAAGTGCAACGTGGGTGCCTCTAAAGCATCGCTGCGAATCCCAAGAGAGTCTCCGCTGCTTCGTTATTCGCCCCCGACGCTTCCGCTAGGGACCTAGCGCGCCTGGCTACTGCATCGCACTGCCCTTTTGCAGATTACGCAAGGGGATTGATCGGTTTATCCAGCGCTCGCTGTTTGATGTAAGCAAAATCCCTGGGCTGCTGCGACCTCTGCATTTCCCTTTTTAGAAGCGCCGGGTCGCTGCCAGTCAATGAGCTTTCGCAACGGGAAGTCTCTGCTGACACTGTTCTACAGCGTTCCACGGAACACGGGATCCCGGGACAAAGTCTGCGCTGCGCTCCTCCCGGAATTTACTGTCCACCCTCCACTAAGCCCGTGGTTGATAATCCACTGCCTATCGCTATAACGCGCTGCAACCGCACTACTACCTGCTATAGTAATCATGGACGGTACTGTTTCGCCTCGGACCGACCTCCACCCTTCCCCCGAGAGCAACGGCGGACTTGAGTCGCAGGACCGCCCTGCCTCGCGACACTTGGCTAAATCCGACGACATATTAGACCGCCGCCCCAAGTCCTCGTCCGGCATTCATAACCTGTCCGTCAACGTCACCAAGGCCTCTCGCTATGAACTTGAGTCGAACCTCCCCTCTACTGCTATCCCATCACTAGGTGGCTCTGGTACCTCGGATTTTCCCGTGACTTCTGTTGTTATTTCACCAGCAGAACCCTCGACCGTGGCGTCGCCTAAGACCGCCATTTTCTCAACTGCGGACTCCAGCCAACTCAAACCGGAGACGCAGCAGCAGGCGCAACAGCAGCGCGAAGCTTATCAAGCAGCCGCGTCGCTTGAGCTTGTTCCCCGCCAAACTATATTGAAGGCGCTCGCATTCACAAATTCTTCCGTCTCTCGTCCCAGGAAGCCAGAGGCACTTTCATTCAACAACATGTTATTCCCTCAGGGTGTCAACGGCGGCTCCTCGTCCGCCGCCGCCAGCCCCCAGCAGCTCGCCGATGCGCTCCAAGATCTAGCCAAGAAGCGCTCTACACCAACCACAGCAATCAGCAACCTGTTATCGCCATGCTTCTACCACCAGCGATTTGATGATGCTGTCGACATCGATAAGGTCCTCGAGGAGATTAAGAACGATGAGTCCATGTCACATTCGCGCTTGGTCCAAACCGCGACCAGCGTGCGTGAAGTCTCCAAGCAGCTTCAGCGACGCCCCATCAAGCAAGCAGTGCGCAACATCATGATTGTCACCAAGGCCCGGGATAACCAGCTTGTTTACCTCACACGGGAGCTGACAACGTGGCTCTTGCAAACACCTCGATATGGATCTGATGTTGGAGTCAACGTCTACGTCGACGCCAAGCTACGCAATTCAAAGCGCTTCAATGCGGCAAGCATCGTCGCCGGAGATGCGCGATTTGAAAACATGCTCAAATATTGGACCCCAGACCTGTGCTGGAGCCAGCCTGAGAAGTTCGATCTTGTTCTTACCCTGGGAGGTGACGGCACAGTCCTCTTCACCTCATGGCTCTTCCAGCGCGTGGTGCCCCCTGTCCTTTCATTCAGCTTGGGAAGTCTTGGCTTCATGACCACTTTCGAGTTTGAGCACTATAAAAAGCATCTGAACCGAGTCATGGGCGATGATGGTATGAAGATTAATCTGCGCATGCGTTTCACTTGCACCGTTTATAGACAAGGATCCAACGGCAACCCCATGGACGAAGGAGAGCAATTCGAGGTCCTCAACGAGCTTGTCATTGACCGCGGCCCATCTCCTTACGTCTCAAACCTTGAGCTCTACGGAGATGATGAGCTCCTGACTGTGGTCCAGGCCGACGGCTGCATCTTCTCTACGCCTACCGGCTCGACAGCCTATTCTCTTTCAGCAGGTGGCTCTCTCGTCCACCCTGACATTCCCGCCATCCTCCTGACCCCCATCTGCCCTCACACTCTCTCGTTCCGACCCATGGTTCTCTCCGACACCATGGCACTCCGCATTGCTGTGCCACGCAACTCTCGAGCCACCGCTTACTGCGCCTTTGACGGCAAGGGCCGAGTCGAGCTCAAGCAAGGCGACCATGTTACCATCACTGCGTCGCAATATCCCTTCCCAACCGTCACTCGAACCGACACTGAGTGGTTCGACAGCGTTAGCCGCACCCTGCGATGGAACGTCCGTGCCGCCGCTCAGAAGCCTTTCGATGCGTCTGGCATTTCGCCCTCTGGCGAAGAGGAAGACGACGACAGCTGGGATATTGACACTGACAGTGCTTATTATGCTAGCGAGGAGGGTAGCACCGCAGCAAGCCCTATCAGGAGACAGATGAGCATGCTGGGCATGTGATTACTACTGATAGACACATGCTTTTCTTGATCCTTTTTTACAATTATATAAGCGTGTCTTGTCAAGATTTTTTTCTTGTTGCTTTGGTTCGCCCCTTATGGCCACCTTCGCTGAGCATCTAGATGTAGATATGCTGGGAGTTTTTCGGCGTTAGAATATGATGGTGGGCTCCCTTATCTGGATGCTGCCCCCTCTGGGTTTTCTTTGGGTTTTTATTATTACAATTACATTATACAGTCTACAGCTTAGATTAGATAGCTAGACACGGCTTGAGCAAAAGATCTTGAGCAGCTTGAAATGCAAAGATATACTGCGAATCATCTCATCGCACACCTGATGGGTAAAAAAAAAAAAACGAGCTTACCTTTATCTACTATGGCCAAGATTGTCACGAATGGAAGCCCCAGCAGGGTTCATACCAAGAACGGCGACGTCCTGACGAAAGCTGTCCTTGACATGTCAGAAGCCATGACTTTCGAGAAGGTGGAGAATTGGGTCGGCATGTCTGATGGTCAGTTTCAGGACAAGTTTGAAGGCAAACTGGGAAGATACATCCATGAAGTGAGAGCCAGGCGGAGGAAGTCGGAGGAAGCTAGACTATTCCAGGTCCAGATGGAAGCACGTCGCAAAGCCATTCTATGAATCTAAAGAGTTCATGAGACTTAGAGATATATTTTACAGTTGCTTCTACTACATCTAAAATAGCTACTACATCTACTACTTATACTTACTACACCTACCGTATTTACTACATCTACTATATTTACTACATTTATTATATCTACTGTAGCTATTATGTTTACTACATCTAATAAATTTACTACATCTATTTAATTTATTAAATCTATTATATTTACTATATCTATTAAATTTGCTATGCTTTTTCCAAGTTTACTATAATTCAAGGTAAGTGTGTTAAACAGCTCCGGTTTTTATATCTAGCTAAAATTCTTTTTCATATACACATCATGATCTGATTCTTTCTATATTCCTCCCACGACTGTTTTGCGTAGATGTTCCTTGGTTTGGAGATGCTTGTCGAGGTGAGCTTTCGTGTTGAAAACCATGCCACAAATCGAACAATAGTGAGTCTTGTTGGCTTTGTTCTTTGCGTAAAAATTCTTGCTTCTCATCGTCTCAATAGAAACAGCCTTTGATCTACCGCCTTGCGAAAGCCTGACCTGCTCTTTGTGAGCTTTAGTGTTGAGGTGTTTATTGAGGGCTGTGGTTGAGTCGAGGTTGCCATCGCAGGTTTCGCAACGGAACCTCCCTGATGCTCTGTCGCGTGCTCAAATACTAAAACCGATCTCGCTCACCCTCTCTGGGTGAAGCCTGGTCCATATCATTTTGTCTCGCAGGCGACGTGCAAGAACCCCCTTCAAATCCTTTGCCTTCGCCCTTTGTTCGTACAGTTTGGAGAGCTCCGCTCTGCGCTGGCGTCGCTTTTCTGCGTATTCAAGAAGTTCGTCGTCTGTCATGTCGAAACCCTCCGGCAACAAGAGATTTTAGACCAGCAAAAGAGAGAATGCAAAAGACGGCTTCCAGTGCAAGGAACCGAAGGCGAGCTGAGGGAATCTGAATCACAGGAGGTATTGGCGCCCAACATAGCAAGCCTCGATGAGTAATTGTATAGCCAGCTTGAAAGGCAAGATCGACAAAACGAGGAAGGAGAGTGCGTCGATAATAGTTCTTGAGACTTGACCGAACACCCTGCAGGCTATTGGTGCCGGAGCCGACATAAAGCTTGGGTTTTTCGCCAGGCTTCTCCATGATGAGGACATAAATAGCCCAAGCTTTCTCATGGCTGCCAGGCTCTGTCGTCAAAGAGCGGAAGAAGTCCAGCTTGGGCGGAGATGTTGATAGAAGAACGTCTATGAGAGTAGATGGGAAAGACAACGGTGTAGCAGTGCATGCCTTGAGAAAGTACACTTCGTCGCCGAGTAGTATTTTATATGCACGGCAAATGTAAAAAGGGGGGACGTGCGATGTTACAGCATGTCATGTGATAAGGTCGACCAGCTCTTGAACGGTGAAAAGTTATGAAAGTCATGGAAGATTGTGTTAGATTGTATTCGAAGTTGGGGGAGCACTTGATATATATACAGGTATATATAGAGCTGAGTCTAGACGAGGAGGGAAGGTACGAGTAGATGGAGGGGCTCACTGCAACTGAGGAAATATGGAAAGAGGCAAGAAGCAGCAGTAGCAGCAGTAGCAGCAGTAGCAGCAGTAGCAGCAGTAGCGGAAGTAGCAGAAGTAGCGAAAGTAGCAGTGGTAGCGGAAGTAGCAGAAGTAGCGGAAGTAGCGGAAATAGCAGTGGTAGCGAAAGTAGCAGCGGTAGCAGCAGTAGCAGTTGAATTATGTCAGTTTGTCAGAGCCAACCTTTCTACCTCGGGAAAGAGTACTTACTGGGCCACCCGCTCAGTTGCGACCGTCGAAAACGCAGAAACCGCCCAGAAAGAAGCCAGTGGGAGCAAGTACCAGGAGAGAGGCCGAAGCAACTGAAGCTCTGGCGACTGTCGCGAGAAAGCAGCCTTGGAAAGACTCCAGGATGTAACCCACCTAGAGGAGTGCTGGCAGCTCTTGGTAGACTAACTGATACAACTCCCATAGAAAAATTCTAGTTGGTTGAAGACATTGGCATTGATAACGAAGATGATATCTAGCTGTTATTATCTTGCTTCTATCACATCTTGCACCGCCAACCAATCGCAAATACCTGTTGAATCAACTACTGTGCCCCCCAAACGCCGTGCATGTCATATATCCCTATCCGGCTACATGTCATCCTTCTAAAAACGCCAATAAAATACCCATTTGTCCCTTTCCAAAAAGACACATATCCTTGTGCCCCAAGGAAGCCCCTGAGCGTCTCCCGAAAATATCAACAGTTCGTAATAGCCACAAGTAGCTCTTCAGTCTTGTCACTTTCTCGAAGCCCCAAAGTTCGTTCGCTTCTTATTATTCTGCGCATCATTCTCGCTATCCTCCGTCTCTTTCTTCTTGGGCTTGTTCGCTTTATTCCCGCCCGCGGAGGTTGGCGTAGGATTGCCCGATGCGCTGTCTCGATACGTGGTGGATAACGGTGTTGGGGCGGGAGTCGAGCCTACTGATCCAGGGGCCGAAGAGTCCTAAAACCAAAGAGATATCCAATTAACTTCCATAAACAACACAGTGACTGATGATATCTCAGCATACAATCTTCCAGACTGGGCAGTCTTACCCCATTGTTCGGTCGATATGAAATTGAGGAGCGCGAAAACACGCGATTCTGTTCCGCCGGACCCGTCTTTCGTCGCTGGGCTGCCGCGCCACTTGTCCCCTTCATGTAGTTGTCAAAGCCAGTGATGATGTTGCCGCTGGGGGTGCTGTCGAGATAGGCAGTTTCCTTCTGGGCGATGCTCTCCTCCATCGATGCCTGTGACGATATTCCATTGATTAGCACATTGAGCGATGCGCCGCAACAAGAATAAACATTGAACCATAAAAAGCTAATCGCATAACTCACCAGGCGCCGTTCCAGTTGCCTGCGGCGGTCGACCAAGTCTCGCACGCGCGCCTGTGCCTTTTTGTACTCTGCCATAGTTGGTTGCGCTTCGCCGGGTCGGGATGTATTTGCTTCTTTATTATCAGCCATGCGCCGCTGCTCGTATATCCGATGGCTGTCGGCGTCACGGCGATGCGGTCGTCAAGTTGTGGATGGAATGAGGTTGGCGACCGGCGTTTGATGGTGTCATGAAAAAGTAACCGAAGTTCTGGCAGCGGGATTGAGAGACGCTAAAACGCCGCAGCGAATGTCACTCCACTTCAGCTGATCGCCACCGCTAGGCCTTGCAGACCAGCTAAGGGTATCAACAATTGCAATACTACCTGTAATATCAACACGGCGCAGGTCATTATTACGTATATTAATTAATCATTAGTTACCGTCTAGACGATGCGCTCATTCTCCTTTACCTTCTACGAGCTCCTATTTGAAGATATGCTGAGAGGAATGACTGACTGAGAGGGCTACTCTTAGTAATACTGGTCCAGCTGCAGTTACAAAACAGGCATTGCTTTTTCTTCCCAACGTGTACTTTGGTAGATCTAACCAGGTTCTTTTTCGGCCTTTCATACTTGCATAGCACGTATGAGTACTACTTTCTTCTTCTTTTCTGAAGACGGATGCTTTAGCAGCAGTTAGCCTCAGCCGTTGTTATATGCTAGTATCAAAGGTTCTCATCTGCTTAATCTCTCTTTACAAGAGCTCACTTCGCAAAATCTCTCTGATACAGCTGTATTCGGAGTGGTGAGCTTTATAATATTTTGATGCTTCACCACGCATCAATCGTTCAGCGTCAGCCAGAAACTAGAGACCAGCCGTTCGCTTCTTCCATCAACAAAAGACTTTACTCACATCTCGAGGTGTCAATAGCTGTCTAGAGATAGCTGAGGATTCGGAGCACGTGATTCAATCTTCCAAACTATCAGCTGGCTTGCCATGATTTGACGGAGACGAGGGCGCAGAAGAGCTATTGCGTCTCAGCCTTTCAGATTCTTTGCCCTTTGCTGAGGCTTCGTTATCATTGCGGCGGCGATTATTACGGCGGCGACGTCCGTTGTCATTATCTGACCCAGACTCATCAGCGCCGCCACCTCTTCGGCGTTCTTGTCGGCGCTTTGGAGGCGAGTTTGATCGAGGACTATCCATGGATCGATTGCGGCGACGGACAGGACTGCGGCTACGCGCTTCTGAAGGACTACGCGAACGGGACGATGGACTCGCCGAGTAACGTCGTCTGCGCTCAACTGACCGACTCCTGGAGGTAGATTGCCGTCTTCGCTTTGGTGGAGGTGAGGCGCGCTCTGAAGAAGCTGAGCGTCGATTTCGGGCATCACGGCGGTCTCTACCGTTGCGTGATTGCCGTCTAGGTCGATAAGCATCTCCGCGAGGGGACCTGGATCTTTTTCTTGAATCTCTGTGACGAGCGGGGCCGCCTTTACGCCGTGGAGGACTCCTGGAGCCTCGGTCGCTGCGAGACATGCTGCTGCTTCGAGAGCGCGATCGTTCAGACGCTGACTCAGATGGTGAGCGACTTCGCCGTCGCGCCCAGCCACGATCGCGCCCTCGGCCGCTGCGGTTTGGGGGCACATAGCTATCTCGGCGATACGAATCCCCAGTAGCACGGGGTCGAGCTTCGGGAGAGCGTGATCTGTTTGCATTCCAACTATGGCCTCCTCTTCCGCGGCCTTCGGAAGCTCGATCTCCACGGCGGCCCGGTCGACCACCCCTTTCGTTTGGTCGGTCTCGGCGATCTCGTTCTTTCAGCTCTGTAACTTCTCGGTCACGGCGGTCGGTGTCTTCGCGGCGCTTTCTGGCATTCTCAGCAGCTCTATCTGCCTCAATCTAAATTGCCGTTAGCTCAAGCTCCAGTAGTAATAAACATTCTTGGAGCAATGGTACCAACCTTTTCCTGCATCAGCTCAAGTTTCTTAGCCTCTAGCAGTTCTTTGGGTACGCCCTGCGGGTTGCCTTGAGCGCTTAATAGCAATTTCCACAGCTCCTTGCAGAATGGCGCAGTCTCTTTATCCAAAAATCCTGTAAGCTGTATCTGAAGCGATTTGATGTCGGGCTAGCACACAATGGTCAGCATGGCAGGTTTTACAGTTGATGTCGACAACAAGAACGATGGATAACAAACTTACATGTCTAGGTCCCTCGATCAGATTGAAACACAACTCAATCACGACATCGTCTTCATTGCCCAAAATTTCAGAGATCCTGTTAGCAATCCATCTGTGAGATTTGCTGTCAGCACTGGAAAAGTCGGAGTTCCAAGATAAGGTAGAAAGATATGGAGACCCAGTGACAAACTTTTTTATGACTTGGAGATTGACCTTTTGCATGTCAACCTTCTGACTAAACTCAGCAGGGAACTTTGTCGACTTCATGAGCCGAGCATCTCCTGCTGAAGCCATTGCAGCACGAGTCGCGAGGGTGATGTTGTCTGATGAGCGCGTCTGCGAAGCTTGTAAGATGGAAGAAAAGGTTAGCAAGGTGACGTCTGTGCTGCTCTTAGTTGGAAAAGTGCCAAGCATAGCTCGTATCGAGTATCATGCACGGGCCAAGCTTGGGCCGGCATCATTGCAACCCACCGGGCGCACTAGGCAAAAAGCTACCCAGCAGTACTCTCTAGGTCTGCTCCTTCAAAGCGGCGCAGAAGTATTTTTGCGTAGTGGCAGCTTCAGAATGCTTTCAGGACCTTGGGGAAGCTTTCAGCGGCTAAGCTGCAAAAGCTTCAGTGAGTGCGTAGGCCTTTTACTGTTCCTGGACCCCGCAATGAACGCCCCGGGATGTTCGCTGCTGGCGATGACAGCAGGCAGCCTACCTGACAAAGCTCTAAAAGATTGAAGCGTCTCAGTACACGACTCTGCCATCCATACATTTACTTCTTTTCACACTCCCTCTTCCCTTGATCCTCTATCATTTTCAACGTTGCAGCTAGAGCATGAGATTGACCGCTCAGAATGGATACTCTTCATGCGCCGACCGTGCCCTCAGGGCCAACATCCAATTTCAATGAGCGAAATGGCGATACAGGGAACCTGAGCTTTGCAGAACTCCAGCGGAAGAAGGACGATCTGGAGGCAGAGTTAAAAGCCTTGGGGAGCGTTCTTGATTCGGTACGCGAACAAGCTTTTTATCCACCAACACAGATAATCATCGAACCCATCATTAATAAGGGCTAGCATGGCGTTGATATGGAAACGCCGCTGTTGACCAGAGATGGCTTTCCAAGAGCAGATCTCGATATTGCCCAAAGTATATAATTCGAGAAACTCGCCTGTTCTTGAAGAGTGATATCTGACATGGCATGCTACAGTTCGCACAACAAGAGCGCGCATCATACGCCTACGCAACGACTACAAAAATCTGATGGGGGTGATTGAAAAATATCTCCACGAGCATTTTGCCAACCTTCAAGAGGGAGACGCAGCCCCAAGCACGGCTGGGGATGAGCTCCGAATTCTGCCTGATTCCCAATCCGAGCAGCTGGATGAGCCGTTTGCAAAAGTTAACTCCGTTGCGGCAAACAGTCCGGCTCAGCAGGCCGGCTTACAACCTGGCGATGAGATTCGCAACTTTGGCTATGTGAACCGATCAAATCACGATGGCCTCAAAAAGGTGGCTGAATGTGTTCAGGGTAATGAAGGAGTATGTTCTTGACGCAGTCCCATGAACCACTTCTACTTCAATCTCTGACTCTTTGCCAATAGGGAAACATATTCATCAAAGTATCTCGGCCCGACGGAGTTGCTCGCCGCCAAGAGCTGAGATTAACGTTGACTCCGAGGAAAGATTGGGGTGGACGAGGGATGCTAGGGTGCCACATTTTGCCTCTGTAATTTATTATTCGGACGTGATATTTTCGTGGATTATAATCGACTGTATGGCAATATGGCGATTGGAACTCGTTTTACTCGCACTGATTGATCACTGGGGGTTATTGCCACTATATGACCCATCCAGCTCGTAGAAAGCAGTTATATGGGCAGGTGATGGTGTGCCCAGCCAACAAATGGTATGGCAGCTCGCACCAGATGGATTACTACTAGTAATCTAGTCGTACTTTATCAAGGGAGACGTGATCCAGAACCTCAATTCTGTTATGCAGCCCTCCAACCTAGGCGCAGGCTGCTACTAGCTCTATTGCTATTACTGCTATTGCTGCTACTACTGCTATTACTGTTACTAGGTACTGCTGCTGCTGCTACTGCTACTGCTACTGCCACTACTGCTGTACATTCTTGATTTATTGGAACTTAGTTGTTAATAGCCACACGCGAAGTTCATCGGCTGGCGCCACATTGAGCTGCAGAGGGTCATTGCCACAGAGGAAGAGATTCGTAATCCTCCTCACAGCACTTTATATCTTGATGAGCCAGCATTGCTTATGGCCAAATATAGAGCTCGAGAAGAACTGACGCTTGGCCATAGTAATACTTTCATGGCAGTTACCCATCGTACTAATATTCCTTCTAGAGATAGAGGATATATAAGTAAGTGCGGCAGAGCTACTGATAGCATAGCAACCTTTTTAATTAAAGGTAATTTATGATCTTGCGTGAGGGATACGCAACGGCGTCCCGCTGGGGTTAAAAGGGCAGGGAATGGTTTCAATGATGACCTCGATACCACGTATGCTCAGCCTTTGGAGATGGCGCTGGCTGATATTCGAGCCGAAGGATTGGACGTTCCTCTTCTTTAAATATCTTGGTATTTGTCTGTTTGTCTATTTGCTTACTTCTTTTTGTTGTTACTCTTGTTACACAGCTTATCATACTCGTAATGGAGGTTTGTCTGCTTGCTCATTTATTTCTGCAATTACTTCGGATACGCAATTTCTAGAAATCAAAATTGAGTCTCGTAAATAGGGCAATTTTCAAGGAAGCTCTTTTACTTTCAACTTCGCTTGATGGAGGATTTCACTTCATTACTGTCATGGTGACGGCAGGTCGAGTACTGGTGGCTGCACTAACGAGCCAGACGTCTTATACCAAAAGTCATGCACCTGTAAGTTCAATCCATATAACCACAGTGATCGAAACACCGTAGCGGGCAACCAAGTATTAGCGTTGTGCTCTGTAACATCGTACACCGCACATTCGTTGGGACCTGAGGCAGCGCTGAACACGCGCCTCTAGGCAAGACTTGCAGCAGCAATGCAGGGCAGCATCAGAGATTTGCGCTACGAAGTACGGAGAACAAACCAGAATCAATGGATGGGTCCCGGGGCCCAAAACAGGCAGGCGGTCGCCGTGCAAGGCGCCTTAGGGAGCCTAGCAGCAGCGTTTACCGCCAGCGATTCTCGCCTCCCTGCCGGCAGAAAAAAAAATTAGAAAAAAATAGGCAGGGAGGAGGGGCGCCCAGCAAGCTCTCGTTCCAGTAGGTAGCGGTGATGTCACGTGCGATTTACCCACCCCTGGCGACTGAATTTTTCGCTTGGTGCTGGGCGGCAGGCCTTGCTCCCCTTGTCCCAGTTCCCCGCCGCCTTCAAAAGAACTCAGGTCCAAGACTGTCTGGTGCAAGTTTTCGACGTCCACACCATCTTCGCGTCATCCACAAACCCACCAGGTATGCGCCCAACGCATCGCTTTTCCTTCTCACCAGCTCTGCTTTGCTCGTCGGCGTCTGCAAGCTGCTGGCCTGTTGAGACGTGTACTTGCTGGAACGAGCCGTTACTTGTGATTAAAACTGGACATCTAGCAGACTAACGCCATCTCGCAGGACCCCGCCTGTTTACATCACCACACGCTCGTCGCTAATATCTCGAGCCTTTCAATATGGCTGAGCAGCAGACTCCCACCTTCAAGCTTGTGCTTGTCGGCGATGGTGGTACCGGCAAGGTGTGTTAATTCTTGGGTCCTGACCTTCAATCGACGTCGCGTGCGACCGGGATCGAAAGCGACGCTTTCCACCTAACGTGTGGCGAACAACGGACGATTATTTTTTTTCACCTCTTCCTTTGGCGATATCTGCCTTGACGTCGATCTCCCCGCTAACGCTGGCTTTGAACACGATAGACTACCTTCGTCAAGCGACACTTGACCGGTGAATTTGAAAAGAAGTACATGGCCACCCTCGGTGTCGAGGTTCACCCCCTTGGTTTCACCACGGTGAGTCCCAATACACCCCGCCGCGAAGCTGTATCCGCCGCCCATGTACTAATATTGTTATCAGAACTACGGTCAGATTCAGTTCGATGTCTGGGACACTGCTGGTCAGGAGAAGTTCGGTGGTCTGCGTGATGGTTACTACATCAACGGCCAGTGCGGTATCATCATGTTCGACGTGACGTCCCGCATCACCTACAAGAACGTCCCCAACTGGCACCGTATGTTTTCCTTTTATCTGTCGGGAAAACGCGACCAAAGCTTCTAACTTGTTGATTCTAGGTGATCTCGTCCGCGTCTGCGAAAACGTCCCCATTGTCCTGTGCGGTAACAAGGTCGACGTCAAGGAGCGAAAGGTCAAGGCCAAGACTATTACCTTCCACCGGAAGAAGAACCTTCAGTACTACGACATCTCCGCCAAGTCCAACTACAACTTCGAGAAGCCCTTCCTGTGGCTTGCTCGTAAGCTGGTTGGCAACCCCCAGCTGGTTCGTACCACACCATATATGCGGGAAAGTGAAAATCACCCCATGATCATGCGCTGACTGTATTTTGTTGTAGGAGTTCGTTGCTGCCCCTGCTCTTGCTCCCCCCACTGCCCAGGTCGACGAGGCCCTCCTAGCTCAGTACAAGAAGGAGATGGACGACGCCGTTAACGTTGCCCTCCCCGGTGAGCTGTCTGACGATGATCTGTAAACGACTCGCGCGACGGCGACAAAAGTGTTTTGTTTGACAATGCTGGCACATGCCGGATTCGTGGGAATTTGGCCATCGGCAGCTGGAATGACCGTTTATGAGAAAGGAAGGAAGTTTCCGGGTTCACAGGAGCTTGATGGGAGAGGGCAAGGCTATACCCTTGGTACCTCGTTTGGGGTAGATTATTAAGGCGTCGCCGCGGGGAGTTGCGGCAAAACCTAACCTAGCTAGACTTTTTTCATATTAAAGACACCTATTTCATACCATATTCCTCTTCTAACGCTATTTCTCGTTGTCCTTGACATGATGGTGAGCGTTGAACCAGGTACTAATGTACCAACAGAGCGAAGTGAAAACAAGCTATAAACAGGCACAAACTACTAATGCTGCTATGTGCCATGCAAATCCAGGGCTGCATATGACAACTTACAACTTACATGTATCAAGTTACCCGGCACCGCTACTTGGTAGCATTACTAAGTTTCTTGGATCCATATTTGTTATTTTACTGGCCAACCGCATCAGGCACGTAGTGCTAGGCTGTAGAATTATCCAGCACTCCAATTAAAACATTAATAGCAAGGCTATGGTTGCTGTCGCTGCTACTACTGCTACTGCTGCTTTAAATATACTCATACCTGTATATAAACTATGTATATCTTTATTAACCCATAGCTAGGGCGTAAGACTGGATGACTTCTTTCATAAACAAGTGTTTATGTTTTAGCCTTGTGTGAGTATCTTCATTTTGCGGTTCCCATCTTTCTTCGCATCCCTTGACCGTGTAATCACATACGCATCATGCCTCTATGTGCAGATATATCAAATCATCATATGCAAGAAACAGGCGTTCAGGTTAGATGTTGCTGGGCTGTATCAGTACTTGGCGAATCAGTCAATGTCAGTATCTAGTAAACATACTTGCGTCTCTCGGAATGCATGCCGGACAACGCATTCATGTATGTACTCGTATGGGCTCCGTAATGATACTCCATAATAACGACGAGCAAGTAGCCAGTATACTTCTTTTTGCCCCAATTTGCTACCTTACCTATACATACTCGTACATATACAACGCACGCTTCCCATGTAACATACAATACGTGTCAAAGGGCCTGGCCACCTGCTTCTACATGCATCTTGCATCCCGCATATCCCCATCTACATATCCCCAGCCACAACAATTTGGTCCTTTTTCTTCACCGCAGTTGACGGGAGGAGCCAAAAAAAAACCGACTAGCCAGCGCAGGGCCAACGAGAGCAGAGCCTATGGAGCCTTGTCAAGCCCCATCCACGTCTGCCCAACTTTCTTCATTCTATTCTAGGTTTCTTCTTCGGGCCAACATTCTATCTTCATCTCTCTGCCCGTCAAGTGGTTCTGCATATGTGCACAGCGTCCGCTCCATATCTGCCTAAGTTTCTGCAGCATATTCCTAGCACTTTGTAGGCGAGATGTTATAGACAGGGGGTAGGCGGTGCAGGCTGGGGTACACGTATAATATGTGGGAGTTTGGATGTCTATAACGGCAGATATGTACGATCGGGAATTGCTGGCGGGCCATTGCAAAGCGGAATTTGATATGTTCGATAAATTCACGTTTTTGGTGTTAGTGCAGGTAAGTAAACCTTTACTTTGTAACATTAACCCGAGCTCGGGACTTTCGGTATTCTGGACTTTTTTTGTCTTGAGACTTAGCTGCAAGTTGGAGAGTAATGCAACGATCCGGAGAAAGGACGAAAGGCAACGCGCGACTGGGAAGAGACGGAGCAAGTGGAGGTCTTGGAGCAGAGCAGGGGGAAACGTTTGCGAAGAAGCCGAAACGAGAGAAAGAGACAGACTGGGACGAGACAGACTGAGAGCAGTGGCCAAAAAGGCGGAAAAGGGAGACAAAACAAGCATTCAATTAATCGTACATAGATTAGGCTGGGCGAATCTACCGAGGCCAACGCATCACAATTGGGCACATCTGCCTTACCGTTGAAGAGGTTGGAGCAAGCAGCTCGAACATGATAGGCCAATGGCCACCGGCATGTACGACGAATATGTACAAGTAGCCACCAATGCACGGCAAGGTAGCAGCCAGGACGGAGAAGTGCTTAGGGAGGTATAGCTGGAGAAGGCGGTCAAGAAGATGCGAGTGAGCGAGTGAGTGGGAGGCGTGAGAGGCGAACTGAGAGTGAGAGACGGAAGAAAGGTCCAGAGTATTGCTACTGCAAAAGCTTATAGTCATTAGATGTTATAACGACTGAGTGCTTTGAATTGACCTCGATTGGACATCTCATACATCCAATATACCTGATACATACACGTCTTCTTTGCTCGGATACAGACAGCAAGCCAAGGCCTGGTGGGTGCTGGATGCTCGTCCTACTCCATATATGCGTGCTCATACATTTGCCTACATATTACAACGCACAACGTGGCGGCTCTAAAACGGGGGGCTGGGCGCTAAGACGATCCACCAGGCAGTCCCTTTTGGTCCCTTTTGGTGTTTGCGACGAGGTATAGCGGATGCAGCAGCAGCTAGTCGAGGCAATGGCCTGAGTTGAGGGAAGCTATCGAGTACACGCCGGAGTGCTTGCATGGCCGTCTCCATCTAAGCGACAGCGGTGTCGACAAGACGATCAACCAGGTGTCGATGAGATGACCATGGATATGGATGGCATGACTAGCAGCAGTGAGAAGAAAGCGAGAAAAGTCACGTTGTAGATATGGGCGGCTTAATAATGCCTACATGTACATGCCTACCTGCTCCATTACTCGTGTGATGGATCAGCATTGGGCACTTGTGGTGCTGCTCAGCTACAGTATGATGGAATCCGCTGTTTTGCTTTGCTTTGTTTGTTTTGTTTACTTGCTGCCGCTCCATGTACTTTTCATGCTACGGCGAGCCCGATGCGGCCAAAAGTAAACAAACCAATTCTTCACTAGCAGAGCACTCAATTCTTGCACTACCACCCAACGGAGCAGCACTAGGGACTGCTGACGCTAGTCGAGACAATACGATTAGGGATCAAACGATCAACTGGGATTGGGCACATCAAGGCAGTTCTGGGCGGTGGCAGTAGGTGGTATGCACGTCGCCAACAGACTAAAGCGGCGAGAACGCTGAGGCGGGGACCATGCAAGCACTCAGCAAGCAAGGTATCGTGTACGCCTCTCATGCGTTCGCTGGCCAAGGCATCCTGGTCATGCTGGCCTTCCATTGCATGGGTCGGCTGTTCTTTTTTCTTCAGTCGTCGACGGCGTCCAAAAGAGAGCTGTACTCTGCATGGCTGCGGTGCATTGCTCCGAGCAGGGGTGTCAGTGGCCGGAAGAAGAAACAGCAGTGATCAATGAAGCTAAAATGTGAGAGGAACACGCAGAAGACGACATAAATAATTAAAGAGAGCATAAGAGAGCTTGGAGATGGGATGGAAGCTTTTGGACCCTTGCACATGCTACGCGTGTTTTTTTTTTTTTTTTTTATTTGGTCTTGTTTCCCCATTCGGACATGCCAATGCCAGGCGCGCGACGTGATTTGCACGCCGGCTCAAGCCTTACTTTTTTTCCTCAGCCTTTATTTTTTTTTGTTTGGAAAATCAATTTGAATGTTCAAGTAAATAGAGCTAGCAGAGGGGCGCCTTCTTGACGGGGGGGGTGACTTGGCAGCCTGCCGCCGCTACAGAGGCCCGAGTATCTGCTACCGGCCGCGCTGAGACCGTGCGCCAAAGGACCCCTGTAGCCACTCACGCCCCCCTTCCGGGCGCCACCGGGCCACAGGGCTCCAGCGCGCCAGGGGACCGCCTGTGGTGCGTGCTGTGCGTGCTGTAACCTGCTGTACTATGCGCTGTCCACGGCAAGTAGCCGTACCGGGCCCCCATGTACTGTACCTAATCGCCTCGCCGATGCGACTGGAGCTCCATGTACCTACCCAATGCCCACCGCCTCCTGCACGTCCGCAAACTTCCCAGTCCCAGCACCTTAACCACGTCGTTGCTCGCTACACGTCGTATCTTGCATTTCCTCATCCACGCATCTGCCTCTTCCCCTTGGCTCTACTCCTGGTCGTAGCTCCAGTTCTCTCGTTTTCTTTATTTTGATCTTTAATCCTTCTTCTCCCCCCCCCCTAATCCTCTTCCATCTGCCTCTCCAAGCTCATCCAAGAGTAATGCCTCTAGGCGCCTCTTAGACCAAAACAATAACAACAAAAACAAACCACACACTCCTCCACCGCCATGGCCGCTCCTCTCACGCCGCCCTCCAGCATGGCTGATCTGGATCGCCAGCACCAGCAGGAGCTTCACCAGCAGCATCTGCGGCTTGTCAGCTCACCGTCTCCTGTGCGAACCTCTGAGCCCCTTCCCGGCCTCGGCCAGAGCGCGCTCCCCGCCGTCTCATCCCCCACCTCAGATAAACACCCCAAGGGCAAGAGAAAGAGAACAGCGTAAGTCCCTTGTATTCTGCAGCTTTGAATCTTGATCAATCCTGTCTGGGGGTCATTGGCGATCGCCTTCTGCGCGGAATTGGCGCCAATTGACCCATGGCAGGCGTGTTGCGCAAGCTGGCTAACATGTGTTGTTGTTGCTACCGCTAGCACCAAGGACAAGATGATCCTCGAAGAGGCATACTCCATCAACCCCAAGCCCGACAAGCAGGCGCGTCTTGAGATCGTGAACCGCGTGTCACTTAATGAAAAGGAAGTTCAGGTATGTCATGCACTTTAACATTGCCCTGTCAGCCCTTGAACCTGTGCCAGGATCTGGGGGGTCCCAACGCGTCTCTAGATTAAGCCAATTAAACCTTTATGCAACCTTTTATGCCCAAAGACACAGGCAAACACAAAGCTGACATGGGCCTCGCCGAATTAGATCTGGTTCCAGAACCGAAGACAGAACGATAGGCGCAAGTCCCGTCCGCTGTCACCGCAGGAGCTGGCAGCTCTGCGCTTCAGCGGCATGCACAACATCACGTCGGATCCCATCACCTCCCGCAGCATCGTCGTCGAGCTGGACCCATCGGCCTTCTATCCCTCCGACCATTCACAGACTCACATCGACCATTCTCCATCACCGCCTCACCTCCCCACCAGCCCGATACATGCGCACCCTCACCACGGTGCTGGCGAGGCTATCCACGCCACGCCGGCATCTCGGTTTGCCTCCCAGCCGTTCTCTGCAAGCAGCCAGCCGCACGTAACACCGCAACGACAAATGTTCCAACCCTCGCAGGAGGACGGCCACCATCCCTCTCAGTCCTTCTCTGGCTCCGTTGGCTACCTCGCAAACCGATGGAACCTGGGTAACACATACGCCACACCTCTCTCGCGTGATAATTCCTACAAGTAAGTTGTCCGCCATAGGACTTATACCTTCTTCACTCTGCCTTGATCATATGCTGACTCTTGCATCACAGATTCGACCCCTTCTATCCTTCCTCTTGCTCATCTAATACATCTGGAGCAAATCGGTCGCATATGCGTCTTTCCCTCTCTCTTGAAGGCAAGGCTGAGTTGGTGCCCAACAACGAATCCTCGCCGATCCGTGAAACCCCATCAAGGCCTTCATCTACTCTACCGTCTCTGTCTCTTCGACGGGGCCTTCAGCGTAGCCATAGTGCACTCCCTGCTGTCACTCTGCCACCCATCTCAACCCTGACCAACTCACTCCCACCACATCTCGTTCGTGGCCGCTCTCGTGATGTTCATGCTTGGGAGCTGTGTGCGGATTCCGAAACCCGAGACGAGCTGACGGCTCAGGCCGAGCATGAGTCCAGCGGCTCTGCCATCGCCGCCATCAGCCTGCTCCGTTCCACCAGCAGTATCATGCAGCCCAACACTGCCAAGCGCAATGCGTCAACGCTGACAAAGTTCCCGCGCTCTCGCGGCATCAAGAAGCCCAGATTCAATCGTACTACTTCCAGTGTTGCTCGGCTGGAGACTTGCTGGGCCAGTGATGAAAAGTCACGAGAATCCTGCCATGCAAAGATGAATGTCTCCATGCTTGTCTCCCCGTCCGACTCAGACAAGGAGAACTGGAGCCCCAGACGTGATGGAAGTTCTGCAGAGGGCCGTCGACAGATGCCGCCTGGCAGTCCCATCAGATCACAGAGTGCCAGACGCATCGGTCGAGTGCTGCATGGCCAAAAGAGCCCAGCATTCCTGATGCGTTCCAACACTGTGCCGTCTGAGGCTCGTTCACCTGTCAAGACGGGGATTCACACTTTGGCCGATCTGGAGCCCAAGGCAGAGTCTCCACGGGACGATGAAGTAAGCAGATTCATGTGTGGCGAGGTCAGCCCCAGCAAAAAGGGCGACATGGACTGTGTCGCAGGCCTGTTGTCCTTGAGCCAAGGCGCTTGGAGATAATTGCGCATGCATATGCACTGAAGCACTCAAAAATAAGGACGAAAGAGCAAACATGCACCCAGGAATTGCAGACACACAGACACCTTCCTTTGAGCTTTGTTTTCTTTGTTTTTCTACGAAGACACGACTTTTTCTTTTTCTTTTTTTTTTTTTTTTTTTTTTTCAAGGAGAACATAGATTGTTTTCCTTGTATCAATGGGGGCGAGAATGAGACATCTTTCCCCTCCTTTTCTGCTTCTCTTCTTCCCCTTGACGACTCTTGATATTTTCTCATTTGTCTTGAAGAGTAGGGTGAAATACCCCTACCTATTATTTATTAACATTTTATCTTGTTTTTCCTTTTCCTTTCTCTTTTTCTTTCCGGCTTTGGATCAAGAGACTGGAAATGAGCTTTGCTGGATAGACGGATACTGGTAAAACCTGGGAGGCAACTCGTGTTTTTTATAATCATGTGTGTTTGGAATTTTGTTTTGGTTTAAAAGGCCTGCGACTGGTTTGCAAAAAAGAAAACGAATGTTTCTGGAAATTGGTTTTTTTTCTTTACAGAGGAAAGGGGGGGATTTTGTGCATCACAAGAAAATGGAGCTGATTGCCATTTGATCAGATTTAACGGGGGGAAACAGCATATTTCAACGGGCGTATAATGGGATGGAACGGCCTTACTGGTTGGAAAAAGAAACAAGAAACAAAGTACTGTTCTGTCTACGTTGGCTTTTTGCATAGCACGCCAATGAACAATAACAAATGTTTAGTTTTAGAGAGAAATTAGAATCTGCTTTTGAAGAAATATGTGAGCGATAATGCATCTTGCTACCCCATTTATCCCTACACGTTGTATCTGTTGAATGGGCGATGGAAATACGACTGAATCATCCCAAAGATGACGATTTGCCATCTTTACGCCGTTATCCTAGGCCAACTGGACTGCGGCGTAGTTTCAAGCAGATATAACCCAATTGCCTTTGGGCAAGAAATTCTTATAGACTGCAAACTTCCCTGACTCTTTCTGGGCGGGCGATTCTTGTATAAGCCGCAAATTGTACTGGGCATCTTGGTTGTAAAACTTTTTTATCATAAATGTAGGCTGTAACTCAATAGGTCGCTATTTGTTCTTCTATAAATCGCGAATATCTGTAATCTTAAATTGTTGTATATGTTTCGTGACAGGGCGCAAGCGCCTCTAGTCTTGGCTATCCAGCAGATCATGAAAGATCTCCGCTTCAGCTTCGGAGTCTCCTCAGCTTCAAAGGTTCCCTCAGCTTCCGTTTCCTCTGCTTCAGCTTAGCCGTGCTGCATCTCCGCTTCCTCTTCGTCGGCTACAGAGTCCAAGTCCCTAGCGCTGACGGATTCTGCAGACTTGTAAGTAAGTCTTTTGGCGAGCGTTGCTCTTTGTATTGAGCCATGCTGCCTCAGACTTCACTTGATGGAAGAGATCTTTCTCGTAAAGAATCTATAAGCTATGTTGGCAAATTGCACTCTGCGGACAGCTGTTATAACCACTTTGTGAGCATGGCTCGCTCTGATGGCCATGGCATGAATTCTTAACAATGAGATTATGCCAGTGATCTTTGAGTGTCTGGCTAAGCGTATTCAATCTGCCGTGAATTTGTTGATTGGTTGCATCAACTTGTAAACTGTGCCTTGATCGGTGAAGTTGATACGGTAAGTCACTGGGTCGTCAACGCTTTGCTCTTAGAGTGCGAACATATACTGCGCTTCGAGATTAGCTAGCTAGCATCGTTCTTGCAACCGTGATGAGAGCGAGTAGCATGTAGATGAATACAGGTTCACTCCAGTACTTGTGTTGATTCTCACAATAAATATCGTATAGGGGTATGGACGTTACGCCAATAATAAGCAATAAGAAGGCCTTCTCGGTAAAATAAATTTGATCCCGCTACTTTCTCTATTAGCTTGGGCTGTATTTTGCTGAGAAGAGATGAAATTACCTTGTTACTCCCGTCTCAAACCCTTTTAAAGAAAGTTGTCGGATGCCGATTGGGATGATGTTGGGGCCAGCGATGCTTACACGATTTTGGTTGCTGAGGTTTCATGACGATCTTCTTCAGAGTCTGCCGTGGAAGCTATGATACTGAGTACGACGTGCACACAGGCATACCTCATATGTAGTAGTAGATCATGGCCATGTGATATGGATGTGGGTTTGAGTTAATAGCCGGTCTGGATTGAAAACGAGCGAAGGTGGGCAGGCTGGCAAATTAAAAGAGAAGCGAGTTAATGGAAGATGATGTTGGAGAAATGTGGAGCAATGGAGTAGGCTCAGGCGAATGTAAAGTGGAATTGGAGTGAGTAGACCGAGAGAGCGACTAGAGCCGATGGAGTAGATGAGTCTGATGGTGTAGAGAATGCAGCGAGTGATGGTCAATAGAGTGAATAGATCTATAGCGTAGATGGATCTGTTGGAACAGACAGATCTATTCAAACAGACTGGTCTATTAGATCAATTAGATCTCATACAACTAGGGGAGTAGAACCGATTGAGCACTACACACTACTTTCTGCATTCGAACGTCCAAAACGATGCTAGTAGCGTCGCTGCGGTACTGGCGCTGCCCTTTGACCTTTCTCGGTGCTGCTTCTTCACCTACCTCTGCTCTGGACGAATTATTGATGAAGAGAGAAAGCAATTTAGGTGCTCGATGCGAGGCGACAATTACCCAGTCAATAAATTACATAACAATAGCTATAGCAGCTGCAAAAGTTCCCGGGCTAACATCCAATTAATAATAGCAAGAGCTTTATATACTGGGCCAGCTTACATGCCTACGTACCCAGACACACGAGGGCAGGGTTGCAAGAAAGGGACGTCAACAAGGTAGACACATTCACAATGGTAGGAGCTGTATGGTGTTATGTTATATATGCCTACCTATATCCAATAGAAGAGAAGACACTGGAGACTGTGCAACTAAACAGCCACATACAAAGAATCTGAATGACTTGAATGATATGGAAAGCAGTGGAAATAGTAGTGCGTTGGGGCGGTTGTTCTATTAACAGCACGCGCCGGTAGTGCGGGGTTGCAGATGCGGGGTCCTAGTGGCATTATAGCGGGCTCCAGGCCATCGGGGTCCTCGCATGGAGATAACACGTACTATTGGACAGGCCTTTTATCCAAGGCTGGCTGGGGGCTTCTCCCCCAATAGTTTATAGGTTTCGCATCTTCTTCCTTTTCTTCTCCTCATCTTTCTCATCCATAGTGTTCGCACGTTGGTTGAGCAGCCCTTGATGATGACAATTCAGGCCGCAAAGTTTACTCCAGAGGTTCTCCTCTCGGCGCCGCGGCGTTCGCCTGGCGTGCCCAATGCGACGGGCGAGCTCGTCTTATACACGGTAAGTGAACATTTGATCTTGGCCAAGCCCTGCAGAATTGGAGAAGAGAAGAATTTGGTCTTTAGCAAGGGTTAGCCTGGATTCTACTCTTAAACACTCCCGGAACTAGAACTGTCTTGCATTGAACGGACTGGAGAGAAACCAACTAAGACGACTCACTTGTTAGGTCTCGACGTACTCGTTCGACACCCACTCCAAAACTGCGCAGATCCGAGTGCTCAACATCAAAGAGGGAACGTCGCATCTGGTCTCCGAAGACTCCGCGGCCAGCGAGCCTATCTGGATCGGCGAAAAGGAAGTTGCCTATGTCAAGGGCCTCGATAACGGTGCCTCGGCGCTGGTGGCGCAGCATGTCCTCGACACAAATGAGTAAGCGAATTTCCCAGCGGATCAGCATTGAGGATGAGATCTGCTTCATTGAGAAGCTAACGCCCCATATGCAGAACAAACACCATCCACCGCTTCGCTGGAAGCATTTCTAGTATCAAGGCCAAGCCTCTATCAGCAGACAAGGTGGCTTTCTGCTGTGCGGCTCTGACGACTCCCGACGGGCAGCTTTACAATCCATCTGCAGAACCAAAGTCCCATACTTCGGCCAAGATCTACGATTCCCTTTTTGTGCGCCATTGGGATTCCTGGAACACTGAGAATAAGAACTCGCTTTGGTATGGTCAGCTGGAGAAGGTAGACGGGAAGTGGACTCTTGGAAACTCTGCTCTCACTAATTTGCTTGCCGGCACCAAATTGAACTCTCCGGTACCTCCCTTTGGCGGCGCAGGTGATTTCGACATCTCTTCGAGTGGCATTGTGTTTGTTGCCAAGGACCCGGATTTGAATCACGCGAGATACACCAAGACTGACCTTTACTTCGTTCCTTTGGGCTCGTTCTTGGATAAGCCGACTGTTCCTCAGATCGTCAAGACCGGAAGACTGCTCGGATACTCCAGCTCGCCCACCTTCTCCAATGATGGCAAGCAAGTTGCCTTTCTTCGCATGAAATCTCAGCAGTACGAGGCTGATAAGACGAGACTTTTGTTGATTCCAGACGTGACGGATTTGAGCAATGTCCAAGAGTTTTACGAGACTGATGATGATAAAGGAGGCTGGGATCTCAAGCCCGACTGGATTGTGTGGAGTCATGACAACAAGGAGTTGTATGTTGCGGCCGAAAAGCATGCGCGTGTTGTCCTATGGAAGTTGCCATCGTCGCCGTTGGAAGCCAAATCTCTGCCCACCCCTATTCATGAAGACGGATCTGTGGCTGAGGCAAAGGTTCTCGGAGACAGCTCATCGCTGCTGATAACAACAAGATCACGAGTCGAAAGTTCCAACTATTCGATACTTGACCCTGCTAATAGATCAATCACCGTGGTCTCTTCTACAACAAAACAAGGTCGAGCTTTCTCTTTGACAAGATCGCAGTGTCAAGAGATCTGGTACAAGGGCTCCAAGGGTTATAACGTTCATGCTTTGGTCACCCTCCCCTCAACTTTTGACCCTTCTAAGAAATATCCCCTAGCTTTCTTGGTACACGGTGGACCACAGGGGGCCTGGGGAGATGACTGGAGTACTCGGTGGAATCCTGCCATCTTTGCTGAGCAAGGCTACGTTGTTGTGAGCCCCAATCCGACCGGAAGCACGGGCTATGGCCAAGACCACACCGATGCCATTCAAAATAACTGGGGTGGTGATCCCTACGTGGACTTGGTCAAATGTTTTGAGTATATTGAGAAAGAAATGAGCTACGTAGATACGGATAGGGCAGTTGCTCTCGGCGCATCGTATGGTGGCTACATGATGAGTAAGTTCCGGCGACATTTGTGAAAGCGAGAGAGGGAAGCTAATTTGTTTCAGATTGGATTCAGGGCCACGATCTAGGGCGAAAATTCAAAGCGCTCGTATGCCATGACGGTGTCTTTTCGACCCTCAGCCAGTGGTCTACAGAAGAGCTATTCTTCCCCGAGCATGACTTTGGCGGTACCCTCTGGGATAACCGAGAAGGCTATGAGAAGTGGGATCCGGCCAAGCACACCGGCAACTGGGCTACACCACAACTGGTAGGCTGAAATCAAGCTATATCATTGTCTTGTGACTAGCGACTAACATTATTTTCACAGGTCATCCATAACGAACTTGATTATCGCCTGCCAATCTCGGAGGGTTTGGCCATGTTCAACGTCCTCCAGGCTCGCGGCGTGCCTAGCAAGTTTGTCATGTTCCCCGATGAGCATCATGTAAGTCAACAAAAGCTTCATATTCATCTCTGAGGTAAATCTAGATGCTAACGGGTGATCAGTGGGTACTTAAGCCAGAGAATTCGCTGGTTTGGCACAAGGAGGTGCTGAACTGGATCAACAAGTACAGCGGAATCTCTGAGTAAGAATAGTCATTTTTCACTTTCTTTTTTGTTTATTCGTGCACTGGATATGGACGAGTAGGATAAGTTTGTAAAACATGTTGCCCTTTGGGAGAGGCTTTTATTCTGCTTGTTGGCTATCTACGTCTTGCGTTTGACAAATTGCATAACTGGATGGGACGCTTTTTGCCTTTTCTTTGATTTGATAGCATATACTCAAAGCTGCGACCAAAACAGTATTCTGACACACGTTTTTGCTTGAATTGATTTCATATATTCTTGTATGAGCTTCGCTCTTCAAATTTTGACAGGCAAGAGTCTCAATGCTTGGTCGAACAGTATTGAACGTGAACCCATGTACAGTGTGAGGTACCAATTATACAGCGACACTGTGTTCGTTCTCTGCTAGAACTCTGAGCTTAATCTTGCATCTCTCTCCATTTTACACACGACACAAGCCTCGCTTTACGTAGCTGCCCAACACGCCTTTAAATCTGCAGCTCTGCCGCCACAATCAAGCTCCGTCTCCTCTCGATACCCCGGATAACATCGCGCGCAAATCAAATTAGAGGCGAACATGCGCTGTGCGAGCTATTCAGCACGGCAGAGTCCATGACATCCCAGAGAGCATATGCGACAGCCTCAGAAACATCATTGTAGCAGCTTTCCCACAACAATTACTGCTGCCTGATATTCCCTTACGCCTTTTACTGCTACTTCTCTTCTTTTATCAACGCATTCACAAGCCTCAGGCCTCTCCTGCGCCTCACGATGGCCCGTCCGCCCTCGATGTTCCACGCTTACTTGCGGCCCTCGATCCTGCAAGTCCTTCGCGCGACGGGCTACCACAGCACGCGCCCAGCGGTCCTCGACACGCTGACTGACATTGCGGCACGATATTTGGCACTTTTGTGCGAAAAGACGGCGAGAAATGCCATGAACAACCACGGCGATGCGGGGGACTACGATATTGTGGACGTCAGGATGGCGCTGCAAGAGGCCGGAGCTCTACTACCTGAGAGGACCGAAACTGAACAATTATGGAAAGGAGAAGAAGATTTGAGAGGGGTGGAAGAGTTTATAGAGTGGTTCTCTGGGACGCGCATGAAGGAGATGATGGAGATGGGTAGCGGAGATACCGAATCGGATGCTACCGACTATCTAGCAGGTAAGAAAAAGAAAAGAAACCGCTTGCAAGAAAAAAGAAAAAGAAAGGGAAAAAAGCACTTTACCCTTGCTTCGGTGCTTTTTCTTGCTTCTGCAAACGCCTGGCTAACATTCCCTGCTTCCTACAGCCTTGAAAAAGAAACACAGCAAAACCGGCGACGATGCCAAATGGCAGGGCACAATCTTTGGCAAAAACACAGACGGCAACGAGATCCTCGTAGAAGGCGGATCTATAACCAGCATAAGCGAGTGGATATCCCAGCGAGCTCCCGAAGTATCAACACCACGAGAGTCAATAGAAATCAAGGAAGAAGACGACGAGAAGCAGCAGCCGCAACAAAACGGGGACGAGCCCAGGACTGTGGAAATGAGAAGGGCTTCCAGCTCAGGTCTCAGTTCAGTTGGCGATAGGCTAGGCGATGACGGCATTGAAGATATGGATTTGACGTAGGAGTCGAGACATCATATCGTCGAGGAAGGAGAGTGACCATTGTGCTCCATGGGTGATTGGACCTACTTCATGAAAGATTCGGATTTTCGACATCGAAGGGGAGAAAGGAAGACAAGGGCAAGAAAAAGGAAACGAATTGTCTCTTTCCTCGCCATTAAGTGGGAGGAAGACGTGTGAGACCAAAGAAAAGAGACGGATTGAGCAAATCTCCCTTCTCTCTTCTTTCGTCTTTCACTATTATTTTTGCATAGCGTTGGAGTTTCGGAAAGTCAAGGCTGGAGAAGGGAATTTCGGTGGTGGGTTTCATGGATATCTTAGACGAATAGCTTTAATATTCACTAGATTGATTGCCAGCAGAGACTATTTAGAGTAATGTCATGCACAATTACATAGCTTGGAGTAAAGTGATCAAGTTCACAAGATACAGAGGCTCCTTTCTTATGCATAAAGCGATATTCGTGGCAATGCTATGGTACAGTAAATTTTGTCTGTGAGTGTCTATATATCCCAGTAACCCGCCTATCCTTGGAGATGGCCTATCCAGTCATTCATCATAAATCTAATGTACAATCTATAGATTTATAGAAGTGGCGAGGCAAATGGGGGCGCTTGAAATGCTGGAGCTGAAAGGGGATGCTCACCTTCTCCCTTTCAGCCCCAGTAAATCAAGAGCCCCCATTTGCTTCGCCACTTCCACAAATATCTCCCGTTTGTCCTCCTCGTTGCCCATTGAGGGCCAAAACTTCTTCTGCAAAAAAGCATACAACGCAGCGCCGCGATTCTCGTCTCCTTCTAGGCTCGCCCCAGTGGAATCCGCCCAGGCTCGCAGCTCGCCGTCAATTCCTCGCTTAGCCCTCATCAGCTTGCTTCGTTGAGATGGTGTGTCTAAGGAGAGCTTGGTAGTACCAAGGACCATTTCCATAACGAGCGTCTCGGGAGGGAGGAATCGAAACGTCTCTTTGAACACGGCTAGGGCGACTAGAAAGCCTGCGTTGTCCTGAAGACGGCGGAAAGTGTGGAGGATTTTGCGAGCTAGTTGCCCGTCAATGCCATTGGGCTGAAACACGTCCTTGTGCTTGACGGTTTCTTTAAACATGGCTCGCGTCGCCTCGGCCTCCTTTCTTTGCGTCTCGGGCTCCATGATCATGTGATATCGATTCGCCCCAATTGTCTTCCAAAGCGCGCTGAACGTATATGGATCAGGCACGACTTTGCTGTTCTCTATGAGAGAATGGTACAGGGCCAGTGCTTCTTGGGGTTGACCCTCCTGAATAAGCGACTCGAGAAGCTGGTTCATCATGAAAGCGTCGGGGCTAATCTGCGCCTCACGAAAGGCATTCCACAATGTCTCCAAGCGTTCATGGAGATTTCGCATGCGGTAGTTTTCAGCAAGAAGAGAGAACGTCTCGATGGTAGCGCGTGGCATACTCATCAGAGCTGGTTCTGGTGATGGTGTGTCACTGTTATTGGAGCCCTCACTGTGAGATTTTCTGTGAGCGACGAATCTGAGTCTGGCTTCCACCATCTGCCATCCCAGGGTATCAGCTTTTTCAAAGTTTTCAGCACTTCCTGACCGCTGCCAAGCGCCAATAAGACCATTAAGTTGGATCGGTGACGCCTCAACGCCCTTTCCTCTCATGAATTCGACCACGCTGAAAGCACCATCCAAGTCGCCAGCGCCAATTAGTCGCTTCAGCCATTTGCCTAGGAAGAACTTGTTCGCAATGGACGAAGGCATATACTTCTGACTCATCAGATCGATCTGACCCTCGCTCATCATATCCACAAAGGCATACAAGGCATTCTCAACTTGGTGAGCAGTCAAGAAACACGCAACCACTTGGTCGTAGTCGGAGAGCCCCATATCCTTGCCCAAAAGCTGCCTCATCTGGCGATAGGCAGTCCACGCCTTTTGCTTGCCTTCTTCGGTGCCCTGGTTGCAGCAAGTCCGGATAAGGGGAAGCAAGATACGTGGACTCATATTACGGCTGAGGAGCTTATTGATTGCCCTCTCCGCTTGGCCCAAATCACCCACGCGGCAGTATATCCTTGCACCAAGCTCCCAAAAGTTTTGAAATGTCTCTGAATCTTCAGCCCCTAATGTGCTTATAGACCGTCTCCAGTTTTCCATGGCCTTGGATTCCCACCCGTCGACAAAAATGGCTTCTATGGCGAGGACCTGCTGCGCTGGGTCAAGGGTAGCCCCAGCATCGCTCATATCTCTGGCTAGAACGGCAATACGTGACAAGCTATTGGCGCTGTCTTTTGAACTCGAAAATGCTCTCCAGAGGACCTGCCACAAAGCGGGGGGGACGTCGCTCCAATTTTGAGCCAAGGCTAATCTCGTCGAGTGATATGCTTTGTATAATGACTGTACTGCTTTTGGCTTCAAGCCCGATTCTTTCTCCGCAAGAGCGAATCGCGTGAGGATAGAATTGAATTTGGTAAGTTTTCGGCGTCGATTGGTCGTTATCTCGTCTGGATTTATGAGGACTTGCGGTATAGAGTTTCGATGTACATCAGTGGATGTACCCTCTTCCAGTGATAACTCTGGCACTTCCCCAACGAGCTGCTCCAACACTCCCCTAGGAAGACTTGTGCTTTCTTCCTTTATCCTGTCGTCAATCGATCGCGCGTAATCTTCCAGTTTCGCTATGAGTTTTTCAACGTCGTCCGCAGAGCTGGCCTTGCCCCAGTCGCCCCCCATCTCTTGCAGAACCTCTCCAAAGGCATCTCTCTCTTCTGGATTGCGAAGCCCTCTCCCTAGATTCAAGAGGTTGTCACGCAATTCGGCAGTTTCAGTTCCACTTAGAGATTCCTCAAAGGCGTGTTCATTGGATAATTCCTTGCGGCTTCGATCGCCCTGCTCGAAGAATCGGACAGAAAAGTCGTCTTCATTGCTTTGCTTCTTTTCCGAGACCTGCAATCTCTTTAGGCCCTCCAAGTAGCCAGCCAGTTCGGCCTGGGTCGGTTGGCGGGTGATGTCTGCATTGGGTCGTGGTTGAGGTCGTAGCCTTGCCTTGCTCACTGTTCTAGAGGCTTGAGAGCTGTATGAAGCAGCCCACCAAGCCTGCACCGGCTGCTTTGCGCGGCCAGCCAAACACGAGCGGCAGACGATGTCATTTCGACATCTGAGGTCGCGGAGTATCGGTCGACATGACATACTTTGGAGAGTCCAATAGAGCGTGGTGCATCCGGCACTCGCTCGTTTGAGCGCTTCGAAACTTTTTTTCCAGGTTGATGGTCAAGATTCTTGCGACTGCTATGCTACTGGTGGATTTGCTGCCCACCATATCGTTATCGATAAGAGCGCTAGTCGCAGGAGTGGTACTTTGTATTCCAGCACAACACAGTGCACCACAAAGTACCTTAAGCTGCTAACCCGACTCGTTTCCCTGTGTCTTCCACTTACACACCTTGTTGCTTCTCTTTCATCACACTATAGATCTCAATTGATAATTGAGAAGCCAGCTTGAGACAAGATGCCGAGTTTAACTGTTTCCCGGATTAATTGTTTCTTGGATCAATCACGTAACTCACCATGTAAAATAAGTAGATGGCTACCTATAATACACACACTATACCACACTCCCAACCATACGATTCACAGCCAGGCGATGGCATGCACGGAGAAGTGCATGTCTCTCTACGAGCACAGGCTCTTTACAGCGGCTATAATGACATCCAGTAGCGTTGCTTTAGTCGCGAGTCTTATGCATCCCCACAATGACTCTGGGGTAGTAACGGGCGTCGCTATCTCACAGCGTGCATAGTTTCTTTGTTTAACAATATTTATTATCTTATCTTTACACTGAGCTCATTCTGTCTGCCGGCCCAACTCCGCGGCTGTCACAAGTAATAAAACTCCGATGCGTGAAGCATCCTGAGGGATAGATACGCAAATGCAATCAAGACTTTGAGAATCCGTCGATGCGAGAGGTACAAAATTGGATAGAATATGGCACATGGGTTTACACGTTACTTGGCATTCCTCCCAAGTGTACTAATTGCGATTGGGGGTTAGATAGGATATAGGCATATAGACGGTCGGAGGCTCGGATGAACTAACCTATGGAAGAGTTGGCCAAAGATGCCCGGCTTGGATTGTTGGTCGGTCATGCTCTGGCGCCGAGCGCTGTTGTTGGCATTTTGATGATGTTGGGAGAGACCCTCAAATGAAGGCATGAAGCCAGAGCTCTAGATTATTGGCACTGTCAGCGGTGTGTTCGGTGGGGTTGCGGTGAGCGGGGTGAGAGACTCACTCGACGGCGGGTGCTCTGGTTTGGCGTAGGGTTCTGGGGCTGCTCGGGATTGTTCATAATGGCTAGTGGTAGAAGTGCCGATGGCTATAATTGAATGATAATTCACGTTTCCAATATAATAATTTTGATGAGGGGAAATGATTCAGATAGTGATCAAGAAGAGCGAGGGGACAAACGGGAGGGGAAGCTCCTTAAGTAGTTATAGCTCCCATGAGAGAAGACAACGAAAGCCGCCAGCCAGGACAAGCTTTCTGACCATTTGCCGGAGAACCAATAGCATCAGCCAATGGAAGCTCCGGCTCACCACACCAGGATGACACACGCACAGCGAGCTCGATTGGCACTACCATATGTCGACTTGTGGCGGGAGTCTCGATCGGCGCTAGGACGGCGTTCCATGTAAACCTCAGCCCATTTTACAGTGATTAAGAGGCCGATCGATGCCCAAACCAAATGAGACTTGTTTCTGATCCCGGAGATCGAGGAACGGTTGAGTCAGCCACGACAAATGGTTCGATATTGTTCAGATAAGGCAGAAGCGTGTGCACGAGACCATCTTTGCCAGCAGTTGCATACAGTTTTCGTCTACCAAGGGAGTATTAAGATGGGGGAGTAGGCCAGTTACTAGCATTACAATTTGTGAGTACTAGTACCAATCCCCAGCGCCTTATGCAGCCTGCATTGACCCCAAATCCTTTCAAGATTGAAAGCCAAATGTCTCATCTTTTGAGGGGAACCACAGCAAACGTGGAACCGCATTCTGGCACAAGCAACGGCCCTGTGGGCATCTCACCATGTGTTTGTAATCGGCCATCGTTCCCCTGCTCAACTCCTCTTTGTGGCGCGTTCGGCCATAGCGTCATCAATCTGTGACGTCGAGGGCTGCCAGCTCGGGCGAGTACAAAGTCCATCATTCCTGGTGTTGTCATTTGCGGTTGCCGATGTACATGTACCGGTCCGCATGGAGCTGTGTGGGGCAGGCGAGACCCTGTTTTGCGGGGGAGGGCCTGCCGTCGGCAGCGGAGTACGTACCGAAGGCCCCGCTGAGCTGGCGGCCGGATTTAGTGTTGATCCTGAAGAGGTTGAGATAAGCCACCAGGAACCCCTTGTGTGACGAATCAGCTGCGTAGCCATGACTCCACCATCCGCCGAAGTGCTCAATAGGCGCGACCATCACGCACTGCTTGCTGCTGGCCAGACTTTGTAGCTATCTAGCAACCCTTTACCATTCACGCCCGGCGCTCCACAAATCTGAGACTCTGACGACGATAGAGACTGCTTGGCTGCTTCTTTTCCCCAGCTCGAGCCATCTCTGGGCCTGCTTCGATGCAGAGCAAGCCCCTCAGTTGAGCCGGATGATGATAGGCGACTATGAACAATGATGCCGCGCCTAGCTCTTCCGCGCGGATTCCCGACCGGCTCTCACCACCGGTCATCGGACCCAATAACGACACCAACGATGCGGAAGCAAACACCCACGACCGTTCGAGGTCACGGCAGCGCTCGAGATCCAGCAATGGCCGGCAGCATAAGAGGAGGAGCAAGAAGAAGCAGAATCCAGGACTAGCCAAGAAGCTTGGATTTCTCACACATCTGCTCAAGACACTTGACCTTGTCATTTTTGCCGAACTGAGCTCTATGTATTATATGGAGTGCGTTGACATACCTTTCTCCCTCTTGCTATCCCCAGATGGCCCTCATTGGTTTCGTTTAGGAGAAACCCACACACTAATCCGACTCCCTGTGACATAGATGCTCCATGCTCATGTTCATCCTGCGCGCCATCCCGCAGTACATGTATCTCTCCCCTAAAGACGAATCCTTCGCTCTGCTCATGCCGGCCACTCATATACACGTCCTTGTGATACTAGTGCCCAATCTACTATGCATGCTGTCGCATCTCTTTGAGGAACTTCCTCTAGGACCTGAATATCATCGAGGATATCAGCATGGGGGGATGATTATCGATTTCGTCGGGCAAATGCCTTCCAGCTATAGACTATACTACCTATTGTTTGACTTGGTTATCCTTGCTATCCAGTCTCTGATGCTTTCGATACACAACCAACGAGAGGGCTTACGAGTTGCACTCAAGACCTTCCGCCCACTCTCCAATCGAGTGCTGGAACCTATCCCAGGACGCTCTCCCGAAGATTTAGACGCAGAAGAGCGAGGAGTTTCACGACATGAATCAGGCGTGACGGTCAACGAGACGGATGAGATTGAGCTGCAGCAACTTGATAGACAGGGGAATGGTGAAGGAAATGGCGAAGGAACGGATGAACGCTACGACCGCTCCGAGCCGCTACTGGCTGCTACCGGGGACAGCTCGAACGACGAATCACTGAGAACACATTTATCCGATATCATGAGCTCTGGCAACGCCGTGCTTAACGAATATCATGTAATTCATACAATGAAAACCGCCTTGATGAAGACTGGAGGCTCAACTGCCTTGTCTCTCCAGGCCATTGGTTATCGGGCTACTATGGCGAGAATACGGACTCGGCGTCGAGGCGCTACTCTTCGGAATCAAATAACTCGCCCTAGCAACTAGGGCATGTATGTACATATTAATATATACCTACGGAACGGGTAATTCAACTTTTTTCAAACCACAGCCTCCATCGACTTGCTATATTTCGCTGTAATTTTCGCCGAATGTCAAAGCATGATAAGGAGACGTGGCATCTTTTCATATTAATTAATTTGTTTTGCTTAGGCGACTTTCCTTCCCACATTACCGACGCCAGTACCCTTGACAGAAACAATGATATCCCCGCTATCGTCTTCCTCGACGTCTCGCAATCCCCAGCTACTTGCGCCAAATGTCTTGAGATCTCTCGCAAGCTCAACCAATTCCTCCGTACCAAGGATATCTCTGCCAATTCTTAATCTGCCAACATCTTCGGAACCCATAGCCATCAGGGTGAGCACAGAGCCTGCTGATACAGGAGTCACGCAACCGCCCTTTGCGATGGTCTCTAGCAGCTGGTAGGCGCATCTCTTTCCAATATCTTCCGGGACTTCTCCACCAGAAGGCAACACAACGACATCTGCAGAGTATATGACGCCCACAGAGCTGGATTCTGCCACCAAGCTCAGACCGTATCCAATGCCCAGTCTTCGCTTGCTACCTGCTTTATCTCCTGTAGGCACCAAGGGAGCCTGGTCGTACTGTGCCGCGATGTGGATGTCTGTGACGAACGGGTTCAGGATCTCGCGAGCAGAATGGATCATGCGAGCATTATTTGAGGCAGACACGCCAGTACAGTAGGCAACTCCTCGTATCTTCCTTACTCGGCCGGGACTTCGGTTGAGATGCAGCGTCTTGGGCAAGCGGACTTGACTGGCGAAGCGGAGCTCGACGATGCCGCCGCCGCCTTTGCCGCCAGGACCGGCGCAGGAGCGCTGTAGGACTCGGAGCTCAATTCGTGCGGGAGGGATGCCGAACAGGCCGAAGAGAGGGAGGATGGCAGTACGGAACGTGTCGACTGAGACGTCGCCCGTTTCGGTGGAGGATGTAATGACGCCGGGACCGGAAAACCGCACATTCATGTGCGCCTTTGAAAAGGGCGCCAGCAGGCACAGCGGCAGCAGGAAGTAGGTGATGCCCCTCGTGCAGGTGACGGGGATGCTGTGCTCGATGACGTCGCCCTCGGCGGCGCCCAGACCCGCGATTGTACCCGTGATGAGGCCCGGGTGGTATGTGATTGTCGTGCCGCTGTACGAGATTTGCATGGAGCTGCCGTTGGTGACGGCCTCGAGGAGGCGCAGGAAGGAGACCTCATGGGGCGCGAGGCCGGGGTTCGTGGGCGAGGTGCTTCTGATCTTGGAGATGTGGATGGGACGGCCGGTGAGGGTCGAGATGGTGAGGCGCCGGGCGAAGGACCGATGGCCGGTGAAGCGGAGGTATTCAGGCGAGGAGCCCGACATTTTTTCTTTTTCCTTTTCTTTGTCTTTCCCTTTTTCGTTTAGTTTTGATAATTGAAATGATTTCCTCTGTTGATTTTGGTGGAAGGGTGGCAACAAAAAGGTTCTGGGGGTATTATATTGTGGTCTTTTTTATCGCAAGTTTTTTGGTGTTTGCTTGGAGTTGGAGGAAAATTATTGTTTTCTGCCGGCGGATTGATTTTCTGTGGCTAGGAAGGGCAGGCGGTGGGCGAATTGGGGATAGCGCAAAACAGCGCCCACTAGTTGTTGGTGAGTATCAAGAGCAGTCTGTCAAAGGCCAATTAATACGAGGGATTGTTGAGATATAGGCTTTTCCTTTAGGGAAAAAAATTGAAAGAAGAAAAATACCATCGTGTAATTATATGAGAGCTTGTTAGGTTGGATAATCACCATTCAAAGTTGAAGTATCCGATGGTTTTTGGCATGTTGTTGGCACCAAACTAGATCTTGTTTTCGTCTCACTGATCTTGTATGAGCTAAGTTCAAATATACAAGTTCAAAAGTATGTTCATTTACAACAAAAAGTGCCAAAAGCTACATGCAAAAATCTCGAATTGACAGGTCCCCGTCCGTATATACAACGCCAACAACGCTCCGTGCGCAATTATACCAGAATCTTCTAGTTTAAGCCCTCGTAAAAGAATTCCGATCTAAGCCCTTTGAGCAGTCGAGAATGAAATTGCAAAAAGACTTTTATAAATTCAACGCCGCGCTTAGAATTACTATTTTTCTATGCCTTGACCATGAAGATCTAAAAAAGAAAAATGTTAGCAAACCATTTTCTTGTAGAAGATGAGATGAAAAGTGTAATTACCTGTTTCAATGCTTGGGTATCCGCGAAAGCAGCTCGCTTCTGGGCAATGAATCGTGCTCTGGAAAAGTTGCGGCTCAATGGCGTTGATGTGCCTGTGCTGATCGGAGTAGCCGTCCCAGAACGCGATTCTGAGGGAGCCGCATCAGGCATCTCTGTGTCGGATGTGTCTGCATCCTTCTTCTTCTTTTTCTTCTTGTCCTTGTCCTTCTTTTCTTTCTTCTCCTTCTTCTCCTTCTTGTCCTTCTTGGAGCTCTTTACCTTCTCTGAGCCGCTATTTGACGATGATGGGTTCTCCACTGTGTCGTCTGACTCTGCAGCATCTTCACTGGCCTCCTTTTCGACTAGAGCCTTGTCTTTCTTCGACTTCTTCTTTTCCTTCTTCTCTTTCCTTTCCTTCTTTTCCTTCTTTCTCTCCTTCTTCTTGGCTTTTTCTAAGTCGCTGGATTCGATAGACTCAGATTTTGCCAGCTTCTTAGCCTTTCGCTCTTCCTTTCGCTGCTTTTTCTTCTTCTTCTCGTCTTCCTCATCATCTGACTGTTCCTCGTCGTCTTTCAGAGATTCGGCCTTTCTCTTCTTAGACTTGGATTTCTTGTGGTCTGCCTCAGAAGAGCTCTCTGAATCATCCGAACTGTCTTTTGACTTGTCCTTCTCTTCTTCCATAACATCGCCAACCAGCAGACCTCCTCGCACGAATCTCATTGGACCCCATTTCTGCTCCACGTATGCGTGCATCTTGACCTGAAGTCTGGCTTGCTGCTTCTCTTCCACTTCGGCTTCGGATTTTCCATTCAGGCGGCTCAGTAGGTCGGAGAAGACGTCGAGACCCGTGACTTCGTCCTCCTTAGACTTGCTATAGCCGAGACCCTTCATGTCGTCTTTGAGCGAGACTCGGATGTACGACGCATTCGCAGCGGTGTGGAATTCAGAATGCGCTGAGTCTTTAGCTCCTAAGAACTGACCGGGTTCCCAGCCCTGCGACCTCAGCATCTTCTGGCCGAATGTGGTGGTGTCGCGAGTCCATCTTGTGTTGTTGGGATCGTGCTGGATTTTCCGGCGCCTGAATTGGTATTAGCGACTGTTTCCGACAATCAATCCGTCCGTAAACAGCTTACGTCCTTGACTCAGCAAGCAGCCCCATTGTGTTGACTTTGTTGGAGAGCAGGCGGCTCTCTTCGCTTTCTGTATGTTAAGAGATGTACGATTCTGCGCACTCAAGCCTCGAAACTGATTGCGAAGATTGGGCTGGCAAAAAAAATATTAAAGCGGGGTACCCGATCTTATCGCGCGTCGTAATTGGATAGAGAAGCAGGCGCTGCTTGGCTTGGCCAAAATGAGCTTAAACGCGCCTAAAAATGTCAAAGGCGGCGGGAGTGCCCCTGTAAATCCTCGCTAATATTGTGGCCATGTGCTGAGGAAAGTTAACCTTGAATCCTTCCGAATGCGAGATGAACCTATGCAAATGTTTTATGTTTATTGTTTGGTCATAGAAAAAAGACAAGACCTATTTAACAATATATTATATTTTTGAGATACATTGAATCGTTGTAAGACTCATGTGAGCTGGGTGGGATGTGCAACGAGAGGGAGGCTACACAAGCGTCTGTACCTGGCCGCAACCTCGCATACAACGAGAATGTCTCAAACTCCATCACGCCTCACAGCATTTTTAACCTCCCCAAGGGCTTGTCTCCTGGAAAGGTTCACGGCCTATATCAAGTCCTACTGCGGCTTTATCTTTCGAGAGTGGATACGACTCCGCCATTCGACCTCCTTCACAGCATTTTTAACCTTCCCCGAGGCCGGTCTACTAAAAAGCCTTCAAGTTTGCGGCTTTACTTTGTTATCTAGTGGAAAATCTCGCGTATAAGATAATCTACCCATCAACAATGGCAATGAGCCTGTAACACATAGCTAGCTAATAACTCTTTAGATTTTTCGATATGCTCGTCTAATTGCGTGAAGCATTTGGCAGATATTGACTCGCAACTCCAAAGGGGAAATGTCACCAAGGTGGGTAGGATCAACAGCTTTTCTGGGCCCGTCCAAGGAGGCTGAAACTGATACGCAAGCAAACGGTTCCACGCAAGTCACGGTAGACACGTAATGATGGTCACCGACGTATACCTGGCTGATGGAATTCGAATGTCCGATGCCCGTGATGGCGTCGTCTTTAACATTTCGTTTGAGTTGCTAAGCTTAATCCCCAGGCTTCAACGGCCTGCATGGAAACAAACCGCTGAGGTAATCCTCCGATGGCTGAGATGGGATTCCTCATACAGTCGTGCCGCCGGTACTAAATCGCCGTTGCGTATTACGTGCCCCGTACGCGTATCTCGGCAGTGCGCTTTACGATGGAGTCGCTTTAGACTGATCCCGCATAAGGAGAGGGTCCAGAGTCTTACACGTAGCAGGACATATTCCCTCCTTTCAGTCACATGCTGATGCAGATAGCTATTGCCTCTATCAGTAGCTATCGGAATAGTATGTGCATGCAAAAAGACAATCATCCTCGTCATGCGCCTGAATTTCTCGTGGCTTTTTCTGCAATCAGCCATTCTTCAGCGCCCTTTGTTCTGGGGTTCGCACGGCATGCGTCAAAGGCGCACTTTAATAGGACAATCTGCAAAGCGCCGATCTCTTAGCGGGTCGACAGGGGGGAACCGCATTTGATGTCCACGCGCCTGGGCTCCCCAGCAAAGAAGAGAGAATAGAGAGAATAGCGCTCGACTCGCTGCTGACCCGCTCTCGAAACTGGCTGTTGTCCATTGGGCTTCACATGCAGGGCCGTGTGGCCTCTGGGTTGGTCCAGAAGTCTTCGCCGTTACTAGTGTGTACGTAGCAAGCGAGCGGCGCTAAAGCCGAGATTAAGACTGGAGCATCGCGTCCAAGGAACTGCCATGTTACTTGTAGTGCTTGTACAATCAGATGGCTGTGGGCTTGATAAATGTTGAAGAGATGGAGGCAGTAGGGAGTTGTTCACCTGCTGAGTGACATCAATGTTTGACCGCCAGAACAGAGCTCTGCTTGCTTAGCTTGAAAATCTGATTCAAGTACTATAAGAAGTGTTTGTATAGTTCCATGCTAAGCATATTGACGGGAATTAAGAAACAATTTAGAATTCCCTACACTGCAGTCTCCTTGAAATCGTATAACCATCCTTGACAAGCTTCTTTTGTCTGGGTATTGGGGAGTCGTCTTCAAGTGTTGGCATCATCTTCCAAAATGACATATCGTCTCACGTCATAGCTGCGGCTTAGCATCTCTCCTTCATGAAAAGATGGCTGTCTTGCACTTTACAGAAAATGAATTCCGATTTCCGGAACAATCATGCCCATACTACGGAGACGGACCATGTACTTTGTACAGACATGTGCGTATTCCCGGCATTCAGCACAGTTCCCACCTTGTCTCGTTGTGGATAGCCACGATAACAATGGCGCGGCTTCTAGCCTGTGGGTAAATGACATACTGTTTTGAGCTCTGGAGTAGTGCGGGATTTGAACAAACAAGTCCTGCCCGTCTCCTGAGAGCTCTTCCAAGCGTATTGTTGTAAATTCCGTGTTGCTGGAGGCTGTACAGCTCCATCTTTACGCTGCCTCAGCCTCTCTCCAGAAGCAAGGGATCAACATCCCCAAGCTCTCAAAGACATGACTTGACGCAGCAAATGCTGAGTAGTAGATGCCTCGATGAAATAGAAACATTCTTCATAATCTACCCTACGCGCTGCCTCTGCCGAAAGAAGCCTAGCAAATGCAAACCACTCGGTAGATAGCCAAGTGCATGGCTAGCCTGATACTAAATAGGTAACTTGGGATCATGAGCACAACAAAGAGGGTCCGGGGTCCGTATGGGGGCCCAGCATCTCAGCGAATCTGATTGCTTCTTTGCATACGCGTGTTCGTAGACCGCAGTTAGCTCCTATCATATCATACCTTGTATACTGCATGCCTGCTAGTGACTTCTCATGGATACTAGCAAGAAAAGAAGCCATCGCCATAGACGTATGCGCTCGTAGCTTGTAATGGTGGAATAACGGCAACCCCTATCCCTGGTCAATACTTGGCATGACCATGCCATGGACCGATATTCGCATGTATCTCACAATAAAACGCTCTGGCTCTTGGTGTGGACCCCCAGCTCGCACCCTGGATTCGAGCCTCCATGTCCATGACTTTCCAGCTGATAATGACTCGAGCTGGGGACCCTTTTTGGTTGATCTCTCCATAACCTTTTTTTTTTTTTCTTTTTAGGCCGTCTCTTTCCTCAAGATTTCTGCTCTCTTCTTTTCCGTCATCTTTGGATCTGGCATTTATGACAGTCTCCTGGTTGTAAGCTGCCTCTTTGAAGCTTCAACTTTCTGGGGGTATTCCTTTGGTCTCCTTTCTTATACAGCCCTTTTCTCTTCTTCTCTGGCTTAAGAATCAGCTGTAGAAACAATGGGCTTCTTAACCTGGTGCACCCGCTGTGCAGGCGGCTTGAGCATGTTGGCATTGATTGGCCTTTCTTACTATGTTATATCTCGAGAATCAGTCATTGAAAACTACGGATTCATCTTATACAAAGGTGCAAGTACCACAGACGGAAGCCATTCTGCCAAAACCACCGCCGTTGGTGCTGGTATATGGACCATCGTCTTCGCTTACTACTGCCTTTTGATTCATTTCATGGTTGCGCTGTTCCCTATTCGAGCTTGTTGGTCTATTTGGAGCATCACAAAGTCGCTTAGACAATCTGCGCAAAGCCAAGCCGTTCGAAATTACAAAGCCGCGGGCCTTCGCCGCCAAAGTTCAGCGTCTTCGATTACCAGCTCCGAGACGCTATCTTCTAGCGATAGCGACAATGTTTTTTCGACAGCAAGCGAGTTGACTGACTCCGAATCCGAACTTTCCACCGAAGGCAAGAATGACATTTCCAGCGGGCCTATCATCCACGCCATCGTCATCCCCAACTACAAAGAAGAAGTGGAGATTCTCAGAGAAACTTTGGACGTCTTGGCTTCTCACCCTCAAGCCCAGAGCTGCTACGATGTAAGTTGAAACAAACTTTTTCGAGCTACTCGCTTTTCACTGCGCGTGGAGTCGTTGTGCGACATGACTGGCGGCGTAAACTGCATGCTAATTGGCCATGCGCTGCTTCAAGGTCTACCTTGGTATGGAACTACGAGAGACTGGCGGCGAAGCAAAAGCCTTGAGCCTCGTACACCGTTACACCAAAAAGTTTCGATCTATTGATTATACGCTACATCCGGCGGATATCCCTGGCGAAGCTGCCGGTAAGGGCAGCAACATGGCTTGGGCGGCGCGCAAGCTCAGTTCTAACTATAGCATGTCCGTCCGCAAGAATGTCATTGTTACTGGAATTGATGGTAAGTTGTGACTATTCAATAATATGGCGTGAGCCGGAGTGACATGTGCTAATCATACTTATAGCTGATAGCCACCTTGCACCGCGATACTTTGCCCAAATTTCCAACATGCACACCGTCCATCCAGAGACTGCTTCCACCACTCTGTATGCCGCCCCTATAATCTTCGACAGAAATGCCCACAACGTCAATGCCTTTGTTCGCGTTGCCGACATCCTCTGGTGCGCCGCCGGAATGTCTGGCTTGTACAGCAGCTCTGTCATTGCTCCTCCCACATCTGTATACTCTCTGCCTCTTCAGCTTGTTGATCGTGTCGGCGGTTGGGACTGTGACTCAGACGCCATTGGAGAAGATTTACACATGTTTATCAAGTGTTTCTTCGCTCTGAATGGACACCTTACCTGCCGCACAGTGCTGAGTCCCGTCAGCCAGACCAACGTGTCTGGAGGTGGCAAAGGCGGTATTCGAGGCGCCCTCATGGACGTGAAAGCCCGTTATAAGCAGGCACTTCGACACATGTGGGGAGCCTTGGATAGCGGATTCGCAATGCGCAAGGCTTCTGAGATGTGGAAAGACAGAAAGTATACTTCCAGAGCTTTCCGTCCCTTGCATAAGACTTGCCGCGGCGACAGCCTTGACGGGTATTTCCCCGAGGCTCAGCTTGAGCCAGGCTCAGAAGTTGCAGCTGAGAGCGACGTCTTCTCTGATATCACGAGAGACACGTTGAAGGAGCCTCACTGGGAACATATTTACTACATGGCTCATCGTCTGTTCGAAGCACACTTCCTCCCTCTCCACATGATGATTTTGGTAGTCGCATCTGCTCTGTACGCATTTGTTACAAAAGGTGGCGAAGACCCCAACAATCTGTCATGGGTCTTTTCTGCTTGTAACATTCTCCGGCCCCTAGGATTCGTGGAGATTGCCGTCTATATGCTCATCTACGAGAGCTACCACCGCGTTTGCGTACGCGCTCGCGAGAGAGACATGGTCCAGGCTGGATTAGCCGATGGCATGTGCTTTTCTCATCGCTCTCTGAAGCAGAATTGCATCGATTACTTTCTGGTACCAGTGGCTGCTCTTTTATATGGCACCTTGCCATGCGCCCAGGCGGAGATATCGCATTTCTGGACGGCCGACTTGGAATATGCTGTTAGCAAGAAAGCTGTGCGACAGCGAGCCAAGTCTGTGACTGTTGAAGATGTGGTTTGAGCGTTTTATAATGATATTAATCTGGAGTCCTCAAGCATGCAAGCAATGTTTGGTCAAAGTCAACGATGGATTGACTTGTTTAAAGGTTATGGATGACTGCGAAAGAAGAAGCGTGGAGTTTAATGGGAGTATATGCACTAGCACGGTCTCGTATATTTACATGATGGAAAGAGAATAATGATAATCTACATAGTCTAATAATTACGCATATATTGTAGATGAAACAGATAGTCCATACCCTAGAATGAAAGCAAGACACTGGGAATGATACCCATAAATGAACATCTTTTACCTCTCAATTATGTGTATCGTAAGCGCAATATTTGCCTTGCTCAATTGAGAATGTTTGTTGGTCAATCTTTGAGGTGCAAACGTTTCTTTTGTTTTAGAGTATGCCACTAATATATGATGTCTGGTTGGAGTTGCTACATGTATGCCGAAGCCGAAACTACGGCGTGCAGATTTGGAGATTAGTGGGGCCTGTGAGTCTGGCGACGAAACATATGCAAATCTACCATCTCAGCCAATCAATGAACGACGGTGCCTGGATACGCGAGATATGCTCTAATGCACATCTAATTCGGTTTTGTAAGGCAAGAGACGGTACGAAGTCAAATTACGTTCACAAATGTAGATGTCTGGTGCGTATATTGGCAAGAGAGAGTTTGGCGGACAATTAAAAGCAAGAGAGCATCATATGATACCGTAAGAATAGAGTAGCCCTGCTCATAAATACGGATCTGAATTTTCGAACCCTTTTGCAGAGTAAAGATTACGAAGATAAAGTATACCTTGAGATACGATTCCTATTTAAGGGCACAGGAGCGTAGCTGCGGAAAGGGTCACAGAGAACAGGTCTACCATTTCGTTTGACTTCACAGAACAGAGATGGGCCCTGGAGAAGGATGGAACTGAAACATATTGACTGAAAGCTTTCTTTACAATGTTGAAAAATGAGGATACTTGTCATTTGAAAAGGGGGCTTCAAAGGATATGTGCGCATGTGCCTGTCATCAATTCGGAGCAACGAGTGGTTTTTAGTTCGAGCAACTCAGTAACACTAGATTTTATAGCAAGAAAACTGAACATCAATGCTATTATGTAAATACAACAGTAAAACCAGTAGGAAAGCGGAATATTGACATTCAAAGCTGGTTTGAAGGAGTTGTATGGTGTGCACGAGACTCATATGCAATGCGGAAAGTGATCCCTTTGCTCACTAACGCTGAATAGAATACTGCGGCCCAGTCGCTTTAGTATGAGATGTTTGTGCAGTGAGAATATTGGAACATGCATTGTAATGTCTACATACCGTACCATTAATTTGGGTGATAAATTCACCAAGAAGTCCATGATAAAAAGATGCACAGCTCATCTAATACGCAACCAGCTTGTCTTATCACGATAACCTCAGACTTCCACAATCTGCAGGCGGTAAACGACGTAGGGATCCGCCACCATGCATAAGCGGCTCCATCCGGGCGGGGTTGGTTGCTGAGCCAGCAACACAGATATCGATAAGCACCTTATCGTGTCATTCCATTGGCCAGCACCACCAAGTGGAGCAGTCTACGTTAGATGGCTGGACGGAGAAGAAAAAAAAAAAGAACGACTAAGAAATTTTTTGAGCTTCTCGCCTCTCTTTCTTTCCTTTCCTCGACGCGATCCTCCAGACCCCGGAACACGTAGAGCCACATTCTCTCGAGAGTTTCCTTCGCCGCTTTCATTTTCAGCCTCTCTTTTGGACTAAAACTACAAAAGCAATCAGCGAAATTTAATATTTCCACCACAATGGCTGCTGTTCCTGGTCCCGTTTATGGCCTTGAGGTCCCGGCTGGGGAGATCTTGATCCCGGCCAACCTCGAATTCCCTGCTTCTGTATGCTTCTTCTCTTTTCCCCTTTGGCTGCAAGTTCTTTAGAGTTTTATCATTGGAATTGAGCTTTATGCGACATGAAGCGCTCACACCATGGCTTGATCGGAATGAATCCTCTAAAAGAAAGGGCAGCCGTGGTAGTATCATGTAGTTTTGTCCAGTTAATGCTAATCATTGGTCTCTCATATCACAGTTCCGCATCACCATGGCCGCTCTGGACCCTACTGAGGAGCCCGAGCTTGATGATTCCAAGAACGCCCCCTCCGTCCCTCGGTCAACTCTGCGTCTGGTCAAGCGCGCTTTCTCCAGCTACAACGAGGATTACAACGAGGACGATGACGATGAGCTTAGCGAGGAATACATGAGCGCCCTTCTCGGAGGCTCTGACGACGAGGATGACGAGGCCAATGGTGGCCCCAGCGACCTGTCTAAGGCTAAGAAACAGAAGCAGGCTGCTGCCATTAAGAAGCTTCTGGAGGCTGCCAATGGCGTTGGCTCTGACGACGAGGAGATGGAGGATGCCGAGGCCAAGCCCAAGAAGGGCAAGAAGGCCGCTGCTGGCGCCAAGGGCAAGGGCAAGGCTGTTGTGGAAGAGGAAGAAGACTCTGAAGATGAGGAGGATGACGAAGAGGACGACGACAGCGAGGCTGGCGATCTTGAGAACTTTGTTGTCTGCACTCTCGATACTGAGCGGGTAAGCTTGACCAATTATGAGAGCCCCATGACTATTCTGTTCTGGGGCGATGTTTATTTGGTTATCGTTCGTATGACATACTAACACCCGATATAGAACTACCAGCAGCCTCTGGATATTACTGTTAACCAGGGCGAGAAGGTTTTCTTCGTTGTCTCAGGCACACACACTGTTTACCTCACTGGTAACTACATTATGGACGATATGGAGGGAGATGAGGATGAGGACGAGGATGACTACGACTTGTCCCCTGATGAGCTGGAGTACGGCCTGGGCGAGGAAGATAGCGAGGAGGAGAGCGACGACCTCGACGACCTTGAGGATCCTCGTGTCACCGAAGTTGACTCCGATGAGGAAGTCCCCAAGCTGGTTCCCACCGACAGCAAGAAGGGCAAGAACAAGCGTTCTGCCGAAGAAGCCGAGGGCCTTGACGAGCTGATCTCCAAGGCCTCTGAGTCCAAGCTTTCCAAGAAGCAGCAGAAGAAGCTCAAGAACAACAAGGGTGAGGCTGTTGCCGCCGAGGAGAAGGATGAGGCCAAGAAGGACGCCAAAAAGGTCCAATTCGCCAAGAACCTCGAGCAGGGCCCCACTGGATCAACCAAGCCGGCCGGCAAGTCTTCTCTGGGCGTCAAGAATGTCCAAGGCGTCACTGTTGATGACCGCACAATCGGCAAGGGCCGCACTGTCAAGAACGGCGACACCGTTGGTGTTCGCTACATTGGAAAGCTCCAGAACGGACAGCAGTTTGATGGTATGTTTTGACCATGATTACATATGATGATATACAAAATAGCTAATTTGATGTTTCTTATAGCCAACAAGAAGGGCAAGCCCTTCTCCTTCAAGATCGGCAGAGGCCAGGTCATCAAGGGTTGGGACGTCGGTATTGTCGGCATGGCTATCGGCGGTGAACGACGACTGACCATCCCTGCTCACCTGGCTTACGGCTCCAAGAGCCTGCCTGGCATTCCTGCCAACAGCCAGCTGACTTTCGACGTCAAGCTCCTGGAGATCAAATAAATCAGAGTTAAAAGTGGATTTAAAACCTGGGACCGGCGTTGGATGATTTCTGCGGCTGCGTATATTATTTCTTCATCTCTACCCGAAGCTGGACATGGTTCAATATAATTTGGCGTTTCCTTTCAACTGCCGCTCGAGGACAGAAGAGCCTGGAGTCATAGGCTGGTGTAAGAGGCGTGAGGGCTTGTGCGATGTCACACCCGATACGACATGCAAGTCCAAGTGTGATTAACAAGGGTGAAGATCTGGGATTGTTTGACAGATGGGAACATTGTGCGAAATGGGCAAATGTTGGCTCTTGCGTTATATACTGCAGCCGTTACTAAAAGAATAGGGACGGCTCTGTTATGGTTCGATGAAGGCGATTAGACGTCTGTACAGTAAAATACAACATGATAAAGTCATCAACATGCTTCTTATTGCACTTGCCTTTTGCCTTTGTCGTAAATATGTCGTGCTCGATGTCTATAGCACTTATGAATTTATCAGTATGGGGCCCAAGGTAGAGAGAAGTGCTGACATCACCAGATGCGAGCTCCCTTATCGATTCGGCTTTCAATATATGTAGGTAAGTTGCGAACAGAGCGATTGAGAAGTTCTGTAAAACGGAAAGAGCGTGTGACAACCAGGCAGCGCCTTATTCCATCTTCCACCGTTCTTCTGCCAATCTTCCAACTCTTTTCATCTTCCATTCTCTCCTTTTCTTTCCACCGCGTCTCCCGCCAATAGTTGTGGCGGCGATTTTTGTTCATTCATTAAATGCTAGATTTTATAACAAAAACGAAAAGAAAAAAATACAACTCACAGAGTCTATCTCATAATCTTCTCTTTCTTTTTATTCAGTTGGGAGTTGTGGGCAGTTCGTTCATAACTGTCTAACAGAATGCTACCTCGACATCACAATGGCCAACAAACTACTCCATTATTGGACTCTGTGCCAAATGGTCCGAATGAATCTTCTGCCGGCAATCATCGTCCATCAGGTGGCATAGAAGGCCATTTGAGCTCCGACATCTTGAATCTTCATCGCAAGGGCTCAAAAGTATGGTCAGAACTTCGGGGCAAGCTGAAGGGAAGGGTGGGGAAGAATAGTCATGGTAATTTGGTTCTTTGCACGGCATTTGTATTTCCTATCACACGATTTATCTGGTGCTGATACCTTAACAGGCTCACAGAATTCTGCTACCCCCGACTGGTATCCAACTGAGGCTTTTCGGTCCTTGACCATTGGGAAAGCAAATCCGGCCGGCACCGCTTCCAGCAACGATGCTTTGACACCACGAAAGGTAAAAGGAGCAAAAGTGTTCCCGGTAGCGAATGGCCTCATGCAAAAACTGCGGCACAACAATCTAAAAGTTTCTCCACGCGACACTAATACGGCCTGCGGCTCTTCACCACAACAAAGAGATTCGGTATCAAGTCTGCCCAGTGTTACGGGATCTGATAATTCGAGCGATAGAGATGATACGTGGTCGTCCACCCAAAGTAGCAGAGTGACAGGCCTGGAAGATACCTCAACGAGGAAAAGTTCGCTCGATTCCCGCGTTTCCAGCTCGCCTTCAGCGAAAGGAGGAAGTCCAAGAAGAAGGCTCAGTCGTCGGAGCCGTTGGACTAGATCAAGCCCAGAGGGAGCAGGTTTGGGGACTATTGAAGAGTCAACGGTAGATAAGCTAAAACCAACTATATTGACGGTAGAAAAGGCAGCGGCAGCCAAAATCTTCCTTGAGACTTATTTCAATGAGCTCTGCAACGAGGCATATCGTCGCTCTCTCCGGCGCCAGCAGTTTCATCAAGAGCTCTTTTGCAATGCATATATGATGCCTAGCAGCGGTGGCCTTACCTACGATAATTTCTATTACCGGGAGAGCTGTCGCCTGAGAGATATACGAATTTTAAAGTCCAAGTGCACAATTCAAGCCAAGCAGCAAAATGCAAACACTTGTGCTTCAAAATACGAGTTACTCAAAATACTGGGCAAGGGTAGTTTCGGAGTTGTCAAGCTGGTACGTGACAGGTCAGACTCATCCTTCTCTTACCCAAGTCGAGTTTTTGCGATGAAGGTCATACGAAAATCGGACATGCTTCGAAGCAGCCAGGAGGGACATCTCCGCGCTGAGAGGGACTTTCTTGTTTCTTACGAAGGATCAAACTGGTGAGCTCCTTCTCTTTTACGATTCTGTCCATTTGACGTGTGTTTCGAGCCCGTTCCTTTAAACTTACTATTCTTGACAGGGTGGTGCCACTGGTTGCAAGCTTCGATGACCTGTCAAATCTATATCTCGTCATGGAATATATGCCCGGTGGAGACTTCTTGGGTTTGTTGATCCGCGAAAATATACTGCACGAGGCGGTGGCATGTTTCTACATTGCTGAGATGATATTGGCCGTTGAAGAAGCGCACCGTCTTGGATTCATCCATCGCGACATCAAGCCTGATAATTTTCTGATATCCAGCTCTGGACATCTCAAGATTTCTGATTTTGGGCTTGCATTTGACGGGCAATGGCCTCATGACGCATCGTATTACAACTACCATAGGCACTCGCTTCTACGAAAATTGAATATCGATGCTAAAGGAGATAAAAAGGACCAAGAAGACAATAAAGGCATCCAAGGACGAGCCGAGAAAGCACGCGCTCTTGCGGGTGACCTTGAACGGCATGATGAGCAGAGCTTAGGAAGCGACCAGGACCTCGGTACTCTTTTGGAATGGAGACGCAGATGCGGCAACCGTACGAGAGCAAATTCTGTCGTTGGCACAAGCCAGTATATGGCCCCTGAGGTAATCCAGGCACAAAACTATCAAACGTACTACGACGGGAGATGCGATTAGTAGAGCATCGGCATCATTCTCTTCGAGTGCCTATATGGACACACGCCTTTTCTGTCGGATGAAGGGAGGAAGCCCACAAAGCAAAACATCCTGGTAAGCGGATTTGACTCAAAATCATAAATGTTACGCAATGGAAATAGTTGCTAATGACCTGCTCAAGGCTCACAAGGAAAAGTTTCGTTTTCCCATGAGACCATTCGTCACCGACAAATGTAAAGATTTGATCTACCGATTGATCCAGGACAAAGAGATTCGTCTCTGCTCCAAGCGTTACCAAATACTCGATCAAAGTCAGCCGGGAATAGGGACACCGACAGACAGATATGGCCGATATGTTTTCCCTAATGACGCTGAGGATATCAAAGCGCATAGATTCTTCAAGCCTATTCCGTGGGATACGATACAGAACATTTCACCGCCCTTCATCCCAAATATCAATAGCCTTGAGGACAGCCACTACTTTGATGAGTCTGAGCCTCTCGACGATTGGATAGAATCGGCAACGGAAAGGCCCGGGCTCACAGACGAAGAAGTGCGATGGGTTCTACGAGGGTGTGGTATGGCCGTACAAAATGTGGCAATCCGCTTGATTAATGCGCCGTTTGATTCGGGAGCCCTTCGCAGCAGAGATTTGGAAATTGACTCGATGAGTGCATTTGACGACGAAGAGAAGGAGTTGCTAAAAAGATTTACGAGAGAATACGGGAGGAGAGTGCCCAAGCGACCAAGAGACATTATTCTACGAGACGATAACATGAAGGAGACGGCCATGACGGTGAGGAAACAGAGCGCCTTTCTGGGTTATGCATGGCATAGCGTGAGGCGGATCACCTACTGATGCCTATATTAATGAACTGAAGCCCTGAATTATTTATTGGCGTTTCGGGTGAGAGGGCGAGCCTTGATCAGCGTAAAAAAAGAAATAAGAAAAATGAGTGAAGAAACCATATAGCAGGTTTAATGAATAGAATAGAGTTAACTGTATCGATTCAAGAAGTGATTATCCAATACACTTACAATATCTATAGCCGAGAGCTATTGCACTCTTTTCAGTTGGCATTGGCCGCCACATGCTCTTAATTTTCAGTATTTGAGATTATTATCTATTCGTAGTTTGTGGCTTCTCCCAAATGTTACAAAGTTTTCTTCTTTCCTGTATCCAGAAATTGTGAAAAATATGTTAAATAGGAAATTTTGTCTTGGTCTCGTGATATACAGGAAGATGGGAACAACGGATATAAATGACATTTCACAAACATGGTTGCTTTTATAGGCAGTGTGCCACATCTATACATTGGCAGCTTGTGATTTCTCCGCATCTCCTGGCGAAAGAAACGACTTGGCAGTACGAATCTCCCATTCAAATTCCCTTAGAGCACGAATCTCGGACCAGAAGAAGAGGAGCGCCATCAAGCCGTCGACAACACCCGTGGCAAGACCCAAACTGGCGACGAGCATGAGGATAAAGGCCACATAGTTGCGCGGGCTCCACCACACGGCGACGAGGCAGCCGATCCAGACGAGCACGGAGGCGTAGAAGTGGATGCCTCTCCAGAAGCGCTGGCTGACTTCGCGGGCCATGTACCAGTCCGTCATGGCGAGGATTTCATCGTAGTCGGAGAGGGTCAGGGGCTCGGTGTCAAGGACCTGATCTTTTGACGAGGTTTGCGGCTGTAGCAGCTGGGCGTCTAAGTCAGGGGTGGGGGAGGAGGGTGAGATTTGGTGGAGTTTGAGGATGGCGGAGGCGGCGAAGTGGTCGGATAGGGAGACGTTGAGCTCGGGATGGCGCTGGGTCATTTCGACGGATGCTGAGTGGACGACCCAGCCGCGGGATTGGGAAGAAGATGAAGAGGCATCCTCAGGCTGGAAGCGTCCGGTGGAGGCGAAGACGTAGTCGAGGCGCTTTCCGCGAGGATCGGGACTATCTGGATCGACGGGCGAAGGGTCCGTCTTGAGCTTCTTCTGAGCGCTCTTTGACCAGCGCCAGGTGTTGTAGAGGCCGTCGCTGGTCGAGCCGTTGAACTTGATGTTGTAGCCGGCAGTCGGCACGGGGAGGCCTCTGGCCTTCTCCGCGGGGTCGTCTGCGGTGCCGAGAGAGCTGTCCGGATGGAGGACGCGCCAGGTGTCTTTGAGGGGCGTGCGGGCGGTGATGATGCGGTGGGGGAGCGAGCGGGGGGTCATGTTGAAGTCGCCGAGGGCGACGACGAGGCGGCCGGAGAGGGAGGCGGCGCGAAGGAGTTTGGAGATTTCCCAGGCTTGGGCTGTGCGGTGGCAGAGGTAGGTGTCGCCGGGGCCGCTCTCGTAGGGGGCGTGAGTCTGTGATGATTGTTAGTGGTTGAGGGTTAAGAAATGAAGGATGATCGGGTGAGTTGGGTGAAAGTGAGTTGAGATGACTGTCTCATGATGTCTGCTCTCATATATTCACATATACATTTACACTTAAGAAGAGAGTGAGATAGCATAAAGACAGATGGATTGAACTCACATGAGTGTTGAATACTTCAATCACATCATTCTCCCCCGGGCCATATCTCACTCCCGCAATGGCCACGCCCTTGCCGACATACCAATCGCCTCTCCAAAACGCCGTCGGCCTCCCGTTGAGCGGATACCGGAACATGGAGCTCGACTCCACGGGCCACCGGCTCAGCAGCGCCAAGCCGCCGCCAAAGGCACCGCTGTTGTAGAACTTGCCATAGGGCAGGATATCCGCCGTGGCCTTGCAGATGGCGCTGTAGTCGTCGCGCGTCCAGCACTCTTGCAGGCAGACAATGTCCGGCGGGGGGTCCAGGAGGGCCAGTTGGCGGCCAATCTCGGCGAGGCGCGGGACGCGCAGGTCGGAGATGAAGAGGAGGCCCCAGCAGTTGAGCGAGAGGAGGCGGATCTGCGTAACGGGGGTGTTGGCGATGTTGCCGTGGCCTTGCGAGGCTGAGGCGTTGGGAGAAGTCATGGCGAGGCTGAGTGAGTTGGATGCTGATGAAGCCACTTCTGACGAGGGCTAGTGTGATGCCAAGGCAGTCAATTGAGGGCCCTGTATGTGTCTGGAGACTTGAAGAGTGTCAATCGTGTACGTATTGGTCATCAGCTGAATCGATGCATGGCTGCGGTGGCGGTGACGATGATGATGGTAACATAAAGTTTGTCAGGCTGCAATGCCCAAAGAGAGTACAATTAAGGTTAGATCCCTCTATAAGGAGTTGATAGTGGCTCTTCTTCTACTAGCTAACAGCCTGCAACTACACCACAGACGCCTCATTCTATCGATTTACCACGATAAACACCATGTTGCAAGATAAAAGTGCATTCTCGTCAAAAGAGTAAACAACGAGTTTCCATCATAAGAAATGCTTAGTGGCACCATCGCAGCAACCACACAGTCGATGATTACCCATCTAGGGAATTCCTAGCAACAGCGGTTCCAAGTGTCAACCGGGCGATTTTCTTTTTCTTCCCTACCGCAAATCCCGCGCCCCCCCATGGAGCCGCCCCCATTAAAATCTCTCGGGAAAAGTTGCCAGCCCAGCCCGAAAACTAACCAAGCGTTGGCAACTTTATTCCTAAAAAGGGTAATTGCTGGCAGCACGACTTTCCACCCTTTATAAATCGAAAAACTTGTGAACGTTCAATTACAAATGCGCCAAGTTGCGTGGCTCAAGAAGGGAAGATCAAAGCAACGATGGGAATTCATATACACGTACGGAGTACAAGTGTAGAATTGCTTAATAATCCTTTTATTCTCTTATTTTCTGTTTCTCTTATGTTTAACTTCCTGGTAGAGCTTTGAGATGGACCAACGCCCGTAGTGGAGATGGCGTGTAAGTCGTGGTTGATGGATGGAAGACGGAAGATGGGACAGGGTCTAGCTGCTTAGATTCCGCGCGCTTGAGCACAATGACGATAGTCCAAGAGCTTAGAAAGAAGAGAAGCTCCTGCTGCTGTGGAGCATGAGAGGAAATGGAAGTATGTCGCTTATATATAATAGCAACGCCTCTACTACAACAGGACATCAGTACATCTAGCCATAAATCTGCCATTATTCTTGCAAGCCGTTCTCCTCTTCCGTCTCCTCTCCTCTCACCTTCTCTCTAAACTTGTAAACTACAAACTCCTTCTTGTGATCTCCTAACATCACATCCACCCAACATGCCCGAAACCGTCGAAATCGCCATCGTCACCTTCAAAGACTCCCCCTCCTCCCCTCCCCAGTCCTGGCTCGACAACCTCAAGACCTTCGCCTCAACCCCCGGCCTCATCGCCCTCTACTTCGGCCAGCAAATCGAGCATCCCGAGAAATACAACTGGGTCGCCCGCTGGACCGGCCAATCCGCCATCGACGACTTCCACAACAGCCCCGGCTTCCAGGCCTGGGCCGATGTCTACGCCGCGCCGCTCGCCACGAGCGTCATCAAGATCGCACAGGAGACGACGGGCGAGCCGAGCATTCCTCTGGATTCCCCTTGTACGGAGTTCTTCATCAACCATGGCGCCAGTGACGACTTCCACAAGGCGCGGCTGGATCCCTTTATTCAGAAACTCGTGGATGCGAAGCTGCCGGGCATGATTGGCGCTTCGACGGGCGAGTACAAGACGGTGATCAACGTCAATGAGGAGGTGCCGGAGCAGAAGGAGGTGATTCTGCTGCTGGGCTGGGTCAACAAGGAGGCTCATACCGCCCTGCAAGGAGAGGGAGGCAGTACGTTTTGCCCTGAAATACATTCTTACCCAAAGCGAGCTGAACCAGCGCTAACTGTCTATTACAGCTATTGTCAGCAATCTTCCCATGATTCTTCCCTACAGCAAGGGATTTCACCTGGTAAGGACGAAACAATCCAACATGCTCAGAACAACCAGAGAACAAGGCAATTGCATGCTAACACTTTATATCCGCAGTATCATATCAACTTGAAGAAGCTGTAATGCTTAACAAACATACCCCAAATGAACGCATCATAAAGGTGCCCACTTGTACATGATAATGGCTCGGCATCAAGATAAGTAGAGGCAGATACGCACGACATGCCGGGTTTATGTTGCACCATACACATTTTAGAGCGCCCCAGAGATGAATCAAAAGCAAGCATAGAAAAGAAAAAAATTCATGAAAGATCAAAAAGAGAAACCGTCGCCTATTAAAGAGCATATGTCCATTTTTTTGTTTTGCAGTCCCTTGGCATCATATAAACGATAACCCACCTGATTGTAAAAGCCAGCTTCGTAGACTCCTCCTATTCTGAGAATCAATGAATCAAAGTCAAGTCAACCATCGTGCCGCCCAATATCCCATAGAGCTCCGTTTCTCATCATCGTTGCTCTGTGCCCTCCTTCATTCATCCTAAAATTCAATCCCAGTCACAGCAAATATCCCGTCTCTAGAAGACTGTCAAAAAAAGAGATAAACGGCAAAGACAATAAAAACCGAGCAGTTACAAAAAAGGCAAGTAAAAGAATAAGAGAGAAGAGAGAAGAAGTCCAAATATCTGTAGTAGTTGCCAGGATCACAAGATCGTCTTGTTGATATCCATCGGCAAGCATGTTACATAGTGCAGCCAGCCGACCTTTCGCCTCTGCCCTTTGCGCCGTCATTCACTGATACTCGTCCCCTCAATATTGAAAAAAGCAGACCGACTTTAGCCATTCGCATCGCCACTCTGTGGGAAGAAAACGACAAGGCGATGTGGTTAAATACGGTGCTTCTCAGATTCTGTCGCTCGATACTGGTTAGAAGCTTAGGCTCCCGTGGATCGGTTTTGCGTCTCACCAAGTCGAGAGTACAGCATGTAAAGAGCCATGCGGTTGCACTCTTCCGTTCCCGTAATCGTCACGAGCCGCTCGTTGCTATTGTCCTGGGGCTCGTTAATCTTAATGACGCTGCCGCTCATTTGCCGTATCTCATTGATCTTCTGTCCTCCCTTGCCAATGATGGCGCCAACCATGTCGTTGGGGATGTAGATTTGCTGCGTGATGGGGCCTCCTGGCATGCCGGCATGCATGGGCTGGCCTTGGGGAGCGCCGTGTGCTTGGGGACCGGTATGGGGAGCCATGTGCGGCTGAACGTGAGGAGCAGCTGCCCCATATGCGGCAGGCTGACCTGCTCCGTACTGCATGGGAATCGCCGGAGCGCCGTGAGGAGCGCCGTGAGCGTATGGCTGGGGGTATGGGGCAGGCGGCATGTGATGGGGTCGACGCTCCTGGTGTCGGCCGTAATTCTCTGCACGTCCGTAATGCCCAGATGCCGGCTGTGGGCTGTAGGGGACCACCTGCATGCCTCCGGGAATGGAGCCGACGGGTGCACCACTCCTGGTGGCATATGCTGAAGCCCCGGGGCCGCCAAATCGTTCGTTGAGCTGCTCAAGCAGAGTGCTACCGACATAGTAAGTGGCAATGTGAACGGCATCGGCGACACCCATCACAACAAGGGAGCGCTCGCTTGACATGGGGAGGCACGAATCTGAGGCATTCAGTCGAGCGCCGGACGCCTCCTGGATCTCTCGTATCCGAGAGCCGCCTTTGCCAATGATGGAGCCAATGAGGATATGGGGAATCAGGAGACGAAGGGGATATGTCTTGGAAGAGGCGGTGGATGCCTCGGTAAGCGGTTCGTTGTTCAGTGTTCGGATGATCAAACCAAAGGCCTGTGCAATGGGAAAGAAAGCAAGGAAGAGAGTGTTAGTGTTACCGCCTTGAGACACGAAATTCACGACATGTTAAGAGATGGGGAGAGAACTGTTTGTTCGCACATACCTTGGCAACTGCATCAACGATGCCACTGACTGTCAGGATTCGCTCGACAGCTCCCTTTTGATAGTCGCTGACTGTGCACTTGGCATTGGACATTTTTCGAATGTTTGATACGTTCTCACCACCTTTGCCGATGATGGTGGCAGCCTCAGGGCTGGAAATGACGGCCCTGATATGGATCCACGAGCTCTCATCGTGAGCAGCGGCCGAAGCGGCCACGGCAGACGAGGACGCTGTTGAGATTGGGACCGTGGGAGTGGCCTTGACGCTGGTGCCAGCTTCGGCTGTGTTATCCGATGACTCTGTGGCCGCGACGCCGTTGGCATTTTCCTCTTCGCCGTTCTGCTCTGCAGCCTCAGCAGGTACTTCGGTGGGAAGCTCGAGCCTCTCCGTCTCTTCGTCATGCTTGGCATCTTTGTCCAAGGCGGGTCGCTTGGCCTCAGGCTGGTCAGTCGCTCGCGAGGGCGAAGAAGGCTCCTCGAGGGGGCGCTTGGCCGACTGAGTCGGTTGTGGGGGCGAGGCAGACATTTTGTGTTTCCTTGAATAAAAAGGAATAGTATAGTTCACAGAAAAATGAAGACGAATTAAAAGCTTCGTCCAATTGGTGGCGATCAAAGATCCTCTGAATTCTTTTCTTTTTTTATAATTTTTTCTTGTTTCGTTTGTTCTTCTTAATCTACACTCAGGGGGTTTTCGAAGGAAAACGTGCTGGTGTAGTGGCTGGAATCGGTAATGAAGGATCGGTTGTCTCGAGTGTGCAGGATTTCGTGATGTGACTTTCTGGTGTCGCAAAAGGGCGCTGCCCAAACTGTGTGTAGCGGAATAAATGTGGGAGGAGCTGGGTTCTCAAAGGGTGGAACTCTCTTCTTCCGCGTCTAGATGATCCAGAGCTTTCGCAAAAAAAAGGTGCCGAAATGGTAGGGAATCTCGATCAATGTCCCAGGTGGTGAGTGGAAAGAGAGGGCGATGATGAAAAATTGAGTGGCTGGCAGTGGTGATGGTGGTGCAGAGGATGGTGGTGAAGCGTATCGGTACTAGGACGGATGTATCTCGAAAGCAGAGAATGAAGAGACGAAGCGCTCAACTCAAACCTTTTTGCCCTCCTAGTCAAGACCTTGTGAGTGTCGCAGCTGACGCTCACGCAATACCAACACCTGGCGCGTTTGAACTCCAATTATCGACGGCCCGTATCCTGCGGATGCGGATAAATCGCCTCGACGATGCGGCCTGGCGCTCGTGCACGCTAACGCGGTGAACTCCGACAGAAGGACACAAGGCAAAGACGTGATGAGAAAGAGACCAAGGCTGAATTCCAACCAGGATATCAAGCAGGGCCTAGATAACGCGAACAGCCGCACGCGGAGACGGTTTGATCAGCGGCGAGACGGAATCTCGCAGGACGCTGAAAACAATGACGCGAAGATGCCGATGCGATGCGATCGGATCGATGGCTACGAGTCGGCGCGGGCGAGAAGGATGATGGAGAAACGAGTCGGCGGATGGAAAGAAGAAACTTTGGTGAGACGTCGGAGCTGGCAAAAGGGCCTATGGCTCCCTTGCTGGAGAACTGCCGCGAAAGCGTCACGTGATGGGCCAATTGGACTGCCGCACTGCGAAATGCGTGACACTCAGCCGCCAAGATAGAGTGCAGTGGCAGGTGCACAGTGCGGTCTATGCAAACCGGAAAGAAGCCTTCCAATGGGCGTTCATTTCCCCGCAGCGCGATTCAAGCCTCGCCAACGCTAGAATCTCGCAGCTACAGGGGGAAATATATACTGTGTATATACAGTCTAGAGTACGGTATGTCTCGCATCTATTTGCTTTACAGCATTGAACTGTCGCATCACTTGGAGAGCAGAGAGTCAACCGACTTTTTGACGACGGATGAAGCTCACAAGACCATGGATGATAGATCCCGCAACAATTCGGAAGCCCAATCCCATGCGACAAACATTGATCATACTCTAAAAGAGCTTCAGCGAAAAGTTCGCGAGTATGAGGCTCAGCTAAGCGAGGTAGCTACCAGTTCGTACGCGCAGCCCGAACAACATCTAACAGAGCAGCCATAGTTGCGATCTGCGGAGTACGATGCTCCCAGCAGCGCCGCTGGCCAGGCGCGGATCCTCAAAACAGCCTTTGACGACGTCACCAACTCGGAGCCCTTCCTCCCCTTCCCGGGATCGGTTCTTCCTGCGCTGCTGGCTCTGCGCAAGACACATCAGACGATCCAAGAGTCCAAGGAGTTTCTAGCTTCACAAACTGAGGCGACCGAGAAGATAAAGAAGCGATTAAAAGATGACGAAGCTGCGCTGAGAGACCAGCAGCTCCTCAACGAAGCTCTAAAGCAAAGAATCGAAACGCTACGCACAGAGGCGGATTCTGGGGCCAACGCGCAACCCGAAGACGAAGCGCGCAAACGCATCGCTGAACTACGTCGAAAGAAGCAAACATACAACAAAGAAACGAGCAAGCTAATGAAGTCCCTCAACCGCTTCATCGACGACCATCTGGCGGTGATGCTTGCGGCGGAAGCCATGGGCGGCCCGGTTGTCGGAGACCTGATGGACGCAGACGCCGAAGAAATCGCCGCGGGCTTTAACGCGCAGGGGAAGCTCAAGAAACCAAAGGGCGAAATAAACAAGGACAAGAGCCAGCGCCGCATAGACGACATTTGGGGTCCCAGCGACGGCAGCAGCAGCGGCAAGAAGAGAGATGTGGCTACGGCTGCTGGCGAAGAGATGCGGCAGCTTACAGAGGAGCTGCTCAACAAGCTTGTGGAGGCAAAGGGCAGCAGCTCGGATGCGTATGTGAGGCTGCCGTACGAGACGGCGTCGGCGAGGTTTCTCATCAGGTCCAATGTTGCGCAGTTTCACCCAAAGGACGCCATGAGGATACGACTTGTGGACTATGGACGAGAGCTGGATGATTAGACTAATGCAATTCGTATCAAATAGAGTTTCCCTCTACAAACTGTCGTGTTTGCTTATTTGAAAAGCAGTGGTTTGTGCCATATGCCGGAGTCAGCTTCGATACACTTACACGGGAATACAGTGCGCATCACTGCCTATATGATTTTACTGATTCTACCGCTATTGTCTATTTCACCTTTCATATAATATTGATATCAAGGTATTAACACCTATATTACCGGCCTATGATCCAATTGGTACCCAATGGCATCCTATCGAGTTGTGCCAATGCCCTACAAAGGCCTGAACAACCAGCATCCGACAGCACCCCACCACCTCAATTGGACCAATTTACTCCCCGCGTCAAAACCACTTACCAAAAAACGCGTCGCGTGTCGCCGCCCCTCCAAAAAATCCCACCACTAACAGCTTGCTTGCTACCAGGCCAGGCCTTTCTCACACCGACTTCCGCTTTCTCAACAATCGATTGGATTTGATGCAATTCGCCCTGCCTAACAAGTTACACCAAAAGTAAGCGATACCTACTCCACCAACCCAAAAGAAAAGAAAAGCCCAAACCCTCGTTCCATCTATTTCAGCTCGTTTGTCTGACTGATCTTCTCTCCCTTCCTCTACCAGAATTGCACAATCACTCAAACCCAATCGTTGCCGCCATTACTTCAATCTTTGTTCTTACTTCAATTTGTCTTTGCATTTAACTGATCAATAATGTCCTCTGCTCCTGAAGTCAACGGCACAGCCTCCCCTCCCGCCAAGCGCATCAAGACCCTCGACGCACAGCAAGACCAAGACTCCTCTGCCGCACCTCAAGAAGAAACTCCAGCCAACCCAACAACCACAACCTCAGCCACAGCTACAGTGATGGAGGCCTCAATCCCCCTGCAAGTCAAGAAGCTCTCTCCCCAGGGCAGACTGCCTACACGAGGCAGCGCATTCGCCGCCGGCTACGACGTGTACGCCGCCAGAGACACAATCGTGCCTGCGAGGGGCAAGGTCCTTGTCGATACAGACATTAGCATTGCCGTGCCAGCTGGAACTTGTAAGTCGAAAAAAAGGGACAAAATCTTCTCGAGAAAGACCATTTGGCTGACCAAGCTTACACCACTTATAGACGGCCGAATTGCTCCCCGCTCTGGCCTCGCCTCCAAGCACTTCATCGATACCGGCGCCGGTGTCATCGACGCAGACTACCGCGGACCCGTCAAGGTTCTCCTCTTCAACCACGCAGACGCCGACTATGAGATCAAGGAGGGCGACCGGGTTGCTCAGCTGGTGCTCGAGAGGATCGTGACGCCCGATGTCGTCGAGGTTGAGGAGCTGGAGGAGAGTGTCCGGGGAGCTGGAGGTTTTGGCAGCACAGGCAAGAACTAAAGAGGATATAAATTCCTATTTTAATGACATGACATGATATTATAAACGGTGGTGAGGGTATAGACGGGGGACACAGACATACGGTATTAAGACACAAAAGGGCCGGGTCGGTATGGAAGGAAACAACTCTTAAAGGGGAATATAAACAGCTATTTGATTCAAGTCTATACAGATAAGAAATACTACACCAAAAGGTTTGATTTGCTTGGAAACCCCCGTATCTATGTCCAATTCACCCATTCCATCCCCCATCCTCCCCTCTAAACCTTCGTTGCCGAAAATTTTATACTGGGATTCCTCAGGCTATCCAAGTTGGTAACCAGCTGCAGCTCCGCCGCCTTCGACTTCACATAGTGCGCCTTGTCCTCATCATCCCTATCCTCCGCCTTCAGCTCCGCCCACGTCCTCTCCGTCACTGCAGGCATCGCATCCCGCGTCTTCGCCAACACCTCGTGCATGCTAGCCAGCACCTTCTCCGCCGCCCTCGCCAGCGGCAGCTCCGTCGCAGGGACATCGTCGTCGCTCAGCCAGCTCGCGCGGCCGCGCAGGCCGGGAACAGCGCCCGTGGCCTCGCGGATGCGGCTCGTGATGAGGGCGCCAAACATGTCGCCCGTGCCGCAAAAGTAGCAGTCGATGGACGGGAAGGTGATTTTGAAAGTCCGGGCTTTGCGATCAGAGGTCATGGTGGAGCCGATGACGGAGAGGTGCGAGGGCGGATGGTCCGGAGTTGTGAAGCTGACGGAGGTGATGATGATGTGAGGGATGTTGAACTTCTCGTGCAGCACCTGGATGGCCTGGGTGAGGCTGTCCATGTCGACGATTTTGACATCTGAGAGTTGCCTGTGGGAAGAATGAGAAAAGTCAGTGGCTGATGAACGTCTCATCTCCATCGAAGAAACTTACTCGGCTTCAAATTGGTTCGGCAGTATTAAATCCGCATAGGGGAGAAGAGCCTTGTACGCGGGCACAACTTCCGGCGCCACATACAGCTTTCCATTATCCCCCATCACAGGGTCCAGCACCCAGAAAAACTTGCCTGGGGAATCTTGAAACTTATCCTTCAGCCCCTTGGCAATATTTCCCACCGCCGTGACTCCCTCCGCGCCCGGGATGTACCCGGAGAGCATCATGTCAAAATCATCCAGATAAGATTGCTTCAGACCATTGTAGAGGTCGGTAATCTCTTGAGCCGTGGCTCTCGTCCCTGTCCATTGCTTGTAACCTGTGTGATTGCCTATAGTCGAGTGAAGAAAGACGCAAAGTTTTGAGTCAGCCAAGTCTACTGATCAGAGAGGCTCTTTTCCTCCTCAAACCGAAGAAACAAAGAAACTCACTAAACTGCACCGTGTTCAGAGCAGCAACTTCACTCCCAAGCGACTGGAGCACGAAGACAGCGACTTTGTTTCCCACGTTGCTAGAACGGCCCACGTTAACTCAAATTGCCCAACAACTTCTCATAGAGTAGCATTTTCACGCTTGCTTTTCAAGTCCAAGTCATACCCTGAAACAACCTGCGAGAACAATACAGTTAGCTCAATTCTATGAGATGATTCAATATGAAAAGCTTCATCGAAAACTCATGAACGCAGCTTACATGGCTGGCCACCGCCAATACTCGTGGCGCAAGCACCACTGAGTCAGACATTTTTTTTCCTGCCAGGAAATCAAGATTATTGCGCGCCGAACTGCGAGGGGGGTATCTTGGAAATGGATTGTCAGACTGAAGGAAGTAAAATGAAATAACGATATGTTGTATATAAAATGAGAAAGAATAAGAGTTTTAGAAGTTTAAAGAAGCAGTAGTCAAGCCCAGGCCAACCCGGCCGATATCAATCGCTTGATGAATAATGAATAAGCTGGGCATGGCCGGGGCCCGGTCCCGCCGTCAGCGGAGGGAGTTTAAAGCCACAATAAATGGCGGGTAAGACAACAAGCTACTCACCGCTAGGGATTGTCTAGGAGAGAAATCTACTTTTTGCCTATTACCAGGGCGATAAATCAACACAGCAAACGGAGAACAAAAAACACTCAAAGGCGCAAATCTCTAACTAGCACAGGGCGCGTGAGACGTTATCATGGGGTAGGAAAAACGCCCCGCCGACGGCCGAGACTACGATCCGGCCTAAGCCGTGCGTAAGAGCGTCTGATGGAACAAGGGCCGCTTTAGGCGTTAGAAGGGGACAGTAGCGGAAAGAAAAGCGAGCTGGTGGTAAACCTCACCAGAACGGGACAAGGTCAAGATGCTTCAGGGAGGTAATTAACGGCTTGTAAGACTAAAGCTAGGCATATGCTCATTCATTTTTGTTTTCGTTCTTTTCCTTCTTTGCCACAGATCATGATTAGAAAAACAAACAAAGAAGCCTGTATAACTGTAACAACATTCTCGATATCCATTTGTTCTCTCTCTCTCTCTCTGCCTGTCATCGGTGGGTAGTCGATCAGCCGTGATGGAAGACTCGAGTTGTTTTTTACTCAAAAGCCCGGCCTGATATATGCGAAGATTGTATGTATTGGGTGTCTGAATCGTAGGGTTTTAGGGGGAATAAATTTACTCCTCATCACCAATCTATCAAGTCGCAAACGTTAGCATGATACATCTCTACTTTGAACATATGTATAGTAAACGCAAAACGTACCTTTGGTGCAAGGTAGAAACGCAGGTAGCTGCTACCGGAGAGGTTGTACTCAACCAAGAGCGGCACTTCGCTGGAGAGGCAGATCTTGACCTGGTTGGACAAGGCAGCGGCCTTGCAGAAGTTGACCAGGTACTTGAGGGAGAAAGTCAGGGAAACGGGCTCTGTCAACTCAATGTCGACGTTCAAATCGGGCTTGTCAATGTTGGTGTGGCTTCGCAGGGTGACCGAGCCGTTACCAATGTCGCCGTTGCAAGAGAACTTGACACCATCCTTGGAGGCCTCAATGCCGACTGCCAGCAGTTTGGGTTGATATTAGCTTCCATCTCATTACTCTCATTATACAGGTTCGCCCACACAAGTAGATGTGCGTGCATGTTACATACCTGACTCTGACATGGCAGCCAGATCTGTGCAGATTCTCCGGAACTCAGCCGCAGGCATAGTGATGGTGGCAGCATACTCGGTCTCGGGGATACCCAAGTGCTCCTGGTCAATGTCCATGAGCTTGAGGTCGTACTCGCTGATGCGGTCGTTCTCGCTGCTCTCAAACATCAGGTTCAGAACATCCGGTGCGTCCTCAGCCTTGAGCGTCAGAATGTCCTCGCCCTGGGCAGCTCGCAGCACCTTGGTCAGAGACGTCAGGTTGACACCGAGGGCAATGTTGCGGTCGCATCGGTAGGGAGAGAAGCCTTCGGCCTTGAGCATCATCGACACGAGGGCGACGTGCGAGTTGTCCATGGCCTGCAGGGCGATGCCAGAATCATTGCAGTCAAAGTTGCAGTCCTGGACGAGGTCCTTGATGGCGTCGACAACCTAGTGGTTCGGAATCGTCAGCGAGGCGTTGCAGGACGCGGGATCGTGTCAATTTTACCTTTTTCAGGATGCTGGCCTGTTCCAACCGTGCCTCCAACATTTCTGTCACATGTTAGACTCCTTTTCTTCTCTGTCTGAGCGCGATCACGAGAGCATTGGGCGTAGACGAGAGGGCAAAGGGCAGAAAGAGAGGGGGATGCACGCAGCAGTAGCAATGCTCCAATACGTACTGGATAGAGGGGTGTGTGTGGTATTAAAGAGACAAAGAGAGGTCGAAGGAGTGGAATTGCTGTGGAAATCCTGATGCAGTGCAGAGTCAAGAGATTCGGCGCTGCACGGTGTGTATCACAGAGTTTTGTTGGCGAGGAAGAAAGAAGCACGTCCGTTTGGTGGAGGGTGAAGCTCTGGGTCGCCAGGCAGAAAAAAGCACTTAACACGAGCGGCACGAAGCTGTGGGCAATTGAGACGCGTCTAGCTGGGACTGACGCCAATTGCACGCGGGGCAGGTCTTTTTCTTAGCGTCTGGTGCCTGGAGCTGAAGGGTACAAGCGCCTGAGCGGCCTAGAGCGCCTGCAAGGGCGTACCGACGAAATGATTGATTCACCCAGCACGGGAGTCGGCCATACGTATAAATCAGGCATAAGCAAATGTTGGTTTTTCATTGGTTCAGACGAGACCAAATAAAGCAAAGGGCGGATGAAAAGCACAAGCCAAGAAATAGGAAATCAATTGCATCATCTAAATCGCATTGCATCTGCTGCACTCAATTTTGGTGGCCCATCCTCACATGATACATCTATGCCCGCATTTCAACAAACAAGATTTTCAACACCCCATGCATGAGCCGGATTTAATAAGCATGCCAAATGTTCAGTGTAATATACAAAATTTGCGTTGCGCAGTTCCCCTATCTCATACGCCTTGTCTAAACAGCGAACAGAAAAGAATGATAAACTCAGAACATAACAAAACAAAACAAACACCTCCCACTAGCCACTATTCTGACCGATTCTAAGAGAACGAGAAGGAAAAACAATCAATGGAAAAAAAAGCAGACAGCCTATCGCCACAAACCCCGGAGCCCTTGTACCGTATCTTACCCCAAAGCATGAAAGGGAACAAAAAAAGATGAGAGAGAGAGTGAGAGAACGAACCAAAATCCCAAAAGGCAGATCAACAAAAAAAAAATAAGGAAGGAAATGCTTAAAAGAGAGATGTGATGCTGCCATGCGCCTATGAATGTTGCATAAATGACAGACGAGAGAAGAAGAAAGTTGAGTAGATGATAATTATCGTCGCGACTCGTGATTCGGTTCTCACATGGAGATGCGTGCTCCGGGAGGAGCGCTGGCTCGCTTTTGAGGTCGCAGGCTGATGACTGTTTCCAGCTCTCTCAGCATGCCCTTTGTAGCCTCCAGCTGCTGTCGGGCTGCCGCTCTATGCTCCCTCTCTTCTTTGACCTTTGCGATTCTCTCTTCTCGCGTCAGCATGCTTCGAGGTCGCGGCTTGGCTACCGCCTCAAAAATCTCCTGGTCCTCCTCAGCGTCATTGATATCTGATGCTGGCGGGGATTCACCAGTGAGAGCCTTGAAGGCTTCTGCCGCACCTCCCTCGCCTATGGTTGTAAGTCCGCTTAGGGAGCTTGCGGGTGATAGGAGCGTGCTTATTGACGAAAGCCTCTTCTCGGTTCTATCAATGCCTTGTGCTAGAGCGGCTCTACCTTCCTCCCATGCCGCCATGAGCATTTTGAGGTCGACTCCAATAGAGTCATACTGCGACATCAGATTGGGTCCAATTTCAGAAATATCGTTGGAATCGTCCAAAGCCCTATCAGACTCTTCTCGCAGTAGATGGAGTTTGGCTTGCAGGCCTCGAATTCCAGTTGACATGGAATTGAGCTTGCGGACCTGTGAGCGCCATCGCTCTTTGCCTGGTGTTAGAGGCAGCGACGGAGTAGGTGGCAAGGGAAACGCTGAACAATCGTTAGAAACGGGTTCGGTAGAGATGAAAAAGAAAAAGGCGGCTTACATTCTTCCTCGCTTAATATCCCCTGCAGCTTCTCAAACACAGACTTGGTCGAGACATTGGCGCTTTGTAGCGCCTCGACGGCAGCCGTCCAGCGCAGCAAATCCTTGGCCTCCCCATTTGCATCCAGCGCCAACAGAGCACAGAGAAGCATCTTTCGCGTGGTGTGGAACCGCGCAGCAAGAATCTTCAGGGTCCTAAGCGACTCCGCATCTTCAAATTCAGATTCATTGAATCCCAGGCGCGAATCCGAAATGTCAAAATCGCTAACGTCGTACATGTCATAGTACTTTTCTAGCTCCATTTGCTCGGCAAAGCCCCTGACAACATCGGACACCTGGTTGTACGTCTGCAAAACGCCGGCAAACGAATTTTTGAGCGCCTTTCGTAGCCGACCGCATTTTCGGCTTTGGGTGCGCTCCTCAATTCGGCTAACTGGTGGAAGAGGTAGGCTACTGTGGAAGTTGTTAGCATGTCAACATCTATGCCTGCTGTAATCGGAACCAAAAGCGCTACAGCTTGGGGGCTACAGCTAGGGGGGCCAAGGAGCAAAACTAACATTCGGTATCCTCGAGAAACAAGCTCGACTTCCTGTACGAGAGAGAGCGCGGCCTCAGTTGCACTGTCAAAGTTCTGCGAATTCGAGATAAATGTGGAGATTTCAGCCAGGGATTGCTCTCTGCGGTAGCGAAGCCACTGTCGTCGCACAAAGACTTGTCCTACCAGCGCGGCCGCTGCAGCAATAATAAGCACCAGAATTAGGCGTCGTTTCGTCACATGCGATGGCGCACTACTCAGTGCCCAGCTTAGGAAGACTGCGAGAGCTAGGGCTCCGACGACGGACACTATAATACCTTCGGTCGAGAGGAGAGATTGGTCATTGGTGTTTGCGGTCGAACCTGGCGTTTTCAGGGCCGGAGGTCGGTTCCCGAGTAACAAATGGCCATTCAGGAGCTGAGAAGCAATGATTGTATATCTAAACTGTTCGAGGAACCGGGCGTTGTCTGCGCTGTCGAGGCTAGTGGCGAGGAGGGCCTATTATCGGTTGATTCAATCCCAGATTAGCTTCATGCGGTGTTTTATAGGCGCAACGGCGCCAAGCTCCTGAGCTTCAACAGCAGCGGGTTTTGAACATACAGAGCAGCTTTTCTTAAGCGACTGCAGCGTTAGAGGCTGCGCCTGCGCCTGCGCCTGAGGCTCCTCAGAGAGCTCCAGCCTGTTGGTATTGCGGAATCGTGCCCTCACCAAGGGGCGACCGGTCGGCGCAAAGGGGGTCGGGCTCGCAGGAGGCGAAGATGCTATCGACGACTGGAAATCGGGAGTGCCGTCCATGGGAGCCCATTCTGCCTCCGACATATTACCTCCATCTTTGGGTGAAGACGACACCGGTCAGCATGCGCGCGCGATTCAGGGGAAGGAAGCGACAATCTGGAGAACCTCAACATACCTCTGAGGTAGTCGGCTAGAGGCGTTTCTTCATACACCACGGGCTCCATCAGCAATTTTCATAAGCGACTTTCGAGGTTGGACAGCAACAACGAAGGGACACGCAGAGCCATGGAGCCCGCAGCAAGCTGGGCAGGACAGGAATGCGACGGGGGAGATATGGGCGAGAGCCACCGTATGCTGCGCCGCCCTGCTCGTGGTCGGTATGCTGTGGCAACTGGATGTTGTTTTGTTTTGTTTGGTCTGATTCACTGCGTTCGTTTCGAGCTCTGTTTTGTCTCTTGTTTCCCCGTGCTGGCTATGTCTTGCCTCTGGGCGCTCGCCTGCAGTTTGGTTTCAGGGAGGACCTCAAGTGAAACAGCAGACGGCGTTCGAGAGCCCTTCTTCGCATGTGCTCAGGGGAGGGCCAAGCGAAAGCGGGCTGGTTGTTCGCGTGTCTTTGAGACTAGCGACCAAACGCAGATGCTGCTACAGCTCCAACAAGCAGCTCCTCGGCGTCACAATCACCTGCGGTGGCCCGGAACCAGGATGGATCGGTCGTGCATGGATCTGCCCCGTCAGCTCATTTGGGACCCCGAGATTGGATGACGGGGGTTTGCGCGGTGCAGCGATTCCGAGGGAGGCGGAGTCGAGAAGTGCGGTGCAATGTCACTTTGCGATGGATATGCCCCGAATGAGGGAGCGCATAAGGAGCCACAGGGTCCAGAGTACGTTTGGACCCATACAAAATCGCAGCTATTCACCTCAAGTCGAACTACGGGGCGCTTTGTACCAGATACGTCAAGCTCTGGCCCCTCGTGCTCTGTACCTCGTGCCCTGCAGGTACCGCGTGCAGGTACCTCGTGCCTCTGCAGTGCTTTTGCGCTACGTAATCTTCATCGGAACTACAGTTTTTCCCGGCACACCGCGTTAGCTCCAACTATCTCCAGAATCTGAGCAGAGCTTCCATTTTTGTGGAGAGAGGGACAAATCTGAGCAACGAAGCGGGCACAATCCTCGACGCGACCCGATACGGTGCGACTTCCTTCCCTCTCGCGAGCACCAGTGCGATGGCTCGATAATCTTGACGACTCCATCAACAAATCTTCGTCCGCGGCGCACCAATGCCCGTGCGGTCATCGGCGCAATGCCGGCCTGCAATCCCGCAGAGGGCTTCGGCCGTCTGGATCACGGACTCGATGCTTCGCCAAGCCATTGAGCACTATCAGCGCCAATTCGCCGCTCCCGCAGCCTGTCGACTGCTGAGTTCGCACTCTGGGCCCCTCGAAAGCCGTCGCCGCCAGCTCGGCAAGCGCAATATGACGGGAATCATGCCCTCATCGTCGACCTATACCCCGCTATGGCACTTTGACGTGGCCTGGATCCCCAGCGAGTGGAAGTGGGAGCCGCCAACTACAGTCGAGGAGAGGAATAGAAAGAAGCAAGCCATCAGCCCCTCGGCTCTCTTCGACGGCCTTATTTCTTGGCTAGAAAAATCTGATGGTGACAAGCCATTCATTCAGCCGCCGGCAGATATTGCCATAGCCAACATGTCGAGCATATCAGCGGGAGAAGCAGCAGCAGCAGCAGTTGAACTTCCATATTACGATATTCCCATACCAATAGAGCTGCCACAAGAATTGGTTGCATTACGGGCCTCTATTGCTACTCTGGAGACGATAAATAGCGAGGCGTTGGATCGTTTACGGAAAGTGTTTCGGCGTGATTATTTACGCAGAATGGAGAAAGTATTGATTTCCGTTGAGGGACTGCGTTTGGCAATGGAGCCCCTTGACCAGGCCACAAGAGACAAGTTGTCTGACCCGAAGATGGCAGATTGGCTTATTGGTAGAATTCGCCGCAGCCTTCTAACCGGTCTTGAAGCTGCTCAAAAGATTAATTCTGATGAGGCCGCTATGCGGGAACTTTGGGCTGCGTTTGCCACCGTCATTTGTTCTTCAGGAGCCAGCTACCAGAATGTTAGGCTTTTCAAACGAATGCTAAGCTTGATGCCGGACTCGATCAAGACCTACATACCCACAGATCAGATATTCAGCTTGGCACGATCTTTCATTGTGACTCAGGCTACCAGTAGCAACCTTTCTGCAAGCTGGAAAGCCACAGCGGCTCAATTTGGACAGGCTCTGTCGATGCTGCATTCCACACAATTGCAAAATCTGGATGATGATATTCATACCTTCTTGTCACAACAGGAGATGAGCGACGAAAAAGACCGACGACTCCTATTTTCATGGCTACTAACTAAAGCTTACAATCCGACCACGACAAACCAAGATTTTGTTCAATTTTATCGACATCTCACTGCGTCCCGTGAGATCGAATTGCGTCATCTCCAGCTATGGCAGCTTATCGTCGCCAGATTAAAAGCAACAGGAGCCATTGACGGCAATATGCACTCTGAGCTTACACGCATCGATTACAGCTCCCTGTCGCAACGATGGGCAGCTTTGTTCTCTGCGATCCACAGTCGTCCCAACGCCAGCAGCATCTTGACTGAGCTCTTCAACTTCTTCAAGGGCATCAACCAAACCGACACCCTCATCAGCTCATTATCATCTCTTCCCATCTCTCGCACATCCATCAGCTGCGTTCGAACAATAGCCACAGCATGCGACAACCATAAACTCGCCTTACAACTCTACGAAGCCCTTCGGTCACGGCTACGCCAGGGCGAACAAATCTCATCGTGGGGGTGGGAAGCATGGGTCCCCTACCTGGAACGAATCATCAAAGATCCCGAAATCACACGACCGGTGCACTGGGAGATCCTCGACCTACCCCGCCTGGCGGCAACCGCGCAAAGGTCGATTCCAGATCCGGAGAGAATCACCCGCGAGATCCAGGCCAAGATGGCCCTCCTCGACAAGATGGGCCAATGGTACATGGAGGCTTCGCACCTCAACGACCGCCAGGTGCTCCGGCGCCTGCAGCGGTGCGCAAGCGTCCAGCGAGCGCTAACAAGGAGCGTCTCCTCGCAGGTGCTCGCGCAGGTGACGGAGGTGGTCACACGCGACCTGCAAAAAGGCCAATGGGGCAGGACGACCTGGCTGCAGTGGCTACTGGGCATGGTTGCGCAGAAACACGGCGACGAGCACGCCAGTGACGTCTTGAAGACGATCAAGGGATGGAGGTGGATGATTGATCGTCACCAGGGTCCTGCTGCTACTGCTAATACTACGGCGGCTAAGCACGAGCCCAGGGACTCGTGACGATATACTTGATAGCCACTACTAGTCTCCTGCACGTGGAAACATGTACGAAGACGTTTTATATACCAATAAATAAATTAAGAGAGATGATCTTCTGAAAGTGGAAAGTGACTGGACAGTGAGAGACCATGGAGGGCACATACTATACGGGTAAAAACCCAAGAGTAGATGAGGCAAAAAAGCATCGATGCCCAAATGCAACGCCGTCTTTCGCAACTTTAGGCCCTACGCATGCTAGTGGTTGATACTACTACGTTCTAGGCCGATTCTTTCAGACCTGCAGCATGCTAGCAGAAGGCAGAAGCAAGGACAATTAAAACGCTCACATGGCATTGGTCTCTTCGTACCACGATCACCTTCACGATTGGACAAGATGATTCAACGATGCATCTCAGTGGAGATTTCTAGTTCATTCAGTCATAAATCTAGGGCCTAGTCATATTCAAAAGCAAATAGAAAAAAACATGAATGAAAACGTAAATAAGGAGCCGAGAGACGCATAAACAATTCATGTCAACATTGCACAAAAACTGAACACGCATTCGTGCTCTCGCAAAAACAAAAAAGGACAATAATTAAGTACAAGCTCTGAGTTGCAGCAACAGAAGGTTCATAATCTGTTAACTCAAAAGGGATAAAAACATAAAAATAAATAAAGTGTTTCGCCGCAGCAAGAACGAAAATTCCAATAGATAGGTATCGTATCATCAAACCATGTAGTAAACAGGTTGTTTTGCTTTCCCGCATTTTGCCCGGTGTAGAAAATTAAAAAAAGAAGAACCAAAAAAAACTCATCACTGCACTAAACAGAAAATCCAAAAGATGTAATCCAAAAAGCCGTCATAACAGAGAAATATGTACGCAATGCAAAACAAGAAAAAGAAAAAGAACAAAAACACCATCGCTCAACTTTTTTCTCAAAATCTTTATGAGTTGTATGTGAGGGAAAGTAAGAATCAAAGAAAAAGGTCATCATAAATAGTGTAGTCATAAATCCCTCCTTAGGCTGCATTCGCCTGTCTGGTATCGGGCGAGTTGGTGCCGCCGCTCAGACGTTCTGTGCCCGTAGAAGCTCTCCCCCCGTCAGATGGCGTGGGTTGGCGCGTGAGCTTGCTGCGGGCAATCAGGACCTGAGCAGGGCAGATCACAATCTCCTCATCGTTGGAGCCATCGTCGTCTCCCTTCTTGACAACGAGAGGGAAGAGGACAACGCGCACAATGGCGCCGCGGGCCTCGAGCTCTTCGTTGGTGAGCTTCAACGTTCCACTCCGCTCACTCATCATGGACGCGTTAAATTGGACAGTTTGTACAAGCTCGCCGTCTGCATCGTATTCAGGCTGGAGGGGCGGCAGCATCATGTACTCAGCCTTTTGTGTCCGCATCTCAATTGAGAGGTGGACGGCCTCGTGCATGACCCTGCGCAGCTGGGCCTGGATCTGGCCCTCCAGATTGGACGGCGGCGGGAGGACCTTGCATAGGGTCTGGTAGATAGCCTGGACGACAGCCTCCGTGTCCAGGTCTCGTTGCCTCTTGAATGAGTCACGCTTGGAGAGCAACGTAAGGGTAACAGCACGCCATTGGCGTACGGCTTGTGGTGGGCCAACTTCGGTCAGTAGCTTTTCCAGCGATTTGAGTTTCTGTCGCTGCTCTCGGTCCATTCCGAACAGGTACCGAGTGAAAACAAACTCCCAGATCATGTTCATGGTCATGGACATGAAGATGTCACGCCGCCTGACTCTGTCATTGAGATATCTGTCGACATCAGAGCCATCCAGGACAGCATTGTCAAGCCGGTCGATGATCTTCTCATCATTGATCTCATTGGTCAGGCGACAGGCTCGCATATCTGAGAATTTGGAAAAGCGAAGAACCCATTGCTGAACGTGGGAACATAGTTGTTGGCAGCGATGATCAAAGTAATCTTCATCTTTGATGTTGAGGAATTGCACGTCGGCAGCCTTGGATTCGAGAATCTGGCGCTGCAGCTCGCGAATCCTCTCTTTAGCAGCGTCCAGCTTAGTCGTCAGGTCGGCAATCTGTGCATCTTTCTCGTGCAGAGCCTGCATGAGGGCAGCTTCGTTGCCATCACGGTCGGCGTAGACCTGTAGATCTGCATAGCGGCTGTTGTCCTTGTTGGCCAGCTCGGCATTGGCGCTGGTGAGGCCTTCATTGACCTCGGTCAGGCGAGATACCTCGCCCTTGAGGAACTTGAGTCTCTGATTGAGAGACTCAATCTGCGTGTCCCGGTCGGAAAGAGCGGTGACAACACGGTGGCTTAGGTGCTGTTCGGAGCTGTGACGGGCATCGGAGAGCAGACGGTTCTCTGCTATGAGCTGCTCGACCCTGGCCTCGAGCTCGAGGACTTGCATACTCTGGCGTCGACGCATGCTGTGTGGCCTTGTGGGAGATCGTGGCGAGCCAAATTGGCCCTCGCCCAGCCCATCCTAGAAAAGAGGCCCAATGGTTAGAAACGATAAAGCGACGCCGACGAGCTGAAGCGACGCGGACAAGGGACAATAACAAAACAAAGAAACAAAGGCTGGGCAAGATAGGCAGTACAAGGAAACAGGTCAGGCAGCCCGCAAATGACCACGACTCGACATGCAAGCACTTCGGCAACCGCAGACAGGCAGGCAATCAGAGAAAAGCCCAGATGCTGAGGAATGCAGAGCTTCGCAGGGCCGGGCGGAGCACTGGCTGGGGGGTGGAAAAATCACGAGGTTGGGCGGTGAAGCCGAGTGGCTGGGAGCTGAGAAAAAAACAGCAGAAAAGCCGCCCAGCCGGGGCCATGCACATGCAGGCGGCGGTGGGTCGGATCATCTGCGGGCACAAATCATGTGACGAGCGTCAAGAAGAGCTGGTTGCACTCACAAATACATCGGTCTTGTCCTTGGCTCGCACGCGGCCCTCGTTGGCCACTGGAAGCGATGCGCTGCTGGAGTTTCGCTGGCGCAGCGATTGCAGGTCGCCGCCGCGCTTGTCTGCGCGCCGCAGCCCCGGCGTCGGGATGGACGACGATCGCACTGTGCTGCCGCTGACGGCGTCGGCCTGGAGCGAGAGTTTGCGCCGTTCAGGGGTCCGCGTGCGCACCGCGCCGCTGTTGGGCGGGGACTGTGGCGCTGGGCCGCCATTGCTGGGGTCGGCCCGCGCTGGGTCTGGCTGGTGTCGCGTGGCGGACGGGATCTGGCTGTCCGAGACGCTTCGTGGCTGCGGTTCTGTCGATATCGCCTTGAGCGCCGGCGACTCTGGGCGCTGCAGGCCCGGTGCAATCTGAGCGCTGACAGCCCGTCGTAGACTTCGCAGCGGGCCTGCTACCGGTGGTGAGGGACCCGTGGGTGGAGGGCCTGTCATCGGTGAGAAGCTGAAAGAGGTCGCTGCTCGTCTCAGCATTGGGGGGGTGTCGGATCGATCCGACAGTGATGGTATTGGCGATATTGTCGAAAGTCGTCGTGGTGCGATGCCCATTCCGGCGATGGCTCCGTAGCCTTTCCTCGTAGGACTGGATCTCCCTGTCGGAGTCTCTGGTCGTGTTCCTGTTCCCGTCAACACTCTTTCTCTTGTTCCCGGTATTGTCTTCTTTTCCGGGTCTTGCGCCGCATCTCGTAGCGACGTCTCTCCCAATCTCTGACCTCCCAACGTAGATCGTCGTAGGCGCCTCTTAAGCGGCCGATCTGGTGCCTTGTTAATGGGCTCGGGAGTCTTGAGCTTTGCTATGGCTGCTTCTATCCAGTCACCGTCGACTCCGCTATCGCGCATCTTCTCTTCATCGTCTCCAACGGGCATTGTGCTTGTGCTGTGTCTCCTTGATTGGCTTGAGAGGATTTCTGAGAAGCCACTGTCTCTGTAGAAGCCAACTTCCGACGCTGTCGCTTCCGCTTCCGCCTCTGGCTCCGGCAGCTCTTCAACTGATGGCAAGGTTCGCGGGGGCGACAGCCTATAATCGGATGTTTCGTAGTCAGAGAAATCACCCAGTTCCATTGGGGGAAGCACTGATATTTCCGATGCGTTCGCCTCCCGTAAAAGTCCACCGATAGGATCCCCCACTTGGGAACTCCGTCGAAGCAGCTCAAAGGGCCCAAGTGAGTCCAGGAGCTCTGTTGCTTCCTCTATCTCTGCACTCCCGACACGCTCTCCTTTAAATGCATCTCTTCTGCGCAACTTCTTTCCAACTATATACTCGGGACTTATGACTTCTGAAATACTTTCGCTTCTCTTTGGTGTACTAGGCCTGATAGGTTGAGATTGGCGCTTCTTACGCTTGTTCGGAGTCGTGGGGCCGTTGCCACTTTCCAAGAAATCGTCAATCGTTTGTACTTGATTTATTTGCCAGCTCCTCTCGTCACCGCTTTTCCGAGGAGCTGGATTCCCTAAAAAAGACTGATTCTTAGGGTCTTCTTTGTCTGAGGGTATAGGGTCTTTGTCTGGAGGTATAGGATCTTTATCTCTGTCCCTTATTGGCTGCTTCTTGGCACCACCAAATCGTTCAGCCATGAGGGAGACACTTCCACTGATTCCTGTGAACCAAGGTCGGCCAGATCTCTCACTTCCTTGGCTAGATGCTGAACTTGGCCGAATGCCCCTCTCCATCGATGATCTGGGGCTGGGGCTGGAAACAGAGGGAACCTGCTTGTCGCCATGCTCTTCTGAAGAAGGCTCAGCACCATTGTCGACATTGCCTGGGATGATCTGCTGCTCTGTTTGGCTGTTCCTTCGCTGAGGCGTAGAGATAGCGGAAGGTTCGTCAACGAAAGGCGCATCTTCGATTATATGGCCTTCTGCAAGCTCTTCTTGCGATTGTGTAGCAGATCCGTGCTTTTCCCATTTATTTGTAAACAGATCCCATGGATTTTCCGAATCATCTCCTGAGGGGGCAGGAGCAGCTGTTGAGGGTACATCTCGATTTTCTGACTCAGGCTCGTTTGCTAGCTTGGAACCGGCGTTCGCAGATTCTTCTGCCACGACCTCTTCAAGAATGGGGGTTAGAGATATATCGCCGTTCTTGACATCTGCATCTTGTTGAGAAGCAGATGGCTTAGCGGATGCAGTAGGCTCAGACTCTACCTTCTCTGAGGCTTCAGGTAAAGCAGTGGTTGGTTCTGAAACACTGATGTTGCTGGGAGGCAGAGGCGCTTCTCTTTGAGGAGGGGGTGGAGGTGCTTCTCTCTCAGGGTGCGGTGGGGGAGGATTGCTGTTGCCACCATCACCCTGTGCCGTGGGCTCGCCCAGACTGTTGTGCGAAGATGATGGCTCGCTCCCTGCCGTCGACTTCTTACGCTTATGCTTATGTTTCTGCTTCTTCTTCTTTCCCTTCTTCTTTTTTGATCGAATAGCACGGTGGGCATGTTGCTCCGCGTACGGAACCGCCGTCACTTCGAAGCCAGTAAGGCTTGATGTAGACTCATTCTGCCTCAGATGTCTCGACCGTCTTATCGAACCTCGTAGTGATGCAGTATCAGAGATTATAGTCGAAGTATCGTTGTCAGAGTCGGAGTCGTCATCGCTATCTCCATACTCGCTTGCTGATGTCTCTCCATAATCAGGCTCAGGTGGGGCCAGAAGGAATGTACTTTTACGAGGCGGTACTTCATGTCTGTATGAGGAAGAAGGCCGCTGAGGTACAGGGTCGAGAGGATCAATGGAATCTTCTGTAAGTCTCCTGGAAGATCCTTCTGCAGGTTTGGCTGGGAAAGTAAATTCAGGCAGTTTGACTCGCTCAGAAGGCGGCTGTTCTTCGGTTGGCTGGCTGATGGCTTCAGCAGGCTCAGCTTCATCCACCTGGGGAATTGCCTCTTGAAGTTCCCTGGACTCAGGCTGAAGATCTTTAGATAGGGATCCATCCTCAGTCACAGCTCGTTCCTCCGAGGATTTTTCTTCAGTCAAACTCTTCTCAGCCGCTTCCGCATCATTGACAGCTAGGTCAATCGGATTAGGAGTGTCGTGAATGTCAGACTCGAAAAGGTCCAGAGGGTGAGAAAGTATTTGCTTTTCCGAAGGCTTTTCCTTTTCCTCAGTCAAATTCTTGTCAGCCGCTTCCGCTTCTGCATCTTCCACGGTTATGTTGATCGGATTGGGAGTGTTGTGAATATCAGACTCGAAAATGTCCAGCGGGTGAGAGAGGATTTGCTCCTCCGAGGGTTTCTCCTTGTCCTCAGTCAAGCTCTTGTCAGCCGCTTCCGTTTCTGTTTCTTCCACGGCTATGTTGATCGGATTAGGAGCATCGGGAATATCAGATTCGAAGATATCCAGAGGGTGAGAGAGTATCTTGCCAGGAAGCTCTTCCTCTTTATCCTCCAAGAGTGGGATGTAGCTGGTATCCGCAGCAAGAGCTGGATCTGCCAATGCGGTGTCGACCGTGTCATCCCTGACACCCTCTGCCGGGGTCTCGATTTGGCTTAGGTTTTCAGCCACACTCCTTTCCTGACCGTCACTTGTTGGCTCAGTCATCGCTTCGTCCATCTGTGGCTTGTCCTCTTGCGGCTCCAGAGATTCTTCAGGCTGAAGCTCGCGGTCCTCCGTAGAAGCATCCTTGGCTTCGGGAGCACGTTCAATCTCCTCGCTGGCAGTTTCTGGCACTGTGCTTACGGGGGCAATAGTACCATCCTGAGTGAGCTCCAAATGCTCAGATTCTTCAGTTTGAGTAAGGTGCTCCGGTTCCGTTTTCTCGTCCACGTTTGGTAACGCGACTGGTGATGCTTCTATTTCGGCTTCCACTGTAGGTTGCAGTTCAGATGTCATATTAGATTCTTGTGGAAGGCTGGTTTCCACTGCGGCGTCTAAAGTATTAGTCGAATCAACACCTTCTATAGATTGCTCGGAATTGTTCGCTTTCTCCTCTTCCGTTTGTCCATCGAAATTTCCATGATCGTTGTCCTCCACCTCTGGCTTCAGCAGCTCTTCATGCGTTGATGGAGAGTCTTCAACAGGTCCCGTCTCTAAAGGAATATCAGATTTGGGAAAATCGGCATCAGTCTCTCTTGATTGATCTCCAGTATTCTCAGTCTCCAGGTCAGTGTTGTCCACCGGTAGTTTTAATCCATCATCATTGGCTTCTTGGTCTGGCTTTGGTTCCAGATTTGCGTTCTCGTCAAATTCCTGAGGTGGCATGGCCTCAGATTCTTGTAAGGGGGTAGAATCTTCGTCTTTAGTTTCATGCTCCTCGGGGAGACATGAAACTGCTTCGTTCCTGTCTTCTTGCGGCACTGCATCCAGTTCCAAGCCAGAATCAGAAGGCTGTTCAACTACCACATTATCTTGTGAGCTCTCCTCAGGCGCTACTTCAGCTAAATCAGCGTCAGGAGCTGAAGCGTTGAACACGGCTTTTTCTGTATCAGGCTGCTGCTCTTCTGTTTCCCGGCTCTCATCTGCTGAAGCGATTTCTCTCGTCTCCGGGACGGTAACAGCCGAATCTTGATGGTCAGTTTCGAGAGATGGTATTTCCACAGAGTCATTGGACGCAACCTCAGGCTCAGGTGCCAGCTCTATCGGCTCAAAGTTAGAGATGGAACTTTCTTGCTTTTCGTCGTTCTTCTCTTCTTCTGTTGGCGATTCAGCTTCCTTAAGCTCAGGCTCCAGAAGACCAAGGTCCGGGGTTTCCGTAGACTCTTGCTCCTTAAACTCCTTGGCCTCTTCAACAAGAGGAATGGCATCAATGCCATCAGCAGAGCGCTCGTGGTTTTCTTCGGCCTCGGTCTCGACTTTGTCGACAATATCGAGTACAGCGGGCGCTGCTACAGCTTCAGTTGATTCGGTTTGCTCATCCGTTGGCAGTCGAGCAGACTCCTCGGGAATTACAAGACTCTCACCCATCTGCGTTGGCTCATAGCTAGTAGGAGACTGCTGTGTGGGATACTCAGACGGAGCATCACCTTGAGTGAACAATGGCTCAGAAATGTCAGAGGCAAAGGAAGGTAGCTGAGGAGGTCGATCAGCATCTTTTTCGCCCACTGTCTCCGCGATCTCATCAAGAGATCGCGACGAAGTCTCGTCCATCTTTGGCTCTGCTGAGACAGCATCATCACTTGCGATTATAGCCTCAGGCTGTTCGAGAGATGGCTCCAAATTTTTGGTCTCCCCAGCATCCTGCGCGTCTGGTCGATCCTCGGCTTGATCTATCTCATAGAAGGGTTTGTCTTCCGCAAGCTCTGGCTTTGACTCGACATTTTCTCCCAGGCTCACTGGTTCAGAGATCTCTGCAGGAGCTGACTCTTCCATCAGATCTTCCATGGTCTCCTCTAGTATAGGGGACAACTGATCGCTGTAGGTCGGGGCATCTTGCTCTGTTTGCTCAAAGTCATCACTTTCCGTAGCAATTGTGTCCTCGAGAGGCTCTTCCATGATTGTAGTCAGTTCGAACGGCATGGGCGATGTTTGTTCAAACATCTGATCGGTATCTACCTCCTCAGAATCTTGCTCTTTGATTTCATCTCCAGCCCATTCACGATCACTGGCAGGAGATACGTCTTGTGGAACTGACGCGAGCTCCTCAGTGTAGGAAGTACGTGAGTCTTCTATCTCTGGCGCGACGAGCTCTTCGGTCACAGCAGGAGGTTCAACTGGCGTCTCGTCTTCAGTTGGAAGCACCACATCGGCTACAAGAGCGTCTCGATCTTCGACAGGAGCCTCATGATGCTCTTGTCCGGCAGATTCACCAGCAAGCTCTTCAGCAGCAAGCTCTTCAGCAGTTGTCCGAGACTCTACATCAGCGGGAGCTGAGGGTTCTTCGTGCGAAGGAAGGAGAGTTTCAACTAGTTCTTCGACAACAGTAGCCTCGTCTTTGACTGGAGAGCTCTCCCTTTCACCTCGATGGTCAGAATGCGGAATTGGCTCGCTATCAGTAGCGGCCCACTTGACAAGCTCATCTGCTTCCTCGCCGGCATGCTCGATGACACCCGATGGAATATCTCGTCGCTCCTCGGTCTCCGCCAAAGTGATAGCTTCAGGCTCAGCGGTTGCAGCGGCTTCTTCCGCTTGCTCTATTGTGGACTCTTCGGCAATCTCCCGTGAGGTCTGTTCCGGGGTCTCAGTCGCTGGCTCAGAGGCAACAAAGTCTTTGGCAGCATCGAGAGGTGTCTCTTCAGTTACTTCCATTGCATCGGCAGGCGTAGGCTCGACTGATTGCCCGATGGCAGGCTCAAGTTCATTCCTCTCAAGTTCGGTAGGGAGGCTGCGAAGGTCGCTGGGAGAAGTCTCGGTGATAGAGTCCACGGCTGGTGCGATAGTAGGCTCAGTAGATTCAGTGGTAGACTGGGCATTTGTCTCCGTGGAAGCTTCTGCGGCTGCCAGGGCTGCTGCGGCGGCGGCGGCTGCGGCTGCAGTCTTGCTCTTCTTCTTCCTCTTAGTCTTCTTCTTCTTCTTTTTCTTTTTCTTATTCTTCTTCTTCTTTTTCTTGGAGCTCGATGAAACCACAGATGCAGCTCCGAGAGAATCGATAGACGCCGTCATATCGCGCACTGCATTACCATCTTCATCAAAGCGTTTCGCGTGTTCCACATGTGCATGTTCTTCATCCTCCTCCTCGTCGGAGTCTTCAGAGTCTTCAGAATCGTCAGAGTCTTCTTCTTCATCTGATTCCTCCTCTTCCTCCGAATCATCTGAATCTTCAATAACCGTAGATACATCAGGCTTCTTTGGATATTCTTGCACAGGGGCTTCAGGGACCGAATGAGGCGCCGCCTTGGGGATAGTGCCAACAATGATTTCCTCGACTTCCTCCTCAGCCTCCTCCAGGTGCAATGGCTGAGTTGATTCAGCAATGGTATCGGACAGGAACTCATCAGACACGGGTATGATTTCGACAGGCTCAATGTATGGTGCTTGAACATCTTCGTCGATCGGCTCAAAAACCGGAATATCTTCAGCAATTGATTCGAATTCCGGCTCTTGAGTATGAGATTCAGGCTCCATTTCATCTTCAACGGTCACAGGCTTTGGGATAATCTCAGGTGCCAGTGCCTTCTCTTCGATGAAATCTTTTGAAAGAGACTCAGTTGATGGGATATATTCGACATCTGGCCCAAAGCCCTTGTTGAACCTCATTTCTGGAACTTCGACGAATGCTGCCGCCGTTTCCTCGACTGAAGGCTGCATGTATAGGCTGCGCTCGTCTGATGAAATGGCCCTCTTACCCTTGTCTGACGACTCCTCGGCCGCTTCTGATTGTAGATCCGGATAGTTGCGGCTCCCCTGGCGGGCCTGGTCCTCTGGGACGCTTTCATTGCTAGGCAAAGTCTCAATCACCTTATCCATAGTTGCCAGTGTTGAATGGTCCGGTACCTTGTCCTCAAAGAATTTTGCGGGTCTTGAAAATTCAGGTATAGCGCCGAGCATCGATGGCTCAATGGGTGGCAGCTCCGGTTCGTATAGATCCTCGTCGTGCATCTCAGCAGGAGAGGTGCGTGCGGTTTCAAAGTCATCGGAAGCGTCTGCTGATGTCAATTCGTCGGGGCGTAAATAGGTATCCTTTTGGAGTGAGCGGCGACGTGTGGGAGTTGTAGGGCTCGGTATGGCCTGGGCGTCCACTGTCCTAGCCGATTGGCCCGACGAGGACGTCGATTTGACGGGAGCAGTTTCGTAGTCGTCGGTGAATCGCCTATCGTTGTCAGTAGGTCGAGCAGGCAGCTCATACGTCAGATCGGCTTTTGGCGTGGAGCTTTCGGATTCTCCAGATGCAACAGCTCTCTCAGTTGGAAGACCTTCAGTCTGGAGCCGAAGCCGGAAATCGTCGTCCGGGTATGGCATTGGGCTTCGGAAATCTTCGATATCTTCGCCCTCGGCTTCACTTGTCACCTCGCTGGGGGGGAGTGGCGGCAGCTCTTCGCTTTTCACGCTTCTATCGAGGGATCCTCGTCGCGAATGCTCAAGAAGCATCAGAGGCATAAACTCTTTTGTGTTGTCCCAGGAAGTTGGGCGGGGAGGGGTACGGGGAGGCTTGTTGGCAACAGGGCTGGGAGGGCCGGATCCAATGCCCCTGAGAAGTGCTGAGAGGGGCACTGCGGTGTTGCTGTGCGATCGGTTGCGGGCACTTGCTGCTAGATCTTGGTTGCTTCGCTGCCGGCGATGAATCTTGTCGAATCTACGGCCTCGATCTTCTACTGGCGATGCGGGGCGACTGTCAGGCAGACCAGGTAGCTCACCAAAGTCACTCTCCACGGGGCTTCCCGGTTCGCTTGGGGGCAGAGGAAGCAAATCTCTGTATTGAGGGTCAATCGCGATTGCCCGAGGAGCAATCACGGGGTAATGATCGTTAAACTCTTGGTTCGAGCCAGAGAGTTCTCGCGAGATGTTCTCCGGTTCCGAGGAGACATCGGCGGCATTTGAGCGGTTCAAGGCCATTGCTGCAGCTGCAGCAAGGCTCGCTGGGCCGACACCCGCGCCTAGAGTGTCGGCTTGCTCAAAAAAAGAATCGCGCTTCTCATCAACGACCTCGGTTCGGTCGTTTTTGCCGCCAGGTTTGAAGATGCCTGAGAAAAAGCCGGGTTTCTTGTTGCCAGAGACTTTGCGGGGTTTACGCGATGAAACATGTTTCTCGCTATTATCATTATGTCGTAGAGATTTACTCTCCCGGCTTCTCGGCTTCCTTTCTTCATCGTGGGCCTCCGAGACTACGGAGCTCACGCCACGTTCATCTCCACGATCATCCCCTGGATGCTCGCTTCCGTTGGTTTCAGGGAGGTCGAAAGTTGAACTACGCGGGCGCCTCAGTCGAGTGCTCCTTCTGCTGGAAGTCGACATCTCTGATCCAGCCAATAACGACTTTCTTGTGGACGCCCCAGGAGAACTGTCCCAGTCTTCCCAATCTTCAACGCTAAAGACGGTAGCTTCGTCACCGGGGACTGAAATCCTGGAGATCTCTGTAGCTTCGTCTCCAGGAATGGACAATCTGGAGTTTTCGTCATCAGGGCCTCGTCTCTTCTTCTTTTTCTTCTTTGACTGAACGGGGGGTTCAAAGTCGGAGGCATTCTCTTCTAGTTCGCGTAAAGCCTCTGGTTCGAGTCTCCTGATTAGTGGTCGCTCGGTATCGGATTCGTGTGCTGGTCCAGTCTTTGTCTCAGGGGCTAGCTCCAACTCGCGCGACTCTCTGGCTTCTAGGATTTCCCGTGGTGGCTTAATTTCCCCTGACTGTCTCTTTTGGAGAAACGCCTCAAGTACTTTTCGCTGCTCGCTGTTGCTCTCCTGAGGAGGTGTGGTTGGTCGCTCCTCCACGGTTGGTGGCTGGGCCGATTCCTGCAGCTGAGAAGGGGGCTTGATTTCGCCAGATTGCCTCTTTTGGAGATAATTTTCAAGCGCATTCACCTTCTTTTGCTTCTGAGTCTTCTCATCGTGCTCGTCTTCCGTATCAGTCAACGAGAGATCCCCTTCAACCTCTATCTCCTCTCTTGCTCTCTGCTCAACTTTTTGGGTATCATTGGAAGGTGTGTGGGGCTCATTTGTTTCAGGGCGAGAGTTTCGGCGGCGAAAAGCCGGGTCGTCAATTACGATATTAGGATTAAACCCAGTCTTCTCTAGGCCAGCTGCTACAGTAGCAGCAAACTCTTCGTCATCGAAACTCCCAGGCATCTGCTCCGGCTCAGGGTCAGGTATCTCGGAGCCCGGAGCAAACGATGCATCGCCATCGGCAGAAAGTTCGCGACTGCCCGGCTCAGTGTTTCGATCAAGCTCAGAGATCGGTTCGGCGGTACCGGCGGCGATCACGGCGGCAATCTTGCCCCATCTGCTGGACTTGCTGAGACGGGGCCTGGGTTTTTCCTCCGCCTCAGCTGGCTCGTTTGGGGATTCGGCACGGCTGCGAGCCTCAGGAGATTCGACCACGAAGCGATTGATTTCGTTTTGACCCCAAGAGACAGACTTGCCAGTCGGTGACGATTGAGTCGCCTCGCCCTTTGGCTCGGCCTCTTCATCATCTGACGAGTCAGCCAGCGATTCTTCTTCGTGTATTTCCCGAGACGCAGGGACCTCCGTCGGCTGCTCTGGTTCTCGACGAGCCGCTGCCGTAGAGTCAGGGCTAGGAACCGGAGTAGGACGAACAATGTTCAAAAGGGGACGTTCGCGCTCGCATGAGGGATCCTTGGATCTGAATCTTGGAGCATCAACCCCCCTGGTAGCTTTGAATTTGTCGGTTTCGTAGGGAAAGATTTCGTTGTCGATTTTGACATCGGCATTCGGGGCACCGTAAGGGTCGTCATCCTCATGCTCTTTGCCTTCCATATTGGGTGGTGTGACAATGGTGATTTGCTCTTCAACCGGAGGTGTGTCCCATTTGTCCACCACGGACCCATCCGGAGATTTGCTATGAGATCGGATCTCATCAGAAGCAATCTTTCGAGCAATTACAGATTCGCGGTAATATTTGTCAGCTTCCTCCTGGACGACATCCTTATGGGGTCGGCTTCGGTCACGGGAGCCATCATCAGAGTAGTCGCGGCGTCTGCGCTCTCGCGATCGCTCTTCCTCAACAGCAATGGCGGATGCGACTGCGACGGCAGCGACTGGAATCGTTGAACGTTTGGCTTCATCTAGGATGGACCGAGCTTCCCTTTCCTCTTCTTCGTATCCATGGCCATCTCGAGGGTCTCTGTGCCGAGATCCCGAATCGTTTCCTCTCCTTCTCTCTTCTTCTGCCATTTGAATATCATATGTATCCTTTCGGCTAAGTCTGATATCTGGACGCGTTTGCTGTCGCCCTGAAGACGGAGGCTGAGAAGATTCGGCGAAATTGGGCACACGCTCAACGGTCACAACCTGGGGTGTTAGAGGCCGGCGGGGTGTGTTGAACTGAGGTGTATTGAAAGCATCGTCGGCAACCTGGTATTTGAAAGGGTCAATATCGGAGTTTGAAGCGGGCTGGGTTGGCCTCTCAATGGTTCCATCACCTGCCTTTGTCGTACGAGTGGACTGCTGCTCCCGCTCCTGTTGTCTCTGTGCTTCTCGTAGTTCCGCTTCACGCCTCTCCATGTGGACATCGTGTGTCGTCTGATACCTTAGAGTCTCTTTACGCTCTTGTGGATGAAGCTCCATCCAGGATCTACTTTCCTTGGACGCGCCAGGTGCATCTTTATTAAAGTAATCAGGCATTTGGCGAGTAGCCTCGGATCGAGGAGAATCTACATCATCGTTTCGACGGTTGTAATACACCTCTGGATTCGCTCTCCGACGCTCTATCTCTTCAAAGGGCGCCTGGTCTCGCTGAAAATAGTCTTCATCAGCGTCTGGGCGAGTACGTTTCACATCATCGCGGTAAATGCGGTCTTCCGTCCAGGGGCCTCTTCGATCTGCCATGCGAGCGGCTGCGGCGGCCGCGGCTGCTGCGACGCCGCCGCCGAGTGTAGGATCAAGGCTCTCTTCGTTGGATCGCTGGCGGCGATAGCTGTTTCGAGAATCTCGGCTGCCGGCTTCAAAGACCTTGTTTGAGACAGGCACCATGGGAATTGGCTGCTCGAGGGGGACAGATCCCGGGCGATGAGCGGAATCGGCCTGCGATTCGCCGGTAGCTGGTCGGTCATTATCATAACGATTGAGGTTATATCGCCCTGAGCCTGTAGTGGATGGTGCTGGCTGTTGTTCGTCTCCAAACCCACAAGGGGTGTGTACTAATCCACGTAATGAGTTGACCGGTCCAAAGAGCCTGGGATCAACAACGGAGCTCTTCCTGCGGTGAGTTGTCGGACGGTGAGCTATCTGATATGACTCGGCGGCAGAAGCAGCAACCGCCCCGGCAGCCGCTGCCGCGGCTCCAGCGAGGGCAACATTGGAACGCGAAGACTCGTTGCCGCCGTAGGCCAGATGCAAAGCGCTCTCATCACTGGATGAGCTCTCGGAAGAATCGTCGTCGCCGTCAGATGCCGACTCCCAGTCTGATTCATCAGAAGACGAGTCACGATGCTTCTTGGATTTGGAAAGTCCTCGCTTTTTACCGTCTCTTCTGCTCTTTCGTAGTGCAGTGATGGCAGCGGCGGCAGATGCCAGTCCAGAAGGTCGACTCTTGCCAGCAGCGCGCAAATCCTCCTCGTTGGACTGCCGTGCCAGTTCCGAGAGTTGACGGCCAATGGCGAGAATCTCCTCGTCCGTCTTATCACGCTTCTTCTCATTGAGGCGCTTAGGGGAGCGCCTGCCGGCGGCTGCGCGCGGAGATTGCTGCGGCTGCGCGCCAACTACAGTAGAGCCGGCAACAGAGCTGCTGTAGCGCGTAGACTTATCCTTGTCCTTCTTCACAAAGCCTGTTCCATAGGCCAAGTCTGAGTTGATGGATGAATGAGACGAGTTGCTTCCGCCAGTAAAGAAAACGCCGCGGCGCTTCTTAGTGCCACTTCCCCTGCGCCGCCGACGCCGACGTTCAGACGGCGCCTTCATAAAGGCGCTGAAGAAGCCTCCATACCGCCCGGTCGGATACTGTCGCGAGATTTCCAGGTATGAGGATGAGGAAGAGTTGGAGGAGGATAGAGAGCCGGACGAGGCCCTGGATCGAGGCTGGAGAGCATCGTGCGGTGTTATTGCCTGCTGCGGCATTGGCAGCGACGTCGGCTGCGGAAACGACTCCTGGTATTTCTGCTGGTACTGCTGGTGCTGCTCGTATTGCTGCTGGGGGTAAGGCTGCGACGGGAACTGCTGCGGCGAATATGGCTGTTGCTGCGACGGTGGTGATGGGTGATATGGCGGCTGTTGCTGTTGTTGCTGCTGCGGTGGTGGCTGATACGGCTGCTGCTGCTGCTGTGGGCTGTCGGCGCTGTAGCTGCCCGGCATCTGCTGAGCCGTGATGTTCGTAGGGGAGTACATGCTGGCGGCAAGATCCTCGCGCGATTGTCGCTTCTCGCGCCTCCGCCTCCTGGAGCTTTCCAGGCTCCGGCGGCGGGGATGAGGCATCGTGAGACCAGCTGATTGGGCGTCTGGTCGCTCTGCCAGTAACGGGGATTGTTTTTTCTTTACTGTTCCCTAGCTGTGAAGGAAAGAAAGGCAATCAAACCACCGCCCGGCTTGTTTTTTTGTTTTGGTTCCAAAGGAAGACGAGCTGATGGAACTAGGCTGGACGCCAAACCTCAACCCCAGTCGACCCGACCCGCTCCGTGGACAGCCGGTGGCTGGGGCGACAGCTTCAAGAAGAGGCAGAATGGCGACAAGATGCAGCAGCAGCGCTAGAGAGGGCCTGGAGCAGTGGCTGGCCGGGTTGCTGTGGCTGGCGGTCGGGCCAATCAAGCGTCGCGGCGCCGGGCCTTAGCGGCGTGGTTCAGCTGGCAAGGTTGGACCAGGGAGCGATCACAAGAGCTCGGCCAGACAGAAAAAAGGGGGCAGGTCTGGCGATGGTATCGAGATCTGGAAAAGAGGCTGTAGCTCGGCAGGACGCGAGCGAGCGAACGAGCTGGGGTAGCTCCCTAAGCTTGGAAACGTACGGGGGCGTTGGGTGTTTAGGCGGTCTAAGTGCTGGGCGTTGCTGTCTTGCTGCTCTCGCACTCGCTTCCTCTACAGTCCCCAACAGCAGAAAAAACGAACACTGAAGCAAATAGTAATCGACAGCTTCTTCTCTCTTCTGCTGCAGGATGGGACAAGCTTGCACATGCTTGTGCTTCCCGTGCTGTGGTACGTGCATGGCGCACCGGTGGGGTCGCTCATATTAGGCGTGTCAATGCTGCTGAGGCTCTGTATCAATTCGGCAAAGTCCCTTGATTTGCCTGGTGGGGTGCTGCTCGTATCAGGTAAGCTCAGTGCTGGCTGGCCCCGTAGCCTCAGGCGTTACAGGTGCAAATGTCTCACCCTGTCTGACCAAACAAGAGCAAAGCCGCCAATAATGCTTCGCAAATCTGCGACCTGACCGCCGCTACGTGTGTTTTTGGGTTGATTCTGCAGCCCCGCTTTTCTGCCAGTTGGCACTGCGGCGCTGTCTCGCCATATCGGGACCTCCTTAGTCGTGGACAAAAAAAGCGATACAGCGCTTAAACAGCTACCCGGATGAACTATCAGAACCTCGGAACCTACCCTGCATTGTTGGCCCAATTCAATATGATCCACCAGTCATTGGAGACAGATGGGTGAGCTTTCTATAATTCACATCAGAAATATCTTGGCTGGTAAATGCATATCACCATATTAAAGTACCCTAGTTGACGTAGCGCTCTCTGCTCTAGAGAGTGACTTACACAGAGGTAAGTCTCGTCATATGCCTCGATTTAGTCATCCCTCTCTTCTTCCCCTCACCTCCATTATACACACAGTGAGACAGTGTCTCCCATAGACGAGACATACACTGCCCCTCACTTACACACAAAGCAAGGAAAATCGAAGACAAAAAAGAAGTGCTCCCTGCAGTGCTCCCACATTAACTCGGGCGTATTAGGCGAGAGATCCAGTGAATCATGGGCCCAGGCGGGTACATGCGAATATGGATATAGGTATAACGGCGTAGTTAATATCGCCTTCCTACCTCGTCTTTAGGGATGCAGTAACCTACTCCTTTACCATGAGAATCTGAAACGGACGCTGCGTCCATCTGGGCCAAGACTCGCCGCCGTACCTGGTTAAGAAAGAAGAACGCACCTGATCCGGCACCCCAATCTTCATTGTTCAACACCCCAGCTGTAGCGCAACAAGGCAGCCGGTCCACATATTCGAAGTCATATACACAACTTCCAAATAAACTAAAGAAAGGTAGTAGCAGCAGCAGTAATAATAACATAACAATAGCAGTAGTAGCAGTAGTACTTGATAGCCCACACGTATGGATGCTATGGCTAGAGTGCTGGATAACCTTCTATTGACATAACGCTACGCACTCTACCGTCTTGAATCAGTAGATTAATTCACTCATACTTTTGCCAATGTGACACAATTCGTTTACTGCTGTTGATAAACGCCGCGTGAAAATGAAGTTATAACATGCCGTCATTGATTTCGATTTTGCTCTTTTAAACTTCTTCCTTACGCCTCACAGGACTCCTTTTGCGTAAATTGTGCACATGTTAAAACGAAGGCTCTAAACTCTTGAGTCGCTAATAATGAATTCAGCGCGGCTCTGGATTACAACTGAGATCACGCCTTCCCCTCGACTGCCCACAGAAGTCCGACTCGCGATCTGGGATCTCGCGGTTCGAAGTGATGACAGATGCGCCCATTTTCTTACCATTTAGCCTTCATACGACGCTGGAATCTCTAGGTCTGCGTCGAGGCCTATCGACGGCTGTAAGTCCTGCATGGCCCTGACGCGCAGGACTTGGCCGACTTCTCTTCATGTTTTGAGCACTGCGTTAATACGCCTCAGCTGGTAACCGGTATATTCTTACCAAATAATCTGGCGATTTGCTCTGCCCAAATTGTTGAGAAGGTTGAGTTTGTTCGGAAGCTTTAAACACTTTCTTCCACTGATGCAAATGCGAGCAGTTTGCTGTCTGATTTGTGTAGAGTAATGCTGACCACACTGCAGTCCGATGACGACTGGATGACCCCGACCGAATGGTTTGAAGAGAGCTGCAAAGTTCCCGTCGATGATGTCTGATGGGTCATGTTCGTGAACAGGAAGTACACGCTATGCACTCACGCAACAATATTGGCGTCGTAATATACTCATCTCCGCAAAGGATTTTATCCCAATTCATCCATCTCTTCAAATTAGACATAAAAATTCTCGGAAACGAACTGAGCCTGTTTTGGATTATATTACCACATGACCCGTCACCAGAATGAAATCTTCAATAGCACGTTTAGGTCGTTGAAATGGGACCGCCTGCTCTGGTCATGGGCACACTGTTAATGAGCTTCCTCAAGGGTATGATTACTTCTTTCTGGTTGGTCTGGGGGAAGTGCCAAATCGATATGGAAGACACTACTGACAATGTTGACTATGTGGAGGGTTCATGACACGGCAGAGAGCCAGTGTCCTGGGCTGACTAGGGCAAAGGCAATGTATAAAGAAAACAGCATGAAGATATCCTGGTTGTGTCCTACGTTGGTAGACGCTGCTGGCCGGGGCAAGGAGCTATCCGTTCGGCGAAAGTTTCGATGTTATTCGACTGCAGGAGAGAGTCTTATGCTTCTTCACCCGCCTAATACCGCTGAGCACCCTGAGTGGTGTCACGGTTTGGCTGCTCCATCGCCACTCCCGCCTCCCAGCAGATCTCTGGTGGAGGAACAAGGACCGTGGCGAAGGCGATTGCTCAGCTATCACACACCAAGTCTGTTATCCAGCGCTCTAGCTGTACAGTGGGGCTACTACTGCTGCTGCTGTCGTTGTTGTTGTCAAATGTACCTATACTTGTATACAACCCAATAATTACATATCAGGTAATTCTTGCAAATAGATCAGCTACGTGTACTTTGCTAAGCTATAGCTGGGATGTAGAGGTGACGAAATGCGTTGAAACAAGACGATAAACAACTCTATCCAGCCCAAAAACCAAGCGTGCGACGTGAAACGGTTTCATTTATATCCTTCATTTTGAGTTCAAGACGATGATCCAGTCGAACCAAGGAGCTAGCACAAACTCTGATAACATCACGAGCCATAAAGGCCACTTTACGCAATCTTGAACACAATATCATGCTGAGAAACAAAGGTGTCCCAACTCTCTCATGATATACACTGCACTAATACTACAAAAGCTTCTAAAAAAAAGCGAAAAAAATATCCACCTATTAAACAAATTCTGACTCTCAACAAAAAAACCCTTTCATATATAAATCTTAAATGCCCACTTGCTCCCGCCTCTCTCTTCCTCTCACTCCATCACGCACTCAATATCCCGGCACCGCCCTCGCCTTCACATGTATCCCCTTGACCGGCCTCGCCGTCACATTGCCCTTAATGTCCAGCTTATCCATGTCCAGCTCCTCCTTGTTCACCAGCTCAAACTCGAACCGCCCAATCCACGCCGCCAGCAGACACGCAAACTCGCCCGTCGCAAACGTCTGGCCGATGCAGCTCCGCGGCCCGTGCAGGAACGTCATGAACGAGTAGTTGCTGTCCGCGCCGCCGCTCGCCGCGCGCTTGTTGCTCTCCTCGGAGTCCTTGTTCTGGGAGACCCACCGCTCCGGGTTGAACTCGAGGGCGTCGGCGCCCCAGAGCTTCGGGTCTACGTTGACGGCGGTCGGGGCCAGCACGATGCGGGTGCCTTCAGGGACGGGCACGTTTTGGATCGTGGTGTTGTACGAGGCCTCGCGGATGGTGACCGGGACGGGGCTGAAGAAGCGCAGCACCTCGCTGCACACGGCGTGGAGGTACGGCATGCGGTCAATGTCCTGGCTGGTGAGCTTGGCGCCGGCGTCGTCGGTCGAGGGTAGCCTCTCGCGGATTTCGGCGCGCAGGCGGGTCTGCATCTCGGGGTGGCAGCAGAGGAAGTAGATGGCCCAGGTCAGCGCCGTTGCCGTCGTCTCGTGGCCGGCGGCCAAAAACGTCATGAGCTGGTCAACCAGGTTTTCGTCCGAGAACTGGCCGCTCTCCAGCGCGACAGAGAGAATGTCCACATCTGTGCGCTCCTTGTTTGCAATCATCTTCTCCTTCTTCTCGCGGATGAGGTCCCGGCACATGGCTCTGATCTTCCTAGCAGCATCGTTGACATCTCGGTTGCGCTTCAACGGAAGCCGGTAGATCAGCCAAGACGGTATTAGAGTTGCCATCATGATCAAGAATTTCGCCGGCGGCCTCGGCTTGAATAGATCGCCATACGTCCGCACAAGGTCGCTGGTCTCGTCCTGGATGGCGTTAAAGTCCTTGCCCAGGCCAGCGACGCCGATGATGTCGAGCGTCACCCTCGACGCCCACTCGCTGACTTCCATGTCCGTCTGCCCCTCCTGGCCGCATTCCTTCATCATGGCCTGGACAGACTCACGCGCCTTGTCCCAAAAGACAGGGTACAGCTCCTTGATGTGGCGAAACGCAAAGGCGGGCATCAAATTGCGTCGCTGGTGTCTGTGCTCATCTCCCTCTGCGAGAAGTACTCCATAGCCCAGGAGGCGACCGAGCAATGATCTCACATTCTCGGGTTTTCTGAAAGCGTAGTTGTTTGTGACGAGCACCTCGCCCAGGGCCTTGGGTGAAGTGACAATCAGACGCTCCTTGTTGAAGAACCAGTAGTACCGTATAAGTCCCTCGTTGGGAACAGTAGTCACCCTGCAACTCCCCAAGAAACCCAGTTCATTAGCCATCCATGCCAAGCATTCAGGAACAGGGGTACAGTTATTATACAGAATCCAAAACTTACCATTCTCTGATTGGCTGACCAGGCTTGGAAGCCATGATTTGCTTTCCATGTCCCATCAACCAATGCCCTCCCGGGGCCGTGGGCACATTTCTTATAGGCGAGAAAAAGGCTGGATATAGAAAAAGCTCGTAGACGGCGTATAGAAACAGCTCCACGAACCATATGCCTGCGGCAGCCTTAATAAATGGCCCTCGGGACCACGCTTCTTGCGTTGTGTAAGTCCATCCGGCGCCACCAACAAGGGCCGCAGTCGTCAACAGCTTGAGCGCCATGGCTTCAGCCTGCCGTCTGCTCTGACGAACTTGCAGTCAGTGCGCGAGGCTGCGTATGTATGTCCCCGTTCACCTGCCCAGTGCCGTCTTGTAAGAAGACTAGTAGCCACAAAAAGAGGACCAACTGTGATAACCTTGAAGTAAAAAAAGAAAACAAAAAACCAAGTCCTCCCCTTTTCTTTTCAAGAATCCCAGGTAGAGGGATGAGAATACGCAGAGTAAGCCAAACAAGGTTTCAGGTAATAGCGATAAGCTCGATCCGCTTTGAGTTTTCGGGTTCGCGAGGAGTCACGCAATTCAATCAAGAAAAGAAAAGATCCTAGTTGAATTCTTCGGTCTTTGGTTTTAACAGATAATCTCGAAAACCTTCGCTAAAAAGTAAACAAGGGCGTCGAAACGCGCCGCGAACCTTGCTCGGGCTTACGTTGCCGGGCTATTTCTCGACAAGAGTCCCGTGCTCCCTTTTAAACCCAAATCTTAGTATGACCAAAGTCAAGAAGAAAAAAAAAAGATGAAATTAAAAAAAGTTCAATGATGAAAGTGCAGCGTCGAGCTAGATAAAAACCCTCTCCACCTCGCTCGCCGCCTAGTATCGCCCTCCCAAACGCTTCTCGCTCCAAAGCCCCCTTTGTTTCTTCTAGATCCACGAATGCCGTGTCCGTAATGCACCCACCCGGGCATCGGAATCCGCAAACTCCAGCTTAGCTACCTACCTAGCTACGGCACCAGTTTAGCGGGACTCGCTGGTCTACCACTTCAGTTCTTTAATGACCGGGATTCCGGCACCGCGTTCTATGATTCCACGTTCCATGATTCCACGCTCCATGTTCCTTGTTCCTTGTTAGCTCTTCGTGGTCAGCTACAGTACCCGTAGATTGCTCTACTGCCTCCAGACCACCAGATTACGCCGTCGTCAAAGCGAGCCAAAGCAGACGAGGCAAATAAAATCGAGTGGTCCGGCGTGTATCAAGTAAGACGGGGTTGGAAAAAAAAAATAAAATAAACAGCCGTATTGACATCGTATTCTCATCAAAAGGAAAGATAAAACTGACGTACGAAGCCCATGGGGGCGATTATGCCACACATACGTAATACGACGGACACGGAATTCCCACTTGCAGACAACGCCTGCACTGTAGCTCTAGGTATCTAGAGCTCTGTGCTCCAAAGCAAAAAGCATGCGCTGCAAATGCTAAAAATGCTGCCCAAAGGTGGTGGCGTTCCCCTCCAGTTCCGACACATCATCGGTCGGCCTCAATCGTGATACCGACCGGCATTCAGCCAGAAGTCGCCGCTCTCCGGCTCCGTCCCTCTCTCTGGCGAAAATCGCATAGCTGCGGACACCCACGAGGCAATTGGCCTGCCTGCAAAGCATCAGCTCCAGCTCAGCTCGAATGGAAAATCCCGACTCGTCCGCTGGTGCTACGGCGTACTAGGCAGTAGGTACTGGCAAGGTGCTGCTAATAGCGCCTGGCCAAGCCATATTATCGACTCTGCCCGAATAGGCAACAAAGAATGCAGCTTGAGCCAGTTTAGCGCATCTTACTCTGTGCGTGCCAACCGCAAGATGTTATCGACGCTGCTCTTTCAACCTGGTCATCATTATCGTAACCATTAATGACTGGGCTGCGAGAGACATCGAGTGGCTGATTGATGTGAATCAAGCTTGACGAATGAAAAAATAAAAAATGGAAATCGATTCGCTATACTTAAAAACGCCCGCTTAATGTGCCCTCGCTATGTGATCGTAACCTAGGAAGGATAATAAAGAGAAAGAAAAAACATGTCCTCGTCTATGAGGAGCTACAGTTTTGGAAACCCGCACACACGCACATGAACACAAACACCCAGTTATTGCGACCCAATCTCAGGGAGATTACCCAAACCCTCCGAAACCCGTATTAAGAAAAATAAATTGCCCAAAACTCCGGACGCAATGGAAAGTAAATAGAACGAAGAGGATAAAGGCACACGACTCCTCATCAACCACGTATAGATCGGTGTCGAGTCATAAATCAAAAGGACAAGCGCATTCATCTTCTTTCCGAGCTGCATCTTCTCACCAGGGTCGATTTCTATTATGCGCTGTTGCTGCTGGGGCCACTGGTGTCTCGGCCGGTCCACGTCTAGCATCTTCCGGGCTCTGGCTGCTTTCGTTCTCTCTAGCATCTGCACCTGGTATCGTTGCGCTCGGTTGATTAGGGCCATCAGACTGCAGATGCTGGAGAGGTGGCAAACTACTCCGAGAACCTCTCTCTCTTCGACCGCCCCTTTGTCGAGCTGCACGAGTTGACCAATGGCTGAATCTCGACACGTCTCGCAGAGAGGCTCGATTTGGCGAAGCTGATGCGCTTGATGACTCTGATGGTGTATTTTCACTGTCGACAGCGGACGAGTCTGTTTCTCTGCTGCGGTGCAGCTGCTGTTCGAGTATAGTAACAATTTGAGCTTCACCAACCTCTCCTTCCTCGTGCATGGTAGGAGTCACGAGCCTCGAGTGCCTCTCTTGCGACGACCTATGGAAAAAGCGTTAGTCCAACATCCGGCTCGAAGCAGTTGGAGACTGGGCTAACGCAACCCTAGAGGACTTGGAGGACCTAGGGGACCCGTGGCATCTGCAGGACCAGGAACTCGAGCCCGGGCCCTTATAAAATTCATGTAGAGTTGGGCTCTTCTAGGGTCGAGGTCGTGATCAAATCGCAGTGGTAGTTTGTCGCGACAATAGGGGCAGCTGGTAGACTGTTTAAGCCATTTCTTTAAACAATAGTCCCCAAAGACATGCCTGCACCTTGGCAGTCGCCGAGGTGTTTCTCTGATACCCTCCGGGGCTTCTATGCCATATTTGTTGTAGCATATAGAGCATTCTATATGTTCGTGTTAGCCATTTGTCTCATTTGTCGCATTTCCAGTTTCATAACACATGGAATTTGGAGAGTGAAGTGGTCGTGTTCGCGGCTGACGTACCTCTATCTTGCTCAGGCAGGTCTTCGATTTTGATGCTTGACGAGTAATGTAGAACAATTTCCGTGGACGAAATCTTGGACAACGGACGAGTGGGACTGTTGTCTGCGGCGGTCGCAGGCTCTTGGCCCGTGTGATGATCCAGCACACTCGACTGGTGTTCATTACTGTTGTGGCCGCCGTCTTCTTCGGTATCCCTACTCACACTTGGTGCCACCGGGCGCGTATTCAACGGCGACCGCCGTACTCTGTTGGAATAAGCCGATCTTCGATATAGCGACGGCCCCGAATAATCATGGTATACTGGCGGAGCTGTATCAGGTAAATATCAGCACTGAGGAAACGAAGCGCCACGACCACGACTTGACGATCATGGCTACGGCAAAATGCATAAGCATATTTCGCATCACTTACATGAAGGTGAGTAGGAACTTTGTGCTCGTGCCACGCGAGATGCAAGTCGGCGATTATTTGCGGCAGAACCCGCCGGCTGAGGATCTAACCCTACAGGCCCTGCTTGATACATCGGCGGCGGACCGATCGCGTAGTAGGACATTGCTGGTACAGTCCCATCCAGCCCTGTATTGGTATGCAGTCCCATCCCCATATTACTTCCTGGAGGCTGCGACGGATACCCCGATCCTACGGCTGGTAGTGCTGGCATTAGCTCATACCTGAGCCCGCCTGTCATATTCATCATGCCGCCATAGTTGGGCGGAATAGGAGCTTGCATTGGGTGAGAGGCCCACTGACCCTGGTGAGGCAGATATAACCCTTCGTTTGGGTGTGGTAGAGTGTAACTGTGAGATATGGGATTTGGCAACAAATGTCCACCGCTGAAACCCATCTGATAAGGGTCGAGGCTCGTACTAGGTCGACCCAACGAATGGTGAGCCCGAGGTTGGGGAACATGGTTTTGTCCCAAATATGCTTGTGGTTGTGGCACCGGTGGATGATTTTGCTGGGGGGGCACCCACGAGGATGTCGGCGGTCCATTAAGAGGCTCTGGATGGTACGGCCTCCCTGGGTGAAGCGTCCTGTTGTTGGGGTTGTCCATTATAGGCTATCCGCAGCCCGGTGTCGATGCGCCGCCCTCAAATCTGCCATGCACCGAGGTAGCACACTCGCTCCAAGGCTTTTCGCTGTGAAGACCGTGAGGAAGTTGTTTCCTCGGCCTGAGTAATAAGAGGTGAGAATAGGAGCGGTTAGTGAAGGCAATACGATCACTGTGAGAGGTAGCAATAAATAGCGATAAAACGATAACAGTGTTGTCTTGGAAAGATTACAAGGCGTGATCCAATACCAAAGCCGGATGTAGGGAAAATAAGAGCCGGATCCTTGTTGAAGTCGTCAATCCCCCCGGGAAGTAGATCCAAGGTCGATAGTAGCCAGAGCTCCGGGCAAGCAGTCTGAGGCTCATGAATAATAGCTGTCTTCAGAACGGCGGTAGCGACGGACTCATTCACGCTCGAGCGTAGTTCCTCCAGCAGAGCCTTGGGGAAAGCCTTTGGGGAAGTCCTTGATCAGGCGGAAGTTGGAATGGAGGCCAGGTTGGGCAAGATCTGAGCAGCTGCCTAATAAGAGACACGCAGTGGCCGAGGTGCAATAACCGTGATGGCAAAGGACCCAAAAGACGACTTGGGCGCGTGGAGGCGATATAAACCAATCCTTCTGAGGCTGAGAAAATAAAACTGCAGAGCGAGGGTCGAACAGGCTTCCGTTTTCATGAGGTGCGAAAACGGATACGTTTATATATATCGCGCGGCCCAACAGGCGTAAATTGACTCAGGCGTCGATTGTGGCCTGCTCGGTTGGGCGCTGCCTCTCTACTTTCCACCGCCGGCGAACTCGGAAACTCTTTTTTGTCTGGGATTGCGTTTGTGCCAATTTTGGCTTGCACTTGCGCTATTGCTTGGGAGCTACCTACCTGGTAGCTACAGTAGCTCTCGTTCCCGTCCCTGGATTATAACAGACGTCAAAGCGTGGGCGTCTCGAGCTGTGTAACGAGGAGTCGTCTTTCAATGTTTTTTTTATATATATCAATACGTGAGGCTTCCAATGTAGATCTTCATTGTGGACACTCAGCGCAGTAGGTGAACGTAGACGGCCAACGCTACGCGGGGCTGACGTTGCGCGGGGCAGAGCTCGGCGATTTTACAGCAAGATTTTGTTGCTAGGCATATAAACAATAGTTCCGCAGGTGTTGTGTCTAAGAGGCGCGAGAACCTTGTAGGTTCTGGGGCAGTGGCTTCCAGCTCTCCACGTATCGGCCAAGGCACGCCAAAGACTAGGGCGCTGGTTCGGTGGCCGGAAGAGTGGGCGGATAATGTCGATGACGAAGACCAAGCAGAGGCAGACGATGGCTTCAGAAGGAGAGGAGGCAAGGAGGCTGGGCGGCGCGGACGTGCGGAGGAAGGGCGAGGGGCGGATGATTGGCAGGATAAGAAGGCGGCAGCGGGAGAAGGAGCAAAAGTACAAGAGGCAAGGGCAAAGTAGAGAAAGGGCAGGAGCTGAAGCAAAGCGGAAAGTCGGAGAGCGCAGGCAGGTGCAACAGGCCTTACGGAGCTGCGACAAATGGCAAGAATAGAAAGAAGGAGATGGAGGAAAGAAAAGAAGTCGGCAGGCACGCGTGATGGCAAGAGAATATTAGAGGTAACCCACCTCAGGTCATCCATTCAGTCAAGCATGCCACGGGCTACACTCATCATCAAATCAAATCAAATCAAATCAAATCGTCCGGCGCTGGAGCTCCAGCCAAGTCGGGCCCGTCTGCGTCGTCCTCAGGGCGCTCCAAGTCTCAAAAGTCTCCATCGGCCATCGTCTGTCGAGCAAGCAGACGCATCGGCACAGGCGTCGGATGAGCCGCCCTCTGCTGGGGGCGCGCAGAGCTCTCGAGGCACGCACCCGCATATACGCTACGAGTCGTATGCCGGCAGGAATTTTGGTCTTTGGCCGCCAACAACCAATCTCCACGGCGGACATTGCTGTTATTGGCACGCTGCCTTGCCTAGCCTTCATGTACTGTGTCGTCGCACGTTCTCCGTGCTAGCAGCCATAAGACACCTCATTCACCGCGCGAGCGACTAGTTGGGTTGCAAGTGGGCAATACATGCCGAGCCCGTGCGTGTGCAAGACGCCTGGGCGACAAAATGCGGCCATTTGCATCATGTACGTACATGGCGGCGCGGGGCACTTTCACAGAAACGGGAGAATAGCAAAAGGCAAAAAGTCTGAGGGAGGCTTTGAAACCAACGCTTTGCCTAGCCCGATGGATGAGCAAAAGGGCAGATTGGGCCTCTCACCTGATGAGCTGCATCTTATTGCCTGACGTGCACGTCGTGGGCCCAGGCTTCAGGCCACCCAAAGCAATAGCGGCACGAATCGGCCAGTCGACTTCTCTGCAGTCAATGTGTGCTCACGAAGCAAGCACAAGGGAGCCAGGGAATGCATCGGGGTCAGCCCAAGTGGTAACATCACATGAGTAGCATCTTTGCCCGAAGGGACTGCGGGAAATGGTGGCAGCCAGACAGGGACGGCCGATCAATCAGCTCGAAACGATAAAATTGGCCCTTGGCTTTGACCCGGTCAGCTTTGGGCTCCGTGATTGGGGCGCCCAAATCTTGCGTGTGTCGCACTGCTCTCGCCTCTTGCTCTCATGTGGCGGCGGACCTGGGTTCGAACTCAGCAAAGACGCTGTCGCCATGGCGAAGCAGTTATTAAAGCTTTTGCCAAGTTCTTTGGGGGAAATATGACCTGGCTTTGAGTTTATGCCCAGTCCTTGGGACTGCTAATATCCTTGCCGTGCCTTTTACAACCGGGACACAAATGTGTACGCCCCACCGAAGTCAACCGGGCCAGCCCGGTGGTCTTGCCCGAATCTCCGGAGACCTTCCAGATTCGGCCACGACGGCGGCGACTATATATATCTTGTTCTTCTTATTGGGCTTCTATACTTCTAACATGCCATGGCTACTGTCTCCTTGACGTCCTTTCTCTCTTTCTCACCTCTCTTCCTCTTCACTTAGGGGCTTTGGGGACCTTTTGTTTGCCCCCTTCGCAAAAGCATACACGCTATGTCTAGGTATGCAGCCGTTGGGATGGGGTCTCCGTCACGGCCGTGAGGGGTATCTTGATGTAGGGATGGATGAATGAGGGGCCACGCCATGTTTGCGGAGGCGCATCAGCTCTTTAAAACCCCCAGCCCTCGCTGGCTAGCAATGGCCAAGGAGTGAGTAGCTCTTTCGCCTAATGCATCGGAATCTACCATCTAGCCTTTACGCGACCATGTGAATGCCTGGCTCACGCAGCACCGAAAACAGCCCCTCTCCTGCTTGGCCCATTGTACATCAAGCCAAGCAGCATTCCTTGCGGCCTTTTTGCACCGGCAAACTGAACATTCGTCACAGTGAACACGGAACATCAGCCGCATAGAATTATGACGACCAACCCAACTTGTTGGACCTAGCAAACAGAGCAGCGTCGCTCCAACACGACAGTCATCCACTATGTTGTCTCCATCTATGGCTGGCTCATCAACTTTCGGCCATTCTCTTTGAATGCGGCTGGCCGTCTGACCTGTCACCCACCTTGTCTGGCGCCCCTACATCACTAGGCTCTACTTCCTTGATGCCGTACCATCGTGTCTCAGCTGTTGAAGTTTACGGAGCAGATACTTTTCTACTACGGCTAAGCTTGATGGGAAGGTTTCGGGGTAGGGGATGAGACCAGAACAACGAAAGACTCAAGTTTTTTGCCGATCGTCTTCCCGTTTCTCTCTCGGCTGCGTTTGTATACGAGCCCTGTCTTTGTCCAACCCCGAAACTGGAACCCTGAATCACAAGATCCCCGCTGTTGTCGTTGACAAGGCGGCTTCTGCGCTAATATTTATGTTCTTCCCACCCTTGCACCAATATTTGCCCAAATCAAAGTCGCCGCCCATTCTCCCTCCCCAAGTGGCTTTTCTTCTAATTTGGCGATACATAACCCTCTTTCTAGACACATATTAACTCGGACCTGTTTCGGCGACTGTACTCTCGGATCTCATCTATTGCTTACTACTAATTAAACTGTGTATTATACAGAGTCAAGTGCCGTAGAGGCAATTGAGCCAACCTCGTGTCTGATAAGAGCCAATTACAGCCAATGCCCCTCTCACCCCTCTCACCCGTTTCACTCTTTGCTAGGGCCAGGCATGATACAGAGCAGATTTCGCTGCAGGCTGCTCAAAAGCGCTCTTTTGCTTTATTTTCGCTAGTAAAAAGGCTCGCGCCGTATGCTAATCTTGGGGCCGCTCCCATCCAAGCCGTACCCCGTATTCAAGTATTGTCGCCACAACACTAACGACTGGCTAATATACGCCAAACATTGACTGAAAATGCCTAGCATGCCTAAATAAATTAATGGTGCGAGCAAAAGTAGCCGTTAGATTCACGATTTAAGATCGACGCCATGTTTGACGTGAGTCATTCGTTATTATCTATAATATGGCGAGCCCTCTGACGCCAGTATGTTGTATTCTAAGTCGTATGCTGTGTACTAGACCAAGGCTATCTTCCCTTCTCATCATATCGGTGTATCATCTAGGCCGATAAATCGACCAAGGCTGCAGTCACACTCACTCCGTCGGCAAAAATCTTTGCGCCGAGGAGATTGGCGCTGCGGAGAAGCGGTCTCTGACCCTCTTGATGCACATGGCCTTGTTGCATCGCTTGGCTCTGTTTTTTTTTTTCTTGCTTCTGGTACGTAGCGAAACCCAACCGCATGTCGCCACCTCTCTCACGCAGCAAATGTTGCAGCATGACTGCAGCAGCTAGCCCCAGTCTCTCTGTGTATACCCAGTGGGCTGAGACTCTGTGTTTGGCTCGGCTTGTTTGTGTCCTTTCTCCCTCTTCGAGAAAAAAAACGAATAGGGAGAAGAAGTAGATATGTATTTCGTGTCTCGAGGGTCGATTCTTGTAGCTTCCAATTTCGAGTAAATCCGCTTGTTGTCGTGATTAGGCTGTTCGAAGCGACTGCAGATGGTATTTCAAACCAAACAAAGAACCCTTTGAATTCAAAGCCGTACGTGTCAAATAGCTGCACGTCTTTTGAGAGGCCTTCGCCGAGATATGCATTCCGATGCACCTTGGTTGTGGCTCCATTTTTTATGGCAGCGCAGTATATGCTGTATCATCACGCTTTCTTTGGCAATCGATATTTCCCTCCCACAATCTCCAACTCGCCGTCGGCAATCCTCTCGGCTAGAAATTCTTGTAGTTCCTCGTTACTCCAAGGACACCCGTCGGCAATGAGCATCTTCATCATCATTGCAATCTGTCCCAGGGGCATTGCCGGGCTCGAGTTGGTCAACATGCCGACAATGAATTGCCAGTAAACGGTCCTCTGCTCTCTCTCCTTGGTATTGATACCCTTCGATTTCTTCGGCGATGGTTGTTCGTAGTTGTCCAATCCGTCGTCCTGAGCATCTTCATCCTCCATCAGATCGTCATCGTCTCTCTGCTCGCTTTCAACAAGCGTCTCCAGCACAACGTATGTCTTGTTTCCGACGTCTCGCAGAACTCGCTGCGCCGCCCAGAACCTGAGGGCGCTCTCTAAAAGATCTTCGTCAATCATGAGCTTTTCCCACAGTTCATTAAAGGTCCGCTGGACCGGGCCAGTCGCGCCTGAGCCGTCGTTTTTGTCGTCATCATGAAACTCGTAAATGACGGCCGCTTCGTATGTCTTGCAGTCCAACTCGATGAATCTATCATCAAAGTCCAACCTAACCGTTGCAGACCCCAAGTGGTCCAGCCAGTTGAGCTTCCGCGAAGACTTGAGTTGCTCAAACCCCTTTTCGTATTTCTTTTGGACTTCCACGACCGGCGCGGGAACGGTAAATGGGTCCTTTGGCAAACTAGGCCAAAATAGACGAGACAAAATCTTTGAATGATATGAAAGCGAGTCTGCTTCCAACTTACCATCGTCTTTCAAGTTCCGCCGAAGGACTGTATCCACGCGCTTGGAATCTACAATGTCACGTATCATTACATCGCAGTTCTGCAGAGCTGCCTCTCCAAACCGCTTCTTCAGCAGGCCGAGGACCTTGGTCTCCTGTTGAAAGCTGGCCTGTTTAGAGAGCAGCCGCTCTGCAACAATGGCTTGGAACTCTTTGATGAAGACATCTTGCAAGCCGAGAGCGCTTATCAAGGTGCCTATTATGTCTTCATTCTTGGGTCGTTTGTAGTTGACGCCTGCATCCACGGGGTCAGGGACCCAAGTCATGTCATTCCAGTCGAGGTCTTCGTCGTCAGCGCGGCCTTGGTGCTGCTGCGACGTTTCATTGAGAATGGTGGCAAGCTCCACCAGCTTCCCCTTGTTCTCATCAGCATTTGCGCCATTTGGATTTGCCAGCAACCCAGTGACGACAATTCGGATGGCATCGTCTCTATTCCACAAGCATAGTTTCAGCGCGGGCACAACCCTGTCAAGCAGAACTTTGGAGTGATCAAGGGCATGGAATGTCCGGATCATAGAGATGTAGGTTTGCAGAATATCGAGAGTTGAGCGGCCAGGGTGTAACAGTCTTGCCTGGAGAGAGGCCGAAAAGGCATCCGTAAGGTGAAGGCGCCGCTGGGGCGTTGTCACGGAGGCTGCCAAGTCCTCAAGGCCACCTTTACTATCCGGCCAGTGTAGGACAATGTCAAAGAGCTCATGCATCCGCAGCGTGGCGAGCCGTCCAATGGCTACGTCTCTCCACCGCTCTACATCGTTCCAGGCCACTTGGCCACCAAGACGGCCAAGGACTTCCATCGCCAGCCGACTATAGTGATTCTCAACCCAGTCGCGCAGGTGATTTAGGCAAAGGGGGCCAGTTATTGCCCGGGCGTTACGTCGCCCATCAGACACTTTCCAAACCTTGCTATAGGAATCCCTGATGAAGTCTTGCATGCAGGCATCCATTATTTCAGCAAAGAGAACTTGGAACTTGTCACCGCCCAAGCCAACGTTTTGCAAGGATTCAAGGAGGGCGAAAAGGTCACCACGTGCCTTGGGAACATTTGCTCCACGGCTCCATCCCGGGCCAAGGCCACTGCCGCGATTTCCAGAGCCAAGTATTATGCGCAAATTATGATGCAGAACACTACGGAGGACAGTTATCAGCTCAGGGGTCCACGAGTTGCCAACAATCGCGTGCATGTCTCTTCTAAACTTGGCCATGGCCGCCTCTGAAGCAGACGTGTCATTGCGCAAACCCCTGGTGATGAGCGTCAGGCCGTATAGATACTGCCTATGCGCGGCCTCCAGGGTGCCTATGATGCTGCGGAGAACCTGAGAGTGACTCCCCTGGTGGCTCGAGGTACATGCAGCGAGCAACGGGAGCACATGGTGGAGGAAGTGCTGACGGGCTTGTCGAGAATGCCATGACAAGATGTCTTCCACATGAGTAGCTTGTGGTAGCGTAGCGGTAGGATCCAAGACGAGGGACAGACAATCGTAGAAAGTGACATCGAGATCCTGCGATTCAGGGGCAGGGGCGCCGAAGGAATCCTCGACGGCCACAGAGGTAGGCAGTTGAATGCGTGAGGTGACTACATGCCAGGCATGGTCCCACCGTAGCTGGTCGCTCACGCCAGGAGCATCAGCAGCAACAGAAGTAGTGGCAGACTGCTGCGTGGAATGGTTGCCACGCGTCCGTCGAGGAGTGACGGGAGCAGAGCCGTGAGCACTGCCAGAGCTGCTGTGGCTGGCGGCGAGCCTTTTTGGACGCGACGATGATGATGCTGATGACGACGTTGGTGCTGTCGCCGGCCCGTACGAGCTCGGGATTGGCTCACCGGCTACACCGACGGCTGAAGCTAGAGAAGCCGGCTGCGAGGAATCAGGTGGGAAGACGGAGCGAAAGATGTTCTGTTTCCGGGTGCGGACTCTAGCGGCGGTGGTAGTGGCCATGGCTGATCGACACCATGAGAACCCCCAGGCTCAAGAGCAGGCCACAATACTGCAGGCACAGACACAGATAGGCACACGAGTTGCCGGATGTCTTGTTCAAGCAATGCGGTGCGTTGCCTCGCGGCCTGGAACTTGCGGGCGGAGTCAGCAGACAAGGCTCAGGTTTGCCGCCAAAACCGTGCCAGCCATCACTCGGGAGACTTCCTGCGCAGCAGACCGAAAGAGAAAAGATTGGGAAAGTAAAGCAGGCTACGAAATGGACCGTCTTTGCCCGAGGGCGAGGCTGCTGCTCGGGGTGGTCTTGGCCGTCGTCAATAGGTGAGTGGGGTGGAAGAGGCAGAAAAACATCACAATAAACAAAGACCAGCCGTGGTGATGCAGCGGGGGTTGGATGCGCGGCCTGTGGTTGGCTGGCTGGCGCAGGGCCCTGTGCGTACCTGTGTCCACCGTAAGGTACGGGCCACGGAGTCCGGGTGACGGAGGTACTTACGGAGCAAAGAGCCCCAGATACGAGCACTAGAAGCTTGAAAGGCGACAAGAGACAGCGAAGCCTCGGTTAAAATCAGGTCATATTTCTCTGAGCTACGGGGCTCCTGAAGGCCCCGCGGACAGCGGACAGCGGCTCAGTCCCGCTGCAGTAAGCGACATGCAGCGCTTAACTGCGCTAAGCGACACATCCCAACGAAGGAGAGGTCAGCCACCACAGTTAAGTAAGCCGGTGGGTGCGCACTTTATTGCCCAAGCAGGCAGACACACGGTTGTCGTTGTCGGCCTACTTTTGTGCGAGTTTACAACTGTTTCTCTAAATCACGTGGAGATGGAGATGGTATACGAGACACAACGCTGAGGCACGGATGGGCATGAACAGACAAGTACGCAATACAGCAGGAAAGGGGGCTGACAATTGGATGGAGATGTGCAAAGGGGAATGTACAGGTTAAGGCAAAGACATCCCCGCGCTGGGCGTATAGCTTAACTGTTAGGCGAATCAATCAAGAATCTGGCAACTCGATATGGTACGTTGACCTGTGTTTTGCCAAGGGCCCTTGTCTTGCTCACTCAACAATTTACCGTTTAAGCATCTGCTCAGCCTCTGGTTGTACAAGTAAATGATGCTGGTCTGTACCCATGGAGGCGTACGCTTGTAGCTCGCCTGCTAGTGCGCACTATCCATACAAGGAGATCAGATGAGATGCACAATGACACATCAGACACGGCATTCGCAATAATGATGCTCGTAAGCTGGTTAATGAGATGTTGAGATGGCAAGAGAAAGCGATAGCGAAAGCGAAACACTCGGCATTGGAGAGCCGGCGGGCAAGAGTTGAACCATGGCCGATTGAATGCCAAGACTATGACTGTCCAGCCTATTGCATAGTACCCAGCTGTCCATTGTCCAGAAAGGGTATAAAATCATAATAAAAGCAAGAAAATGAAATAAATGAAAGTAAGAAGCGTATTGCTTACCCCCGGCTGCGGGACAAAAGGAAAAAGACAAAGACAAGAGGCGCCGGTGAGCTTCCTAACTGCGATCGCTGCTATACTTACAGCGCCTCCAAGTTGCGACAGCACATACTGTATTTGTCAATGCGAAGAATGCGAGGTAAGCTTGTTGCTTCTCCTCACGCTAGACGCACGAGCTATTCGTAATGCAGATTCGCTCTCGTTCGGAGCGCCGGACCTAGCTACGCCTACTCATCCGCTTTTCGGGGCAAGTCTCGGGCCACTTTCGGCCGGAGATGTCAGCGTCTCGGGCCCGGGAGTGGCACGTAAGCTTTCTGGCTACTGGTGGGTACCGCCGTCCCAAGTCTCAGTGGCTAGCTGTGCATACTTGTACGAGCATAGGTTAGTACGAGTATGTAACAGCAGTAGGCGGCTATCGTTGACAGGCAGAAAGGAGGGACGTGCCGTACTTTCACCCAAAAGCGCCCCCGATGCCCTTGGTGTCTGTTGTGTAGCAATGAATGCAGGGATGAGACGGGGTGTGCTGCTCTGTGCAAGAGCTCGCGCAAGTGCGTATTGGTAGCGTCTACTTGTAGGACACGCCAGATAGTGCTTTGTACCTGCTACTAGCCCTATTGTTAATATGGGTAGTCGTAGCACACTCACGGTTCGCGGCTCGTGGCTCGTGGCTCGCGCTCCAGTTTGAAGCCACCGACGAGTGAGTAAGAGCCCCCAGTCGCGCGACAGGCCAGCGACAGCCGTAGTGCCTGATTATGCATCCCTGACCGTGTTGTCGGGGGGGTCTAGCCCCCCATCAAACAGAGCGACCCAAAGGTCTAGCATCCTAGGACAGAGCTCGAGCCCCCGGGACGCAAAATAAAATTTAATGTTACGCTCAGATGCTTGCTATTGGCCTTGATTGCGGGACCCTAAGTGGCGCTTCCGTAAGCACTCTCATCTGGCGTTCGCTGCTCGCGACTTTTTGTCTCCGAAGGGCATGGTGTGCTATACGCTTCGGAATCGGAGGTCCTATATACTTTACCTGTATATAGCTGCGGTACCATGGTGTTGCGGCCATAGTACATGCATGTTGCTCTCGTAGTATTTTCAAATCTTGTATATGTGCCGCTTGTTCCTGCTGCCCCTTGTCGAGCTCATCCTTGTCAAGGTCAATCAAATGCTCTCTCGGAAAGGGCACTTCGGTTGCCTCCCAAGCTTGCTTCTGACTTCTTGTTTAGCGTGAAGCCACACGTTCTGTTCACGACGTCTCACCCCACTGAGAATGTCGTGCTCCACTCGCGAGGACACGGCCCCCAATATGCTTGGAAAAGACTCATCTAGCCCTACCTACTGCAAGAGCAATGAGAGGGGCGGGTAATTCTTGTGTCGAATAGCTATTGCTGAGCGGTTTAGAGCGCAATTCGTACACTGGACCCAGGTAATATGTGGTTAGCCTGGCAAAATATGCTCTTTTCTTGATTGAGAGGAAAAAGGAGGGGAGGGGGTTCAGGGGTTGCGGACAAACAAAAATGACAGACGGAGGGTTTGAAAGAGAAAAAAGAAAGGAAACAAGCAGGTTGAAACTATTCAGCTAGCCATGGGTGTGGCAAAGGCTGATGAGCTACCCAAGTCGCGATCTTTGGTCCCGTTCGGCACCATTTCTCGCGAGCTCTCGCTCTTTTCGTTCTATTTTGTCTCGGCATATCTGGTGCAGGGGCCAGTAGTCAAGGTAAGCAACCAAGCCGCGCAACTTGAGTTGCGATTCCGTACGGAGAAGAAACCAGCGATTTGGAATGCTGGGCATAAGTCCGTCAACTGGCCCACTTTCCCGACCGCTCTCTGGGTCTGGCACGAGCTATCGTGAAGAAACAGTCATGGTCCCCCAGCACCCAGTAGTGCGGCTCGTAATGCTCAGGGCATCATCTCGAATGCCGCACAACTCCAAGTACGGCAGTGTATGCCAGCGGAATTGGCAATTCGTAGGCGATCTGCGCTGGCCACCGCTGCTCTCGTGGCGATTCCCCTTGTCGCAGTGCCCATGGAGGAGAAAAGCACCAAGAAGGGGTGTCGAATGGAGCCCTACAGGGCTGGCGGGTGCGGAGTAGCTACTGGTACATCCACTTATGCAATCCTCTAGCGGATATAGCAATACCGCGAGTGCCTGTAGCCAAGCCAGAGGTATGCAGCTGCAGGGGCGTGGCTCTTCATCAAGAGCACATGCTCTGGGCCCCACCCCTAGCAATGTTCGCTAGTCGTTCTTCCGGCCTTCTCGGGCACCTGCCGTTGACACGCCCCCCTTAACTGTCTTTCATTTTCCCTTGTGCTTGTCTTATTTTTTTTTTTTTACGTTCTGACGATTCCCACTGCCACGCCCCTACTAGCTTTCATCGCTGCTGGTGGGCCGAGTTCACGGTATCATCTATACTTTTCGACTCAAGGCCTGGTCCCTATGCTTCTTTTTCTTCCCTTCTGAAGGAAATCATCGGCTTGGACATGGTCATGGCCCCCTGTTCAGAAAGCAAATCACAGAACGCACAGACGTCCCCCGTACTGTACTAGACACATATAGTACGAGGAAGAGTATTACAAATGTGCCCTTTGATGCCCTGTATCAAGTGCATGGTACGCACCGAAACTACCTTGATTGCTCGAGTTGCCTTGTTCAACTACTAGGACGTTTCATGTCCCGCCGTCGCATGCCACGCGCTATCAATATTGACCGTCTTGTGATGTGGGTTGAGGAAGTCTTCCCCTTTGCCAGGTTGTGTCTTGTCTATCTTACCAAGTTAGGGAGGCATACTATTGCTAACAGACAACTACGACAACTGGGTTCTGCTCCATGCCAACTCGGAACCCATCATCGTGCAATAGCGTTCAAGTGCCTGAGCGCTCCAGCAAGTGCCGTGCGCCACCACTATTCATAGTAAGAATCTTGGGTCGAGCCAAGTTGGCAACCTCCAAGCGTTGTCTGCGAAACGCCAGCACTTGGTCAATCATCTTATACTAATTTACATACTAGTGACTCCACCCCTGACATCTTTCCTGACTGTGCATCTTCGCGATGGATGAGGATGAGCTCTATTTTCTTTATTTAGCAGAGGAGCAGGGCCGCAATCTACCTACAAGACCCAAGACCGCCTATTCACAACGAGGCTATGTCGCGTCTCCAGAGCTAAACCCGAGAGTCTGCCCTGTGGGAGCTCTAGCCTGTCGGATGGCTGTCGATCACTGGCCCTATCGTATAACTGTGCCACTCGACGACACCCGATCATTCTTGACCCAGCCAAGAGGTCCCACACCCTCCAGGCCCCTCGCTCCCGTCCGTCCCCATCCCCCATGCCCGTGGTAGGCGGGTACGTGCTTTTAAGCTGCGCGCCGGCGCCAGCCACAGGTATAATGGCATCATCGGGGTACCACTGAGGCGCCTCTAGCCTGGACTAACGTCTGTTTAAGGTACCTTGAGCATGGGTCCCGTACCGCCCTTTTCTAAGCAGCCTAACTAAACGACGCATCCATGCCGCCAGCATAAAGTTCGCTGTAGCAAATAATAAAAGTATCAAATTACACCACGTGGCTATCTCTTTTCCCTCTTAGCTGCATCTCTCTCCTTTTCCTCTTTGTTATGTTTCGGGACGTAGGATTCCTTCTATCCCATACCCGCCATCCCGACCACATCAACTCCCCTGCTTCAATTCACCACCCAATAGGCATAGTACCCAGTAAGAGCACCAGCTTGGTAGCGACTTTCGCCTCCGAATGGGTTCCCAACTTAAGCTAAGACATTCTCGAACCTGTTTCACGCGTTAGTTCTACATGTTAGCTGGGTGTAAGAGCGGCATGCGCTTACCGTACCCGAGAAAGCCCTACGAAAGTAAGGACAGTCCTAGACCCTAGCGCAATATATAGCGCGAGAGCGAGCTTCGGACTTAATCATAGTGAGAAAATCGCGACTGCAAGCGCATGGGTTATGCGGCATATGGGGTTCCAGATTGCATTGGAGATAAGGGATAATGTCCGGTGTTTTTTTTTTTGTCTTCATCTTTTCTCTTTTTCTTTTCTCACTAGGTTTCTAACATGAACAGGAAACTAGTACTAGGGTCCATTAGGTAGGTACATTGTCTTGCGTATTATAGGCTAAGGTACATAATTCATGCAGGCTCCTGTTTCCAAACTACCTAGATTGCAACGTTGTTCTGGAGTCCAATCTCTCTATACTATTGACAGTTCCATACTGTTAGTATCCCGATAGATACGACTACTACTACTACTGCTGCTATATAGATTAACGAATAGCCGCAACAATATATTGCACACAAGATGAGTGAAAAATAGCTCTGAACTCAGCAATGCCATCATACCATCGTATTCTCTGTCTCATAAGGGTCATGATTCAGCAGAGTGATTGAATAGACATAGTTATCAAATACAATAAGAAATAAACAAAGCGAAAATAGCATCCACAAAAGTCAAATTCCTTCGCAACGGTGCGGACAGATCCTTCCCGTCTATATCCCTCTAGTTTGCGTGCTCTAAAAAATGGTTCCCGTTTCTTAGACACCCCGGGTATCATTTGTCCCAAGGTCTCTCGTCGTTTGCCGACACATTGACCCGTAATTCATAATCCATCCATGTAAACACCTTAAGATATACCCGACAGTTGATTGGGGGGAATAAATAATACTATACAAAGCCGCGATCCGAAAGTTTAAGAAAAATTACGAAAAAATAAAAAGCATAAATCGGGGAGTCGCAGTCGAGAGGCCCCATCACCAACGATATGTCCGCGAATACATCGCCGTGACACCAGAAACGTCCACTCGTCTAGGATGAAATGGCAGCTTCTCAATACGGGAAGCGACGCCAAGTCGCTTCCCTCCTCGTAGGTTAAAGCGAATGAAATCCCGGATCCGATGCAAGGCTTTATAATAAAAGATCTCTAAGTGCTTCGTCGCTGCTTGCACTTGTCGTGTAGAAGATGGCCGTTTCGCGCTGTGGTTCTTGTGAATTCAGCGCCGCAGTTGGGGCAAGTCGCCTTGGCTGCTTGGCCAGACTTTTCTCGCTGGTGTCGGAGGAGGTTGCTAAAGGTCGAGAACTGCCTGCCGTTGCAGCCGTGCTCCCAGCAACGGGGCTTTGGGCGGTTTTGCACTACGCGGACGTGGCCGGAGCTGTCTTGGCTGGTAGAGCTGCCAGCGCTGCCAGCGCTGCCGCTTCCTTGTAAGGCGGGCATACGGTACATCATACCGCTGTCGTGACCCCCAGATTGAATGGATGAGTGGGAAAGGCTGTAAGGGCTTGATGAAGGGTAGTTGGCTGGGTAATCCATCGACATGGGGTAGTTTGATTGCCTGTTTAGCGTCAAACGTCAGCAAACCATAATGAGAGAAAGAGACCCAGAGCATTTTTCTTTGCCGATTACTACTTACAGTGGCTGTTGGTATGAAGGAGCGTATGCCGGCTCCTGCAGATGCGGGCTGAAAGGAGGGAGATACGATGACTCGTGGATTGAGGGAGCAGACTCGCTCAGAAGGGAGATGGGCTGGGGAGCCGTTGTGTAAACGGGAAGAGACATGGGGCTGGTAGCATCCGACATTGACATTGGTGGTGAGCCCATGTATGAGCTGCTGCTGCTGCTGCCGGCTCTGATTCGCGTAGTAATTCTCTCACCCCTCCGAGCTCTGTCTCGCTGCTTTTTCAATTCTCGTTGCTCAGGGGTGAGGATGCTCCTGGATGGGCTGGGAGGAAGCATCTTTGGTAGACTCTGAGGAGAGACGCTGGATTCAGATACAGGAGGGAGAATCGGCGAGTATTCTTGTGACATCATGGCGGGTACAGAGTTGCTAGATTCAAACATTCCTGCAAGAGGGAGAGGATGTTAGTGAACGTGTCCTCGACTGTATTGCCCAACACTTGTAGCTATCTCACCTTGCCAAGAAAATGAGGACCTAGATCCCATGCTGAAGCTCGGGTCAAACTGAATGGCAACGGCACTGAGAAACTCGATCAGTTTCAGTCCCAATAAAGAAGAGATATAATGAGTAATCTACCTCATGCTTGCAGATAAAATAATGATAGTCCAAGTCTGAGGCTAAGACAGCTATGAAGGAATCTTCTTGCTCAAAGAAACCAGAAGAAGGTTGGAAAGTGGGCAGGAAAGAAAAAGGAAGACGAGCTGAGAATTGGCCCAGTTTTATAAAGCCAGGACTCAAGTGAGACAGAGTAAGGCTGAAGACGTTTTGGGGTGTGTTCACATAAGCAGCAGGCTGCGGTGGCGTAGGCTGTGAGTGACACGCGGAATGAGGGTGGGAAGCACGAGAGAATATGATGACTCCCACTCAGAAATGGAGAAGGCTCCGAAGGCAGACGTTTTACTCAATTGCTGAACTTGTCGATTGTGAGTAAATCGATCAAGTGGGCGAGAAGAGGGGAGGGGAAGGCGCCTTATAAGCGACAGAGATTTGTTTTGGAAGGGGGCTTTTCATACAGTAATGAAAGAGGTGGTCCAGATAGCAAGTGATAAGATGCGAAGAGCCGAAGTTGAAGACGGTCTTGAAAGTTGCAATGCTCGAGAACAAAACGGAAAATAGGGAGCAGATGCCTTCCTTATAGCTCTGCGTCTCTGATTCTAAGGATGGCTCGAATAAGAAGTCTATCTTTGGAAGAAACGATCTGAGGCTCGGGCAATGGTTGTCTCTAGCAAGGTCCCGAGGACGGCTTATATGAACGAAGCGCCATAGCGGCAACACAGCACGAGAAGGGTGGAGATATGGCCGGTCCCCAGTTGGCCCTTTGCATGACGAAGGGGGCCCTGCCACCCATCCAGACGGAGAAGATTCAAGGTACGTCTTCATGGCTGAGCGAACTAGTCCAAGGCGTGCTGGTGCCGGGATGTCAACAGAACGCAAGGTACGACTTTGCGTGTAGGGACGGCGATGGGAGGGAGGGAGTGTATAGAAGGGAGTGAAACCAGAAAAGAGTGGCATGGGTGGGATGGGACATGGGACATGGGATGGGCGTGGGCGTGCAGTTCTTCGCCTGAGGCCGTACTTGTGTGTATGCAAAGTAGCGGGGCGGAACTTTATGCAGCAAGCGCGGCGGCAAGGCGCGATATGCAACTATGGGGATATCTCATTGCCTGGCCTGGCCAGACCAGATGGCAGCCGAGAGGAACCAGGTCAAGCGTCAGTCTCTGGGGGGTGGCTGTAGGCGCCGAGCCTTGGCCTTGGCCCCTCTGTAGACGGCTAGGCGGCGTGGGGTCCAGCTCATCTGCATTGTGGATGTTGGCTTTGGTGATGAAGAAAATGGGTGGTGGGCGCTGACGGCTTGGCTTGGCGGCGCCGTTGTGGCATCTTTAGTGCTAGGCTTTCAAGGCCTGCCCTACCAGATGCCTGCGCGGTGCCTGATTGGAACGGCTTCTTGGTGCCTGTGCGAAGCCTGGGATAGGCGCGTCGCACAGCGCTACATAGACTTTGCTTTCGGACTTGAGCGCTGTGAGAATTGGGACCGGATCGAGCCTGGCGACAGGGCCAGCAATTACTAAGTCCAAGAGCCTCTAGCTCGAGACGTCGGCACCTGGCTTGTCCGCCGTTCCGACATGCCAGTAGCGTATTGCTCGCATCGACAGGGGGACACAAACAGTCAAGTCGGCGGGCTGTGACTCAAAGGCGCGGAGTTGGAGCTGGAGTCGCAGTTGGAGCTGCATGTTGGGGAGGCTGGAGTTGGGGGAGGACATGGGCGCATGCCCTACCATGGAGTGCTTGTTCAGAGGGCTTGCAGCCTGGCTGCCACTCATTCACGGGGTTGCAAGTCCGCTCTGCGCAATCCGAAAGTACACGCAAATCCTGGTCGCCGTCTGCTGGCTGCATGAGCGATAGGCCTGGCGGACCCGAATGCACGAATGGAGCCCGAGCAAGCAGCAGCGCATCGACTCTGGCGCAACCGCGATGCCGTCCATACGGTGTTGCTCGCCGATGGGGGCCATAGAAATAGCCGCTGCGCTACTTCGTACACTACAGTAGGTGCCTGTTGGCATGTGCGCTCTTCTGTATGTTGTTGGATGCAGATGCAGGTGCTGTTTTACTCAATGCTCCTACATCTTCATGCAGCGCTTCGCAATTGCTAGCAGTTCGCGCAAGGCTGTATGGAGGCACAGCACGAGGGGAAATGCACTGCATACAGAGATGATTCAGCTGCAGCTTGGACCCAGCACTTGGCACACGCACAAAGTATACCGTCAGTTGTTCACGCGGCAATTCCCGCTACAAGCAAAACAAGATGCCGGAGATATTATCCAGCGGGGGCGCAGAATGCAGGTTCCAGGCAAGAGCACCCACGCCTCTGGTTGACTTGCGGATCTATCCTGTTAATCGCGGCCATCTATGATGCGCCACTTCGATAATAACCTGACTGCGCACAGTCACTGGCGAACCCATGGATACCAAGCCTCAGGGATATGGAGCACATACGGAGTATATCTCACCCTGAGTCAGGATCGGCAGATCACTTGGGTCAATTGGGGGGTGTTGCAAGTAGAATTGGACCATATCTATATGCTCCGTATTCTGTACTGTACTGTAAGCCGGAGGGAAACTGCATACCTACGGTCCCGCCATTCGGTACCGCATTGGCACCTCTTGAGCTGTTGTTGGTGAGTCTGTCTATTCATGCTGTGCATCGGGTCGGCGATAGTCGCTGAAAACAGCGATCCGACTTGCTGGCACACTACAGGCTCAGCCGCGCTCACGGGGAGATTGGGGAGATTGAGCACATCTCAAAGTCTGGAATCCGGTGATGCAACTCTCTGTTGGTTCATCTATACATCGCGATAGGTGAGAGTGGGCTTCCAGCGCTACTCGCCGCGGGAGGTACCCGGCCTATACAGATTCTAAGGGTCAGACGAGACGCAGGGGCCCAGGATTCACCACTCACGGAGCAGCGTTGGTCGAGTACCGTGCTGCAGGTATGGGGAGGAGAGTACATGTGCTCACGGCGAGTTGACTGCTCGTACTTCGTATATCCATCCGACTGTGAGTGCGAGGCTAACGGGTGGGGAAAAGAGAGCTAGGGCGCTAGCCGAGCTCGCGATAGTCTTGATCGCAGCATGCGCAGTAGCCTCAACTAACTGCATCAAGGCATAGCAGGTTCCTGTGCCATCCACGCTTCTACATGTACATGTAATGCGCGAGGATCGCAAGGCATGTCTCACTTGTCGCTGCGCCCACTTCCACGCTCTGGTGTTACGGAAGCGATGGGCTTCGGGACGCACCGCTTCTAGAAACAGCCACTATCCATAGGCCTAATCCTGCCGAAGTCGAAGAGACAAAAAATAGGCAAGACACCGAGGCACTTTTGACGGCCCGAGCGTCAAGAGAGACAAGCCGCAGAATAGAGAAGACGGACTGCCATACTGTATAGCGCTGTAAGCTGTTCCATGGAGCCCTTGGCTGCGCTACAGAGTGATACAGCACAAGCGTGGCGTTGTCAGAGTGCCTGCGCAGGTCGGCTTTGCGCCGTAGGAATACAACCCTGCTCTGGCTTGACGAATTGCCTTTTCCATCTCGCCAAGTGCCTATTCTCCAAGCATGGCAATTGCTAAATCGCCCTATAGCGGCAATATCTACGCGGTCTGCAATGCCCTTACCTTCATATGCTCTGATAGCAAACGCTGCCTATCGAGGACAGCTGCTCCTCGTATACCAGCCAATGACATGGCTTAGTCAACAAGCGCTTCAGCGCCAGCAGGCGATACCTGGCAATTCGCCCTTTGGAGCATCGTCGTACCCAGGCCAATAGCACGTCCCGGCTCGCAAGCGCACAACCCGCCAACAGGCGCGATGCAGCCGGGTCGACCACGCCTTGCTATCGGACACTTATCTTGATGAGCCAAGGAAACGGGACGACTCCCGGAACATGTGGGCTCGGAGCAAGCCCAAAGAGGTCGCCAGCTTTAAGGGCCCGATGTACGTATTCCTTCCGCTTTGGGTAGTCTGGAGCGCTCTGCCAGTTACATCTGTACTTGCCTCAATGGTCGATCCGTCCTTGCCTGCATCGTGGCCAGGCGAGATGCAATGTCACCGTCGCTGTCACCCAAAAAAAGAAAAGACAAAAAAAAAAAAAAAAACACTGCCGACCAATCTCCCACTGTTTTATTTTTATTTTTCCTTTTTTTTTTTTTTGCTGCCCTTTCATCTGATTGCCCCCCCCATGACGATGCTCGCTACTCGCCATTCGCTCACAGTGGCTGCTGCCATTGGTCGGTTTTACGATCCATCTACTCGAAACGGACCAGCGCCACTTTGCCGGGACCCCTCCCTCCCTCCTCTGCGAACTCTGCCCTTCTTAAAATTCCCCATCTCGTACTATGCTAACTCCATCTGCAGGCCCGTCGGCGAACGCAGCCGCCGATTCGAGGCACAAGGCCACTTCAAGTGTGTTCAGCTCTGGCTGCGGGTGCAGGTCCAGTGCCAATCACACGCCGCGATCGAGAAGGATTTCTGGCAGTCGCACCACACTGCCACGGCCACCGTCAGCCCTGCGTCGGAGCAAGCCTGGAGTCGGCGTCTATTCAACCCAATCGAGGCGAGACGCAGCTCGCCAAACGTGCTCCCCGCCCTAGATTGAACCCGAGCAGACGACAAAAGATCGTTGGCCAGCGGCGCCAGAGCCATAGCCATAGCCCTCTGATCAACGGTTCCAAGCGGATGACTGGCTTTTGCGCGTGGCCCCCAATCGGAAGATGACATCGTCACATCGGATGGCCCCCTTTTTTCACTATCCACAGACAGGTTTCCCCCTTCTGGTTCTCCTGGGAGCCGGAGCTGGGGACTTGAGCACCAGTCCCGTTTCTTCTCGCCGCCCCTCCTAATGCTAGCAGCTGCTATATGCTAGTGGTACTACAACTACTGTTACTTGTGATATTATCAACCCATCCCGGCTGTCCTGGGGCTTTCATCTCGCCTGCCAGTATGTCTCTCTCGAGCAGCTCACGTTCCAGAGCCACACCAGGTGCCGGCGCTAAATGGCGACAAGAGTAAGCAAGATCGAGAAGGATTCGCCAATTTCCAAAGGCCACTGCTTGATGGTTAAAGAGGTTGGCCCATTCACAGGGCTTAGTCCAAAGTATGCATTAGAGTCAAATGTGATGTGCATCGTCACGAGAGAAAAAAAAGCCTTGTGAAGGACAACCTGTTTAGCGCGGAAGACAGCACGTCGTCATACCTATACGCAATACTTGACGGCGGCACCCAAGGCATTCTACAGATAATCTTCTGCTTCAACTAACGCACCCTGACGAAACTCGATGTGGCAAAGAAACCACCGTGGTCTACTCTTTTACATGACGCAGCGTCATATCCAGGCTTGGCGGAGCCCTTTCTGCCATCACTATTGAAACTCCCAGCCCAACATCAAAGGCTACATCCACTAAACGCGGAGCGCCGGCCTGCTCTTCTTACTGGCATCAAAACATCAAATCTAGTCGTCACAGTTGCTGTTGGGCGGTAAGTTGGTTCATCCTGGCTCATGACAGAGTCAATATTGGCCTCGCAGAGCGATAAGATTTGCTTTGCTGGCCCATGATTGCGGCCATCCTGGCTCATGACAGCGTCAACTCTGACTTCAAATATTACTTACAGGGTGAAGGATTCATGCATCTGACGAGCGCTCTTGTCAAAACCACAGACTTTCAAAACAGACAACATAACCAATCAACAGCTTCCAATGCCCACTCTTTGCCAGCACAGCCAAGCCTATTATAGTTGACTGGGGGCTTCCCTCCTTGCTTTTCACGCTTGAGACAATTTTACAGACGCAGAATGCTTTTGACGGCGCTTGAGGGGCTTGCAACTTAGATCCACAAGCATAAACAACAGCCCATTATACCAGGCTCAGCCTCCATCACTCATCGCGGAGAGGTCCGGCTGGCGTCACTTGTCTCCTATCTAGTACGATTTCGGTCTCTTGCGTCGCTGCTAGCAGGCCCGCTTTGCTACGGGGGTATGCTGTTGGTGGTACTCCGTAGATACAGTGCGCTGTATATGGCTCTGTTGAACCAAGGCGCTGATCCAGCGTCGAACCATGCACATATTTTGGGGTTACATTTGTCTCGAACATCTCTTTCTTTGCTTCTTCCCTGTCATCTCGGCTTCCACTGGCCTCAGCGCGACGGCTTATCCCATGCACGCTCAAAGGGGAAACGCTGGCACTGTGTTTCATTCTGACAAGTATGGTGTGGGGTTCATCAGATTTCCACGTTTTTTCTCGGTCCCGAGAGGTAGGTTATACCTGCCCGCCGCTCTCCGATACGGTTACAGTTATGAAGATTCAAAGCCGAAGCTTTATTCTTTCTCTGTTTTATTCCTTCTTTTTTTGAGTTCTGAAACAGGTTTACTGGCAAGCATGCGCCTTTCATCTATTCATGGAAACAACTGCTGCACGATGAAAATCATTCAATTCCATCGTGTCATTGGGGGTGAAGTGGACGGAATTCACATGCTGGCTGCAGATTTAGTGTCGACAGGCAGTAGGCTAGACGCTCTTGCGACATTTTTCTCGGCCAATGACCGCAGCATCAGAGCTAGATCCAAGCCAGAAACAGCCCAATTTGACAGGTTACCATATGCGCTGAGACGACCAACAACCCGTTACAGCAGAAAAGGCCTTTTCACGACAGATCCACAGCTAATTTGACCCGCAGAGAAACGTACATGTCTATTAGGTCAGGCGGTACTTCTCCAACTTTACCTGCATCGGTTACTCGTGTATGAGGAGCTGGGTCAAGGGGGACATGCGAAATCCACCTTGAGATGGGGCAGCCCCAGGGTGGTTATCAACTCTGATCGACGACTAGGGGGGCCCTGGCTCGGGCAAATGTCTTAGCACACGCCCTGTCTCCTCTGCGCAAAGTACACGCATGTAGTGGTATACGCATATTTACTTGTAGCACTACCACTCCCTCACCCTCGTTTACTCTTTCCTTTGAGAAACGTGCCACATGCAACATCATCTCGTGGACTCTCCATACCCTGCCCCGGCTTCCATCCATGTCATGGAGGGGAGGAAAGACAAGTCGGCTGTCGCTTGCCACACAGCATGACTGCTTTCTGCAGGTCGACGAAAAGGGTGCATCTTGATACCGAACAAGTTAGCACTTTGAAAAGAAGACAAGACTGTGGCAAGGCAAAGCAAGGTAAGGGTTGACTGGAAGGCTCTTGGCTGTTGGCGGGTTTACGGATTTCGTCGTAACTCTGACCATACAGGCGTCATCATAATTTCTCGCTTCATTTTACTCGGCCCATGGGCTAGTGAGTGACGAGACACGGCATGGAGAATGGAGAAGAGAATCGATTGGTAGTACTAGTAGGGTAGCGCGTAGTTGCAAGGCTCACCTACTCCAGACACAGCATCTCGACGGCGAATACCAGCATATGCAATTCTCCGCTCAAAGTGGCGGCAGGCTGCTGTTTGCTGGCGGAGATTTTGGGGATTCTAGCCTGGTTCCCGAAGTCTGGGTATCCGGCTGACATACATGCACAGCCCTTCACAGAGGACTGAGACACGCCCAATCAAGGGACTTGGCCGTCGAATCTGTTGTATCTTCCATTTTGAAGGCTGAATCAGTTGTAGAGATAACATTTTATAGGTTCTATGATGCCTTCCTCCCACTAAGTGGCCATCAGGGTAGAAAGTTGGCATGGACTAACGGAATTAGCGAGCCCAGAATTTCAGTGGGACGGTGAGCCACCCTTTACTATGCCACAATTGTGCAAAGTTTCCCTCAGCCTTGTCGTTTGTACTTGTGGCCTTTGGGCTCGTCTACCCGTTTTTCCTTTTTAGCATTTCCCCGAAAGGGGGGCGTTAATAGCAATGCAAGCATTCACGCCAAAGAAAGCAGCCAGCCTGCTGTATATACGCAGTATTCAGAACCACCGCTAGCATGTGGTAGCAGTACTACATATTGGGTCAGAGCAACTCAAGCTTCAGCTCGTACCACTTGTTAGAGCTCGAAACACAGATCTTACTACCGCTAGATTGGGTGTTTGCCCCCGCGCGTCTGTCCACTCCTTAGAATTGGAAATCATGAAGGAAGAGGGGATGGGAGGAAGAAGTAGCATCTGTGGGCCAGATACTCGAGGCCGAAGCAGGGCGGGGGACATGGTAACCGGGTCTCTGGAGATTGTGCATGGCTGTCACACTTGAAATCTATACACATGGACAAAACATCGACCATAGTCTGGTGCGCTTCGACACCGATGGAACGGCGACCAATAAGAGTTTGATGTTGGGCAGAGTGACTAGTCAGGAGCTCTCCTTGGAGCTAAAGACTGGATAGCCCGGGGTGCTACCGCCGATATGCCTCGTTTTCATTTTTAGCTGGTTTGAGTGCCAGCGCATATAACAGAGCAGCAGATGAGTGGATGGGTAAACGCCAACAGCCCCCCCTTCCCACCATCTCCTTGGGGCGCGTATCATTCCCGGCGTCTGCCTGGGTCCGATGCACTGGAGGTGAAAAGCTAATCCGGGGCTGACAAGCAATCCTACTACTACTAGGAGTCTTAGTTCCAAAGATGCCATACTCCAAAGTCTCCAGGAGTTCATTGCCTTTCCAATCTTGGCCCCAGTTGGCTATTACTTATACGTGTATAGGTACAGGAGCATACCTAAACGCTCCGCCACATGGAGCACCGCTTCGCCCACGATGCTAACACTCCAAGCGTCCCCCGCGCTTGCCTCTTCGCCTCAATGACTATAGGCTGTTGACGGGAAAGGATTCTGGTCAAATCTAAAACCGCAGATCATATTTCAAAATAGTACACCAATGGTAACTGCAGGATAGCTGACAACCGCTCAAACATTTGGAACACTCACGTCATACCTTTATTGGAACAAGTACACCACTTGTTGTACAAACTCAAGCCAACAATGCCCTAGGGATCTATCCTCCAGGTACGAAGCACCAAAACAGGTAAAAACGAAAGAAAGAAAGAAAGAAAGAAAGAAAGAAGAGTACGTAGGATTTGAGCATAATGCCAAGAAAGAAGACCTAAGATTTTGGTTTTGGGATCGTGCCATTATGATGCCATAGGAACCAAAGTGTTATACTTTTATCCAAGGCCGAAGAATTTCGGATTTCTCTTTTCTCACGGCTGGCGTTAACTAAAGCTCTTGTATTCTTTCTCGTCTTTAGCTTCTTGTTTCTTCATGTTCACTCTCTCTTCGACATGTGGGGAAGGCAGACGAAAGGACAAAGTACACATTACTACCACTAACGGTAATAGTACGTATCTATGCGGAATACCTACTATACAGTACTCATACCCACATTACCTAGTTTTGTCGTCAGCTGTGGTGCAAGCAGTCTCCTCTCAAAGATGGAGACTCAAAGATGGAGCTCGCGTTCCCTGCAGCACACAATCAAGAGTGAATCGGGCTGAAGCGAGAGACACACGTGTGACGGTGAAGTTACATTTTACGCAAGCGGCGGTGGCCACTGCGATCTGTTTGTTCGTGCAGAGGCACATGCGACCTTTCAGAAGTGCTTACCCAGCGCAGAATGAGTACGGAATTGTGGAAGGAGACGGCTGCAGCTTACTGGTACCGTCCTTCTGTACTGCAAGTGGTAGGTACAAGTACAGTACTGTATATACGAGCAGAGGAAAGGTCTGAAAAGGTCTGAGACAGGGGAGACAGGGCCTTCGGAAACCCAGGAAAGCAGGGGGGTGCAAATATCGCCGCAACCCATGGCGGCGAGGTGAGCAACTAAGGCGGCACGCACGGCTACATGAATACCATCTAGATTGAAGCTGTTAAGCTTATATGCAGCTACGCGGTATGCCTCTCGGGGTGGCGCAAAGCTTCTTTGCTTCGTTTTCGTGTGCGTCCCAAAGAGGAAATGGCCGGGTTCAAAGACTCACACTCTTCGGTCTTGAGAGCCTGGGAAATGAAGGCAGCGATTACGAAACGGCGACGTAGTCGTACACAGGCGTGTGAGGCTGCGACAGGAGGGAAACAACAAAGGGCGAGAAGGACGAGAAGTGCAGCTGGAACAAGATAACAGCCTGTGACTCGGACGGCCGAATTTGCTGAGGAAAGGGCCGAATGCACAAGCAATGAGATTTCTCGTTTTGTTTGCTTTTTGCGCCATGGTAGGTTCTGCACCTCCCAGCCAGTTACTACAGGTACGGCCCAGCAGCTCATGCAGGGCCAAGCCAAGGGTGCGGCTCTTGGGAAAAGGTAAGGCGGTTTGATTCGACCCGTCGGGCGGTCTCATTTGTCATAGCCTTCGAGACGGAAACCCGACACTTTTGAGTGAAGAAAGCTTTCTGTAGAGGCGTAGAGGCGGAATAGATAAGACTGGGTCCAACCCCTCCATTGAACTTGAGTGGAAACGGAATCATCTCTTACAGGGGTCTAGCGAAGTGGTATTCGCAGCGGTAATAATAATGGTAATACTACCACGACCTATTACACGTTGAGAAGTTGTTTTGGGGGTTTTCATTGGTCAGGCTATATTGCTCTTTGTCTCTATCTTACTCTGTCCGCAAGTTCTCTCGTTTCTTTCTGAGCAGTCGTTGCTCCATGTTGCCGAAGCTCGGCTATTACTTTTGGTGACACAGTCGCTGATAGCCGATGGCGAGGATAGCTTGCGTCGCAGTTTCAATTGAGTTTTGCCAGATAGTCAAAGAGGTGAAAAGAAAAACAACAAAAACAAAGAGGAAATGAAAAAAGAGAGAGAGAGAGAGAAAAGAGAGAATGAGTGAGTGATTGGTCGGTTGAAAGAGGGATAGGTAAGTCTACGATACTTTGGCACTACAGAATTTCTGTCATTCGTTGCCACCCGGCTTCTTGAATTATTTGCTCCTTTTCCGCGTCTCTCTCTTCTCGGATTTCGAAAAGCGGAGAGCGAATGCGACATAGTAAGCAGAGGTTTGATTTACATGGTGCATACCGAGTGTTGCAACTATACTAACTGTATAGGTGGGCATGCATACAATACGAAAAGCAGTAAGGTCGCAATAGCCATCAGCAGCAGCATTAGCGGTTGATATATTACGAGAAACGGAGGGTTTTAATATTTGTTTTCCTTTTTATTCTTTTGCCTTAGGCCACATTCAGCTCGTGGCTGCAACAGAAAAAGCGAGGCGAAGTTGAGGCCGGGGGGGTTTCTTTAGTTTAGGCATCCAACATTTGTACGGGCACTTTGTTTGGCTCGTCTGCCTTGGAGCAGCTGCCTTAAAGAGCGGTGGTGCTGCAGTACCCTGATGCCGGAGCTTGGTGCTACTGCTGCATGGTTTCGGAGAGATGTTTATCTGATTGAGGCAAGGTGAATGATGACGGCATGAGGATACTACAGATTGACAGGCGAGGCCGAGTGTTGAAGTACCGTGTTTGCGACGAGACTAGTAACTACCTAGTACTTCGAAAGCCCGCTTGGCAAGCGGTATAGAATTTGCTGGATTCATAGAGTTGAGACGGAAGGCGGCTTCCACAACAGTTCCTGCCCGGCATGCAATTTGCTGGATTTACAAGAAAGATATGGAAGGAGCCTCCCATCAGCAGTTCCTGCCCGCTTGGCTAAGCGGTATAGCGTGTCACTAGTACTTCTGTGATATGACAAGGTGATCAGTTCGACTCTGATAGTGGGCATTTCTTTTTGCTTTTTTCGGCAATAGATGTCACTAGTACTTGCTTGACACGGTAAGGCTTCGTGCGGCCTTTCTGTGAGACAGCTTCTTCGTTCTTTGCATTGCTCTTTTTGTTGCTTCTCGTTACAGGGTATCCTGCTTTCCTGAGCCATAGGTTATATGCATCCTATTTTCCTAAGCCGAATTTTATATTTTTCATGCTGCCTATGCACCAGCCACTAAATCTAGGAGTCTATCAAGCAAAAGGATGAGGGCACTAAGTTAGACGCTCGATGGGAGATGAGATAGGCTGCATGCACGATGCTAGGCACTGCTGCTAGCAGCAATTCTGTCACAAAACCGCCTAGCCTGTTTGTCGATTATGATTCATGCAGCGCCAGGAGTACCCAGGCCAGGCAGTTGAGGAACATCGTGTAGCTAACTCCAAGTTGCAAGTGCACGGCGTCAACCGAAATTGCAGAACGCGTAATTGCACGCGCCCTTTGGGTGTCATGTCATGACATCTGTCCTCATGACTCTAGATGTTTTTGTGCTTCAGCCTCCATTTCCACGCAGCTGTGCATACGTCATCTGCATCTGGCCCATGGCGGTTTTCAATCGCCTTCTCTCTCTCTGTGTTTATTCCCATCGATACGTGTTCCTTTGCATTTAGTCAACTCGGAAGCAGCACCATTTGTAAGCACATGCAGGTGGCTATTGTTAAAAAATTAAAAGGCCAGAAAAGAAAGAAAGAGGGCATACAAGATACGTATTTCGGTCGCAGGCTAAATGCGGGCCCGCCAAAAACGAAGCTGCCCCTCATGTTTGGCTGCCGTGCTGACATATTGGAGCTAGAGCTGGAGCTTTGAATAGGCGACAGCGAGAGAGGCTCATTTTTCGTGTTTGCCTGGCTTTAGCCAGAGGAAAGGAAATGGATGACACGTAAAGCGGAAGAAGGGAAAGACGTGTCCTGATGATGTTGGACATTTGCTCGAAGCTATAGCTGGCAGTTTTTTTTATATCTTGTCTGATGTATTTTGTTCATCACCCTGTCTACCTATGCAAAACGTGACACCGAAAAAGGCTGACCCCTCCTCCGCATTTTCTAATTCTTCCTTTTTTCCACCGGCTGCTTTCGTCGTTTTGAAGGGTTAATAATCAGACTACGAAGCTGAGAGAAAAAGGCTGAAACCGAAGATCCGAAACTTTACGAGTGACAAAACGCGACCCGACGGCGAAGCTTTTCCTCTGCGCGCCCTTTCTCTTTCCTTCTTTCTTTTCGCCGTTGAACAGGAAAACCGTATCCTACTGCGACTTACTTTGAATGTACGAATAAGCCCGACGAAGCTTTTCCCCGCATCGCCATCGCGCGCTCGACTTGAAGCGGCAAATCGGACGGCAAAATAAAGACAAGGAGGCCAGAGGGACGAGAATACCTCAGTAATACGCAACACGATACCGACCGACGTAATATACAGAGCGGGGAAAGGAGACCTGCCTTGTACATACGCGAAATTAGAGAAACTTCTGAGAGCTTCTCCTACTCTTGACGCCCACGAACGAGCTACACTTTTGCTGGGATCATCAAATCCAAACCACCTAACCATGTCATCCTTCTTCGTCGAGCTCTGGGAGGGCATCTTCACGCCCGGCCCAACCCCCACAATCCTCAAGGCCACGAATGTCAGCTTTGCCGCCCTACAGATCGTCCTGCTGTCGCTCCTGTTTGCCACGTACAGCGTGCACTTTGTGGTGCTGTCGGTGCTGTGCGGCGGGCTGTGGTGGTCGATCAACTGGTTCGCGCGGGAGCTGAAGATTGCGCAGGCTGCGGAGGCGGAGCGGAAGAAGAAGGAAGAGGAGAAGAAGAAGTTACAGGGCGATGGGTCCGGGTCGAGCGATACGGAGGTTGAGGGCAAAGTTGCGAGACGGACGACGAGGAGCAGTAAGAAGAGCGGTGCTGGGCCTGCTGCTGCGGTGAAGGCGGATGCTGAGCCTTTGGAGAACAAGGGTGAGGTGAAGCAGAGGGCGGTGCTGGAGCCACAGTCGAGTGCGAGTACGGAAGATGAGTGGGAGAGGGTTTCGGAGAGTGAGAGGTAGATGTAGATATGGAGAGAGATGTGAAGATGGGGAATATCATGAGCTGGGCTGCGAAGGAGTCTCTGTGAAATACGAAGTCTAGCTATTTATCAACGAAGTGTACATACATGTATGTTTGATAGGTGGCGTGAGATGGTAAACACGATGTAAATATCGGATATAGTAGTTTATCTCGAGTGTCCATCCATTCAGTATGCAGTACGATTAGAGTCATTTGTAGGACAGCATACGCTTTTCCGAGTCTGTATTAAAGTGGTAAATTTTCAATGAGTTTGCATCCAAGCCACGAGATGAGCTTTCTCGTCTCTAAAAATTCTATACCCTTCTACTCTCTATACAGGATATCAAGCTGAAATAAGAAAAGACAAACGAGCCATAAAGATAAACAACAGCAAATAACATAAGTTCAAACCGTTCTCTCCCCACGCCATCACGCTCCAGCCCCCCACGCTTTACAACCAGATATAAAAACCAAATAGATATATATCAAGAACCCTTGATCAAAGAAGAAAAAACAGAAGAAAGACGCAATTATACCAGCAGCTCAAAAACTTTTTTTTTTGTCGTAACCTTGTTTTACAATCTTCGCAGCTTCCGTGTCATATGAGCCGCAACCAACATGCTCATGGCCCCTATAAACAGACAGACCGCAATGGCATTCGTCCCGCCAACCTCCTTGCCTTCAGCCGCAGCCGCCTCCTTGGTCTCGTCGTGCAGCTCGGGGCTCTTTCCGGGCTCCATGATGGCGAAGACAATGGTGGAGATGAAAGTGCCGATGAACTGCGGGAGGGTGGTGTAGATGTTGAGGATGCCAAAGTAAATGCCGGATAGCTCACCCGAGGACGATGACGAAGGGGATTGTGAACGGCTGTTGCTGTTGCGGCGAGTTGATGTGAGAGGCAGGGCGGCTGATGGATCCTGGGCGCCGCTGAGTTTGTTGACTTCGATGCCGAGGAAGGCTGTGGGAGCCCACATGGCAATGGCCCAAGGTCTGTAGTTGTTAGCAAGTTTCAGGAGATATTATGTAGTATATAGGGAGACGTTAATCAGCACTCGAATCTCATTTTCCAACACCTCAGCGGTAGCGTAACAAGGCATTCCACATATGTATACCAACTGCCAATTACTGCCTATATATTTAAAGTAGCAGCAGTAGCAGCAGTAGCAGCAGTAGCAGCAGTACTACTACCTAGGTAGCTTGACGGTTGGATAATAGAATCGGGGTGCTGGACAACGTCTCCTTATATATATATATATATATAAAGAGAGAGAAAGAGAGAGAAAAGAACTTACATTCCACAGATACACATGAGAGTCGTGGCAGACACAAAACTCTTAGCCAGAGGCGCCATCATCATGGCCGAGGCGAACATCAGATCTCCGATTATCCACGCCGTGAGCAGATCTGGCTTCACCCTGTCCAGCTTTTCGAGCAAACCAGCCATGGCTCTTGGCGGACGAGGCGTAAATTTCTCTTCAGCAGGGGAACGCACCATCATGGGCAGGAAGAAAGCGCCAAGGAAGCTGACGGTCGAATACAGCACGAGAGCGAAGCTTCCGAGACGGCCAATCTCACCCAACACGTCGCTACTTGAGCTTTTCGCCTTGAGAGGCACGTCGTAGCGGAGTGCAGTCTCACCAACCCATACGGTCGAGTAAAATAAGAAGGGAAACCAGCCGATCCAGGACCAGAATTGTGCCCAGCAGATGGCCTAGACGCGTATTAGTAAAGGATCAGGGGATATGCGTGTTTGTATATAGACATATACACATGTATCGATATATGGCAGATAGAACTTACCTGGACACGCGGAGGAAGCGTCAGCAGCGTAGAACGGATCTGGTGAAAGACTTTGAGGGGCCCTTCATCGGGGAGCTTCTTGGCGGAGAGAGGGTGAGAGTCGTGGTGGTTAGGCCGCAGGACACGCTCGGTGACGGCCCAGCAAGTGATACTCGTGGTCCCCAGAATGGCCATGGCAGCGATGACAGTCAGTTGCTTAAATTGGGAATCTCCCAGAAGGCCAGGACCAAATAGCTTGACCAAGTCCAGGGAGCCAGCTCCGTATCCTATCATATGACCGACTGAGTTCATACGAGAGCCTAGGGGGAGGATTGGTGGTTAGCAGATGAAGGAATGAGTCGGTATAACAGAGGAGACTGTTAAATCAGGTATAATAGAAGAGACTGTAAACTCAGATATAACAGAAGAAACTATCAACTCACCCCAAGCGGCGCCCGCTTGCTGCTTCTCAAGGGGCAGCGTGTCAACAATTAGGCTCCTTGAACACGACATGACTGTATATCGATAACGTCCTACCGTCAGCAAATATTCCAGAGACAACAAGACAGTCCAGAGACAGCAAGACAGTCTAGCAGACAAGACTCACTCGCATTAATCGCAAAATCCACCGCGTAAATCGCCGCCACAGCCACCACGATAGTCAACCGTCTTGCCGTATCGCCGCCATCACCACCAGCAAACGCGCCCACAATCTCGCGCGTAAAGCCCAGCACCAGCAGACACAGTGACACTATCAGCGCACCCACCATCATCAAAGGTCGACGACGGCCCCAGCGCGACGTGCTCTCGTCGGCAACGACACCCACAATCGGTTGGACGATCAAGCCGGACAGAGGTCCTGCTATCCAGACCAAACTGACATTTGATTTGGAAAGACCTAGGTTGAGGAGATATGGCGTGCAGTCTGTGAATCCATGTTAGCTGTCATGTACTCATGCTGAATCCAGATGAGCATCTGATGGTTCAATAGGTACGGACAGGTCATTTCGACACCCCAAGTAAATCTATAAATACCCCGGTCAGCCAATGAATTCAATAATTGTCATATATAACAGACTCACGTAATTCCAATTGTGCAAAACGTCAATAGCACCATCCGCATCGTCTCAGAATTTCCTCTTATCGAGGCCTTCCCCGTCAACGTATATCCCGCCATCGTGGGCGTTTTTGGGCGCACGCGCAGCCCGCTCTTCACTCAGTAAAAAAAAAAAAAAAAGGAAAAATGAAAAGAAATCGCCGTACGCCGGAATAATTCTAAAGAAAGCAAAGCTGCGCTGCTATTAACTTATTTTTCCTTCTACGCATACATCGTCATCATATTTTTCCCTTGTCTAGTTGTTGTTTTGTTGTTCTCATTTCCTCCCCCCACGTTTTAGAATTGGCTGCTAGAAAGAAAGGGGTCCGCGCCCAATCTCTCTCCCGCTTGCTTACCGCTACTGTCTATTCTTAGCCCCTGTGAGACCCTCAGTCTCAGAGCCTCTCATATCTCCCCGTTCTAGGCTCGAAACAGGCATGGGTCACGCAAAAAGTCTCGTATTGCCAGCGGTTACTCCGTGATACCTCTTAGTCAAGACCTCGTAAAATGAGCCTTCTTATCGTTTGCACCTGTTGAATAAAAACTCATATTGGCTGGCGAATAAATACATTGAATAAATAAGAATACATGTTATACAGTCGGCTGCTATCAAACGCGCTGCGCAATGCTCGAGCCGCCATCGTGCAGAATAAAAGAATATTCACCTGATGGCATCTTTTGGCTCAGATATGTCTACTCTGTGTGTCTTAAATGGCAGGACTTGCAGCACCCTACATCCGCCATCCTCTTATCTGCCAAGCCAGTAGCCTTCTCACACCTTATACCGGGCCCTCACTGCCCCAACGCCCCCAAATTGGACAAGGCAAATCAAATGCCAAAGTGAAGAGAAACAGCATAAAAAGCTCCATCTTTTTCATACACCCACAATCCGAAACCTCTCCTTTCAGCCTATGCATCTCCTGGCTGCAGCTCCAGCGTGAGAAATCAAGCCAGGAGCTTGAAACAAGCGGGGGAAAAGAAAACAAGCAGTGGTAGGCTCAAAATAAATCATATAGCTGCTGTGCTTCTTCAGATGCTTAAAACTTGAGAGGTGATGAAGAGAGGCAACAAGCTCTCTTAAAAATCTTGACAAAAAAAAAGTGAAACAATAATTTTTAAAGTAAAACGAAAAAAAAAAAAAAAAAAAGAAACGCCTGGTTGCTTGCCTATCCCTCCTCAAATATGCCGTTGGTTGTTGTTTGCATCTTCTTGATGCTGGTCCTGAAATTCCATGATATCAAGTAAAAAGTGAATCCGTCGCTTCCGTTTTTTATTCATTCGCCTTTGTCCACCTCGCGCCAACGCCATGTTCAAAGTTTATATTCGCGCTGTCTATGAGTCGGCTAATTTCGCAAAATGCTTGGACCAAATCCAGCCCACCTGGTCCGACGGGTCGTCTTGGTTCTTTGCGAGCCAGAGCTCGCCCTTTTCGGCAATGACGTCAAATATCTGTGAGCAAAGTCAGTATAATCCATCGTTTACGGCATGCGTATATCGTACCTCGCCGGCTTGGTATGTCAGATAGGGATATCCAGCCTCGTGCTTTGTAGTGGAAATATTAAACTCGAATAGCGATGCAGCTAACCAGAGGACATTATATCCGTCTGAAGCATGCGCACGCTCCCGTGATGATGCTCTAGAGGACCGCTGACTCTCCTCGGGTCCATCAGGGAGAGGCAGAGCCGAATGGAACAGGTTTGAAAACCTGCGGCTCTCATTCTGGTGATGGCCGGAGTAAAAGGTATTGCCAGAGTCTCGCCGAATGTGGGGTGCCGACTCAGAACTTTGCCTTGAAGTCGCCATCGCCATCGCCATTGCCGAGGAATCGAAGCTCTTGCCTGTGCTCGGTCGGGTGTTGCCAAGCGATCGGGAGCCTGTTGGCACGTCGGCAGATCGCGGAGATCCCGAGCCTGTTTGGTTATTGTTGGAGAGGCCTGCATAGAAATCTCTGTAGTAGTACTGGTGAGGACTTGGCGCCGTTGCACCAATGCCAGTAGCACTCGAACTAATAGGAGAAAGAGTAAACGAGCCACTATGCCGTTTACCGAAGTCGGGGGCCGGCAGCACGGGTGCTGCCTCGCCATTCATGGACTGGCTGGACTGGCTCAATGCCCTGTTCTCTGCTTCCGAAGTCCGGCCCCTAGTTCTGGGAAGCATATCTTCTCCACTCGCCGTCGATTGTGAGATCCTTCCACGGTAGGCCGGGTTGATGATGCCAATGTTGGACATCATCTCGTTTGCATAGGGAAAGTCTCGCTGGAAAGCTGCCACAATGTCTTCAAGTGCTGGCATATCGGGTCCATCCGTTATTACAGCTCCCATCTTTTCCCTCCATACAAAATACCAATCGGCCTGTATGTTTATGAGGTTGCCCAGACAAATGTTGCCCATCTTTTCGGTCAGTGCCGATAGCTTTGGAAGCTCCTTGATGAGCGTGTCGTTGAGAGCCTCATACTGCTCCACAAGCTCCTTAAGCTTGGGATCTATGCTTTTGCCCGCCTTCTTCAGCTGCTCCGCACGCTCCCAAACAATTCGTCGTTTTTGCCTCTTTTTCATGGCCAGCGAGGGGTTCCCGTATGATTTGATGACATGTTCAAAGGGCTCAATGACATGCTTTCGTATTTGAGTCAACTAATTGAAAAGTGTATCAGTAATCATAAACCCTGTTGAGCAGACATACGGAAATAAAAGAAAGGGGCTCTTACATGCAGCTCGAGAGTAATCTTCTCGATATCGCGAATTGATATGTTGAATTGAACCCATTTGCTCTCTAGTTCCGGGAAGCTGCCTGGTTGAAGCCGCATCACCAGCTCAATCGCCGACAGAAATTGTAGAAACTCGTGCACATATGACGAAACTTGTCTAGTATAGAATTCGACATCGCGCAGGACAACTTGTAGTCGCAGGTAGTCGTCGCTAAATCTTTCCTCCAGCTTGAGGTACTCAGGATCTTCCGGTTCTCGGGCACCCGCCTGTAGTTTGTCCACCTTTTTGCCAAAGGCTCGAGCAAGGCCAGCTTTGACGTCGGACTCCTTACGTTTTCTACCGACGATTTGTCCGACCAGCTCAAAATTCTTCTTTGTCTTGTTGATCTCGATAATGGCGTCCTCAAGGGCCTCTTTGGCTACTACAAGCGGTTGTCGGTCAGGGTGATCCTGCGGCGTGTGTTGGAGGAGAGTCATAATCAGGTTGGGATACTTGGTGATTCGCTGCATCGGTTTGATGAGAAGGGAATCCAAGTCCCAAGCAGTTGTAAGATCTTTGGCAACCTCGTTACATTCATTCAGCCATATCTGTACCGTAGGGTCCTGCTGAATCTGAATGAGCTTCTTTGCGGCCTGGTCGCTGTTTCTCAAGAAGCCTTCGTGCGCAAGCTTCATTTTTTCCATATTGCTTTGGAAAGCTGGCCCAAGTGAAGTCTCGCGGTCTTTGGCGTCGCTGAGGTCAACAATAGATGACTGGCTTTGCTCCGAGTAGAATGAATCATCCTTGACGGCAAGCGATCGGCCACTCTTTGGCACATATATGGTGGCAACCACTTCCTTGAGGATGGCGAGGAACGAAGTGTGAAATTCGATAATCTCGTCGCTATTTCGAAAGATGAGCTTGACTATCTTTGCATCTAGCTTGGGGCAAGCTTCTGCAGTGCCTTTGTAAATCTCCTCGACAATATTCATGTCTCTTACAAAGACAGCTTCAGTATCGATGAGCTCTTTGATCACGTTTCGTCTCTGGATCAAGCGATGTCGCTCTTCGCTGCTCAGGTCCTCGGCTTCTTGGATGAAAGATCTGGCGTCGCTATCTATGGCACCCCGGCCATCAAAATACTGATCTGTAGTCTCCACGGACGTCATGTCCATCATCGATAGAGGGGTTTCTGAGTGATGGGAGATGTACTCTCCGCTTCCGCGGTCCGAGTTGACCAGAGTGCTTCCATATTGAGACTGCTCGTAAAACACGCTCGATGTTTGCGATTCGAGGGCTGAGTTTCGTCCAGAATGTGGAAGAGGTGGTGGTTCGTGTTTGGGAGACGACACGTACGAAAAGTCGGCAGTCGCCTCCGTTGATAGGTAAGGAATAGAGAAACCTCCGCCGGTGTCCAATTCTGGGAGCTGCTGGCCGAGGTGAATTGATGACCGTGTCGAGTCGACTGAGGGGCGGACACCACCTGCTCCACTATAGGAGAAGCTTCTGAGAGAAGAGTCATCTCTCCCCGAGGATTCAGACAGCTTCCACGAGGCCGCTCGCATATCCGGCGACTCTGAGGCCTCTGAATGTGTGCCGTCAACAGAGACATTTGTCCATGCCGTATGGTGACTTGACCTGTCGGCTCGAGATATCGAAGGGGGCGCTAACAGCTGGTTTGGCAGGCCTGCGTCGAGATGGTCGTCGTGGGAAGGATAGAGGAGATCATCAAAGGTTTCTATGTCAGATGAGGCGCATGTTGAGGCTCTATTGGACGAGAGATGGCCGCCGTAGCGATATGGGGTTCGCTCGTCCTCCATCCCATCCCGATCGTCTGTCTCTTCGGTACAAGCATCAGTGGCGGCATCATCGACATCAGCGCGCATGCGACGGGCCATTGCCGGGACGCTTTCTAGATCGGAGTGGCAGTCAGATTCATCTTGAATGTCCAGCTTGGGATAAGATGCTGCCTGCACAGCCTCTTTGGCAGCTGGAAGCTCCTCGGCTGAAGGCTGTGGTAGTATCTTTACAATGGGCTGGTAGCTTTGTTGCACGGGGGGCTCCAATGAGACTTCTTGAGGCTCATTGTTGTAATAAGCCTCCGGACTGAATTGCTCTTGGCCGTCGATCTCGTTGTAGGGCACCGGTGTATTTTCTTGGTTGGTGTGGTTTTGATGGTTGATGTCGTAGCCGTGGCTAAGGTCGCGGTCGTGGACGGGGTGGTGAGGAAGAGGGTGAGCTTGAGCCGCAGCAGACGGTTGCGGCGGCGACGATGGAAAGTCGTCATCATCTTCAAAGGGGCTTCGGTAGTGGGAGCGTTCTCGCGTCGGCACTATTATTTGTGGGCTGAGTGGCTGATCGGACATAGCCAGGTCAGAAAGCTCTGCCTGGGGCTCTATATCAAACTCCGTAACAGCAGAAGTAAATGAGATGGTTGACAGAGGTCGTTGGGCTTTTGTTACGTTAGCGGACGGTGAGGTTCCAGGGAAGCTTCCAGGGATGCCCAGCGTGGGCGAATCATGATCCTTGCCAAGTGCTGGGCGCGAGGCTGCATCTGTCGGGGTTTCTGGAAGGGACTCGCCCTTCTCCACAGCACGAGTGCCGTGATCAGCTGCGAGCTCCCCAGGCAGCTCATTTGCCAGCCCTGACTGGGGGGGATGGCTGTCGGTCTGGCCCGTAGACTTGGACCCTGTCTCTGCATTTGGAGCTGCATCCCCTTCCGCGGTTTCTTTGTTTGCATCATCTTCTTCCTTCTCTCCAGCAGTCACAGTGGTAGGTGAATTCGTAGCCGTAACTGTAGACGTGGCTGCAGCCTTGGCTTTGGCCTCCTCCATTTGCTTCCTCCTCCTCTCCACCGCTCTTTGACGAGCTTCAAAGGCCTGGCTTTCGCGGATGGTCTTTGTGTATGCCAATCGAATATGTTCTCGACGTTGTTCAAAGTCTATAGGTCCCACCGCTATGATCTTACGCTTCGCCGGGTCATATGTCTTTGATGAAGAGGGATCTTTCACATTGTCCTTGGCAGTTGGCCGGGCGGGCGGCTTCGTCTTGGCCGTTTCCTTCATTCGGGAGCTTGCTGTTGTCGCTACAGAGACTGGTTGCCGTGGCCGAGAGCTCCTTAGAGGCGGTGAAAGCTTGGGCGGTGCGGCGGACACGTACGCCTGGAGCCGGTTATTGCTGCTATTGGGCGTAACTAAGCCCGAAGGAGGTTGTTTTCGAGGTGTTTGGGTAGGTGTTTTCGCTCGAGTCGTAGGGGGGTTCGCCTTGGCTTGCCTGCTGCTGCTACGAACATTGGTTGGCGGTCTCCGAAGTGTAGAGGGCGAATTCGATCGTGAGGAAGTGGGACTGGAGTCGCTTGGAGTGGCCAGTCTCCTGCTGATAGAGACGGGCAATTTGGAGCTGGCGCCTGTTGACGCGTGTGAGGCTGTTGGAGGTGGAGGAGCGGCTTCTGCTGCCGCAACTGCTGTTGCTGTTGCCGTGGCCGCAGCGAGTGCTGCTATCGTCGTTGTGGGAGATGCGGGTGACTTGTGGTGCATAAATGGTAGTATGGATATATCGCTGCGAGATCGCGCGTGACGAGCTTTGGGTGCACTCCCTTGGGGCATTTGGAGGTCCCTGTACCAGCTGGAGGGGGACGCAGGCTCGGCTTCAAAATCGGAGAAGCTGCGTTGACGCCCCGCGAGGCCATCTACGTTGGACTCGGACGTTCTTCGAGGGCGGAGATTGTCGATGCCAAAGCCGGCCGCGGCAGCGTTGTGCTGACCGGGGGCAACCTCACCGAACAGTAGGCCTGGAAACTGGGAATTAGACTTTGGCGATGGCGCGGCTGGTTGGGAGGCTGATGGTGGGGAATTGTGCGGGCGATGTGTTAGAGAGCTGGAGGCAATAGAGTTCCCGTTAGCGGACGTGTCTGGCGGAGGTGGATGGTTTCCAATGCGGTTGGCAAACGACCGCGAACTACCCGGCATCTGGTCGCGCTCAACGTTTCTCGATTTTTGCAGAGGGCGGTTTGACGACGCGGTCGAGGCCGCCGACGACGAGGGCTGCTTGGACGAGCCCGGGGCGGGGATGCCAGGACGAGGGCCTGCTGGCGAGTACGCAGACGCAGAAGGGCCTTGCGGCTTGGGCTTTGGTTTGGGCTTGATGGAGTCCTGCCTGATCCGAGCAACCGGGACCTCCTGGCGTGGAGGAGCTCTTGGAATGGAGTTGGCTCCGCCGCTCTGATCGAAGCGTTTCTTCAGATCTTTGACGCTGGGGGCTCTGACGGCTGAGGAGGATCTCGTCGTCGCGGCTGCCCTGCTGTCGAGGGGGCTCGAGGCGGAGCGCAGACCCTGACGGCCAGCGCTGCGATTTGCAGGCGGCTGCAGGTGTCTTGCAGCAGCCCCATCAGCGTTGGAGGGCAGCGCATGCGGGACTGACGAGGCCATTGGGAGAGACTGCGGTTCACCCTCGGGGCCGGGCGCAGGCTGGAAGCTCTTGTAAAAGTCGTCGGGGTCTAGAGTGGCCGCTGCATGGCCGGCGAGGACTTTGGCATTGATGTCGTGGGCAGAGCCGGGGAAGATGCCTGGCGGGTTAGGGATTGACGTCTGGCTGGCGTAATGGGCATGGGCATTGGCATTGGTTTCAACACCATCCAAGCCCGGGTCCGGGTCCATGTTGGCAATGGCCTGGGCGCGAGCCAGAGCATCACCCGCGGTCGACGCTGCAATGGACGATCGGTGGACTGAGCTGAGGGACGGGAAACGACTGGTCAGGGCACGTCGAGGGAGAGTGAGGCCCGCGCAGCACCTGCAGGCATCGATGTACGCTTCTGCCGGAGCTGGAGGTGCGTCGTGTTTCTGCTGCGAGCTTAGCGGCCGTGTTTGTTTTTCTTGCTGGCGGCGAGCGAATGGCCGGTGGCCTTGAGGCAGCTTGTCCCTGTGAGACGTGGGCGAGAGGGGAGGGCGAGAACGGTGATTGGAAGGCGACGGGGATTTGGGAATCGCGGTGTTGCAGGCCGGATACGACGCCCAGTTAGTGCTGCTGCTAGCACCTACAGGCCTGCGCGCAGCCCTGCTCTAAGACCCCAGCACCTGTGCTTGGCCGCTGGGGCATGTCACTGCTCTGCATGGAGCTGTAAAGCCCAGGACCAACACACTAACGTTTAGCGCACGGGGGGCTTTGGAGCTGTTTGAGGTAGACGGGGCGGCCTAGTCTCCGTTATTAGAGCCCGGAAGTTTTTTTCTTTTTCTTCTTCCAGCTTCTCTGAAGGCCTCTAGTGATTCAGGATATGCTGCTAGCCACGCAGCGCCAGACTAGATATGTTTCACCTTTTTGATGGCTTGGTCGTTTCAATCGCAATTCGCTCCCTTGTTCCGCTTCCGTGATGCCATGCAGACTGAATAGCCGGGGAAGGAAAAAAACGGGAGCCGATGGACGAGAGAATGAAAAATTGTGTCATTCGCTGCGCGGCAAGCCTCCCGCGTCCCGGCGGTACATTATAGGTAATTAATTAAAATTGAACTGATCCTGCTGCACTCATTGCATTGGCTTGGCTGCGTCTGCAGGGAGATGCAGCCTCCATCCCTTATCTACTGTGTGTGAGAATCAGGGGCTTCGGCTTGATGACGGAGGTCTAATATTAAAGCAACGGACAGCATTTGTAGCAGTAGTATCGGCTTTTTCGATGAAAAGAGGCACATCAATGGCGATCGGTTTCGTTGTGCCTCGTGCGAAGGACAGCATTACACAGATGCTGCCATCTCGGCGAGAAAATCAAACCACTTTGGATGTGAATTGCAGCTCGAACGATGTCCAGTGGCCATCAGGTTTGGCAGCTCCATATGCCGAGACCCCTTCATTTCCAGCGAAATTTCACCTGCATGCCGATACGAGCAGCTGCGGCTCTGGAATTGAGCCCTATCGAGAGCCTAGCCCTGCCAGCGTTGGATCCAGGCACCGTCGTCCATGTAACCAGCCTTCATGCCATTACTCATCAATGCTTCGGCAGTTGTGTGCCACCACCGCCGCCGCTATCATGATGAGAAGCTCAACTGGACGGGATCTCGTGCGGAGCTGATTGTGCCAAGTCAAGCCGTGGGTTGCAGCGCAGTCTCTTTTGCCATCTGGCAGAACAAGTCACCGTCGACAACAGACGTCGAAAGAGACTCCAGATGCCCCCGCCAAGTAGCGCATCGCATCTGATATTTTGCATTGATCTCAATATCGGTAACCACAAGGCGACCAGGTTTCCACGTTCTGCTCTCTCCGATCGCGATCGCGATCATCGGCCGCCGGATTCAGCGGAGCCTCGTTGACCCTTGCTGGCGCAAATGCTGATGACAGCTTCTTAGCACGGAAAAGCATCTCGCACGGTATTGCCGGTACCTCGATCAGCTTGCTTGGTGTGCTAAGAGCCCCAGTGCCTGTAGCTGCTAAAGCCCAAGGCTCGCACTAATGTAGGGGTCAGCGGCGCTGTGCCGTGCAGAGAAATTTCTCAGCTCTGACTAAGGGTGGCAGGTTTTAGAACTCCAAGGTCCGCAAGGAGAAGGAGGGAAATTCGTGAATGAACAGCACACATTTCTCGGCCTTACACACTGTGTCGACGCTACATGTAGAGTTATCCGGCACTTCAGTTATAGCATATAGCATTTGTTCCATAGGCTACTGCTACTGCTGCTACCGCTACTGCTACTGCTGCTGCTTTTAAGCTACAACTGGGATGTTAAAAATAGAATTGGGATGCTGGATGACTGTTCACTTATCGAAATAGTGTCCGTGTTTTGAGTGTATGTGTGTATTTTCATTTTGCAATCCCAATTCTTCATACCGCTTGAGCTCATCGGAGCTTGAGCATCCCAGGCAATCCTATCGACCCAACGAGCCAAAGCCACAGCGACCCCGAGCGCCACCCGTCTCAGCCACAGCGGCCCAGCGATCAGTGGCGCTTGACACTTAAAGCGGCTCCATTGGATTTACATCGACTTAACGCGGATCATCAACGAAACGACGCGAATTTACGGCCGTCGCCATTCGCCCAGAGAAATGTCTCGCGGCAAGAAAAGGAAGCGTGACACAACCAGCGTGTCAGACAATCGGACTGCTGCTTCGTCCAAAAATTATACGCCTGTACAGAAGGACTTGTTGCTGCCGCACTACCCTCTCGTTCGCACTCTAAGGCAGCATGTGCTCGCAAGCCTCCCAGACTCCTCAAAAGTCAGACGCAAAAAGATTGCAGCTTTGGGATCAGCCATAGGGGCAAGCAAACTAGAAGCGCAGCTTTCGAAGTTGCTTGATACTGCTCTGGTTGGCTGCAATCAGCCAGCACAAAGGTCTGAATCAGAGGAAAGTACCTGGCGGCAATGGCTGTCTTTCTCTCAGAAGGGAGATGAATCTTACGTGACAATATCTAACGGAGTAACTTCGTCGATTGATCAGCAGTCTGAGGTCTGTTTTCGTCTCCCCAAGTGCAATCGGTAGAACAGGCGAGGCTAAATGGCCCAATTGTAGATTCTTGACTTTGTCATCTGGCTGCTATTCCACAGAGAGAGGACCGGGTCATGGCCCAAACACCTGCTTTGTGACGGCTTTCGTAAAAGTGTCAGAGATGATCAATCTGTCCGGTCGACTATCCCCGGAGTATACAGCCAATACCCCAATTTCCACGTCAAGGCCTTAAGAGAGACGCCGTGGCCGCACCTCCTGGCTCTGCTTGGCCAAGCTGGCGAACGAGTAATGATCAACCTCTTATCTGAATGCTCTGTATTTCTCAAGGTTGATTCAGGCTTAGACAATTACTTACAACTAACTGGTTGGTGGCAATGCTCGTGATGTCATGGCTGAGCTCTTATTCTGATCATTTCCTGCCAGGTATTCCCTTGTCTGAGCTAGATACCGGTACGCCAAATCTCAAATCGAAGCCTCAGACACGCAAACCTACGGAGATTACTCTTGTTCGCAGTAGGATATTCTATGCGAAGCCGACAACCACTGCGAAAGGCCTAGTCCATGCGGGCTTCAAATATATCCGTACGCCGATTTACTTCATACGCGCTTGTTTTGCCCCTGGATACAAATACTAAGTAATACATAGATGCTCTTAACCGCTACCCATACATCAGAAAGAGTGCAGATGTCAGAGATAATTGCCCGGAATCTATAGAGTCTCAACAGCAAAATGAGGCTCACACAACTAAACTTATGATGCATATGTTTCCGCGCCAATTCAGCCTGCATAACGTCTTTACTTCCCCAACTGATGCGAACCAAACAGCTCAAAAATTTCACGATTACACATTTCGTGAAGACGAAATCAAGAAAAGCATGAAAGTCGCTAGACGGTCGACTGAGAAGGCGCTGCCGAAGCTGCCCAAGCGGTTAAGGGGCACAACAAGAGACCTCGTACGACGATTGCAGATTTTGCATTCGCGGTGTTCTTACTTTGAACTTCTTAGATATTATTGCCCGACATTCCTTGATGAATCCCATGGAAACCAGAACAGAACTGGGGGTGGGGGAATGCCAACAGCTTCCATCCCTGCTCTGGGCCGGGCAACCCAAGTAGAATCTTCCATTAAACGACAAGCTCGGAGACATCAGGCAAATACGTCGAACCTTCCCGAATACAAGTCTGTTGTTGAATTATCATGCTCAACAGCATGCGTTTCTGCATTCTGCCAGGCAGCCCTTTCAAAGATAATCCCAGACAACTTCTGGGGCCGTGAGAAGGACTGTCATAACAAAATTGTGTTCCTTCGCAAAGTTGATCATTTCATTAACCTGCGACGGTTTGAGATGATCTCACTGCATGAGATAGCACAAGATTTCAAGGTATTTCTCAGTCTCATAAAACAAGACGGCTGTGGCTGTGCGCTCACCACAGGATTTAGGTCACAGAAGTTGCTTGGCTAGAGCCCCCTGGCTGCCAGGGCCAGAAAACTAGCCAGACAGACATGAACAAACGTTACGAATTATTTCACGAATTTCTTTATTATGTTTTTGATTCCCTTTTGATACCCCTGATTCGAAGCAATTTTTATGTCACAGAGTCCAATACCCATCGCTTTCAAGTTTTTTATTTCCGCCACGATGTCTGGCGGCTCGTGGCAGAGCCCTCGATGTCGAGCCTCAAAGAAGGAATGTTTGAGGAGATCAAGGTGCAGGAGGCGAAACGGATTTTTGACTCTAGACGGCTTGGGTTCAGTCAATTGAGACTATTGCCCAAGGGTACTAAGCTGCGTCCCATCATGAATCTCAGACGTAGGCAAATGATGGACAGCAAACGCGCCAGGCTGCTTGGACCCAGCATCAATTCCCTCCTCAAACCCATTCACGCGGCTCTCAAATATGAAACTGTATGTACCATGAATCTACCCATTTCCTCTCTTATTATTTTCCAGCAGGGAGGGTATCGGTGAATTTATGCTAATCAAACGCAGCTCATGAACCCATCCAAACTGGGATCTGCCCTTTTTGCAGTTGGTGATATTTACGAGCGTCTTAAGGCGTTCAAAGAGTCATTGGCGCCAAATAAGCATCATACATTTTACTTTGCAAAATTAGACGTCAAGGCTGCCTTTGATACAATACCTCAGTCATCGGTTCTACAGTTGATGAGGTCAGTTCCTAGCCAGAGTCGTTACATGATAACAAAGCATGCTGAAGTGAAACCTGGGGAGCGATTGGGCCTCACGGATGGGAAGAGCGCGACCAAGCTTGTACGCCGTTGGCATTCCACAGCCATAGCTCAGGAACAGCCAACTTCGTTTCTCGATCGTTTGGAGAGTGGCATGGGGAGCAAGAAGAAAAATACCGTGTTCGTTGATAGTGCCGCCTTTCAAAAGCATGATACTCGCGGTCTTTTGGCACTCTTGTCTGAGCATGTTGGACGCAATATCGTCAAAATTGGAAAAAAATACTATCGACAAAAGAAGGGCATCCCCCAGGGCTCCGTGTTGTCGACATTTTTATGCAACTATTTTTATGCTGACCTGGAAGCCCAGCATCTGGATTTTCTAGAAGAATCAGATAGTCTTTTGCTGAGGCTTGTTGACGACTTTTTACTCATCACACTAGACAAGGACAAGGCTATCCAATTTGTCGAGACTATGCACCAGGGGATTCCTGATTATGGCGTTGAAGTCGGCCACGATAAGACGCTTGTGAATTTTGATATGGATGTTGACGGCGAGATTGTGGAAAAGCTTGCCAAGGGGGCCAAATTTCCATATTGCGGCACGTTTATCGATTGCAAAACATTGGAGATTACGAAAGATCGAGGCTCAAGCAAAGATATCGGTACAGCTCCCTCGGCGAAAAGTTACTTTGTGGTGAAAGATTTTGATATCTTGCTAATCGTACATCTCTATCATAGATATATCAGCCTCTATTACTGTTGACTTTGGCCGCTGCCCTGGTCAGAACTTTCAACGTAAAGTGCTCAGTCAGTGGCCATAATTACCTAACCATCAATCTCTACCAGTTGACTGACGCGATGTTATACTATACATAGACTCTTTTAAATACCAATCTCACCTCATGTTTTTCGATACGGAGCATAATTCAGTCGACACTGTCATCAGCTCTCTACGTGGCGCATTCTCCGAGACTGCGCTCAAGATGTGGGCTTATATACGATGCTTGTCTACATCTACCCAACTTACAGCAACTCTGATAATCAGTACGTTTACTTTGGAAAGCAACGTCAGGAGTTTTTGTTTCATGTGTGCTAAAGTGAGACAAATTAGATACTATTAAAAAAGTGGTTGATATCGCCTTTCTGATCCTCACCAGCAAATGGAGGAAGAAGCGATTCGAAAAGTATGCGTGCGGGATTCGCAAGGCGCAAGTTATAACGTGAGTCTTAAAGAAAGAACCACATGTGAAACACTGCTGAAATACTCATAGTACTGGATATTCCGCCTTTTTGGACGTGCTGCATCGGCGACAAACGGGGTATGGCGATGTGATTGCCTGGTTGAGAGAAGAGACAACTCGGCTTGCCGCAGCGAGGTAGAGATGAGGTTTTAAGGATGATACAAAATCTATTGAATAGTAGCTAGTATACACCGCCCATTGATGCAAGTTTGAGCCTTGAGTTTTATAAAAAACAATCCATGCCGCATATGCTTTCCATGTGACAGTTCCCCCCAAGAGATGAGACTGATAATATACATTCTATCTATACCGCTATCCCGCTTTGCCACCACGTTTTTCCAAAATACAAACTGGGCAAATGATCCCGATCCCAACGCCACCAATGATCGCCCTCGCTGCCAAATCCCAAAAACAAAAGCGGAGATGCTGGCACAGGCTCAACGAGCCACAGCCCCGTCGACGAACAGTCGTCCATGAATAGGGGCGCCGTAAAAAACAGCCACGTCAACGTAAACAAGAGATTCACCATCCGAGATATAATCCGCGGCAGCCGCAGTGGCACACATAGTCTGAAGAGATGCGCCGTCGACTGCTGCAGTAGAATACCTACCATCTGCAGGAAGAAAAACGCCGGTGCCCTCCAAGGCTTCGTCTTGGGTGTGGAGGTGAAGCTCCCGGAAGCATGCAGTAAACCCGACTGCAAAAAGGACATAAACATTGTAGCAATAGAGGCAAGCTGCGTGCCCCTTTTCAAATACCCCCTTTGAAGGAGGTACGTCGCCGGCGCAGCAAACTGCATACGAAAAGTCTGGTGCCACCAGCCTCCCCACCAGCCGGCGAGGCCTCGCGCGAGAATCTGCTCAAAGGAGCCGAAGGTTGAGGCAAACTGCCACAGCGCCCCGCGGGAAGGGTAGAAGCGGTTGGCGAGCCAGTACTGGACCAGATCGGACACGCAAAAGACGGCCTCGATGGCGGCGTACACGCCGAGGAGAGAAAAGGCTTCTCTGTATGCGAGGAGCAGCCATGGCGGGAAGTCGTGGAGATGCGGCGGGAGAGCGACTTGGCCTTGGTGGTCGGGCCCGAGGATGAAGTAAGGGTCCTTCTTCATGTACACAGATAAGAAGTCTAGGACGAAGTAGAAGATGATAATCTTGGTGAGGCGTCCGCGAACGAATTCGCTTGTGGTCAGGGGGCGCGTGTATCCGCTTCTGCTGGTTTTGGGAATGGCGTCTACTTCGACCTTGTCTCCATGAGAGATTTCGAGAGGAATCTGAGGCCGGGGAATGGTTGGGACAGACCAGTTCCAACCTTGAACAAATTAAACTGTTAGCCGGGCTATCTCTTTGAAGTTGAATGCCAAGGTACTCCATGTCATTACTCACCAGAAAATCGGAAGCAGAGTATCAAATCTGTCGCCCATGCCAGCCGCTCTAAGAAGCCTCCATCTGAAGGATAAGGTTCCCAGACATACTCAAATTTATCCTGCTGCGTCTCAGAATCAGGAGTTCCGCTCGTTGATATCGCCTTCCGAGCTCGAAGCTCATTTCCGCTTCCATTCAGGCTTTCAGACCCTCCATCGCGACCAGTTGATCCCATTTCAATGTGTATCCCGCCATTTGACACTTTAGTCAAGCTATCATCCTTATCTTTCTTGACTCTTCGCACCACCCTGGCAGCTTCTAACTGCGGCCTCGACCAGACAAGCAGATTCATGCTCAGCATAGTGCCCCACGTCGACGCCAGTCCAGCCGCGTACGCACAAGCCGTGTTCGTACTCGACGTATACGCCAAATGATAGACATTGGACCAGACAATGAAGGCCATGGCCAGCCACCTCGTGTGATAGAACCAGGTCCGGCGCCTATGCGGGACGGCCAGCCACAGCGCGGGCACGATGAACGGGGCCAGCAAACAAAAGGGAATCAGCAGAGGCTCTGCGCGGCCATCGGCGACAGCGAGCTTGAAGGCATCGGCATAGGCAGTCCGCACGGCGTAGGCGAGGCCGGGAGTGGGCATTTTGGCGATGCTGCTGAAATCGAGGTCTGGCGCTCTGCGCGAGGACATCGACGATGCCCGTGAGAGTATATCCATGGTGGCAGCGAGTTGGCTGGTTTTATCGACGCCAGCGTTTTCTATCCTGTATTATCGTCTCGTCTCCTTTCTCACCGTTTCCGATTGTGTGATCAACCGCAGTCCGCGTTGAGGACTGTCTCCCAGTCAGCCGATGTGCTCTCGCCTGGCCTTTGAATCATGACGCACAAGAAGCACGAGTCTCAGTCCAATGCCACATGTGAGTAAGACTTTAGGCCTAATTGCCTGTGCAAGTACGAGCAGGTCTGCCTAAGCCATGTGCCGCTATTAGTGTGAGCCAAAGAAAAGAGCCAAAGGCGGTCTGGTGACGCTTAGAGCTCCAAAATGCTCGTGGCGTTTCTCTTAGGGCCATGACACAGGATATGACAGCATGTGCTACGGAGGATATTCAGCCTATCGGGAGGCGATGCGATGGATCTTTTACAAGGGGCGGTGGCAACGCTAATGGTGATCTTAGTGAGAAGTGATGGCTTGGTGTCATCAGCTGTGGGCGGAACTTGCTAGATTGGCACTCAAGCACTGTATGATGGACGATCCCTACCCTAAATCTCGACTTTGAGATCTACTGCACGTTGTACCTGCATACCCTATAATACGGCTTTATTTGGGCGGCTTGACGTCCCATTTCGCCGATATACTGCAACTTGTTTCATTCTATGTTGATACAGTCATCTTGAAATTTTGTACCTCTAAAGACATGACTTTAATGCGTGGGCATGTGTATTATTTGACGCCCTAGCGATGATATTATTCGTCGTGATGGTTCAAGAGCAGACGGTCTAAATGAGAAGCAAGTCTATAAATTATACCCACCATAGTGAGGCAGAGAATCCTATAGCAGACATTCAATTCTTTCTACTAAATCAATTTACAGCATCTCATTTAATGAGAGACTTTATTCAGCGCCCCAACTTAGATCTTAGATTCACGCCCTCGAAATTGCTGCTAGTACTGCCTATTTCTTGTCATTAACACGCCTGCAAACTTCCCCTACCACAGCTTGGTTCACTTGACCAGGAGCACAAACAACGTTGGCTCTTCGTATCCAGCAAGATAAACGTAATGCCATCGGCAGTCTGCATATCCCCCCCCCCACAAGAGCAGCCGCCATCTGCTGCCACCCGAGCCCTCCCTCACGCCTGGACCTATCAGCAGCCTCGCTTCCACAGCACAATCAACCAGCTGTCACTTCAACCCTGCCACCCTCTGCCCCCTTCCCCCTCTTGGAGAATGAACCTTTATAGGCCTGAATAGAAACAATGCCTTCAACTCGGACGTGGGGTAGTAGTTAACCTGCTCCCCTCCCAAGGGAGAGAGTAAGTGCCACAGCTGGCAAACCCTCCAGACTGACTGATCAATGCTAACCATGCCAACAGCCTGGGTGCAAATCCCGGCGTTCGAAATGCCAATCGGCCCATCTTTTTTCACATTTTTGCTTCTTTCCCGCCGAAGAGATGAACTGCTGACAACGTGGTTGGTGTTTGGGTGCTGACACTGACAAGTTATCTATCTAGCACGGCAGTGATATTATCCAACCCTACAGCAGCCCTAAGATATCAAACAGTTTATGAGTAATTTCAATTGACCTACTGTCAACATATATACCAACTGTACGGGTAATGCGTATCAGATACCATTGCGGATGAAGAATGCCTGTAAAAAATTATATACAGCAGCAGTAGTAGCATTAGCAGCATGTAGTAATCTATAGATGCTATCAGTAGCTGCAACGCGACCTTATCCGCGTGCTAGGACCAGTACCGAGAGAAAAGTGTAACTTGACTACATAGATCGTGTTGAAAGGGACTGTTGCCTGGGTGACATCATACTACCTACCTACATAATGTAACCCAGCGTGCACCAACCTCTTAGTTATGCTATTTCTCCACCCACATTCACATAGCCTTCGTCACAGCTATCGATTCCAATATACGACTACATATTCCCTGACATTCCGTTCCACGCACAAGACTTCGGTTACATTCACGACAAAATGATGGAAGTTGGACACTGCTTGCTTTGCAATGAAATTGGTCTCTGAAAAACAATGGTGCCCGCTGCATACAGTGAACGCAGAACTCGCGAGCTTGAGAAGGATCACGACCCCGAAACCCGAACCACACTTTCTCCCCAACACTGACCGTGACCCCAGCCAACACAATCCATCAAACCCACAAGGAGCTCAAGTCAAAATTTCCCACCCTTAATGGGTTGCAGTATTATGCTGGGACCGCACAGTCCAAGAAGTTTAATGGTACAACTATCGTGACTAAGTCGAAGCTTGTTCGAGAGCTTGCCGCGCTTTCTCCTACTGACCCAGAGGTAAGTCTGATGTTAGACACGCGCGCAAAACTAATGCTGACCCTTTTCCAGAATACGCCCACCGTTGTTACCACAACGTACTCTACCTTGCATGCCAGAGAGATCACAAAGTCTGAGAGAAACTTCAACACCCTCAAAAGTCTCAAGGGCGGCAATGAATAAAACGTTCCGGGGGAGAGAGTGTGACGAGGCAGAGGTCGACAGCGTCGAATCCGACGACGAAGACTGGATGATTCCTGATGAAATGCTGCATCGCGGCATTCGAAAAAGCGGCTGGATCACCAGAAGAGGGTGGCAAAACTTCCGTCGTTAAGTTCCTATGATTGCGAGGAAAGCGCCACAATTTCTCAACAGAGGACGATAAAAAAATCCAGCCTGATAATAACCTTGCGCAGTACAAGTTAACCCATAAACAACTTGAGGTTATCAGATGGGCCATGCTTATTGTGGATGAAGCGCACATGGTACGCCGTGAGGATGGCATATTTAATGATACCTTCCGTCTCCTGAACTAGGATCACCTTCTCTGGGTTACTGGCACTCCACTCATGAGTAGCCTTCGCGATATCATGTCACCCTTGAGTCTTAATTGGAGAATTTCAGCATCGACTTGTGAGACATTGTTGATAATATTGGTTGCCTTGAAGGCATGTGGCACAGCAAATATGATCCGACAATGGAGGAGAATAAGTTATTTGGCGAGACCGCGCGCGGAACCTTCTACGAAACATGCATGACGGAGAACCAATGCGTTGGCTTGGTTGAGGCGAAGAGGTTTTATGATGAGTCTGACCTGAAGGTGTGGTGGATATCACCGGCGCTTCTTGGTGAGGCGAATTTGGGCAAAACATAGTGTCCAAGATCGTTGGCCTTCTGGCCCTGAACAGACCTTACGCTCTCGCCTCTTTCTCCCAGACGGCCACCTCTCATTTCCTGGGACGGATCTTCTGTCCATGAGTATTTCTACAGAGCTGTTGAACTTTGATCCTACAATTCGGGACTTAGTGAAAAAGCACGGTGGCTAAGTTGCCATTATTTCTGTCATGGCCCCAAGCAGCCCCATTGGAAACTATAGACCAACGCAAGATGGGATTGCTGCCGTTGAGCGTGAGGGGAGTATCAGCTTTGCCGCCTACAGGAAAAGTATACTCTGTGCCTTTGATTGGCGTAGCAACTGGTCCTCTACTCGAACTCTGACGGCTCGGGAGGGCGCTGGATAATATTTACTAAAACTACCTACAACGGCGTACAGCTCTGAAACCCATAAAATGGAGAACATGAGCACTTATCTAGCACCTCGGTTCTATTGTCCAACCCTCATCCAGCTTAAGCATGAGCTGCTGCTGCTACTACTGCTATTACTACTACTACTACTACTACTACTACTGCTACTACTACTACTACTACTACTACTACTACTACTACTACTACTACTCCAATTCCCTACTTAGTATGCATGGGTAGTTGCCCATGATCTAGATGGTTCGGAAATAGATTACTTCTCGGATGAAACGGTGAAGTTGGGGTTGCTCCTATCCTTTGCCGCAAACCTTCTTATCAACGCTGAAAATCACGATTTCTGGATCAATAATGAAGCGCGTGCTATAGCTGGCATAGTGGGGATGGCAAAGAATTTCGACATTCCTCAACTAGAGCAGATGTTAGAAATGCAAGAAGAATCTGCAAAGGATAATTTTCTGCATCAATTTGCGAAGGCCTTCGAGGAAATGGAGGCTAATGAGAGAGCTTTGGCCATGGCAGCTAATCTTAATGCAAAGAAAGAGGCTCGCCAGAAGAATTACAAGTCCTCGGAATTTGTCAACCCCAACGACTTAGAGTCCGATGGAGAAGAAGAAGAGCTCAAGTTGCAGGAAGATGTAGATGCGGAAGTTGGTGAGGTGGAGGCCTTAGATCAAGACTTTGATGGCTATGTCTTAAATATCACCACCCATAATGCCCAGAAAAGCCATAGAAATATATTACAAAGAATACCAGCACCTTGTTGGTTGGAGCAGACTTGTGAAATCCCATGAGGATAATGTAGGTACTGGGAAAAAATTAACGCCAGGATCTTGAAAAGTATATTCAGCCCTCAAAGTCATCGATACCATCCATAGCGCCACCATTAGCGACATTCTCATCGGTTGGCACATGAGGTCACCCAATAACACCGCACTCATAGGATCCTCTTTAGCGACAGTCTTCTTCACCTTGATTAGCTTAACGGAGCGTTTAACTTCTTTAAGCAGTGGACGCAGTTCGCATCCTGCAGGGCATAGGAGTAAAGCTCATATCGTTTATTAATGGCGGATTTGTTATATCTAGGTATTTCGCAACCAACGCCAAGGCCTAATTACATTAACACTTAGTCCATTTGGATCTCAGCTAACCGATGCTGTACAAAGCCTAGCACATTTCTCAGAACTTGATAAAGGAGTAGAGCTAGAAATGAATGGTGCTAAGGTATTTATCTGCACCTTTGTCGCCTACATCGTTGGAGATATGCCATTGCAACAGCAGCTTGCGGGTTGCCTGGGTCTAAGGGCAAGTATGCCATGCCGGTATTATTTCGTTTTAAATAAGCAGCGATTAGATCTTAACTTCAACATTGTTGAGTTTGGCCGCTATGCTGAATAAACACAATGCGATGTCAAGCGTATAAAACAGATGCCACATAAGACAGCGAGATAGCGAGCGCTTAGAGATCTTGGACTACATGATAACTGGGATCTTATGGAGGCACTTAGTGAGTTTTATTTCCAGCGCATTCATTTATCTCTGTCTCTCGCTAAAGAAAATTGCTTGCCTAGATGTTCTATCGCCGTCTATTGATAGGATACGGAGCCGACCAGTTGATGCAGTGCATTCCGAGTACTAAGGCCTTGCGAAATTTTTATTTATACTTATCTTCGAGGATCTAGGCATATTAATGCTAAAAGTATGCGCTGATTTTACTAAAGCTTTCTGGTTATTTACTTTCCCACCTGGGTGGAAGCAATTACAATCCCCAGCTTAACACTTGAAATCTTGGAGAATGTAAGAATTTGCGCGAGGAGTAATAATTCTTCTTGTTTTCTTACTTATCTGGCTAAAGCATAGCCATGTCAAGCCAAATTTCCAGTTAGCTTTACCTTAGCTTGCTGGAGGATTCTTTGACCTTGACTCATTTGCCTATAATGCTACTACATTTACCTGTGTTAAATGGCTTGTAATTGCCTGTTGGATATTTGCGAAATCTATACTTATTATATGCAGTCCATTTTCTTACAGCCAAGTTGACCAGTTTCAGGAGAAAGTTATCGCAGGCAGACGAGCTCTCCATTTCCTAATCCAATCCTATATTACCGCGTCTTAAACCCATTGGCGTACGTCCAACCCTAGCTTGAGATATTTTAATCTTTGCTAACTTTCATGGCTAGGTTCTAGGCTAAGCTTAGCTTGGCAAGCTATGGCGACCTAGTCTTAACTTAGCGATGTTAATAACTCGCAGTCTGGATTTGAAATAGCATCCATAATGTCTACTAGTATGCCACCGAGCACGCAAACATCTGCGAAACAAGAACCCCTAGCGGAGAAGAAAGGTTTACCAAACATGCATACTGGGCTTCATTACTTTAAGGTGGCAATACATTATGGCAGTTGCTGGTAGGCGTTTACATTTTCAGGAGAAGATATACACAAGTAGCACTTCGCTCTCCAAAAGCAGTCGCCAGACACAGCGGCTAACATTTTTCTCAACAGGCTATTCAAATAAGATATTTTAAACATGAACTTTCAGAATGCTGCTGCAACTTTAATACAGAGAGAGAATCATCAACTTACAGTCTCATTTTTATTTAACGGCTGCTATAAAACAATTAACACAGAGTGCCATGAGCTTTTCTCAGTCATTATGCAAAACTGCCCAGTTCTTTGCAGATCGATTAACCCACGACTAGGAGAAGAGAATAATAATCTTGACGATACATCAGAAATTCAAATATACAGCGACTTGAATCACAAAGATCCATTAGCGCTTCATCGAATTGTGTATAGCGTGCGAGATTCTTCTCTGGGCCCTCTAGTAGGGATGCGGAGCATAAGGAAACTCAGAGAGGATAACGAATTCTGCTGTAAATTACTAGATGCATATTACAGGTGCTATGGCGTGGTAGTAGTGCCACACCTTGAAAGAGGCGGTATTCAGTGGTGTCGCAAAGTCTCTTTTACAACGACGTAAGATGGACAATTTATCTAGATTCTCCTGTGCCAAACCGCTAATTCTTCACAGGCAGCACCGCAAGCGTACCTGCTTCAAGTTAGGTGATTTTATTGCAACTGGATTGTCTTTTAATCGGATTGTCGCTCTATTTGTTCACTCTCGAGCCGCACATCAGTACTTGTTTGCTGTTGTTCAGTCTGTAACCGCGAGAAGTGGTGAAGGCGCCAAAGATTTCCTATTAGATGCTAATATCTACGACTTGGAAGAGAAAAGATCTATCTTAGGCCTATTGGAGATTGGAGATCAGAGATTATGGATGGTCCCACGATATGATGATAGTTTTCTTTTTATTAATCACAATATATATTTTATGTAGAGTAAAGGAAGTTTCTAATAGGCAAATTTGGGATAGGGGTAATTAACAAAAAATTTTAATTTATTCCATGTAAAACACTTTTACCACCTATTTACAATTTTACAATCACTTCCATATAGCTCAAGCAATGGATCTTCTTTGTTGATAGTAGCCAGTATTATCCATTGCTGGCACTCTTATTTCGCAGAATGCCATTAACAAGGAGACGCTGATTCCAAAGTGAGCGGGAAGTGACACCCAGCACCTGCCCAAACTGCACACCCAAATACTCCCAACCGCCGCCCAACCGCTATCTTCACACTTATCCTGCTAATGAATATTAATCTTACCACATCATCGAAAAAATATCACCATGGCATTTGGCGCTCCTGATGGTGTAGCATCTCAACCGCTGTGTCTTTTCGACTTCGCAGCATGCTGTACTTTGGGACAAGGAACTTTCACACCGGCTGCGCAATAGAAATGGAGGGCGTCCATGCCAAAAGGCATCTTTACAGCGTGCTGGCAGTGAGTTTTGGATGACAAGCCACTCTCTACATGGTAAGCAGTGAAATCTCGAACGAGTGTGATCATGGAGTTGCAAAGAAAGGGGATTCTACTACTTACCAACTACTGACAGCAGCTCCAAAGTGACGCTTGCCCGTCGTGCCCTTTCGCAGTTGGCATGGTAGAGAACCCATCATCAAGCCTGACGGTAGATGTTCACGAATTAGCCATCTGTCAAGTCATAGATCGAGAGTTAAGTGCATTTTGCAATCTGGTATGCCTGGATGGAACTGATTGGGAGTTGATATAGCAGAATACCGAGAACTAGCCAGTGTTGACTCACTTCCCGCCTGCCGCCTGTCGACCGCATCGTCTCTCCTCATCGCTCCTGGATCGACGTTCGCTGAGTTTGAAACATCAACTCCGAGCAAAGCTACGCCGCTGCCTAAAAATAACATAAGAGATGAAAAGAAGAGTTGGGGCAGATATGGGCCACTTGGCTGAGGATTTTATGTAGATTCTTCCCGAATATATTTCATAATGTGGAATAAGTTGTGGTTGAATGCAGGTTGTGCCTGTCCTGCCTTTTACCAACTGGCATTTTACAATATGGGAAATATCACAGTCCAGGGCAGATTGTGCCTGTCCTGGATTATACCTGTCTCGCTGTTTACGAGCTGGTATTTTACAATGTGGGAATTATTGCAATCCGGGGCAGATTATGCCTGTCCTGCCGTTTACCAGCTGGCAACTCACAGCTTGGGAAATGTTACAATCCAGAGCAGATTGTGCCTGTCCTGCCGTTTACCAGCTGGTCAAACCGCAAGTGTGTTTCGCAACCTGGAGTATGTTGCAATCTAAGGCAGCTTGTTTCTGTCTTGCTGTTTACTGGGTATACCTCATGGAGTTTGTGCCCCAACTTGAGGAGTGTCTCCCAGCTAATATTGTGTCTAGTACTGACATGAATGTAGGGTTTCAAGAAAAGCTTACCGATTACCAAGTGTACACATTAGGTGAGTCTTGTTCTAAATATGTTTGTTTGTCTGTCTACCTTTTCCATTCTATCTCTGCTATTTCTGGATTTCGCTGGCCTGGCCGTCTTTGGCGATTTCTTTTCTGGCCTGGATGTCGAGGATTCTTTTTTTGGCCAGGATTCTTTTTTCTAGCCTGGTCGTCTCTAGCGATTTCTTTCCTGGTCTAGCCATTCGCGAGGATTCTTTTTCTGGCCTGGATATCTCTGGTTTCCCTCTAGCTCTAAAGATCTTGTGTTCTTTTTATTCCGCTTCATTACGCTTCGTTCTTGCTTGTGATATCCATCACTAACGCTTCTCTCTCTGGCAGCGGCGACGTCATTGTATGTGTTGCGATGTAGGACTGTATCAGGTATGTGGAGATCATGAGGTGTTTCTTCTTTTTGATTTCGCAGTCGCTAACTTTTCAACGACTCTGTGATCGGCGGTGCTGGTTGGAAGAGTCGCGCAGGCCTGGTTTCGCGATTAAGCGGCCGCCGCTGAAACAGGAGAAGACGCCCATGCTTTATTGCAATTCCCGGCTGGCAGGAGAGAGATGAGTGCATGTAGGTAAGTTTCTGGTAACGTCCTCGTTGCGCGCTGTTAACTGATGCTATTTTCAGGGCTTCTCTCCTAAACTTTTTACGCCCTCCTCTAAAACACCAAGTTGCCTCATCTCGTTGCGAAACCTTGGCTTCACGATTTACGTTTGGAAATATGTACCCAATACCCGGTAGCTTGACTTTAATGACCCGCCATTTAGACTTTGAGATGGAATCTGCGGGAGTACATTTGCGATGCGCGGCTGAGAATTCTGATTAGCCAGGTGAGCAATATCGCCATCAATAGTCGCGCTACCAGCATGTTGCCATCGCCGAGTAGAGTAAGGGCGCAGCGATTTCGTAGATGCAGTTGGCAGATTATGGGAGTGGTAGAAAAGAAAGCTGGTTGAGATAGAGCACTGGAAGAAAAAAGAGTAGTGTGTAGATATCTAGGGTTTTTGCAATAGGTGCTAGAAACTTGAAATAAATGCGGAGTGTAATAATTTTTTAATGGACGAGGCTTTTAAAAAGATGAATTGCGCTAGATGGCGAAAGATGTGGCAGGTAAAGAATAATGGTGGTAATTGAATTAATCTACTACGTTAAAATATTTCTTGAGGATAGCATCTATTGAACTGGTAATTAGTCTTTGTAAAAACAGCATGCTACACTTGGCTAGCTGTGACTCTTGCAATAGGTAATTACTTCTGTCTTAGAACCACAAAATGTATGAGTTCCTCCTCGTAAGAATTTAGCAAGTGATAATACTATAGACCACAAAGATGGTATTACCACAATAGAGTGAATCAAAATAAATCTAATACGCTATGAAAGTGTACTTAGGCTGAGACGTGTTTTTGCAAGCTAACAGCATTTGTCATTACGAAAGCTATCAACCAATTATATAATAGCCACCCTCTGTCCAGATACCCCCCTGAGGCGCGTAGGTAGGGAGATGTTATCTGGCACCCCAATTCTGTTATCCAGCCGTTAAGCTACCTTAGGTAGTATTGTTGCTATTGCTGCTACTGCTGCTACTACTACTACTACTACGACAACTGCTACTGCTGCTATTTAAATATATAGTAATTAGTAGCTGTGTGTATATATTTTCATATTTAGAATGCCTTGTTCCGCTACGGCTGGAGTGTTGGATAATGAGATGGGAGTGCTTAACAACGTCTCCCCTAGAATAAAAGGTGCGCTCGGATTGGCGGAAGCTAGCGATGGAGGTATAGCTCTATAAAGTAATTCTATTTTCAAAAATCAAATAACCCATTTGCATAAATATGAGCCTGTGCACCATACCGAATGGTTTAGTTTTTTGCGGTCTAGGTAAGGGCGTGGAGTTTGCGGTCTGTGATCACGGCCCATGTTTGCGGTAGGTATATAAGAATTGGCAGCCCAGGGTCTCATGATAATTCGCTGTTTATATGGAATCACCCGCCCATAACTTGGCATCATAGATCCACATGGATAGACAATGAATGGAGATGTAAAACATGCAGGCATCCAAGTCCTTGCCTGATAAGTCGAGCCGTTGGTCAACGTCGGACGTATCCCCATCTGACTCAGGACCTAAGGACGCCAGGTCCAGCCGCAATAGCTATCAACCTCCTACATTCCATACCTACTAGCGAGCATTATGTATTTGCTGCTCCGTCCATCTTTGTCTCCAATAGGCGACTCGGGCTTCGTATGGTCATTGCTCAGGTGCATTCCTGCTTGGTTAGACATTGTTATTGTTGCAGCCAACACGCGCATTATCCCCCATTTATTATGTCATAACTCTCTCTCTCTCTTTTTCTGTCTGCACAAAATGGTTGGACTTATTCTACCCCGGACCAGAGCTAGCGCCTCCAACAGCTCTTTTTGACTGGCGGCTTATAAAGCTAGTCACCTCACGCTTGTTTCCCCTGTTTACTAATGTTGTTTGCTTGCAAGTTGCCCTCGAAGCTTCGTTTGCCAGAAGCCATGGGCTCCGTAATTTCGCGTATTCAGAGGCAATTTTCAGCGCTCTTGACAGCGACACCAACACAGTGTGCTGACAAATTATGCCACCTGGCTGTAATAGTAGAGATACAAGGTAGATACCTAGGTACCGGTAGATGTCTGAGTGAGGGCATTGCGAGGCATAGAGGTACATGGATACTCCGTAGATTAGTACAGCAGCGCTCTGACGCTTTGGTGCGCCAAGCCGACGTGATACTTGGTGGCGTCCAACCGTCACCGCGCCATCAAGGTTCCCGCGGCCTACATGCTGGAACGGACTCCCGGAGCCGAAAGTGCAAGTATCTCCACCGCCCGAGCCAGTACCTCGATGAGCAAGTTACCGCTGTTTGGCATCGAATCTGGCCATTACCATCGCCCTGTGCTTGCTGCCCTGTGGTTTCTCTTTTCCTCTTCACCTGCATCAGAGAATCTCAACGCGCGTATCGCTCGCTCACTCATCTACGCCTCGCAGTCTTCTTGTTTCCATCTCCGACAATTCCGCTTTAATAATCCGGCGCCTCTTATTAATCTCGTGCGCCCCAACCCACGTTTTTTTCAGCGCCGCAAGAGCTGTGACCGCATCTCGGAGACTTTTGAGATCTGGAGCACAACTCTCTCACCCCTCTCTAACGAGGCGCTGCCTATCAGGTCTGGCTGCAGAATCCACGGGATCCCGGGCAGCGATACCCAGTCGCACCGCGCTGGCCGCCGTTACTCATATTCCGCCCCTGTGAAGATCAGTCGCTGCGGGCAATGGCGTCCAGCATCACCGCCACTGCTCAGGCCGCCTCGGCCACCGGCCCGCAGAAGCATCGGGCCTGCGACGAGTGCCGTGAGTCCCCGCTAATCCCCAGCTGAAGGAAGATGGAGGCATCCATACATCCATTCCAGACGGTACTTGTGTACAGCGAGTGTACAGCAGGTATGCAGAGACGGAGACGACGGCGCATGGATGGATGGAGACGGAGATGCAGCTGCCTTTGCAAAGATGCTTGATTCTGATTCGAAACCCCCTCCTCTTGTCTAGGATTCCGCAAAATCGCCTGCACCAAAGAGCCCGGCGGCTGCTCACGCTGCCAAAAAGAGGGCATCGAATGTGTCTACTCGCCGCAGAAGCCCATGGGCCGTCCCCGGAAAAGGCGCCATGCACAGCCGGTCGTGTCTGTGTCTCTGCCCATGTCGGCGTCTACACCTACGGCCGCAGCCCAGCCCACGTCTTCGCCAGATGCCGCTCCGACGTCAACCATAGCTGAGGCTCTGGCCCGGGCTCTCTCCTCTGCTCCAACTTCTGCGATGATTGGTGCTGGGCCTCCATCTGCATATGTCGGCGCCGACCAGCATGGCCAAAATAGTAGCCACCGCCATCAGGGCTGTCACTGTCAGCATCACTGCCATCAAAATCAATCTCAACCTGCAATGTCATCCGATTTGGCTGCGCACTTGTTAAGCCAGCCTCTGCCACCCGATATGTCCTCTTACCTGAACCTATCGCCCGAATATAGCACAGACGACTCGGCCTCGTTTCAGATGGATGACAGCGGGGCGCTTGCACACATTCCACGCCACAACCAAGGGCTTTTTGACGGTGTAGCCATGCCTATCATGAACCTGAATCAAACTGGTCTTTTCGAAGATATTAGCTTCGACGAATTAGAGACAGACTCATCGGCCTCTTCCATGTCTAAAGATTTCAACGACTCTCTCCAAAAATACATGGTTTCTCAGTATTTAGATCCTCCAGCACCTGGCGACAGTCCCAGCACCAGCACCAGTACCAGCGCTCACTCTGGCTGTTTCGGATCGGCAAAGTCGCACCCGACTGCCTCTTGCGACTGCCTTACCTCTCTCACACAAGCACTGAGCTCCCTGAATCGCCTACCGACGGCTGTGATACCTGCCATGCAAGTTGCTCGCGACACCACAAGGGTGGCTTATGATACCCTTAGCTGTGTTCATTGCTACGGAGACATGTACGACCTGTCCAAGCCTTCGCCCGTCTCTCGCTTCCAAAACATGATGTGCCTCGCGGCACTTGTTCCCTCCGCCTGCAACGCTTATGCTACGATTCTGGAAATGGTCGATAGGGATGTGGAGCGAGCCAAAGGAGAGAATCAGTTGCTGTATTTCAACTTCAAAGACGTTGGTGGGATATGGGCAAATCTCATCGAAGAAAAGGGCCCCACCTCTCCCGATTGCGCCCTCCTTAGAAGCTTCCACGACCGATACCTGGAGCCAGAAATCTGGAAGGCCACTATCCGAGCCATGCTCAAAGTTGAAGTGTATGGTTTCAACCAGAAGACGGCGTCCGTCTCGAGCACGGTAGACTGCAGCGTGTCGCCAACCGCCTTCTTGCACTGCGGACTAAAGGATGTCATTACGCTGATTGACGAGAAGAACCAAAAGAGGCACGACATTGCGGATGCCCTGATGGAGGCGAACCACGCTTTGCCTGACAACAATTACCTTTTGTTCCCCGGCCCACCGAAGCCGTGCCCTCGCGAGGATAGGCAGTGCGTGCGTATGCTGGATATGGCGAGGATGGCGCTGAGTAATTTGGCTATTTCGTGAGCAACGAGGGAAGAGGAAAGACGAGAAGAAGGATTTTTGGGATTACCTTTTTTTGATACAAAAAAGGGAAATTGGAAATGAAAGGTCAAGAGGAGGCAGGAGCATGCAGTCGGCGAGAGAAAGGGATAACACGATGGGATTATACCTTTTTCTCTTTGCATTTCGGATATGTACGCGGTTCATTTGCAAGCAGGATACCGCAGGAAACACTACCATTTACTCTTTTATTGTTTTGATTCTATTTGAATGGAATGGATAATGCAAAGCGCATGGGCTTTTAGGGCGTTTTACCTTTTTTTAAAAGCCTGACACGGGAAATCTGAAATGGGTCATGGTATACGAGACAACAAATTCAACGACTATATATACCATTGACAAGGATTATATTAAGGGATGGATCGGCTGGAAGCATTATGGGCCTTTTTTGTGATACTAGTTATACTATAGGGAGAGTATCTTTTTACTATATTCAATAACCGAAGACGTTGACTTATCATCGACTTTCTCCTCTGCTTTAATTAGCACTTGATGTCAACACTTTGTTTAAATATGTCAATATCCTATAGAATGTTGTAACAAGATATAAGTGACAGGGAAGCCTCCAATATAAATATTCAAGAAAAAGAAAAAGAAATCAACTGCCAACATTAAGAAATGCAGCAGGCCAAAAAGATATCATCCAATTGCCACTTTGTCAAAAGGACAGCAATAAAAACTCCTCAAATCCCGTTTAAACGCCATGCTTGGTATAGCCCAGCCAGTTTCTCGGCTTCCTATCCAGTGTTTTTCGTCTCCTTCGCTCTCCTTGATGCTTGAAAAAAAAAAATCATGAAAGAAAAATGGTTGAAAGCATTCTGTGTTGTGAAATGAGCTTTTCCCCCATCCAGTATGCATATATATATCCCATCTCTTTTCCGTGCTGATGCAAAAAATATCTCCAATCTCTCTCTCGAAGATCTCATATATATATATATATATATATATATGTCTTCATATGCAGCTGACTTTGTTTGTTTGTTTCTGATGGTTTTTTATTGCAGTTTTGAATCACTCTTCGTCCTCCATCAAGGACAAAACGTCCATCTCCCTCTTCACCAACTGCTCAAACTCCTCCCTCTCGATGCCCGATGACCGCGCAAGCAGGAACAAGCTGCGAATGCTGCGGGAGACGTGCTGCTTGACGCCGAAATCGTTCTGCTCCTGCTTCACTGCGGAGGCCTCGAGCTTGGCGACGGTGATGGAGCCGTTGGAGCTGGAGCTGGCGCTGGATCTGGGGCGTGGGTGGAGGAGGGCGAGCTCTCTGGCAGAAAGCATTTCGTCGTCTTGACTTTGGTTGTCTTTTGATTCCGTGGATGACCAGGGGTTTTGAGGCTCTGTGATCACGATGGAGTCGTTGGAGCGGCTGAGGCCGAGAGGCGGTTGAATGTGAGCTCGCACCATGGCCTCCTCGTCTGGATCGTGGTTGTCCATTGCCGGCTGGACGGAGTCGTACTGCGCGTAGTAGTCGTCATCGTCATCGTCGTCCATTGCGGCAGAGGCATCATAGGCGTTCCAATGTGAGGGTGCGGATGCAGTGGCGGAGGTGCCAGCGGCGGCCTGAGGAGCCGGAGAGCGGCCGACGGCCGGAGTGCGTGCGGGAGTGGCATCGTAGCGGTCCCAGTATCCATCGTCATCGTCCTCCTCCATGTGATCTGAGCCGCTGGTGGTCGATCCGTTGGAGCTGACCGCGGAGGGTTCGGAGATTCTGGGCTCCCGGAACTTGGCCTCTGCCTCTGCGATGGTGGCAACGCCGCCGAATTGCGCAAATGGAGCGGCTTTGTCTGCTGCAGTCACCTCTCCCACTCTCCAGCCATCGCTGCCACCCTCGGCGTCGTTGACGCAGTACACCAGCTGAAAGGCAAGGCCAACACCGAGCAGGACCGTCAATGCCTGCAGAGTCTCATGATCCAATCTCTTATATCTTGTCTCGACATCGTAGTCCCAGTCTATCTCGACCTCGCCTGAAACGGGATGTGGTTCTAGGCTTCCGTTCTGCACCAACTCGGTCAACTGCGCAGCCTTGGCCGTGTCGTAGGTTAGCAGCCTCAGCCAGGGCTCGGTGCTGCCGGCGGAAAACAGCTTCACTCGTTGTCTGAGAATGGGCGAGAGGAGAGGCAAGATGCCCGCAGCCGGCTCGGTCGAGCCAGTGGCTGTTGGGAGAGCGGGCAGGATTGGGGCCAGCAGCCCGCTGAGATCTGGAGGCGTGATGCTTGCCATGGTGGGCTCGGGCTCTGATATTTTTTGCTATCGCCTTTCGCGGACAGACTTTTGCGTCAGAACCTTGTTTTTCGCGAGCAGTAATTCGACGCCTATTGCGGAGAGAAGGCCGCGGCACAATGGGAAAGTTTGGCCTTAGTAAGGTAGGGGTCTATTGAAGGTTCTCGGTTCCTGAGGACTGGAATTTTGGGGGCGAGCGTCACATGCGCTTAGTTGCGGGAACTACGTGGATGGAATAAAAAGCCACGGGCGTGGACCTGTTTGTTTCAGGACGAGTGAAATGAAGATGGGTATACGGGGAGAAACAGCGAGGCACTATGGCGAGAGGACTGGAGGAAAAAGGAGAAAGAGGAAAAGAGGTCGAGGGTGCATGTGAGCGCGGAATGGCGTTAATATACCTCTTCGACGTCAGTCAGATGCAACTTGCTGGACATCGTGGATGGCCCCGAAACTGGTCGCACATGTGCTGGTGCTGGTATCGGACGGGGCCCCAGCGAGTACCGCCAGGGTAGCGTCCAGGGCTGCGGCAGGGTTCTCGGTACAAAGGACCAGCGCGTGAGACTCGGCTGTGAAGCGCCCCTGCCAGCTGGTAGCCGGTACCTGGCGCCCTCTGGACGGGGTACCCACCGCAGACAAGAGCGTTAGGTAGCAGTTGGGCCAATGGACGGGCGACAGTGTGGCGCTCCGGGGAAAAGGAAAAGAGTGAGGAGAGCGAGATGGGACCAATTGTCACAAGGCAATTTTCTTGAACAATTTCCCTTTTTAGTGGTCAGTGGGGGTGAAGCGTGCTGGAAAGTAACGTATTATCCATGTTCCTGCTTTGTGGGCGATATCGATGGAGAGTGCAGTACAGTAGGTGGTAATGAGATGGATACAGATGGCCCAAGCAGTGGCAGGAGGCATATCATGTCGTACTGTATGGGATCTGTAAGATGAAGGGATCAGCCAGTATTACTACAGATGACCCTTGAGCAGCGACAACGGAGATGCCTGTCTTACTGCATCTCGCAGAGCCCTGGAGAGCCGCCCATGGCAATGCCAGGGTTCACGAATTTGTCTCAATAATCTGCGGCGTGTCTGAGCTTCAAAGCGTAGACGGAGACGGATGCAGATACCTCCATTCGCAGATGTGCACTGTTATACCACAGATAGGCTGCTGCTGGCCGGCGACAACGGAGATGCCCGTCTCACTGCATCTCATAGGCACCGAAGAAGCTGCTGATAAACCTCTGTCGGGGTCTGAGTGTATAGCTGTATATAATTCTCTCAATACCCACCAATATTCCGCAGCGCGCCTGTGCCTGTATTTCAAACTGCTGCTTACTGTACTTATTCTCGCTTCTTAGCACTTATACGGCAACTGATGCAGGTACATCCAAGTATACGAACCCAGCACAGGGATCCCCAATGGCCGAGATCCCTACCTGCACGCGGAGGGGTTACATATCGGCGGGACCTCTATAAGCACATACTTCCTTCTGACCGCTTGAGGTGGAATAGAAATGAGCGAGATACTCCGCCATAATGAATCAACTTCTCGAAAGGAGAATGAGAGTAGATATCTGATGAGTTGGATCGTAGTGGAAAAAAAAAATGATGATAAGCAGACAGGCTCCGAGCCTTGAGTTTTCTTACACCACCTTCCCGGGCCGTCTCTCTATGGGGAAATGCGCCGATGGGCTCCGGCACGGTCTGGATCTGTGATGCCGGCCTGGCAGTTGATGTTTGTGTAAGCATCTAGGCTGCATCGACATGCTGTTATCTGTCTTGCCGGGGTGCTCCGACGACGCATGCATGGGTTGGATAGCGTGCAAGATGACAAGTTTGATCCTGCGCCCGGGATCGTCATCCTCGAGGAGAGAAAGATCCATGTAAAGATTTCCAAATTGAATCTTAGCCCAATCTATTTATTCCATGACTTTTTTTTTTTCTTCACTTTTCTAACATGTGAGACTCTACCTATGATTCAGAGCAGTTTCCTCACCACGAGCCTCCAAATATATAACAATCTGTAGCTTAGCAAGATTCTTTGATTTCATTCGCCAAGCTCAAGAAGTCTCCCTAAACTCTCCATTTCTCCGCCTCAAGCCGTAACGGGTCCTCGGCTCGTTCCCGGGCAATGGCGTCACGACGGGCAAACAAACTAAAAAAAAGACGTCAGCTCTCTGTAGCATAGAACAAGAAAGAAAATACGACGAATCAACCACTATGAACTCTAGATGACGGCAGAAACCGTAGAAACGCAAAACTTAATCAAATTACACTTTGTAAGAACAAACAAATCGCATTTCTGCATTGGCACCTTGTCAATCGCGCTCAAACGCGCATTCCGTCGGCTCCCGTATTTCTTTTTTCTCCTACCGTATCATTCCAATCCGATCTCGAAATCTTATCTTGGTGCACCAACGAGCCAAAACACCAAACAAAGAGCTTCAAGCTTTGGTTCAAACAACCTCCAACACTTCGCAACACCAACTAGTCAACAACAGCTCGAATCTCAGACTTCAATCTCTTCCATCTTCATCCACTGGCTAAGCTACCGATCAAGGACGCTGCAAGCACATACTGCGCAAACTCCCAGTCAACCTGAAGCGGCAACTCCTGCATGTCGCCACGAGGCGGCCACCTCAAAGATGAGGTTTGTCCATCTATCCAATTCCCATGTGCTCTCCATACTGATGATCTGTTACTCCCACAGGGCTCAAAACTCCAAGTCGTCTCCGCTGGCGCGATAGCCGGGCTCGTCTCTCGGTAAGCCTTCAACGAACCTCTATACAACGTCAAAAGCTTATGCGCCCTTCTCCCAGATTCATCGTCGCCCCCCTCGACGTCGTCAAGATCCGCCTCCAGCTCCAGCCATACTCCCTCTCCGACCCCCTCGCCCCCCTCCGCGAAGCCCCCGCCTACCGCGGCACCGTCCACACCATCAAGCACATCCTCAAGCACGAAGGCCTCACGGGGCTCTGGAAGGGCAACGTCCCCGCCGAGCTCATGTACGTCTGCTACTCGGCCGCCCAATTCACCGCCTACCGCTCCACGACCGTCTTTTTGCAGACCGCGCTGCCCCAGCACCGCCGCCTGCCCGACTCGGCCGAGACGTTCGTCGCCGGCGCCGTCTCCGGAGCTGCGGCCACGAGCGTGACATACCCTCTCGACCTGCTGAGGACGCGATTCGCCGCCCAAGGGAGACACAGGGTGTATTCTTCCCTCAGAGGTGCTCTGTGGGACATTAAGCGCGACGAGGGCTTCAGGGGCTTCTTCCGCGGCCTGGGCCCCGCGCTGGCCCAGATCATTCCCTTCATGGGCATCTTCTTCGCCTCGTACGAAGGCCTGCGGCTACAGTTCAGCGATCTCAACCTCCCCTGGGGCAGCGGCGACGCCACGGCCGGCATCACGGCCAGCGTCGTGGCCAAGACGGCCGTCTTCCCGCTCGACCTCGTGCGCAAGCGCATCCAGGTGCAGGGCCCCACGCGGAGCAAGTACGTGTACAACGACATCCCCGTGTATACCTCCGCAGGTCGGGCTATACGCGTGATATTCCAGACGGAGGGATTGCGAGGCCTGTATAAGGGTCTGCCTATCAGTTTGATCAAGGCTGCTCCTGCAAGCGCAATTACCTTGTGGACGTATGAGCGGAGTTTGAGGCTCTTGATGAGCTTTGATGAGGATAAGGACGACAAAGGCACATTATAATGAAAGCTTGTAAAACGATTTAGTCGCAAAAAAACATGTATTTTTATCTAGACTCTCTAATAATCTAATGACCACTGCTATGAAAACAATCTATCCGTTTTGGTTCCCATTGCAGACAAAATGATAAAAAAATCCCCAAAAAGAAAAAGGGTGTAACTCATAACTTGCTTAATTGCTCAACTTTCGGTTCGTCTCATCCGCCCTCTCAATGCACTCCTCAATCACCTTCCAGAACTGATCCACGTCCACTCCTCTGGGTATCCTTACACCTGCTTCGCCGGCAGGTAGCACGTTGGCAATTGTTCGGCCGGTCTGCTTCTCGCCGCGCTGCGCCTCATCAGCCGTGCCCTCGGTAATGACGGTCACGTCAAAGCGTTCATTGTGCTTGGCGCCCTGGCTTTTGACACCATCCCAGTCGTAGAAGACGATTTCGTCAGGAGTGCCGGTGAGGACGGCTGCGAGGGCAAGAGGGTCGTGGAGGGGAGGACCGGCGGTGATGCCAAAGACATCGCTATTTGGTTTGTCAGTTGGTGATACTTTACGTCCAAAAGGGAGAATCTTACGAGTAGGTCTTTGCAAAAAAGTAAAGCAGCTCTACCAGCATTGTCCGCAGCGTCGTCTTGCCAGTGCCAGTCTTCTCGCCGTCCTTGCCGTACAGCAAAAGGTCTCTGACCTTCTCCGTAGCCAGCACCTGATGGCTCAGGTCCAGCGGGACCATGAACATCTTCTTGGCAATCTCCTTGTTGTGGAATATCTCGGCCGCTGCCTCCGGATCAATGAAGATGTTGAACTCAGCATATGGTGTGGTGTTGCCAATGCGCTCTTTGCCATCGACCGTACCGAGCGGTGCGTCTGAGAAACCTCCTCCGATGGATCCTCCCATGATGCTCAATCCCTTGATGTGCGGAATCAGCTCCGGATACTTTCGGAACATGGCGGCGACGTTGGTGACGGTGCCAGTGGCCACGATCCAGGCTGTGCCGGCCGGCTGAGCCTTGAGAGCAGCAGCCATGGCGTCAATGGCGGGCTCGGTGGACGGAGTGCATTGGGGCTTGGGGAGAAGATCGGTGCCGTCGAGACCGCTGTCGCCGTGAATGTCTGTCGGCGCGTGGATCGGAGGTCGCTCGAGCGGGTTGCTGTAGCCAACATAGAGGGGAATGTCATTGTGTTTGCCAAAGGCTGTCAGGATGGAGGCGGCATTGTGCGTAGTGTGTCTGGCAGTTTCCAAAGTTAGCTGTGGTCATTGACGATGTAGGGCGCAAAGCAACCAAGCTTCCCATCGCACATACTCTAGTGAAGCGTTTCCAAAGACTGTGGAAATGCCCAGCAGGTTGATTCTGGGATGATGGGCAGCCAGCAGAATGGCAAAGGCGTCCTGTGCGGAGAATATCCAGTTAGCTCATACGTCTCGGATTAGGCTTGGCCAGCCGGACGCCTCATGCAATGCGACTCTGCATGAGGCTTGCATCTGAGCTCAGCATCTGGCGAGTGAAGTGGAAAACTTACATCGTGGCCAGGGTCGCAGTCCAGCCAAACAGGCACTTGAGCAGACGCCATATTCAATAGATGTGAGAGACTCGTAGAAGGTTCGGAATAGCAAATGGGACGAAACGGGAGACACGATACGCTCTCTATGAATTCGGTTGAAATCTACGGTATCTTAACGGCCTCTTTATAGCTATGCTTTGTTCAGGTCACGGAAGGGCGCGGGAGAAAGAATTCGAGTTGGGATCAAGACACTTTTCAATGCTCCGTACGCTGGAACCCACAGCCCCAGACGGCGAAATCGAGAAATCAGCCACCACGGTGTCGGTTGACGGCGAGCCTCGCAGACCAAACGTGGTAGCGTAGGCTATCTTAGGTTTTCTGCCGGCCACTCGCTGCGTCAGGGAACCCGCTTCTTTTTTTCTCCGCAGCGAGGCTCCAGAGTGGGGGGGAACCCATCAAATCCATCCAACCTGGCTGACCCCTCATTCGCATAGTGATGCTAGCAGAACTAGCATCGCCAGGAACCGAAAGTTTGTGTCATTGGCGTCTGGTTTTTAATAATAAAAGCGGCAGGCCGAGACGCTAGACTCCATTCTCGAGGAGACTTCAAGAACAGCTGGCAAACGTCGGCCTTGAACCCATACACACGTGGTGCCGGACCCTTTATATTCTCCTTCGCGGAGCTCCGCGATAGATGGTCGATTTCTCTCAAGCTGAACAATAACTGGGGTATCTAGTGCGGTAATGCTTGCTCCTCCACCTGCTATAGAATCTGGGGCCGTTCGAAGTGAGTAACTTTGTCCGCCGACTGCGCGTATAAGACAGAATACGTCGAATCAGTGGGCAAGATTGAGTTTGTTGGCGTCTTGCGGCAGGTTGTCATCATCCAGACTTCTTGCGCTGCTCAACGACCCGCATCACGTCCGCCGCGCTATTGGCATCGCCTTTTCGCTTCTTCGGTCCTCTCTTCCGCTTTGACTTGTCACCTCTACTTGAACCCTCTTCTCCGGTGTCGTCGCCCCACTTTGACAGCTTGACTTTTGAGTCCTCAAAGTCCTCCTCATCCTCAAATCTACTAGTGCCAAAGCCCATGTCGATGTCATCATCGTCACGGCTCTGCATTTGAAGGAGCTTCTTTCGTCGTTCTTCCAGCGCTTTGGCCTCTTCCTTGGCTTTATCATCCTCAGCTTCCTGCTCGATGGGCCTGAGTGATGCTGCCTTCTTGATGGCTGCCAATATTGCCGGGTCAGACATGGACGGCCCTCTGTTTGCTTCCTCTGATATAAGTCCCGTTTTTGCGTCTTTGAAGTAGTTGCGGCGTTCTGACTGTGCAAGAGACGGTTTTGGCGGGGGTGGCATAGATGCTTTGGTATCAGCCTCCTTACTGACTTCCGGCTTATTGCTGTCTCCCTCGTCTTCGGAATCAGAGTCAGATCCCTCCACTCCAGCCAGCGGATTGTAATCATCACCAGCATCTTCAAAGATATCCACGTCGCCATCGTCTTCCTCTACCTCCTCTTTCTTCCGATATTGTTCAGGAACTTCCATACCCAGTGGCTTGGCATCCTTGTCTGGCATTAAAAGGCCGCTCCGTGTGTCTTCCTGTTCGGGCTGTACCTTCCGAACCTTCCTTTTCTCATGCCCATCTTCGTCTACAATAATTAAAACCTCCCTTCCTTTACTATCCTTTTCGATTCGTGTTCCTGGTTTTTGTTTGGCTCCAATCTTCTTGAACCGGTCTCCGAGGGTTGATTCTTGTGCTTCCTTTGCAGCTAGCCGGGCTGCTTTCATCTCCGCCAGAATCTGGTCGCGTGTTCTTTTCTTTCCTGGAGCTAGAGCCACGGTTGAGAGATTGCCCTTTTTCTTTTCTCCCTTTTCCTTTGCGATTGCTTGTACGTCCCGTTCTTCAAGCTCGTCGAATTCATTGTCCACGTCTTCTTCAGCGGCAACTTCTTCAGCTCCTTGCTTTTCTGGTTCTTTGTTTCCGTAGACGTCCTCGCCTTTGCGTATCCTTTCAAGAAGCTTGAAATCAAGCCCCTTTACTAGATGTGTACTGCCAAGATCTCCGCCCGCGATTTGGAATCTCAGCTTTTCGTATGTCGACTGATCAATCTCTTCGTCTTTAAGAGCCTTTTCGAGCGCCTTTAACCTCTCCTCTCGGTCATCTTCGTTGTCCTCGCGAGTTTGCGACCTATCGATATATCCTGTCCCCAGCTTCACTCCTCTTGGCGTAGATGATTTAAACTTCTTTTGCGGATGCAGGGCGTGGTTCCTCTCGGCTAGCTGTCGCGCGAAATCGGCTTGTGCGCCTCCTAATGACCGTCTTGAAAACTGCGCATTAGCATTGTCAACCAAGGGGCTCTACCTGCGGCGGCTTACGGTGTCATAGGGATGCTGGCTCGTTGTCGAGAACCTAATGATCCCTTATCCGCGTTGGGACTTGCGCCTGTGGGAGAAGCTCGATCTTTCGACGACTTGGCCGAATTGGCCAGCATCAATTTTCGAAATTGGTCGTTATTCATAATTGCAAATTTGTTTGGATATCAACAGCAAAAAATCTGGCTGTTCCCAGAGCCAATAAACAAACAAAGAAAAAGGTAAAAAGGCAGCCGCTCGTAGCCTTAGACGAGGCGCTGGAAACTTAACGGAAGGTCACGGGACGACGTGTAAGAGGCGCGCAGCAATTTTCTCCACTTAACGCGGCATCTTCGCTCATCACGTCACAAGTCTCACAAAGTATTCCAACATCTCCAATGAGACGCCGCTTAAAAACCATGAGCAGCCTTGCATAAGCCGCTTATAAAGCGAATCACAAATTGCCGCACCTCTGAAAATGTCGCCTCAAGTGCGCCGAACAACTCCTTTCTCCTGCTTTGTTGAGTGAACTGTGGGGCTTCACGGACGGCCGTTGCTCTTGATACGTGAAGTCGTGCACCAGCCAGAAACGAATCGATGGGCGTCGACTGCAAACTCCTTTCTTGTGGTTCCTGTATAATTGCACAAGATGAATGGGCCGTTGGAAAAGAATTCCTCCTCGGTGAGGAAGCGCATTGAAAATCATGTCTTTGATGATGAGGAAGGCGATGAGTATGGCGGCAGCGAATTCGGCGGCTTTAGCGACTACTTTCGTCGAAAGAAGATCAAACTTCAAAACCTGGATGCCGAAATACGCGCCTCGTCCGACAAGCCACCAATCTTTAAGGGAGTCGTTGCCCATGTCAATGGCTACACTCAACCGCCCCTTCATGTGTGAGTAGCCTTTTCGTATTCTGCAGTCACTGCTCGTGAAAGCGTTAACACAGCATTCAACGGCAGACTTCACCATGATATTGTGCAGCACGGTGGTGGTTTTCTGCAGTATCTAGACTCAAAAACCATGGCTACTCACATCATCACCGCCAATCTAACGCTAAAGAAAGCTGCTGAGTTTAGCCGATACAGAATTGTGAAGCCCACATGGGTTGTTGACTCAATAAAAGCTGGCAAGCTTTTACCATGGACTGATTATCGAGTAATAACTGAAAGCCCGAGCCAAAAGGTCTTGATGTTTGGCAGCAGCGGTGGGCTTACTCAAGCCAGCCCATCTCCTGTAAGGCGCACCTACAAAGAGCAGACAGAGAACAGCTTTTATACAGATCAAATAAGAGCTGAATCTCAAAGCCAATTTACGAGCCCTCTCCTGGATAGGTCTCCTGAATCTAGTCGACAGCAGACCGAGAAATCCGACGACATAATTCCAAACGCAAAGGGACTGTTGGCCTCCAAGTTGGAGGACGAAATGGACTATTCTGCAAACGCTGCAGATAATGGGGAATTCAAGGTCGAATCTGAGGCGCAATTGGCACCCGACTCTGCCAACTTGGTAGATCCATCGTTAAAATCTCCCATGCCTATGACCTCCGAAGAGCATAATGCTTGGCTACTCTCGGATCCGAAAATTAGACAATCATCCACGGCCAATCCCGACTTCCTGAAACAGTTCTACTCTGAAAGCAGGCTCCATCATCTCTCAACTTGGAAAGCTAGTTTGAAATCGTCGATGCAACGATTAGCGTCTGAAAAAGGGCTATCAAACCAAAAGAAGACAAGACGGCCTGGCTCGAGAAGGTATATCATGCATGTAGACTTTGATAGCTTCTTCTGTGCAGTCTCTTTGAAGCGACATCCGGAATATCTGCATAAGCCCTGCGTTGTCGCCCACAGCCCAGGAGCTGGCTCAGAAATTGCAAGCTGCAATTATGTCGCTCGAGAATTTGGGGTCAAGAATGGCATGTGGATGAAAAGAGCTCTCGAATTGTGCCCTGACCTCAAAGTCTTACCATATGATTTTCCTGCATACGAAGAAGTGAGTCGACAGTTTTATGGGGCTATCATAAGTGTTGGTGGCATTGTCCAGAGTGTAAGTGTCGATGAGGCCTTGGTTGATGCCACTGACATCGTCCTTCAAGCGGCTGAATCTAATGGCCTTGGCGTTGAAGAGGGCAGTCTTTGGAAGGAGCAGCAAAAAGTTGACGAGATGGCGTTGAATTTGCGCAATAAGATCAAAGAAGAAACTGGTTGTGCCGTTTCAGTTGGCATCGGCGCAAATATCCTACAAGCCAAAGTTGCCTTGAGGAAAGCCAAGCCAGCTGGCCAGTTCCATCTAAAGCCCGAGCAAGTTTTGGACGTTATTGGGGATCTAAAGGTTGAACAATTGCCAGGCGTCGCATACAGTATCGGCGGGAAACTGGAAGATCTAGGAGTCAAACTTGTCAAAGACCTCAGAGACGTCCCAAAAGATCGCCTCATTTCAATACTGGGACCCAAGACGAGCGAAAAGCTTTATGACTATGCTCGTGGCATTGATCGATCAGAGGTTGGAGAACAGCCTCCTCGGAAGTCTGTTTCGGCAGAGGTCAACTGGGGGATTCGCTTCATTAGCCAAGCAGAAGCAGAAGAGTTCGTCTATAACCTCTGTAAAGAGTTGGAGAAACGGCTAGTGAATGAGCAGGTCAAGGGGAAGAATCTGACCATGAAGATTATGAGACGTGCTCTTGATGCGCCATTGGATCCAACAAAACATTTGGGGCACGGAAAATGCGACTCATTCAACAAGAGTGCAACCTTTGGTGTCGCAACGCGTGACTACCAAACGATCGGCAAAGAAGCAGTTTCAATATTACGCTCATTTCGGTTCAGCCCTGGAGATCTTCGAGGAATTGGTGTTCAAATGACAAAGCTGGAGCCGATCAAAGTAAATTCCTTAACTGCGGAAGGAAGCCAAAGAAAGATCACCTTTGCCCCGTTCGCCGAGATAGCTTCTCTACCGAAACAATCGAGAGTAAGCCCAGTTGAAGAGATGCAAGAGCCAGAGGTTTCGAGAAAAAGGCCGATCTCTGACTCGGAATCTGATGCACTGATAAACGATTTCACGACGCCTCGAAAACACACACCTCATGATATCAACGCCATTGCTCATCTAAACGCCTTTAGCACGCAGTTCCTTTTGCCAAGCAGCCCTGATCCTGCAGTATTGGCTGAGCTACCAAATAGCATCCGTACCAAGCTCATGGCCCAACGTCCCAAGGCAGTGGCTATCGAATCCAACGTAGAGGCTCGCAAATCAAGATCGAATAGCCCAATGCTAGCAGATCTGCTCTCCTCTCAAGTTGATCTGGAAGTTTTTGACGCACTACCAGAAGACATGAAGGCTGAAGTCTTGGCGTTATATGGACGAAAGCCGACTGAGCCTTCGCAGCCTCGACCTTCACCAAGGAAATCTGAAGTTACTCAGGCCAGAAGGCCTACAACTCCAACGAAGGCCAGCGGGGTTCGCGGCATGTTTAGCAAAGCCCAGCGCCAACGAAATGCTCAAGAAGGAATGGTTCAAACAAACTTTCGGCCTCCGGGACCAGCAGTAGACACCCAACCTGAAGAAATCGAAGAATTAGATCCAGCTTTCCTTGCAGAGTTACCCGAAGACGTCAGGAGAGAAGTAATTGCAGATCACAGAAGGCGGCTGTTGGCCCTACAGTCAGGGCTGGAGATGCCCTTTTCGAAAAGCCACCAAGAAACGAGTGTGTTACCCGGAGGCCAGAAAACAATTCAGTTTCCTATGCTACCGCCAGTTATATCCTTCTCTGGCTCAGTCACTTCTTTACCAGAGATCAAAGACATGGTGGATGCATGGCATTCCCAAACTAGAAAGGCGGGGCCGCATAAGAGAGATATTGACGTTTTGGAAAGATATTTGATCAAAGTCATCAAAGAAGAGCGCGATTTGAGTAAAGCTGTTACCTTGATTAAATGGCTTAGCGTTGTGGTTGATCAGGATGGGGTTGATAGTAGAGGACGCCGGGCTTGGAAATTGGCCGTCAGCGGCATCAAGGTGGCCATGCAAGCCGCTGTTGAAGAGAGAGGCTTAGCACCGTTGCAGATTTAACCAGTTGGATTTTCTATACCACAGCTCTTGTAAACCTTTGTACGTTGATTATGAGGATACCCAGAACATTAATTGATGGGCGACTATATTATCCAACAGCCCTCTTAAGCTCTCTTTGGAGCGCCGATGGTCCGCAGTGCAGCGATTTTCTCACTTATAGATTGGCTCCGGCTCCTCGCCACCCCGCACACTCCTCTGACCCTCCTTTGCCTTTTAGCGGTAGTTACTACAACTAAGAACTATTTGAGCTTTTCCCTTTCTTGAGCGAGGAGTTTCCCCTTACGCTAGCTTGGCAGTGGACTTTGCTTTTGTCGTGAGAAGCGTATCGAACAGGGGTCAACACCTTCGGCTATCGGGTTGATACGCTTGCTTTCTAGCTAGGCTGGTCTTGAGGGAACAAGACCCCGTTGAGGTGACTCATGACTGGTTTCGACCACGAGTCAACACACCCTTCACTGTTCATGATAAAATCTCGCATGCCCGCGCTGAGTTTCGTGCGGTATCAAAACGAGACAAAGCTTGGATTTAAGCTTAAATTTCTCAGTGCACCAAGACTAAAGATTTGACTGCAAGCCACTTTATCGTATCGGACGACACCATGAAGACTATAGGCATATTAGGCGGCATGTCGGCATCGTCGACACAAATCTACTATCAAGAACTTTGCAATCTTACGAGACAACGCCTCGGCGGGCTTCATTCCCCCGAGCTACTCATTCGCTCCCTTGATTTTGCCCGGATAGAAGAACTGCAAATGAGCGGTAAATGGGATGACGCTGGAGATATCTTGAACAAAGAGGCACAAGCTCTCGAACGGGGAGGGGCCGATTTCATCATTCTGGCAACAAATACTATGCACAAACTTGCCGAACAAATGATGAAGGGCGTGTCAATTCCACTGCTGCACATTGCAGACGCCACTGCTGCCAGTATTCAGGACCAGAAATTCCAGTCGCCGGGCTTGATGGCCACGGCTTTCACGATGGAACAGCCATTCTACAAAGATCGGCTCGTTGCAGCAGGTCTTTCCCCGATCATCCCGGACGAAGCCGATCGCATCGAGACGCATCGCATCATTTACGAGGAACTTTGTTGCGGCATTGTCTCCAAGGAAAGTGAGGAGACTTACATTGCTATTGCGAGACGGCTGGTAGAGAGAGGAGCAGATTGCATAATCCTCGGCTGTACTGAGGTTGGCATGCTCCTCAATCACAACAACGTACCTGTGCCGGTTTTTGATACCACGTTGATTCATTGTGAAGCAGCGTTGCGAAAGGCACTTGAGGATTGAAGCCTATAAAAGAAATTGGCGTCGGTCTTGGGAGCCTGTATATCTTACAAGAAGCGAAGTGTTACAATTGGAAATAGAAGCCTCTTGAAGTGTGTGAGCAAATCGCAACACGAAACTGCCTTGTTGGATAATAGGAGCGAGGTGCCCGGTAACCTCTCCCTTATTCATTTCAGCGGCTATTCTATGAATCATAAGTAACACTGTCTAGTTAATGGGCTTATAAGGCGGTATCTAGTTGTATAATCATAGTTGCATTATATTGTCAAAGGAAGAAAAAATGAAAGTCTATTTTACCAGAAAGAGATTTAAAGAGAAAGCATCATCATAAGCATATTCTATATAAATATTAGCAGCAGTAGCAGCAGTAGCAGCAGTAGCAGCAATACTAGCAGTAGTAGCAATAGTATTATAGCATTATCATTAACATTACCAGTCCTGTTGAGATGAAAGTGAGCAGGCGTGGAGTAGATATGTGAGCTATAGTGGTATTATAGTTGGGTAGTATAGCCATTGCAATCAATGGATCTCGCCCTCCTATCTAACCCAATGAGCCCGGCTGTTCACTCGTTTATTAAGAGAACCTTGATATTGGGGTTAACTGTCCACAGCTCCACGAGCCAAAAATCGCTTTCCAATATGCTTAAAAACGTAAAGGCCGAGTAATCATCATCTTCCTCTACTCTATCTTCGTCAGACCACCAGAGGTCGGCCCTGGCCTCTACAAGGCTAGTTCCGCCATATGCGTAAAACTCTTTAGGTGTGTTGGCTTCACTGAGCCCTGGCGTAAAGTCACTAGGGAGATAAGAGTAACGATCAAGTAACCAAATGGTTCGTTCGGGTCGGAGACTTCCTGGCAGCAGGCGAACGTAGAAACCAAACGCCATGTCCTGCATCTGAACATCGGCAAAGCTGCGGCCGCGTTGTCGTCGATAACCCGTTACCCATGCAGGATCATAATCAATGGCAATGTCGCCGTGAGCCAGTGGCAGCATCCGCGACCATTCGGCGTGCATCCCAATACTGCTCAAGGGGTAGTAATCGCGCTGCTGGACGCGGAGCACCATCAGGTCCCGTGGCAACACAGTCTCCACCAAGGTCCGCCTTAGATGCTGTATCGATGCATGGTGCCTGATCCATCACACCCAGCATCAAATGGCGCTGCAGTTTATGATATGTCCTTAGGCAGGCCTCACAAGATTCTCGACATGCTGTCCACTTGCCAGCATCGTGGCTAAAGGTTGATAACTCGTCTCAAGAGCCAAATATAGAAACAATCTTGCCTTTGCGTGGCTTGATGGTGAAGAAGTGGGTGCACTGTCATCGGTGAGAAACGCGAGCTCCCATATTGTAAGCCTCTCATAATCAATATTATTCTGAAAGAAAGAAAAAGTCTATTCATCTTAACAAAGAGATTTAAAACTAAGCATTGTCATAATCATAATCTAGGTATATCAGCATTATCAGTAACAGTAGCAGTATGATCATAGCATGATCATCATCATCACCAGTCCTGTCGAGACGAGAGTAAGCAGGCCGGGGATGATTTTGCTTGCCGAAGACACACGGTAAACTGTGAGCTTCAAAGAGCCACCACAGGCAGTTGTGTTGTCGCCCTCACAAGGGTAATTGCAAGCCGTGTCGTCAAGTTTCTCTGCGATGCCAGACAGCGTCTGGGCGCACCAACATTCTCTGCAGATTTTAAAACAGTCAGTCCGCGTACTAGAAATGAGACCCAATGTGCCCAATGGCTGAACTTTTACCTCGACCACTCCAACCCGGCATATCGGTACTCCGTGGCGCCATTACCGCAAAAGGCAAGACATAATGGCACCGTCATCTGGCCCGGCAGGCTCTCATCAATTCCGCCACCGAGAGCACGCGTATCGGCCGAGCCAGGGACTTGGGTCGTCTCATTGTAGCACCCGTTATATTTGTATTTCTTGGAATCGTCGTAGACTGAGACGGTAGCATTGGCGGCGTGGACGATGGGGATGAAGAGAAGGAGCTGCAGGAGTAGTGATACAGAAGGGCCCATGGTAAGCGGTTTGGGATCGTGTGTTTTCACGAATGTTTGATAGATTGATCACCAGAAAATGTGCACTCGGGTTCGAATGAAAGACACGACGCGCCGGTGAGATTGAGCCTGCAATCTGAAGTAGACGCTGGGTGGAGATGTGCAATGGCAGCAATAAGATGGACGGCCAGCAAATCGACAAGCGCTGTATAAAATCCAAGAAAAGCAGACAAGCAAGCAAAGCAAAAGTCCAAACAGGCTGAAAATCAACGACTGGAAAAACTACGAAAGAGGAAGAAGGAGAGATTAAAAGTGCAATTAGGGAGAGACTGCAGATAGGATGCAGCTGAAATGCAAGCTTATGTACGGCGATAACGCCGCTATCTGTACGATGCAGCCATCAGCTCAGCGCCAAGCTGTTGGATTTTCGGGGTCGCTGCGGTGCGGTGGCAGGTACCGCTACGGCCATTCTGTTAGTGCAGCTGAGCTCGCCCACGTTTATTTCTAGGCGCATCTCTAGATTTGCTAACAAACACATCTCCTAAAAAACATCCTCCCCACACTCAGCTCCCCCACGCACAGTGAATAAGCCAAATAGCGGGACACGACAGCTTCTTTTCTGCTTTCTTCTCGCCTCTACGCCTCCACGCACATTGCTCTAGCTACGCCGGAACTTGAGCGTAGCTATTTGGCCCTAATAGCGACGTTTCGCCTCACCTTTGACTTTCTCCGCCTATATATATCAGTGAAAATCAGTGCTATTTGCACCGCCAGACCAGCGCCATGAGCTCCTACATCGATTGGTCCAAGACCACCAAGTCCAAGGACTACCGCGGATCGTCGTCCTTTGCGACTTTTCTGATCATTGGCCGTATGCCGCCCCGTTATAGTTACACTTCTGCCTCGCCTAATATTCATTGAGCTGCGATGACGATGCAGACGACCACGTCAACCTTTTGTGCTAATTAGTTCTCCAGCGACATGCTTCTTCCTGGGCATCCTCTTCGCGTCGTTCCCGTACGATTTCCCCCTCCTCTGGACTAAAGAGCCCGTCGCCCTCGACTACTATGATCAGCTCGAGACGCACCTCAAGTTCATTCACCAGTCGCCGCCGCTCATCGGCCGCCTCCTCAACATCATCATGAGCGTGGGCTTCCTCGGCCTCTTCATCAAGCTCTTCCGCCCCAGCGAGGCAAACTTCCTCTTCGACGGCGCCTCGCTGATCCTATACATCATCGGCGTGGCAGTCTACATCTCCAACATTGTCAAGGGCCTGCGCACCGTCAGCTCCGGCTTCTGGCACTCTGAAGAGTTCAAGACCACCGAAGGCCGATTCGAGGGGGAGGTTATCCTGGGGAGAGAGGACAGCTTGAAGGTGCTTGCGGCAAGCAACACGATTCTTGCGCTCGTACTGGTGGGTATTCTTGTGCTGCAGGCGGGGCAGTGGTATGCCGAGAAGAGGGATTGGGATGACGAGAAGGAAATTGCGAAGAAGGACAATAAGAAGAAACAGTAAAAGAGCAGGCTTACGACTATGCGGAGAATAACGTACGACACATACTGGCGGTGAGATGATAACAGTATGAGACGGTATTTCGGTGAAATGGTATATTTGTAGCCTCGGGCTTACCGGATCTCCGCTCTATTGGATCGTACAAATTGCTCGTACGGCCGAATGTTACCTCGATGGCAGACCGGTGTAATAATGGGAATGGATATAGCTCCAGGGTTGTTGAATACTTGGGAAGGGCAGCTTTGTTTATTATTACCTAGTAATACGTATATAGATACTACCCACCTCTATCAACTAGAGCACTCACTAATGCAGACATGAACCTTGATCAATTCCAACTCGAGGGATCGCCGTCAACAACCTCAACAATTACGAAACAAATGGGCTGCCAAGTGAGCTTCTAGTCCCAGTGGATAGAAGTGACTCCAAGTCTACGTATTGCACGTTACGTGCAAGCGTAATATGAGTACCAATGTGGATAATGATACGACGTGCTAGGTGGATATGGCTTCGCGTTTAGATCAAAGAAAAATTATCAGATCATCTGATAAGAAATTACATGCAATTAAGTGTCGTAATCTGGCGGGGCAGGGCGACCCGCTTGACAAGGCTGGGATATGAGCTAGCATGCGGTGCAAAATGGCTGCAGGATCAGATTTTGTCAGGCTGGGTTTCAATCAAGCTTGATTAGCACTGTACATGGCAGGGTTGTTTCTACTTGGCTGTAGAATAGTTTACATAGAACAAGTGATTTTGCAGCAATAATTACCCACATCTTGTATAAGTGACGTATTTTGGTATAAGTGTGTCCGCAAACGGCACTCTTGAGAAATTCCCTGAGAGGCTAAGAAAGGAATATTGCTAGGATGAAAACTCAATCATGGAGCAAGTGGGTAGACTAAAGCTCCAGACCCAGGAGAATTCCAGCAAAGGCGCAGATTATATCGCAGTCAGGCTCTCATGATGAAATCAGTCGTTCAAGATGACAGCCCCTTCTAAGTGCCTGCTGACAGCCCCTTCCTCCATGCCAAGCGTGGCCTCTCCTACAATTAGCCTAATGGCACACGCCATCATGGAAAAGAGTTCCAAAGGCTCGCTCAAGAATACTTACTCCATTGCAGGAAGCTGTTACACCATCAAGTATTGCCATAATATATGAGTACTAAGCTAAGCCGCTGTGCCTGGGCGGCCTCCCTGCATCATGCAGCTGAGCGGTTTTTGTTGCTCGCTATAAAACTGCCGAGGCGTCATTGTGAAAAAGAGCATGGATCTAGAGGTGTGCAAGCATCGCGCCTCAAACAAGCAAGGCGCCGTGCCAATAAGACGCCGTGAGGTGCTACAAAAGTACACAGCAATTGTTTCCACAATCTAACTATGGAACGTATTGGCGCTTCTCGAGTCGTAGTACGGAGTTCTGATGGGAAATATGATGGCTCGGGCGATGAACAAGCTTGCGGCTTCTTCGAAAATTTTTGCTGTCCGTTCTTCATCGCTATATACCGTTGTCACGAGCAGAAAATTCTCATTGGATCGCCAGCTGCCATAAATCTCGGCATTCTGGATGTTTTGTTCCTGTCGCCGCAAGTACAGGCACTCCAGCCTAACTCAATTGGACAAGACGCATGCAAGTGCCGGGGTCCTGAAATTCTCGTAACCGATCTCGGCAGGCACACGAATCAGAGCAGCGCCTTGGACCCAATCGCCGCTCGCTCGCATCCTATCGATAAGCCGCGATAAGATTGAAATTTTACAGTCACGCCTTGGGAGTCAGAACAAGGCCGGGTCGAAACAGCAAACTCCATCGACGAGTTAAACCCAAAGACGCTGTTCTCCATGCAGCCGAGCCACATCCTCACAATGTAGGGCTGGGTCCTTGTCTCTCTCCTTTTTTCTCGCTTCAACCTGGTCTCATTGCTTCAATAAATCCCGCGACTGCTCTGGACTGCGACAAACTCCGCTGCTCCTCTTAGTGTCACTTCCGTTGCGCAACAGTGCATCAGCAGCATAGCACAGCGCGAAGTCGGTGGGTTCCCGTTTCTTGCGAACTCAACGTCCTACCTTTTGACCCCACACGGAGGAGTCTGGTCGCCCCAAGCTTAAAGCTTTTTAACATCCTTGTTCCCGCGCCGCTGTCTCTGGATCTCACTGTCGTCGCCGTCAAAGCTCCCGCGCTTTCGCAATTCTCTGCTGCGCCGCCAGCCTCTGCTTGCTCGCCGTATTCTTTCAAACCTGCTTTCAACCCCCGCTCCCACAGGAGAGGGGGCAAAGCTAGGGCTGAAAGACGTGCGCTGAGGAGAGAAGAAAGAAAACTTTTTGTTTTGCACCTTCTTCTCTTGACGCCGAATTATTTCCAGAATGGCCCAGGCCGCCCTTGATGTGACTACTTCGGTAGCAGTCGAGCCCGAAATGGCGCTTCAAGAAAAAGTTCGGTCTGCCACCATGGAAGCTACTGAAGATATCATCTATGGATCTGTAAGTACAGCAAAGTCCCAGACCATTTAGAAGGTATAAGCAAAGAATCTAACGGGGTCGGGGAATAGCTTGCAGGCATTGCCGGAAAATACATTGAATACCCCTTCGACACCGTCAAGGTCCGACTACAGAGCCAGCCCGACCATTTACCGTTGAGATACACCGGCCCGTTGGACTGTTTCCGACAATCTATAAAATCCGACGGCTTGCGTGGGCTGTACAGGGGAATCAGCGCCCCTCTGTTCGGAGCGGCTGCAGAGACTAGCAGCCTCTTTCTATTCGAGAACGTGGGACGAGAGCTTCTTTTCCGAGCTCAGATAGCTTCTCGTGACAAGGAGCTGTCGCTTCCCATGCTATGGTTGACTGGCGCTATATCTGGTGTTTTCACCTCCTTCGTTCTGACGCCGATTGAGCTTGTCAAATGCAGGATCCAAGCCCCGGCGCTATCAGAGGGAGCACCCGCAGTACCTCTGCGGCCTGTAGCTGTTATTCGAGAGGTGTATCGGCATGAGGGAATCAGAGGCTTTTGGCACGGCCAGCTCGGCACGCTCATCAGAGAGGCTGGTGGCTGTTCTGCCTGGTTCGGAGCCAAAGAGACGACGACAAAAGCATTCTACAAGCTAAAGGTTCGTTCAGCCACCTCAGAGAAGGAGAAGGCGGCGATTCTTTCGAAGCCTCTCCCTCTGTGGCAGCAAGCTATTGCCGGCGCATCGGGAGGCGTCACATACAATTTCTTATTCTTTCCTGCCGACACCATCAAATCTCGCATGCAGACATCACCTGTTGGCACTGGCCAGCGCCGAAACTTCTTTAGTGAAGGCATGGCTATTTGGAGGCATCATGGATTGCGAGGGCTGTACCGCGGGTGTGGCATTACTTGCGCGAGAGCAGCTCCCAGCTCTGCCTTCATCTTTATGGTTTATGACGGGCTGAAGCGATATCTTCCCATGCAATAAGTTTGTCAGGATGATGCTCATATTCGGCGACAAACTTTTTCTATTCGTTTCTTTTAATATTTCTACCATTCTTCGGAGCATTTATTCTCATGGCCAAAAAAACATTACGCATAGTGGATTTGCATGTTTAAGAGGCATTCTAACAGCGCTTTTTTGCATTTATTTTTCAAGACTGGGTGTTGGTGTACCAAAAGGGAGGGGATACGGGCTATAAAAAGGACATGGAGTAATGATAGATATTTATGGGATGAGGTTGATCTCGCAATAGATAATTCAATTATCCTGATTGATGTGACTCGAGTCGCCCAGCACTCTTTTAACCAATGCTGTAGCTTGACATTCTGATTATGTGTGGAAAAGTACATTAGCTTTCCTATTGCTTCACATCATCTCTGGTCTCCTCCTTGTCCGCCAAGTTCCAGCCATTGAGGTGCCCAGCGCCAGCGCTCAGATACGTCGCAAATCCCAGCCATGCGAGATACGGGGCATGGCACCAGGCCGCAACCGAGTCGATTGATCCCCACAGAGAAGCTAGATAACCATTGAGGCCCAGCAAGACGATGATATCGGCGGTGGCTTCGATTGGGCGCTTGGCGACGAAGAAGAGCGGCATCCAGACGAGGTTGAGGCCCAGCTGGATGGTGTAAACCGTCATGCTATGCTTGGTTGTCTGGATAGTCTGTGGGGACGAGAAGGGGGAGAGACCGGTCCATGTAGCACGATAAGCGGCGTATCCCATAAGACTTGGAGGAATGGTCAGTTATTTGATTATATCACTAATGAAACAATGGTAATTCAAGAGATGGGGATTCAAGAGATGGGGAATATCATGAGTCCAGCAGAGGGAGAGATATACCCATAAAGAACGGTCCATACAGGGCCGAAAACCCATGGCGGAGGGTGTAGAGGAGGCTGCTTCAACGCGAGATATGTCTTTTGCGCTTTGGAGGCTATAACAATCCAGATACTTGTGGTTAGTCTTTTAATCCTTACATGGCCATAGTTTTATGTTCTTACGTCGGGTCCCAAAGCCAACAGAAGTGCCCAATGCGATGGGAAGGAGGATGGAGGAGGCGGGATTTAGAAACACGTTTGAAGGGATTGTAAGGGCTGGGATGTAAGTCGTCATGTTGGCGGTGTTTTAATGGTTTAGTGAGAAGACTTATTGAGAGGGGAGAGAGCTTGGACGAATTAGGGAGAGGGATGTGAATGGTGAGACTTGAAGGGAGGTGATGAAAGTTGCGCCTTGGTGTTGATGGGTTAATGGTCCTGGAGGTTCTATGACGCAATGAGCTGATTGGCTTGGTGGGAGCTGGAGATCTAGACTATAGACTCTAGGCTAAAAGCTGCCCCGGTAGCTCAAGTATGGAGATGGATTTCAGAGCTCAAGTGCTGCGAGGACCAGAAGGGGCGGGATCGCTTTAGTATTCAGCGATGCTATGGCTGCTTTATGAATCTCTTGTAATGAACTCTCGAATAGCGTTTTACTTTTACTTCTATCTAAGAGTCCTTTCTTTACTTGGGTTGAAAGCGCCGCACCGTGCTACATAGCTTTGCTTTTAGTGTTCAAGTGGTTTCATCAGCTCCATCCTTTATTCTTTTTTTCCGTAACTATCGGCAGGTTAAAAGTTTCAGACTGAGTTGGTCACAAAAGATCATAGGAATTGCGTCAAGGCGTTTATGTGGTGATTCGAGAGCACCGTAGGCAGCTGAAGCGGTAAAGTAGAGAGCCCGTATGAATCGAGAAACACAAAGGTTCAGTGCGTTTGCAGTGAAACATGCTGATTAGCATTAATGGCCTGAAATTCACATTCGATGCATGTTAATCAGTCAAATAAAGACCAGTTGCAAATTGACGGCCTGGCCAGCCAATTGCTTTTCCATTGCGCTGCGCTATGCAAGACATCTTTTAGAAGGCCAGCATCCCACTGCTAGGGCGCTGTGCGCGATTCGCGGTACATCCCCGCTAATTGATTTCTCGCGTCTAACGCGATCATCGCGCACCAAAAAACGCGACCCGCTGGCCTTCGGCAGGCACTTTAGCGCGTATTTAGCGGGTACGCAGAAACACCCCTGGTTCAACGCCAAAAACGCCCTTTCTCTTGTAGCTCCACGGCCACAGCTCCAGCTTTCCTCATAATACCCTCTGCACCTGCAATTCTGTTCCTAACCTGCAACTGCAACTGCATCTCATTTTTCCCTTCCTGCATTTGCGTCAAATTAGAAGGCAACGGTGTCGTCTCTAATCTGATAATCGCTGCTGCCGTTAATTTTCACGACTTGTCTGGAAGGAGCTCCTTGGCTACAGGTTTTTCACCACCAGTTGCAATGGCTCGCCCTTCCGAGTTGAGAAAGCGGACGCGCAGCATCGTCGAAGATGGTAAGTACTGCAGTGGCTCCTTCACGCCCACATGTCTTGATTGATATTAAACGTCGTCTCTGTTCAGTCATACCAAGTTCTCCCAGCAAAAGACTTCGTCGATGCCGCTTGGCGTCCGTCTCCTTCAACGATGAGAACCAGGATCCCGACTATATTGTCGACGAGAACGATGACGACAACGACAGCGAAGGCGAAGAGGAGGAAGTGCTAAAGGAGCCATCACCACGCAAGTTCAAGCGGAGCGTGTCACAAACCTCACTAAAATCCAATCCTGTCACGCCCTCCGCTCCTCGGCATCGAGATGTACTCGGCTCGTATCCCAGTACGCCGCGGCACGCGGTCATGTCGGCCGGCAAGCTCTTCAAACGACTAACTCCCCAGTCACCTCTTACACCCACCACAATTCAGACCGTCTATCACCAGGCTCGACAGCTGTTTGCCAGAGGAGCAGAACCTGGCCAGTTGGTTGGAAGGGAGGCAGAGCGAGAGCAGCTAACGACTTTCCTGGATCGTGTATCAACATCATCTCCTGGAGGATGCATGTACATCAGTGGTCCGCCAGGCACTGGAAAGAGTGCCATGATCACCAACATTGCCAAGTCCTATTCTGAGCGGGAAGGAGTTCGCAGCGCATATGTCAACTGCATGAGCATCAAGTCATCAAAGGATTTATATCACACACTTCTAGCCGCCCTCGGCGAAGACGGCACCGACCTTTCAGAAGCTGAAGCCATCTCATGTCTACAGAAAATGTTTTTTTCCAAGGCCAAATCATCCGCCACATATCTCGTCACCCTGGATGAAATTGATCACATTCTCACGCTGGATCTGGAGAGTCTTTATCGTTTATTCGAGTGGTCGCTGGCAAAATCTTCTAAGCTGTTGTTGCTTGGAATTGCAAACGCTTTGGATCTTACCGATCGCTTCTTACCGCGCCTCAAATCGAAGAATCTCAAGCCTGAGCTACTCCCTTTCCTGCCATATACCGCCGCGCAGGTCAAAAATATTATCATTACCCGGCTGAAGTCCTTGATGCCTGAGGGAAAAGAAGGCTATGTCCCCTTCATTCACCCTGCTGCTATCGAACTCTGTTCCCGCAAGGTTTCAAGCCAGACCGGAGACCTGCGCCGAGCATTCGAAATCTGCCGCCGAGCCCTGGATCTGGTAGAGGCAGAGACCCGGTCAAAGCACGAGGAAGAAGCACGACAGAAATTCTTGCAGTTGACACCTACTAAGAAGCCCCTTGGAGAGAACATTAATGGCAACTCGGCCGGCGGATCTACGCGCAGCGTGTTTCAGATTACCACAGCGTCACTAAAGGCTTTGACAGCGGAGACGGCCCCACGAGCATCGATTGGACATTTGAACAAAGTAACGGCTGCTGCCTTTAGCAACGGAACAGCTCAGCGTCTCAAGGCCCTCAATCTCCAGCAGAAGGCTGCCCTGTGTTCCCTGGTGGCCTACGAGAATCACATTCGAACGACGGCTAAAGGGGCTGGCGCGCCTCTCACCCCAAGCAAATCACAGACCATGGCACCTACTATCAAGTTACTCTTTGACAAGTACTGCAAGCTGTGTCTGCGCGACTCTGTGCTTCACCCGTTGTCGAGCTCCGAGTTCCGAGAGGTGGTGGGCAGCCTTGAGACATTAGGCCTTGTGAACGCAGTGGAAGGAAAGACTGGCAGCTTCATCATGCCACAGACACCCAGTAAGCGTGGTCGAAAAGTGGCAGCCGCCAGCGGCGATGAGAAACGGATCGCTAGCTGCGTTGGCGATAAGGAGATGGAGTCGATCGCTGATGGTGTTGGTGCTGATATCTTGCGAACAATTCTGTCAGGTGAGGCGTTGGATTAAAAACGAGATTAAAAACGAAAGGAAAGCATGTGTAAGAGTTGTATTATGTTTGATAAGCATTGGTTTGGCGCATTTGGGCGATTTTGTTTTTTCTTTGGTTCGTTTCCTTTCTTCAGACTGCGACAATTGGCAGCATTCATTGGCGTTGGGTACTGGCTATGAATATTTGGTTGAGCAACGAGCGTAACGAAGAGGTCTTTGTATAATTGCATACAAAATTGAGCATAGCATGTCAGACAAAGACGTATGAGCACACATCAGAGCTACTTGGGACATAGAGACGGTTTTAATGAAACCAAAGTAACACTCATAACGCCTGACCATGTCAATAACTCAAACACGTGTGTGCTTTGTATCGTGTGATGTCTATATTGTGTTACTATTATTACCATGAGTCTCAAGTTATAATTAGTAAACTCTGTATACTCAGGCGCAATGACTGCATGATTGATACTGGCTTGGACCAGAATCCACACCAGAGCAAGACATGCATATTCAGCCTCCATGGTTGTCTACTTATAGATACGAAGTATCATAATACGAATAGCATCTCGTAATGCCGTGCTATCACCGCCGCATAATTGGCGGGTCAACGGCGTACAGGTCTTGATTGGGGTCTATCAAGCACTCGCAACTCACACGTCTTCGCGTTATCTACGTATTACGGAGTTAGAAAGTAAAAGTAAGAGTGTGTATTTGGCGGCTTATGATGTGTACAACAGCGACTCTGACTTGTGGTACCAGCCCATTATCAAAGGGCATTAAACAAACAGCGCCGCCAGTGCAAGCATGTGCTGCGCCAATCTGCGACTCTCATGCCATATATGGATCGGGTTGTACGGACCGGGCAATCATTTGGTAGTTTTACTACTACTCCGTGGGTAGCATTTGGGAAACACCAGGCAAAATATGGAGGATTCGAGCCGCAGACGCTCGTTCTGTGCGGCAACCATCAGCATGGCCAAGCTTTTGGCTTGGCTTTACTATCTCTCCGAGGTGCCGGTAGCCAGAAGGTATCCAGCAGGCCTTCCGCGACACCCGATCCATGTCCAACGGATAGTATGGACCAGGGCCCAGGCTCTTGAACGGAAGAAGAGGAAGCGAAATCACACGATCGAAAACACCCCTTGGGGAAAGGAAGAATTGTGTAGGTTCCTACTTGCAGAAGCTCTAGAAAAAAAGCGGATGGGCGCTATGGGTTTGTGGCGGGTGGATTGGCAAGGGTTGCTGAATCTTGGGGGGGTTTAACTGGCTTACGTCGCCAAGCTTACGATAGACAGAGCAGGGGTTAGGGGGAGGATCGTACTTGTAGGGGGGGTGCTATTTCCTCGAGGCGTCTATCCTCCAGCTTTTGTTTCTAGAACGGGGCGTCGCTGCAATAGGGCCGAGAGAGGTGCATTTGCATTTGATGGCATCCAGTGCATCTGGGGACTGATTCCAGTCGGGCTTGCTTCAATGCATCGTAGCGGCTGTGCCCGTGTGTATTAGTGCTGAGAGTGAGACTTGGACTTGTGTTGTCGGATTTCGTGCGTGCATGCACAGCTGTACAAGTACTGCACAGTATATGCAGGCGGGAGATGAGATTTGCTTGACTGAGCCGAATGAGGCAGGATGGGGTGCTGGTGCGGCTTTGCTCCTGCACCCTACATTGGTACTAGCCAGTAGGCAGGTGCTGGCTCGATCTGTCTTGCCCGAGTCTGTATTCGGATTTGCATTTGGAGATTACCCAGATTTAGATCTCGCTATTTTTACTCTTGCTCGTCGTCACCGGCCTCTCTCCTTTTCCTCTCGTCCTCGTCTCTCTTCTGTTCTCAATCTATCCCGCTGCGAATCGGCATCAAACCACCACATCCCGGGCAATCTGGCCGTCGTCGTCATCGCTGGAATGCGTCTGGTGCTAAACTGAGGCGCACACCCGAACCTTCCCTCAATCCACTCTGGCCGTGCCGGTCTGCCGTTGGAGCAAGGCTGCTGGTGCAGTTTAATCACAACTATTGGTTTTTTTTTTGGTTCCTAACGACTGAGAGGCAGAAGTGATAAATCCCACGGACCAATCCTTATTTCCATAATTTCTTCTCACCTTCTCCTGCTTCTTCTTTTGGGCGTGTGCTTTTGCTGGTTAATGAGAAGGGAATAACGCACCGATTGTCGGGTTTATTGATTGATTGGCACTGCGACTGCTACTGCTGCTAGGGGATCCATCGTTTTTTGGAGCTGGGGTACCGCTGGCTACTGGGTACAATTAATCTACGAGACCACGACCACAAGCCACACGAGCCACGATCGCAGAACCACGGCCCGCCCACGACACAAAAGACAGCAGCAGAGAGGGAGAGCGACCGCGACAACCACAACCGTCTCTGCGGCCGTAGCAGCGCCCGAGTCCGCCTTTGTCACGCTCATGCCACCAGCACCGTCTCGGCGCATAGGCGGCGTGTCAACATCGTCGGCCTCGGCGTCCGTTTCGCTGCCGTCGCTCCCAGGCGCTCCTGCCGCTGCCGCTGCCACTGCCACTGCCACTGCCAGCACCTCATCCACCTCATCATCGCCAACGCCGTCGATCCCCGCCACACCAATTGCAAGGACGAGAACAGCGACATCCGCCTCCCCGTCAGCCTCAACCTCGCCGCCGCCAAATCCTACGCCTGCGCCGGCACCCATCTCTACTTCTGCTCCGACTGCCTCCTCTACGTCCCTGTCGCGCCCCGGCTTTCTGGCGCGACTGGGGTCCTCCATCAATCTACCTTTCCCCTTACGAAGCCGCAACCGCAGCGTCGCCGATTTCCATGTCCGCTGCGACGAGCCACACCGCAAATACAATGCCGGCGACCACGTCCACGGCGCCGTCGCCATCTCCGTCGTCAAATCAGTGCGCTACACACACCTAGTCGTTGCCCTTCATGGCTTTGTGCGCGTGCTCAAGGATCCCGCCGGAAGCAGAAAAGGACGAGACATTACGGCGCTGCCGCAAGGAGGGAGCTCCTCGCGGCCACAGTATCACGGCAATGGCTTCGCAAGCCTCTTCCAGGATGAACAGGTTTTGAGCGGCGAGGGGAGGCTTGATCCCGGCAGGTTCGAGTTCCGCTTCGACTTGGTGTTCCCTGACAAGGGACTCCCGAGTAGCATTGACGTGAGTTCCCGATTGCGTGTGCGCACACGCGCGTGTGGCACCTTGCCAAACGTAAAGAATCTTGGCTACTGGCGGCGGAAGTGCTAATACCATTCTTCTTTGTCGAAATCTAGTTTGAACGCGGAACTATATCATACATGATTACAGCGACTCTGACACGTCCCGTCTCCATGTCGCCGACAATGACATGCGAGCGAAAGGTCATATTGGCAGAGAGGATAGACGTTGGCCTCGTCCCGCCGCCAGCACCCAGAGTCATCTTTCTCGAGCCTATAAATCGGAAGATGAAGAAGAAAAAGTCGACAATGGCACTGGACAAGACCACTCCTACTGCGCCAGAGGCTGCTGATGTCGGATCTGAGCCTGATGCCCAGGAACCGGTAGAGGATTCTGCCGATCAGCACAGTGAGCGCCGGGGAGCAGCCACATCGAGCGACGTGCAGAGCGAAATCAGCGGCGAGAGTGGGCGCAGCATTGGCACTACCATGAGTCGGAGCGACTTCACGCAACTGTCACACGTGGGCACTGCCGGCGCCATGTCGGCTCAGCAGCAAGCGGTCAACGCCAATACCATCACTGCCAGCATAGAACTGCTCAAAGGCGGCTGCCTCCCAGGTGATGCTGTGTCAGTGCGGGTCACGGTGCAGCATATCAAGCAGATCAAGAGCATGACTGGTGTTATTGTCACCCTTTTCCGCCAAGGCAAAATTGATTCTTCTCCGCCAGCACAGCTGTTCAAGAATATGATGACCAAAGAAGACGCTCGTCGACTACAGAAGGACGATATATATCCTAAATCCCGCACGGGGCTGGGAGGGATCTCACTCTCGTCGACAGGCTCCGTCAGCGTGTTTCGTAAAGATCTCGATCAGACTACGGCGCCACTAATCATCGATCCAGCAACCTTATCAGCATCTGTTACAGTACCCGTCAAGATCCCCGACGATTCTTTCCCGACTATCAAGGGCGTTCCGGGAGATATGATCTCCTTCAAATACCAGATAGAAGTGCTGGTCGACCTGGGCGGGAAGCTGTCTGGCAATTTCCCATCTCGCAAAACTTCAAGATATGCCACTGTGAGCAATAGCGCTCCAGATCAAAGTATAAGCATGTTCTCGCAGAGAAGAGGGGCTCAGATCGAAATTCTCGATACGGCGCCCCTCAGGAGGCACAAGGGAATCGTTTGCGTGGCGCTCGAGTCCGTTGTCGGCACAGTGGACTCGTCAGGGTCTCGGAAGCTCATCAAGGTGTCGTCATCATCTAAAACGCTTGATAATCCAGAGAGCGAGGATGAGATTGACGTCGTTCTTCCAACACCAACTCGCTATGAAGATATTGACCGCGGCAATAATCATCATACCCATGGGCCACCACCACCACAGGAATATTTTCCTCCGCAGACAGATAGTCAGCGTCCATCATACAGCCCTCATGACCCTTCTCGTCCAAACTACCCGCAAACGAGCTCTCCCGGTGTTGCACCATCCTATATCCCACCCCCTCCTCAATTGCCTGATCAGAGGAACCTGTCAGAGAAGGATCGTATAAGGCAGGCAGAGCAGCGATTGCTGCCCAGTCAACCACCTGCCGGTCCAGCTAACATCACCGCTACCAGTCCATCTGCACCTGATGAAGATGACATTTACGATGCCCAGGCCACACCAAGACAACCTTATGCTGGCAACTCAGGAGCAGAAGATAACACAGCACCATCCGCCCCAAGTGAAGCAGAGCTTGCGGCCGCCACCAATAGCTCGGTACAACCCGGAGAAGATAAGCAAGAACGCGAGAGAAGGCGGCTTATGCAAGAAGCCAGCGCACCCCCTGAGTTTCCCGAGGATATGGACCAGAGCGGTAGTCCTGGCCGAGCTCCTAGAGAAGATGAACTCACGGCAGAGGCTGAACCCACAGCCCCCATGCTGGATGAGGACGAAGATGAGCACGATTACCCAGGCTATAGAGCTGTCGCAGAAACATCCACGGGGAGCACAAGTATACAGAGAAGGCGGGATAATGATAATGAGGAGCAATTGCCGGCGTACCAGCGGTGATGCATGCAGAGAGAGCATTAATGCAAGGGATGCAAAAGCTCATTTCTCTTTGACAATTTTTTTTTTTCTTCTTCTTTTATTTAAATTTGCATGTTTGCATCACATTGCATGGCTGGCGTTGGGTAACAGATAGGATTGGAGGATACACAGGGTATGCTATGCTATATCACGAGTCAACTCATTGGTCATGACTGCTTTGCTCTTTTTATTAATGTATATATTTTTGGTTCGAGCGGGCATTGATACTGTGAGGCAGAAGGCTGGCTACGTTGATGGCAGGGATGAGGAGGCATGATTGTTTGTGTAAAACTAAATGTGTATAAACCAATGAATATCTAAGAAATTTAATTGCTCTCTACCTATTCTACATAGCTAAGTACATATATTAATTAGTGTCTTTTCAAGCACGATTGCTGTTTTGTGCGTGCCATATTTTCGAAAATGTTGTTACAATATGTCTGACAATATCGTAAATGTTGTTACAAAATCTCTATCACTGCCGTCTAAATGCTCCTTTCTCATAGCTTTCCTGCCATGCCCAGCCGAGATTACTGTATCACTCCGTATAATACACACTCAAATCAGCTCCCTAGATAACCCATTATGAGTAATCAGTCTCCTCTTATCAATGCTGCAACACCACCGGCTTGCCCTCCTCCCAATCATCCAAGCTCTGCTTGATATTGACCCAATACCTCAGCCGCACAGCCTCCTTCTTCGCCGCCATCACATCGTCCTCGCGAAACGCCCTCTCCAGCACGTCCTCGCTCTCGCGGATGCGCTTGTCGTTGACGGCCGTCAGCTCCTCGAGGTCCTCGGCGGCGGTGGCGTCGGAGATCTCCTCGTGGGCCTCGAGCACGACCATGAGCAGGCTCGGGTCGTCGACCTGCATGGTCTCGTCGGTGGCGACGTCGACGCCGCGCAGGGAGAGGAGGTACTGCGCGCGGAGGAGCGGGTTGGCGAGCGTCTTGTAGGCCTCGTTGATGAGGGCCGAGGTGGCTTCGGCGCGGAGCTTGTTCTGCGGGTGCCGGTCGGGGTGGTGGCGGGCTTGGAGCTGGAGGAATTCGCGGCGGAGGGCGCGGGTGTTTATGGGGAAGTGACCTGAGGGAGGAGGGCCGAGGGGGAGGGTTTCGGGGAAGATTTCGTAGTGGGTTGGTGGTGATGATGTGTTGGAGGTGTTGGATTCGGAATCGGGCGCAGGCGCAGAGGCGGATGCTTTGGAGCTGCTGGAGGAGAAGAATGCTGCGCTTCGATATGATTGCGGTAGTGTCTTGTTGAAGCTGTTGGCAGCAGAGGATGCGATGCTATGCGCTGGACGGACTGATGTTCTGCTCAGAGGTAGAGCTTGTGAAGCTTGCATGCGGCATCGCGCGCAGAGCCGAGTTACGTCACGGAGAGCCATTGCTGTGGCGGCTGGTGAGCGCATAGGGAAATCCTGGTGTAGTAATAGCGCTAAGAGAGGTAGAAAAGAACAGAATAAATTAAAAGAAAAGTTTGAGATGAATTAGAGAAAAGAAATAGCACTACTGCACAATGATAAGTACATGACTAGCTTATATGATTTTGTGATTCTTCGGAGTTTTAGTGCAAAGATGTCATAGAACGGAGTTGTTTCGGAAATAACTTCGGCCGAGATGTAGACATGTACTACCGTCATAGCGGTCCAAGGTTACTACGAGCTGGTGTAAGTCCGCTGTAAGCTACAAAGATGTGGAGGATCAAGCTCCGATATCACAATACATCTCAACAATGACCACTGCGGTAGTAGATGCATGCTAGGACTACATGTCTTACTGAAAGGCACAGAATATAACATGGTATTTTTATTCGCCAGCTGCTTTGTCCATTCCCAAGGTTAAGCGTTAAGACTAAACTGTCAAAGAGTGAAAGTGAGTGAGCCATCTATATGCGCTAGACTCTCGTTCTATGGCTGCGTCTACTGACGATAGCTAATAAATGATTACATGTAGTATTCCTAATTCACCATGGCCCGGTCTCGTTTCGAGTCGGAGCAATACATGTCGGAAGCGTTCGTCGAAAGCGCAGGCGGCGTCTTGTTCCGCCTATCTTCTCGCGAGATCTGTGTACTTCATCTTTTGGATCATGACGAGTATGTGTTGGCCAAAGGGCGACGCAACTGCGGAGAAGCTCGTCATGAAGCCGCCCTACGCGAGGTCACCGAAGAGACAGGCTTTACTTGTCGCCTCCTTCCGGTGAATATGGCTACTCGCGCCCCGCCAGCTGTGGAAACCGAGCAGTTGGACGACCAAGCTCGTTTTTACACGAATCTTTGCGAACCGTTTACCTTGCAAATCCGCCGCCTTGGGGAAAACCAAGTGAAGCTTATATGGTGGTTCGTCGCCGTGATGGATGAGGAAACATCGCCAAAGGAAACGACGGAGAAGGACAGATACGCGGTTGAATTTTATAGCTATACGGATGTTCTGGACAAGCTAACGTTTCAGATGGATCGGGATATGGTTAAGAAGGCTATCGAGCTCGTGGAGAGTACCTATAAGGAGTGACGCAGACACTGTGGGATTGGAGCTGTTATTTAACATCGGAGTATGTTATCAATCGGACCTGCCTACGTGAAATGGCTCTGAAAAGCCAAACTGTACCATCTGAAGAAGGGATCCAGCAATTCTTCGGATCGCGGGTAGAGAACGACGTGAAGTTTACCGAGTTCGATCCCAACAGATTATGCATTGCCGGGAGCATGGTATCCGTGGAAAGGCTCCTAGATCTACCCTGGGTGATCAATGGCGCCCTCCATCCACCACTCTCTGCACTCTTTCGCAATGCCCTTGCGGTACTTCATCCACAGTCGACTCAGATGCAGATTCTTCCTATCGCATTCGGGCTCAGGGACGCACATGGACTCGTCTAGATAGTTTCCAGACAACAGCCGCGAGATTATCTGTGTCGGCTACGAAGTGGCAGGCTTCCATGCCATTATGCTTGATCTTGCCAAGCCTTTGTATAACGATGTTTTTTTCGACACACTGTACGCGGATATTCTTCCAGCTTCAGAAGATATTCTATATGAGGTTGATGAAGAGCCAATCAAATAATGTTCACACCTAATATTGATACTGTTACCCAAGCTCTGTTTGAGATAAAGATTCGGTATTTTTTACAACCGCTGTGCGAATCCATCATGGAGATGGGCGGAAACTTGGAGAGGAACGTCACACTCTTGTCTACTGCCTTATTTCTCTGCGCAACTCTCACCCGAGACTACAGGCCTCTCATCCGGCATTTTTTATAAATATGCCTGCAGGAATATTTTTGTCGACGGCGAAGGACTGGGAAGAGCTCTGCGCACATTTTCGGCTGCTGGGGTTGGACGTCCAGTCCGGGATATTCGCACTGGAGAAACTGGCCACAAGATCATCACCTATATATACTGATTGTAATTTATAACCAGCTCCTAATAGATTAATGAATTCATAGTGCATTTAACTGCTGACAGCGGCATTCTTATGGCCACCTCTATATCTATAGTACTTAAGTTCGAGAACCTGATCACCAAATCTTGGAGCTGTGAAAATATGCGGCGGGGAATGTAATACAATCACCGAGACGGAAATGAACGATGGCACTGATATTACAGGAACTAGCCGGCCTGAAGTAAACTGCGCCTTCCTGGACTGCCATGTATCTAACAATCCGGATTCTTGTTAAAGCTACATTAGACTAGCTTTTATCTTGAAGCCACCGCGATCAAAAAGGGGTAATTTTCTCTATTTTTAAGGGGCTATGACGACGGGAAATGACATTTTAGCTGAATTCCGCAAATGGATAGCAGAGGTAGCATTATACACCGTAGAAACGCTCAATAGGGAGGGAAACCCCCCCAATACAAGGAAGAATTAAAGGGCATATAGCTGTGTAGCTGACCTCGAAAGTAGCTTTCTTTTCATGTTCCTGGGCCATCTTCTAGGTCTTTCAAGGGGTTGGCGGGTCACGATCGTGATGGTGGCCTGGCCCTGCTGGCGGACCGCGTCGCCGGCCTGGAAAGGATAAAGTGGCGAGACGATCCTAAAAGGAAAGAATAGCCGAGGGTTTAAATCGATGGCAAAGAAGGGTTATAAACTCACCTAAATAGGTGCAACTATAACATAGGTAAGTTTAATATGAGACTATGGTGCCAGTTAGGGAGAGGAAAATATAAGGGAAGGTTACAAACATAGGCACATAGCTTGACCATCATACATAATATTGTTTAGCCTCTACTGATTCTACTGCTTTTTTATGCATATGACATGACATGGTCGAAACTTTTATCCATGATTTGTATAGTTGTTATTCATTCATTCATTCCTTGCGGCCGGCCTCAATATTTCTGCCTCCTGCGTGGGCGCCATACCATCTGCCAGCATCGCATGCTTTACAATCCGATTTGGCTGTAGACATTTTAACCACATTAACGGCGACCTCGTGTTTTAGACCTATGTTTCCTTATCGCTGTGATTTTAATATGCCGCGTGAGCCTTGAATCTTGAAAACTACACTGGGCTAAGACTTATTGTGTGTGTATGGAACACGCTTCAGCCTGCTTCGCTCCCCATAACGCCAAGATGGTTACACTGATATGGGCAATGTTACACATCAACAATGTTCTAATCAGAGTTAAGAGCCAGAGCAAGGTTAGCTTCTGGGATAGATCATATGTACATTAAAGAAGATGAGATTCTGCTAGACGAAGACAGATAGATGGAGGGCAGCTCCCATATATATATATATAACAATATCTTACGAAACGCAGATTATGATTGTGTGATAAGGCGAAAAGAAACCATACGAGATTACTAAATAAGAAGGAAGCATGAGAACATTGTAGTAAAACTCCTTTTCCAGAGCGCCACTTTGAATGGAAAAGGAGATTGACTTTTCGTAGCGTTCCGCTCTGCCTTTGCATTGTTTCGCATTGTCTCTGAGAAAAGAAAAACCAACCACCCAAATATAACGCCACGAATCTAACCTTGGATGGTGTACAGAGTATCCACGAGAACCTCAAACTTCATGTTTCCAAGCCGCTGAGTACATCAAGGATCAAGAGGCGCAGCCGCGCAACAGCCAATTCTTGAGCGATGTCCCGACAATTCTCTATGTTAATCATCTCGTCTTCCTAAATTGGAGCTCTTCCTATTGAGTGGAGATGCCGGCAAATGAAAATGAGGTCACATTTCCCCAATAGGAAATAGACGGCTAAACACGGGCTATTAATCCCCCCAACTTCAATAACGCCGCAACCGTAGAAGAGACGAGTTCCCAAACGATTGCCGCAGTGGCCGCAAATAGTATCTCATAAAGAAGAATATCGTTTCTCATTATTGTCATCCTTAGCCTATCCAATGGGAAAAGCCCCGGTTTCGGATCGTATGCAGAGAGCTTCGAATCGGGATGCATCCTGGACATTTACCGGACTAAATATGGGACGCCAGAATTACTCCATTGACCAATTACGCAATAGGGGACCATATGATCTCTGCTGCTAAAAGCTTAATATTTGTTGGAGGGGGTTCATTCTTTACCTAGGGGTTCAATTCGTGTACTTGAATCATTGCTCTTACAGGCACATTGTTCACCCAGATGAGATACAGTCCAGGCCTTTCTCGCGATCAACTAACCCGAACAGCGCAGCACGTATTACCGAAAGCGCAGCCATCATTGGTGGGAACTTTCGACGCACGAATAACTCTCTCCCATTTCCCCCACACGCTAGGCCATAAGTTTACCGGGGCGGCCATTAACCGCAAGGGCGAACTCGGCGAATGGAAACTTGCATGGGGTCTGCTGCGTCGTTTTCATTAATACAGAGGTGACGGCACTCTGGAGCCGACAGAATAGTGTCGATACCGCTTTCCAACACTCGTCGTAGACTCGCTGCCGCTGTAATTGCGAGATATAGAAGATTGCCAAGATGGCCCGAGTATTTGATGCTGCCGAAGGTATGGCGCCACTGCTACTGCAACCAGCAATTGGATTTTCCCCTCAACTCTAAGCAAATTGGGTGCTTACCGACAACTTTTGTAGTCGCGAAGCACAACTCCGCCGATAGCTGCTGGGTGATCCTCTACGGAAACGTGTACGATGTGACCGACTTCCTCTCCTCGCATCCCGGCGGCTCAAAGGTGATTCTCCAATTGGCCGGCCAGGATGCCACCGAGGAGTTTGATCCCATTCACCCGTCGGGCACGCTGGACGAGCTCAAGCCCGAGGCGAAGCTGGGCACGGTCGACCCTAAGACGTTGGCTGCAAAGAAGCCAGAAGCGCCGGTTCAGAAAGACGACGATGCTCCGGCACCCTTAGAGACGCTTCTGAACCTCGACGAAATAGAGGCCGAGGCCACGAAACGAATCCCCAAGAAGGGATGGGCTTACTACTACTCTGCCAGCGACGACATGATCACAAAATCCTTTAATAATACAGTATACCGAGACATCCTACTACGGCCTCGTGTCTTCGTCGACTGCACGCAATGCGATATGTCAACGACCCTTCTCGGCCACAAAGTCGGCCTCCCCATATACATCAGCCCAGCCGCCATGGCCAGATTGGCTCACCCAGACGGCGAGCTGGGCATAGCCAGAGCGGCAGCCAAGTTCGGCGCTCTGCAGCTCGTCTCCAACAACTCATCAATGACACCGGAGGAAATTGCTGCCGAGGCAAAGCCGGGCCAGATGTTTGGATGGCAGCTGTATGTCCAGAACCGCCGCGAAAGGAGCGAGGAGATGCTGCGACGCATCCACAAGATGCGAGACCGATACAAGACCGTTGTTCTGACACTCGACGCGGCTGTTCCTGGCAAGCGTGAGATTGATGAAAAGTCCAACTTTGACAAGGGATTGGTGGTTGAGCCAGGTGTCAAAGGCGGCACAGAGAAGCGACCCGGCGGTGGTGGTGTCGGTCAGCAGCTCTTCTTCGGCACAGCCAGCGATTTGACATGGCAGACGACGCTGCCGTGGCTGGCAAAGCATACAGACCTGCCAATCGTGCTCAAGGGCATTCACACGTATGAGGATGCTTACCTTGCCGCCAAATACGCACCTCAGGTCAAAGCCATCATCCTGTCCAACCACGGTGGGCGAGCTCTTGACACAGCTTCACCTCCCGTTCATGTCTTGCTCGAGATCAGAAAGTATTGCCCTGAGGTATTTGACAAGATCGAAGTCTGGGTCGACGGTGGAATCAAGAGAGGCACCGATGTTGTCAAGGCCCTCTGCCTCGGTGCCAAAGCTGTGGGCATTGGCCGTGCCGCATTGTTTGGACTTGGAGCCGGAGGCGAAGCTGGCGTGGAGCGAACATTAGAGAGTGAGTTGATCCCCCAATCCCCCACATGATAGGTGATGCTGTTGGTATAATTCCTGTGATGAGCGTGTTGTGCTTATCATGACGGCGGTGCTATGGAATTCCCATGGCGAATATGCCCCATCGAACCACGTCATGATACTCCATGTCAATCGTTTTGCATTCCCCTCTTCCCCTCTTTCTCTTCACGCCATGCATCAAATAAGTGAACAAGTCATGGTTTCTAACGACTCGGGCGATGTCGGCCCTGAATAGTTCTCGCGGCGGAGACTGCCACATGCATGAGGCTCCTCGGAGCAAAGAACGTACAAGAACTCGGCCCCAGATTTGTAAGTATCATCCAATCCTTTAGTCTCACCGCATGCCCCTGGTAAAGGAGTAATCTGGGGGAGGCTAGAAAACGAAAAATGACGCCCCCAGGATCTTTCAAATCTTGGCGATCCTTGGTTACAGCAGCTAATTGTCGGGGCCCCAGATCAACACTCGCCGCGTGGAGAGAGATATTTTCGATGGACCTGCGGAGCTAGACAGGCAAGGGCTGTGGACGAAGCCGAAGCTGTGAGGAGGTGAATCTTCATATGCATCCTCGGCAGCTCGTGATGGCTGACGGCGGGGGTGAGTGGGCGGGTGGGTGCGCAACCACTAGCGCTGGCAGCAGCTCATCTGTGCAGCATCTACGGCTGCGAAAGATCAAAGCTGGGGAAGATTGAGATGCGAGAACTAATTCTCTTAGGGCGTGGCTGTGGTTTGGGGTTGGCTCCCAGGATTCTTGGCTGAAATAGCAGCGAGCAAGCGAATAAGCAAGCGGGATATGTAGTTGAAACAGCCTTGGATTGGTACATTCGTGCGGCCTGATTCCGAAGAGAGACCTCACATGCGTCGAGCTTGTGATGCAGCTAATGTAGGCAATAAGATATACCGACATGTACTCTCAGAGACACTTTTCGAACTCAATATTTCCCCGGCGGTGATACCATCTCTGGAATTGTCGCGATGATCAGGATCAGCGATGACGATGAGGTGGCACCGCTCTTGTCGAGGCGGTCAATCTTTGTGCTAACTTTCACTTGAAGCCCTATTTGAAATTACTCCGTTAGTAGATACAACTACTGCAAACGAGTCTCTGTAGTACAAGAACTTGTAAGTTGATAACCCACTTGGGTCTGGCGCCTTGTCTTTGGGGTAAAATAGTAGTCTATAGCTGTCTGCCACATCCTAGACTACAGCTAGACCCCTTTCCACACCGTGCTCGTATAAGTTATTTTTGGTTTGAGCACGAGCAGTGAGCGCCGCATTGAAACAAGAAAGCTGTTGCAAAAGCACCCCAAACGCAGGTGCAGAAACGGTAGCTCGTAGATAGACTTGGTGTGACCGAGAGGTGCCTGTATCACAGCCAAAATGGGCATGTGGTGCAGCTAAATCCGGTAAGCCTGACACCATGGACTATCGTAGCTGCAGCTAGGTCATGTAAAGGATGCGTGAGCAAGAGTCAAGGATCCCAAGACTTGGTGTGGCTCAGAAGCACACTCATAACGTAACTCTTCGTCTACTCTATCGGGTGGGCCGAAGAGCTCTGCTCCTCGTGGCCTATTTCTCGTATATGGCCGCCGAGGCGCATTCTTGAAGCATCCTACGCCGCACAGGCTACTGCGTGTTGCTGCAGGCCATATTCTCAAATTGCTTGAACCTGCCGGAAAAGAAGTCCTCCAATAGCAAGCCCGTAGACTCATCTAGACCTCACGTAGAAATTGCCATTCGTTGGTTTCAGGTAACAAAGCGAGCCCAGTATCTTGGGTATCCGGGCTTCCGACGATACGACGCAGCTCGATCGCAGCGCTGTAGCTTGAAATGGCCTAAGACGCTGCAACAGCCAAATCGCAGGCAATCGCCGTAGTAAATGGTAAACTATTAGGTTTGCTGTGGCAAAATACGCCTGGCACATGAACCATTCTGTCATGGCCAGACTAATATCGAATAAAAACATCGGGAGTCCGCGATTGGCTGAGCTGCAGCCCCCAAGTTGACGCCGCTGGGTCTACCGACAAAAATTTGACGGCGTGTGGAGCCGCACCGCTAGCAAAAGAGGCTGTCGGGGCATTGTCGATATAATGCCAGTGGTGGTTTAAGCAGGGCGGGTATGCAATGTGACGCCAACGCCTCTGTCTCTGTTCAAGCTGGCGATGAGGCGACACAACACGCTTTCAAGCTGAATTTGTTCGCATCATGCTGAGACGCAAAGGATTCTCCAGCCACGATTTGTCTACAGCATCTCATAGCTGTGATTGGGGCTAATGCTTTTTCCTGATAAGAGTCTCATATAAGAAAGAGTGGAGGCCTTTTATTTCCGCTCTGCCAATCGTGTCAACTAGCTGCCGTTTTCTCGAGGCGACAGCCTGTCAGTGCATGAGTCGTATCGGCCGAGACCAGGGCAAGATCAGGTCCTACTGGCTGGCAAACAAAAAGCCACTGTCATCTCATCTTTGGCTCGGTGTAACGATCTCATCAAGACGATGCACTGATCAGACGTTACTCATGCAGAGTAGCATGCATGCATTGCACTTCTGGCCCTTGATAGAGACGCAATTTTTTTCTCTTCTTCCTTCCAAAACCATTAACCGAGAGCTTTAGCTCTTGGTCTCTTGGCACGGAGATCCTAGTCAAGGAATTTTTTTTTTTTTTTTTTTCTGGTTTTCTTTTGCCGCTCTCTCTATCTCTCTTTTCTTTTCTCCGTCTCGCTGTCGTCGCCGCATTCAAAATAAAGCTTTTTGTCCTAATTTTCCTAATTGCACGCTTGATATGGAGATCTTCTGACAAGCTTTACTCCGTAGTGCATTTTAAGAGATGATGAGATGCGGTGGCGTTCCTATTTCTGGGTCTCGCGGCCCGGTGGCTCGCCGGAACGGTTCCCAGTAAGGAATCATCTCCTGCAGGCTTTTGGTAAAGTCGTGTGGAAGCTGTGGAGCCTCGTCGTCGCATTGAGTAGCGGCTTACTTTTAGCTGTACCGCCGGTCCTCTTTTTTATGGCGCAGATTGGCCATGTTTCTCCTACTCGGCCCTTTGACCAAGCTTGGGCTGCTCAGAGGCCCCTTTTTTCTGCGCAGTTGCCACTGGGCGTGACTGGAATTGGCTGAAGAGTGAAAAAGTCTTTTGAAACCGTAGCCTCGCGGTCAAGGGTGTCGTCTAACATGGCCGTTGTTTGACAAGCTTTTGCAGTCCGTGCAGGCTGCCATGGCCCATCTTGGCATCGACATGCACTTCGTATATGTGTGTGCAACAATATCACTCAGTCGCATAGGTCCATGGCATGATCCTATTCTTAGTTGTTGCTTGCAATACCTCGTACGTACAAAATACTGCTCGTAAGAGGAGGTAGTTTCGATGCCAGGCCAACGTAGCGGAGCCCAAGCAGAGAGCCCACTAGGCTTCGACGGGGCGAGCAGGGTCGCGTGCGAAAGAAATTTATCTCGACGTGCCCGTCCATGTAACTGACATGCAATCATTGGGCCACCATCGGGTAGGGGGTGCTTTGGAATCGAGTCTTTTTTTTCCTTTTCGTTTCTTCTGATAGATAGTAGCCTGATAGTATGCCTAGAAGTGCACCATTTAGTTCACCTATAGTTCCTGCTGGGAATATATGATCGACACCTGTCTGTCTCTCCGCGAACGCTTCCCCCTCGCAGCTCTGCATCAGCATCGACTTTCACGTGTGACGCAGCGGCCCAGCATTTCAAACAGCCGAGGGATCTCCCTCCTAGTGGCCGGCAGCTGCAGACATCCATGCAATTCTCGTCATGTCAGTGAAGGCTGTTGCACTGGCAGCATCGAGGGAGCCCGTGTAGGGAGTTGGTGGCGCTTCGCTGGTGTGGTACAAGTAGCGCACATCCTGACAAACAAGTACGAGCGCTGCAGCAATTACCTGTATCCGACTCGCGCCCCAGACAAAGGTACCCGGCCGCTACCAGGGTATGCAGCGGCACTCGCACAGCAGCGGTGGTAACGCACAGGTCGCTGCTGCGTTTGCGGGGAGGCTTGCGGCGCCTCGGGGCTCGTCTCGTTGGGGCTTAACGCGCTGCCTCCGCGCTGGGCTTGGAGCGCATGTACCGAGTCTAGCTGGCTGCAAATCGCTGCATTCGCTGGGGGTGGTGGAGATTGGCGGCCGCGACTGGCTGGCAGGATGGCGCATCTACGCCGAGTCGGGGCTAGGCGTTGCAGATGAACAGGGAACATCGCGAAGAGGTGGGTGGGGAGCAGGTTTGCTCGCAGAAGCCACCGGGGCGGCGGCCTACGCCAAACGAGGCCAGATCCAGCAGCAGTTTCCCGGCGCTGCTGAAGGGCTTCGCGATGCGTAATGGTGGATGTGAACAAGTTTAGCTGCTGCCGGTACCTGTAGTTGAATGAGGGGAGAAAGATGTGAGGGGGCCAATGTATCTTTGCAGCCGTAGATGCGCGACGAGGAACCTGGGCCACCGGCTGCGAGGCACACGCTCCATCGCCAGAAATACCTTTGGCCCTCCAGCTGGCACAGAGTAGGGCCATGACCAGAACATGACCCTCCCTGGTCGCCAATCTTTTGCCCCTGCTCGCTCGCTTTTGGCCTTCCGCCGGTCCCATGTCAGTGTCTCGCCCACGCTGGCTCGATACTTAAACATTGCGATCTCCAAATCGTTCTCGTAGTTGCACCCCGGCCCTGCTTTTCCTCCCTCATTGCTGCTTTGTGGAGGTTCTGCGTGCGCCATCCTTCCATCTGCCGGCTGCCGCCACCGCCATCACCAAATTCTTTCAAGGGCCAATGAGGGCTGTAGGCAGTTGCTGATTCTCTAAACCACCGTCACCTAATTCGCCAACCACTGGAACGAAGGCCTCTTTTTTTGTGGAAAGGCACATATTTTATATATACAATTAAGGACGGAAACGCGCTTGGAGCCTCCTCCCATTTTTTTCTTTTCTTCTTTAGTAGAGTCGAAACGATTCGCTCTCGCTTAATCCGATACCCCCCCAGTCGCTTTCAGAAAGGCAGAGGAAATCAGAAAAGATGTCCAACAAGGAAGAGAACGAGAGCGCTGAGGTCTATCAGACCGAGAGCCGAGTTGATCAGCCAGTCGCGCCCGTGGGTGCTGCGCCCAAGAAGAGAGGATGTCTGGGCCATTTGAAGCGCTTTTGGTGGGCATATCTGCTCGCCCTGATATGCATAGTTGTCCTGGTGGTCTGTCTCGTGTAAGTGTCGTGCTCTGGGAGAATCGTTGACGCGACTCGCCTCAAAAAGAGAAAATATGTGTCCATCTCGCTAATCTTCGACCCCAGCATCTTCGTTGGAGTTCCCAAGATCGCTCAGCAAAAGGTCAACGACGCCAAGCTGGAAATCCAGGGCGTCAACGTCATCAACACCAAGCCTGATAGCATCACCCTGCAAATCAACTCCACCATCACCACCGATGGCTCCATCAAGGCCGACATCGATTCCTTTGACGGCGTCATGTACCTCGAGGATCTCCCTGGCCAGACTCCATTCCTCAACATCACCTTCCCCAAGACAAACGGCGACAAGCACCAGCTCGTCAACATCAGCCAGGATATTACCATTGGAGACCACGACGCCTTCAACACCTTCAACATCTGGTTCGCCGCTAACGAGACTCTCAACGTCACCGTGTACGGAAAGACCAAGGTCAAGCCGTCTGGCCTGTCCACCAAGTTTGGCGTTACCTTCAAGAAGACCATCAACATGAAGGGTCTGAATCTGTTCAACGGCACCACGGTTAACGGCGGAAAGATCGATATCGCCGCCAAGAAGGGCCAGCCGAATTTCAAGGCCACCGCCGATATCCCCAATGCTTCTTACTTCACTCTTGACATTGTAAGTTGAGCAATACGAGTGCTTGATAAATCTAAAACTTTTTTTTCTTTGCCGTGCTGACACACTACTCCAGGGCAACGCCACCTTTACCAACTTTATCGACAACACCAACATCGGTAATCTCACTATCCCCAACCTTCTCCTTGTCCCTGGCAGCAACAACGTCCCCATCACCGCCGATCTCGATCAGCTTTCTGTTCTTCAGGAAGTTCAAAGCGCCAAGTACTGCAAGACTGGAATCATCCCCGTCAAGCTCCGAGGCTCTGCTGTTGTCCGCGATGGCCAGACACTCCAGTACTTCCTTGACGCCCTGTCTGCCAACAACGAGACTGTCCCCATGGACATTGGCAGCATTATCAAGAACTCTCTCGGCACTACTGTCAGCTGCTCCAAGTCCAGCTAAATCTGAGAACACCAAAAGTGTTTCAGTACCAGTAGTTGAGTTGAGCGGATTGTTCAAACACAACTTATTCACGACATTTTTCTATTCTATATTATAATTGTGCCTGGAGATGGTGTCTGGTGGAAGCAAGGGAGGGGATTTTGGTTTCATTTTTTTTTGTCGGTACAAAAACATTTCTTCTTTTACTGTGGATGATGTTTGCTATTGCGTGTCCTCGGTGCTGGGTTGCATATACCACTTCACTCTCTGAGTGATTATTTTAAGGAATGGGAACGAACAAGAAGACGTGTTATGAAGTCCTCAGCCGCAATGCATTTGATTCATGATACCTCGATGTAGATGTTTGTATTACAAGGTAGTGTAGGGCCGCCCATGGCCACGCAATTTATTAATAAGGGGTTTATCCAGCCCTGGTATGTCTGTATAATCTGCTAAGCAGATTACATGCGTTTGCTTTAGTTGTTCAATAAATTTCTTTGCATCCATATCTTCGCTCCTTTGTATCCATGCCCTCGCTATATGTATAGTCATCATTTCCAGCCCCCTTTGCGTTTTTCGCCCCTGCTGTTTAGCCCTCCCGTCGTGCCAGTAGCAGCGCCGGCAGATGACGAATTTGACGAAACAAAATCAATGGCTGTTCGACCACCACCAGTCCTATCTGCCTCCTTCTCTTTGGCAATCTTTTCCCTACTCTTGCTCAATTTATCCCTGAATGCCCATTCCGGAAATCCTCTTGGATCCCACAACTCTTTTGGGAGCGTCGTCTCGTACTGGCCCACTTCATCAATACCGACAAAGTCCAGTAGTTTATCCATTAATGACGGGTTTCTCAACGCAGTAGATTGCTCAAGCTTGGAATTAAAATGTACGCCCTTTTTCTTGAGTTGCAGAAACTGATCAATTTTCTTGTTGGCCCCTAGCGGAGGAGACCCTGGTGGCGAAGGCGGGATATCAAGATTAGGTACGGAGGGGAGGGTGAGGTCATGTATTAAAGCGCGGTTTGCGGAATATGGAGATGCAGGTGGTTCTTGAGGTTCATCCGGGTCCGGGAGGGCATTTGTGATAGCGTCGGCAGGTGGAAGAGATGGGCCCAGAGGAACAGCACTCTGGAGCACGGGGCCGATAGTAGTTGGTGGCGGTTGATGATCAGAATCTTGTTTCAGTGAAGATGAAGAATCACCCGGTATCTTTGATTCAACCTTATGGTGCTCTGACTCATTGAGCTCACTGATTCGAGCGGCGTCCTGTTCAGCCTCAGCAGCATCTGGAGCTGCTGCCTGTGCGACGACCTATCAGCGTGTTAGTCAAAAATGCTATTGCGCAGACACACAATCTCGACATGTATAAATACCTGAACAGTCTCCTGCTGCAATTGAGGCTGTTCCTCTTCTCCTTCTTCATCAGAGCTTGCATACCCAACAAGCCCGGCCATTGCGCTTGGAATGATGAAGTCAGCTTAGACGAGAAAGCAGATGCAAGATTGAGTGAGAGCGCGACAAGCTGCTGAGACCAGATGGGGATTAGTGCAGCCAAATCGTCGCCCAGCTCCATCGGCTGAAGCTCGGCTGTCCTACAACTTCAAGCAACTTTTCAGCGGGCCTCTTCTGACCCCAACACTTGTGACGGCACGTCAACTCCCCTCCGTCTCAACATTCAATCGTTGTTTCATCAAATATCGCCCTTCGGATTGCGTCGGCATTTTTGAATTTCAGCACACGAGCTGTGCGTTAGAATTGGTTTGATTCGCTGCATTCTGCGACCGATCTCGACCACAATCAATACGTCGTTTGGACCAAAATCTCGGATTCGATTCGCGTTTCTCAAAACCGCCACTGGAAAGAGAAGAGGAAAGAAAGGAGACTTGGGGTCGCCTGGAGACAAAACAAAAGTAGAACTCACATAACGTAGTGTCTTACCGAGCCTGCGAGACCACAACAATGGCTCGGCCAAGAGACTCGCGCTCACCAAGTCCTGCAGGCAGCCATTACAACTCGCGCCGCCACCGGAAAGATGACGACCGGCGGGATGCAAGAGACCGCCGAGACGATGGAAGGGACTCTCGCCGGCGCTCAAGGTCGCGCAGTCCGGATGTTAGTCCATTCCACTCCCGCTTTGAACTGCGCAATCCCTGTACACATGGATATGAGTCTGACAGAAGCTTGAACAACCAACAGTATCGATACCGCGACCGCGACCGAGGCAGAGACAACAGAGATCGCGGTGGCCGTGACCGCGATCGCGACCGTGACAACTTTCGCCGACGAGACCGCTCCTTAGATCGCCGAGACGATGACTTCTACCGCGGAGGGCCACGCGATCGCCGTGGCGCCAGATCGAGAGAGAGACTGCCACCCAGGGCCCGTTCGCCTGACCGAAGACGGGACCGCAGCAGAGATGACCACAGGAGGCGAGACGACTCTAGAAACAGAAGCCGTCGTGAGGGTACGGCTGACTCTCAGAATCGCAGCAGCCGTGCCGATAGCCGGTCTCGGAAAACTCCCCTGGCCGACAGTGGCAGAAATGGAGTTGATGAGGTACGTTTTCTTCTAGCCCTAAATGAGGAAACTAGAGCTCATGACATATCACAGGCTGCAAAAGCCAAATCGAATGCGGCACAGCCCGAGGTCGATAAGAAGGCAGAGCGGCTCGCCAAACTTGAAGCATGGAAGAAGAAGAAAGAGCTCGAGGGCCAGAAGCAAAAGGAGGTGAATGCCAGCCAGACGAGAAATCTTCTAGCTGAGATGGACAAAAGAGCCAAAGAGGGGTCGACGGCTGCGCCATCGCCTGTTGTGTCATCTGCCGCTTCGCCGACCCCTATCGACTCGGGTAGCGCATCTCCCGCAAAGCCGTATCTCGGCAAGTTTGATCCAAAAACGATTGCAAAGAAGTCTGCCAGTCACCAGAAACTGAATGATTCTACTAAAGGTGGAGCTTTGGGGTCTATAGATATTCAGCCAAGCAGCATTCCTGCACCCGCAAAGCGAGCACCTACTGGTGAGACTCCAACAACATCTGCTATTCAAGATCTGACTCTCGCTAACAAACATTATCAAGCATCCGCCCTTCCCACAAATCGCGCCAAGACTAGCAGTTTTGGGTTTGGAAAGTCTCATGCTGAAGGAGACAAGCTGACCAGCAAGCGGAAGCTGGACATGGATGAGGAGGTCACAACTAAACGACAACTCACAAAACTCCCCACTCTCCCCATAGAAGCGGATGACACGCCCTACGCTGACCAAGATGAGGACGACGAATCGGATGGCGATATTTTCGCTGAAAATGAAGAAGAGGCTGCAGCCGCCGCCCGTGCTGCTCACGAAAGGCGTCTTCAAGCCGAAAACCAAGTCGAATATCAGACAGAGAACCAGGCTGATGAAGATATGAAGGATGCCGAACCCCAAGTTACAGAACAAATCATCAACGGCGAGCATGCCGCTGACGAAGAGACCGCCAGTAAACCTCCAGCAGAGTCCATGGACGTCGACGAGGAAGACGAGGAAATCGATCCCCTGGAAGCGTTCATGGATGATCTCAAGCAAGCAGAGACCACCAAGAACCCACCAAAGAAGGCCTCTGTGATCAAGAAGAAGCAGGAGCCTGAGGCGTACTTCTCGGAGGACGACTATGCTTTCGAAGATCAGGCCGACCCGAATGCAGATGCCCTGCTTAACATTGCGAGTAAACGCAAGAAAAAGGATATTCCAAGCGTCGACTACTCCAAGATTGACTTGCAGCCTATTCGCAAGAACTTCTGGGTTGAGCCTGCCGAGCTGAATTCTCTTTCTGAAGCAGATGTTACCGATTTACGATTGGAGCTGGATGGAATCAAGGTCAACGGCAAAGACGTCCCCAAGCCCGTTCAGAAATGGGCCCAGTGTGGCCTTACCCGCCAGACCCTGGATGTTATTAGCTCCCTTGGGTTTGAAAAGCCTACACCCATTCAGATGCAAGCCCTTCCCGCGTTGATGTCTGGTCGAGACGTTGTCGGCGTGGCAAAGACGGGATCGGGAAAGACAATGGCTTTCTTGCTTCCCATGTTCCGACATATCAAGGATCAAGAGCCGCTCAAGGATAACGATGGTCCTATCGGGCTCATCATGACACCAACTCGAGAACTTGCCACGCAGATCCACAGAGACTGCAAGCCCTTTTTGAAGATGATGAACCTGCGTGCCGTTTGTGCGTACGGAGGAGCTCCCATTCGAGACCAAATTGCTGAACTCAAGCGTGGCGCTGAAATTATTGTCTGTACTCCTGGTCGCATGATTGATCTGCTAGCTGCGAATCAAGGAAGAGTCACCAACCTCAGACGAGTGACGTACGTGGTTCTGGATGAAGCCGATCGAATGTTTGACATGGGTTTCGAGCCACAGGTGATGAAAATCTTTGCCAACATGCGACCTGATAGACAAACAATTCTATTTTCAGCTACCATGCCACGCCTCATCGACTCACTCACTAAAAAGGTACTCAAGAGTCCCATTGAAATTACCGTGGGTGGCCGTAGCGTCGTCGCTAAGGAGATTGAGCAAATTGTTGAGATTAGAGAAGAGAACACCAAGTTTGTGCGTGTTCTGGAGCTGCTAGGCGAGCTCTATGACAAGGATGAAGATGCCCGAACATTGCTCTTCGTGGAGCGACAGGAGAAGGCGGATGACTTGCTCAAGGAGCTAATGCAAAAGGGCTATCCTTGCATGTCCATTCACGGAGGCAAGGACCAAGTTGATCGGGACTCTACCATTTCGGATTTCAAGAAGGGCGTAGTACCCATCCTCATCGCTACATCGGTCGCCGCTCGCGGCTTGGACGTCAAGCAGCTCAAGCTTGTTATCAACTACGACGCACCCAATCACTTGGAAGATTATGTCCACCGAGCCGGACGAACGGGCCGTGCAGGAAACACGGGTACAGCAGTCACTTTTGTTACCCCCGAGCAAGAGAACTGCGCACCTGGTATCGCCAAAGCCTTGGAACAGAGTGACCAACCTGTTCCAGAACGACTCAACGAGATGCGAAAGTCTCATCGTGAAAAGGTCAAGTCGGGCAAGGCGAAGGACTCTTCCGGCTTTGGTGGAAAGGGTCTGGACCGTCTGGACCAGGAACGCGAGGCTGCTCGTCTTCGAGAGCGCAAGACACATAGAGCCGAGGGCGAAGAAGAAGAGGTTAAGGAAGAGGGCAAGAAAGAGGAGGATGACAAGAAGATTGAGAAGACACTCAACGCTATCAAAGCTGCGACCTCCACCGTTCAGTCTCGCGAAACTGCCAAAGCCGACTCAGGAGATGGTGGCGCAAACAAAGCGACACAGCCTGCTGCTGCCACAGGCGACAAGGGCAAGGATCCTTTGGACAAGGTCAGCTCTGCTGTCAGTGCCATCAACAGCCGTCTGGGCAAAGCCGGTCAGCTTCGGTCGGGCCAACCCATCGATAACAAGGGTCCGGACGCTGGTGCTTTCCATGCCACGCTGGAAATCAACGACTTCCCGCAAAAAGCCAGATGGGCCGTCACAAATCGTACCAACGTGGCCAAGATTCTGGAGGCGACTGGAACGTCTATCACGACAAAGGGCAGCTTCTATCCTCCCGGGAAAGAAGTGCCACCTGGAGGAGAGCCCAAGCTTTATATCCTCATTGAGGGTGATACGGAGCTTGTGGTGGCGGGTGCTTTGAATGAGATGACGAGGCTTCTGAGAGAAGGCACCATTGCTGCTGCTGATGCAGATAGCAGAGCGCCTGCGAGCGGAAGATATACCGTCACTTAAGGACCTGGGGCCTTTTACCGGGCGTGGAAGTTTTTTGTAAATTGGGTTCATGAGAAGAAATAGGGCGTAAAATGGGAAGGCTGTTTTTCTTACATTAATTATATTATGGTGGTATCTATTTAAGGAACGAAAAGACGTCTGGGCCGGTATGGGTATAGGTGAAGAAGTATAATTATGCTAGTGATGAAGTTTTTATATACAAGCATATCTGAGGCTTTCCATTTCGCATGCTCTTCTGGAAAGTGTTTGGACGCAGCTAATCCAAAATGTAGTCTTACAGTAAACAGTATAGTATAGAAACAAGGAATTTGCAAGAGCAGCAACTGCCGTATGACGAAGCTCTATGTCAAATCAGCAGAGCATTTATCCTTCTCCTACTCTTAATATTCCGCATCCACGGCTCCCGCTCACATGAAATCGCGCAAGGTATCTCTTTTCAAAAGAACAAAAAAGTCAAACATTTTAACCGTCCGTGTGTAGTGCATAAGGATGCAGGTAAGTATAAGCTTGAGCTTGGAGCTCCGCTACTACTCCCAATTTCTCGCCTGGGCGGCCTCGTCTGCGTCTCGGGCACGAAGTTCCTGGTTGCTCGCTTCGGCTAAGGTACTCGACAGGTTCTTCTTCTTTTGCGCGTTGAGCTGCGACTGGAGTTTGCCGCCTTTGGATGAGGCTTTTGCACGAGCCTGCCAAGAAAAAGAACAAAAAAAAGTCAGCCACAAAAAAAAAAATCTTCTTACGCAAACAATGGTGGTTTCTGGTCTGCGTTCTCTTCTTCTTACCTCGGCCGCCTCGGCAGCTTTCCTTCGCGCATCGCCCGGATCACCCGAGTTGCTGACACCACTTCCAACGTCGCTGCCAGCACCGCCGAGTGTTCGCGGAGGGCCGCCGACTTTCTGGGGAACGCGTGATGTTTTCGGGCCCGGGGCCGGAGCGGAGCCGAGGGGACGGCCGGGCTGAGATGATTCGGATTCGGCCTTGCCGCAGATGTTGCCCATGGCTGTGAAGTAAGGGGGGTTGTGGGAGGGAGAGGTATATGAGCAGGGAGAGTTGATAGGCGGTTGGTGGTTGGCCGGGATGGTGGGAGGCGCAAATGCGGTAACGCGACGCTGGGGGAATATGGAGCCGGCGGTTGTCGCAAACGCAGTGGAGGGCTCTAGGTGCGTCTAATGCTCATAATAATGTATCTTTTGTTTGCTTGTAAAGGTGTGCGATTCACGAAAGTATTTTGCGCCGCGAACAGGTGTCTAATGCGACGGCTTAGCGATATGCGATGCGATGCGCCGGCTGCTGCATGTGGTTTGGAAATAAAAAGAAGCTTACTGGACTGGCGCCCTGTTTGAAAGGGGAGACGTCACTGCGAGACTAGACTGGGGGGTTGGAAGTTGCAGGGACTTTAAGCGGGGTATTTATTCCTGGTTGTGGCTTCAGGAACGGGAGGCTGCTACCCTGGAACGCGATGACAATTCTGTGCAACGTTGATGTTTTACGCCCAAGCGAATGGAAGAGGAGAGATGGTTTTGATTAAGAGCGAAAATCGATTAAAGTTTTACTTTTTGGGATGGATGGTCTCAGGTAATCGAAGGCCCGAATGCAAAAAGCCTTAGTTGGAGCATACGCGTTATAGCCAGAAATCAAGATTCAAAGTACAAGCAACATAAGTGCAATCGTCTTCTTACAGTTCAGCCGCATCCTCTATTGTGTGGAGTATATTTACAAGAGGGAGTAGTGAGATACTTTTGAGTACAATGCCGCAAATACTAAAAGCCACCTAGGTTGGCTTACATTATACGGGCAGTCATACAACATCCATTTAGTCAAGGTACGTACAAACTGTAACGCACGTCGCTAACGCAATCCCAAGACTCAAGGCTGAGATTGAGCCGCTACCCATAAACGCGCTAGCGCTGCCCGGCTTTATAGCGGGGCTCAGCTCGCCCGCAGAAATCACATAAAAGTTGCAGCAGCCCCGAGCAGCAGACCATCAAGGTTCTCGCCCTGTTGGTCAGCTACCAGGGCCACAACCGCTGGCGGGCGCTGCTTCCCTGCGCCTGTGCTGTGCTTGTGCTGTGCCTGCGCACGACATTTGGAGCAACTGTAGCCTCGAGGCTGGCAAAAGTGCAGAGCTTGTGCACCCCATCGTTTGCTTTTTCCCTTTTTCCCTCTCTCAGCCTCTCTGCACGTTCCCACGTTGCCGCGTTTGACAGCCTCCGTTGCACGCCCTGGATCTCGCACAAAACTCTATCTATATCTGGACTATCTATATCTGGACCGTTTTTGATTCTGCATCTCCCACCACCCCTCTCGTACGGCCCAGCTGGTTTTGGACTCTTCACCCCCTTCGACCCCTTCGACCCCTTCTTTCAGGTTCCTCACAAAGCAAGTTCCTCTCGGGTAAGATTCCTAGTGCCCTTTTGTTTCTCCCCGGCACGGCCGCGGCTTGGATTGGCTAATGACGATGCACCTTTGTAGACTCACAAAAGCCTCGGTTCAGTAAAGCATGGACGATGATCACTTGCCTTCCGACTCTCATATGGACTTTAATCATCTCCCCCACAATTTTGATGACGATACATATTCCGAATTTTTACATGCAAATCCGCAGTATCGCACAGTTGATCCTGTAGTAGCTGCGGCAGCAGCTCCAGTAGGCCCCTTTCTTCGCAACGACTCTTGCCTGGACCCCCAAGGATCGATCATCTCTGCCGACGCCTTCAAAGCGCCCACGTCTCTGAAAGGTTTCTCGCTGAAATATCCACTGCAAACGCATTCCACCATGACAGCTTTTTCGGACCACGCCGCTAAAGCACACTCGCAAGAGCGCCATGGTCATTCTAGCCAGGACCCTTCTTTTCCAGATGCCGAGCTCGGCTTTCCCAGCTGGGACAACAACTATTTCTTAAATGCAATGTCCGACCCCTTTTGGCCCGGCAACAAGTCACAGGATCAGCCGACCAACTCCAAGGTGGGCTGTGATGAGGACTGTGTATCAGTGGTGTCATGCACATCTGGCTGTGCTGTAAGCTGCCCAAGCCAATGCGGAGACACAGGCCATGGAGTGTGCTGTGACGATGACGCATGCAGCGAAGCATGCGAAGACAGTCAGGATCTCTGCCTTGATGAGATGTGCGAGGATGCTGCTACGCCCTGTACAGATGCGAAATGTTCCAGGCTTGCTAAGCTGGATCATTTTCCTAACGAAGCCATGTCAGATGGTGACAAGGAGGCGGCAGCGGCTCTCGCTTCAATAGGAGACACTCACCCGGCATTGACACAAGACGACTTCCAGCACTTTCACTCAGAATCAAATTTTGGGTCACATCATTGCTTCCCAGGGTCGACGTGCAGCCATACGCTGCCGCAGGGATACTTGGGAACGGCCACCACCGATGAAAGCCTTGAGCAGATTTGGGATTATCTACACCAAGAGAACCCTCTCGCAACGCATATTCTCCAATACCACGATCCGCGGAATACTGTGGATCACGTTCGTCCATGCATGGCTGATCATCCCGACCTAGCGATCCCGAAATGTACGCTCCCTAGAACTGTCAATGGCGGTATCCCAAGCCATGGGTTTTCACACAATACAGAAGACTTTACGTGTGGCTTCGAGGTCAATACGGTCGACCAGTTCGCCAACCATATATTTGAAGACCACTGGCAAATGTATATGTTAAATTCGGATCTCCTTAGCCTATCCCATACAACACAGGTAGACGACCGGTTTCCTCTGGCTCCAAGTCGCTCGAGCATCTCATCTTATTCCTTTAACACAGCTTCAACAAGTGGACCGCGGTTTTCTCCATCAGAGATGTCCTTACAAAATATGTCTGCGCTCTCATCAGTTGCTCCTTCTCCGGCATCACAGGCAACCACTCCCCTCGCACATCCAGAGGAGCTAGCCATTGAGGCAAAATCAACAGAAACAGCGCCAATTTCAGCTACAGCTGCAGACGCAGAGACCGCTGTTGATTGTATCTGCCAGTGGAAGATGGCTGGTGACAAAATCTGCGGAATGCGATTTAAAGATGCAAATGACTTGCATACGCACACCAAGAACGATCACTTGAAAGATATGACGCGGCAACGTCCGGGATTCCGCTGTCAATGGCATGATTGCACCAGGACTAGTGTCTTTGGTCAAAAGAGCAAGCTGGAACGCCATATCCAAACTCACACAGGATGTAAGTGAATTGATTTGCTTTGGCCACTACGACGCTGTGTTACGCTTTGATTGCTTACCGTTGCTAGATAAACCCGTTAAATGCTCCGTCTGCGGCCTGCAGCTCTCCGCAAAGCAGTCTCTCGATCAACACATGAGGACACACACTGGAGAAAAGCCTTGGAAGTGCAAATATCCAGGATGTGAACATGCTTTCAAACAACAAAGCGCACTTAGTAAGTGATTTTATAGCCATATTCCATCTACTACCAGGCTATTCTGACCCTCGATTCAGCCATGCACGAGCGAACACATACCGGCTATAAACCTTTGGTGTGCGATATATGCGGCAAGACGTTTGGAGAATCATCCAATCTTTCAAAGCATCGCCGGACCCACAACAACCGGGGCTCACACGTCTGCATCATTTGCAACAAAGATTTCCATCGGTTAGATCAGCTCAGGCGCCATATGCACAGCAACCATAAGTGCAAGCCAGAAGAGGCTGAATCAGTAGCCAAGGGAAATCAACTTCGCCTGGAGAAAAAAGAAGCGATGACGCAGCCCGTATAGTTTCTTACGATGTTGAAAATTAGTATGTTACCAGGCATACGTATTGTTCAAATAGAAAGATTGATATGATTTACTACCAAGGAGTACAGCAGCCTTGTCCTCCTTGAAAAGGTTTTCACCTGGGTGAATTCTTCATATCTATCTCGACCTTCTATTTGACTGCTTTCTTATGAATCCGTTAATATTCTATGGACATACTTCACATTTGAGCGAGTTTTTGCAATAATTTGAGCTATATATTTTTCTCGGTTACTTTTCTATACACCTTGCTGATACAAATGCCGATCTTGGAGATGATAAAAGCAAGTGGGGGAATCAGGACTACACCAGGCAGCCGGCGTATCAAATATCTCTTAAAAGGCAAATAAAAAGGGAATTAAAAATAGGGAATTTAAGGGCGCAAGGGGGAAAAGACGTTATATATTCGATCTAGATGCGAGAGCTCTGGATATTGCTTTGAGAAATCAGTGATAGGTTTTTGTAAAAAGAGTGTTTGATTATAAAAAATATATGTTATAAATCGCATATCTCGCTTTTATCAATTTACCTACCAGTCTGGAGTTATCTAATGTTTTATATCTAAACTATAAGAAGTGTGCATATATAACTGCTACAACTGCTACAACTGCTACGACTGCTACGACTGCTACGACTGCTACGACTGCTACGACTGCTACGACTGCTACGACTGCTACGACTGCTACGACTGCTACGACTGCTACGACTGCTACGACTAACTACTTTTAAATATATATGCATTCTAGGTTGTTGTTCACTTCCTAACTCTACTGATGGAGGGCTCATAGTTGGCAAATGTAATATCTGATTATGATAGGAACAGTCAAAGAGTACATGTGAATAAGCAAGTACACACAAACATGAAAAAATGCCATTATCAACATTTGAATGACGTCTAAATAAATTTGTACATAATTTTTGATCGCTCTCTTTAAAATTCTTCCTTTCTTTTCCTTTCAGACGCGGAGTTTTTCTCCTTTTCGCTGTTTCTCATAGTTCCTTAGTTTCCCCTTCCCTGTTTCCTTTCCCTCCCATTATTTTTTAGTGGTGGAACAGACGAGTGTTCTGCTGGACAAAGGTAATGCCCAGCTTCTCGGCCGTCTCGAAAACGGCGCCGTCGTTTTGGCTACCGCTGGGGGCGGCGATGTAGTTGACGCCTGAGCGAGCGGCTCGGAAGACGTTGTCGATGAAGGGGAACTGGTGCGATTGATTACAGATTAGCAAACGTACTGAACAATGAGATGATGGGAAACTAAGAAAACTTACAAAGGCATCGCTTGAGACGCAGACGTTCTTCAGCTGCTTCATCCAAGCCTCACGCTCCTCGTCGGTGAAAGCAGGAGGCACCTGCTCGAAAACGCCCTCAAAGGCTTCCCTCTCGGCGCCATCCTTGGGGAGCTCGCCGCTGACGAGCAGGTCGATGGCGTTGCTCTTGTCGGGGCGCTTGGTGCCCTTCTTCCACTTGATGCCGAGGACGCGCTCGTGGAAGCGCATCCACCAGTTGTCGGCCTTGTCGCCGGCCAGGCGGGTACAATGGATGCGGGACTGCTGGCCGGCACCGAGGCCGACGACCTGGCCGTTGACGGCGTAGCAGACAGAGTTGCTCTGGGTGTACTTGAGGGTGATTGTGGCAACGGTGAGATCGCGGGCGGCGTTCTCGGGGAGGGCACCGGCGTCCTTGGGGGTGATGATGGTGCTGAAGGTCTTGGGGGAGATCTCGGCGTCGTTGCGGTGCTGCTGGAGCGTGACGCCGTAGACGGTGCGGGTCTCGATGGGGCCGGGAGTGTACTCGGGGTCGATCTGGAGGACGAGGTACTTGCCTCCCTTCTTCTTCTTGAGGATCTCCAGAGCGGCGTCCTCGTAGCCGGGGGCAATGACACCGTCGGAGACCTCCTTGGAGATGATGCTGGCGGTGGGGACGTCCACAATGTCACTGAGGGCAATGACATCGCCGAAGCTGCTCATGCGGTCGGCGCCACGGGCACGGGCGTAGGCCTGAGCAAGAGGGGAGCTGTCGATGCCCTCGATGTCGTTGACAAAGTAGACCTTCTTCTCATCGTCGGTGAGGGGCAGGCCAATGGCAGCGCCGGCAGGAGAGACGTGCTTGAAGCTGGCGGCGGCGGGCTTGCCCAGCGCCTCCTTGAGCTCCTTGACAAGGGGCCAGGCGTTGAGAGAGTCGAGGAGGTTGATGTATCCGGGAGAGCCGCACAGGACCTTGAAGGGCAGGGGCTGGTTGGAAGTGTAGGCAGAGGCGGGCTTCTGGTGAGGGTTGGCGCCATAGCGGAGGGCCATGAACTGGTCTCCTGAGCCGGCGTACTCCTTGCGGAAGAACTCGGAGATGGCGGCGTCATAGTCGGCCGTGTGCTCAAAAGCCTTGAGAGCATAGCGGTTGCGGCTGGCGTCGCTGATCTCGCCCTTCTCGAGCTCGCTCAGGAAGCCGGCGTAGTCGGTGGGATCGCTCAGGATGGTGACTCGCTTGTGGTTCTTGGCGGCAGCGCGGATGAGCGTGACGCCGCCAATGTCAATCTCCTCGACGGCCTCGGGGATGCTGACGTTGATCTTGGCAACGGTGTCCTTGAACGGGTACAGGTTGCAGATGACATAGTCCACCTTGTTGATGTTCTGGTCGGCAAGGTCCTTCTCGTCAGACTCGAGGTTGCGAGCAAGAATGCCGGCGTGGACGGCAGGGTGCAGAGTCTTGACGCGGCCGGCGAGCATCTCAGGGGCCTTTGTGATGGCGCTGACATCCCTATACGCCGAGGCGCATTAGTTTTCATATATTTGTCTCTTGTCATGAGCTCTCGGTAGCTTTGCTCCATCCTCCACTTTTTGACTCTTTCTCTCTCTTCTCTTGCGATCTTCTTTTTTTTTTTTTTGTGGTCGCGTGTCCATGTCTCAACCGGAATTGGTTCCTTTTTCAAATTCAGGAATGAGGCAATGGGATGTTTGCATACTCAACAGGGAATCCAGACTCGCGAATCATGCGAGCTGTGCCTCCAGACGCCAGAATTCGGACATTCTGCTGGGCCAGACCCTTAGCCAGATCCAGCAGTCCAGTCTTGTCGTAGACGGAGACGATGGCAATCTTCTGGTTTGACATTGTGAAGCTTTTCTTCTGAACAATTGGAAAGAAGAAGTGTGAAGGAATGACTCAGAGACCAAAAGAGAAAGGGAAAAGGAAGCTCTCCTTTTTTTTTTCTTGTCCCTTTTATATAAATCTCAACAGAGCCGATGTCGTCAGGTAGCAAAAGGGAAAAAATGGAAAAAAAATTAGCGGGGTAGCAACGCAGGTCCTATGGTGGGGTGTTGAGGGGAATGATTTGCGCTTTGGCGTTGTAATGGTGACGACTTTAGCTGCTTGATTGGATGCAGCCGGGAGCTGTGAGGCACTTAAGGGTAACTAAAGGGAACTGCAGGCCGATAGTGGGTTTCCAGAGAGAAAAAAAAAATTGAGATGAGAGCCAACCCAACTGACAGCTCATCTATGGGCGGATTTGCTGTCTGGGAGTTTGACTCATTCGAATTGATAATTGCCGTGTCAAATGATAACAACGATATGGTATTTTGTTTATGGCTAATAGCTACTTGGATTGTTGTACTGAATTAGCATGTGAGAAATGGGTTATTTGGCCTTGTATGAGTAGAGCTGACTTGAGTTTCTTTTCCATGTTACTTCCGCCCTTGGATGAGTGCGTGGTTTTGGTTTTTTTTCTCTGGCGCCAACAGCTATTTTTGGCGTTAAAACTGAATGAATGTGGTCCATTAGATATGCTGATAATAGACATGCCTGAAGATAGCCGAGTTCCGGCTGTGACATGTGTCAGTTCCCATCTGACGAGCCATTGAGTCTGAATTCCGTATTGCTGCAAGTAAGAGTATCTCAATTCGCCAAAAGATCACTCAGCAGCAACACCAGATAATTTCACACGAAACACGATACTGCCATAGTTTCAATAGCCTTAGGCAAAAGAGAATCATATTTTGGTATCATCACCGGCACCAAGACACATGTTCATCGAAATCAGTCCAATTAGAGCCTGAACACCGCTTGTGCCTCAAGTATTTTTTTTGATCGTGACCTCATTTTTTTTCGTTGGTATAGACTGCTGTCCTAGCAAGCCCATCCAGGACGCCTTTCCGTCCCAGACCGAGGCCCAGCCCGGGAAATAAAGTACAAGTCAGACCGGATTCCCCCTGAGCCAATGCGATGCAATTCAAACCCTTTTTGTGTTCAAGTGGAAAAAAGCATGCTGCGCCCAATGCCCCATTCTACCCCGACGATCCTTCGTAAACCAAAGCAAAATTAAAGCATTTAAGCCTATAGTACATTGTTAGTAAGAATTCGTTTTCTCAAAGGGTATTCCCGTTCTTTCGTTCCATATGAATATCCAACCATATTGGAAACGGAACTTCTTCAATGTTGTCGTACCTTGATGGCGAACTTGCGCTGGGGGAAGTGAGTGTTGCGCTTCTTGGTCTTCTCCAGAACACGGGCCTTGTCCTCAGGTGATAATCGGCGGCGGATGGCACGGGTCTGCTTGGGGCGGAGGTCGAGAGGCAGGTACTTGCTCTTCTTGTAGAAAAGACGGAGCTGGTTGCGCTGGGTGGCGTTGGTAACGGTCAAGACACGAGCGATAGACTTGCGCAGGTCGTGGCTGTAATTGAGGGAAAAGCGTTAGCCGCAACAATTTCTTCCTTGGCTCAACTGTCGAATATTGCAACAGCGATAAAACGGGGGGGAAAGATTCCTCCTTACATCTTGTTCAGCTTGGAGCCGGAAGAGGCAACCTTCTGGATGCGGAGCTGGCCGAGTTCAGCCTTGAGCTCACCGAGCTGCTTGGCCAACTCCTCCTTGTTCTTGCCCCAAAGCTGGGAAGCCTTGACTTTTCCCGTCGACTAACACATGATAATCAGCACCCTGCTTTCCGACGCATTGTATAGAAATAAAATTGCGAGCGCTTATGACGGATTGACGAATGATGAGGGGTGTTTCGACGACTTCGTATGTGACATCTCGGAACGACAGCGCATAAAATTCGACATCGAAGGGGCAGCCCTCGTCCAGCAGGAGGGGAGACGTGTATTCTTTTTGCAATCTAAAGAGGGTATATTCATCGTTCAGAGCAACGACCGTATGTACTCACCATCTTGAGAGTCTGTGATGTGATTTGCGAGAGTTGGGTAGTAAAAGTTTGCCTCGACCGTGACCCGTCCGTATGTCGCGATGGTTCGTAACTCTCCAAAAGAATTTAGTCGAGGGTTTGCCGAGTCGGTGAAAAATTGCCCTAGGGTTTGGCTGAGCGTGCACCAGATTGAAAGGCTTTGGAATTTTTCATTGGCCAGTTTATTATGGGTCATAAGTGGGTAGCGAGAGGCTCTCACGTGCGAGATCCCGTGCTTTTCACGTAATAGCCGGCGTTGGGCGGTGAGTGATTCTGCCGCCGGCTCTGAAGCGGATTCGGGCGTCGGCCTATCCCCGTATCTCAGCGCATGTTCCCATATCGTCATCAGACACTCCCTTAATACAACTGCCGCCTGTACCGACAAATATGGCCACATCATCAGGAAATGTTGGCTGGGCCCAGCTACGCCAACAGGCTCGATCACTAGAAAACCAGGTAAGGCTTTAGCCTTTATGGAACGTTTATTGGACAAGCTCCTGTACTGACTGAGATTGGCCTTTTAGACGGAGAGTTTGTTTCATACCTACTCCCAGTTCTCTACTGCTGCGAATATTCCGGCCAAACCAACACCGGAAGAACGTGATGTAGAAGCAAAGCTAGAGGAGGTGTTGGATAAGGTTTGTTTTGCGAATCGCTTAAATGTCTGTTCTATGCGAGCTAACATTGGCTGCAGCGCGACAACGTCATTGGCCAGCTCGCTCGACTCCTAGATTCCGAAGCGTCCCTCAACACATCCGCGCTCAAACAGAACAACTTATCTCTGCTCCGAGAGAAGCTCTCATCTCACCGACGCGACCTCACCCGACTCAAATCGACGCTTCAGCAAGCCCGCAATCGTGCCAATCTTCTGACCAACGTCCAATCTGACATTGACGAGTATCGAGCGAACAACCCAGAAGCTGCCGAGGCTGATTACATGCTGGACGAACGCAATCGCATCGACCGAAGCCACGATGTGACAGACAGCGTCCTCAGCCAAGCATATGCCATTAATGACAGCTTCATTGTGCAGAGGGAGACTCTGGCGAGCATTAACCGAAGAATCACCATGGCGGCGAGCAAGGTACCGGGCATCAACTCAATAATTGGACGTATTACATCGAGAAAGAGGAGAGATGGGATTATCATGGGGACATTTATCGCGCTGTGCTTCATCGTTTTTTTCTGGTTGAGATAAAAAGGGGAACCATAATGTTTACCGGTTCCGCATATATCATTGGCGTTAAGGGGGGTATCAGCGGTTTTGTCTATTTTTCTCTATTTGTACAACATGGCAGGATCCATAGCACTATTTCTTGTTCATCCAATTATACAGGCGCAGAAATTTGAAGAAGAGAGGCCGAATTTCTACAACACACTCTTGGCTGTTTCCAGATGCGGCTTACCGGGCAGTTTCTCTCTCGCTGCAGCGGGTAGCAAGGCTTCTTTCTTAATATCATCCACCAACTTCAATAGGCCTTTATTCAGACCGTCCAATTCGTCTGGGTGGCTGGTACCGCTACCAGCCCAGCGTATTCTGCAATGGTGGTCGACAAGATATGTGTAGCCAACCTTGCTGTTAAGGAGGCCTATTGATTCGCGGATCTCGTCTGTAATGCCTCTTCGCACGAGGAAATACTTGTCCCAGTCCTTTTCCGGAAACCTCTTGCGCAACGACCCCATGAACAGCTTGACAAGGAAAGCCTTGCCAGAGTTGTCTTCGTAGTTGATCCTCACGATCTGTGCCTCATCACCACTGTGCTCTAGAGCTTCGTGGAGCTGCGGATTGGCCTCTTTTGATATAAAGCTCTCAACCTGTCGCTCTGCCCATTGGCTGCTGAAGATGGATACGACAGATGCTCTGCCAGAGAGGAGCGGGGTGGTGTCGCGGGGGATTACGTCTTTCTTGAGAATCGTTTGGCCGTAGAGGTTGGGAAAGAAGAGAGAAAGTTCGGCTTTAAAGAGGCGGGGCGGGGAGATGAAGGATTTGCCCTCGTGGTATTGCAGGTTGCCCCAATCGCGGAAATACGGTCTTGATATTTTGGCAGTCCTGTGTTTGAGCAGTATCTCCTCGTTAGCAAATCGGTCTTTATAAATAATTGTGACGTAGTTCCGCTATGGTGATCATGCTTACAGCTCCTTGCGCCTCGCCAAATGCTTATCGTAGTTGACAAAGTCCTCTTTGCGCTGCTGCAGCGAGCGACTATCAAGGCCAGTATTCTCGCCCGGTAAAGGAGGCAGCGCCATGCCAATTGGTCGAGGGAGTGGTTTCGGCGTGAATCCCCCTTCTACTCGCTTTCCGTAGCTTCGAGGCGCATCGATCTGTGCTCCGGCGACGGTGGCTTTTGGGTCCATGGAGGTGCCCGAGGCGGGCTTCTCAGCCTTTGCGGCCCTCACTGCACCTGCGGTAAATGTGCGACGCCATTGGCAGCGGGCGCACGACGACGACGCAGCAGCAGCAGCAGCATATCTCCTGCTCGAGAGGAGGAGGCCACTGAGTGCCAGCTCCAGCGTCCGTGATGACGATGATGGCATAACTTGCGGCGCGCCGGGGGGGTTTTAATGTTCACGGGCGGCTCTCTTGGCTGGTGCCCCGGAATAAAAATTTGGGCTTTCGCAGTTGTAGGCATGGGATGGGCTCCATTCTTTTTACGGCCCCGGAAGGACGCACGGCTCCGGGGTTCGCATCGGCAGCGCTAAAAAGCTGCGTTCAATGGCCGAAGCGCTGCTAGCTGTGAAAGCAGCTTAGCGCCTAGCTGCTTGCTGCCGCTCTGCCAGAGGGCCTGGGAAGCGAATTCCAAACCGCATAAGCACCCCAGGATTTCGGCTATCCGCGGGGGAGCTACAAATCCAGCTTCAACCGCAATGCCGACTGAAGCCACGCTTGGCCTTGGACAAATCCCCGGGTCTAGAGTCGGCGAAGTGCTTTTTATTTTAAATCAAAATTGACGACTTCTCCCCAATTCTTCTCTCACCTCTTTTCTTGATCTGCCAGTCCCCGGTTGTGCCGTTTCAATTGAGTTGAAGACCAGGAACCCCCTCAATTCTCCTCTCCAGACAAAATCATGTTTCTTCAGCGAGGATCAAGAGTGCTGCGGCGGCAGTGGGGGGCTTCCAAAGCCATGGGCAAGATGGCCATGGGAAGGGGGAACACAGCGCCTGCGGCTGCTTCCCCGCGGTGGTTCTCGGAATCGAGGAGACTGTATGCCGTGAAGCCGGTGCTGCTGGCTGATATCGGCGAAGGTGAGCTTCCTTTGCAAAGGCGGTGCGGAAACATGACAATGGGCCGATAATGCTGACGAGGAATCAATTAAATAATAGGTATTGTCGAGTGTGAGGTTATCCAGTGGTTCGTCGAGCCCGGCGCGCACGTTGAGGAATTCTCCCCCCTCTGCGAGGTCCAGAGCGACAAGGCGTCTGTGGAAATCACAAGCCGCTTCTCCGGCGTCGTCAAGAAGCTATACTACGAGACGGGCGAGATGGCCAAGGTGGGGAAGCCGTTTGTCGACATCGACATTGAAGGAGGCGCCGAGGACGCCGGAGCTCCCCAGGCGGCTGAGTCGAGCAAGGACGCTTCAGCACCGGCTGCTGAGTCGTCAAGGCCAGAATTGACTGTAGCTGATATGCCGGCACCAGGCGGCAGCCAAGAGCCCAAGCAGAAGGGCAAGGCGGCAGGACTGGCGACCCCTGCGGTCCGGCATCTGTCCAAGGAGCTGAAGATTGATATTCTGGATATCGACGGCACAGGCAAGGACGGCAGGGTCTTGAAGGAGGACATCTACAAGTTTGTACAGCAGAGAGATGCCAGCGCCAGCGCGCCGGCTTCTTCACAATCTGCTTCTGCACTGCCGCAACAGCCGGCATCATCACAGCCGCCGTTTGGCCTGGCGCCGCTACCAAACGGCCAGCCTACCGTGCAGACCGAAACAAGAGTCCAGCTCACAAACACCCAGCAGATGATGTTCAAGACCATGACGCGGTCACTAAGCATCCCCCACTTCCTCTACTCCGACGAGGTCGACTTCACAGACCTCGTCAACCTCCGCTCCCGCCTCAACAAGGTCCTCGCCCAGACCCCTACCGCCCCCGGCCAGGCCGCCAAGCTCTCCTACCTCCCCTTCATCATCAAGGCCGTCTCCATGGCCCTCTACCAGTTCCCCATCCTCAACTCGCGCGTCGAGATCGACCCCGCCACCAACAAGCCCTCCGTCATCATGCGCTCCCAGCACAACATCGGCGTGGCCATGGACACCCCCCAGGGCCTGCTCGTCCCCGTCATCAAGGACGTCGGCTCGCAAAACATTCTCTCCATCGCCACGGAGCTCGTGCGCCTACAAAACCTCGCCGTCCAGGGCAAGCTCACGCCGAACGACTTCTCCGGTGGCACCATCACCGTGTCCAACATTGGCAACATTGGCGGCACGTACCTCAGCCCCGTCATTGTCGAGCGCGAGGTGGCCATCCTGGGCATTGGCCGCATGCGCGCCGTGCCGGCTTTTGACGAAAATGACAACGTGGTCAAGAAACACATTACTAACTTTTCGTGGAGCGCTGATCACCGCGTGGTGGACGGGGCTACTATGGCTCGCGCCGCAGAGGTGATTCGCCGCATTGTCGAAGAGCCAGACGTCATGGTCATGCATCTTAGGTAAAGAGAACATATATACATACATACCATGCATATAAATCTGAAGTAAGAAAATGAATGATAGAGAGAGAAGGACGTGTAAAGATTTTAGATTATGTTACGAGACTCGGTTTTGGGCTTTTTTTTTATTTCCTCTGTTAGAGTATCTTTTATTAGATGTACTCTTTTTCTGGTATCTAGGTATTTACTGAACTTGACGAATATAAAAAATATGAAATTCAGACTTATGCTTTATTCATGTGTTATACATCTTTCAACAGAGTAAAAAGATGCAGCATCTTATTTCTTACACCCAAATGTACTGTACAAAGCAACTACACAACCAATACATTTCTACATGTTCCAATCTTATGCACACGCCCATCCCCTCCAAAACCCTCACATGTTCGCAGCAAGCAAACTAACATACATATCTCCAAGACGCAAAATGACGCCATAGCCAATATTCTTCCTTTCATTCTTCCCCTCAAAAGGCAAAAAAGAAACCCACATCCGCATCCCGCTATCCGAAAAATATGCAACCTCTAGCGAAAAAAAAAAAAATCTCAGCCTAACCCACACACCAACGCATATAAGACAGACGTATATATATATATATATTAGCGTGAGACTCAGGTCACCAAAAAGGTAAATATATTGCATAAAATATTGATTCATTGGCGGACCGGAAAAAAAAAGGTCTCACCTGATCCCAACATCCCATGACCATCCTGCACCTCTGCGTTGTTCACCGAAGGAAAAAAAAAAAAAAAGTACCCTGACCTAAATGACAAGGCTGAATATACCTGGTACCTACCTAATCTTGTGTGCGTTGGCGCTACTACTTTAGGCATGTCTCATCACAATGACCGTGACGGTGATGCTAGTGGCGATGCCCAACGCCCAAGATGACAAAAAACGGAGAGAGAGAGAGAGAGAGAGGCACACGCATATAGGCCGTGAACCGCTACATAATCTGTGATCTGTAATCTGCATTAGTGGCGGGCCGTATAAGTGAGAATTGACGAAAGGGACTCCCCCTCCTGTTTGGGAATTCTTTCTTATGCATTGCGTCTCCAAAAGGAAATTAAAGCAAAGGCCAGGAATCCCTCTCTTCCTTTCTGGATCCCTTCTTGCTTACCTGGTATGGTAAAGAGTTACATTTTCCAAAGAGCTGGGGTTCGGAAACAGGGAAGCATGCAGTCAGAGCGCGCGTTGTTGGCAAATGTTGTTGATATAATACAGATTTTCATTCATTTATTGCGTATGCCTATTATATAACTTCCGTTCACGATGATGATATCCAACTGCCAAGCATGTAGGTATTCCTTTTTTTCTCCACTCCTTTGCCCGCAAAAGAGAAACAACAGACTAGAGTCCACTCACAACGCGGGACTGCGAAATGACCTGCTTGTGCGACCCAGCCGCTCAATGCCTGTCAGATGCTAGCAGAGTGATTTCATGCCCAACCGTTTGTTCCAACCACTGCCCTTGCATCCCTGTTGCCTGCTGACCGAGCTGTTGTTAGTTCCCGGGCTCGTATCGAGTCCCAACTCCACATCCAAGTGTACCAAAAGATAGATCCCTGCGCCAATCAAGTTGAACAAAAAAAGAAAGAAAACAAAAGAATATGATGCAAAGTTGGCGCCATTGCTGGCCCGTTCCTCCAGAATTCCGTAACTGAAAAAAAAAAGATCTAGACCGAAAAAGAAATCACAAGTGTCATAAAAAACCCATTGTCGCATATCCGCAGAAAAAGAAAAGTGACGACAAATGTTTTGTAGATGCCCGGACGCTGAGACCATGCGGCAGCCTCTATACCCGACGTAAAAAAAAAAAAGAAGACGAAAATAGAAAGTGGTTCAAGCGAACACTCTATTGGCTGTCGTTGTCGGCTCTGCCCATCGTCTCAATGACCCTGGCAAGGGCGTCTTCCTTGACCTCGCCCAGGGTGCGGCTGACATCGATGGAGATGACGTCCGTCTCGCTTTTGGTAGGTCGTTCGAGGACCTCAAACTGACTGTGCACCATGTTTGCTCCCATGTAGTGGCCCTGGCGCTGGGCGACGCGCAGAAGAAGCAGCTCTTCAGAGGCATCGAGGTAGATGAAGTGGATAAGCAGGTGGTGATCGTAATAGGCGGCCACACGGATGACATCCCGGTACTTGCGCTTCAGGGCCGAGCAGGTCAGGACAACGCCGGTCTGGCCCTCGCTGATCTGGCGCATTGACTCATCGCGGAGAGATGTCAACCAGTCCCAGCGGTCAGAGTCGGTCAGAGGAATGCCATTGCTCATCTTCTCGATGTTTGCTGCGGAGTGGAACTGCCAGCATCGTCAGCATGATTGTCAGCGTTGCACAAGGGTAAGATACCAGCATACCGAGTCGCCTTCAATGTAGGGCATATCAAGAGCGTTTGCCAGGTATTCCGCAACGCTGGACTTGCCGCATCCAGCTGGGCCGGTGACCAGCCAGATGTGCGTGTGTGTGCCGGCCTGGCCGGCGGCGTTTGCCGAATGCGACTCCGTGTTGTGAGATGTGCCGTTGGCGACGGCCTGGATGTCGAGAGCGGCTGCAGAGGGCGGCTTCTGGCCGGGGACAGCACATGCGGTATCGAAGGACATCATCTTGTAGAAGAGGAGAGAGGAGAACTCGAGGTTGCTGAAGAAAGGTGGTGGATGTGGGTGTTTAATTGCAAAAGAGGAATGCTATGTTCAATAGAGGCTTGAGCCAATGTTGTAGTTTATAGATAGAGTTTGGGTCACCAGACGCAAACAATAAGCCTGGCAAGTTGTGGATGCTTGTGAAAAGCTGGAGTAGCGCAGCCTCTTTTGAGTCTAGGAGGAGATGAAGGTTGCCTGGAAGCAGATCGATCAATGCAGATGACGTCAAGCAGGAATGAGTAGAGCAACAACGATTTTGCGGAGCACGACGAAGAGGCGCGAGGAGGAGAGATGGAGAGAACAAGAGCTTGACAAGGAGAGCTTCAAATAAGGTTGGCGATGAGGAGAGAGGCAACCTTTTAATAGCAAGCCGCCACCTACTCCCGCCGCTCCGTATGGATGGATCCGGGTGTGCCCAGGCAATCTAATACAACAAGGTAGCCCCTTGGTGCTGAGAGAGTCAGTGGTGAGTCCGATTATATGGGGAACACGGGGACCGGCACTCTCGACGGCTGCGGTACAGGTACATCACACATGCACATCAGCTACGACGGGCCAGACACCCTCAAGGAAGGGGAAGATAGATTGCGGGCTGGGGTGGGAGCGGAGCACAGGAGCCTAAACCAACGCGCCGGTTTTTCCTTGCAAATTGGGCTGCGTGTGCCGTGTGGGAGGGAAAACACCTGTAAGAAAAAAAAGCGAAAAAGAAGAGATTCCCAACGGTGACACCAGGCTGGGGTCGCTCCATCGAGTCTAGCTGCTTGCCGGTCCTGGTAGTGGTACTTGGCCTCGAGCCCACAGCGCCGGGACTTGGCTCGGCGCTCGAACACGTCGGGGGCTCCCCGTTGCATGTCCACGCCCCTCCCTGGCGCCCCTTTGCTTTTTCTTCCATTTTTTCTTCCTTTTTTCTAAAGGCGGCCATGGGGGCTGCACCCCTGTCGGGCCAGTCATGCGAGCAGGTGAGAGATCAGGGGCCTGGCCAGAGTGGGCTGTGCCGAAGGTCGGGATGACGTCGATACGCTGTAAGTAGACGCCTATCGCGAGGATGAGCTGCTGCTTGTGTGATACCTTGGGCAGCAAAAGACTCAGACAAGACAGAAGGAGAGACAAAAGATTGCAGCTTCGATAGCTTGACATCCAATCTGATGCAATGATTAGGGGAGCACTTACCAACGTAGCCAATCAAAGCCCAGCGCCGCGCCGCAACGGCGAGACATGCCCCCTGTGGCCACAGCTGGGGGATCAAGCCGGCTGAAAACTCGCTGCAAGGAGGGCTTGACAAAAGGTAGGGAGGAGAACAAACTGAGGAAAAAAAGCAAACAGGCTCCACTGGGCTTCGGCGCCAAAGGAATTGGGAAAACGAGGAAAGCACGCCAAAACAAATTAGACCGTCGGCTATTGCCCTTTGAGATGGGCCACTTTGCGGAGACTGAGACTTGCAATGTCGATGCGGCGGCTTGGAGGGTACAGAGTACGGGCTGCGCTGCTCTTCTGTCACGCATCAAGCAGTAGCGAGTACTGCCAACCGCTAGAAAAGCTACTCGGTGCCTGTGCCTTTGCCATGTGCATCAGTGGCTTCGAGAGGCGCTAGCAGCTCCAGTTCAATAGCCGTCTTTCGGTCGGTGAATGAAACAGAGCGCTGGTTATAGCCGTCCGGGGAAGCACCAGGAATCGCCTCAGCTTTCAATTAGCGCCAGTCGCAAAGACGGCTCATGAGATGCCGTCCTTTCCCATTCGTACTAAAGAAAAGCATACGCCATACATCTTTGCTTCTGATTGCAGTTCCTACAGTAGCTGTCGCTGGACCGAAGAGTAGAGTTTCATTACTGCTCAGTGACTCGCATCTGCTTCTCTGTCCGGCGTTACAAGCAGGCACATCATGCCGCCAGATAGGTTGCCGATCCATTTGCGCCTTGCTGCGTGGCGGCATGCGGGCTGAGATGATGCGCGGTAGCAGTGCATTACGCGGGATGATATGATAGCATCTCGTGCCAATCGCGGCTCTGGACAAACCCTGCTGCGTGATGTGCGGCATGAATTAAACCTGGCCTGGGCTGAACGGCAGGCTCTGGAGCCCTTGTCGGCGGCACCGCCCTCGACAGCGTTTCCTGGTCACACCGACCCGAATAAGACACGGCTGTGGCTCTGTGCAACTCTGCACTCTCGCTTGCTCTGAGCCGGTGATGCTACCCACCGGATGAGCGCGTCGTAGGATTTGCCTGTTCGGCCAGAGTAGGAACACTCTGCATACTGTTTGAGACAGACGAGGTTGAGGTAGGGCAGATGGCGGGCTAGGCGTAGGTACATGTAGTGCTACCGCTAGGGGCCAGCAGTGGTGGTACCTACCGCCAGTAACGCGATAGAGCACGTCGGATGCATGCACCTACTGCCGGCTTGTTCTAGGCTGCACTTGCACTATGATCGGTATCGGCAGAGTCCCAGAATGCCGGGTCGAGGCAGCAGTACTTGGGATAAGCACGCAAATGGTACATGTACATTACGTGGGATGCGTGCAACAGTAATCATGGTCGAGGCCGGTGGAACGACGCAAGCTTTGAGTCAGTGCCGGACAGCAGCAATCCTAAAGGAGCACATGAATACCACCTAGCAGATGCGAGTAAAGATGACAGTCACAGTAACAACGTTTCCGATATACAGGTATGTCAGGCAACAAGGGGGGATTTGCAATAACGACTAAAGGTGCCCCGTAAGAAAAACGCAGCAAGCAGATGCTGGTAAGATGAAAAAAGACGATTGACCATGTGACGCCCGATAGTGTGCTTGCAGCAGCCGGCTAGAGCCACAAAATCTCCGGACCGCTCCAGAGTGCCAAATAGTTAACAACAACAAATTGGAAAAAAAAAAAGTGTGCCAGAGAAAGAGAAGAAAAAATGTTGGGGTCCGGCCTACTAAACCCGCGGAAGCCAGCAGGCTCTCCCGCCGACTCCGCTGTTTCTGCTGTGATGAAGCAACTCGGGGAAGACGCCCAGCTGCATCCGGCACCCCATTTAAAAAGCGAGTCAAGTTGCCCTTAGCCTGGACCGGTCTCAAACGTTTCGATACATCTCAGCCCCATTGCATTGGAGAGAAGACGGGGATTCCGCCGAATATTGCCCGCCTAGCTTTTCCCTCTCTTTCTCGCGCTGTGTGTCTTCTGGCTGTCTCCCTAACAGAAAAGAAGGAGAAAAAAAGCCCTTTTTCTTAGAGGGACAGAACGTGGGGGTCACGAACCTCTCCAGCTGACGTGCAAAATGTGGCTACACAAAAATAATAATAACCGGGGTAAGGTGGGCCGTACGAGGCTAAGGTGGGCGATACGAATGTTGACAGCCTTTTTCTTCTTGTTACGAAAGTTGGCTAGGCTGAAAAGGACGTCAATGTTCAATTACCGGACCGAGTTTGATTCACGCCTGTTTGACGTTTAAGAGGGGCGTCGATACGAAAGAAGCGCGCTCCCAGACTAAGTGGTGCAGAACGGAGCTTTATTAGGCACGCGCGCACGATGCAAAGCAGCCGTACATCAGCCGTTGGGCAGCTCTGCTTTCACGACCAGACCGAAAGGGGGATTTTTCTGCTGATTACGCGGGGAGCTAGAAAAATAAAACATTTGGAAGCCATCACCTTTTTGGGCTGTCAAAGGCGTTGGCAAACTGGTGATTACATAGTAGAAGTAGCAGTACTACGGCTATAATTTCTTCAATGCATCCTTCACAGTAAGCATTTGTGCCTCGTAGGGCGCTGTCAGTGCCTCTCCGGAAAATTGAGCTCCACCAGTCAGGTTACGCTAGACTTTTTGGTAATATCAAGAGCTGGCATAATCAGGGGGCAATCTGTACAGCAAAAGAACTTCGTTTGCCCAGTCTTGCTTTGTATATCGATAGCTTCAATGCCAAGCGGCCTTGTGTGACACTGCCGGCACACACTCTCCCGCGCTTACTGTCGCTGTTGGCAAATAGCTTCAATCGATTACAGCTAGCTTTTAAGCGCTTTCCGGACAACTACCCGCTAGCATGGCAGCTGGGAGCTAGAGACGGGAAACTCTTCGAAACTGCCGTCAACTCCAATCCAACAGTTGGAATGACATCCACGGCAATTAGCAACATTTGCGGTATGCCGCTAGCTGTTTCACATACAAGAAAACAAAATAAGAGAGAGGGAGATAATCGTACGAAGAAGACCGTGCCGTCGGAATTATCAGCCATAAGCAAGTTTCAGATAGAGTTGTCGTCAAGTTTCCGACGTGTAAACCGACTGCCGTTGCTGATTGGAGAGCCGCAGCAAAATGAAAGGCCGCCTTACCCACACGACCACACATACGGCTGTGGGCTAGTTTCCAGTGTCCATTGGCTCATGCCATGCCTACGCTGTATATATCATGCAAGCTTGCGTATAGAATTTGCCACCGGCGAACCCTCTTATTTTCTCTTTTCTTCTCTCCTTTTCTTTGCATGCCTTGGTGCCATTCCCCATGTGTTTGCTTGAGAGAATTATATCGCAACGTTGCAGATTTGCCCACCCCAGCGCTCACTTAATGTCGATACCTGTTTCTTCGATGGGAAATGGGCTTGGCAGCCAGGGTTCGCAGTCTTGCTTGCAGTAGCATTAGACGACTGAATGTTTAATGACGATGTTCAGTGACGCTGGAAGATCATTTCCCTTGCTCCGAGTTCCAATGCGCAAATCAGTCGATTCGAATCCTTTGAACCTGGCGTGCTCCTTGCATTGATATAGATGCAGCCGTCACACCCAGCCTTGAAATGCCGAGAGCTTGACCATCAACCGACTGAACACAGTCTTTATAGTATAATGTCTATATGTTATATCATATAGGTAGGTAGGTAGCAATATTGGGAAGTTTGTGGGCACTTGACCAGAATCCGTCAAAAGTCCCCCTCTCTTTTTGTCAAAGCCGCGTTTTACCCCGCCATGCCACCCTCCAAGAGACGGGCCACTGAGCCGATCAGGTACCCCGCCTGTGGCGCAGGCACAATGTCCTGTACCCTGGAGTTTAGCAGGTTGGTTTACAGGGCATTGGGGATCAGAAGAATGCCCATACATTGGCAGATGCAAATAGAATCGGGCATCTGTTAAGCTACAGCTTCTGCATGCATCTGCTCATCCAAGGTACACTAGAAATGCTAGCTCAGTAAGAGAAAGCACGTACATCTCACTTCTCATATCTTAGTTCCCGTCTTCTAAGCAGTTGCTAGTGGTAGACAGCCTTGCGTAACCATCCGCCAAGCCACAGTGCTTACAGGCGGCCTCGCTACACACTGGCCCTAGCTGCTTCAGGCAATTTTGGCGTAACTTCACTGAAAGAACTTTTGGCACATGCTGCGTGCCGCCAGCAACCGCCGTACCGTAGACGAGAAACCTTGGCCGTCTTAAGCTCCAGCCACGCATGTGCGCTGGCCTGATGTCTTCACTTCTGCCCCTCATCTCGCGCAGGTCGCCTTCAATAAGAGTCCATATCGCTGCTTTGAAACGCCCGCATCCCGTTCTCAAGCGCAATCTCTCGCCTCGTCTTTCACGATCCTGGTTTGCCTCATCAACTGCCAACATGAAGCCCGAGGAGCTCAAGCACTACCTGGCGGATCAGCCACCCACCGTCGTCCGTCTGGAGATTGAGAAGCATTTTGGCCTTCTTTCTGAGCAGCAGAAGCGTTACGCTCACTTTATCAGCAAGTACGTTATATCTCGGTCGTTTCTTTAAGCTTTCTTACCAATGATGTGCTGCAATCGTATAAAGCGTGTGCTTGATATTGACACATCTCCAGGGCTGCCTTTGCTGGTTCCAGAATCGTCTTGCGACAACTTTCGCCAGAGTCAGAGCCCATCTATGACTTGATCATCACCCTTCACAAGTCGACCAATGGCGACTGGAATGCGTTGGCCAAGAAGGCCGGCGTTGAGGAGTCGGAATTGAACCTCTTCCTGGAGTATACCGGCATGTTCCTGGGCAACATGGGCAACTACAAGAGCTTCGGAGACGCCAAGTTTATCCCCAGATGCACCGAGAAGACCGTTGCTGCTTTGGCCGCCACATCTCCCGAAGCTCAGAAGTTCTATGAGGCTACTAAGGGTGCCATTTTCAGCCACGAAGATCCTGCCTCTATGCACCTCGGATTCCTGGATGCTGGCCACATGACAACCTACTATCCTGACTCAAAGGGTATCACCAAGCCCGAGATTGAGGCTGTCTCAGCGTGGATGGAGGAGAAGAGACTGCTTCCAGAGAACACCAGACTGCGAAAGACTGCTGATGGCTTCGATATTCTCATTGCTTCCGCTGTTACCAGTGTCCCCGCCGAAGGAGGCGATATTGGAAAGGAGACAAAATTCACCGTTGAGAGTGGTCCTCTCAAGGGCAAGACCATCAGCCTGGTTTACGGTGATTACGCTGAGGAGATGAAGAACATCACTGCCAACATCAAGCAGGCTGCGGCCAACGCAGACAATGACAACCAGAAGAATATGCACTTGGCTTACGCCAAATCTTTCGAGACTGGTTCTTTGGAGGCATTCAAGGACAGCCAGCGCTTCTGGATCAAGGACAAGGGTCCCAGCGTTGAGTGCAACATTGGCTTTATCGAGACATATCGTGACCCTGCTGGTGTTCGCGGAGAGTGGGAGGGTTTCGCTTCCAGTGGGTATACCCGTAATTACCATTATCATTTATGCATTTTGCTAACCTAATGTTCTAGTGGTTAACCGTACGTATTTGATCACCTCTACCAACTAACATTAGATTGGCCGACTAATAATAATTGACAGAGGAGCGAACCCGTGCTTTTGGCGAGCTGGTTGAGGCCTCGCCCTCTCTCATCCCCTTACTTCCTTGGAGCAAAGAGTTCGAAAAGGACAAGTTCCTCTCTCCTGACTTTACCTCACTAGAAGTGATGACCTTTGCGAGTAAGTAGTACCAAGCGTGGCCTCTGTATATATAAAAAGCTGACAACCTCTCCAGACTCCGGTATCCCCGCCGGTATCAACATGTAAGCACGATTTTCGTTTCCAAGTGACTGTTCATGTCTATTAACAAGGCTTAGTCCCAACTACGATGATATCCGACAAACTGAAGGTTTCAAGAACGTCTCTCTTGGAAATGTGCTCAGTGCCAAGGCTCCTAACGAAAAGATTCCCTTCATCCGCCCTGAGGATCTGGAAGTGTACCAGGCAAACCGCGACGCCGCTTTCGAGGTCCAAGTTGGACTTCACGAGCTTACGGGTGAGTGTTACTTCAGTGTCAACATGGATATGCTTATTAACAATCTGCTCAGGCCACGGCTGTGGTAAGCTTTTGCAGGAGACTTCTTCTAGAGTTTACAACTTCGACAAAGAGAACCCCCCTGTTAGCCCTGTTGATAATAAGCCCGTCACCACTTGGTACAAGCCCGGTCAGACCTGGGGTTCAGTCTTTGGACCCATCGCCGCCTCATACGAAGAATGTCGTGCGGAGTTGGTTGCCATGTACCTCAGCTGCGAATTCCCTGTTCTCAAGATCTTCGGATTTGGAGATGGATCTGAAGATATCAACGGCCCTGCTGGAGATGTCCTCTACGCATCCTACCTCTCTATGGCTCGCGCTGGCCTCGCCTCTCTGGAGATGTGGGATCCCAAGAGCCAAAAATGGGGACAGGCACACAGCCAGGCCCGCTTCTCCATTCTCAAGTCATTCCTCGAGGCCGGTGACGATTTCTGTAAACTAGACTACACCAAGGACGACCTCTCTGATTTGACTATCAAGCTGGATAGGTCCAAGATTCTGACGGCTGGCCGCAAGGGTAAGTTTTATATGGCTCTCCACATTGAACAAGTGACTAAACCCTTTCTTCTAGCCGTTGCCGATTACCTTCAGAAGCTTCACGTTTACAAGTCAACTGCCGACGTCAAGACTGGATCCGAGTTCTACCTCGGGATGAGCAACGTTGGCCTCGACTTTTGGGGCACAAAGGTTCGCAACGTTGTTCTCGACAACAAGCAGCCTCGCAAGGTCTTTATTCAGGCCAACACTACCCTGGATGAGGCCACAGGTAACGTATCGATCAAGCACTATGATGCTACGCTTTTGGGAATGATTGAGAGTTGGTCCGATAGGAACTTGTAAAGAGAAGGGGACAGGAAGATTTAGAATTTGCTACTTAGAGCATTGGGGATTAAGCGATATGCATACCTGTCTGAGAAATACAGATACCCTTGAAGGAAGCAAAGTGGATGTACGTATGGCTGCGACGGTCTAATATTATAGCTGTAAATTAAGATGTCACTAAGGAATGACTAAGATGGGATTGAAGCAATTTTTAGCCGTGGTTGATATTGTATTGTAGCCACACATAGTCAACATTTTAGTGAGGAATTGCCGAGCTATTCAAAGCATGTGGAGCATATGATAACACACATCGGCACATACACGTCAATTCATAGCATTTTTTTGGCACAATATCGCCTTTGCAGGCATGTTTCTTTGTTCTTGGAGCGTGGAATTAAAATTGAGTAAGTCGACACACGGTCGTTTTTGCCATTCACAGACTCTTTTTACCAGCAAGGCCCTGGGTGGAAGGGAAAAAAAAATCATTTATGCTCGTTGTTGTTTTTTTGACTGTAAAAACCTGATTACAGACGCCAAGATGTGACCGATGCCGTCGACTTCCAAATGCAATTGGCCAAACCAGCCCAATTTCGGAGACCCTTTTTCCGTTCTACAACCCGCATCTTGACCAACACACCCCAGTGTAAACTCCCCCATCCCCCCAACAGCTGCCAGGTTGATTTCTCTTTAATTATTCATATTCGTTTGAAAAAATTGAAAAAAGAAATCTACCACGCCATCTCGTGGGGCTTGTCACCCTTCCGCAGGCTGAAGGTGCTGGCGAGGTAGCTGGCCAACAGATCCACCTTCTTGATGCTGGCAAGCAGGGCCTTGTCGACGGCCTTCTGGTCGGCAGCACGGCTGCTGTTGATCTCCTTCTTCTGTAATTACACATTTCCCGTTAGCAAATTCCATTTCCCAACTCGCACACAAAATAAAATTTCGATTCATCTCGTTTTCGTGTGCTGTCTTTTCTTCTGGGGTTTTAACGTACCTGGGGCTTCTCTCCCTGCTTGAAGAAAGCCTCAGCGGAGGCCTTCTCCTTGGCCTTCTCAGCGGTGAAGTACTTGGGCTGAGAGATCTCCTCGATCTTGGCAGCGTCCAGGCCGGAGATGTCGACCTTGTATGAGGTGGCGATGACGTATCGGGCGTTGACTCTTCGCAGAGGAACACCGTTGATCTTGAAGGGGCCGGTAACGAGGAGAACACCCTGGTCGAGGTTCTTGAGGAGGACGACGCGCTTGCCACGGAAGCGGCCGGCGAGGAGGATCAGGACGGTACCGGGCTGGAGAGTCTTTCGGGGAGCCCAAGATCGGACAGCCTTGCGAACCTGTGATTTCCAATCGTATTAGCGCGACCTGTGTGTGTTTTCCCCCAGAGATTGGGTCCGATCGTCGCAAAGGGATAGAAGAAAGGGGAAAGCCATCTGGTGCCGAGTCTGATCGCAATTGGGAGTAGTGGTGTTGTCGTTGCAGGACTTTATATGTAGTTGTCGCCATATAGATAATGATAATCGAAAAAAATGACCAAGCGTCAGGTTTCCTAAGCGCTGCCAACCGTTTTCCGGCAAATCCATGCGTTTCCTCCAATTCGAATCGCCACGTCCTTGCAATTCAGACATCGATACCATAGGCTTTTCCCCTTTCCCCTTCTTCTTTCTTCTTTATGGCGATGCATCGGCAAACAAACTCACCTTCTTGGGCGCGCTGTCGTCGTCGGCGGGATACCACTTCTTGGCCTGGTCGGCGGAGGCGGGAACCTCCCGGGTCGACTTCCCGAACTGCTTGGTCGTGGGCTTGGCCGACATGTTGACTCTCTCGGGTGGTGTCTGGTATGGGGTGTGGAGAGGATGAGGAAGACTGCGTTCGTGATGCTCACCCGAACGGAAAATGTTGGATTTCTTTGTGAGCGCCGCTAGCGAGTTTGTGGGAAGCAAAATGTGAACCCTCAGAAGCTAAACCGCTTACGGCAGCGGTACGTACCAGCCATTCCCGCCTGTCGGTGGGCATGGGGCTCAGCGCACGTGCTGATAAGATAGGGCGCTAGCGCGCTGGACCGATGACGGCCGAAGATGCTCGAAAGTGCTGTAGCTATCGTGAAGCTGCTATAAGATGGGCTGATAGGCCGCAGAAAAAGAAACTCAAAACGCCACTGACTTTGTTCTCCAGTTTATAATAGAGGGGGATTCCAGCTTGCGCTCGTTTTCATTTTCTTCCTTATTTTAATAAAATAATTCTGGTTTCGCATTTTTACACTCATTTCATTCATCACAATGCAAGCTAGGCGACAGCTACTGTCTTCGGCCCAGCGCATAGCTGGAGCCTCTGGCAGAGCTTCAAGATCAGCGCTTATACGACCAGCTCTCAGACCTCTGGTCTCTGGAGCTTCATCACTACGTCTTCTCCCAACGTTAACAGTAAGAACAATTGCCAGTGGGCGTCCTCAGCCCCCGGGAGGAACTCATAGAATGAATATGGGAGGTGAACCGGAGAAGCCTGCGCTGGAGCAGTTCGGCATCGATTTGACTGCCAAGGCTCGTGATGGTAAACTTGATCCAGTCATTGGACGGGATGCCGAGATTCAGCGTACAATTCAAATCCTCTCACGGCGGACTAAGAACAACCCGGTGCTTATCGGAAATGCTGGAACCGGCAAGACGGCCATCTTGGAGGGACTGGCGCTGCGCATTGTTCGCGGAGACGTACCGGAAAGTGTGAAGAACAAGAGAGTGATTTCTTTGGATCTTGGCTCGTTGATTGCCGGTGCCAAGTTCCGGGGCGATTTTGAGGAGCGACTCAAGAAGGTATTGGATGAAGTTCAGAAAGCAGAAGGCCAGGTGATACTCTTCATCGACGAACTGCACACTCTTCTGGGACTGGGCAAAGCAGAAGGTTCCATCGATGCTTCCAACTTGCTCAAACCAGCACTGGCTCGTGGCGAGCTCCAATGCTGCGGTGCGACGACCCTTGCAGAGTACCGTGTTATTGAGAAGGATGTAGCGCTCGCAAGACGCTTCCAACCCATCCTTGTTAGTGAACCGACCGTAGAAGACACCATCAGCATCTTGCGAGGTATCAAGGATAAATATGAAGTGCATCACGGTGTACGAATCACCGATGGTGCCTTGGTGGCCGCTGCTACCTTGTCCAATCGTTACATTACCGATCGATTCTTGCCAGACAAGGCCATTGATCTCATGGACGAAGCTGCCAGTCACTTGAAATTGCAGCACGAAAGCAAGCCTGAAGACATCATGAGGCTGGACCATAAAATCATGACGATTCAGATCGAACTGGAGAGTTTACGCAAGGAAAAGGATATTGCGAGCAAGGAGCGTCGAGAGAAGCTGGAGAACGATTTGAAGAAGCTTTATGACGAAATTTCGGCGCTCAATGCACGATGGGACAAGGAGAGATCCGAAATCGAATCAGTCAAGAAGGTGCAGGAGGAGCTCGACAAGGCCAGATTTGAACTTGAACAAGCGCAGCGAGACGGCGACTTTGCTCGAGCTTCCGAGCTTCGATTCAGCGTCATTCCCGGCCTTGAGCAGAAGCTGCCATCTGACAAAGAGGAGCAACAGGAGGATGCTAATGGAACGCTCATCCATGACTCGGTGACTGCCGATGATATTGGCAATGTCGTCTCTCGCATCACTGGCATTCCCGTGTCAAAACTCACATCAGGCCACATTGAAAAATTGGTTCACATGGAAGATACTCTGCGGGAATCTGTCAAGGGCCAGGAGGATGCCATCAAGGCCGTGTCTAATGCTGTGCGGCTCCAGCGCGCGGGTCTGAGCGGCGACAATCGTCCCTTGGCCTCGTTTTTCTTCTTGGGGCCTACGGGTGTTGGCAAGACGGAGCTGTGCAAGAAGCTAGCCAATTTCCTTTTCTCAACGGAGTCTGCAGTTGTTCGGTTCGACATGTCGGAGTTCCAGGAGAAGCACACCATTTCTCGACTGATCGGCGCTCCGTCCGGCTATGTTGGATATGACGACGCGGGGCAGCTCACGGAGGCGGTTCGTCGCAAGCCGTATGCTGTTCTCCTCTTTGACGAGTTTGAAAAGGCGCATCGCGACATCTCCGCATTGCTTCTTCAAGTTCTTGATGAGGGCTATCTCACAGACGCCCAAGGCCACAAGGTCGACTTTAAGAACACCATCATCGTGCTTACATCCAACTTGGGAGCAGATATTCTTGTCGGCCAAAACCATTTACACCCGTACAAAGAGGACGCCAACGGCGACATTGATCCATCAGTTCGCCAGGCCGTCATGGATGTCGTCTCGTCTGCTTATCCGCCAGAGTTTCTCAACCGTATCGACTCCTTCATCATCTTTAAGCGGCTAGCGCAGAGCGCCATTCGTCAAATTGTTGATATCCGCCTGAAGGAGCTCCAGCAGCGTCTAGACGACCGACGCATTACTCTATCCGTACCAAACGATGTCAGGGACTGGCTAGCCGAGCGTGGCTACGAACCCAAGTTTGGAGCTCGACCATTGAACAGGCTGATCACAAATGAAATTAGCAATGGACTTGCCGATAAGATCATCAGGGGCGAGATCAAAATGGGCCAAACAGCCGAAGTGAAGATAAGAGAAGACAAGCAAGGTCTTGAAGTTGTGAATATCGCGGAGGCTGCTTAAGTCTGTCCGCAAAGAGAAAGGCATTTATCTGGGTGTGTAAGGTTTGGTTAATGTAATATTAGGACGCATATTGGGAGGCATCGGCGTTGGCTTTACGACTTTCATGACAAAACAGAATGTTTTATATAGGATGCACACTCCTCTCGGAAAATGTAAATTAATAGTTGATACCCTACTTGGAATATATTTCATGAAAAAGCAACGGTTTCGGTTTCGTGTGAAAGTAGTAGTAGAAGCCATGTATATGAAAAGTCGTAGCATATGCTATTGCTACTATTGCTACTATTGCTACTATTGCTACTATTGCTAATGCCATTCTTAAGTGCAGATGGTACCTTTTTGAGTATTTATATATGTGATATGTGACCAACTGCTTTATTGGGCCACAGTTCAGGTGTTGAAAAATAAACCTGAGGTGTTGGATAACTTTCTTCCTTCTTGGGCAGCTTGGAAGTTTAGAACATGTGACGACCCAGTCACTAATATCCTAGATAGTTAGTGGCTTATAAGCTTCCTAAGAGATAAACCTAGTCTTATAGTTTATATTAGTAGAGTAGTTAGGGGACTTATAGGCAATAAAAGATAATAAGTATTACTAAAGTATAAGCAGTATAAAGTATATTATAATTTTAATCCTATATTAATAACTAGCTATTTAAGTTATTTAAATAAGCATAAAGAAGTAAACTTATATATTTAGTTAGCTAAGCTAAATTATTAAGTTTTAAGATAATCCTTATTAAGGATTATTTATAAGATTAATAATTTATTAATTAAATTATTTAAATTATTAATAATTTAAATAATCCTATAATAATTAGTTAATTAGTCTTTCTTTAATTTAATTTAGCCTATCTTATAGGCCTATTATTATAACTATAAGAGTTAAGTTATAATATAATACTCCTTTTTTATTAGTCTTATTTCTAAGACCTTATTTAGTCTTAATATAAATAATATATTCCTTACTTAGTAAGTATAATTATTCCTTAGTTCTCTTATTAATTTTACTAATATTCTTACTAATCTTTATTATATTAAATAAAATTTCTAAATTACCTTATCTTAAGATAATTTATTATAAGTTTTTATTTTAGTTAGTTATTTTTAAGGCTAAGAATATAAATAAGTATTATTCTTTTTATATTTTAAAGAATTTTAAAGAATATTTATTTTCTCTTAATAATTTATTATATTATTTTTATTATATTTACTTAAATAAATTATATTATAATATTTAAGGGCTATTTAATAAGTAACTTTAAAAGGTATTTTCTTAGTATTTTTATTTAAAGAAAGAGTTAAAGACTATTAAGAATACTTTAGCTAAGATAGTAGCTAAGGTTTTTTATTTATAAAAATAAAAGAAGATTTAGTATAATTATATATATTATGCTATTATATAGGGTATAATAAATTTAAAGGAGTTAGATTATATTAAGTATAAAGAGATAAAGGCTACTTATTAGGCTGCTATAGTATAGCTAGTAAAGGGTTCTTTTAGGGCTAATTCCTTTTCCTTAGGGTAAATAAATTATTTAGTAATATTAAAGGTAAACCCTAAGCTAATAGAATTCCTAGGTTTTAGTAGAGTTTTTTTATAAGGGTTATTAAATTCTTAAGATACTTAATAGATTTTTATATTTCTTCCTTTTTATCTTTCTTTTTTTATTATACTTTATAATATTATTTACTATCTTCTCTTATTTTTATAGTATTAATATCTTTTACCTTATATTCTTCTTTTTTTCCTTTAATAATAATTTTATTTTAAATAATTCTTTTAGTATTTTTATTAATTTATACTTTTTTTAAGAGTAAAATATAAAAGACTAAATATATTAGTTTTTTATATTTTTCTTATTTCTCTAAGAGTTTTAATTTATAGTTAACTTTCTTAATTTTTCTAAGGATTTTATATAAGCTAACTTTCTTAAAGTTAAGTTTATTACTTAATTAATTTATTTTAATATTTATTTATTTATAACCTTATATATAATATAATAGCTAAATTATATTTCCCTCCTAAAGGATTAATCCTTTAATTTAATGCTTATTAATATATATAATTATTTATTCTTAAGTAAAGTATAGCTATTACTAAGCTATATTATATACTTTAATTATATTTTCTACTATAATAATAGCTTTTTTTATATTTTCTCCTTATCTTAGTATTTTATAGGCTTTTAGTTTAAACTTATAGTTTAAGAAGAATAATAATTAGCCTATAGATTTTAAAGGCATACTATTATAAATAAGCTATAGGACTAGTAGGAGTTCTACCTAGTTATTTTATTTAAAGTTAATATAATAATAAAGATATATTTTAAGGATTTAATTAATTATTTTTATTTATTTATTTATTTATAAATAATAGGCTATATTAGCTTTATAATTTATTTTTAATTTAGCTATAAGTACTTTCTAGAATTTAAATATAAATATATTCCTTTTATTAGAAATTATATCTACTAGTAAGCTATAGCTATTAACTATATATTTTATAATTATATAAGTAAGTTCTTTAGTATTACTTACTTCTTTAAAGGATATAAAGTAAGTTATTTTTATAAGTTAATTAACTACTATAAAGATACTATTATATAATACCTTTATTATAAATTTCCTTAATAATAATAGTTTTATAATTAAGTTAAATAAAATTAACTTTTATAGTTATTATAGTATAGATAATAATTATAAATATTTATATAATTTATACTTAAAGTTCTTTACTTATTAGTAAATATTACATTTTAAGATAATATTAATAACTTTATTTTTAAGCTTAATAAATTAATAATAATATTTATAAAGTTTATAAATAGTTTTAATTCCTTAGTATACTATAGTAGTTATTTTTTAATATATATCTCTTATTACTTTATCTTATAGGTCTTTTAGTACTTAAACTTTATCTCCCTATATAAGTAAATAGTTTTTAATAATAATATCTTCTAAAAAGTTATATAATAGTAAGTTATTTAGTTATAGCCTTTTAAATTATTCTTTAAGTTTATTAAGAATAAAGTAACTTTCTTTTACTATAAATAGGGTATTAATTTATATTTACTTATAGTTTCCTTTATAGTTTTTTTATAGGATTTAAGCTTTAATTTTTAGAATTTCTTTAAAGTATTTTTCTTTTTTACTTAAGGTATTTACCTATCTATTAGCAGTATCTTTATAGTAAATAAGTTTATAATTAAAATTTAATAGTATTTTAAAATAGTATATTTATTATATAAAGAGTTTTTAAGTCTTAGTAAAGTATATAATATTATAATAATTAATATAAATCTTAACTTTATTCTTATTTTTTAAGTAGTAGTATCTTTATTCTTTAAATACTTTAAGAATTACTATAAATTCCTTATTATAAATAGAATATCTTAATTTTAATTTATATAGTTTTTATAAAAAGAATATTATTAAATAGTTTTTTTTATTTTTATCCTTTTAAATTAATATTCCTTTAATAGTAAAGTTTAATAAATTTATTTTAATTTCTAATAGTTTATTAAGATTATATATAATAAGTATAGGTTTACTAAGAAGTATATTTTTAAGTTATTTAAATGCTTTTTTTATCTTTAATTTATATATAAGTTTCCTATCTTTTAGTTTTTTCTTACCCTTTTTATTTTCTTTAAGTTAAGTAATATCTATAAGTAACTTAGTAATTTTACTATAGTTCCTAATAAACTATTAATAGTAATTTACTAAGCCTAAAAAGCTTTATATTTCCTTCCTTATATTAAGTAGCTTTTAATCTTAAATTACTTTAAGTTTATTTAAGTTTATTTAGACTTATCCTAGTAAAATTAAGTATTCTAGGAACTTAACTTCCTATATATAGAAATAGTATTTCTTTAATTCTACTAGTAAATTAGTATTTTATAATATCTAGAGTACTTTATAGATATATTCCTTATATTCTTTAAGGGTTTTTAAGAAGATAAGGATATTATCTAGGTAAATAATTATAAAGTTATTAATATATACTTATAGCATATAGTTAATTATTTATTAAAATATTACTAGTATATTAATTAGTTTAAATAGTATTATTAAGCATTTAAATAATTTATAATATATTTTAAATGCTATTTTCTATTTATTCCCTTTATAAATATAAATTAGGTTATATACTCCCTTAAGATTTAAGGCAGTAAACTAATTAATATTAGTTAAGCAGTCTTAAATTTCTATAATAAGTAGTAATGGGATTTAATCTTTAATAGTAATCTTATTTAACTATTAATAGTTAATAACTAATTAAAGTTTCCTATTTTTCTTAGGTATAAATATAATAAGATATTTAGCTAGTAATATAAATAGTTTAATATATCCTTTTTTTAGTTATTCTTATATTTATTCTTAAAGTATTTTAAGTTTAACTTTACTAAGGTTATAAATTAGGAAGAACTTTATTATCTTTTTATTTATAAGATTTATATAATAATCTTATTATAAATAAAGTAGTTATATTATTTTTAGTATTAAGTTAAATAGTTTTTAATATTTTTTTTAGTATTATTAAGGTACTTTTTAAAGAATATCTTTAAGTTCTTTATTTTCTTCTTTTTTCTTAGCTTTTAATAATACTTTATTTAAGGCTTATAGTTCTATTTTAGTCTATATAATAATTTAATTAATATATACTTATTTTCCTTTAATTCTTTTATAGTTATACTATAATAATACTAGTAATTTTTTTATATTAAGTCTAATCTTTTTCTTAGATTCTATTCTTATTTTTTATATTTTTTCTTATTATATAGGAGATTTTATTATTAGGTCTAAAGGTATATCTTTACCTTCCTTACCCTTTTTATAGCCTAGTTATAATTCCTAGGTAATATTTTTATCTTAAAGTATTTCTTTTATTTTTTAGTTAATAAGTAAGTTATATTATTTTAACTATAAGTATTTAAGTATAATATTATAATTTTCTATCCTTATTATATTAAATTTAACTTTATTAATTTACTAAGTAACTATTAGTAAGAGGTAATTAGTCTTATATTTAATAGTAATATAATAATTAAGATATATAATACTAGATATATATAATAATATTAGTTTTATAATGTATTATAAGTTTAGTTAACCTATAAGTTTAAGAGTAATAAGATTATAATTTATATTACTATTTATATAAATAATAATTAATTATTTATTAAGGTATCTTTTAATTATAAGCTTTTTACTTTATTTAATTAAGTTAATAATAATTTTATTTAAGTAGCTTTTTTATTATTATATACTTTATTCTTAGTATTTATAGTATTATTTATATTTAATATTATAAATTCTTTCTTTAATTATTAAATAGAATTCCTTAATTAGGGTTTTATTTTTATATTCTTTATCTTTATATAAAATAGTATTATACCCTCTTTTAATTAGTTTTTTAGTAAGTAAATAGAATTTATATTTTATTATAATATATTTTATATAATAATTTTTTAGGTAGTCTAAGAAGTATATTTTATTATAATTTCCTTTAATTTATAGGTTTATAATTTATTATTTATATTAATCTTTTAATTTATTAAAGATATATTCTTAGTAATATATACTTTTATATATAAGCTAATTTTATTCCTTATAGTTATTATTAAGTATATTAAGGATAGTATTAAGAGAGACTTTATTATATATTTATTAAGTATTAGAGTTAATAAGCCTAGCTTATTTTTATAATTTTAATAAAGGTATTTATTTATATTTCTTTAGCTTTATTAGTTTATACTTAATATATTTATATATATATAATATATTTATTTTACTATAATAAGGTTTTATAAGATTATAAATTAAGTATATATTTATCTTCCTTAATTAATTTACTACTTATTCTTTTAATTAATAAAATTAATATTTAATCTAGCTATAATTAAAGGTTTTTAACCTATATATTAAGTATTAGTTATTATCTATATATTATTTATATATTTTAAAGTAATAACCCTAGCTAGTATTATATTAATTATATTTATTATTTAAGTTAAGGTATTTAAAGCTTAAGGTTTTTTTATTAAACTTAAGAGTATTAATTTAAATAGTCTTATAGGGCTTTTTAATTTATAGTTTCTTAGGGTAATATTTTAATTTATTTTTATTACTTTAGTATATTGTTAGATGCTAATAATAAAGAAGTAATAATATAACTAGTTAGAACCTAGTTACTACTAGATAAATAAATATATAAGGGGATAAAGCTCCCTTTTTATAAGAAAGGAAGAAGGCAGAGATAAATATAGTCTTTTAGTAAACCTAGCTATAGGTAAATAACTAGTTAATAGCTAACTTACTTAACTTCTTTTACTCTTCTTATCTACCTAGCCTTAATAGTTTTATCTCTCTTTAAGTAAAGGAAGACTATTAAAAGTTAAAATAGGGGCTTTAAGTAAACCTATTACTAAGATAATATAACCTATTAGCTTTAAAGTAATATTATAAGAAATAATAATCTAAGAACTTATTATACTAAGCTCTTAATTTAAATTAATTATTAATAACCTTTTATTATATATTACTATTAATAAAGAAGAATAATAGCTATAAAGTCTCCTAAAAGAAAAAGTTACTTAGTTATAAAAATATAAATTAAAAGTAATAAAAGAACTTATATAGTAAGGAAAAGACTTTACTCTTTATACTTAGGAAGATATTATAGCTTTTACTTTAAAGAGGTAAGCTATTAATAAGGTAGTTAAAACCTTATTATTAAAAGGCTTATATAATATACTATTACTTAAATTTAATAAGAATACTTATTAAGACCTTATAAGCTTTTTAACCTAATTAAAATTAATCTTTTATTTAAACCTTAGGAAATATCTTAATAATAAATAAAAGGTTTAGTATACTAATAGTAAACTTATTAATATTATATAGTAATATTAAAATATAAAATAAGTAAATATTAAAGATATTAATATAACTTTTTTAAAATTTATAAATTAATATACCTTCTATATTAATAATAAAAGAACCTAGTTAATAATAGCTTTCTTAAAGCTAGAATGCCTTAAGTAAGGAAATATTAAGAAGCTTATTCCTTTTATAAATTAATTTAATACTATTTTTATAAAGGCTTTATTTATACTTCTTAAATATATTAAAATTAAATAATTCCTTGCTAAATATACTTTAAAAATAAGAAAGAACTTAATTACCTAAGGGGATATAACTACTTAAATAAAACTATATAATAAAGATATTAAAGCTAAAGCATAAAATTAAGATAATATTAAAGAGCCTAAGTTAAGATATTATTATTAGGGGTTTAATATACTATAAAACTTAAATAGGCTAGAAGACCTAAGATAATTTAATAAGATAGTAATTAGCTTATATTAAGATATTAAGAATAAGAAAAAGCCTAAGAGAACTTTATTTATTTACTAAAAGTATAGTAAAGTATATATTTAACCTTATTATAAGGCACTAGATTATATATAATATAATAGTAGTAAATATACTATAAAAAGATATAAAAATTTAGTTAATTAAGTAACTAAATTAAATGTATATTTTATTACTTATTTATATTAAATCTAGTAATTATAAAATAGAAGCCTAGACCCTCCTATAATAAGACTAGCTAACTTATAGCTAGGTAGAAGTTAGTATTATATTCTTATATTATTTAACCTAGGAAGTAATATTTATTTATTAAATAAGAAATATAGTATATATATTTTATTCTTACTTCTAATTACTAAGTAAATAAGTAAATAGTACCTAGATTAAGTTAGTAAAATATATAGTTATACTATTAAACTTATAAAACTATAAGATAATTAAGGAGCTATAAAGTAGTAGTTAGTTAGCTTTTATATTATAAATATAATTAATAATATAATACTTAAAAGACTATAATTTTAATAAATTAATTTAGTTATCTCTTAGAAATTAAATTATTAGTATTATTTTATAATAAGAGATAGCTTTAGCCTAGCTTAAAGTAAGAAGTAAGCTAAAAGCTAGAACTAATAGACTAAAATTAAAATAATATTATAAATCTTTACTTATTTACCTTTAAATTTAAATATTATTAAAGATATAAAATAGGATATTATTTTATAAGATAATAATAAGAAAAAAGTTATTATACTTTTAAATATTTATTAGGCTTATAATAAAGTCTTTTCTTTAGAAAAGGTAGTAAAATTAATAATCCTTAATAAAACTATATATATAATTAATTTAAAAGATAATAAAGCTCCTTTATAGGGATTTATTTACTTCTTAGTAAATATTAAGCTAGTAGAACTTTATAAATATATTTAAATAGCTTTAAAAAGAGATTAAATTAAAAGATTATAAAGTCTATTTAGAGTATTAGTATTATTTATATTAAAAAAAGGAAGTTAGCTTTAACTTTATATTAATTATTATACTCTTAATAAGATAACTTATAAAAACTAAGTATTACTTCTATTAATATATAAAATTCTAGACTAATTAAAGGGAGTTATTATATATACTAAGCTAAATCTTAAAGATATATATTACTAGATATATATTTATAAGGGAAATAAGTATAAAATAGCTTAGTACTATAAATATAACTATTTTAAGTATTAAGTCCTTCCTTTTAGCCTTACTAATACTCCTATAACCTTTTAAAGCTATATTAATATAATACTTTAAGGACTTATTAATATTATTTATATTATTTATTTAAATAATATTTTAATCTATAGTAATAGCTTAGAATAATACTAATAGCATATTATTATAGTCTTAAAAAGATTATAAAAATATAAATTATATACTAATTTATAAAAATATTAATTTTATATAACCTTAATTTTTTATTTAGGATTTATTATATAATTAAATAGAATTTATATAAAGTAAGATTATATTAAGGATATTACTATTTAGCTAAAGCCTTATAGTATTAATAAAATACTTTTATTCTTAGAATTTATAAATTTCTATTAATAATTTATTAAAAATTATAATAAAATTATTATTCCTTTAACTAATTAAACTAAAAGTATACTACTAGCTACCTTTAAGTTAACTTTAAAGGAGAAAGATATATTTAAATCCCTTAAATATAAATTCCTAGAGGAACTTATCTTAGCTTATTTTAACTTAAAAGCTTTAATATAAATAAAAATAAATACTTTTAGATTTACTATAGGCATAGTACTTACTTAGTTATAGTAAGGAGCCTAATACCTTATTATATACCTATCTAAAAAGCTATAAAAATATAAAATTAATTACTTAATACTAGATATTAAAATGCTTATTATTATATATATATTTATAACTTAAAGGCATTATTTACTATATATAAAAAATAAAATTTATATCTTAATAGATTATTTAAATTATAATTACTTAATAGGAAAGATAAAGCTAACTATAAAGTAAGTTTATATATTTTAATATTTAGCTCCTTTTAATTTTTAAATTAAATAGCGCCTAGGAAAATTAAATTTAGTAAATAGACTTTCTTACTAGGCTAATTTATTAAATAAAATAGCTAAGTAGAAGGTAGCCTTAAGCTATCTTTTAGCTTTCTTATAAAGATTTAAAGATAAAAATACTTATAGTATTAATATAAATATAGTACTAAAGGTATAAAGTATTTATATATCTATAAATATAAACTACTTAAATATTAAGTTACTATTAATATTATCCTCTTTAACTAAAAGGGTTTTAACTATAAATAAGTAAGTAGCCTTTCTTTATTTTATAGCTTAAAGAGTTATAGTAAATAACTAAAGATTAACTCTTAGAGAGGTAAATATAATATTACTAAAACTTAGCTAAATACTTCTAAATATATTATAAGAGGCATAAAGAGGGGATGCTTAAACTGCAAGACTTATAAAAATAAAAGTTAATAAATATAATTCTATAAATAGGTTATAAAGATAATATTAATATATAAATATAAATAAGCTTTTATATTTTTAAAATAAGATTTTTATTCTTTATAAATTAAAAATAAAAATATTAATATTATTTTATAATAACTTAACTACTAGGTACTAAGGAATTATAAGAATACTTAAAAGAATTTATAATATATTCTTTTAGAAAGGTATAAAGATAAATATAAAGGAATATATTAATATATATATAGTTTATTAAACTATAAAGCTAAGATATTATTTATCTTATAGGGAATTAATAATATTACTATAGCTAATTAGCCCTTAGATAAAGATATTAATAGACTTTATTATAAACCTCCTAGAAATCTAATTTTAAAAGTAAACTTATAACTTAATATTAGTTATTATTAATTAATTTACTAAATATATATTATATATTCCTTATATAAAGAAAATAACTAATAGCTAGTTAGTTAATAAGTTTTTTTATTATATTTATATACTATATAGTATATTATAAGGAATAATTATAAATAAAGAATTTATATTTATAAGTGCCTTTTAGTAAAGCTTTTATTATTTAATAAGAAGTAAGTAATAACTTAATACTTCTTTTTATCCTTAGACTAATAGTTAAATTAAAAGGCAAAACTAAAATTTAAAATACTATTTATATACCTTTTATAATAAAGACTAATTAAATTAAATTAAAAAGCTACTATTTACTTAATTTACTTATAATACTGCCTTTTATTTAGCTTATAGCTACTCCTTAGCTTTTTTACTTTTAGAATATAATTTAAATTTATTTTTACTTTAACTATTAATACTCCTAATATTAAATTAGGGAGTAATTAATTAAGTAAACTTAATAAAAAATACTTATTACCTAATAATAATAATATTAAAATAATTTAATTAATCTTATAATAAATAATATAATAACTATAAAAAAACTATAAAATTTAATATAAAAGACTAGGTTTTTATTTTAATAAAATATTTAAACTTAAAGTAATTTAGCTATAAGCTAATAAAGAAATTTATAAGGCCTTATTAAATAATTAAGATTATAAAAATAAGTAGTTTAGCCTATAAATTAAATTTACTATCCTTAGTTAAAATATATAATATTTTTAATATTATTAATCTTAAGTATTATAATAATAAGGAAGTAGAACTTACTTTACTAAAAGATAATCTCTTTATAATAAAATAAATATATATAATTAAGAAAATAATTAATTATAAATATAAAGAAAAAAGAAGGCTTTATTATATTAAATAAGAAAAATATCTTAAAGATAAAAATACTTAAATTAAAAAATTAGATTTTATTAATAATTAACTTTATTAAGAATATAAGAAAAATCTAATTAATACTTAATTTAAAGTTATTTTATAGGTTATTAATTAAATAATATAAATAATAATTAAATTTAATAAATATAATATATATTATTTTATATTCTTAGGGCTATTATAGTTAACTAGGTACTATCTTTATAATAAATATCTATAAGGTAAAGATTAAATCTTAATAATATTTATTTTTAAATTATTTTAAGAAAATTTTTAACCTATTTTAAGGAAAATAGCTATAAATTAATAGTAAACTAATAGTTAGTTTAATCCTTCTTTACTTTTATAATTATCTTAGGAGTATTAATATACTTTATCTTTATAGTAATAACCTTACTAAATTTATTTTTATATTTATAGTAGTAAAGAGTTATATAACTCTTCTTTTAGTTTTTTTTCTTATCTTATAGTAAATTAGTAGTAAATTAGTAGCTATTTTATAATAAACTTATATTAATTATAATTCTAGTAACTTTAGCTATTATAAATAAAGAATTAATAATATTAATATTAATCTTTATTAAAGTATTTATATATATATTATAAGTATACTTTTACTTAGCTATTAACTTAATAGTAGTAAGCTTTTATTATAATCCTTACTTTTTTTTTATTACTTAAGCTTATTTATAACTAATAACTTAAAGTTTTATAAAATTATATTATAAAAGGTTAATAAAAGGATAGTAATAATAAAGAAATATATTACTTATATTATAGCTAAGAATAGTAATAGCTTAAATTTTTCTTATTATAAAAATAGCCTAATATCTAATAGGAAGATATTCTTTATTAAAAAGATAGTAATAAATATATTTCTTAGATATACCTAGCTATAAATTAGTAGGAATTTAGCTACTAAGTAAAAGCTACTTACTTTTATTATTTATATAAAGATAAAGTTTTTTATTTTTAGCTTTATCTTAAGAAGTTAAAAATTTAAATAAATAGTAAAAGTAATATATATAAAGAGTTCTTTAGCTAAATAGTAGCTAGTTAACTATATATTATAAGATAACTAAAAATAACTTACTTAATAATAGCGCTATAAATAATAAGATTAGCTTTAATAAAAGAAGAATCTATTTTATTAAATATTATTATAAACTACTAGTAAATTAGCAGTTAGTCTTTAATAATATTATAGTAATATAAAAATAAGGCTTATTAACCTTAAATTTATAAGCTTAAAGAAAAAAGAAAAAAAAGAGAAAGAAAAAAGAAAAAAAGTATACTTTTATAGGTAAAAGGTAAATAAATTTATAGCTAACTGCTAACTAATATAAAGCTACTAGTTAATTTAATTTTAGTAATAAAGTAAATTTAATTTTATTAACTATAACCTAATAACTATAATAATATAATACTTAATAAAATAATTATATTAAGGCATTATATAAAGAAGAAGGTATATATAGGTAAGATAATAACTAATTACTATTACTATTACTATTTTTATTATTATTATTATCTTCTTTCTTTTTATTAAGCTTAATATTAATTATAAGGAATTAAGTAAGTTTATTTATTTCCTTTATACTCTTTAAACTATAATAACCTAGTAATTTAATATTATTTTTTATAGTCTTTATTTATAACTAAGGCAGTTAAAAGAAGAGTAATAATAAGGATAAAGAAAACTTATAGCTATTAAGGTAGTAGTATTAATTAAAGAATATAAAGTATTTATAATATTTAATTAAATATAGTTATTAATTATAAATTAAGCCTTTATATAGGTTAATAAGGTATTAAAAATAAAAGAACTATTAATAAGTAGAAAAGAAGTTAAGGCTTTTGCTTTCTTTACCTCTATAATATAACCTTTATAATCCTATAAATACTTACCTACTATTTACTATAAATAAGCTATTAATATTTAGTAGTAAGTTAAAATAAGGGCATTAAAAGGATAAAAAAAAGAAATATTATATTTAAATTAACTTTAAAAATTTCTACTATTAATTTATAATAAACTAGTTTATAATAATTATTTATTTTAAGGTATTTTTTATTACCTTTATTATTATTCTTTATATAAGTATAAATAGTATATTTATTATTACTATTTAAGTAAATAATTAAAAGGTAGTTAATAGTAAAGTTATTAAAGACCTTTATTAAAATAATTAATATAAGCTAGCTTATTTATATTAATACTTTTTTAATTATAAAAATAATATATATACTTATAGTAAGTATTATTCTTATTATAAATTAATAAGAAGTTAATTATAAGATTAAGAATATATATTTAAGAATACCTTAGCTATTACTATCTTTATTATTTAGGGCCTTACCCTTACCTTTATTACCTTAAGTAGTAATTATAATAAAGTTATTAACTTACTATAAGATAAAAAGAAAGTAAAAATTAAAAAGATATTAAAATTATTAAGAGAAAATAAGGAGAATAAAAAAAGAAAACCTTTCTTTTTATTTTATTACTTTATAAATAAAAAAAAAAAAGATTTATTAAAAGAGAGTATATACCTTACTAAAGGGCAGCTTATATAAAATAAGTTAATATATTTATTATTATTTATTAAAGGAAAAGAAATTATATAACTAATATATTAAGTTAATACTATAAAAGAAAGGCAGTTTATTAAATATTAATAATAAAGAAGTAATAATATAATTAATTAAAACCTAGTTACTATTAAATAAATAGATATATAAGGGGATAAAGCTTCCTTTTTATAAAAAAGGAAGAAAGTAAAAATAAATATAGTCTTTTAGTAAACCTAGCTATAAGTAAATAACTAGTTAATAGCTAATCTACTTAACTTCTTTTACTCTTCCTATCCACCTAGCCCTAATAATATAAGGTAAGAGTTATTATAGTAGGCAGTCTAGCTAAGGTAATTATAAAATACTTCTATAATAGCATTTATTTAAATTATATCCTTAGTAGTTTTAGTTTTTAATTTATTCTTTTTAATATAATAATAGGTTTTATTATATTCCTTTTTACTATAAAATCTATAAATTAGCTTTAAATAGCAGTCTACTTCCTTATAGCCCTTTTTACTATAAGCATTATAAGTTCCTAAGAATTTTTAATAATTAATAATATTAATATTTATTTTTTTTAGTTTAGTTCTATTATCTTTAATAATATAATTTTCTTACTTTTTTCCTTAGTTTATATAGTAAAGTATTTTCTAAGAGAGTTTAAGGTTTTCTTTCTTTTTTTATTATTATTCTATATATTATTTATATTAGTAATTATTAATATATATAGCTTTTTAAGAAAGTACTTTAAATATAATAAGAAGGTCTTCCCTTACTAAATTATCTTTTATATTAAACTTTAATCTTTAATAGTATAATATTTTTATAAATATTTCTTTTAAGTTAATCTTAATACTAAGCTATATAAATTTAATAATATACTTAAAGTATATACCTTTTTAATAAAGTTTAAGGAAAGTATTTTTTACTTTCTTCTTTTTATTTTCTTCTTTAAAAAGTTATTTAAGTTATATTTTTAATTTACTATAGTTTTTAAATAAAGTATTTATAAATAATTTATATAATAAGCTATTATTTCTTTTAAAGTCCTTAAGATAGGATTTAAATTAATCTTTAGTAACTCCCTTAAGTCTTTCTTTTATAATATAAACTCTTATTTTATTACTTACTATAATAGTTAAAAAGTACTTAAAGTAAGCTTTTATATTTATAAAGAATACTTAAATCTTTTTTAAATTCCCTTTAAAAGGTATTAGTAAAGTTAGTTTAATAATTTCTCTTAGGTCCTTTTATTATATTACTATAAGTTATTAAACTATAGTAAGTTATACCTAAGGTTAGACTACTAGGTTATTTTATATTCCTTAAAGTTATCCTTAAAGATTAGCTATAATATTAGCTTATTAATTAATAATAATTTAGGCTATATTTTATTATTATTAAAGGTTACTAATAGTTTATTAATCTTAAGTATAGTTAGCTATAAGTTAATTTATTAAGTCTTCTAGGATTTAAAGTCTAGTTATAGCATTATTTTTAACTTTAAGTAGTCTAATAAGATTTACTAAAAGATCCTAATTTATTATACTATTATTAGCCATTCTTTAATATTACCTATAGGTCTAGTAACTATTTAAATAAAAGTTATTAATATATAATAACCTAATTACTAATATCTTAAATAATTAATAGCTTATAAGCTTTCTAAGGGATAAACTTAGTCTTATAGTTTATATTAATAGAGTAATTAAGGGACTTATAAATAATAAAAAATAATAAGTATTATTAAAGTATAAATAATATAAAGTATATTATAATCTTAATTTTATATTAATAACTAGCTATTTAAGTTATTTAAATAAGTATAGAGAAGTAAACTTATATATTTAGTTAGCTAGGCTAAATTATTAAGTTTTAAGATAATTCTTATTAAGAATTATTTATAAGATTAATAATCTATTAGTTAAATTATTTAGATTATTAATAATCTAAATAATCCTATAATAATTAGTTAACTAGTCCTTCTTTAATCCAGTTTGGCCTACCCTATAGGCCTATTATTATAACTATAAGAGTCGGGTTATAATAGAATATGATTTCTTAGATATCTTAATAACTATCCTCTGGTAGGCTTTAATACAAGTGATGGCATTGTTGTAGTTGTCTGAACCCTGCTTCAGGCCATCCTATAAGCCAAAAGTGTTAACATCGTCGATCTTGATGTCTCGAAATAGCATGTTGCATGTTGGGAGGTGGTCTCGGCAGAGCCATTATGATGTTTGCGCACTCAAGTTCAGAAGCTCGGAAAGAATATGAGAAGATTAAAAGAAAAGAAGAAAAGAAGAAAGAGCAACAATTTAACCGGGCCCGGAGAGACGAGAGAATGCAAGCGATATAAAAATAAAAAGGCAGTATGAGAGAATTCCAGCCAGGTGGCAGCTAGTATTGTAAGATAATTGAGAGTGCCCATTACTAGGTAGCTAGCAAATATAACTTGTATTCTCTTTCTACTTATCGATATTCTTCTAATAAACAAAGAGTATAAGCCCAACGAACCCCACGCGTCTCTGTGTTCCTGATCTTCTCTTGAGTCTTCTATCATAGTGACTCCTCTGGAGGTTATTTCTTTGAATTTCCTTTAATATACGCTGATTCTCATTATATTTGGCATCAGTTTGAGGCTAGGTACCTTATTGTGCTTCCTTCAAGCCCCTATGTGGCCCACTCAGTCGATTGCTGGCTGATATGCATCAGTCACTCTTCGTACTCTTCGCGCTGGGCTGGTTTAGCACCGTTTTCCAGGAAGTCACCATGGCGTGATTAGGACCGTTCACTTCCATCCTATTTCTATGACTGGCTGGCATCCATTCATCAAATAAGACTCCATACAGGTTTTTTCCATCATCAAGCCAGATGGCGTTGAGCAAGAGAAAGATGGATTGATCGCGCGCCTCCATGGGCTCAAAGAGCCCCGGTCATTGACAATACAATAGACGAGATTATATCTACTATATCTACTATATCTAATACTTTTTCTGTACACTTCTACTACTTCTACTACCCTACTATCTCACGCTATCTCTTAGCTTTTGCCAATCACTAGCACGCCAAACATCATAAGATTTTCTTCGGGTTGGAATGTATATTTGATGTCTAAAGTTTGTCTATTGTTTCGCTAAAAATTGTATACGTAGTTGCCATCTTTGCAAAATAGAACAGCAATCCAGCCCACGTATACCATGCGTCCTCTCCCAACCCGCGGTGTTCTTAGCGCTCCACACAGCCCACAAATTCCACCTCGTCTATGCTTTATAATCTATTCAAATTCAGTGCCCCTCAACAGCACCACGAAAAGCAGCCAACTGCTTCTCCAGCTACCCTGTAGCGGTTCCGTGGTCTAACGGTCATGACTGCGGATTCTGATTCCGCCAGCGAGGGTTCGACTCCCTCCGGAACCTATTTTTTGGCGTTGATATTTTTGGAGTTGTGTGTGTCGTTTACATGTGTAGTTGACGGATTTGGCGGTGTTGAGCTTTTTTCTGGCTCTTGCTTTTCTTTTTGGGAAGGAAACGGGTATGCGCGTGCCCAGCTCCTTCCTCGATTGTTTGACAGGTACGGCAACGCACGTGCGCGCGCCTTCTTTAGTCGCTGGCGATAGCACACGCAGTGAAGATGCGTACCAGCTGGCGGCAAGAGAAATTCTACAAGATCGTTCATTATCCATCATATTCTGGCTATCGGTTCAATCTGTTCTATCTGCACTGCATACATTCATCTCGCTCTCTCAACAATATCATCTTCTTCCACAGCAAGGGGAAAAATTGTCTCGATACAAGAAGAGGGAGAGGCCATTCCACACAGGTCAATTCAGTCACAGCACGTGGCAAAGAAAACAAGAATGAGAATGAAAAGGGGGAAAAGAGTAGAATAAAAGTGATAAAGATAAAATAGAGAAAAGCGTAGAAAACACGGATAATCCTGCTTCCCTCGCACCCATCCGTTCAATTCCGCTACGATCATTCCCAGCCGGGAGGCCTTCAACGAACAACCCAACTCCGCCAATCTAGCGCAAATGACAAGATGACATGGAGAGACAATGAAAAAACACAGAACACAACCGTCATGAAAGCATTTGAGCCCGAGGGACCAGTCGTAAAAAGAAAAACAAAGAGCCCTCCTCGCTCTCGCATCTCCCCATTGAAACTTTCCTCTCCCGTAAATTAATTGTCAATCTTTGCCGCTTACCATCTCTCTCTTTTGTTAGAAAACTCCCATTGTTTTTTTCCTGTTTCCGTTCCGAAATCACCTGAGCGCTCGAGAAATGGCTGCAATTTGATAAGTAGCAACGATCATCCCAGCCCTCAATTATTCCTTTTTGGGGGGGTCATCTTTTTTCTTCTATTTTTTCCTTTGAAAACGAATGCATAACGAAGCCTTGAGGGTACGCCCATACATCTTCCTTTTTCCAAAGAGCTAAATCTCCCCCTCTCCAATTCAAACACATGGTTGGGGTATGAATATCAACAGGCTCACAATTGGTGGCATGTGAGAGTGCGAGGCACTTTGAAACAAAGAGTTGACACAATTTATGGATTAATTTTGATTGGTATGATCGATATAACTTTGCAAATTACAACCGAATTCTCGAGCTTGGCAAGAATTTTGCGAGAGTGTGTGGTAGGGAGGCGGGATGGAGAGCAGGAGGCTCTACCAGCAGAGGTTCCTGGGTGGTCTTTTTACTGGTGACCAGCCTTTCGGAGAGTGGTGGCGAGCCATTCGAGACCCTCGTACAGACCATCTCCGGATGTGGCACAAGTGGACTGGATGTACTGTTATGGGAAAGCATGTTAGTGATCGCTCTGGGCCTATTGCATCTTTGCTGAAATAGAAAAACTTACCCAGGCTCGTTGCCTCAGGCTGTGGAGACCGAGCTTGTCAGTGATCTCGGCAGCGTTCATGGCGTTCTATGGTAGATTCAGTATTAGCATTTTATTCCCTATCACCGCAGCAGTATTGATCGACGGGAAAAATTTTAACGTACGGGCAGATCCTGCTTGTTGGCAAAGACCAGCAGGATGGCATCTCGCAGCTCATCCTCGTTCAGCATGCGCTGAAGTTCCTCTCGGGCCTCGACGATACGATCCCGATCGTTGCTGTCGACGACGAAGATGATACCCTGGGTGTTCTGGAAGTAGTGTCTCCACAGGGGACGGATCTTGTCCTGACCACCGACATCCCACACGGTGAACTGGATGTTCTTGTACTCAACAGTCTCGACGTTGAAGCCTAAACAATGGAAGTGTTAGGGGAGACACATCATAGGAGCGACATCGCCGTAAGCGCTATAGAACGGGGGAAGGGAGTCACGTACCAATAGTGGGGATGGTGGTGACGATTTCACCAAGCTTCAGCTTGTACAGAATGGTGGTTTTACCGGCGGCATCGAGACCGACCATGAGAATTCTCATCTCCTTCTTCCCCCACAGCTTGTCGAAAATCTTAGAAAAGGCGAGACCCATGACTGCGACTGGCGGCGACGCGGCCTAAACAAACGTCGAATATGTAAAAGAGAAGAAAAGTGTCCTATTTGATGATACGCGTAAGCAGGCAAGACCGAGCAGATGATGAAAACAGTTATGATTCTCTCTTCTTCTTCCTGGCCGGTGGTGCAATGTGCAGATGCGAGCAACGGTGGCGTTGGATCAGAAACAAGATTTGGGGCAGCAGGCAGAGAAGCAGATGCAGCGACAGCAATTGCGGCCAAAGAAAAGGATCTCGATGAAGCTCTTTTTATCTCGAGACGCCGATTCGCGTGCTTGAGGACACGTTATCCTGTGATGACGGATGATGCTCGTGATGGGCTGCTGGATGAGGCAACGCAGGCTGCCGCATTTTTTTGCTTTTCGCTGAGCTGTCTTCTCCGACTAGCGCCTTACTCTCCCCCCTTGCGGAGGACAAGAGACCAGGTAAGAGTAGAAGGAAAAAAAATAATCGAGGTTGATAATTCAGGCACGCGGGCGCGCAGAACCGGACAGGGGAAGGGCAGTGCTCCAGAAAACTCGATAAACTCACCTAGACGAGATCGCGCTGGGGGCTCACGAAAGAGGACGACGAAGCGAAAGAAGAACGGCCGTTGTCTTGTCGGTGAGACTGCTAGAGAGTCGGAGGGGTTTGAGAGGGAAGGGAACTTGGCCAGGCTGGAGCGAGTTTTGGGGGGGAAACGGGCCCAAGGGACTCCGGTCTTTAGCAGCGCGTTAGCAGCAGGGAGAGGGGCAAAGGGGCGCTGGGCCAGCCGCTGGTTCTGCCTCGCGGTGGCGGGCGAGTACCGACGAGTACCTCCCAGCCGTGCCCACAGCCTCTATATTCTGCATGTAGAGGGTACCGCGCGCGCTGCTGGCCAGATTCGCCGCTACCAACGCTGCGCCGCCTCGGGCCTTATCGCTGCCAGACGGTACTCGCACGGTACCTGCCCCAGAGTGCGCAAACACGCGGCTCCACCGCCTCGGCCCACTATTCGTCATCTCTCGCCAAGTATCGTGGCTGTATCTCGATCCTCTCGTGCCCCTGAGGCCTTGCCGGTAAAACTGCGGCTCTGCTAGCCCTGTAGCTGGGACTATGGGCAGGGAGCTTTGTGTGCAAGGCAGGCTAGCCCAGCCTTAGCCCGTAGGTGGCATGTTGGCCAATTCGCGATTCTGAAGCGCAAAAGGGACAATTATCACGAGCTAGAGCTTCCACGTCTTTGCAGCTTCTTTGTTGCCAGCTTTCTCGTCCTCCTCCACGGCCAGCCAGTTGTTTTTTTCTCTTCTTCAAGATGCTTTTCCTCTCAGCCGCGAGGAGTCTCCTCGCCGCCGCCATGGCTTTCCAGGCCGTGGTGGCGCACAACATCGTGCTGCCAGCCCGAGGCGTCGAGTGCTTCCACGAGAGCCTGCGCAAGGACGACAAGATGACCGTCACCTTCCAGGTGGGCGACCGCGAGTTTGGCAGTGCAGGCAACCTCGACATTGACTTCTGGGTATGACTCAATTCTCCATATATATAGATTTGATGGGGTGCCTTGCAGGCAGACACGGAATTCAAGATTATATGACATGGGTGGTTTTTATGTAGGACTTGTTGCTAACAGATATGCTCAATCTGGACAGATCATGAACCCCTCAGGCGAATACCAGATCAACGAGAGGACAGTTTCCAACGGCGATCACTCCTTCACGGCTCACTACGACGGCAAATACACCTACTGCTTCGGAAACCAGCACTGGGTTGCCAACACCAAGGAGGTCTCCTTCAACGTCCACGGAATTGTCTATGTCACCGAATCTGAATCTCAAGCCGACCCCCTGGAGACTGAAGGTACATGAACAGTTCTCTTTTCTCTTCATTAGAGAGCCTACCAATCATCTTGATATATGCAACTAACATGGCGTTCTACAACTCCCAGTCCGACGTCTATCCGATCTCCTCGCCCAGGTCAAGGACGAGCAGCAGTACATTGTCTTCCGTGAGCGCACCCACCGCAACACCGCCGAGAGCACAAACTCCCGAGTCAAGTGGTGGAACCTGTTCGTCATTGGCATCGTCATTGGCGAGTCCCTTTTCCAGGTCTGGTGGCTTCGCCGCTTCTTCGAGGTCAAGCGGGTCGTCTAAATTCAACCTCTACAAGAGAAAGAAATTACAAGGCATGGGTAGAGAATAAGTGAATTCTCGAAGCAATGGCGAGCATGGACGCATTAAAATGGCGTAAAAAGGGGGTCGATTCAAATCTTGGGAGGACCCAAGTACTGGGCAGCAAGAACGATGTGGCACTGAAAGGGATGGTGATCATGGACATGAATATTAATGGTGCCTGTGCTCACATGACGAATTACGATGCAAAGAGGATATCATCTCGCCAATTGCAAGTTTTTCTATATTTTACTAGCAATATACCACCCAATTGCCGATATTTGGCAACACATGTCCATCCAAAAAAATCACAAGTTAGTAGACAGAAAACTCAATATATACAGCGTTCAATTCATCATCTCCCAGCTCTAATGGAAGAGTATTATAATATTATCGTTTAGATCAGCACATTACAGGGATATCTCTATCATCATGGCCTTAACGTCGTATGTCCAAGCAAAAAGTCTATATAAAATAAGGAGGGAAAAAAGAAACAATCCCGCATAGCCAGCCGCGCTTCGCTCAGGATAATCATGCAGCGGGATCGGACTCAGGCATTTCAACCTCTAGAGGCAGCTCTTCTGGCGGCGGTGCCTCGACGGGGATTTCTACCTCCTTAACGGGATGGAGAAGCATAGGTGGCAGACACATGCGGCCTTCACCTCTGCCTGCTCCTAAGCCAGTTCCACTCTGGTCCGCCGTCTTTTCATATTCTTCTCCGCCATCGTTATTTACCTTCAAGCCCAGCCAGCGCCTGTACAGGTTGGGTCCAAAGCCAGAGTTGTAGAACCAAGTCAAGCCCTTCAGATTATGCTCGCGCTCTCCATAAAGACTTGTTCGAGAACCACCAGTGGCTCCATCGCGACCACCATTGTACGTTTGAGCCATGAATTCAACTGGCCATTCACGGTCCACATACATAGGGTGAGGAGCATATACAGCTTTGTACCCATGCTGCAGGGCAACTGTAGAGGGCCACATCTCGGGGAATGCAAACTGCTTCTTGTGCGCAGTCATCTTGTGCATGGTCACGAGGAGGCGTCTTGACATTCGAGATGTAGTGATGATGCTGGCTCGTCGAGGAGGTAAAGGAAGTGAGCGGTTGTAGCCCGTAATATCATCCTTCAGACCCCAAGTAGTACCTTCCGGATCAAAGATGGGATTCAGAGTAATTAGATCTGCCTCTTCACCAACGCCCCATTGGTTACGATCGGCGTCGTACGTAGTTGGCGGCCTGGGATCCTTTTCACCCTCGAACCAGTCTTTTTCATCGGCAGGGCGGATCGGGCCCCAAACAGTCTTGATTTTCTTCTTCGTGGCGGCTTCTGGGGATTTTCCATCAACGCCTGGCATATTCTTCCATACGTTATCGGCTCCTACAGCTCCCATCTCGCTTTGCACTCGAGCCATGTGCGAAAAGTCTTCCCAGGTGCCATGAACACTGGGGAAGTAGTATCGGGAGTTTCGTTCCCACAGGCCCTTTCTAGGCTGAGCTTTGGCCCAGTTTTCGATTTTTGAGAGCAAGTCATAGTAGTGTCCCGTATAGCGAATATCCATTTCCCACTGCCAAAAGTAGTCGTACTCGGGATGCATATACGCAAAGTGTTGCATAGCCATTGTGAGTCCACGATAGACTCCGTGAACTGGAAGCTCTGGGCCGCGGCTGTAAAGGTCGTATATGCCTTGATACAGAGAAAGCATCTGCGTTTCGGTCCACAGGGTAACTAGTCCTTGAAACTCTTTAGGAATTGCATCGTGAATTCTTTTCTCGTAGATTTCGTGATCGGCCCACACGGGATATCGAGCATCATTCTTCACTTGGACAAGCAGATGAACGTCATAACGACCTCCTGACGCCAGTGAAAGCTCCGAAATCATTGACCGAAGATTCGCAAAGTCGTCCTCTCGGAATAGAAATTCGTCCCAGCATCTAACTACGATGGCAGTTCGTGATTGCTTTACCACCTCAGTGCTGGTCTTTTCCGCAGAAGCATCTTCTTTAGCCTTTGCTTTACCGCTGTCCTTTGGCTGAGAATCACGCGACTGGACCTTTGCTGCTTCAGGGTTGCCGACAAAGAAGCCATTCGGAGATGGTGTTTTCGCTGGCAATGCTTTGTATCGGCTAGCATTGGCTTGGAAACAGCGTCGTTGGATATCCGCCCAATCAAGCTCGCGGTAGTCTACACGAGAACCAGATCCCCAGACTGACTCAGCACCCTGGTTTTCGCCATGCTCTCCTGTGCCTAGGCCACCGGTACGAATAGAGTATCCAAATCCATAAGGTCCAAATCTGCCGTATCGTTCAAAGCAAACATCTTCCGGCAGGTTCAGCACTTCGTAGGAACCAGTGATATGCTGGGGAAACCCGCTTGGACGGCCATTGTAGTAGCGAATCGGTGGAGGTCGAATTTTGCCAGCAGCGTCCAGAAAACACTCTTTAATATCAGACTCCTCGTATCTTCCGGTATAATTGTCCCAAGAGTAACTAGACGGAAATTCCTTTTCGCGGTTTTCAACTTTGCTGTTTGAAACTGGATTTGATGGTGTATAGTCGCTAGATTTGGGATATTCGGGTTTGTTGTTTACCAGAGGGACCAATGTGCGTATACCGCCGTAGTATCTCTGCAGGAATGGAAACTTTTCCCACAGAGCAGGAGGTTGCGGCCGGCTTTCTACTTTGCCATTGGCAACTTTCCAGTTCTCAACTTGGCTTGCCCGTGCCAGCATGCCAACCATGAGAATTATTAGCCCCACTATCGTAAAAACAACATATCGAACGATTCGCGGTGGTAGTCTATAAGGATAGAAACCACTCGGCCGCTGGAAGCTGGGTTTCTGAGGCTTCTTTTGGGCAAGGAAAGGTCGCTCCGGATACGAGTCGGATATGTTCCTTGATCCTAATGAGGAGGGGCCCGAAAATGAGGATTCGGAATCGCCATCTGATGAAGAATAGTATCCATCATTCGAATATCGCTCTTTGGAATGTGAATTGGGCTTCTGATACATCGGCAGCCGCGTCCCACGGGACCGTCGCAGCGGGTTTGAGAGTCCCATGAGGCTCAAGTCTGTGTGCTAAAATTGAGACAATAGGTTTAGTGGCAGGGAGAGGGGACGACGGATGCATAATCTTGGCGCATACTGCTGAATGGTGGTTTCCTTCAGGCAACCTCTTGATGCAGACCGGCCGCAGACCGGCTCGAGCCGTGCAACGACGCGCAACGTCGCGATCTGTACCAATGCACCAGGAAGAGTTGTCTTAGCGGCGACCCGCGAGCCGAATGCGATATCAAAGAAACTGATCGCGATGCATTGAATGGTTCGCGGAATTAGGAGGGGTGTGAATGGCGCGAAAAAGGCAGTGTATACAGAAAAATGTCGGGCACGGGCGTTTACGCAGAGCCCCTGTCAGCCTTCCGCTGTGTTGGGTTTGGCAGCAGCGCCAATGGTGGTGGGATGAATCTGGTTGCTGGGCAACACCCCATCACCAGGCGCCCACGCTAGGTCTGTGCAAAGCGGGCACCAGGCCGGCAGGCCGGCACATTCCGCGCCCACTTTAGGCGAATGGATCTTGGATTTCCATGTTGACGAGACCTCTCTTTCAATATTTATCCCCATCGACACTTCCAGTTGCATAATAACATGGGTACCTGCTCGTGTAGCAGCCTAAGCTGCGTCTTTGCAGTCCCCCAACCCTCACGCAGTATCTGATATCCAGCCATGTGCAATCCTCGCATTCCTCTCTTCTCCGCTCTAGATCAGCCACGGATACACAAGTCGAGCCCGGGATGCAGTGCTACCCTGGATTATGCAAGGGATCGTTTGAAGCGGCCCACCACGGCTCAGCATGCTCCTATAATCCGGAGCCATGGTGTAAGATTGAGGCTCCAGTCTCGACGGCATTCATCAGATATCAGGCGCTCTGATTTCGTCGTCGAGGTCACACAGCTTCGAGACGAGGGGCTTTGGTAGCTCCTCTCCATACTGATGCCTCTGAGGCTATTTGCGGCCAAATCTTGCTGCTGTCTTTCCCTCTCTGCCACTTACACATGTAGTATCGGTGAACAACAGCCCCCTTACACGTTCCCTGACGGCTTGACCAATGAGCTGCCTAGTATTCGCAACTTGGCTGTGCTGGCTGGGGTTCTCGTCGCCAGTAGCAGTACGAAGGGCATGTACGCATGACCTCGACTGTTCGACTGTCGAAGCAAAGCCCAGGCCATCCGGATCGGCCTGCCGACACGCGGTAGTCAATGCGGAGTATCGGACCACCTGCTCTCCGCAGCCCTCGACAAGCTGAGATCTGAAAAAGGTAACTGCTACATCTTGTTAATGGCTAGGCGTATTGCTGCCGTATCCAGCGTTATCCACCCCCCGTGCTAGGATTAGATGCTATGTCACATTGCAGATACCAGCGCAACACGCACCGACAGCCACTTACTCCTCACTCGTCACACCTGCGATGGGATTTCCGTGCGTCTCGACGGATGTGCGATTCAGTTCCTTTTCCTTGGTCGTCCCACGAATAAGCACTTGGAGGTCACTAATCGGCTCGTCGGTGCAAGCTGCAAATACCCGAGTTGGCTAGCCTCCCAGCTACAGCTACAGCTAGCTCTCGCAGCAACGACGGTTGAAAGGCTGTATGCGACATCAGGCCTGCGTCATAACTCCTGACTTTTTGGATCCCAGTGGCTAAATACAGTCATCTGCCTCGTGATCTGCTGGATCAGCGAAAACGGCGCCAGCCCCAAGCTTGACTTAAACTTCAATCCCGATCCTTGCGGAGCGTGATGTGACACAGAAGCCCTCTTGCATCCTGCCCACAGCCACGACGATGCCCTTGCGCTCCTGGCTATTGTAATTGCATGCATCTGCTACTCATGAGGCTAGCACTCCTCCTCCAAGCCTGACGTCTGCTTCCCGGCCGAGAACTCCTCTCCAACGCCCTGAGACCCATTGAATGCAAAACGGCCATCATCAGCCACTGCGTATCTTAGCTCCTGACGCCGACCGCCGGACATCCCCTGACCTCAGACCCTGCTTTCCAGCTCTTCGTGGGCCATATATCTTGTCTGCGACTCCTCACACGGCTTAAACCCTAGAGCCCTTTGCCTCGCACCGGTTCCGTATACTATCATCGTGGCTTGTATAAGTGCCTGAGCTCACCCATGGGCTCCCGTGGCTAGACTCCTCCGTTCATTAAATATCTACCTCTTCTTTTCATCGCTACCTTTCATCATGTCAGTATCGATTGCTCCAACCGAGACCGAGACAATTACATCTTTGTCTTTGGTCCCCGAGCACAATGAGGAGCTCTCAGAGAAATCCTCAGAGGTGGAGCTGTTGAAAGCATCCTGTATCGTCCGCCAGACGCCCATCTCTGTTACGCTGGATGGCTCTTCTATATGTGTCCTTGCCCTGGGAATTGTACTCGCGATACACTTCTTGGAATCGTATCTGGCCGAGGCAGTCGTCTGCATCGTCCCCGTCGCAATGCTCATCCACAATGACTATAATAACTTCCTGAGCCTTGGGCCGGGAGGCACGCCGGCCACTATCCAAGGCTATATCCGAATCACCTGCCTACGCATGCTCTCTCTCCGCGATCCCTTCACAGCCCCTGAAGCAGATCCGAACCGTCTTCCTAAAGCAGGCGTCCTGAGTGCCCAAGTACTTCCCTATCGCGCCGGCCCTCGCCCTGTCGTTGCTGGCATCGCTCCTCAACGACAACTCGACCAACATGGCGACCGGCGATGCTACTTTGCCCTCCGCCGCGCCATGGAAAGGCTGGGCACGCAGAACCCCACCAAGTTCGGCACCGAGCGCTCGTGTCTGGAAAAGCACGGCCTGGCCCTCTTCGCGAGGCATCCTCTGCAGACCAACTGCCAGGGCGAGATTTGCCACGTCCACGACTCGGATCACTCGATGCACATGAGTCTCCACCCGGATGACATCAAAGAGATATTGCAAAAGGGCTGGGGACAGAGACATCCCCTGGCGTGGAAGGGCAAGTACATCCAGATGCCCGTCGCTCAAGAGTTTGTGATGGTATACGCTCCCAGAGGTAAGATTTTAACAAGAATTGTGTCCTTTTAAGGTTTTCCTGTCAGAATGACGCTGCTGATCACTTTATCTTATTTTTGCCTTGTGTGGAGTACTATTGCTTACAAGTAATTATTTATAGATGAGATGGAGCTTGATATCGTCTGCAAGATTATCAGTGCTGCGATATGGTACACTCTTGCCGAAGACGTCAAAATGAGCTCAAAATGAGCTGCCGGCCACTACGTCTCTTTCTTTTGTGATCAAGCTCTCCCTTGGATCGAGCCCATTTCTCATGGGTCATTTCTATTTCAGCGAGTGGGGTTCCTTTTACATTGTTCCTGGGCATGTTAGCATGAGGTTCCTTTTCACAATGAGTCGAATTGCGGCATAGGCAGCTTATCGAGACAGAACCACTGGCATTTATTAGTGGTATAAAAGCAGATTTATGGGTATCTCATCAATACTACCTCATAAGTAGCCAAATTATATATATATAACGAGAAAAAAACTTACAATTTGCAAAAAAGCCAATGATCTATGTGATGCTAAGACCGGAAAAAAAGCGTCAATGCTACACCCTCTCTTCCATGCTTCTCCCCCTCTTCGCCCCTTTAATCTGAATCATCGCCTGCTTCTTCCTTGGATTTCTTAAACTTCTCACCCGTTGCCAGTGATGCCTGCACTGTACTACCGCCAAAGCTCCTCCCGTTCATAAGCTTGATGCAAGCGGCTGCGGACTCGACATTCTTAAACTTGACGGATACCACGCCATCGGGCTCCAAATCGTACAGCACCACGCTGGTCACCGGACCCAGCTTGGAGCATTCGTCTCGGATGTCCTCCTTGATTTCTAACAGGGCCGCCGGGTCCTCTTCCAGCTCCTGGAGAGTAAACATGTGCTTCAGGATGACCGTCTTATCTCTCTTCGAATTGGACGGAGCAGCCAATGCCGGGTACGGCTCGTCATCGTCCCAGTCCGCAAGCTTCGCAGCCAGCTTCTGCGTCTTCTTGATGATCTTCTGTCGGTCCCTTTCATTCCTTGGCTTTGCCTGCCCGCTCCCACTCCCGTTGCTCGCCTCGCCACTGCCACCTGCGGGTTCGTACTGCGTCTTCTTGTAGCTTGAGTCGGCGACCTGGACTCGTATCCGGCCCTCTGCCTTCCCATCGGGCAGGTATCTGAAGACGGTGTCGTCCAGCAGCATGACGGCCATGTCCACGCTCTGGGGCTTGAAGAAGACGACGAGCGCATCGCCCTTGAAGTTGCCCTCGGCATCGGTGTACATTTTGATTCGGGGCGCGCCGCTGTCGATTTCCTCAGCGATGACGCCGGCTCTGCGGGAGAAGAGGTCGTGGATCTCGTCGACTGTGGCGTTTGTGGGGAGGCCGGTCACGTATACGGCGGTGTTTTGCCTCGGTTTCGGAGGAGGCTTCATTTTTTTATTCGGACGCGCTGGCTTAGGAGTTCCACTGTCCTGAGGGTGTAAGTGTTAGTTTTCCATGGCAGCAAAGGTTTCCATCAGGGCTGTGTCTTGGGATTCCCGACAGAGAAAGCTCTAGTGATTCCGTGTTTGGCAGGTGAAACTTACTGCGTCGCCATTCTGCGAGTCAGCCTTCCTCTTCTTGTCTAAAGCATCGTCTGCGGGAGTTCTGCTGAACTCTCTAAGCTCGTCTAGATCGTCGTCTATTGGCTCCTCTTCTATGGCGGTCCATCTCTTCAGCTCGGGATCAAACTCAAACTCTGTTCCGTCGTCGTGGACAGCAATGAACTTGTTGTCGAGCTTGGAGAAGGATATCCGGTCGTCGCTGTCGAACTCCTGCACGTCGGTCGGAAACGGCACGTCCATCGCGTCTATTCTATGCCGGAGAGTGGAGAATGGTGAGAGGCGTGGAATGGCTAGCAAGTCATGGCGGACAGACAATTGCGAGGGAGTAAGTATAAGGTAATGGATTGAAGATATACCGGATGCGCACCGGCGGCTGTCAAAGGCTTAGCGTCCTGCAGCCCGTCGTCGGCCCCACCCAGCAGCAGTACCTGCATAGCAGCTCGTTGGCGAGGACATTGCTTGACCTGTGCTTTTTACATAGCAACGCTTGATATTTCAAGATGGAGTAAAGGAGAGAAAATAACTTGAGAGAAAGAAAGAAAGAAGAAGGCGTAATATTGGGTATTATTTATTTTCCTCTATCTAAATTACACCAACAAGGCCTCCGGCATGGCATTCATCAGACATGTCTCCCCGTTAACATACACTATTCACAGCCTCCCTACTGCTTATTATCTTTCACCGTCTTCTTCACGCCATCAATGAATACCTTTACAGCAGAATTGCCGCCCATAGGCATTCCAGGCTGTAGATATCCATCCTGTTCCACCTTGATGTTGAGCGCGTCGGCAATGCTGGGGAGTCCACCATCTCGGAGAGCCATCGTCAAGGTTCCCAAGGCCTGATGGAACTGAGGGCTTCGAAGCACCTTCTTTAGTAGAGCTTGCTTCTTCCCTAGCGATAGTGATTCGTTGGCGGCCTTGATTTGGTCGGCAGTTGGATCTGATATGCCATCGTATTCAACCGTGTCGCTGGCGAGCACAAGAACAGCGGGCGGGAGGAAGCTGAGTAGAGAGTCCACTTGCTCGGCTGACAGGGTGTCGACGATTGGGACTGTGATGGACGTTGGAAGTAGGTGACTCAGGTAGGGATAGGAGATATCGTGCTGTTGCTGCTGCTGCTGCTGCGCGCCGGCAACGCCGCTCTGGCCTCTGAGTGAGTCGAGAAAGTTTCTTACTGCAGCTGCGGCATCAGGGGTTGAAGACGAAGCTCTGCAAAAGAAAATTAGCCTCGTCTTCTCCGAGTAATTGCAAGTCACATAATAAGATTTTGATATAATTGGGCGTAGCTCTTTTCAAAGGTACAAGGACGTTTCTTAGTACACTAATTGGCTTTCATTTTGTGCCAAAGCATGCTATTGACTCACAGAGACCAGTGATTTGAACCAGCCAACCATGCGCGAACCATTCGTAATCAGCCATGAAAAAGAAGGGGGTCAACCTACGCTCTTGCGCCATCGGCTCCGCCTTCTCTGGACTCCTCACCCTCCTCTCGCACGTCGCCTCCCGTCGCATCGGCACCTGCCCCGCCGCTGCCTCCTCCATGGTGATCTTGCCCGTGGCCCTCGATGTCTTCCATCGTCTCATCTTCATCGTCTTGGTCGTTGTTGTTTCGGATAGCCGACAGTTCTCGTGTCACGTTGACCTCTTCACCTTGAAGGAGTCTGTGGACAATATCGCCAATCTTGCGATCGCGAGGGCTGAAATAGCTTGCATCACCATTTCGTCCCTGAGGCTTGGACTGCAGCCAGAACAGGTGGCGCTGAGAAGAAGAGGCGAATTTCAGGGCGAAAATGCGGCCGTTGGTCTTTGCTGTTGGTTGGGGTGTTGTTTTGTATTCGTATGGGAGGAAGCTACCGTCTGTGGGAACCATGACGAGGTCGAGCTCGGGCTCGTCTAAGGGCTGGTCCCGACGACGCCAGCAGAAATGTACCAGGTCTATTGCTTGTTAATGGATATCGTCAACACATTAGCCCACCCCCTGTATACTGACCATCTTCGGAGTATAGATAGATGTAGCCAGGTTCGGGCTGTGGCGTGACCTTGTATGGCTTCGACGATGTCTATAACAGCAATGTCAGCGGCCAAGTGGGATGGCTGTAGATCGTTTGCGGTTGTGCCTTACGTCGACGTCACACTGGCCGGCCTTGAACGTAATTATCGGTGCAATCGGCATTTCGGAAGACCCCGTAGAGCTGTGACTAGGAAGGGTTCTTTGAGGTTATGAAGAGGAAATTGGGGCGTAATTGAGACAGGCTTGCTTCAGATGCTCCATCTGCAGTGCCGACCTGGTGGCGGGCGGCACTGTAGGCTACAGGAGCTCTTACGTCGAGCTTGGAGCAAGAGTGGGGCACCGGGCCGATATTTATCCCATATCGATAAAGTAGCTTCTCGGCCGCCAAAATAAATGAGCTTCCTAGCCTAGATTTTTTTTCCCATTTCCATTTTCCATGCCTACTGAGATTTTATCCAGCATGACTGCCTTTGGAAGCTGAATAAAGCTTGGTAGATGGCCAACGATGTGATGTCATCTCTCATGATGGATTTCTCTTGCTATCTGCGACTAGCTGCTCATGACTGGGCTACTAACCCAAGCTTGTAGCATTGGAAGACAAGGTAAGACTTGAAAATTTTCTCTTCTCTTCACAAAATACTTCCCTCTGGATATCCTGATGAAAAACATTGGTCCGTGTTTCGGAGGCGGACTCAAGACCCGCCGCAAGACGACACAACAAGCACTTGTGCAACACTGAACTCTATTCCACACTCGTTGAAATTTTATGGTCACACGCATCTTGGCAACAATGCTAACCAATACGCTGTGTAGCTTCCAAATATGAATTGTTTTAAACTATAATCCAATGAGTCGAAAATGACTGCTGGCGGTTGGCCTCAGAGGAAACCGTTAAATAATGTTGGCACATTGCTGCCAAAGCTCGTTGAAGGTAAGGTGGAACATTGGATGTGAATCCACGTACTCCGTATTGTAGATGTCAAAATACAAATTAGAAGAGCTCAGATGCCATATCAATCTTTCATATGAATTAAATTTGCGTCTACCTAATGCCTGTGATTCTGTGTCGTAAGTATCTAGTAGAAGTCAGCTAAAAGTAGTTTAGAACCCGTCTTTATTTGTTTCAGTTGGGTACGGAGTATTAAAGTCTTGGATGTGCCAACTCGCGCGTTCAGGTACCGCCAGTAAGCAGCGACTGCATGGTGGGGCCCAAGCGTGAAGCGTGAACTTGACTTGTGCTGGATCTAGTCGAATTCCCACTTCGCCATGATAAAGAATTGAACAATCTTCCCTCAACGCAGTCACAACACTTCAAAAATTCTTATTCGTGCTGAAGCTGTCTCAAACCTCTAACAAGCTAGCGGAATTTGGGAAGAAAATACCAATTAAAGCCTGGTCCGCCGTAACATGTATGGAGATTCGGGCATCAAGCTGGTACGATTCGTTCTTTGAGCTTTCCGCAACGCGTCTCACCACTTTCATAGGTTCAACACGCCAAGAGAACGCAGAATCTGGCCCATCTGCCTCCATATCAGACTGAGCTTGTTCGAGCAGTGACCAGAGAAGTAAGAGATCTCAACAAGGATGTCGATGATCTCCTCGAGCCCTTCCAAGGCTCATTCGACCCGTCAGAAGATCAGGCAGTCGCATATACGTTGCTCGTGAACCACATCTCAATGCGCAGAAACAAGCGATGCTTACTAGCGTATCACAGAACTCGCACTGACAAGTTGGAAGAGCTCGTCTGGAATGGCGCAGATGTGGTCGACTTGTCTGGCCAACAAGTACGAGATGGTTCATCTAGGAATAGCACAGGGTTGACGAGCGGCGATGGATCTACGAGCAGTCTTAGTCCACAAGAAGAAGATTATGTGCGGCAGTACGGCGATTTACTGGCAGCATACAAGGGCCAATGGACGGACATTGATCTCACTGGCAGCCTGGAGCCGCCACGGGACCTATTCATCGACGTTCGAGTTCTCAAGGATGCGGGAGAAATCCAGACAGAATATGGGTGAGTAATGATTTGAACTCTTTGTTTGAGAAAAAGACGCTCATGACGAGATTGCAGGGCAATTACTTTGACAAGGAACAGCCAGTTCTACGTCCGACAGGGAGATGTGGAGCGACTTATTGCTCAAGGATATCTGCAGAAGCTCAGCTAAGTATATTCAGCTGCAGGCAAGCTTGGGGTATAACCCCGCAAAAACGATAAACGATTGATATGATATACAGCTTCAAGGATAATCGGTTTGGATCATGGGGTTTGGGGGCTACCAAAAACCGATAGGCGTAACAATGGTTTCTAGGGTTTCATTTAAGCTGAGGGAAAATTGAAGGGTAGAGCTGCAGCATGAAGGCGCTAATTGATCTTTTATGAGAACAATGAATAATTTTACGTCTACTTGCTCTAAAAATGTCGGTGAGTTGGAAGGGATATCTCGAGGGATAGAGGTCTGGATGCATCTGGATTTCACCATCAGGGCTTCTGCTTTTGAGCCTAAAAAGCACGACGCAGGTGACTGAACTGCCCAATGCAGGAGAATGGTACTGGAGGCCTCTTCAAGGCTGAAAATACATGTTATAATCATAATAAATATGAGGGACTTATGAAAACGGCCGTTGTTGGCCAACATGGCTCCAAGCTGCCGGTTGAGGATATCGCGCACTCGTGACTGCTTAGCACCAGAAGAATTGCGTTAGATCTGCGCGACACTGCGAATATCACTTATCTACAAAACGAACTGTTGACTCCAACCGCTAATGCAGACTAGACCTGCAGAGGACCTGCAAGAAGTGGGCAATCGCCTACACTTCATTGGGCGGGCTAAGCCGGATCGAAGCGCCGCATGTGCATCCAGCAGCCGGGGCGTTGCATTTGGTATCACCTAGCAGTAGCATCACTAGCAGAACATGAGCTTTCGTGACATGCGATGGCAGCGTTGGAGAAATGGCCCCAAGTGGCATCATTTTCTACTGTATTACAATGCCGTAAGAGCAATTGGCCGCTTCAGCATCGCGACTTGTGATCCAAAGACTGCTATCTGGACGAGGAAGGCCGTTTTACTTGCCCGGGGCCCGGCCTCGGCGCCACCGCCCCGAAAATTTCTGGATTTAGCAAAGTTCCCTCGATAGCCGTTATCTCTCTCGATGCTGCCGTCCCTTTCTTTCTGCATGCGCTTTTCTCCTCCCCTCTCCATGGTGTCGTCCTTAAATTCTCCTCGAGTTCCCGCGCCTGCTGTGCGCATAGGCTGACTCGTCGCCGTGATTGTTTGTTCGTTGCCTCGCGTGTGCTGTCTTCGAATCCGTTCCCTTCTTCGTCTGCTCATGCCGTATCGCTATTGAAGCATCGCCGATCTGCACATCGGCTGAGCTCCACCATTGGATGCTCCAAGCATGTCGTACTCAAGGTCAGGATTTTCGCCATGGCGCAAGAGAGCCTCCAGCCTGGCCTCGACGGAGCGATCGCAGCACGACCGTACAGATACAGCGAGCCATGCCGAGGGCTCGATGTTGGAGGCTGGAACTTCGCAACATCAACTACTGTCTTCATCCGTGGGATCTACGCAAGGCTATAAGGAGCCTATCCGATCATTCATCCATGCCTCAGTACGAGATCAATTGGGTAATTGCATTGCACTGTTTCCTTGCCATGCCATGGCCGCTAATAGAGAGAACAGCCCCGGTCGACAGCGCACAGATTGCGAGGAGCGTCCGCGAAGATACAGCTGAGCTGGCGAGTTATTTGCTGTCCGATGGCTCAACACAGCGCCGCCCGAGCTTCCTCCAGAGGAATAGACCGTCATCTCAGGAAGGCCTTGGCCTAGAGTTTGGAGATGCTGACTCCTTAGAAGGAAGCGTGCGGCGTTCCTCGGGGACCATCCTCGAAGTCTCCGAACCACCGTCGCCAGAAGAACAAGAAGAAGAGCCACGAACTGGAGAGGAGGAGGGACCATCTGCGCTTGCGAATTTGCTGAAGAGGTCGTCTCCTCCATCCTCTTTACCAGAACAAACCAACATCCCGCAGGCTCGATTTGGGACTGTCGACGTCGACCAAGTCCAACAATCCTCGCCAATCGATGAGACATCGCGCCGTCCAGAAGCAGCCGTAACGGAAGATTCAGAATACACCCCTCTTCTTGGTAGACGAACTTCTGGATCGGGAGATAGTACCAGTGTTGATCTCGAAGGACAAAAGACGTTGGCGCGGACGAGATGGCTCCGCAGCCTGGCTGAACGGCGCCAGAAGGCTGAGCACCATGTTATTCGGATCGCGAAGATTGCTTCTAGCCCACGTAGCTGGAATAGAAAGGCTATTTGGGAAACTGCGGTTGTCGACCCAGTGTCTTGTCTTCCGGCGGTCGCTGTTGGTCTGCTACTGAACATCTTGGATGCCTTGTCATATGGTGAGTTTGTCATACATGCCCACAAGAAGGACGGAGCTGACCAGACTAGGTATGATTCTGTTTCCACTTGGAACGCCTCTTTTCTCTCATTTAGGATCTGCTGGCATTTCTATATACTATGTCAGCACAATTGTGGCCCAACTCGTCTTCTCTACGGGCAGCATATTCAGAGGGGCCGTAGGATCTGAATTGGTACGTGCAATCGATATTGATAGCTATCCAAGTACTCTAATCTAACCTCAGCACAGATTGAGGTAGTCCCATTCTTCCACAACATGGCGGCCAAGATTTTAGACATTGTTGGCGAAGACAACCCTGACGCAGTCATCGCCACGACGATTGTCGCCTATGCTCTTAGTTCCATGCTGACTGGCTTGGTGTTCTACCTCATGGGGAAATTCAAATTTGGCTACATGGTGGGATTTATTCCTCGTCATATCCTGATAGGGTGTATAGGCGGCGTTGGATGGTTCTTAATAGCTACGGGCTTTGAGGTTTCAGCTCGACTAGAAGGGAGTCTCGAGTATAACCTCGACACGTTGGAGAAGCTATTTGAAACCAAAACCATCCCGCTCTGGATATGCCCTCTAATTTTGGCCATTATCCTATTCTATGGTCAGATGAAGGGCGCATCCAAATACTTCCTTCCCCTATTCATATTGGCTATTCCCCTCGTCTTCTATTTCTTTGTATTTTCGCTCGACGTATTGGACCCAAGCACACTCCGAGATCAAGGATGGATCTTCTTGGGACCTCCGCCGGACGAACCTTGGTGGTACTTTTATACCTTGTACCGTGAGTATCCCCCCTTTCCTATTTTTCTTACACATCATTTGCATGGCTAATTACTTGAGTAGAGTTCCAGCTGGTTCACTGGAGAGCCATCGTTGAGGTGATCCCGGCCATGTTTGCTTTGACTTTCTTCGGCATTCTTCACGTTCCTATCAATGTCCCTGCATTGGCGCTCAACTCTGGGGAGGACCATGCCGATTTGGATAAAGAACTAAGGCTCCATGGCTATTCCAACTTTATTTCAGGTTGCATAGGCAGCATTCAGAACTACTTGGTTTATGCCAACACGGTCTTTTTCCTGCGATCTGGAGGCAATAGACGGCTTGCTGGCTATATGCTTGCGCTTCTGACCTTTGGTGTTATGGTTATTGGGCCTAGCATCATTGGATGGATTCCCGTCATGATGGTCGGAACGCTGATTTTTGACCTTGGATTCGAACTACTGCTTGAGGCGGTGTGGTTGCCACGAAAGAAGCTTAGGCCTGCAGAGTACCTTACCGTCATTGTCATTGTTCTTGTCATGGGCATCTACGATTTTGTAGTGGGCATTGGTGTTGGAATATTGCTAGCATTCGTCTCACTCATTATCCAGACATCGAGAGTGTCGGCCATTCGAGCGTCCTATGATGGCGACGTCGCTACTTCAACCGTCAGACGCAACCCTTCACAAGACAACTACCTGCAAAAGGTTGGGCGGCAAATTTATATCATGAAGCTCACAGGGTATCTGTTCTTCGGCACAGTCGTCAGCGTGGAGGCCAAGATTCGAGCACTCCTAGACGACCATGCATTTGCTCAAAAGCCGATCAAGTTCCTCGTCCTCGACATGTGGCATGTTAGTGGGCTTGACTATTCTGCGGGCGAGGCCTTCAACACGATTAGCCGGATATTGAACAAAAAGGGCGTGCACTTTATGCTAAGTGGCATTGACTCTGAGAGCGAACTAGGTCGGAGTCTGAGAGCTGTGGGATTGGGGAGCGGCAATATTGAAGTTATGATGTTGCCTAACCTGAACTCGGCTTTGGAAAGCTGTGAAAACGAGTTGCTAAAGACTCTCTACGCTAGGCAAGAAGAGCTGAACTCGGCGAAGAGTAGTACGGAAAACCTAGATGTCCCAACAGGATCGACTACGTTGGCCTCTTTCGACGCACCGCTCAACTCTCCGCGCCGCAATTATCTTGCGGAGGCGGCCCATGACGCCCTCAACAGCGTTGACATCCAGCGTCGATCTAGATGGCAGAGTTTTAACGAACCGCTGCGACTTATGCTGCAGATTTTCCAGGGGCTAAGCGACAAGAATGAAGATTTTTGGTTCCAAGCAACGCCCTACTTTACACGCAAGGAATATCCTGCTGGTACAACCCTATTCAAACGTGGCGAGCCGGCAGATGGCTTCTACCTTTTGGAGCGTGGCATCATCCGAGCAGAGTATGACCTCCCTCAAGGTTGGCTCTGTGAAAGCATCGTGGCTGGTACTACCTTGGGCGAGCTGCCTTTCTTCTCCGAAACGAGCCGGACGGCAACCGCACAAGTCGAGAGAGACTGCACTGTGTGGCTGATGGATCTGGAGTCTTGGAGTAAGCTTCAGCAAAAGGAACCTGAGATTGCAAGAGAATTTCTCAAGATTTCACTAAAGTTGACGAGCGAGCGTATGAGTGCCATCACATCATATATTCTGACTACCGCTGGATAACAGTAGGAAAACTACCTCTACTTAATACCTGTTGACATTGCATGTGAAGGAGAATAAGGAGATGAGGAGAGACATGCAGATTGCATTGTTGGATTTTTCTGATTTAACGTAAATGCCATTTATAGCGAGATCTAATGTGTTTATTTCAATTCTTAAGTTTATCTCAATTTTTGGTTTTATACCGCGCTGCTTTGTGACTAATACGTGGAATGAGGCTCTTGGATCCTCAATTTTAGTAAGCCGTTGAATGATTCAGCGTAGCGGCTTTCACTTGCCACCAAGGTCTGAATCTGGTCTCTATGGCTGCTAAAACTCAACTAGGTAAATTCTTTATTCCTGTATATACGGCTAAAGCAAGACTTTTTACCACATCTGTCGCAACGCCCAAGGTCGTGCTTTTCAGATGATTCCTCATCCGGACGCCGGTTTCGCCACCTTACCTTCAAGGGTACGCCTGGTATGAAATGATGCGCATCCTCTATTAGGCTGCAGTGTAATACTATACCGAGGAGAAACGCAAACCGGCCGCGACTTTCTAAATAAACATTTGATGGAAATATAGAACAAGCCCTTGACCCTTGTTTATTTAATTTAATTTTCTTGTCTTTGAGAAGCAAGAGAAACAGGAAAATGCCAAAAAGCTTACGGTCCATCCTGGGCGATTCCAACCGAGTGAGAAAACCAAGCAGGCCCAGCCCTGCAAGACAAAACGCCACTGCTACTCCCAGAGCTTCACCTTCGCCATCTCCCCGGAAAGGCAAGAAGCCGGCGCCGAAAAGAAGGGACCCGGACGCTGAAGAATTCCAGGAGAAGCTCTCGGATGTCGGCATCGCCAAGATCCTCGAGGAGGAGCTGACGCTGAGAGATGTGGTCCAAGCGATGAGATACATCCGGGGGAAAATGTTCACGCCTGTGCCGCCTACGGGATTCAAGTCTACGCGGACGACGGAGCTTCTCAACTACAGACTAAGCGTGCCGCCCATTGTCACGATTGGTCATTTAAACGCCATTCTGACCTCGCCGTCAAAGGTGGAGCGTGAAGTCGTCGAGCTCTCCAGGAGCGGCGTGCTGCGGAAAGTGAGAGTCGAGAGACGCGGAGGCATGGGCGAGGCCCTCGTCGAGTCGACAGACTTGGAGACCATGATTCGAAACACGGGAATGTCTGACGCCTCCAAGGATGAGTTTCTAAAGTTTCTCAAGGAGAATCCTACAGCCCAGACGCTTCCGAGGGCCGCCATCAAACACAGTCACATCGATGAGCTTGTAAGAGCTGGATTCCTGACGAGCTCGCTGCAGGCGGCGCCGGGAACAACCCTTCACGTCCGCCCAGAGGACCGTACGACGCTGACGTCGATCCATCACGTATCACGCTTTGCCTCCGGGACGGTATCTGCGGTAGGAGGCCAGAACGCGATCCATCTCGCCGGCGGAGGGGGCGGCGCACCGACTCTGACGGGCTCATCGATGTCTTCCTCCGGGGCGTCTGATTTCCGCATCGCCGTGCCGGGCCATGGACGATATCTGAAGCTGGCGGAGGGAGCGGTTGACTGGCTCCGTGAGATGCTCGACAAGACGAAATGGGGCGAGGCGCCGGAGAACTGGTTCAGGGAGCGGTTTGAAGGAGGGGGACTGTACGGGCTGCGGTGGAAGGACTTTTGGGGCGTGGAGTGGGAGTGGGTGCTGGGCCAGGCGGCTGGGCTGGGGATCGTGGAGGTTTTTGAGACGGGCAGCGTGGGAAGAGGCGTGAGGGCGCTGGGAGGGTGAATGTTTCATGAAGCATGTGGCGTTTATATTCAAATCATGGGTGTACAGAGCATGGTGTTTTGCTGTATACAAGGAAGCAACGATAGCCGAGATTGGGATTGAGTCCGATGATGAAATGTTAAGTTGACTGGTCGTATGTTGGAAGAGGAGGACTTGCCGCGATATGTTTTTGTGTTGAGACATGCATGTATCCGTATGCTCGGGAGTGGATCATTGAATAAGTCTACCTTATAGAATGAATGGGTTTCAAATTAGATAGGCGAAGGGATATCATGTCGTTGCCTTGCATCTTTTTAATTATGGTTTATTTTATTCACTCCTCCCTTGCTTGAGGACATTCGCTTATGGTTGAGCTGGGGGAGAAGCATTTAGCTTAGCTTGGCGGGATGCAACCAAGACACACATACATGGACCGGTATCATTTATGATATAAGATGATCCATCTTATACTTGAGTATCAGACAATGATGGTAGTGGCGCCAATAGGAACAGCATCCGTAACAGACATCTCAAACGCCAGCAAAAACAACTATCCATACCATTTTGCCGCTTGGTCCTGTCAGACATAAACTCTTGTGAGCCGTGCTTTGTGCTAAAGTGATGATCAAACAATGGCTCCATGATCAGCCTTTGGGTGACATGTGCCATACTGCCCCTGTCCCGTACCTGACCTGACAAAAACAGCGGAGTCGTGGTTAGTGCGGAGATGGCGGGCTTTTCGAGGTGATGGTGTGTGCCTTCGCCATTGTGGTGTGGCAACTTTCATGTGCTAATGCTGTTCATTTTTGCCGATATTGCGGCAACCAAGTAGATAGGTAACCATATTCCTGTAGAAACATGCGTATACCCAGGACATGTGGCGATAATTGCCTGAGCGACGAGAGCATTGACCAAGGGTTCACTTTAATTTGTGCCATGTCTATTAATGAAGCACGATCGTATCGCTGAGAGCCCGTCTTAATACGCACTCTATCTTTGGGTGGGCATGAATGATTAATTCCCCGGCCATGGCAAAATGCCACCCTAAGCGGGAATGACGGTTTCAGATTAAAGTACATGTAGGTAGTGCAAGTACAAGGCACATCTATTTTAGAAGTATGGCGAAGAAAGATGATGGGACCTTGAAAACGTGGTTCATACGTTGTGTCCGCACGTGTAATTGAGGCTGAGGCAACCACACTAACAGGCAACGCCGAGTTTGAAGTGTTAGCTTGTGTGACTGATCACTAGAGGAACGCGTCGTTGGGTTCTGGCCCTGGAGCGCGATCAACAGGGCCAAGGAGAAGGCAGAGAATATCTAGCCCGGCTGGTTTTGCTCGCCGGCCCTTGGCAAAGTTACACGCGAATGGTAGGCGGACGGGCTGATTTACACCCTGGAGCCGCGATGCTGGTAACCGTTGGCTTTTGTAAAGGCCCGTGACGGCACTCATCCTCTTTGTTGACGAGTACAAGCGTGTATTGTATGGACTGCAGTCGGCGCCACTCTGGATGGGGACCACACGCGTGATGGCCTTTCCTTTCTTCGCGATGCTAATTAACGAATGGCTCGAAAAGCGTCCAAAGCAGTCAAGGCCGCGAGCTAATAGTCACCAAGGCCCATATTAAAAACCGAACCCTTGAAGTCGTCAATGGAGCCCTTTCACTGCATCCAGATGTCGTACTGCGGACGCATGTGCTAATGCGGCCAATTGCCGGAGGCCTTGCAGATTGGCGCCTGCATGACTCGAGCCCATTCGCATCATCACGTCGTCGGCACGAGGCTCTAGGCCTTTGAGCTGCATTTCAGCCATTGAGACGCGAGAACCCGATGCGCAGATGCAAGGTGTTACGTATGTTCCAGAGAGAACGTGGCCTTTGGGAGATTGGAGCAGGGTATACAGCGCTGTTGGTCGATGCAGCATTTCGTTCAATTTCCCTTTCGGATCCCTCGCAGGTCGCCGTCCATGTGCATGCCGCCAATCTTTTTTGCCAGATGGATGGCCAATCTCTTGCTCGTCGACGCTAAAGAAAATCTCCAGGGGGGCTAAAAAGGGAACTTGCACTGCTTAAGCATAGTCCCGGGATTCTCCAAGCTTTGTCCCCTGACCTGACTTTGCGAGTGTTTTCTCGGGGAGTCGGGAATCGCGAACAGGCTTTGTGATGGGAGAAAGAAGACATTGGTTGAGGGAGGAGAGACTGATATCATATATTGCCACTGTTGTATCGATAAGAAAGGACAAGGGAATGATGGAATGCTGATCTCATACACAGGTACTTGTACATGTGGTGATATTCAATGTCTTTTGTCGCCTGTATCAGGGACACTAAGAGAGCACGGAGAAGGAACCGCTAACTCGAGGAAGAAGGATAGTGCTGTGAATGCCGAGTGGCCCGTGTCCGTGTTAACGAAGTAAGGTGCAGCGCAATGGCTTTGTGTGGAGAGGCGCGGCGGGTGATGGCATCGCGCTTCTTCCCAAGCGAGCGACTCATTGCATCTCTTGATAACAGTGAATGAAACTGCTGCACACTTGAGCTGGTGAATAGGCGTGCATGCACCTGCAAACGTGAGTAGGCCACGCTGCAACTGAGCTCTCTGGGTGGCTACAGCGGGGTATAGCATCACTATGCTGTGCTCCCGCTGCGGCAGTTCTCCCTGCAGCAGAGCTCTGGCCGCTGGACGGCGACATGAACGCAGGCTGAGCTCCATGTTCCAGTGGCTGACAGGGGCCCCTGAGCCGGCTGGAGCGCTAGAGGCTAGCGTGTGGTGGCGCCACGAGCCAGGGCGGCGCCCAGGGGCCAATCGTCGCGCTAGCACGGCTGCAAGCTCTCTGGAGTCTCTGCAGGCCCAGCGTCTGCCGGCTGAAGAGGCAGCTCGATTACGAACAAAGTGCTGGTCGCTGTACTACCGAGCTACAGTACTTGCACTAACCCGCTGCGCTGGGCCAACCGTGCGCCACCGACCTGGAGCTTGTTGCTGGGAGACCCCCAAGGATCGCTGAGCTCGCTGCCAGCATTTGCACTGATACGAAATTGCGGCAAATCGCTGCAAATATGGACGGTTCACTCTTTGATAGTGCTACTGTAGCTGCTTGTTGCCATCACATCTCATCACGCCCATCCCGTGGGTCCCCTGCGCACTCATTTCACTCTCTCGACCAAAGTACACTTTGTGTGCTCCATATATGCGCAGCTAAGGCGCTCTGTGCAGTACACACTTTCATGCGGCCGTACATGCACATGCACATGTATGTATGTACTTTGCTCTGCGGCCTATCAATAGCTCAGACGGGTTTCTCAAGAAACTGTCTTTCACAAAACTCCACTCTCTTTTTTTTCCGCCCGTTGGAATCCCATTTCGTTCATTTGGCCTTTATTGCCTTCTTTTACGCCGTCCTTTGTTTCTGTTCGCTTCCTTTCTCTCGGTATTGCGACATCAGCATCGCTAGAGCAGCGGGCCTTGTCTGAAATCGATCTTTGCTGCGTGCTGCCCCGAGGCCTTCCCTGCAATCGCCCTTGTCGGCGCCCCCATTCCCGTGATTTGCATCTTCTTGCGCCCAAACCGCCCTTCGACTAGCCTGGACGCCGCCCACGATTGCAATTCAATAAGCCCTCTAGCCGCTTATCATTCACAAATCCTCGTTTTTCTCTTCTTCATAATCTCGAGCTAGATCTCGCCCCGGAACTCGTCCCCGTGCCGTGGTTCGGATTCTGCAACAATCGTGACTTGACCGTTGCCACCCCCCGGCGGTACTTTGTCGGCAGGTCCAGCTGTCGTATTATTAGCATTACCCAAAAGGAAAAAAAAAAAAAGGAAATTTACCGCTTTTCTGTTGGCCACCATACAGCGACGAGATTCCGTCGTCCCGGGTCGCCCTACCTTTTCTTTTTCTCTCCTCTGTCATTTCTCCCGTGGCGGATCTTGTTCAGCGTTGCCGGTATCTCTGGCTGGGATTTGAGACCCAGTTGCTCCGCACCGTCTTGTTCGCTTCACAACGACTTCTCCAGACATTCTCGTGCGAGATACTAGCGGTATGGCCCCCCCTCACTGCATCGTGGATGCCTCGCGACCCCTATCCCCAACGACGCACCAGCTCGCCTTGTGGGCTGTTCCAGTCGCCAAAGATGGACATGCGACTTGTCACGGGCAGCGTTGCTAACATAATGGCATTTCCAGGTACCGCTGTTTTCGCCTCTGATATTGAGTAATTTACTCTGCCCCCGTCGGCCGGGCCATCTCGACCCCATTCTTGCGGCCTGCTTGCCCAGGCATCCGATAGCGCAACATTCCTTCAGCTCGACGACACTTGATCCAACACATCTTGCCGTTCATGGACGGCCGTGGGCTTTGAGAGCGAGCACATAGCATAACGCACAGGCCGTTGACGCTGCCGAGCATTACTCATAGCCGATACCTCTTATCGTTCCGCATCGGCAACAAACCATGGCGACCGCTCTTCCGCGCCCTCGCCCCTCGATGGGCCCCGACACCTCTCTTCCCACTCTTTCTGTGCCCAAGAGCCGCAAAGGCACAGCAGCCATCCCCAGTCCACCAAAGTCCCCCAACGCGCCTCGCAGTGGCTTGCGAACACCCTCTTCAGCATCTCCCGCTCCCACCAACAACAACACACTTGCCGCCGCGGGCACTAAGAGCTTGCGGAAAACAGTTAGCATCAACTCCTTTCCGAAGCCCCCCAAAGGCGACAACCGACTCGGTAACAGCATGCCGTCTAGCCCGCTGGCTGGCGCTCGCCCTGCGCGAAAACCCAAATCGGCTAGAGACTCTACAGCAAGCAGCAATACTCCCACGCCCACACCGAGTTTGTTGAACGGGAGTGCCGAGGGAAAATTCATTAGCAGTGTCCGTATGTCTGATGGCGTGCTGAGCACATCATCCCCTCCTCAAAGCCGAAGCTCTTCTGCTCAGGGCTCTTATTCCACATCAGCGACGACGTACGAAGACTCAGCCGACGCGTCCGGCAGCAACTCTGAGAAACGATCATCTGGTGCCGAGGCAAAGGGCAACGTCATTGTCAGCGTTCGTGTGCGACCTGATCAAACAAATGACAACCACACTGATGGAGAATGGATGGTTGATGGCCGGAGGGCTCTTATTGCGTATAGAGGAAAAGAAGGAGGTGATTATTACTACGGTATGTGCTACTAAAATCTTGTTACTTAAACATGACAAGACGTGTATTGACCTAATTTCTTTAGACAATGTTTTCACTACTCACGACAACAATGCTCGCGTCTACGATCATCTTGCCAAGCGACTGGTCCGAAGAGTGATGGAAGGCTACCATGGCACGGTGTTTGCTTATGGCCAGACCGGAACTGGCAAAACGTTCTCAATGCAAGGAACAGCATCATCGCCCGGTGTTATCCCACTGGCGATTACGGACATCTTTTCCTACATTCGTGAAACGCCCTCGCGCGAGTTCTTATTGAGAGTGAGCTATCTTGAGATTTATAACGAAAAAATTCAGGACCTGTTGAGCATGGCCTCATCCAACGGCGCTGCTCCGCAGGAGGAGATTAAGCTGCGAGAAGACAGCAAGCGGGGCGTGTACGCTACTCCTTTGAAAGAGGAGATTGTTCAGAGCCCTACGCAGCTACTTCGAGTCATTGCTCGAGGTGATCAGGCCCGTCGAACGGCCAGCACGCAGTTCAACGCCCGAAGTTCTCGAAGTCACGCCGTGGTCCAGATCATCGTTGAAAGTCGGGAGCGCATGCCCAGCGGCGGAAAAGATGGCGACACCAAACGAGCGGGTGTCTTGCCTGGAGGTGTTCGAGTCTCTACTCTGAGTTTGATCGATCTTGCCGGTTCGGAAAAGGCTGCAGAGTCAAAGGAACGAAGGCAAGAGGGTGCGCACATCAACAAGAGTTTACTCACTCTCGGAACAGTCATTGCAAAGCTCAGCGAGTGGAAGGACAAGGGCGGCGACAAGGAAGGAAAGCATTTGCCTTACCGAGACAGCAAGCTGACGCGCCTGCTCCAAGGAGCGCTCTCTGGTAATTCGCTGGTCAGTATTCTTTGTACGGCTGCGCTTGGCGCTACCGGAAGCGCGGCAACTACGGCAAATCATACCATCGAAACCCTAAACACTCTCAAATTCGCGTCGCGTGCAAAGAACAGCATTGTCAGCCATGCCAAGAAGGCTGAAGAAGCGCTGGGACAGGGTGGTGATGGTGGCGCCCGTGTGCTCTTGGAGCGATACCGGATGGAGATCCAGGAACTGAAACAGCAATTGGAGACCCAGGCTACCCAGAAGAATGACGAAGAGATTAAGGAGCTGGTTGAAAAAGACCGCGTTCAGGAGCAAGAGATGGCCGAGCGACACGAAGAGCAAATGTTGGAAATGCAGCTTGCCAGGACAGCATTGAAGGAGCGAATCGAGCACCTGAACCGCCTGATTCTCAGTTCCAAGTCGGCAGGTGTTAACTCGAACGGCACCATGAGCGCCCTTGCTCGGTATTCGCAAATCTCTCTGGCGCCATCTGCTCGATCCTCAGTAGCAATCTCCATCAGATCACCTTTGGAGCGAACGGCATCTGTTGCGTCTACCTCTACCATCGGACGACGATCAAGCTATGGCACGAAGCGAATATCAGGAGACGCCGATATGATTGACACAGAGGAAGACAGTATCGGCGAGAACGGAGACGGATTGGCTTCTCTGACAGCACAGAATCGAGCATTGCAAGCCGATTTAGCAGACAAGAACCGATACATTTCGACACTTGAGAAACGACTGCTCCAAGCCCGTCGGGCAAGTTCCTCTCGCACATCATCCGGCTTCTCAGTTCCCACCAAGGGCATCATGGTGGGCGAAGACCACAGCGTGGCTGCATTGCTGAAAGACAAAGACACAGAGATTGCCGATCTGCGAGCCAGACTAGATGACAAAGATCGCATGCTGGCCGCGTTGAGAAGCGCAGCTCGCTCACGAGATAATGCTGATTCAATAACGGAACCGCGATCTCCCCAATCACAAGACGGAATGCGAACTGGCCTTCCATGGAGTCCTACAATATCCATAAAAGACACAAGGAGGAGAACGAAGAGTATTGATGAGATGAACAACATGCTTGAGGAAATGATTCAAGACCGAGTCGAAACTGGCCAGATCATTAGAGGTTCTCGCGGGAGTGTACGACTGGCACCCAGCCACCGGCTGGAATCACTAGGGGAGCCACCAAGCGTGCTACCACCACTGCGACGCGTGCCGACGCCTATTGGAGAACACAGTGATGCTATTGAAGCGGCGTCATGATGACTTGGAAGCGAGGGGACAAATGATTTGGGGATGTGATGAGAATCTTTTTATTACAATTTTTTGTGGGACAAGGAGTTGAGGCACGGAAGCATATCTTTGCTGCTTGTTTTATTTTTTTTTATGTTATACCCGAACTTTTTTCAGATTGTTTCTTGTTTGCGGCGCTACAAGAAGGGGCAAAACGAGTAGAGGGGTTTCTTGTTTGATTCATATGCAGGATTCCGAGTCACTTACGGGTTTCTTTTTGCGGATTGGACTAGAGGTTCATTGCTGATGGGAGAGCACGAATACCCCCTCATTTCACACGCGATTTGTGTCTCAACGACGTTTTGTAGCGGCAGGAGAAGCCGCATTGTGTAAAGGCTGGAGGACCGAGGGCACCGGATTTGAGATCCGGCTTGACTGCTCTGCCCGAGAAAACTGTACTTTTTCTCTCTTCTTTTTTTGCATTTGGGCTAGTATATGACTTCAAAATGGGTAAAAGGGAAAACCTAGGGCGCGGGCTAGCATTGCACTTTTCTTCTTCATTCTTCCTTTTCTTCTTCTCTGTCTTATTTTTATCTCTTCTCTGTCACTCTCTGTCTATTTATTGTTTTTGCTTGCCTGCTTTAGCGGAGATAGTAATTATATGCCAAGCGCAAGCTATGATTTAGAAAGAAGGACGTTTATGATACAATTATTCTTATCTGAGCATATTTCCATCTGAGTGAGAGAATGAAGTTTAGTCAAGCAAATGATATCACGCATTTGTATGAAGGGATGAAGTCAGATTAGAAAGAAGTGGATTACAACCACTAGCAATGTTTAGACGCAGATTACAAAGGGGAACCTGCCAATTGCAGCTTCGTATTGGCAATCTCTGAGCGTCATATCATGGAGATTAAATGGGCCGATGGCGGGCTTCAGATATATTAACCACCATGTGCTAAGAACCCTTTCTTTTCTGGAAACTTTGCTGTTTAGCTTGTGGTGGAGTGAAAGGGACGAGCCGAGGCTGGACTGCTTAATTTGACAAAGGTTGATGGGTGGGTATAGAGTAGGAATCGTTGTGGCTGAGGGTTAGAGATTATAGTGGTTAATATCGAAAAAGCGGGAAGGGAGAGTTGTAAATTGATAAGAGATGATAAAGTGAGATTTTGATTATTTTGGCTGGTTTATGGCCTAGGTAAGGATAGTGATATAGGGTTGTTATCAAAGTTGTAGTTTTGGATGAGAAGGAGAAGCTTGGAGAGCATATATGCAGTTCATCTACAAGTACCTAGGTAGTGTAAGTGAGATTGCGAATGGTCAAGATTCACTTTCCTTCTCTTGTGCAAGCAACAAACAATACAGTAGATGGTTACACATCGCTCTTCTTCTGTACAGACCTATTCTCACTCAGATCAGCCAAGAGAGAGGCTTTTCTTCTCTCTCTTTTCCCTTTCAATGGGGACAGGACAGAACAACCTTTGCGAACTAGGGTGGATCGGGCAAGGATTCCGAAAATGGGTGCGATCCAATTGGGGTCTGACGGGGCTAGAAATCTGAAACACGCTAGGGGCAGGCGTTTTTGATGCTTGGGCTAATAAGGATGGAGATGGATGAAAGTTGATTTTGCCATGAGCCAACGAGCGTATTGTAGAAAAGAGACATGCGGAATCTGGTCTGGCGCGTGCGGGTAAGAAAAAGGAGTGTAAGAGTTTAGCTGATCAGAACATATTGTTTGTTTCCTGCGTCGGGTGATTCTCTTTGTCCGTCTCATCGGCTCATTTGTTTCAAGCCCGTCTTCTTACAGCATGTGGTACGTTATGACGCCAGTTTCGCAGACCCCGGCCACTTGCAGCGTCTATCACCATTTCTCTTCTTTCCCATCATCGTCCTGCCAAGCCCGGCCAGGCTTCTTATAAGCGCTGTCAAAAATTAAAAAAGCGGAGGCCGCATTATGGACGATGCTGCTGGATGGGAACTTTTGGATTGTACCTTGACCATGTGCTTGTGTGACGCACTTGTATCCATTTTGATGGCCCGTGAATCGGGAATTTGGAACACCGGCTGGAGTTGAGGGCTTATTGTATGGCTAATGTGACACAGCGGGTGCATCTCTCAGTGGTATGGGCATTCATGCGTATATATGTCTGTTTCTATTATCTGACACGTAGGAATTTCCCTACTGCGCTGTCCCGTCAGCCTGTTTCATTCCACCACGCCGGTCGGACGACTCTTGTTTGAGAAACGGCCTGGTGGCTTGATGTGCCCTCGCATTCTGCTGCCTGCCACGTTGGGAAGCTCTTCTCTCTATGCAATACCGCTAGCAGTACCTTGATGCTCCCTTTCTTCTCTATTTCATTCCTTCTGCTCCTCTCATTGGCCGGGGATCATCAGAGACAATGACATCAAGTCCCCGCAGGCTAGGCGCAAAGTCATCCAGGGACCTTGTCAATCAGCCACTCAGAGAGACCGGACGTCCGAAGAGGCAAAAACGAGAAGCCCAACCGCAGGATATCGGCCCTTGTGTTTGACCAGCCGCCTGCAAGGACGGAAGCTTTTTTAGTCTAGTTTTCCTTTTCTTTGTGCTCTTTTGAATGTGATGGACAAAAGAACAATCCCGATGCTAGTCTCCATGTACTCTTTCAGCTGCCCCCTGCGTGCAGACGTCCCACTGACAGCCGCTCACTAAATGTCAAGCACCTGCTTAGACAAGTATTCTCTTGCGGCGCTGGCATTTCCCCCTTCCACCATCTCCCTCATAGACCTCGTTTTCTTTCTTTTCACTGGCGTTGACGCCAATCATTTCCGCATCTTTTTCTCCCTTCCGTCACATTCTGAGCCCTTGTGTTTCTGCCTTCTCGCTTCTCATTCCGCTTCGGGTGGCACTGGGCGGGATCGTCGTGGCCCTGGATACGCCGTGATAGGAGCATCAAGAGCAAAAAAAGTCACACACCCAACCTCGGAACTTTGTCCTTCGTCTTCTCTTCTGCCCCATGATGATCGGCGGTATTTGCTAGGGGGGAGCTGGCTTATCCTTTTCTTCTTCTTCTTCTTCCATTTCTTCTGCCCTTGTGCTTTAATGCCCGCGTGTGGGGTGTAAAGCTTATTACAAAAAGACCAAGAGATCGCCGGCTTGTGATTGCAGCAGGAAAAGGATCAGCGTTGGGGGAATTGTTTTGGCCGTCTTTGCCTCTTTCTTTGCATATAACATTCGACTGTCTCGTGTCTGCTTCTTTTCCCCTGTTTTCCTTTTTGGCTTTTGTCTTCTTTTGTCAGGCATCTTGAACCAACCTGGATGCTGGATGCATTCCTTTGCCGAATAAAAGTCGGTGGCGTCTACTAAATGTACTCCGTATAGGAGGCATCGATCACCACTCTTTTCTTCATTTCTCCCTTCTTTCGCTCCCTCTCTGCATTGTTCTTTTCCTTCTTTCTATTGATTTCACGTTGATGCATCCGCCGCTTTCTTCTTCTATATGGGATATTTCGCTGAACCAACGTCACCATGGTTCCTCCGCTGGATCTCTCATCGACCCAACCCAAGGTCATGATTGCGCCTCCAAGGCTCAACCTCCGACGCAATGCTTCATATAACAATTCTGACAAGGCGCCTCTTTCCTCTACATCGGCTCGATTCAACTTCAATCACCTTCTTTTCTCTCCTCCTCCTTCTCCCAGTCTCCCTGTGTTGGTGCCACGGCCACGGAAGAATTCACACACAAAGGCCCTAATCGCTCGACCAAGCCGAGTCTTGCGGTATATGCTTTATTTTATTACACTGTCGACGACATTTTTCCTTGCCCGCCTTGCTTTTCGGAATAAAGAGTCCATCATTGCGAAATGGCCGCATTTTACAACCGACGACTTCGAAATGATTGGCCAGGATGCTATACCGGATTTCCCAACTCCCATAGTTGTCAGCCACAGCCACTCTCAGTCCAAATGGACCGTCTCTATTCCACACCATCATGACTTCCCCCTCAGCGTGGAGGAGTATGCCGGAATGGGAAGCAAATGCCGAGAAGTCTCTGCTCACACAAGAGAGCTCCGAGGCAAAGCTCCCCTGTCTGATGAAGACAAGCTGAACTATGACGCTGTGGATGATTACTTTGTTGACGTGTACGAGGCGGAGCTGGATGGGCTTCTACCTCCAGTTGCCCATGGGAACAAAGCTCAAAAGACTGGCAACTTTGTGGGCGTGGACTGGGAATCTATGGCTGGACTGCCTGTCTGCCAGTCCTCAGTCACATATGTGCTCGAAAGCTCGGATGCTGGGCTGGGTACTGCAGTCATGAGCATGTGGATGCTTTACGGCCTGGCCAAGCAAGACGGGCGGGCCTTTTTCGTGGATGACTCTCGTTGGGCCTATGGCAAATACCCCGACATATTTCAAGCACCGCCAGTGCCTGACTGTCGACCACCTCCTCGACACCAGATGCTCCCTTGTCCAGCACAGGCGAGACATCTTGTTGTCACTGGCACAACGCTCAGGGACATTTTCCCGGCTTTGATGGCTAAATACCATCGGGCAGCTGGGACTGATAACAATCTGCGAGATCTGATGGGGATTGCAAGAACCGGCTACCAGGCACTCTTCAGGCTCAACAGTGATGACCAGGAGTACGCTCGCAATCGCATACAGGACCTGAGAAAACAGGCCATGGCAAAAGATATGGCCACTCCACATATGCCTATCATTGGGTTACACATTCGACGTGGCGATTCACACCCTATCGAATACCAATACCGCAATACCTATGTTCCATCCGAAGTCTTCCTTGGCAAGGCTCAGGAATTGGTAGATGCGCATTACAGCGCTGCGAAGGGCTGGCCAACGTCCACGAATCAATCCATCACCCTTATTGCCTCTGACGACCCTGATGTCTATAAGCAGCCCGAATACGCTGACGCTTTGTATGCTCAGGCGCGCATCCGCTTGTCATCCAAAGAAGCCACCAAGCGAGAAGACGTCAACCCACACGTACTTCACCGTTTCAAGGATGAAACCTTGGGATGGGAAGGCGGGTTCTATGCCCCCATGTTTTGGAATCTCGGCTTTGACCGAAAGCACAACGGCCACGCCAATGGAGCGTCTGTGGGGCGGATAGAACCGCCTTCTGAACAGACGATTCAACTGCGCAGCTACATGGGCAGAGCGTATATGCTAGACCTGGCAGTTTTGGCGGGGGCAAGTGATAAAATAGTATGCACCGTCAGCTCGATGGGTTGCAAGATGCTGGGCGTGATGATGGGATGGGAGAATGGCATTGAGGCTGGCGGCTGGACCAATGTCGATGGCAATTATCCATGGGCTTGGATGAACTAAACTGGCCTGTGGCTGGTTTTCCATTTTGTATACGAGAAAAAGAAAAGAAAAGAAACGGGGATAACCCAAGAGGCGACACTGATGTGTTTGCTTCTGGACATGGATAGGGGTGGTTGGGCATTACATGGCGTTTAACGGTCACGATTTGATGAAGCGGACATTAGCTACTCTCTTTCATATTATATACCATTCATTTGATGCTCTGCGGAGTATATTTTCATTGCAACAAGTCAAATGGTATTGGCTCTATAAGTGATATCTTATGTGTATTTTTGATGTGAATTGAATCTCTATTTGACTTTTTCCCTCGTGTTAGTTGATCTGAAACTGAGCGTTTTATACCATCGCTTTTAATGATTTATAAACATATAAGCCATCTATCGGATCTTGAATAACAATAATTCGCAAATCAAGATTTTTTTCTACCCAGTTTATCTCATTTCTTTATTCAACATGGGCTTGTTACGTGACAATGCTTCTTGCATTTAAAGGTGCTATTCTATAGTGCAAGCTGCCGCTATTGAATAGCGTGTTGAGCGCCCCACATTTCTCTGCGAGGCTACTGCCTGCGCGCGGCTGCTTCCGCGATAGCTGTGGCAATTGAACCTTTGGTTTTAACTTTGTTCTCATTTTGTCATCAACCAGCGCCCACGATTCTCCTTTTCGCCAACACTTCGCCATCGCCATCGCTATACAACACATAGTCATCGATATCGATCCTGTTTCCTTTGCGAAAGCCATACATTTCAGCCCACAATCATGTCGGCGCCCAGCCCCGGGCGCGATGGCTTCTCCGCGCCTGCACCGCCTCCAAAGCCGCGGCTCAAGCTCAACGTGAGCCGTTCTTCCTCCTTCATCAACGACGCCGGAGCGGCAAATGGAGTGGCGCCTTCATCTGCAAACGCGCCGTTGGTCACGCCTGGCGATGGCCCGCGCAAGCTGAAGCTCAAAATCAGCTCCTCACAGCCGCCGACACCAGCTGGAGGACCGAGCGGACCAGCAATCAAAGACGGACTTCTCAAGGGCGCGGTCAAGGAAAAAGAAGCCAAGAAGGATAAAGGAAAAGACGATGGATTACCGCCGGTGATAACGACGAAAGCAGGCCGACAGGCGAAACCGAGTCAGAAGCTCATCGAAAGCAAGAAGCGCTCGCTTAGCGACGACGAAGACGAGGCGCCGCTGCGTGGGTCGACGACTGGGACGGGCCATGGTCCGCCGGCTGCAACAAAAATCAAGATCAGGCCTATTGTCAAGGGAGGAGGTGGCGCAACAAAGGTCAGGGCGGGATCCAAGGCTGGGCTTACTCAATTGGTGCTCAAGCCTCGTGGCCGTCCGCCTGTACATCCGCCCGGAGATGGCTATGACTCCGAAGCCAGTGACAACGAGGTTGACCCGGCCATCGAAGAGCAGTTTGTCCTGCGCATGCTGCCCGGAGAGCATGCCGATTATGTTCGCTGGTGCTTGGAAAATGGCAAGATTGGACTACCCAAGTCCGCGGGAGGGGCCGATATCCAAATCAAGTTCTTTGAAGAAGAGACCCGACGTGGCTTTATCACGGTTAAAGGTCAAATCTATGCGACTGTCATGGTTGACCTGCCTACAATCACAGAATCGATGAAGACGTGGGATCGCAAGTCATTGATGAAGTCGGCGGATATTTGCCAGATGCTGCTTGTCTACCAAGCCGTCAAGTCCGAGGAGGAAGCAAGACATGCGCCTCTGCCAAGTGTCATCGACTCAAGCTTTAAATGGCCCCACGGCCTGACGCCGCCAATGCACGACTGCGTAAATCGACGATTTGCAAAGACCATTAGCCGGAAAGAGATTGAGGACAAGGAAGCAGAAGTCGAACGGCTGCTTGCTGAGGATGCTAAGTGCGCCTCCACGAAATGGGAGTGGGTCGACGAGCGGGACGGCGCTGAGGAAGACGGAGAAGAAGATGCTGAGGGCGAGATGGACGACACCTTGGGCTACTTTGACCAGTCGCATGTGTCCATGGGCGTTGAAGAGGACAACGACTTTGACCTTGAAGCCGACTTGGAGGCAGCGTTTGCTGATGAACTCTTTGCTGAGACTCCTGCTACTGCTATGGACACTCAAACACCTGCTGCGATTGGTACTCCTGCCACCGCAGCGCTCCAGCAGAGCATCGAGGCAAGCGAATCTGATGAGGACGACGATGATGACGATGACGATGACGACGATGACGACGATCTTGATGAAGATGCTCGCGCCCAGCGTGACGAAGAACAAGGTGTCAAAGACATTATCAACGACCTCAAGAAGCAGCTCGCCGCTCGTGTGGCCGACTTTGAAAGAACGCAGAACAAGATTCTCAGAACCCGTCTGGAGAACCAGATCAAGCAGCTCAAGTCTGAAATTGAGCTCAAACAGTCTTCTATTGGCATTGAGGCGGATGATTAAGGGGCTGAGGACTTCTCCGCTGGAATAATTACGTTATCGTTCTTACCACCCGCGGGTTGACAAACTGATTTCGACGGACAGACGGCTCATCAACATTCTCGCTTTTGAAGGAAACGAGCGAGGGAATTTCTTATCGTTTCATATCATCCTTTAATTTTCTTTTATGGTTTTGCCATATCCTTGGCATGGAGTTTTGGGGATTTGCGGAAAAAGGGAGGGCAGCAATTTATGATCGGCGGACGGCGTTGGCGGTGGTTTGTCATTTCTTTTCAGTGCCTAATGACTTCTTTCTTCTCAGCGCGAGATACTATGAACACAAAGAGACGGGGGCCAATCATGATTTGGTTTAGCTTCTATCTAGAATGTGCGGTTTTTTGGAGGCTTGGTGCCTACCAGCGAAATAAGTAAATAAGTCAGTTCTAATTCATAGGAGTGTATATTCCTATCTCGTCTAGAAAAGAGGAATAAGTTCTCGTGCTGTGTGCAGCCTAGATGGAAAGGGTAAAATGTGAACCCGACGAGTCTGCTGTATTGCGTTATACAACCATAATAATCCGTTTGTTTAAATAGACAACATATGAGCACAGCTGTACATTTATAATAGAAACGCTGGATTTGAACCGTAAAGACCATAACAGTCACTTGTTTGACTTTGTGCTCTCTTCTACTTCGGAGTGATAAGAGAATTCTTGCCATCCGTCTCCCTCTAAAGAACCTGGACACTACTCTAATATCTTGATCATCTAAAATAGAATAACGTTTCATTATGTAACATCATTACGAACAAAATTCACTGCGCAATATTTCCTATTTCCACCAAGATCCTGTCTCGTAGACTTTGAACTGATATCCACACGCATGTTTCGCAAAGCCATAGCAGTGACCTTTAGCCTTTATTTGCCGAGAGCCTTGACAGCCTGACCTCTATTATCGACCAATATATCTTTTACCGTATCAAGCACGTCTTTCCATACTAGCATCTGACAAAATTGCTCTAGATTCTTCGGCCGGGTTTTGGATCTGGGCCGGGCGCTATGATAGACGTGCCGCTGGATGGCCTTTTGGATGTACACTGCCATCTGGGGATCGCGTTTCGACTGTTGCTTGAGATATCTGGCAACGAAAGCGGCGTCTTTGAGCTTTGTGCTTTTGTGGTCGCGGTTCCAACGACGGGTTGAGCTGATTGCGTCTTCGATACGCTGCGTGATCGTTTTTGCTGCTTCTGTAATACACTTGTAAGCATACTCTGGGGTAGACTGTAGTAGAAAACAAAATGGCAAAACTTACTTGGTACAGAGCGTGACTTCTCGATATCTGGTTTCGCTTGTATTTTGCCCTTCACTGCAGAGCGTGTCACCCGAGTGTGACTTATCAAAGCCTCTGCTTCTGCCACTGTCGGAAGCTTGTCCAGTGTGCTCGACAAATCGCCAACTCGGCCCTTCAAATCACTCATTTCCTTTTTCATCTCCTTCTTCAGCTCTCCGACGATTTCATGCATATCTTTTTTGCACTGCTCTAGATCAGTGTTGCTTTTGCTGTTCCATTCTGGCCCCTGAATTTCCTCCATGCGCTGTTTCACAGCTTGAATCTCATGCACCAAGCTCTGCACCCTCGCATCATGGGTGCTCCTGAACTCCTTGTCCTCCTTTGTGCGTAGCATGAGGACACTCAGATTCTTTTCCAGCTGCGTTGTCTGGGCGGCCATTGCGCGGACATTGAGCTCAATCGTCATCCGTGCCAGAGCATCTGCTTTGTGGAGGAGTTTGGAATTGGGTCTTGCGGTGATGAGGGAGCCATTTGAGGGCATGGGCGAGACGGATGGCGATGGGATGATGACTGCGGCGAGGGATTTGCTGTTATCGTAGGCATTGTCGGAGCCGGAGGGCGATTCTTTTGGAGAAGTCCTTGCTGGGACGGATCGACCTCTGGCCATGCCGAATATTTGGAGAGGATCCTTTTCTCCTTCTTGAGAAGTAAAATTGCCTGCACGACTCAATGCTTAAGAAGAAATGAGCATGATGAGTTGAAAAGACAAGAACTCAGAGAAAATGCGCAACTCTAGAGGGCCTCAGGCGGCATTATCCATACGAGCTCCTTCCCGTGATTCAAGTGTTGAAGCTGGGAAGGCACTCGCAAGCTTCCTTCCTCTTGCGATGCCACTAAGAACCAGCGCTGTTAGTCATATAAACTTATCATAATACATATAAATGGCTGACAGCATTGAAGAATACAGAATATTTATTACGTATATATCAAACAAGATATCCTATTATTACATGGTCACCGCTCCATCTTCATAAATGTCACAGCTGCCACCACTTTGTTCCATACATGCGTATTCAAATGGCCATCTTGAGTTAGCAATAAACCATCACTTGGCCTCTCGCTCGCCCGCAATCCACTCCAGAAACATGTCCACGTCCTTTGCAATCTGCCCCGGCACCGCCATCTTCTGGATCCACGCCGGCAGCACGCCTCGCGCATCCGACACCGTCCCCATGACCCATTCCACGTTGCCCTGGCCGTCAATCTCCCGGAAGCGCTCAATGGCTGTATATGTGCCTCTCAGGGCGCCGTCCGGCCTGGACTCTTCTCTGCTGGCCGCTTCTGGCACCGCCGCAATCTGCACAACGACAAACTCTCGCCGCCCTCGCACGGCCGCCGTGACTTGCAGCACGGGGAAGACGCGGTTGTTGAGCGGCGCAGGCATCCTGTGCACCGACTCCTCCAGCTTCAGCGTCAAGTCCTCGTACGTGTCGCCTCCCACCGTGACCTCGACGCCGGCGCAGTCCCACTGCCTCTTGAGCGCGTGGCTCATCACCGTTGGCGTAAACTTCATCTCGGCATCTGCGTGGCCCTCCTTGAAGCACCGCACCCATTCCTCCCAATCTGCGGTGCCGGCTTTTTTCGCTTCCTCGTGAACGCTGCGTCTGAGACTCCATGTCTCCGGCCTGATTTTGGAGCTGCCGCCGCTGGCCTGGGGCAGGTTCTGGTCCTTGGCTATCGTCTTTAGTTCTTCGGCTGAGACGACTCGCTCAAACATGTGTACCGGCGCTGCTGAGTGGTGAAACGCCCTGCATCCCTTTGCCTTCCACGGCCCATTGCTGGCAGTATTCCCATTGTTATGGCTGGATCTGCCTGATGATGATAGTGACGATGACTCGGATGAGTGCGGCGGCACTGAGCTGACAAAAGAAAGTGCCTCGGTCAATATTGATTGAAGCAACGGTGTGAGATCTTGAGCTGAAGCGGTCTCTGAGGGAAGCTGTGATGGCCGGATGCCCCAGAGCCGAACATAGGGGCCGTGCTGATCAGCCATTTCGCCAGTGGGTATCGTGAGAGATACAACAGCTAAAAGAAGCAAACGGGCTTGGTGTTTTCGATGATATAACAGAGAAAAAGAAGAGTGACACGACACGATACACCGAAAGAAGTAAATAGATAAACAAAGAAAAGAAGAAAAGAAGAGAGGCTGAGGTTGATGGGCGCAAAGGAGCGCTGTACGTGATAGGCAGGCCGACTTAAAAGATGACACTGAGGCGTCTCAGCAAGCTAAAGCTGCCACCAGGGGGCTCACTGTTGTATTTTGAGTGTGGCTGTACCTGTTCCTCCTTTCTCTGTTGCAACTCAATAATGACAAATAATAATCAGTAGTAACGGCGTGAGAGGAGAGAACTTTAAAAAGGAAGATGACCAAGACAAAGAGGAAGGGAAAAAAAGGCATGTGAGTAAACTGAGCTACCCCAAAATACCCATGCCACTTATAAGCGAAAGTGGCCTATTTTGGCTGCCATAAGGTGCGTACGCATTAATACGCCAGTACCCGAGATCTGGGACGTGGTCTAGACCGGATAGGACGGCTTCCCCCCCGTTGCGGGTTAAACGTCTCACGTTTTGGGGGCCTCAAAGACGACTTATTAATGGAGATTTTTTTTATTCTTTCGGAGTTCGGAGGCGCTTTGATAGAATCTTGCCGGTTCGGGCCAACTGTTGGATCATGAATGATTTGATGTTGGCGTTTGTTTACGCGTGTTAGTGGTGTGTTTGGAACTCGAGATTTGACGTGTATGATGTCACAATCATGATTAACGTTTGTAGCAAAGCTTCTTCTTTAGATGCATTTTTAGGGGCTGTTTTTCTTTCTTCGTAAATCTTCTTTATTTCTTCTAGCTCTATTCAAAAGCTCTATTGGCGTAATTAGGTAGATAGTAGTGTATTACCGCCATGATGTAGCCATTACCATCATGTATCGTATTGTTTTCCTCCCGTTCCATTCCAAATAATAATAGTAATAATAACAACAATAATAATAAAAAAAAACTCCGACGTGTGGTTTTCATGTACAGTGTAGTGTTTTCCCTTTCAAATCAGGCTCTGATCAGGGGTATCATTTCTCTCGCTTTAGCCTCAAAAGCATGACCATTTTTGCTCATCAAGATATCATTTTGAACATCTTAATCTCTTCGCTCCCACCGAATCTCGGCAGGTTCCAGCGGGCGAGAGAACAGAGAGGCGTAATCAGTGCCAACGATCTTGTCGCTGCCGTCCACGTTGCTCAGCTTGAACATGCGGACAGTCTCGACAATGATGGTCTGCAGCTGCAGGTTGGCAAACTGCTCACCAATGCAACGGTGACGACCGGCACCAAAGGGAAGATAAGGTGAAGCGGCACCCTTGCTGACAATACCGTAGCCGTAATCGATCTTCTCCTCTTCCTCTTCGTTTCGAGTAGCAATGAGGGGAGCGTTGGCAGAGCCAGGCAGCCAGCGGTAGGGATCCCATTCGAAGGGGTTGGGGAAGTAGCTGGGGTCGGAGCCACTGACGCCGGGAGCCGCGAGAAGAACGTGCGAGGTGGGGATAACGTATTTAGTACCGGGAACAGGCATGGGCTGCTTGACGGCGCGCATGATGGAGTGGATGGGGGCATGAAGACGCAGAGTTTCCTTAACGATGGCCTGGTTAAGAGGGAGCTTGGCCAGATCTTCGTACTGCAGGGGGGGCAAGTCGGCGCCCAAGGCGTTGACTTGTTCCTGGTAGAGATCCTCGACGACCTTGGGGTTCTGGGCAAGACGGAGCATGATCCAAGAGCTGGTGGATGACGACGAGTGCTGGCCAGCCATGAGCAGAGCAATCATCATGTGGGCGATCTCGTGGTCAGGGACGGGTGTGCCGTTCTTGTATACAGATGTCATGAGATGCTTCATCATGTCGAGTTCATTGTCTTCGTCACCGAGGGCCTTTCGTTCCTTAATGGTATCCATGTAGATCTTGGCAATGGTACGCTGAGCGTGGTCACGCTTGCGGTTCCAGGGGAGAGGGGCCCAGTGCAGCACAAAGTTGATAGAGGTGAAGCCCATGTCGAGGTCGTGGTACAGGTCGGCCAGAGTCTCGTCGAACTTGTTGCGGATAAGTCTGCCCTGAAGAGCGTGGGAAGCAGTGAAGATTGTAATCTCGGCCATTTTCTTGGGAATGTCGACGACTCCAGACTTGCCCTTGAAGGCAGCGGTGCGCTTGAAGTAGGAGGTAACCTCGTGAGCAATGATGGGAACGTAGGATCGGAAAGCTTCGGTGGTAAGAGCAATTTTCATGAACTAAAGATGCTTGTTAGTGATTAATTCGCTGATTAAATCATGCAGATCGCATCAAGGGATCACAAATCTCACCTTCTTCTGCTCCATCAGCTTGGCGTTGGGGCAGTCGTAGACGACATCGCGTCCGAAGACGGGGGTGGTCAGGACGGTGTAAACCTCCTCAGCGTTGACATCCTTGAGCTTTCCGTTGAGGATGAAGTCGTTTCCAGCGGGGCCTACAGCCACGGTGGTCTTCTTGCCGAGGAGAACAAAGGTGAAAACGTCGCCATACTGTCATTCAAATGTTAGCCACCGCTATAAACACAGCAAGACAGATGCCAGATATCAGATTTGCCCACCTTTTCGCGATTGTCGCGGAAGAACTTGGGAGGATCCATGCCGTAAATCACGGTGCTGCCAATGAAGGGGAACCAGTGGAAGACGAGAGGCGGATCGGTAGGGTTCTTGAAAAGGAGCTGCTGCATGACATTGACGAAGACTGAGAGCGCGATGACGCCAGCGAAGCCAATGGCGATCTGGGCGCCAATGCTTTGCTGAAAGTACAGCTGGGCCAAGGGATGGCCAGCGGCATCTTGGAGGATGCCCATCGTTGCGAATTGGTGACCCTCGCGTCCGCAATAGGTGATTAGGAATAAAAGTCGAGATGGGAGCTCAAGGGCAGTAAAGACGGGCTTATAGCAAGGAGGGGGTTGAAAGAGAGAAAGTATCTGGCTGGTCCCGCGTCCTTTTTATCGACAGGATGCAATGCAACAAGCCACGAAAGAAAGAAGGAAGAAAAGGAGACAGACAACAACGGCGCCACCAGTGGTTCGATAAGTCAGCCCAAGATGAGCTCTAATCAGTGCCTCTTGGCCCCAATCGCGGCGGGCTAATTTGACAATTGCAGCTGGACTCGCATTAATTTTTACTTTTTTTTCTCGACTGCTGCCCAGATAGATCCAGGGGGGCATGCAGATCCACCCGATGTACCTGGCCCCACGGCAAAGTGTGGGAGATGAGCCAATGGCAGCGCTGGTTATTGCAGACCGCCTTGGAGGGGGAGATCAATTCGTATTCGGATCTGCGAGACAGCGTGGTGGCGCAAAGCACCAACTGCCAGCATTTGAGATGTGTAGTTGCGATTTATATTTGTAGATGATGGATTTAATGGCGGACAGGGTTTTTCTACTCTTTCTTTTCTTTCTGGGCAGAAACGGGTATGCGCGTGCCCAAGTTATTGCTCAGCAGGTACAGCAGTACACGTACTCGGGTCCTTGCTTGGTTGCTGCGATAGTACTAGCACACAGAGTGAAAATACATTTCGGCTAGATGTCGGCGAATGCGAATACGTCTCCATTAAGAGGGACAGCACCGCCATCAACATGGTGGCATTACAGATGTGGCGTTTGATATGCTTTGAAATGCGTGCATGAGAAGTCTCCGTTTGGGTCACTGCCACTTTTACTATGCGTAGTGAATACTTGTGAGAGAAGAGAAAAGAAATGATGGAGACGACGTGGTCTGATGCCACCTCAGAAGCCTCCACTGCATCGAACAATATGCAAAGAGAAAAGCTATCCAACCAACACCCCAATTCAGTTATTCAGTACTCCAACTATAGCACAGGCGGCTGCCGCTTTTTTCAGATGAATTTAGCAGCTGTATATGGTATTTCAATATATCGACTGGCTGCCTTGTTGCACACCTGAGGTGTTGGATAGCTTCTCCTTTGCAAATCTATCATTGGCCAGTATCACAGACCCAATCAAGATGCATTAGCGCATACTCTACGCTGCATGTATCGACTGTCAAGGTTAGTAGTAGTTGGAAGCAACAAAGTAAGAATCCTAATAGATTATATTGAATGGAGCATCGTCCAGAATAAGAATAAAAGCGAGTAGTATCTTCCAAGTGCCCAAAATGTAGATTCAGCTCCAGCTAAATCTATTATCATCTGCTACATAGATCCAGATAGATACACTGACTAACTACCCAGATGCATACATGCGCGTATGACAATAAATAACGAAGAAACAAAAGGTGAGGAAAATGAAAGTGAAAAAAGGGGGGAGGTGACAGCTAAAAAGAAAGAAGGAAATCCATCAAAACTAAACAATGCCAAAGCAAACGCTCCCAGCCTATAGCATTTCGTCCGCAATCTGTGAAACGTAGTAACTCATGCCCAGGCCCCTTTGTCAAACGCCCGTACCCTATCCGCCGTCCCTTGCGAGAAAAGCCAACTGCTGAACAATAAAAACTATCGTGTATGTGGTATCTGTATGCTTGACTGACATGGTGGTCCCAAAATTTCGAGGTATCTTTGTATCTCTCAGGGTCGTTATCAAAATGGCAATAAAAAGAAATTACGAAGAGTGGCCGTCTCGAGCGTTGCCAAAAATTACGCTTGGGCGACGATGCTTCTTCCGACGTCGCCCCATCTGAATCGTCTTAAACCGCCGCCAGATGAGCGAAGAACGTCGCGGCCAGAGGATGCAGTATCGTTGACACTGCTGACACTTGCGGCCAAGCTTTCCTGGCGGCCTACCTCGCGCCCAATAACGTAACCGGCTCCAAAGCCAACTACGGATACGAGCACGACGACGCCAGCACTGACGACCCAAGTGAGGAGGGTTGGGGATATGAATGTCTCCTCGGTAACAGCGGTAACAGTTGCCGTCCTCTTCTTCTTGGTCGCCCGAGGGTTTCGGCCAGTTGATACAGTCCGTTTGGCCCTGTCGGAAGACGAACGAGTCTGCGAGCTTGACCTAGCAGGAGAAGTCTGTCCAGGTTTATTGACTGGAGTCGCCGCCGCTGCCCGGGGCTTCTCAGACTCTTCCTCCAGCTCCATTTCCGGAACGAACCGCAGCTCCATAGGCTGGCTGCTGGGTCCAACTCCGGTTTGTGCAGCCCGCTGCGCCTCTGTTTCCTCCTTACTCTTGGGCAGGCCTCTAGCTGCGGCAGCACATGACAGGAGAGTGGTCAAGGACGCACGGAGAGCTGCGTCGTTGTCTTCGCGGACCGATGGCGACATGAAGCTGGGGCCACGCTGCACTCTCGTGCTGGAGCGCTGGGAGAAGGACGGACGGGTAAATTCCCTATGAGGATGCGGAGACATGGTCGCATTGGACGAGTAGCTTCGCTGGTGTGACGGAGGATGCGAGAATGCATTTGGCTGCGGCCGGAAGACGGGCTGGTTGTGTGCTTGTCCCAACGCCGTGTCTGCGTCTCCGTCCGACTCGCCGTCAGAGTCCTCCATGTCCTCCTCCGGCGACGGCTGCATACCTTCTGTCGAACTGGAGAGGACGTGGTCTTCTTCGCTGTCGCTTTCATCGTATTCATCCTGGCTGCCTGTCCCCGTCACGGGGATGGTTGTTTGTACACGCGGTACCGATCTCGCGGGTGCCTGCGCTCGTCGGCGACGGTTGTCACGGTTGTCAGAGCCCCGAACGCGCAGCCCCGTTGTCACGATTTCATCGCCGATGCTGGAGAGCGACGAGGACGATGGCTGAGAAGCGACTTCGACCCAGGATTCGGTGTTTTCTACTGCTGTTAGCGGAGGTGGACGGCGGCGGTCGAAGCATGTCACTGGCGAAGACGAACCGTTGTAGCGGCGCTGGTGAGCATTCGACGTCGCGAGCACGTTTGGCATGCTGACAGATCGCTGCGAGCCTGGCTGCTCATCAGCGCGAAGCTGCTGGGCCATGGTTTTTTCTTTTATATTTTTTTTATATGTTGTTTTGCAAGTTAAACACGGAGTTACGAGCCGCAAGTCCCCCAGAAACGCTGGCGACGATTGGCGATAGATGCTATTCCCTGTAAGTCCGCAACTCCCTATCGGTGACCGTGACGGCAACGCCCCACCCGATCGCAAATCGGTCTCCCAAAGCAGGTCGCGCGCTCAAGCTCTCTCGATCGCGACGCTGCAGCAGAGTATGTATCGACGGACGGAAATCGGTAGATGAATGGGATAAGAGATGAGGCAAGCCCTCGTCAGGATGGACAAAGGGAAAGAGGAAGAAAGAAGGAGACGAAACGAGGCAGAGAGTCGGAGATAGAGCACAGCAGCCGTTCTGTTGAGAGACGCTAGAGTCAAGACAGGCCAGCCTGCTGCATGACGATAAAGCAGCATGGAAAGGGTAAAGTCAGCAGCGCCTTTAGCACCCGGTGCTTGTCAGTCAGTTGCTTGTGCTCGCCGTACCGGTACCGCTACTTTCGTCACCTTGTCAGCGGCAGGGACAGTGCGTGGACCCCGTCACGCGCGCTGGGCCAATTGCGTCAACTGCCGCAGAATCTGGGGAACGAGACGTGCTGGGAGCGGCGACATGCACAGTATGGGGTCATTCGCAGGGGCGGCCAGAAGCCGGGTGAGACAATGCTGGCAAATGCAGGCGGGCAGTTCAGTAGCAGTTCAGTTTGACACTTGCTTTCTTTCTTTAGTCCTCATTCTTTCTTTCTTTTAATAGCGGAATTGCCTCTTTGTATGTATTGCCGCATAGGAAGCACCGCAGGGTCCAAGTTGAACGACCAGGGGCCTAGAACAGGCAAAATACACGAGGTGATGATGCCGCGCATACAAGCGATGAAGCGGAATTGCCCAACACAGTCGCTACTTGGGCAGGCTATCGAAGGGGCAAAAACGGCAGACTACATACACTTTATGTAAGTCGACCCAATCATCAAAAGCAATCAACAGAACAATAATCCCTTGCAGCGAGCATTCGCCCATGATGCCACAAACATTCGATGATCAATGACTCGGCAGATCCCCAACGCTTTGAAACCACATGCCGCGTGTGATACTTACTCGTCGCCAGCAGAACATACGAGTAATAAATACTCTCCAGCAGAGACATTCCAGCACAGTGCATCAACTCATCTCGAGCATCACTCGGCGGGCGGTGTGCATGATCTCCCCCCCAAAAAGTACAAGTACATCGTCCCAGCATGGTTCTCTGAACCACACGTCTAGGTGACGCGGAGACACACCTCAAATCTCATAATCTGCTTCAGTAGAAAACTTAACAGAGCAGAAAAGGGCAAGCCACGGGTAAGCCAGGCTTTTGGGGTCATGAGCACAAAGGCGGGGCCTTGCCTAAAGCGGCTGCGAGTCTCGCGCATGAGCAGCCGGAAAGACGTAATGGATGCATTCTTCCCTTGCATTATTAAAGCGCTGTGATTTGCTCTTTTCTTGCGGTGGCTTGGCTCTTTGTAGCTGGGATTTTCCATTTTGCTTGCGTATCTTACCTTGGTCGGGTGTTAAGTGGCTTTTCCCCCCTTGTCGTATCGCTGAGGAATGACGGATGCGGCCTCTGCCTACAGAGCAGGCAACTCTATTCCTAACAAGCGTAGCATCTTGGCTTAAAACAAATACCTGCAAGTCAATATGTGTGAAAACATTCAGGTACTCCTTGCATCCTATCCAGTACAGTCAGACTGCAGAACAGAGCAGAGCAGAGCAGCAAACAGCCCGCCATCCAGCAGTAGCCCATGTGCGTAAAAAGGATCTGCCCAATCACTCCAAGGAATCACGGCAGATAGCAAACGGCAGCAGCACACGTGTGTCTTGTAAGTGTGGCAATGCTAATCAAAGCAAGGGATGGAAATGGGCGTATCTGCCAGTCACACGCCACCGGGTTTAGCTCAGCCTTGCCGCGTCGACGCGATAGGTCATCTGAGAGCTCGACAGGCTCCAATCGTTGCTTGAGCAGATACACTAACACCGGTCTATCACCTTGCCCCCCTATAGGATCATCAAGAGGAACGACATGTCAAAACAGAGAGCTCAAAGTTTCAGTCAGATAGACAAGTATATTATTTTTAACTCGCATTCTATAGAGTTGGAAGACAGGATCATGTCTGGCAGATATAAGAACAAAAAAAAAAAAAAAAAGAAAACTTTTCCCTAGCAACGCCTATTTTTACAATCCTATGCAAAGGTCATGGGCGGAGACTTACCAAGTCTCTTGGAGCAAGATTTACGATCGGTTGTACGTCCGGGAGGTTACTTTCGACAGAGTTAAGCAAAAGGTACAAAGCCCTCAAGTGCAGCCCACGTATCAAGTATTTGCATTTTGTATGCAAAGCCCCCAGGTCCCTCAGAAGTAATTCGCAGCCATCAAAGTTGGTCTTCGCTTTTGTCAAGCAAAATGAACCGAGATCAGCCCTCAAACCCCTCAGAAGCCCACTGGTGTGTACAAGGCGCTGACAATAAGAATCGCCAACGCCGCCGACGCCGACAAAAAAGCCCAGCTATGCCATCTTTACCACGCCTCTATACGAAGCAAGGCAACGAGCCCTCAGATTACAAAGTAGAGAAACCCCCAGCATTGATCTGCGCTCTTTGTTTTCAAAGAGCTTTCCCAAAGCCCACTAGATCCCAAAAAGAAAAGCCAAACGTAAAATGCATCATAACCCGCAAATGCCCATAGCCCACGATTATATGTAGATGTTGATATTAGATCAAGCCATCTTAGTCAAAAGAGATCTTGGTGCCAGAGAAGCCAGGCTTGGTGCGGTTGACAGCGCTGAAGTTGCCGCCACGGCCACCGCCGCGACCACCACCGCGGCCGCCAAAGCCACCGCGACCACCTCCACGGCCACCTCCACGGCCACCGAAGCCACCGCGGCCACCGCGGTCACCACCCTGGGGACGGGGGCTGGAGTAGTCAAGTCGCAGAGTGCGAGCGAATCTACCGTTGCCGATGGAAGCACCGGTCTTGGCGTTGAAGGCCTCTCTGGCGTCATCAACGGAGCCAAAGGTGACATAACCGAAACCCTTCAGGTTACCGCTCTCACTGAGAAGAATATTAGTACATTGCAAAGCAAGGAGTTGAGGGATAATTTAGATAACTTACGGGTCAGTAGGCAGTCGGACGCTAACAACGGGGCGAACCTCGTTGAAGAACTCAGTGACGGTGTCCTGGTCAACGTCGAAAGGCAGGTTGCCGACGAAGAGAGTGTCGCTCTCAGGGCTGACGGTATCGCCGTGCTTCTTAGCACGATCGGCAGCACGGGCCTGAGGAGTGGCATCGTCGGAGCGGGCGTTGGCATAGTCAAGGTTGATGGCACGGCCACCAACATCCTGACCCTGCATGGCCTCGTAAGCCTTGGAAGCGGACTCAGTATCCTTGAAGTCGACATAACCGAAACCACGGCTGCGGCCAGTGGCCTTCTCAGTAACGACACGAGCACCAACAAGGCCGTCGAAAGACTCGAAAGCCTGGTACAGGGCATCGTCATCGATGCTCCAGGCCAAGCTGCCAGCGAAGAGGGTGGAAGCAGCGTTGCTGTCGACCTTGGCCTTCTTGGCAGAGGTATCAACTTCGTCGTCAGCCTTGCGCTTCTTGGCAGCGGAGGCATCCTTCTCCTCCTCCTCATCAGAAGAGTCATCGCTGTCCTCCTCAGAATCGCTAGAGTCAGACTTGGACTCCTAACGAAAGAAGTTAGTTGAAAATCTTTCCAAACATAATAGACTTGTTATGAACTAACCTTAGCAGCAGGCTTCTCCTCGTCAGAGTCGGACTCGGACTCAGAGTCAGAGTCATCAGACTCAGCAGCCTTGGCCTTGCCGTTCACAGCAGGCTTGTCCTCCATCTCCTCATCGGACTCAGAGTCATCAGACTCGGACTCGGACTCGGACTCGGACTCCTCCTTGGCGGCGGCCTTCTTGGCATCCTTCTTGGGGGTCTTCTTGGGAGCCTCCTCCTCAGACTCAGACTCGCTCTCGCTGGCGGAAGAATCAGATTCCTCCTCGGACTCAGACTCCTCTTCAGAAGAGGACTCGGGCTCGGCCTTCTTCTTGCTCTTCTTGGAGGGCTCCTCCTTGAGGGCCTTCTTGGGAGCGGCGGCCTTGGCGGCGACAGGCTCAGCGGCCACGACCTTCTTGGTAACCTTGGTGGACTTGCCCATTGTGAAGAATTGGGTGAATAGGAATGAAAAATGAAGGTAAAAGTAAAAGGTAAAGGTCCAAAGACGGAAATTTTTTTCGTCTTTAGGTGTAGATGTAGAGAAAAAAAGAAGACACAGGAAACAGCAGCCTCGCAAGTTTTTAAAGCCTGGGTGGTTGGGGACTTTCCGCCTACTGCACAACTTTTTCTAATTTTTTTTTTCTTCTGTCCGGCAGAATAGTGGAATAGTGGGGTAGTCAAAGGCGGTGGGGGAATTTGGTGTAGCTCGCCATCACCTCTCCACATACCGTATGCAGCCTGTGTGGCTCGGATCTTGCTGCCTGAGGCTGCAGATGTGAAAGACTGGAAAGGCAGGCTAGTCGACCATCCATAGTGGACTGCCCTGGTAGGTCGGCATTTGAAGGCGCTCAAAAGCATCAGGAGATATTCGAGCTCCCGCCGCCTAATCCCTCTACCATTTGGCCTCAGCCGACCCTCTATCCTTCAGTCCATCGAATCTCAGCCAGCTCGCCATCATGCCGACACCCGAGTCCGAGCTCTTCAAGAGCCAGAAGCCTACGGTTGCCCCCACATTCAACGGCGTGGACTTTGACGACACCAAGGCGTTCAAGGCGGCCGAGGATGCCATTATTCGGGAACAATGGGTTGGCGCCATGATGACCCGTCTCGTCCAAGAGGAATTGGGCAAGTGCTACGTCCGCGAAGGCGTCAACCACCTGGAGAAGTGCGGCCACTTGAGAGGTAAGCCGAGGAAGCTCCCATCCGCATTGCATTGAAAGCATTCCAGAAGGGAAGATCAACGACTCATTGAATATTTCATTAGAAAAATACCTGCAACTGCTGGGCGCGAACAAGGTCAAGGGAACCAAGTTTATTCAGCAAAACTATCTGGAGAAGAAGGACCAGGAGTTTGATTTGGAGCGCAAGGTGCACACGAGCGACAAGGTTGCCAAGCTGAACCAAGGACGATTCTCATGAATCTAAACGAAGCTAATGCTTAAAACATAATTCATTCACTCGCATTTTTTTTGTTTGAGCCATCAGATGGCCGAATTTGCCGGCTGAGGCCTTGTCTATGATGGAGCAGAGGCTATGGATGGTTTAGAGGACTAGAGTCATGCAGTATTGAGCGCAGTGGTGGAACGCTCTCCCAGTGTACATATCAGGAAGCAACGGAATCACGTTAAAAATGTAAAAGAAATTAAGAAAACTCCTAATAGCTCGTAAACACATGTAAAAGAGCTGTTTGAGTGCAGTCAGAGCTATGACGAGGCTGAAAAAGAGCAGACTCTCTAACTGATTCCCATTGGTCACCCCACTACCACGCCGAACGGCAACCCAAAAATTCTCCAACCACCAATAGCAGAGCCTCGCCATCTCACCCAGAGCGACCAACCTCCAACCTCACATATTAAATCACAATGTTTTGTACCCGGTGTCTGCGCGCAACGGTCGCGCGCCGCCAATTCTCTTTTTCACGGCAATTCTCATCATCCCTGCGATTCTACTCGGCCGAACCTCAGCTCTCAACCCCCACTACCGACGCCGGCGAGGCTGCAAAGCCTGCTGCTGCTGCTGGCACGGCACGATCCAGCTGCCCGGAGGGAACCGTGCTCAATGGCTTAAACTACATCAAGGGCGGGCAGGACCCGGTCGCCAAGAAGGATGAAGACTACCCGGAGTGGCTGTGGTCATGCTTGGATGTCATGAAGAAGGCCGATGCGGCTGATGATAACCTGGGTGACGAATTCTGTACGTTTGCTTTGCTCTTTTACCCTTTCAATTAGAAACACCGAGAAAGAAAAAGAAAAAAACTAACTTGTTTTGACCTATAGCAAAATCCAAGAAACAACGAAAACTGGCAGCCAAGCGCCAAAAGGCCCTCGAGGCCAAGCTCCTCGCCGAAGGCAACCTCGAGGCCCTGGCGCCAAAGATCCCCCTGCAGCAGCAGTCTGTCAACCTGCCCGGCGAGCAAAACGGCTCCGTGCTGGACAACCTCGCCGCGGCAGAGAAGCGAGAGGAGCTGAGGAAGGCGATGCGCAAGGAGAGAAGGGCCAAGATTAAGGAGTCCAACTACCTGAAATCAATGTAAAAATATTAAATCTAGGCGGAGAAAGAAGGGAAAAAAGCGAGTGTTGGTTATAGACAACATATCTGTACAATATATAACGAAGTATTTTCAAGACAAAAGGATCTCGCGCCCATAATGTGATGTATACTATTCTCAATAGAAAAATAGTAGGTTAATAGTCGATGTTTTGCACTACAAGCATTGCTTTCGCTATTCTATATTTGTATGCTCAAGCATAACCGTAGCATAGGCAAAATAGCAAGGGTCTCTTATGGCGCAAAGGAAGAGACTCTTTGTCCTTCCAAAGCTGGTCACGTTTCATACGTCAACTTCTCTTTGTTAATCACAAGGCATACCGTCCCCCGGGGAAAATGAATTCCAAAAAAGATATCATCTATTGGCCTAATTCAACACGCTCAAATCAAGCGGAACACTGCTCCCTCTACCTGCTCTATATCTCCTTACGCCCCCAACAAAATCCCTGGGCTTCGGGAATAAGCCCTCGTCCTTGAAGTGCCACCTCTTGTCATCAATGATGATTCGTCCACCGCCCTGGCTCATCGTTCGTGCGTGGTTAGTGGTTTTGGGTGAAAGGGCTGGCGAGCTGCCTCCATTCGCGGTTAGGGTAAAGGAGCTCGGATCGAGCATCGTATAGCGGAGAGAAGACCCTCGAGGTCGTGTTGCGGGAGGAGGAGGCCCATTAGAAGCGGGTGGAGCTGAAACCGGGGGTGCTGGCGGTGCTGGGGGGAGAGAAGGTGCTGCTCCGGGAGGTGCTGGAGGCGGTGGCGGCGGTTGAGCTCGTGGAGCTGACGATGGCGAGGGTAACGGAGGCGCTACTGAAGGCGGAGGAGGTGGTGGTGCCCCGGGCAGTACCGGAGCGGATGTTGCTGGAGGAGGAGGCGGCGGAGGAGGTGCCGCAAAGGGAGCCGGTGCTGAGAACGCCGGTGGTGGCGGAGGAGCTGAAGGAGCTGAAGGAGCTGGAGCAGCCGGAGCTGGGGCTGGTGGAGGAGGAACTGGCGAAGGCGTGGCTCGAGAAGGCTTTCGAGAAGTCGGTAGCGGTGGCGGCTTCTTGCCAATCGGAGGCGGCGGTCCCTTTGACTTCTTCAAGCCTGCTGCTGCGCCTGGAGGAGGAATAGGAGGTCCTCTCCCTGGAATAATGGGAATAGCTGGTGCAGATGGTGCAGCATCAGCCGGCGGTTTCGGCGCAGCAAAGGTCGGCACATGGGGTGCAGAATGAGACGGCGCTTTCTCTGAGTCCGAGGAGTAGGAGGGCGCTGAGCCAGCTCCCGTATCGATGTTTCCTCCTCGCTTCTTTAGCTTCGGTATGCCGCCGACAAACAGGCCTCCCAACTGCGGTGCTGAGTCGACGGGGCGTACATCTTGGTGCGCCGCGTTGTGGTCACTGTTGCTTCGGGCTCGGTTTGCTGAGGGAACAGGCGGCGCGAGAGCAAGGGCGGGAACCGGAGGAGCGCCGCCTATGGCTGGGCCACCCGATGACCCAGATGCCTTGCCAACAACGGGGGCAGAACGATCGTTGGTGACGGCCTTTTTAAGGGCTTTTCCCTTGTTGATATCGGCAAGGAGGGCATTCTAAGAGCAGAGTCAGCGTGAGAGATTTCCCCAAGCAGATCTTGGCTGGCGAGAGCACGCACTCGACCTCCTGAATTTGGCGGTGGACGGCCAGGCAGGCCACCAGGAGCTCCTCCTGGAGGCGGAGGGGGAGGAGGAGGAGGGCCTCCAGCACCGGGAGGAGGAGGGCCTCCAGCACCGGGCAGTGGAGGCGGCGGCGGAGGGGGAGGAGGCGGCATGGCAGGATATGGGCGAGAGTCGCGCGAGGTGGTTGAAGTCTTGGGGTTTTCGCAGCGCTGAGCTGAGGCGTGGGTGGAGGTGCAGATGAGCGGTTGTCTCTAGTCTAGTGCAGCGTCGCAGGCTGCGCGGGCTGTCGACGGAGCTGCAGCGGCGTCTGGGTCCCTAAATACGGGTGTCTGAGGAGCGTCGTGAGCGAATTGCAGCGTCTAGGCGATGGCGAGGATGTCGACGCGGGCATGGCAGAGGCAAAAGCTCGTCGCCGGCGTTTCGTCATCAGGCTTACGAGCCCGGCGCAGTCGAGGAGAGGGCCAGGCCAGCCAAAAGGGCCCCACTCTTTCGACAAGGCCCTCAAAGCTGGAGCCTGTTCTATGTATAGACGTCTAATAGAAGAAGAGGGAAGGGAAAAGGGAGAAAAATTGTGTTATCGGAAATGAGATGTTAGAGAAATATCAAATGTCCTTTGTTTGTATTAGAACGTGTTTGAACATATAATTGCGGTCACATAAGGCGTTGCGAGGTACATGTACCGCTGCGATCAGCACATTGGCGCTCGCTCGCATGTACCTGAATATGTCACTTTTCCCATGGTGTGGAGCCAATCACAGCCTTGCAGCAACGATTTTATGCCAAATTCCAAGCTCGCAACTTTTCCGCCTCGCTGCTTTGGCCTTGCTTGTCCGCGCAGCGTCTTGGGCCTAGTCAAGTTACGAAGTTGGGCTTGCGGCACGGCGATTCAATAAGAACTTTGCGCCGTTCTGCAATTGCCACCGGCTAAGCTCCAGCCCAGCCCCATCTCCTCTCGAGGCTTTTTGCCATTCACATCGCATGCCGTTTCTCGCCATGCGACGAGCGAATCCCCGGCAGGTTGGCTTCATATGCCAGTCGTGTGCTTCATTACCGGCACAAGTATCAAGGCAGCCTTTCTCTAGCCGGATTCTATCCTCGGTCCCCCGCCAGGCTGTTCAAAACTCGGTTTGGAGATCAACGCCTGCGAGATGGACCGCATCAGTATCCGCCTCAAAGGCAGCTGCAGACGCTGGATCAAACGCAGACGGGAATGCAGCGCCAGTAGCACAGCGGCCGGTTACAGACGCCTCGCAATTGGCGAATATGGCCGAGGATAGTGTCAACAAGTTCCTCTCGGTCGACGGCATCCCGGCCAAGCAGCTGACTACTGCTGCCCTGCAGTCATGTCTGCGAGCAGCCGCCGCGCTTCACCCCCAATTGAAGCGGGCAGAGGCGCAATACAAGGCTTCGGCCTCAAAACTGGTTTCTTTGGGAGCTGAACGGACGGGCGCCAGGATACCCGTCGATGCCAAGCTGACGGAGGCGACACTTCGAATCTCTCGCGCGGCATATGCCATTGTTGCGAACCCGAATGTCGAGATGACGCCGGAGTTCCTGGAGCTATATGTCGCCATTCAAGCGCAGCTTGGTCAGCCAGAGTCACTGCCAGCTGTCTTTGAGATGTTTGCAAACAAGCCAAAGCCGGTCGTCAAGGATGGCCAGATTGCGTATGTGAAGCAGAACCCCAATGCGGCTGCTCGAGCCATAGAGCCCGCCATCGCAGACATGGCTCTACAGACCGCGATTGATGCCAAGAGTCTGGACTCGGCTCTCGGAATCATCGAGACTTCGTATTCCCTTCCTGCGTTTAAGCGCCAGAAGCTGATCAAGCACGGCACGGCGCCCGCTCTGGGCCTTGCCACCCTGCCGTTTGGCATCTTTGGTCTGTCGACAGGCTATGCCGCCTACTGGCAAAACACCATGGACATCAGCACTGCTACGGGAATTGGTTTTGCCGGCATCTCGGGCTACTTCCTTGTGGTTGGTTCTCTCGGCATGATTGCTAAGCTGAGTAACAAGGACCAGATGAAGCGAGTGACGTGGACGCCCGGAACGCCGCTACGGTATCGATGGCTGAGAGAGGAGGAGAGAGCCGCTCTGGACAAGGTGGCATGTGCATGGGGCTTCAAGGAGCCTTGGAGACACGGCGAGGAGATGGGCCCGGAGTGGGAGGGTCTCAAGGAGTACATGGGATACAGACAGATGCTGCTTGACAGAGTTGAGTTCATGGAGGGCATGAGCTGATGGCTTTTATGGGCCACCATGTATATGAATGTGTAGGATAAATCTACTTGAAAGTACAAATGATTGACGTCTTAGCTGCAGCATCTTTTGTGAACATGGCTTTCGAAAGAATACTCCTTGGGGAATAACAGTTTACACATGATTTGCATTCTCAAAAAATAGAATCTAAACCGTCAAACCTTATTGAACTTCAGACCTTTATCAAATATATCAATTCCAACTGCCAGTCCCGTCAGCCGCAAATCTCATGGTAATCCCGCCTTAACCCGTGTAGTTTGCATGAACTCTTGTACACTCAGAAATTATCCTGACAGCGATGCCCATGATAATACTTCCGCTCACCCCAGCAAGTCTAGCGCTCCAGGCACTTTTTTAAACACCCCCGAAGAAAAAGAAAGGACGAAAAGGTATCGCATGACAAACGCCGGTCGTTTTGTTCCGTCTTTCTCTTTTCTTTTTGTAGCATCTAAAGTCATTCGCCCGATACAGTTACATCGGCCCATACAGATAAATTTGCGCAGGTTTACGGATCCCGAGTCACTTCACAGCATTTTTAGCTCTCCCCGAGCCTTAATGCATCAGACCAGCTGAATCTCACTTCACAGCATTTGTAACCCTCCCCAAGCCTTGGTAAACTAAACCAAAAATCGTAATCTCTTTAGAAGAGCGGAAGGGCTTCCCTTCACAGCATTTTTAACCCTCCCCAGGCCTTGAGATACTAGACCAAAAATGTAATCCCGTTGTCGGAGTGGAATTTGCTTCACGGCATCTTTGTAAACGGTCTCCAAAGCCATCTTCACACAGGCTCGAGAATCAGATCGCTTGATGCTCCCATATATTAGCCATGCTTGCAACCTTTGGGTCTAAATACACGTACTTAGAACCAATACTTTCATGACATGTACAGATTAGGTGGCTATTTCCATAGAGATTGATGCTGGCCATTCTGAGCGCAACCCAAGATCCGGCATCTTGGTTCCAATACGGGGTGATTGGGGTAAATGCTACGCTGGATCTACTTCTTGTTGAGGATGCTTACAGCAGAGATCACGGGGCATTACCCCAGCTTGTCTGCTTATTTCTCCTCTTATGTCGTCTTCTTTTTATCTTTAGCCGGTAGTATTTCTTTGCTCTCTCCTTTGGTGACTCCATCTTTTCTTTTCGTTTCTTTTTTTACACGTCCGAAGGATGTAAGTGTAAACTCTAGTCTTACTTAGCTAGCATGGGCATGTGCACATTCAACCGGAAAGTTGATACAACAAGCACGGCCACAAGCACTTATCCTCTGTGATTCTTCACAACAATACTTAGATTCCAGTAATAGCAATGCGCTGCACAGAACATCTCAACTTCCATCTAACCTTTTACAATAAAAAACAAACAGTGCCTTTCCCCTTAGTAGCAGTACTCGTACAAGTAAGCCCCCGCCAAGAACCCTAACTTGAGCGTATCCAAAAAGGGGTACAGCAAAAACGGCCTTTCCCGATCCTCTTCTGCACACCATTCCATCGGTCTACTTTAGTAAAACTCGTCATCAACGGGGCCAATTACACCGAAGACTGAAAAACTACCCCCGGTCAAACTCATGGGAAATACAAAAGAAATATTACAGGTAATAAAGAAGGGGCGGGAACCACGAAACGAGCATGGGTCGGCCCACGCCGGATTAGCGCTTTTTCTTTTCCTTCGTCTCCTCTCTTTCTCTGCCTTTTCTTTTCTTTTTTTCCCTTGATCCCTTTCTGGGCTAGAGTGGAGAGACAGAGAGAGGATGTGCGGCGAAGCGAGAGGGCGGGACTTTGTGGTGCCATTTAGTAGTTACATTTCCGTCTTTCCGTATGAGCTATCATTAAATAATTCCTGAGGATAGACTAGAAGCAGAAATGGTATGGCGAAGAAGAAAAAGGAAATATCGATACTAGCTACCAACACTAGTAGGACAGACTTTTTGAATGGCCAAGTTCAAAAACGTATCATTTGCGCTTTGTTTTCTTTTTTCTGTCCTTCGATGTCGTGTACAAGGATCCGTAAATACCGAATGCCCTGAGCCCACATGGGCCGAGAACAACGAACCCTGGCATCAAGGCGCAATGTCTGCATAACGCTAGATCTGGGCATGAAGAAAGGGAATGTTCTGGACTGTCAAGGGCTCTCCGTTTGGTGTTTAGCAGTCCAAAATAATCAAGGATGCGTGATGCAGCTGTAAAAAGAAAATAAACTGATAACTGATAGAAAGTCGAATCATGTTCTAATTGGTATCTCATTATACACAAAGGAAAAGAAAGAAAAAGAAAATGCAGGTGTATGTACAGTAAAGGCCTTTTCTCCAAGTCGTCATAGATAGTCTCCAATTCTCCGAGCAGGAAGAATAGATGCCAATGTAATATATGCGAAAGAAAACAGCATTAGAAAGTCGATGAACAAAAGAAAAGAAAATTCTTAGAGAGCCGGTCCCTACATAACGATCATAAGAAACAGTCCTCCTCTAAAATAGCCAAAGATAACATGAGAAAGTTGGCTTCTTTTCCTCTGCTTTTGTAAAATACTGCATCGTGGCAAAGAACATCATAACAGCCTTTTAATTTTTGTATGGCCCCGTTTCATATGAGACCTCGTACTTTGTAGTCTTCCGAATCGCTCCATCTTGGTCGTCTGCCGAGCCGTGCCTCTGCACTGATGTGAGGATAAATTCCTCGCTCGTATCGTCGCTCGGGTGGGTGACCACACTGCGGGTGATGGTATCTCCGCCTGGTCCAGAGTAGGGTTTCCAGCTTTGGCGGCGAGAGGGCGAAGTGGAACGTTCATACCCGTATTTGTTGCGACTCTCTGATCCCAAACCGCCAGAGGCCCCCGTAGAGCCCTTGGAAGCAATATTGCTGCCGAAAGTCTGGGGAAAGAGAAAGGCTAGGACAATACGGCACATGGGCAAACAGGCACAGATGATGGCAACATTTTCTTCGATAATGGTCCACAGGGTCGAAGCAATATCAACTGTAAAGTCTGTTAGGAAATATGAACTCTCAAGAAAAGGGGAAGTTATCTCACAAGTCGTATCAGGGCTAGTTGTCGAGAAGTTGAGAGTGGTGGCACGCAAGATAGATGTCACGGTAACACTACGACTGGTTAGTTACATATTTTCTGGAAGCAAATCAAGTCGTTTCTCTCAAAAAAGGCAAGACTCACAAACTACCAAGAGCAAAGACAAACATCAAGGCCCTCTTTTGGCTAAGGGGCAGTTTACTTGCCCAAATGGGCTGCATCGGCAGCAGCAAGATTAAGACATCGGTGGCAATCGAGTAGCCGGCATTGGCGTACCAGTTTTGCGTCAGACTGACACATGTAGGATTGGAAGACTTGTCCCAAGCTCCGGTAATCGGACTGCATTGGAAGATGGATACGAGTGTGCTGGCAATGGCATACGCCGTGACGATGCCTAGCAGGATGTAGCAGCAGATGCGGAACCACCTCTGGACAAAGATTCGGAGATACAAGAGGACAATGGACATTTTTGTGAGGCCGATGGTGAGCTTGTAGAAGATCTGCGCAACGTAGAACCACTATTTCAGGAGGTTATGTGAGTCGTTTTCCACTAAGATTAAAGTCAAAGTCAGCTATGAGCCATACCTTGAGAGCAGCCAGCTTGTCTGGGGTCGATAACGTCTTAATATGTTTGCCAAATCCATAGTTGACTGAAATCATCATGAATATTTGCACCAGCAGAGTACAGAACTGGAAGTTCCTAAGTGTTAGTTCTCCAACTCAATCACAGTACCCTACCAAGGGACAGAAGAGAGACAGAAAATGCATACAAATGACACTAAAACTGTGTAATCGTCCCATCCCAGTCCTGTCCTTCTGTAGATCCGATTCCAGAATCTGATGGCGACAAAGATCGGTGTTACAGCGAAGAAGACGATGCTCGGAATTCGAACGAGGTCGGCATGGCTGGCAGCCGCTTCATCTGGAGATAAAAGGCCAGGCATCTCTCGGGTCTGTTGGTCGTGTACGATCGAAGTGTCCCCCGGCAGTTGACAGAATAAGAACGGCGCAATAGCCGGAAGGATGAAAGGAAACACTAAATTATCGGAGGAGGGTGGACATGGGGACAGCCTTCCCTATATCTTGTTTCCCCAGGCGGCTGACTGGGCTCACGATTTACTAAATAGGCAGAGACGGGAGGCAAATAGATGAAGACAGGAAAAGAATACTTGTATGCATATGCATCATCAAGAAAAGCCAGCTAACGGAAACGACCGAGGGCATTACGGTACGGGCCAGGACACACAAGTTTTTAGCCTCGCAGAGAAACTACGGCTAACAGAGTTTGGCTCTCGCGTCTAACAGAAGCTGCATGGCCGAAATGAAGTGCAGCTTGGGATGGCAAGCCAGCTAGGCGGTTTCATCAGCAGCGCCGAGGAAAGAGTGGGCTTTGATCACACCAAACAAGGACCTTGTCCAAGGGCCGCGATAATGGCCCTGCCACTCCTCTCCGGTGCATGGTTCTAAGCAAACAGATGGAGGGACAGAGAGAGAGTAGAGAGCTGAATTGAGTGTCTTTCTCCATGGACTGCAAGGGCAATGCGTGAGTGGACATGGGTACTGGGCTTGGTCTGGACGAAAGTGGAATGAGAACGAGGACCCCGAGCAGGAAGAGAATATTGGCAATATGCAGTACTGTACAAGCATGTACTGTACAAGCAACGGTCTCCGCATAGACATGTCATTCACGAGTTTGCATGGCTCGTCATGCTTGGCGCTGATTCTACCCTGGCTGTGGACTTTAGCCTGTTGCCAGCGTCTTCTCTATACCGGCTACCGGACCTTTGTGAGGTAAGTTACTAGGAGTAGTAGTAGCTGTGCTTCATGCCCTTTCTAGCCAGGGAAGCAAATCCTTCAAAACAAAAAGAAAAGCAAAGCACTGCAAGAACGCTACATGCAAAATACGAGAGGCCTTTTTGTGCAGTTTAGACTAGGACCCAGCACGGAAAGCCAGCGCTTCTCCCCGGCGGCTTCATTGTTTGTTTTGCAGCTAAGACGATTTAGCTGCCAAAGTCGTGTCCGGCCGGTGGATACGGATACAGGATACGCCACCACCCGAGAGGGCCGAAAAAGAGCATGGACAAGACCATACCAAAAGCAGACTAGCCCAGCGCTGCCGACGGGACGGGATGGAGAGAATCAGGAAAGCGCTTCCAGTGGCTGTGGTGGGGACTTGCCGTGGAAAAGAAAGAAGAAAAAAAAGGTACCTTGTCGTCTGCTTCATTCCGCGCAGGACTTGAGACGGGCTAGTGCAGCACTTTTTTCTTTTCTTTCCTTTTTACTGCCTGTGTTACACGACATGACGCTACGGAAAGTCTTTTTTTAATTGTTTGCACGGAAAGTGGATAGGAAGGATTCAGAAAGGATTTCAGCTGAGGACGCTATTTCTCTATTTCCTTTTCCAAGAGCTGTCTGTTTTTGTTCATAGAGGTACATGAGTAGATGGAGGTGGTATTGTTTCCGTTTGTGTCTAGGTTACGGTATTACCAGCATGAGCCGAAAAATACTACGGTAATATGGCAAAAGAGCAAATACCCGAAATCCAGAGCGGAATAATACGAGGCAAGACTTCAAGCAGACACATGGCATGGTATGGGGGAGGCTGTGCATGCTGATTATCCTGCAGAAAAGACGGGAATCCAACATCTGCGATCGCCTGGAGTTGGATGCTTACATGCCGCGATGCTACTCTGATTCGAACAATAGTACCTGCCAGGGACTTTGAGACATAGATGGAGGTGCGAATCATCGAGATGAGTTCCCCTTTTCTTGGAATGTTTTCACATGCATCTCTGCTCGTTTCAGCCCTCTCCATCTACAATACATCGATGGGTCGCAGTGAATTCTTGAAAAATATTTCGCTGGCTTACTATGTTGGACGGCAACGAGGCATCCTCTCATTTCATGCATTGCGGCTATTTGCGCTGCGCTTGTCAAAGTCTGTGTCCATACCAATCGGTCCCTGACATGGGCCGATCTATCGTCGCAAACGGGGAGGATCTGCGCGATAGACACGCTGAGCATCCACCATCTATCCAAAGGACCGAAAAAGAAAAACATAAAAAAAAAACTAAAGCATGCGAGTATAGCATATGCAGCACGATGATGTTGACAAGCTGGAGCTCTTTGAACGATTTTCGTCATTTTTTCGAGTTATCGATTCTTATTGTTTTTGGCTCCAGGCTAACGGCCTCTTGGTCCACAAGCCGGCGGCTTCAGTTGAACGCTGGCTGGGCGGGAGAGCCGTCAGCGATCTCCCGTGGATCACCCAGATCTCACTTGAGTCAGTTTAAACTTTTGGCTTTTCACTTCTTTTGCTGGTGACACGTGGAATAGGATTCAAGATACAGCAGCAGAATATGAGCTGTTACAACAGTGCCAAGAATGTGATGTACACATCTCGTAAAAGAGATATTGCTTCTTCGTTCTTTTCTCACTGTATACGGCACCAGCAGGCTCTCAAATACGTGTATCCGTAAGCACAGGCGAACCGCGGTCCTGAAGCGTCCTGGCATATACCTCAAGGTACTTTGGTAGCCAACTGGGTCCCCTTAGTGCCTCTCCACTACACGAAGTACCCAAGCGGTACTAGCACGAAGTTTGCCAAGATAAAGACCAGGGCCTGCTCTCAACGCTAAAGAGGGCCGACGACATGTCGCCAATCTTAAACCCTGCGCCAACGTCGTCTCTTGCTGGGAGGACGAGGACTCCGGTCACTGGATTGGGTAAGGCAGGCCCGTCAGCACCAGAGCGCCGAGATCGCCTCGCTGAAAAACTCGGTGCTTCTGGCAGCGAGTGCGAGACGGGAAGCTCGCGCCGAAACAGAGAGGAGAGAGAAGAAGCGAGACGAGCTACTCTTCTTGAAAGGCGATGGACGATACGACCTTTTGTGCAGATGCGTGTCATGCATGGATCCAACGCTGATCCTTCTGGGGAGGCGGGCGCAAGCAATCGATCGGACTCAGATTCACGAGCAATAGAAAGATATAAGCTTGTGGTTCGGCCACTCTTTCTCTCGCCCCTTATTTGCTGCTGTTACTGCGCACGACAATGGCCATGCTCCATCCAGACTGGTAGCCACTCTTTGACTGGCTCAGCGAGGAGCTTCTCCAATCTCGGAGCGGGTATTCCCATCAACTCCGTCACTCCTCCGTCTATTCAAAGCTATTGTCGGTATAAGAGAATAAGAAGAAAGGAGCCATAGAGTAGAGACCACACATCTCGTCAAGGCGTCAGGCCCGTTGATACTGGCTCATGGAGCTACGTCTACGGTGTGCCGTGAAAGCCGCTTCGCTCTAAAATCCCTGACCGTGAGGAGTTTGCCGGCCTTGCCGCGCGGAATGGCTGTGGGCACTATTCCAACTCCGAGCCCGTCAAGTCCACTTCCGTCGCATATTCGATTTTTCTGCCAAAAAGCCTCAACTGGGCGAGCGCGGTAGCCAAGCGAACTTGCACAAACGGGCAAAATATACGCTTTGCAGCAAGAGAGCCTTGGAACAAGGCACCTAAATTGTAATTTGTTTGGAGAGCAGAACTGGCTATCTCCCTGAAAAAGGTGAGTTTTTAGAACATTGTTCTGTGACATGAGAGTATCAAAATTGCCGTATTGTTGGCCAACAAGAGAAGAGATACAAGACAGTGTCTCTTCGCCGCGGCCATGTTTCCTGCATGGGTTTGCTAGCGAGGAGATTGCTTGACCAGACAGAGACTATAGAAGCTTTAGCTTGCTACAATCGCATGATATCCTCTCTCCTGGCCGCAAACTGAAGCCTTCATGAAGAGGCGATGGACCCGGCAAGCTGGGAGCCTACAAGGGAGACCCAGAAAATATGCAGGAGTCGTTCTTTCGCCCTCTATCGGTTCGGTGGCATGGCCTACTGGAGGACGATGGAAGGTCACTCAACTGAAGCCAAGGCGCTAGAAGACGCAGAATGCCAGCCTGCTAGATGGGACACGAGGTGCTAGTCCCTTCAGCTCGTGCGGTGAGGACGGCAAACTCGGCCGGGAAACGGAGCAGGGCAGGGTAATAAAAATGGGACGAAGCTTGCCTGATCTTTGAAAGGAGATGAATTTGTCCCCAGTGAAGGTGAGAGTAGGAGCAGCAATCCAGCAGACAATATTTGGACGTCATACGGAGAATATTGAGATGAATGAACCGGGATTGAAGATTCGAGTCTATGCCCATTGGCGATGGCCCCGGGTGAGCTAATTGGGCTCAACGAGGTCTATTTCAATGACCCTCGCTGAGCGAACTGCAAAGGGAAAGGTTCTCGCAATAGTATGACGGAGAGGCTGAAGATGGAAAACGTGGTCGTGGTAATATCGTCTGCATGATATTCCCGGGTGGATAGCACTAAGCTAGACATTGAAGCGATTACCAGACGTTATCCATCGCATTGCTGCGATACTCCGCGTAAAGCATTGGCGTTTCATTGCATGTCGTAAGCGATTGAGCACCGCTGCAGGCGGCTCTTGCACATGTTGATGTATGGTGATGCATTCTGTTTGAATTCTCCTTCATGATATAGTATCCTGCTCGCTCTTGTCTACAGCGAATGCCGCTGGCTCCAACACAGTCCCACGGCACCGCCTCGTGCCGGACCCGATGCCGAAACGGAAGACACAGCGCAAATAGGAAAATTAACCGGCCGTCCCTCACTTGGTACCTGCGAGAGAAGCAGTGCGACCAACTGCAGGTACCATCCCAGGTACCCCGGCGGTACCTTGCGCTAAAAAAGAGAAGACAAAGCCTGCTTGGATGTATATTGGCTGCAGAGCTCGGCTGGGGCTGCCGCGGAGAAGGAGCTGCAATCAAATGCAGACAAGAGTGCAGTGGCTGAATGCGCTAAAAACGGGGGAGAAAGCATTGAATCCTTACCGGGCTTGGCTTTCAGCTGCTGTGGCCCAGGATAATTGGAGATGATATGGGCGCAGACCACCATGTCTGGATTGATGAGCGCCCGCTTGAAAAATAGATTGAGCAGCAATGGACTGGTTGAACAGGTACTGACCTTTCTAGTAATTATCCTTGAAATTGGGGCATCTGCAGCAATCGTGCGCTGGTACCTAGTGGCAACCTGCAGAGTACCTCTTCGGTGGATATCATGCCGACCCTGTACTTGCATGGATGGCATGGAAGCCTCATCGTCTACGAGCCCTTGTCCCGATGGCAACGAACCGAACGCTTCTCCGCTCGCCATGCGCAGTCCATCGCCAATTATTGCTGCTCCCCTGGCCTAGAGCTGTAGTCGCAGTAGTAATAGAAACTGGCTAACATGGCGAGTTTTCCTGCGGCCGCCTTCTTAAATGCTTCTCTCCCACCCTCTTCCCTCGCTTCGCTTCCTCCTCTCTCTGCTTGAGCTAACCTCCCTCTCCTCTCTCCTCCTCTGCGTCTTGTATCCTCACAGCCTCAGCATCATGAAGGTCTCGACTCTCGCCTCGGGCCTCGTCTCGGCCGCCAGCCTCGCCGCCGCGCAGCTGCAGCTGGCCGCCAACGGCACCATCTCCAAGGGGCCCTTCCCGGCGGACCTCAACGGCTCCAACTTCACGTACCCGTGGCCCGTCAACGTCTTCAACTTTGAGAGCCAGCAGCAGCAGCTGCAGATGGCCTTCATGGACGTCAAGCCCACGTGCGCGCCCAACGGCCAGACCGCCGTGGTGCTGCACGGCAAGAACTTCTGCGGCCCGACGTGGAACGACACCATTGTGGCCCTCGCCGGCGCGGGATACCGCGTCATTGCGCCCGACCAGGTGGGCTGGTGCAAGAGCTCCAAGCCCGACAGCTACCAGTTCAGCCTCAACCAGCTGGCCTTCAACACGCGCGGCCTGCTCAACACGCTGGGCATCGGCAACATCACGCTCATCGGCCACTCGGTCGGCGGCATGCTCAGCACGCGCTTTGCGCTGCAGTACCCGCAGACCATCGACCGGCTGGTGCTGGTCGACCCCGTCGGCCTGGAGGACTATGTCGAAAAGGGCGTGCCGTACGTGTCCATCGACTACGACATCGCCGCCGAGGCCGCGCAGACGTTCGACGCCATCAAGGCCTACGAGCAGGCCATCTACTACGTCGGCCAGTGGCAGGACTCGTACACGGTCTGGGTCACGATGCTGACCAACATCTACTACGGCTCGCGCCGCCAGCAGTTCATCAAGAACCAGGGCCAGATCGTCGACATGGTGCTGACCTCGCCCGTGGCCCACTACTTTGGCGACATTGTGTCCAAGACGCTGCTCATCGTCGGCGACGAGGACAAGGTCGCCATTGGCTCCAACTGGGCCTCTCCCGAGGTCGCCGCCACGCTGGGGCACTTCAACGTGCTGGGGCCCCAGGTCTGCGGCGAGATTCCCGACTGCACGCTGTACCAGTTCCCGACGCTGGGCCATGCGCCGCAGATTTCGGCCCCGTCCAACTTTACAAAGGTGGTGCTTGACTGGCTGAAGGAGTAAGAAGGAGGTGTAAAGGGATGAGTGAGCTGAATGAGGATTTAGTAGATTTATAGGCGTTAATGTCTTACCTAATGCATATGTATATAAATGAGTCTGATGACGATTGTAGCTTAAGTTTCTATCAACTTTGGCATAATTGATTACGAGAAAAGAAGTCTTCTCCAGGTGACCTGAAATGCGCTTCTTCTTTCAATAAGCTATTTACTTTTCATTTGGTGTATCTATGTATGTGAGCGTGTACATTTGCATGTGAAGGCGTAAGTGCGATATATGACATGCAGAATGAGTTGCAACTCACGCTCATACGAGACCAAACATCTTTTCTTTCAATACACTGATTGATTTAGCTGGCCTTGTTGCTTGATAATAATAGGATTCATTGTTATATAACAATACCAATCGAGATATTGACAATAGTCCGACTTCTCTTTGTAAGTTCATCTGAACATGTCTTTTATCACAACACCATACTTCAACTCCTGTTCACTTTCATCACGTCCACACTCTCATTCAAAACTCCATTTCATCCTTCTCATTTCTTTGTCTTCTTCCTTCTATCTTTCATCTCCCTTCATACAATCACCAGCTTCAACCAATTTATACAACATATCAACAACGCCGCCGCTCAACAACTCCACCAAATCCAATCATCATGACTTCTCTCTCCCTCCCACCACCGCCCCTCTTCCAACTCACCCCCTTCTTCCTCCTCATTCTCCTCTACGGCCTCTGTCCACAGCACTTCCCACCTTCCGCAGCAACAACATCCTTCTTCGTTCTCTACGCCATCGCCATCCAGCTCGCCATCCACCGCACTTCGACAGTCTCTGTCCTCCACAACCTCAGCATCGTATTCCTCAGCGCAGCGCACTTGTCCGTGGCAGCAATCTACACGCTCTACTACACAGTCCAAGCAGTCTTGCGCGCGAGAAACGCCCTCTTTGCGTATTTTGAAAGAGTGCACCGACAGATTCACCAGTTGGCGAAGTTAACGAGGATGAGATTCTTGCGTGTGCCGGCGCCGACTTGCTTGACTCTTGGGCTGGATATACTTCGCGATGATGAGAATACCTTTTCGGAGACAATTCCGGTCTATTCTTGCAAGAATAATACAATCTATGCCTCTCAATGGCGCTATAGAGAACTATCGAGCAGCTGCTTTATCCCTCCGACGTCTGAAATGCGCGGCTATCTGCCCTATCAGCCATATCCAATCGTCTGGTTCTTCAGCCACTTGTTTTACTTTACGCGAGCTGTTGTACTCTGCATTTATTCCACGCTTCTGTCGATGATCTCATCTGTAAAGTTCTCCCACAATATGATTGTTTCGTCTATTTGCTTCACAGGAGCCTGCTTCAAGTTTATCAACAAGTACTTTCCCACACCATGGTACCTCGCAAATTTCAGCTACCAACAGTTTCCAACTTTTACCCTCTTCGCTATGCATCTCACTGTTACGATAATTGTGCTGTCCTTGGGGGAAAGGAATGCTCTGGGGCTGTGTATACTAATGGAATTCTGGCTTCTGTCACGGCTGGAGCGGCTATGATTCAACAGTAAACAGCTCAGGGAGAAGGAGAAAAGGCAAGAACGGTTAGGAAAGTAAATCGACTTTGTTTTCATAAAGATATAAGCAAGCTCATAAATTGACCACACCTTCAAGCTGCGCTAGATGCTGTCCCTTTTACCCTTTATACATACTCATACATGGTTTGATATCTTTGACCAAAAAAGAAAGAAAAGACAGAAAGAAAAAGAAGGTGGCGAAAAAAGAAATTCCCATCGCGAGCCAGTAGATAACAACAACGCCGCTTAATTGGTAGTAATTCTGCGAACCCACAACGTGGTTGGTTCGTATTCTGCGTCCTTTTCTTGACGCTTGTACGCTCTGTGTAATTTCAAGCCCAAGTCGTACTCTTCGTGCTGGATCTCAGCCAGCTCTTGTTTCAGCCCTTGGATTTTCTGCTTCTCACTCTCCCTCTTTCGAAGCACCTCCTCGCTGGCCATCAGGTTATCTCGAGGCATCAGCTCCGTCATCTGCTGGATGCTCTTGCTGATATTGACCTTGCGGCGAGCCAGTCCCGACAGAACAGCACTTAGCTGCGCGATCCTGTCATTGGGCGAGGATGCCAGTTCTGGCGGCGCGGGAGGGAGTGGCTTGGACATGGACATTATCGAACTGCGACGCGATGATTCCATGTTACTGACGGTCCGGCCGTGGAGAGCAGGCCCGCTGAGAGATGCCTCGCTCGAGACCGCAATTTCCTTGCCAGCTCCGTATGGACTGGACATTTGCGCCCTTTGTTTAGGCATCGTTATTGTGTGGCTGGCTGAAGGGGCATTATGAATTTCCCGCTTCGAAAACGGGCCCGGACGGGTCACGACAGGGACGCCAGAGTTTGTCATTGTAGGCATGAATTCTTCAGAAGGCTGTTGGGGAGTGCCTGCATTTGAAGTAGCATAGGTCGTGACGCTGAAACGCGAAGGGGGTTGCATCCATGTTTCGCCGACGTTGGTGCGCTGAGGCGCTGTTTCATGAGGACCGTTACTGGTCGTAGTAGGAATAGTAGTAGCGGCAGCAGCCGAGGCTCTCCGGGGAGGAGGATTTATGTAAGCCGGGCTTGAAGCTGATGGGTTAGCGGGTGGTGCTGGCTCGGCTTGATGGTTTTGCGCTGGTTTCCTCTTAATGATTCTCAGCGCTGTGGGAGTCAATTCCGCAAGGGATGGCGACTGCGCGCGAGCTGATTCCAGGGATAGTGGCGTCGGGTACCTCTGATTGGGAGGCGGCGTTGGAAGACCACTGGGGTTGCTGGCATTCTGTGGCGTGAAAGTAGACGAATTCGTACTTGGGTTCTGGGGCTTTTGCGCCCGCGCCGAGGGGAGAAGGTCGCGGTCTGCAATTGCCTGCTCGCGAGGAGGTGTTTCTAGCTCAGAGGACGATTGAATAGACGGCAGCGGAGCGGATATGTTTCGAGGCCCATTGTAAGTGCGACTGATGCGTTTGCTGCTTCTTCGTGGAATATGAACCGGCGCTTCACCTGGACCCCCCCGCGTTGGCCGATCAGACAAATTCTCTGTCGGCGCCGAAGCTCCCTTGGTGAGAAATTTGAATCGTTGCGCAACTGAAGTCTCGTTGACTGTAGGTAAGCGCATCTTGTTGCTTCGCGGCAAAGCGACATGCGGCGCCGGCACGCTTGCCAGGCCTCTTGGGTCTTCAAAAGTCAGAGGCATGGGCTCTACAGGTGGTTGGTAGGCTCTGTACTGATGTGCTTGAACGGGTCTATCAGTCATGTGCCGTGGCGTCGTGAAAGCCTGTTGTCTCTGGTTTCCTTGAAAAGGATTTTCTCGAGAAAAGTCGGCGTCCTCGTCGTCGATGGGAGACACGGGCGCACTATGTGAGCAATGCTTTGTTAGTATGGACGCCTATTGAACATGGCCAAGGCTGCTTGAAAATCTTTAAACTCCCAGTGATCGAGGAAGGTAGCAACAAGGACATCATGGATACCAGTGTGCATCACTTACTGGTACTTGAAAGCGCCGGTTTCTGGTGAGCTCGGAGGTGAGATTTGGTCAAGCGCCGGGGGACGCCGCCTCGAATACATGGTAGCCAGCTTGAAGTTGGGGGCCGGGGACGAACAGTATCCGTCGCCGTCACTGGTATAGCTGGATTCTGAATCGGTGACGATCTGAGGCTCAGGATTCGCGGGTGTAGCGAGGGACCAGCTCGAATCCTTGGAGTATTGTTGCAAAAGCCGTCTGGGGTTCCGCGGCGGCGGCTCAAAGCCAGGGTGCGATAATGACGCTGCGGAGTCAGCGAGATCGTCTGTCGAGATTCTAAGATTGGAGAAGAACGACGTCAGCCGCGGGTTCGCTCGAGGGCTATTTCAAGCAAACGGCTAATACCAGCACTACTGATATCATAGCGCAGTGAACAATGGCGGCAGGCAGTGCAGATAGCGCGGGAATAGCATCATGCGACCAAGACGGATTCTTTTGAGAGAAAACTAAATCCCCGATGCAGAAGGGCACGGCGCCTTGTTTTTCCTCTGTCGTTCCTTGTTTGACGCGCATCTGCTGGAGGCTGTGCCCTCAACAAGCGACCGGTATGTGCCTCTGGGAGGGAGGGCAGATGATGGACATTGGCGAATGAGGCAGCGACACCAGCTGGAGGTATGGTTCCAGCGCAGGATGCCTTACAGAGCGCAAGTACAAGTACCGTGCATGACGCAGCCATCGCCACGCCAGTTGTGTGTACATTCAAGTACAGACGGATGAGAAAACAAGAACAGCAGCCATATTGCGATATACGTACATTCCAGTGTGGAGAGCCGATGTGACCCTGGCGCTCGGAGCATCAGCCTGAGGGCGCGGCGGTCTATGCGGTGCTGCAGCAGTGTTTGCGACGTCGATGCCTAGTGCATTCGCAGGCCCGTCGACGTTGGTTTGGTAAAAGGTCGAGGATGAAGTCGAGGTCGAAATCGTGGTCCACGACATGGGCATGGCAGCGTCGCTCGCGTGCCTGTCAGCGCCAGGGCGGTCGTTGTGGCTCGCGGTGCTGCTAAAGCCTGCAGCGCCTGTAAGATGACGGCGATGCATCCTGTCCAGACCCGCTGTGGCAGAGGCTCGGGCGCGGTCCCACATGGCTGGCTCTCAATGTTCTAGGGGGATATTTTTGGCAGCTGTAGGGGTTGCGCCCCAGCAAACTTTAGCGGGACGGCCGTGCTTTATGTGTGGAATATCAGTGCGGACGGTGCGCTGCAAGGTTGGCTGCTGCTGCTGCTCTGCGGCGTTGCTCTGCTTCTGCGCAAGCAGCTGGTCGTTCACGGGCGCTGTGTCAAACAGGTCTCAGCGTGTCGAAGCCGTTTCCAGAGCGAGGGGACGACGAGGAATGCGCAGGAATGCGTGTTTTGTTCCTTAAGTCGGAGGATCGGCAGCCGGAAAAGAAACCAAAAGAAGAAGAACGAAAAGAGAAAAGGTCGAAAGCAACTGGGCGAGGAGAGCGAGTCATCAAGATGGAACAGGAAAGGAAATTAAGGAAATTGAGTTTGCAGGTCAGAGGTGGTGGGTGGTGGTGAATCTGCGGGTGAAATGAAGCTGCTCAACTGTTTTGTACTTATGCAGCCAACTCGCAAGCACTTCCTGTTCTCTCCCCAGCAGCGAGATCTTCGCAATGACAGAACAAAAAGAGCGCGCGCAAACAAAAATAAACAGCCCAGCTTCTCCCTTTATTAGCTTTGAGTGAAGAAAGAGTAAATCAGCAAGAGCGATCTTCATCTGCTGCTCTTCCTAGTGCTGAGAGTCCTCGACCCGGAAATAACCCCACGCCTTTGTTTTCTACTTCTTTTTTGGCGCAGGAGGCTTCTTTGTTTCTTAGTGACATTAGTGGCGGACCAACCAATTGGCGCTCTCGCAGCTGCAGCACGCAGCCAGGCACTGTCACAGACACGTTTCGGCGCCAATTGAGTGGCTGCTGGACATTTCAATGCGTGCTGTGTAAGTGCTGTGGCCCGGCCACTTCACCAGTTTAAACACCACATGCAATCCACGGCACATGCAGTCTGCCGTGATTGCGGGATGCGCCACCTGTTTGGGCCCGCGGCTGCTACGACTATTCTGAATGAGATTGAAACGCCGAGGAGCTCCACGGCGGGATTTTCTCTTCTTCTTCTTTTGAGCCCCTGCATATTGCAGTTACTATTGCAGTCTCCGGACGGCTATCGCGAGCGGACTGGCTGGTCGAGAGACTCGAATGTCTGTCACGCGATTTCAAGCCGCCGGCCATGTACAAGGGCTGGGCCAACAGGCCACGCCTGCTCGAATCTCATGATTTCATATTCTACTGCGCTTGATTTTTTGCTCAGAAATGATTCATTCATTCATTTCCACCATCCAGTATTGATGACATATGCGTTGACTCGCTGAGTGGGCTCGCCGATCGATTTCTATCCGCTGTGACGCGCTGTGATGCGATCGATTATGCCAGCAACAATATTTTCTCTCAGGCCGCTCCACCATCAAATCGAAACACCGATTCGGAGCAGGGCCCGGGGCACAGATCGACGGCTCCCCGTCAATCTTATTCACGGAGCCGGTCTCCGTCTATTCTTAGCCGCTATTCCCAATCATTTCCCACAAAGTGACGGCGCCTGTTTCATGTCCTAGCGCCTTACCTCAGACTGGCAGGGGAGCGCCCGTTCAACTGGGCTTCGATTTTCGTAGATTTGGCCAGACGCCTTCCAGAAGGGGATAACAGAGTGCATTCGTTCAGTGGGCGTTCCCACTTATCTTAACCAACCAGTACATGTCCCGTGGAAAGTATCATTTAGGTTTGTGATGCTGTAAAGATGCCTACACTCAAGAGAGGCTGTGTTTATATGACCTGAGGGGAGGTTAAAAATGCTGTGAACAAGACAACCCCCTTCTCTCCTTCTCCGAAAAAAAATTAAGCAATGCACTAATGAAAATCGCCTTGCCTTATATGGTATGTCATTCCTGAGTGATTGAGGATCAGGTAGGTTAAAATTGCTGTGGGAAAAAAAGCCACATGCAGAAGGGATACGGAAAAGACCAAGCCAACTTAGAAAAAACCGCCTTGCAGTATATGATATGCCATTCATGTGGGCCTGGCGGTGCATTTAAATAAAGGGCGTTCGAGTTTCTCTCTTTCACCATAAAAGATTCCACGGGCCATGAAGATATGACTGTAAGAAAAATGCAAATTAACTGTTAATCCAGTACACAGCTTGTAATCAAGTGCCAATATTGCCAAATTGCAGATAAAGTGACTATGTCTATAATGAATTGCCTATGTCCAGTTCACCAACGCTGTGTCTTCCCCTTCAATCTTAGCTACGTCAAGCCCATATTCCCAGAGTTCCTTTCTCTTTACTTCATCTTTTGCGTCTTGAGCAATCTGAATGCTCGCCGTGCCATCCAAGTGCAGCGCTTCCCCTTTATGAACTTCCATCTCAAAGCAAGCTCTGATGATATCTGCGGCGCTCTTCCACGAAGGTCGAAGCATGCCGTTGGGACTGAACCGCACGCTGATTTCAGAAAGCACTGGCATTATAATCCTCGTGGCAACAACGCCAATAAGGAAGCCTGCTCTACGGCCGAAACTGGTGGGCATGGTGCCCGGACTCACGCTCACGACGGAGATGTTGTTCAGTTTCGGGTCTTTGGCTATGCGGCTGGCTAATTCTTCGCTGCAAGGAAATTGTCAGTGCCGAGTTTGACGAGAAAGATGGATGGGGAAAAAAAAGATGCAATCATCATACCACAGCATCATAGCACACAGCTTGCTGGCCCCGTATCGACGGAAACCCGAGTTGATGCTGGCATCATCTTCAGGACGACTCCATTGACCTTTGGCGAGAACTTCCACGCCAGGAAACAATGTTGGGTATCTAGCATCTTTATACGCTCCCATCATCGTATCATTACGAGCATCTTCGATACTTCAGGCGCAAGAGCTTTGTGTCAGATTTCGTTCCTCCATTAGGCTTTTGCCTTTTATCAACTTACTCGTGGGACCAACTACTGACAAAGAGGATGCGTCCATCCTGCGCATCCATGCTTTGCAAGAGAAGCAGCGACAAGAGCATGTTGGACAGAAAGTTGATATGCCATGTCATTTCAAGGCCATCTTCGCTCATGATCTGACTCGTACACTTCTCGTCAATGACCGCATCACAAGCTGATTAATGAGATGTTTTCATTAGCACCACCACTTACAAGTTTGGTGTAATCCGAATATCCAGCATTCAAGATGAGGGCGCGAATCCTAGGCAAGTCGCCTTTAGCAACTCTTGCATTGATATCCGCGGCCGTCTTCCTCACGCTTGCCAGCGAGCCCAAGTCGATTTCTACCGTCTCATGTTTGCGATCTGCAGGAGCGCGAGCAAGTGTTCCTCTGAGTGTTGTCGCTGCGGCCTCTTTTCGCACGGCGTAGATACCAGTATAGTTTGAGGCTATATCGGGCGTGTTGATGATGTTTTGCACAATGGCAGAGCCAAGTCCGCCATTGGCGCCCGTAACCAGAATAGCTCCTTTCGACGTCATGCTTGTTTATCTCTTTTCTTCTTCCTTAGATTTCTGTTGCGTCTGATTTTACCAGCAAATACGTTTCAGTCAAACGCTTCTCCTCTTTTGCCATATGATATGAAAAGCGTATTATAAGACAATTGGCAACAAGCGCAGGTGAAGAACCATTAGCCAGATGAAGATCAATTCTATATGCAAAGTCCTTGCCCGAAAGGAACTAAATCTGCCGGCTAATATCGGATAATCTCAATTTCTCCATCCAGCGCCAAATGAGGAACAGAATGGCTATAGTGAGAATACGGCCTTGCTGTTAGGAAATTGGAATCCTGTACTCAATATACGGAGCTCGTGGGCTAAGTGTAACTATTGTTGCTCTCTATGTGAAACGGACAAAAGACACAGTTTTACAACTGCTCAACTGCTCAATCTCAAACGCCTTTTTGATAAGACGTGTGTAGAATGGAAACCTCCGCGACCTGCTTCACGCACTCTGATGATCATACAAGAACTGATTCGACCTTGCTTGTCTACTAGCAGTATACATATAACTTAGCACACAGTACTAATCTCATAGATGACCTCAATTCAAGCAATAGCAGACACTTCATAAATAGCATAACCTCTCCATAATTCTAAAGTTAGAAAAACCTTCTCAACTTGGTTCAGATCATATCCGCAAATCCAGCATACACTCATCCAAGAATACCCCAAGAAACTCCCGCTGCCAACGCCGTGAACAGCAAAACCATACTAGGCGTATTTCGAATTCCAAAACTCCTTCTCCCACTCCTTTCACAGTCTCCGCCAGCCCTACCATCTTCCGCATGCCCGTTATTCGCAGTCGGTTCATACTCGATGGTGATGTAGTCCGTCAAGCCAAAAGGCTGGCAGATTGTTCCCGCCGCACACGGAAAAGCAATGCTCCAACTGCCACTGGCGCACCGTTGAAAAGAAGTTGTCATACAGTTCCATTGGCCCTCTGGAGAGCACATTTGGCCAATAGGCTGTGTCATTGCTGGAGAAGGAAGAGTGTCATTTTGAGGTTCGTTGGCGGATGCGAGAGATATCATCTCCAGAGTGGGCTCATCAAATGTAAGTACTGGAGGAGCAGCTGCGGGAGATAAAAGTTCCCATGGAGGCATCGGATATCCATTGTCCTTCATTTTGGGAAAACTGTCGATATTGTTGGATGAGCAACTAGAGCTGTTGTTCGATATCTCACGAAAGTGTTCCCAGCAGCAGTAAGTAGCGTCTCTGAGCGATTTCTTCTCCTCAAAGAATATTCTACCGAAAAGCTAAAGTAAATTTTCCAACACTGTTAGAATTTCTGGAAGTAGTAGTTTGATGAAACTCTTTTGCGCCGAAAAGTCAAAGATGAAAGACGTCGAGCAAATTGGTGCTAGGCGGGGCCCACTCAGACGTGGATGTGTGCGATTGGATCATGACGGTGAGAGTAAGAGAGATGAGTTTTCTAATGCGAACCGTGTGTCATGAATCACGAACTGGGGGGAAAAAAGCATGCAGATTCATATGTATTGATTAATGAATCACTGTCTTCACGAAGCAAGCCACTATCGCTGAATGTATACATGTTGCTTCATTCAGTAGCAATTGCGAAGGTAGCTACCCTATCGGCATACCATCATCACATATATATAGCCGAAAGATACGCGTACAATAATGGGCAGAGTTTATTTTCTGGCTTAACCAGTGACTTGCATTTCGTGCCATCTATACAGATGCCTTGTTGAATTCAGCCTCGTAGACCTCAGTTCGTTGCCCCCAAGCTTGCTTCAAGCGCCTTCCTATCAATATCCACCCTGGCTAAACTCAAACTGCAACTCTCCTCGTTAGATTCTTCTCATCCCCAGAGATATTCAGTTGTCAAGAAACACCCAAAGCCTTCACGCTTCTCCTTCTCTCTCCCAAGCCCCTGTGGCCGCGTCCCTCTCGTTGATATTCCTCCACCGCGCTCGCCTTCTCACCAGCAGTATCCCAGCGGCGACCGCAATCATTATAAGCATGCCCCCGCCAATACAGGCTGCCACCCATATAGTCTCTTTGTGCGCATCGCTAGTAGAAGGATGGAAGTAAACTGCGTTTGTGTGAAGAGATGACTCGAGATTATTGGCGATTGGGGGATCCATTGTGTATCTGGCTGTTGCGGTCTTTTGGGCTTTGTTTGACGCGTAATTTTGCCGAGTAAGAACAGATATTCTTCTATAAGAATAAAGTTAGATGTAGGCTTTGATATGGCTAATTCGCTGGTCGCATATACTTATTCGCGTATGTTGGTCAATCTTGAGAGAGGTCCTGCGGTGCTATCCCCAGGATCATAGAATTACAGAACTGAATCGCCCAATCTTTAAAAGAGAAGAAGGACGAGAATGGTAGAGAAAAAACGACATTATTTAAAACACTCTAAAGAACTTTCCAAGACCATCAAAATAATAGCAGACGGCAAAGCTATTGTTACTCGCGGCTGCAGATTGTTGCATCGGATCCTTGATATTGTCCCCGGCGGGTGCTTGCATGCAGCTACAATAGTTACCCACGATGTGAGATCTTTGTTCCACCTGAACAAACACTCATTTAGCATTACAAGTACTGATGCTTAGTGAGATGCGGCTTCATGGCCATTTGTATCCGTGGCCACATGCATCATATAAAGGGTTACGAGATACATCGCTACGGCATCATACACTAGCCCTTTGCACACGGCCAGATTCATCTCATTTCATATGCAATCTGTATTCATTTAATATCTCATGCGCTACATATAAAGCCGCAACGTATCCCAGCCCTTGGTTTGCGTTGCAGCGAGCCGGGAGAGGATCCCTGGAAAGTTTGCTCGCTTGCGACAGCAGAGACTCTCCCAGCAAACACTCAGATTCCGATTCCTCTTGGCAGCATTATCATTATCCGATCAAACAGATCAGAAAAAAAGCAAATAAATAAATAAGACAAGAATATCAAAGTCTTGAATGCGACACAGTTTTCCGCTTCAGATATTCTTGCTGTAACTTCTTGTGCCTCTGCATTGGAGGCATGGTGTATGTCCCTTGAAGTTTAAATATGTACGATTGAAAGAGACGGACATCATCTTGCCGTTCGGCCATGACGGAGAGCTTTCATCCTTCTTAAGACGGCGGATTATAGCGATGTACTACAGTCCCGTTCCAGGCAGGGTATGTAGTGTGCCATTGGCCATTGTCATGAGTGCTTGTGGAAGACGAGTAGATGGCTGACCAGGTAGAAGCAGTAGTCGGCAGAGACGTTATGGTTGCCCAAGACGAAGACACTACCGTAGAGCTAGACTGCCAAGCATTGCTTGTGGTCGTATAGGATGTGGAGGCGCCTGTGGAGGCGACTAGCGTACTGGATGTACTTGTTGTTTGAGGCGTCGATGAAGTGGTTTGTTGAGAGCTGCTTGGCGTCGTCGAAGTTGATACTGTCGTATTTGTGCTGATGTGTGCCGAGGAAGTGGTTGTGGCCACCGTCGTCACAGTGCTGGCCAAACTTGTGGTAGCTGTTGGTTTCGAGGTGGTCGTCGCTTTTTCAGTGGTGGCGAGTTTTGAAGTTGTGTTAGCCTTCGAGGTTGTAGCAGCAGATGTCGAAGATGTCGAGGCAGTGGATTCAGACGTGGTGGTTTTCTTCGATTCTGTAGAAGCCTTTGAAGTTGTAGCCGAACTTGAGACCTTGCTAACAACTGGCGGTAGAGGTGGTGCTGTCGTCGTCGTCTTCTTCGTCGACAGAGTACTCGTGGTGGTGCTGTGCTTGGTAGGAGTGACAAGAACCGTCTTGGTCACATCTGCCGTAATATCGATGATTTCCACCGTCGTCGGAATCTCACGAGTAACAGTCGACGCTTTGGCGGTCTCGGTAACCGTCTCGATCACCGTCACAGTTTCATCTCCGCTTCCACCACCGCCGCCGCCGCCGCCTCCATTTCCACCGCCTGGCTGTCCTTCACCTGGTTCCAGAGGTACGACGGAATATTTAGGCTTCGCCCGAGCGTCTACAGCTGCTGGGACGCGGACGACTAGACCTGGCTGAGGCAGCGAAGCTACAAAAGAGAGGCATGTAGAGAGAGCAAGGATCAACGAGACGCCGCCAAGCATCTTGACGAGAAGCCTCTTCTCTTCTCAGGTCTCCAAGAGGATTATAACGCAGGCATGCAGGGAATCCAGAAGCGGCTAAAATGAGGAAGAATGCAGAGCAGGATGATGCGCTTGATCGCTTAGCAGTTTGACTTGGCCCTAAGGAATTTGATAGGAGGAGAAGGGAAAAAGAGTGACATTTTGCCGGGTTTCTTTCAGCCCAGTGGGAAATGCGAATGGCTGGTGGCTGGGCTGGTAAATCCGGAGGTTGGCGACTCGGGATCGGGCCGCTAAATCGGCAGCGCCAGGGGGTGGGAGAGTAAGCCGGCGGGGGAGATGGAGCGCTGGCCCTTTGATGTTTTGGGGAGCTCAGAGCACTAAGGCGCCCGGGTCTAGCTGTCAGCGGCAGCTGCTGCAAGGGCGTCGAGGCTGAGCGGCCACCAGCCACCAAGCACGCTTTCGCTCTCCGCATCTGTGCTTTACGCGTTCTTTGTTTGTTCTTTGTTCTTAGGGTATTCTTTATCCCCTGTGGATGAACTTTGTTTATTCGCGGCAATGTAGATAAGCCATCCGATTAGCATCCCGGCCCGCAGGGCTGCATGCAAAAGGAATAAGAAACGCTCCGTAGTCGGTGTATCAGGCAGATCCCCACAGCCAGGGTCCTGTGCATGTGTCAGCGCCGTACAGACACTACTTGAACTACAACTCATCTGTCTGGATATTCTTCCTTGACAGCTGCGATAAAAAGCTTCCTTAGCTTGGAGGAACAATAACAGGTACCGGCTGTGGCGTAAGCTGCCTCCCGTTGCGCAATACTTGTGGCGCATACCGCCACAGCGCCTCGCGGGTACTTGTTCCAAAAGCTGGTGCACTTGCGCACAGCTATGGCCTACAATGCTGGGAAACGCTGGTGGCCAAGGATGCCCCTACGTCAATATGACAAGGGAAGACCAGTCAAAGACCGAGTACAAAGTAAGCTGATGTGATTAACGGCGGCAGCGCTGGTGATGGATCAATGTGCAGAGAGTTTGAGCTACACGCCCTGGTTCGTCCTCAATACTGCTCGATGTCATCATAGTCGCCTTGTAAATGCGTTGGTATCAATTCCCATCACATATATCCTTGGCAACGCCTAGATATCGGTAGTATTAAAAAACTTGATTGATTTTTAAAGTTTGGAATGCTTTGGTTATTGCAATGCGACGTGTATTATCGTCTCTGCATATTCATGGACTACCATATGCCTAAATTGTCATTGATTTGGCATTGGCGTCGCTGCGCCATTGGCCCTGTGGCGCCAGCAGCATGGCTCATTAAAGCCATGACGTCCCACAGACTCGGCACAGCCACTGCAGCCCGCCAATCAGCGCTTCTGCCTCTCCAGGGGCGCTACGTTATGCTCACGCAAGGCAGATCTTGCGCGAACAAGCTCGTGGATCCAGGTCTCGGCTAGTTCAGCGTCAACTGCTACGACAGGTCTTGTACAGCCTACTTGTTAGTGGCATGGAATACTGCCATCTCTGCTAGCCAAGACCCGTACAAGTACGTCGTCTTAGCTAGTGGAGGAAGGCAGCTACATAATAAGCCTTTTACCCCGTTCGCTTCTTCTCCAGCTTGCTTTTCGCTTCTGCACAGCACGACGTCACCCTCCAAATTCACTGTTGCGCATTCTTCACGGCTCATTGCGCAGAACCCATCGCTATACTATGTCTTATCAAGGATATGGCCAGCAGCCATACGGCCGTAAGTTGACCCTCTCGTGAGAGTTTCCAGCCAAGAGAGCAAGCGCTCGTTGTTGGCTTGCATTCTGCAGTCTTACTGCCCCCGCGCCACCTCGGTCCATATTCTGACGCATCGCAGAGCCGCCTCAAGGCTACGGCCAATATCCCCCTCCTCAGCAGGGCCAATATCCTCCTCAGCAAGGCCACTACCCACCTCCTCAGGGCCAGTATCCTCCGCAACAGGGCCAGTACGGCCAGTATCCTCCCCCTCAGCAGGGAGGCTATTATCAGCAGCCTCCGCCAGGCCAATATCCCCCGCAACAAGCGCCGTACGGACAACCGCCGCCTCAACAATATGGAGCGCCTCCTCCACACTCACCACAGCCCTACGGAGCTCCCCCAGGCCAGTACGGCGCTCCTCCTCCGCAGCAGGGCGGATATTACGGTGCCCCCCCTCCCGCGCCGTATGGAGCGCCTCCAGCGCAGGCCGCACCGCCTACGCCGCCTTCAATAGGCTACGGCGCACCGCAAATCATTCAGTGGGATGGCGCCCCAGACGCTCAAGCTTTGCGCGCTGCCATGAAGGGCTTCGGAACAGATGAGAAGGTCTTGATTAACGTCCTGTCAAAGAAAGACCCGCTCCAGATTGAGGTGCTGCGGACAGCTTTCGAGCGCCAATTCCACCGCAATCTAATAGAAGACATCAAGAAGGAGACGAGAAGCTGGTTCGAATATGGTCTCGTTCAGCTTGCGCGCGGCCCCTTAATGGCTGATGTCCACAACCTGTACGATGCCATGTCTGGCCCAGGGACCAAGGAGGTCGTCTTGAACGATATCCTCCTCTCGAGATCCAACGCCGATATGCAAGCTATCAAGAGCGCTTACCAGCGAACTTTCCGACGGAGCTTAGAATCCGATGTCAAGGGCGAACTGAGCTTCAAAACGGAAAGGATGTTCTTGATAGTTTTGGCAGCCAACAGGGCCGAAGATTCAGCCCCAGTCATTCCACAGCAGGTTGAGCAAGATGTCATGAGTATCTACAAGGCGACCGAAGGCAAAGTCGGAACGGATGAGATTCTTGTTTGCAGCATCCTCGCCAACAGAAATGATAACCAGATCCGAGCCATCGCCCATACTTATAAACAGAAGTTTAACCGCAGCTTGGAATCTGTGATCGATAGCGTAAGTTGCGTCAGTTTCCCCAACTTGATTATCACTGTAAGCAGAGACTAATAATATCAAACAGGAATTCTCTGGTCATATGAAGGATGCCCTCTTGTTCCAGTTGCTCCACGCTGTCGACAAGTATATGCACGCTGCGATGCTTTTGGAGGATTCCATGGCTGGACTGGGCACCAAGGATCATCTCCTCATTTCTCGGGTTGTCCGCTTCCACTGGGACAGACAAGAACTTGCAAACGTCAAGGGAGCCTATCAGCAGCGGTACAAGAAGAGCCTGGCCAACCGCATCAGAGGAGAGACGTCTGGCGATTATCGGACACTGATGGTTGCTTGCGTCGGAGAGTAAACGAAAATGGGCTTCACAGGCAGGCTGATGGAATAATTACACCCTAATGAAGTTCCACCTAGATTCCTAACAACGGGCAGCCGGGGGGCACGGTGGCGTTTGGATATTTGGTTTTTGGATTGAAGCAGCAAAAGCATGGCTACCTACCTGTACTAGATAGCGAGAGGTGGCCAAGCAGTGTATGACTAGTAATGTGGGAAGAAAGAATCTGATACCTTAGTTTTACCTTTTGAACTGCATTTTGCTGTGTGTTTGTTGGGCATCATCAGTGATGGCTCAGATGTGCCCTCCGTGAAATAAGTGAGCAATTTAGAGGCATTAGTTTTACAGACGCGGTGAATGAAGCTGCCAAACTTGCACTGCTCAGCTAGGCCCTTGGCAGTGAATCAGAGCTTATGCTGAAGAGGACTGATCTTGCAGCTGCCCCTTCCTTATTATCGTCATCTCAATATGTAGTGACGGTTAAATCTTTTACTCTCTCGGTCCCGCAGTTCACCAGATGTTCTTTCCGTTCTCATCGTCTCTCCAATCCATCAGAAAGTTTATATCAACCCACTTCCATCTGTTTTTGTTGCTCCTCACACAACACCACTATCACTTGCGGGTGACATGTGTTGGTAAATTTATATCATCTTCCAGCATCATTCTCTCCCCAGGATCCTTACAGCGTTATACTTTTCACTTCCACTTTACCCTACTTTCGTCGCACTTCATCACGATGACAGTAGAAGAGACCGAAGACACTGCGATGCCTCTCGAGGCTATTCCCCATACGGATAGCAACATGATAGCAACTTCCTCTCCTATCAACCCCAAATGGAGCCCGCAGGACGAGATCTGCGCCAAATTGTTTGGCCCATGGGATAATCTACCTTGCTACGACCATATCAACGAGGTGCGGCTCCTGCGAGACCTCGATAACGCCATCGTCCTCTTCGAGCAGCAGATCAACCACAGTGATGCCGGCTTCCGTGCTTGGCGGGCTCGACACATTCAAGCTATGGAAGCTGGCTTAGTTCCAGTTCCAGGATTCCCATGTCTTCAAACCGTTCGTAAGGGAAAGCGGATCTGGCACGATGACGCATGGGAGCAGCGATACTTCTATCTTGTTTGCCAGCGACGAGACATCATTATGGGACGCTTATCCAGACACTTTGCTCTGCCTCGATACGCGCAAGAGGATTTTTTCGGACAGCGACCAGCGCTTCCTCGAATGATGCTGCAACGTGGTAAGGGACGCTATACTCGGCATCTTTTGCTGCGATGCGACTGGTGGCAGTCTGTGGACGATCTTTTGAAAGCAGCGGCCGAGAGATGGAAGATGGACGAAGCAGACTTGAAGGCTCGATTCTGGGCAGACGACTCTGCCTCCAGCGTCGAGACGCAGGCGAAAGAATGGGACGGCGTGATCAAAGAAGAAGACAGCGTTGATATATGCGCTGGTGAAGATGTTTTCAGCCCGCTCGACTTTGCGGCAAACTGGGCTTCGGAGGCATGGTGGTATGTCCATGGTCGACGAACAACGCTATGAAGGAATGGATTACGGCGGATGCCAAATACTTTTGGTTTTACAAGGGGCGAACAGTGAGAAATGATACGCATGAACATCGAACCCAACTTAGTACCTAGGCAGTATAATGGTTCTTTACAAGTAATTTGTAACCAGTGGCGAGTATCAAAGGCTCCATGAAATGTGCCAACTCTGATCTGATGAAGTAGAAGCACAGACGCTTCGAGTAGTAAGTTGAGGAAACGAATTATTTATTAGGGATAATTAAATTGCAGCAATATCACCTACTTTAAGTGGCGGTGAATCTTTAACTCTATAACGGAAGGTGCCATGAGGCCCGATGATAGATCAGATCTGAGATCCATGTACGACTCTTGGGCGCCCGCCGAGAAGTTCGCCGAGCGTATTTGTGAGCGTATCTGCTCGATACCTGCATAGCTGAAGTAGGTACTTCAGCTATGCATATGTATTTAAAATATGAGTACCTAAGCTAGAACAAGAAGCTCGTTTTGGCTGCTACAATTCACTCTTGGCTGCCTGCCAGTTTTGAAGTTTGTCACTGCAATAGATCTGCATGCTATTGCAACGTAGTTTTGTAGATCAAAAACGTGGCTGTGCAAGGAGATCGGCAAAGGTCAAGAAAATACATTGGATTATAGCAAATAGTAGAATCTTTCACCGACAAAAGTGTCCGTTTCTAATAATTCTTTTCCAAGCTATGTTGTGATTGCTTCTCATTTTCTGAGTGCAAGTAACGTAACAAGAGTAGCATGCCTTGTTACTAGACACCCAGATAGAAAGCCGTTTCTGGATGATCCTACATGTTATAGTTCTTTTGTGGAGTAATATATAAGTCACATACTGAGACTCCTAGCCACCTCTGCAGAACTATCGGTGTACTATTGCCATGTCATAAGCAGGGATTTGCTGGCTTTTAGTATAGAGCACGGATATAAGATTAGGGCATAACGACTGCACCTGTAAGCTGATAACGGCTACAGTATTCGGTTTTGTCGGAGCGGACTTGTCGGTAGCGGAAGCAAGACGAGGAAAGGATTTCAATGTGGGGGGACCTTAATTCAACGATTATCCGGCAGGGTAATAACTACATGCTCTCCCTTCTTGGTCCGGCTAAAGACCGAGTCGGAGACTTTTCTCTTCTTCTCTTCTTTTGAAATGAGATAAACATTTCTAACGTGAGATTGCAACTGCGCATAGGTGCCACGCCATATTACTCAAAGTGAACCCATTATTAGGTAATGTATACGGACACGCCCTATATTTCCAGCTAAAGGGTATTTGTTAACAATTTGTCCTTAAAGGGGAACGAAAGCTTCCGACCGCAGCTGTACTCAGAGCTATCTTTCTCCCCCTTTTTTCCCTTCAGCTCTTTTCTTCTCTCCCTCTCCAAGCTCGCAGGCAGACTAGACGTAAGGAATATACTCACGCTTTACGCTTAGGGTTACCTACCCATGTGCCTACGTTAGCGTAGGATGGGCAATTTTGAGTCATAGTACGTTAAACATGTTGCCAAGAGGCCAAGAGGCCGAGAACTGCACGCGTGTGAATTGGATGGATTTATTTAAAAGGCTGGAAATTGAGTTTTGCCGGCAGCAGTTAGCCATCTAGGCCTAAATGAGCTGTTTGCTGATAAGTGAATGCAGCGAGAGTAGTATGGGATAATGCCGTCTCGATCATTAGTTCCCTAGTCTACTTAACATGGCCCTTGATTCTGTTAGCTCGCCTGCATAGCTGTAATCGACTATCGTTGAATTCAGACCTGTAACAAAACTATACAAAGTAAGATCCCAGGATTTCAAGACCTACTATTATGATTCGCAGACTACCTGTCACAAGCCATAAGTCAAATGCAATGACAGACAATTCTTTAGTATTCACGCTAGTAGTACTCCGTACTCTAGCTTTATTTAATATGGACACGCTGAAGAAATAAACGCTAGTGGCAGTAATACAGCTGACTAGTCTTACTAGCTGGGGAGCGTGGAATAGGATCGTACGAGCATACACGAATGAACAGCCTGCGGCTAGGTCCGATACTAGCTCTAGAGTAACTCGGAGGGTTTCCTGGCCTGAAAGAGTGCAAAATCCTTGTGAGAAAAAAAAAAAAAAAAAACTCTTGTAGTAGATAGGGCTGATAATGTTATCAGAGGACAAGTTGCATTATGCTTCTGTTACAGTACATATAGCAAAGGGCTTAATTTCCTATTTTGGCCTGATTGGACTGCACAATCCAGTTGCTTATTATAGCTAGGATGCGCAATAAAGCTGTTAGGGCGCTAGAAGTTGCTATTATTAGGTACAGGTATCTCAGATAAAGCCGGCTAATGTCTAAATACAGCAATTTTAATAATACTTAACTGCCCAAATAGAAATTCGGTAGTTGTTGCAATATATGCTATTAGCACCTAATTGGGATAATATCCTGAACATCTCACACACCATGCAGTGAAAGCAAAGGCGGTGTCCAGATAGAGTAATACTTTCGCCAGTTATATATAGTGTTGAAGTGGCTACTATGTATGTGGCTATATCCACTAGTTAACTGTTTATGCGTGTGTGCTCATTATGGGTAATCGGATACTTAGAGTATATTGGTCGGAGCATTGTTAGTTGTTTTGTTTTGTAATCATGAACTTTTGGAAAATACCAGGATGTTATGGTGTCAGGGCCGTTGCGGGGCCATGTGCCAACAAGTTCCGGAACCTTGCCGCGCTGCGTCTTTGTGGTGACAAAACCCGAAGAAACGCTAAGATGAGAGGGCGAAAGACAAGATGCTTGCAACATACAATTATTAACAAAGTCCACTACGATAATCGGCTTTATGCATAGTACATTGACGCTGAGCTCTAGTAAAAAAGGGCGGCTGCGCATATCATACTGTATCATTGGCAGCAGCAACAGCAGCAACAGATATATTCTTTGCTTGTTCTGCCTCTAGCCACCGCATATGCCACCAAGATTTTCATAACCCTTCTGGTATTGCCGCGTTTTGGCCATACGATAAGCGAGATGGCTAGACTGCTTCCAACGAGTTTCCCAGACAGTTTCAAATTGACTGTCTTGCAATACGTTTCCCAGCAAAGGGATAACCAAGCAAGGCTTTTAATGCATTATGCTACTGTGTTAAGCGGACTGAGCCTCTTTTTGAGCAAATTATCTATTACCCCAGAGCAGTAATCAGATATTGTAATATCTATACCATTTGTGGTTAAGCAAGCTAATAAAGCAGACAGGGGGTTCTAATAACAATCGGTATATAAACCTGCCAAGTACACAGTACAACGTTACCTACTGGGTACTTTATGTAGTAAATAACAAAACGTGAACTAAACTAAGAAGAGCTATATAATAAAAGGATAAACATACGGTAATCTAATTTTCAACTTGTTTATAAGATTTATATATATAGTTAGAATAACTATATATATTCATTTCACTTAATATAAAGCATAGTATAAAAGATATAGCCTTAGTAGTCATAAACAAGTAATTCTTTTAACTTAGAGGATATCTATAAGTGATTTTAATTCACATATTTAATTAGCTAATTTAATATAAAATTTAAATGGCACTTCTTTTCAGTTTATATTATACAGACTAGAGAGTGTATACTACTTTACTAGGTACCTACCTTGTATATTTTAGTGCACACGTTCTGTGTACTTACTAATCCAATCACGCGACTCATAATATAAAGTTCGCTCTAGCATCCATGTATATTTAATTAAATCAACCTGCCTAAAAAGGTGTTTAAGTGGAACCGCTTTGTTAAATGCCTAGTCTGTACTTGGGTAATGTACTAGTAGTAACAATTAATAAAACACTACATGACCTAGTTAATTAGGCCCCAGCAGTAACAAGTCAACATAGCTATGCCCAATGCAGGCTTCACTAATGTAAAGTCAAGGGAGCCAACGCGCGAATTGCCAAGATGAACGGTTCTTGCTTCTTAGCGGAGCCCATATATAGCCATCCCTGCCACTGGCTGCAAGTATTGCTTAAGTCTCTCAACTGTAGACTGTAGATTTGGCCGCGTTGGTTCGCAGTCGAGCCACAACGGGCAAGCTAGCCGTTGGTTTTGGTACACCGTGATTTAACAATAAAAAATTTAGGACGGGGCAACTTGGCTAAAGTTTTTGCGCCGCGGTGACTTTGGCAGCTGTCAAGCTACCCTTCTCTCCTTTCTCTCTCTTCTCTCTCTTCTCTCCTCATTCACTTTCCCTTCTCTCACATCTTCCCTTTCTTTATTTCACCCCACATCACACTCGATGATTGTGCAACATGGCGGCCAGTCCTCCTCTTATCAGATCTGACTTGCCGCATAGCACGTCTCAAAGCCCGGTTGCGCCTCAAATAAACAAGGCGCGTGGGGACATCGCGTCGGCGACTTTGACCACAGCAGCTCAGATCGCGAGCCTTTCACCTCCGGCTACGAGCCCTGCAAGCCGGCAGCCATCGATGGCTGGATCAAATGCTATAGGTAGCTCCCCACCAACCACCACGCCAGGAACTTCTTCGATGGGAGCTGCCACGAGACTATCAGCGGAAGAGCGTTTCGTGCGCAGCGTGAGCGCTTCTACCAATGCTAGCAACGGAGTAGTGGATCACACGACGGAGCGAAGCGGTTCACATTATAGCCAGCCGCAGTATGGCGTATCACCACAGCTCTCGATGGCCTCGGAGGTCCCGATGGCTGGCCACAATCACGGCGTTACGTTGCCCTACCCGCGAGGACAGGAGCATCCTCATGGATCCTCTGCTCCGCCAAGAGCGAACCAGGATCCCGGAAATTCCAGCGCGTATACGGCGCTTTGGGAGCTGATGCGAAAGACGGATCCGTCTGTGGTTCGACAAGTTGTCCGGGAGAACTGGCAAAAATGCTTAACCGGATCAGATTACCACTCTGCTTTTATTGTAAGTTATATCGCAGGCACTTGCCTTTTGCCATCGAGACAAATAGCTTGCGGCGACAGAATCTTTGGCAAGGCAATTCTACTTCAAAATTTCTGGTGAGCGACGTCCTAATAGATGGTACTAGATAAACGCTACCATCGCTTGCTCTCCACCTGCGGTCCTGAATCGCAGTCTCATTGAAACAGGCAACAAAATCGTCAAAACATCAGGCCGTCAGATCGCCCAACATTTTGGCACTGAGGATCTTGATCAGGTAGCAGACCTCTTTGGGCCTAAGCTTAGCCCACAGTTTCAAGATCGGGTTATGGCTGCCCGTTTAGAGACCATTGGAGCGCAAGACCTCATCAATGCTCTGTCCAGAGCTGAGCGTCTTGGCTATCATGTCAACGACATAGTTCAGAAGCAGCCTGGCCCCGGAGGTGAGACCGTTATTCCTTCCATGTCGGCAGTCCCTCCGATGCCACCACACCAAAGCCGTGTCGGCGCACCCCCACCTGCAATGGCACCCTACCAAGCCCAAGGACCCCCGCAGCAGCGTCAGCCATATGGAAGCCACATGAACAGCATGAGTTATCCAACAGGCCAAGGTCCTTCTCAGACGCCAAAAAGACCTGCTCCAGCCTTACCGTCATGGGTAAAACAGTGTCAGATGTGCAAGCGACCATGTAGCAGCGATGAGGCTCTCAGCTATGTAAGTATCCTACTCTTTGCGAAAGCCTGTGGCAAGCCCCATATATGCTCACCATGGAATTAGCATCTGAAAAAGGCCAAGTGCCAAACTTCAAACCCTCATCCAATTCCGGTGGATGGGGATACCTGTGTTCATTGCGGCTGCCATTTTGAAAGCCCTGGAGGTCTCTCGTATCACTCTAAGAGCGACGTCTGCGGGAAACATACCGAGGACGAGAAAGCGCAAATGACTGCAATATTGCAACATACTGCCTGGGGCCAGCCGGCTAGTTCACACGTAGCGACGCCTCCGGTAGCTAATACAGTATACACTCCCGTCTGGAAGCAAACCGCGTCCAGGCCTTCATCGACCCCGAGCCCTTCCGGCAACGACCCGTACGCAAAGCTTTCGCCGGCGGATCGAATGAAGTTCGATGCGGAAATGAAAGGGGTCGATGAATACTACGGTAATCTGATGAGGGAGGCTTCTGCGAAATTTCCAGCTGGACAACGTGAAGAGGAACTCGCCAAGTTGAAAAACCGATACAATACCAAGCAGAGCAACACTCGAAAGAAATACGGAATCCGGCTTCGTGGGAGGCGTGCCAATACCGATGTTGATCGTAGCACTAGCGCCGCAAAGAGGGCCCGCGTTGACAATGCATCGGCAGGCCCTCCTCAGCCTGTCCGTAACGGACAAACTGAATATAATCAATCGCCTGTCCCAAGCGTCAAGGCATCTCCACGAATGAGAGTTCCCCTGTCCACAATGGGAGGGCTGTCGGCGTCCTCAGCTACGGCAGAACTCGTTGATCCCACAGCGTCTTCCACTCCAGTTAACGGCCAGTCTTCAGCACCAACTACAACTTCACTCGGAGTTAACAAAGCTCCACACGACACCCTGCGAGGAACTTCTGGCGACCCTATGCAAATCGATAACAACGAATCTAGCAATAGTACGGACTCAGAAGACGTGGATATTCCGGCTAGAATTTAACAAAGAGCATCCAACGAGCAGCCCTAAATTGAGCGAAGAACCGTCAAGCTCAGTCATCAGACGGTTGTGTTAACCCTCACAAAACTGCGGGACATTGTTACGGCCGCGAATATGCATTATACACTACTGCCCCAAGGCAATCTTTCAAGAAAGGAGGAAGACCAACCCAAGATAGCGACATTGGATTGGTCATCTGTCTCTGGAACCATCCTCGATGCGTTTTACCTATCCTTTCAGTTCTTATTTTCTTATCCTTATTTCTTCTTCTTCTTCTTCTTCTTCATCATTTGTTCTTGTTCCGATTAGACAAGAAATATGGATTCTACGAGGCATATACAACGGCGCATGGGTGGCTACTTTTTTTTCTTTTCTACATTCTCATACTTACCTGGCTTTGCTTCTTTCGTTTGATAATTTGCTGAAGAGCAAGGCTCTGGGAAAGCGGTTACGACAGTCAAAACAGCGGTTTGAAGGCTATGATCATAGAATATATTCATTAGAGATACCTGGCCGGGGATAGCATTCAGCTACCTGAAGCAGAGCGATCTTGGGTGATGTCACCTGGGACTGGAACATTATTAGGGGTTTATCTGATATACTTATATACACATGATACCCGTGCATCGGATTACAATCTACCGAGTGGAATGGAAGCTGCGTCATGAAATACGAATGTATCGAGCACTGCTACTATCTGTAGTAGTCAATGAAATGAGCCTGCTTCCCACTACACGTGCCTGCTTGTACCTACTATTGCTACACCGTGTCAACAACTTGGCGCGATGATGCAATTTATTGTGTCCTCTTGCAGATACTGCAAGCCAGCGAGGCAGTGACGATATCTGATGATACTGCAAAAAGGTTGCCGTAACAGGGCTGTTTCCATAACAGGAAGCGGCCCTAATGCAGTCAGTAGTGCTAGTATGAGATGGCGGGATGTAGCGAGCAATGCGGCGCTAGTGAGGCAGATACGCGCAGCCGTTATGCAGAGACTATTGCGTCAAGACAATTCGTTCTACTAACCCAATATATCAATTAGGCAATACTACGATGAGATCCCGCGTTATGGCGGTGAAGAGAGAATGTGAAGAGGCGCGAAACCGGATGAACAGGACCTCCGTCGTCGAATCGGATCAGTACCACGCAATCTTCAAAGCATACTCTGGTACCCGGCACTAAAGCAGGTTATAAAACCACAACTTGTGCATATAGTGTGCTTACGATAAATGGAAACAAACCTTGCTCTCTCACTATCTCTCTTCCTCTGCTCTTTTCTCTTGCCCCTCCCTTTCCTTGAAAACCCTCAGAGAAAAGGATTAATGACAATTTGTTACAGAAGGAGGGAGCAAACGAATTAAAAGAGACAATATAGTTCTACAGGTCTCTATTGTGTTGTAAACAGTAATATGGTGCAGAAGTTTCCGTAACTCGCGGCTAATTTCAGTATTATGTACCTTGGGTGTGATAAGGCCACCTTGAAGTTTACCTACTACCTATCTTCCAGCCACCAGGTCGCAGCGCTGGTGGGGTTACCTGTACCTATATGTAGGTGCATGCTTTCGTAGGGGGCTTCAGCTGGAGCAAGGGATCCTTATCCGAATAGGTCGTAGCATGTCTTCTCGAAAGAGGCTGCTTTTGGAGGGAGGCGAGCGCGGAAATGAGCTCTACTTCGGCACGTTGTACCGGGCTTGTTATTCTTTTGCACGTTGGTGCATCATCAGTGATATCTACGGTGGGTAAGGTTATCTTTGTAAATCAACAAATGCCTCTTTTAGGTCTTGGAGCACCTAACGCACTGCTAGATGTGGCTTGTGGGAGCTGCCTTTAGTCGGAACTACCTGCGAGATACTTTGAGCCGTACAAGGAAGTGCTGGAATTGTGCCTGCCTTAAGAGGAATTGACTGCATCGACAACTGGATCAATCCCGTGATCACCTGCTCTGCAATGGGAGGTTCTCCTTCCCTCCTCACTTGCTCTCTTTCTCCTTATTCTTTTCTTTCATTCTCAATCCCCTCTCCTTTCGCCTCGTCATTTTTCCTTTCATCATCTTCATTCATCTCCCTTCATTTCCTTTCGCCTTCATTACACCATCCTCTTTTTTTTGTGTGTGTGCCTTTGTGACTTTATGGTATACCACTCTTCATTTCCAATCATGCTGTACCACTTCAAACAAAATTAAAGCACAAAGAAATCCCCAGGAAAGGAAGAAGGAGAAAGAGAAAGAAACGGTCGGCCGCTTTCGACTGGCCGATGTCTTGATATCTCCGATCGCAAGCGAAAATGAAATGACATGGTGACAGCAGAGGAACATAATTCGAGGGGAAGGATGGAGCTACGGTAAGGCTGGCCCGAGTCCCATCAAAAGGGCATCCCGACGATGCTAAGCCAATCGATGCGCACGGTAAGATTACGATGTTGCACATACCGCGATGGTGCCTCGGAAAAGTTTAATATATTAATAGCGAACCTCCAGATTACCGCTCGCTGCCTAGACCCAACAGAGGATTGAGGGGCAATGCGGCTGACGAGAAACGGCTGAATAAACAAATTCACCGCGAGGCTTCTAGAACAAATGCCCCTCAAAGTTGCGCGTGTCAAGCCTGCCAGACAAGCTACGGCGCTGGCGAAGCTGTTCAAACACAGATTAGCAGGGGTGATGGATGTGATTGCGCACATGCCAACAGCTGCCTCTGGCTTTTCTTTAGCGGCAACGGGCCTTCGCGTTTGAGGTTGGTGGCCGCCCTGTGAAACGCGTCGGGGTGTGTGCGCTTCTCGTACGTTGCTCTCTGTCCTGCGCCCGCCGCCTATTTTTACACCTGGAACAAGCGGTAGATCACGCGCTCCTCACCATGCTCGCCTGTGTCTTGTCAAGAGCCTGCCTGGCCGCGCCCAGCCCGAACCGACACCAAGCTCGGTCTGTGTGACCAATATTGCCAGGACGGTGGCCAAGTGGTAATTTCATCGGTGTGGGAGGACGTTACCAGCAAGCAGTTGCGACGGAGTCGCCAGCCTGATACCACCCCAGATGGAGAAAACCCAAATGGGACAAGGCCTCTCGACTCACACACAGATAAGTACTTGTACACGCGCACTCCGCTACAAGTACCACCCCTGGAGGAAGGGGCCGTCCTCTTCTCAGCATTGTTGTCGTTACACGATGGCCCTGCTGCTTAGAATAGTCGAGAGCAGCGCAGAGCATTGACGGCCATCGCCGAATGTATGGTGTTCTTTTTTTCGGATCTGGGCATATATAGTGTTTCATACAGCCTTCCCGTCATCTGTTTGAAGGTTTCATGAGAGATGTTTCGTCATTCATTTTGGTGATTTTGCTCACACTTTGTAATTCCTAATCGCACATACATTAACTCACTATATTCTCTCATTCATTCTCGCTACCACTCACAACTTTACCTAACAGGCTGCCACCCACACAGTGAGCAACCCGGAACAGGCTTACTGTTGCTTATTGATACCCCTTCCAGTTGGCCTTGATCCTTCCTCTATCTTTTTTGTTTTTCCTTATTTCTTCTTCCCCGCCTTCTATATCCACCTACGATTGATTCATCTCACTCTTTTTCTTTTTTTGACAACGCCTCTTCACAATCGCCATATCGAGACACAGAGGCGATCTGACAAAAGATATTATGAGCGGCTCTTCGTTGAGGCCGGGTATGCCCAGTCGGCCAGTCTCGAATATAAGCCAGATATCTCTAAACAAAGCATTACCGCCAACACCTGGACCAGATGCTTCTGACCTAACTACTTTACTTATTGGCCCTAAGAAGCGCCGATTCAAAGTCAACCACACGCTGCTTTGCGGAGTCTCTCCGTTCTTCCAGGAACGCCTCGAAGACCCTTTCCACTCACAAACAGTCTCATTATGGCTTCCCAGTGAGTCGCCTGCCATGTTCGGCCTATTCGTTGAGTGGGTACACTCTCCAGAAACATTCTACGACTATCTCGACAACGCAATCAACTCGGCCTTCAAAAAGAGAGAACAAACGTCACTCGATATTCACTGGGCAATCATTCATCTCCATCTCTTTGCCTCACAACTTTCTCTAAGCCACTTACAGGATGTTTCCATGGATGCCATCCAGGATTTGTACCTCAAATACGACTGGGATGTATCGCCGAAACTGATCATTTACCTTTACACTGAATGCGAGGCAGAGCCTTCGATCCACCTTCGCCGCTGGGCAGTCGCTATGGTAGCATTTCGTCTGTCTGCTGGCAGCCAGCTCAAGTTTTTAGAGCAAGATTCAACAAATATGGACCCGAATCAGTTTTACGCACTCTTCCAATCGCTTTCCGAGTTCTCGGCTGATTACTCTCGACATATCAATTACATGAAGGAATCCAGTCATGATGTTCAACTCAAGAACCCACAACTCCGTATGCCGGAAAACGAAGAGAGCAACGATGGGCGTTATCTTGGATTCCGACAATGTTCGTTTCACTCACATAGCTCCGAGGTTGTTGAAGGCCCATGTCCTCTCGCGATTTCAAGGTCACCCAGTAGAACTATGAGTGCACCGGATCTACCAAGGCCGAGATGGGGAAAGCACAAACGTCAAGAGAGCCGTAATCCGCCAAGGTCTCTATTCTCAAGGAACAGCAACAGGGAAGACGAAGAAAGAACGGGAGGCTTGTCGCAATCGCTCAACTCAACCGCGTCCAAGTTTTCATGATATGGCCAAATGAGCGCCCTCTCTCGATGCGGCACGATAGTGTGCACATTGGCTTCTGCCTTATTTGCCTTGTCCCCCTCTCCGCTTACGCAACGATGTGTAACGTATCATTTTATCACTCATGGGCGTCATAGGCGTCATATTGCGCCTCAATGCACACTGGCCTCTTTGGTCACAAGTTTTGGGCTGAGCGGGGAGTTTGGATCTGAAACGGTTCGGCACATCACGTTTCAGATGATTGGGTCATATGGCAGTTCGTGGTGCCATTCAACAGGCCATATCGGGTCAAGGGCTCAGCTAAAGGATTTTAATTTGTTTCATGCGCCTTGGCAGATCGAGAAGTTTAAAAAAAGATGCTGGTGAGGATCTGAGGCGACGAGGGAAGGGAGGATAAAAGGATACCCGGAGCATTAGCTACGATCCTGCAAAATACGGAAATACCCCTGGCAGCGTCCTTGTGGAGGAATACTAATGATAGTAAATGAAGGCTCCACAAAAGTGACGATTTTTTTTTTTTGACGTCTTTTTCATGTTGAATAATATCCCCATAGACCGTGGCTTTTATAGTTTAGATTAATGACCAAGTATGAGTGTGTTGAAAACTCGCTTAATTTCGCCTTTCCCACCTCATTACTTGTGCTTAGGGGAATGAAGTATCTCAAAGGGTGATCACTGTCTTACTGGCAAACTGTTGAAACAAATTGTTTTCTTCATTTTTTTCAGAGCATACTGCTAGTATCATATATCGTAAAGCTTATAAGCTGAAACAGAAATCAAGACAATGCCCCAGGTCGTAGTTTAAAAACAATTGCTCCTTGCAGGGAAGAAAACGAAAGAAACATGTAGGAAAAGAGACTAAAACACCAGCTAGCGCTCCCGTTAAAGAGGCTTCAAGAAAAAAAAAAATGAGAAACCTGCTATGTGCATCATATATCCTCATCAAAACATGCTCCGTATGTTTTTTGTTGCGGTACATTAAAGAAATCAAGTAAATGAGCAAGTTTTGACATTTCAACACCAAGGGGATGAGTTTTTAAAAATGAAAAATAGGAAAAAAAGAGTAAAATGAGGCTGAAGAAAGGGAAAAAGAAGAAGACAGATATGGGTCTTATATAAAGACACGCGGGCGCTCCTATAATCGCTTGAAGAGAAAAAGAAAACTGGCTGAACAAGTCTGGTAGATAATGACATATAAATCCAACGCTTTTTGTGGGTGGAAAAATGAATGAAGTGGTCCCTTTTTTTTTTCTTCTTTTTCTTTTTCGTTGAGGGACAAAGCATGATCCGCCCTCTCGTACTGTTTCGGTATCGGGTTTCAGCATCCCGTCATTTCGGTCATAGCGTCAATCATGATCGTGTGGAGAGGGGGAGAAAAGGAAGTCGGGGAAAAAAAAAATTCTTTTTCCAAGTGCTTCTTGTTTTTCTTCTTCTTCCATCGACATACGTGAACAGAAAATGAAAGTATTTCTTCTTCGTCAAGGAGTGAGAGTTCATCAATGTAAAGCGAGTGATATAATTTTCCGTTTCGAGCAGATGGAATAGTAACAAATCGGGTACTCTGATATATGGCGTTGTATATATCGGGTATCTTAAAAGAAAAAGCAGAAAAAGAAAAGCTGAAACGGAAGTACTCCAAGAGAAAGACAGATGTTCGTCATCCAATACAGAAATTAAGAAAAGCAAGTCCGTTGCTGTCGTCTAAAAGAGGCATGCTGTGCAGAGTTGTAGCTATAAGCAGAATGCAAAACATCATATGCGGGGTGCGTCTGTTGGAAAAGGCCATTGAAAGTAAATGTCGATATGGAAAGAAACAGGCGTCGTAGAAATGCTAATAGAGGATATCCTTTGCTCGACATAATTGATAATGATGCGGAGAATTCAAAACCATGCGCGCCATGAGAGGAAATAAATCAGGTCGGGTTTGCAGAAAAAGCAAATGGAAGATATCTTTAAAAAGGTGGTGACTGAGATCGCCGGCGAGTCTGGTCGCGGCGGCGAAAGTCTTTAATCCGCTCGTCGATATAAGCAAGGCGACTCCGCAGAGACGACCTAGTTGGCGTAGTCTCGGATTCTGCGGGCTGGGGCTGCTGCAGCTGTTGCACAGGCTGGACAGTGGCAAACGGCCTACGAATGATGCTAAAGTCGATGGCGGAAATACTATTGGACCGCCGGCCCGGGAAAGAGAAGCTCGTCTTCGCGGCGGAGAATGGAGAGCCGAGCCTGGCGGGCTGATCGGCGAGAGGCGGAGGTGCCAGCAGAGAGGATGAGGCGGCGACGATGCGTTTGTCGGTGCCGGTGCCGGGGCCGAGAGTGGGAGGAGACGAGGAGGAAGGTGGAGATGAGGCGGAGGCCGCGGGATGAGAAGCCTCAAAGAGCTCCTGTAGATTGGCCCGGGGGATGAAGAGGGCATCTCGCTGGGTCGCGGTAGTGGAGCTGAACTCGGCGGATGGCGTGGCTTGCGTTGAGGCTGCCCCGTTGTTGGATGGATCAACCCAAAAGTCGGAGCCCAGACTGGGACGTTTCCTTCTGGGCTCGACAGCGGCGGAGAGCTGCTTGGATCTGCGCTTTTGGTTGTTGCTGCTGCCTCGACTGTTGTTGCTGTATTCGTTGCTGCCGTTGTTGAAGCTGTTGTTATAGTTGTTGCTACCATTGCTGCTGCCGCTGCTGCTACTGATAATGGCTGGCGATCCCAAGCTACGCCGGCGAGTCCCCACAGAATTGCTTAGCCTCTGTGGCTCCAAATTCATGCCGAAGCTGTCTGCAAGCGAGCTGGAAGAGCTGGGTCCGTAGCTTCTAGCCACGAAGGGCGAGCCCAGCCGGGTAATGTCCGCACCGGCAGCTCCCGAGGCCGACGCAGGGACAGCCGCCGCGGCGATCAAGGCCGGCGGCGCGCAGAAGCCGAGAGGCGGCGGAAGTTGCTGATCTCGAGATGCCGTCAGCTGCGCCAGCGGCCCCTGAGGCTGCATCGATTCACACGTGCTGACTGCCAGGGACAGGGCCATGTCGTTGCCAGAGAAGGCCGACTGGGAGCGGGACGGCGGCGCCAGGCGGCGGCTCCAAGCGCGATTAGCGGTCCTGCCAAACGGCGTCGGGTTACGGGCCCCCATGTAATGATGATTGCGTGCACCGCTGGTCGCACTAGCTTTGCAGAGCTCTCGCAGATGGGCGCGAGTAGCCGCGCAGCTGTGCGGCCACTGCAGGTAAGACGTCGCCGGCACCGTAGCTTCGGTGGGCGTCGCGCTTCCGCTGTGCTCGGCGGCGGCCTTCTTCTTCATCTGCTGCGTCTTGGGGCCTTTCCAGCTGCGCTTGGCTTCTCTGGCGACGCGCATGCACACCCCATCAGGAGGAATCCCGCTCTTGCTGATGTGAAACGGGGTGACGTGGGGATCTTGCAGGTAGGTCATGTATACGGACCACAGGTGCTGGGTCATTGATCTGGTCCAGGGTGCCTTACGCGAGCGCCGCCTTGAGGCTGCTGCAGGAGCAGCGCGGATGGGTTTAATGGTCTTGTTCGCGTCTTCGATTGACCCGTCGCCATCGAATTGGCCAATGTCGTCGGGATCAATACTAAACTGGCTGAAGTTGTCCGAATTGAGCGAGTACCGGCTGAAGAGCGAGCTGCTCGTCTGCGTCGACTGCGCCGTCGACGGCCGGCTGTCGCATTCCGGGCTCGACTCAAGGCTGCTGTAGGCCTGGTCGAGCGACCAGTCAGGAAATCGCTTTGGTGACAGCGATGGAACCGCGTGAGGCGCGGGAGTCTTGGGAAGCGAAGAGATCCTTCCGCGAGGCAGGTCGCCTTCATCGGAAAATTCAAAGTGGTGAGGGCTGTATTCGGGGAAATTGGTGCTGAGCGTATCCACCATGTCTTCGTCGACCAAACGAGGCTCTTCAATGCTTGGAATGGGGACGTCTGCTGTCGCAACGGACGCGAGGAATTGCTGAGTGGGAGCCTTGAGATTAGACGAGGGAGCCCGCCGTCTAAGTCGAAATCGCGGTCGCGGAGGAGAAGGGGGCCGAACATCAGTGGCTGCGAAGGGCTCTGGGGTTTTCGGTCCGCGAGCAGCTTTGCGAGACCCCCGTGCCCGAGGCGCCATGAGCGATTGCAAGGGAGGCATCGTGGGAGCTGGCCAGGAGGTATGCGAACGGGTGGTGGTGATTTCCTTGCCAATCGCGCGAGTACAAGAACAACAAGAGGTCGCTTGAAAAAGGGAGGCGGGCCCAGCGCTAAATGTACGATGTCGCGCGCTCTCCAGATGAGTCAAAAGCTCTGGAGCGCGATTGTGATGTCTTGGAAAGGTGGAATGGCGCCGTTCCAAGCTTCTCTTTTAGTTTGTTTTGGTACTTTTATATTGTGTTTTTCTTTTTTCCTTCTTCTTCTTCTCCGTTCTCCAACTTTCCAGCACAGCGGGTGTAGTCGAGAAGCGCGATCAGGCAGGGTCGGATTTGGTTGGGCGAAAAGTGAGAAGACAATGGCCGGTCTATCTGCGGCATGCGACTTGATTGCGAAATGCGCCCGAGTGAGGCGGCGCAGGATCCAGCGAGAGAAGCAGATCGTCGTCCAGCAGGTATATCGTAGCCGTAGCGGTCTTCAGTATAAGACAATCACCAGAAAGGGCGTGTCGTCGCGACTCAGCTGCTGCGCGCGATAGTGGGCGTCGGGTTCCTTTTCAGTGCCGTTGGGTTGTGCGGTGAAGCGAAAGCAAGGGGGGGCGTCTACAAGACGAAGCGAAGCGAAGCGCCGTGGAAGCTTGCGCGCGATGCTAGGGCGGCGGCAGCGACTCGACGATTCGATACATACGATCGCAATTCCAGTTCAAGGCGACAGAGACTCGGCCTCTCCCCACGGGCGGGATCGCTCGCACAGAACGGCGCAAAGCAGAGCGACTTGGCTGGGATGGAGAAGAATGGGGGAGGGAGAAGCGGGCGACAGGGTGGTGCTGGGTTTGTATGGACGGCAGTGGGCTGCAGAGCGCCGTGCAGCGCATCCGCCAGCGCAGGGCCAGCGCAAAAGCCACTACCAGAGCCACTGCCAGAGGTCCAGAGCCAAAAACAGCCACTGCGAGCGCTCCGTCCAGCGGAGGCGGGCCTTGGCTGGAGCCAGAACGGCGGGTGGCGCGGACCCTCTCTTTCGGCGGTCGTCTGCGGCAGAGGTACTGCTACCTGCCCGGGCTGCTGCGAGCAGGTACCTGCGCGAGGGCGGCGCCGGTCATGCTCGCTGGAACTGCTGCAGCTAATCGGCACTGGGTGACGCCGCAGGCAGTAGCGCTGCATGTACCGGGTACCGTCGCTACCTGGATCTCCCAACTGAGCTAAAAGCACTCCATCCCACTAGGGATTCCTGTAAAAAATCGACTTGAGACGGGACGCACGCCCCCCCGAGGACATTGCCGGTGATTTTTGGGTCCAGCGGGAGCGATGCCACCATCGGCTCTAGATGCTTGCACAGTGCAATGCTTGTAGGACGTTGCAGATTGTAGGTTTTCAGGAGCCCGGCAGGGTTTTTGCGGAAACCGGAGGGAGAGGAGAGAAGAAAGAGAAAAGATCCAGCCATGCTGATTGAGCTAGGTAAGATGCGAGAGCTGCTGCTAAGATGGAGCAGCTGATCAAGAAGGACCCTGAGATGGATTGATGGCAGCTACGGTGCGCTAGATCCTGCTCTAGAAGTGACGATGCTCGACTAGTGTTACTACTGCAGCAGTATCAGTACAACTACTTACATGCTACAGGCAGGTATTCATCTGCAAATGCATTGAGTTGCTACTTTTTACAGAATTTGACCTTCTTGTAAGTCGAGCGGCACGACCGACTCAATTGCCGGAGGGAGCATCGCCTACTTGCTTGTTCCAGTCCCAAGCGGAGAATAAGGTGCATGCCTGCACTTGCACGCGAAGAATAGGAGACAACAAGAGTCCAGATCTACAAGGGCAAGGCAAGTTGGCTGACCAGAGAACATCAGCCTCAGAAGAGCGCACCCTGGCCCTTGAAGATAGCATGATGGCCTGGCGGTGCTTGGTCTTGTCACAAAAGACGCAGCTGGTGGTTAGATGAGGTGCTAGTACTGCTACTTTCTTCATGTAGGCACTCAAGATACTGCTGCCGCCGTCACTGCCGCTACGTGGAGCTATCCTCTCTAATACGCGCACTACTCCCGACGACAAGACTTGCCAATGCATCGTCAATCACACTTGAGCACGCTCTTCAACAGGTGCCAGCGTACCGCATGCCCATGTGGCCGCATCTCTGTGGCGTGAGCGGCACCAGGAAGCGGCCTAGCGCGGGAAAAGGAGAGCAGCAATGGTGCGTGATGTGTTTTCTGCCAGGGGTCGACAGTGACGGCGGCTTTGCTCGTTCCTCCCAAGGCCTCGCAGTCCGCTGTCAACATTGTCACCGCACACACGCCCGCACGGAGCTGATCTTGGTTGGTCACCCATCCAGACAGTGCGGCAAAGGCGGTGGAGCTTTGCGTGGGAGACGAAACAGCTCAATGGAGCACCAGAAGAGAAAAAAGCTTAGGGACGATAGCGGCTGGCTCCTAGCTCCCACCGATGCGAAGCCTCTTTCGTCGATATGCTGCAGCCCCTCCCTCTGCTTTTGCCTCGTTGGGAGCTGTTCTAGCACAGACGGGAACAATCTAATGCCGCAAAAGTCTAGCAATGGCACGGCTCGGAAGGCCGTTCCCGGCAAAGAGGAGATGATGCGCAAAGGGATCACGGAGGACTCCGGACGGGGGCTAGAACTCTCCGTCGTGCTGCCGCGACGTTGGAAGATTGTGGATAAAGACGAGGCAGGGCCGTCTACACAGCGAGCAAACACACTGTGAACTCTATGTCTGGCTTACTGGCGACCCATCCAGGCACTGCAAAGCACATCATCAAGGTGCTAATGCCACACGTGCCCACCTCTTACAGAAGCTCTTTGTGTCTCGTCGCTCGGCAGAAGTTTCGTTCAACAAGCTTCCAAGCTACGCGGCTGCTGAGACAAGAGCGTCTGTGAGACCAAATACAGCATTCCAAGACTTATACTGTCCGTACAGCGAGGGACTGGGAAAGTGAGAAAGACAACAGACCGTGAAGGGGGCTGAGGAGGAGAAAAGTGACGAATACTTGACACTCCCACCTCGACAGTTTTGCGATCGATCACCTCTTTCAGAACTTCTCACGGGCTGTGCTCCCGTAAAGAGTACAGAGCATGAGCGTATAAGAGCTAGGACGAGGAAGAAAAACTGAGCTCAGCGCGCTAAGATGGAAATTCCGCGAAACGGACGCGTCTGAACGCGTTTGAGGGGAAACGTGCGCATCATAAAAGCGGGGCTGCTATCAGTTAAGCGAGCAAGCTTTGAGCGATAGCCATTAAGAAGCAAGCAGGTCATTGACAAGGCCAATTGGATGGTTCTAATGCGGCAATTGGAGTCAATTGATGTAATGATTGCTTCTGATGTCAATTTGAAACAATCGTTTTCCACTCAAGCCGTCACATTAGAGTCACATCTGCTATGCAAGAGCTTTGGGTGAATATGTACGATACAGGTACAGGTACGATGGGTCGAGCGTGAAAGAGATTGATTCAAGCGACAGGAAAGAGGAGGCGGGTGGCATGTATGCATGTATGGTTGGTCGATATAAGAACATGATTGGAGCATTATACCTGCCAGTAGGAATCACGCACGTTGGACCCCTCCGAGTCACCAATGAGGTCGTGCCAAACATGTGGCGAGCTATTGGGCAGTGACTGTCACTGATACGTCGTAAAGCGATGAGACCCCGGCAGCAGCCTCGGATAGGCTACTTGAGTGCATGTAACTAGTACGACTGGGAGTACAATGCAGCAAAGGCACGGGATTGAGTCATGAGCTTAGCAGTAACAAGCACAGAGTACATACCACCGATTGAGAGATAGTACTCAAACGATGGCCAGTCTCATTGGCCCAGCTGCAGCGATGGCATATTACACGTTGTCGCTCGCTGCAGATACGAGTATGACCAGGGAGCTGGAGGCACAAGGAGGATACCAAGAATCTTTGCTTCTACCAATCAATTTTGATAATATTAGTAGCAGTGCGGATATTGTGCAGTGGTTAAACACTCATACAGAATAGCAGCCAAGGCCCGTCAATGTACAGACATCAATGTATCGTCCATGTCTTGGGCATCAACCCAAGATTTCTTGCTGGGTACCTACATGCCTACTACTGTTGGGCTAAAAAGATATCACCGGCACACTGCAGATGGATAGCGATGCATGTTCCATCCTTCTCAAAAGGGAAAGTGAACAGCTATCAACTGGGCTCTCTTATATTTCATACCACCGGTTGCTTCTTTTATCCCTCTTCCTCCTCGTGAATTATAAGCAGTCCTCGCTCGTTCAATCCCACCACCTTGACCTGCCCTACGCTGCTCGACTCTTGCTCTCTCGCTTCTCCTCACCGGCTTGGTTGCAACGTGCTGTTGCTGCCGCTGAGGGGCATCAGCACGCATATGTAGGCGAGAACAGCTCACATGCACTCTCCCAAGGGACACCACCTTTGAGCGACGGCTTTTGCGTTCCGGCAGTGTGGGGGGCAAAGACGAGCTCGGGATAACTGGTAGGCTCTGGGAGAAGGGAATAACACAACTTGTGCGCCATCCGCATTTTGCATCTGTGGCTGGAGGAGCGGTTGGATTGCACGAGAGGCTTCAACTGGAGATGCATCTCAAGGCGAGTTCAGAGCATGCAGTTGTCTCATGTAACCTCAGTGCAGGCGGCATCTAGGATCCGTGAAGCCGAGCGAATGACGGCCGCGAGATGCTGCTCGACGAATTCCCCTTGTGAAGGGCCATGCATGGTGGACATGTATGAGATTGCATGGTACGTGGCGCGCAAGTGTCTCAGCCTTCTGATTCCCCGATTCCATTGTCCTCGCAGTGGTATTGCAGCCAGCTGCTGACACCTCCCTATACTCTATGTATAGCATGCCGTCAAAGTCGAACGAGAATCATGGCGCTCCCGGACACAATGCAGTGCAGTTATGCAACTGTGCTCTGGAGACTGAGGCACACTAACCCCCGATGAGGCCATCGACCGAGAGGTGCATCCAACTCACACTTGGCGTTGCTCGTCTGCCAAACACCAGCCGGCCGCTTGCTCTCTCATCCTCGTCCTGCGGCCTCCTCCCGGTGGTGGCCGCCGCCCAATCACTCTCGTCGGAGCCAGGTCAGCCGCGTCCGCCTGGTGACAACCTCGCAGACGCCCGGTCCACTCTGCTCCGTCATGATGCGGCAGACAGACAACATCGCAGGCACTTTGGGTGGAGGACGGCGTACGAGGTAATGTAGGGCGATGGCATGGACAGGACGACGCTGTTCCACGTATGCCTCTCTGTACAAGGACAGTGGCGGCGTCCATTGGCTGAGGCCGCAAGGGCTGTGGGTTATTCGACAGATGTCAGATCAAGTGCATGAGCTTTGCCTGTGAATACATATATGGTGGGGGGCCTCGTTGGGCATTCATGCCTCTCCCCCGATTTTTGAACAAGAGAAACTCCTGCCAGACCAATTTTCCTTCGTCCCTCCCTCGCCACAGAGTCGTAAACCCAAAAGATTTCCAGCCGTCGAGTTAGCGGTTCTTCGAGGTCCGAGATCTGCCATCCGCTCCTTAGGGCCCGTCCTTGCGTGTTGCTAGCCGCCAAGGTACCCGGTGCCAGACGCCTTATTTTTCGGAGATTCGGATCCGTCCGCTAATCTACCGCCGAGCTGGAGACCCCACGCGCCCAGCATGGATTGGACTTTTTGCCAACCAACTTCCTCCCAACCCCAAGCTCCCGTCGCATTCGGCCTCAGACGACCGATCGACCCAGATCGTGCATTGTGAACACTATTTTATTATTTTTGTGACAGGTATTTTCAAAGCTAGTGGCTGTTGATTTTTCGAGCTTAGGATCGACTAGCTGACTGGCCAGCAAGGCGCATCCAAGCTTGAGGCATCAATTGCACCAAAAAAAAAAAAATATCGAGTGCGGTAAAGTGAGGCGGACGCCATTACATCATGCCGGCCGCCAACACAGTGACGCTGGAGAATCTGGCCCAGAAGCTTCCCCAATGGCGTCCCGACGACCAGAGCCACTTGTACGCCGTTGTCGATATGGGCAGGTTGGTCAAACTCACATCCTACTCGCCATTCGCAGCGATGCTGACTATGAAATTCTGAGCTGTCAGCAACGGCATTCGCTTTAGCATCACCTCCCTGGCACCACCCCGGACACGTCTTCTGACCCCCCTGTACTCTGCCAGAGAAGCCATCTCGCTGTTTGATGCTCTGACCCCGTCGGATTCTGGGCCTGTGTTCCCTTCTGCAGTCATCCAGTCGGTGTCGTCTGCCATATCACGCTTTCACCACCTTGCCGTCTCTCATGATGTTCCTCCCCAGCACATCATGGTGCTTGCCACCGAGGCCATGCGCCGGGCCGTCAACGCCTCTGACATGTTGGAAGCCATTGCAAAGGCCACTGGCGGGCTCACTGTTTCCATCCTCGATCCTCCTGTTGAGACGCTCCTCGGCGCCGTCATGGGATCTAGGAGCGGTCTCGGAGGTGTTCCTGGCGGCGCTCTGTTCCTTGACCTTGGCGGTGGGAGCGTACAGATGACTTGGGTGGACACAAGCACAGAAAACTACGAAGTTGAGGCAGCACTTGCTGGCGGGAGCTTGCCTTACGGTGCCGCAAAGCTAATGCGTGTGCTACAAGAACACCCCGAGGACGTACAAGTTTTGGAGACGGAAAAGCTTAAGGACGGCTTGAGCCAGCTGTACGCTGAATTATGCTCCAAGTTCCCTGCTCTCCAAGCCATCAGGGCTGCCAATGAGACAGGACAAGAAGCTCTCGTCGACGTGTACATGTGTGGCGGCGGCTTTCGTGGCTACGGCAGCATGTTGATGCACGACGACCCCATCAGTCCCTATCCCATCTCGTCTTCCAACACCTATTCAGTCAGCGGCTCACGCTTCAAAGATACGACCCGAATGCTGACGATGAACCAAACCTACGAAGGCAAAATCTTTGGCTTGTCCAAGCGCCGTCGCCAGCAGTTCCCTGCCATTATCAAGGTCATCGATGCATTCATCAAAGCTGTTCCATATATTGGCTGGGTCACATTTTGCGGGGGCTCCAACAGACAAGGAGCCCTAATGATGAAGCTACCTCGAGAAATCCGCGAAAGCAATCCTCTCGACGTCCTAGCCAACGTCCAAGATGGCGAAAAGGCAATTTTCGGTGCCATCTTGAATAAGCTATCGGAATCTCTCCCGGCAAATCTCACTCACACCCACCTCCCAACCATCTTCAGCACTGGCCTGGGTCTACTCTTTGTGAGAGAAATCTGGAGCCGCCATGGCCACGACGCAGACGCAAACATTGCCTTTGCCATCCACGACGCCGTCTCTCGCGACACCGACTGCCCTGGTTTAACTCACCTTGCGCGCGCACTTCTTGGCCTTGGTGTCGCCGCCAGATGGGGAGGCAACCTTGGGCCGCTCGATGTTCAGCTTCACAGAGGACTGCAGGGTATCCTGGAGGACAGAGGCGTTGATTCGTCATTCTGGGCACAGTACCTCGGCGCCGTCGCAGGCGTCCTAGCCACCATCTTCCCAGTCATGCCCAAGCAGGCAGACCAACTCGTCAGCGCTATCAGGTAGAGTTTCAACCCCAACCCAAACGCTGCATTGACTTTTTTTTCTTTTACAGGACTAAAAAGAGTTCTAACTATTTTATGTAGCTTCGAATCGCGCGTTGAGAAGAGAGAGGGAAAGAAAGATAAGGTTGAGTTGAAAATCTTCTTGTCTAGCGAATATTCCAAGCGCGTCAACGAGGAAGATCTCATCGATCTTGTCAACTCCGCTGCTAAAAGCAATGCACAAGCAACCAAGAAGATCTCGACGCACATAGTCATTCAGTCATGATTCATTCATACTACTTAAAATTTTCACAGAAAACAACATAAAACGTAAACCAACATGTGAAAGAAAAAGAAAATCAAAGACAAAAAAAGAAAAAGAGAGAAAAGAAATCCATCAAAAGAGTGAGCACCGCTTTTCCTTTTCGCTGCATTTCCCATTCATAAGTTCCATCATTTGCATTCTCATTTTTTTTTTTTCATCATTAAGTCGTAACTCATAAAAGGCAAGCTTCTAGAAATAGAAGCAAGCTAATTATCATCTTCACAATCATCATCTGCGTGTTTCGATGATTTGGCCTTTGGCGCACGCTTTCTAGCGTTCATCTTCTTCAGCTCGTGGTTCACCACCAGAACACATAGAAGCTGATCAATCTCGCTCTTTGAAGACTGCAGTTTCTGATCTGTGACAAAGGATTAGCGCTACGAACGAACAATAAAACGGCTTCAATTGCTCGGCAAAAACTTACAGTGCTCTTTGCGAGAGTCGAGAAGGTACTGAGCAGTCTCGTGGATCGCTCTGCTGTGGCATGCTGCTGCGGGGTACTGGGGAGTCTTGAGCCAGTCAAGCGACAGCTCCAGGCTCTTCTTTGTGCGAAATTGGTAGTGGTAAAACACCACCAACAGCGGGTAAAAGCTTTCCGCGAGGCGCTTATAGACTTGTCCCTTCATGGCAACTTCAACCTTGTCAGTACTCATGTCTAGCTTCTTTTTCTACTCTCTTCACATAGAAGGGAACTCACTACTCTGAGATGATTCGCTCTTGCTAGTCGCAAGGCGGCCAATATGGGCCTTGAAGCCTTGCAAAAGATCTCGGTACATGAGAATGAGCTGCCACATGCTTGCCCAGATGGCAATTCTCTCCTGGGGCTGTGGGACGCCCTGTTGTGCGATGGTGTCGTCCATCTCTTTGAGAATGTCATGCTCAAGTGAGTATATGGCCCGTCGGGCAATGTTTCTCAGCTGAGCCTGGACAGACAAGGGTAGTGTGGTGAGCTTGTTGGTAGGGTCCAGGCACCAGAATGATCTGGCTTTCAGAATGCGGAAGAAGCAGTTCATTCTGTGGACTTTTCTGACGAGGTCATGCTGCAGACTTTGGTTAGCTCGAGAAGAGAGAGAGTGACGGGAGGAGGTCGCTTCGGTCGTACCTTGGGAAGTCCCCAGCCTTCTGCTGAGTATGCTAGCACGAAGCTCTGAGCTGCATACTGGAAGTCTGACCTCTGCTCCGTTTGGATCTGGTCTTCGACCCATCTCTGCAGCAGCTCGTGGCTTGGGACACAGTCTCGAGGAAAGTCAGCCTTTGACAGGCTGCCATTCTCCTCAGAGCCCCCCTGCGACCGGTAAGCCTGCACCGTGGCGCGCAGGGCTGGGAAGCTGGGGTCCGGGGTGAAAAAGACTGAGATGTCTCGAGGCTTTCCGGTGTAAAACCGTGGGCCGGAGCAAAGTTGCTCCTCTTCTTCGGGGTTGGTGGACCAAACATCTGGTGGGAGAAAAAAATACATTGTCAGTATATGTATACGTTTTGAATTATACAGGGGAGTTTGTTCAGCTGTGCACAATTCTGAGTTGTGCCGTGCGCCACATACCGGGGATCTTGCCCATTACGGGCCAAAACGTGGATGGTGTGGCGCGCGTGCAGGCCATGTGAGAATGGTCTGGGAACGCTTTCCTGCACATCGGGCAGACTCCACTATCGTGGCACTGGAAAAGGAAAAAGGAAATTCTCAGCATTGTCATTCCAATTGGTCTGGGGAGGAGGTACAGTGACTTCTTACTCGGGTCTTAGACATGCGGCATGGGAGGCAGGCTCCACTCTTGCGGACGTCTGCCGTCTGGCCGGGGTCTGCCAGCTGCCGTTGCCTCTTCTCTAGATCGTTGCCGGATCGTCGCCGCTTCAGCTTTGCGGACGGGTCGACTGGCCTTCTATGCCTATCGTCTAGGACTTGGATGTGATGGGGGTAACCCTGGACCATGCCCTTGGAAGGGTCGGTCTGCGGGTAGGTCCACTCATCGTCTTGGGCCTGGATCTCTCTAAGGGAAGCCTCTTGGTGGTAGTGGCCATCGTCTAGTGGCTCCAGGAAGGGTGGCGATCCCGAGTGGTCTGAAGGCGACGAGCTTCCACCCTGGACCAGCTCCGGGGGAGTCTGGCCGGGGGAGTACTCGGACGTGAGGCCATCATCCGAAGAGTACGAAGGCGGCATGTCGAAGTAGGGCCTGTTGGGATCAAGAGGGAAGTTTTCTATAAAGGAAGGGATATCGGTGATGATCCTGCTAAGGGATTGCTTGCGGTGATGGTGATGATGATGGGGATGGGGGGACGAGGGATTAGCGTCCCCGGAATAGGCTTGCCAGTCGAAGAACTGGTTGAAGAGATCCTCTAGCTCCGGGGAAGGGGAGAGACGGGAGTTTTCAAGTTCCATCCGGTCCATGTCCCGAGGGAAAGTCATGTTGATATCCGTGTAAGTCACGGGATGCAGTGGGACCTTGGCTAGCTACCAGGACGAATTGAAGCAGCAGGTGGCTTCCTGTCAGATGGACGATAAGGTGAAGATGCCCAATGTCCCAGGTCTTTTTGTGTAAGATTTGTCTGCTTCAGGGAACTCTGCCTGACACAAAGAGAATTATAGATTTGGCATCCAAAGGGGGGACTCTGGGTTCGTCTGCGTCTGTCTTCACTTACACCCACCATCGGATGCGCATTCTCGGTAAGAGCTGGGGGTCTGATTGGTCAATCCTGCCTGTGGATCCTGCTCTTCTGACCAATAGAAGCCTTGACTTTCACCGATTTTGACCACCGACCAGGTTTTGGACCATTAGCGCGACAGTCAGGTGACTCCCCGCGAGACTCTCCAGACGTCTCCGATGGTATGAGTGTGCGAATCCATTGAGAAGGCGATGCCGAATAGCTTCATTTTTGGGCGGGATGTGGCCTTTTTGGAGCAGATATCCAACTTGAAAATCTGGCGGGAGCGCAGGAGACTCGGTAAATGGGCGAATTGGCGTGGCGACAGTCGGTTCTCCTCGTCGAGCTCGAATCGGGGGGCGGATGGCTTAGACACGAATTTGATGATGTTCGAAAATCAGTTGAGATGCATTGTCCCGGAAACTTGTCTCAGCCTTTCTCGAAACCGTGATTTTCCAGCTGCGGGAGCCAATTGGCGTTTTCCCAAGAGGATTTCGTTGTTCGGGAGACCCTTGTGAACTCTCTTGTTGGCTCAACGGTGAGAGTTGAGTTTAGAGAGATTGTTTCAGGTCAAAAGAGGAAGAACGGTCAAGGTAAATCGATGTCTACGCTGAATAGAGTTGACATGAACCGATTTGGATGTGGCTATGAGTGACATGTCCAGCATGTCGAGAAGCAATGCATAAAAGGCATCAAAAACAACAACAAGAAAACAGAAAACAAGGGAAAACAAGCAAATGGAGAAGATACGACTACGAGAAAAACGTGAAACTTGGGGGCGACGATCTACTTTAAAAGGAGGGCGTTGGGCAGACCAGGCCAGAAAGGCCTCTAAACTAAAACTCAAACTAGAGGGAAAATTAAAATTTGGCCAATTGTCAATACGGACTTACTAGGTTATGATAGAGAGGGCAGATTGCTACTCTACTTTATCTAAACTACAAACTACTGTATCCTACTAACTTCTCAGTGCCGCTGCGGAAAAAAAAAGTAAGACTAAAGGTAATCATTGGAGGGGAAGGATTAAAAAAAAAAAGAGTTAAAACAAATTACGACAAATGATGATGCTACTTTTCCTCTAGCTTGGTGCCGCTAATCCTTGTTTTGGAAACGGTGCTCGGAGCTAGAAGGGAGACTTTTCCCCCCCTCAACTTGATTTGTTGTTATTTTTTTATTTGTTGCCTGGTTTTTTCTTTAATCTAAATCCGGATATCTCTATTCGTGGGCAGGATTTTGTCGATCTACGATTTTCCCGGTAATGGGGAGGGAGGGGCGGGGGGAAGCGTAATGGGATGGGAATGGAGAGATGCAACAGTGCATTTTAAACACCTAGCTTTGTGTGGAGGAGGGGGGGAGGCGCTTCTTGGTTTCAATCTATTGGCTTTTTTTGCGTAGATGGCCGGTTTGCGGGGCACCCGCTTGTTTTCTTCTCTGAATTTGCATCTGATAATAACTGCTACGATGATACGGCCGGTACGTACAGTGGGCGGAAGCAATTCAAGACTCGAAGAAAAAAAAAAGACTGGGGGAAAAGAGAGAGCTTGCTTTAGCCGAACTCTGTTTTTTCCTTCCAGTGGTTTGAATGATTTCTCCACTAAAGGCATGGGCGGCGACGGCATTGCCGGCATAATAACGGAGAGAAAAAAGAGAGAGTGAGCTAACAAAAGCTGGGCAGAGAGAGAGGGACAGAGAGCTAGAATTTAAAGCCGATGCGCAAAACAAAATTGAGAGCAAAATATAATGAATTCTACTTTTGCGGTGTAGGTTTGAAAAAATAAAAAGTGCTGCTGGACGTGGAACCTCTTATGTCTTGTTTGTTGTTTCAACATGCCTGGATTTTTTTTTTTTTTTTTGGTTCACGTTTGTCCCTAGCAGCGCAATGGAGATTTTTTATTTCCGTTCCTCTCGCCTATGCAACTGCGCTGCGAGCTGCGAGCTGCAAGATAATAGATAAGATCCATTGGATGGTGCAAGGCGGTTCCACCGAATTAGGCAATTTTCGAGATGTGGGGCGGGGGGCTTGTGATCCCAGTTTCCTGGGCCCTACCACAGCAAAAAAAAAAAAAAAAAAAAAAGGGCAGTTTTGGTAAACGTGCTTTTTTTGTAGCAGAAGATTGGGTTCCGTGCTTCGGGAGATAAGCTTTTCTACGGGAACGATATAATAAAGAAGAAGACGAAGAAGAAGAAGAAGAAGACGGTAAAAGAAATGGTTTGTAAATAGATAGGTAAAACAAGCAAATAGAGATTGCGGGGGGACCTGTGGAGTGGAGAATAGAGCTCGTACAGTATATGCGATTTCCTTTGAGCTCTTCAGTGTAGCTTATTTGGTGGATAAGCAGGTACAGTATAATGTTGTGGGCAAAACATGCGTGAATGTACCTACACGGCTTCACACATCTACATTTGAATTGCGTCTTTGCTGATGTGAGCCTAGCAGGATTAGCATCATACTTGTAGCGACAAACTCCTCTAGTAAAATCGACTACTGCTAGCCCATAGTCTATAGCACTAAAATGCTAGATCGCGCGGATGCCTTGGCTATGGCTCTGCAATGATGAAACAGTAGAGAATGGCCTGGCTTTGAGGCAATTGTTGTTCGGCCCAACAAATCGGATTACCTGGAGCGTGCGCGCCCAGGAATGACTCCGTAACCTTTTTTTTGTTCTCCCTCCCTTTCCTCTCTTATATAAGTATTTACCGCTTTCACCTTCGTAGGCATCATACATGTAGTCTTTGCCCGCGGACATCAGTCTCAAAATGCGCTAGGCAGTTGTCTTGTTCCCACATGGCGAGCGCGCGAGAGGCACGAGTAAAGGTAAAACACTGGCCCCTGGGCGCGACTCAGAGCTGCCGCTCAGCGAAGATGCTAGAAAACTATTTTCGGCGGCTCTTGGGCGAATTTGGTGTTGCTGCTCTGACCGTCTCCCCTCATCTGACGATCCATCCCAATTTCCAGTTTCATTTCCATCTCACATCATCTGGCATTGTTGAAGATTGGAAACAGCACCTAGTATACTTACTGTAAATAGTAGCATCACAGCGCTAGCAAGACGGGGCTAACATGGAATCAGGATGACGCCTGGCTGTCAGCAAATGCAGAGCTTGAACAAAGCATGCAGCTCCACCAATCGGAACCGCCACTGTCTTTAGTAATCAGGGCAAGGTTTGCATGGCTCAGACGCAGTACCCCATGGCGTTTTTAGCAGCGTCTGTGTGGCGCAGACCTTTGACGTTGCCCAAGAGCTAGTCATGGCCAGAGGTAAGAGGAATAAGAGACACACGCCCCCTTTTACCAAAATGAAGAATGAGCATAAGAAAAAAACAAACGTCTCACTTGGTTGTAAACATTCCACAGCTGCGCCCCGGCAGGACTTTATTTCATCTTCGTCAGCGGGAGATGAGTTGCGCAGGCGGAGATTGTAATGCGGCCTTGCCCGGCGACTGCACCGTCCCGCATATGATGAGCAGCCCGTACCGTATTAGCACACTGATGCGCCGATACGGTGCCAAATGCGTAGCGGGATGCACATCGCAGTGGCGAGAAACGAGAATAACGTACGCAAATCAAGTGACTGAGCCACGCGGCGACGTCAAAGGGCATCATAATACGAAAAATGATCGTCACAATATATACGAGTACGATGGCGGTTGTTCTGTTTTGTCAACCGTGGCCAAGAGGTGAAGCAGACGCGGACAGCAGACCGCAGCATACATATACGAGCCCCAGGCCGCATAGTCGGCTGGTGATGCGGCGCCGTGATCCGATCTGCCGCGCCAAGCTGGTGCTGCGCTGGCGCCGTGCCGTGGTGTGCCGTGGTGTGCTGCGTTTTCCTACCTGGCTACCTCTACCTACTAAAAGCCAACACGAAGGCCGCCACGTGCGGTGCGGAAATGGGACGATTATATACGAAGCATTGCTGGTTGCATCTCCAAGCGAGACTAGAGTCAAGGTTGCAGCGCGCAGCAATTCTCGGCGTGTCTCGTTCTCGAAGCCCAGCTGCGAATCGTATTAGTGCTAGGCAGTTCGCAGTACGGCCCATCGACCTGCCGCCTTCGGCTATTCGGGCAAGGGTACGCTTGGATCTCAACTTAATCAGAAGAGGAGCAGAACAACAGATGGAAGCAGAAGAGAGCAGCGAGGGAAACAATCAGCCCAGCAATCTACAGCCAGATTGGCGCGGGCCGTGGGTATTAATCTCCTTTTGCTGCTCCCGTAATTATCTCAGCCCCCTTTGATCTGGGCTGGGCCGTGCAGCCGCATGTGAAGAGGGCATATTAGGACCTCGTATGTTCAAGATGCAAATCTGCGCACCATGTTCATGTTCCAGCGCGCCGGGGGCTGACGGCAGCGGCGGAGACGGGGAGATCCTGATTTTAAAAGCCCTACATGCACCTGCTGGGAAGAGGCAGCTTGACAAAGGATTCGAGAGCCTCCTGACCGGGTGGGAGATGTATTTGCTCTCGTACTCGTTACCTGCACAATAATGAAATCACGACTTCTCTGCTCTGCCCTCTCCGGCCGCGGTGGGTACCGGTACCTTCAGCTGCCCCGTCGCGGTACCTCGATGAATCGCAGCTAGGCGTGGTCCTGCGCCTTGTCGGAAGGAACGTGGCACGGTTCTGGAAGCAGGCACTGGCTGGAACGAGCCCTGCACGGGGCACCTCAGGTTACATGCCAAGGTAGCAACACAGCACGGCACTCGTACCAGTACATGGCCTGCCGCGAGCGACCCCTTGCAGTAGCATTGAGACCCTTGGGAAGATTTGGCCTGGAAACAGCACCAATAATGCAAGATTTACGTGTAGGCAGCTGCTAGTCAAGCAGGTGGTAATTAGCATCGTCCTGCGCCTGGGCGAGACAAAACAGTGAGCCCGTAAGCCTAGGTAGCTTTGCGTGCATTTTCGTTGTGCACCGCCGGGCCATTCGTTGCAGGTACCTCCATTCTCGTCGACGCTGTGAGCCGTGGTACCTCGCCTTGGCGCTCGAAGGAACTGGAAGTACACGCACCTCCAGCACAGGTATAAGCCACCCAGAGAGGGGGAGCTGAGCTGCTTAGCCCTTCCGCCTAGTGCACGGTTTTTTTTTTCTCTCCGAATCATCATCTCGCACAAAACCACATAAACCAGCGGACCCAAGCAGCTTTGCACGACGTCTGCTCCATTAGCACCCCCCTGGGCCAGGACCGAGTGTCCCACCTAAGCGGAGCTTTTTGACATCAAAAATAGCGACCGGCTGGCGCTAGCTGTGGGCCGCCGCCGAGATGTGCGTGCCGGGGTTCCTGACAATGGCTGCGTCTGTCTCTGCAGTCTGGGCATCAGCCGCATGTCCGATGACTGGTCTGGGTCAGCGTGCGCACTTTTTCATTTTTTGACGTTGCCGCTATAAGACATATTTTGCCGGCGTCGCAAGAACAGGTGTTGCAGGACGCACAAATAAATACTGGCAGAGGGTCCTCGCTGCGCATCTCTGGCTTTGTCGTCCTGCCGATACGAAGACCAGGGGACCAACAGACGATGAGACGCGATTTCAGACAGCCGCCAAGACTCCCTGGCCCTGCTTGAGGCAACCCCAAAAAAAGGAATCCCCTTTGCCGAGAGAAAAAAAAAACGTCATCGAGTCCCCACCGAGTAGCCTCAAGACCCGTCGCTCACCTCGATCCAGCGACGACAAGGAGTTTTTTGTCCTGGTAATCCTCGACGACTGATTCTTTTTCGCACGCCTCTCCGGGCTCTGTTCTCGTCTGCGCCCCCGGTTTCCCTCAGCCATTCCGCCGTCCCTACCGAAAAGCTTGCGCCAGCGACATCTCCCCATTAGCCTCGCCTCAGCTCTGTCGTGCCGGTCTATCCTCACAGGGGGCGTGGCACTGCGAAAATCCTGCCCTTTCGACTGCCACTGTGCTGTACGGAGGCGTAGGTACCACCACAGCTCATCAGTCTGACACAGCTTTGCCCGCTCGACTGCCACTGTCCGAGCACGTCGACTCGCTGCTCCACCCGACCTCTGATCACTCCATATATACAAGAACCCGCCGGTTCCCGCCTGCTGTACGCTCGTAGCAACTGCTTGCTTGCTGCGGACGGACAGGTCATATCAGCCCAATATGACTTCGAGTAAGTCCTTTCGAGCCACTCTGCTGCCTTCTTCCTTTTCTCGTTCCTCGACCCGATCCCATTCAAATGGCTCCTCCGATTCGAAAGCCACTTCCGACTCCGACAGCTCTCGCCGCAAGACGCCACCCGAACCTCTAGCTCCAGCTGTGAAGCCCGCTGACGGGCCACAGAAGAGCTTGGAGCCTGTGGTCGAGAGGAGAGACGACACCGAACGCCCTGTATCTAGACGGAACCAGAAATCGAAGCCATGGAGCACTCGGATCTCATCCTTGATCCCGTCGCTTACACTGCAGACAGACCACCGTCCGATGTCTATCCAGCGGAAGCCTGTTGGTACCTTTGCGCCTCCAAATGAGCCACCACCACCGCCGCCGCCGCCGCCTTCTACATCTTTCGATGCTCCTCTTTTCGAAGATCCTCGTCTTCCTGAACCTCTCAATGCTCCTTATATGGCTGCTCCCCTCGATGCTCCCCCTCCTCCACCATCTGGGCCACCACCTGGGCCACCACCGCCTATCCCTCAGCAGCCATTATACTCGGTAGCCGAATCAACAAGCCCTTCCAGCGTGGCCGGCGATAGTTCGACTGTTTTTGAATCGGCCCAATCCGATACATCATCCTTACCATACCCGCAGCACAGCCCTCCGCAACCTCCACAGTCAAAGGGGTATCCCACTCCGGATCCAGAGACACCGGCTGTGTCGTCTCAGATATCGCTGCTGGTTATGCAGCAGTCTGATATCATCAGCCCTATAGATTACCCGATTTCGCCTCCGCACATTAATGATCCAATTCCACCTTCTCCTTCTGTGTATTCTGCACCAGACACCCCACAGGTCGACAATGATGTGCCAGTACCTCCGCTCCCTGCGCTGGGCGGTTTCGACTTTGAGACTAACCTTCAAGCAAAGCCGGTGATTATGGACCCTATCCCACCCTCACCCGAGCCGGCAAGGACAACCTTTACCATTGCGGAAGCGCTCGAGGAGAATGTTGCCGCCAATCCTGACTTGGCCGATAACAACCGCACATCAGGTGAAGGCGCCGAGAGCAGCGTAGCTAGACAGCGAAGCATGTCTTATTCAGAGCGAAAGGACTCTCTTCCACCTTTGCAGGTGCTGAAAACTCGACAAACGGCTCCTTTGCCCGAGCCCAGGGGACGAAGTGTCTCTGCACGTGTCAACTCGACGATTATGGAGGGCTCAAGAATGTCCATGTCTACCGCCAACCTACGACCCATCTCCAGCATTAACCAGAGCCCAACCAGGCGAAAATTACGCCGAAGCTGGATGCCAGGTCGATCTCGCTCCAGCTCGATGGATGCTAATCATGCCAACAAAATGGCCGCATGGGTCATGTCGGATGGTAGCAAGGCGGAATACAACACTGCTTTCCTCACAAATGGAGAAAAGGTAAATTGTCCTGTCAACATCCGATCTGAACACTGACGAAGATAACTAACACTGAGTCTCCAAAAGGTTCCTGAACTCTGGAATGAGAACGGCGCAGTACTTGTTTACTTGTACCCCAAGTCTAGTGGACGTGGGCCGTCCTTCAAAGTACCAGAATTTTGCGTCAGCTCCTCCTTCATCTTCAACGAACTCATCCGATCAGACCTGGAGTCCTCGGGCACAAGAACCAGGGCCAGTAGCTTTACAGGCAGGAACAGCCTCAGTACCGATGACGCTTCACGGGTATCATCTCCGACATCGTTCCCAGTCGACGCATCTGGGGATTACCTCCATTTATACCTTCCTCCTGCACCGTCAAATGCTTCATCGAGCCAACTCGCGGTGCCTACCGCCGACAGTTCGGCATCGGAGCTGGATCGTCTGATTGCGATTCGAAATGTGTTCGCTTTCCTTACAGGCCAGCCTCTCGTGGGAACTGCGGCACGACCAACCAACTTCCACGCTTTCCTCCAAATCTCGGATCTCTTGCAGGAGTTTTGTTTCTCGAGCCCTGATGGATATACCTTTGGTAGCGCGGTTGATCTAAGCTTCGGCTTCTACTCGGAGTCTCTTGGCTTTGGAGATTGCCGCGCAAGCCGAGAACAAACAATGGAAGCTTTGATTCTGGGCGAGCGCATGCGGTGCCTGGAGCTCTATAACGAGGCATTTGTACACGCTGTAGGGAAATACTCTTCCATCATGGAACTGCGCCTGCCCTTGTTTCAAGAGATATCCCCTACCACACGGCAGCGATTGGAAAAGGCTCATTTCGACCTTGAAAATCGCTATCAGAACGTGAAAGACCAGCTTGAGCAGTTCGAATTCCCATCACTGTTTGCTGGTCTCGCAAATTCGTCTTCTATCCCTGAGCTGAAGCAAGTTCGGTTCAAGATCTGGCGAAACTCATTCAACAAGATGAGGCAGTTCGTCTTGAGCTACTACAAATCTGCATTTGGTAGCTGGCCCCCCAAAGCTAGCAGCAAGAAGAATCCTTTCGTGGAGAGCGGCTTGAATCGCATCGTGCTGAAGACCTTGTATTCAGACCACTGTGCCCTCTACGACTTGCTCGTAGATCGAAACAGCCTGACCACAAGAGTTATCGATGAGGTGCCCACAGTTTCTAAGGAGGCCGATGAGATGATTACATCGGCCCTCCGTGTTATCGAGTCTGAATTTGATCGTTCCAGACCTCCCGTTCTACCCCCTGTTCCCTTTGACCTTCCTCTGATTCCGTCAATGACCGCCATTCTTGAAACGTACAACAATCTTTCTCCCAGAGAACAGGCTAGATTTGACAAGAAAGTCAAAGAAGCCGAAATGTTGCTGGTGTTGAATGGCTCTTACAACTATGACACTGCCGGCATTCAGCTTCCGTTCTTGGATTACTTCAAAGAGTTTGAGGCTCGAGAAGCTAAGGGAAAGTCGGCTCAAGATCTCATCGATCAAAGAATTGGATATTTCCTCTTCCTCTACGTTATTCTTCAGTCACTGCCAATGTTGGTCGTTGATGCTCCCGATCTCAAATTTTCCGAAGGCGTCGAATATTTCTTGTGCCAGCCCCCTATCGGTAATCCGCCGTGGGTTGATGATAAGGGAGTCCGAAAAGTCCTGTACGAAGTCGCCGGCGGTGGCTATGTCGAGCTTTCCGCAGATGCCGTCATGTTCAGTGTGGAGGCCATCTATCATCGAAGCCACTGTTGGCTGGCCGCCAAGATATGGGAGGAAATGGGCAACTCAGCCACTCCGCCCCTTGAAGAACCAGCTTTGGCACCTCTTGAGCCTCCTCGGCCCATATTCCAGGATGCTGACCCCGGCTTCAACAACGGCTCAAGTGGTCTCTCTGGCCAAAGCACCCCATCGTCCATCCCAGGATCACCCCAGCTCCGACCTCGACCGCGCAACCAGTCCCCAGCCAGCCGTCGTATCAGCACTGCGGGCTTCAACACTGCGGGGAACCGCTCGAGTATTATGTTGGGCTTGGAGCCTGTTCCCTTTGAGCCGCCGCCAAATCTTTTTGGCGTCCACCAGCGAAGCAGCTCGCTGGGCCCACGCCCGCCGAGCAGCCATATCACCAACCGGTCTTCATCCGTTGGAAATCTCGTTGGTATGAATCCTCGGATGTCAAGGCCGAGCTCCCCAGCCAAACCCGCTGCAGCGACGTCTGGAACCACCTTTGATGATATTTTGGGAGAAGCAAATAAGAAAAAAGCTCCCAAGAAGAAGGGTAGATTCTTCTAATCTCTACCACTTTTGATGATTTTTTTTTCTTCTTTCCTCTGTTCTTATTTTTTCTCTTCTACTTTCTACTTTCTACATATCGTCTTTTTCTTTCTACCTCTCTCCTTAATAACCGAGGCTTCTCGGTGGCAATCTCGCCTATTTTGGACTTTTAATTTCTTCACCACACACACATTGCATATAAAAATTTTGTTCATTTGTTGGAGGCTGGGAATCTTTTGGTACTCTGGAATCGTTTCTTTCTCTGCTTTATTGAAAGAGCCTTTTCTTATTTTGCGCATATCACGCGTTAGAGTCGGATTTTTTTTGTAAGGGTGTATTAAACACCTGTTGGGCATGGGGCCATGGAGATATATATAAAAAAAATTTAGGGCACAAGATGACGGGTTAGAAAGGGGGGGAAACAAAACGAGCGAGCGAGCGAGCAAAGCAAAGCAGAGACAGAGCAAAGCAGAGCGTAGCGAGCGCCATGCAAAACAAGCGACGCAAAGCAAAATATGAGTAATGACTAAATAATTTTAGATATAATTGCATATTGATTTAGTATTTACTGCTTAATACATATTGAATCACATTCTTGGTTGCTTTCTTCTCGTGTTCTTGAACATTAAGACTGGCTGGGCAGAATGTATTGATGCTGAACAGAAATACTCAACTTAGGAGTGTATTTAGTACTACTATGTTGTCATGATATCGTTACTGAAAATATCCTACTCCCCTTCCGTAACCTGTCCTTGAATGGAGGAGCTATATTTCCCACTGCCATTATTCCAAAAAGAGAGAAATTGACCAATAGACAAATGAAATGCAAGACGGCTTGATGTTACCTCCCAGATAATGAAACAAGATAGGAAAAAAACAAATGAAAAAAAGGGAATGAAAAAGAAAGAAAAGAAGAAGGAAAAGGCAGGAAAAAAAAAAAGCACAGATGCTAAATTGCTTCGATCCTCTGCCATCTCCCCCTCTCCGTATGCCACCACTTCTCCTTCTCCTTCTTATCAGCCACCTCGCCCTCCTTTTGGTTCCATCGCCCCGAGCAGCCTTCCCTACTGCCATTGAGTGCCTCTCCGCCATCGCCCACCATGTCAGCCACATCTACAAGTCCGCCCTGCTCGTCTACTGCACCGTCATCCGGCAAGAGGTGATACGAAATCTTGCTGCCCAGCGTGCCGATGAAGCCAACTGTGCCAAGCGTCTGGGCCAGGCCATCGTCGGCGGCAATGGTGAATCGGAAGCGAGGGGCGTTGTGGGCGGCTTCGAGGCGTGATTGGGCGGCGAGGCGGGCTGTTTGGAGGTCTGTCCCGGGAAGAGGCGTGGAGTAGATTGTTAATGGGAGAGACATTGTCGTGGCGGATTTATGGAGGGGAGATATTGGCGATGAGGGCGCGCTGAAGGATCCGGAGGCGGGAATGCCGCCCATGGCGTTGAGGCGCTGGAAGCGGTCGTTGGGGAGGATGATGTGGTCCACAGGGCGGCAGAGGGCCTGGAAGCGGCCCTCGGGGTCGTTGGGCGTTCGGAGAGTGGTGAGGGCTGGGAAGCCGCCAGCTTCGATGCTTCGAGCGAGGATGTCGTCTGCTTCGTTGGTGGTGTTGGGGTGGCTGGTGATGTCCCAGTGAAGTTTCACAATGGTGGATGAGGCGAGATAGGGCATCATCCAGAGCGCGAAGGTGTCGGATTCCGGCATCACGGGAGGGAACGACTGAGCGAGGTAGAAGTATTTTAGGGCGGGGAGATGGGAGAAGATGCGGGCGAGAGCCGGAAGAGATGTCAAGGGCGTGTTGCGGAGCTCGAGGCGCTGGAGATGTGAGGTGTTGCTGCGAGTGGCAAAGGATGTAAGGCCGTTGGAGGTGATGCCCACGATGCGGGAGAGGATCAGTGACTTGAGCGGAGGTAAAGATAGAAGGTTGTTGTCGTTGAAGGCGTTTGGTGGGAGGTTGCAGAGATGGAGATGTTGAAGCGAAGGGAGATGTGTTAATGTTTTTGATAGGAGCCTGTGGGGAGCCAATGTAGCACCGGGCTGGCAGAGTATCGACAGGCTAGTTAAAGAGGACCAGTTGCGATGACTATCGAGAAAGGCGTCGCCTTGAGACGGCTCTAGCATAGATGGGCCGCTTTGTCCACGCTGTTTAGACGGTGAGTCTGTTCGCTGCCCTCCTTGCTGCTGCGCTGGTGTGGACGCGGGATCGATAATCCAAGTCATATCTTTTAAGCATTTCCTCGTCGACAACGCGTGGAATATTTTTTTGAACGAGTGGTCGCAGTTTGGTGTTGGGCCCGAAAGTCTCTCCAGCTTGGGACAAGCCATAATCAGCGTGGCTACCTGATCTTCATACTGCTCCAGCCATAGCATGCCCTTCGAGACAGACCAATTCAACGGCGGCTCTGGGTGTGGCACCTTCAACGAGCGTACTAACGAGGCGATTCTCGGGTTGGTGCGCAAGGTGCGTCGCAGCATAGTCATGCGATTACCTTGATTTTGCTTAAACTTCTTCTTGTGCGCGGCTGAATCTGAGCCAACGAGCTGAATATCTTCATATCTGCACATTTTGTGATTGGATGTTAGAATGTTTTCTTTATGAAAGTAAAAAGAACAGGAAGAAAGAGAGAAGAAAGAAGAAAAAGACTTACAAAGCTACGCGGGCGTGTTTGTACAATCTACGACTGCAAAGAGCGGCGCTGCAGAGATCGCGCATCATACACGTCGCACAGCTCTCACTGTTTTTATCCAGATGTGATCCTTTTAGAGATTGTAGAACCAGATCGAGCACTTCGCCAGGCAAGAGGTTGAAGAGTTCATTGGGGCCTCTGTCGAGTCTGTCGGGTCTAAATGCCGTCCGGATCGGCGACGACTGATAGACGCTTTCGCGCACCCAGCTGCTGGTTTGGAGGGTATTCAAGTTCATCCTGTTTCCTGTGGAAGCTGCTCTTCTCCTCGGGCCCTCGATACCTTCCTGGGCAAAACTAGTGGGGGACGTAGGAGAAGTAGGAGACGTGGGCGATCTAGGAGCGGTAGGCGATCTGGGAGACGTGGGAGATGCTGGAGGGGTATAGTTGCTGCCGTTTTTACTCATAGACGTGCCCGTCAACTTCGGGGGTCGCTTCAATGCCTGGAATGATTCCTGAGATCTTGATGCGTTCTGCATGCCCTGATATACTGGATGCGCTCCTGATTGACTCGCTGCCCTTGTCGTTCGATTCATGCGTGATGCGCGCTCAGCATTCGCTGCAGCCGCGTTGCCATCTTCATCGATGGAGTAGAGATCCGCCGCGGTAAAGGCTGGCGGTAGAGGGAAAGACTTAATGGTGGCCGTCGAAGCCATGATGCCGGATTCTTGCTGTAGTTTAGCACATACAAAGATCTGACACAATTTGCATTCTGCAGAAGAATGGCGTACAGAAAAATGGTGATGGACAGAAGGCAGCAAAGCAACAGTGACAAACAGCCAAGTCGACGTGGAGCAACGTAGTAATGAAAGAACCCCGTGATATTCAGCCTGAATGCTGGTTTCCTGGGGTCCCTCTGCCTCTCTCTATCTCTTTCACGCCTGCTCGCTTGTCAAACTCTGGAGGCTCTTGACGATCAGTTGGAACGATCCGCGTGTACCCTTCAAGGGTTTTGGAGGAGCAAGCAGGCTAGCGGTAGCGAAGCCTGGGGCAAAAGGGGCGGAGAAGCACATCTTTTTGATTGATTTCTCCCGGGGTGGTGGCCCGCATGACGGATGCCCAGCCCAAGCCCAGGCTGCTCGCCGTGCTATTTTCTTGGTCTATTTTCTGCTTTGTCTTTTTTTTTTTCGTCTTCCCTTTGGGCTACTATACCATACCACTAACAGGCAAGGCTCCTTTTTTTCGTTTTCAACTACCCTGACAGCCGGGAAAGCCAAGAAGTTCAAGCCCCACGAATCAGTGCCCTCGAGTGCCCATGGCTTTTCCCTAGTCCAGAGATTTTGACGCAGGTACAGAGTGCTAGTGCTAGCAATGCAGACCGAGCCTCGACTGCCGGGTCAGGTACAAGCGCAGCGATCCAGGGGTAAAAATTGTGGGAATTAATCAAATAAGCAAAGGTGCCCACCCCATCGAAATGCGCCGTGGAACCGGAAGCTGCCTCTCGATGTATGTACTTTATCCCGCTAATTCGTATTTATAATTTGCCCTTCTCACGCGAGACATGGGGTGGGGAGACCGATAATTGGTGTTTGCCTGGATCGGGAAATGCCAATATATGCTGGCCCTAGTGGACAAATCCTTGATTGCCAGGGGGGCCGGCGGCTTTTGGGTGATTTGACCGGCCCTCACTTCCAAGACAAGAAGAAAGCGGATTCCCTTGATGCCAATTCTAGCTGTCGATAAATTGCATGAACCACATGCGTGCATGAGCAGACCATTGTGGTTCGAATTCCTGGCAAAGAGCAGCGGCCGTCCATTGTCTTCAATTTGCTGGGGCAGTGGAACCCGGCGGCACGAAAAGCTTCCAACCCTCCTCGGCGCGTTTGTTGCTAGGCTCGGAGCTGAAAGGGCCTAGACCTTGCGATCTCAGCCTCCACCGTCTTTGGGCTTTTACAATAGACGTGCTCGTCATCCAAGGCCCGTGCTCTGGAGCAGCTCCGCGAACACACTCCGTCGATGTAGATTCAGCCGCAGGGGCGCTTCTGTGCGGCTGTTACGCAGAGACGCGTTATCAAGGCTGGCGCGGCGCTTTGTGCAAGCCTCTTGGTCGGCGCAAGGCACTATAAGGTGCGCCATTCCTTTCGCATGGCTGCCTTGGCTGTGAGAGGGGCTGCACCGTGGACGTGAGCAACAAAGCGTGAGGATGGTTCAGCTGGGTGGCGGAGTGGCTTTCAGCTTTCCCTAGGGTGCCATACTAGTACAGGCAATGTCTCACTTATTGTCTGCCCTTGCTGGCGAATAAAATGATCAATCGCCCAACTTACTGGGATTTCTTCATCCCATTGTGCGGAGGTGTCGGAATGCGATGCTGTTTTTGGACGAACGTGATAATATGAGATATTCTCAACCATTCTGCTAAGATCTATCTCCCAAAGAAGACCTGAGAAGCAGAAGATCCAACATCAGCCAGCTGTAAAACAAGCTGCGCGAGCTCGGGTGACAGACAAAAGATGCGCCACAGTGAATGCGAGTTCAGTCAATGACGGAATAACGTCAATGTCATATCAAGTTTGCCTCGTTAGCATAAAGCTAGTCTGTCTTTATTCACACGATCCCTAAATCTAGCGCATGCTGGCTCACAATAATCGCCAAATAGGAGCATTGCAATCGTAACTCAGGGCCGATTCGAGTTCATCCTTGCGTTGCTCGATCTCTATTTCAAGCAAAGCGAACTCGCCGAATTGGCTGAGATACCGGCTCTTCCTGGGATGCTGCATGAGTTTCGTCACACATTGTCAATCCTCCATTTCCTGGTCCGTTATCATACGATCTCTTCAACACATTCGACACTATAAGAGGCCTTTGATGCTCTGGTGGTTTATTATTCGGCGCATGTTCCTCGTTTAGGATAATGCCGTCGTCGGGGTGTGCCACAGCTCCAAACCCTTTGCCAAATACAGATTGTGTCGTTTGAAGCGCGGCCATCTGCAAAGTATAGTCGTCTTCGCTAGGTTTCATTGGAGCAACTTTGGTATTCTTGATCCAGTTATATATTGGTCGGACGTCCAGAATGGACTTGGCTTGGCGATGCTCTTCTTGAGACATATGTTTCTTGCGTTCGAGAATGACTTCGTCCAAACTGTTCTTCAGCACAAGCGTTTCGACGGAAACTGGCCTCTTTTGGCTAATTCGCCGTGCACGACCTATGGCTTGGGCCTCTACCTGCGGATTGAGGACTGGATTGATAAAGTATATTCGAGATGCCTCTCGCATATCTAAACCAAACGCTGCCTGAGATAAATCCATAAGGAGGACTCTACATCTGATGATTAGAATGCTTTGCCTCATGCGATTTTGATGCTAGGATCAACCTGCCTGAATTTTTCATTGTGATTGAATGTGTCGACGTAATGCGCTCTTCTCTCTGTGCTCAAAGTTTTGGCATAAATCAAATGTTGGATTTGAAGCTAATATTCTGTCAGCATAGTCCCAAAATCTCTCTCTCATGTAGTAACACGAACCACGTCAAGCATGCTAGCCAAGTACCATGCTACGTTTTCATTCTCGTAGAAAACAATAATCTTCTCCTCTTCTTGGTATTTCCCCAGGCAGTCAACCAAGTAAGAGAGTTTTGCGGATACAGTCGCTGTGATCTTTGTCTGTTCGAGGTGGCCGGCAGATGGTTCGACAGCGAGAGTCTTCGGCTCAGTTCCGTTTATGCCGTGGGAGCGCACCTTCTTCGGGCTATCATCACCCAATTTTGTATTGCCAGCAAGTGTACTAGAAACTTTTTCCTTTGATTTGGAGCTCTTTCCAGGAGCTGCCGCATCCAGAAGTTTCGAGCGTTCCAGTGCGCCTTCGACCATCAGTTCGCCGTTTAGAAGAGAGTTGAATTTCTCTTCGCTCCTCGCTGCTTTATATACCAAACTCTGAAGTGATAGGATCATGCTGGTAGATGTGCAGATGTTGCCGTCTGTGGCAGCACCATCAAGGGACCAGGATGGGCCAGCGTTGCCGGGAAAGCCTGTGATTGACACAGCCGTTTCGTGAAATTGGTTGGTAAGATTTCTAAGTCTATTATGCACGGCTAGATTGCCAAATTGAATAGCTTGCTGAAGTATTGACTCATCTTCAGGACTGATGGGAATTTTCCGCTCTGTCAAAAACTTTTCTGCGGTTTCTACTGATTTAGCAATTTCGTCAGCAGTAAAGAAAGACCCTCCAAAAAAGCTTGCCTGCTTTAGATTGTGTACGATCTGCAGCAGAGATTTTTTTTGCTTCTGATGAAAGAAATAATCCATATCTGTTCGTTGCGATTGGACAGAGTTGAAAACTATCATCATGGAGAACAAGTTTAATGACAGCTGATCTTGATACGAGCCTTCGAGAACAACGACTTTCTCATTTACAGATGGCAAAAGAGCCTTGATCTCCGATGCACGATGGCGAATAATAAGAGAATTGAGCGTAGATTCCAGACTTTCGAATCGGCCTTGGCTTTTGGGATGATGCTTGGGGAGCATCAAGTATTTAGTCCAATCGGCCACTGTATCGCCATTCTCAATCTCAATGTTCGCCCAAGGACGGGCTTTCAAATACAGGGCAGTAATGGCCCCGATTCGATCAAGGTCTTTTCTTTCCATTTCTGTTGAAGAGTTGCTTTGATCGGAATGAGAAGTCTCTGTAGAAGTATGAGGTGATTCAACTCCGTACAAACCATGTGAAGGGGTTCCTGTAACGACCCAACGAGAGGAGAAATGCATCGAGTCCAGTCCAATTAGGAGATTACTTTTCTTGTTAATTCGTGAGTTGCCAAGTTTGTGCCCCTCATCCACGATACATCGCTTGAAATGGATGGATGACAAGATAGAACCGCCGATACCGCCATACTGCTTCACAACCATCTCAAACCTTGACTGGGAAAACAAGATGATGTCGTATGTTAATAATTCGTCGTGCGACGATGGAAGCCTGTCGTTTTTGGCAAGAACTAGTACACTTAATCCCTCAGTATGCTTTCGAATCTCCTTTTTCCATTGCGCAAGAAGGTTGTTAGGAACAATCACAACTGAGGCCGAACTCAAGTAGACTTTTTGAGGTAGCGGCGTCGTGAAGGTTGCATTCCGTCGGCCAGAGCGTGGTGGCTTTGCTGCGGGAAGGAAATAATGCCCGGGGTTTCTCGAAAGAATGTCGTTACAGTGGGTAAATTCATATCCATGCTGCGCTTTCCAAGCTTCGAAATAGGACCTCCAGGGAACGGCATGACGTGTGGCGCATGAGGCTGCCATATCAGCAAGAGATGCAATTCTCTGTCGGACTGGTGGTTGACCTTGTTTATAAAATCCAGGCGGATTTGTTGGCAAATGCATCGTTGCAAGTATCAGCGCAAGACAAATTATTGTCTTGCCCGAGCCCATTTCCTCTGCCAGTATCCCTCCTGAAACCGCATCGTAATATCGTGGTCCCAAGAAAACTTCGCCAGTAACATGGTCCATATACCAAGATGAGCCACGTGTGTCTCTTAGATGCAATAACCTCGGGTCGAGAATCTGGCCGGGCTGCACTTCCTTCTGCAGCATCAAAGCTGCAGATCGTCTTTGGTATGGATGTAGCTCTGTTTTGAGTCCTGGCACTTTGCTCTCCATGAGATTGTACATGGCGTCCTGTGCATATGGCTCTTTGACCAAATCCAAGTCCGGGCATGGTGAAGGAATGGCGTTGAAGAGCTCCAGCAGAGATTTTTCCTTGTCGTCTTCATCGGTATTGGGGTTTTCAAGAATAGGGATGCCGGTCTCTTCTGGTATCTTAACGGCTTTCCAAGCACACGGCGAATAATCAAGGTAGCGAAGTATCTTAGACCTCTCCTTTTGTAATGCCGAACTGGTACGGTCTATGGAACGTCGTTGAACGTCGTCTGGTAGCAGATATACTCTAATCATTCCTAATTCTTCATCCAAGGCACTGACGCAGAATTCAAGCTGACACCATTGAGCGTGAAACAACTGGGCGAGCGAAAGAAGCTTTGGGGCTGTAAGAAGGGACGCCTGTATTCGGGGGTCGAGGCATAGCTCGCCAGGCCTAGCCTCGGAGTCGCTGCGGTTGAGTCTTTGCCATCCACGGTGATCCAATGTTGACCAATCGTGTCTACTGATGTGGCTTTCTTCTTGTGAGATTCCAATGCATCCGGCGGGAATATATGGCACTTCGGAATGCATGACGTGAGGTAGCGTCGGCTGTTCTACTAGTTCTCGCTATTGCGTAATGGGACTGGGTAGCAAAAGCTTTAATTCTCCTATCATTTTAAGGTGTATGTGCGGTGAGAAAAGTTGAGTAGCATGGAGAGGATGGAAGGATGAAGACGAATGCAGGTGAGCGCTGGGGTGAGGCATGCTAGAGGTGCTGCCTGTGTACGGTGCCAATTATGGCGCTTACTGTATCTGTGGCGTTGTGACTCAGTGAGTAGCACAGTGCGCGATCTTGATTCCTATAATACCTGATTTGACTCTCGCAGCTCGTATATTAATGCTATTCTATGCATTAAATCATTATATATTCGACATCAGCCCGATACTCCTCCTTCTTGAATGGTTTGCCTACTCCCAGCGCTCCAGTAGGCCAACATGCCAATGCTGGAATAGCTGCTCCGAGACAGGCATTAGATCGTTGCTTTCCTGGAGAACCTGACGGGCCGCCTTTATAGCGGTTGCTGGAAAACTGATTTCTTGAATTCCTGAAGTCATGGAATCAACCAGCTTGTTTCCTTCCTCTACATCAATAACTTGATACAACACTTTGATCGCCACCCGCCTTCCTTCGCGCATGGTTGACGAATATACCACATTCGCATTGAGCACCCAGAGATGTAGAGATTGGGGCGCTTCTGTTGTGGATTGTTTTGGATCAACATCAAGTGTATGAGATGCCACCACCGATTTAGAGGAACCCGAGCGAGATATGGTCGCTATCAGAGTGGCTGCCAGGCACTCTGAGCTGCTCGGAGCTTGGCTGGGTTGAGTCGTTTCACATACAACCTGCCACTTGAATAGGGTTATGGACGATGCCAGCGCATTAAACATCCCAATCTCTGCTTTGCAAGATTTACAGGATATACGTAGAGGCCTCACTGGATCGATTTTGTCTATGGCTTCTTTGACGGAATCGAAAGAGGCATCGGAAGCTGGGTGGGAAAACTGCTACTGGTAAGCTAAAATATTCTACGCACCCGAAGATGAAAGCGGTACAATCACGTCTACGTAGACTATAGATATATCTCCTTTAATCTCCCGAATCCCACATCTCTGGAAACTGGATGAAAAGCAAGAGACTGCTTTATCAGTACTAACGCTTAACCCGTTCTCAGAAAGAAGGGTATGAGCATTAGAGCTGCCCACAGTCAAGTAGGAATAGCACTGCGTCTATTTTGGGGAATTGTATCGGTGACCGGGCCACTGAGAGGCATATATATGCCCGGCTAGGCCACCTTCTCTTTCCCCGTCGTCTCTAAATAATACTGCGTATAAATATGGGGAACTGAAGTCAAAACTTACTAAGAGGCCATCACAGTCCGATTCGGAGAACATGAAGGAAGTGAGGTCCACAAACCCGATTTCTGGCTGGGCAGTGATCGAACTATCAGCTCCGTAGCCGCGCTTAGATAAGGCTTCGCCATCGTGATGCTCATGCTCATGAGGTTTGTGGCAGTGCCAAAACTCCATCATCTCTGCCCAGTTCTCGCTGGGCAGGTCTTTCCATGACTTTATTCGCTCTGGCTGTACGACTACATGATCGCAGTGCCGGCAGCAGACGCGGGATCCAGACTTGATGTCTGTTGAACTCCAAGGTACTGACTGGTTCTCGGCAGAGAATCTCGAGAGTCCTGTTTCAGTGGCGGGCACGGGCAACCTCCATGCCAAATCTAGCGATGATTTCTCCGGGATGGGTATCGCAGAGCGAACTGCGACTCGGGATGGAAGATCAAGCGCTCTTACCTCGCCGCGGTGATGGACTTGGATGCGACGGCCATCGTCAAGGATCTCGGCTTTGGTCGTCGAATCTGACGATGAGGAGAGCGTGGCTCTGACAGACACTTGTCGGATGTTTGAGAGCAGCTCAGCATAGATAGAGAGAACTGCGGTATATGATTGCGCCATGACTCTCTTTTCTTGGCAACTCTTACGATCTTCACGTTTGGTGTTTGAATCGTGGGCGCCGAGGCTGAGGCCGGCGAGGCTCGAGATACTGGCCTGTGGCTGGAAAACGCGTGACTCGGAGCGTCATAGAACGGGCGGCGCGGGAGTGCAGAAGCTCTCCCCCACTATAATCCTCCATCTCCACATAACTCGGGCCATTCCACCAAAGTACTTTGTCGCCCCCAACAATTGGTACTTTGATGAGGTTGGCCATTTTATGGTAAATCGAAGCCAATTGCCGTCTTCTTCGCGTAAACACACCAAAGATGTCGGGACTACTTTCATATATCCCAGGCGCTAGCTTGGTCATGGGCAGCAGATCCAAGGCGGGAGCCATTGATTTGCCGTCGGTTGAGATCCATCATATTGAGACAGACGCTGATAAGCGAGCTCGATGCCTCAAGCACCTATTGAAAGCAAATCACATAAACTACGCCATATTGTGGAACGACCTCCAGTTCGACAACCACAACCCCCATTTACTCAGTTCAACGTATTTACTTGGCGGCAATGAAAACCATCTCAATGAGGCCTACAATAACGAGATCAAAGACCTGGTTCCATGGGAACCGTCGCCTTCCGAAGTGATTGACGAGGATTGGAGAGACTTTCTCGGGGACAAGCGCTACCAAAGGGCCTTTGTCGACTATTTTGAGGATAAACTCGCCATGGAATTCGCGTACGATTGGAAAAAGGAAGTGCAGCATTTCCTATTCAGTGGCAAAAAGCCGCTGTTTCATGCTTTGCTAGACGGGCGTATGAAGTCTTTTCCCACAACAGCTTTCTTCTGAGCTACGTATACTGATTCGTGTTAGTTGGCCACCCAATAATCCATCTTGGCTATGCGTATGAGATGGATAGCAAAGAACTTGCTATGGAGGCGCTTGCGTTGACCTCTGTGAAGTATGACTTTCTTCACAATTATCTTGATGACAGCTCCTATACCAGACCGTCTCCGCTGAAATCGAGATCGCCTTTGGATCTGTTGATCCAGCTCTCCAAAGACGATAGATTCAGCAAGGAAGAAGTTCAAGTCGGCGATATGCAAAAGTATCTGAAAGATCATGAGTCGGCATTCCTGGAATATTGGAATGGATGGGATATTGATGATGATCCGAAGAAACAATTTGAGCTGTCACAAGAAGCAGCTGTCGCATTGCTTGTGGCCACCGTTCAGCCAGGAACCCACGCATACAACTTCTTTATCGTCCATCTCTTAACTACCAGCCATGCCGTCCGAGTTCTTCTTCCTTTCATCCCATCCCAGCACCATGTTACTCTGGTTAGGGCATGGTGGCTGTTTGTCTTGGCTGTATTCAGTATCAAGGGCCGACCATTACCCGATTACGACAATATTGAGACTGACTTGAAAGGAAAGAATTGGAAATACGTGGAAGACAAAGGGCTGAATTCACCGTGGTCGAAAGACGCCCACTACGTTAAAGGTATAATCCTATTTCACGACGCAAGAGGTGAATGACTACTAGGTAAATGCTGACATTGATGCGTACAGCGGTACGGGCGATAAGAGACGCTGCTCGAACATGGGGCGATGTTCACGACCGCTATCTTCAAGCTGCAGTAACTTTTGTCGACAACTTTCACGGATGGGTTTTTTAGTCGAGTTGAAGGCAAATTGGCGGATAAGACAATGAACCGGAAATGGAAGCATGGTATTGGGGCATAGCATGGAATATAATTTAGGACATAATTTGATCTCTATTTGGACAAGACACTTTTTTTCCCGTACGCTGCATCTACTCTAAATACTTGATGATGCATCAACCAGGAGTTATTGATGCTATTTAGTATGATTGGATACAGATTTTGTTAGAATTTACTGTGACCCGTATAATTCGCGGGCTGAGATATATGAAGTACAAGCCTAGCGATGGCTGCCTTAGCAGCTGAATACAGTGCTGATTAAATGTTGACAGGCGTATACACTGTACACCGACTACCTACTCGCTAGCTAGACGCCCCAAGGCTCCCATCATCTCTTCATATCACTCCATACTCTTTTCTCTTGATACCGTCTCAGCCCTTCTATCGACGCTACCGAGCGTATTTCCGGCTTGCTTTGCATCGTATGCGCTAGAATTGCAGGCGAATTTCACAGCACAGATGCTTCAGTCGCGTTAATGGCACCGCCCGCGAAGCGTCGCCGGCGGAATACCGTTGAGGCGTCCGACGATGAAGACGAGCAGCCCAAGGCCAACACCTTGTCCAATTTTCTTCTCTCTTCGCCAAGCACTCCATCAAAGGCACGAGCGCCGACCGCATCGCCGAGCCCCGTGAAAAGACGAACCGCGAATGGCCAGTCCAGCAATGGCAGCCCTCTTCGTCCGTCGCGATCTCAAAAAAATGGCACCAACTTGAGCCCCAAGAAAACCCGAGATGCGGGCACAATCGAAGACAAAGGGAAGACTGCAGATTTGAAGACTCTCTTCTCCAAGCAGGCGCAAAAGGTGACAAGGCCAGGGGTGGGAACCGACAGAAAGACGGAGCCGATTGACGATCTGATCCACGATCCAATATCCGACGACGACGAGATATCAGAGTTCAAAGCTAGCTCTTCTAGCTTGGTTGGGCAGCATGTGAGAAAACGACTAAAAGGTTCGAGCGCCGGCACTCAATCTACTCCCGCTGGCTCGTTAACTATGAGCCAACGGTTCCTCAAGCCAACTCGACCGACGACCTCTGACGCATTAAATGATGACTTACGCCCGTGGTCGGAACGATTTGGCCCGCGAAACTTGGACGAGCTAGCGGTACACAAGAAAAAGGTTGCAGACGTTAGGAGATGGCTTGAGGATGTCATGGGAGGTCGGATGAGGCAGCGGGTGCTGATATTGAAAGGCGCCGCTGGCACTGGGAAGACCACAACAGTCCGTCTCTTGGCAAGCGACATGGGATCTGAGATTCTAGAGTGGAAGAATCCTGCAGGAAATGCAACGACTGGTTACGTCTCGTCGTCGGCGCAGTTTGAGGATTTCCTTGGGCGAGGAGGCAAGTTTGGCGCTCTGGATTTGGAAGAACCGGAGCCGTCATCCACGCCGGCGAGCTCGAATGGCACCGCGCAAAACAGTAGCAGCAAAAAGATTATTCTTATCGAGGAATTTCCAAATACCTTCTCTCGAAATTCTACTGCGCTCTCTTCTTTTCGGCGCACCATCCTCCAGTATCTGGCGTCGCAAACGCCGTCTCTACATGCCTTTGGACAGCAGAAGCGAGCAGAGCCCATCACGCCCGTTGTCATTGTAATATCAGAGACATTGTTGACAACGATGTCGGCTTCAGCAGATAGCTTGACTGCTCATCGACTGCTTGGGCCAGAAATCCTCCGACATCCAGGAGTTGGCGTGATCGAATTCAACGCGATAGCCCCTTCACTGTTATCCAAAGCTCTGGAGGTGGTTGTACAAAAAGAATCACGAAAATCAGGGCGGAGACGAACACCAGGGCCACTGGTGCTGAAACGACTCGGTGAGATTGGTGACATTCGCAGTGCCATATCGTCGCTCGAGTTTCTATGCTTAAAGGGAGACCAAGATGCCGACTGGGGATCCAAGGTAACATTTACAAAACAAAAGAAGGGAGCAAAAGATGGCATCGCCCTCACACGCGGCGAAGAGGAGAGTCTCGAACAAATTTCTCAGCGCGAAGCCAGCCTGGGAATTTTCCACGCCGTCGGCAAAGTAGTCTATAACAAGCGAGACGATATGCCATCACATGATCTGGCAGAAAAGCTGCCGAGTTATTTATCGCAATATTCACGCCCAAAGGCATCATTAGTATCAGTGGATTCATTAATCGACGAGACTGGCACTGATACGCATACGTTCATTTCGGCTCTGCACGAGAACTATGTGCTATCTTGTGAAGGCACGGATCCAATGGATCTGTCGACCCCAATCGACTATGTCAACGAGTGTATTGAGTACCTTTCCTTGGGCGACCTGCTTAGCCCTTCGGGAGATGTCTTCTTTGGCGGACGTGGCGCGTTTGGCGGAAATTTCGGGGATTCTGCGAGCCATGTTCTTCGCCAAGACGAGATAACGTTTCAAGTCGCGGTGCGTGGCATGCTCTTCTCTCTGCCTAATCCTGTGAAGAGAAAGACGTGGACCATGCAAAAGGGCAGCGACGCATTCAAAATGTTCTATCCAACCAGCCTTAAGCTTTGGCGAACAAAGGAAGAGATTGGTGGGCTCATTGACATTTGGTCTGGGAAAATCCTTCGAAGCGAAGTTGAGCTGCCGACCAGGAACATCATGGACGGTGCTAGCATCTTTCGACGGAATCAGCTCTCCGCCAGCTCTAACCAGGGGCAGAAGCAAGCAGACAAAGCTCTGGCATCCAAAGATAGAACACAAAAAGAAGACGAGGAAGAAGCAAGCGATAGCCCCCCGATTATGACCCTCGGCAGCACATCTCGCCGCGAACTACTTCTCGAACGGCTGCCCTACATGGCACACATTGCTCGCTGTCGCAAGTCTGGCATACGGCAGCGAGACCTCGAAAAGATTGTTTCCTTCTCAGGTGTGAACGTCTCGCCGGACGACGAGTCGGACGCTGATGAAGAAGGAGTCGCAACGGGAGAGATGTGGGCAACTGATAAGCCATCCGAGGACGGCACCCCGAGGAAGAAGAGGATGGGCATCAAGGCCGGAACAGGCGTTGCGGGGATGCTGAAGCAGAAGCTGGTTCTAAGCGATGACGATATTGAAGATTGAACGAGAAAGGAAAGAAAGGACGAAGTTATACGAGGGGCGTTTGACTGGGATTCGAATGTATTATGGGATGAATGTGGAACGGATTTGAGACTTTGATATGCTTTTTTTTTTTCTCTCTTTTCTTTTATCTTTGACAGCCCGGAGTTACTATGTGTACTTGTACTATAAAGCGATGAGCATCTAGAAAGATGTGGGATTGATGACTGTTTTCGAGCAGAATGGGGAGGTTCGCGCCTCCTCTTTGACAACAGCATTTCCAAACAAGAACTTCTCAAAGATTATTCACAAGACGAAAAAGAAAATAGCGGCACGTATTTTGAAACGTTTCTTGTTTTTTTTGTTGACCCCGTAGTTATAAGTCTAAACGCCTGCCAGAAAGAATGAAAGAAAGAAATCAAAACATAAAACTAAGCAAAAAAGTGTATGGAATCCCCAAGCCTAGTCTAGCCACGCCCGCTCAAGGTGCACAATGAATACACGCAAAGGCATTTCCTTTCTCATCGTAGCCGGTCCCGCAGCCGCGCAGCCGTGGCCGCAGCTATCAAATCTTCCTCCGCGTCTGCGAGTTGGCGGCTTCTCGCAGGGCGCAACATGAAAGAGCTCAAAGGCATTTTCTGTCTGATCGCAAATCTCTCCTCAGCCGCAGTCACATAATCTTCCTTCGACTCTCTGAGGTTATTCCTCCATGTCTCTAGACTATCATCTTGGCTTACCTATGCGGCAAGATTTTCAGCAACAAAGGACTAGAAGAAGAAAGACGTTAGCTACTGGCTTCGTAAACGGATTCAGAAAGGAGTGTATGAGACTGTAGACATATTAGGGGGATGCTTTCTTACAGGGAACTCCTTCTGTAATGAATTGATGACGTTTTCAACCTCCTCGGCTAGACTCTCCACGTTGGCGTCCCATCTGCGCATCTCTTTGCCTGCTAAAGCCTCAGCACGGCCGCTGCCCTTCTGGCCTGATGCCTCTCCACCTTCGAACCAGACGATTCCGTCAAGCTGGTCCATTCGTCCTACGAGTCGCCCCTGTTCAATCATCCGTGCGGTTGTCTCCTCGGCCTTGTCGGCATCCAGACCCAGCAGCGAGCCCAAGGCTTCGAACTGGATGTTGTTGTACAGTCTTGATACACCAAGCAAATTGTGCTCCATGACCGCCTTGGCGAGGACGGTAGATCCGTCGGCTGTGGTGGCTAACTGATGCGGCTGCAGCCCCTCGGCAAACTTGTCCACCTCGGCCGGCGAAAGCAGCCGGTCCAGGAATATCTTTTCCAGGATACCAAACTCTTCCAACTGTGCCGATCTCTCATCTTTATATAATCTTCCCAGAATTCGACTTCTCAGAGGACCGGCAGGCGCCAAAATGGCACACTTGACTGCCATGCTCAGCGTGTGAAGGCGCTCCTCTTCGGCCACCGCGGGGAAGAAGCTGATCTCGTGGTATCGCTGGGCCGCAAACAAAAAGTCTCGCTTCGCATCCTGGATACGGGCCTGAGAGAGGCGGAAGTGCAGGTTGAGATCCGGATCTGAGACGGTGTGCATGATGTTCTTGAGCTTGTTGATGTACGTCTCGGCGGCGGTGTCATCGCCAACTTCTAGGTAGTTGCGCACGATGCGAACCCACACGCGGGCCTTGTCTGCATCCGACACCTTGCGCTGCGAGCTGTCGAGGGGAATCTCGGCGAGGGCCTTTGCGGCGTCGAGGAAGTCTTCGTTGTTCTCGTGGGCCGTAGCCACGAGCTCGTATATCGTCGCGGCGGCATCGAAAAATGATGACGGCTGGGCTGCCAGGATGCCCAGCGTTCGGTTTCCGACCTCGATCCAGAGGCTCTCTTTATTAATATTCTTGAGTGTTGTGATGAAGGCGTTTAGAAATGATCGTGTCGCTACGAGGCCGAGGCTCTGGTTGAAGAAGGAATCGAAGATGGCGTTGAGATCGGCTGCGGTGGGAGTGGGAGAATAGGTCGGGAGGTCGTTGAGGAGAGCTTCATAGAGGGGGCCCTTATCCCCAGGGGATGATTCTGCGGTGGCGAGGGCCGCGGTTACTTTTGGATTGGGATCCATTGTGGTGAGATTAGCTAGATGTGAATAGCTAAGGGCTGTTTGTTGAAAGAAGAGAGTCGAGGGAGCGAGAATGTGATAAGATGGTTTGATGCTGATAGCGGAAGCTGTTTGGCGGGGCAGCGCCAAGCTACAGCGGGGTAGCTCCCGGAAGACCGCTAAAATTAGGCTGCTGGGGTACATGTAGTCCCGTCATCCTTTGACCATTTCAACGACTGATATCAAATGTTAGAAATACCCAGACATGGATATAAGTGCGCATACACTCTTCCATATGCAGCTTTGGCAATACCAGGGTGATATTTGCTATTTTACTTATTCACTTTAATGCAGTCCATTTGTTCACCGCCATACATCCTCCGGTAAAAGCCCAGACAGCAAAAATACCCTTCAGTAAACTACACCTGCAATCAGTGATGTGGCCAAAGTAAATGCAGGAACGCATAACGCCGACTATGTGCATATCCATCCAAAAGCACAGTCTAAAAAAAGAAAGAAAAAATCGCCCATCTATTGGACACCTTTGATCACCCCGGCCAAGATCCTTCCAACCCAAAACGTATAGCAAGGCCTTTCGCTTCCTCCCGTGGCTTCTATTTGTTATGCCAGAGCAAAGTCCTCAGCGAGTCCCACTCGTCACAGTCCTTGTAAATGTACGTCATGCTACTCCTCAAGCTCGACTGCAGGTCCTCGGGATGGTGCTTGAACAGCAGCATCACCAGACCCCACGATACCGAGGCGAATACGGGCCATGCGTAGTGGCTGATTTTCGAGTGCAGCGGTTCGGACGAGATGATGGGCAGGCCGTGGCCCGGCTTGACGGCGAGGCGCGCCAGGGCGAGGGCAACGCGCGCGAAGATGTAGATGACGATCTGCTGGCTGACGGAGGAGATTTTGCCGTAGCGCTTGGAGCGCTGGCCGAAGACGATGTAGCCACCGAGGAGACCGGCGAAGAAGGAGTCGAGGGGACCTGTTGGAGATGGCAAGTTAGCAAGTGTTACGTTTCATACCGCCGAACTGCTGAAACCTCTGGTTAGTAGATATGAGCAGACACATACCCTCCTTGCCCGGCGTAGACCCGTATCGCTTCAGCGCCAGCATTGTTATCTTGTATATGGACGCAAACTTGGCCAAGTTCGTGGCATGCTTCTTCGTCGCTCTAAACACCAAAGAAGCCTTTTCTTTGAATCTACCGCCCCAACATCCATGTTAACACAAGTCTCATTCTCAATATGCGCATACATGTGTACAGATGGCTATCGCTCGATATCGTCGGCGGCAAAGGGTAAAATACGTACGTTCCGGATCGGAAGAGAAAGATCATCCTATCGCGCACACGTCAGCACAGCACAAAGAACAAGAGCCTCGCCCCGGCCCAACATCCAACTCCATTCTCGAAACTCACACCAGCGCGTGCGGAAACCGCACTTTAGATCCGTAGACTGCGCCATTGCGCGCCGTCTTAAGCAGCGATAGGACGTCATGATATGTCGGGTCTAGCGCGATGCCCTCTGCAAAGGCCTGTCACGGGATAGATGAATAAGTATTTGACTTTTAGCCCTGAAGCTTTCGCTTCCATCTCTGCGACAGAATGGGGGGAAAGCCTCATCGCCAAAGGGCTTCGCATACCTTCAACTCCTCCAAGAACCCCGAGGCCGCCATGGTGCCTCGGCTATTGACGCTTTTGTCAGGGTAGCGTGTCCTGCGCAGGTACTGTTTCCGGACAGGCGAGGGACTTTGCGCAAGAGTCAAAGGGCGAAGAGGATATGCGACTTGAGTATGGTCTGAAGGTGAGAGTCAAAGAAGGAAAAGGAAAGAAAAGCAAAAAGGGTGCCGTACAAAGTTGCGGTTAGCTGGAGACCCAAGCTCCGGCTGCTGAATGACTTTGAGCCTCGGCCGGCTGTTGCGCGCTTGGGACGGGGAAAAAATATGGGGACCTAGTTTTTACCTATGAAGAATTAAAGGCCGGAGAATAGATCCAATGGATACGTCACTCCCTTTTCGTTAGCAGTCCCGCTGCCGCAGTGGAGCTGAAAGACCCCTACAGCAGAGCCGACTGCTTGTGACCGCTGGAATGCAGCGCAATCCCCCGCCTGTGGTTCATTAGCACAGCGGTTTAGACGCAGTAGATCTGGAGGAAGATCTGGCACAAGTGCGGAGAAGATGGGAAGCTGACGGTCACCATCTCGACGTTGGTGCTTGTGTTTTGGCATGTGATGCTGCATGTCAATGTCCCTCTGCCACGTGCTGGAACTCTATCAACGCATTTGCTCCAATGGAACCTTGGCTAAACTACCAGACACGTATACTCTCAAATAAGTAAATCATGATACAAAAATCTATTATCCAACGCCACAATATTTACATACCCAATCAAGTATATCTATGCCTGCAATATCCAATACACATATATATTCAACACCATCTCTGCCACGGCTCCCGCCACCTAACCCCCAGAATCTCAAATATCCTCCTCTCATCCCTCCTCTCCACCAGCTCCCCCTCCGTAACCTTGGCTCTATCCGGGCCCCTCAGCACATCCCGGTACAATCCGCGCTGGTTCAGCCTCATGCCCTTCTTGGACGCCAGCAGCCGCATGCTGCGGTTGAAGATGTCGTTGCCGGTGAAGTAGATGAGCGCAGCGCCCAGCTCAACCTCTGGCACCAGCAGGAAATCGATTCTTCTCCATATCGGACGGTACTTTGCGTCGTCGTCGTTGAAGCCCTTGATCTTGGGCAGCACGCAGCATCCGTGCCATTTGCTGCCGTCGCTTCCAGCTCGGGATGATGCCAGTCGGGCCACGAGGAACTCGTCTCTCTCCAGCTGAGCCACCAGGCTATTCAGAAAGGACTTGAGATCCGCTACAGACTCTGTGCCAGGCTTCGTCACAATGAAGTCAATGTCGTGGGAGCTCTCAGCACCCCTTCGGTAACTGCCCCCAATAATGAGCTGCACCATCGGGTCGATCTTCGCCGCGGCCCTCTTCACAACCTCGCCAAGGGCAGTGACTTCCTTTCGGGGAATCCTGGTGTTCAAGTCGTCGTAGTGCTCGACACCTACCATCTGGCTGGACGTCAGTTTGACATGCTGCTTTATGTCGTCGAGCGTCCGCCAGCCTTGCGCAATCCATTGCTGTGCTACTTTGTTCCCCACGCCGTAGACCTTTAAAAACGTTTGTAGCGCAGAGTCTGTTGGTTCTTCCTCTGCGTATTCGAGCCTCTTCAGCTTATCCGTCGTCACAATTTCCTCAATCTTTTGCGCCAGCCGACGGCCGATACTGGGTAGCCGGTATGCCTCTTCTTCTGTGGTGATCTTGACGCTCTGCTGCTTCAGAGTGCTAATGGCCTTGCGATAAGCCAGTGTCCGCCAATGATCGTTGACTCTTTCGTAGTAGCTGTTCATCTTTTGCAACATCTCAATGGTGCGTGCATTTGGGTTGTCTTCTCCAGCATCCCTTCTCCCGGCTCTGTTGCACGCAAAGCGATCTTCAAAAGCAATCGCCTTGTTGGTCGGCCGCACTCTCCTGGACGATCGTCTCTTTGAAGGCCGCTCATTCTCTGAGCCAGACCCTTCATCAAGATCCGCCTGGTGTTCCGTGCCAGTGACTGTGGATTGAGCATCATCGTCTTCGTCAACATCCAGGGGCAAGTCTTTGTACTCTTGCATCATCAAGATGTATTCCGATAACTCGTCATCCTTCTTTGGTGGGGCTTTTGACTTAGCATTGGCTTCTGGCAAACTCTTCATGAGCTCGTCTGCGTTATCCAAGTCCAGCATAAGAGGCTGAGAATTCGTCACTGCCGCTGATCTGGTCGCACGCCTCGTCAAATGACTACCAACTGAAGATTCTTCTTCTTGAGAAGGCGTCCCTCTGGGTGGAACGTAATCCCATCTCGCCTTGTTATGATGCTGCGGCTTCAATGGCAGCGAACCCGCCTTTGATTTTGTCCCAGGGCCGGAATCAGTAGCACTAGCAGGAAGGAGAACCTCTTTGTCTTTTGTTTGCGTCGCAGTCTGACCGTCTAGAAGGTACTTCTTTTGAGTCGGATCCACCATAGCACGGAACTGAATGCAGTCAAGAGGATAATCCTCGTTGACAACCTTTGGCGGTGCTCGTTCCCCAAAGCCACCTTTCGGCCATAGCCTTTCAACATCCTTATACACGAGCTTCTTCTCCACAACGATATGCGTAGCCGTCAAGATGTCTCTCGTCCACTCTGCTCCAAACTCCTTCGCCCTGTTAATCCGCAGCCGCCTGACAGGCGCAATGTCATTGTCCGGAATGTAAAAGAAAGACAAGCCCTCGAATATCTGCTCAACCTCGGGTCGCGTCTTTGGTGTTGCAACACGCCCTCTCTTCTTACTGCCGCTGGTTGTCTTCGTCTTCTGCGTCCTTGTCGTCGCCCCGGCCCTGACATTAACAGATGGCGATGATGACGCTTCTTCAGACGAAGTTTCTAACGACCTTTTCAACGACGCCGGCGGTGGCATGGGAGCATCGTCAGTGGCAACAACGATTGAGTCTCTGTCTCTGTCCTTGTGCCCGCGCAACTTCTCTGCGCCCACTGACGGCGTTTCTCGTACAACATCCTCCTCCCTACTACCCAACAACGTATCAAGCCGTCCCTTTGGCCTCGGCTTCCCCGGTCCAGTCCCCATAATGACCTTTCCAGACGGAGGCTGAGGTGCCGCAATGAGTCTCCGGGGAGTGAGATTCTGCAACTTGTTCAGCCGCTTCACAGGCAAAAGCTGTTGTCCCGCATGTTCTTGTTGTTTCTGCGGCTGTTTCTCCTTCTCCGACTTTTGTTGGCTGTGTGCATCCAACTTCTTTGCAGGCCGAAAGAAGCTCCTGTGAAGCTCCCTCTGCTTTGCTTCGCGCGCATCGAAAGCATCGTCGTCTGGTTTCCCGGGTATATGCCCGCCGCTGGTGTGAGAAAATCTTTTAAGCTGGTCAAAGTACGCGCTTTTAGATTCCGCCGAGGCTGGTGCGTTCTCATCCATTTTTGTGACGGCGAGTTTATGAAGCGTGAGTATCAAGACAATGTGCGTGTTCTGCGAGCATGAAGTTTTATACCAAAAGATCGTGAAGGGATGAGAAATGAATGCCTTTGTCCTTTGCACGCTGTGGATGTTATTTTACAGTGCGGTAAGAGCATTTGTTAATATTTAATAGAGGAGCATGAGACAATGAGACTTAAGCCATCATCACGGACTGCAAATAAACGGGTGGATGGGCGGATAAATGCTTGTTTATCTCATTCATTGTCAGTCAGCTCAGTTTCTTGAGGTTTAGGGCGTATAAAAAGTGAGAGTCGCGAACAAGAGCAGTATTAGTGAGACGTCCCAGGCAACAACGCGCTAAATGTTTGCCACTAACAAACGTCCCGAATACCGATCTCAGCTCTCACTCACTCACATACTTATACGAGTCATCTTCACCTCGAAGACAAATTTTCTCTTTTCTCTCACCATATTCTCCAAGCATCAGTCTTTCACAATGACTCAAAAACACGAACCAAATTGTTAATTAATAGCGCTTCCAATGGCTATTGATGTATTGCAAGGCATCCTAGATATACACTAAATCGATCCAACACTCCCGAGCAGTAAAATAGACATTAAGAGAATTCTGGATACTATGCCAGAAATACAACTCTCCCAAAAAGTTCCTCCCAAGAGTAGAATACTGTAATGCAAAAAATGTTTAAGCGTCCAAGATATAGTGCCCGAGAATCCAAGGCGATGGTTTGTTGTATATATATAACATGTACAAAGGTGGTTGTTTTTGGTTGTTCCAGGTTGCCTACCGGGAAAAAAAAGGTAAATAAACCAAAAGTAGACAGCTCCAAACTCCTATACTGCCTCTCAAAACGCCAGCTGTTGTCTAATTATTTTCTTCTTCTCAATCAAAAAGTCTCCCGGCCAGCTCTATTGGGCGTCAGCATAATATGCTATATCATCAATATAGATGCAAAGCGATTTCCCCCCCAAAACATGAGAAGCAAACTCCATCGCTGAATGCTGAATGACGTATTCCCATATATTCCATCTCTTTATTACAGTCGTGGTGTAAGTCGACCAAAACGCAAGTCATCTGCTAGATTTGCGACGCTTCTAGCTTCGAGCGGAAAAGAATCCACCAAAGCCTGCCTTGGCCTGGCCCTTCTTCAAGAGTTCCTCGAGTCGCCTAGTCTCGCGGACTGCAGCCTCGCGGTCCTCTTGGAGGTTGAGAACCTCTACTTGAGCCATGTTCATCCTAGACACGACTTCTTGCATTTCATCCTCTGCATCTACGAGGGCCTTTTCCAGCTCCAGGACTCGTACCCGGAGAGTTTTCATATCAGCCTCTTCCTCAAGACTCTTGGCAGGGGGGCGGGTGCTCAGCAGCGGCTTGGGGCCAGATCTGTTGGAGCCATCGGCGGAATCACTCTGGAGGCGACGGAGCTGCTCGTTATGCGCCTCACGTAGCCTGGTAATCTCCTCCTCGTGGCGGACGATGCGGTCCTCTGAGGCGGACTGGGCGGCAACGACCTGTTCCTCCATGACTCGAAGGCGCTCTTGGAGCTCCGAGATACGCTGCGAGTTGGTCTTGCGGTCTGACTCTCCTCTGGCAACGGCAGCTTCGAGACGCTCTCGGAGTTCAGCGTTAGTGTCCAGCTGTTGGCGAACTTGGGCTGTGAGCTGCTCAATGAGATCGGCAGACTCCTTGAGCTGTTGCGCCAAGGTGGCATCGGCTGCCATCGACTGAGACTCGCTGGCGACGAGCAGGTCGATCTGGGCCTTTTGTTGGCCAATTTCTCTTCGGGCGGCATCGCGTTCCAGAACTGCCGCAGACAAGGATTGTTCCAGGCGCTGCATAGCCTCCTGTGTCTCCTCGTCTGCAGTGTCGGCTTCCAGTTGACGAATACGCTCCAGGGATTCGGTATACGCAGCTTGTAGCTCTGCATAGGCAGTTCGAAGAGACTCGGACGTGACCGGCTCCCGCAGAGTATCGCTTGAGCCGCTCAGGCGAGCGGGAGCGGGGGGGATCAGGATATCGTTTGCCTCCAGCACGCTGCGCAGGGACGCAATCTCTTCAACAGCACGGTCGAGATCGATCTTGAGACCGCCAAGACCCTTTTCAACCTGCCATTTCTGCTCGAGGGCGTCTTCGGCGCGTCGTCGTAAGAGATTGATCTCCGTCCGCAGCTTTCCCATGTCCTTTTCAAAACCGGCCTTTCTTGGCGAGACGGTGGTGAGCCGCTGACGCTCGGCCTCGAGAGCGCGGATCTTCTTCTGGTATTCTCGGTTCTGGAACTCTTGGCGCTCCAAGAGGCTCTTGAGGGCGCTATGAAGAGCGTCGCGTTGGGCTTCCACATCTTTCAGTCGCTCGATCAGAACCTCTCGAGGCTCTGTCGTGGCTGTGTTCTTGACGCTATCAGACCTTTTCAGACCACCACCAAGACCAGAAGGTCCGCGACGCATCGATCCGGTCGCTACTGAGTTGGACCGTGAGAGGCCCATTGAATTCGACCTGGACAAGCCGCCCAAGCCAGACATGCCTATGACTGACATTCGCTTGGTGGGCAGATCTTCAATGCCACTGGCCATGGAATTGCGAAGTGAGCTGTTCTCACGCTTCAAGGTAGAGAGCTCTTGCTGCATCCTAGAAGACTCATAAGTCAGATTGGCATACTCGGCAGCCTCCGACTCGAGACCTTCCACTCGCGCCTTGAGTTCCGGGATGACCTCATCGCGGAGGTTATCTCGCTCGTCGCAGGCGTCTTGAAGTTGCCCCTTGAGAGCAGATAGCAGGTCCTCAAAGTTAGTCTTGGACTGGCGCTCCTCTGATAGCTTTCGCTTTAGATCTTCACAGGTGTTTTCTAGTTCCTGTATCCGCTCGCTGGCGTCGATGTTGTTGATCTCAACAACGTCCACTTCAGAAGCCCTCTCTTGCAGCTGCCTAATCTTCTGGTCAAGCTCTTTTCGCTTCTCCCTTTCATCTTGTATTTTGGCCGTCAACTCCAGGCGAAGGGACGCCTTTTCCTGCTCCGCCTTCCTCTGTACCTTTTCGATTTCATCTCTGTTCTGGTCAGCAGGCTCGTTGAGCTTTACTGTGCTTTGACCGGAATCGGAAAAGTAATCGCTTGTTCTTTTACTGCCAGCTGCTTGGGGACCGTTTGCAATTTGCTCTTGGAGTCTGTCGGCCAGATCTTCCAGGTCAATCTCGCGGCGGATGGATGCAGCCAGCTCTGAGCTGATGGCTTTCAACTCCTCTTCCATCTCGTCGATCAGCGTTGTATTTTGGGAGAGATGCGGCGAGTGCGTCGAGAAAAATGATTCGCGTTGTTGGGCGAGAGTTGATGCCGCATTGGTTTTGTTATAATTGGACGCTAAGCTGTTTGTCGATCGTCTATTCTGGGGATTTGGTGAGAATGGAGACGGTGAGGGGAGGGACGTCAGATCTGTGGCTGAGGGCGAGGGATTGCCCCAGCCAAAAATAGAAGCCAGTGGAGAGGTTGCGCCCGGTGACCTTGGCAAAGGTTTGTTCCGGTTTGGCGATCCGTCTATTGTTGCTGACTGCGGCGAGTCGTCAATGTATGAATCCAGCCCTTCCTCTATGATTGAGGGGTCGACTCTCTCTAGCCGTAGATGCGGAGGAGTGTGCTTCGTTGGCGCTAACATGGGCGATGAGGGGGGAGGAGTAGTGTTATTATCGTCGTCGTTGTAGATGGACTCGGCGTCAGACGCGCTGTCAATGACTTGGCTGTCAGTGACTGGCTGGCGAGCTTTGACAGACAAGTTGTCGGGAGTGGCGCCGGGTGCTAGATCCGAGAGCAAATCGTCGTACTCTGACAGGGCATCAGAGAACTCAGTGTCAGCTGTTTCAGCGGGAGAAGGCCCACCACCGTGCGTAGAATTGTTTCCCGAGGCAGTAGGTGTTTCGTCGTCCGTTGGCGCTGGCGCTGTTCTCGATTCGGACAGACTGAAAGGGATCCGAGTTAGTTTTCTTTGTTCTCTTGTCTTTTGGCCGCTTTGACGCTTTGTCGTGTTCAACAATTGTTCATTGTTGAAGAGTGCAAGGCGCAGTGAACAACATCTTGCGTAGCAAGGGACAGGGAACGAAACAAAGGGAAGACTACTCACTGTGATGCTCGCACTGAAGACTTGGCAGAAGGAAGGTACGGGTAGAAGGTGGGACTGTCAACAGAGGGTGACCGCGCGAATCTATGATCCGGTTTGGGTAGGTCGATGGTGGTCAGGACGGGAGGGCCGTGGGCGAGATACTGCGTGACCAGAGAGGTTGGTGAGGCGGCGCTGGACACGGGCTTCCGCTTGATGGGACCGGAGAAGCGAAAGGGGAGAGAAGAGACGGCCACTGGAGAGATGAGGGTGGGAGCAGAAGAGTCGACGTAGTCCAGCGTCTGGGAACGACTGTGGCTGGCAGCGATGCTAGTGCGTATGGGATTGGGAGCAGGAGCGGCAATGGTTGCTGACCCCGGATGGTGTTGGTGCTGGAGCTGGAGGTCTTCAGAGTAGTGCTCTTGGTGGTGTTCTCGGTACTGCTCCTGTTGGTGCTCCTGTTGGTAGTCTTGGTAATGGTCCTGGTAGTGGTCCTGGTCGTCGTCTTGCTCCTGGCTGTAGTATTGCTGGTACTGCCGGTAGCCGTCTTCGTCTGATGCCGGCTCTGGTTCCTCGTGGTGGGTGCTATGCCTCAACGGCGATGCAGGTGGAGAGACTTCAGATGAAGCAGACCGCGTATCAGAGTCTGGCGGGATCGACGCCATGGCATGGGGCCCGCTGGGAGGTTGCGATGCGACGTCCATGATACTGAGCGTCGTGGGGGTACGAGACTGTTTGCAGCAGCAGCACTATACTAGCCGAAGACGACGATACGAAGAGACAAAGAATGCGCCGCAAGCGAGGCAGCTAAGAAGGTACTACAGCTGGTACCGCAGTCGGCACGGCAGCAGCAGTACTTTGGATCCAGAGGTATTACAGTACAGGTGCGGTAGTCGAAGCAATGCTCGAGAGAGGTGCTTAACGCCGGTGGCAGGTTTAAAATTGCCCATGAATCGGACGGTCGAAAAAGGATATTTGGCGAGCGAGCCGGAAGGAGGCAGACGGAGGGCTAACTCGAGTCGTGGTAGGGCCCCCGGAGCAGAAGGGGACTTTTGGTCTTAGGCCGGTCTTGGGCTCTTGGAGGAGAGAAGAGAAGGGAAAAAAGGGAGACGCAAGGCCTGCCCAGCGACGAGGCTGTGGGGCGGCAAGCAGGCGAGGCCGGGGTTGGGTGTGGAGGCTGCACTTTTTAGCCAAGATGAAGAGGTAGCGCCATCAGCGTATGATGACGCCGGGAACCGTTTTGCTCCGATTATCTGCAATATAACTTGGCTCTGATCTTTAAATGATGGTGCCAACTATGGGGGAAGCTAAGCTTGTGGTAGTGCGGGCAATGGCGGTGATGGGAGCAGCAGGAGAAGTGATTGGCTGGCAGCTTCTATCTGCAGCCGTGAACTAGACGATCAAGGTCGCCAGCTGACCGAGGTCTACATGCAGATATGCGCCCATCGGCATCGACACTACGGTCTGGTATCTGATGCTACTGCTACGGAGAGATGCACGTCATTTCGGCTAAAGAAAAATCAAGAACACAAATCAATATTCAGAGCCAAAAATAAATCCAATTGGCCGAGCGTCTAGCAGCGCGAGCAAATAAAGGAGGTCGAATAAAGCACCGAGAAGAGAAGAAAGCCACCGGCGGCTGCGAGTGGCGCACAATTCAATGGCAAGCGCCTCCTAGTCAGGGGTTGGGGTTGGCCAGAAAATTGATTGGACTGGTTTGATCGGGCAATGTCTTTTATTGCCCTGGTACCTGCGCTAGCGCCCTCCAGCCAAAGGAGAAAGGGACGGCCGCTAGTTGGGCCTCTGGAGCCCGTGACGCGAAACATGCAGTTGAGCGTGAAGCCTCACAGCCACTGGCAGGCGAGGCGACTCAACTTCAGCCGCCCCTTGCGTGCGCGTGTGGCCTTTATTGCTACTGCACCCATAGAGGAGCGGCATTTGACTCGTTTACATGCTGCTGCAAATACTAGCACCAGTGTTGTGTTGGAGAGGACTTGCCTGTGCAATAAAGTTGCTTCGCGCGAGCTGCCCCTGTTTTAGCGCCAGGCTCGGCATAAGCCACTAGTACAGCAACAATGCGCATGCAGGCAGTCTAGCATCAATCGCGATGCTAGGATGGCGCTGATCAAGACAAACTCCAGACTAGACAGAACTAGCACGAACGCATTGAGGATATCCTTGGCTGATGCCGAGTTTTGGAGGGTTCGAAGCTTCCGGGCCTCCTTCTTAGGTAGGGAGGTAGCAAGGTGATATCACGCCTAGTGCAAGTGTTAGCAGTGCGACATGTCAGCTCTCACGGACGGCAGCAATTAGACGAAGCCTGAGGATGGTGTCAAATATAGAGAGGCCCTATCTCGCCTGTAAATGTGCCCCTGCAACCAGCTCTGTGTATGCCGGTGCTCATACGGATACGATATACCAGACACAGCCAGAGAGAGAGGGGGAGCACCTGATCGATAGCGCATCTATAGATCCATCTATTGAACATTGATGCATTACCGTCAGCCTTTGGCGCGCGCAAAAGAGTCCGGCCTCTCCAATTGGCCCAGGAATGCACAATCGCGCCTCGTGCTCACCTCGGTGGCGGGCCGCAAACAATCGACTGGCTGCGACATGCTCCTCTGCCGGCTTTGTTCTCTGCCCGTCTCCACTAAGATCCCTCCCCATGCCTTTAGCGGGCCTACAGTAACCTGCTGCTGCAGGCAATCACAATCAGGAAATCATCCACGCTCGAAGCGCCTCACAGCGCACCTGGTGGCCTCTGCGCGATCTCTCTCATCCCCTGTTCCGGCTGGATGCAGTCAAGCGTTGCCTCGAGCTCATTACATGCACCCGCGCCTAGCGAAGTATCTATTGGTTCTGCTGCTGCCTCTCATCTGCATGCAATACGCTTCCCCTGGGCAAAGGGAATAATGGACGCAGCCTGAGTGAGAGCTATTCTCCAAGCCCATTGGACCCTGCAGGAAAAGGACCGAACCGCGCTCTTCTTCAGCTCTACTCTCTGCGTGCCTAGGCGCCTATCATTTGCCTCAACGGGGATTCCACCCACCTGTCCATCCCATTTAGCAAACTTACAGCAGCGTGTTCCGTCCTGGGCATGCAGTAAAGCAACCCTCCCAGCTTGTGTTAGTCATTGCCATGGTTGGTTCGCTATACCTAGGTATGTGGTTGCTGCAGTCAATGGCAAGCATCAGTAGCTTCGCTGTCCCTCAATAGAGCAAACAAGGCTGCAGCCAGAGAGCCGAGCAGCGAATCGCACATATACTTGTATATTAGCATATTCCCCAAAAGTGACTATAGCGGCCATAACGAGTCAGTGTAAAGGGTCCATTGAGATTAATGAGAGCTCAAATCCCCCAGATTCTGGCCCCCAGGCACGAGATATTAATCTCATCCAGGCCCAAAAGGGCATCCAATTCGTCACATCACCAGCTCGAATAGGCAACAAGCGGCGTGGAGCATCTGCTGCTCCCTTCCTCTTTCAGCGCCGCCTGGAGATCATGACTAGCTCGCTTCTTCTTGTATTTTGATTGTAGAAATGAAGATGGGAGAAGCCTCTTCCCACGTGGGCCATATATGCGTCTTGTCGCATTATTTTGTGCACACTGCGGAATGCGCAACTCTCATATATCGTTGAGAGCTATATGATCCTGGCATGAAGCTTTGAGAGAGATACACGTGCAAACAACTTTTTAGATAAAGACATCTGAGAGGCGCAGAACCCAATGTGAGAATAGATAGACCAAGCCTAGTATAAACCATTCTCCATGCATAGCCCGTAGACATAAAGTATCGTCAAGTGACACAGTCTGGTACAACATGAAGCAAAGATTCGTTGACTGATGGGGTCTATCAACTTGCAAGAGCCAAATCTCCTTCTTTGCCTAGTCTAGGTACTTGAAATGCTTTCACTATGCAACGCTGCGCTTTCATGAAAGTAGCAATGTTTGTGGTAGGCGTTACTTGCGGTTGGCGACGCACCTGAGAAAGACCTAGAAGCCATTATATCACTTCAAATATCATCTTCATGCCAAGTAGCCTTATTATCTTGCAAGAAACTTATGGTGTTGGGTATTATTGCCCGACGCTACCTAGACATTGCGATGAGGAGCTTCTTCTCTCAAGAGCCGGGCGTTATCTCGTAAATGCTGTTGACAAGGAAACAAGCTCACACGCCGACGGAATACTGACAAAAGGCCTCATTATCCCCATGATATTCTTTTTAAACTAACCATAGTAGTGCGCATATTCCTTTTTTCTCAACGTCTCTCCCGTATCAGTTATGAACACCCCGTATCGATATAGAGTATTCAATATCGTAACAAACTCCCAAATTATCCTGTCGATAAACAGGTCTGCTAATCCAACAAGTCCAAGCAAAGCTCCCATCAAAAGCCTACGCCAAATATCCTGCATCTAGTTCTAAAACACCTTATAAAAATAGCTTTCCCTTTGGTAACAGTGCCCAGACACCGCCACAAGCGCACCTACGCTGCTGTCCCAGGACAAAAGTATACCCAGGGCGAGTTCCAAACACGTCTTCCATCACGGAGGCGCACCGAGTACACCTCCTCCACTGCTGAGCTCCAAGCTTTATCTCCGCCTTTCTGAACAAATCGACGTAAACGTTTTTAGGCAGCTGAGATTTGTCGTCCTGCACACCAAGAAGGTCGTAGTTTGCAAAGAAGAGCTTTGCAGGGTCGGTAAGGGCTTTGAAAGCCGGCAAGTCTTTCGTAAAGAACTTCTTAATGACTGGTACGAAGAGTGTCGGTGGTGATGCCGCCAAGAGCATACTGAGCTCGAGCTGAATTTGTGCAGCTTTGACAGCCATGTCAATCTGTTTCCCCTGACCGCCCGTTTGGTTCTTTACCATTGTCGGGAGAAACGATTGGTACGCTTGGCGAACATCTCCGCCGAGAGTGTTGAGCAATTTTTCAAATTCGCCGGCTTTGATAAGACAAGATGAGGTGACTTGCTGCATTTTCTGGTACGCCTGCTGAAGCTGAGGGTTCAATGGCTTGGGGGCACCTGTTTGATCCACGCCCATCTGTGGCTGTTTACGGTAAAATTCATTAGCATTTGTACTCAGCTGTGTCAAATGAGCAATTCTACGGCATATTGCCAAGAGAAAGTTTCTGCTAGATGATGAGAGTAAAAGATGCAGTGATATGTCGTTTCGTTTATGGAGATACTGCGTCAGCTCTGCGATCCGCTTGGGATCCAGCTTTTCCAAAAATTCGCTGTCATTCATCAATGCGAATAAGCAGTCAACCAGCCACGAGAGTAAATCCAAAGACCACTTGGCGCAACCAGCCAAAGCCTCGACAACCTCTGTTATATATCGTCAGCAGGTCTAATCTCCACGTCATTCCACGCAGAATATTTTGAAAACTCGACTTACCAGGTTCGTCAAGCGGGCTCATTTTCTCTCGCGCCGTCGCTGGCACGTTGCTTGCGAGAGTGATGAGGACGACCACGTTACGCGCGTTGAGATAAACCATGGCAAACTTGCCCTGGAATGACCTGGCATGCATTTCTCCCTTGAATCCCAAGCTATTCATGATACTCAAGATGCCTTGAAGCGGAAGATTTCTCATTAGCGATTCTTGGTGGAGTTCTTCGGAGTAGTCAACCTGAATCTTCAGAACCTTAATCATCTCGTTGGTCCAATCTTGAACAAATCGCCTCTTCGACGTATAGGGCGCGACAATGGCAAGCATATCATCGTAATTGGCCTGATACCATATGGCAGATGCGGTTGCCACTGCCAGTCCCGATACCGAAGACGCATAATGCGCATCTTGATGAGAGTTGCCAATATCCCCAAGCGGGTATTGCAGTTTGCACCACTTGATCTTTCCATCTTCTGACATCTGGATCATGGAACACTGAGTTGGAGAAAATGCAACCTGTTGGCACGGGCCTTCTCCACCAAATACCCAGCCAACTTGGCGCAGGTTCATCACTTTGTCAGTATCCTCGGTCGTATACATTTCTTCAAAAGTATATCGATCTCGGTATTCGACGGTACCGTCGGCCATAGTTAATATCAAGACTTTTCCAAACTGAGTCGACTGGAAACCAATAACCATCTTGTTGAGGATAATCGGCTCTAGCTTTCGCAGTTTAGTGGGAGTCGTCTGTTCTGTCGCGTCACTATTTCTTCGACTCCCCAACTGCTCAAAAGCCTGATGAAGGCTCTGTCGCGGCTCAGACACTGCTTCCCAGCGATCGATGACAGTTTGGGCTACTTGATAGGATCCAGGTGTAGGTGAACGCGTCCTAATAGCTACAATAGTTGGAGGAACTATGCTCTTGCCTGTGTTATCCATGATAGAGGGGAGAACGTGTAATTGAGATAGCTCGGCCATGGAGATGTCATTGTTGGCATCTCTAGAGCCTGTTTGCAGCCATGTTGTAGCAGCAAGATGCTTTTCGACTAAAGAAGGGCTTAACCGAGCGTTCTGTGGCAGAGGATTCTTATCCGGCTGCGAACCAGGGCCGCCCCATTGGATTTCTATCTTTAGCAGTCTCAGCTGCTTTGATGAAGTAGCAACGGCGACAAGTAAATGTCCTATCTGGTTAGCAACAGCTAGCCGTCGGTTCAGCGGATTTGAAATGAAAACTTACTCCTGTCAGAAGCAAGGGCCGCATGGGTAACCAACTCATCCAGCGAATTCACGCTCTCAAGCTCCATCGTCGTCTCCTCCATCCGATTATTATTCTGAGACCAGAACATTTTCAGCATTCCGCTTACTGTGACACAGAATAGAGCGCTTTTGGATGAATGCGGGTGGCTTGGTCCGCTAGCATGGACAAACGAACTCTCGTACTGATACACATGCCCCTTCTTAACAGCAGGTCCGTACATGATGTTGTATGGTTTCTTCTCCACAATCAGTGCTTGAATTCCCTGCAAGTCAACAATCTATGTACTCACCTGCTGATTTGATGGGGCGACAGCAAGCCAATGTGCCCCCACTACGGCGTTGGCATCGTCGATGGGATCATTGTCGTACTTTCTCGTGACAAACGGGTGGTTGAGTGATATGGAAAAGCTAACAATGATAACCCTCCCTACGGCGTCAATGATTGCAAGCTCCGGGATATTGGCTGACCCCCACTCCAGGTGAACCAGAGGAATGCCTGGAGTCCCTCTGAGAAGCTCGCATGTCGTCGGTTGGCTGAGATCCCAGGTTCCGTCGAGCGGGTTGCATCGCAGGAAGCGGTGCTGCAGGTACTGGCCGTCCGCTGAAATAGTTGCAATTGTCCCAGTCTTTGACCATGCCAGCGTCCTAAAGCTCTCGTCAGCCATAGACACAGTTATCAGGGAGGGGATGCTCGAGTACGCACTGGCAGCAGCCACGGCTCCTCTGGTCATCAACCTTGAGGGAGAGCGGCTTATTATGAGACCTGTCGGGGAGTGACAGCCCGACGCCGACACCATCTCCAAACAAGTCATCCACGTCATTTAGATCGACGGGCACGGTATTATCCAACATGAGGGGCATCTTTTCCGCAGACATTTGTGCAGTATCTGCAGGCGCAAAATGAACGCCAGATGCCCAATACAGCTCAACTCGCGGCGGTCAAAGGCATATAAATCCTCCAGAATCGCGCCCAAAAAAGACCCAAAAGTGAATCACGGACGCGGGGAAGTATATTTCATGAATATGGCATGGACAATGTTTTAGCAGACAAACGCAATAAACAGTTGATGAGCATGCCTTGAAGCATGACGCTCATATGAAGGGTTTAAGTTTAACGACGCTTGGGAAGCGTAGTGGACTGCTTACTGCAACCAGCCGCTGGGCAAATTATGGGCGCCGGATGAATATCGGTACACATGAATCTGCCTATTTCCCGCCTACCCTGGATTGTATGCTTTGAGCAAAATTTGATGAAAATAGAACGAGCTATGAAGTAGAAAGAATAAAAACGATTTTCTACATGTACTTTAGCTTATTGATTTAATGATTTGGAATCTTTTAGAATTAGATCAGAGATATAAAAGCCTATCGGTTTACGTATACGAGTAAGATTCGAAGCTGACTGTGCTGAGCTAGCTACTCTACACTAGTTGAGAAACCGAATTGACGTAACATCTATGAGCACAAATGAACAATTTAAAAGCTGAAAGAGGCTTGTGTCTGCATACTCTAACGCTTTATATAGCATTATAGCCTATAGTTCTTCTCATTTACAGCAATCCGGGTATATTCTTCGCTCAATATCTCTTTCCTCTCACTTCTTATATCTCGTATAACCAGATTTATAGTCACGAATCCAGCGATGAAGCCCTTATTCAGTAGCATAAGGTTTTTGAGCCGACTGCAGAAGAAGATTCCAGGTACTCGGGCTGCGTCATCATTTTTACAGTTCCAAAGACAGAAGAAAGGGCCTGCCTTTTTTCTGTTAATTGGATTGCTACTTGGGGGTGCTGCAACAACGTCAACACCTTTGCCCACACTAGTATCAGGCGTAACTATCAATACACCAACGCGATGGAGTGGAATTGCTCGAGAACCCTTGCTGCAGTCCAGGTATGCGGATGAAAAGACCATGTTGAAAGTAAGTCATATGGATTCCAGCACATGTATCTATAGAAGCAGCTTATCGCTAATGTCGGCAGGCTGTTGATGAAATCCGACAATCATTGGGATCAGGAGCCATAAGCACTGATACAGATGACATAAAATCCCACAGTTACTCCGAGTGGTCATCGACCAATACAGATACAAAGCCTATCGCCATTGTGAGACCTAAAACCACAGAGCAAGTATCGACGATTGCAAAGATATGCACCAAATATAAAGTGCCAATGACGCCGTACGGGGCCGGATCCAGTCTCGAAGGAAACTTCAGCTCTCCCTTTTCTGGAATATGCATTGACCTATCTGAAATGAACAAGATTGTTGACTTTCACCCCGATGATATGGACGTTGTAGTACAGGCCGGAGTCAACTGGATGGAGCTCAACGCGGAATTAGAAGACAACGGCCTCTTCTTGCCTCCTGATCCGGGTCCAATGGCTTATATCGGCGGCATGATTGCTACTAACTGCAGCGGAACCAATGCCATGAGATACGGCGCAATGAAAGACTATGTCGTCAATCTGACTGTTGTTCTAGCGGATGGCACAGTCATCAAGACGCGACAGAGGCCGAGAAAGACATCGGCTGGATACAATCTCAACTCATTATTCACTGGATCGGAAGGCACTCTCGGTATCATCACTGAGGCCACGCTCAAGCTGGCGATACTGCCGACGAACTTTAGCGTAGCAGCAGTGGCCTTCCAAACAATCCATGCCGCAGCAGCCGCAGCATTTTCATTGGTTCGCGCAGGCCTCCCTATGGCCGCCTTGGAACTGATGGATGAAGTGCAAATGGAGAGGATAAATAGGAGTGGAGGGACCGAGGGCAGGATGTGGGAGGAAAATCCGACTTTATTCATAAAGTATGCTAATACTCTCTCGGTGACGGTGACCCAAGTTACAAGACGACTCAGAGAGAATATCTGCAGAGAATATGAGCGAACATGCGTGTATGTGCTTCGCTAACATAAAGTGTTAGGTTCTCAGGTACTAAAAATGCAGTGGAGGAGAGCATTCAAGAGGCTCGAGCTATATGTCGACGTCATAACGCAAGCACATTTGAAGGCGTAACTACCAAGAAAGAAATGGATTCTCTATGGTTAGCCAGAAAAGAAGGCATGTTGAAAGCAGTCGCATCGAGACCAGAGGGCACCACCGTGTGGGGTACAGATGTTGCTGTGCCTCTATCGCGCATGGCTGACCTCATAGGTGAGCTTTAGCAATAGCCAGTCATGAGCCATTACTAAATCCTATAAACAGAGGAGTCCAAAGCAAGGGCAACTGGCCATGGCCTCATGAACTCTACCATAGGACATGTGGGAGACGGCAACTTTCATCAAGGAATGTTCTATCGTCCCGGCGATGAAACAGAGAAAGTAATGGATTGCGTTCATACAATGATGGACAGAGCGGTCGAAATGGAGGGAACTGTGACAGTGAGCTTACCTCGTTGTTCCATTCGTTCAGTGATATATCGCTGACACTGCATCACAGGGCGAGCACGGGATTGGCATTGGGAAGAAGGTAATACAAATGGCTTCATTGTTCTTGTTTTAGTTACAAGCTGATTTATTTCTAGCACGGCCTTATCCAAGAGTTGGGCTTGCCGACAATTGGCGTTATGAAGGCCTTGAAAGATGCACTTGATCCGCAGTGAGTTTAACCAAACGCGTTTAATGTTGGCTCGATATGACTGACGACTATCAATCAGCTGGCTATTGAATCCAGGAAAAGTGTTTGATGAGTGACCGAATGTTGGAAGCAAACATGCAGTGAGAGTACATTGAGCAGAAACTGATGGCTCAGGTGATTCGGACCCCCTTCTTAAAGCCGATTCCTTTGCTATATAAGCACCACTTCATCTATAACTCAAATCGTTTCTTAAATTAATAGTAGTGAGCACATTCTTATGGCGCATAGACTTCTTTCCATATTGGTCTTCAACATCATAAAGCGCGAAATTAGCCGCGTAGTAGACTGGAGTAGCTTCAGCTTTGAGCTCAAAGCATCCCAAGTATGTTTCGACTATGAAGAGTTATATTTGAGGGGCCTCGTGGAGAATACCATGGAAAGCTTTCACGACGCACGTGTTCACGACATGGAATAAACAGCACGTGTAAAAACGCTACCAACAGAGCAAATGCGACTTATATTTCATCCTGTTAGTGAAGGCTAGCCAAGTTGCAGTGCCTCAAATTAGTTTTCCTCGGCGGTGTCTCCATAGACTTGCCGAGACGCCGTTGTAGGCGGATGATTTTCGCATTAGCGCATGAGAGCGATTCACAAGTCCCGCGCGCGTCTAGAGTCCAGTCCCGTACCTACTTGAACACGGCAGAGGATGAGCATTGCCGACGATCAGCGGCACTATTGATTTTGACAGCTTAGTAAAGGAACAAACAACCATGGATATGCAGGCTTCTGGAAGGCGAAAAATGTCACCCGGCAGAGTTCCATAGGATCTTTATCCACTGTCAGACCGACGTTGCTGACTTGAGGCCTTGTTGACGTGCTCCGCCCTCCGTAATTGCGATCGCCTCTCGTACACGCGAGCCGAGGACAGGGAGCAATTGCGCCTATTCCGTCATAGCACGATTTTGGCAATCATACAGTACGGTCGATGGATAGCCAAGTAGAGCAAATGAGAAGCCCCCGGTATATGGACCCGCTGCTTCTTTGGTTTAGCCCTTTGGCATTGCTATCCTATCTCGTTACCTTTCTTGTTAAAGTGGTAATACTACATGCACGTAGGACTCGAATCGCGAATCAGTTGTGCGATACCTTGAATGAACTGGCAACAAGAGACTCAGTTTCGGTGTTCGTAATCGGTTGAGCGAGTTGTAGATTTTTAAGAGATGATCCTTTTCTAGAATTCAACATCAAATGCTGGCATGTCATTCATAGCGTCAGGCAACGTCACTGTCAACGAGCTGCATGCACGCTCTTTACTGAATATTACCTCATCCCCCGCAATAATACGGAGCATGAGGCCAGAGATTGACGGATCTAGCATCCTTATCAACAGGGGCTCTCCTGATGGACTGAGCTTTCAGGTCAGGGAAAGGGGCCGGGATTTGCAGTGCACCGTGCATGCTGATAAGAGGCATGGATCAGCGGGATCTGAACGCGTATGTGGAAAGGCAGTCGAAGAAAGTGCGGGATGCAGACGAGAATGCAGGCGACCCTGTCTGGAGGAGGAGGTGCGAGGCACATGAGCGTCGCCTACAATTTTGGACTCGTAAAGAAAATAGAAACAATATGCGATCCATGAGGCGAGATTATTGAATATCCGCAATCTATGAAAAAGTCAATGAATCGCAAAGCCATGATTATGCAATCCCGCATTAAATAAAGTGAACCTCAGCAGTCAAACCATCAGCATCATGCAAAGGGGGCCAATCCCTAGCACTCTCTGCAGATGAGTTACCGTACGAGTATGATCATGTCGCACAGCATACCCTCTTTAAGAGTAGCACTTGGTTTTGGTCATGCCAAGGGTCAAGGGCCCGTTTAGCCACTGTTCAGACTTTGCCATCAACTTTCGTATTGATACGGCAAGTTGTCGCTCGCTCGCTCGGCCGCTGCTTGTTTAGCGGCGGTTATAGCCTCTTCTAAAGCCGTTTAACTTTTTTTCTCCTGTCGAATGCGAGTGAGGATCCAGATAGGTTAGCTCGAGGAAAATAAAGTAGAGCAAGGTTTGGCGACGAAAAGACGAGAGGAGGCAGACGCAGACAGGGACTGGCAACGGCCTGCGCCTTCGCTTGCTCGTCAATTTCCATGCCTCCCCCGCCGCGTCCCTGAATTCCCAAAATAAGCACGCTTCTTCCACCGGTAGCCTGCATTAGCCTGGAGAGGAGGGATGGCGCGGAGAACTAGGTCTGAAGTGGGAACGGTGCCGCCTCGAGAAGAGCTGCATGCACCATGGCGCCTACAGGCATTCTGATGATTGCCCGTTTCGTAACCTTGTGCCACTGCCATTGCCAGGAAGAGACAACAACCCTATGCGGTATGGGATGACTGGTGCTGTGCGAGTATGGCCGCGATGGCGACGGTGGTGGTGGCAGCGGTGGTTGATATGTGACTGGCAATGCTGCTCCTGGCTCCAATGGCGGGTTTCACGCAGTTTCGCAGCCCGCATCAAAACCTAATGTCCCCTCCCAAGAGCAGAATGTGACAGGTGATTTGCTGCATTATTCGTGCGCGCCCACCGGCGGCGTGATCATCGTGCTATCACATACTGCTGCTGCTGCGCGGCGAGTGGGAGGTGGGAGGTGGGAAATCCTTGGTGCGTGACACAGCGGCCACACTACATAGGCGCTGCTGCTAGAGCCTAGCACTGGCCTCGACTCAGCGCCCCCGCCGCTGCCGCCCACTCAGCTTCCACAGTCGCGACAATATTGCAGCCTCTCCACTGCACATCAACCCGCCCCTGTCGTCCAGCCGTCGCGAGCAGCTGCTTCAGGATGGCCAGGCTACGCATTAGGCCTATTAGACCCTCGTGCCAGGTCCCCCAGATGCGTGCTAACCTCCAGAGGTGCTCAAGCGCCGCGAGCAGAATGACCAGGGCCACGGGGCTTCTCAACGAGATGCCTGGGTGCGGATCGCAGATTGGCCAGTGCTCCTCGAATTGGCGGACAGGGGATCGCCAGGAACACAACGTGGATGGGTCAGTTATGGATTATGGCTGCATGAAGGAGCGAGGTTGAGGGCGCCTCTGCTGGACGGGCTGCCGTGATGCGATGGTAATAGGTCTGCGATGCCACTCCAACCAGGGAACAGGATCATCGTCTTTCTTCTCTTCTTCTTTCTCACTGGACACGGCATCCAATATTACTGCATACTGTATTCCAAGCTGTCAGGTTGTCAGCCGTCGAGTCTGCAGCATATTGCCGTGCCTCTGCCTTCGCTGTTTTGTGCAAAAGGGCTTTACATCTTTATCACTGTCTTTCGCCCTTCGTCTTTTGTTTGTCGAACAAGACGTCCGCTTGAAGAAGACTCACAGCCATGGCTCCCATAGCATTAAAAGCGCCCACTGGCGTCAAACATACCACGACTCCGTATGACGACAAGTCTATGAAGCGTGGCAAGAGTATAAAGAGAAGCTCTACGCAAAGCCGACCACAGCAGCTTTCGCCTCATTTTTCACAGGCGATGCAATGGCAACAGAGCGAAGACGAGGATGAAGACGAAGACGAGGCTGCCACCATCTCGGATCGTCCCAGTTTGCAGCCATACCGACGTCGAGAACGCCAAAGCTATATCAACCCGCGACAGCATATGCTGCATCTGCCCGACTCAGCGCGACCTGCAACCTCCCGAAGCCATAAGCGAGACTGGGATTACCACAGAGACCAGAGCCCAAGCCCTCCATTCTCCAAGAAGCTGCCGCCATCCGATAGCTTGTCGCAGCAGCCGCATGTTGAAAGCCACTTCAGCATAGGCACTGCCTCTACGGGCATGACGAGCGAAGAATTCGAAGCGTTGCCGCCTACTATTCAAAGAAAAGTAAGTCACCTTCCACGTCGTCTGTACTCATGTCGTATCTTCTTTTCCTGCTTTCTGTACCTCACCTGCCCCAGAGCGATGAGTCTTCAAGTTTCTATTTTCCCAATGCTGCTTTCATATGGCCCGTTGTTGTTTTCGCCCTGCATTCAGCACAGGGATGTGTTTGCACATCTGGTTTCAAGAGGCACTCGTGATATCAGCAAGGGATAAACGCTCGCTAGTCCGCGTTGCAAGCGGGAGCACAAAGACTCGAGAGAAAATAATACCATCAGGGCAGAGGAACTCTCAACAGCACAGCGTGCTCTTCCTCAAAGCAGACTAGCTCTGCTCTGTCTGACCCGTACGACGGGACCGGCCTTTGCGATGCTAGCTGGCGAGCTATGATATCTAGACGACGAGAAGCAAGACAAGTGTCAAGGGTGGCTACGCGTAGCCGGAGCCGTCGAAATGAAGTCTGGATTCGCGGAGATGAGCTGCTCGAGTGGGCTGAAGCAGAGCCGGATACCGGCAGCTTTAATCACCTCTTCTCCGACGCCTTGCTTGCCGTCTCTTGCTTGCCCGTTCCTCGCTGCTGTGCCAGGCGTTACAATGCGATGCGATGCAATGCAATGCAATGCGGCTTTATCAATTCCAATGACAAGTCAGTGGCGCCGGAGCGGCTGAATCCGTCCCTGGCAGCCAACTGACACTAGTCTGGTGTCGCCTGTGACCGGCTCCATGGCGCTTGGATGCCGTCCCCAGGCTACGGCCGAGAATGGAGATTGCGTGCAGGGCAAGCTCGAGCGAGCTGCTTGTTAGTGCTGGCTGTGGGAACGAAGATCCATGGATCGTTCTGCCAACGCCTTCCGGCCAACACCATTCCACAGCTCGTGTGGCCCGGAAGAGGCAGACTTGCCATGGCAAAAGGACGGATGCCGCAGAATGTTTTGAACAAACATTGTGCAGCCCTCCGTACCCGGCGTAGCGTACGCTGAAATTCCGAATGAGACTCTCCCTGCAGGGCGAAAGCATCTGTGCAAATTTGCGCATACCCTGCCCCTTTTTCCTCTCGTGGCCGATCGATGTGCGAGTGCACCTGAGCCAACTAGCAATAGTATTGCTTCTGAACGTTTCCCCACTCGTACGCCACGCCATGGTTCTTCGTTCCTAAGTTTGAGACATGCCATCCTCGTTCGAGCTAGAATAGCTATCATTTCATCCGACTACGATACGCTTTTAGGTAGTTTACCTCACTAGCTTGCCAATAACACTCATAGCTTTCCTTTATATGCGGCTACTATATACTTGCCAGGATATCCCCTTTCTCATTGTTGACTTTGGGACTCTCTTTTCTCTCCTGGAGAAAACGCTTTTTTGGAAGCTTTTTGACTGACATCTCTCGTTCCGGTCATAGTATTTCTCGACTTTGGAAAGGCTGCGCTTTGCTCACACCACTTGCTGTGCTGGACATTCAGATCAGTCTCTGGGAGATTACCATTCTACATCAACCTTGGCAAGCGAAGAGGATATCACACTTGCCTCCGACCACCACCACCGAGTTCGACCAAACTCTGCTCGCCTACATCCAAACCAAGTCGATCACTTTTACGGACGGCCAGTCGACAGCGGAGACCGACAATCACGTACGTCTCATTCAAACCACAAGAGCATCATACTTGATGCTACCGACGAGGCCTTTGTCAAGAAACGTCATTCGCACTTTCCCAAGTCAGGCAACTACCTGGACGAACTTTATCCTCCAGTACCCTATTCTACAATGAGCGTCTCTCGTGGTGATGGGTTCACAAGATCTCCTGTGGAGTCAGGGGCAGACTCAATCACAGAAAGCTTCCGATGGCTTGAAGAGGGCGAGGACTTGGATCTTCGTCTTCGCCTAGACGATGACAACCAGCCGAGCCCAAAGCAAGAGAAGAAAAAGCGAGTTCCATTCCCTCGACACCTATCGATTTCAAAAATGTCTTTTGGACGGCCTTCGGTTCAGTTGAGCCGCCCGGGAACCAGAGGAGGAGCTATGGCTTCTCCGGCATTGAGCGAGCAATTTGCGCTATCTTCGATGCCAAGCCCAACTGGCCATTTCCGTAGGCGATCTCGAGCCATGTCTCTAATGTCGCCAAACAAGGCTCAGATATCCGACGATTCTACTCTTGTTGACCAAGCCCCATCCCATTATCAAGATCCCGAGGCTCGCATGAAGCTTCGCGTATACCTCGCTTCCCCGCACAAGTTTGATGAAGCTATTGAGTTTGGATTCCCTTCATATGAAGGAGGAGAGACCTCTCACATTCGGTCATTCTCACGCCAGGGCTCATCTGACAGAATGCACAATCTAAATAACGACGATGTCGAGTCACTAATCAGCGACCCTGCGTCCCCTACCGATATGGCCTCGCCGAGGACGCCAATGAGCATGGATCACCCATCTGTCGAGCATTCGCCACATATACCACACGAGGGAACCTGGCCTGCCAACTACGCCCAGGCTCCAGCGTCGTCTCGTGAAATGACGCTGCGGATGACACTTACGCGGCCTGATCTACGAGCCGACGAAGACCAAATGTATGGCTGGCAAAAGCCATCATCGCCCAAGACTCAGGCCCATGATGGATCCGCTCAGCCACGATCATATGTCCGAGCTAGCACTACCAAAGACAACATCGAGAGGCAATTCGCTGCCTTTGACCAAGAGAATGCCAGCGCTGATAATAGCATGGTCAAACGCTTCTGGAACCGAGTCCGCCGATCATAATAGCACGAACCACACTCTACAGCAGCTTCTATTTGCTACTACAACATACAAAACAAAAAACACATCTCACTCAAGTCTTATAAAGGTACTCGACAACAAGTGCCACTCACACTCCTTAATTACCGCGAGATTTTCTCTGCGCTCATACCTCTCATTACAGCATAAAGCATGCATAACTATACCCAACTGGTCCTTTTGTCTCTCATTTAGCATTTTGTTTTCATTTCTGTCTTGTTCAGTCTCAACATTTCCCGACTTCACTACGGGGAATTCACGACCACGCTCATTTGTTTATCTGTCTGGCATAAAAGAAGCGCATTGTTTTTCTTACTGGCGTTTTTGGAGGATTTTCTTATTATTTTTTTTGTTTTGTGATGAGTGATGGTACTTATTGGTTAAAAGCTGCGGATGGCCCTTGAAGAAGGGCTAGTATAATATATTGTTACCTGATATGCCATTTTGGCAGTCTACCAAATTCTTTTTGATTCTCTTTGATATCGTATTGTGAATGCTTCTTCTCTTCTCACTATCTCCCTTACCAAGCCACTTTACCAACCCCCCATACAGTCAGTTCGCCTTTTGGGACCTACAAGTAGCTTTTGTTTTTTTCTAGTTGCATCAGGCACACTATCTATATGCAAGGAAACAAAGATCGGCACGAGCAGCACACGCGAACTCATGCACGAAATATCGCATGTGCATACACACGGCTCAGCATTTTGTATGAAGCGGTGTGGCCACCCGAGACATGAAGCACACGTTGCGAGCTAACGCCCATGTTATTTTTTCTTTTTGTTGATCTATATTCCGGGGACGGGAACTTGAAGCGTCCAATGAAATAGAGCATGTGTGTGGATTCTTTTTTCAAGCAGGGAGAGAAAAAGGATGTGAAGCAAGGGAGTAATGTGCCTTTCTTTTTTCCCCTGTGTGAGTTGAAGGGATGGATGATGTGATAAGATACGATTTTTTCCTATTTCTACTTTTGTTAGTGGTTCAATGACAAATGTGCCTGTCTTACTTGCGTGGGGTGTTTTTTACCCTTAGAATTAGATGATTTTGGTATTGCGAGATGTGTGTTTCGTTTCATAATCGTGAATGGGAGACAGTCAAAATGTTCGTCTTATGGCAAATGTGTGGATAAGCAATTGATGTCAAATATCTCTCACATCTAGCATGTACAATTATCCTGAAATTGGCAATGAACCTTCGCTAAATATATATATATAAAAGACACATTCACGACAGCTTGATGCTGCTGAATAACCCAACAAATACTCCTCCTCCTGTAGATAGATTTTTGATACATGCAACTCGGATAGCCACCCATTCATATACACCCACATACATCTGTAAAACCCCCCTCACCAGCCCACCCACACTGTTTCTGCCCGTCTAATTTTTTCCCTCTTTTTCTTTTTTTTACTTCCTTTTCCCTCTATACCTCCTCATCGCTCTCCTCGCCCAGCAGCTCACCTTCATCATCCAAAGCTGAGTAGTCGCCTCGTCCACGAGCAAAACTATCCCGCGTGGTGAACCTCCGAGTTCCTCTTGAGAACCAGCTGCGGTCACTTCCCTGGCTGTATCGGCCAAAGGAGCTGGTTGCCAAGCGGCCCAAGCTGGACAGCATCACTGGCAAGGAGACAACTACTGCTGCGACAGCTGACACAGCGATGATGGGATATTTGACCCAAGGCTGATCGCTATCGAAAGTCGACGAGTTCTCTCCAAGACGGATCTGACCAAACTTGCCGTTCCAGTTGCGGTATACGTACCAGCCCAGTATGCCAGCAATAGCAAAAGGAATGATGACGGCGAAGAAGATGACAACGCCAGATGTGCGATGCTTCTTCTTGAATTCGTCCTCGTGGCCCTTGCAGGGATGCTCTGTTGACGTCTTATCCAGTTCATTGCCACCCTTGCAGGTCGACAGAGGAACTTTACGGTAGCCCGTCGGCTCATAGTATGACGTCTCGTTGGGGTACTTGTCGCACCATTCAGCTCCGGTGATGGGCGTGAAGCCATTGACAAGCTGGCACTGTCCGTGGTTATCTAATTCGAAATTGAAATCACTAAGAAGCATTGTGTCAGTTTCAAGTCGCCACCTATAAGTGGATGATCCAGGAATTTTTTTTTTCATTTGCTTACCATTCATAATCTCGTCGGCTACAAGCACAGTCTTCGTGCTCGTAAAGGCGCTGAAGACTCTGCTTATTGTAGCATTTGCGGTCCGTCTTTTTGCGCAGATACTTGGCAACGTGTCCAAACAGGCAATCATCATCTTGCAAAGGATGCTTGGGAGACCACAGGTAGTAATCCGAGTCGCTGTTCTTGGAGAATTCGCACGCCTTGTCGGCCAAGCCGGTGAAGTCAATGTTCACAGAGAAGAGCCTCTTTTGACCCGACAAACACCAAACTAAAAAGTTGCGGGAAGAGCCAGATCTTAGGGTGGTAATGTCTAGGACAGATACATCCGAATCGGCAAACTCCAAATCCTTCCATGTGTTGCCCTCATCTGTCGAATAAGAGAGATAGCGGGTCTTGATCGGGTTGTTGCTTGTATACCTTTGGACGAGAACAATAATGGAACCCTGATCTCCGTACTGCCACGACCAACTACCCTTCTTGACATTCTTCCAGGAGAGACCGCCGTCGGTCGACATGAACGTATCCGAGTCCTTGATATTGCCAAGCTTAGGCCCAACGTTACCAATACCAAAGACGAGGCCCACAGTGGTAGCCGCTGCAAACGTCTTTCTCTTGTCATCTCGCTCAGTGTAGTGATGCAAATGCAGGGCACACGACTCATCTCCCTTGGAGCTGCTGCACTGGTAGGACTTTCCATCCACATCCTTGGCGGGAGGTGCAAGGTAGCCCCATTCGGAGCCATCGTTATGGGAAATCTTTGTCTGAAGATCCTTTGTCTTCTCATCTTTGCCGGCGTTCGACACAACGTTGATCAAAGTGACGCCCTCGATGCCCGCAATCTTTTCAAAGTCGACATATGACTCCTCGTTGCAGTTGACGTTGGCTGCGCTGAGGACATACGACGTGCCGTTGGAATTGCTCTTAACGATTGAGCCATACTCTCTGTCGGCGCCGCCCTCGGTACGGACGAACAGGTTGATAGCATGAGTAGAGCTGTCAAGTACTGTGTACTCATTCTCATGCCCTTCGTGGAAGTTGTACGGGAAGTGCGCCTTTTCAAAGTGCTTTCCGTCGAGACTAGCAAGAGCATGAACAACTTCAGTCTCTGGATCCCTGCTAGCTATAACGATGAATTCGTTCATGGTTGCAAAGTTGATTACTGGGCCATCGTAGACGGATTTATCTTCTTGGAAGAAGTCGTCGCTGGTTATGACAGCCAGCTTTGCGTCACTGTTCTCCTCTGCTCTGGCCAGGCAGATGACCTGCTTATGAGACCGGAAGTTGTAGGCCGAGTGGCCAGTGAACTCGCATCTCTCTGCAAATCGAAGCATAGTCTTCCAATTGTCACCGCGATCGATCGAGATTGACGCTTCTTTGAAACAGGTCTGCTCTCCTCCAATTTTGTCGCACGTCTTGCCAATCCAGATAAGCCAATCTTTCTTGTCAGGATGGAAAGCCAAAGGAAGTCCATCTCCAAGTTCCGTTGGTGCTTTGAAGCTGTGGAAGCTTTGGCCACGATCAATAGAATAGATGACTTTGTCGCTATCCTTGATAGTGAAGTAAACCACATCTTTGAGATAGGCATGAGGATAGATTCCGTGGATTTTCTCGCCTTCCAAGATACGTTTGAAACTCTTACCATGGTCGTGGGTTATCCAGATCTTAGACTCAATTTTTAAACGACCTCCTTCCTCTTCGGCGGGTCTAACAATGATAGTTTCATCATCGGAGGCACTGGCATCGCTCCTGTCGAGATAGATCTTCTGGAAATCTTGAAGCTTGGTCTCATCAAAGATGAATTGCTTGTGCGTAACCTCTCCGTTTGCCGGAGAAGACGGTTTGCCCGGTACGGTAACATCGTCACACTTGCGTTCGACCGGATCATCTTTCTGATCACCTTTGGTTCGCTTGCAGGTATTGCCGGGGATGAGTCTCCACCCAGAAGAGCCCTTGAATGTATCGGATTTGTCCTTGCAAGTACCTTCGGGGGCAGGAATGGGCCCAACTTTGTTGCACACCTTGTTGTCATCTGGGTCTCTTCTGAAGTTGTAGTCACACTCAAAGTCCGCATCAGTACACTCGCAATCTTCGGTGCTGGCAACTGGATCTTTGAAGTCGCTCTTGATGAAGCAGTCTGCTGACTTCTTCCGGCGACGGTAGGTTTGCTTGTGACCCATGATGCAGGTTGGCTTTCCATCGTCATCCACGCGGGCAAACCAATCTTCCAAGTCTTTATCCTCGCAAGTCCGCTTGTCCAGGGCTCCAAAATCAATAGCAATCATGTGAAATGCCTTTTCTTTTTCACCGATGAGGAGAAACTTCAAGCTGGTCGAATCCTGCGTGGTCGTGAGGACATCGGGTTTGATAGTAAGCTTATCGGGCAACGAGACTGATTCCCAGTGCTCCCCGTGGTCTAAAGAGTAGGAGAATTCAGAAACATCGTCCTTCTTGGAATCTTTGACGGCAACAAGAACCGATCCCTGATCACCGAATTCGTATTTGTGAGGTCCTTTCAAAGCCTCCTTCCAGGTCATACCAGCATTGTCCGAGACATAGAGGTTGGCGTCTGCAAATTTGCCCAGAGACTTGCCCGTATTTCCGTTACCCATAACAAGTCCCGGAGCCGGACTAGTGAAAACTCTTCCCATGTTATCGAGTTCGGTGACTGAGTGGAGATGGATTCTATCATCGCCGGCCTTGATCGACTCAAAAGTTCTGCCGTCATCAAAGGTGATTTGGGTAACAATCTTTTTCTCAGCGCCTTTCTTGTCTACATCGGCGCCGTTATCTACCACGTTGACGATGAATATTCCCTGAATTCCATGGACTTTCTCAAAATCGACATGCCCCTTGTTGTTGCGGTTGGTGTAGGGAACGTTTTCGGTGAAGTAGGTGCCATTAGAATTACTTGTGAACAAAACGCCCATGGGATTTGACGGTGAAGAAGTCATGACGTCAATTTGGATGCTGTAGTTGGTGCTTTCCAGAACAGTGTATGCCTCTTGGTTGATCTGGTGCGAGTGGTCATGGTTGTCGCTGGTCGGGAACATGGCGCGGTGCCACTTGAGAGTGTCATCAGTAACGTACAAAGCCATCTCGTCACTCTGGAACGACGAGGTAGCAACGAGAATGTAGCTCTTGACGGCGGCGATGTTGGCCACACCGCCCACTCCCTTGTTCATGTCGATGTTGGGTTCGAATTCCTGCACCTCCTTGTTGACCACAGCGAAGAAATCATCAGAGATGACCAGTCGCTGATCCTCTACAAAGAGGGAGAAGGGATCTTTGATGATGCAGAGCACTCGCTTCTTATCCAGATCCGCATCGCCAGTCGTAAACTCTGGCGCCTGCTTGGCCCACCAACAGCCAGCCGTGAAGGCACGGAGCAGCTCGGCCGATTTGAAGCCATCTGTGGTATAAATCGCTTGCTCGTCGCAAAAGATGCCGTCGCACTCCATGCCATTGAATATGACTCGCTTGGGGTCATCTGCATGGAACACCAAGATCTCGTGCTGAAAGCGGCTGGGGACGACCGGGGTCTCGAACTTGGACCAGGTCTCGCCTTGGTCGTCGGTCTTATAGTGGTGCTTGCCCATGGTCAGGACAAATGCCGATTTCGAGTCGAAAGGATGCGTGGTGAGAAAAAGGGCTTCGCCTTCGGGGATTGCTTCGATCTTGGCCCAATTGGCTCCGGCATCGTTGGACCGGTATATAATGCCCGCATCTACATCGTGGAAAACAACAATGTCGCTATCTTCAAAGTAGCTAAGGCCCAGTGGCGGGTGCTCGAATTTGGTGACGGAGAGCTTGGGGGCGTCCTTTGCGAGCGCCAGCACCCACAGCAGCGATAGCAGCAGGAAGTGCCATGACGGCGCCGCGCCCCTGGCTGTGAGCCTCATCATATCGCGGGTACGTCGGTCGGAGATGTCATGAAGAATTGGTATCGAGAGATTTCGGCGTGTGATGTATAGGCTAGCTGATTGACGCTTTTGAAGCCCAGGATGGAGAGTTGTAGATGGGAGCAAAGGAGGCGGAAGAAGAGGAAATAGCTATACAATGGACTCGCCCACTCCCTGATGCGCCGGTAATATCGAGATGTGTTGTTGCAGAAGGTGTTTCGGGCTGCTTGCGAGTCCTTGTTTGGGCCATTCGTCAGCTTTGTGGATGAACGCAATGCGGGCTCATAGGCTCCAGCTGTGGCGCAGGCGCACATTTAGCTGGGGCCAAGTCGCCACATCTTCGTCTCTGCAGTGCCGTATCCGGCGGCCACGTCAATCACTACGAGCTCGAGCTGTGGCTTTGCTCTTGTCACAAGCTTCAGCCACACGAGTCTTTGTAGAGATGGAGTGCTCATAGCTCCAGTCTTTTACGATGTGATAAAGCTTGTTACTGTTTAGTATGCGCATCAGATTATAGCTTTGGATAAGATTTCGCGCCATCAACAAGCAACGACAGCAGCCATAACAATGTCTCCAGAGATCTATAGCCTTACTTGGTCTCCATGGCGATCGAGCCTACGGGCGCTAGTCCAGGTCAATAGAGCGATAGATCTGGAAAAGCTGCATTGCGACCTGTCGAGTAAGGATGCAGCTTTATCATACTGCGCCGCGACTAGCTTCTGCATCAGCAGCAAAAGCTCCAAGTGCCAAGTGCCAAGTTACTCATGATCGATCTTGCAGGTATGATGTAAACACGCATCAATCTTCATAGTGCATGAAGCACTGCACATGCTCCAAACAGTCTGCGGCCCACTTGGAACAATTTCATGTTATGATGGCTGTTTGCAGTAGTATTACGAGTGTTTGTAGGTACGAAGCACACTTGGAGTAGGTGCTACAGCCTCCGGCACGCAAATGTGGCAGCCGTTTTGGGCACCTTGGAACGGGCATCGCCGTCAGGTCTAATAAGAGGACGCCGGCTCTATAAATGTTGATGCAACCGAAACTGCTTTCCAGATCGGTCCATAGCATGTCGAAAAGTGCCGCTACTGTATTACTTTGCTAATCCGCTGCGTGACATACTCGACGGCACGGGTACTTGAGCCACGGATAGCAAGATGCGCTCGGACCTGCAAAGAAGATGAAACACGGGTGGAGCGAAGATCCATCTCCATGGATCCGCATGTTATTGCTCACTACCTATCGTGGACTTGTGAATCGACGTTGAACACTCCGGACTCGATTGTACTATCAAAAATGCAATGTGAAGAGGATGAGGATATAGGAGGGAGAGAATGTTTAGCGGGTGAAAATTTACAGCTCATGACTTCTGCTGCTCTTAGCCTATGTGGGAGTGGTGAGCGCTCAGCAGTACAGTGAGGCAGCCGAGATATAACCACGCAGGTGAGCCACCGAGTCTTTCAGCTTGTAACCGCGTGGCTCACTTGCACATGGCAGGGCTGGGAGCCCAACGGCCGCACGAGAGCAAAATTGTGTGCTCCATCATTGACTCCAGGTCGCTTTTCATGGATCAGTGTCAATCTCATCTATTACAACATGTACTGTTCCCCCAGGTTCAATGATGGGTCCCAGATCTTGGCCATGGGTGGACGGCTAGAACCGTGGCCTCTGCGTAATACGAATACTTGCAGGAGTAGATGCTGGGGGCTACGAGATAGCAGAAACACGACTAGCCAACCCTGTGATGTCGCCTGGGAGCACTTTCATTTGGTCGCGTTGTCTGGATCAAGCGGTGGTACAACTGGTCGCAGCATCAGACGGAGAGAAAGAGTCTCGCGACACGTGCGTCTTGTAGAGCGCAGGTATCGCGAGGTACCTGCATAGTCGAGCCCCTCCATTTGGGCCCTCCGCTCTGCTGCGCGTCAGTCGCGCCACGACAACGGTTCGCGAGCAGATTCACCAATGAGGAGGCGGCGGCCCGGGAGGTTGTCAGACGTGCGTACCAGTACCTGCGTGAGGCCGTTTTTGATGTGCGCGGGAGAGCGTCTGTATGCACATGTACGAGTACGGGGTAAAAAGTTGGAAAAAGTCGGTATAAGTCAGTGGCCATATACGAAGCGCAGCAAGGACACCGCCACTACATCTAGAGTACATGGATGGATATAGAAAACCCCAGATTCACATAATGGTAACTTGCTCGGCAGTATCATAAACAATAAACAAGAGCCTTAGCATCTGGGGCCAGACAGTGGCGAGATTAAGGTATTCTATCTCGATGTATAGAAACAACACGCTGGAGGCAAACATTCTCCGCCAGTTCCGCCAATCAACCCACCAAACACTGGCTCCAGTCTGCCAACTGCCTGCAACGGCTGCAGTAACAGCAACAGCCCTAGGCCGGCTGGGGAATCCTCCTCGAGGCCCCTTGTTGCCGCAAGCTCGCGGTGTGGCCAGCCGTCCTTTCATTTCATTTACTTGCTGCAGCCGTTTCTACAGGGGCCGCCTTCGGGCCTCAAGCTCACCCTAGAAGCAGCAGCACAGGCCACACTGGGGCGCGCTTCACTGGATTGAACCTCAAACCGCATTGTGTCCTCCAATTAAGGCAGGCTGCTTGGACTAAGACGACTAGAGCGTCTACCTGCGCCGTGAACTGCGTGTACCGGCAACACCTGCTTGCAGCGCCTGGAGCTGCTTGTACCTGGCAGGGGAGCTTGGGGTACCTGGTCAGAAACCTGCCAGGCACTGGTGAGAAAAACCCCCGCCACGACAACGACCAGTAGCTTGTTTTGATCTGCCTCCATCTTTTTTCGTTGCCCTCCCTCTGGACATATTAACTTGTCCTCTTCCCTACCTGTCGTGTTTGCATCGACAGCTGGAGCTTCGTTTCTTTCTTTGACGGCTCATACCCATCGCTTCACTCGTTTTCCTTATCTTTCTGTGCGCTTGCAGCGTCATCGTCACTTTGCCGTCACAAGTGATCTAAGCATCACCAACTCAACCAGCGCTGTCCTCCGCCCAATCGCATTCTATAGAACGCTTCCAGCGCATCCATCCTAAGTCGGCAGCGTCCAGCGACTCTATCGCGAACATCTCAACGCTTCCCGCCGCCTCTACCTCTCTCGCGCCATGGCCGCCACTTACAAGCAGTTCCTGGCCTCGCCCAGCTCGGGGCTATTGGCTGATAATGCTTCGCTGCACTACGTGACCACGCTCACGTCTTTCGTCGGCGCCGAAAATATCATCAAGCATCTCGGCAACCTGCAGAGGCAGGTCAAGAAGAAGAAGGAAGATGTCCTCAACGTAATTGACGGCCAGAACATCATCGCCGTCGAGGTCGACACACACATCGAGTTCGTCACCAGCGGCGGGGTTTATCTGCCTGGTCTCGACGACAACTTCCTCTCTGACCGAGAGGCTTTCCTACCGATTGTGAGTTGCCGATCCAAGCCCCAATTGTCGCATTTACCGAGTCGTTATCCTTGACGGCAGTATCAAAGTTTCTGAGACGCGGCTAACTCGATCCTTGCTTGCCTAACCGACAGATGCATATCGTGACTTTCGATGACGAGGGCAAGATTGCGCAAATCCGCCAACAATGGGACCAAGCCTCGCTTCTCAAGCAGCTCGAGATTATCGGAAAAAGCGGTCGCAACTGGCCCATCAAGGATGGCAAAGAACAGCTCAACCTCATTCAGTCTTGCATCAAGTCCACCTTTACCCCTGCGCAAGCCCAGAATGGCAACGGCACTCCAAAGGCGCGGGGCAACGCTTCGACCAATGCCATGCGAGATCCCCATGCTTCTCTGCATCTCTTTGGTTCCAGAGAAGAGAGGGAAGAGACCGAATCTGCCAACGTCGTCTCTCCCTATTCCGGCCAGAAGCCCAAGCAGCGCGCCTTCACCGACATTCTGACCGACGAACCCCAGCACTGGGATGATGACGCGAAACGTCGCTCGCTACCACCCGCCAAGATTGGCGCGGGAAGGGCCCAGCCTATTCGCATTTTTGACGGACAGCAGCAAAATTCCGATGACGATGAAAACGAGCAAAAGGGCCCCAGGTATATCCGCGCTCACCCTGCTAAATACCAGCACTTTGCCATGAATGATGGCTCTGCTGAAGACAGTGAAGGCTCCACTGCAGCAAGCTCCGTCCGCCCAGTGGCCCCGAAGGGCAAATCCAAGCATGGCAGCACGTGGTCCTTTGATGACTTCACCACCCCTGTCAAAGCGAAGCCTGGTCGAGCGCAAGGAAGCAACCCTGATGCGCGCCGCTTTGATACAGGGGAGGAACGCGCCGCGGAGCCTATCAAGCCCATGGTTGGCAAAGCTCGACGCGATGCAGAGGCCCATTTCGAGATGCAAGATGATGGCGAACTCCCTCCTGAAGAGCGACGCATCGCTACCAAATCCAGGGGCGCTATTCGTAATGATGGCTTGTACAACAATAACCTCTTTGAACGCGAGACAGAGGACGCCCCTGCCGGCCGTGCTCTAGGCAATATCACCAACGTCAAGGATCGCGGCAAGCACTTTGACCCCCACTTTGCCATGTCGGATGAATCTCCCATGCCCGCTGCCCCGCGCCAGCCCGTCACTGAGAGTCTCTCAAAGGTTATCAAGACGATGAACACAAGCTGGAGTCTCGCCGATGAATCGCCTGCCCCACAGAAGGAAAACAGAGCCCAGCCTGGCCAGGCGCCGCAGCCAGATACCAAGATTCACATTGCTGGCGATGGCATGGGCGGTAAGAAGGGTGCTCAGCGAGACTTCATCTTTGGAGGCGACTCCGCAGCCGAGCCACCCAAGCAGATCATCGGTCGACGAGGAAACAACGGCACACAGAAGAGTGCCCATTGGGACCTGTAAAGAGACCCATGTTGCTTCTATGAAAACAAAGAACTTGGAGAAGTAGTTGTACATGTGCGTGATGGAGGAAGAGAATGGAAAAAGTTTGCGATACCCATGGGCGCTAGTATGTATGATTTAATGCCCTGCAGTACGCAGCTTATGAATCATGAGTCAATTTCATTTTTATAATTCTTTATTTCTTCTACTTGTATGATTTTGTTGTTTCACCTTGTTGCTGATTTTTCCTGCTGTGCTTGTTACCCTCTATATAACCACGGCCTATTACTTATAACTACCCATACTTTTTCTACGTCTGATTCCCACAAAGATTTGTCTTGCCACTTGAACAATGATTCTTTCGATTATGTTTTGTGGCATTGGAATATAGTGTACACGATATATGCTGTTTGCGAGAATTTAATTTGTTAATGTTTTTTGCATGTGATATTCGAACTATTTGTGAATTGAACTCTGCATTATTCACGATTTGATGTTTGCTTTCAAGGTTTTCTTAAAAGAGAGAAAATTAAAAACAAAGTTCTGACTTTGCTGGTCAGAGGATATTCCAAACGCCTTGCTAGATAAATCGCCTTGAAGCTTAGTAGTAGTTGTAGCCTTCCCTTAGGTACATAGATGGTGGGAAAATTGGCGAGAAATTGATATACATGGTATATAAGAAAGCAGGGAACAACAGAGAAGGAGATTTACTGGACCATAAACAAACAATTCCAAACCTGTGGTTTTTTAACACATCCACTTGTAGAATCTCTTCCACTTGGGCCAAGTCTCCCATTCTTCCTTTTCTTGCTGCACAAGAATAGGGACGTTGAAATCTCTCCTTCCCGTATCAATGTCCATGTCTTTGATGCGCACGTAGCTCGTGCGGTAGTAAATCTTGTGGCCCAGGAAGAAAATCAAGGCAATCGGCGCGCCCATCCACTTGAGGAAGAAGTTTTCCGCCTGGAACCCTGGCGTGATGGTTTCGTGGCCCGGCGTGGGAACAGGGAAAGCACCCACCCAGAACTGGGCGGCCAGGACGCTGATGTTGAGGCCGAGGCCGACGTAGGAGCCCGCGACGCCGACTTGGGATTGGAAGGGGAGGTCGCTGGGGCGGTGGCCGTGGGCATGCCAGGTGCGTCGGAAGCGGATGTGGCAGGCGCAGATGGAGGCCCAGGTGAGGATGGAGGAGAGGCCCGAGATGGCGAGGAGCCAGTCCAGGACGGAGTTTTCCTGTTTGAGATCGGCCAGGTAGGCGAGGAGGCCGAATGCTGCGGCGACGAGGATGGCGACGAGGGGGCGTCCTCTCTGGTCGACGTAGCCGAGGATCTCGGGGGCCTGGCCGAGGTTGGCGAGGGCGGCGAGAGTTCGCGAGGAACCGAAGACGGCGGAGTTTCCGACGGACAAGACGGCGATGAGGATGACAGCGTTCATCACCGAGGGGAGGACATCGATGCCGGCAGTCTTGATGGCAATGACAAAGGGCGACGCTCGCGCATCTGCGTTGTTTTCGCCAATCAACATCGGGTTGGTGTATGGCACAAGCAGCCCAACTAGAGTCAGAGCGACGATGTAGAAGAGGCTGATGCGCCAAAATACCTGCTTGATAGCAGATGGGAGGGATTTTCTCGGGTTTGCGGTTTCGGCCGCCGCTAAGCCGATGAGCTCAGTCCCGGTAAAGGCAAAGGCGGCTGTGACAAAGACGCTGCAGAGGCCTTTGAAGCCGTTGTTGAAGGCGCCGGGATCATGCCAGTATTTGCCGCCAATGTATCCTTGTGTGGGAGTTCCGCCGAGATTGAGGACAATACCGAGGAGACTGGAGGACGTTGGGAGTCAGCGAAATTTAAAAAGAGATGGCTTTGGCTCGTTTCTTCAAACTCACATAAAGCCAATAACGGCAACAATCTTGATCAGAGAGAATGTAAACTCGGCTTCACCATAACCCTTGACACCGAACATATTGATAGTGACGATTGTGGCAAGAAATACGGTGACGAAAATGGCTCTATGGAGATGCTCGTCCCAATAACCAATAGTTAGGGATGCTGCAATGATTTCCAGGGGCAGAATGGTCAGCCATTGCATAGCGTAGCTGTAGGACGGCGGTGATTAGCAGGTGGTTTACAAATATCGATATCCCAAGCATAGGAAACAACACTTACTTCCATCCCATGGCAAACCCCCAAGAAGGATCGAGGAAACGTGTCGCCCACGATGAGAACGAGCCTGCAAGAGGGTAGATGACTGCGAGTTCTCCCAATGCCTGACATGTGCAATACAGCATAATGCCGACGATGGAGAAGGCAAGGAGTAGAGACGCAGGGCCTCCCGCGGCAAGCGCCTTACCAGACGCCACGAACAAGCCGGTACCTATAGAAGAGAAGGAAGCATCAAAGGTTAGTAAAAGCGATGACGAATTACCCAGTTCACTGAGCGGTTTCACCAATACAAGGCATGCGCACCTATTGAACCCCCTATAGCAATCATCTGCAAATGTCGCCCCTTGAGCTTCCTCGACAAACCGTTCGAATTCGCCGTCGCCAGCGCAGCCCGTCGCAAGTCGTAAAAGGGCGAGCCATTGTTGTGTCGCCTCACACTCTCCAGCGGGCCAATGTCGTCGAGGTCCCGGCTCGGGAAGAACTTGGAGTTGGGGTCGCGTCTGAAGCTGTTGATGATGCGGTCTATGCGCGGCTCCTTGGTCTCCTCGTCGTAGTTTGGTTCCCGCATGCTGTAGGAGCTCCCGTGGGTCAGGGACTCTTCCTTGATCTTGTAGTTTCCAAAGGGGTTCAGTTCGATGTCTTGCGGCGGCGCCATTGTCCTGCCAGAAGCCCTTTGTCTGCGGATGGGGCGGGTCGCCAGCAATCGATAAGAATTGCGGCGAGGATGCGATTGCGATCAAAGCTTATATCGGAGCCTCTTTCGCCACCGAGCTCTTGTCTTGCTCGTTTTATTCGTCAATGTATTTAGAGTTGAGCTGTCGTCTCTGTGTGGAATTGAGGCGGGAGGTGGTGAATCAGTCCCGTCGAATCTTGGTGGTCGCCTCGGCACGATAATCCGACTCGCAGAGCCAGGGTCCAGTTGGCTGCGCTGCCATGCAGGTGCAGAGCCTCGAAAAAGAAAAGAGAAAAAAGGTACCAGCGTCACACGCACGTGGATGTCGTCACCAAGAACTGCTACAAGGCTTATCCCAGCCCCAAGGCCATGTGGAAGTGGGCGGGGTCTTTTGCGACAAAGAAAAAAGCAATGTAGGCGCAAACAACGGCGAAGTGTGCGCGAGATGTAGAGCTGGCGAGGAAAAAGACAGCCGACGCAGAGAAGAAGAAGGCCGGCTCCTTTTCTGGGGGGCGCGAGCCGGTTGAATTAATAACTATTGCTGCTAGTTGGCAGTGACAGATCGGTGGATAAACTGGCTAGTAAAACTCGATGGTGCCTTTTTATCTCGGGCTGGCGGTAACGTCAGACAAGGGGTGGCGCAGACGCAAAAACATGGATTGATGGACCATCCGTTGAGAGATAGGTCGAGTATCAAGTACAGAGGCAGAAAGATAGCGGCAGGCCAGCCATAGAACGCCGGTGGCGAGTTGACGAGCTACTGAATGATCCGTGCTTCAGAGCGGCAAAGGCTGCAGCTCGACACGACTCGACACCTACGCCTGGCAGGCCTATCAGCTCCATCATCAGCATCAGCGTCAGCCCCCGGATCGGGTTTGATTTGGTCAATTTGATTTGATGCAGCGGATGCCCGTCAGCCTGCGGGATGCGACGCTGTCTCGGTCGCCATAGTGGCTGCTAGCGTGCGTGCTAAAACAGCCCTGGAGCAGCACATGGTTCGTCCTTTTGGCGGGGGAGGAGCCTGTGCGTGTTGTGCCACGGTTCGCATAGCGCCCAGTCCAGCGAAGTGTCGCCCACTATCCATTATTCATCATGTACATTATCAGTGAGATTGGATTCTACAGAGTTGGGGCAACAATCGCTGATGCTGGCTGCGCGAACATAAAGGGCAAAAGGCACGAAACACAGCGTCGCATTTCTGCCGGCCCTGGAGTTGGAGATGCGTTGCGCTGGAATCAGGTGGGGTGGAGACGCTGATAAGAACGGGCAAAGGCAGCGTCGCTACAGGCACCTCTTGATATGCTAGGATTCAAGTAGATAGTGCTGCATACCGCTACTACTTTAACATGTGCTCGTATGACTATAGAAGCGAGGCGAACAGGTAAAAGATGTATGAGCGCAAATAGCATACAGCCTCATCATTCGCAAGGCTGGGAATAAGAGTCTAGAATCACTGTCAATAAGTCAATCACCCATCTTCCAAGCTTCCACACCTTCTCCAGAAGCAGCCTGACTCAAACCAGCGTCTCGCCGCAGAATCCTGACGCCTCTTGCGCTAAAACTTGCAAGGCGACGGGATAGATAACACATGGAACAACTAGCCTGATGCAAGCCACCAACCGCCTACAGGGCCTTGAGGGCGAACAAGGACTTGCACCGTTAACACCACCACAGGCATCTACGAATCCATGATTGATCCTAGCGATAGCCCGCATGGGATCCTCCGCGTGGCGCGTTCTCCGCCTTAATCCTTTTGGGGTCCCTTTGAAATAAGTTGAGGCTGCATGTGCGCTGCTTGTGCCAGCAGTAGACTACATTGATAGGTACATGTACTATTCTAATGCCTACAGGCTATGTAAATTGTACCCTGATAGTGCGTCGAAAGCCAGAAATATGACCAAACAAGTAGTAGACAGCATGGTATAGTAAGTGAAAGTTATCGAGGTTTTGCAGCACAATGCAGGCGGTAGAGACCAGTAGCCAGTCGTAGCCATGTAACGATGCGCTGGCTACATGAATTGATGGAATTATTTGACGGGCGAATAAGCTGATTCGGGATTTCTCACAACGCGTTGACTTCGCAACCCTCATCACCGTCTTTCGAACAAGAAAATTCGCAAACAGCAGATGTTAGAGTAGATGTGACTAAGTAGTCCTACAAAGTTTGTTGATATAATAAACTGATATTGAAGATGAAGAACACTCGCAGTGCTAATAAGACTGACATGCGATTTGCAAGATGTTACAGTCCAATAAGAGCCTACAGGAACATCTACAACGCTGATTGGAGCTCGTACCGCTGTCCACCACGGCTTGCCATTTTCGCGGATTAAGCCTTGCGTCTCTTGTTGGGCATATTTATGCCTAAATTTTCCCCGCAACCCTCATGTTTGCCTGTGTATTCTCAACAGTACCTTCGTCTGTACCAAGTAGCTTCTTACACTGCTCTGGTTTACTTTGAGCTTCCACTATAGGCAGACGAAGTGTGGTACTGGCAAAGGAGCCTCTTATAAGCGTCAGGCGCCGGTCTGTCTGGCTTCCCGCCAAAAATGGCGTACAGTCGCGGTGTTAGTCTCACCCAAATCCACCCTTCCCCTGGCGTCGACACCGATGCAGACATCGATATCATTGCCATCCATGGCTTGGATACGAATCCCCAGATACCTGGATTTCTAGATCCAATCATCCTAACAAAGATGTCAACTGGCTGGCATGTCCGCATATGCTTCCCGCAAGAATAGGATCAGCACGGATCTTCACGTGCGACTGGCCAGCCGAACTCCTGGAACAGCCGGACTTGATTCAGAAAACAGCGGAAGAGTTCGCTCGGCTCTTGCTTGCCGGGATCAAGAGACGCCCTTTGCCAACAAAGACTAGCTATGCCAAGGGAAAGGACCGGCCAATTGTCTTTATTGCGTCATGTCTCGGGGGCATCATTCTAATCAAGGCGCTCGTGATGGCTACCCATTCTAGCGAATACGCTATTGTTAGACAATCGACACGTGGAATTGTTTTCCTTGCAACGCCTTTCCGTGGAACTTCATTTCAAGATGTAGCGGACTGGGCAGAGCCTGGTCTGAGGACCTGGGCTTCGATACGGGGCCAAAAAGTAAGCAGCCTTCTCGACAACGTCAAGGGATCGACTTTCCACCTGGAGGAACTTGTACGCAACTTTACTCAGCTGTGTCACGATAAAGATTATCCCTGCCAAGTGGTTACTTTTTATGAATTGGGTTTAACCAGTCTTCATCGCAAATTTCCTCTAAGCCGGTTGATTCCATCTAGGGTGCTTGATCTGGTTGTTCCGCCAAAGCCGGTAAGTGCGATTGAATTCTCGGCGATCTCTTTTTTCTTTTTTTTTTTGTATGCAATTTCATGGCAAGACTAACACTTGATAGCTTGTTGATAGCTCTTCAGCAACTCTGGATATTGTTACAGACCCACTGCCACTCAATCGACGCCATGTAATGATGAATAAGTTCAGTGGCTCTGAAGATCCGGACTATCAGTGTGTTATTGGAAAAGTTGAAGAAATTCTTCAAGAAATACGTACAAATTCTCCACTCGACGCCGCAGACGCTTGGATACGCAATAAGCATTATGCCGTAGATAGGCTCAAGATTGAACGACTCTCTGGCGACCTTTTGCCGATGGATCAGTGCTACATCAATCTTGCCGTTGTGGAACAGCTTGGCCAAGACTCAGATCAGCCGATGACAGAAAATGGAAAGTCCTCCCCGTTTTCCATCTTCAACCGACAGAAAACCGAAACACCAGATACGACATTTCAGGTTGAATTGACCACAATTTTCAATCAACGCCAAAATCGCAATAGAGAAATGATACAACCAAGAAGGATCTTAATTCGAGGACGCGCGGGAGTGGGCAAAACCACCTTATGCAAAAAGATCGTCCATGAGTTTACTCAGGGCACATGGCGTGGGTGGAATGACTTGTTTGACCGCATTCTTTGGGTACCTCTACGGAATCTGAAGCTCGAAGAAAGACGCCAACACCCGGCATACGACTTCGAAGCTCTTCTCACCCATGAATATTTTTCTTTGCCGAACAATAAGCCTAACTTGGCTAAACATTTAGCCCAAGCATTAGAGTCTTCCAGTAGCAGAACCTTATTCCTCCTTGACGGCCTAGATGAAGTATCCCAAGAACTATCCGGGAGCAACAGCATGTCTCGCTTCCTTAACGAGCTTTTAGAACAGCCGAACATTCTCGTAACTTCTCGACCGTCCGGCAGGCTGCCACTGAAACTTGATCTTGAATTGGAAGCGATTGGCTTTTACCCAGATCAAGTCGAGCACTACATTAAGAAAACATTTACCAACCCAAAGACAGCTGATATTGATGAGAAAACAGTTGGAAAGATACAATCTTTTCTTCGAAACCACTGGCTTATCCAGGGCCTTGTACGCATCCCAATTCAACTAGATGCGCTTTGCTATTCTTGGAAGGATATTCGCAGCGACATGCCGGAGACAATGACCGCCCTTTATCAAGCTATAGAACTTAGTTTGTGGAGAAAGGATATCGTGAGACTGGAGAAAAAACATAACGATAGGCTAATAATGCCGGACCATATCCAAGATGCAAGTCAGCAAAAGATCGAAGAATTTATTCAAGACGAAATCTCTTTTCTTGAGAGTCTTGCCTTTGCTGGGCTGTACAGTGATATAATAGAATTTGAGCTGAAGCATTTAAACTTCTTATCCGACCGTTTGTCAGGCTTCTTATTAGACAAGGCCGTCTCATGTCTCTCTTTTCTACGAGCTTCAAACCCGTCATCAGAATACCGCAACCGAAGCTACCACTTTATACACCTGACCTTTCAGGAATACTTCGCTGCGCGGTATTTTGTACGCCAATGGACTGCCAGAGAACATCTCAACGGCGTGGAACTCGGCAGTAGAAAAATCAACAAGATCGAGCCTGCCAATTTCTTCCAGAAACACAAATACACAGCACGCTACGATATTCTATGGCGATTTGTTGCTGGATTACTTGACGCAGAGCCGGAAGAAATATCGCTCTTTTTCCAGAACATTGAGAGCGAGCCACTTGACCTTTTAGGCCCTGCGCATCAACGGCTGGTTATGCATTGCTTGAGCGAAGTAACGAGTAACATTTTGATCCGAACCGACCTAGAACAACGGCTTTCCAAGTGGTTACTATTTGAATGCGATGTCATGAAAGATGTTCCCTCCTTAGCAAGTGAGGTAGAGTTTCCCGAGCAGGCATTGGACACCACCTTTCGTAAAGGATCGGATTATGTCAAAGAAAAGATTCTAAGGTCGATCACAAAACGGGCCACAGTTCCAGCGAGCATTATTGAACAGGCAATTTCCCTGTTAGGGCATAGAGACTGGACAACCCGAAAGTATGCTATTAAGGCCCTACAGCAGTTGGTCTCATCCAATGATATTCTTGTAGGTGTAGCAGCAAGGCTTGAAGACAAGGAGGGATTTGTCCGACAAGCCACTATTGACGTTTTGGACATACAGTCGGACCTACCTAAAGAAATCGTTGAGGCTATAGCAGGAAGACTTGAAGATGAGGATGGTTGGATCCGAATATCCGCTGCTCAGGTTTTGAGTCATCAACTAGTCTTGCCTGGTGATATCCTAAAGGCTGTAGCAGCGCGGCTTGAAGATGAATATCCGCGTGTCCGCGAGGCCACTGCCGATGCATTGCGTCACCAAAATGCTTTACCCGATGAGATCCTAAAAGCTGTAGCAGCACGGCTTGAAGACGAAAATGAGGACGTCCGAGAAGTCGCTGTTTCGACTCTAGGACAGCAATCGACCCTGCCTGATGAGATTCTCAAGGCTATAGCAGCGCGACTTGAAGACGAGTATCCATCCGTCCGAGAAGCCGCTGTTCGGGCCTTAGACCGACGATCGACCTTGCCTAATGAGTTTCTTAAGGCTATAGCAGCGCAGCTTGAAGGCGAGTATTGGTCCGTTCAAGAAGTCGCCATTGAGGTCTTGTGTCGGCAATTGGTCTTGCCTGATGAGATTCTTGATGCTATCGCAGCGCGGTTCGAAAACGAGGATTGGCCAGCCCGGCAAGCTGCCGAAAATGGTTTGAACAACATGAAGCTTAAGGGACTGGGCCTGCCGTATAAGAGACTTGAGGACATAGCCACGCGGCTTAAAACCAAGAACTGGTCCATCCGACAAGCCGCTCTCAGATCCTTAAACCAGCACTTCAGCTTGTCTGATGAAGCTCTGAAGGCTATAGCGGCGCAACTTGATGATAATGAGAACAGCTCTATCCAAGTGGCCGCTATTATGGCCTTGGGCAGCCAATCCAACCTACCCGACGAGACTATCCAGGCTATAGCAGCGCAATTTAAGAGCAATGAAGACACGTCTGTGAAGATAGCGGGTATTAAGGCCTTGGGCAGTCAGTCAAATTTATCCAGCGAGATTCTCCAGGTTATAACAGCGAGCCTTGAGGATAATAAACCTGATGCTATCCAAATAGCCTCTATTGAGACGCTAGGCAAACAAGCAGACTTGTCAAATGAGGTTCTTCATGCTTTAGTAGCACAGCTTAAGACACATTGGTCTGTCCAAAAAGCTGCTATGGACGCCTTGGTTGCTCAATCAAGCTTGCCCGGTGAAATTCTTGACGCTGTAGCGGCGCTCCTGAATGACAGTGACTCGTCTATCCATCTGTTCGCTATTTTGGCCTTACGCACTCGGCCAGGCTTATCTAACAAGATCTTAGATACAATAGCATCAAAATTTGATTCCCTTGAACGATACGATCAAAGAGTTGCCCTTGAGGTCTTGGGCGATCAGCCGCGTTTGCCTAAAGCAATTCTCAACACTATCGCGGTTCAGCTTGACAGCGATAGACTTTCAGACTTGCCAGAGCTTGCTGAGAGAACGCTGCGAAAGCACAGAGAATTCTACCTCACACTTCTAAAGGGCCCTTTTGCCCCGTCCCTTTATAAAGTGCTACTTCGGCAGAGCTTCAAAGAAGACTTAACTTGGTGCGTTGATGACGATGGCAGCTACTTTATCAGCATGCCAGGAGATGGCGGGAGAATAGTTATAGGCAAACAGGACGACATGAAGGCTATTATGAAAAGACTTCGTCCAGCAAACTACCCAGCGTAAGAGAAACCAAGACAATTGAATAGCTATTGACACTTTACATATTTGCAACCATCTGTCAATACGCACCGCTTTGCTACTCCTGCACCCATAAACTGTGGAAATGACAATTATGATGTGACAAAAGAGGCATGGTCGCATTTGTCGAATTATGCCGAGATTCAGTTGACAAGAGTCAAGCGCAAAAGCCTCAAGTTCTATTGACTCCTTTGTGTAAAACGATCCGCTTTGATTTGAGTTGCCTCATCATCTTACTATCATATATATCTATGATATGGGCCTACTCAGGGCAGGTCTCAATGCCAATTAATTGGCTTACATACACTTTAGATACAAAGAGAGGGAAACCACAAATAAGTATCACTGCAAACATGCCATATATATACATCATATTCTAGTATATAACCTAGGACATCTGTAGAAAAGTATGTGCATATAACATTGAAGGTCGTATTCGCCAAACACCCCGCATTTGCTGTATAAACGCCAGACATGATAAAATAAATGTCCATTCGTCGATCTCACCCCCTTTTCACGTTCTCTATCAAAGAAACGTCATCCAGCTCTTTATTCAGCCTTCGTGCTGGCTTTTGGTGTCCGAGGCTTTCGCTGCCACCCAGTGGAGAATAACGGCCCCATGTCAAACCGGGGGAAGGGATGGGCTTCTGTGTTCAGCACGATCTTGTCCAGCGGCAGCAGGTCATTTGGTGAGAAGAGGAGATACATGTATTTTAGTGTCTCGGCCTAAATAAGTAGCATCTTGTCAGTAACTCGAACGAAGATTAGAAAACGGCATTGCAGCAAACTTACCAACCAAAAGCTTTCCATGTTATCCTTGACCGTTGGCGGAATAGTGTTGGCATCAAGCAGACTCGTAAAGCCTCCCCGGTCTTCTACCGCGGTATAATTGGCAAAAGACTTGAACATCTCCCAGCCCCATTCGCGGTACTTGACATCTCCCGTAATCCTCCACATGTAGAACAAACTCTCCACCGTCTCCGGACGCTGCAGGTTGTGCACATCGTTGGAGTGAACAATAAAGTCCTTCCGCCACTCGGCATTCGGGTCAGGATCAAACTCAGCCGGGGCTTGATGAGGTGCTGATACAGGCGGCGGTGGGTTGTAAGTGTTGAAGTATGTGATTTCGGCTGCTAGGCCTGTCTTCATGTATTTGTACATGCCCCAGCAGGTCTGTATGAGCTCTCTCGCGAGCTGCATGTCGTCCTCCTTCTTCTTGGACCAGGTAGGTAATTTACGTGCCTCAGCTTCGGTGAGACCATCAGTCACCGCCAGGGCGATAGTGCCTGGCATGAAACAGACCAGGTGGTCCATCTTCGGCGACAATGGGTGTTCCAAGCCGTCAGGGCGCTCAGCGATGATGGTAAAGCCAGAAGGCTCGGTGTAAGTCACCAAATGCTTCCGTACACCTTCAAGGGCCTCGTCCCACATCTCTTGATAAATGGGCTCCTTCTTGTTCGTCTGCAGATATTGTTTGATGAGGTACTCGTAATAGGAGTCACCTCTGCTTCCCAATCGAATATTGCCGCCTCGGAACTCGCCCGTCGTAGCATAGACGTATATGGGAACAAGACCATCTTCCGGCTGGTTGTCATCGATAACTTGCATAACTTTTTCGACTTTGTCCCAGAAATGCTTCTCGCCGGTAAGCTTTGCCAGATATTTGAACTCAAGCTGGAGAGTGGTAGCCTCAGCTGTGGAAGATGCTCCGCCATCAGAGTGTGATGGGAGACCCTTGTATTCTCCCAGATTAACGCTAGCATAAGGGATGCCCGACTCAGATTCAAAAGCAGAAAGCAGCCTATCAGCTAAGTCTCTAGCCTTTTCCAGATAAAGATCCTCTCCGTCTGCTCCTTCGTCGTCCTCGGTCAGAGGTGCGAGTTCAGGAAACTCGTTGGAAAGATAGTGAGCGGAGAGAAGTCCACCCAGCATTCGAATGGTGGTTTCGAACGTATTGACATCTTGGTCTTGATCCCAGGTCAGCGACGTAGAAAGCCACTCTCGCGCATGCCGCAGGCGCGAGGTTTGGTTCATTAGTATCATGGTGTCCAAAGCATCGACGATGATCCATCCAAGTCCTTTGGGAGCCATGTTCTTGCTCGTCTTTGAAACGGGGTGGAATTCATCCTTGCCTAACACCCGAAATTCATTAGCAATTGGCCTCCGTTACATATATCACGACATATCAAATCACATACCCCATCCATAGCGTTCGTAAGCATCCCAGCTCACCTCGAACGCGTCAACCACATGCTTCCGCCGTTCGTCCCAGTCAATATGATCCTTGTCCTGTGCCAACCCTAGCCATGATAATGCCGATTCTGAAGTCCTTGCTTTAGGGCGACTAGAGAAGAAGCCCGTCATGTATAAGAAGAAGACCACAACTGCCGTGATGATCCCCAGTACCTTTTTGCGCTGCCACCACGGCCGCAGTCGCATGGACGGCGAATAAGCGTACGGCTTGTCTTTGTACATGGGCAGCGAGTCCGATTTCTCAAACATGCCGCCGCTCAGCGCTCCTCCACCGCCTCTCCGCGACAGAGCCGCCCAGGCGCGGTCTTCGAGCGCTCGGCCGGAGTCCGCGAAGTTAGGCACGTTTTTCGGGATGGAAAAGGACATTTCTAGTGCATTTGCGCCCGCCTGTGCCGCTGCGTCCTTGATGTTCTGCGCCGCTCGGAAAGCTGTAGCCTTGAATACGTTTTTGTTGTGTATGCCGAACGGGTCGCGGATCATTGGATCGACGAGATCATGTCGAGAGGAGCGAGATATTGGAAGCGATTAGATGGACAGACAACGCAATACCCAAGGAAAAAATGAAGACCCAATCCGGCTCTGGAAAAGCGACGCTCGGATATTCCAGCACCTGCGGATTCTCAACCCAGCGCAAAAATGAGAATTAAACAAAAGAGAGAGACCGGCTGCACGAGCCCGTCTAGGGGTCCTTGGCTAAGAATGGACACATGCACCCGGAGAGGCCAGGAAAAAGGACATGTCACCTCCAATCGATAAGGTTCGCGGCTGTAGGCCCCTGGCATTTAGCCCGCAGCTATCGCCCGCCACCAGTGCAGGCTTGCGCTTAGGGGGGGCAATTCCGCATTTGTTATCCAACACGCAGCCTTTAAATCTTGAGCCCTCCAAGATATCGTGATGTTGTACTGCTAGAATGTCTTTTTTGCTGAGCTGAAATATTAGCAAGCGCTGCTCTCTAGCGTATCTTCTTTATTTTCTTTGTTCTCTCTCATTACAGTTAATAACGGCAGCCTCGGTAAAGAACTCAACTAAGAAACATAATTTAGTTTTTTTTTTATCCCTCGTAGGCAACCGAGGACTTCGAATACGAAACTTTAAGCCTTCAAGCCAGGAAAATATCTCAAGAAATATGGATATCAAAGACTTTCCCTTTCTGACCTCAGAAGAGTTCACCGAAGTGTGTCATCATTTCGATAGCCTGTACTGCAGAGCAAAGCTTGGGTCCATAAGGAAGAAATGGAAGTTTAGGCTTTGCAACGCTCTGGACCTCACTTATTCAACCAGAGGTGGATATATCACATACATTCAGATAATCCGACCACTAGACGAGACAGTAGACCCCAACGACATATCACTGGACTTGGGCAATTTCTCTATATCAGATCACGATGACCAAAATAGCTTCCTTCAAGGAGACGACGACATGATTGATGACGAAGAGTCTGACGCGGTATGCTGACTTAAATATTGCTATTACATCTTGAGCATATTCTCACATTTCCTCAGAATCTCGTACATCAGAAAGCGGCGTCAGGGTTTGGTTATGTGTCGTACGAGGTCCACCTGCACCCTACATACAGAGTGCCCTGTCTCTGGTTCAGCTTGCATGATCTGCCGCCAGATGAGCCCGCCTTCAATATCGACACCGTCTTCCGTCGCTTGATTCCTGACGCCTACAAAGATGGCCTCCGCCGAGGAATGGGGGGCATCGGTGGCATCTCAGCAGATGTGAGTTCCCATTTCTATCGCAAAAGTTAATTATGGTATCCCAAACAATTCCAGTGTCGGTCCGGCCGCACTAACAGCTTTGCTCCTAGCATCACCCCATCACCGGAGTACCCTCTTTTTTTCTTCATCCGTGCCTGTTGGGAGACGCCATATCCAACTTTGAATGCTCAATGGAGAATTATCTCATGATCTGGTTCGGCCTAGTAGGGGGATGCGTCGGCCTCTGGGTACCCAAGGAAATGGCCACCCAATGATGGCCCGTTTGAACTTGTCAAGAAACGTCTTCATTCATTGGGATAGCCTCGTCGTGGTTGAATGTGTTCATTCGTCGTCGCTATCTTCCTCCATAGCCACATCGCCCTCGCTATCCTCATCCTCCTCATCACGGGTCCGCTTCTGGCCGCGGTTCTCGTCGGTCTCGTCGGTCTTCGAAGCTTGGGTGGCAGCCGGTACGGTAGGCTTTTCGAAAGCTGATCCGGGTGGCGGTGCATTAAAGATACTCTGCTGGAGCTCTGTTTGTTCCACGACGGTAGCGCCGGTCGTTGTGGGGATTTTGAACGTGCCATCGAGTTTCGCTACGAAATGCGATTTGGACTTGGCGTATTGGATTTTCTAAGGCGAGTTAGCTACTCAAGAGTCTGGTGAGAGCAGATCTGGGTTTCGGAGGATAACGCACCATTGGGCGGCCCAAAAAGGACTGTCCATCTAATGATCTCATGGCCTGGGTTGCTGCCTGGATGTCGCGAAATACAATGTGGGCTTGGCCGCGCATCTCCATTGTCTTGAGGGCGACGATATCAAGCACCGGTCCAAAGGTCGAAAAGAGCATATACAGTGCTGTTCGCAGGTCTGCTTTTTGTATCTTGCCTGATGGGAGGTTTGTAACGTATAGACTAGATAGATTTTCAGCAACCCAGTGTATCATCTTAGACAGATAGAAAGCAACTCACGTCTGATTGGGAGGAATTGGCTGCACTTTCGCGGGCAGAGAGGCGTTCGGCGCGAGGCCACGAGGAGGAGGGGCGGCCGATGCCATTGTGTGGTTCAAAAAGGTTTAACTGTTATCAAATATGTCTCTTGCTCTCTATATGTGTAGCAGCGTCCTCGTGATCTGTGGTCGTGTCGGTAATGTGCTGTGCAGTCGCTGGTTATTGGCGGTTTGTATGGTTGAAGCGTGGAGTTTTTTTGGTTCCTCGACTGGCCTTGAGGTGTGGCCCCAGCTTCAGTCGCGCCGATGGCCAGGTCCATGTACCAGGTACCTCACTTTGGCTGCTACCCGCTTATGGCCAGGGGCTCCATGTACCAGCAACGTCACCCCGCCATCCCGTTGGCTACAGCTCCGACCTCTCCCAGCAACTTCCATCGTCACCTCCGTTCTAAGCTTTGAAAACCCGACATAATCTCTTTTCTTCCTAGACGATAGTAGAGAGCTACTCCTATCGCATCAACTACCGCAAACATGGCTGCTCCCGAAGTTCACCACTTATTCCACAACCCCATTGCCGACCACTCGTTCTCGGCCGATCACTCAACTCTAGCTGTTGCCCGCGACTCCTCCGTCGAGCTGTACAGCAAGGCTGGAAATGCTTTCAAGCTGGCAGACGTGTTGAAGGGCCACGACAAGACGGTCACCAGTGTCGACATTGCCCCGAACAGCGGCCGCATTGTGTCCTGCTCCCAAGGTTCGATCTCGCCGCAACCCCTGCTCCGAGCTCCTTTCCGCCACAGATGCTGATATTTGATAGATCGAAACGCTCTGGTCTGGGAACCGTCTCCTACCGGATACAAGCCCACTCTCGTTCTTCTCCGAATCAGCCGTGCTGCCACTTTCGTTCGATGGTCACCTTCCGAGACCAAGTTTGCCGTGGGCTCCGGTGACCGCGTCATCGCCGTTTGCTACTTTGAGGAGGAAAACGACTGGTGGGTTTCGAAGCACCTGAAGAAGCCTATCCGCAGTACCATCACCAGCGTCGCTTGGCACCCCAACTCCGTGCTCCTCGCTGCCGGCTCTACCGATGCCCATGCCCGAGTGCTGTCCGCCTTTGTCAAGGGTGTCGATGAGCGTCCCGAGCCTGGTGTCTGGGGTGAGCGATTGCCCTTCAACACCATCTGCGGAGAGTACTTGAATAACTCTGCCGGCTGGGTGCACTCTGTGGCCTTTTCTCCTAGCGGAAACGCTCTTGCCTTTGCTGCGCATGACAGCAGCGTCACCGTTGTGTACCCCAGCGGCCCTGAACAGCCCCCCAAGGCCGTCTTGAGCATCCCTACCCAGCTTCTTCCTTTCAAGAGCTTGCTCTGGAAGGCCGAGGACGAGATCATTGCTGCCGGCTACGATTGCGAGGCTTTCCGTTTCCAGGGCGGCGAGGGAGGCTGGCAGCTTGTCGGCACCGTGGAGTCCAAGGGCCACGCCGGCGCCGGCGAGCAGCGCGAGGAGTCTGCGCTCAACATGTTCAGACAGATGGACCTCAAGGGCAAAGTCAAGGATAACACACAACTCAAGACGGTTCATCAAAACACAATCTCCAACATTAGGCCTTATGAGATCTCCGGTGGAAAGGTCACCAAGTTTAGCTGTGAGTATACTGGCCATACCTTTCCATAAGTAGACCGATGAGATGACTGACACCTACCTTAGCGAGCGGCGTTGACGGAAGAGTCGTGATTTGGAATGCTTAGACTTGGTAAATATAGAATATATTAAGGGCTACATGATCCGTCTTCTACATAGCTAACCATGGCGGGAGCGCGAGCTTCTGGCGCCATGTAACTTGTCTACTACGTATTAAGCACCCAAGGAGGCGGCACAAGTGTATTTAACTCATTTGATTGGAATAGCATGTAAAAATGTCTATGTATAAAACTTTTCCCGCATTCCCTGTGCAGCCATCTATGGCAGGGCAATAGCCTCAATCTCCACATCGACGCCCTTGGGGAGCGTCTTGACTGCAACGCAGCTTCGAGCAGGCTTGTGAGAGAAGAATTTCTCGTACTCTCCATTCATCTCCTACAGCGAAAATTGTGAGACTCGTGACTTCGAGAGTTATTTATGGTAAAGATGACTTACAGCAAAGTGGTCCATGTCAGAGATGAAGATGGTGGTCTTGACGACTCTGGGCAGGGAAGAGCCGGCCTGCTTGAGAACGGCATCCAGGTTCTCGCAGCACTTTCTCGTCTTCTCGGCAATGGTGCCCTCAATCAGTGTGCCATCGGCAGTAAGAGGAATCTGGCCGGAGCAGTAGATGGCGGTGGGAGTCTTGATGGCTTGAGACTGGATGTTGTCCCATATGAGAATGACGTCTTTAACGCTATTGAATTCAAGAGGTACTCACGTAAGGGCCAAGGGCTAGAATCTCTCTGTTAGCCTCAATTGAGATCCATATATAGTTGATAGTTTCTTGAATTATACTCACGAAAGGGAGCTTCCTTAGTGTAGATGATAGTCTGGTCGGCCATTGTGGATTTTGGTCTCGCGAAAGCTGTGACGAGTGTAAACTTGGGTCTTGCAGCGAATAGCGCCGGAGCAGACGCGGCGGCAAGGCCTCTGGCGAGGGGCCGAGCTGAGCTGCGAGCAATAGGCAACATACCTACTTTAACTGCGTTTTCTGGATAAGGGAGGGTTGCTAACAAGATGGGTAGAATGGGCAAGAGTTAGGATAGGTAAGGTATTTATGGAATTGGAAATCAAAGAGAAGCTCAATGCGTTTATTTGTAAATGACACAGGCTTTGGCGCGCCCTTGGCCCCTCCGACAGCCGGAATTGCTCCCCCGCCCTTCCAAATGTGCATCGTATAGCAGTAGTGGCGCTTTGTACCGGGCCAAAGAAAAACCGCGGTGGATCGCATTGAAGAGCAATGATCAACTTGAAGCTCTCGCTATGAGTTTGTCTGGATATGTTATACTTTGGCCTACATGCTTGCATGTATGTTTAGCATCGTGTTGATGGTATGCAGCTCTGTACCTATGAATCTGGGTACCATATAAAGTCATATGCCGATGCAGATCCAGCTGCGTATATCGGAAGTGACATTTTCGTGGCGCCATCATGAACCAGTCACTAAAAGAAAACCGTCTCTTTTCTCCAATCCATTGATATATTCTCAGCCTCGCGGTTCTTGCTCTTCTATAGAGAAAGCCAAGTTCAACCTGGCAGGGCCATTGAGCAATAACTGAGATTTATAGCCAAGCCGAAGAGAAAATGTTAATTCGGGCCAGGCTCTTCCGTTGAATCTCGCTTATAATATATAATCAATTCAATATTATCTTATATGTGTGAACGCTCCCAAGGCCTACCTGCCAATAGCGGAAACGTCTGAGACTGTGTTGGGCTTACGCATCTTCTCGATCATTAACAGGGTTCTAAGCCGGCAGTTTGAAACACCCTGAGTGCAGAGTACACGCTACTTTGAGTCAGTCCGGCATGTGATGAAGAAAGACAGAAAGATAAGCGATTGTATCTGGAAGTGTAGATGCAGTTTTCCCAGAGTATAAACATAGGCTAAATCAGTCTATAGAGGAGCGAATAATTGGTTTTCACGTGCACCAAAAGAGCCAAAAAAGACATGCAATTGCTGGTTCCATTTATCCTATCAATATTTCCTTCAGCCAGGTGGCGTGAAAGGTACAGAGGTCTAATACAAAGTACTCCATACTTGCTGTGGCTCTGCGCTGACCCCTGCGATTTTAGTGGCTCCAGGGTCGAGACGACACGTTCGCCTCAGCTCGACTCGGCCGTCTTCATCCAATTCCACTTACGGAGGCTCAATTCACCCCCAATTCGGGCCTCTGCTGCGCGACGCATCTGCGGGCTCTCTTTTCTCCTTTCTCTTCTATTCCCTCTTTCAATTTATTGGCATCTTCTGTTCTCTTCAAGCCGGCGCTGAGCCAAATTTTCTCTTTCTTGTAAGTCATTGTGCCACCAAGACATGCAGCCCCAGTTCCGCATACCATAGCTCTTTTGTCTTTGGCCTCAGAGCTTCTCGAGATCTGGCATCACCCCAGGTTCCAGGCTGCAAAAATCGGACTGCGCTGCTCTTCATAGGCCTCGCTAACTCTCCACCGGTGAAGTTTCTTAGAGCCATGGCTCGAGCTTCAACGCCGCAGGGAAGCCTGCGACAGCGGGGCGTAGCGTCCAAGCAGACGCTCAGCGAATCTACGTTTGCCCCCGAGGTCGAGCTCGATAAACTGTCCAAGGCAGCCGCATCATCGCGTCAGAATGTCCAGCGAGGCGAGACTGAGCACAAGATTGCATTGACTCTGGTTACCATTCTCGGCTTCGTCACTCGATTCTGGGGCATCAGCCACCCTGACGAGGTTGTCTTTGACGAAGTGCATTTCGGAAAGGTAAGGACCATATGGACATCATTGATTGATACAGCCATGGCTGGGAATAACAAGAAAGCTAACCGATCAATTGTTTAGTTTGCTTCGTACTACCTCCAACGAACCTACTTCTTCGATGTGCACCCTCCTTTTGCCAAGCTGCTCTTCGCCTTTGTCGGCTGGCTGGTTGGATATGACGGCCACTTCCACTTCGAAAACATTGGCGACTCCTACATTGCCAACAAAGTTCCCTACGTCGCTTTCCGAGCCCTACCCGCCATTCTCGGTGCCTTGACCGTGTCTGTCACCTATTTGATCATGTGGGAGTCGGGCTACAGCTTGCCGGCTTGCCTCGTCGCTACTGGCTTGATTCTCCTGGACAATGCACACATTGGCCAAACACGCTTGATTCTCCTCGATGCCACCCTGGTTCTCGCCATGGCCTGCAGTCTCTTGTTCTACATCAAGTTCTACAAGCTGCGACATGAGGCTTTCAGCAGAAAATGGTGGAAGTGGCTCATCTTGACCGGCTTTGCGCTGTCCTGCGACATCTCGACCAAATACGTTGGTCTCTTCGCTTTCGTCACCATTGGCTCTGCAGTTATTATTGATCTCTGGGATCTTTTGGATATCAAGCGACGCAACGGTGCCATTAGCCTGCAGTTGTTTGGAAAGCACTTTGCGGCCCGCGCCATTGGCCTCATCGTTCTGCCATTCCTCTTCTATCTTTTCTGGTTCCAAGTGCACTTTGCCGTCTTGACTCGCTCCGGCCCTGGCGACGATTTCATGACGCCAGAATTCCAGGAAACCCTGAGCGACAACGTCATGCTGGCAAATGCTCTCGATGTTCATTACTATGATTACATCACCATCAGGCACAAAGAGACCAAGGCATACCTGCACAGCCACCCCGACACCTATCCCCTGAGATATGATGATGGCCGTATCTCCAGCCAAGGCCAGCAGGTTACTGGCTATCCCCACAACGACACAAACAACTACTGGCAAGTCCTTCCTTCCGACAATGTGCACAACACCGAGCGCATTGTCAGAAACTTCGATCTGGTTCGACTCAGGCACATTGTCACGGACAAGATTCTGCTCTCTCATGATGTCGCTTCGCCGTATTTCCCCACCAACCAAGAGTTCACCGCCGTGAGTTCTGAGGAGGCTTTTGGCGAGCGCCAAAACGACACCCTTTTCGAGATTCGAGTTGAAACAGCCAAGGTCGGCGCAGAGTTCAAAACTGTTGCCAGCCACTTCAAGCTCATCCACCACCCCAGCAAAGTTGCCATGTGGACACATACCACTCCTCTGCCTGAGTGGGGATATAAGCAGCAGGAAATCAATGGCAACAAGCAGGTCACAGTCAGCTCCAACATGTGGATTGCCGAGGACATTCCCTCGCTTCCTCAAGACGACGCCCGCCGCCAAAAGGAGCAGCGACAAGTCAAGTCACTGCCCTTCCTCCGCAAGTGGTTTGAGCTGCAGAGATCCATGTTCTACCACAACAACAAGCTGACCAGCAGCCACCCGTACTCCAGCCAGCCTTACCACTGGCCGTTCTTGCTTCGCGGAGTGAGCTTCTGGACTCAGAATGACACACGTCAACAAATCTACTTTGTTGGCAACCCCATTGGCTGGTGGATCACTAGCAGTCTTCTGGCTGTGTTTGCTGGTATTATCGCAGCTGACCAAATCTCTCTCCGTCGAAACATTGATGCTCTCGACCATCGTAAGTACCCTCTAAGTTTTCGTTTTCATTGAAGAATCACAGCCTCTCCCTCTGGTGCACTTACTAACTGATCTCGAAAAGGCACTCGTTCGCGACTGTATAACTCTACGGGCTTCTTCTGGCTTGCTTGGGCTACTCACTACTTCCCATTCTACCTCATGGGTCGTCAGCTCTTCCTTCACCACTATCTCCCAGCCCATCTAGCATCTTGTTTGGTCACAGGCGCCCTCGTCGAGTTCATCTTCAACTCTGATGCAGTAGAGGAGGAGACTTCCAAGTCTGGCAGTCGTGTAGGCCCCAAGAGACACGTTACGGCCCGTGAGCGATTCGCTGGTAAGAGCATGATTGGTGCCTGGATTGCTTGTGGTGTGATCCTTTCTGCCGCTGCCGCTTGTTGGTACTTCTTCTTGCCTCTGACCTACGGTTATCCCGGACTGTCTGTAGAGGAAGTTGTCAGGAGAAAGTGGCTCGGATATGACCTCCACTTCGCCAAATAAGCGAAAAGAGGTCTTGAATGGGTTCAGCCATGGTGTTGAAGAAGAGCTGGTTTTGGATGGAGACAGTTGTTCTTAGGCCGGTAAGAGCCTCTGCAAAGTATTGTCAACAACTAAAAGGTGTAAGTGGAGGGAGCTTGTTTTATGAAGCGATATAGGAGATTGCGTATGTGTACAATAAAAGGGGTGGGCCAGTAGAGGGGTAAGAATGCGTGAGGTTGTAAAAGAAGCATATCAGTGCAGAATAATAAATGACTTTTTTTCCAATTCAAAAATTCATCTTGCACTATTATCAGACGTAAAGCTACATCTCGTATAAGAAATTAGGTATCGAATGATGGCTTATATCTGCCCCCCTACTATTGTTACGTAAGCTGTATGAGCGCCCGCTGACTGGAACTTTATCGTCATTCTCCAGGGATGAAGATGGAAGCATATCAAGCTCCCCAACACCAATGTTCTGATTGCCGCGTCGCGCCTACGAATTGGCGCGATGGGCTGGCATAGCGATTTGCATTTCATGATATTAGCAAGTACCTGAACTTCTTGCACATGCTTCTCAATTGCACAATCCCCGCATAGCGCGTCTATAGACAACGATGCTGTTTTCAGGCGCAAACAGGCTGTATCTCCGTCGTATACTTCGCTGGCGAGCGACGAGGATCGCACTTCTTCTTCTGTTTTTAATCAACATCTTTGATATTCTGCGAATACAGCGCGACATCGTCCATGGAGACCGAGAACACGGGCTGCGCAGCGGCAGCGGAGCGATGCGACCGCGCGAGAGGATATACATTGCGAGCATGCACTGGAACAACGCAGAGGTGCTCAAGGACTACTGGAACGATGCGGTGGTTAAGCTTACCGAGACGTTTGGCGCCGACAATGTGTTTGTGAGCATTTACGAGAGCGGGAGCTGGGACGACAGCAAGGAAGCTCTGAAGACGCTGGATGCAGAGCTTGAGAAGAGGCACGTGCCGAGACGGGTCGAGGTGTCGGATATCACGCACTACGACGAGATAACGAAGCCGCAAAACGAAAGGGGCGAAGGGTGGATAGATACGTCGAGGGGAGAGAGGGAATTGAGGCGGATTCCCTACTTGGCGAAGCTGCGAAACAGGACGATACAGGACTTGATTGAGTTGAGCGAGAAGGGAATCACATTTGATAAAGTGCTGTTCCTAAACGATGTGGTATTCACGGTACGACTGGACAAACGTATCTCTCTGTAAATGATGAAAGCTAACATTGATTTGGCGAAAAGGTTGAAGATGTGCTGACGTTGATGGATACCAACGGCGGGGACTACGCTGCGGCCTGCTCCTTGGACTTTTCGAAGCCGCCGCTGTACTACGATACCTTTGCGCTGCGAGATATTGAAGGAAATGCACATGTTATGCAGACTTGGCCATATTTCAGGTCCAGGACCTCGAGGAATGCGTTGGTGAACCACTTGGACGCAGTTCCGGTGGCGAGCTGCTGGAATGGCATAGGTGAGTGACATCCCAGCCAAAGTTAGCTATGATATCGACTAACATGTTCTTCTCGGTAAGTCGTCATGCCGGCCGAGCCCTTTGTATCGTCAACAAAGCTTCGCTTCCGCGCCGTCTCTGACTCCCTCGCCGCTCACCACCTCGAGGGTTCTGAATGCTGCCTCATCCACGCCGATAACCCGTTTTCCAAGACAAAAGGCGTGTACCTCAACCCGCGAGTCAGAGTCGGCTACAATTACCCGGCTTACGCAGCGACGCATCCCCCGACAAAGGCGTGGGTGTCTCCGTGGGACATCTTTGCTGGCCGGTGGGTGAATAGATTTCGTAGATGGACGACTTGGACTTTTGATTCGTGGGTGGTGAGATGGAGAGTAGGGCGCTGGGAGAGGGAGAAGAAGGGGAATCGCGAGCCGGGTGAGTTTTGCTTGATCAATGAGATGCAGGTGTTGGTCCACAACGGGTGGGCTCATGTATGATTCATTAAAAGAGTTCAAAAGACAACGAGATGAAATCAATTATTGTAGAGTATAAATGTCTAGCTTCTAGGTTCTTATCCTATCTCACAGAACAACATCTTCATGCCTAAATACATTTCTAAGCAGACTATATGGACGATTCTCCCGCATCTGTTGAACCGCCATCTCATGCAGCTTACGAGAACCCAAATCTTCGAGCGCCGGCTCCTCCCACACCATCTCTTTCATTTTGTAAGAAACATCAGGCAGTATATACGATGCCCTTTTCTTGACCAGAATAGCCAAAGCCCCGACTTCATCTGTCATAGACAATCTAACCGCCTCTTTAACATCGGAATGTGTCCACTCTTGCTGTTGGATAGCACTCAGCAGCGCTTTATTGAATTGCTTACCGCCGGGTCTATTAATGTTGAGACCGCAGCGAGAATTGTCACTATCGTCGTCAAAGATGAGATCTGGGTTGGGAACAATGTTGAAAGAGAGGCATGTGATGACGACGAGGTTGCGGCTGAGGAATTTTTCAATGTCTTTGGCGGTACTGGACATGGGAAACCCAAGGGCTCTAGCGATGAAGCGGAGGCGAACTTGGTCGTCGGGGACGCTGAGAGAGGGAGATGTGGGAGCGGTATGAAAGGATGAAGCGGGCGAAGCGGGCGAAGGGGATTGTGAATGTGCTTGTAAATACGCTTCCTGTAAATACGGAGGCGTGTATTCATATTTGGATGACAGAGAGGAATAGTGATGCGGATATGCGATGTGAGTACGTTCAACTGGGTTGCCGTATCGAGGCTGAGGCGCCTGAACAGTTGCGTGAGAGGTTACTTGGATTGTATTGGGCGGAAGAGAAGCATAATAACCGGAACAACAAGGGCTTTCAAAGACGTCAGTCATTACGAGATCAAATTCATCCTCCTCTTCAGGAATTGACTCGAGGGTAAACCTCTGCCTCGGCATCTTGGTGAATGGCCTGTGGCGGGACCTATGATACGCTGAGAATGAGGGTTTGGGTTGACGAGATAAGTATAATAACAACCAGTGTTGTGAAATTTTAGATAATTTTTATTTCAAGAGATGATCTAAATCAGAAAGCAGTTGCGTAATGAGATCTCAAGCTGCAGTAAACACCGAAGGCCTTATATATACATCTACACAGACGTCTTCAGCGATATTTTGTTTTAGCTGTAGGCTAATATTAGTGGTAACCAAAGCATATCTCCTTCTCTAGAGATTAAAAATTTCAGAATGAAAAGTATATGCGTGAGTTCATCCCAAAAAAGCGTGGGCGATATGTCGACGTTCAGATACTACAACTGAACAACGGGTATCTAAAAGGTTCGAGAGACAGATCAACTTATTTATAGCAGCGTTTGCAGCCGATCCGATTTTGCTTACCGCTGAAGAGACTCATGAATAGAAGGAAAGAGAACAATTGGTTTTTGGCATGTGTGAAGTTGCCTGTCATGTCGTACAACAACAAAGAATTGTAATATAACAAAGGTTCGCCATTTATGATACCTATATGAGGTATAAAGGTATATCTTCTCGCTTTTTTCCAGTAACTTTTTTTATTTGTTCACGACAATCACGAAAGTTCTTTGCAAATTCTGGCTCTGAGAGCGCTGCCTTTGACGCTGTTATTCGCGCTCAAAGGGGCTTGAAACATGCCTTCTGTTTCTCTATCATCAATTGGGCAATGATATGAATGGAGCCTCAGAGGTAATAAATTCTCATTGTCAGACGAACACTTCGTTATAATGTGTGGAAAGGCCAGTGTCGTCTTTCTATCTCTACCTCGTACATCTACAAAACTACATCTACCATACGACATATCATCCGGCGCCTGGTTCTATCATCAGTAGATCTCAGAAATTAGGAGGCTCATTTGATACTAATGTTCGTAACCAAAGAAGCCGCAATCCCAAGCACCTGCGTATCCATATCACTCTAGTTATTTGGACCCAGCTGTAAATTCATAGCTGGAGGCTGTTGAAACGTAATGTAAAAGGATACACCGCCATCTTTTAGACTTTGATGAGATTTGGCATAACCTGTAAGAATACGGCTTGAAATAGCCTCTACGAGCATCAGTTATGGAGTAAGATACTTACACCTGCTTGTTGAGAAGATTTTTCTTAGAAGAGAGGCATAAGTCAAAGAAAAGCGAAGCCACTCGTGTATCGGCGTCTCTATCTAGCTTAGAGCAGTCCACTCCAAACATCAGGGTTTGGAAGGTTTGATCTTCACAAAATTACTCCCTAGGCTCTTTGCCTGATTAATGCTGTTCTTGTTTTTCTCATTCTACTAATTACAGCTACTGTGTCACCTTTCTGGCTGGGTCACCGGCGTGGAACCTCCAACGCCACTGATTGCTGTTGGCGATACAGCTGTATTAAGCTTTTACTTGACCAAGCCAAAACTTACATGGCAGTATCAAAAGGACAAGTAACCAAAAAAAAAAAAAAAAAATTACCACTCAAGTATCCAAAGGTCAAAAACTTCTAGCAACGAGGATCAAGGTGTTCAAATTCCAGTCATAACAAGACTCGAAAATCCTCGCGTATTGCCGGGCCACAGCGAGCAGCGACTGCGATGGGTCCCTTTGATTAGGTACAATCTAAAAGAGTTAAATGAGCCCCAAATCCAAAGTACAGATTTGCCAAGCCTCGGAAACAAAGGAAATCAAGGACTTTGACCTCGCACCACTCTTTGACAGACCAGGCCAGGGGACGCCCAGAATTGAAGCTCTCAAAGCCCCCAGTTCGGGATCCACGCGATGTGCCCATGCTTGCTCCCATTGGAGTGCTAGTCCCGTTTGGGCAATGGCCGAAAATGGCCAGCAGAGTCACTTTGTGTCATGGGCTCCGCCTATCAGAAAAGCCGGCCAAGTTGCGTGCTGCTGGCTTTCTGCAAGCTGGGCACTTCTTTTGGGTTTTCTTTTCTCTGGTCGGGGTGATTGGTGCCGACTTTTGACGCTGCTGGTTTCTGTCGGTCACCTGCTGAGCGACCGAGGACTAGGATCGGCAAAGAATGGCCCGTCTTGCTGCATGAGGTCTGTCCTGTCCGGGCTTGATCTGGCTGGCAAAACAGGGACCTCTCAAGCTGTGCCGGTAGTGATAAGATGTACTGTGTGAAATACGGCTGGGGGCCATGGTTGGCCACTTCTGCTGCTCGCCGTGTTATCGCGCTGCTATTGTTGGACACGACAGCTGGGTATTCATGCATGTCTAACACATCCCTTGCTTACATGTTGTTCTATTCACAGCATTCGCCTATTCACTCATTCTCACGGTCAGACTGGCGCAGATGCAGCGCTGCGGAGTACTTCTATGCTGCAGCTGCTGCAATAATCGTAGCATCTTGGGAATTCTGCATATCCCTTAACAGCGCCACAAAGTGTTCTACCTATCACTCTCACTGCCACGCCTCTCTACCACTATCGCCCTCCATCATGATGCATGCATGTCGAAATGCGGCCAGTACTACCTGAACCTGAGGCTCGTCGCTTTCGATCCACACGTAGGGCTGGAGCAGCCAGTTGCTAGACACGAAGGGGGTTGGTTGGGAGGTGTACAGGTAGCTTTTCGGGCTTGACTCATTCCTTGCCGCCACCATTTGAGGTTTCGCCGCAGATCGATGCGCGCTCGGCTTCGTTGTCCTGCATGATGGGCTCCGTCAAAAAGCGAGTGTGACCAGCGCCAGCATACATGGCAGGGACTTGATCTATTGCGTAAATTCAGTATACTGTACGGGGTCCAAGTCTTTTATGGGCTTGGTCATTGGTCGGCGCCCTGCTGTCTCCTCATTGGCACAGGCCGGCGGTCGTCGTCGTCTAAGCCCAGAGCACATGTACATACATAATGCCATCACTACATACGATATGCATCCAGGCCCAAAGGATGCGAGAAACAGGTCATCTACTCTGCTTTCCCCTCTTCCACCTGTCCTTTCCGGCTTTTTTCTTTTTGTCCGCGAAACGGCACTTTTTCTCAAAGCTCCACGAGCAGGTACTTTTTATCAGAGCGGCATGTAGGCAGTAACTTTCGATGTCTGGTCCAGCCAATCACACATCTTCATATCGAGCAGCCTGCTAAGGCACCCAAATTCTGAGCTTAGCTCGCCGGACCCCAGCAACACCTGTTGAATTCTTCCCCTCAATACGGCGTATTAGTCGACCCCCTCGTACATATGACATACATGATCGCGGCACATGTGAAGCCCAGGACATGCAGTGATGAGTAAACTGTCGATTATTGGGCAAAGTCAAGAAGCGGGGATGTCAAAATGCGGCTGCCTTCACAGGCTCGTCGAGGAGGGGCCCCCGGTAAAGGTGCTGGGGGGGTGAAGCTTTTTTTGGGCGATGCGGCTCTTGTAAACGGTCTTTTGGGTTTGTCTCGACGGGTTTGTTCTAACGCGATGTGGCCATATCGACGTTGCTTGCGTGGGTTGGTGATGCAATCTCAGACCCTTTTTGTTTTTGATCTTGTCTGTTACTGTTTGCTTGTCTCTCAGCTGAACGCTTGTAAACGACAAGGGTGATGAATTCGGCACGCAAGGTGCTTGCGTGTCCTCTTTCGTCTCTACGACTCCATACTTCAGGCAGTCGAATAACTGAGATTTGGCGATATACACGCCCCTTTTAACTCAAGGCACCGAAATTATTGTTCTTCTTATTCTCCAGGCAGCTTCATTTTTGATCAAACCCATGCGATTTCAGGAAGAGAAAAAAATCATTACATGGATGATGAAACCAAAGTAGATTTTCTTTTTTTTTTTATACTCCGTAAATGTTGAAGTGTTCGTAATGCACCCGTGCCGCTGACGATCTGGCTAAATCTCAGCCTACCCTTGAGCTGTGCGTGATCTCTGATCCTGGTGCCAGTCGATTTACACGAGCTGAGGATTTCTACTTTCGTCTTCAATCTTTGACTGCTCCTTCTAGCCGCTAAAAGGGTTAGTTGTACTTGTGGACAGATCGTAGATGTAGATGTTGCTACACATCATTTCATCATCCTTTCCGGCTGCCGAGTTCCTCTAGGAGCCTCGCCCGTAAATGTCTTACAGGCCGGGAAAACGGCAATGGCAACGAGGATGGGACATGGATACAAACAGTAGCAAATCGATCTAATCAGTCAAAATTCAACTACAAGTTAGATAATACCTCTACTGTAGCTTCAACACAGAAAGTCCATCTCATGTGGTGCAGGGCATTGCTGCGTTGTCAATCTCTACCGCCGCTATAATTCGCCCAGCAAAGTACCCGGATGGATATGGGCTCCATCACTTCTTGGACTTTCAATCAGCTTCAGCGGTGGCTCAGTCGCAGCAAAAGCGCCTGTGGAGCTTTGGAACTGATCCTACTGGCACCACTGATCGATAGCGCTCTCTACGGCGTGGCAGCGCAAAACCGCAACATGCAAGGGAGCAGCAGCGAGCAGGGAACATGAAGCAATCGGCGGGCATTGTTGGTGTGTCCTTTATTTTTCTTTTGCGGGTCGTGACCAGCAGCGAGTGGCCACAGACCCCTGCACAGGCGCGAGGCTTCACGATAGGCTCATGGCCGCCGTAGTGGTGCTGGAGCTCGCACTGCAGCTCGCACTGTCGGCACGTCACCAACGGTCACACGAGGGAGTGGGCGGGCTTTTTAGGATGGTTCCGTGCATTCGTGTTTGGCGGTCACCGTCTTGAAGCTGCGTTTTTGGACTGCATGTATGGATGCTCTTGTTGTTGGGCAAACAAGCAGGAAAAAGAGCCTGCATTTGGCTCAAGTCGGTACTTGACCGCATTACGTGGAAATGCGCCAGAGGTGCGGACTTTTGCCAATACGGCAGCGCAAGATTAGGGAGTTTTGCTAGCACGAGGAGCGAGTCGTACTCGCTTGGTATTTACAGCAGGATTTGGCTTTCTGACCCTCCGGGGAAGCTGGCCCGGATCGCAAATACAGGTACCGGGGGGCTTTTGGGTGCAAGTTACTGTGCTGCTGATTTCCGAGCCGGAATACACGGGACCGGCGCAGTGCTTGTCGCCAGCGATAGCGCCACGACCTGAGTCGCTACCAGTGGCACGAGCCCGCCGCAGCGCAAACGGGCACCTTGGGCGGCTCCCTTGCATTGACGGCTGGGCTGCTTAGCGCCAGCACCGGCGCCGCACTACTGGCCCAAGAGAGAAGAGACCTGAGGGCTTCTGTTAGTGCTGTGAGTACCGTTGCGGCTCTCTCTACCGCCAGGTACCGTCACCGGCCTCCTAGCGCAGGGATGCTCCTCCTCCGCAGCGCTTACGCCTCAGCCCACACCTGCGCTAGGCCGCATTGGGCACGCCTGTTAGGCAGCAGCCTGCGGTGGGCTGAGTCGGCCTGGTTTCTAATCCGGCTCCAAGCCTCTCTCTCGTCTTCTCTCTCGTCCGCCGCTCGACCTCGACCTCGTTTCTCAACCTTCGCAGCATCGTTTGTGCCTTGTTACATGCTCTGGGCTCGTGCTTGTGTGCATCAGGCCTAGTTACTGCCGCAATCCACGCCCCTCCCCAGTCCTCTCCACTCCCTGGAGTTGTGTCTCGGTCCCTCTCGCGCCCACCCTCTTTTCCCATCCCCGTGTGTCCCGGCTCCTCACGTCCATATATCCAATTTACGCCCCGTTCTCATCGAGACCTCTTCTCTCTGTTGCATACTTTGCGCCTCTTCGCTGCTTTCACCAAAACGTCTCTTTCGAGTCGCCGACGCTCCAACTTCAGCGTTTCTTTCGCCTGTCCAGCCTGTTCTAGCGAAGGAGCCGTTAATCCCGGATACAATTGATTGACTCCCCCGGCTTCACTCGTCTCGCATTGACGTCGACGTTTGCATTGGCTCGCTTGCCCGTCCAGCACACTGTGGGCTAGGATTGCCCATTCAGATCGCGCCTATCCATTGGTAAGGTTTTACTTTTCTTCTTTACTCATATATCTGGCCTCCTCTTCCCTGCTGGCCTCATCGCCTCAGGCTTCTCTACCGTTTCCTTTTCGGTATTGCATAGCCCTCGTACATCTTTGGGGCTTGTGACTCACACGCCTGTCGACCCTCCATTAGAGCCTCATTGCTACATTGACCTGTTATTCTGTCGACAAGGAAGCTAACCGCTTGTTGCTACGTGGATAGGACTTCTTGTGGCCATATCTCATACATCTTCTTCCCCACCCAAGAAAGAAAATTCAGATCTAAGCCGCCAGCCATGTCCCTCCCAAACCCCCGCAGAAGGGCTCCGGTGACTCGCCCGGGAACCGATTGCGAACATGATCTTTCTCTTAAGACGGCTGCCATCCTTCGCAAGGGTGCCACCTTCCACTCTCCTACCTCTCCCACTTCTTCCAACGACGACTTTGTTCCTCCTCGGCTAGAGAGATCTCAATCAGACTTTGATGATGTCGTCGATGCCAGCCGGCGTCGCATTGCCCTGACTCTAAACGACATCGACGAGGCCCTCTCAAAAGCAAAGGACCTCTCCCTGTCCGACAAGAGCCCCCTTCGGGACACAAGCTTGCCTGTTCCTCGAGGCTTCCTCGAGATGCCTGTCGTCGACCCCGCCATGGAGCGACGCGTTCTGCGCCCTCGCTCCGTTCGACGCTCACGAAACCATGCCTCTGACAGCGGCATTGGCAGCTCAGCCGCCTCTACCAACGAAAAGGCCGCTGCCGCAGACTCTACCAAGAAGCCCCAGGTCTCCGCCCTCACCAGGTCGGCTGCCTCCAGCACCACCAAGATGCTTCCCACTCTCAGCCCTCGGGCCATCAATCGCATCCGCGAACACACTCTCCGTCCTCTCTTGGAGAAACCCACACTCAAGGATTTTGAGCCCATTATTCTGGATGTGCCTCGACGCATTCGATCCAAGGAAATCATCTGCCTGCGAGATCTCGAGAAGACCCTGATCTTCATGGCACCGGTAAGTCGACTTCTGACTGATGATGGTGTTTGGGGTGATGCTTATCGGTTGTTACGTCAAAAGGAGAAGGCCAAGTCCGCCGCCTTGTACCTTGATTTCTGCCTCACGTCCGTCCGATGCATCCAGGCGACTGTCGAATACTTAACCGACCGCGAACAAATCCGGCCCGGCGACCGACCTTACACTAACGGATACTTTATCGACTTGAAGGAGCAAATTTACCAGTATGGCAAGCAGCTCGCTGCCATCAAGGACAAGGGCAGCCTTGCCGACGACATGGACATTGACCAGTACGTACCTTGCTTTATTCCTCTCATCAATATAGAGAGCCCTACTAATGACCCGCCAAGATCTGACGAGGTCCGACTCTATGGCGGCATCGCCGAGAATGGCCGCCCTGCTGAGCTTGTCCGCATCAGAAAAGACGGCACCGCCATTTCAATGGCCACAGGAAAGGTAGTCGATATGGCCGAATCCCCCGCACCCATGAAGCGCTCCCTGAGCCAGCAGCGCGAGGATGAGGAGGAGATCATGCGATCCATGGCCCGCCGGAAGAAGAACGCCAGCCCGGAAGAGCTGGCTCCCAAGAAATGCCGCGAGCCTGGCTGCACCAAGGAGTTCAAGCGCCCTTGCGACCTCACCAAGCACGAGAAGACTCACTCTCGTCCCTGGAAGTGCCCCTTCCCCACTTGCAAGTACCACGACTATGGCTGGCCCACTGAGAAGGAGATGGACCGCCACATCAACGACAAGCACTCCGATGCCCCTGCCATGTTCGAGTGCCTGTTCAAGCCCTGCCCCTACAAGTCGAAGCGTGAGTCAAACTGCAAGCAGCACATGGAAAAGGCCCACGGCTGGACCTATGTTCGCACCAAGACCAACGGCAAGAAGGCTCCCAGCCAAAACGGCTCCATTGCCCAGCACACTCCTCCTCTGGCCAGCGTCTCTACTCCTTCCACCACCCCGACCTACAGCGTCCCAACGCCTCCACAGGAGGGCACTCAGATCATGACCAATGATTTCCCTCTTTACCCCCCCGAGTCGGATTGGCTTGCCACCTACGGCATGCAGCCTGAGACCATTGATGCCATGGACCTTGCTCTGGAGAATCCTTCTCCTTCTAGCGCAGCATCCTCGTACGAGCAGTACCCGCCCTACCAAAACGGCTCCACCTTCATCATCAATGATGAGGACATTTACGCTGCCCACGTCCAGATCCCTGCTCAGCTTCCCACCCCCGAGCAAGTCTACAGCAAAATGATGCCCCAGCAGATGCCAATCTACCACACCCAGCCACAGCCCTGTGCTACCATTCCCGCCATGGCACAGCAGCAGGAGTTTTCTCCCAACGCACAGCAGAATGCAGTTCTCTACACGCCCACTTCACTGCGTGAAGTCGATGAGGGTTTTGATGAGTCTTTTGCTTCTGATGGCGCCGACTTCCAGTTGTTCCCAGCGTCACTAGACAAGACTGCCGTTTTCCAGTCTCTGTTTACGGAGATGCCAAGTGCCAACTTGGGCTTTTCCCAGGCTACACAGCCAGACATCTTCCAACAGATGGATTGCTGGAATCTGGACTACCAGAACTTCCAAGAATAAACAAAGAAATAAAAAGAATGACAGAACCTTTCCAAGAAAGACGATAAAGACGTCTTGCATTGTTATCAACACTTTACCCATTCACCACTACACCTTGTTCTAACGATTTTACGAAAAAATTTCGGCAGTTTTTAATGATTAAAAGGGTTGCCTTGTGTATTAAGATTTTTTTTTTTCCATTCTACTCCTTCAATCTCACTCGAGATGTTTTATGTGGCACAGAATAAGCATACAAAAACAGAAAGGCTTGGCCATGCGGGCCACTGAGGAAGGATTATAGCTAGCTTTGGGTATGAATAGGGATAAGCACTGCGATCTTATAAGACGCTGATATGTTGCTACCTGGAGTAAAGTTTGACTTTTATTTCAATTCAATAAGAATTATTAGAAGACTCTATGTGCCTCTTGCCTTGTGATATGACGTGTTGACTACATGTAGCAGTAGCCTGTAAACAATAAGATCCCAGCGTGGAACTTGAGTATAGTACTTAAATAGCTGATCAAAAAAGGAAGAGAAAATCCTAGCAGTCAAACAAGACTGCAAAAAGCAAAGACTCCGATACTGGGAATCGAACCCAGGGCTGCTCGGTGCTTCAACAGAAGTTGAGAGCGAGCGATGTTAGCCACTACACCATATCGGATGTGAAGAATTGAGCGACGGTTGACGCTTGACTCGTTGGGAGGTGCGAACATGAAGTGGTTCATAACCTTTTTGCTTGAAAAATTTCGGTTAGAGTTGGAGTGGAGTTTGGTCTGAGTGTCTATCTAGTGTGGTGGAGTGGGAAGAAAAGGACATGAATCGCGTGCGCAATATGCAGGACGAAGCGGTGCTAGCTTGGAAAGAAGAAGAAGAGACAGGAAAAGCGGAGACAAAAAAGAGCGAGGAATTCTGATGGGCTGTAGGAGACGCAAAAAGCAAAAGCTTAGATGTCTCCGATACTGGGAATCGAACCCAGGGCTGCTCGGTTCATGAATGAGAGCGAGCGATGTTAGCCACTACACCATATCGGACTTGTTATTGACACGGATGATACAGTTTACATATAGAAACCACAAGCTAGAGATGCGATTGTGTAGGATAATCTACGAGAATTCAATCGGTCATATATCCATTGGATTAGTTGTAGATTAGCTGTATGTACATCCTATTGACAGATCTAAGTTTATATACAACAGCCTATCTCAGCCAATTCGTCTGCTAGTCGTGACATCTATACACCAAAAGACTGTAATCGTATCCAGATCAACCAACAGCTAGTAGCATCCTTAGTTGAGAGCAGTGATGTACGACCACTGCTCCAAGGGGCCGCTCAGAGTCAAGAGACCGCCGCCTGGGCAGCTGGGGCTTCCGAGCATGGCGTGGGCGTTAACCTGGATACGTTATGTTAGTTGGATACACAAGTGGCAAAAAGGGTGGAATCGACACATACGTTGCAGTTATCCTCGGTTTGGATGGCATGGAGAGCCTTTTTTGTTTTTGCACATTAGCACATATTCGTCTTTCTTAAGGACCACCTTGCGGAACAAGAGTAAAAGTCAAGTATGGGCTACTCACAATCTCGAGGCCGTAGAGCTTGCCGTCGCTTCCCAAGATACCGTCGGAGAGCGCAGTTGTAGCGATCTGAAGTCCGTTTCCTTGATCGGTTGGAGATGGGAAAACCAGCTGGGAGCAGAGAGTGGCGGCCCAGTTGAGCTTGATCGACACGTCGAGGTCCAGGATGTTTTGAGGGACGGTTTGGGGCTGGCCGGGAATAGGGAAGCAGATCGCTGAGTCGGCTCTGGCGGAGAGCGCCAGGGCGAGGGTGGTGAAGATGGCTGTTGCGAACTGCATTGTGGAGAGGCTTATTGATGAGACTTAGTTTGTTAAGAGTCGAAGGAGAAGTGATTGAGGTAGGAGACACTGATATATATATGTGTGTGTGCATCTGTACGTATAAGCGTTCACAAGACTTTGACACTGCTGTAAATTAAAGTTGTTAACAACGTTCCTTGCCTGCGGATAGTCAGTTACACCGATTGATAGGAGAACAAGCTTCGATGTGTTTAGTAAATCTTCCGCATGAGGAAGGTTACAGTAAGCTTATGTTGTTTAAGCTATGCGAAGAATAAACTTCCCTGTCTTGGCAGAGGGTAGAAGGCAGGCTTCTCCAATAGAAGACTGCCGGCCGAGATGATTTAGTGAACAGAATCCTGCGATACTAATTCTTCCTTCAATGAGTGAACTTTACGGAGTGCCTATTGTTGCAGACCCCGCGCAATGTGTGAATATCGAATTAAGCCTATAGAGATGTATTTTACCCGCGTCTCTTCTAATCCGCTCAACTGCTTTGGAAATATAAATCACCACATCGACTGGCCGTTCATCTACGATCTAGAACCCGAAATATACGACCGGATGAAGTTGACGTATAGAATAATCTTAAGTCCGGGTTGAATGTGCAAAGTCTCTCGACTTGCCTTTCATGGATAAAATGGATGACTACTCCACGAATACTAATCCAAGTTATTTTTAGACACCCCGGAACCTGCCAGGACGGTGAACGTTTGGCGGATCCTCGCTAATCTTGTAAATACCTAAACAGGCCCGATAGCATCCAATGTATGCTGTAGGGAAGTCGCATGAGAGGTGCATGATATGTGAGCATGCATGTCGCAAGCGGGTGACGTGGAAAGGATTATAAATGTGGGAATTGGCATCGTGGATAATAGTCCGGACAAGGCAATTGCCTAAATACCGACATACCTCCATAAAGAAACTACTAGGTACAAGAAGTCAATGCCTGTTTCGGCGATTTTTGTCTTTCGACAACGTGTCGATGCCAATGTCACTCAATGCCGGTAACTGCTATCTATGGATATCGCGGCAGGGATCAGATCCTTGATCGGATCTACTTGATGAGCATCTGAGATTGAACCTTGAATTGGGTACAAGCAACGGTTTATGTGATATGGAAGTATACAAAGGCTGTGGGTGCTTTTATAATTTGGATAAAACTGCGGGATCGTGTCCTGCCGACTGGTGCATTTATATATTCCGATTTTTCTTCTCCCCGGCTAAAAAGATGTCTTGCTTCTGAGTGTAATATGACGTGTCAGGCATAACTGAATGGTATAAAATGAGAAATAGGCTTGGTGCCTAGCTCTTTATTAGGTGTCGTTCCACAATGCGCCTTTCAGCGGAACTCGGCTATTATCGATCAAAAGAGAGATGAAAAGAGAATAATTTACCTCCTTTATGCCTTACTTTTCCTGCTATTTAGATAAAATTTTAAAAGATGACAAGCATACTGATTTATTCTCCATATCGGTTCATTTGGCCTAATAAACTACAATCCTGCCCTCAATGCTTTGCAGAAATAGCAAAGCGAACACAAGTATAGTCAATACAGGCATCTTCAGTTTCAAAGCGGTCTTGCTTATTTATTTGATTTGTTTGTCCATTATAGCTCCTAAGTTGGCTGCCTATTCTAAGCCCGTATTATTCCGTACGATTTACACACGATTGACTACCAAGGCCTTTGCGAAACTATAAACTCTTCTGTATATCGGTTCGTGTGAAAACCCCATCATGGCTGCTTCAGCATATGAAGTTTGTGGATTAAGAGGCCCCGTCAATGGCTTCAAGCTCAATCCATGCCCGCGGCATTCGCTAATACTCAAGCTTTTGCTCGCTGAAGAATATGACGAGCCGTTGCCGTGAGAGTCTCCCCGTCTATGGCCACTGGTTCGTTTCCCATTACCCGTGAAACTGTGTCTGTTTCGATTAGATGTTTGTACGCGGTATGGCCGCTCACGAGAGGTCTCCTCCAGCGAAGCGCCTATGACATATTTGATATGCTTCAAGTTTTCGCCAAAATGCTGTAGCCCGTATAACTTCTTCACCAGGGTGTCAACTCCATGTTCGTCAAGGACCGCATCCTCTGGACCGGTGGGCGCTTTCATATTCTGCTTAAACGTCTCAACCAGCTGGAGGTGAATCTGCCTGTCCTCCTGCAATGCTTCGAGGCGTTTTTTGTTCGTAAGCATGCCTCGTTGTTTTGCGGTTTCGATGATGCTCTTTTCATCCTGAATGAGCATGTCAAGGTAGTCTAGTGTCGCGTCATTGATGACGGTGATTGAGTTTTCCCTCAAAAACAGACAAAATCGAGCTGCAGCGCGTCGAATCTCGTCGAGTTCTTGTTTGTACTCTTCAATAGTCTTGTCTAGCCTAGTGATGCTTGTTTGTCGCAGCGTTACATCGTCGGCGTTGGACTTCAGTTGTCTCTCGATTTCAGTGTCCGTGACTAGGACTTTGGTCTCCGACAACTCAAAAAGAACGTGTAAATGCTCTTGCCATCGATGGCTACATAGCCTGCAAACATTGCGGCCACCAAAAGCATAACAGTCTATGAGACCTGGATCTGCGACGACATCTTCTTTGACATTGTCCAGGTAGCATTCGGGGTGGCAGTGCGTCTTGTAAATGGTAACAATTGCACCGTCTCCAAGGCCGCTATCCTTGAAATCACAGCAATCATGGTTTTGGCAGACCGTACGAGGTCGATTCAGTTTTTTAGCTGTGAACTGGATCTTCTCTATGCGAAGTCTCTTGCGAAGGTTCGTCGCCGTCAATTTTGTGTCATCCAACTCCGTCCTCTGGTCAACGCACAACGCAATGTTTTTCCTGATATTTTCTGCGATATTCGCCATTGGTTTGGTTAGTTCCAATATCAGCTTCCGTGCTCCATTCAGGCTAATCGTGCTGGCAACGGGATGGGGCGGCGTCGATGCGAAGTATTCGAGAAGCCTATGCGCCTCCTTACTCGAGTGATCCCAGCTTGTGCGGAAGTCTTCTTCACTGGGCAGCGGCACTCCCTGCTTATACGCTGCAAGATAGCGGAAACTTTCAGAGTCAAAACAGTATGTGGTTGACGCCGAGAGTGTAATGGGAATATCCGAGTGCTCATCAAGGAGCGACTTGAGTGGTTTAAAAGTATCTCCGGGTGCATAATTGGAGATGCGCGTATTGGTGAAACCAAAGGCCATACTTTTCGCGGCACTACGGTGAAGGTGGGTGAGGAGTTCTTTAACGCAGAATCTGAAAGTAATGGTAAGACGGGCGTTGTTAGATTTGACAAGGACCAGGATACCGTGCAATTTTTCATAGCTGCTGATGGTTTTCAGGATATCGGCCATGTTCTCCTTATCGTAAGACAGGCCTCTAGTATCACCAATCCCTGGCGTGTCAATCAAGCGATATGTCTTTGTACCAATTTTTACAGGGTAAACAGACGATTTTTGTGTTGCCGATTTCCCCGTTGAACCATCCACTTCATCATCACGATTGCCAACCTTTACATTGTATTCTTGAATTCCCGCAGACAAATTTTCTCTGTCCATGGTTTGAAGAGAGAAAGAGCAAGGTATCACAGATGTGAGCTCATCTACATCCATGGCTTCATCCAGTGTTGAGTGGGTCAAGTAATTGACAAAGGCATTGATAAACGTCGACTTTCCAACCCCAGTCTCTCCAAGGATGAGTATGTTGATGTAGTCAGCCTCATCTAGTCCATTCAAGATCTTGTGAAGCTCTTTTGCATCATATTTTGCGTATTCGGCTCCGTGCTTGGGGTCATTGCATTTGAACTCGAAAGTGCTGTAAGTGGCCCGACCACACTCGCAGTAGAAGAATTTGTCGCTGAATCCGGTTTCAATCTCGACGAGGCATACCGGACAGACCCATTCGACACTCTTGGAATCACACTTGATCCCGGGGCAAGGTGCTCTCATAATGCATCTCTTGACTGGTCGTTGGCGCCTACTAGCATCCAGGACTTTACTATGAGGCTGAGCGAAACATTTCGAAGACAAAAATTGGCGGTGGCTGAGAACGTCAGGGACAGTCTCCTCCTCGCCCTTATATTGGGAAATGCATGGTCCCGCATCAGGGCAGAAGAAAGAGTCCACCGAGTCATGGTCCATTATATATACGGGCATGTGCTGCTCTGGTTGACCCAGTAGCTCCAGCAGTAAAGAAAAGTTATCGTCCCATTGTTTCTTCTGGTCCATGGACGCAGAATTGAAATGGAACACGTAAAAGGAGGCGTCCTTGTGAGACTTGTTGATCGCCTCTAGAGGAATACCATTGAAACCCAGATATTTTGCCCCCTGTGCAGTAACACTGCTAATAAAATTGAGCTTGCTAGATTCCTGCCCAATAATGGTGGATGCATGCTCTACGGTAAAATTGCCTGAAGTAGCCTGTTGATACAGGTCAAACAACATCGAGGGCCCTCCTTTTCCTTTCCGAGCTTCCTGTAGAGCATAAGAAAGCCGTTTTGCAGTCCAGCTTCTAAGATCCTCTAGAGCCTTCGTAGAGGCAACGACTTGATTGACATGATCTTTGCTAGTGTGCATCATGTGGCCTACCAGGTAGGCTTCATACTTCTGAAGTCCAAATGCGGTGGCCTCGAATTTATCGAATAGCTGAATGAAGGCTGCGAGATAGTCTTGATTGATTGGATGAAGAGTATACCGAAACCCCAGCGGACATGATGATAATATATATGAAAGCGCCGTGATTGGAGTTAAAATATACTCTACGGGCCATCCCTTTCCGTCATTCTCTCGCCGAATATGATCTGGTACGATTCGGATGAAGTTGCATATTTCCGAAATGTCTTGCATAACGAGGCCTTCTTTTGCAAAGACATCGCTATATAGCGTGAATTCGTCACAAAGCTCCAGTTTAGGAGGTGTTTTAGGTGTGAGGAAGGCAGATTCGATAGCGTATGTCAGAGTATTTAGATCTCCTTGGAAGGTGATATCATCCTCTTCGGATCGACCAGACTTGCTTGACATGGCGCTATTGGCTGCAATGATAGTGTTTAAACCCCAATTGATGCCAGTCACCACGTGTGTGCAGTCATTTTTCCCCAAGGGTGTCAAATCGCTGCATGAGTTGAACGCCTCAATCACATTACCCAGTGTCTGCTGCACTGTCGAGACACGGTGAATAATTGCGGCGCGATGATCACCACTGCCGGAGGTGTAGTCGCGAATAAACACCGCGGCACCTTGCAGATCAAGCAAACCGGCAAGAATGTTGACTGCAGTGTCTTCGTCTATATGGAGATCCTTGAAAACATCCACGTATGAGGTGCACTTAGAGAGAGTGATGTCTGTGACAGAAGTTGGCCGCGTCGATACATAACTGGCCAGGTAGTTGGGGTGTAAAATTGAGGCTTGAAGAAATTTATCTGCTTTCGCATCATAGAGAGTGCCGATTTGGGCAATACGCTTAAGAGCTGGGCAAACTTGATCTTCCATTATAGTTGTAATTTGAAACTCTCGGTGATGAGGTGACAAAACATGAGGTTCAGAAGCCCACCTTCTGGCAAGAAAGGCTGAGTTATAGTTTGTATATGATGGGCAGAGAGCTTTTATAAATAAACCATCTACTCTACTAGTTGAGTTGCACACCTGCTTGCTTAGCTATCAATTCTTTCTAGTCTAATTACAGAGACGTATGTGGGAGGCCGACAAATGGCCAAATATCACTTTCTATGGCTTGCGACATGTATATCGTTTGAGAGTCGTCACAAGCCTATGCGTTTGAGCCTAATATGCGCAGAGTATCTGCAAGAACTTATGGCAGCATATCTCTTTTAGTGCCTAGTATAGGTACTTCGTTGTTTGTCTCATTCAACCTGCAGCCATGATACGAACAAGAGAAGGCATGCCATAAAAAGATTCTCTGCACTGCCGTCTCGCAGACTGAATATACTTAGGTGTATAGGTACATGCCCATAATGTGGCTCGAGGCTAAACAAACGCGGGGTTCTGCATGATGTTGGCTCGCACAAGGCATGCATGCGCATTGATGCCTATCATTACAGTGGGAGGCCTACACTCGTCATGTGTAACCTTTTAATTGGCCAGCATAAAGGCAAATGCAATAAACATGGTGAAGACAATGTATGCTGCCGCGTTATCAGGGCGAATTGTAACGAATACGGACTTCCACATGGCCAAAAGCACTCCCGATCAAAGAAGGAAGAGTCGATACCACCTTTGTCTTCGAGTTGCTTGTTCCATCAACCAGTGAACGTCTAACACGACATCTTTAAACCCCCGCCGAGCGGAATGCGCGGCACATTTAGTAGGCTTCTGAGATGTGTAAATGTTGTCACGATGATATCTAATATCTAATTACTTGCAGCAAACTTCACTTACGATTGTCGGATATGACGAGCCATCAGACCTTATTGAGCGCTGCTGTCTCTTGCGGCCCTCAAAAAAGGCTCTTGACTATGAATAATGAGGTTAAAGTTGAATATATTGTCTAAGATGGCAATGGTACAATGGTCCCGGTATTGGTTTCCATCCTAAAGATAATCTACTAGAGTCATGGTGAAGTCTTCGCTCCAATATCCGTCAGTATCTTGCCCACAATATCCCCATCGTCCACATCAATCATAAAGTCACGTAGACCGTCTTGTTCTGTAATCTCCTCATCATCATCGAGATACACGTCCAGAACAATACGCTTCACCTTCTCTGCGCCAGCCATCAAACTGCGCGCTCCTAGCTTGACGTGGTAGTGAGACTTTGCAAGCGTTGAGCATACTGTGCCATCTCTTCTAATCAGCAGTCTAATGTTTCCGATGAGCCTCTCTGACGGGCCCTTGATCAAGCAGATGGGAAGACGCAGATCTTGAGCCAATCCCAATAAACATTTGTGGGTGATGACGGCTTGTTCACCGGCTGAAAAGGGCAGTAGGGGAATAAAATCTGAGATTCGACCAGTGACAGGTGCCTATAGGCCTATATTAGCATTATGTAGCACATATTCAGAAAGAGTGAGCTAGCTGAACATACGCCAAATTGCTGCAGGAAGCTCTCTCGTAACTGCTGCGAGAGTTTTCTGACTTGTCGAGACTTCTCGTCTCCATCATCGCCGGTTATAGCATCATTGTCTTCGCAAAAGTCCAAAATGGTGTTGTCTAGTGCATTTGTTGCTAATATCCATATCGTTCTTGAGCAGTTTATCTTGTCACCATTACGTCTGTCTTGATACTCGCCTACCAATAGTAATTAGCTTCTTGACAATTTGAAAACAAAATCATTTGGAGAATAAACATATGTGTCATACCATTGTCAAAAGGGAGCAGTAAAGATGAATGTATCTCCTTGGTCGTCTTTTCAAACTCGTCCAGGAAGACAATGCACCTCTTCCCAGAATGCCCAACGAGAAAGTTGTTCACTGCTGAGCCCTTTTCGTACCCATGATAAGGCCTTCTGGGACCAAAGAGTTCCATTTCATGAGTGAACGTGGTACAGTCAACTACCTCCAAATCCAAGGAGAGTAAATGGCCGAGCTGTCGTGCCAGCTCAGTCTTTCCGTGACCACTTGGCCCAGCAAAGCACAGAACCAGTGGCTTTTTAGCTGGTAGCATCATATGAATGAGCAATCTTTGAATAAGTAGCTCTGTGGCGACAGACTGCCCAATGAGAAAATATGGGATGCCCAAAAGTCCCTGGCAATTTCTGAGTCGTGCAATCTGTCGTCTCTTGGTAGAGGGCGGCTTCAACTTTGTAGACTTTTCCAAGAAATATCGATGAGTGAGGTTGACATTCTTAGAAAACCTGGCTTTAATCTCCGGAGAGCACCAAGCGATCTTTTCAGCCACCTCGGAGTCTTGTTGCCCAGAGCTGGTTGCATTATCATGTAGATAAGGTGTATATAAGTCCTTGGGAATAACGCAAGGTGAAGCCCCCTTGCTGAGGAGGACGCAAACCATATTTGTCGTATCAATTTGCAGCGTTTCGCTGCACATGATTGCAAACGCAAGTAAAGGGAAATTCAACGGCTCGTAGAAAGCATTCGGGCTCGCTCCGTACTCGATGAAGAGTCGTACGATATCTTCACTGTTGGACGCAACGGCGTAGAATATGAGTGGAAATCCCTCGACTGTGGTATTCATATGTTGCTGAGTCACCCCTGTATCACAGAGGTTCAAGTAGCTCCGGATATGCGAAGCTATAGCGCCATGTTGGATAGCTGAAGCAAGACTATATGAGTCGAAGTGGTCCATCTCTTTCAAAGAGATATCATGCAGACTTGGTAGAATAAAGTCCCATTGTTTACTCTGGCTACTGTCTGGCGCAGCTTGAGCAGACATCTCATATTTATCGAGGAGTTCCTCAAAGAGAATTCTATGATCGGATGAGGGAGTATTCGCTTGAGAGCTCGACAAGGATTTCATGGAGAGATCGCTATGCCCATCATCCAAGGAGGGGGCTAAATCTTCGGACGTGTCTTGAGCGTATACTTGGTAGAGATCATGATGCTTCTTTGCTGCATCGACATCGTTATTGCAAATCTGTAAAAATAGTTAGTAAATACAGGATTTCGGAATTTCGAGTGTATGGCTCACGCTGAGTAAATCAATGGCCCTCTGTCTGGTGCAACCACACTCTTTTATTAAGGCCCTGATGGAATGGCTGTCCTCCACAGCCGTATCCTTTATTTCCCAAAACTTCATACCTTCTGCATTCTTCATCTCCGTCCAATAGATCGATTGAGTATCTGACATGATGATCGTAAGAGATTGCTTTTAACGCGATGCTATCGCCGGAAAGTGGAAAATGCGTCAAATCCTTTGCTGTAGATTATAAAAGACATTGTCGTTCTCTACATGAACGTTTACGGAAGAATTGTAGGCCTCCCAACAACGGTATCTCAATAGTTCTCGTATTGATTGCATGCATCATTGAGTTGGGTTTGCATCGCTACAAGCATGTACACGTATCTCCCCCGCTTTCTGCAACTCTGCGGCAAGGCTGCGGGAGGCCTTCAACGCAGCCGTTTATCTGAAGCCAATTACATATCATAGATGTAGGTACATGCAATATAGCATGAATTAATTTATTACGCCCGGCCAACGCATTCCAATAATAGCAACTCTGCAACCAACGAATATGCTAGACCAGTCAATTCTTATCTGCAGCTATTGTCACAAGCCAATACCATATCCATCCTATCACTGTCTACCTAATCACATGTGCATGTATGCATGGCACCATTTCTCGCCACTTCAAGCCGGCGGCCTTCAAAACTTCCTGCGACTAGGCTGTAGCCCCAACCCCGAAATTAGTGCTGTCTGTTCCTCAACTATCTTTTCGGTGGCCTGGAGCGAGACCTGAAGGTCCTTGTTGGTAGCTTGCAAATCTTGACATTGTCTCGATACTCGTTCTCCGTTACTTTTGTGAAATTCCAGGAGCCTCCGCAGTTCATTCACTTCCTCATCGAGAGCTGGCTGCAACACGCTGATTCGTTCAATTTGCTGTTCCTCTGTTGCTGCCGTCGTGCTCCCTTGGTGATGGTCGTGAGCTTCGTCCACGGATTGCGCCAACCTTTCATTTAGTTTTGCAATCACAGCATCCTTTTCCGCAACCTTTTTCTTTTCCTCCTCCAGGCGCGCTTGGGCAAGTAGCAAATCTTGTACTAGTCTATCGGCTCCGCGAAGACCATCTCGGGGCTTCTGAATCACTGTCGTTTGCCTGTGAGAGTGAAAAGGATTGGTTTCCTCTTCCTCTAGCATTGAGAAGTCTGCCACTGTCCAAGTATTTTCAGTGAGAGAAGTCCCAGGTCGAAAAGGAGGTGCGCGTCTGGGAACCATGTCTGTCATGGTAGACTCAGTAACAAGGTTTGAAGAGATTGAGGAACGGGACGATGCGCCTAGTAGAGCCATAATGCATATATACGATGTTGCAACGACAGTGAAGAGAGCTGATGGGAAGAATAATGGAGAGATGAAGTAGTACAGATAGAATCTCAGCCAAGGCTGCTGAATTTATATTGATTCAAGATGGTACTTCATAAAGTCACAGGCTCCACTTACCTGCTTGTGGCTGCTTCTATTACTTCACTGTAAGGAGCGGCATACTGTATAAGTCTTGCATTAAGGCAGTGGTACTGGTGCATGCTGACCAACCGATGTAGTGAGGTGGGAGGTACTCTTGGAGCGGCCTTGCGTTGGGCAGCTTGGCTGAGAATAGATATAGGCAGGGTACGATGAACACTTGGGCATGGCTTGCAAGCATAGCTAGTAAATGAGTTTTGAGCACGCTAAAAAATGGACAAGGAGTATTGTTTCATCTGAAAACTGAATAAGAGACAAGCTCATTGAGATTTGTAGTTCCAAGATCTATAAACACCTGCGCCTATGCTACAAGAACAACCGAGTAACTCCACCAAGAAAAGTCGGGTATATTAAACGTGATAAATTTGAGAGCTCTATGCTTCGACTCATATCGACAAATTAGCATTCAAGAGCAACGTCCTTGACGACGACGTTGAGCGCAAGGCCGGTGTCGCCAGTAACCTGGATCTTGCCACTGTGGAAACGATGAATATCAGTACAACAATCAGGAAACATCTCGGTATGTGCAGTTTACCCCTTTGAAGTGCCGTCGTTGCGATCGCACTCATCCAGGATGCTCTGTACGGCAAAGCGCAGGTCGTTCTGGTCAATGTGTGTGTTTTGGAATGAGTAGGTGTTGGCAAGACAAGCCCTGGCGCTGCCCATGCTGAAGCTGGCGGTATGTGAAGCCTCGATGAGGAAGGGGAATTCTAGCTGAGGGTCGAACTTGTTGCCGGCAATCTCGTTTTGCAGTTTTCGCCCATCGGCGACGGAGAAGCTGGGGATGGAGGCATCGTCGTGCGCGTAGCAGGTGGCGGCCGCAGAGCCCAGGGTGAAGAGGGAGAAGAAAGCAGCAGCTCCCTGGATATATACTGAAGAACGCATCTCGGCTTATGTACGTCTTGATTCGTTTAAATGACGAGAAACAGGTGTCGAGGTTTAGTTTGTGTTGTAGATGGCTCTTGGAAGGGATCTACAGTTTGCTGGGCTTGAATACCTTTATAACTACACAACAGCCACAGCCACGATTCACCACTATCCATGCTCGTGAGATTATAGCGATAATCTAGCTCTACTGCTATCATGCACCACAGCCCATAGCCCTCTGGTTCGTGCCAAGCTATTCCTGGACCAGCTTTACTCAATGGCCAAGAACGCCTCGAGCTAGATCCGTCTGACTCCAAAAATAGCACGGAGGGCGACGCTGCCGCATTATTTTAGGCCGGACTAACCAGCATCGCTCTAGACTGCACTGCTGCCCAATTAGTAAAGCAGAGCTATTTCTAGTGACAGCATCTAGAACAGGGCCAACGCAGAAACAAGCAGTGTATAAGCCAAATAGCGTCCGTCTTGTCGACTTAGGCTCTGACGTGAGATGCCAAACCTTGCGGCTAATGTTTATGCTGTGGTACTAAAGACAACCTGTACCTTGGCCGTTCCTGGCTTTCAGTTGTTTACTTCAGCTTGGCGCCCATACTGGTCTTTTCCTCTATGTAAGCGTATAAACGGAGGTTGGCGATTATTAATCTTTGGACTCTACGGGGTAATAGAGTAATCTTTCTATTGTGGCATGCCCTAGCCTATTGCCTCGGCCTAAGGCTTATGTATCACATGAATGGCTCAGGTACAGGAACAATCTTGTTTGAGAATTAGTTATAAGTTTTGCATTCCGCATGCAACTATGGATCTTTGAAGCCACAATCTAGATAACCGATCTTAGCGCTATCTCTAAGATATGACCTTGAACATAGAACCGCGCAACTTTTAAATACTCTCTGGCAATGAGTGCCAAGTATCATTAAATGTGCTTTGGGCGCGCTGGGCCGAAAAAATACCACGTAACAGCAACAGAGCCGAGGATGTCGCCGCGCTACTCCAACTCTTACCCCAGCAATAAGATCTTACTTAGCGTTATAAGTATGAAATGAGAGGCAGTTCAAGACACTACAGTCACGTCTTTCAAACTTTTCCCTCTCATAAACAGCATTTTGTCCAATCCATCTGTTTTGGATTGCACTTGATTAACTTGCTGCGGGTATTGTTGACGCTTCTCACAGCCTCTATCCTGGTTCTTTGGACGCCTCAACGCCCTAGAAGAGTAGTACACGCTCCAAAGCCTTGATCATAATGAAGGTCATCATTATTGGCGCTGGCCTTGGTGGTCTTACCGCCGCTTACGCTCTGGCCAAAAGCGGACACGACGTGGAAGTCCTTGAGCGCAGCTCCAAGCTGAACCCTACAGGAGGCGGCATCAGCATCCGGCCGAGCGCAAGCAAGGTCATCCAAAGCTGGGGTCTTCAGAAGACCTTGAAGCAAATCAGTGATAGATCGCCATATGTGAGCTATCGCGAGCTTAGCACTGGAGAGGTTCGAACCACCGTCGTCGATGACCCCAAACATGCCGACTGGGGAACCACTAGACGGGCCATGGTCAAGTTTCTATACAAATTTGCAACCGATGCTGGAGCCCGCGTTCGTCTCGGCGCAGCCGTGACTGGAGTTTCCGACGACGCGACGCGTGCTTCTGTGAGGCTGGAAGGCGGAGAGGAGCTGTCCGCCGATCTCGTCGTGGCTGCGGATGGCATCAAGTCACATACTCGTCGAAGCGTGTTATCAGATCTTGGCTCTCCTGAGCAGTGGGAGCCCATCGTCGACCACACGACGTTCTATGGCTTCAGCGTGGTGGCAACCGATTTGTCTAGCGACCCCAGCTCGACGAAGCTGACGGAAAACACAAACATCAACACCTGGAAGGGCGAGGGCGGCTTTGTGGTGACTCGATACAGCTCCAAGTTCAACCGCGTGGGACTCTTGTTTGCCATCCAGGGAGAGACAGACCAAAAGGGCCTCTGGGACGAAAACGGCGACATTGAGCATGTGCGTCGCTTCTTTTCTTCGTCATGCAGCGATATGATCAAGGCCTTGAAACTCACCGACGCCTGTGATCGCTGGAGAGTTGCCGAGGTGCCGAATCTTCCTCGCTGGTCGAGCAAGGCAGGTCGAGTCGTGCTGCTGGGCGATGCCGCTCACGCAATGCATCCCAACGCCGCTCAGGGATATTCGACCATTATCGAGGATATTGGTGTTCTGCAACTTCTTTTATCTGGATCTTCAGAAGCCACGGTGCCGGAGGTGGTGAAAGTCTGGCAGGCGATTTGCAAGCCCAGAGCAGAAAGAGTCAAGGAGTTCTCGCGGTGGAATACCAAGCATTTGTCTGGAAGAACTGAGCATGCCATTGGTGTTTCTCACGCAGACAGCGTACTTGATGGAGTTGTACCGGATGGACGTGCGGAGTTTAGCAGCTTGGAATTCTGGAAGTGGAATGTCGAGTATGATGCCCTTGCTGAGGTACGTCTGTCCTGCATCCTGCTCAATCATCACTTTAATGCAGACTGAATACTTGCTAACGTGAAACTCTACATTCTAGGCAAAGAAATATCTTGACAAGAACAAGAGCCTTTCAAAGTTATAAATATGTGGTATGACGCGCAATTCACAGATTTTATAGCTTTGAGTTGGTGTAGATGTAGGTTAGCGCCTGTACAGAAAAGACATCTGAGAATGAATGAAGACCATAACGGCATATACAAATGTACATACAAAAGATTTATACACAGACAAGTTTATTTCTCCATGTGAAAAATAAAATTCACTTTAACTGACAGCAATTTGATAGCTGATGAGAATATCTACATTAACGTTGATTCGAGGAACAAACTGGTGAGAATTGCTGTGTATTCGGCAGAATATCGGCGTAATATAGAGAGAGCTGCGCTGCGCACGGTTTTAGCGCTTCTCTGCCCTGAATTTTATTAGAGCCATCAACGTGATCCTGGTCAATGTAGAATATCGCGTGGACGTTCACTTTCTTCCACGGCCTACAATGTGCGGCATCCATGCTGCAATATCAGCAGATACAGGCTACCACAAGCTACCCCCAGGACTCGAGCAAAGGCTTCGAAACCGAGGTCCCGACCATCTCGGAGCTGTGAAGACGCAGCTCCATCCAGATGATGCGAGCTCGCTCTATTTGACTCTGACCTCTACGGTTCTATCTCTTCGCGGAGACCATGTTGCGAGGCAGCCGCTGGTCGACGAGGCCTCTGGATCCGTCCTTTGCTGGAACGGCGAAGCCTGGAAGCTTGGCGGCAAGCCTGTCGAGGGCAACGACGGCGAGGCAATCTTGTCCATGTTGATCGCCGCGAGCAGCAACAGCCCAGATGGCAGGGACAGTGTCCTTGGCGCGCTGCGATCCATTGAGGGTCCATTTGCATTCATCTTCCTGGATAAGAAGGCCAAACGGCTGTACTATGGCCGCGATCGCCTGGGACGTCGGTCCCTGCTGCTGAAGAGAGGAGAAGAGTTTCTTCTCTCCAGTATCGCAGAAGCACCCGCTGTGGGATGGGCCGAGGTCGAGGCAGATGGTTGCTATACTATTCAGCTGAGTGAGACCAGTTCACCGAAAGACCTGATGCCTGTGAGACACGACTGGGACCAGACCGAAGCTTTAGTAAGTGATTTAAAAGTGCTCTCGCAGGATTCTTGATTACTGCAGAGTGTAAGATATTAACCGAAATCCGTGCTACTTACGTTTGTAGGTGTCTAGTATTGGCGTGTTCAACGCTTCTATCCCCGCGGCTGCGACTGTTCCATTAAGTAGTCAGTCTCTCTCTGTGGAGCAATTGCGAAGCCATTTGACGGAGTCGCTCCAACTACGAGTTCTGAATGTCCCACTGCCTCCAAAGGCAGGACCTTTGGAGGCGCGGGTTGCAGTACTTTTTTCAGGAGGTCTGGATTGTACGGTTCTCGCTCGAATTACCAGCGACATAATACCCGCCGGGCAAGCCATTGACCTGATTAATGTTGCGTTTGAGAACCCCAGAATCGCGGCACAAAACAAAAATTTGTCAGCTGCTGAGTTGTATGAGCTATGTCCTGATAGAATGACTGGAAGAAAGTCGTTGGCCGAGTTGTTGGCGGTCTGCCCAGACAGGCCGTGGCGATTTGTGACAGTAAGGACCCCTACGCATGTCGAGTTGTGCAAAGCATTAATTGAGATTGTCTAGGTGAATGTTCCTTATGAGGAGACGTCTGCTCACCGAGCAGAGTTGATAGACCTGATATATCCCCACAACACCGAAATGGATCTCTCTATTGCCTGTGCATTGTATTTTGCCGCACGAGGCAAAGGGATGGGGCAGTTGACCCCGGACTCTGAAGCTGAGCCATACGATACAACAGCTCGAGTGTTGTTATCGGGGCTTGGTGCGGATGAATTATTTGGCGGATATGTCCGACATGCGACCGCTTATACACGAAGCGGATACACTGGTCTTATAGACGAATTAAAACTGGATGTGAGTCGGCTGGGCAAGAGGAATCTAGGACGAGACGATAGAGTCATGTCCCATTGGAGCAGAGAAGTTCGATTTCCATTTCTGGATGAAAGCCTCGTGAAATGGGCAATTGAGCTCCCTGCATGGGAGAAATGCGACTTTGATAACCAGGGCCCGGACTATGATTATGACCCTGAGAAAAGGGTGCTGCGTCTCTTGGCAGGCAAACTGGGCATGCGCTCTGTGGCTGCGGAGAAGAAACGAGCGGTAGGTGATGCCCCGGCGAAATACATAAAAATGGCATGATTCTTACTGACTGTCTGCTGTTTTCCAGATCCAATTTGGAGCGCGAACTGCTAAAATGGAGAGTGGCAAAGTCAAGGGCACCACATTGCTTCTCCCATGAAGCATGCGAGATTTAGCATGTACATACAAATCACTATGCTGATCTAAAGTGAGGCATAACACATTTCTGGGAAGGAAAAAAAAGACCATCTCGGCGGTGATGATACAACAGATACTTCCGAGCTACACGACCGCAGACAGCACCAACGGAACGGCTGTGCGTTTGCTGCTTGGCAGCTAACCCTTTCGTCCAGATGCCTGTCTGTTCGCTTTTAAACAAGTGTCGGTAGCAGTGACGTCGTAAAAGGCAAGTCTGAGTCGAGATGCTTGACCCCTTTTCCACTTGGCAGCCTGGCGGGGGTTTGAAGCCACCCCAGGTCTGGCTTCTCGAAAAATAAAATGAATAAAAATCGGTGAAAGACTCTCCAGTGTGTGCGTATTCAAGCTGCGTATTCTCTTGCTGGCCATTGGTCGTATCTGGGCCTGAAACTCTGTTCATCGAGATCCAACTAGTCCTTGCATTATTTGTTACGAGCTCAGAGGAGCACTATATGTGCAATGCCAGCTACCAGAACCGTCGGCACTGATGTAATACGGATTTGGACTGTATCTGCGAACCCCGCGTGGACAAAAGATCAGATGCCGGGCGTTGACATCGGGTTGCCCCCTAATCGGATGTGCGGGACCGGCAACTGCGCACGTTAGCCAGGGGCCCTTGCAGAGATTCCAGGGTTGTAGCAGAAGCAGAATACGAAGCGAAGGAGAAAGAGTCGATCGAAATATTCCGTAGCGATAAAAATGGTTGGTGTCCCGGACGCTTTGTTCCTGTCTTCTTTTTTTCATTCTACGGCACCCGTCATCCGTAATACCAGCCATTGATGCCGATAGGCCTATGCAAGTAGTAGTTCGGAGTAAGCATTCAATTGTTTTGTCTCTACAAATGTGGATGTAATGAATTCTTCTACACGTCATTCATTACGGCTCCGGGTGGGTGCCGGAATACAAGTGCAGTAGTGATGAGCACTTCGGTTCATCGGAGGGGCCAAGTTTCATGTTTTGCTGGTCGTGATATAAAAAGAAGTCTGTGCGAAGAGGGGAAGAAAATCCCAGGTGGGCTGATGGCCTCGTGTAGCGATGGGTATACGTACGCTGTTCAACTACGCGAAGAAATTGATGAAACAAAGGATCGCGTGTATTTCTCTCTCTTCGTATAACACGATATTTCTCTGTATACGTGTATGTTGCGGAGTTTGTGAGCATTGATTCTGCCAAGATACCTGTATTTGTGCTGCTAATAATATCTCGGGTTTGGACAATTCTCCGAACACGGCACAGTGAAAAGGATTTAAATACCCTGGCTCAGCAAAACCAGGGGAATATAGCCCTGTTCGTTTTTATAGCCCTGTTCCGTTGTTCTTTTCTTCTCTTTCTAGCTTCGTTTATAGCGTCTTAGCTTGCGTCAACCGCTGTAGATGCCGACTCGCTGCCCACACATGGGGTCCACCTGTCTGATATTATTAGCTTGATCGTCGATATCAATGTCTGAGGCACGACTATTCACTATTTGTTTTAAGACATTGCCAACATATCAATTGCTCGCACTAGAAAATAGTACACAAGTTGTATCTCAACGACTTTGTTTCTTTTTTTAAAGCATTCATGTGGCAGCTTTCCTCCTTGCCATCACAGACGCCAAATACGGACACGGAGGCAGTATCTATCACATCTCAGTATTCTGCGAGATTGCTCTTTGAAGGAAGGAATCAAGAAAAAAAGCCACGGTGGATACATCACGCAGCCGAGAAGGGGCCTCGAATGCCGAGCCTCTTTCTGGCAATCTTATATTTTGCGGAATCAGCTAGCTTTGTCTGTTTATAGTAGACAGGTATATTCCGCATCCACTCCAACCGTGACCTTATTCCCAGCGTACCATATCAACATAGAATGGCGCTAATAGACCAACTACAAGAATTAAGAATCGGCTGTTACTGTACTAATAGTCCATCTTGGACGATATACGTAGAGAGTCTTGATTCGTAGACAAAATGACAGCTCTTTCTCTCTCATATCCATCCACTCGGTAACTCCGTACATATATACCTATACCAGCATGACACACGTCAACCAACCTCTTGCTGCTTCCCTCCACCTCTGCCGGACATCAACTCCGGGGCTCCGGACACCAGAACCATAACAGAGCCGGGGTGCATGTCGTGTCAATAGCGGTCCAAGCATCCTCCCCTGTAAGCCGTTGGTTGAAGCCCTGACAGCAAGCACTGTAGGTTTCCAGTCAATTATACTGCACTGCATACACTGCGGGGTCCTTGTCCCAGCAGCAATTGTGATAGCAACTCTACTTTGAGCCGTCAAGGAAGCGATGGCAAAAAACGCAATGATTCGTTTTCCCATCAAATTTCAGCAGGGATTGAAAGGAGTCAAGGAATCGATCGAAAGCAGAAAAGGAGCATCATCACAATGCGTATATAAGTCAGTGTTGATCTTGCCCTCTTCTCGTTTTTTCCCTTCCCTCCTCACCCCTCTCACACTCATTCCTTCACCTCCAGAAGCCTTTGTGTTTCAGTCATTCTTTTTTTACGCTCACTTACCAGTCACTCATTAATTAATTAATAACCTTAATATCTTCACAATGCGTTTCATTGCTGCCGTTGCCTCTCTGGCCTCCGTGGCCTCCGCCGCCAGCGTCGGTGTCGGCGCCTGCGTTTCCTCCTCGGCCAACCTCCAGCTTGGCAACCAAATCATCGCCGAGGTCTCGACCGACATCAGCGCTGCCGTCAACCTCGCCGGCGGCTTCAAGTGCCCCAAGGGCATGGCCTACAGCCCCTGGGTCAAGGCCTGCGAGTGTCTTCCCGGCATGAGCTTCGACACCACCAGCAAGAGCTGCACCGGCAACGCCATGACTGGCGCCTGGCCGGCTCCCCAGTGCGACACCGCTGGTGCCAAGGTCGCCCTCTCTGCCTTCTGCGCCATCTCGCCCACCAAGTTCACCAAGTACGACGCTACCCACGCTTGGTGCCAGGTCGCTCTCGACACCTTCACCTTCTGCGCCGAGGCTGATATCGAGGCTGAGATCTCCGCCCTCGGACTTGGCATCAACCTGGACGTCGAGCTCGACATCTCCCTGACCGCCACCATCAGCGCCGCCCTCCGCAGCACCTCCGCCGGTCTCGCCGCTCTGTACATCGAGGAGCTCGCCCAGGCCGTCGTCATCTTCAACACCAACGCTTTCGGCTACGCCGTCGTCGCTGCTGACGTCGAGGCTTCGCTGACCACTAGCATCTTCGCCCAGCTGTCTGCCACCGCCTGCCTGCTCGGTCTCGGAAAGTGCCAGTTCGACTGCATTTCTTACAACACCATGGGCTGCCACAACTACATCGACGTTGTCGGTGCTCTCGGTGGCCGTCTTGCCGGCTTCGTCGGCGTTACTATCCTTCCTGACGTTATCCTCAGCCTCAGCTCTACCAAGGTCTACACCAACCTCGTTGTCAAGGACCTTCTGTGCGCTAGCCTCAAGCTTGACACTCCTCTCATCTCCCAGTACAAGTACACTTGCTAAATTAATAGTGTGACCGTTTGACGGGGCTGAGGAGTGTTTGTGTCTTTTCGCGTTGGAGTGCGGCAGTAGACGGGCTGGCTGTGTTTGGAGAGCAGAGTAGAGTCTTTGTTTTGTGCATAAAAGAGCGAGGTGTTGGTTGAGCAAAATGGAGAGGAGTTGGATTCACGTCAATACGTCGGTAATGAGTGAAGCGTTCTCAGTTTAGCGGTTAGATATAATTGATAATATAATAGAAATAGATAGATTAATAGAACTGTTGTTGTGGTTCAGAAATATGTCGCTCTTCACTGATAACTCATAGCTGTGATGGTACAGACTGCCAAATATTATTCATAGAGAGAACTTGACTCTCCCATAAGAAACTCCGACCCAATCAGGCACTTACAGGAATCGCTATTTGCTTGCCAAATTTGTCCACGCCAAAATGGCTGAATGCTTCCTCATCATTGTCGTCTAGCAAGTATGCTCGATCTTCATCTTCTGGAGAAAGTTTTGCATACAGGCCTTCGCCGGCTTTTGGCCACATTGGCGGCAGAGCGTCCCCATCGTCCATCGTTGGTGATTCTTCGACTTGAATGACCGGTGCTACCTTGACTGTCTTTTTAGAAAGTTTGTGCTTGTTTTTCGTTCTTGATTCTAGGATGGTGTGTCCGTGGCGTGGCCGCGTGGCAGACCGGACATTCTGATGCGAGTGTTTTATCCTATTAATCCTTACACTGCTAAGTGTATCCGTATTCCAGTTTGGAGAGTCAAAGATTGGCAAGTCCGGATGTTTCTTGGCAACAGAGACCATAATGTCGACCAGCAGCTGCGGCTTAAGCTGATCGCAGAAGGACAAGATGTTCAATAAGTCTGTCTTCTTTTTCCCATAAAAGTATTCCGTCAACTGTAGATGCTGGGTTAGTTTTGCTTCCTTTTGTTCTCTTTTCAGTCTCTGCTTACCGCTGCATCCGATGCCTGCCCAGCCCAGAAACCAACATGTTCTGCTTTGGCCGGAACGGCTTCTCCACCTAGAGCTGCCAAGTTCCTAGCTCGCCGTCTTTCTAATTCGTTCAAGTGCTGAGATTCTTGTTTGCTGTGACCCATCACCTCAATTTCATTCGCACCCAAACAAGATGGACACGTAAACTTCAAAGATTGTGACTCTTCCTCTTTTATTGTTGACGGTGATACACAGCCTTGATGCCATAACTGAGAGCAGTTGCCGCAAGGAAGGAGAGGACTGAGTGATGCTGATGAGTCTTGGTGACACTTGGAGCACATCATGTAGCTGCTCTGCGGCTTGATACTCAATGTTGCTGTTGTTGATAGTACTACCGCGGGCTGTGGAGCAGATATAGGGAGTGACATTGTATTCTGGGTAAAATCATCCCCCTTTTCTTGTTGTTCTCGCTTTCTCTTTAATCCCACCAGATGAGAATTTGCCGCCATGATATTCTCAATGCTACCAAAAGACGGGTGGTTTGGTGGTAGGGGCATTGGTAGCGTGTCATTCATGCTTGAATCCCGCCTCTCATCTGTCTCACTCTTCTCCCCAACTGAGGTCTGTGGTGCATCATTTATTAAACCTGGTAAAGTTGAGCTTGTAGGTCCCTGTGAATTCTTCAAGCGATCTAAGATCCATGAAGCTGATGAGAACTGCGGTGTGTATGAAGGCCGTGGTATCGGCGCCGGTGAACTCGGCTCCTCCCTTCTGAGGCTGTTTTCAGGGCATGGTTGTATGACTGTCGCCACTGGTGAGTATCTCATAATTGTATCCCCATCATTCGACTCGATTGGAGTTATGGCCGGGAATGTCGCTTCCATTTTGCGTCGTCACAGTCCGGGTATTATTCGCGTGATAGAAACGGCTTATTGCGAATGACCCAAGATGCTTTTTTCATGACATTACACCTACAAAAGAGAAATTGAGGAACTGGGTGCCCGTGGTCGGAACAAATGAATTCTAAGAATGAAAAGCAAACTCCCCCAATGAAATCTAAAACATGATATCGCGAGTTTTCATTTTGATCTTGCGATAGGGACTGAGAAAGACCATTTTCGGAAAGCGCGAGACAGGAAAGAACGGGAATGGCGAGTCATGTGAAGAGTCACATGATGTGATGCGGTATCCAAATATGTACGGTGTTCATCTGATTATGCACTGTCCTATCTTCACCACCTGCTCCTCTGGTGTTTGCGCCTATACATAACTATCTTCATCATGTTATCATTTCTCATCATCTAAATGTCTAATGTGGTATGCAGAGCCAATCAACATAGTCATGAACCTAACTGACAACTCCCTGGTCCTTGAGCGCAGCAATATCTGATTCACTCAAACCGAGATGCTCGCCCAGGATCTCATTCGTGTGCTGGCCCAGAATCGGAGGCGGTATCCTCACAATGGGCTGAGTTTCTGACCACTTGACAGGCGTATTCACCATCTTGATCGGGCCACAGTACTCGTGGTCAATCTCGACGACCATGTCTCGGGCTTTTGTGTGGCTGTGGTTGAGAGTGCCCTGAATGTCGTTGATAGCGGCGTACGGCATTCCTTTTCCCTCAAATGTCTCCAGCCACTCTTGCGTTGTTCTTTGCTGTGTAATGGCCTCGATTTCGGCCTCTAATTCATTACGATGTGCCACTCGGTCAGCGTTTGTCTTGAACTTGGCGTCGTCCTTCCACTGCGGCTTTTCAAGACCATCGCAGAGAACGCCAAACAAGCGGTCATTGCCACCGCCAATAAGAATGTCGCCGTCCTTTGTCTTGAACGCTCTGTACGGAACAATGGATGCTGCAGCACCTTAGTACAACTTTCACCAAGCGTCCAACATATGTATCTGACTTACGATGAGCAGTTCCCCAGCGACCACTGTCCTTCTTCCCGCTTATCAGGCTGCTGCTTGCAATGTTGGCCAATGTCGCTGTTTGGCAGTCACTCAGCGCCACGTCAATGTGTTGGCCCTTTCCAGTCTTAGCTCTCGATAAAAGTGCCGCCATGATACTGTTGCTGGTGTAAAGGCCAGTTGTCAGATCGGTGACAGCCACACCGACTTTGACGGGCGGCCCATCTCGCGAGCCTGTGATGTGCATGAGGCCGAACTCAGCCTCGACCATGACATCGTAGCCAGCGCGGTTAGAGTAAGGGCCAGTCTGGCCGTAGCCCGTAATAGAAGCATAGATGAGTCCGGGATTAATCTTTCGCAGGCTCTCATAGTCCATTGAATATTTCTTCAATGTGCCTGGGAGATAGTTTTCGACCAGGATGTCGCATTTCGCCGCCAGCTTATGCAGGATATCCACTCCTTCTGGGTGTTGGAACGATAGCCCCAGAGACTTCTTGTTGCGGTTGGCCTAAGAAGAGCGACGCACACAAGCAACATGTTAGTTTCCTCATCACAACAAACAGCGTCTCTAATTTTAGGTGTTCATGTTGGTTGATTCATACCCCCAAAAAATACGCGGATTCGCCTGGGCCTTGCTTTCCAGAATCCGGTTTGTACTTTGCGTAAGGGGGTCCCCATGCCCGAGTGTCATCTCCCCGCGTTGGGTGCTCGATTTTTATGACTTCAGCGCTGCAGAATAGTAATTTTGACAAATCAATATGCCAATCTTGGCTAGATATAGAAGTTGAGATGTTCGAGAATAACGCTTACCCAAGATCACCGAGAATCTGCGTGCAGTACGGCTACAGTAAGTTAGCGGAGTGATGGGCATAAGATTAGAGATATGCATCTATTTATATACGGCTAATCAAAAGTGCGGGAGAGATCAACTTACACCAGCCAGCACTCTGGACATGTCTAGCACGCGATAACCCTCAAGTGGCAGAGGCCCATTGCTGGCTGCGGCCGCAGAGTAGCGGCGCATGCCACGTGCTGCAGCATTAAGCCATTGGACGGAAGACTTAGAGTGAGCCAGTCTGCCGAGGCGTGAAATAGCCATGCCCCGAACCTGGGACATTATTACGGAGGGTGCGTCTTGGTGACGTCTCGTATCATGAACGTAGTAGTAGAGAAGAAGTAAGTTGGAAAAAGAAGAAACAGATCAACTACCGAGCAGCCCAGATTTCCTATGCATCTACCATCTAGTGCCGCTTTGCGATGGATCGTGGATCTTCGGCTCTGAGTGGTCGATGGCGGAGTTGTCGCCAGCGTGGAATTGTCCCGATACTGCTGGATTGAGCGAAGCCCCATGGGGTCGGCTGGATTCGGCTCACAATAGTGGGCAAATGTGGTTAGTGCGGTGCTTAGAAGCAAACAGCATTGCGTTGTCGGCCAAGCCAACTGCTAATGCTCTATAAACACATATTCGGTGTCTTTTGGGACTATAACATACATGCATATGCAGCATGAATAGAAGCCAGACAATAGGATACGCTTTTCCAGGTATGTGATACTATTGCGAGAACTATGTCCGGTCTGATCTGATAGGCGCTGCTAGCGCTTGATGACCCTCGCAGCGATCTGCCTAAGCCGGTAGTTGGCTGACCTAAGACCATACGATCAGCTCTGTATTCCTCATCTTTCAGAGATAGGTAGATCCAGATTATCCGTCAAGGGTTTCCGTCAGAGGGCTTCCGCCTCTTCTTACAAGCGAACAGAGTCTATCAGGGAACCGTAATCTCATCGCGTAGGACTGCATAGACTCAATTACAATTCCCCCGTGCTACTAGTAGCAGCCTAACCAATAACCGGATAACGTCACTGCCCAGTTAGGAAGCTTTATTTCTGATACGAGGTCGGTACTTCGTACAATGTATTGATTGTCTACTTCCTTGCAGTATTCTTGGACTTTTCAATGCCCTACTTTCATTCCAACTCCCCTGCACATGCAAGGCTGAACAGATTCCATCTAAACGCACAGCTGTTGGCTCTCCTACCATCACACTCCGCCTCCTAAATTTGGCCATCGCAGGCAACAGAAGCAAAAAGATGCGAACCTCTGGCCTCTGCATGGCGGCTTAGCTAGCGCCACGGCAATCCGCGTTGCATCCGGCGCTGCTGATGTGACCCGACGCCTGTCCTGCGCCAAAGCCAAACAGGGACAAGGCACAAACCTTCCCACACGCTGCTCGTCTCATGCCGTCCGGTTAATTCTCACAGGTCCCACGGCGAGGATCCCGACCGCACCGCAGCGCTTACTGCCAATGCTACCGTGCTGGAGGAGGCGCCATACTCAGTGAAGAAGGCCCTATAAGCGGCTATAGGCTACTGCTGCTCAGCAACTCGCGGGCTCCACCCCAGGCTGTGGGTGGTGAAGATGTTGATGCGCAGAGCCCATACAAGGTCGTATCCGCCCCCCCTCCAGGCGGCGTGGGTGTCCCCTGCCACGCCTGGCGCTTTTTACCTTTGGTGGCCGTTTGCCATGTTTCTATTAATACTGGTGCGCGCTGTTGCTCTGCCAATACCACCATGGGCGCAAAGCGGGCTTAGCCCACCGGTTGGAGTGACGCAAAGGCCCAATTCTGTCACCTCAAAACTGGAGAGCGTCCGCGGCCATTTTCCAAATATGAACTCTGGAAAAACAAAAGCGGAAGCAGAAAAACAAGGCTCTCCCAACCGCAAAAAGGACAATCACGACTCGTTCGGGGCTGTGCTGTTGTTGGCAAGGCCCTCAGGGTGAGCTGCAGATCTGAAAATCGCCGTCATGCTTGGGCGCATGCGCGCCATGAGGCTGCGGGTTTGATTGACTTTCCAATAAATGTGGCTCATCCGTTTGCGCTATACATCACGATACGAAAATCGACCCGTTTTTCGATAATCTCTTATACATATACAGCGTTCCAATAGTTTTCTCTCTCCCTTTTGTCTCTATCATTACTTTGCTATATCAATTGTCCATATTTGAACAACTAGGTACACTACTGGCGACCACCATGGAAACAATTACGAAGCTCTCACGCCGCGAGCTGTCGCAAACAACCACGACATACATCATCATTGGCGTCGTGGTTGGCGTAACATGCACCGTCGCGGTCATTGCCATTCTCATATTCACGCGTCGGAGGGGACAAAAGTATAGCGCTCTGAGGAAGAACAACCAGTTAAGGAAGAGAAGCTCCAGCGCCCTTGATCGAGAGTCTTATAGGAAAAGCATGATGTCGACGTTTTCCGAGGTGGACGACGCGCAGAGGCAGGCCATGATTAGGAAATCGCTTGCGACTCGAAGCTCCACCATGGACTTGAACGTCGACGCTGCGTCAATACACACTGCTACTACGCATCCCCTGGAAGCACATGCCGAAGAAACCAATATTCAGTCGCCGCAACCTCAGCAGCCACTGCCTCCTCCATCGCGAGACGAAGAAGAGTTGATGGGCCTCAGGGATGACTGGAAGGAATGGGAAGCGAGGCTCAACGCCAACTATTCCCCTTCACTCGGCATTCATCCAGCGCTTAGTCCTCGCCCAGCACTTGACTCTCGTCCAGCTCCTGGTCCTCATCCAGCATTGGGCCCTCACCCAGCTTTGACTCATTCGCGCCATAGCTCCAGTAGCTCCAATAGCTCGACCAGATCTGCTGGCGCATATCTATTAGCCGCAAGCCCGCCATCTCAATGCCATATTGGCCTCTCCCAAAATGAGCTCGACCGACGCTCATTACCTCCGATGACTAGGCCGCACTCCAACTCCAACTCTTCCGTTAGATCCAATCGTTCACTGCCGGCAAACTACGAGGTTGAATGTGATCCGCGCACACGCCTTCCATCGCAGACTCGTTCATAACATCGCCTTCAAGTCATAGAAAGATGTCGAAATATCTCGTTTTAAACGCAATTCCACTCTTGGTGGATTTCTATGATTAAGAAATGCTACTTTCGCTCTGCCCGGCAGAGTACCTAGTTTCCAATCTCATTGGTAATATCAACAAATGCTTGCCACTGTCTCCAGGCTTCACCGCTGGTGATAGCCCACTTAGCTCTTCGAACACCTTCCTTCCAACGTTGGCCGCCAGGGCCACGTTCTTTGATGACGTTTCCGTCATCGCCATGGCCCATGTCACTGGTATCCGCCTCGCAGATACCAGATGCGACAAGAAGGGCAGCAGTATTGATTAGAACAAATTCGACGACCGGATCATCCAGGGGAAGTTCGCCTTTCAGGATGCGAACCAGAATATCCGCATTTTCCTGAGGCTCCTTCCCGGAGGAGACCTCGTTCAAGGCGTGGGTGCCGACACCAAAGTCGCTGGGGTGGACTTTGAAATGCTCGACCACTATCTCTCCTCCAGGGGACTTTTCTTTCAGCATCCAGCAGAGCGTATTGCCTGCGCAGCTAATTTCATCTAATTCCTCTTCTCCACAGACAATCAATGCCTTGTGGCAGCCGGCAACTCTCAAGGCTTCGGCAAAAGCGGGGCCGAGATCTCGTCTTCCGACGCCGATAACTCGAGCCTCCAACACGTCTTCCACCGGATTCGCCAATGGGCCCAGATTGTTGAAAATAGTTCTCCAGGGAAGCTGCTTCCGAATAGGAGCGACGTAGCGCATGCCGGTGTGGAAGACTGGCGCGAAGAGGAAGCTGTAGTTTGTATTGGAGTAGACCTTGACCAGGGTATCCGGCTTCACGGCGCTAATAATAGGCGCCCGAGGCTTCATGCAGTTGACCATGTCGGCACTGCCTGATTTTGATGTGCTTGCCTTGTTGCCGTGCTTGGAGACCAGAAGCAGTGAAGACGCGAGAATCGATGAAGTTGTACTGACATTGAAGGTGTCGTGAGAGTCGCCTCCAGTACCAACAATATCGCACTGCATTTGTATGTTTTAGCTTTCTGTACATAACCACACTAATATTTAATCAATTGGCTTAAATTGAATTGTCATCTTACCAGTCCGCCCTTGTACGTGCCCTCTTTTCTTCCCCGCGCCTCAATGACACTCTGGAGCTCCTTGACCGGAATGGGCGCTGCGGCTTTTCTCATTACATAGGCGCAACGCTCCAAAACATCCGCCTTGAAGTCGAGCTTGGTAAAATGGAGAGCCATGAGGAGAGAGGCTGTCTGGGCCTCGGTCACCTGGTTTGTGAAGAAATGAGAGATTGCCTCTGCAATCTCATCGGGAGTCACTGCATTGTCCGTTGGCCAGAGCTTGGTCAACAACGGCTTGAGGTTGACGGGAGGAAGGGCCTCTTGCCCACTGCCTGTGTTTGACGCCATGACGATTTGATGCACAGACGGGTATGAAAGAGAAAAGAGAGAGAGAAATTGGATTTCACCCAATGGAAACGAATGGGCAGGAGAGTGACGCAGAGTCTACTTTTATGCCGGCCGCTATGAATATGCCGTACAACCAACTGTACACACTATGCCGCATCTGTGGCACGACAAGCTCATTGGGGAAGATATTGTTCATTTTTTTGCCTATGAGTCAGCACAATAGGCTCCATATTAGCCTGCTGAACACAGCGCATGGGGTTTTCTGCGATTGTCCATTGGCCGATTTCGGGCCCGCAGAGATGGCTCACAGATCCAACGCAAGACACAGAGGCGTAAGCCACGGTAGTTGGTGGTTTCGGCCGATCTGTGGGAACAAAGTTTTCCCGGCTACCGCATTCAGCCCATGCAATCCTTCTCTTCGCACGGTGGCGCCCATTTGATTCCAAGCTGCTGAGTCAACTGCCGCCAGAACTTTCGCTACCGGGCGTACTCTGCCTACATAGTAACGCCCTCCTCGCCCAAGCCGCTCTTTCTAATCTTCCCCCCGACATACTCATTCTACCGCTCTCTTGCCGCCCAAAAGTTGGATCACGCTCGCTCACGACGCTCACTGCTCTTTCAGCCCGCTGTCAGAAGCGATCCCGACATCTTACTTTTGCCGACTACTCGCTGATCTGATTTTTTCTTCTTCGCGATACGATCTCAGACGCCTTCACTGGTTCAGAAAGGTCGGCCGGCAGAGACCACTTTTGCGTGTTTACGCTTCCCGACACTTCCTTGACGCTCGAAGACTCGACAGCAGAAACGCTATAGGGATTTTCGAGCTAAGAGAGTGTTTCCTCTACATAGTTACTTGCCACGTCGCGCTTTTGCTGTTTACTCTCGCCTTTGGCTGGTGTGCAGCAAGCCGACGCCGTTCGCCGCGTCTAGCGCTCCGAACTTTCTTTTAAACAAAGAAAAGAAACAAAAAAAATAAAGAATAAAACAAAATACAAAAGAATTAGACAAGGAGAAGAGGGCCGAAGACAAAGCAATATTTTGTCCGTGCCCGGAAAGGTGCTCGATCTTACTTCGGAGGCTACCGCCACGCTTCCCCCTTCTCAAGCCAGCAGGCTCTTTCGACCGTCAAACTGCATTCACCGCTCTTTGTCCAGGTCGTCAACGATCAACTCTGGATCAGAGGAGCGTCTTACAAGACAAGCTCCCTCGTAAGAAAATCAGTAGAGAAGAAGAATCAGCAGCTGCGACGACGAAGAAAGGAGGCCAAAAAGGCACGAAAAGTCTTTGACGAGATCACCAACATCTATAAAGCGAGACCTTACCAGCCCAAGATGTTTCCGCCGGCGGGCGGAGATGCAAATGGAGGGTCATTCCATGAAGACCTGAACAATGTCCTTGCCTGCCCCGACTGCAAGGAGTACCCTCCGAACTTGATCGAGGAATTCTCGAGCGGAGACATGGTCTGCCAGAGCTGCGGTGTCGTCGTCGGAACACGCATCATTGACACGAGATCTGAATGGCGTACGTTTGCAAATGACGACCAAGGTGGCGATGATCCGAGTCGTGTCGGCGGACCGCAGGACGAGTTCGTCGAGGGCCAGCATCTGGCCACGACTGTTGCCTTTTCAGAGTCCAAGGCACACAAGGCCCTATCCCGAACCCAAAACAATGCCAATGCGGACAAAGCCCAAAAGGGTTTAATGCAAGCCTACAAGGAGATTGTTGCACTTTGCGAGACGATTCATATGGGAGCCAACGTCTCAAACGCTGCCAAACACATCTTCAAGCTCGTCGACAAGCACAAGTTTATGAAGGGCAAACCTCAGGAGGCCGTCATTGCTGGGTGCATCTTTATTGCATGCCGACAAAACAACGTGCCTCGAACATTTCGGGAAATCTTCAACCTCACTAGTGTCAGCAAGAAGGAGGTCGGCAGAGTCTTCAAGCAACTACAGAACTTTTTGCAAAAAATTCAAGACAACGAAGGCGAGAGTGGTACTGGATTGAATACCGTCACCAACTACGAAAACACCTCTGTTGGTGCCGAAGATCTCTGTGGTCGTTACGTGTCTCAGCTGGGCTTTAAGAACCAGCAAAAGATATCCAAAATCTCCCGAGATCTCGCAGAGCAGGCCACCGACATTTCCGCTCTGGCAGGCCGATCGCCCCTGTCTGTTGCGGCCGCTTGCATCTACATGGCGTGCCATCTTATGGGAGAGCCGCGGTCATCGGCTCCTATTGCCAAGCAGACCGGCGTCAGTGATGGAACGGTCAAAACCGCTTACAAGTTCCTCTTTGCTGCCCGCGATCAGCTGATCAAGAAAGAATGGCTTCAAGAGGGTGGCAAGATGGAGAACATTCCGCAAGTCCAAGTGTAAAAAGCTTGTCCATTATAGAGGTGCAGCGTGTGGGACACGCTTTGATATACACCTCGGATCGATCTGCTTTGTTGCGTTCTTGTCTTCTTCAGTTTTTATTCTTTCTTCTTTTTCAAGCTGCCGCGCTATAGGATCGAAGGGCGTTTATTGGCGCAACAGGGTGATTTTGAGACGGGACAAGCTGAAGACAAGGGATGCTCGTTTGCGCTGTTTGTCAATTTTAATATAGAGACTGGGGAAGGAAAATAAATTGGCCTTGCAGAAGGGATAGATGGAGAGTGCGAGACTGCGGCTCTATGTTGGACATATTCAGCTGCCTCTCTATTTTTTTCGTTCGCTTTTTTGCCGTTTTCTTATAACAGAAAATATATCTCAGACTGTATAGATCAATAGCAAAATTCATAGAGAATATTTGCATATTCCTAATCATCTGAAAATAGCCAGGCACGTGGAGTGGCATGACACGTAGAAGGGAATCTAGGCATTTATAGCGGCATGTATCCCTTCGTAGCTGTGCTTGGTAGCCTCAGCGTTGTTACTCTGTACTCGACGGCTGTTTGCGTGCGTAGCGAATGGGCGGCATCGAATAAAGGCTGAAAACGGCACAAGGTTATGGTAATAGGTATTTTGTAGAAGTATATGTGACGTCATGAAGAATTGAACATCCCTGCCGAAATCACTTTCTACAACGCCAAGTGAACATGGAGTTGTTCGATTGCGTGGCAGTTGATTCTGACACGAAACTCTGTGGAGAAGAGGCATGACTTTTGGCTTTTATGAGGGGCGGCACTGCTATTATACGGCAGCATATACGGGGAAAGAAAGTTCCTCGCCGATGGAGAAGGTTACGCGTCAGCTGTTGAAGATGGTATGGCAATGCATACTGTACAGCACCGGGTACAGTAAGCCCTGGAGTCGAAAGCATTGGCGTGTTGGATGGATTAGGGAGGTCGTAATACGACAGAAAATTACACATGCAGTACTGTGTTTTTTTTTTTGCCTTCCCCATCTTTTGATCCATCTCGTGTTTGCCCTCATGCTTCTCCCCATAGCCTAGTTCCAAGCCCAACTGCTAGCAACACAATAAGCAGTTGGCAGTGACAGCATTAACACGTACGCCTTTGCATGCACTACTGTAAGCCGACGGGGAAACTCAATAGCGCCGAGTCAGGCACTCACATGGCCTTTGAGGAATCCCTCCAGATCCTTTTCGACGTCAAAAAAAGGACCGTCCAATAGCCCCACGTGGTGGACATGGAAGGGCCGCCGTGCTAGGGGCGCAGTTGGGGCCGCCGATCTGCTCAGTGACCTTCTGGCGTGCGCTACCGTCTGCGCAAGCCACTGCGTACTCACTAGATGCGCTGTAGCGCCAATGTTTTGGGGTCTGGTCTGGTGCCTGTGAGACTCGACTACGGTATGGTTGCGTCCAGCGTGTGGCGGCTGGCCCGAAACAGGACTGGCTCTACGTTCTTTACCCCTGCAAGTGCTTCTTTTCACTAGCCTCGAAGTCGACTGACTCCGGCCATTGCCACCAACCACGGCGAGCCGATCAGCGTAAGGTAGAGATGGTGTCGTATTTGGGGATTGGCTTTCGTCGTCTTGCTGTCATTGAGTTTTCGTATTTCTTCTTCCGCTGAGACGTTTTGTCAAGGGCGCTGGCCGTTACCCAGGGACGACTTTTCGCATCGACACATCCGATCGCTACTGATTTCCAACATTGGTCTGTCTTTATTGTTGCTGCAGAAAGGGAATATTGGTCTTTCATTGTACGGAAATTTTATCGTGTTGTCCTGCTACCTGCTCCGCGGCCGGTAGTGACTCTCTCTCTTTTTAGCGACCACCATCTTTTCTTGCGTCGCGAACCCGAAAAATAGGTCACGCACTATTGACGTCCTGGCGCAAGTGCTACGTGCCACTGTCGGACAATTCCTCGGCCATGAGAATCTAAGCCGCCACCGCTCGTATCGTCAGTCTCGAATTATAGCGGCGTGGTCTGCCTCTCGCTTATCGTTATCTCGCGTGGGAAAAAAAGGAGGTTTCCTGGGGTTATCACGATCTGTTAATTTTATGCACATCGCGCCACCATGGTGCTCAGCGTGCGCGGCGCCGATGGTCTGACACGCTCCAAGTCCGACGAGGAGGCCAGCGAGCTTCCCGAATACCCTCAGAAGGGCTGCGCCGAAACTGTGACCCCTGTCACCAAAGTCTCTGTCGTCAAGCGCATTCACGATGCCGCCAATTCGGTGTACCAGAAGACCGTTGTCGAGCATATCCTGCAGCGGGGCCAGCTCGCCGCGTCCAAGGATGGCAGGAAGATACCGTTGCGACTCGAGAATGATGAGCCCTTGATTGATACTCGGCGTGGGCATGCGTACATCTCCAACAGCATTCGCACTTCTCGCTACACGGTGTGGGATTTTCTACCCAAGCAGCTCTTCTTTCAGTTCTCCCGAGTCGGCAACTTTTACTTTCTCTGTGTCGGAATTCCTCAAATGGTGTGTGCTTGTTATAATCATGGTCTTGTTTGTTTACGCGGTTACTAAATTGCTGCGCGCAGATTCCTGGGCTTTCGACCACCGGCTCTTATACGACACTTCTACCTCTCCTGTTCTTCGTTTGCATAACAATGTTCAAAGAAGGCTACGACGACTATCGACGACACCGACTTGACAAGGTTGAGAATGCCTATTTCGCGACGATACTCGGCAAGGAGGATAAGTATACCGGCAAAACTGGGCGGACACACCTCTTGGATCGGTTCAATCCTTTCCATTCGAAGACGACTACCGAACCTCGATCTGTCCCCGCCGAAGAATATCAGGGTGTGCGATGGGTGCCGACGAGATGGTCTGATATAAAAGTTGGAGACGTCATACGACTTGCCCGTGACGAACCTGTGCCTGCGGATATTGCGCTCATCTATAGCGACGGCGAGAATAGCCTGGCATATGTCGACACCATGGCGCTCGATGGCGAAACGAACCTCAAGAGCAAGCAGGTGTGCAATGCGATTGAAGGATGCGACACGATCGAGGGTATTGCGAAATGCGCAGCAGAATTCGTTGCCGAAGACCCCAATCCCGATCTGTTCAACTTCAACGGAAAAGTCACGGTCAATGGAAAGGCAGTGCCTTTGACGCTCAACGAAATCGTGTATCGTGGAAGTGTGCTTCGAAATACCACCTGCGCTATTGGAATTGTGCTCAACACTGGAGAAGAGTGCAAGCTGCGCATGAATTCAAACAGGCATCCAAAGGCAAAGAAGCCCGCGTTGGAGAGAGTGGTGAATAAGATTGTCATTACTTTGGCTTTCTACGTCGTTATTCTATCCGTGGGCGTATCAATGGGCTATCTGCTCTGGAAGAAGAGCACCGAGAGACACTCTTGGTACTTGGAGCATGCTAGTGTCCCGTTCCACGATATTATCATTGCCTTCATCATCATGTTCAACAACGTTATTCCCCTATCACTCTATGTGAGCTTGGAAATTGTCAAGGTAGGACAGCTGCTTCTACTTAACTCGGATCTCGGCATGTACGACGAAGAATCGGATACTCCAGCGCGGTGCAACACAAACACTATTCTCGAAAACCTCGGCCAGGTTGAATATATCTTCTCAGATAAGACGGGTACTCTCACAGATAACGTCATGAAGTTTCGCAAACTTAGCGTTGCTGGTACTGTCTGGCTTCACGAAAAGGATTTAGAGCCACAACCGCTATCGGATACATCTGATAGCACCTCATCGATTGTCAAAAACTTTGACTTTCCCAGTCGTTCCCCGTCGGTATACAGGAGAGACCGCATGTCAGTTGTCATCCACGAGGATCAGGTTGAGATGACAGATTCGCCGATACATTCCCCAAGACCATCAATGGCAGGACGGCGATCTTCATCCGTGTGGCGATCAACGGGACGGCCAGACCATGTTCAACCTGATGTCAACACCACAGACTTGCTCGAGTATATGAAGCTGCGGCCACATTCAGCCTTTACCAGGAAAACAAAGGAGTATCTGCTTGCCATGGCGCTGTGTCACTCTTGTTTGCCAGAGAATAAAGATGGAAAGATGGACTTTCAAGCTTCGTCCCCAGATGAGCTTGCCTTGGTCAGAGCTGCTCAAGAAATGGGATATTCGGTTGTCCAACGGAACTCGAAGCAAATAACCGTGGAGGTGACTCACGGTGATGGTTCGACGGAACGCTTGAAATATGATATCCTGGACGTAATTGAATTCAGCAGTGCCCGAAAGAGAATGTCTATCGTTGTTCGCTATCCTGATGGCCGCATCTCGGTTATTTGCAAGGGCGCGGATTCCGCCATCTTGCCTCGACTACGACTATCTTCATTGGCTATGCAAAAGGCAACCGAAGTTCGACAGAGTGCCGACCTTGAGCACGAAAGGTTCCGCCGCAGTGAGCAGCTCGAGCCTCGCAATAGCTTTGGTGGAAGGCCTAGCTTCAGTGTTCGCCGTCCTGCGATTACGAGAGAACGAAGTGTGCACCGGCAATCAATGGGAAATCGAAGCAAGTCTTTTGAGATTAACAAGCTGACTCGTCGGTCTGAGGATCGGCCAGAACGGCCACGCTTGACCATCAACGCACGTGGAGCATCTTTTGACGTCTCCAACCGCCAGTTCCTTACCCCCATGACACCTCACGCACCGCAACCGCTGGATCCCCGCCTGGCATTCTTGGAAGATTCCGGAATTTTTGACGAATCTGAAGTCTTTACGAAATGCTTCAAGCACCTCGATGACTTTGCATCTGAAGGTCTTCGAACGCTCCTCTTTGCGCAAAAGTTTGTCTCGGAGCAAGAGTATAGGTCATGGAAGAAGCTTTACGACGATGCTACGACCAGTCTGACCGATCGGCAAGAAAAGATTGAGGATGCGGCTGAGAAGATTGAGGAAGCGTTCGAGCTGGTTGGTGGCACTGCCATTGAGGATAAACTCCAAAAGGGCGTACCAGAGACCATTGACAGGCTTCGACGGGCGAACATCAAGATTTGGATGCTGACGGGAGACAAGCGGGAAACAGCAATCAACATTGCTCACTCTGCCCGAATTTGCCGCCCTGGTTCCGACTTGTATATCCTGGACGTGACAAAGGGGTCTCTTGAGACGCAGCTCTCGGCCATGGCCGAAGATTTGAATGCCGGTTCCATCCACAGCGTAGTTGTCATTGATGGGCAAACCTTGGCGGCCGTTGAAAAATCAGAGACTCTGTCGACCCAATTCTTTGCCATTATGCTTCTTGTCGATTCTGTTATTTGCTGTCGTGCATCACCAGCTCAGAAGGCTCTCCTGGTCAAAACTGTCCGCGGTAAGCTGAGAGGTTTCCGAGGCAAGGAACGCCGAGGCTTGACATTGGCCATTGGAGACGGTGCAAACGATCTTGCCATGATCCAAGCCAGTCACGTTGGAATTGGAATCTCAGGAAAAGAAGGACTTCAGGCTGCTCGAGTGGCAGACTATGCTATTGCGCAGTTTCGCTTTCTGCAGAGACTACTTCTTGTCCACGGAAGATGGAACTACGTCCGCACTGCCAAATTTATCGTTTGCACGTTCTGGAAGGAAATGTTCTTCTACCTGCCCGCGGCGCAGTACCAGCGATATAATGGCTACACTGGCACTTCTCTCTACCAATCGGCAAGTTTGACGGTCTTTAACACCCTGTTTACTAGCTTGTGCACAATCTGCATGGGTATATGGGAGCAGGATCTCTGCGCAGAGACTCTGCTAGCCATACCCGAGCTCTACATTTTTGGTCAGCGCAACAAAGGCCTCAACTTTTGGAAATACATGCGATGGATGCTCCTTGCTGCCATTGAAGGTGTGATAACTTGGAACGGCATCTGGGCTGGCTATGGGTGGGTGTCTCCGGCAGCCAAAGATGAAAACTTGTATGCCATTGGATCCTTGGTGTTTACGGTTGGTGTTTTGTGGATCAATTGGAAACTATTGTAAGTTTTGACTTGCTTATCCTCCCTTTGGAAAGTCGAGTGCTAACTATTGGCAAGTATCTTTGAAACCCACTACAAGTCGGCTGTAGTCATGGCCTGCTTCTTTATCACAACAGCCGGTTGGTTCGCATGGTTGGCCTTTTTAGACGGTGTCTATGCCGGCACGCCATCCGGTGATTACGATATCCGCCATACCTTTACCAAACTTTGGGGAGCCGATGCCGTGTGGTGGTCCACTGTCTTTATTGTGCTCGCCTTTATGGGGATGATTGAGCTTCTTTTCAAGGCGGCTAAACGGGGTATGCTTGTTGCGGGTCTGTGGCATTGGCCGCCATGGCAGAGGAAGAAATTGGGCGACAATGTTGAGGAGTGGGATTTGGAGCTCTGGCAGGAGATGGAGCAGGATCCTGCAGTGAGGCGAAAACTTGCAAAGATGGCGAGAGACAACGACGACGAATTTGATATGGATGATGAGGAAGAAGAGGAAGAAGACATTATGGAGCAGATTGAGATTGATATCTCTGCGGGGAGAAGATAGACGGGTGAGGAAAAAAAGGTGGGAGATGGGGATTCTCATGTGCAGCTGACCAAGAGCGGATTTTTCTTTTTTTGTGTGTTTTTTTGTGCGGGCTTGGAGTTGGAGATTATTACCTGGCCTTATTTCGCTCATTGGTTTGCTGACGGATTTACTTTCATTTATGACATGACCTGATTGGCATGATAGATACCCAGAAGAGTTGAGAGTTGGAAATTGGGATGACATGATACCAGAAGATATAAGATGATATAGTACGCGTACATAGACGAATCAGTTTCTTTTCATTTTTTCTCAGTTGCTACTATTCATAAATGACAAGAGAGAAGTGGTTTGTGCTTTTGAAGTGATTCCTGTTTCAGCTCGTTGTTTAGACGAGAAACAAACTCGCCAACGTGTATTAATTAATGTATTCTAAACACTCTAAAAGATCTATGCGAAATGTATGGGCACATCTTGACCAACTAAGACCAAATGAAAGGAATTCATAACTTCATTATGCTTTGGAATCCGCTGTTTCTTCCCTCTTCTCACTATCCCTCGTCTCATCATCATCATTATCTTGAACAACTCCCCGACTCGGCTTCTTCTTCGCCAGAGGTTCCACCTTGCCTACAATCTCCAATGTCCGGAACGCCATCAGGACAAGCACCAAAGACACCAGCCCCAGCGCAAAGTCAAACCACGAGGCCGCACGCAGCCCCTTGAGGGAGTTTGCATCCCACGCCTTTATGCTCCCGACATTCTTGACAGACACGCCCCGGCCGTGAGCCATGACGGCGGTCTGAACAGCCGTGGCGATAGCAAGGCCAATTGACCGTCCAATCTGGCCAACAGAGTTGATCAGCGCACCGCCAATAGCCTGGTCCTCTCTCGGCAACGCCCGCGAGGTAAACAGCGTGAGACACGGCCACGTCGTATCCGCCCCAACTACAGAAAGCACCATCGCGGGAAGCCCCCAGGCGAAATACGACGTCGTTGGCGGAATCGGCACGGCATACAGCAGACACGCAATGCTAATGGCGAGATTACCGCATATGAGCAAGAAGACGGTGGGCACGCGACCGAGCAGCTGCGAGACGATGATGGCGACGGCGGCGCCGCCAATGCCCGTGGGCAGGAAGCGCAGCATCGTCTGCAGCGGCGACTGGCCCTGGAACTCCTGGAAGTAGTAGGTGGCGTAGATGAGGTAGTTGTTGAAGGAGGCGAAGAAGACGCCCATGATGACCATGACGGCGCTGAACTGGCGGTTGCGGAAGATGCTGACCTTGATGAGCGGCGGCGTGGGCAGCGTTGCGGGCTGCAAGATGCCATTTGGCGATTCAAGGAGTCGAGCCTTTGCGGCGTCGAGTCTGCGTTCCAGGTGCCACTGCCAGACTGCAAACAGCGCAATCACGAGAATCGACACGACAATCAGGACGGGAATCCACGGCGTGCTCCAGCCCACGACGTTGCCCTCCGTCAGCGCAAACATGAGCGCCAGCAGCCCGACGGTGATGAGCGTGGCGCCAACCCAGTCGACTGATTTCAGACTGAGCTTTGCTGATTTGCCTCCTGCTGCCGGGGGAGGCGTCGGCGGGATAAAGAGCATGCCGCAGACGGAGATGACGCCGCCCATGATGGCCAGCACGCCAAAGACCCATTTCCAGTTGGAGTATTCCGCGACGAAGCCGGAGAGGATGTTGCCAAAGACGCTGCCGAGGGGAGCGCCGGCGCCTTTGATTGAGAAAGAGTTTTAGTTGGAGTTAACTCAAGTAGTGATGATAACGACATACCATATGTGCTGAAGGCGTAATTCTTTGCTTTTCCCGGCGGGAATGTGACGCCCAAGATGCCAATCGCCGTAGGAACATTCGCAGCAGCCCCCTAAACACAAACTCTGTCAGAACTTCGTCATTTTTTTTTTTTTTTTTTTTGAAACAAATCAGTGAAATTTTAACAACTCACCAGCCCGTGAAGCCCTCGAAACAGGTTAAACGCAATCTCGTTCGGCACAAATGGATTCGCTGCCGTTATGGCCGTCACCCAGATCGACCCCAGGATGAAGACGCGCCGCTTGCCGTACAGGTCTGCGATGCGGCCCCAGAAGAGCAGGAAGCAGCCAAAGGCGAGCGAGTAGGACGAGACGATCCACTGCTGGCGACTTTCGGGCACGGAGAGGTGGTGGCCGATGGTGGGGAGGATGATGACGACGCTTTGGACTGAGAGGGTCTGTTTGACGATATGTTAGGATTTATATATGAGATGGAGTTGAGACTTTTGACTTACGTTGAGAAACGCCGCGCCCGCTACAGTGGCTACCAGCGCAATGCATCTCGCCTTTGACATTGGAAGCTCATCATCGTCGCCCTTCAACTCGCTCCCACCGCCATCTTCCGTTGCTGAATCTCCCGCCCCCCGAGGCTGACTCGTAGCAATAACTCCCGTCTCTTTGCCAACTTCAGCATCATCTTGCCTCCCCCTTATTGTCGCCAACGACGATGCCTTTGTTCCCCCGCTTTGTTTCTCTATCTCCATTCCCGATTCCTCGTCGGGAACCGCCATGCCGGAGTAAAAACTCTCCACGGAAGCCGGACGGGAAGTTTCCCGGCCGCTTCTTAACTTTAATTTGGTCCGTATTCGTATGACTGCTGGCTCGGTTTAGGAATCGCAATTGGTAGAGTAAAATGTAACAATTGATGATGAAAATCAAGAATCAGTCTAGTAAACACACAAGCTGCTGAATCTCTCTCTCTTTTTTTTTTGTGTGTGCGATCTTTTCGACATGTACAGGCACGGAGTAGATCAGCGGAAACGCTATCACCTAAACGTCTTGCGTGCTTCAGACCGAGGTGGACAAGAGAGCATGTATAGATAATACAGCAACAGTAATAGAAAAGCAAGGGAAAGAAAAAAAACTAAGATGCCAATCCTCTTTCATATACCAATACCACCATAACACTGTACCATGTCACCGCAACCGGACAAGGATCTTCTTAGTAAATAAGCAGCAGAGCAATATGCAAAGGCCAACGGAAAGATTAATCCACAAAGAAAGTGTCGGAGCGCCGAGCTCAATCCCGGATTACTTGCTCCTACGGCTTACGCGCATTTCAATCCTTCCCCCGCCTCTCCCCGGTGCCGGCCACCCACTTCCCTTTTATGTTGATCATCAAGTCCCGATACCCGTGCCGAATCTCAACTAATTTTCCCCGCGTTTCCAGACAGCAATTCTTAAAAATTAGTCGAAAAGTAGAATATTGTTTTATTGGAAACATGTTAGACCCAAATTTGAAATCAATTAATCAAACCTTGCTTTTGTATTTGGCTGCTGTTGGCGTCTGCCTTTACAACGCCTGCTGTGTGTCCGGATAAAGACATTCCCGAGACATGTCCGACTTACACAGCTTACAACGTCTCCAACTAATACCCGTAATTGGCAATTGCTTTATTTACCAACCAACTCCAAAATAAATCGTCAAGCGACCAACTGCGCAAATTGGCTATATTCTACTCTCAACAAATCTTAGATTTTTTTTCCATGTTTAGTTTCTCGCTTTCGTCTTCTCTAATTCTTAGTGTGTGCCACTGACAGAATCGTAATCATCACCTAGCCCAGCAACGTCGTTATCAATATCACAGATCAAACAACTCTACACTTGACATCACATTCATCACACAAGGAAAAAAACACATCAAGGGTTGCCATAAGTAGCTCATTGTCTTCTTCGTGCACTCATCAAACAGTTGCATTTTTTTGTTGACTGCCTATTCGCCGTGTCCACCTGGTTAAGCATCTCAATCTCCTCAACCTAAACATAGTGAGGTTAATTTTTCTTTGCTTCATCAATGACCTTGCCCTGTTTCCCTTGATCCCACCGTCGAACTTAATATACCCCAGGCGGGATTATTAAAAAGAAAAAAAGGCCCTCCCAAAAATAAGAAAAAAAAAAAAAAGTGAATGAGGCACCCATGCGTCAAAATCACAACAAAACGAGTCAGGTTTTTTTTCTTTGGCGGCTGCCCTCGAGAGTCCCCTAAAAACAAAAGGTGGACAAATGAGTGGGAACGACAACCAAAACAAAAATCCGTGCTCCCCATCCATCCATCATCGTGGCCCTTACTTTCCATTTTGCCCAAGCCGCCCACCCTGCCATCTTCTAGGTGATTCTCGAAAAAAATGAAACTAAAGAAACAATCGTACACGTTTGCATCAACGAGTAAGAGACTCAAGCAAAGTTTTCGTCGTCTTTATCTCCGTCTCCATGCTAAAACCCCTCTTCGTAATTAGGGGGGCGCACATATATGGTGCTCAGGTGTTCCCTCTCGCATAAAGCGAGATCAACCACTTCCCAAGCGTTTAAGTGTAGTGACACGTAAAAGATCAACTGTATCAAGTGAGGAAAAAAAAAAGAACTGAGAAAATTCACACCACCCCCTTTCTGAGCCTTGAGCTCATGACGAGCGCTATCCTATCTCGCTCGCGGCGATATCGCCCTCGTCGTTTCCCATCACGGCTTCTACCCCACTAATGGTAGTTTCCGCCCCAGCCGCCGCGTTGCTGCTGCTGCTGCTGGCCTTGCTGCTGCTGCTGGCCGGTACTGTAATAGCCTCCGCTGCCAAATCCGGCCTGGCCGTAAGAGCCATAAGGAGTGCTGTGCTGGTTGCCACCAGCGCCGCCGCCCATGCCGTATGCGCCGCTGCCGTGAAGGCCGTGGCCTTGTAGGTGGCTAGGGTAGCCGCCGTAGCCGCCGCTCATCTGGGAGGTCTGAGGGGGCGGGAGGCCGCCACTTTGCGCACCGGGAGCAGTGTTTGTGGCAGAGCCTGGCCGAGGGGCTCCGAGAGAGGGCGAGGGGCCAGAAGAAGCCTTGCTCTCGCCAAACGGCTTCAGCTCGTCAGCCGACGCTCCAGTGCTTGGCTGGGTCTGGCTGCTAAATGACTGTCCCTGAGACTGGAAAGATGAGGCGCCTCGAGAGAAGCTGTCGTGAGTGCTGCCAAAGCTGCTGCCTCCAAGACCAGGCTGGCTACCTGCCTGAGCAGAGCCGGCACGGCCGTAGTCACCAAGGCCAGAGCCAAGGGGACTGTCTCTGTGGAGAGATGAAGGGCCAAAAGTTCCGGGGGACGAAGTATGGTCGTAGGGCGCGTTAGGCGAAACACCATAAGGTTGCCCGTACATGCCACCCTTTCCATACGGTCCAAATCCTCCTTGGCCGTATCCAGAATAGTACTGGTGGTAGTAAGGGTTGCTGTAATAAGGATGGTTGTATCCGGGGTTGTATTGTCCGTGAGCCTGAGGCTGCGAGCCAGGACCTCCCTGCTGCTGAGGCTGCTGCTGTTGAGCCTGAGTGACGGGGTTGGGGGTAGAGTGGCCGCTGTTCTGGTTCTCGTTGCTACCGCCGAATCTTGGCTGGTTGTGGCCAGAGCCGCTCTGCGGGTACTGGCTGAGGTTATCGGTTTGAGAGGCATTGTAGCCTCCAAAGGGTCGCTGCTGCGAGGGAACGCCCTCGGGTTGGGCATGTGCTCCCTGCTGGCCATAGTGCTGGCCGTAAAAGGCATACGGGTTTCGGTCCTGCTGGTTAGCAGTGTAGTAGGCGGAGTAGTCGCTGGGAGCTGAGCTGAAAGCTGCACCAGGCTGCTGTGCGGGAGGTTGAGAGGTCTGAGCCGAAAAGTTGTCAAAGGGCGGTTGGGAGGGAGCTTGCTGGTTAAACGGGTCCAGGGGCTTCTGCTGAGCCGCGGAGACGTCTTGAGGGCCAGCCTGGCCAAATCGACCGTATTGCTGAATGTTAGGGATAGGAGGTTGAGCTGTAGAATCATACAATTAGCGATATTTCTTCATTACGTCTTGGATTTACAACAAAAACGCACTCTGAGAGGAGATAGAAGCCTGGGCTGAAGTGGCTGAGGCAGCTGAACGGGAATTAGTTCCAAAAATACTTAGGGCAAAAGAAGCACAATTGGGGACATGGCACATACCAATGGGTGTCATTCCGGGAGGGGGTGCAGTCGTGGCTTTAGGAGCATAGGTTTCCGGCACAGCGACAGGCTGAGAGGCCGGGGGAAGTGAAGTACGGGGAATGGCAACGGGTGAATCGGCGGGGGGTTGAGCTCGAGTCTCGGGTTCTTCGCGCTCGCCATCAATATCTTCGTCGTCGTCGAGGTTAAAGGCACCAAACTGAACTGCAGCACGGTCAACCTCACGGTTGCCGGGCATGCGGACAGCCTCTTCTTGCTGAAGAACTCGTCGTTGGAAGCTGGGAGTGCGAGGGGCAGCTCGCTCGGTAGTCGCCTTCAAAGCAGTGGCAGCATAGCCGCTAGAAGTGGTCTTCTGAGCCTGGTGCTGTTGCTGGGCGGCTGAAAGAGGAGTGGCAGTAGCGCTAGGAGGGCTCTGTCGAGGGTCCCAAGAGTCAGCAGCTGTGCTTGCAGCAGTATCTGTTGCAGGTGGCTGGGAGACATCAACAACTTGTTCGAGATTGGTTTCCGTCAGCTCATCCTGAGAAGGAGGGATAACGGCAGCGGGTTCGGTGGCCGCGGGAGCGGCAACAGGAGTTGCTTGCTCAGCAACTGGAGTGTTCTCTGCATTCTCTTCGGTCTCGGGCTTGACGGATTCAGCTTCGACTGGGGCGGGTTCGGGAGCGGGTTCGGGTTCAACGTGTTCGACGGGCTTGGGAGCAGCAACTTCTTTGGGAATTGCGGGCGCGACCTTGGGAGGAGGAGGAATCGACTGTCGGAGCATGCTAGCCCAAGTCTTGACCGGAGGAGCAGCAGCCTTGGCAGGTTCAGGCAGGGCAGCCTTCTCAGCGACTACGGGAATCTTCTCTTCAAGCGCGTTGGCAGCGTCATCTTTGTATGCGGGGGACTCTTCGGTGGGGACAGAAAGCTGCTGGCCATCCTTGGGTCGAGCTCCGTTGGTTGGATGAGTCGACCTGGCACGACCACCACGTCCACCTCGATCTGTAGCTCTGCCTCGGCCGCCACGAGGAGCTCCCTCAGAAGCACGACCTCCACGGGTGTTTCGAGCGCCGGAAGACAGTTCGGTGTTGACGGGTGCAGAGGATGTGTCCTTGGCCTTGGTACGAGGGGTCTTTGTCTTCTTGGAGACTTCACCCCACTGAGAGATGGTGCCTAAGGATAGAGAAAAAAAAATTTAGATTAGCGATTGACTATGACACTTGACCTGCACGAAGAAATGTGTCCGTAGAAGGGAAATTGACGGATGTATTGCAATTGAATTACCGCACGTAGATTACTGGGCGTGTTTGCAAAGCAGAGAAGAAAGAGGTGAAAAAAGAGGCAAAAGGCAAACTGCAAATTTCGGCTCCCAACGTACCTTCAGCCATTCGTGTGACAGCCTCAGTCTCATCACCGTTTGTTTCTTTGAGAGCATAGAGGACATCGGGTTCAGACCAGTCGGGGAACATTTCGCGAATCACCGAAGTCTTGTCGCCATATTGCTTTCGAAGCTCGGCAAACTCGCCCTCGTCCTCAAACGTGCCCAGGTTGTCGTCAGCAGTCTTGAAGTTCTCGCCGTTGGATCTGCGACCGCCTCGGCCGGCGAAACCCCCTCTGCCACCTCGGCCGGAGCCTCTGCCGCGTGAGGCAGATGGCCGTGAGATGACCTCAGACATGGGGAGCTGATAGGTATGTGGAGATGAGGAGGGATGTGGCAATTGTGCAGTGGCCCGTCAGATGGCCTCTGCTGAAGGTGCAACGAGCAGAGAGAAATGGAAAAAAAAAAAAGATATGAGGAGAGAAAAAAACAACAACGAAGAGGACAAAGTCTTGAGTTCTCGAGGGGAGACGAAGATGTAGATGCGAGATGGCACCAGAGCGTCGAGGGTGTGTGGTGTTGTGGCAAAGGGAGGTCCAAAGGTGGAGGGCAAAGGGAGGCACGAGGTTTTCCCCGGAAGCAGACGAAAGGCTCTGGCGCTGGTCACGAAGGTTTTTTGGCTGAGCGCCCGGTGACGCCCCCCTTGACCGCGTTGAGAGCTGGCCAGCATGTACCTTTACTGTGGCACAGTGCCAGGTCCACCGGCGCTGGAGGGCCCGAAGAGGGGCAGTTTCAGCGGCCCTTCAGCGCTGGGATAGGGCTATGCGAGCCTGGGCTCTGTCTGGTGTCTGGTGCGCCACTACTGCCCACTATAAATGCAAGGGGAGGACGGACGAGGCTGCACGGGCTCCAGCAGCTACGGCCTGAGGCTGAGCATTTGAGCAGAGTTGATTCTGGAGTTAGGCCAAGGGGGGAAGTCAATTGCATGTGGTATAGCTACTAGATGCAGAAATGAAGTTTGTATCGCTCCTGCTGGTCCATCAGTAACAGAAAACTGAGACATGGTCTATTCTATGTATTTCGTTCAAGTCATTTCAGCTCTATCCAATGTTTGCCCCGCTGCCTACATTCTACAATTTGCCACCCCGCGTGTCAACAGACTTTCGAAGCAGAGAAATGACCTCGGCCGGATCCTTGGCTCCAAAGACGGCACTGCCCGCAACAATGACATTGGCTCCTGCATCAGCAGCCTGGTCGATTGTGTTGGGGCCGAGACCTCCGTCAACCTCGATGTTCAGCTCGGGGTATCGCTTGCGCAGTTCCTGGACCTTCGGCAGCTCCGAGGCCATGAACTTTTGGCCTCCAAATCCGGGATAAACTGTCATGACTAGAACCATCTGCAATCATTACTAGTATTAGCTTCAATTTGCTCAATTTCAACAAACAGCAGGATGGCGAAAGAAACTCGTGGACCAAAGCAACATACATCAGGTCTCTCCTTAGGGTCCGAGCTCTCAAGAATGTCCCAAAGCACATCAACGGATGTATCAGGCTTGATCGCAATGCCTGCCAGCAGCCCTTGGTCGTGGATATATCTGATCAGTTCCTTGGGGCTTGTCTTCTTGTCGGTCGTCTCCTCGGGGGATTCAGCAGCTGATGAGAAAGCGGCCTCGTAGTGGAAGCAGTATAGGTCACAGCCGGCGGCCTTGAACTCCTTGACCCATTTCTTGGGCTGTTGTTTGAGCACCAAATATTAGCTCTAGGACTGAGAAAGTAGTCTTTGTATAAAAAGGCAGGGAGCTCGAAGTCTTTAGTATGAGGTCGGATGAATCCAACACACCTCCGCAATCATCATGTGGCAGTCAAATGTGCCTCGTCCGGCGGGCTGGCTCGGCTTTTCGACGTGCGGGCGGACCTTTGCAACAACCGGAGCGCCAAAGGTAATGTTTGGTACGAAATGGCCATCCCTGGATACAGCTTGTCAGCCAATTCTATCTGGATGCGAAGGCGTTGTGATTGCGGGAAGCTAAGTGCAGCTCTACTAACATGATATCAACGTGCAACCAATCCGCACCCTGCTCCATGGTTCGGACACATTCTGCGCCGAGCTGTGCGAAATCCGCCGAGAGAATTGACGGGGCAATGAGAGTCTTGGGGGCCATTTTGTGTCGTGTCTTTAGGATTGTACAGAAGATGCTGTCGGTATCGGTGGTATTGGTAAAGTATTGTCTTGCGGCAGTTTCCTCCAAACTCTGGTCTCCAAGCTACCGCTTGGGTAGCAGTATGACATAGGCGAGCAATTAGCAGAGCCGGCCGAGCCTTGCTCACTCTTCGCACTGTATACTTTGATGCCGGCCGGCAGTGGAGCAAATCGCAGATCGGAGCGCAGGGCACCGGGCACCAGGTCCCTTTGCACTATAATTTTCCGCGATTTCAGCACAGTGAAAGTCAAAGCAAGTTTGCTGTATTGTCAGATTTAGATCGACTGCCAGCTGACACTTCGCACGGTTTAACTTTCGGGTTGGCCGCTGCAAATAAGTGCAGTGCATACTGTGATGGCCCCCAATTGGGCTGCTGCCAGAGCCCATTGTATCTTGAATCAGCGACACAGGGCACCGGTGAGACCTAGACAATGTGCACGGATGGACGATGATGACTCTGGTGCCACGCAATTGGCTGATTCGCAAGAGACATGCGTTGTTTGCAGCGCTTTTGTCTTGCCCTTTCAGCGTCCAGCCTCGCCAAGTTGCACCCTGTCAAGCTCGGCTGCAGCGAAACAAGGCACATGTCTCCGATGCGACGCTTGTCCCGCTAGCCAAGTCGGCCGCCGTATCTGTACATTGCCAGCGCACCTAAAGGCAGGGAGCCTGGCCTCTGCATGGAGACGTGGCAGGTTCCTATACCAGGGGACGTTCCCCCGCAGCAGCTTTCGATTGGGGTCCAAACTCAGCCCACGTATCACATGACATGGCCTGTGCCGCGCATTATTGACCCATGACGAGGCTGGAGCCTTTGGCTTCGCTCCAGACAGAGCCTCGAACTCGAGATAGCCGACATCCCTGCAGTGGCACACGACAGCTATAGCCGCCCGAGTTTCTCTGCTCAGCCTGCCTTACTGGCAGTGGCAACCAGAACCATTGTTTTTCAGCTCTTTCATTGTAACATTGGCCCATTGGTGCCGTATTCCTGCTCGCCATGTTCTCCACAAAGTCTGTCCATTCGCTGAGGAAGCTTTTCGCCGGATACCACGAACCCCTACCCATATCCAAGCAGCAGTCGCAAAAGCTCCTCGATGGCATCAAGGCGTCCTTTCGTAGTCAATTAGACCGCGAATATGGACGCTCTTCCTCTGATAACACCCCTGCGCCGGCCAAATCTTCTGCAGATACCAGCCCTCAGGCCCGTCGCTCCGCTGCGTCTCTGCATTTGAAATCCGTTCTATCAAATCCTCTATTCAGCTACAACAACAAAGAGAATACGCCCCCCTTGCCAAAGGGGCTATGGGTACCAGATCGTGATCCAATGGATGTTTTTGATCATGCCGTGTCCAGGGGTATGATGACGCTCAAGGCTGCCACGGGCTGTCTGGTGGCCAAGGGGCAACAACTATCAAACGCCATGGATGCGAATCTTGCAGCGACGTCTTCAGATACCGCCCTCCGAGTTGTTCGGTGGCTTCGATCATCTGGAGCGGAGAGCGACCTTCTCTTCCTGGACAATACGGCGTTTGTTCGGGCGCTTGTGCCCTTCCTAATTGCTGAAAATATGGAATCAGTAGCCTGGGAATGGATTACGCGGGCTATGAACGAATCTAGAGATATCAGTGAAGAGCAACGCATCGCTCGAGCGTCTTCTTTGCTGTCCCAAATCGTCCGCATCAAGAGCCAGGCTCAATATGGCAATCTCAATGCCGCTATACAAGCGATCCTCGAAGCAGAGCAGCTCTTCCAGCACAACCCTTCTCTGCCAAAACTGCTGGTTCAGCCATGGAGATCGGTGTCATGGCTATCTACAGTAGAATCATACAGCAGGGAAATGCCATCGGAAAAGCTTTTTGAAGCTCACTTGGCCACGGCTGATCGCCTATCACGGCCATTCCCCGTGGAGATGGCACATTTGCACCTATACCACCCCACACATCCCGACCATCTCCCTGCCCTGGAATTTTTTAACGACAAGAAGAGGCTGCGCAAGCTGGTGCGAGCTTTGGGCCCTGATAAGCTGAATCTTACCAAATTCACAGGCATGGGCACCATTCCGTGGATTGCCTTCCTGGGCCACGACACTGTCAATCATTTGAAGCAATCTGGGAGGAGCGAAGAAGCACGAGGCATCACGCAGTTGTTACGATCAGAGCTGTCTGACATTTTTTCTGAAACTTTGACACCAGCGTGATAGCAGAATCCCCTCGTCGCGAGAGAGTGTCGCAGTTTTTGCATATAAATTTTGTATCATGTATATTATTTTACGGGAAAGGCGCATTTATGAGACGGATTACGAAGAATATCAAAGCATTTAGATACCCAAGCTCAATATAAAGGCTAAAATCAATCAAACCAGTTTTAAAGAAAAAATTAGATTTCTCTATCAATTCATATCTAAGTAAATGCTTCGTGAAGTGTGTCCGTTGGCCATAAATTTTGAGGACTCCCGTTCTTCTGCTCAGTCCGAGAAACCCTCAAACTCATCTTCTCCTGAGCCAGCTGCCTCGTCGTCCTCATCTTCGTCTCCATCCTCTTCATCCTCTTCTTCTTCTTCCTCATCCTCATCGCCCTCCTCGTTCTCATCTGGCTCCTCTACATCAAATGCACCAGAGATATCCCACCTATCACCGTTGGCCTTTTTGCTCACGTACTTGACAAACTTCAAAGCACCGCTATCACGCAACACAAGTGTCATCTTGTTCCATGCCGCAGCCTGGAAAAATAAAATGTTGTCGTCATCTCCGCTAGACTTGTACACTGCGGCGTCTTCGTCGTTGTCGTCGTCGCCAGCCATGTAAACTTCATGGCCGCCGACTTCGGCAGCTTCCTCTGGCTCTTTCTCAACAGCCTTTGCTTTTCCTTTGCCCTTGTCCTTGCTCTTCTTTTTGTTCTTTCCGTTGGGCTTGGCTTCCTCTTCCTCCTCCTCTTCTTCTTCGTCGGCGGCATCTCCCCAGCCAGTTGTTGGCGTGAGACCCAGGTTGAGCTCCAGACGAGCTTTACCCTCATGGCCTGTTGCAAGAGTGTAGTCCTTTCCGCGACGGAATCTGCGAGCAAGGACGTCGTGATTCTCAATGGTGCAGCCGGTTGCTACTTGCAGCCAGCGGCGGAACTGATCACTCGGGAAGAGCTTGTCCAGTAGCTCTGTGATTGGTGAATCATCTGACGACTTGCTAGTTTTGGTAGAGGGCTGCTGGTAGAGGTATCTGTGCTTGTGAGGCGGTTTGGAAACCTTCCACGAAGAAGACTTCTCGATAGCTGCGCTATCTTCCGGAAGAGAGTCCTTTTCTTGCGCCTGGATGTAGTCCTTCACGCGCTTGGAAAACTTTTTGGACAGGACGTCTGCAAGGGTAATGCTCGAGTTTTCTTCGAAATGCTCAGACACTTGCTCCAGGGTATCAGGCGTTAAGTAAGTCGGCGCAATGTATTGCAGCAGGAATTCCAAGTCAGCCTCCTCGAATTCAGCTTCGCTGCTCTCTGGGTTCTTGACCGCGACGGGATTAGCCTGCGGCGCATCGTACTGGGCGGGATTGCCCTGAAGCTGCATGAGGCTGCTGTTCTTTGCGTTGCTCTCCTCCTCTCCCTCAATGTAGCCTTCCTCTCCAACTTGAGGGATGTGGAACCAGCCGCTGATGGCCATGCGGACACGCCCGCCTTCCTTCTCCAGCTGCTGCTTTGTCTCAGCGTGGTACACCTCCTCGACATCGTGGAAGCTCTCGCCAGGCTGGACGGCGAAGAAGCTGAGCTGGTTCCACGCAGGCGGGATGACCTTGACCACGTCCGGCAGCGGCGTCTTCGCAACGTCGCCGTCCTTGTTTGTTATTTCCTGGACGGGGAACAGACGCAATGCGCCACCCCACTCGGGCTTCCACGGGATGTCGGGATCTGTCAAGTAGAGAATGTAGCTGACTCGTCTGCTGCCAATGACGTCGTCATGGCAGAGCAGGTAGCAGCCCGGAGTGTAGATGTTGATGGCCATGTCTGTCTTCTTGCCGCTCAGCGGGCCGCAGCCAGTGATGCTGGAGACGTAGTTTCGGAAAGTCTCAGAGTAGATGGCATCGCGGAGGGAAAGGAGAGAGGGCAGCTTGGCGAGAGACTCGTCGTCGAGGCCATCCAAGTTGGCCAGGTCGCCAGATTGGTGGATCTTGTAAATGTCGGTCTCTTTCGGGGTGAATTGTACGTTTTCGCGGACTTCGTCTCGAACCGACCGGAGGAGCTTGTCGTCGACGAGCTTGTGAATGACGGCATGTTTGTATGGTGAGGATTCAGCGTATTCGGTGGTGTATGACTTTAGAACGGAGTCGTCGAAGAGGCCGTTGCGGAAGCGCTTCTTTGCGTCCTCTGAGCTAATAGCTGGATATCTCGGTTAGCATCCAATTGAGCTTGGGAAATGAAGAGGAAGCTGGAGAAACGGCATACAAGTCTTGGCCTTCTTGCTGCCGGCTTTTTTGCCAGAGGCATGGCTTTCTGCCTTTCTCTTCATGGTGGCGGTGACCGACTCTAGCAGTTTTTGCGCAATTGGTTATTGTAGTGACAGTGGTGTAACGAATTGAGAGAAAAGATTTTCGCAGCAAGGTGGGATATGGTATGAGGCCAGTTGCGAGATCAGCCGATGGCGCATCTTCAACTTTTTTTTTCTGACGCACCACTTCTCCACCAAGCTAGCCCTGCAGATTTCCTAAAGTGGAAAACTTACCATTGAGCTGCGTTTGTTCCTTTTTTTTTTTTTTTTTTTTTTTTTTTTTTTCCAATATTTGTTAAAGTGTTGATACGAATTGCGAATTCGTTTGAGATAATCTGAAATCTCTACATGTTGTTTCTTCTGCTTCTTCTTTTTCTTTTTAGCCTAGATACTTGACAGCTTGTCATTAAATGAAGCTGATGCGAAGCACATAGCTATCTGTCTATCACGTCACATTAAGATGGACAGCTCTTTATTCCAGCTGCCAATTTGCGGCTTTTCATTGTGCGTTTTCGTTTACGTGAATTCAAATCCATTTCTCATACCAGAAATTTTCTGTCCTTGGTATCACACAGCTATACTTTCAACCACCCATGTCTACGCTTTGAAGAAAATAAGCACCATACCCTGCGATTGCCCGTTTCGCAATGCATAATAGAGTGAAAGTATCAATACTACAGCGCTATAACGATCAAGACGTGCAGTTTCACTACTCTCATTTCTAATAAAACTTGACTTTTGTCGTTAATCGGCACCTGGCACCATTGCTTGGCATAAATTAACCTAACATACTTACTTGTACTTTGAGACAAAAATGGCGCCCGGTTTTAGTCACCAGCGTGAACACCGAACTCCATATTATCCATACCCCGCTGACGCAAGATCGTTAAAAGGTCCATCTCAGCTTTATAAGACATTAGTATGCATAGCGTTTAGTATTCTATCTCCAAATTTGGAATTTGCTTCCTATTCTCTCCTTGCGCACTTTACACCAACATCGCCATTGACTCATACATCGCGGCCATGGTCTTTGAGAACCACCAGAAAGAGGTCCGGGACCAGTTCCCCGCCCTCCAGCAGAACCAGGTCTACCTCGACAATGCCGGGGGTAGCCAGACGCTCGGCTCCGTCATCGACTCCATCAGAGACTACCTCACCGGGACCAATGTCCAGCTCGGCGCCTCCTACACTGTGAGCAAGAAGGCCACCGCCCTCTATGGCGCCGCCTACAAGGCCGCAGCCAAGTATATCAACGCCAACCCGGACGAAATTGCCTTTGGCTCGTCAACCACTCAGCTCTTTCGCAATCTGTCTTATGCATTGAAATTCAACCCGGGAGACGAGATTGTCGTTTCTTGGATCGATCATGAGTCCAACATTGCCTCGTGGGTGGATCTGGCCGAGCGGCAGAATCTCGTCCTCAAGTGGTGGAAGCCAAAGCCCAGTCTGAATCCCGAGCTCCTCGTTAGCGACTTGAATGCGCTCCTATCGCCCAGGACGAGGCTGGTGACTTGTACCCATGCGAGCAATCTCCTGGGGACAATCACTGATGTAAAGGCCGTGGCGGCTGCCGCCCATAGAGTTGGCGCTCTGCTCTGCGTTGATGCTGTGGCGTATGCGCCTCACCGGCCTGTCGATGTAAAGGATTTGGGAGTGGACTTTTACTGCTTTTCTTGGTACAAGGTTTATGGGCCTCATATTTCCATGCTTTATGGCAGCTGGAGTGCGCAGACTCATGTTAGACCCCTGGGACACTTTTTCAACCCCTCGGTCTCCCTGGAAGACAAGATTGGCCTTGCAGGCGGATCATATGAGTTGCTTCAGGCCGTTCCGCACGTGGTCGAGTATCTGGACTCGAAGTGGGACAGCATCATCGCTCATGAAGCCTTGCTGCAGACCACTCTTCTCGACTATCTCAAGCTGCAGCCCAATGTGATTATTTACGGCACCCCAGATAGCAGTGTCCGTGCCCGAGTCGCAACGATTAGCTTCTCCGTCAAGGGGCTCACCTCCCAAGAAGTGGTGGAACAAGTCGAGAGCAAAACCCCGTATGGTTTCCGCTACGGAACTTATTATTCAGAACGATTGGCTCGAGAAACTTTGGGGCTGTCCAAAGATGGCGCTGTGAGAGTTAGCATGGTGCATTATAATACATGTGAGTTTCAACCCGGCCGTAGATGTAGAAGACGATTGACTAACGAGATATCAAAGTGGATGAAATTCAGGGGCTTATCAAGGCATTGGATGAGGTCATTAAAAGTTCTTCTGGTGCTAAAGCATCCAAACTTTGAAGCAAATCGAAGCATTATTAAACTAATAGGTGGGGAGCTGGAGAGAATTGATGGCTGCAAGCAAAGGTCTCTATCTTACCAAAACGTAATAGAAACGAGTAATACAAAGTTCAAGCAAATGATCCCATCAGTACCGCATCTAATATCCGAGAACCAAGATGCCTACCAGCATACATTGATACTGAGAGCTTGGCAGCAGGGAGGATCTCATGCCGTGTGTGGGGAAAAGACTCCGCATCGTACTATTTGGAGAGCTTAAAAGCGCTTGGCGCTGGAGCTTTGATCTGCTATTAAAGTTATGATTTGCGCCCTGGCTTTTTAACCATAAATCGTGGGAAGCCTTTTTCACCGCCTCAAAATCTAAATAAGATGTCTGGAAGTATTCATCTCGTTCTTGGAACCTTGCTGATCTGTCTGTGCGCGATACACCTTCAAGATGCCAAGAGATTCGACGCTACGATACGTCATTGTGCGTTCTCAGAAGATGGCTTCTTCCAAAAGTTGACGTCTCTCGCATAGGTGCGTTGGGCGCCTTTCTGCGTTAAGAGAGATGTATACACAATAGATTCTCAATATGTAAGATAGGAAGCATAATATGTCAAAAGTCTCTACTTGAGTAAGATTCAACATACGGAGAGGCGGCAGTAGGAAATTTATGAGCTGTTGTTAGGGCAGCGTAGCAATCAGTATTATAACTTGGTATCTCCATCATTAGAACTATAGTCAAATCCTCTCTCGCCTAACTAGACTATTTACAACATTCATTTAGTTCGTAGAATTACATATCGTGCCTCCCCAGTAAAGCAATCATATATCTGTCACTCTACAGATCCCCTCTCCCAGCTGCTGCGGCATGGAGGGATATTATCAATCCCTTACAGGGCAGCAGCCAGCACGGCAATGGCTGCACCAACGAGGCTACCAGCAGAAGCCAAGGGGGCAGCAGCACCCGAGCTCGTGGATGTAGCCGCGGACTTTGTGGATGATCCTGTGGTTGTGTGTGCGGAAGAGCCGGTGGGAGCAGCAGTTGTGGAGCCAGAGTCAGTCGAGGCAGAGGAAGAGCCGGTGTTGGTGGAAGATGAGTCGGAAGATCCAGTGGTGGATGAATCCGAAGAATCAGTCGTCTTGCTGGAGGAAGAGCTATCCGATGCAGTGGAAGATCCAGTCTGTGAAGAGCTGTCCTTGCACACAACGTTGTCGGGGGTGGTCACGCCTGCGGTAGAGCAGATCTGCTGGGCAAACGAGACGGCCTTGTCCTGGTCAGACTTGCTGCAGGCACCGGCCAGGCAGCAAGCGATGCCGTTGAGGAAGTCGGCATTCTTGCAGATGCATCCAATGTCAAGCTGCTGGCAGCCACCAATTGCGGTGCCGGTGGTGAATTTGGTGACGCAGGCGGTCTATTTCAACGTGGATACTCAGTCAGTTGTATTCAGATACCCATAGTAGCTATTCACACATGAAGTGGTCGGGGTAAGAGATGGAAATGAATCCATCAATAGGCTCCAATGGGCCCAGGGGCCAACATTTTCCACCTGAGCGTCACCGCAAGTCTAACCGTTGCTCTTCAAGTTGTCATCACTTACAGCGCAGGTTGGGAGGCCGCTGAGATCCTGGGCAGCAGCAAGAGCCGCGGTAAAGACGAGAGACACGATGGAGGCCTTCATTGTAGCTGATGGAAGCGTGCAGATAATTTCTTGGCGAGGAAGCTTGTTCAAGATGAGCAATAAAGCCGGTCGAATAGCAATAGGAAGAAGGAGAGGAAAAAGAAAAGAAAGAAGAAAAGTGCTGGCGTGCCAAAAGAAGCAAGACGTGGAATGCCGGCTGTTGCGCGTTGGGTAGCACAGAGTGGCAGCGCGCCATTAGCAGCCCATCTTGGGCGCCCCTCTGGACGCTAGCGACCTTGCTAGAGGCGGATGGGCCCGATTTGGCCCTGGAGAAGGCAGCCTTTACTGCCCAACAAGCTTTAGCGTGGCGCACCTTGGAGGCGTCCGACCATCCGTTAGTGACTGAATAGGCGGACGCTTACCTGCGTCTAGTGGAAAGTAGTGCCTGGGCTGGCGTTGATTCAGGGCAGAGGTGAGCCTCCCTTATGAATGCAGCTGGAAGCGCCACTTGTGATTGGACTCGGTATACGAGCTATGCCAGGTCATTGATTGATTGATGTCCTGTGTCTGTGTCTGTGGAACACCGCAGTGCTGCATACATAGTACTACGCTACGCGGACGCTGAGGTTGGGGAAGAGCAGGAAAAAAGAGGCGGGTGCTGCGGTGTGGAGATGCTCAATGCCAGGGGCTGCAGCCAATCGGCCCTTGGATCTATCGTCGACGGACTTTGATCGTCTCCGAAAGGCTGGTTGTCACTTGGCCTGGCGCGTTCTTACTCGTACTCGCACCGGTGGTGATGGCCGCTGTAGTTTGCATTTTGTGGAATGACATGTTACCTTGTGGTACAGTAGCAGCTAGTATCTAGCCGTTTAGTTACGTGTCTCAGAACAATCTGGCTTGCTTCATAGGGGCTGAATCACACACAAATTACTCCGCAAAGAAGCGTGAGCAACAGGGCAATAATCGAGCAAGCAGTAAGTATCAGGGAGCAGCAGTTGGCGATTTATGATGTGATTCCTCGATGCCATAGGGTTGACATTCATTATCAAGTTCTCGTAGAGAGAAGAGCTGGCTTCGGCCATTATCAGGATAGTAGGAATCCGCCCTCTACAAATAAACCTGACATCCGCCGGCGGATAATTGAATGCTGCGGAGGCGGATTCTTAGGCAGCAGAAAAGCAGCTGCATGGTGATGAAATACCTACTCGTTAGGCGTTAGTTGGATGGACATGCTCGCAGAGGAGCCCAAAGCAAAATCCAACTTTCCAGGCCTGCGTCTACACGTATCTCATTTCAGATATCACAACTCACTTGAGGTTGCAGGAACCTGACAAGGCATTTCTCAGGTAACTACCGAAGCTGATATCTCATCTGTGTTAAGCTGTCCAGGTTACCAGGGGCCGTTCTCGCATTTTTTTTTTTTTTTTTTTTTTCAAAACAGGTAACGCTGTAATGTTCTTTTTATACACTTTGGAAGTTGACTGATCCAGCACTGCTGACCATCTGGACGACGTTTCACCAAGGTGTCTGGACCGCTTGTATTCCTCCTCAGCTGCTTTCTTGGTATTGTCATCATGTTATACATGCATGCAGATGTTTCAAAGGGCGTGAGCACTAAATCCTTAAAATCCTGTCAAAACGCCTCGAGGTAGCTTTCCTACCGTTCAAGCATGTAATTGTTCCCCATCCTCCAACGCTGGTTGATGGTCATTATACCTTCTTCCCCTGCTTCAAGAGGTCAGAGACTTTTGGAGGCAGAACCAACGCACTCCTATCATTTCTGCGGTAAAAGTCCACCAGAGTCATGGCTGTTTGCTCCGGCTTATCCTCGTGTATAAAATGTCCGGCTTCTGGAAACACTTGTAAGGCGTATTTACCTGATGAGGCAATAAATTAGTCTTCAAGTTTGTCAACCCCTCTTGAGGATAATCTTGTCACTCTCAGACGTCTTTTCACTCACCTTGCATCTGCCCAATCATCAACTCTGTATCCAGTCGATCTGTGCCAGCAAGCAGCAAAAGCTTCCCCCCACGTGCACCCAAAAACTTTTTACTTAACCCTACAAACCAATCTTCCCAGAACGGCTGTGTAGCTGCAAGATTGGTTCTCCATCTCCAGGGGCGAGATGCATCTCGGCTCTCGTCCCATACCAACAAGGCTGGCACTGAAGCCCTGGCGGAGAGAGAGTTTCGCACAGTTCGAGTTCTGATGTGCCAGTCAATGCCCGACTCGACAGTTGCAAATCCTCCCGGCCGTGTAGACAGGTAGGTTTGCATGCTCTGAAGCGCGTCCATGGCAGAGCCCTCAACAACATCAAGCACTGCATATGCTAAGAGAGACGTGCCAAGCTTTTTACTCATGGCGAGATCTGTCACCACAGCACCCCCTAGCGAATGTCCCACGAGAACTATAGGAGGCAGCTCTGGCCAGCCCATCTGCTCCTTCGTGGCCTCAATCATGGCGAAAAGGTCGGACGACAAGGTATCCAGCCGTAGATCCAAGGCCGCGCCATCAGGAGCAGTTGTGGAACCATGACCTCTGCAGTCGACTGCCAGTATGCCGGCATTTGGGAGTCGTTTTCTTATCTCAGAGCCCACCACCGCAAACGAGAGCCCAGAGGATCCGGCGCCGTGATGCATCACGTACAAGGGCCCCTTTTCTACCGGTGAGTTGAGGTAGACATGGTAAGTCACCTCAGGGTTGGCATCAGACTTTAGAAACAGCTCCCGCTCAAAGTAAGTGGTCCACGGGATCTGCTCCAGCGTCCTGCCCCTTACGACGCTGCATACACTGTCAGCCCGACAGCTCAATCATGAAATAGCCTTTTGCCATATCCAGCTTGGGTGTAGTTGTAATTACCCTTGGGGGCGAGCAAAGAGCCTCTGGCTCGGCGTTGGGATAATTGTTCCCGTAGACGATACCGACGAGGCCGATGAGGCCGAAGAGGAATCGTCATCGACTCCTTCGGGCAGCTCCGGCACCTGGTCCTCTTCCGCCTCGTCCAGCTCCTCGAAAGGCTCCGCGGGAATCCCAAGCTTTGATCGTGCCCAGGCTCGCTGTAGGTCGCTCATGATGGGCCGTGTTCCTGGAGCACAGAGCTGCCGACGACAGCAGTTGATATCAGCTGATCAAGGTGGTCCAGCCATTCGCTGAAGCGGGGGATGGGATGACGATCCGTGGAGAAGCAAAGACGACGTCAACAGCTAAACCGAGGATTGTGGGTCAATGGCACCAGCGTAGATATTCAATCGTCGCCTCTCTGAGTACGGAGCGCAAGTATCGCAGCCCGCCGCGGTTTGCTCACTGGCTGGGAAAACTCGTCGCTCAGATGCTGGGAAAACGGATGAGGTCGATTGGCGACCACGCAAGTGGGGACTTGTCTCATGCTGCACACTGTGAAATGTGTGGGACAATGACGTAGTGAGACAGTGCAGAGCTGCAAAACAGGACTGTATTTTTGAGTTCTATAACCGTTCAAAAGCAACTAATGGCTTTTGTCGTTGCCTGTTATTCTCATCTGGCACAAAAGAAGAAAGATGGAAATTGTCTTGGTGAATTTGGAACTCGGTAGCAGCACCTTGATGGTATTTCTTTAGATCGAAGGTACTTTGCGTGAATCGAACTGTGCTTACTGCGTCATCTTGCTAATCAGCTTCTCTTTTCTCAAATAGCAATGGTCAAAACATGTAGTCGGACAAAAAGAAGCGTGTTTCAATGAAAGAGAAAAGGCTTCAAATCGCAAATTAGCCAATTTGTAATATCCGACGAGTTTATGTCATTTTACCGATTCTTGCAGAGCCTAGTTACCATTTGTGTTGTCTTGGCGCCATTTTCTGCCCATTACCACAAGCCCTGCCTATTAAATTCTCACCCTTGTTATCCGAATGGCAACTTCGGAACTGCCCACGCAGGAGGCGAAATTATTGCCGGGCAGGATGAAAGTACCAGAGGTACATCATTGGAGCTTAGAAATTACCGTAATCACATTTCCTAAGCTCACTGCATTTTCGCCTGCTCTTGTCTAGAAGATTCCGAAACAAGTGCTTACGCTGTCTCACACGCCACACACACCCGTCCACTCCTGTTGGCTCATTGGCAAAGCTTTTGCTCCTTTCTGACAACCACAAGTGGCCAGTTGACATATCTGGCTTGGCTTCAGCTGGTTATCATTGGAACTGAGTCAGTTTAATTGCCATCTGTTGGATCGCTGTGCATGAGAATACCGCTTGTCCGCGCGGCTTGGCCCAAGCGATCCATTCAGATAGCCGTACGATTTTGCATTAATGCGTATAGACCAATAGCTCTACCAAGGGGCTTGCGATTCAACGCCAGTCGCCATGACAGGTGTTTGATATCAGCGTGCAGGAAGGTGTACATCCTCCAGCTCTTTTGGGGACCGAGATGGCAGTGCATGGGACGGACGTCGCGGTTTCGCCCAATCGATTTATGAATCTACCAGCGGCTATTGATAATCATTTGTGAGATCTTATTATTAAACTATTCCTGCTTGTCCATTGTTTCATCTTGGCCGTGACTCATGTTCATATGAGCTGATGCGAAGAATCTCAGGGGCACCGGAGCTGTTAACGTCAAGCGTGCAGCTGGAATGATTCTTAGCAGAGACATGAAATTGATATTTCAAGCTTACTTGCATACTCGACCAAGAAGCCGAGAGACATACACCGCATATTGTTGTATGATACGCTCACACGTGCCGAGCCATAGTCTCCTGCAATGTCGGGGGCCAGATGCCGAGCTTCTTTCAATAGTTCTCGCAACTACTGCTGCCCTACATGCATGTGGCTGGCTCCGTATGAGTGGCAATTGCAAGGCAGCGTGTCCCATTGACTAGTAGCATCGATTAGCCTGCCCATAGTGCGAGATCAAAAATTGTAGCAGACAGCTTGGATAGGAGTAGTTATGCTCCTCGTGAGCCAGCGGCTTAAGGCGCGGAGTATTCGCAAACGTAGGCTTTTCGCTGTGCCATATTTGATTTAGAGACGAGACATAGACGACATCCCCTGAAAATACGACGCCGTAGCGACTCTTTCACTCACTCCCGTTAGGAAAACCACAACTGCCAATTATGGTAGCCGCGATAGTACCCGTAATTATAGTACCTGTTGCTTCATATATACTGGGCACTGCCGTCGGCTAACTCAGCCAAGTAGCTGTCAATCTGTGCACAGGCGAGCACAAGAGCCCTTGGCTTGAAATCATCCCTATAACTGACATGAGTGATGTTTGCAGCAAGCGAATACATGCTGCAAAATCAATGCTGCGCGCCGCTTATGCCGTTGATGCCACGGCATCACAATGTGCGGACTTAAGCATAGTACGGTTTCTAGGTGCTTACACGGAAGGGCCGAGCCGCCGGCGAAAACGCCGTCTGTACATAAGTGTTGTTAGATATCGATCAATCGAGCTTTGCAATGCAGTTTCAGCAACCAATGCGAATGTACCCGCGGGGTATCAGAAGGTATCCTGCCCGTATGCAGCAGATTGTGTCAAATATCACATCACTTCGTGTTACGGAGTAGGACCTCCCATCTTAGCTGCATCTGGCGTAGGTGCATTTGGCCCTAACGTCGCAGGATTCTTTGCACTACTGTGCTAACATTGGTTACTACTAGGAGGCAGTAGTATACCTGCCTGGTGGGTGCTTTAGCTGCTACGACTAGAAAAGCAAGCAACCAAACGTTTAGGTTAGCAACTCACAAGCCAGAGCTGCTGCCGTGATGGCTCGATTCCTATTGACTGGTGATTATTTCGAGACCCCCAATTACGTACTGAAGCTGCCTGGACGCCGCCACCAGCGATGCTCAACTTGGCGTCTTGAGATGATCAACGTCTAAACCGCTAAAGCACGCAGGTGCTGCTAGCATTACTCCTGATTAGAAAATAGCCTTCAATTAGTCGCAGCGTGGAATCGCAAGACACACACCCCGACATGTCAAATAAATTGACACCACTGCAAGTGCTACTGCGAGCTGCACACTCGCAAGCGAATTAAATTTTGCAGGTACACGCAGTAGCCGCCTCCATCTCTCCCTGCCTGCCAGGCCTAGACGCAGGCGATAAGTCGGCTGTAACAATGGCAACTGCAAGCGAGCAGCAGTAGCTCAGGACTGGAATTAGGGAATTACGTCTATTGCGGCCAATCACTTGTCCATGGACTGAGACCGGAAGCTCTTTTAACCAAGGAGGCACCTTGGCACCGCGCCTGATCTGTTCCTGCCCTGCCAACGGCCACCTGAAGCTGCGGAGCCTTTGTCGGATGTGACTGCCACATGCCGTTCGCCGAGCGATTTTCCCAGCATCTCCTCTCGAGGACCTGGTCGATATGGAGAATCGGAGGCACTATTTCACTGGAGCGATGGGCCACAGGGCGATTGATGCCATTGATCTCTTGCGCTTTCATGTGCTAAATCGCCTGACATTCCCTGCCGTGGGCCCCTGGTCCAAGCGGTACCGTCCGAGTACCCACTGGTACCTGGCTTTCAGCTTCTCCGGCACAGGCCAACTCGTCTCGCAAAGGCTCATGGCCTCCATTGGACGGCCAAGTGCCCAGCAGCGCAACAGCAGCTCAGCCTAATCAAAGGCGACGCAGCTAGCCTGCAAAAGGCCGCGCCGGCGTACAAGCTCATTCATCGGCTTGCTGTCCGAGCCAAACACAGGAGGACACCTGGAGCATTTTCTCCCGCAGGCCAAGCCAGGCCGGGCCAGACCCCCGCGTGCCAGGAACCCGTTCCTTGCAGCCAAGCGGCCAAACCATGACAAGGACTAGCAGCTTCACCGATTTCGCACGAGGCGTTAGAACCTGGAGCAGCTGAGATCCGCTGACGCGTGGGCATCTTGCGTCGTATCTTGCGTACCACGACGAATCACGGCCACATGCCCTCATTGCAGTTGTGCTGCTCTTGCATGCGCTGCTCAGCATGCCTGGCGGGGACCCGGCTTCTGATCCGTTCTCGCCAAGGCTAAAAACCTTCAACTGGCCCACATCAAGAGATTAACGCCGTTGGGCATAGGGCACTGGACACACAGTCACAGCCTGGACTGCGGCCGACGCGCTAGCAAAGGGAATTTTTGTTCGCCAGCATCAGCCTTGCCAATCCAAGGTCGCTTCGTCGCAGCCGCAACACGCGGCAGGGAAGTGGAAGCAGACACTAGCAGCATCTCCTCACTGCAAACTGCACGGCCGGGTAAATTGCTAGTCAAAGGCGATCGTGATCGGCTTCCATGGGCAGCCATGCTATTGCATATACAACAGAATAGCCGGCGGCTCACTTTGCGTTTCATTGGCCGATGCACTCAAGATTGCGGCCGGGATGAAGCGGCTATCAATCATCTGCTCTCCATCCATCGTTTCATTTTGATTTGCTTGAAATACGATGGCTCGTCTGCCCTTGCGGTGGGAGGTCTCTTCGTCTCACCACCGTCGGCTGTGACCCGATATGCTTCTAGTTAGGATTCACGGGGCGTTGACTTTGCTGTCTCTCAGCTCGCTTTCTCGTATCAACCATCTAGTCGCCACCGCAGCACGAGCTTGCAGCAAGATCTCGGATGTTACTAGCACAGAAATTAGCTCGCTTCGAAAATCTCGCTGCCGTTGCAACTAGTGTTTATCAACTACTTGTGCTAGGACTCTTGAGCCGGCCGTGGCCGGCCGTACTTTTTTTTTTTTTTATGGAATCGCAACTTCAGCCACTTCTAGCAAGACTTCCAACTCACATTCGACTAGACTAGTCCAGCGGCGTTAGAACAAGCGCAACGCTTCGACAGGGGCTGGCCCTGCAAGGGAGCTGCCGAGGGACCATTACGGAGTACGGAGTACCATGCTAGAACTCCCGCCTTAAAGATCCACTTGTGTTACACACCATCATACACATGCACACACCTATGGCGAGGACGAGTACGGAGCACATGCTGCCTCAGACGCAGCACAGCCATGTCGTACGCAGCATTTGTCCCAGTACGGGGAGCCGGCATATGCATACGGTTGTTCGCATATAACTTTCATAGTGCGATCTGCCATAAAATCCAGCTTCGATTACAAGGCAGAGAAGAGAGGCGAGAGATCCCTATTCGACTAGACAAGCATCGCCATTCGAAATTTGGCGTGCATCTTCATACCAGGTTATTTCGCTCATTAAACGATATAAAGTACAGCTTAGTAGAGCGCCCATCTAGATTGGCATGATTGTATGGTTTCACAAACTAATACTGTTTGTTCATCAGCCACGTTTCTAATCTAATTTTCTACAGACTCACCGGAGATATAAAACCTTCTATCAGGCGAATTGAAAAGATATGCCTGTGAGGGTGTCTCCCCACTTAGCACTGCACTCAAATCCTTCGGGTCTACTCCGTACCTCGTATGTCGTATGGTTCAACCCCATAGGCGTCACTGGCACAAGCACAGTAGCCATCACAATTACTCCGTGCTTGACCCTTGCTTGACCCTTGCTTAACACAACACTAATGGTGCTAACGGCCTCGATTCAAATGTCGCCGAGACAAGTAACTTCCAGCGCTAATGCCACAGCCTGCTATTTTCTTCTGGGTATCTTGCTGAGCAGGAATGGTTTATGATACAGGTGCTGGGGTCGCAGTAGAGTTTCGCTGATTGTGAGTTAGGAGGCATGTATATCTGCCCACTTACTAACTTGTTAGACTGCAGAGCAGAATGAAGTTTTTTGGGGGGAGTGGAGAGGAGTGGAGGAGCCAAAGTTGTCGGCTGGATGAAACGTTGTCGGTCTGAATGAGCTGGATCGCTGTCTCCTCCACAAACGTGGATCAGGCACAGAAGCGATGACTTGTGAGGGGGCTACAACAACGCCGCCCAATACTGCGGATACGGAGAGCTACTACTTGGAGATTGCTGGCCTTGGATACCCCGTTTTTTGAGGGCTTAGATGGACTTCGCCGACAGAGATTCCCCGTCGCAGTTCCAATGGTAGCCGGTTATTCTGTTTGAGAATTACTCACGGCTCTGTGGGCGATTGACCTCGAGTAGCCATGTCGGCGAGAACGCACATACCGATGTGGGCTACGTTTACTATTTAGTAGAATATGTACGTGTTGCCTCTTGCATTGTACTTCTATACCAAGTGTGTAATACTTGGCCTACCTGCTACCTAATAGGGTATGTCTCAGGGTGTCCACTGATGCATCTACTACCACCGCCGTACATGGCCCGTCGCCTGCTTACTCGTTTTGGGAGGCGTCAGAGTCGCTTAGTCTTGCTTTCGGGATCGGTTGACGGCCGCAGATTGATCTCACGGAGCTAGTTGATTGCTTTTGGCCTCTTTTGCTTTTGGCCATCTCTCTAACGCAGGAAACGTGGGGATTGTGACGAGCAACGGTGCAGTTGAGGACGGGTAGCTAGCACCGTGGGACTGAGCCCTCGAACTAAACAATACCTTGTCGGACAATTTGCATCTGCAAGATTTGTCCCAACTTGCTCCGTCATAGGCCTACTACATTACAGCATTATTACTACTTTGAGTGTACTTCTGCTAGCTTCTCATCATCGCCCCGCTTACTTTGTGCAACAGGTAGGTAGTACTGCCGGTGGCATCATGAATCGCTCGCATATGCTGGCGCACATCAGGGACACAGAGCAGCCCGTATTGCACCTCTTCTCCCAACCCTGCAGAAGACGTATCTGCAGACAGGACGTATCCAGGAGCAAGAATGAGCAGCTCGAGCTGAAAGAAATGGGGACCGGCAGATGGATGGATGAGGCATTCTACTCTCTGCCTTCCCTCATTGCTTTTCTCTCATCTTTTTCCTCTTTCTGTCTCCTTGGCGCCAGACAAGGTTCGTACTTGTTTCTCTCTCTTTTCCTTTTCCTTTTTCTCTTCCCTTCCCCCGTCTCGGCCCCTCTAGCTGCTTTTCCTGGTGTTAGTGCAGCTAATAATTGGTTCGCCAGCCTCACCCTTGCCAAATGTACTACCGCCATCTTAGTATGTCGCCTGTATTATCCTACTCCGTACTGTGCCCTATGATGCTACTGTACCATAGAGGTGCATGTGATAGGTGAGCCATCATTTGAAGCTGTTTCACCCTGCCATTCTCGAAGCCTTCTTTTTTTTCTCTGGCTTTCTTCCCGCTGTTCTGAGACAGTACTACTCACTGACCCTCACCAAAATGAAGCACACCACAATTCAAGCTTTCCTAAACTTTGTAAAAAGTGACGGACGTCGCTTTTAGTGGCAAACCCTATGTAACCTAGACTTGTGAGCACAGCAAACAGATTGCCAGAGGTAGGTGTAAGCAGCCAATATCAACAAGTACTTGCGCATACATACTTGTACTTTTTTCTGATGGAGTCTTCGTTAATAACAGGCCCCTCTCGCATTTTGCAAGCCGAGGCCGCCGGCACTCTTATATACACGCCCAAACAAAAATGTACCATCCTCCGGGATGGCCGCTCGGCTGCTTCCCTTTTGCTTTTGATATGCCCACACAAAAATGTTATGCATGAAGAAAAAATTGCTGCCTGGCAAAATGCAACAACTGCTGCGAAATCGCCTCAAATCTCCATTCTTTTTTTTTTCTGTTTCGCCAATACCCGATGCTGATTGACCTGACAAATCCTGGCAGACGCTCCCAGTGGTCGCCGAATGATATTCAGGTGGAAAGCAACGGCTCCACATAGGTAGTAAGATGACGATTTAAACAATCAAATAACTATTTTTTTACCCCTAGCAGCCGGCTCCGTTTCTTTGCAGTCTTGTGAAGTCGCACTGCTGACCTGTCAGCCAAATCATAGGCTTTTTACCTTCTACGGTTTGACGGCTTCGCCGCTCGGCACATGCCACACAGCCCTTTCAGGCTGAGCCCAACGGGAACTGCACCGTTTTGATTCTCGTGTGGATCCATACTTATATGTACATACTTGTACGCTGCTGGTCTCTCTGACTACTGCCTGTGCTCGTAGCTCTCTAACATGGTTGGTGTCAACTGAGGGGTGTCAAGTTTACGGCTCCTCTTGCTAATCAACTCAATATCGCCTCGCCTCCCCCACCCCCAAAAGGGCTGTGTGCGACCTCGCATCACCCTTGCTTCTTCCTCCTTGCCGATAGGCACTGTAGCCCTATGGAGGACCCCGGGGCATGGCACTGGGTAGGTAGGGTGTCACAACAGGCGGCTATTAGTAGCTATTACTACTAGGTACTGGGGCAACCTCCCGCTCTGTGTCCTTTAATCCATCCTCTTTGTGCCTCCTTCATCGGTGCTTGCCAAAGCCACCCATTCTCGGTCTGCTGTCTTCCGAGACACAAGAGCAAAAGGAGATTCACAGATTGCCAGATCGGGCCTGGCCAAGAGCTGGTATGGGATCCTCCCTGGCTCTAGCTCACATTCACAATCAGCTGTCTTAGGTCAGCTATACAACTTTGCCACCGGAAATCCAGCGTGGTGTTTTGGAACACACAGATTAGAGGTCAATATTCCAGCTCTGGAGCTCGCTAACAAGAGAGTATTGGCAAGCAAACGCCACCTGCTCAGCTCAACCATCTGCTGTGGATGATTCTTGCCTCCTTGTCGTACCTTGCCAGCTCAATCGATCCCAAGGTCTCCACGATTCCGCTTCTCTCAAAGACCCCTCCGTACTACCAGCCCCCCCAGACTCATCGACGTCGTCACGATCTCATCAATGTCATATCCAGGCCCCGTCACAACAGGAGTAGATGCAACCTGCGATGCCACCACCAAGGTCTCCTTCCAGAAATTTTAGGGGGCCCCAAGATCCCACAATGGCATCTACCATCCGAGGAAATGCCACCCATGTCTTGAAGCGATCTTTCTCGACGCCTTCAGTGGGTGGTGTAGCATCAACATCGTTCTTAGAGTCTCAACCACTAGCGCCGCAGATGAATGAAAAGAAGAGAAACAAACTAGGCTACCATAGAACATCGATTGCCTGTGGTGAGTCTTGTCTGGCCCCCTTTTCCGACTTGACACGAACCCGAGAGGCCTGGGCCGGTCCTCCCAGCCCCCCCAAAGGAGTCTAACACACGCTAGGTCACTGTCGCCGACGCAAAATACGCTGTATCATATCCTCCGAGGACCAGAATCGATGTGTAAACTGTATACGGCTCAAGAAAGAGTGCAGCTTCCACCCGGTAGACCAACAGCAACCATATGATCAGAAACTGCCGCCTCAAACGCCCACTGGATCCAGTATCGCGACTGCCTCCTCATCGCCGGCAATATCTCGTGGCAGTTCCGTTGACCAAGGATCACAGCGGCAAAACTATCCTGCCATACCTGTTGCGCAGGTGCCGAACATGGGAGCCTCAACGCCTCAAAGCGAATACTTTCCGCCGACGTTGGAAGGTGGGTAACTAAGACTTGTCTATAGGATTTCTTTCTGTATATTTGGCGATGTTAACTGTTGGCTTACTCAAGGTTCAGCGAACTCGATGCAGTCTGGGTCATCGTATGGTGTAAGCGATCAACCCTCAAGAAGCTGGGTGTCTTCGGACACGGACCCAAGCGCAATGTCGAAGCCTCGCGGTCAAAATATGTGGCAACAGTCATATCAAGGAGATGTTTCAATGGGTCTGGGCGGCCAAATTTCTCCATACGCAGATCCGAATACCATGCCTGCTGCCTGGGCAAACTCGAATTTTGGACATGGAAATGAAATGGGGTGGAATAGCGGCATGCCACCACCACCTCGATCGATGTCCTTTAGCGGAGAAATTCTAGGTAGCCATCATACACCTCAGTACTATCCAGCGCCACATCATAATCCGATTTACGAAAGGCAGCCGCAGCAATTTTCTCACATCTACAGCGCGGTGCCTGTTAGCGAAACGGACGAGAATATTGAACAAGCCATTGATCCGGCAATAATGGGCGCCGCTGTACCTTCAGCTACACCCATAGCTTGGCAGCAGCAGCAGCAGCAGCAGCAGCAACATCAGCCGCAGCAGCATCAGCAGGCGCAGCAACATCAACCGCAACACCAGCACCAACAAGTACAAGACACTCAGGTAGGGGGTGCTTATCGTGGGTGGACAGGGTATGGTGAAGATGGAGCAGGTCGCATGTAGGAGACTGCGTCCCTTCTCGGTTTACTGAATTTGACCATAGTCTGTTACTGCAAGGAGCTGAAAGGACTCGATAACTGCCGAAAAGACGTCATTCGTTGCTGAAAATCAAATAATTCAAATTACGATATGCCTAAGGAGTATCGAGCACGGATATCCGTCTGCCCCAGCTGTACTGGGCGGTGTATTGAAACTTTGTCAGCTTCTAATTCGCCAACCTTGGTAACTTTGTTTCACCTCAGCCTCAGTCGCCAAAAGGGTATCTTTAGGTCAAGTGAAGAAAGGCAGGCGTCTGTCTTATCATAAAATTAAGAAGTCCAGCGATACCGATTACTAGTGGGCGACCACCTGACCGGACCCTTCCATTTCGCCGATGTCTCTGATACGAAGCGACCGCCGATTTCAAAATTCTCAGCAGCTGTGGAAGCAAGAAAAAAATTGGGATATAGACTTGGTTGGGCAAATAATGGTGGTTTTGCATTCAATTTCCACAGTGTTGGAAGAGGTAGCCTCATACTGAGAACGCTGAGACGTGGCGACATAAGCTCTGACCGAGATGTCTCAAAGAGTCTCGAATTTCATCGAATAAGCGAACAATCACCTGCTGCTGAACTACGACCATACCCTCACCGACGTCTTTTTTAATCGACAGACAACTGTTTTGGACAATTATTTCTCTGGTATAGTTGGTCCTTCACGATATGAGGGATGACAGCAAAGGGCTACTTACCTGGGAGGATACACTTGTACTAGGCCCGGCAGTACACCTCTATGGACTAAGACTTCAACTTCATGTCATTTGAGTTTCTTATGGGCTTTGCTCTTACTGCATTTCAACATTCAACTTCAGGGCGAGGACTGGGCGCGATTTTACCATGGAAAGGGAGGCGGATCTGGCGACTGTATATAGCGAGAGGAAATAACGGATGATCATTACGGCCGAAATAACTGTTCTCTTTTCTTTTTCCCTTTTCTTTTTCTTAGAACAAGAGGGGGGATTCATCAATCTTCACTTATGGCGGAATAAGCGGATTAGAGTCATCTTCTTTGTTTTAATTCCCTATTATCGGTTCTTCGTTTATACTAGGCTCTACGTTCGAAATTGGGGTGGGATTTTTTTTTTTTTTTTTTTTTTTTTTTTTTTTTTTTTTTTTTAAAAAAAAGAATGGTTTCAAGAGGTTATTTTATATTGAGCGGGTCCATCTACTGGGATCAGATATTCCCTTTCTGTGGTTACGGTCTCTCTTCCCTTATTTTCCTTATCATAAATTGCAAGGCATTCAATGAAGCATATTTGAGAGAGAAAGGGGGGTTCTTTTTCTTTTTTCTTTCTTTCTTTTTTCTTTTCTTTTTTTTTTGGGGGGGCATGGCCACCACAAATAATATCAACAAGTTTCAAGTTCTTTTCTGGGGAATTCTTCTTTTCTATACATACTTTTCTTGTCTCTTATCTTCTTTCCTGTGGATTGACTTGGAGCTGATTGTTATTAGAATTTTTTTTTTTTTTTTTTTGGATCCTTTACACATGGGATTTTCTGGACTTTGCCATCTATCCGGGGGTTTGAGGTGTAACTGACATAAGACGTGGCATGTTGCCTCTTGAGGAAGGGGAGATGGTAAAAAAGTCAAAAGGGGAAAATAGCTTCGAACAGATGTATATACGGATAAATTAGGGCGATTAGTTGCGTTGTGGACAATTTAAATGGTTGGATGATTGTGGGACGCTGGAATAGGTCATGTTTCGGGGGAATAGCTCCTCGTGGGAGTTCGAGCTGTACTGCTACCATAAGCCATAAGCATTTAATTATGTTTACCAAGGATACATTCGACATCTTGTAAGATGACGTGCAGGGACGTGATATACGGTTTCTTAATCGGCTGTTATTGGGTGATGTGTCTATTTACCGTCCAATCTTTCTCATGCATTCTTTGGCTTCATGATTTATATATACTGGTAGCTGTATTTGGGATGATCTAGAAATCTCACGTGTGAAGTGAATATCATGGCTTTGGCAAAAACAACCTTTATATAATCTTGGTCACTCTCAGAAAGGATGTTCTCCCTCAACTTCGTTATACAAAACTCATTTAGCGACTTGGGACTTGGGCGTGGACGTCTGTTGCTGTCGACATTTGCGGCTCACGTTCGACCTATAATAACTGTACTTGCAATTAGAGTGTCTTGGTTTGTGAGCGTCTTTGGAAGATAAAAGCCTTCAAAGTGAGATAGAAGTTTAAGCAACAATGGCTGTGTAAGTTGTTATGTACCTTCCTTGAGATTAACTCTGTACCTTTGCCATGGGTGGACCATTGATACGCATTACCATGTACGAGTTCATGAGGAATGGGTTTTCCAATTAGCTTAAAGACTACGGATTAAAGTAGAAGATGAGAGGATATCATCTGTGGCCTTTGTTCAAAAGAAACATTATTAGAGCGTAGCTCTACTGGTACGCCTCTGTATGAGAACACATATGTCCACCAAGACGCCACCGACTAATACTAAATAACGCCAGATGCAATGCAGAACAGGGCAGAGACACCTTGAGTATGTGTCATCCTGGTATCGGAAGTCTTGGATATTCCGGAGATGTACGACTCATGAAACTAGTGAAAAGAAATGACTACCAAACAATCAGAAAGAAAGAAAATGTGCTGGTGTGACTCCGAACAAGCCTTCGCTGAGAACATCCAACGATCTAAATATAGTAAACAACGCTAGAAATGCCAGGAAGTGTAAGACAAAGACGCTCCGTGAATTGTGGCATTCAACCAAAATTCAAATCAACTCTTGCGGGGTGGGATATCATTGCCATGTCAGTAAGCATGGGCGGTAAGCAGATTTTACCAAATCTTTTCCACAAACATGACCCAATAAAAGTTAAAATATAGTGATAGCTCATACGTCTTTAAGTTCCCACGTCAATGCCAAAAGCGTAGCATAGGCGCAAAGACTTAGCACGGTCAACAGGATCACCGTGTCGCCGTTGGTCCGGAATTTCCGGTGCAGGATGCCATCTGCCGACTCGGCGACGAAGAACTGGCGGTTGCCTTGGTAGCGGCGATAGACGGAGACGAGAAGGATGGCGGTGCCAAAGGCGGCGAAGAGGGCGCCGATAGGGTAGAACTCCTCGGTGAAGACCTTGAGGATGACGAGGGAGAAGGAGAAGAGGCCGAGGGCGGTTCGCATGTAGGCACCCTCAAAGGTTCGCTGGGCGGCGCGGATTTCGACGAGTCTGTGAAAAAAGGGGGTGTCTCGGTGAGTAATGGGATTTAGGTTTAGGAATCCTTCAAAGGATGAAGCATAGAGATGTAGATTTGGCGTCATCCTTGTCACATTCAGGGCGACTAGGCGGGTGATACGAAGATGTGAATATGGGTACCACTCACTCGTCAGAAGTCAGCACCACAGACCGAGCTCGATGGAGCCGCAGATGCATGTTTTCTTCTGGATGCGGCTGGAGGCGCGGTTAGTACGACTTGTTCTAGTGTAAGACGAGGCGGAACGTCTCAAGGGGGCTGTATCTTTGTCTTTACGAACCCGAAACATGATGGGCGAGCACGCAGAATAGATGTCGCTTCTGCGGATATATCTGCGTTTTCCTTCTTATGGAGATGAGTTTGCGCTTCGTTGAAGGTTTTGATATGCTTGGGATTGATCAAGCAGAGAGATCAAGCAGACATGAGGGGCGACGGCGATGGAATCACTTGATCGTCTGAACTCACAGGCTGGTGGTTGAAGCATCACGTGGTTGAATGACGTGGGGTGGCTGATTTCCAGCAGTATGCGCATCAACCTACGTGTACTGTATCCTGTCTTTTACTACCCATACAAAGAGCAAAGCATTCAATTCTACATGGTAAACTTGATTTACACGAGCCATTCCATGGAAAACGAGGCGAGTTGATCCTGCGAAATTGCAGCCCACCACCGACGCTACACTTGCGGCGTCAGGACCACGCAGACGAGACGATGCAGGAGACACAGCGCCAGCGCCAACCCAACAACAGGCCGCCAACACGCAGCCGCCTGCGCGCGCTTTTTGGGCCGGCGGTTATCGATCAGACGGCGCGCTTATCTCTCTGCGCAGATTGGGCTGCGAGGAATAAGTAAGGCGAGATTCACGGATTCCGGTGTCCGAATCAAGCAGACCGAGCGGTGGGTGGCGCTGCAGTAGCGGAAACTGGATGGGACGGATCGAGGGTTGAGGGCTCCAGAAGAGGCCGCTCGCTTGAGAGGGAGCCATTGCCCCAGTCTCGGATCTTGCTCTTTCTGCTTCCGAAGCTCTCATTCCTTTGAAAAACCATAAGGCGTCTCGTTGATGCTTGGGGTCTGAGTCTGCCTGAATATGGGGCTGTTTTCACGGTGGGCTTATACGCCTAACCTGCCACAAACAGGTGGACATATGGCTGCACGCAGGATTCCCTTGTAGGCTCTAGAAGAGGCCTGCGTGCGCGTGGCTTGTGGGTTAGTAAGTAAGACAAGTGAAGCTTCTGTGGAATGTTCCAGGATACAAATCTCGGATGGTCGATGCTACCATCATCCATGATGATGCCATTTCAAATAGGATAGAAGCTACACGCGGGCACTATATTGGAGTGAGGCGGTGCTGGCCATTGCATAGTCGAGAGACTATTAGAGAGCGTCCAGTCTTCAGCCGCATGGTGGGACGCACGGGATGTGGCAGTGCCTTGGCTGCTGCTCCCCCTAAGCATCGATTTGTGGCTCTTCTATATTGCAATAATACACTTCGCAAAAGAATGGAGCATGTAAGTGCTTTGAGCTGTTCTCCTGGGAAAGGGAGTCCTGGAACCTGCCCCTTGAGGAAAGAGTTGCCAAGACTCACTTCATTCTCATGGCCGGAATCTTTGTTTAATCTCCGCGATAAGCACCGCGTGCACAAATGGGACGTTTGGCCATGGCCATGGCAGCAATAGGGTGCTGACAATAACGAGCCGAGTCAGCCGGGAAATTAATCGCTGTTGCCGCTGCTCTGCTACCTGATGTGATTGAACGCCGACCGGTAGCGATAACTGTCGGAACCGTGGCTAGTGTAATCAACCTACATACAACAGCTCGGCGCATGTCAGAATATGGAGTGCCGCCTCTGCAGCAACAACATACTACATGCTTGGGCCACGTCTGCGGAGCATGTTGCTGCTAGATCCTGCCGGCAGGCATGTGGGTTGCATCAATGTCAAGGCGCTGAGAGTCTGCAGAACACTTGATACACATGGCGTCTTACCAGTACGCATATAGTATTCCGTACCGCCTCATGCATTGCTGATCCAGTATGGCATGGTCTTGATCCTTCGGAAAGCTGCTGCTACGTACCACACACGCGAGGTACGAGTTGAGCACCCCAAGGACAAAGCTCGAATGTGGAGTACCGCATAGGTAGTGCTCCTGCGGCCTATCTCTCTTGTCTTCTCGTCTATGCTGTGCCACAGGCTGGACAACCTTATTTCATGGTGCTGATGTCATGGCGGTGCCTGTCTCATGTTTATCGTGATGTGCTGCGGCTCGCTCCCCAAGCTGCCTTGCGTGCCCTGGCTGGACACATCCAGAGCGATAGATTGTTCGATAACGCTAGTCCTCAGAGCAAGGCGGTGCTCAATCTCGTCTCGGTTCGCAGCCACACGACGAGAACGCCTCGGGGGCTGGGACCACCTGACTTGGATTTCGTGCTGGATAGCCTCGCAGGGCCATCGGACCGCACTATGGCCCAATGCGGTGCCTTCAAGAGACTGGTTCAACGGATTTGGAGACTGTGCGGCGCCTCGTGCCCACCCTCGTGCATGGGCTGGGCGCGCAGTTTTGTCAGGGGTCAGGCGGCTCTAGATGGCCGGATACCTGGCCTTGCGCAGTGTCGTCTCGTGTGATTTTCGTACTGCGCTATCGTGTCTAGCTGGATGCCCATAAGGCTTTTCAACGGCATGTTTTTCCACTTGACATCGGAGGGGCAGCCCCACCGGCGAAGCAGACGGAGCCTTTTCCTTTAATGTTGCTGCTGTCCAGTTAGGCTTTTTTGATCGGTGGAGGCTATGGAGACAACAGCCTGCAGCAAGTGACACGCTCTGTGAGTCTGGCAGACCTGACACAATCGATGATGAACATGAGAGGGCAGTACTTTGCGCGGAGAAACAACGAAACGAGAAGGACCCGATTTCCTGTTGCGAACCGTCCGGGGCGAAAGTCGAAAAGAGCGTTGCTGTGTCTAGACTGGAAAGAGTCTAACCTCAGCTCCCAACCCCGGAGACCATGATCCAATATTTGCAGCGTAGCAGCACCACTGGCAACCTTGTACCGGCAAGTTGCAAGCACTCGCACATCGCTTGGAGTTTCGTGGTCCCGGCCAACCGCGCGTCTCTTTGAGCCCTGGGTTAGCAACCGGGCGTGAACTCGTGCGGCATAGGTGCCCGCGGAGTCGAATCCCGGTTGCATGCTGCCCGCCGGCTCTATCGTCATCGTCCATTGCCGTAATATACCGTTGCCCTGATGCGGATGTATGTTGTAAGGCAATGTACTGTCTACTTGCGAATGGCTGATCTGGGTGTTATTTCGATTGTCTATCTGTTGAGGGGAGTTGTCTGGTGTCTGCTCCAGATTCAACTCACGGATGTCTGTTTCAAGGCAGTTGAGCTTCCCGGCTTGAGGGCTCAATGCTGAACTAGTAGCAGCACCTAAAGCGCTGCAGCTAGAGTGCTAGAGCGCCATTAGCAGCCCTGGAGAGCTCTGTGCGATAATACCTAGGCGGTTGGCACATGCCTATAAACAGCAACAGCAGTCAATACAGTACTAGCTTTTGGCCCCTCAGTTCCTTCTCACGTGGGACTTCATCTTCGTCTCCTCGCTTTTGCGTATTTCATTTCATCTCGTCCCATCTCATCTCGTCTCGTCTCGTCTCGCCCAACATCTCCTTAATCCATTGCCATCAACTCTTCCTCATCGAATATTACCGGTACCGGCTACTTGCCACTTCCTCTTGCCGTCGCATTTAGATCTCGGGGCCCCTGTGCAAGCTGCTAGGCGTCTCCTCCCGCATTTTCGCCCCCCCACCACACCACCACCACTATCACTATCACCACCAACCCACTTGTCCACACACCCCAAATCGCAGCTCATTGGGGCCCTGGGCCAGCTCGCAGCCCGAAAGCCCAGCGACAACGGTTGCACCACTATGACGCTTTCGACACCACCAGCTGGTACTTGGGACATTGTTGTCTCGGGCGGTACACGTATCCCGCCACGGTAGCACATACAAGCATCGCTCCCCAAGACCCGATTCCGACAAGACGCACAAGAGACAGCACGATGGCAGCAAGGGTCGCTCCGCAGGGGGTGCGGTCGACAGCCCAAGCATGGTGGTAAGCGCCTTTAGATCCGCCAGCCGCACCCACACGCTGGCTGCCCATGTCCCATCCCAACATCAGCTCTGGCTCTCCGCCCACTGCCCTTTTTTTTCTCGTCCGACACCACTTTTGTCATCTCAATTTCTACCTCTTGGCCAGACGCCGCAGCCTCTCTAGACCGTCTGTTTGCCGGCTGCGCCCCAAAGCTTGACTTCTGGCTCCCGCCCTGCCTAGCAAAGCACAGCACAGCAAAACAATCATTAGCCTGCCGCCACCCCGTTGCTCTCCAGGAACATGGTCCCTGGCCAGTGACGTGACGCTGCGCATATCCAGAGCGCTCCAGATTAGGCCTACTGGGCCCCGGCTGCCTGTCTTGCATCTCTCGATAGAGAGCCACCGCTTCTCTCTTCTCCTGCCACAACCTCCCTCCCTCCTCCTTGTCGCATATACGGAGTACTTATCCTCGGGCATCCCCTTACGCTCGGCCCCAGCTGGATACAATCATGTCTTCCGCATCGGCAGCCGCTCAAGGGTTCTCCGTGCCTCACGACACCGACAGCCCTCTAAGCCTCGATCGCGATCTTGACTTTGACTCCCAACCCCGCGATCCAGTGGCATCTGGTACCGGACAACTACAACAGCAGCAACAGCATCAATACCAGTATCAGTATCAACAGCAGCAGCAGGAGCGCTCATCAATCGACTCAAACCTACTATCACCCTTCCTCTCTCGGGTCAACAGTGACTCTCTCTCCCCTGCGAACCCCTCAGAGACACCTGCTGGATCCTCGACGTTGAGCCTCTACCAATCCAGTGACTACAGCGACTTTGACGACGATCCTTTCTTCGGCGCCAACTTTACCAATCCCGAGGTCGGCACGCCATCCTTTTTGGACGACCATAGCGTATGGGACCTCTCACTGAACAACACCCCAGCAGTTGAGCCTCAGCAAGAACATAATGCCAACGACGATAACTATCCTCTAACCCCGGATCAGACTGCCTCCGTCCACACTTTGTCGCCACGAAGCGAGGAGAGACTCACGCGACCGGATCAACACCAGCTACCCAGCTCCATCTCACCGCAGGAGCTTCAGAAGCCCTTCAAGCCCAATCCCCTTATCATCCCGGCACCGCAGTTAACGCCGAGCCAGACGGACAGCACACAGTCTAGCGAGGACGGATTAGCACCTGCTCCCGTCGATATGAGATGTCAGAGTCCTCGCGTCACCATCTCCGTATGGGACAAAGATAGCAATGGCCCCGTTCATACCGTTGAGCGTTCTCTTGAAGATAGTCCATCGACGGTACGAGGGGGCCTTGAGTCTGCCGGAGACTTGATAACATCATCCACCAACTATGGCCAAGGCAAACCTGTTGCTAGAGATTCCACTGGTCAATGGCGGCGCGACCCTGCCACTGGCCTTGGTGGTTTGGATCCCAAAAGGCGACCTGGAGAGGCAATCGCGAGCATAAACGAGATTATGAGCCGTCAGGAGATTGAGGAGAAAAATGGCGAAGTCGACAAATGGCTTACTGGTAATCTCGACGAGACTGTTATTCCAACCACATCGTCTCCAGATGACATAAGCTCCGCAGAAGAGCAAAGTCGCAACAGCAATGACAGCATCCCTCTTGGAGACCAAACTGAGAATAAATATATCCCTGGCCAAACTTATTACTCTCCTAATGGCGCTGGTCAGCTGGCCGACGAAGATTACGATATCATCTATGCTAATCGCAATTGGGCCGATGCCCCCATTCTTCCCTCCATCAGAAACAGTGGAGAGAGCCGGCATCAACCCCAGAGCTCACAAGCCGCCATTGAGCGCTTTGAGAGGATGTGCCGTGATAATGACTCCATCATCTCTCGAGCGGCAACTTGGGGTACCCGCCGACGCAGCTTGCCTAGCGTTGCCGACGTTGATATCGAGGGTATCACGAGCGGCAATTTCTTGAAGAAGCTCTCGATTAGTCGAAGCGGTGATAGAAGCAGCAAACCTGGCAGCCTCTTGAAGGAACTTTCAAATCTTGTCCGGCGTCCTAGCGGCTCACATGCGCGCAAGCGTTCCCGTAGCGGACAGCGCGAAGCTCCAAGTGAACAGACAGAGCAGCCACCAACTCACAATAAACGTGATAGCCTGCCGCACTTCTCTCCCATGTCACGAACACCAAGCTGGGGGAAGAAGCACCAGACTCCCAGTATCAATACTGCTTTAGTATCCATGGGCCAAAACCTGGGTTCCATAGGCACTACACATTCACGCGCAGGATCTATTAGCACCATTACTCCACCCCCCAAAAGTTCCTTTCCCAGCCTCAGTGTAAAAGGCTCTCTGAGACGACCGCGAAGCAAGTCGGACTTGCCCAAGCCATCTGCTGCCCCCAATCGCAGCAGCCTTGATAATGGTCACTCCAGCCTCGCTGATATGTGGAGGAAATCTGGTGGACCGCCTGTAGCGGTTCTCAGGCAAGCCGCTGCCCCTGTCGAACCAGACGACGACGACGACGACGATGACGATTTTTACGAAGATAACGACATGAAGATGAACCCCAATATCATTGATGATATTGCTCCAAACTTTGCTGGCTTCCAACAGCACATTCAGACCCTGAACCAAGCACTGCCCCCTGCACACAGCTATCTTGTAGATCGCATTGCCCACCAGCAGATTATTAGGTACAAGCAGCTACTTAATAATAAAGTCAAACATCTCGGCCTTGGGGCCAACTGCCCTTGCGGCTCGCTGTGCTTGGCACTGGGCGGTTCGGCGAACCTACTGGGTTCACGGGGAGGAGACAATGGTAACGGCAAGGGATTAGACGCCTTACAACCGCACTACGACGACGACGACGATGTCACGCCGACTGAAGGTGCCATTAATCAGGAGAGCTTCCCAACTGACATACCTATGCCGCCAACACAGCACTTGCCGGCAGAGTTTGAATGCCAACTGTGTTACCAGAAGAAGAAGTTCCACAAGCCATCTGACTGGACCAAGCATGTACATGAGGATGTGCAGCCTTTCACATGCACGTGGGATAAATGCCGGGATCCTAAAATCTTCAAGCGCAAGGCCGACTGGGTCCGCCATGAAAATGAAGGCCACCGCCATTTAGAGTGGTGGACATGCGATGTTGAAGATTGCCGGCACACATGCTATCGCCGCGACAATTTCTTACAGCACCTCGTTCGTGAGCATAAATTCCAGGAACCCAAGGTGAAGACCAAGGCGGCAATGAAAAAGGTTGGCGCAGTCGATCCAACGTGGCAAAAGGTTGAGCAGTGCCACATAGAAACGAACAAACAGCCGCATGAAGAGCCGTGCCGGTTTTGTGGCAAGGTATTTCCGACATGGAAGAAGTTGACTGTTCATCTGGCCAAGCATATGGAGCAAATCTCGCTTCCTGTGCTGCGCTTGGTAGCGGCCAAAGCAAAAGAACTGGCAGCGGATACCATCATCAGCCCGGTCCAGGATCCCCCTCCACGGCACGAAATTCCACTCCTACCAGATCAAAACTCGCCTGCAATGAGATATCCAGACAATGGCCAGCAGCAGCAGCAGCTTTCCACAGCGTCGCCAATGCTGCCGCCGCCGCCACAGCAGCAGCCGTCAATGCCGTATCCTCCACAGGCCCAAAACCAGTTCATGTATTCTCAGGTGATGAATCCTGGCCAATTCCACTCGTCTTTCTATCCTCAGTTCGACAACATTGGCCAGAATTTACACCAAAATCAGTCCATGGCCGCTAGCCCGCTAGTTCATGGGTTCGACCCCGGCCGGCGGGCTCAGGACCTGCCCGTCACCTCGGCTCCGTATGGGCAGGGGTCGAATCCCTATACCGCCATGGCAATCCAAAATGAGGTGGAGCCATTCCCACCCCTGAATGCATTGGGTTTGCAGAACGTGTCTGTGCAAGTCTCTGCTGCTCCCCCTATGAATGCGCAGATGTACGACGGCATGATGGACCCTTCGAGCGTCCAAGGCAGCCCATTCAGCGGACACGATGCGCTGTCGACCTACTCACATTCTCCTCACCAGGGAGCTACTATTCATCTAGATACCAAGGGCTGGGACGATGGACAGCAGGCGTCTGGGTTTTATTGAAGCGTTGAGTGACCATTAGGCCATTGTGCGACGCAATTTCTTTATCTCTTTCCCTTTTTTTTCTCATTCTGTGTTTCACTTGTTCATGCTCATTTCAGAATTGGACAAAATTTCAAGGCATGGGTTCAAACAACTGTTGGGTACTATTGAGGGCTAGGAATGAGTAGCGGTAGATATTTGTACACGATTCCCCGGCAATGGCTTGTTTTCTTTTTGAGCATTTTTGATTGCTGCACTTTAGCATGCGAGCTGGACGGCTGCGGATAGCAGTATATGATAGGGCAATTTCTTTCCATTCTTCTGACTTTTTCATTCTTTGTCTTTTGCATATTGCATTGTCTTAACTATAGCAATCAATTGGAAGTGCGTCACAGAGGAATAAAGACTTCATCTTTGTCGGCTATGGGCCATTGACTTGAATAAAGAAGCTACATGCGTTTTCAGGTTATTGCGTGAGGATAATATGATATAAAGCATATGACTCCATCCCCTTTTTATTCTCCCTTCATCGCACAGCATCTAAGCCGGCGAATATGCCTTTTGTATGAGATATAATCGGCCGACTGAGCATCCCAGAACTTGAGCACTTGCTGCGTCTATACTACTATCTGCTATCAAGTACCTGGAGAAGTCTGAAGCGTATTACTGATATGAGCCAGCATGGAGTAAGATGGGGCTGCACTAAATTTGCTATTTTAAGCGAATTCGTATTAGTGCCAGTCAGGAGAAGAAAGCAGTTTACGCGTATAGCTTTTGTGCCAATGTTATGTATAAACCGGATTTCATGTGTGACTTGGCAAAAGGCAGGCTACATTGCTTTGTCTTCCTTTTCCATTCTTCTCGTTTTCTCGGCTATTCCTTGATTTAGATGGAAACAGGAGCTGGGGTGGCTGTGTTTTAGTATGTATGCTTTGAGGCGAAGAAGACTGGGATTCGTGCGGTGAGGTGCAGCGGTGCTATGCAGTGCAGTGCAGATCATGGCGTAGAAGTGGGAGTGGAAGTGGGAGTGGAAAAGAGAACTTTTGGGGGATGCGCATCGAGACATGGAGACATTAGGCCATCTACAGCATGGAGAAACGATCAATTCAGCACTCTCAGAGAGACATTCCATTGGCAGCTGGTCTAATGAAAGGCACACGTTGATCATCTAACCAAGATGTCACTAGTCGAGTCAGACAATCTTGCCTACCAAGATGGGGTTGGGAGTGCGCATCTCCTCCGCTGAAAAGCTGCATCTCCAAGAGCCTACTAGACGATAGGCGGCCTCTCGTCTATTTCTCGCCCAATTTAATTTCATTCTTTAAAATAAAGAAGATGGCCTAAATTAAGACACGAAGAATTGCCTTTCTATTTATTCTATTTTATTTTTAGTGCAGTGCAGTGCTCGTTTGCCCCCAAAAAGAGCTCATCTCGTTGCTGGCAGGTTTTTGGGCGAGTGTAATTTCGCTGGACGATCCCTGAAATCTTGGGCAGGTAGCTAGCGGTGCCCCGTCGCCTGGTGCGTGGCTCTCTGCAATGGCCGTGCCGGGACCCCGATGGGACAGTTCAGGGATTGGGGGCAAGTTTGGTTTTCGAGAAGCATCTCAGTCCTGGGCGAGCCATGCAATGTCCATCGCGCAATGCGTATGTTGATTATGGGCTCATTCGCAGCTTGTGTTTGCGTATACTGGCCCTGTTTGAGCTTCTGGCGGCCAGTTTCAGCGCCGCTGCTCGCCAGTCGCGGCCCGCAGCTGGCCAATCAGGGTCTTGCGCAGGTACCAATTCCGACCCCCTTCCGCTGGATCTGCCCCTAAGACCGCTGGGAAGGGGCGGCCCATGCAGCGCCCAGGGACGGCGACTCGGGAGGAACCTTGCACCAGCGCTGCGGTAAGGGGGGCCAGCCGGTATCTCTGTGGTAGCGGTACTGCAGTGGCTCCCGAAGGCTTGTATTGGAGGTGGGGGAAGGAGGGACCCCGGCTCTAGCTGGTGCTGCATCCCCTTTCGGCATGTTTCAACCGGCGACGACGAATCGCAGCTTGGGCCTTGCTTTCCTGCGAGTTCCTGGGCGGCGTTTGCCTCCTCCTTCTTTTCTTCTCCCTCTCTTCCATAATTCACAGTCGTCAACTTTTTGTTTGTCTTCTTTTTTGCTCTCGCTCTTTTTTATCCGTTGTAGCAACTGCTGCTCGATTTCGAATTCCAGTCATTCATTTTCTGTGTTTTCTTCGCTCCCTCCTCCTCGGCGACTCGTTCTTGGGCCTGCTCTTCTGCTATCAGCCACTTTGTGATGCCTTGGGAGACCCTGCTTCACATAGTTCCGTAACACTGAGCTGAGCCTAATCGAGCCTTGCCAGACGAATTGAGTCTTACTCACTACTGCCTCCCTTGTTGCGATACTCGTACACATCGCTCTCTCTCACTCCTTTGATGAATGTCCCGCCGTGAAGACAATAGCCGGTGACTGTATCAGACATACTGAATCTGTAAAGAAGGCGACTGCATTGGCCACTCATTTCCTTGCGTCGTCTCTTCACTTCTCGTCAGGTTGACCCTGGCCATTTTGGGTACTCGCCCTGTGGGCGCTTTTTCCTTTCTATTGTCCATACGAGTGTCGCATCTTGCTCTCGACTTGGCAAGCTACTGATTTCAACGAGCGTCTCTTCTCAGCGCATTGTTTGTTTTTTTGTTATATACCGGGGATATTCGAAATTTCTTCTCTTCGAATAATTACTTTCTATAACCGATTTGACCATATAGACTACATATACCGATACGGCGACGATTGGCGAAACGAATCTGATTTGAAAGTTGATACTGGATTGGGCCAATTGCCATATCGAAGAATATACCCAGCGGCTTGCATTTTAGTAGGAAAGATTTACGAAATATGGCTCGAGCAACATCACAATCGAAGACCCGCAGGGCGTTATGCTTGGGAGCGATGTTGATGACGGGAGTCATGGGCGACCAGATCCTGACGACGACTGGTTTTACCGACTGCGGAAGCTTGCCTTCCATCACGATTCAGCAACTCAGCATAACTTACGACAACGATGCCAAGACCGTCACTTTCGACATTGCGGGAGTCAGCACTGTTAGCGAGAATGTCACGGCGAGTCTCGACGTCACGGCTTATGGCGTCAACGCATTCACAAACTCCTTCAGCCCTTGTGACCCCAAAACGTTTGTCAACGAGTTGTGCCCGTTGCCCAATGGACCTTTTACTGCACGCGGAACTCAGCAAGTCCCAGCCCAATACGCCGATATGATTCCGGCCATTGCTTTCTCTGTCCCAGATATCTCTGCAAAGGCAGTTATGAAGCTGGATAGGGTGTCTGATAAGAGCGTGGTGGCCTGTATCTCAGCTGATGTTACCAATGGTAAGACCATGAGCGTACCAGCAGTCTCTTACGTGGCTGCAGGTATCGCCGGTGTCTCTCTCGTTGCCAGCGGCATGACCGCAGTTGGCTCGGCCATGTCTGGGGGTGCCGCAGGCTCTGGCGTCGGAGTTGCCAGCCTCAGCCCCAGCTTCACAGACGTGGCTGGATGGTTCCAGGGCATGGCCATGAATGGTATGCTCTCTGTCAACTACCCGCCTGTTTACCGCAGCTTTGCAAAGAATTTTGCATTCTCTGTTGGTCTCATTCCGTGGAACGGTCTCCTGAACAACATCGACACCTTTCGAGCCCACACTGGCGGTAATCTTACCGAAGATAGCGTCGCGTACCTGAGAAACCTCACCAGAGCCCTTGAAACCGGCAACCAGACAAGCAGCTCGGATGCTGGTGTCCTTGCAAGACTCGTGCGCCGTGACGACGTGGACACAAGTGGCGTCACGGGCCAAGTCTCTCAGACGATCTCCGGCATCAAAAACTTTGCAGAGTCGTTGAGTGTGCCCAAATCCGACGTTTTCATGACAGCACTTCTCATCGTTGCCATTGTTATTGCCGCAATTGTCACGGTCATCTTGCTCGTCAAAGTCGTTCTCGAAGTCTGGTCTCTGTACGGTAAATTCCCAGAGTCTCTTATCGGATTCCGCAACCATTACTGGAGATCCATTGCTCGAACAATCACTTCCCTTATCCTGCTTCTTTATGGAATCTGGGTATTGTACTGTGTCTTTCAATTTACCCTGGGTGACTCGTGGGCGGCCAAGTTGCTGGCTGGTCTTTCTCTCGCAATTTTCACCGGCATTCTCGCCTTCTTCGGCTTCAAAATCTGGATTACAGCACACAGGCTCAAGGCCCAACATGGCGATGCTAGCAAGCTCTATGAGGAAAAGGAAAATTGGCTCAAGTACTCCATGTTCTATGAAGCCTATCAAAAGAGCTACTGGTGGCTTTTCATTCCCATGATTGCTTATACGTTTGTCAAGGGCTGCATTGTTGCCGCAGGTGACGGTCATGGTATGGCTCAGACCATTGTCAGCTTCATTGTCGAATTGGCCATGTTGGCCCTCCTGGTTTTCACCCGCCCCTTTGAGCGCCGCTCCAGCACTTTGATCAACATTTTCATTGCTGTAGTCCGCGTGCTGTCTGTGATTTGCGTCTTTGTCTTTGTCGATGAGTTCAATGTTGAACAGACGACACAGACCGTCATAGGCGCCGTCATGATTGCTATTCAGTCTACGCTGACTGTTGCGCTTGCACTCCTTATTGGATGGAACGCCATCAATGCTACCATCAAGATGAACCCTCACCGCAAGCGCAGAAAGGATATGGGTAAGTTTCATTGTGCTCGTACATCATGCTTTATTCTAACAACCTTGCAGAGAAATTACGCGGAGAAACGGACGACCTGACACCCCTCGATGCCCGCAACACTATGCTCATTAAATCCAAGGCCGACCTCGAGGCATCCATGTACCCTCCTATCCCGAATGAGCATGAAGAGGACTTGCCTGCTTATTCTAAGGCGGGAGACCGATACTATGCCCCCAGTATTCCGGAGTCGACGTACCACCCGGCTCTGTCTTCGGGTACTACGCCAAGCCCCATGTATCGCGATTTGACCGGTTCTCGACAGCAAAGCGAATCAGGCCACGACTTTCAGAGAGACTACTTTGCTGTAGGCGGGGATAACAGTCGACCAAACTCCAGAGGCTCCACCAGGGGTCATACCGATGGATATGGAGTACAGCCTCACGAGTTTGTAGGGTCCCAGAATTACTCAGGATACCACTAAATGTATAACTGTGATGGCTCTCGTGAGCCTTTATGAAATCTCAGCCGACAAAACAAAGAATTGTTTTGTATCAAAGATCGGCGGCCATGGTGTAACGAGAGTTGTCTCTTTTGGTGGATTGTAGAGAGCCGCGACATCTTTTATGTATTTATAATTCACTCGCTTTATTCCTTCGTTTGTGTCATCATTTAAAAAGTTGTGGGCTGTTTGTGTATACGTATTCTATTATCTATTTGTTTTCCTTTGTGTTTTAGCCGTCTCTCTTACCTTGCATCAAAAGTCCTAGAATTCGGAGATAGAACTGGATATATAGGGAGGTTTAGCATCAAGTACATGAGACTTGGATTAAATGAGTAGAGTTTACTTTTCGAGAGCTTTAATCATGCTTTAAATTGCCTCGGAAGATTTTATGTGATTGGAGATTACTTAGCTCTGCTTCATACTGAGACAGTCATTACCCTGGACTGCAAAATATCTTCGATTTTTTTTTTTCTTTTTTTTTCCCTCGATTCTTTACAGTGGATTATTTTTGACTGACGTGCTGACAATAAGATACTGTTGAATGGGATATCGGTGAGATGATTTGACTGGTTTTGACTGAATTTGCGATATCAGACTTAGGGTACTCCAAAAGACCGAAACAAATTGCCCCTTAAGAATCAACAGCCATGTATGACCGTGGTATCTAAACCTACTACTACTGATAAGGGGAAGCAGCAAGAACAAAATTATATAATTGATGATGCATACCGTTTGTACAATATCACAACCCAAAAACACAGGACCAAATGTCTATCTAGCAGGTAGCTTTAAAACGTAAAAGAAAAGAGGTGGAACAAAGGTATCGTCTTTTCTTTAAAGTAGGGAAAAGGAAAGTAATTTTACTAGGAGGATAAAGCAAGGCACGCATCAACAGCCAGTCCGACCCTATTTGGTGCAAAGTCTGGGTTAGCTTCAACTTCAAGATGATGAGACCGAGATATTTTAACATACCTTCCCTCCTTTTGGTAGACCACGTCGCTGATAATGTCCTTATCCAGATCAGGAAACATGCCTGCCAGCGTCTCTACAATGTTTGCGTGCTCGGCACGATGTAGCCTCTGCGCCTCGGCAACCTCTGCACTCGCCTGTCTCGCTGCCGCTTCTTCCGCGGGTAGAGGATATCTGGAGTCTGATCGCCGTCTGTCGTCGTTCTGTAAGGGCACGTTTTCGGGGAAGCCCAAGGGACGGCCTATCGGGGGTGGTGGCGGTGGCCGGGGCGCTGATGATGAGGCGCCATCGTCTGAGAACATGCGGCCAATTGTGGTGAGCGGATTCTGGATTGTCCGTAATAGCCCAGTGATGGGCGCGGTAATGGGGTCTGTGTCATTCTGGTCCGTTGAGCGGCGGGGAGCAGACGGCCCTGCGCCATCATATGAAGACTCGGGAGGTCTAGACTTTTCGTTGAATATCTGCTGCTGCTGCTGGTCCTGGGGTCTCTTTGGAGACATGGCTTGGTGCTTCTCTGCGATTGCGGAGACGGCACTCTCGACGTTTTTCTCAAACTCCTCGTCGGTTATGGTTAAAGAAGTACGATCCATGTTCTCAATGAACTGAATTGCGCCCATCTATACGGAGTCAGCATCCATGTAAAGGAGTGGGAAAAGAGATGAAGAATGGATGAGCTTACGAGAGAAGAGAGGTAGTATCCTGCCTCTCCACCAAGCTTCTCTTGATTTCTGAATCGTAGGATATACTGTACGTTGGACACCAAGTGCTCGGGATTTGACTGAAGCACAACGTATATGAGCATCGGCATGAACGAATCTGCCGATGAATCCGACTTGCTGTGTTTTAAGAGGCCTGCCAAGTTAGCAGAGTGTCAGTTGAAGCGCAGGAAAGAGCAGCAGACTAACCAAATATCACTTTGCAGCAGTTTAAAACGCAAATGATTTTGTCTCTGGGTGCTCTATATGACTTGATCTTTAACAGCTCTGGTACAAACTAGTTAGTATGGCATAAAATTGTGTGTGCATTTTGTTACTGTGCTGCTAGCACCAAAATCCGAGGAATAAAGAGTAAGCTCACCCTGTTGTGCTAGCTTTAGAAATCGCCTGCCACTCTCCTCGATAGGTGGAATATCCAGATGGTCTTCCTTGACCCAGCCGTAAATGTTGATTTTCTGTGTCAGGACATCGTCCCTCTCTACATCTTCCTGATGCTGGCCTCTCCGGCCAGGACCCAGTGGCGGATCGCCTCCCCTTCTTCTCGGCTTTGCCCCAGGGATTGGTTTTGGAGGCGGAATCGCTGGGGAGAAAGTCTGGGTGTAAAGTCTATTCATGACAAGCTTTTCCATGCCTTCGCGGGCATTATCAAACTCTGCATCCGAGACGTCTCGCCATACCTCAGACACCACCATCTTGTTGGCAATGAAAGCCAAGAAGTCGCTGATGATTTTGACCTGCTCGTGGACCATCCATTGGCGCTTTCCAAACTCGTAGAGAAACGACTTGAGATATCTTGCCACGGGGTCCGCTTTCTTATTCCGCAGCTGTTCTAAAAATCTGTGGAAGTCAAAGGGAAGAGTTGGCTCGGGCTCGGGCTCTGGGGGCGGCGGTCTGTGCATGGACATGGTGGGTGACGCTGGTGAGGCAACACTGATAGGCGGTAGCCGTGCGTCTCTCGTTCTCGGAGGCGTGCCCATTGTTCCGTCTTTGGGGGGTACGGGCGGTCTTTCATCGTCATCACCAGGTGTTGAGATGTGTAAGACATTGAGCCCCTGGAGCTGGCTAGCTAGACCGGGTGAAAGAGGCTCGAGGCTAGACTTTCGAGGCGGATGCTGCAGCGAGGTGCCCAGCATGGGCGATGCGATTTCCAGTCTCGGGCTCATGACCTCCTCGGCATCGGGACCGCCTCCGTCCTCGCTAAACTGCTCCATGATGCTCTGAATCTCAGACTGTGAGTCTTCTTGGTCATCGCGGCCGGTAAAGGGCTTGTCGTCTGATTCGGGGTTGGACCTGGTGGGAGATGTGTTGTCGTCGGTCCGAGTTGTGATGGAGAGGGCTCGAGAAGGAGGGCGAGAGGCCATGGGCGTGGGCGGTGTCGGGTCGATATAGCTGGGGCGCTCTGGTGCGAGAAGCAGGCTGGTTGGGTAGTTGGGCCGCACGAGTGACGATGGATTGGCGTCCGCAGGGCTGATGGTCGGGATGGAGGATGAGATGGCGTCGTCGGGCGTCTCGACTGCAGCTGCGGGCTCCTTGGGCGCGGTGGGTATCGTCTGGTGCTCGTGTGCCTCGTCTGCAGGAGCTTTGTCGAGCTCCGCATCTGCACTTGTCGGCCTGCCGCCGCCCTCGTCGCTGGCCATGGTGGCTGTCGTGGGTGCTGGTAGGGGTGCTATGGAGGAGGAGTGCTGGGTTGAGAGCAGCTCGTTTGCGTCTGAGCTTGAAGGCGTCGCTGCTGTAGCTGTAGCTGTAGCTGTAGTTGTGTCGGTGGCCGTTGTAGCGATCGCCGCAGGGATTTTTACGCTCGTGGCGTCTGTCCGGATGCTGCTCTCTGCGTCTGTTGTGTGGTCGGCGTCGGCATCGAGCAAAGACGTCGCTGCGGTCGCCGTCATAGACCGAGTCCCCGCGTCGTCGACTTTGTGGCGTGCACCAGCGCTTAGATCCGCGTCCGCGTCCGCATCAGGAGCCGCATGGGTCGCTGTCGTCGAGCTTTTGCGTGTCGCATCAGGCATCAGCCCCGCCGAGGGGTCTTGGATGCATGTCACCTCGGAGGCATCCGCGCTGCTGCTGGGCTGCTCGTCTCCCGGCGTGCTGGGAACTTCTGGCGGTGGCGACATGCACGTGGATCCAGCGTGAGGTGAGAGAAGAAGATGGATAGGAAAGAAAAGAGCGGCAAGAGTGACAGAGAGGGAGGCAGAAGAGCAGGGACAGCAGGGAGCAAAGGGGAGGTTGTAGAGAGGGAGTTGAGAAAGGAGCAAGAGGGACGAGAGCTATGGATGCTATACCCTGGCAGAGTCGGGTGGCTGTTGGGGAGTGGGACAGTTGGAGCCCGCTAACTTGCTGCTGTGGGCATCAACCCGAACTCAAGCTATCGATAGGTAGTATAAGCATAAAAAAGATACAAAGCAAGGCAGCATTTGGCCTTCTGTCGTTGCATTCTAGATAGTTTAATATTGGTGTTGAGGCCAAGTTGTGCTCTTCAGTTGCTGCTGAGACTGTTGCGTCACCGCTGTCTCAAGTCCGACTCCAGCAGTCTCAGGTTTTAGCGACCACCTCACTGGCATTTTGTCGCTGCGCCACGCCTTCAGCCCTGTTGCTTCGGGCCGCTTAACAAGGAGACAGTGCCTAGGATTTTCACGACTTCGCCCAAATTTACGTCTAAAAAAAGTCAATAGTCTCTAAGGACTTGAGTGTCCTAGTTCTATAGATGCTGTGAGGTGGGCTTATAACTGCGTACATGAACTGTGCCTCTAGATCTGGAAGCAACAGCACTGCTTGTGGCCTTGTTTAGCAGATTATTTGACTTCTTCCACTTTACCAGTCTGAATATCAAAAATAAGGCCACGGACCTTATCTTTCATATGAGCCGGGACAATCGGACTAGACCGGAACCACTCCACCTCATTTAGAACACTGTTTTTGAGCCCAATTCTAGTTTAATAGAAATTTGAAGTAAGCATGAAGTATTTCCTGATATGGTTATTATAAAGCGATTGACTTACTCTTTGTTTCCACCCCATCCAGCCCACGCAACGCTGTCGAGGGCAGCTGAGTGCGCCTCGCCAATGACACTTTTCACCATCTTATTCATATCATCATCTGTGAAAGTAAGACTTCCACAATCAGTGTGATGGACGATGAGGACCTCTTGAAATGTGTCTGGAAACGCCGCATTCAATATGAGGATATCTCGCATCGCGTATCGAATGTTGCCTCCAACGTTACGGTTAACAAAAACCTCTGTATACTTAGATTATCTTCTACTTTTTACCAGATATATTAATTGAGAATCCTACCTTGAGTCTTAAGTGCAAAGTAATTTTCGGGAATGCATCTGGGATCCACGCAAGTTACTTGAAATTGCCTATGTTAGTATATATGAACAAAAGTTATTTTGCAATCATTGCTGCCTACCAACTATTGTGGTAAGTCCACCCATTCTCCCTTGGGCTCGAAGTTCCGAGACAAGGGGAATTGGTTCATGCTTAGCAGCCACCTCCCTATATATAATAGATTAGCAATAGGCAGAGGATAGGAAAGATTTAAATGAAGTACCTGTTTCTCTCCATCAGCATATCATATTTCGACATGATGTCCTGGTTAATCTGACTAGCTGTATAGGTATGCGAAGTTTATTGGTATAAAGGCTCTGAAATTTGCTGTAAAGGTTGACAATTTATGCGTCATAGCAGAGGTTTATATACACTTTGGGTGCACAGAGATATATCACTCAAGCTTCTAACTGGACATGATACCCACTGTCGACAATTTGCAACCCAACTGTGGCCGACAAACAAAACTCTGTAGATACTCCAAGATCGAAGTTAAGTCCTGATTACCAAGCGCTAGTCGCCCGCAGATGCTGGGGATTCCTCATCGGCGTGGAACTTTCGGCGATGTAACTGGAACAGGTAATGTCGTGTAATCATGCGCGCCCTTTCAGAGGCGGCTCACATAGACTAGTATGATTTCTGTTGATGCATTTCCACTTTTGCAAAGATCTTTGCCCAATCTAGATATAATATGTCAAATCAAATATAGATATTTAGCAGCCTGTAGAGTTCAAAATTTTGCCTTCTGTCAACCTCTGTAAACATCCATGCTTTATTAATCTGAGAATAACTTGACTTAATTTCAGATACTACTACCGCAACTGCCTTGCTTTACGTTTTAATAATTAGCTGATTTGCGTTTCAGAGATTGTTGTAAGATGTTTTCGCCGCGGTGGCGAAAAATAACAGTTTTATTTATAAGCGAACAATAGGTCTATAAATATTCTAATTCTAAGTCTTAGGTATATTAGAAAGCCTTGCTGAGTATCAGTTGTTGCCCAGGATAGTAGTTCGAGTACCAAATTCCTCTTACACCAGGGGCGGCTTTAATAACATTGACGCAGAGTCCTAGCTAATAAAACTTATGTAGCCGGTAGGTGCCGCCAAATCCTGCTCCCATAACCAATACATCCAAGCAGGGTTATTTAGAGTTTGAATCTATTGTTATACTTATTAAATAAAGCGCATAGGCTAGTATATTAATCGCATTTAGGAAGGTAGAGAAACATGGTGGCTAGTAGCTGTCGTAGCAAGCATAGATGCAGTAGCATCACTTTTGGTGTGATATTATAGTAATTGAAAACACAAACTCTAGTAGGAGGTCCTGTGCAGTCTCCGATTCTGGCATTGCCTATTATAGATATTATTTACTTTAGGGAACTTTTACTACCAGCTGCAACATTTCTACCCTTTTGGGTTAGCAGGCTTGTTTAGACGAGATGTCTTAGGTTGGCAGAATATTGGTTAAATTCCTAAAGTACAATAGTATACAGAGGGGCCTATTCCAAAGATGGACGATTATGGAGTGTTAGTGAGGTTACATGCTGCTGGATTAAATCCTCGGGATTACCAAATCGCTCAAGGCGTAAGTTGTATTTTTAATTTCTAAGCTCTTGATATATTTACATCGCTCAATAATATGTCTGTTCGCAGGGTTTTGCTTTTAGTGTTAATTTTCCAGGTGTCGGTGATTCAGATGGCGCTAGTGTAGTTATTTCAATTGGACTTGAATCTAATAAAGATAGCTAAATAAGTTAGTTTAATAGCTTTTGACATGCGAGCAAGCTAAGCGACAATAACAGGCATCCAATGAAAGTTGGTGGCTACTGGCGATCCAGCATCGGCATAGACTCATTCACCGTCGTCATGGCAGAGTCATCAGCCGCAGCTCCGCATCTAGCACTGTATTAGCTGATCTATATCTCATTCCACTTTTTCCTGTAAATAACAGCATCTCATAATCTCCCATTGATATTAATTATACAACTCTGCTCTATGAAAGAAACTCGTCAGCTACACGCTCACCTAATTGAATCTCTTGCAATACAGCCATGTCTCATCCTACGGAAATTCCCTACCGCCAAATCCGCGCCTCCTACGACAGCCAACACATCATCGTCTACCAAGCTTACAAGTCTTCCATTGCCGATGCCGCCATCAAGGCCCAGAAACTCAATGCATCTCCCGACTTCAACCCCGGGCGCATGACCTGGATCAAGCCAAGCTGGTGCTGGATGATGTACCGCTCCGGGTACTCTTACAAGGACGCAGGCCAGAGCCGCATTCTCGCCCTCAAGATGAAGAAGCAGGACTTTTTCGGCCTCTTGGAACAGGCCGTCCTGTCTACCCATCCGTCTCCGCACGCCCACGTGGATAAAGAAAGCACCAACAAGACAGTGGCTCACGAGAGGCCGATGGATGTGAGAGTCCAGTGGGATCCGGAGCGGAACGCAAAGCTGGAGGGGCTGCCGTATAGGAGCATTCAGATTGGCATTCCTGGGGCGCTGAGCACAAAATGGGCGGATGAGTGGATTGTTTCGATTGAAGATGTCACGGAGAGAGCTAGAGAGCTGAAAAAGGCGCTGGAAGAGCAGCCGGATGTTTCGACGGATGAGTTGGTGAAAAGGGGTTTGGTGCCGGATGAGAAGCCGCTGGATGTGCCGGATGAGATCTTGACACGGTTGGAGATGACTGTTTTGGGAGTTCCTGACGAGTTATAATGCATGCCTCTTTTTCATTTTGGAATAAGATTATTTTGCAGCTCTCCAATATGATATTAATTAACAAATTGCGTGTACGTCTAATAAGACTATGGGCTTATCTTAGAAACCTCACCTCCTTGAATCCTTGGCCGCCTCTCTCAGTTTCAGAATAACATTATAATGTAATCTCGAGTGCCGACTCTCTAGGTCAAACTCAACTCGTAGTACCTCGTTCAGCAGTTTATGCTCCATCGCTCTGTCTTCCCTCGCCAACACATCATCCAACTGTCCTGCCGCAACCTTGTCCTTTTTCACAAAAGCGTACCACGGCACTGTATATAATGAAGGTGTGCCAAGAGGATTGGGAGGATGAGGCTCCAGGCCAATTACAAGACACGTGCGCCAGCTGTTCCATCCACCATACTGCTTAATTTCGAGCTCCAAAACGCCGAGTTTAGTCGGCTGTGTAGGTTCAGTGGCTCCCAGATCAGAACCGGGGTCAAAGCTGAGTACATATGTCCCGCTTGCGTCAGATGGTGTTCCTTCAAGGTTAGAGCCACGTCGGTTTAGGCTTCCTGGGAAGGCGTTTGCTGAAACACTGGTGGGCTCATCGAAGAGCCAGTCGGAATCATTCGAGAGCACACCAATTATAAAGGGTTTGTCATTATATAAGGGTACCACTTCCGGATGGAATAGGATGCCCCGAGGGGATCGCCGCGTAGATAGATTGTGCGGAACAAATATTTGTCGAGGCTGGGCTTCTGAAAGGCGGTCGTAGCCCAGGCGATAGCGTCTGAGATCTTTGGCAAACTTCATGCGGTTCATCGATACCATCAGCAAATGGTCTGTTCGTATGCGGACGAATTCTGTATCGTTGTGCCACTGTGTCTTTTGGAGGATAATGGCTGGTGTCAGCTCATGCGAGACTTCATCTCGGCCCATGTCGCAGTCTAGCACCGCAATGAAGATTGTGCCAGATTCATCTCGAGGGTGAGGCGTCAGAGCGAGTTCAACGTCTAGACCGCGGCTGGATACCGCTGCTACATAGTTTGAGCTGCGTGTGAGGTATCTGAGTACGTAAAAAGATGGGCCGTTAGCTGTGAGTTTTATATAGCAGTATTGAATGCATACCTTGCTCTTTTGATTACATAGTCGCCACCTTGGTGCCCAAACGCTGCTGGACTTTCTGCCAAGAGGCCCCAGAAATGCTGTCTCTTGGACAAATCTTCAGGATATCTCCAAGCGTAAATGGAGTCATCGTTGGTAGACTTAATAATCTCCTCCTGCAGCCGCTTGAAAGCCTTGACACGGCCCTCTCCGTACAGTAAAGGCATATTAATATCGAATAGTCCGAGCAAGCAGTATGCCATGTCTTCTGGTCGGGTGGTCTGACGGTTGGCCGCCCAGCTCATCTTTTCTGCAATAGAAAAGTCATCCAGGCTCTGCTGCTGGCCACTGGTGTGTAAAATCGCGGCTGGTATCAAGGACACTCTCGTGATGGCTTCCTGGAGAGACGTTCTAGTGCCGATGAGCTCCCACTCTTGAGAATAAAAGTGTACCTCGGGAGGAGCAATCAGCTCTTGCAAGGTCCAGCCTCTACTAAACCAACGGCATTTCGCAAACTGAGAGCCATCTTTGGTTGGATCATCAGCTGACGAGACGTCCTCGAGATAGGCGATGCAGATTCCGGCCTTTTCGTACCACTGAAACATGGAGTTGATGGCCTCTGACAGTTCAGAACTTGAAGTCTTGTCAATACAGCATGTGTCGACCCACAGATAGTCGAAGCCCAGACGAGCTGCTACTTCACAGCTTCGGCATATCTTGTCCCATCCTTCAGAGTCCGTCCTTTTTTCCTTGGCCAGAAAATCTGCTAATGTGACCTCCTGGGAGCCCCACGTATGAGACAAGATGGCATACCGTACTTCTTCGTTGGTCGCAAAGACCTCCAGGTCATGAGATTGGGTATTTATTAGTAGCATTGGAGGAATATCGTTACAGGTGAAGATCGAAGGCGAACGTAACAGAGACTTCGCCCTGTTGATCGCCACACGCGACGCCCACGGCCTAGGCAGCCCAGCATTTAGCCTCAGTGGGCCGTGCATAAGCTGAAGGAGCTGCATCCATGAACTGGGCTATTGGTGCGCTACGCAGATGGGCTCGTTTCATCGCTTCCTTAGTATGCTTAATTCGATTGACAAGGGCCAAAATCTTGTTGCAAGCTACATATGCTACATATGCTTTTCCTCATGACACAACTATATACTGCTGACAGAAATCCGAAGTTTGACTTAAACAACATTCTTGTCGCTGTACTTGTCGTTTTGCACAATCTCAACCCAGTAACCATCGGGGTCCAGCAAGAATGCAACGTTGCGCATGCGGCCATCCGTTAGTCTCTTCTTCCAGTTGCAGTTAAGGTCCTCGAATCGCTGGCAAGCAGCGTCCAAGTTGTCGACAGAAACGCCTATAATATTAGTATTAATTGGAAATTCTTACAGCGACGCGTTCAAAGCGAAGATGCTTACAAATGTGACCAAAGCCTTGAGGTTGGTCGTTGCCATTGTGGTAGGAAAAGTTCTCATCCTTCTCGGTACCGTAGTTCCAGGTCAGCTCCAGCAAGCCCTCGCGGTCGCTTGTGCGGCCTTCTTGAGGAACACCCTGGGTGCCAGGGTAGCCGAGGAAGTAGAGGTTGAAGCCTGAATCGGGAGATTCGTTGGTTCTGAATAGAGACATGCCCAGAACATCTTGGTAGAATTTGAGAGACTTCTGGGGATCCTTGACACGGATCATCGTGTGGTTCTGATAACCAGAAGAGTTAGTAACTGTTCTTGTAAGCACTGAGCACAGTCGCTTCTTACCATGCGGTAGGTTGTAGTATCTGTTTCTTTGATGTTGGCAGTCTCTTCAATCGGCTTTTGGCCAATAATCTCGACCCAGTATCCGTCAGGGTCCAAGGCGAATGCAATGTGCTTCATACGCCCGTCGGTAAGCTTCTTCTGGAACTTGTATCCAGCATCCTCGATGCGCTGGCAAGCGGCCTGAAGGTTGTCGACGGAGATGCAGGTGTGGCCGAATCCTCGGTGAGGGTCCTTGTTTCCGTTGTTGATGGTGTAAGTAGGGTCATTCTCAGTGCCGTAGTTGTGAGTGAGTTCGATGACACCCTCGCGGTCGATGCCAGAATTGCCAAACGAAACAGCACCCTTGTTGTTATAGGCCAGGAAGTAGAGATCAAACTTGGCTTCAGGGAATTCAAGCTTGCGGACCACGCTCATTCCAAGGAATTCGTAAAACTTGACTGGAGTGAAGGTAAGCTTTTGTTTTGCCACTCTATGACACAATGTGAAAGGCATACTTACCAGACTCCTTGGGGTCCTTGACTCGAATCCTTTTGTTCACTCATTAGCAAGAGACCTCAGCACATAGTATACAAGCAGAACGAAGACTCACATCGAGTGATTGAACTTGTAGGTATTGAGATCCGTTTTGGCAGCCATGGTAGCGAAGCTGTATTGCTGTCTTATATGAAAAGAGCTGTGCACGCTTTTTGCCCCTCGCAGATACTGATGGCGGGGTAACTGGTGTAAGGCCCTGCAGAAAATGATGAAGGCGGAAAAAAGCTCTCCTAGGCTAAGGAGATGCTAGTACTCTGGGTATCGGAGAAGCTGAATGCTGACTCGTAATGTTTGTCAAAGAAGACAATAGAAGTTGAATAAAACAAGATTTCTCGCTGAGATTTTTGTTTTGCTTTTATATTGAGGCAGCTCGGCTAATCTTGATCCATTCTCCGACAACGTCAGAGCTCCAGTTCGCAGCTGCCCCTCATGCCTCCACCTTAGTCATCCAATTCGAGAGGGGCATAGAGACGCGCTAGAACTCTTTCAACAGTTTGGAAAAGTTGATTACTTTACAGGTTCTCGGTAAAGCGGCAACGAGCAGAAGAATTGGATCATCTCGCGCTTGAGACGCGGATTTAGGATATAAAAGAGAATGTTGTTAGATGGAAAATCATTATAAGATGACTGACTTGTTGATTGTCGGCCTGTAGGGTAGGAATGTTTAAAGAACGACTGTGTTATTGTGCCTGGTGCTATTAGTTGATACAACTTCAGACTGCTTATAGGTTACACGTACTCTTGCACTTTTGATCAATTGCAATGAGCGAGCTCTAATTTACCAGAAAAATTCAACATGTGATATTTTTTTTTTTTTTTTTTTTTCATTTTATTCCAGACTTCTAAAAACGAATTATTCCAGATTTCTAAAATCAAATGATAGTTGGCAAGTGCCACCAAAGAATAAGAATTTATATACTCGTTATAGGGTTATACTGCGCGTGCGCCATCTTGACTTATAACATTCAAGCTGCAGCTACCCTGCGCCATGACAGCGCCCTATTCAGACGCGGATTCTTCTTTTACAGCATGAACACTGCGTGAACTTTGCCCGACAGCTTGCAATACTATTCGAGACTCAGGCTCAGCCACGTCCTGGATCTACTGGTTTGCCGTCAACTCCAAGCCCAGTTGGCGATTATAAGCGGGGCCACAGATGCGTTAATCCTTTTAATTCTTGCTCAGTCTTGAATCCCCTGCTTTAGATGTGTAAACATTTGTTGATCTATTAGCTACTCAAGAGCGGTCTTCGCTCTGTGACAAATATTTGATGTCTTACGTGAGCTCGTCGACCCTTGAAAGCGTATGTGGAGATGCTCAATGCAGGAATACGCACCACGCTGCCAGGCTTATACGCACAATATTGTCAGGAGTATACGCACAACGCTGCTGCCGGCGTATACGCATTGAATAGGGTCATGAGAAAATCAAATCAACAACAATATCAAATAAACAAAAGAGGTAGTTTGAGGCATTGGAACAAGTATAAGAAGGGAGGTCTTGCCACCAAAAGTCAATGGATATCTCCTCAGCACAGACAGCATTGAAAGCATTCGACCTTGACACACTTTCCATTGTAAACTTGCAGCAAATCAAGACACAATGAGCAGCATTCTTTCTCTCGCCTCCATTGGGGCTCTGGCTCTTGCTTCCACCGCATCGGGCGCCCCTGCTGGCTCTACTACAGCCCCAATCACCAAGCAATGCGTCCAGCTCCAAGTGCCCGTCCCTGTTGTGGCCACCAACTACCACTATGACCAGCCCCAGGTTAACAACAATATCGATGCCATGGACTGGACCGTGAATGTTACCACTTGGAACAGCGCCAACTTCACTACTCGCAAAACTGGACCCGTGAAAATTAACAAAATGTACACTATCGGCGCACAATATTGCGTGCCGTCGCAGAAGACCAGCAAAGCAGGCATTTTGCAGATTGCCACCCCTGGCCTTGGTTTCGGCAAAGAGTAAGTGATGAGATATATGATTAAAGAAAGATCAACTGTAGCAAGTCGCTGATGAGTTTCTGATTTAGGTACTTCGACGTGGAAATGGACCCGCAGCAGTACTCCTACGTTGATGCCGCCATCAGCAAGGGCTACTCCGTCCTTGCTTATGACCGTCTCGGCACTGGTGACTCCCAGAAGCCAGACGCTTATGACGAAGTCCAGATTCCTGTGGAAATCGAAGTTTTGGCAGGCCTGACCAAGATCGCCCGCAGCGGAAAGCTGATGAGCTCCTCGAAAGTTACCGGCAGCACAAGCGCTGCGTTCAACTTTACGCCCACCAAGATTGTTCATGTCGGCCACTCATACGGCTCATACGTGAACTCGCTCATGCTCATCACCTACCCCGATATCATCGACGGCGCCATCTTTACCGGGTTTTACCCCAACAGCATCGAGGCCACCAGCCCGCTCAACGTCTTGAACTACAACCACCAGTACGCCAATGAGAGCGATCCCGCTCGCTTTTCCGAATACGGCTCGGGATATTTCGTCTTGGACAGCGAGGAAACTCTTCAGAAGCTGTTCTTCCAAAAGCAATCCCTGGACCCGGCGCTGCTTACCTACGCCAACAGCATTAAGCAGCCCGAGGCCGTCGGCGAGTACTCTTCTGAGGACGACAACATGCTCGCACCCGCTCCCAATTACAAGAAGCCGTTGATGGTGAGTTTGGACATCCCCTAAACGCTTAAAAAAGACTAAGACAACTAACCCATTCTTCTCCCTCAGCTTTTCGCCGGCGAGTTTGATTACTTCATCTGCAATGGCGATTGCAACGGCATCTATGCCACAGACTATGCTAACCTGCTTTATTCGGGAGTGCCTGCAGAGGACCTTGTGCCTTACCTGCAGCCGAAGACGGGTCACGCCTCCATGTTGTCGACGAATGCTTCTGCCGGCTATCAGGTTATGCTGAGCTTCTTGGATTCTCGAGGCTTGTAAATAGGGAGCACCCCTTATCTCACACATTCCATAACCCGCTTTGTTTCATCAATTTGGGTTATGGCCGGCATCTACGCCCGCGCATGAACATTTGCTCTATTAGAATTTTTAGACATCTGCGAGTTAAACATAGCATTTAGCAGCGTTATAGAACCAGCGAACATACAGTTAATGGCATCTTAAAGATTACTGATACTTATTCATTCAATACACTATATACAAGCCCAATCAGTACCATCTAACATACCTAAACAGCAACTCCAAGAACTCTCGCTTGTAGTCTATAACGATAGTGTCTATTTATTGTCGCCGTTCACTCCGCCTTGTGCCTTTAGGTTATTGTAAAGCATCAAGCGCAATACACTTTTCACCTTTGTCTTTTCCGCTTCTTGTAGAAGTTCAATGATGCCCCATCGCCAATTTTGCTTGGCCAGCATCAGTGGTGTTTGGTTGTCCAAAATTTTCACACCAACGTCAGCCCCATTTTCCAATAGTAGCTTAACAATAGCCTCATGCCCATTAGAGATGGCCAAAGAGAGAGCCATCTCATTTCTGCTAGTTTTGATGTTCACATGTGCTCCCCACTTCAACAGTAACATGACCATACTGTCGTACCCGCCAGCTACGGCCATCATAAGCGGTGTTTTACCAGTTTTATCCTGTACATCAACTTGGGCTCCAGCTGCGAGCAATAATGTAGCAATACTCTCATTACCATCTAAAGCAGCCATTTGTAATGATGTAAAGCCATGTCCGTTTTTGAAATCAACTTCAGGGCCACTTTCGAGTAATAGCGAAACGATGTCTTCCTGCCTTTGGAGAACGGCCAAGGACAGTGGCGTTTCGCCGTCTTCATCAGCTCTGTCAGCCCTGGCTCCATATTTGAGCAATAACTTGATGATATCCCGATGCCCATTCAAGATAGCCAGTGATAATGGTCCTTTATCACTGTCGGCATAATCTCCCTCTTTCAACAGTAATTCAACAATGTCATAATAGCCTTTCGCAATCGCCACTGATAGCAGAGAAAGGCCATAAAACGTCTCGTCAGCTTGGGCTCCATTTTCGAGCAACATCTTGACAATATCTCCATGTCCACTGGAAACAGCTAATGATAGCGGCGTTACGGTATAGTAATTGAGGGCTCCTTGGTAAAGCCTGAGTTGCTGTTTCAAGCAAGATTGAACGTAATGTGTATTCCCACTCATTATGGCTGATAAGAATGGCGATTCAGTGATTTTATAGTCATTGGCAAGTACCTCAAGCTTATAGTCCAATAATAACCCGAGAATTCCTGGGTCTGTATTAGAAGCGGCTAATGATAGAGGCGTTTTACCAATGCTTGCATCTCTTTTGTCGATTTTGGCTCCATTTTCCAGCAGCAGCTTAACGATATTCTTGTGCCTACCCTTAATGGCGAACGACAGCGGCGTCTTGTGTTCCGGCTCTGTTGGGTTAATCAGAGCACCGGCGTCTCTCAACAGCTTGAAAATGTCTTCATGTCCATCCTTGGCGGCCAAACATATCGGGGTCTCGCCAACGGCATTCACAGAGTTGATATTGGCACCCCGAGCCAGCAGCATCTCTACCGTTGCTGGTTTACACCTGCTAACTGCGTGATGCAATGGCGTCCAGTCATAGTCATCGCGCCAATTCACTTCGACATTGTCTCGTGTAAGCAGCAGCCATATATCATCCTGTGATGCTGACTTTGCTGCTTTGGACACTGCTTCTGCGCGGTCAAATTGCATCAAACTTTGCAGCGTGTGTCTATCGTAAATCTCGTAAACATCGTACAGCGTATTGTTGGCAAATTTCCGTTTCTTCGAATTAATCGACTTTAACATAGTTGTCCTCCCTGTCTGTATGCATACTGTTCTCATCGGATATTGTGAGAGCCTGTATTTCTTTCGATCGAAATACTCGATTGTATAACTCATGACCCTTTCAAACGTCTCCATTGTGCCAAACAAATCTCTCACATAAATGGCGACCGGTTGATCTTCATTCTTTCTTTTGCAGTGAAGAATCACGAGGCCCAGCCTCTGGGGGCCAATTCCTATAAAGCGTACTTTCAAGTGTACCCCTCTACTGTTTATAGTTAGAGCAGTATTGTGATGGTTGAAGGGGTTGAACTGAATAATGTCTCCAGATTCTTTAAATGCTTCCGGGGAGGTAGCCAGCACTCCGCCACGAGAGTCAGGGGATTCCCACGCAAGGAGACTGTCATCGGGTGATATCCTCATGATCTCCTCTTGTAATCTCAAAAACGCCTGTTCGCCCTCTCCATAAATTAATGGCATATGAATGCCGAATATTCCCATCAAACAATACGCACGGTCTTCAAGCCGTTGCGTTTTTCTCTTTGAAGCCCATGACATTCTTTGTGCGATACTAGCTGTGTCAAGATCATCATCACCGCAGAGGATATTGACAGGTATGCCAGTGCAGTCGGATATGTCTTGTTGCCGGGTTATTTTAGTCCCGATGTATGCCCAATTCTCATCTACAAAGTGAATGTCTGATGGGGCGAGCAGCTCTTGCAGGGTCCAACCTCTAGTAAACCACTCGCTTTCTTTAAAAGTGGATTTGGATGGAACGTCTGCAAGATGGGCGTAGCATCTCTCGGCTTGATGGTACCAGTTAAACATCGAGTTGATTGCTTCTGACAGCTCTGAAGAGCTCGTCTTGTCTATACAAACCGTGTCAAGCCACACATAGTCGAACCCGTCGGCTTTGGCTTTGGCGCAGCATTGTCTCACTTTTTGGAAGCCTTCTTTCCTCTCAATGGCCTCTGTCCTGGTCTCCAAGTCTTGATAGGTGAGTTCGTGCTTACCCCATCTGTGTGATAAGATAGCGTACGGCGGGGTATCGCCATATTCGAACGTTTGTAGTTCAATTGTGTCTGTCTTGAGCAGACGCATGGCTGAGGGCGGTTTTAGGTGAAGGCAGAGATGTCCGACAGTGAAAAACAATTGAGAGAAGCAAGGTCCCGCTTCATGGGTGAGGGGCGGTGTACTATAGCTTACATCGATGTAAGCCGCTGTTAATGATCTTATTGGACAACCATAAGTCCCTGTCAGCCTCACCAAGTAAGGCGCACAAGAGTATTCAAAAGAGTGGTGGTCTGGTTTTTGAACCGAAAATATATTTATTTGTGAAAGTCATATTAATAGATATAAAGATCTGCCCGCCGCATCAGTCCACAGCCCTAATCAACCTCGTTCTTCTAGCAAACGCCTTCAATAATGTTCCGGCTTGCGGCCCACCATCAGATACATCGGCGTAAACAGCTTCTTCTTTCCTCCTTCGACAAGTGCATCCGCCGCCTTTCCAAGACTCTGGGCAGTCTTCCTGGTGCCAGATGGAGCAATCCCCAGCAGCTCCAAAAGTGAAATAAAAGCATGTGACACCTCTCTGCCGAAGCGATTCATTCTCAAAACCGTAAACACATCCGCCAGCGTCTGCGCGTAGCGAAGGTCAGTGCCTAGAGGCCAGTACCAAGGAGCAACGCTGGTCTCGTTTGCGTAGTCCTCCGCAAGGTCATAGTGGGTTTCGAGAGTGAAGCCTGCGGCCTGGATGGCGGCGAGGCCGTCTTCGACTTTGAGCATTTGGGCAATACCATCTCCCTCCTCGATATCGAGACGGATTTGACGATGAGTTAGATCGTCGTTGTTGTAGGCATCTGTCATGAACCATTCGTAGACACCAAATACGCCGCCTGGTTTGAGAACACGGAAGATTTCTCTATATACGCCCTCGAGACTCGGTGCGTGGACTGTGGCTTCGATTACGTATACGGCATCGAATGAGTTGTCGGGGAAGGGTAGGTTCTGTAAAGTATAAAGCGTATTAGTCGTCTGTAGCTAGCTATCTTTTTGCTGGCATAGAAGGGAGTACACTTACCATAAAGTCTCCCTGAACGAAATCAAGCTTGTGAGTAAGCTTTTCCTTAACTGCGTATTGCTTTGCTCGGCTGATCTGGTAAGAGTTGATATTCAAACCGGTGACGTGAGCTCCAGTAAACTTGACGATTTCTCGAGCTGGACCTCCGACGCCACAGCCAACATCCAACACTCTCATACCAGGCTTGATGCCGATGCTGCTTGCTAAAAAGTGTTCGTGTCGAGCCACGGCTTGGCGGAATCTTTCTCCGTATGCAAATCTGCAAAAGTGAAAAGCATCGCCCCAGCCATATTCGTAAAGATCGGTCGCCAAGTTGTAATACCTGTTTAGTACAGCTCGAGTTAACAACAGTCCTCTGGAAAAAGGAGCAGGGAGAGGGGTTTTCGTACTGTCTAGTTAGGCTTGCATAATCATCAACTCGAGATTGTCGAACCTCCTCAGTCTCGTCTTCAGCTTTCTTGTCATCCCAGTGCTGGAAGTATTCAGCAACAGCTGCCTTGTGGGCCTCGTTGTCTTTGTTGATCATGGCACGGAGGCCGCCTTGCGAGTTTGACGAGCTCTTGTGCAGGATTTTGTCAAAGGCCATGTTTCTGACCTGGTCAATCGGAAGCAGTTCTTGACTTTCGGTATCTCTGTTTGTCATGGCACGGAGGGCAACTTGAGAATTTGACGAGTTTTGGGTCAGGGTTTTGTCAAACGCCTTGTCTTTGGCCCTGTCTGCCCGAAGAAGTGCTTGAGTTTCGGCCATTGTTGTGGCTAAGTTTGATTTCAGAGTACGAGGAAAGAATGAACAGTGGCAAAGATAGGAAGAGCTTGAGTATGAAAAGTGAAGATGATGGGAATCGAAACAGAGAGAGAATTTCTGACTCTTATACTTGAAAACAACAGAATCCCGTCTCTATCATCTGGACTTGATATTTAATAACACAGTCGGACAGCGTTGCCGCTGTCGCATAACAAACGCCTCCGAACACGAATGCGATATGCGCATACACGCAGCCGGCTAGCATATCAAGCAAGACATGCTGGAGACTGTAAATTAATAATAGGACCTAGAATGCGATTTCGTCAATACGCGTATAGGTACTTGCGATTAGGTATCTATACGCGTATTTACGCAAATACGCGTATACGTATTCCGACAGCTCGTGTAATGTCCAATCATCTTCGAATATCGTTCATAATTGTGGGATTATTGCGGATACCGCTCGTATTATCGAGGGTGTGTCGCTAACAATACGCGTAGATGCTCCGTAACATCGATGGCGCATCTTGGGCTGTTTCGGCGGTCAGAGCCGTATTACAAACCTAAATTATAGAGCAACGTTCACGGAGAACCTGCTATAAAAAGCGAGTGGCAATTCAGTTTTTAGGGTCTATCCATAGATTAACGACTCAGTTCAGGCCGACATTCCCTAAATGAGTAAGTGAGCAGAGAGCGTAATTTGACTTGTGCCGTCGGCCAACGCGGGCAAGCCAGAAGCCCATTTGTTTTATTGTGTTAGTGATACATTCACTTTACTGTATGAAGAAAAATTTTTTACAGTATCTCCTTTTAAGTGCATTGAAGATCAATAATCTCCCGTGCATAATACGTGGCATTTTGGGGGGGTTAATGCAAATTACGCCCATCCGTACGGGAAGAGTAATCTATTCGCAAATATTAGCAGCTCTCTTAATGTTGAAATGAGCAAACAGTTAATGTTTGAAACGTCTAAAGAAATATTACATATGATACAGATTGTATTAGATTAGACGGATTCGCTAAATACATGTATTTTATTCCCTTTTGTACGAAAAAGGCCACTCCTCCTTAGGTCTCCTCCAAGACTAAGCGCTACCTCTACTCTGAAATCAAGGGCTTCTTTTCGCTTAAAATAAGAGAGAAGTTATCCAGCGCCCCAATTCTATTATCCAGCCGTCAAGCTTTCTGGTAGTATTGTTGCTATTGCTGCTACAACTGCGTATCTATATATTCTACTGCTACTCCTACTGCTACTTCTACTGGTACTGGTACTGCTACTGCTATTTTAAATATATAGGTAGTAATTAGCAGCTGCGTATACGTATTTTTTATATGTAGAATGCCTTATCCGCTACAGCTAGGGTGTTGGATAATGATACTAGGGTGCTGAATAACGTCTCCCTCAAGATATTGTATCTAATTCTAAATCCATGGTAACAATCCATGCCTAGCTTCAATATCTGCTTGTCTCATCCTATGCTGGCGAATCTACGAATTGCTCTGTAGCCAACTAAAACCTAAGAATCGGCAACCGCTGTCTACCTTGTATGCTCGTTCTTTGCAAACGCAAATTAACAGAGATTGTAAACCTCGAAAAGATGAATTTAGGATACATGTTCACGATTGCCCAGACATACCAGGGCTTGGGGAGAAATGGCAACGGTACTGTGGCTTGAATAGCGGAAAGGGAGAGGAGTAACACTACCGTAAAAGAGCAGCTTGGTGAGTCTTATTTGAGACGTGATCGATATAGTCTAAAGACAATGTACTAATGCCTAAAACATTCAAATATTTCATAAGCCTTTTAGATTTCTCTTCTCATTCTTTTTTGTTGTTGTTTGTTCTCATAAAAATCGTTTCGCTAATATCCAAAGTCCTCCCAAACCACATCTTCGCCGTCCAACCAACCCCTTAACGTAGTCAAAAGTGATGCTCCCGTACATAGATAAAACTTCTTTCCACCTCCCATTATGCGTTCAAAATCTCGAGTATTGATCCGTCGCTCCTCAACCGTCGCCCCCCGCTCACTGATTTTCTCAATCAGCTTCTTGGTTTCACTCGAAGCGAGCGATCCCGTTGCAAATATAGTGCTCCTTTCTGCCAATCCGGGGATCTTATCGAATGTGTGAATCGCCAGAGGAAGATCCTCGCCACGTAATGTCCATAACAGCGTCAACGGGACAGAGGCGTCGAGTGGGGCTTTAGCCTGGGCGAGGAGGGGAGTGATGCCGACGCCGCCGGCGACGAAGACGGGTTCCTTTGTGGCAGAGGTAGATGTGGGCAAATGGAAGGCGTCTTTGCCGCCGAAACCCATGACGGAGATGTCTAGTGGAGAGACGGGGTTGTGGCGCCAGAGGAATTTCGTGACGGGGCCGTGGAGGCGAGCGGTGATTTGGAAAAGGTCTTTTGAGGGTAGGGAATTAGGCGGACTGGACACGGTAAAAGTGCGGACGTAATCGTCGTTGAGGGACTGGGGGTCGCGGTCGTTCATATGAGCGTAGCCGTTGCTGAGTTCGTTTTCGAAGCCCATAGTGATGTGGTGCCCTGGTTGCCACTGGGGTATGTCGCTAGGGTTGGTCGTCTCGAGCTTGAATGTGAAGACGGCGACAGTCGGTGTGAGAATCTCTCGTTTTACAAGAGTGGCAGTGATGTCTGGATGGTCTGCGGACGCCAAGGCGGGTGCTCTTTCGGAGAGGAGATATCGGACGGGAGGGTTGTATGGCGAAGGTTCGTTGGAAGTGCCGCGGAAGGGGAGGCTGGCTTTGACGAGGTGGGAGGCCGTGACGGTGATTTTGACGGCCATGTTGGAGCGCGGGAGGAGAGCGGCGGCTTCTTTACCGAGGAGGATGGTGGATTCGCCGGTGAGGTAGAGGGCGTCGGAGGTGTCGTAGTCGGGGATGACGAGGCCGATGAGGGGGTTGACTTTGAGGTTTCCGAGTGATTGGTATAGTCTGTTTCCAGAGTCTGGGGCATGTCTTGTTAGTATCGATTAAGATGATGAAAATGTGAATGGATAGATGGAGATACTCACATTCTGGATATACCAACTCCACTCCTCCTTCATCGTTCTGCAGTACTCTAATAAAACCCCTCGGTCCTCCTCTGTGATTTGTGTCCATGCTATCGCCGTTTGTGCTCGATAGGAAGAACATGTCTGCCTTTTCAATCAGTGCAATCGCCTCTGGCGGTAGAATCCCGTCTGGACCTCCGGGTATCAATTCGGGTTGAGGCACAATCGGGTTCAGGGCCTTTTTATTGATATATTTGGGACAGTTCCCGAGAGATTCTGTTACAGCGAAAGCCAGCTGGACTTCGCCGTCGGGGCCTGGCATGTCGCCTCCGGCAATAAGGCGACCGCCAAGCTTGACGCGATCGCGCGTTTCCAAATCGATGCTGAGGCCGCTCATCATCTTACCGCCTGCGGGCCTTATGATGCCCTCTTCGCCCGGCTCGCTGCTCACTTTATTTTCGGACGATTTCCAGAAAGCACCATATACAGGATCATATTCCTTGTCCACGGCGCTTCGAATGCCCAAAACACCTTCCGCCACGGGCCTCGCAAACCCTCTCTCACCACCCCAGATCGTCGTCCACGGCCTTCCTTCATCGTCTAGCGTTCCGAGCGCAAGGAGCTGTGAGTGCATCACCCGCACCGCATACGGCATCGGGAATCCGTCCGAAGTCGGGTTTTCAAAGTGAGGATTGCGGGTCTCACGGTGCATGGCGCGCTCGCCGCGGTGCCAGCCGCCGGATATGAGGGACGGCATTGCGGCGTCGATGAGGATGGAGGCGTTGGTGGTGATGAAGCTGAGGGGAGTAACCGGCAGGGATAGCAGCTGTGTGAGGTTATATGAGATTTGGGAGAGGAGCATGCCTGTTCATGACATGGTCGTGAAAAAGATGTCGATGGAAAGGAAGGGAAATGAATTTGGGGAGCTACGAAGTTAAAGAGAACTACAGTTGGACAGCAACGCAGATTCTAAAGAGAGAAAGCAGCGTTTACTGGATTGAGACAAGCAGCGGCGTGGCGTCTACTCGAATACCTACAAAAAAAGATGCCGCTGCGGCGTTGGCTGGAGATACTGACAAATCATCCGGCCGTAAACGCACCCTAGGTTTTTTCCAGTTAAAGGTACCCCGATCCGGTGACGTCGATGCTAGCGCTGATTACTTTATTGATCCAAGGTTAAAAGCTGGAGAAGAATGGAATCTCGGGATCTCCCCGCTTAGAGGGCTGAAATACTAGTACTTGGCGTCCGTATGTGGAATCTTTCTGCGAATTGTCACGTAGTTGTCTCTTATTGAAGAAGCGAAGAATATGCTTTTAATGTTTAGGCTTTGAATCTTCTGATATGCTGATACTGATGATGGGAGAATACAACACACTTAGTATCCATCTCAACGCTAAGTGCCTTAAATCTAACACTGGTACCTGTATTTCGTTATTGTGGTATATGAGCCGTCCTAGACAGTCAAAAACATCGCCCTGCCTGCCTCAACCTTTCCTCGCCAGACGCCTTAGTTGTAACGTAGATCATCAAAATAAAAGTAGTTATATGAGTTAAATAAATAAGGACAAAGGGTTTGTTTTTCAAGTTCCGAGCCTGCCGGGACACATATGAGGAGGTAGGCTAGCTCTAATATCTACTACTGCCCTGCGCTTCAACATCATAGCTATAGGATGCTCCCGTTTGACCTTGAGGAGCATTATAGTAATCCTGGGTATTTTGGCGAACCGGCGGTCTGAAGCTGGGTGGCAAGCGCTGTCCGGGGTAGGAATTGTCTGCTGGCGGCGGCCGATTAGGATTGGACATTGGCTCAGTCATTTGCCGCTGAGGCGAGAATCGCATTCCGCGCAGAGGCACTTGGTTGGACGAGGTTGTCGCGCTTCTCATGGGCCCCTGTGGTGCTCTGGAGTATGTTGACCCGGCGGCAGATGGCGCTGGGCTGGATCGGCCCTCGTTGTTAAAAGTGTGCGCCCTTGGAGGCGGGCCTCGCCAGGATTGGCTGTCGTCTTGCATTTGCTGGTTTCCGCTGTAGTTGTCGACGAATCGAGACGGGATGGGCCTTGCCGACGGCGCGTACAGCGGGGATCCTGCCGCCGAACCCATGTTAATGGGGCTCTCAGTGAATGGCTGCTGGCGATACGAGGAATTGGAGGTGGTCCTCATATGGTTCAGTCCCGGCCGAGCGCCACCACTGGTTCTGAACGAGTCTCCCGTTCCAGCTCTTTGAAGGTGTGGCATTTCGGGAAGCATGTCCTCTGGCGAGGCTGATCTTCCATTTGAGTATCCCATATCGGCCGCGGAACTGACTAACGGAGCCCGAGCCGAGTAGCTCGAGGCCGTGGTGGCTCCCGTCATGCTTCGCTGAGGTATCGGGCGCTTGAAATCGTTGACAGGGGTACCCGGGCTTGAAGTATATGTCGGCAAAGGTGCAGAGAGGCCAACGCTCTGCGGCGCAGCGAAGCCGAGGTTTGGCAAGGTCGGGAGCGAGGCGTCTGGATGAGCTTCGCCCTTTTCACTCATGGCTGCCTTCATCCTGTCGACTTGGCCCTTAGCAAGCGCCTTGTTGACAGTCTTGGTGACAATCTTGAGCAGGGAGTTGTTGACCTTTCGCTCACAGTAGCCGGTGAGACCGCCATCGTCACGAGGAATCCAGTGAAAGAGGAAGAAGACGTAGAACAGGGTGGCGGAAATCAGGTACAAAGCTGAAAAGACCCAGACGACCAGAGTAAAGCACATGCCTCCGAGAATGGCAGCCTGTCGGAAATCCGATTGCGCGAGCGTCTTGATCTTGTCGAAAAAGGAGGAAAGAGAGCCCTCAACCGAGCTCTCAGAAACGGCAAGCTTTGCCATGTAGACGGATCGAAGCGTGAGCGCATTGACAACTTGACGTGGGCTGGTGCAAAAGATGACACGGATCCAGGCTAAATAAGTGAATGAAGATGGTCAGCAAGGTGGGATGAGATGAGACAGCCAAGGCTAATACGCACATTGAAAGCTAAAGTATGTAAAAAGGGCGATATACTCGGCACCCTTTTTACTCTTGGTGAGTTCCGAAAAGACAAGGAATCGTCTGAACCCTTGCCCCGAGCCAAGACGAATAGACTCCCAGCGCACAGCAAGACTGTCCAGATAGACCTCGGCAACGTTGCCTCTCTTGATCTTTCGAGCAGCGCGGATCCATTCGAAACCGAGATTGATAAAGGACAGGATGATGCAGCCCGAGAAGATCCATCTTGAAATATCAATGGGAATGGCCGGGTCGATTTCGGACGACCATCGGTTGAAGACGAGAAGCTGGACGGCAGTGAAGGTGTCGACTCCGTAGACGGCGAGCGAGATGATGAGGCCGATCCAGAGGGTGATGTAGGCGAAGATGGGACCGCAGCCCTTGGCCTTGAAGTCGCCGAGATTGATGTAGTCCCATTTCTGGTCGGTGTATTGCCGGACCTCTTTGCTGCGGTGAGTGAGGCAGCCCATGTTGTCGATATTTGGTTGGTGTTGTTATGCGATTGATGACCACACGTGATGCAGCGGAAAGCTGGAATCTGGAGTAAAAAAGCGTATAAAAATACCAAAAAAAGAGAGGCAATGAAGTGAGATACAATCTCGAACAAAAAAGCAAACAATTCAGTTGTCTCGTAGAGAGCGTATTGTACGGTCCTGCCGATAGAAAAAGCACTCGTCGTCCCTCGCCTGCGAAGATGCGACGGCGCTGCCTCAGCAAAAGACACAAAAGAAATAAAACAACGACGGAACCAGCGATGGAAAATACACGCTGCGAACCTGAAAACAGGAAAACGAAAAAGAAGAAAGAAATAAAAACGACTGGCGTTTATTCAAGAACAGAACCGCCAAAAGCGCCAACGGACTGGCATGAGTGGGCAAACCGGCTGCAGCTAAGAAAAGAAGCGCAGAGTCTTAGACAAATGGCCGCTGAGAGAATTGAGACCAGCGCCAAAAACGTGCAGTTTGTCCCCCCAGCCCGTCAAAAGGGCGAATTGGGATCGGCCAGCGAAAAGGATGCGGCTAAGAAAAAAAGAGAAGAAGCGGAATGGAGAAGGAAAAGAGAAAGAGAGGGAAACGAGTGAATGGTTGGCTGGGCTAAAAGCAGAGAGACATCGAGAGGAACGGAAGGGTGGCCTTGGCGTCGCAGAATGAGCCCCTTGAGCGTGTGTCAAGATGGCTGGGGGTGTGTTTGGAGTATTGGAGGATAGTGTGGCGATGGTCCAAAAGAAGCAGCAGAGCCGTGGATAGTCGTGTAAACGACAGCAGCGGTTAAAAGAGTGAAAATCGCTGAATAGACATTGTTGTTTTTACTGTTGGCGGCAGCATTGTGGTTGCTAAAGTGAAGTGAGTGAGGATGAGGATGAGATTGAGGTGATAATAGAGCAAACAATCAGTGGGTACAGGTAGTATTGATATCTAGTAGTGCTATCGTCAATGGCATTGCTACATCATCTAGCTGGAGCAGACGAGTGAAATGAGATGGAAGCGCTAGTCGCTCCATTGTCTGCATGTCCAAGTCCATTATGCTTGGCCTCGCAATAGAGGGAGATGAGATGAGATGAGGCATCACCAAGCTATTGGACATGGAGGGGTTATGCAAGTACTTTGCGCCGCAGCATTGCCGCCGCGTCTATGCAAGTCACTCCCCTGTAATCGCTCGCTCGCTTAATGCTATTCCCGGCAAAAGACCCCCAACTCTTGTTCTCTCGTCTTTTCATTCTCCATCTCTCAGGCCTCGCACTTTTCGCGAGTTTAGCGCCCCCCATCTTGAAACCGCCCCTGCAGGCCTCCCCCTCCGCAGCCGTTCTGAGTGGCCGCTGTGCAGCCGATCGCCTCAGCACTACCAGCGGAACGCCCAGGCACCTGTGGCCTGTGATTGGCGCGCGGCCTAGGGGGACGCCCCTGCTGGGGTTTGAAGCTGGTGCTGGTTGCATTTGGGGCGACGATCTTTGGCTGCTTCCGGTTTCACGTTGAGGCCAGCAGCTTCCACGTCCTTTTGTTTTCCCGCCCGGTGTGCTGAGCGGCTCAGCCGTGATGCTGTTTGTTGAAGCTTGGCGCGCTGAAGGGCAAGATGACTACGATTGAGTGGTTATGAGATGCATGTAATTCCATACAGTTGGAGCTAAAATTATAGCACTGCGGTGGTTGGAGATACTGAAGAGTAGGTAGCATCAAATCGCAGGGAGCGATAATAGCGCAGCACAGATTAGCTGTAATTTACGGAGCGCGCTAAACGGGCGGCTTCAAGCCGAACCTCACCTTCTTCTTCCATCCAGCGCAAAATATCCCGCTCTCCCCATATTGTATCGAGGCATACTCGTCCAGCCCGTTGGTGTCTGTTTGTGCCCTGCACCAGTGCTTTGAAACGCGCCATGCCCACACTGACATCAGCCCCGTTCCGACGGCTCGTTTTGTTGAAACATCCATTCGATCTTAGCCTCAGCTCTGTGTGCATGCAGAATCCCACCAATACTAACCCATACCACATCTCTGATATCAATGTGATATGGCGCTCATACTTGTGCTAGGATTCTTATCGCTGCTGTGATGGCACTTTTTGCTCACAAACACCCATGCCATCTAGAAAGCACAGGCCAAGTGCGGCACGCACCGCGGGGACGATGCCTCGTGGAGTTTTAATTTGCGTGTAATTGCATGCTTGGCAAGAACGCGCACGTGTTTACAGCGTCAAATATCACCACATCCACGTGAATTGTGATTACCTTGGTAAATCAAATGTTCAGCTCAATACATTTACGCTTACTGTAGTTCTATATGGAAGACGCAGCATCCTGTTTCTCTATTCTGCTTAAATCGACACCTAACAAATAACCCAACAACCCCAGCCCAAAATGCATATGAATGTCAACATCGCCAAGCAATCTTGGCAGATCTCCCCAACTAATCCAGTCTAAAACAACTGCGGCGCCTACTCTCAGACATCTATGGGCAAAGTGTTCACATTCAAGCCTTCCCAGTCTTCCTTTAGCTCTTTCAAAGTCACCGGATAAAGACTGCTGTCAGTCATAGAAGTGCCCATTTCGGAAGATGATTCCACTTCTGACGAGGAGTCCATTTGGGAAGATGAATCAGTCTGATAACGATGGTCTTCGATTTGTAAATCATCCCAGCTTCCAAACTGGTCTAAAGCCCTGTGGACATTGACAACCCCATACCCTTCGAATGGCTCTTTCAAGGGCCATTCGCCAAATGTGAGAGACAAAGTTTCCTCGAGATCGTCCCCAGCTCTTTGATCGCAAGCCAAGAGCTTTTGTAGTTTACCGTTAGCATAGTTGACCATCTCGGCGATGTAGTACTGTCTCCTTTTCTCAATCGCATCTAAGGCCCGAGTTAGCTCCAGCATACTAAACATGACAGAAACAGTCGAAAGCAGGTGTAATTTTGACAAAAAGAACTCACTGATAACAGGCTCTCGTATGGGCATGCCTAACGTATGCATACGACCCCTAGACTGCATTATGATGGCTTTAGAAAACACCCTAAAGTTTTCCTCATCTCGAAACACCCAAGAGGAAAATAGCGAGAATAAGAGGTTCTCATTATATGGATATCGCCCAGACACTATCGGAAAGCTTAGCTCAAACAAGTCATAGCATTGGCACTTGTCAACAATGACAGCCAGCTGAGCACAGAGCTTGGGGTTGGCTTGCAGTTCATTAAGACTAATTTCCTGACCATGAATTCTGAGGATCAATTTATGCAATGCCGCTTCGCTCCATCCATCCACGTTAATGGTATATTTGTAGCCCTGCTCGGACGTCTGGCCCTCATTCCAGTCTTGAGTTGCAAGATCTCTAAAGTATACAGACGCACTTTTCAGCTTCTCTGACGAAACCAGCCAGGACACTTGTCTGCGCGGATTCTTTCGTGCTGAGGATGGAATATTGACCCTAGTTTCTTGTAAACGATAACGATACTCTTTAACATTATTTCGCAAATGACTTTTATCGGTAGTGATGTCGTCATACTGCTCCAAATGGTTGAACCACAGGTCTTCGTGGTCGACTTCTTCGAACGGTCGATCGGGGTCACAAAGTATGAAGAGCGTGTCCCCGTTGTCAACGATAGTGTAAGTTGGATCCATAGTATAATAGGTTATACAACGAAAGAAAGCGTCGGCTGTAAGATAACTTTGTTGAGAGAAAAGCTGCCACAAAAATATTGATTGCAGAAGATATAACATAGAGAGATGCGTCGGATTATGTGATGATTTATATTTCGTCTCTAGTTGGCATATATTCCTTATTAATTTATATACTTTCCATATTGAGCGATGAAAATGCTAGGAATAGAGCTGTGTGGCTGTTGTTCAATTGGAGATCGCAAAAGCACAATGTTCAGATGGTCAAACATTATCCAACAAGACGTAATTTTCTGTTCCCGCTTTCTTTTTCCACGAAAAGATAATTAGCAAGTTGGCTGAGTCGACGGCGTTGTTCGAACAAAGAACTGGCTGAGCAACGCAACGCAATGTAAACGTTGCAACCAGCACGAGCAAGTCTTTGTTATTGATTAACAAAGAATGAAACTATACGTCCTAAAATTAGCCAGTATGCAGCCTTGAAAGCTGTTTCCAATTCCTTTATAAATCAGTGTATAAGCAAAGGCATTCACCTTTTTCTATCTTTATCCATCATCTTGTGTTTACTCTATGTTCTCTTCTCATCTTGACCATCACCAAAATGGCACCCCAAGATGACTTTGCTACGTCTGATTTTGAACTGCTTCAAGAGACGGGTCAAGGTACTTTGTTCGCCATCAAGAACGACGATCCTGGAGTAAAATACATTGCTCAGCCATTTGGCGTTCTGAAAGGCTCCGATGTTGAAGGTGCCGACAAACAGAAGACCATTGGCGAAGCGTCTGCATTCTACAAGCTCCTCCACAGCTCGAAAGTCGGCTCGGCTATTGCTCAAATCTTCAATCACGAAAACATCATCTCCATCGCCGGCGCCATAAAGACGCATTCTGTGGCCAACAGTTCAGAGCGCGCGCATCTCGAGGAGTATATCGTATGGGACTATTGCGACGCTTCAAACCTCAGTGCTCTTTTCCAAAGCAAGCCTTGCGATTCTATCGTGTTTTATCTGCCCGAATCGCTCTGCTGGCATGTTTTGACGTCGCTCCTCAACGCCATCACGTACCTCCACGATGGAAAAAGACTATTTCTAGATATAGAAGCATCGGCAGGAAGACCAAAGATATGGGCATCTGTGGACCAAGATTGGCTTCCAATCCTGCACCGGGCGATTGAGCCGCGAAACATCTTCTTTCAGCATCCCCGTGGCATTGAGACTTATGGGATGTGTAAGCTGGGCAATTTTGAGCATGCGGTGGTGACGAACCATGTGATTACACCTAATGGAGAAGATGCCACGGATAAAGATGTTGAAGTCAGTAAGGCGATTGCCCCGTATCGTGGAATAAAGGCCTTGGATACGACACGCCAGCAGTTGCTTGAAAGCGCTGAGACGTACACAGCGGTATGTATCTACTCACTTTTATATAATGAAATATTACGATAGAGGTTAACTATGGCTTAGGAAAACCGCCCTTATACCGTCGCCGATGAACTCTTCTCTATTGGGTCTGTCACATTCACAATGATGACCGGCCGGCAACCAACCATCAACACCGACAGCTATCTGGCAGCGGCGCGGTACTCTGCCGAATTAAAAGACACGGTACGATATCTGCTTGACTTTCGCACGGGTAGTGGGACGCATGTGAACGGCGTCCTGCCGACAACCATGGCCGTGATGGAGCAGTATCAGCAGTGGAAGCTTCATAGCGAGGAGGGCAAGCTGTACAAGGACATTGAAGACGACATGGCGGCGAGATGCGGCGCGAAGACAAAGATGGAGACCTAGATACAGCTAAAACTGGGCCATGGTTCCTCGGTCCAGGTTTGGGTGGAGCTCTTCGCTCTGGATCTAATAAGACGGGCATCATTTAGCTTGCATGCCGCTAAAGAATGGTGGTGCCCTGAGGAGACGATATTCGCGCATTATTCGTTCGGATAAAGGATGCAATTACTCGTATGTAAAATGTGTAGTTAATCGATTTTTGGTATGACAGGAGAGGGAAAACCGTATTTGTTAGAGTTTCAGCAAGAGTTTGAATAGACAAAATAGCTTCACTTTTATGGCATAAGCCCCCTCGTGTTTGGAAACTCAACTCTCCTCCTCCACATGCCAATGGCACTAATAGCTTGGGGTAAGTATTTGTTTCTTGGAAGTCTATGATGCAATAGGGCATTCAGTCAGTTTGATAACACCAAGATGAAAACTCACAATTAATATTATTATCTCTACAGCTAATTCTTTCATCAGCACAGCATCAGCAGATCACCTTTACATCAATGTTGTGACTCGAACGCATTCACATCCTCCAATTTACCAAAAGCCATGCACGGATGCGCCTTAGCCCGCAAACCGCGGGGATTTAGCGAACCCTGCCTCCGCGCAACCGCTAGAACCAATCCAGAAGTCCGCTAAGCAACTCGCAGCTCAGCTAACGACGCTGCTAGCAGTCATTCCTCCATGCCCTGTTCGTCGTCTTCTTACTGTGCCGCTCCTCCAACCTCACAAGTCTCGTGTTGTCTGTGTCTCACAAGCGAGCACAGTAAGCTGCTCGTCTCGGAACAGCGCCCTCTTTGTTACACGGCGTCTTCGTGTGAGGGCTAGAAGGAAAAGAAAAAAAGAGGCGTCTCCGACTCTCGCGCCCGACTGGCCAGCTCCTTTCCTTTCAAGGAGAGGACGAGCAAACAGCTTGGCTCGTGACGCGAGTGCCGTCCTGCCTTCGTTTACGTCCTCGGCTTCTTTTTCCGCCTGTTTTCTCTCTCCTCGTCTCTCGCACCTCAATGATTTCCACTCGCCCTGCTTAGTTATCCGAAACACCACAACCACAAAGCAGACACAAGGCCAGAATTCCAGCTCTTCCGCGACTCGCCTCAACCATGGCGGCTCCCAGCGCCACGCCGCCTCTGCTGCTCACCAAGCGCCTCAACGCCTTCCTGCACTCCCACCAAAGCGCCCATCTGCCGACCCTCCTCCTCACCACCTCCCAGGGCAAGCTCCTCGCCCACGCCTCCTCCCAGCCCGTCACCGTGCTGCGAACCCACGCCACCGTCGCGGCCTCTCTGCTCGCCATCCACACCTCGTCCTCCGCCGCCATCCCATCAGCCCTGCCCGGATCGCGCACGCCCGATCCCATCGTCAGCTCTCCCGGGAGCCCCCACGGCAGCGACCACTACCACGATCTCGACGAGCACAGCAGCCAGGGCGACGCGGCTGATCCGTCCGACCCGACGCGGTGCAGGTCCAGACATACCATCCGGCCGGTCACTATTACTGTCCAGCTCAGTGAGGGCACAGTCATCATCCGCCGTCTGAAATGCGGCCTGCTCTTTGTGTGCGTTGGCCCTGCGGCGTATAATCTGCAGGACCAGCTGCACCACTCGTCATCGCATGCGCATCACGAAAACGGCGATGGGGTTGGCAGTCCCAGCGAGGTGGAGAGCTTGATCAGCGCAGGTGGACTGACGACTTCGAGTTTGGAGAGCGCGAGTGCTGCGCCTGTGGTTGCTATGAGGAGACACGCAGCAGAACTGGCGAGGTGGTTGGATGAGAAGCTTGGAACGTTGAGAGTTCCCGAGGAGGGCATTGGTGTCATCGATCTGCATGCACCGGCGCACGTATAAGGGTGAAGGCTGATGACTGATATGGAGGAAGAGGTAAAATGAGTTTTGTCAAAATAATGCTATTATGGGCGTTTGGATTGTTTAATGCGGCTTTTCATTTGGTACAATTTGCATCCGTCATTCAGGGGTGAAAGATAGCAACAGGGAGAAACTTTTAGTACAAGTCTTGTAATACTCGCGGCATTCAGATTATATATCGAGATGAACAGCAACGGAAATAAATCATTCTGTCACTATTAATATTATTCTTCCGGGTGCTATCAAAGCTCATATGAGTTCATATCAGGATGGGCGCTATAAATGCCGGGCTCATAGTAGGTATGTCTATATATACATATGCCTCTTCTTTCGCCTCATTCCGCCTCAATAAACAAGTAGATTACATCTCATGCTTCCCTTCGTGCCCCTCTGCCAAATTGCCATGGCAGGATTATCAAACGCCGTCCCAATGCAGTATAAAAGTCAACTGTCCACCCTCCTGCAGCATTTTCACCCAACCTCCCGGCGTGGTTAATGTCACAATACAACGTGATTTACAATCTTTGAAATGCTTCCGCTCGAGAATTCACTCAATGCTCATTCGCATAATACCATCATGAGTATCCGTCATCCCCTGAAGGCCGACTCTTCCCTTCCTAACCTGGCCTGTTGAGCCCGCAGGGGGATTCGCTGGCGTTCCGCCCATGCTACCTGACTCGCTTTGCCCGCTGCTGCCTCGGTCGCCGCCGGTGCTACCGGGTCGTGAGCCCCAGGGCATCACGTCGCGCTGCATGGGGCTTTGGATAATAGGTGAGTTGTGTGCGCTGATACTGGGGCTGACGGCGCGGCGCTTGAAGCTTGTCGGGTCAAAGTCATCGTCTCGACGACGCTTGTTGTTGATTCGCCTGGTAATCTCCGCTGCGCTAGGCAGTTGACCATTCTGCAAAAATCTACTGGTTAAAACAGCTCAAACATGGATTGATGGGCGTTTACTTACATAGAAGCCGCTGGAGTTCAGGGAAGGCGAATCCATGTTAGTATCCTCGCTCATCCCTGATGATGAGCCACGAGGCAGAAAAGTTGCCCCGGGAGGCGGCGTCCTTGCTCCGCTTGATTCGGAAAACGTATCCCAAAACTGTTTGCCTTTGGAATTCTTCATGACTTGCTGCTTGAAGCTGCTTCCAAGACCTGCGCTCAAATCACCCATTGGGTCGTCTGCGGGGATCTCTTCCAGAACTTCTTGAGTGCCGGTAAGATTGGGTGATGAATGGGTTGTCGTCATGGCGCTGTGGTCAGCGCCCGCGGGTTGATGGCGAGGCTCAAAATCGACATCGCTTTCACGGACTTGTTTGACGATTTCAGCTTCTCGCATGAATTCGGACTCTGCGGGTGAGCCCTCTTCTGCGAGAGCGGCCCTGATGCGAGCAAATGCTTTTGCCTTGGGCTAAGAGCACGTCAGCTATGCGGTCATTTGAAGACGGATAATTACAATATTATTCAAGTCAGCTCACCAAGAGATTCCCCCGCCGCGTCACAACCCGCCGTATCACGCTCTTCTGGTCACCACTGCTGCCCTCTGCAGGCCCGCCTTCATCGATATCTCTTGACGAGATGTGAAGCTGATTCGCTTGCCAGCTTATACTCTCTCTCCTAGCTCGCGCCGCAGCTGAGTTATTTGGTGGTGATTTTGAGAGAACAGCCGAAGCGAGGTTGAATCCTAGACCGAGGGGGCCGTGTGGTTTCTTCTTTGGGTGTTTGCGATGTCGCTGTCGGTGTTGGAAGCTTGCCAGGCTGCCCATAGATGGGGAACCCAAAGCACCAATCCCAGAGCCCTGTCCTATAGGCATGCCCATCTTAGAAACTTGCGGCGTCGTCACGTAGGGCTCGTCCATGTCTTCATCCATATCCTCGTCTTCTGAAGAGGAGCTGGACGAGTCCGATGGAACCACATGGTTGCTTCCAAGCGAGGTGCTGATATTGTGCCGCTCCTGGTCGCCCATCATAGACCATAAAGACGTTGATGTCTGCTCTGCCCCTCCGTATGGCCCCCTCCGCGCAGGAATGTTCATACCCCGCTCTCCTATGACAGGTGACGAGTCTGGAGACGGCTGCTCGGCCAGGATCGAGTGGTGGAGGCTGGTCGCGGCCCGTGAGAAGTCGAGGCCTCGGGAGCGGCGGGGCAAGAGGCTAGTGGGCGAGGCATATGTGTGCGAGTGGTCCAGCTTGGGCGACAACGGGGCTGGTCGTATGTAGGCACCGGAGGGAGTGCCGGGAGGAGGCGAGGCCTGCCGAGTCGGCACGTGGATCGACAGGCGGCGCGGCGTGACGGGAGGCTGCAGGCGATCGAGGCTGCTGTCATCCTTGGAGGTCCTCCGCGACGCATCGACGATGAGCGGGCTGGGCGAGAGCTTCGACGGCGTGCCGGTGCTGTCGGACAGCGAGCGGGTCTTGAATGTCATTGGCGATCGAAGTTGGGCAGCGGTGGACGCAGCATCTCCGCTGTCTTGGCTGCGTCCTTGGCTATCCTCGTCCATGATCACGGCATCGCTAAAGGGCATGCCAGCCAGGCCTCTGGGCCGTTCCATGATGGCTACCTCGTGGGGAAACGTGGTATGATATCAAATTGCGATCTCGATTGTCTCACTCTGCCCGGGGAAACGAGTGGTGTCTTGATCGCCGATCTCGCCGAGTGAGATTCGCCTGTCATTAACAGTTTTCTTTCAGTGAGTTGCAATGCGCAGAGAGGACTGCAGAATAATGTGTCTTGTCCAGATGCGACTGCGCGAACAGCGACAAAATACGATCAGCGAGTCACGGCATCGAAGGCCAGCTTGTCGCGAAGAGAGAAGAGGAAACAGAGACGAGAGAGGCGCGAAAGCCAATCAATGCAAGACGGCGGGAATGATGGACTGTTGCAAATGAATTGATGGTCAATCTATGTGTGAGGATCAAAAATACAGAATAGCAGTTTGTTGCGAGCAGTGACAAGAGATGCTGATGATAGCGCGCGACGTCAAATTAGCAGCTGAAGCGCAACTTTGGTGTGCTGGGCGCGAATTGGACCACCAGCTTCAGCTTCTCTAAATGGAGGGGCCCACTGCCGCGTCTAAACTGCCCCGCCGCATGGATAATCAGGGCGCTAAGTTAGCTGCGGCTTAGTGGCGGGATAAAAAAGGAGCTGATGACGTGAGGTTTTGGGTCTCTAGAGGTAATAATGTGAAGTCTCGAAGACATACTACATTATTTTCTTGGTATCTATATATCAAAGATAATTCGGCTATTGAATTGGTAGCCGAAATATAGCAACATATATAAGCAGAAGAGTTACCTTAAAAATTGCCTGACGCGTCCACCAAGATGCATATGTTAGATAGTGTTCAAGTGATTGGCGCATTATGAACATGCAGCCAAAGTTCAAAGTTAGAGTTATCACACGCAAAGAAAAATCGAAGTGGAGCCAAAGAAAACTATCCTGCCAAATAGAAGTATTCATGTAGGCATGTATAGTCTCATCTAAATGTTACCTACCTAGGTAGCTAACTTCATGCAAGTACATGTAGATAAAATGCAGTCTAGCTACTACTAAAATGCATACGTCCCTATTGGCCTAAGACGGCTCACGTACTCCAAGCTGTTCTCAAAGTGCTCGCATGCAGAGAACATTGAAGACACATTCGGTCAAGTTGCATACATGTATTCAAGATACGCACAGCTTCCCCACAGCAGCATTCGTCATCGAAACTCGGTTCCTTAATGCTGCCAGTAATGTCAGCGCGGTATACAGAACAAAACATTGCCAAAGTGGTAACATGAGGCAGCATACTAGGTAAGATAAGGCAATGACTTGATCTTTGTCAATGGCAGCTTAATGAGAACGCGATTCATCTTGATGCAATCTGCCGAAGTCTGCAGGCCGAGAACATGCATAGGGGTCCAAAATGCTCTATATTCTGCCGTCGCATTGTACTGCAAATCGATGGAGTAGCTGACAAGATCAACAGAGAAAAGTAACTAGCAGAAAAAGACGAAAACAAGCGCCGTGCTCAGTAGCTTCAATAATACCGGAGCGAGTGCTGAAATATCCATGTTGGTTGTAACACGATACGCTAATCCGTGAAGCGGCTATTGTCAATGTCTTCCAACACCTGGCGAGCTTAGTTTCCATCGCATGATTAAGGTTCAATATAAGCTATTTGATATCGTTTACTATTGTATGTAGATACTGAGAGGCAATGCTGTGATCTGCAGAAATGACGGTGAATATTCTGCTGGCCACGTATGCTCTCCTCAGTTTCATGACGACGACGATACTCCAAGCCTGCCAGATACTGACTCTTGCAATTTCTATGATCAATGTGTTTACTGAACATGCCTTATTTAAGCATAACAACACAAACTTAATTCCACCAGTAGCACCTACAGCTCGCTATCGAGCTGCATGTCCTTCGTATACATTAGTAGCACTTACACAAGACTGATCCACAGCACATCAAATATGAGACAAGCACCCACAAAATGCCTCAAGCATAGGTGAAAAGTATGGGAATGAGAGGCATTGTATTTGCTGGCTCAAGCTTAAAATAGACTATCGTCTTGAAAATCTCTCAAGGGCTGTGCTCAAAAGCTGCGGAATGCCTGCCATTGTCCATCGATTGCATGCAGCCAAGGCGCCAGCAGTCAACTGGAAAGGCTTGGCATTGCGCCAAAAGTGGATTTCGGCTACTGATACACGTATATTCCGACGGCGTTTAAGGTTGTAAGCCTCGTATAAGAGCAGCGGGCAGTGCCGACACCAATAGCACCTCGGTATGTGTTCCTTGTTCGGTGAGGCTGAGCAACTCCGGACTGTTTTTCAGCGCTCAGACTTGGACCCATGAGAACTTGATAAGAGATAGGGATTATCTGAGACCATTTGGAAACGTCACGGTTGTGGCTGTGATCGTGCAGTCGGGTACCGTATCCGACTGTGTTGCTATCCAAATCGGTGGCGGAGCCCACTGAGACTCGGCGTGTAAGATACTTTATAAGAGAACGCATGACTTTCTAGCGATGAATTTATACACAATATCTATTCGTTTTAACGTATTTGTGGCCGGTAATACTCGCGCCTTCGTGATATGCACTATTACACCTATACAGGGTATGTTAGACAAGCTGCGATGCACCATGTGGCCGTCTCTCAATAGCTAATCATATAATTATGCCTAATACTAAACTAGTGGGGATGACTGCCTTTAAAAACATTACTACCAAATAGATTTTAAAGACAGAGACAGTGACTCTAATGCGCTGAGCTTGATTTGAGCAAAGATAGTATGCACGCTCGATCGGACGAATCGGACGAATCGGATGTGTCCCTACATTGTTTCGAATCAGTCGTGCTGTTTGTAGGTTTCTCTAAAAGGAATAAACCATTAACAGTAGTTGCTAAATAGGTCCATCGATTCATTTCGTTTCTAGAATTTGCACTGAGCCACATCCAGTCTAGTTGCCTTCCAATACCGTATACAGCTTTTCTCTGTATACTAAAAGCAGCTGCATAAATGTATGCATAGAGAAAGACATGCAGTTTGAACTCAGAAATAACAGCCACGTGGATTAAATAAAGGTCACGCTGCCACAGCGGGCTTAAACAATAAGAGGCAAGAATAGATTATTTCCGGGGCCGGGCCGACCGGTATGAATGCCGATTGTGATCTCGCAATTCCCATCTCCATTTGCGTGTCAGTGATGACCAATCTGGAGGGGCAGTCTAATTCGCTAGTTGTAGTCTCGCCCTCCCTTGCTGACAAGATTTGTCACTGCCTTGCCTTCAGAGATTGGGGAGCTCTCGGTCGCTTTTTATACATAATCATCATTATTTAGAGACTCTTGTTACCTATCAGGGTTATCTGAAATCGACCTGAGATTATCGCGGCGTGCGTGCGAGCTAGCGCCATGACACGAGAGAATGATGTCGAGACCCAGGCGGGACCTACTGAAAGCACGCCCTTGCTGGTAGGAGAGCAGTCGGGCCAATCTCGTCCAGACCAGCAAGAAAATGAAAAGAGGTCAGCTCGTTGGTATTTGTGGAGGATATTCTGGGCTGTTGCTGCTGCCCTTGTCCTTGCAGTCTTTATCAAGGGCTGGATTGATGCAGATGGCGACGTCGATGTGGGTTTTACGAAATGGTATTTGCTGTGAGCCTGCATTCTGACTGGTTTTGTTTAGTTTGATTTCAATAAAGCACTCAAGAGAGCTCTTGGTGGAGGCTTGTCCGGTGCAGCGGCGATGTTCTTACAAGTCCTCCTGCTCATGGTATATACTCACTTACTCTCACCCTCTTCTTTAACTATCACTTGACCGAGACTAAAACATTGTCGCGTTATGTAGCCGCTGAGGACGATTATGAACTATCAATATCGCTTTGGAACCTCATTCACTATTGCAACACAGAAGCTCTATGCTGATGGCGGATTTGGCCGATATTATTCGGGCATCGGAGCTGCACTTATACAAGGTGAGTAACAATCTCATCATCTCCAAAAAAAAAAAAAAAAAAAAAAAAAGTAGTCTATTTGTTACTGGCAGTGTCTAATGTTTTACTGTCTACAGGACCCATGGCAAGATTTGGAGACACAGCGGCCAACGCTGGCATCTTGGCACTTCTGCAGTCCAACTCTTATCTAAAGGACATGCCTTCGCTCGCAAAGACTGTTTTTGCCTCTCTATGGTATACCTACGCTTGGTTCCCGTCTAACGTCTTAAAATCTTGTTACTGATATGTGTCATGTTAAGTGCTGCTGCTTTCCGCATGATTCTCACTCCCGTCGATACGCTCAAGACGACTCTCCAGGCCCAAGGTGCCGGCGGAACTGCCCTGCTTCGCCAACGCATCAAAGAGCACGGAGTCGGTACTCTGTGGTGGGGAGCTTTTGCTACTGCGGGAGCGACATTTGTTGGACATTATCCCTGGTTTGCGACTGTAAGGCCTGAATTTCGCCATGAATATGGAGACGGAATGCGTACTCACCTTTTTTTGCAGTATAATCTGTTGACGGAGAGCATCCCAGAGCCACCAAAGTCTGAACTCTTTCTGTGGCTGCTGCGCTTGGCCTTTATAGGATTCGTCGCGTCGATAATATCTGACTCTGTTTCCAATTCTCTGAGAGTAGTGAAAACTTATCGACAAGTTAATGATACCAAAGTCTCATACAGTAAGTAGCTCCAAGTTTCTCTTCGAAGCCCTTCCAGAGTAGTTCCTAGCCTAATACATTTATAGCCGAGGCGGTGCAGCTGGTGGTCAGAGAAGACGGAATTTCGGGGCTGTTTGGACGAGGGCTGCCCACGCGCATATTGAGCAATGGCCTCCAAGGCCTGCTGTTTTCCATCCTCTGGAAGCTTTTCTTGGACATGTAAGTTAATCCACCGAAAAGCCTCAGAAGAATTGTCTAGCAGACTAACACTTGTTTAGCTGGGAGCATAGGACAAGCTCGTAACGAAAAAAAGTGTGCCAGCTTTACCTGCTAAGATAGCATTTTCCCATGGCGCGTGTACTATCTTTGAGGTGCTAGTAGTTCAATTTTGTATGCCACATGAGTATATGTATGTCTATCCAATGTTTTGGGTTGAAACTAGAAGAAATACTGAACTGGAAGAAATACTGGACCAGCGACGACTGTCGTATCCGTTGATTCATGAACCTTTAAAAATGAGATAATTATTATATGAACTTTCAAGCGTCCTCAAATGATGTGGAGAGCAGAATATAAATTAGTGCTACTACTACTACTACTACTACTACTACCACTACTAGCCCTTTCTTAAATTTTTTCTTAAAAAAAAAAAATTATAAATTATAAAGTTGCATATGGTAGAGATAGCATTTCATTTTGACTATAATGCTCAGATGTTACTGCCGACAATTATGAATCGAGATTTTTGAACGCTTTCATAAACCTTTCCCCCAAAAGACCTTTTGTGCTATCACAAAGGCTGCTATTGTATACAAAATGTAGCTATTAACCAACATCCAGCTCAAGCCGCCGCAGCAATGGAGCTACCATCGATTACTCGAGGGCAGAAACAATCTCCTCCGCATTGAATCGCAGTTCTCTGTCAACCTCAACCATATTAAACACTATAGATTCGAGCTTGCTAATTCCAGTCCCCCTATCTACTGGAATCAACTCAGCTCTGGCAGAAGAAATGTGCTGTAGCCATCTTTTCATCTGATTTTGGTTCTCTTCATTGTGAAGGAGGTTAAGTAGGGCCCAACCGGGCTGTTTGGGGTCTTTCTCTGGGTACGTGATCTTGCCAAGCAAGTAGAGCATCGTAATGCCCAACGCCCATACATCCCCTGGTGATCCACGCGAACTGGCGATCAGGAGATCTGGAGGGAGGTACCAAGGCGTGCCTCCCGCGTTAACTTCATTGTATGTTGTAGCTAGTCCAAAATCGATAAGAACGGCGCCACGTCGAGGGGAGTAGGTAATATTGCGTGGCTTGATATCGTTATGGACGATTGGTATTGTCTTCAAGTACACCAGAGCGGATGATATGTCCCTTAATATTGTTTCAATGTCTGATTGTGAATATTTGACTCTGGGTCCCCGATAAAGAGATACTGGGAGAGGCTCTAGGTACATCGCAAGCATGCGGCCATCAAACGCCTTGAGCGCTACAACGTTCCTCTGTGCTAGTTAGAACAAGATTCGCAGTATACCGGTGGCAAGAAACTGCGGCTTGACTCACGTGTTTTAACTTCTCAAGTGTAGTCTTTTCTGTCTTCCATAATGACGGAGAAACAAGAGGTGACTTTCTGTCGTATCGAAGGACTTTGGCGACTACAAGCTCAGAAGAACGTATGCAAGAAAAAACGCTCGCGGACGCAGTAGCTGCGATTTGCTTGACCCGCCGTAGTTGATAGCTTGCTGGTCCTTTTGCTGCAGACGCTGATTGAGATCTGTCCGGTCTATCTCGTAGAGCCTGGATGTCAGCTTCTTCTCCATCTGCGAGATCCAGAAGGGAGGCAGTTGTTTTGTCGGGAATGTTTTGGGTAGATTCTGTGGGAGCCAGGTTCCGGTTATTAGTACTCCTGGTGGCAATGGCGGCAGGCCCTGTCTCTGTAGTCGTCCTGTATATGGGTCGGATGAGGGTGCCTCCTGTGAGATCATTATTTTGCTTTTGTCTCTTGTTGAGATTCTCTTCGGCGCCATCGTCAATGCCTCGCTTTGTTCGCATAGAGTTGTCCGTTGTCCGAATTGAGACGTCAAATTGTCTTCCGAGGAGCCAAAACTCAGCGAGATGACACTCCTCAGGGGTTTCATCTTCACTAGCTATAGTTATCCTCCACATGCCAGGCTGGAGTAGATGACTGCTCTTTCCTCCGATAGGTACTGGGAGAGCTGAGGACGAACTAAAGTTTGTCAAGAGGAGTTGGAGTTTTGTATAGTTTATGAAAAGACAGGCATCACTTTGAGGATCGTAGACAATCTGGCATGTTACATGTACGTAGCCTTCAGCCGTCATATAGGAATCGTCCAGTGGTAGATATAGAGTCAAGTCCACATCCTGAGCTTGCTGGACAACGCCAAAGGTCACCCTATTCTTGGCTTTATATGAGAGGGGTATGATGGATGAGTTTGGACTTGCGTCATCAGGAAAGTGGGTTGAAGCTATAATCAGCCGAGCATCTCGCACACCGCGATCGCGCCTAGCTTCGGCAAGCAGTGTAGCAATCTCCTTGGTAGTCGGGGCCTTCGATATCGCAGCCAATCTCGCAGCCTCGCGTTCTTCTTTGAGAGCCAATGCCGCTTCATAGGCAACAACGCGAGGCTCTATCTGCGTCGTGGAGCCGAAGCTAGGTAGAGAAGAGGTTAGAGTATGAATTTGACCCCTAATCTCTCGGGCTGCGGCTATTGCGCGGGGTTCTATTTGAGTCGATGACCATTGGGAGGAACGAGAGTCAATAGCGCTGATATGCGTTTGGGCTGTGACAAAAGAAGCCGACTGGATTGATTCATTATTGAGCTCAGACATGCTGTGGGCTGAGCATGTCTGGGATATGTTTGAGATGGGGAAGAACAGTCTGTATGGTGATTGATAAGATTGAAGACTTCAAGCGATGATGTCTCATCTGCGAGTTCAAATCAAATACACCACGACCACTGCTTCATACTTATAACGTCGTAGGGAGCGCTGAATCGAGGCAGCCAAACGCGCCAGAGGAGCTCCAGATGCGCCATACAGTAAGAGACGCTATCTGGTGCCACGCCGGGCACTAAATGCGGGCAGTTCCTTGCGAGAAGCCACAGTGAATATGAGTGGATCTGATACTGAGTGGCGTACTTGATAGTATGGGTTTTACCATGAACAGGCGGAAATCGGTGACGACTCTCAGATTGCCATGATAGTGAACACATAGGAGTACGGACAGCAGTTCACTAATAGGGTGTCGCTAAAGAGGCGCAGAATGCGCTGCACTTTGTGTAGGCAGCCTGGTCAGTTCTTGCGTGATTCGCTGCGCCTTATTAGCGTTTGATATGCACGACCCGCAGTTGGCCGCGCGCCAAAACGTGCTCCACTGTAGCATCACTGAACAGCTGACTAAGAGTCAGGCTGTGGAGGCCGCGGAATTGCAATAGCACCTCATCTCGACACAAATAACCACAGCACTCTGGCCATCTACAACGGCCATCCAGACCATTCCTAGCCCGACCAACATCATCCACACACTATCGCGATCCGACAGCGTAGCGACCGCGACCGCGAATCGAGCGATAGATCGAAGCTACACCGACCATGGCCCGCTTCGATGCGCCAGACCCGGGCAATGAGAACACCAAAAATACCCAATGGTCTGAGGTCGCTCCTCCGGGCATGCGCAGCCCCGACCATCTTTGGGGAGAATACTGGCAGCGCTTCAATACGTTTCGCCTTCCGATCTCTGACAAAGAAGAATATTTCAAAATCGCCATGGCAGTCGCAAAATATTCTAACAGCAAAGAAGATTTTGAACGGAAATTCGAGGATAAGAACAAACGACGATCTCAAGGGTTCCATTCTATGCTAGACAAATTGTACTGGGCTATTGAAGAGACCCATCCAGCTCGCGATGCGCAAAATCCACCTTGCGCTGCTCATACTCCAGCTCACGTTGCTCATACTGCGACTTCTTTTGCACAAAATCTCAGCTGCCTTGAGCACTTTGTCCAACTATTAAACGACTACATCTCCAAACGAAAAGCGGATAAGGAATCTGAAAAGATAATCGTGGAGAAACAGGATCATGCAGAAGATAACTCTTGCCAAGAGAGAGGGCACATACTCATCGAAGATGAGACGGAGAAACTTATCAGGGAAATAAGCCCAATTCCCTCTGCTGACCCAGAATATGAAGAATATGAAGAATATCTCGACGGACAGCTTCCCGATGAGGATGAGTGGAGCTCTCAGCTTCCTCATGATATAGACTGGGGTTATAAGCTCGACGCAGAGTATAAGGCCAGGCGTATGCGCCATAAGGAAAGCGAGACATTCGCGAGGACGGACTTTGAATCGTTGATGCTTTTACCCGACGATGCTGCTTCACATACCCTTAATTCCGATGATGATACCCCTTCGATTCAGCAGGTCCCATCGCTCATATCAAATGATTCACAGGACCTGGAGGAGAGAATCGAGTCTCTGGCGACACAAGATGCGCAGAGAAGGCGATCGAGTATCTCATCTAAAAGCAGCAGTACGAATTCGGCTAAGAAAAGGGTTCGGTTTGACGACGATGAAGAAATCAGCACTCATGAGCCTAAACGTCGAAAATTGGAGAGTACTCTTTCGCATGTCGAAACCTCCCCGACCCCACAGATTGCTCGCGCCTCATCCCTACACGCTGCCCATGGGAGCGCATCAAGGAAAAGATCTAGGCCCGACGAAGACGAGGAAGATAACGGATTCAAGCGCCAGAAAATCGAGGCTCTGCCACGACAACCATCTCCTATCCCCATTGCTAGCTCTACGGAAGACGGTTCAACAGATTATCTAGCCCAGGGAAGTTCAGAAAAGGCACTGGAAGAGCAAGTTCTGGAAAGCAACAATGGTAAACATAAGCGACGAAAACAAAAGCCCACACCACCAGCATCACGCATAAAATCTTCTCGAAACGTCCTGAACACAAGGTCTTCAAGGAGAGCTAAATCGTCTACGCTGTGGGAACTGGATTCCTCGGGCAAGCCCCGCTCGACTTAAGGAGGCTTGGAAGGGAGGACAAAGACAGGGGCACGAGGCTGTGGGAGTTTCCAAGATCATGGCCATTATCCTGGCAGGGCTGGGTGCAGCGGCTAGGTCGAAAGAAACATTGACACGGCGTTCTGACTGAGAGCATGGTCGTTATCCTGGCAGGGCCGGGTGCAGCGGCGTAGCTCGATGAAAGGAAGATGCCGTGTCTAAACGCAGAACATGGTCGTTATCCTGGCAGGGTTTCCGGGTGCAGCGGCGTAGTTCAAGCAGCGCCATAGAGTTGTAAATTTCCGAGGGCATGGTCGTTATCCTGGCAGGGCTGGGTGCAGCGGCGTAGCTCAGAGAAAACAACGGCGTTTCCCATAGGCAGTCTCGGCCAAGTCTTTGTCAACTCTTCTGCCGATCTAGGAGAGCTTGGGTTTGATGTGAAGAAGCTGCGGTGGTTGAGCATTATAATATTTTGATATTTTGAGATACCCCTTGAGCGTTTTTGTTTATAGTCATTTGAGCGTTAGGTACTTGCCAACAGCTTTTATTGGGCCGTTCTAGTATGATACGAAGAATAAGCCAATCGCCTGCAGCGTGGCTACTTTTTACTGCCACATATCCTGAATCGAGTCTCATTATTCCTATCTGTCACAAGTGAAAAAGAGTCTTCTAATGTTATCTTGTTATTTCGTTTACAAGTACGACTATCTATCTTCTGGGGATAACTAAAGGTATCTTGTGCCTCGATTTTAATACCTACTTATCGTGATATGATACGCATAGAAAACAAGCATATCTAAACATCACTGAACAGCATAATGTATTTTGTTATCTTCCTGTCACTAGAATGGAATTTCTCTGATAAGATAGTTCAACTTGTTCAAAGTGAAAACCCGCGCTAAATCGTGGGCGGGCCACCTTTGACCGAACAAGCGCACTGATGACTAAGCACAACAGAAATTTTCAAGGCCCACGTCTTCCAAGCCTATAAATTCTTCGCTCGCCGCGCTAGAGCGAAGCTCTTCTTTTTCTTTTCTTTTTCTTCGTGCGGCTGGCATGATCTGAAATTTATACCCGTGTTGCTCGAGTCCCTTCATCAATGGATAAATCGCAGCGTCAATCATGCCCCAGATAAAATATAATTGCAAACCGGTTTCTCCATTCGTTCTGATTCCCATGGCTTTCGACGCGGGATTCGTGGATGGAGGGCTGGACATATCTTCTACTGTTTCTCTATGTATATTGTGATATCTCTAATTCTTTGCTTTGAACTGTAGTGCTGGTCTTGAAGAAGAGGTGTGTCACGAAACACAGCCTTGTTTGAACTGTGTGGCCGCATGCCACGACCTTCAGCAGAGTGGACTGCGATATTTTGAGATTTCTTATCATATCCGACGGCGATAGAGGCTGCAGGCTAAAAACCTTTTATCAGTGATACCAACCACGTAAATTTGAGACTATTGGCAGTCGAATCTCGATTCACCAATGCTCTAGAGTGTGGAAACGACCTCGTCAAATCTAAACGAGGAAGAATTCTACGATACGGCTATAGCGTTGCAGATAAGCATAGGGCAAGGGGGAAACGATATGTTAAACCCTAGTCAATCAGTGTAAATGATATACGATGCTCTTGCAGAAGACTCATCGTGTTTGATACTAGGCACATATTGTATGCTGCCCAAGTGACAGTCTTCGGTACCTATACAACAAGAATCTCTGTATACCTATTAGTAAGAAAGCCATATTAATCTAAAAAGAAGCCTGTCTTTGCTCATATTTTTTTTTTAAGACTTACATTTTCTATATTCATATTGTCCAAAGTAAAGCAGTATGCAAGGTACATGATGGCTTCTTTTTTCTTGAAAAAAAAAAAAAAAAAAAAAAAGCCTCCAGGTTGCAGTGCGAACGAAATCGCGACAACAAAATCGCTTGCCATGGTCAAGTCACACACAGTTACTAGCTGGCCTTAAGAGAATATGTGAATAGTGGAAGCCCATTTATAAATCGCATGTTATAACTGACTTGAATTACATATCGTGGCACTGGCAAACTCATAAATCCAACCATATGAATGTTATTCCACCCCCATGCCCAAGTACAACCGTATTGCCGTACACGAATGCACATCCAGTCCTATATTCTTTAGGAATCCATAGCAGGCGCTTTCCCTTTTTTTTAACCCACCCATCGGTGACTGGAACACCTTTGTCTCGCATGGCCTTTGGGAGGTCTGTGTCTAAGCCCAGAATCTTTTCATCCTGCTCGAACAGTCTCGCCTTGTATCGACGCTCTATATAGAGAGTTCGGCAATCTGGCGAGAACATGATATGATTAAATGACTTCTCCTTTGACAGTTTCACCTTGAATCTGTCTCGAAGCTTTCCCCTTGCCGTGTCCCAGAAATCTATTTCGCAGTTTTTGGCTTCGAATCGACGACAATGTGCCGACGCCAGCACGCTGTTGTCTGGGAAGAAAGCGAAGCATCTGGGTCCAAAAACGTCAGGACGCTCTACCTTCCAGAGCCATCTGCCTGTTGTTATGTCCAACAGCATTATCATTCCAGGTCTGAATCCCACCGCTAACCTGTTGCCATCTGGCGAGAATGCGCATGTCGTCACCTCACCGCGGCATATGGTTTTCCGGCAGATACAGTCCCCGGTCGTTGTGTCCCTTACCTGTATTTCACTTGGCGATTCTGCTGGTAGGAGAGATATACAATGCCATGCTCCCAAAGCCAATGCTTGTCCATTCGCTGAAAATGCAATGGCGGTATGGGTGGTGAAGTCTTGCTCGACAATTTGCGGAGCCGTATCTCTTTGCCTAGCGATATCATTGGGCCAATAGTCCTCGATTACTCGCCTGCACTTCCCTGTCGCAGTATCCCATATCTGCACCGTGTTGGGTTTTGCACATGCCGCGGTCTTACCATCGAGCGTGAAGGCGAATATCCAGTCTGCATTGGTAGCGAGATTAGATTCATTCTCCGTTTGCATGCCTATTGTCGCGTCCCACAGCTGTACTTCGATTGCTGCAGACGCCAGTATCTTGTTGTCTGATGAGACTGCTATTACTGGATCACCTTTGCCGATGCAAGTTTGCATAAGAGTGCCCATAGCCGGATCCCATAGGCTGTTTCCAATCCCACTAAAAGCTACTAGGAGCTTTTCACTGATATCTTGATAAAATGTGATGGCTGTTATCATTCCTTTTCCATAATGAAACCCCATCTCAAAATCAAACCCTTTTAGGTGCGGAGCCGCTGTTGCATCAAATTCTTTTAGCTGCGCACCGGTTGTTGCATCCCACAGTCTTAACTTTCCCCCGCCTCCTGATGCTATTTTCCTACCATCTGACGAGACCGCAATAGCTTGAATCTCGCCATCATGGCCTTGAATTGTCTGTCGGCATATACCAGTTGCTGCATCCCATAGGTGAACTAGGCTGTGTTCCAGGCTCGATGCAAGCGTCTTACAGTCTGATGAGAACGCGAAAGCAGCAACGACGCGGGGACGTTCAATAATCAGCGGGGGCCAATGTAATCGCACCGCATGGTTTCCACGGCTTGTCTCTGGCATCCCACCTGTTGACGATAATGCGATATATGTTATCTGACTGCCGTCGCTTTGTGCATTTTTCATCCTGGATTGTTTCGTGTTCAGTTCTTGCATTGGATCTCCACAGGTGGCAAGCAGCAGCATTCTGTCATCTGGCGAAAACGCAATGGCCGAAGCTCCAACAAAGTGACATTGAAATGTCCATTTTAGCGCACCTGTCGCAACATCCCAACAATGCAGTGGTTCACCCTCAGTCATTGACGCCATCAGCTCCCCATTGGACGAGAATGCTAGAGCTTCAATATACCAAGATTGGCTCCCGAGTGTCTTCAAGAAAGCGTCTGCTCTAATCCCTTGAATGTTTCTTATAAAAGATATTCTTTGGCCCCATTGGGTCGTTCTTATGTGGTCACGCAGTGGAGAGAATATAAGGGCTGAACCGTAGACTTGGAGCGGCGATGTGGCAATGAGCGCCCCATTTCGAACAATAAAAGTTTCTACAGTTCTTAGAACATTTGAAAGCTGAGAATCCTTATCATATGGTAGCTACAATGGACTCGTCGTTAGCATTCTCACTTAAAGGGTCAAGTATCTGTAGTCTCAGGCATTTGGCACGTACTTCATGGAGAAGTTTTCGTATAGAACGTAAACCTTCTAAAAGTCCACCAAGCAGAGATAGGCTCTCTATCCAGCGGAGTAAATAGCTCTTCAAAAAGGGCTCCAACACCTCATTGATGATTACCTGAGCTTCGTCTTCAGTGCTCGCGCCGCATGTGTCGCAAAGATGATTGGCCCAATAAAAGCATGAGTATCTCATTGAAGCCAGAGGATTTGGATCAGGCGGCTGCGCGTCTCCCGGCCTCGGTCCAAAGTCTGCGAGGCCATAGATGTTTTTGGATAGCTTTGATATAGCTGCTACTGAACGTTCAAAGATATCCAAATGTCTTTGAGCAGCGTCAGTCGAATGTATCTCTGTGGCCAAAAAGTCCCTCGCTGACTGATGGATAAAGTAGACTTTATCTTCGTTTAGTGTGAGAAACGAACCACACATTGTTACCAGCTTTGCAATGGACTTGGGGTTCTCAGTAATTTGATCCGGTATCCCAGCGAGGACTCCCACTTCAGGCAAGCTGGGGGGATAGTATGCTGTGAGTATCGCTGAGAGTACATGTCTACAGAGCCTTTTATTTCTTCTCTTTAGGCTGTTGATTTGGCTCATCATCCGGTTATACAGCGCTGCTAGGTCTGTTGGCATATTTGCAACCGTTTCCAGAAGCTCCCAGACCTGTACATCTTGGAGTTCTTTCATCGCTAGAGACACCCATAAGAATGTACCATTGGCTTGTTGTTGAATCAGTTTGCACAAGTCCTCTTGAGCGCGGTGGTCATCCTGTATTGAGGCTAGGCGTGATATGCTGTGTTTGATGTACGCATCCACGGCATCGGATACACATGATGCATTTCCTGTCAGCTCGAGGCTAAGGATGCCCTGAGGTATGTATGATTCGAGTCGCTGCTGAATGCCGAGTATGTTTCGGCTTGATACGATACACTTGATGCGAGGGAAGGCAAATTGCTGTATAAGGGTATCCAAGAGTTTGGACAGGTCTGCCTCGCACTCGTCCAATGCATCGATAACGAGAATCACTTCCTTTACTTTGGAGTCTTGCAGAATAGCCGCAAAAATATCCGACAAGGCTACCCAAGCGTTTACATCTGAAAAGAGATCTTTGCCCGCATGCCTGTATTTCTCCTGAATATGCGAGATAAGGGATGGTTCTTGTACAATGATGAGATATATCAGTCCGCGCAGCACAGCAGTCGCATTATTAATGCGTCTGTCGGTACCTTGACAGAAAAAATAGGACATGAGTGCGGCGGTTGTAGTTTGGCCGTTCGGCTGTGTCAGCTTCGTCATTGGCATCAACTCGTCGATTATGCCACAGAGCAGCATTGTCTTTCCCTTCCCTGGGTCGCCTTTGATCCACAGGATTCTGTTCTCTGCGTTGTCACGCCAATCCTTAAAGGTGTCGTGTTCGAGGATCCAGCGGTACGAATCTTTGAGCAATCCGCCTTTCGTATTCTGGATACGCATCTTATCGTCGCGGGGATCGGTTAACCGCAAATCCTTCAGACACTGGCTTGCCTGATCTGACGCATGATTATGTACATCGCCTTGATGGATTGTGACATTGTCTCCGAAATGATTATCTGAGATATTTCGCAAGTCTGTATCTCCTTGACTCATCTCGACTGAAAGATCCTACAAGATGAAATGTAAACAATGCTGATGCGTGTCTTTGGATGCGGAGCCTTGGAGGCGGCAGGGGATATAATATGGTGGCACAAGGCCAATTACATGCATATATGTTTGGTAGGTATCTGCCTAACCCCTCATTTGAAAAAACGGCCAATCAATTACGTGTATACGATACACTATTCTACTTTCTACCTAATGAATGCACAGGATGTACATGACTATCCCATTTACATCAAATTCTCTATGTGTCTCTCCCTAGGCCCGTCCCCGTTTCGAGAAAATATTCTTCAAAATCAGCCATTGAATGAAGTTTATCGATTGATTATAGAATACTATTATGATGCCCACAATACGATGATATACCTATCGTGCTGTTAGCTTCGATCTGCCCTCACATGTGAAATTCAATAACGGCATACGTTACTATCGCAATCTAGAGCTTATACAATTGCGCTTATTGTTACTATGAATAGAAGAACTTCAGTAAGCTGCACTTATACAGAGCAACATTGTATGGGCCAAATGCAATTATCCTTGCATAGCAGAACTCAAGGTCTTTAGACAACTTCAGTAGGTGTATGAGTAAAGCTTCTATATTTGCTGAAATGAAACATTATAGATGACAACTTTTTTATGCAGAGACATGCTGCCATTTCATCTGCTAGGCGAGCTGACAGATGTTTTCACAATGAATCTAATGGGAAACTTCTATTCTAGGGCCCTGATAATGCTTCTTTGCAAATGCGAACCAATTCACTGCCATAACAATTGCGATAATTGCTAACACAACCGCGGCATAATCTGTGAAAATCCTGAGGTTAGTATGTCTTGCACCAGCATCAACATCTCGAGAACAATGTTAAAAAAATACACTCACTCATGTTACCGCTTGTCACAGGCATAACCGTCGGAAAGGTAAAAAAGACAGTCTCAATAACCGCCGCAACAATCGTCCCGACATTACAAGCCCAGCCCACCATCTCAGGGACTTTAAACGCTCTCTTCCTCGGAAGTACCTTTTCATTTCTCCGGCGATAAATCAATAACGCAGCGGGGATGGCAAACGAGATCATCTGCATCAGAGAAAACACCCCGACGAGGGCATTGAATGCAGCCGAGGAGGCTAGACTTATACATCCGCAGACAAAAATCAGCCCTGCATCAAGGATAAGGGCTGCCACGGGGATGTCGCCCAGCTTGGATGATAGTTTGGCAAATTGAGAGGAGAAAGCGAGACCTCGATCGCGGGCGAGGGCCCAAAGAAGACGAGAAGTGGTTTGCTGGGTGGCGGCTATGATGTATGTGGTGAGGAGGATGACAATGACGAGAAAGACTGTGCCGGCGGTATCAGATTTGCTAGCCAGGCGCCATAATTTGTAGACGGGTACTCTGTTGATTCAAATCGTGTAAGTTATAGCATAAATACGTTTGATGATTTATGCAGTAGAACGAGAGGAAAAAACGGTTACTCATGACTTACAGGTCATCCGCCAAAGTATCCAAATTCGGGAGGCAATACGCCATAGCCACAGAAAACACCAATCCCGAAAAGAAGCCAATTCCGATGGTGGACATGAGCGCCTTTGGCACCGTTCTGGAGGGATCCAGCGTTTCTTCCGCAAGATGAAGCGTGGCGTCGAGGCCTCCAAACATGTACGCATGAGTGGTGAGGCCTGTGAAGAAGGACAGAACGGGCGTCCAGCCCGAAGAAGATTCGAAGCTGGTCCAGACCCAAGTTGAAGGCTGCTTGTCGCCTCGGGCGAGACAGACGATACAGATGGAAACGAATAAGAATAGAGTAAGAAAGACTTGTTCATTCATAATTAGCATCTGGCTTCATATTCCCACGCACATATTGAAAAAGAGACTTACAAGCTGCATCGTGTATCCAATGCGTCCTTTTTAGCAAGAACAAATTGTATACCAAACCTATCAAATTAAGTGCTTGGGAAATGAGAAATAACTGCCAGGCGCTCGCTTCAAATCCATTATAAAACTGAGCAATGGCAGCGATACTCAGACTCGTAACGCTCGCCACACTGGCAGAGCATATAATCCACGAAATCGTCGCAACCATGCCGCAAATGTACGATATCGACCTGTTGAACCTCTTTGGTGCCATGATGCTAGCAAAGTGATATTGTCCTCCGGCGGTAGGATAGACGCTGGCCAGTTCGGCGAGCGTAATGGCCGCGGCGCCGTACATGGCTGTGATGACAAAATTGCCGTATATCAACGACACGGGGCCTCCGGCAGTCAAGGCGGCTGAAAGTGCTACAGCAATGGCTAACCAGCTATTGGGGATGTTGAAGCCAAGGGCAATGATCTCAAAGGTCCCCATATCGCGGGGAACAGCCTGGGGGTTGAGCTGGGTCAGTTCTGCTTGCTGGGTGCTTTCGGAGCCCGCTGATTCCAGCGAATGCCCAAGTTCCGTCTTTTCGGCCGGTGTTCCATCTTGCTGATCCATTTTGTTTAGTTGAATTCCTCTTCAAATTAATTTCTTCCCCAAAGATCTGGCAAAGATATATCTCGTATCAACTTCGAACGGCACCAGTAAATAATGAACAGAAAGATCACAGTTGTAAGGTAAATGGGCATTGTCTATTTATTATTACCAGCGAGGCTTGTACTTCGTACAGACATTTGAATCGCTTGACAGCCTATAGACGTGGCTCCCTGTCCTGTGTCTCAGCAGGCAAGACATGATAAGGGGCGCCCGAATGATGGCTTGATGTCGGCATGGCATAGCCGAGACGTATAAGTGATTTTTAGATATACATATGTACCATATCAAAACTGCGTAAGAATCTTTTTTAGTATTTTCATTCTAATTTTTTGATCATGGCAGGTATGACGAAATGGGCCATGGCCACCTATCGCCATCATTCCAACCATCTCGAAAAACTTGAAAGCACAACCAGCGACAAGAGCACATCTAAAAGACAATCGATTGGATCTATGAAAGCCATGCAGTGGCACATAGAATCGACGTAATGAATGCAGCATAGAAATAAGGCCAACTTCCGTCATATCGGCGACGTATGGATGGTTTTGGGAGAGACTGCCCAGGAAAATTACCCATGGGTGAGACATTACTGCTAAGCCAGGTTGGCTTATCAGCTTGTGCGACACTTTGCACTGCCATGTGTCGCACAGCATCTATCATTTAAATGAGTCAGTGAATATTTGAGATAATGTTCTAGGGAAAAGGTGGTTGACAGCTCAAAGCAAAAATCTTGCGATGAGTATATGAAGGTTGGTAGATGTACTAGGCTTCGCATGCGCTACTAGATCTTGTGTGGTGTCGCTATTAATCTGCGCTCTCAGTTCAGTATCAATTACAGAAGATTTGGAAATAAGAAAGTATGAAAGACTTATTCCCTTTGTCTCAGCTGAAAGACAACTCTCTAATTGCAGTGGGGGTCGAAGAGATAAGAAATTTCCATTCTGAGAGGCTCTCGTAGTACAGCAATCAAAAGAAAGCAGTCTGAGCTTAGAGGCAAACACTCCACTGCCCTTGCATCCGAGAATCTCAGATTCTATCCCTTGTCAATTAGCGACCGGCTAATAACCCGACGCTCATTCAACTGTCCATTGGCACATCGGTTGTGGGCACAGGGACATCACTTCGCTGATGGCAGGTAAAGCAGCCACTCGCCGAGACACAGACGGCCTCTCCAATACGGTTGGACGCCGGGGCACATCATCGTCACAGCAAAAGCCACACACCATCGGCTCCGTCGCCGATTTTGGTCCCATCGCCGCCGCTACTCCACACGCACTATAATGGCGCTAGATGCAAAGATACGGCACAAGCTTGTTTCCAGTTGGAACGCAGAATAGACGCAGTTTCATCAGGAATAGAACTCTCTGTCTCTTGAGTAAGGATCCTCAGTTGTAGGTAGTATTGGGCTTCCTTGTGAAGTTGGGCCACGGCCTGTGTGCTTCCTTCAAATGAAGTGCGACGCTGGCACTAGCGAATCCCACGTCGAGTAGCTCAAAGACTGGGAAATTGGCGTTACGTGTCCGAGCTCCGATGTTCCGTTGCTCTGTAGCTCGAGGCGAAAGCTAGACCGGTCCGTGCCCGAAGATGTGCTACACTTGCAGTTTAGCTTTGTGGTGTTTGTCAGATCTTTAACGGGTAGCATACGGTGATGGTGCTTTCCACCTGCATGGGCTTGAGGGGGTTGATCCCAAGATTCAAGGAATGCCTCGTAGCCTCAGTCTTCTGTACAAGAAGCTGCACCAGCATTCTTTGAACAGGTAATCTCCAAGCAACGAGAAATACGAGGCCGACTCGAGATGCGGCTGCTGGCAGCTTGTGCTCCCCAACATTTTACTTGCGTTGCTCGCGTGCAGGCCTCACTCGATTAGCGCAGAGGGGCGTCAGCCAAAAATAGAAGATGCTGAGGCTACCTGCAGAACGAAGAGAAGCATCTTGCAACGCACAGGCAAAAGGAGCGGCGTGTAAACAATCTCGAGCCGAGGCAGCACTTCGTCTTCCCGTGATCAATTTCCAAAAGCAAGAAGCAAAAGAATTGGTGTGTTGGCCAGTGCAGAAGCTCATCCAGCGCCATGCAAGCCATGCCGCTGGCCGCTAAACCCCTCACGGCCTTGATCCTCCAGGACTTGGAAACCGCCGAAGCCACATACCTAAAACGTTGGAGAGTCCGCTAATCTTCGTCCGCGGGGTCTGCAGCCAACGCTGTTAGTCGTAGCTGCAGCTTTGGCTGGGGATCCGCAGCTCTTCAAGGACCGCTTAGCCTAGCCTGGGGTTTATTTCCCTCTGTCATTGTGCGGTCTTGTTGCCTTGGACCCCCGGGAGCTTGTGCCCTCTAGCCGTTGTTTTCTTCTTCTTCTTCTCTCTCTTAGATGCAGCTTTCCCTCGGTTGCTGCTTCTGGCCGGCCCATGCGTGCTTTGCCTCGTCGGACATTGCCACTGTCATGGTAAACAGAGCTGCGTTTTGCATTCCGTAAAACTGCCCGTGGCCTCTGGCGTGTCCGCTGGCAGCAGGAAAGCTCACGCGAGTCACTGACACTTGAGGACGAGTTGAGACAGAACGGCGACAAAAGAGAAACCCTTGTTGAAGAAGAGAGACTTGACATCTCAAAACCAGTGGATGTCTATCTATACGCCTCTCTTTCTTTTTGTGTCCAGGCGCACTGACTGAGTTGGCGGGTCGAAGCAGCTGAGCTACAGCCGCCGGCCAGCTGTGCGACACTCTGTACGGGCTCAAGCGAATCGGGGGCTTCGAAAGGCAACTGCACAGTTATAAAGCAAACGAATTGTTTCTTCTTTTTATCTTTGGAAGTATTTTCAAAGAGCTGCAATGGAGAGCATCGCAAAGGAAACCGGCGGAGCAGCCCAACCCACCGAAATGGCCGCCGACGACACCCCCCGCAGCGGCGTCTTCCACAAAATGTCCAACTCGGCCAGCAGCACCGAGGCCCTGCGCTTCTGGCGCTCCAAGAAAGATTCCTCTCAGGACTTCAGTCTCCAGGAGCGCGAGACGCCCAGCAGCGACGAGCAGAATCCCGACATTGAGAATGGCACCTCGACCGAGTACCGGACGTATAAGAGGCGGTGGTTTGGCCTTGCCCAGCTGACGCTCATGAACATTATGGTCTCCTGGGGTGTAAGTCAAGTTGAAGATATGTCTCGAGATACAGACAGGCTGACATCATATGCTTCCAGTGGCTCACCTACGCCCCCGTCGTCAGCGACTCGGCCACCTACTACAACGTCTCCTCCTCCGCAATCAACTGGCTCAGCACCGCCTTCTTCCTCGCCTTTGTCGCCGTCTTCCCCGTCAGCATCTGGATCGTCAACCGCGGCTTCAAGTACGGCTTCATCTGCTCCGCCTCGCTGCTCATTGTCGGCAACTGGATCCGCTATGCTGGCTCCTCCAAGGCCTCTGGCGGCATCTACGCCTGCGCCATGGTCGGTGAGATCTTGATTGGCTTTGCCCAGCCGTTTGTGCTCGCCACGCCGGCCAAGTACTCGGATCTGTGGTTCACTCACCGCGGGCGTGTGGCTGCCACTGCTTTGGCGACTCTGGCGAATCCGCTGGGCGCGGCGTTGGGGCAGTTGATTAATCCCCTGTGGGTGAGCTCACCAAAGGACGTCTCGCAAATGGTCCTTTACGTCTCCATCATTGTAAGTGTTTCTACTCAACTATATCTCGATATCAGATTCAGTTGTAACTAACGACTCAACAGTCAACGGCCTGCTCAGTAACGGCCTTCTTCATCCCCTCCAAGCCACCCACTCCCGTCGGCGCCTCTTCAGAAACACCAAAGATGCCACTCCTCCCATCCATCCGAACCGCCGTCCGCTCTCTCGAAGTATGGCTCGTCTTCATCACCTTCTCCATCTACGTCGGCATCTTCAACGCCATTTCCAGTCTTCTCAACCAGATTCTTGTGCCGTACGGCTTCACAGACGACCAGGCCGGCATTGGCGGCGCTGTCCTCATCGTCGTCGGTCTCGTCACAGCCGCCATTACATCGCCCATCCTGGATCGCACGAAGCATTTCCTCCTCTTTCTAAAGGTCGTTGTCCCCATCGTCGCGGCAAGCCTCATCATCTTCATATTTATGCCCCAAACAAGAGACCTTGCCGGTCCGTACGTCATTCTCGCCATCATCGGCGCAGGATGCTTCGCAGTTGTGCCGATTGCTGTCGAATTGCTGGCCGACTTGACTCACCCCATCAGCCCCGAACTCACATCTACTGCGGCCTGGGCCGGCGGCCAGCTCTTTGGCGCCGTTTTCCTCATTGTCAGCGACCCCCTCACAGCCGGAGACGATGCTAATCCTCCCAAGAATATGAAGAACTTTCTCATCTTTCAGGCTGTTCTCGCAGCGGCGGCAACGCCTCCGGTCCTTGTCTTGGGCTGGTTTGGGCGAAAGGACAAGGTCGTTTTGCGAAGACTGCAGCATCAGCAGGGAGAGACATGAGCTGGTGCCGCAGAGCGGAGCAGCCATGTATAAAAACTTCTTTCTTCAACTGATTTATGATCCTACGACGACTTTGGGATATCCACATCCCGAAGCAATGTTTCCAATATTCTGCTAGTTTCGATTTATTGTCGTTTGACAACACCTGGAATGTGTATATGAATGACTGCTTGATGTTTCAGCAGGGGTATATAACGAGTATACCGAAATCTCAACGTAATGTTCAAAGTCAAGCAATGCAAAAGAAATGTGCTCTAGTTTCGTCAACTTGAGAGTAGTTGAATATAGTATTAGTGACTGTTTAAAAACTCGTCCACGTATAACATCATATCTCTGACTTCTAAACCTTCTTGTACCCCCGTTTTTTCCTTCCTATATAATCCGTAAACCAGTAGCCATTAAAATCTTGTAACAAATCAAAGAGGTATAAAATGAGAAAAGTAAAAAAAACATCGCTCAATCCTTCTCTAGCTTTATGATCTTCGCCCACTGATGCCTCAACCTCTCCATCTCCTCCCACGCCCTCGCTCCCTCCTCCTCAAACTCAATCAACGACTCCTCCGTCGCATTCTTCGACCCCAATCGTCTCCCCACCGATTTATGCAGCAGCCCTGTCGCCGTGTCAGCCTCAATCGTCTTGCTCGTCTCAACCTTGCCCTCCCATCCCCAGCCGTCCACCTCCGTCTTCTTCACGTCCGACACGAGATGTTTGTCCGTCGAACTGCCCCATTTGATCCTGTCCGCCTGCATGTCGTCCAGCGCGGCCTGATCCTGCAACGCCAGCCAAGCTGCCGACGTGGAACCCCTGTAGCCATCGACATTGTGCCACGGCGAACCGATCCAGCGCGCAACCACCAGCGCGAGCTCGTACGCCCAGAAGAAGAACCACGGCACGGGGAACAGCGTGCTGGCCACGACGCCAGGGTGCGTGAGGTACATCTTTGGCGGGACGGGCTTCTCGGCAGCGTCGCCGCCGGATTCTTCGTCAATCGTCAAAAAGGGCCGTGAGAACTTCTGAACGGAAGGGAGGGAATACGATAGGGAGACGATGTCGGTGAGGCGCTTGGCGGATTCGTATGCGGCGGGTTTTAGGAAGCATTGCATGTCGTCGGCGACGTACACTTCTTGTATGGCTTCTATGCTGGATGACCAGACGATTCGGCCGCGGGACTCGGATGCTGAGTGGCGGGACAGCAGCGGGAGCAGCTGATGGGCGAGGACGTAGTGGCCAAAGACGCAGGCAGTAAAGACTTCACCCAGAAGGGGCTTCTCGGGCTGTAAACAGGTTCATCGTGGTTAGCACATGCCAATGCAACGCCATATCTCCTCTTCCAAGGTAGAACATACGTATCCATAACTCTTGTGTTCATTCAGAATACTCGTCGGCAACGAATTCTTAAACGTCGGATACGTCACCGCCTGCACCAGCCCCTCGCTCAAAATCTTCCACACAGCCATGGGGTAATTGCACCCCGACCAATTCCCATACGCCGCGTTGAAAATCACCGTGTCCAGCCGCGGAATCTTCACATTGCGCAGATACTCGCCCTCCAGGCCCTCAGGATTGCTCACGCGCCCGCGGCACAGCTGCTCGGCAAAGGCATACACGCCGCGCAGGTCGCACAGGTCCAGCGACAGGCTCAGCACGTGGATGCGCTGCACGGCATCCTGCCAGTTGTATTCCTCCTCCTTTTCGTATCGGGCTCGCAGCGCGGTCGAGGTCTTGGCCGCGTGCTCGGCGTGTGCTCGCAGGGCCGAAATGGCCACCAGGGACTTGGAAGCGGATCGCGTCGTCGGGATGAGAATCAGGTGCGACGTCAGCGACCGCGTCGCGAGGAATTCGTCAATGAGGCGCTGTCCCGTACCGAGGCCAATGCCGCTGTATCTCGTGGCGAGCCAGTTAGCATTTCCCGTCTTTTTCCAACGAATCAAACGACGGGCGAAGGGAATCGCGGCCGCAGAAAAAAGGGTCAGCCGCCGGCGCCCGCTACATAGCAAGAGTAATACTATACCTGTTTGCGCCAGTAATCAGGACAAAGAGCTGCTCCTCCGGCGCGACAGTCTCCCACGGTGCCACTGCCGATCCTGCTGCAGCTGCGGGAAGAGGGGCCTCGATCGTCATTATATCGTGTATGTTGTGTATCCCTTAGGTCAGGCACAGGAAAAAAAAAGGAAGTCTAAGAAAGAACAAAAGACAAGCGCCCGCCAAAGTGAATCGCAAAGAAAAAAGCCCCCTCCTTGGAGGTGTCACTGTTCACTGCAGTACAGCTTTGCGAAAAAGAAAAAAAGGCGGGTGTTCGCTCGGAAATAGCTTTTTGTAACTTGTCGGCAGAAGCCACAAAAGAACGCTTTCGCTTTTGGCAATACGAGTACGGCAGGGAGGATTCAATAAGGGAGTTGGATTAGTCCAAGTTGATGTTAACTGGCTGAAGTTGCTTCGAGTTGGTGGCGCGGCTGGTGGCTTTTTTTTCCTAATTTGGGCCCCCCTTGCATTGGCGCACCCCGCCGCCATCGTTTGATGCTACAACCGCTGCTAAATGGGTGCCGGGACATCAATTAGTCGGGACGGACGGCGCAATTAAGGGACCGACGCACATTGAGGGAACCTAGGAGCAGTCATGAAGTCATACTTTACATTGTATCTCTTTCCATGATTTCATGAATTTACAGGTGAGGTTTCTGTAACGTTCATACAAGCAACTTTGGCTACCCCCACTGAGACAGCGAGGCACTGGAGCATAAATGGATGACGAGACGAAGGCAACTTCAAGCTTAATTGCTCAATTTCTCGTAATCTAGCACGACATCTACACTGGTAATCAAAACAAGAACTTTCTTCCATTCATTCAAGTTAAATAATTGACAGAGCAGGAAGCCTTAATCAAGAGGTTACTACAGCCATCACTTGTAAAATCAACTCAATTTAGTTTTGTCGTGGCATTATTTGCCAATTAAAAATTGTACAACCCATATGCCTTCTACATTGCATTTGCTATTTGCCAATAATCATGGACTTTGTAAAAACAAGTCACCTCTCATCCCCCATTTGTAAAATCTCGACTCATTTGATCAAGACTTCTGTGAATCCATATCTGCATGCTCTCCCGCTTCGCTTTACGCTTTCTAAGAGAAACACATGTCATCATGGCTACTCGTCTACTCTCTCGACTTGCTCTGTCCCTCTCGGACAGCAGCCAGGATCAGATCCTTGGCCTTCTCGACACCCTCGCGAGTGCCGGTAATCTCAATGGCCTCATCCTTGGCTTGGTCTCGCGGCACTTGGATCTGGCAGTTGCTCTGGTTTCGGATGGACTTGACCTTGCTTCCGTTTTGGCCAATAACGTAGCGGTAGGTTCGAGGATCAGGCAGGATAAGATAGCCTGTAGAGTCATTGGCCTTGGCCTGCTCCAGGGCCTTCAGAATAACGTCCTTGGCTTTGGCAACATTCTCAGCAGTTCCACGCAGGATCCATGGAATGTCACCCTCCTCGCCTGACTCAATACTCACAATCTTCCAAGAGTGAACATCGGCCGATGTATCGGCATCATCTGTAATCAGGGGCAGAGAACCCTCAACAGCCCTGTCTGACGGCGTGGGCTTGGGAGGAATGCTCTGGCCGGCATGGTCAACCGTCACCTGATAGTTGTTGCGGAGTTGACGGAACAGCTGGCCATTGTTGGACACAGCATGGTGGGCGTTGCGAGGGATCTGGAGGGTCTCGCCCTGCTGCTGCTTGATCAAGCCAGCAATGTGCTCCTTGGCCGAGGCAACGTTCTCTGGTCGACCAGTAACCTTAACACCCGTCTTGCCGTCACCCTGGCGAGGAATATCAATGGAGACGCTGAACTGCGTCTCAAGTTGGCGCTTGGCATCTCCACCTCGTCCAATGAGAGTTCGGTGCTGGTCAATGGGCACTTCGACAATCTCAGTCACCTGGCTCTCACGCTCCGCTACAATCTCCTGAATACGCTTGATGATGTTCTCAACAACCTGAGTGCGGCCCTCCACCTTGATAGTGTTGCCATCTGCTTCTTGCTTGGGGAACTGAATAGTTCGGGCAAGTGCACGTCTATCGTCAGAGCCGCCGGCTCCAACAACAATCTCGCGAAGAGCAGATCCTACATATTCATGTTAGCTCAAAATTCTTCTTGATATTTATCACTAGTAGATAGAAATGGAAAGAAACTTACCGCTTGTTCCAATCAGAGCTCTGTGATGCTTCTTGTCCACCTCAATGGTCTGGACAACAGTGTCATCAAACTCTGTTCGCTTCTCTTCAAGGATCTGCTTCGCCTTCTTAACCTGAGCAGCAGTTCCCCTGATGACAATGTCGACAATTTCAGTATCCCGGTCAGCTGGAACATCAATTCGAGCACCGGTCAACTGTCGAAGCTCGTCCAAAGCAGCACCGCCTTGGCCAATTAGGGAGCCGACCTGCTTCTGCTGCACTCCGACAGTAGCTGTGTGAGAATGCTCCTCCAGGTACTTGTGAAGAGAGAAAATCTCGTCGCGAGCCTCATCGGCGCCCTTCTTGGGACCACGAATGATGACTTCGTCCGGAGCTTGCTGGCGGCGGGGCTTGCCGGCATCACTTGCCGCATCTGCGTTTGACTGGTCATCTCCACCCTTGGCTGATCGGGGGAAGAAGATGAGAACCTTATATCGAGTCTGCAGGCGGTTGATCTGGCTTCCCTGAGCACCAATCAGCTCTCGGTGGTACTTGGGGTCAATCTTGAGAGTATGGGTAGTCTCGTCCGCCAAAGTGCGGCTAAGGTTCTGAATGTAGGTGCGAGCCTTCTCAGCCTTGGCCTGAGGTCCCTTGAGCTCCACCTTGCCGTCTTGAACTTGGATCTCGACGTCGAATCGGTCACGAAGCTCCTTGATGTTGCTACCACCTTTGCCGATGAGGTGGTTGGCAAACTTCTGAGGGAAGTCAAAAGACAGGGTGTAGCCACGCTCCTTCTCGTCAATCTTCTCCTGCTCAATAAAGGCATTGGCCTTGCTGGCAAGGGATTCAACAGCAGACTTGGGTCCTCGCAGAGTCACAGTAGTGCCAATCTTTGTCACTCTCACGGGGATCTGAGCTTCCGAGCGGCTTTCCTGCTCCTTCTTAATGAAGCGGCGCAGCTTCTCGTGGAATTTAGCGGGAACGTCGAGAGCCACGCTGCTGAGCTCTTCTTGGCTGTTGATGAGGCTAAGGATGTGCTTTTGGGCGTCATCCAGTGCCTTCTTGAATGCGCGTGCCTCAGCATCTGTGGGCTTGGAACGAGGAGGCTGGTAAGCGCCCTCCGCAGGATCGGGGCCCTCGAAGACGAGGAGCACCGGAAGGTTGGCCTCTGAAGCCTCTGGTACAACGACATGGACACCAAAATCCTTCTTGATTCTGGGTGTGATATCGCTGCGCAGATGCTGGTGGAAGAAGGGGTCAACGGGGACAGTCTGCATGCGCGACGGCGGGTGTCCGTTGACAATGGCAGTAATCTCCGATTGTGCACGGATGGCGTTTTTACCCTCACGGGAGTACAGCTCCCAAGGCAGGGCGCCGTCGGAAGAGAAGGGAGTGTTGATGTGAGTGTTGTAGGCCTTCTCGAGACGCTCAATCTCTCTGCGCTGGCGAAGGTACCTGGTGATGTTGGCAGCGTGGGCGGCGGCTCCGCCAGGAGCGTTGCGGTGAGATCTCGAAATGTCAATGTTTGACATTTGCATACCCATAGCGAGGTCCATGGCTCTCTCCAGACCGGCCTGCACCTGGGAAGGAGGTCCAACGACGGTGATCATGTCATCGTCTTCTTCCTGGGGGAACAGGATGGCACAGCCAGTCTCGTTGAAGAAGTTCTCCAAGGGAATACCGCGCTGACCGATAATGAACTGGTGCCTGCCTCTTTGGATAGAAAGCTGCTCGGCCTCCAGCTGCCTCTGCAGCTCAGCGGCGCGGCGTTCAATCTCGGCTCGAGCTCTTTGCACGGCGGCACGATCACCAGCAAGTAGGATATGCTCGTCATCTACACCGGCAGGGGCAAACACGGGCCGCTGACCAGGGGCCGGGGCAACGGGAAGGGGTGCGGATGAGTACAGCTGCTGTGTGGGGACACGAACCTGGACTCCATTGGCTTCTTCGAGTGCCTGCGCCAGAGAGTTTCCAGGTCCGGCGATGAAGGGGTAAAAAGCAGCAGGGATGCCCCGCACTTTGGTTTGAGTGTTGGCAGAACGCTCGCCAACGATCTTAAGAATCTCATCGCGAGCATAAGCAGCAGCGAGAGCATGGCCCTCCACGATGACATCGACTTCGGCCTCGCCGTCTTCATCATCAATAGGCTGGCTCTCATCAGACTTGGGCAGCTGGATCTTGGCACCAGTCTTCTCCTGGAGAGACTTGATTGTGGCACCACCCTTGCCGATGATGAATGCTCGGCTGGACTGAGGAATGGGAACTTTGATGGAGACCTTTAGAGGTAAAAAGTTAGCAAGGGGCAAAATGCCAGAATATCACTGACTTCTGGGTACATACCTTTGTTCCGATCTGACCAACCAGATCCTTGAGTGCCTGTTGAGCAGCTTCCTGAGGACCAGTAGCAATAAACTTGAGGTGACCATTGGGAGACTGGGTCATGGTAATATTGGCACGAGATTTGCGGTTGATATCCTTGAGAATATCAGGGATTGGGCGTCTAAGCTCGGAACGAGGGCGAACGTGCGTAGGAGCGAGGGTGTAAGTCTCAACCCTGCGTCCAGGAATGGCCATGGAGGGAGTGGGAGCCTGAGCAGACGGGGTCGAGGTGCCAGATGCCGGAGTGGACGAACGAGAAACGCCATTGGAGCCTCCGTTGGCATTGCTCTTGGCTCCCCAGATGGGGGCAACGCTAGGGCCCTTGCCTTTGGGAGCTCCAAGCTCTGGGAAAAGCTCGTGAGACTGGGTATCGAGAGCGGTTTGCTTGGGCTTGCTAGCTGCCTTGACAGCGGGAGCAGATCCAGAAGCAGAGGCATCCTCAGTCGCGTGCGTGGGCAATTCGGGGTCCGGCACATCCTCAACAGTCACATGGTGCTGCTGGAGACGTTGGGCGACGGACTCTTCGCCAGCATTGGCGAGGCCGGCAGCGACAGTTTCTTCGGAAGCCATTATAACAATCGAATTGGGGGCGTCACACGTGGATGGAGACTAGATGGGAGCACTGATCCCGCAGCAGTATCAAGTCAGCAAAAAGGCACTGGAGATTGTCTTGGGCAGCCATTGAGGACAGCCGGGGCGGGAAATGCCGCGAGTAGCTGGTCCAATGGCTGCACCAAAGCATTCGTCGTCAAACTCACCACACTGCAGTATGTGCGGGCAAGTACAGGAAGCCTTTGGGCTTTGCGGGTAGCGGCACAAGACGGTTACGAGACCAGATAGCGGGGAGTCAGGCGATGCTTTTTTGTTAAGAGTCTGTGGTGTCTAGAACATTGTGCAGACAAGCCAACAGACGACGAATACCAGAGACCAGAGGGGAGAACCAGAAGACAGGCGGCGGCCGGGCGACGACAAGCAGAGCCGGTGAAGCAATTCGGAGAGATGAGGATGCAAGTTGAGGGTGAGGTGGAAGTTTCTCCAGCGTTCTCCAAGGAGCTCCGTCCCTAAAGGGTACGTACCTCGCTGGCCTTATGCCACGACAGCGACCCCAACAAGCTCGGAGCGGGACTCTGAAGTGGCGGCTTGCCAATGGCACCACCGCCGAGCCATGACCGGTGCTAGACTCCGCTCCCTGCCGCCAGAAGCCCAAAATAAGCCAATTGGCAAGAAAAAAAGGTTGAAAGATGGATCACGAGGCAGATCATGTGACGTTTGTTTGACTTTGGCTTTGGCTGTCTTATCGCTCCTTATCGAGGGATTTGTCGGATATAGTTTATCTGGACCACGGTTTAAGCAAGGAGAGTTGCAGTGCGGGACTATATGAATGAATACGAAATAGATTCTAGAAGTCTAAAATATCAATGATGTCGTATCCGTATATATTCTATGTAATAGTGCTCTTTCTATCGCTCTACTGCGATTTTGATGATGCACCTTGAAGTCGTTTTATGCCCCGTTTATATGCGCAATCTGTCCAGGCTTGGATTCTCAACCTTTAAATACCTGGATCGTGTAGTTTCGCTGGCCGATAATATATATAGCGTTTGTTCTAAATTCTCGTATATCTCATTTCTCTACATCTCGCGCAGAACATGAATGATTCCTAATCATACCGTGGTTCTCCCTCGGCAGGCGTTGTGTACGAGCCTGCTCATCAAGTGGCGGTTCGAGATGCAGCAAAGTCACCGAGTACAAGCTTTGGGCTCGCGACGTAAAAGATGGAGAGAAAGAGAGAGAAAGAGATAAAGCTAAGTCTCAAAAACAAAAAAACCTTAACTTGCGATGGGTCAATGTACTCAAGCTCGGTGGCTATGATAGTCACCCTCGCATCCATACCATACAGTAACTTACACATGTGCTATTTGCCGCCACAAAAAAAAAAGCTACTGATCAAAGCAAGGCGACTCCTTTGCTAGAGCGTAGCATCGTCAAATTCTCTTTCTCATCCGAAATACTAGGTTTTTGGTATGCAGTTTTATACATTCTTGCAGTATTTTCAACCGCGTATACTTGCGCACATGTACTTTCATTATGATTGCCATCCTAAAAAGGGCAGCTAGGGAGCAACAAAAGAAAACGTCAAGGCAGTTCAAAAAGACGAGGCCGGCTACCGAATTTAGTCAATGAAGAAGTCAAATAAGCAAGTGATGGCACTCCTCTCGTATCTGAAACTAGGTAGCACTGGTAGGTTTTGATCGAAGGCGCGTCTCATCGAGAGACAGGCCAAGCGCCTAATCCTGTCTCTGCCATGCTTCGACCTGAGACCAAAACTCGGGCTAAAAACAGCCCTTTGGCGCCTGCAAGATCAGAATGGCTGCGCCCGGCCCGCCAGTGCCGTTGCAATAGTCTCCGTGAAGGGAGCGCTAGGCTTCATAATCCCTTCGCTCGTCTGGGACGAGAGGGCAGAGTTCAAGGGATACCCCTGGTCCGATCGAGCTACTGCCGTGTTATACGAGGATAAAAAGCAAAGAAAATATAAGCCAATGTTGCTCTTTGTGCTTAATTGAGCGTCAAAATGCAATGGCTGCATATTTAGATGCAACAAGGAAAGAAAAAATTCAGCTTCAATACTTGCATCAGCAGTCAGCTTGTTACAGCTGCAAAATAAAGCTGGCAATGGAGAAATTGCATGGGATGGGAGCGGGGTGTCTTAAAACAGCCCCAGCACCATGAAACAATGCGGTTGCCCGCCGCCTTGCAGCAAATTAATGAGCTGAGATGCGATGCCGTCTATCTCGTAATGGCGTATATGCGTATTGGCAGTTCGTTTTTTGCATACCAGACACATTGTGAGAAGTGACTGGTTTCCCTGGCGCTGCGTGCGATCAATATTAGATGCTGCAGGGATCGCTGAAAGACCCAGCGGCGGCTCGTCTCTGGAACAGCCTCGTGTCTTCAGCGAGCCACGCCCAAAGTGCACTAGGCTGCGTAGAAGCGTAACTGTCAAGTCCAAGGCCAGCAGCAGATCACAATAGCCCTTTTGCTATATCAATACGTTATGCTGCGAGATGGTTCTGAATATCATTTACGGCTTGCTTGCCAAAGCCATTAACGTCTAGCTCTGCCTATGATAGGCGCTGGCGTATTTAGGTAGGTGGATTTTTTGCCCTTTTTCTGTAGGGCTTACTATTGATATCAATTGGCCATTCATGAGCCTCCAACTTCTTGGAGATTTTTAAGTCGCAAAGCCACCAACACCGCTAGTATTAATCGCACTGGGCCACAAAGCAAACGAAGAACCAAAAAAAAGAAGCAAAAAAACGGAGCAAAGCTAGAACCAAGAATCGATACTGTGCTTGAATCGATACAGCGCTTGTGAGAGGTATTTTTGTGCTTCGGCGTGTATTGTAGTCTACGTAGCTGGGCATCAATTTCGAATCCCGAGCTTCGTATTTTCGGCTGTAGTTGGCGCGCAACATCATGCCGCCCAGAATCGCAAGGAACAGCGCCTGATGAACGACTGGGCCTGTAAGTGAGCAGGGCTGGCAAGGCCGTATTTGGCGGCGATCTGCACCAGTGACGATTTCAGCAGCAAGCAAGCTGGAAATTCTGGGCGCAGCATGAGCTTCCCCAGCAAACGACAGGGGGCAGATACGGGGCAGCTAAATTGATTGACCAGCAAACTGGGTGCAGCAATCTTTCAATGGGCAGCAGGTGCTCGGCTCACGCAGACGCAGCAGTTGACCTCTTACTATTTGTCCGTCACAACGCAGATATGCTCCTACGCAGCCGTCACATCGCGGTGCGTCTATCGTAGCAGTTTATTTGGCCAGCCCAGCCCGGTCCGCAGTAATAAACGCCTCATGCAGGCTTCACCCTGGTCCAGCGCCGACTGCACGTCTTCTCTGTGCCACTAGACGCGGGCCCCTCCCCCTCCTTCATTCAGTAATGCTCACCAGCCTGTCTGCGCTATATCCACCATGTGCCCGCGCCAGCTCCGCACTGGGTCCCTACAGTGCTTGATTTGGATTGATTCCATTGCCTGCCTTATCGACGCTGTCGTTATTATATACCAAGCGTAGCCGGCGGATTCGACGTGGGCTAAAATTGAAGTGCAGGACAGAAAGCTCGTGTACAAATACGCAGCAATGGATATCGAGAAACGCGGGCCTTGAACAGGGCCACGGCCGCCTTCACCCAATGGCGGAGCATTGACTTATACCTGACGGCGCAACTCGAGACTGCGCGCGCATTGTGCTGCTATTTTGGGCCGTGGCTCATTCACTATGCGCTCTGCCAGCCTTGGCCCGTTGGACGGATGAATACGAGCAAAGGCGCATGCGGCGGATCCAACAGACATTCACACACAAATAGACATAAATCAAGATTGCATTTCTTCTTCTCCTTCTGCTGCATCTGTGCGTTGAAATACAAGTGCCGCGCAGGCAGTTGGTCGACTCGCAACTCGTCCCACCCCGACCCGCATACGCAGCACAGTGCATTTTCACTTCCGGCTCACACTCGCTGGCGCCCCTCCTCGGCCTATTATCTCTTGAACAATCTGCCACCATATGGGGCCCGCGACAAAGAGCAGGCAGGGAATAGCAAGACGAGCCAAAATTGAAGGTGGACGGGATAGAGAGAGGAATCCTGGGAAGCAGCCTTCCAGAGCGTGGTGTTTCGCTCGGGCTCCGTTCATATTTGCACGTTTGATGGACTGTACCAGAATACTGGCCTAGTGGCTTCCGTACGCCATCTCACCTGGCATTCATGTTTCTTTGTCGTCCCATGCCTCACTTTAACTCACCTTTTTTTTTCCTCTTCCGCAACAGGCCATCGTCGAATCCCGGTCGGCTCTTTTTTGTCTTCGCCCCCAACTCGCAGCCTGCTCTGCTCTGCTCTGGGCGATTAATTGGTTGGCCATTAGCATTGCCAAAATAGATAGTCGAGCCACTGGACGGGCCACAGTCGGGGACCCTCACTTTTTGTGTGGGCTGAGACAGTCTTAGGTAAGGGTGCGTGCGTGCTCGCAGCAGCAAAACCCATCGCTCCCATTCGATCCATCATGGACCGCCAGAGCCCGCCGTTGAACGGCAATTCCCAGCGTCGCAAACTCGTCAAGCGGCCCCCCTCGCACCAGCCCTACCCGCGCTCCTCGTCTGGCTACGACACAGAGTCGCTCGACGGCAAAAGCTCCAGCTCGCGCAACCTCCGCCGGGCCCCCAGCGCTCCGCCAGTGCGCTCCAACGCGTCCAACGGCTCGTCGTCCCCGCGACCGCACCCCTCGAGCTTCGCACAGCGAACGAATGCATCGCCGGGCCTGGGCCACGGCGACTTCTCCCGCACCAACCGATTCCGCCTGTCCGACCCCAACCAGAGCGACCGCCGCGGCAACGAGGACCTGATCGGCGCGCCCTTTGACGGCACCAGCATCCTCAACCACATCGAGGCCACCAAGTTCAGCGTCACCAGCTCGCCGTCGCCGTCGCTCGTCAAGGCCGCGACCGATCCCCGCTTCGCCAGGCCGTCGCCGAGGACCTCAGCCAGCTACGGCGGCGCCATGGATCCCACCGCGCTGGAAAAGACCACGGCTGCCCGCGTGGCAGACGCCGGCCTCATGAGCCCCAAGCGCTTCTCCGACGAGGCCAAGGACTCCAAGCCCACGACGTCGCGCAAGAAGTCTGGCTTCTCCGGCTTCGTTAACAGCCTGGTCGGCTCGCAGAGGAAGCCTGTGATTTCAGCGCCCGAGAACCCTGTGCATGTCACGCATGTGGGCTACGACAGCACAACCGGCCAGTTTACCGTCAGTCCAGCCTTTTTTCTGGGTGGCATGTTCCGCGGCCGCCTGAACCCCGCATGGCGATGCAGTTGCTGATGGATTTGATCTGATGCTAATGTCCACCTAGGGATTACCCAAAGAATGGCAGCGCCTCATCAACGAGAGTGGCATCTCCGAGAAGGAGAGGAGAGAGAACCCTCAGACCATGATTGATGTCCTGACCTTTTACAAAGAGACCACCGAGCGACCACCCGAAGATCAGTCACTAGAGAAATTTCACAATGCTGCGGCAGATTCTCGCCAATATGCCGTCTCCCCGACATCACCAAACACATATCCCGGCAACTATTTTGGTACGATATCTTCTTGTCTACTGATTTTGTCCCTTCTCTCTCTCTCTTAGTGTTTTTTTGTTTTCAATTATCATATGCCTTGGGCTCTATTACCATGGCTATCGCAGCAGGCTTCTAACATCTAATCTATCAATGCAGGAAGCTTTGAGAATCCCCGGGCACCGCCTCCAGTCCCTCCCGGCAGAGGCCATCCCTCCGGCCCGGTCAAGGAGATCATGCCGAGTCGACCAGCCCCGAAACCTCCGATCAGCATGAACAACCGGCCACTGCCGCCCGGTGCATATGCCGCAAAGGATTCCGGCATCGGTATGTCACAGTCCATGGACGACAGCCGTTCAAAAGATAGCACCCCGACGATGCTTCCGGAAGAACATAGATCACGGTCTAATTCTCGCACCAACGGCCTATCACCCTATACTCCCCAGACTCCCTCCCCCAGCACCGCCACTCAGGCCAATGTTTACCAGCAACAATTGATGCAGCAACAACAGGAGCAGGCCATGGCACAAGCCCAGGCTGCCATGACTTCACAGGTTGCCAGAGCGCCCAGCAAAAGACAACAATCTCCGCACATGGCGCCTGGGCAGGGATACGCTCGTGCTCCTGAAGCCAACGGTCATCACGCTGCGCAGCGCCAGCAGCCCAGCTCCGGCGCACCAGCTGCTGCTGCAGGCGCACGCCCGCGACAGCGAGTCCGCCAGAGCAACGGCATGGACGTTGTGGCTTCACTGAAGCGGATATGTAGCGAGGGAGATCCGCGCAATATCTACCGAAGCTTCACCAAGATCGGCCAGGGTGCTTCTGGAGGCGTGTACACAGGCCACGAGAGAGGAACCAACAGATTGGTGGCTATCAAGCAGATGAACCTAGAGCAGCAGCCGAAGAAGGATCTTATCATCAACGAAATCTTGGTGATGAAGGACAGCTCTCATCCGAACATTGTCAACTTCATCGATAGCTACCTCTGCGACGGCGAACTTTGGGTGGTCATGGAGTACATGGAGGGCGGCAGTCTTACCGACGTTGTGACTTTCAACATCATGACAGAGGGACAGATTGCCTCCGTGTGCAGGGAGACATTACGGGGACTTCAGCATCTGCATTCCAAGGGCGTTATTCACCGAGATATCAAGTCTGATAACATTCTTTTGTCCAGCGACGGCAATATCAAGCTGAGTAAGTTCATTTTTCTACAGTCTTCGTTTTCAATTCTATGCTAACCATGTTCGTTACGCCAGCCGATTTCGGTTTCTGTGCGACCATCAACGAGGCCCAGAACAAGCGCACCACTATGGTTGGCACGCCGTACTGGATGGCCCCCGAAGTTGTCACGCGAAAGGAGTATGGCCGCAAAGTCGATATTTGGTCGCTAGGCATCATGGCCATCGAGATGATTGAGGGCGAGCCGCCGTACCTGACCGAGTCGCCCCTTCGCGCGTTGTGGCTGATTGCTACCAACGGTACGCCGCAGATCAAGAACGAGGGCGACCTGTCCCCGGTATTTAGAGATTTCTTGTATTTTGCATTGAAGGTGGATCCTGAGAAGCGAGCCAGTGCACATGATTTATTAAGAGTAAGCTCTTTTACCCCTTGCAGGCGTATTGATGATGATTTGGCTGACATTTTTCTACTATAGCACGAGTTTATGAAATCATGCGTCGATTTAACACAGCTGTCACCCTTAGTAAGAGCAGCACGAGAGCAACGAGCCCAGGAGAAAGCTCGAAAAGGCTAAAGCATTGTTTTATTATTCCACCTCATATACACATCTTCTTTCTTCCCTCTCTCTTTTTTAGAGGAAAATTTCAACAACAGCTAGAGACATCAAGACACCTTCCATCTTTTTTTCCATCATTGTTATCATCAGAAAGGAAGGACAGAAAGAAAGAAAGAAAGCCCATCTTTGAATATTAGAGGCATCTCTTCCAAACCCCCCCTTTAACTGCTTTCCCCATTCTCAGCCCCCTCTCAAAATATTTCTACCACTACGTCTTTTTTTTTATCAGGGAAAAGGGGGGATTTCTTAAACTTGGGGTGTTATTGCTACTATGTGTATCTAGAGCCGCGGGCTCCCTCTTTGCCATGTGCTTGTTCTCATCTAAATCTTTTTTATTTTTTTTTGCATTTTTGAACTCTTCTTCTTCATTTCTTCTGGGGGCACTTCTTACGAAACTTAGTGCTGAATCTTTTTGCTTCTTAACCCCCTCTTTTTTTTTTCTTCATTCCTACTTGTCGTTTTCTTCCATTTCAAAAAAGAAAAATCAAGAGTTTTTAGTTAATACCCAGGTGAAAGAAACAATAAAAAATGCATTCTCGAGATGAAGAAGAAGAAAATATTTTGTATGTTACTTGTAGGCGGCGGGGGCTTTGGAGAGTTGGAATGTGGATGCCTGTCACTTTTATACTTTGCATACCTACTTTGACGGTTTTCCTAATTGAGGAAATCTATGGTTCCTGTTCATCTTATGATTCGTAGATGCTATTTTTGCGTTTTTGTATTTCTGGTAAAGTTTAAATATGGCGCCTGTCAAACTGTCATGAGCCCGCCACCTAATCAATCATTCGGGATAGGTGCGTTTGACGGCGAATTGTAAAAGCTTGGGTCATTTAATGCTAATACCAAGGTGATGTTAAAAAAAATGCTGTGGAGAGGATCAGTCACAGACAATCGCTCTTACAGTTCACATGTATTATGCTGTATATAAAAATATAAGGCCGCTTTTGTGGGGATTGGCTCTATTAAACGGCCGATAGAAAAGAAGTGAGATTCGGGGGAGATTAAAAACGCTGTGAAATGGACGGGAGGCCTACAATCGGACACACTGATAAATTTCGTGAAGCGGGTAGCCTACGCCTGAAATCATTTAGGCAAATTTCGCAAAAGTGCGATACCTCCGATCTCTCTGCCCTCCTTTCAAAACAAAAGAAAAATCAGGCATAAAGTGTCACGGAATCGATTGCTCGTCTCAACACTAGATACTAAACATTTAGCAAAAGGGCACATGTACAAGTTCTTTTACAATATTGGTCGAGACATTCACAAGCAAGCAGAGCCTTTTTTTTTTTTTTTTTTTTTTTTTTTTTTTAATTGTAACAGCCCAAGGCCTCTTCATTAAATGATTTGCCTTTTTGGCATATCAGATTTTCATCTAATATCTCTAATCTTCGTCTTGAACTCGACGTCTAATTCCCTCTATGCTCGTCTGGCTCTGTATACCCCGACCAGCAGACAGCAGACCCAAAAAACTCCAAACAAGTGAAAATCAGAATAGAAAAAGAAATGCGATGCAACTCTCGCGGTAATAAAAAAAAACATCATGATCATGCAGTGGCTCAATGGCCAACCAAACCCCCATTTTTATAGCTACCCTCAAAATCGACTGCAAATTTCATGCATCGATATCTCCCAAAACTCCGATGTCCAAGCCTTGAGGCCGTAGGACGGTGTCGCTTCCGTGATGATATTAATGTGTTGTGAAATATGATGTGTCCATGCTAAAAAGAGGAGTTTTCGCTCTTTAGTAGCAAGAGTAACCACCATCAATGATGACGTTGCTGCCAGTCATGAAGCTGGAGGAGTCGGAAGCGAGGAAGACGCAGAGACCGTTGAGCTCGTCAACAGCACCGAGACGGTCCTGAGGAGTCAGGGACTTCCAGATCTTCTTCTGGGCCTCAAGGGCGGGGACACGGTTGAGGGCAGTGTCCATGTAGCCGGGAGAGATGCAGTTGACACGGATCTTGTACTTGGCCCACTCAGCGGCGATGGACTTGGCGAACTGGATGACACCGGCCTTGGAGGCGTTGTAGCAGCTCTGCTCCTGAGGGTAGTTGACGATGGAACCAGACATGGAGGCAACCAGGATCAAGCTACCAGGCTTGCCAGCGGCCATCATGGCGCGGCCAACGGACTGGGCCATCAGGAAAGAACCAGTCAGGTTGATGTCGATCAGACGACGGAACATGGCGGGGTCGTAGGTCTCAGCCTTGATGTTGGAGTCGGCAATACCGGCGGCGTTGACAAGGACGTCAGGGGCGCCGTAGATCTCGACAACAGAGTCGACAGCGGCGTTGATAGCAGCGCCGTCACGGACGTCGACCTTGAAGAAGGAGACGGGCAGACCAGACTTCTGGTGCAGCTCAGCAGCGGAAGCGTCTCCGAGCTCCTGGTTGGCATCGAAGATGATGATGGCCTTGGCACCGGCCTCAGCGCAGGCTCGGGCCATGTGGTTTCCGAGACCACGAGCACCACCAGTGATGATGATGACCTTGTCCTGGACAGTCATGCTCTTGACGGTGTGGGGGAGCTGGTCGTAGACCTTCTTGTTCAGGGGCTCAACCTCCTCACGCTCGGCGGGGACGGGGCTGTCGTAGGGGACCTTGGCGGCGCCATCAGGAACCTGCAGAGTCTGGTGGGCGCCCTCGCCAGCGCCGTAGACGGTGACGGGAACCTCCTTCTCGCGGACGACGCTCTTCTTGTTGGCGGTGTCAGACACGCGGACGGCGCGGGTGGCAGAGAAGAAGCGGACGGCGTTACTGGGGGCGGCAACACGAGAAGCGGCGGAGAAGTTGGCGACGCGGGAAGCGCGCAGCATGCTTCGAGTAGAGAAAGACATTGTGAATGTGATGTGTCTTGTGTGTGAAGAGATGGAGGAGATGATGGAGGAGAGAAAGGAGTTCTTCGTAAAGCGGTGTAACGAAGGCTCTCTGTTATATAGGAGTTTGGGTGGTGAAAGATGCAACAAACGATGGAAAGATCTCTTGCAGTGTAAAAAGCCGTGAAAGAGAGATGACTTTCTGTCTATATGCTGTGATTGCTTGCGGGATGAAAGAGTTGCTTGGTATGCAGAGGAAAGGGAGAATGTCTGCTTGCAAACAGCCGTCGAGGCGTGTCTTGATATAGATTTCGGCAAAGACACACAGCTGGAGGATGTGGGGGCGATACCTGGCAGAAAAAAAAAGTCGAGGGGCAGCTAGCGCAGTGGGTCCTCGGTGGATGCGGACAGGGGCTGTAGTGGGTGTGCATCTGGGTCTCAGCGATGGCGAGTGGGTTTTCAGTGGGTGTGGGCTGCATTCGACTAAAGCTTAGCGCGGCGGGACGTCCGGCAGCGCAGCCCCCTGTAAGATGCAGCGAGGTACGTACCGCAGCCAGAAGACTCGGGCTTGCATGGCAATTGGGATGCAGACACATTCGGGACACGGTTCCATTGATTGCTCTAAAATTAAATCCAATGGCTGCCCAATGGTGGCCAGAGGCCGGCTCACGCGCGCCACCTCGGAGGTGCAACTGCGAGCACAGTTGCAATTCCAATTGACAGGAACCTCCGTACTCGCAGCGCCAGTCTGTACCGAGAGACCTGCTTACAGTACAGCGCACAGGTACATGCAGCGGTTGGATGACCTGGAGGGGCAACGAGGCCCATTACCCCTCTATTCTCACCTGTACGGTGCCGTACCAGTACAGGATCTTCACCACCTGTGCTTCTTCCGCTATCTTGTTGTTTCGACCCTTTTTCGACAGCTTTCCTGGTGGCGGATCCGTGGATGTGCACTCCTGTGTGGGTTTTTTATGGGCGTGTGACGCAAAGCCAGTGCCGATTCTTTCTCTGGCCGTGATAGCACGGGGATTCGGAATCTGCCTTGGTTTAACATTTGCTGACAGCTGCTAGACCGACCGCCTGAGCCAGAGCCAGAGAGCCGCGATGCCGATCGAACCTGAGATTTACCTGGCGGTTGCGCGGTGCCAAGATGAACAACATTCCGTGGCAATGCTCATCGGCCTTGATTTACAATGCCAATCAGCTTCGTTTACATCACACAAGATGCATCCTCCCATGCATCGCTGCCAGAGGAAAGTCGAGGCCTGGCAAGCTGCAGCAGGAGATGCGTTCTCGGCCGCCCTCCAGCGTCGCTCGCCGAAGCCGTTCTCCAAATTTCTTACATAGCCCAATTGGACGGCGATTGGACAGGAAATTTTTTTCATCTTTACGCAGACCCTGTACAGATAACGTGGCTTGGTAGAGTTTGTGGTGTTGTGGCGAAAAAGCGATAACTGGCGTTGGTCGGGCGCTTTTCGCCCTCGATCGGGGTTCACCCAGAGATCTCTTACCGTATCGGATCCGAGCACAGCAGAGAGGCAAAACCTGGGGTTGCACTTTGTCGCTGCATCTGCAACCAGACGATCGAGACCAAACGATCGAGGCTGGACTGGACAAAGCTCTCCCCGAAGAGGAGGACTTTTTTTTTTTTTTTTTTTTTGAAGCTCTCCCCGCCACTATGCAGTGCAGGCCAGCTAGTCTCATCCCGAGCGCAGCAGAGACACGACGGTGAGACATATGCAAAGGGGTCTGCAGAAGCCTGAAGACGCCTGAGACATGTGAATCCTTTGTTCCGCTTGCAAGGAGAGGGCCTTATTTCCAGCCCTTGGCATTACTGTAGCGCCAAAAGATTTCAAATCTGCCGAGTAAATGTCGATGACAATCTCCAATTCACCATTATTTGACAGATGCACCTTGATAGTGCCCTGCAACAGATGCATAGAATACACAGATAGCTACCGGGCATCAAAATGCAGACAGCTTCGCATCTGCCGCCCAAAGTCGCCGCAATAGCGGGGTCTGCTGCCGGCGAGCCCAGTGCTGCAGTAGCACTGCTACCACCACACTCCCACGCTGCCGGCCGGTGCTACAGCGCTAGGCTGGCACTGCCCACAGCGCATCTGCCGCCGCAGTTATCAAATTTTTGGCCCTGCCCAACAGAACCCTCCAGTCAACCTCTCTGGGCGACCTAATCTCAGTCCCGTGCATGAATATCTCTGTGTCAGCGTTTTCTGGAATTCTCAATCCGAATCCGTCCGCCACTCTGTCCTCTCAGCTTTCTAGGCCCTAATAGACCTTCCAGGCATCGACATTCTTTGGCGTGCCCGTGGGGGTTCCCACCGGCCCCAAAGTAGGGAGCCAGCCGTGGTTCCTGGGTGCGACGGTAGATGTGGCGCTGCCCGGAACGTTTTGGCGCAACGCAACCCTCCCTGGCATGAATCCGGTCCCGCCCAGAGCATCGTGAGGTCGAGCTACTGCTATTAGCAGAAGTTGGAGAATGCGGGATAGAGGGCAGCCACAGCTACAGCTACAGCTACAGCTACATGTGTTGTATCAACCTCACTGCAAGGCGACTGTCGTCGTACATGCAGAAGATGCGGCGTGAGCGACCAACTCCTGTCGGACTACAGCCTACGAAGGAACCATGCTTACCTATATTACGGGAGCTTTCCCCCAGAGAATGCGTCTCACTCAGCCAAAGGATTGCGGCAGTCTCTGCATCAGGGAATCTGGAAGCACCGTCGCTGACGCATCCATCTTCGAAGAAGTGATGACCTATTGAAACCGCCTCTTGTATCCAAAGAAAGAAACCTCGGCCGATGGTGCCGTAAAAGATTTTGTTTCTCCAATCAGCAGCATGAACCAGATGAGTACCTCTCAGCCCAAAAAGGTCCTACATTCAGCATCAAACACTTTACGCATACCAAGATACATCTCAGCGAGTCAGATAAAGGCCTCAATGACGCATTGTTGCTGTCCACAGCCCTTGTCTTTGTCCAAGGCCAGCGTGGGTTCCATGGCGTCAGCGGGCCTGAAGAGGACCCCGTAGACCCCTGAATCTTCTTGATTGTTCTCATCAACGTTGAGGCCACGAGGTGAAAAAACTAGATCCCGTTGAAGCCACAAATCCCATTTTTCCATATTCCTTTTTCTTGTTGGCTTCACAGAATTTAATTACAAAAGTGGCGGCCCATGTCAGGTCCGGTATCCAGCCTCCCCCCACGTCCTGCGCGCCACTGAGGTATTGGCCGGGGCTTCTGCATCGGCTTCTGGAAGCACGGCACACCAACATGATGTCGCCCTAGGAAACTTCTGTGGAGACTGTAAAGGCACTGCGGCCCACAGGGCCCACGCAAGAGTTGACAGAGAACATGGTTGTCGATCAGGCAATGGAGCCCGGACACTGCTTGGCTGCCAGAAGTGGAGCACTTTTCTTCCACAGAGGACGAAAAAAAGGTACCCGTACGCTGAGATTGTACGGCTCCATGCCCCCAGCCTCGTGGAGCTGGTATGGGGTATCGAAATACGTCTGCCTAGAGGTTTACGGGGCCCTGGGGCAAGCTTACAGCAAGCCTCTGGGGACGCAGAGTGCTTTTTGGCCTATGGAAAACATATCAAAGCAAGCAACACAAGAGGGGAAGCAGGCTAGGATGAAGAATTTTCTGGCAAAAAGAATGGATGAGGAGAAGCGTTGAAACACGAAAAATGCGGTGTGCTAACGTAACGTCCTGCTTGCAGCTAAACGGGAACACATGCCCAAAGTTGCCGCCAGACCTGCGATTTCGGCCATGGTCCTCCGTCTCTGGCCATTGGGCTCAGCCGTGCTAGCATCTCAGCGCTTCAAGTTGTCCTCGCTGCTCTGCAAAGTATGTGTGGGATGATCACCCCTGAGTCGTCGCATCGTCATCCCACGAGCATGAGGACATCGTATTAGCGACATTGCTTCGTGTCACGAGACTGAGGCTGTAAGCGAGGATCCAGGATAAACCAGCCATCTCACTATGCAACTTATCCGGATCGTCAGGACTTGTTTCTCAGGGTCCTTGATGCGATCAGCTCTCGCCTGGCCGTGAGGATGGCCTCCCCACCGTTTTACTTTAGCGCAGTTTTCTACCGTTTTCCCGCAACGGGAAGACGCCAGTGTGGTCGTTAATAAGGTTGTTCGAAGCCTCCTTGGCGAGGGAGGTCTGGCAAGGGTAGCTCACCCTTGTTAGCGCTGCTACACAATACAGGGTCTCTCCAGGAGCGTGGAACTGATGTATACTGTACGGGTATATTTTTGGCCCCCTTTTCTCTTCTAAAATGTTGAGAGTAAGTTACGGTACTGATGCCCTCTTTCAGAATCTGCTCAGCTGCAAACGGTGTCATGCGGTAGCTGACATGCATTGCATTGTCTCAGGCCATCGGCCGTGTGGCTTCAGACACAAGAACGGACAAGTCATGGCTGGCATTCCTCATATGCCCCGTATTCCGGTCTCTCCTCTATTAAAGGGCGCCATTCTATGGTCCTCTACTCATGCATTTCATTTGACTGTTTTCAGGCTGTGTGTCTTATAAACTAACAACATAAACCACCACACGAAGAGTAACTTAATCATCTCATACAGATACAGCCTCCGACAATCCGTACTCGCACCCGCCTCAAGAGCTGGTCAAAGCTCCTGTTCACTCTACCTGCCGACACCCCGGATTTCACGAACCTATGCGGAAAAAAATCAAACTGTCCGCATGACCACTGCGAGATTGGCCTGGGTTTATTTCCGGGGGCCGGAGCACGACACCGTTGCCGGCTCCCCACGTTTCCTAGCTGGTGGTTGGCGACTGAGCCGTGCGGCTGACGGTTGGTATGTACCGTCAGCCCCTGAGCCACCACCAACGATACTCGTCAGCTTCGTTTTGGGTGCACTTGTGTCCTCCTGACCTTGCTTAGATGAAGCCTTCATTTCGGGGCTTCGGGAACGATGCTCCTCTAGTAGGGAGCACACTTCCGGAAAGATTTTCCATTTACTAACAGTGGTCTAGTTGGCACAATAACGCGGCTCAGACCACCAACACAAAATACTAGGTCCTAGCAGAATGCAAAGTTGGGTGCTGGCTCCAATGCTAAAAGTGGCCAGAAAATTTTTATGTAGCTGCCTAGACCCTCTTCTCCCCTCCAGCGACAAGATGGTGTGGCCAAAGCTGCATTGCCGGCAGTCGAGGCGCGATCTATTGAATTGGCGTCTCTGGATGAGAATCCACACACAAGCACACACCACACAAGAGACATCCCCAAGAGTGCGATCGCGGCTCCCACGACTCACGCTTGGTCTTTAGGTATCGTCAGTTTTCAGTTTTCCAGAGACGGGGGGCGCTTCTTGGGCGGAAACCGGCCTCCCCCACATCGGGCAAGATGCGGTGGTGCATCCCGGCCGCTCTAATCCTACCCCACGCGCCTCGGAGCAGCTCACTCCAACTATACGAACAAGATTAGCTTCTAGGAGACCATTCGCAGGCTTTACAGAGCGTAAGAGTACACCTGATGCTCAATGGCAACGCGGCCCTCGCCCCCTTAACACCACTTGCTCTCCGGTCAGCTCATTATCACGTTGTCTAGACCGCGACTACGCCCCGTCCACTGTAGCGGCCGCTGTCGACTATCTACAGTCTACTGCATTGCATTCGCTTCGCATCACATCGCATCGTATCGCATGACTACTTAGTAGTTTGCACCAGTTCGAGCTATGCAGTGGTAGTGCTTCGAACGCGGCTGTGCCGTATCATCATTTCCCGAGATTTTAGGTTTCTGATCTATCGTGACCCGACGAGAGACGAAACCCGATGATGGGTCTGAGAGCTTCCAAGGAGCCTTTCTGCAGATCCGGCCCCTCTCCCCCTCCTCCTGCCGGAGCGCACCTCCGAATCCCTTGAAAAGAAAAGAGTGATGGCTGTTGGTTGATTGTTGAAGCACCTATATCACATGCATGTGCCCAAGCTCTTCACACTCAAGGTCTTGCATTATTTCACTCTGGCTGGTCAGGTTCTGGTGCATTCCATTGGCGCCTAGCGACTGATTTCTGCAGTAGCATCATGCACCACTCTCCGTGCCTCTGCATTGTTGGGCTATCAGTACAGGTATCAGGCAAGGCGACCTCCCTTACTTTACTAGCCTCGCTTTGTGGCATCCTGTACGGTGTGGCTTTACCAGGAACAGGGGGAAGCGGCAAACCTTGCAGGACGCTATTGTCATGGCTGCGAGCCGACTTCGCGTTGACGAGCAGCATACTTCTCGCCAAATGGAAGCAGGGGGCTGTTTCGTTTGTCACAGTGATATGCATTCCTTCTTACGACTCACTGCTTTCTTTTTGTTACAGCTTCGTCCAATAAGAGGGCAGCATGGAAGTGGCGTGTGACCATTTTGAAGACTTTGCCTATCAAAAAAAGGATTTCTTGCAATAGCTCGCTATAAACCAGTCCCTAAAAAGAGAGCAAACCAAAAGGCAAGTAGAACTCGGCTCCCTAAAATAACTTGGTAGTACCTAGTCCTCTTCACTATCCCGCCTCCTCCATCCATCCGTCCATCCATCATTACCCATAAACGCCGGGGTATTCGAACCACGCGTGGCTAAACCTCGTATCATACTGTTACTGTTACATGTCACATTACCCCCCCAACATCTTGTAAAAGAAAGCAAAAAAAGTGCAGAGCAGGAGAGCTCTCTCTCTGCTGTAAAAGTCTACTAGAATTTGTGACCGCTTCTCGTCTAATTGTAGTGTAAAAGACACCCGGTTCATTGTAAGGCTGCGAGCTTTTGATCATCGCCGTTTTGCGGTTCTCTAATCGCGTTCAGGCACCGGTATGATTAGCTCCAGCAAGGAGGCGATGTATGGGCTCTGTGGACGCGAATTGTGTTAGTCATAATAAACAAACAAGAAAAAAAATCCTAGATTGAAGGTCATTACGTACCATGGCAAGATTCTCCGCCAAAATGCCATACAGCTGTGACAAATGCGGTCGGAAGAGCTTCTCGTTCCATCCTCCCTTCTCAGGACTCCTGGATTGTTCCTTGAGAAGTTCTTCCTCGGCCTCCGTCTTGACCACATTGCGGGCAATGTTACGGAGCACCAGCACGGCGCTTAGCGGGATACCGCCAGCCTGGGGAGGGGCGTCAGGCGTCCGCTCATCTCGGAACGTCGGCGTCTCTTCCAGCACGATGCTCATAGTCTTGGCCGGGACGATCCACTGGCTCCGCTGGTGCCTATGCACGGCATTCGGGCCAGGGATCATCGTGGAGATGTGGGTAGTGATGTGCCGCGCAAAGCTTTGCAGGTTCATCTTGGTCGGCTTTTCGTACTTGGTACACTCGCCCCATGTGCACTGGAACTCCTTCTCGGCATTAGTGTACTGGCCGTTGGCGCCCCTCTGTTCGTTCAAGTGGGTGTTGAGGATGTGGTTCCACATCTCCTCCTGCTTTAAATAGAAGTGGCCGCATTTCTCGTTCTTTTTGTCAGTGTTTGTAGCCCACAAACAGCGGCCATATTCGGAGCCGTCAAATGCGAGGGGTCTTGGTCGTGCGCGAATACCGTGGATGATAAACTTCTGTTGCGGGTCACCAGGCTCTCGAAGCACCTGGGCGTTGGAGTCCTTGTAGACAGACGTGCTGTTCCTGATGAAATCGGCGGGTGTGATCATTGGTTGGTTTATTGTCTTCAAGGGGGTGGCGAATGCCGACTGGTAAGCCTGCCAAGCGGCGAGCTGGGTGATAAAAGACCGGTTGTCCTCCTCAAAGAAGCACTTGACCCACTGGTGGACTCGGTCAGGCTCCTCCAGTCTGAGCATTTCTTGCAAAAGGTCATCGGGCATTGGAGCGATGTCGTCTTTCGCTGGCAGCCTTTGCTCCTGCTCAATTGTGTAGTCTCTGGTATATTTGCGCGCACCGTGAGCCAACAAGCGAACAAGTTGCTGGACCAAGTTGTCTGGCACGATAGATCGTACCAAGTTGTCAAGGTTCGGCACAACTGCAGTGTACTGATAAAGAAAGTCGAGACAAGCATCAATGAGCTCATCGTCGTTCAGCAGAAGCCAGTTCACGATTCGCTGAAGCACCGGGCCTGGAACTTCACCCAGCTTGTTTGTAGCCTCTAGGTTCACTGAAATTCTACCAAGTGCACGAAGTGCCGTCAGGATGGTTCCTCGATCTTCGGACGCTAGCTGAGATAAAAGACTCTTGTATAGGGGGTCGTCAGATTCCAGAATCATGAAAGGTGTCAGCTGTTCCGCAATATCAAGAGCAAGTTGCTTGACTTCCGTAAGAGAGTCTCTCGCCGGCAAATGCAATAGAATACATATCAAGTCTTTCACTGGGTAAAAATCCGACATGTTGTGCGCATTTTCAGGCAGCGTCACCATGTTTCTAATGGTAAGTATCGCTTCAGTCGTTAAAACCATCTCATCGGCGAACTTTTCTGTCTGGATGACATCTGGTATCTCCCGTTCGATCAGGTTTTCGATCCTCTCTAGGATATCTGGTGTGCCATAGTTGCCATCCAAACAGCCGACGTCATTTGATTCGTTATAAGAGTCCCAAGACACAGTCCAGTTGACGTGGTAGAAAAGGCTGCCTATCTGCAGTGCCTTCTCCACAAGCCCCTCAGCCAGTCCCGGGAAAGAGTCAAACTTGTACTTATCACCTCGTTCAAATGATATCTTCACCAAGTGATTGAGCGCAAAAGCTTGCTCTGCGGCAACGCCGGAACGGAGGGCATTCAGGCAACGAGTATAGATGTTGGGGCCATCAAAGCCAGCTACAAACGAATAGCGTTAGCACGGATCTCTCTAAGGGTGTCTCTTCAGACTTACTACCAGGCTGCATAGGCTGCCTGTTGGCAGGGTCCAGAGCGAAGCGGTGCGGTAGTCTTGCTTTGAAAAATTCGCTCGGCGCATTGCTTGGAGTTGCTACAGGACGTAGTTGGAGTGGTTTCATCGGCTTCGGCTGATATGATGTGACTAGATGTGATGTATTCTCAGAGTTGGGAGGATGGTGTAGGATTGAGGGGCCTCTTGAGTTGTTGTGAATTGCCATTGGTGGCATCGGATGGACGGCTGAGTGGTGGGAGGCGGCTTGCTGGCCGTGGTTAACGGCTGGTGAGGCTGAATTATTGCCCTGCTGGTTTGACGCCTGTCGTGTGGCTCGAGCTGGGCCCGTATCGGGCTGGAAAATGACTCTTTGCGGGGGCGCCTCGCGAAGACCGCGAGAAGCTCTAGCACTTGAAACAGGGTCTGGTGCCGGCCGTTCACGTGTCGGAGTGCCATCATCACCAGAGGCAGGGCTATCAGTGGCCCCGACGTTGCTCTCTCTCTTGCCGCGGAAGTTTTCTCTCGTCCGTGTTAGGAGGCTCGCACCCTTAGCAGTGACATCTTCCAAGATATCCTTTGGCGGCGGTTCCTTTCCGTGGACTGTTTTGATCTCGTATGCTGCCAGATTCTTGTAGAACTTTTCCTTGAGAGCAAAAGCCGTTGATGCCTCGTTATTGGAATGAAGGCCAAGCTCTGCTGCCATTCGACGCCATGCCAGCTTCTCTTCTGATACTTTATCATATCCACCGTTCGCGACAATATGGTTGAAGACCTTGAACAGATCCAAATGAATCATTCCAACCTTGGGTTCAGGGTCTAGGGTCGTGCCTCGCAGGGTGTGGTAATCCCTGAGCTTGGTCATAAAGTCTTCATACTCGGGCGTCCTCTCGATGGAGTGCAGCGGCACTTCCTGGGGAGACGAAGTCATTTTGGCGATAGTCAGCCAAAGTTCGCTTGCGCTTTATCGATTTATTGACAATTGCTATCGAATTGGACGATGCCAGACGCAGTGGTCGCTGCTGGCAAACGGCGCTCCGGCTATTTATGTTTTGCGCGTCTTCAGTGCCGGTGGGATTGGGTCAAAGAGGTGTCGTAGACAGTCCGGTTCAATGCGCCGCAATCGATTTCCGCGATGGATCCGTCCAGGCTTTCTCCTGCGACTCTTATCGACGGAGGAATCGTCGGCACCAAAGTCGCCTCGCGTGCGGTCTCTGGCAAGGCTGCAGCTATCGTGGTTGGCGCGGCGCGACGAAAATCAGTTGGCGCACAGGCAATCTTATCTGCACGTGAGGTGGCTCCCCACCCAGCCAATCGGAGACTTCCCATGGTAGCTTCCCTGGCGCATCTGAGATCGAACAAGCCCGCAGCAGCTCTTTCTTAGTCCGCGAAGAGACAAATCAACACAAATTCAGGTTGTAGACTTGGTTCTATTTTCAATCTCGTCTCAATTTGGTGCACCAACATTCGTTTCACCACATGCCTTCTCCAGGGATATTCATTCTCTACAGCACCGGATAAAGCCAAAATTCCGCTTTTTCAGCCATGACGGCACTCCCACTGTCTGGATGTCCTCTCAAGCGTTTGGAGATCCATGGCGGGTCCACCCACAACTCGTATGACGCCAACTTGGACAGTTCCTTGACGGCTACCCTAGAAGCTCAGCGATCTACCACCGGAAATCATAGCAATCTGTTGCTTCAATCTCATCTAGGCCTACGGAGAATAGTTCGTATTTCTGGATATGTTTTTCTTTTCTTCTTTTCTGTATTTGGCGGTCATCTAATGGCATTAGCTTTCCATACAACTTGCAGATCTGAACGAAACACCAAATAGTGAAAGAGAGACGCTGAGAATCCATGAGCCGTCCCTCAGTATAAGTATCAATCTTCGTCGAACTCAACAGAATATAGCGATTTCTTTCGAAAGGAAGCAAGACTTCAATCACGCAATCGCCATACTCAAACGCATTGGATATCGTGCTCGAAATGGCGTCCGTCCCGCATTGCATGCTGTTGAACCCAATGATACTACGGCTCAGTCTGACCCCGGGCCTTACTCATCGTATAACTTCGGACCTCGCTTGAGCTCGTTTACTCCTTTAGGGAGCGGAGCTCAGCAGCTCTCTCAGTCGGAATTTTCATTCACATCAATGTTGAATTCCGACATTCCTTTAACACAGCTGCTTCCATTGGGCACCCAGGATCAGGGCTTTCATCAGCCGTTACCATACAATGTACCACAGCAGTCGCGCCGACAGAGAGATCCAGCAACGGTATTTAGTCCACATATGAGTCATCAAAATGCTAGCATCAATCAGGCAAAAAAGATGTATCAGCCACGGATTAGTTCCCCTTTGCGACATGCTGTACCTGCCGATGGCCAAAATGAGGCCCCTAATTTACCAACGCCAAACGGTCAGCCAACATTCTTTACCGACTATATGGATATAATATCTCTATCAAGCTATCGATCTATATCTGAACCCAACTCACTACCAGATCATTCGCAGCTTTCACAAGCCTCAGTTATAAGTTACGACACATCACTCGACCACCAATTTGGCCCTCCCAGCAGCCAAGAGAGTTTCACTTCTGTAGAAAGCTCTTCACAGGCTACGGATATGACTGATGGCGATTTTCAGTTACAATTGGGGCAAGATTTTCGCAAACTTTTGCCACGGACTCGCAGTTTGCCATTTGTAAAAGCCAAAGATCATAAAGTCGCCAAATCAAAGCCAAGCACTATGCAAATCCAGCGGCACGGCACCTCACAGGAGAAAAAAGTCAATGACAAGAGTGTGGACGGGCCCAGAAAAGAGAAGACCAAAGCGGCGGACTCAAATGATGATGACTCTCAGCTTGTTTTGCATCATATTCCGCACCGATTAGAAGTTTCACAAGCCAGCGACACACCAACTTGTCATTTCTCTTTTGAAGAAACTAAACTAGCCACTATGCTAATCACTGACCCTACTCTACTAGAGAGAGCGAACAAAGCCACTTCTCAACTGTTTGACCAATATAATGAAGACCTTGGTCGGGGCTGCAATGCTGCTTCATACGCTGAATACTACTTGGAGCAGATTCACGCAGTTAGAATAGAGTTTTGGTTGAATGAGTTAAAACGAATGGATTGAAGTGAAATCAGAAATGAAAGTTTGTATAGAACCTGTGTCCTAATGCCGTTGGTTTTTCAAGTGGTCTTGAAAACCTCTTCAACCGACTCCACCCAAGACTGTCTTTATACAGTGTTTGATCTATCCATTATATCTTGGGCATCTCGAAACTGCTTTTGGAGAAAACATCGGGTAGGAACATACGTATGTCGAGGTGGAGTCAGATATGGCATTGTACAATTATTGTTGGTATGTACGCATTAATCTGAATATACTGCTTAGGCCAGTTCCCCCTCTCTTTTCCATAGGGAGCACGTTGGTTTGATGAACTTTGTCCGACGATATTAGAAAGGGGCCGATGGCTAGCGATATATACTCTGAGCTACGCTTGCCTATCAACTTTTATATTTTCCTCGTCGTCAGTTCGCAGCGATTCTTCAGCTACGTAAATTCCATTTCTTCTCACAGATCCTTCAGCTTGCTCCGACTCTGCTACCTATCCGGCGCTGTCATCACTAGATATGTCGGAGTCGGAGTTTTCAACTGGCTTACTGTGCTATGAGGATCAACGAGATATGGGTGTAAATATGACGTGAATGAGTGAATGGCCTACATGCATTGCTATCGTATAATGCGAATGGACTAGATGCCTATGGATTTTGTTAAACGAAAGAAGGAGAGTGGCAGAGTGAGGATATCTGTTTGAAAGCATCAACGCCAAACATGAGCGATACATGTAGCAGACATAGGATAGCCAAGCAGTAAAAGCTCTCGCAAAGGCAATAAAACACGTTTTAACGCAAAGGAGGTAATTGCTTTCTCAAAAAATCTTTCTCTTATCCCTACGCCCGACTTATCACCCCACTGCATAAACTTCTTTCTGCTGATCCAACACTTCCAAATAAAAGAAAAACATGGCTATCCATCAAACGTGAAACTTCATATACCCAGAAAAGTACCGCGAAAAGGCGTGTATAAGAGAAGAGAAAAACAGGGACATGATTTCAATTCAAACCGTTTCGAGTAAAAAGCCGTGTTAAAACAAGTTGGTATCCTTCCGATTGGAACCCCTTTTTCCAAGAAGAGAAAAAGAAAAAGGAAAAACATATGAAAAACGTAATGATGGCAAAGAAAATGAAAAAAGCAGCAGTCTTTGTGGTATCATAGGTATCACACAGGTATCTCGATTTCCATCTCTTTACTCCCGCATCTTGACGTAGTTACTCGGGAAAATGCCGTGCCGTGCTCCAATTTGACCGGTCCTGGACATGGAATGTTAGCCTCGTACAATGCTTCTGCTAAGCGAAGCAAATACTCACCACCAGTCGTTATCGCTATCCGTCTTCTTGAGTATCGTAATGATGTCGCCCTTCTTGAAGGCCAAGTCGCCAGGCTGGTCGGCATCAAAGTTGAACAAGGCCACGGCCTCGTTGGACTTCAACGCAGCCTGTCGGTTTCCGAACGAAGGCTTGGGAGCAGTGGGACGGCCAGGGGGGGTTTTCTTCTCTGCTGCCGGCGCATCGTGCCACCTGTAGTCGTCGCCGAAGCCTCTCGCGCCACCGCCCACCGTGTTTGAGCGCGACGGCGCATTGAAGCTGTCCCTGTCGTACACATCGTCCTGCCAGGTGTTTGATCGCGAGCGGTTGGACCGCTGGCCCTCGCCATACGCAGCTCCCTGGCGACCCTCCCAGACAACGTCGTCGTGGTTGTCGTCGTACACGGGCATGTCGTTGTACATGGTGTCGTCGGACTGGCCCTGTCTCATGCCGGCAAAGACCCTAGAGTTGAGAATGGTCATGAGGGGCGCGGCCTGCGGCGGCGGCGGCACCGACCCCGTAAGCAGCTGCTGCGCAGTGTACCGCGTGCCATAGAGCTTCTCGTTGGCGTCGCGGCGCTCGATGATAGCGGAGCCCTCGAGCGACACACCGGCGAACAGGCCCTTTGTCTTGGAGTAGCTGAAGATGCCGGCCACGCTCTTGAGCGACGCTGCGCCGGCGGCCTCGGCATTGCGTCCAACGGGACCCGCTGCCAGTGACACGTTGCCTCCCAGGGTGATGGACCCGGCCTGCGCAAACGTCTTGACGGCCGAGGTGTCGTTGAGGATGAAGACAAAGTCGGTCAGCTCGAAGCCAATCTGGCCGCCAAAGCCTCCTCCCAGCGTCCCGATAGCGCTCGGGGCGCTCCAAGTGCCGTCGGGCAGGCGAGCGACGACGAGGCCGCTGCCAAATCGACCAGATCCGAGGAATCCGGCCTTGAAGACGGTGATGATGGCGAGGCCCTTTGCATTGGAGAGGACCGAGGGCGGGATGATCTTGTCCGGGCCAAAGGCCTGTCGCGGGTTGATGAATGACGTGAGGATCTTGCCGCACTTTTTGCATTCGGCTGTTTTAAGAGTAAAAGTCAGTTCTAAGCTTCACAAAGCTCACAGACAATTTCTGCTTTCACGGCGCAGCAAAAGCGCCGGCCGCGCGCGAATTAACATCAATCGGGTCACTTACACGCCATGGAGGCGGGGAGAGGGTTGTTGATGCCCATCGTGTCTGGCGTGGCCTGCGCAAGGCGGTCTCCCAAGCGATGCTGGCGAAAGGCGATCCGGAGGCTGAAGAAGCAGAGGCTGACGAGGATATAAAAATAAAACAAAAGTATATAGAGCGAGGACTGGATGCTGCACAGGAAACTGCCTAGAGAGAGGGTGGGTTGCGTCAGCACGTCCATACAGGCAAACACTGAAGAAAATAACGGATCCCAGTCAATAATACGCTGGCACTCGTCCGGCGAGCGCGGCGGGGTGGTATTGAGGGGAGCCAAAAAAGTCCGCGGTACTGGGTACCGGCGCGCGCGGGCAGGATCCGGCGTATGCAGCTTGTATGGAGTACCTTTTGCGAGCCGGGATGTTGCCTGTCGTACCCTTGTCGATGGTGACGTGCTGTGTTTACGGGCTGGTTGACAGTGGGCAGCGCCCTGGAATTTTAGCAGTTTGACAGCGGGTGCAGGTATCGTGACAGTGCTGGAGTTTGGTCGGAGTTGGGCTGAGGCGAAAAAAAGAGGCCAGCCGGTGCCCTTTTTAGCTGGTCTGGTCCTTTTTTGCGTTCCGTCGATCAGAGGTCGCTCAGCCACAAAGCGAGCATCTTCATCTCCAAGTTCCAAGCACGGCGATGGGCGAGAACGAAGAATGATATAGAAATGAACAATAGCGGGATCGACTCAGCAACCTCAGCAATACGCGGGAAGCCCGTTCTAGTTATACGTTAAACGCGTCGCATTACGAATCAACTCAAAAGCTAACTTGGACTGCTTCCGTGTATTTCGCTCGATCAGCGCTTTGGAAGCATCAATTGGCACAGCATCTCCAAGCCCGGATTTCCGGCCCCACAGCCGCGTGGTTTGCGTGGCGGTGCGGAAAATCGTCGCTGCATGTCACTAACAAGCGCCAGCGGACGGGCTTCTGTTCTGCTGTGGAAGAAGCACTGAAACGCTGGAGGGGGCTTGTTCCCGCCACTGCACCAATGGCCAAAAACTGACTAAGAGCACCGTCCATCCGACTCGCTCTTCCCCCGGACCATTATTCATTCCGACACCCTTCCACCTGAAGCCTCCGGTCCATCGCCATCGTCATCCACTTGGAAATCGCCCTTCGCGACTTGTTCTTTTTCTTCACACAGTATCGAGCCTTTAACTCTCCCTTTTAATTTTTACCTTTTGACTTTCATTTGCGCTGCGCACTACCGCCACAGGCAGCCAATAGGCGTCTCTCGCTATCCTCGAACGAATCCTTTCTACGAGCGCAAACCAACTCCCTTCGATAATCATTCTACGAGAAAAGCTGGGCTTTCCGACTCTCCACGCCGACGACGCATTTCTGGCGATACAGAGCGCTTCATAAAAAATCACCGAGAGAATCAAATAGTTCAGAAAGGCGCCTATCCTAAACTACCGCCACCATGTCCGAAGCCTACGAGCGCGAGCGACAGAACAACGCTCGTCTGGAGGAGCTCTCCTCCAAAGTAACCGCCCTGCGCGGCGTCACCGTCGACATATACGATAATGCTCGTGCTCAGGATGTCATCGACCACACCGTATGCCAACTCTCCTCAAATTCATCGTCGAAGGGAATACCGACAAGCTCGATGTTATTTTCGTTGTTGCTAACGGGGCCCCCTTATTTTAGTCTGATACATTCACATCCATGACCTCCCAGTTCAAAGGATCAGCGTCCCGATTAACGCGCATGGCCGCTTCTGGAAACAACGTCGCTATATTAAAGCTCGCGGGAATCATCATCGGGGCGTTTCTGATACTCTACTATGGCCTCAAATTGATCTTTTGAGACATGGGGCGGGCGAGCGAAAGCGAGGGCGAAACAAAGGTCTAAGATGGGATATGGGGCGTATACATACTAGACAGGCGAGCAAGCCGTGTACAGCTTATCTTTTTTTTTCTCTATCTCTTTTTCTTTTCTTCTCTTTTTTCTTTGGTAATTGTCCTTTAGGATAAGGGGAAGATGCGGTTCGGCTTCGAAAGACAATAAATACCCCTGGCGCGCTATCCGGAGTTGTTTCTTATTGATTTATATGAGCATATCAGTTTTCTATACGGTGATGGCGATCAATAAACTTATGGAACATTATCAATTATACAATAAATACTTCCAAGACATTAAATCACATAAGATTCATTATACCACAGGCAGACATGAATGCCGTGGCCACGCAGCTCTATGCCTCCTTTCTCTTTTTTTCGCAATCTACAAGACTCCTAACATGCAAAACGCCCATTTACGTGCCCGCCTACCCAATTGTGCAACAGATAAGATAAACCCCTCTCCTCCCTTTGACCTGCCAACTGCTTTTTCATGAAAAGGAAAAATCAGAAAAGGAGACACCTTACTGCCAGACATTGTTGAATAAATCGTCATTGCCTCCTCCAAAGCCTCCCTGGTTGGGTGTCGCGCCAGAGTTGGCTCCGCCGGTGCTGCTCGCCCAGCCGCCAAACTCCTCGTCGGCAGTGACCTTGGGAGCCGGGGCAAAGCCTCCACCGGATCCGGGGACAATGGGCGTGTTGGAAAAGGCGCCTCCCTCCCATCCAAGGCTAGATGCTGATGCCTTTGGCAGCGACGGGCTCTTTTGAGCTATCGGCGCGGCCGTGGATGGCCCGCTGCTCCACTCGTTGCCACCCCAGACGTCAGCTCCCGATAGGTTGGCTCCACCCAGCGCGGTTGCAGCCGAGCTCGGTGCAGGCGCAGGAGCGGGAGCAGCGGGCTTGGTCTGGGGAGAGGAGAGGTTAAAAACCGAGCTTGATACCGGAGCACTCGGTTGCATGGCTGGCGGAGAAGTCGGCTGGACAGTAGTGGCGGGTGCAGAGAAATCAAAGAGATCATCCATGGCAGAAGACGCCTTGGGAGCAGGGGCCGGGGCAGCAGCCATGGGCGATGAAAAGTCTCCGAATCCTCCAAATCCGGAGCTGGAGTTGGACGGCTTGGACTGGTGAGTTGGCTGTGCAGGCTTCGAGTTGAAGAAGTTGCCTCCGCTCAAACCGCCAAAGGCACTGCTGTTGGCGGACTGGGATGCTGCTGCCCTAGTGCCCAGGCTGGCAAAGGGGTCGACTGGTGCCGGCTTGGGAGCGGCGGCATTTCCAATGTTCAAGCTGCCAAAGGCATCGTTGAAACCGCCCATCGAGCCGCCCATTGAGCCCTGAGAGTGGTGGCTAAAGGTTGGGGAGGCCGGGCCTCCAAATCCCTGCTGCTGGTACTGCTGTTGCGGAGGCTGCGGCTTGGGAACGGAAGCATATAATGATAGAATAGACTGCTTGAGATCTGGCCTTGATTGTGCTTGGGCAGAGCTCACTCCAGGGGTGCTTGCAGGCCTCGGCGGCGTGTTGGCTTCACCGAGAAAGTCCAATCCAAGTAGAGAATCTTTGGTGCCCGTCGTCTTCGGAGGAGCGGGATCAGCCTTGGGAGTGATCCTGCCAACAGGAGGTCCGCTAGTTGCCCGTGGTGGAACAGGATCATCGCTGCCGATGAGGTCTCCCACCGCGGGGCCAGGAATGGGAGCTCTTCGGGGTGCTTGGGACTGTCCAATCGAGGCCTTCCTGATCGACTCGTTTCTTTCGACAACCTGTTTCTCTTTGACGATGCTCAACGGGACGTCATCGTCAGCTGCAGCGTCTAATTCTGAAGGATCTGGCATCGGCCCATCCATCGCCCATCTCTTCAGCTCGTATTTGGTGCGGATAAAGTTCTCGATCTTGGATTCGGAAGGCGTGTGGCCGGGTGCCAGCTTTGCTTCCCAGTACTTGTTTGCGCGCGCATTGCCCCAGTTCAGGACGCTCTGGAGCTGTTCGTCGGTCCATGAATCCAGGTCGACGGACTTGACTCTGCTGATGTGGGTTCCCATGCCACGGTGGATGCCAGAGCATCGGATGCAGATGAAGATGCCCAGGTTCCAGCTGGCCCATCGGGGGTCTGGAGGATGATTCATTCGTTAGTTTTTCCACTCAAAGATGTAGCTTGCCATGGTCGAGACTGATTGATGGCAGATTGACATACGCTTGTTTTTCTTGCAATCAGCGCAGAGCTTGTTGGGCTCGAGCTTCAGGAGACTCTTGATGGTCGCCTGGTTCTGCGCCGCCCGCTCGGCACCGGGATTGGGAGCTCGTCTCGACATGGCGGTTCGGATTTACCGTCAAAAAGCAGATGAGGATTCTATGAGGATTTTCAATATGTCGACGGAGTTTGTAGTATGTGGTGGTAAGTGCAAGAAAACGGCAGCCTAGAGCAACGTGTCGTGCGTGGCCACTTTGGATATTCTAAAGTTAGTTGCAACTTGACCGCACCCCACGAAGGCCGCCTCCTGTATCAGACATGGCCGGGAAGACTTCGGAAACCCGGGGCGCTGGGTCGCGCGGCCTACCCTGGAGCTGGCCCAACTTTGGCGGTCTTTGTGACGCAACTCATTTTCTGGTACTGGCTATTATAGGCGGGAGGTTCCTTGTGCTCGGCTGCTGCGTCATCGATGTGAGATAGAAATTAGCATGGTGATTCACATAAAGAAATCAATATTTCTCTCGTGGTGTATGAGCGAGACGCACGAGACTATGGTGGAGCTATCATCCAAAAACATCATTGTAATCTTTGCTCCCGCTTTATATAGAATAACAGGGCCTAGAACATACATGAAACAGTGGTTAGGCAGCTGAACTATAAGGCTCGTGCCTCCTACTTAAGCAAAAGGGGCCCAAAGTTCCAGCACTGTATTTCAGATTCCAACGTTACGGGTCAACAAATGCGCTATTGTGGCCTAGCGCTGATGTCCCAGCGCTTCGCAGAGCCCTAGACGACAGAATACAGTGTAGAGGCTGGCGCTTGGCCTTTACGGCCCTCTTTTAGACTAGATATGTTGATGATGCAATTGACCCGATTCCATGCGGCTGTACAGATCAGATTTGTCAAAAACCTCGTCTCAGCTGCTCAACCTCTTCCAAATACTACCTCACAAGCCAATTCACACCACCAAAAGTTCCCCCTCCATCAATACATATAAAGAAGACTCTCTGTCGCCTTTTCCCGTCTAAACCATCACCAACAACTTTCGCCTTCATGCGCTTTGTGCATACAGTCTCACGATTCATCTTCACTCTATCTAATTTCACCCGCATTAAGCCCCCGCATCAGATTCCACAGCGCGCACTACAACCTCTTCGATTGCAGTCTATGTCAGGCATTCCCTTTCTGAGCGCCCTGTTCGGTTCTTCATCCAAACCATCATCCAACATGTCTTATCCTGATCAGCGAACTGATGACGAATGGCGCGCCATTCTGAATCCCAGTATGTGTCCTTCACCTTCATTAGCCAAACACCCATTTACTAACAGTAACCACAGCGCAATTTAGGATTCTCAGAGAAAAGGGAACTGAAGCCCCTGGCACTGGAGAGTATGACAAGCACTACCCCAAAGAGGGCGCCTACACTTGCGCTGCATGCGACGCACCGCTCTACAAGGCAACGCACAAGTTCAACTCTGGTTGCGGCTGGCCGGCGTACTTCGATAGCATCCCCGGCGCCGTCACCCGGCACGAGGACCGAAGCTTCGGCTCCGTTAGAACCGAGATTGTCTGCTCCAACTGCGGCGGTCACCTGGGCCATGTTTTCAAGGGAGAGGGATTCCCGACGCCTACGGATGAGCGCCACTGTGTGAACAGCATCAGCTTGAAATTTTCACCAGAGGACAAGGTGGTGGAGAAGAGCAGTGAGGAGACCAAGGCATAAGTAATGCTCTGGGGAGGGAGTTTGGGTTGTTTGTAAGAATGCACAGTCTGTATATAATAGCGAGTGGAATATGAATTTGGAAATACCCATCTAAGATAATAGTATAGTTGCATGTGTTGATGAAGACGTGCATGATTGTGTATGTAGTGCGCCTGGCAATCTAGATCCAAATCTGAGAGTAGCACCAGCCAGACGTCATATTCAGATCGACCAGTGCTAAGCCAGATGATGCATGGTTACTTTTGGCGGCCACTAACCTTTATTTACTTTTTTCACAAGCAAACCAGAGCCGGAGCCTGTATTTACCAGCTTCTCAAGCATGTGCTCGAGTCGATGCGGAGTGGGCTGCCGCATCTAGCTAGCATTGCTATGAAGCAGACTTATGTTTCATCTGACCTTTCATTACTCGAATCATTATTACAAACTATCCGTGGCCAATAACTTACCCCAGCGAGGCAAAATAACGGGCTGCTTATGATTATTGATCCCTCGCCTCGTGACGGAGCCCAGAGGCGCAACAGTTAGAAACCAAAAAAGCTGGGGAAGCCTGTGCTGTCGGCATGTGAAAACGCGCTAAGGAAAATGCGGGTAGTAGACCACGCCGCTAGCTTCGCCGCACGCTCAGAGATGCCTCGGCCGAGATGGAAGGGCTGACACTGGCTACGTCGTTTTTGTGACATTTCTGGACTGACAAAACATCCGAGGTCAACCGGGAGCTTAGCTGCTGCTTTGATTATATACGCCGTGGGCATCCGTTTTCCTTTTTCTTGAATTTTGATTCATCCCCCCTTTATAGCCTTTCTCTTCCTTTACCACCTTCGTCTCTGCATATCCATCCGCTATCCCTTTCGTGCCGCATATTCCCACCTTGGTTTTTGTATTCTAGCTTCTACACATATTCATCATGAGCGGTAAGTGATTCTTGTGCTACTACATCGCTCCTTTCAGTGTAGTAAACTAACACGAGCTTCGCTACAGCTGCCGCACGAATTTCCCAGATCGGAGGCCAGATCTCCGGCAATCCCACCGCTGGTGGCCGCGAGAAGCTGCTGGAGAAGCACCCCGACGATGTACGCTCTCTTCACCATCCACACAGTCGAAAATTCCCATATACATAACCCAAATACTTACAAGATATATTGCAATAGATTGTCGTCACCGCTGCCTGCCGCACCGCCTTCACCAAGGGCGGCAAGGGAGCCTTCAAGGACACACCCGCAGGCGATCTGCTCGCTGGTGTCCTCAAGGCTGTTCTCGAGCGCTCCAAGATCAACCCTGCCCTCGTTGAGGATATCGCCGTCGGCAATGTGCTTGCTCCCGGCGCCGGTGCCACCGAGTTCCGCGCTGCCGCCTTTGTTGCTGGCTTCACCGAGGAAACCGCTGTCCGAGCGCTGAACCGACAGTGCTCGTCCGGTCTGCAGGCTGTTATCGATGTCGCCAACCAGATCAAGGCTGGTATGATTGATATTGGTATTGGTGCTGGTGCTGAGAGCATGAGCATGAACTACGGGTGAGCTTTTTGTTCGTAAATAAAGAAGGGGGGGAAAAAGCTAACAAGACATGCCATCCTAGCCCTGCCGCCGTGTCCGAGCTCTCTGATGATTTCCAGAAGGTTGAGGAGGCCGTTAACTGCAAGGTCCCCATGGGTAAACTGTCCGAGGATATGGCCCAGGATCTCAACATCAGCCGAAAGGTCCAAGATGAGTTCGCCGCCAAGTCTTACCAAAAGGCCGTCAAGGCCCAGAAGGCCGGCCTTTTCAAGGATGAAATCGCCCCCATCAAGGCCAAGGTCCAGGATCCCAAGACTGAGGAGTGGAAGGAAGTTGTTGTCGACCGCGACGACGGCATGCGCGACGGCATCACCGCCGAGTCGCTCGCCAAGATCCGCCCTGCTTTTGCAAAGGACGGCAGCATCCACGCCGGTAACGCCAGTCAAATCTCAGACGGCGCTGCCGCCGTGCTGATGATGCGCCGCTCAACCGCTGAGAAGCTCGGCCAGGAGATTCTTGGCAAGTATGTTGCTGGAGCTGTCGTTGGCGTCAAGCCCCTGCTCATGGGCCAGGGCCCCTGGAAGGCCATCCCCAAGGCTCTCGAGAAGGCTGGCATCTCCAAGGATGATGTCGACATCTATGAGATCAACGAGGCCTTTGCCAGCCAGTGCCTGTGGTGCGCCGACCAGCTGAGCATCCCGCATGACAAGGTCAACCCCAAGGGCGGTGCTATTGCCTTTGGCCACCCTCTGGGCGTCACTGGTGCGAGACAGGTTTCAACGCTGTTGTATGAGCTGAAGCGGACGGGTAAGAAGATTGGTAATACCTCCATGTGCATTGGTACTGGCATGGGCATGAGTGCTGTTTGGGTTGCCGAGTAAAATAGACCGGCGGAATAAGGGAATGAATTTGTATGAATAGAAAACGAGCTTTTTTTTTGTTATTAGTTCTCGCACCCATATAGGGAGAACAACAATCTAATATAGAAACTATTGGATACCTGATATTAATTGAAAATTCCGTTCCCTTTTTAACATCCTTTTTAGTTAACCAGCTCTCTCTTGCCACGTAAAAAGCGTAAACAGATTTCGTGTGTTAATGCAGCTTGCGCAGCCAAACCATCATGCTATCCATGTCATCGTTTTCTAGAAAAAACCAACGCTGTATCTGTTTCCAAGCCATATTTATCGCCACATACTATCCACATACTATCATACTCAAAAGCCTTCAATCTGCGTGCCAATATTCTTCTCCTTCGCAATCTCAACCAGCTCCGTTCCAACCACCAGGTCCATCAACCCCACCCCGACACTCTTATACACAACAGTGCCGTCCCGTAACCAGCGAGAGAGGCCGTCGTCCTTTTGCTTCTCCTTGTCCTTTTCAGACAAGTTGTTGCTCGAGGATTTCCGAAAGTGCATCCTAAAGGGTGATTTGCTGCGTGAAGATGTCGGACTCGAAGGGCTTGATGGCATGTCGCTATAGACTGTGTTCATGGAGGGGCTCCTGTCGGAGATGTCCAGTTCTGAGAAGGACGACGTTTGTGACATGACGTCGGAGGCTTCGGACTCTGACTCGTCGACGGCCATGCGGTGAAGCATGACAAGTTCGCCAAGTCTGTGGGCAATTGTTAGCTTACCATATCGACATTTGTGCGGGGTATATGATTCTAGACACTTACTCGACCAACTGAGTGGGTGAGATCCTGGCGGCAATAATCTCTCCAGCTTCTGAAAGGACTCCGTCTAATGTGTCTACCACAATGACGCCGCCTTCATCAGCGTGTCTGTGGAAATGCCTATGGCCCTTTTCACGGGGCTTTGTGACCAGCTGCAGGAGAGCCTCAGGTAGCTCTCTCATCTCCGGCGTGTAACTTCCCACGGCAACGATGAGCCTCCCCTTCTTTCTTCCCTCGTGATTCGTCAGAATTGAGGCGTCGAAGAGATCTTCCCGAGATGGCGTGCAGCAGTAGATAATGTCGGCGTTGCGGATATACTCCTTTTGCAAGCGGTTGAACTCATGGAACGTAGGCGTCAGAATCGTAAATTTGGCTGCTTCCCAGCCCTCCCGCGCCTTTATTTCGGGAGGGATAACGGCGAATTTCTTAAGAATGCGGCCGGCGCTATCAGAGAAGCGGTGGTTGATGATGTTGACGTGCTTGACGGTGCTGCCGCGCATCATGAGGGCCAGGCGGACGTGCCAGTAGGCTTGCATGCCGCTGCCAAAGACGGTGATGGTCTTGACGTGGTTGCGGCGGTGGACGAGACATGACGAGGCGAGGGCTGTGCGGAACGCAGTGAGCGTGCTGGCGTGGACGAGGCCGATTGGCTTTCCGTCTGGCGAGAAGAGGTTGACGACGCCTGTTGGGCTGATTTGCTGGATGGAGGGGTCCTTGGCTGCCTCACCAGAAGTGAGAGATACCACTGACTTGCATGTTAGTAAATTTGAGGCTCTATTAATTGATTGTAGGCTTACCTTTACAGCCCATGCCAGATGGACCACATGATGGCATATACAGGGTCGTGGCCTGAGTCTCGGGATGCAGCGTTGTCACTCGATGCGGCTGCTGGAAGACGCCTTGGCCATCGGCTCCTAGACTTGTAGAGAAGGCATGGAGGGCACTGGCCAGAGTCTTTCGGAGATCCTCGAGCTCGTCCAGGCTCAGATTTTCTAGGATATCCCTGACCTGTTCATCTGAGAGAACAGTCAAAGTCATGTTGGCAATGAGGCTATTACCAGTGATGGACTAGACTTGTTTTCAATTAGCTTAAGAACATCTTTGTTTTAGGATCCACAGAATAGATCGATATGTACCTTGATGAAAATCACAATGCTAAACTTAAAGAGAATAGCTAAATATCAATGCCTCTTTGTGTGTGTTATGGCAGAAGTGCTACGGTAAACACGGCGAGTGATATGATGTAACCGTCCCTCGGCACCGGTCCGGCGTTGAGGAGTTTGGTGGGGAATGGAGTCTGGACGGAGCTCGAGTCCCAATGAACATAGCCTCACATCTGAGTCCCCACAGTCGTGCTGATAAGGAGTCATTGTCGTATTCGGGCTGGTTCCTTGGCGGAAGGCGAATTCGAAGCTTTGGCGTTCGGCTTGGCTTGGCGATTACCTACTCCAGGGTGCGGAGCCGAGAAGCTGATATTCCATATGCGATTCATGGCAAGTCTTTTACGATTTCTGCTAGTTGACGATCCAATCTATGCTGGTAAGGCTGGAGAAGTAACGCTCAGGCACCGGATCAACGGCCCGTGCTCTCAACGAACTTAGTCATCAGACAAGAAGAGGGGAAAAAAGGAACAAGTCGTGGCGAAAGCGTTATGTTGGTGCATTGTCTGGACTCGGTCGATGGATGTATGTACTTGAGACGGCACATGGCCGAGTCAAAGTTTAAAGGTACGTTTGCTGCACTGAGGGCGAATTAAGTGACATCGACTCCGCCACAACGCCTAGTGTACAGTATTCGACAACGTGCACAACAAATAAAAACGAATAGAGTGGTTTTACCGCAGCCTCTTTGCCACGTACCGGCCTACGTAACAAAGGACTGCCGCGATAAGTTGTGTAGAGATGCCTGGAGGTGAAATGGGATGCCTGGAGATTTGTGGAAGAAAATATGTGAATGACGGGCAAACTCTTTGGAATTTTAATAGATTTATCCATAACGTATAAAGAACAGCTGAAACGCTGCTCCGCATCGCATCTCCTTTGTTTGAAGGCTCCAGCTCTATAACACAAAACGATACAAACAGCGTCTGTCGCCGTCTCAACCCGCTGTTGTTTTGGGGCACGGAGTACCTGCGCCAGGTCATCGGTACAAAACAGCGGGCGCAGCAGATGCGTTTCTCCCCGCTAAGCCCTGCGTCTCGCCCTTGAACAGCGCGTATTGTCTACCTGGCGCTTCTCGTACCCGCATGGAAACCCGCGCCTTCGGCCGCTATGCCGCAAGGGGCACTAAAATCTACCTGGCCAGAAGCAGCGCTTGTCACCTCGTCTCTTGGACAACGTTCCTGACATTCCACTTCCCTCCTTTGCCATCGACAAATCCGCAACCCGCCAAATCGTCTCGGAGAATTCTCGACTCAGACTGCATAGCGCGCGATCTTGATATTTGACCTGCCGTCTCTCTGCATCGACTTCTCGCTTTGCAAGGCCGCTGCGCGCATTCGGCGACTACGAGTAATACAGTGTTCTGAATAGCTGCCGGACAGCTTCACCCAAAGATCGCCAAAATGACGCTCAAGGAAGAGTTCCAGACCCGAAACTTCAGTACGTGGCCTTTGTGAAAGCGCTGAGTTGAATCGCGTTGATGCTGACTACATCCCGACAGGTATTTACGGACAATGGTAAGCCTCTGATGCGCCGGCCGCTCTTTGCTCTTGGCTCTTCGCATATGATATAGCGATAGAGACTGCTTTCTGAAGCAGTCTCGCGGCTCGATGCGCGACGTTGATATAAAGTTGGGGGCTTTGCCTCTTACAATGGGCTAAAAGAGAAGATGTTTTCTAACACAATGTCAACTTTCTATAGGTTCGGTATTCTTTCCATGATCCTGTGCTTCGCAACAGGCCTGGCCAACATCTTTACGCTATTTTCGCGACATGCACTTTTGATCATATTCTGCGCCCTCGCGCTGTAAGTAGTCTGCGCTTTCCGAGATGAACTGCCTGCTAATTAGACCACAAGGGCCTCATCTCTCGTCATCCTGTTCATTGAAGTGCCTCTTCTGCTTAGAATCTGCCCGACATCCTCCAAGTTCGACGAGCTCATCCGGAAGGTTTCCTCCAACTACATTCGGGCGGCTACCTACGGCGTCATGGCCTTGATCCAATTCCTCAGTATCATCATTGTGAGCTCGAGTCTGATTGCCGCTGCCGTTTTCTTGACGCTCACGGCCGTCTGCTACGGCCTTGCTGGACTCAAGGGCCAGGCATTCATTGGAAGCAAGACCCTTGGTGGCGCTGGTATCGCACAGATGATTGTGTAAAGGGTCTTGTGCAATGGATCCTGTGATTTGGCTATGGTAGAGCATTAAAGAAAAAGCGGACAAGGAGAGTGGCTGGGACAAAGACTTTTGTCGATACGTTTTACTGCATGAAACGACGTATGATTCGAATGAGCTGGCTGGAGTGATGAGACTTGGGACTTGGACAAAAAATTTTTTGCGGGCAAGGCAAGAGAGTTGAATTTTTCTAGCCTGTATTTCTTCTGACTGCTTGCCTGGGGGTGTTTGTGGGCCTTTTTATCCAAAGGGTATTCCGGCGTCAGGAATGAAGCATGACCGTATGGGTTGATTTCAATAGCTGCTTCGGTGCGTTTCTCATAGGGCTATGTTTAGTGGAATAGAATTCAAATGATGTATTCCGATTGTTTTCTCTCTCTTTTTTTTTTCCCCGTCTCAAAGTACATATATTATCGTAGCCAGGATATAGTGAAATGTGTCCAGCAATGGGCATCAAGCCAGATCTTGAGCTGGCTAATACTCAAGGGTTATGAAAGAAGAGATCTTTTATATGCTGTATCCTAGGCTCTAAAGGTAAATTTACGGATGAAAGAAACCGCCTCTGAATAATCTATATCTGGTTTTACTGCAGCTCACAACTGCGTTCTCGCATCGATTATCAAGGAAAATGTTCAAGTGGCTGGAGTATGGGTCAGTATTACACACCAATCCTCATTCTGCATCCGAAGATGACACAGAATATTAGAGTAGGCGAGAGCAGTCAAATTCGTTCTGCTTTTCTCTACTTGCAGTTTGGCGCACCTTGATTATATCACTCGTTGGGGTCGAGCAGTATTTGTGAATTGTGGGCTCTCTATACGCTTGTGGCGTCTGACAGGTCCAGCGTCGGATGATGTACAAATAGACCTACTGGCTGATGAATTCTGCTTGTCCAGCATAGTTTGCCCAAGAACAAGGAAAACCACAGATCAAGGAGTGAAAACGTTTCGAAATATACTGTAGGCAAGTAGGTATTATGAGAAGCTATGACCAATGTAAACTCTCGTGGGATGTGACGACACCATATAGGCAGGGGGTTGAGAATCATACAGACGCCTCAACCATTCAAGACAAGGCCCATACCGCAGACTGGGAGCCGAGTCTGCAGATCTCGAAGCACTGTTGGGGGACCCTGCAGGCCGAATCACTTGCAGCTAACAGGCGTAGTAAATCAGACATGCAGAATCGTGCTACCAACAATGTACACCAGACAAATTCTCTGGCCAATGAAGAGTGGCCCAAAAAGTGTGTCTGTCAATTTGGGGTGCTTGGCGGCATTACTGGCGGTGAGCGGCCGAGTGAGAAAAATTCTCATGCGACATGCATACAAAGCTTTGCGTTTTAACTCGCAACATGCTGCTGGATTTTAGGCGCATTAGGTTTACTGGTCAGCCGATTCGATTTATCCAGCTTGAAAGGAATTTGGTGATTTCGGTGGTGGGGGATCTACTGAGCTACTAAGTCGCAGTGACGCAATCAAGCTCTGGCGAGGATGACGATGAAGACATCTCTTCGTCAGAGATTCAACCGTCCCGAGATGTGCTTTGGTTACAAGGCAATGAGGAATCAATGAATTAGTCCACGCGTCTGTGTATACCACCAGGTACTAACTTTGCATCCGTCAGCGCTCTGTAGAGCCTGCAGAGAGGTACCAAAAATCAATGGATTGATCAATCGATGCAGAGCAGCGTGTGTGGCGTAGAGGGGTCACCAGATTACGGTGCGGCTGACGGGCCACCCGCACTGTATCTTCAGCGTCGCATTGGGCGGGGCTGCCGCCGGTTCAGCGGCAGCCACACAGTGTGTAACAGACGCCCCGCGACCCCAAGAGGCGCTATCGCTGGCCAGAATTAGCGCACAGGCCTCCAGCCGTCCCCCAATAGCGGCGCCGGCATAGATAAGCTACGAGGACCTGTCGGTATTGTCGAGGGACACTTGCAGCTCGGGAAAGCCTCTTCAACTCTCACTATCTGCCGTTTGTGCTGTTTATGCTGCTAGAATCCGATTCATGCTGCTACAATTATAGTTCTTTGGAGGTATTCCGTACCGGCTCGAGAAGCAATCGCAATTGGTAAGTCGGATCTCTGCCCATGCTATGACGCTGCGAGGGACAGATGGCCATCGTCGTCATACAGTACGACTGGCTTGAGGAATGGCCGCCAGCTTCCCCTGACTCCCCTGCTGCCCGCCTTTGCTGTGCAATCAATTCCTACCTTGTGAAGAGCTATTTATTGCCATGATCCTCATACTGGCCGCTGTGATCAATGGGCGTATTGGGTTTCACACGCTGGTTTTGGGCACCCCTTTCGTGTTGCAGCCTTAGTCCTGTGACATCCCACTTTCCACTGCCGAGTTAAACATCACAACTGACGTTTCGCGCCAGATCCGTTTCGAGTTTCGATTCCATACAATTAATACGACAATTCATACTCTGTTTATCTTTTCCGACTTTGTTACGCTTTTATATCTACTTCATTAAATGATTTACATACTATGACGGCACCGACAATGCAGCAACCAATCATCCCCCCTCGTCCGTCCAAGAGCCCGGCCAAAGATCTCGCGGCCTCCAGTTCTACTCCCCTGATTCCGCCACGACCGGCTAATAAACGAATCGATCGCTCAAAGTCTCCCAACCCCGATCGATTCGCCCAATCGCCTTTCACCGATGGCGTAATTGCTGTGAGCCCTCTTGGGTCCAAGCTCAGCCCCAGCTTCTCCCCTGGGGCCTCGGGCGATGCCATGGATCACACTGAGAGTGTGCCGATGCCCTCTGTTGGAGAAGAGGGGCTGGAATACAGCGTCATCACTTCTGAGCTGCAAGGGCAGGGCACCGAAGATGCAGAGCAGACTCGCACTGTCGCCCAGGACCTCAAGCTTCACGCCCCTAAGCCGTCTCTCCCGGCAGCGAGCGCGAAAGAGCGGGTTATGAACGTCACTCGCACCGACTCGGACAGGGCCGCCTCATTTGGCATTGGAAAGCCAGGGCACCTTGAAGGCCGCTCGACCTCTCGCAACGGCGTGAGGAAGAAGTCCAGCACGACTCTTTCTACTACCAGTGAAGATCAGCAGCTCGACGATGAACAAGGCATTCCCGAAATTGGACAACGAGTCCCCATGAATCCGCACCTGGGAGATGTCCAAGCACCATCGCCTGCTCCAACCGATGGAAGCGGCAAACACCATAATCGCAAGCTTAGTTCGCGTGGTCTGCCCCCAGGAAGTTATGGAATGCACGGCCATGGCGTTGAACCTCAAGATGAGCTTGACAAGGCATATTACAAGAAGCATCCTGAAGTGATGCAGCGAGAACATCACACTCCGCTGCACGATCATCGCCAGACCGACTTTGCTCTGAGCAGCAGCGATCTCAATAAGCTGGTCCGAGACACGGCCAACCGTAAATCTATAGGTGCGTAGACTTACACTTAACTCTACTGACCAGGAAAAGTGTCGGCTAATTTTAGCTTGTACAGACTTCAGTGAACAACATGGAACCCCCAACGATGAGGTTGCCTTCCAAGCTTCTGAGGAATACGCCAGCCGCATGGCTACCCCGCGTCCAGCTTCGATGGTTCTGGATACAGGTGCACCATTGGAGGACCCCGGTGCATCTGAGAATAAGCCTATTCACGTAGACGACCCCAAACATCCCGAACAGTACTCATATGGCGCTGAAGGCAGCCCGGTTGAAGCCCGTGGGGACGGGTTTGAGCAGCCGATTCTGGCTGCTGATGAGATTGAAAAAGATGCTAGGCGCCCTGCTCAGCAGCCAGCCATTCGACCTCATCTAGACCGCAACAGTAGTTCGTATGATGGCACAAGTCGTCCCACGAGCCGTCCTACCAGTCGCCCTAGCAGTCGACCTGCAAGTATTTACAACACCCATAGTCTCGACTTTGACCACACTCCTTTGGAAGATGTTCGCGAATACGAGCCTTTGTTCCCTGATGAAGCCGCCAAGAAGGAGGACGAAAGGCGTGAAAGCAAAGACGGATCAAGAGCCCGTCACAATTTCCCTAGCAAAGATGTTTGGGAAGATGCGCCAACCAGCGTTCATTACACCGCGGAGGTCTCGACTCCTGATAATGCGGATGAAAATGCAGAGGAAGAGGCCCAACGAAGAAAGTCATCAACGCATCCTGAGAATCGCCCTATGACCCCGGCTCAGATATTTGCCATGCAACAAGAAGAGCTCGCCGAGAAGGAAGCGAGCGGCAAGAAACACAACTTCCTGCCCATCTTGGAACAGGCGAAGCCTACTTGGGTCGATCACCAACCCCATCTGAAAGGAGGCAAGTCAAGTACAGGTCATCGATTTCCCAGCAAAGATGTGTGGGAAGATACTCCAGAGAGTCTTCTTTATGAGGCAGAGGTAGAGGAAAAGCCAAAGAACGAGAACAAGCCCTCAGTGCCCGCCCGACCTTCCAAGAAGCTATCCGAACTGCTTTCACAGAAGCCTGCCGTTCCTGAACGCCCAAAGTCAACCAGACAGCCCAGCGGGGAAGATGCGTCCAAGCCGGCGATACCCTCTCGACCTGTTAAGAAGGTTTCAACCGACTCAAAGGATGGGGAACTTTCCAAACCGAAGCCCCCAGTCCCCTCTCGTCCTGCTGGGGGTAAGATTGCCGCTCTGCAGGCTGGCTTCATGAGCGATTTGAATAAGCGCCTGCAGCTTGGACCGCAGCCTTCGAAGAAGGAAGAGACTGAAAAGAATGAAGCTGTAGAGGAGAAGGATAAAGTCCTACTGTCTGATGCTAGAAAAAGTCGGGCTAGAGGACCACAGCGTCGCGCACCGACCAAGAGCTCGGCCCCAGCTCCTGCTGCAACATCCACGAAGGAGGCCGCTCCCATCACGCTCTCCTTTTCCCAGCCGCAGACAATTTGGAACATTGACCCTGATCATGGCGACGTTCATGTTGCTTCTGACTCACTTGAAGTCCCTGAAAAGGACGTTTCTGAAACCGGATTAGAATCAGAGAAACTGCCTCCCCCACCGATAGAGAATGAGAAGCCTGCCGAGATAGAAAAGCCCAAGCCGGAAGAAGAGAAAGAGACGGAGCCTGTCGCAAAGGTGGTAGAACCTGAAGCCCCCAAGGAACCTGTTGAGCCCGCTGCTTCGACCGAGCCTGCACAGCCCGAAACTGTGCCAGAGCCCAAATCTCTGACTGAATCTGAAGATTCAAAGGCCTTGGAGACTATGAAAGAGCCCGAAATAACTAAGGAGCCCGAAGAAATCAAGGAGCCAAGCGAGCCCGAGAAACTAGAAGAAGCCAAGAAGTCAGAAGAGCCAGTGAAGACGGAAACGCTTGCGGCAAACATGGCCGGCGAGAGCATTTTGGAGGCCAAAGTGGAAGAGAAAGATGATACAAAGGAGATAGAACCTGTTGAAGTTACAGACGAGGTGAAGGCTTAGAGTAGGAGGGTTGGATGTGCCGGGGCCTGTTCTTGTCTTGTGCACAGATCTACCGATGAGATTGGCTCTTTAGTTTCTTTTTTAGCTACACTGGGGTCTTGAGACTTTACACTCATGACACTAATACGATGCTTCATTTCACTCTTTTACCATATTGAAAAGGAACTCTTATCTAAATTGAGAAAAATAAGAATGTGTATAAATTTGAGTGAGAATAGTGCTCTATAAATGACACACGCACATGAATACATATAATACATAAGACAAGCTAGTTTGTAAAGGCTAGAGCTATTTTCTGCTCCACGAGCTCCTCTCCTGGCCCTGGCCCTCACGCTCCCTCTCCAGTAACCGGTCAAATTCCCGCTGGGCCTGCCCTTTGGCCAAGTTCTTTTCTTCATCGGCGCTCGAGAATGAATAGCTCTCTCGCGGGGCTGCTCCTTGATACTGCGCGCCTGATTCAACCTCCGATCCCCATCCGCCTCCTGACTGAGGCTTCTCCCACGACTTCCGATCTTGCTGGGTGGAAGGTTGGTATTGAGCTTGTTGTCGGATGCGGTCCCACGCTGAGCCGCTGGAATTGTTTGAGCCATCTGAGCTATTTCTTGCTGCGGGCGCGACGGGCGAGGCGTCGTCAAAATCGTCTGTAAATGAAGAATCCCATGCATCAGACCGCTGTTGCTGCTGTTGGGGTTGTGGGGGTGGTGTCGTGGGGCTGCGGTATGACGTCCAGGCGGACTGCGTCGGTGCAGCTGGAGCCTTTTGTTCAGGATCGGGTTCTCTATATTGTTGGTTTGTATTCTCATACTGCGCTGCTGACTCCCATGCGTCGCTGATTTGCTCGCGAGCTTCCGGGTTGCCTCCTAGCAGCGTAGCGCCCTGGGCCCCTCCGTCGTGTAAGAGCGCTCGCAGCCTAGGATCCGCCTCCATTTCTCGACGCTGCCGCATGAAGTTTGCGCCTTGGAAGACCGGCTCGCCGAGAACCCACAGGGTTCCGTAGTAGGCGGCGAAGCGGGCGCTGTGCCACATGAACTTGAGGCCCGGGCTGCCGCCGATGGGGCTGAAGCGCTTGAATTCGGGGTTGAAGAAGGGGAAGCGCCACGTCTTGCGGCCGCGGTAGGCCATGTAGCCCGCGAAGCCGGTCATTGCCCATTTCCACGCGAGCAGGTTGTGCACGCTCGACAGGAAGTGCTCCGTGAGGGCCTGCGTCTCTTGGTCCTCAAAGGCGCGGTTGTTGACTGCGGCGAGGGACAGGACGGTGGATTCGGCCAGGGCGAGGGTTTGCGCCTTTCCGAAGCCGCGGAGCTGCGCATAGAAGGGAGCCTCGTAGTTTTGGAACAGGCGCTGGATCTGCTCGTGGATCTGGGGCTCGAATTGCTTGCGGTTCGTCATAGCTAGCTGGCGGCGCTCTTCGATGGCGGCTCGGGCCTTTTGCATGTATTCTGACCGGCTCATGTGTTTGTAATCGGGGTTCTTGTTGGCGCCGCCGTCGCCGTTGCCGGCATTGTTGCCTGGATTGTCCATGATTCCTCAGCAATGCGTCGCCAAAGAAAAAGGAAAAGAATGTTTCGTTCAAATTGTCGACCCCGCGATATCTCTCGGCATCGAGCCATGTTGAAGGCCCATTGAAGCACTGTGACGCAAGAGATGCTGGAGCAGCTTTATCGATAAGTTGCCGCTTCACGTGACTGCTATCATCCAAGCTGTCCTTGCCGGGTTTTTGTTACGGTTGTTGGAGCAATTGGGCGGGGCGCGTCGCGTTTTAGAGGCGCGTTCCAAACGATCTGCCCTTGTATTGAAGTTAAATAGTTTGGGACGATAGATTGGCACTTTTGCTTATCGCATGTGCCAAAACCCATTTGGTATTGGAGGCTTTTCGATGTAAGGCTTTCAAGTATAACCATCTCGAATCATGCCGCTCCAGAAGTCTTATTCTGAGCGGATTGGGCTGTCAAGAGTATGTTTACTTTCCACAGGCTGATTTGTTTTGTTTATGTCACTTACATGCGTGATGTAGCAACGCTCGCCCTGGCAGCGGTCTCACAGCACCCCCAACAATTTACAACCAGCGAATTCGAAAAATCTGATTCCTGTCTCGGAAGTTACGAAGAAGAAGCTGAATAAGTTTCTGTACAATGACTCTAACGATGGGCCGGCGGCAGACAAAAGCGTAGATGGGAGGGGTAAGGGTGCAGCAACATCCGCTCTGAACGAACAAACACCCTCCCATCTGAGGATGATTGGGAATAATGCAACGCCGGTGACTCGATTGGACTGGAGCGACCTTCTCGAGCCGTGCAGCCAAATACCAGAGGAAGATGCCACCTCGCCCAACGACAAACTGCTGTGGAATAACAAGCAGGATCCGAATGCATTCGCCACCATCTCGCCGATGATGCCCCGCAAAGGAAGGAAACGAGCCAGGAGCTCTTCGCCGATCTCTTCGCCCTCTGCCGACAGAATTGCCACCCCAACCGTCAATGTCAAGAAACTGGCCAGAGCGTTGAAGTCGCCTCACCCCGACCCGACGTTGGAGCTCTGGGACCGATACTCTCTGAATGGACATCCGGGGCAGTCTCCCGTGTCTGGTGCGGCGAACCCGATTTTGGCCCAGTTGATGGTGTCTTCATCTCCACGGCCATCCAAGAACCAAGCTGCTCAGGTCGACCAGGAGGATTTACGCCGAGCCGCCAGCTGTGGTTTTCAGTGGCCCAAGAGGAGGAGGATGGAGAAGTCAAAGTCAGGCAGTCAGGTTAGCGCCAGCCAACGGGAATTGGAGGCTGCGTCCAAGTCCTCTCTTGTCACAGCGTTGCTGGATTCGGTTACGAGTAGTATGCAGAATCAGAGCCAGGACGACGATACCGAGGCGGCGGGGATGGACTCGCCGTCTCTTAAGAAGAGGCAGATTGCACCCCAGAATAGCAATTCCCCGACGAGGAAAGCAAAGGGCCGAATGCCAAGTCCGATCGTTTCGGACTACGGCGACGACGATGACTTGGATGATGAGTTTTTGATGCTCGAAGAAACCATGCTGGCAACCCAAGCTTCTCAGGCATCTCAGGCAACGGAGAGTGTAGCGCCAGCAAAACAAAACACAGAAAGAGCAATCAAAGAAGAGGACAGAAAGTTGGATAAGAAGCCTGTGTTGAACGAATTTGATGATTTTGACGACGACGACTTCGGCGATGCAGACGACTTGCTGGCAAATCTAGAATTGAAGACTCCAGCAACAGGGAAAAAAATGCCTTCAAAGACGATGAAGACACCACTAAAAAACAAGGCTCCACGGAAGCTAGCCGACCTGGAAGATGAATTTGGCGACGATGCCTTTGACGGAGATGTCGACTTTGAAGCGGTGGAATTCGCTGCGACCCAAGCGGCCCAGCAGCAAGACACTGCCTCAACAGCTGTATGTGAGGAAGCTATCCAGGAAGAAAATATGCTAAACGTAGGCCAGAACAAGAAAAAGATTAAGACTATTCAGCGATATTTAGTAACAAGTGTTTTAGACGGCGAATACGTCGATCAGTACAACCGCGTCTCACCTGAAAAGGTATGTTGAGCCAATAAAGTTTAACTCTTTGAGTACATTATACTGACTCATACTAGATCCTGCTGATTCAAGCAGATGGCTCAAAGACCACCCGAACTGTACAGCTACGAGGCTCTTGGTACGACACACCGGCACACGCTGATGCATATGTCCATGTCATTGGAGACTTCTCCTACAAGGGGCAGTGTGTCGTAGATGATGCCCAGAATCTGCTGATTTTGCATCCTGATCAGCTGGTATCCGCAACGGTTGTTGCCGATTCTTTTGGCTGCACGCGTCGAGCTGTGCTCCAAGATCGAGTCAAGGCTACCAGCGAAGCTTCGCCTCCGTTGGTCTACGGAACTATGCTTCACGAAATCTTTCAGGAGGCACTGCTTGCTAATAGGTTTGATCTTGGATACCTCTCAGAGTTGATCGATAAAAACATTGAGAAACATATCGAGGATTTGTATACGATCAAGATGGGTATTGCAGATGCCAAGGAGCATCTCCAGTCCAAGATGACGGAACTTAGCTACTGGGCCAAGAGCTTTGTGTCATCTCAGCCACAGGTAAATCGAATCTACGCCTATCTATCTCATTGATACAGAAACTGACTCTTGTCTAGGCCGACGCTATTGTCGAGGGAAGAAATGGAGACAAAGCTACTATCGCAGTCAGAAAATTGCTTGACGTGGAAGAGCACGTTTGGTCGCCCATGTATGGGTTGAAAGGAAATATTGATGCAACGGTGGAAGTCATGATGACAGATGGCAAGCAGAGCCAAGTATTAACTGTGCCATTTGAGGTCAAGACAGGCAAGCATGCCAATAGCAGCCACATGGCACAGACGGCTCTATACACCCTCTTACTATCGGATCGCTACGATATTGACATTACTCACGGCATTCTTTACTACATGGAGACGTCCAAAACGATGCGAATTCCTGCTATTCGACATGAGCTCCGGCATATGATAATGCAGCGAAACCAGCTGGCATGTTACATCCGAGAACGAAGTGTTCAGCTACCTCCAATGTTGAAGAGCAAACATATGTGTGGAAAATGCTATGCTAAAACCTCTTGTTTTATCTATCATCGGTTAGCAGATGGGGGAGATGGAGAATCCAGCGGCATGAATGAAAAGTTTAATGAGGTTATCAAGCATCTGACACAAGAGCACCAAGAATTCTTCATCAAGTGGGAAAACTTATTGACAAAGGAAGAGAAGGAGGGACAGAAGACCAAAAGAGAGCTTTGGACGATGACGAGCTCTGAGCGCGAGAAGAAGTCGCGATGTTTTTCGGACGTCATCATCGAAGAAGGATCTGCATCGGTTGATGAAGACAACCCTCGGATCAATCGATTTCACTACACTTTCATTAAGCGAGAGCCGATGCCCGACTTCACATTTATCGGATCGGAGTTGACAGTTGGCGAGCCAATCGTTGTGTCGGATGAAGATGGCCATTATGCTTTGGCGATTGGATACATTACTTCTGTTCGAAAGCAAAGAATAAGCGTCGCCGTGGACCGACGTCTACACAATGCTCGGATTCGACAGCCCGGATTTGACGAAGTCAACAACCAAGCTTTTGCTAGCATTATGGAAGTTGCACACGAAGGAGCGTCGGTCGAGCAGAGCCAAGGGAAAATCAAGGAGGCGCCTATTCGATACCGCCTGGATCAAGATGAGTTTAGCAATGGCATGGCCACTGTAAGGAACAACTTGATCCAGATGATGGCAAATGATGTGCCCGCTGCTGTACGAATTCGCGAGCTTATTGTCGATTTGGAGCCCCCTAGGTTTAAGCCGGTGGCGACCCAATATACCGTCACTGATGGAGAGAACTTGAACGTTGATCAACAGCGGGCTATCGAAAAGGTCATGAGTGCGCAAGATTATGCACTGGTACTGGGAATGCCTGGTACCGGCAAGACGACCACCATTGCCCACATCATCAAAGCTCTGGTGTCACAAAACAAGACGGTGCTGTTGACGTCTCATACGCACACGGCCGTTGACAATATTCTTCTCAAGCTGAAGTCGGATAAAATTCCTATTCTACGACTTGGTGCTCCGGCAAAGGTCCACCCTGAGGTTCAAGATTTTGCACACCTTGCAGGCCAGCCAAAGAAGACTTTTGAGGAAATCAAAGAAGCTTGGCATGGCACCCCGATTGTTGCGACGACCTGTTTGGGAATCAACCACCAAGTCTTCATAGAGCGTTCTTTCGATTATTGCATTGTGGATGAAGCCTCACAGATTACCTTGCCTATATGTGCTGGCCCGATCCGACTGGCAAAGACATTTGTTCTTGTCGGAGATCACAATCAGCTTCCTCCGGTGGTGAAGAATGAAGAGGCCAGACAAGGTGGCTTGGATGTCAGCTTGTTCAAGCTCTTATCAGACACCCACCCGCAGTCTGTCGTTAATCTAGAGCATCAGTATCGTATGTGTGAAGACATTATGACTCTTAGCAACACCCTCATTTACAATGGCAGACTTCGGTGTGGAACGGAAGAGCTGCGCAAGAAAAGGCTTCACATTCCCAGTATGGAGGCTCTGAGACAACATCACCACGACTCAACAACCATTCATCGATCTGGAATTGCTCGCTCATTCTGCACTGGACCCATGCCGTCGCGATGCTGGCTTTACGACCTCCTTGATGCTGAAACTCGCGTTCGGTTCGTCGACACAGACACGATGCGGCCCCAGGTCCGCGAAGAGGCTCAAGGGAAACGTATTATCAATCCTGCCGAGGGGCAAATTGTCTCACAGCTCGTTGAAAGCCTGCTCACGGTGGGAGTGCCTGCTACCGAAATTGGTGTTATGACACATTACCGTGCACAGCTTCATCTTCTCAAAGATAAGCTAAAGTACTTTCCTGGCATAGAAATGCATACCACCGATCGTTTCCAAGGACGAGACAAAGAAGTCATTGTGCTGAGTCTGGTGCGAAGCAATGAGGCCTGCAACATCGGAGATTTGCTCAAAGATTGGCGGCGTATTAACGTGGCATTTACTCGTGCAAAGACTAAGCTCCTGGTCGTGGGTAGCATGAGCACCCTCAAGGGAAATGGAGAGGAGACTATGCTGAGCAAGTTTATTTCTCTAATGGAAGATCGCAGTTGGATATACCATATGCCGCAGAATGCTCTTGAGAGCCATTGTTTCGCGGATCTGAGCACGCAGCTCACTGGTTTTACGCAGCGAACGCCTAAAAAGCCGCCAAAGAGGGTGTCGACAAAGGCAGGTTCTGCTTCATACGCGGACAAGGAGAACCGGAAGCCGTCCCCGAGGAGGGCGCGGATGGGAGAAGAGGCGTTGCTTAAGGGAAAGCTAATAACGCGAGATATCTTGAATGAAATGACGGATGGCGCATATGGAAATTAAAGATGATTATTTGGCATATGTTTTTATTTTCATTGGGTGGGAGGATGGACTGGTTGCGGAATTTCATGTTGGACGGCGCAATTATGGATTATCAGGATACTGTAAATATAGGATAAAGAGACATGATATTCAGGATAGAATTTATTTTTTTGTTGGCAAGTATACCATGAGCTGTCATTAAGTCGTTCAGTGCCGTTCGCCAATGCTGTTCTCATCGTGATTGTCATGATGATCGTGCTCTTCATCTTCTTCGTCTTCGTCTTCGTCATCGTCATCATCATCGTCATCATCATCGTCCTCATATGGCTCAAGTAATGTCCACTCGTCATCAAAGCTATGATGGCTCAGTCAGCAATTAACATTGGAAACAAATTAGGACGGAGAAGAATTACCCTTGTTCGCCCACAATGAGCTTGGTAAACTTTTCCAGCTCTTCTAGTTGCGCGACACACCCAGTGAGACTCTCGTTGTACGAGTAGCTGTATATGTCACTCCATTTCTTGTGCCATCTAATGTCGTTTGCTTCGCTGTGATTCGCCATGGAGTCTTCCACGGTTGCTGTTTCTACGAGGAGCCTTCGACGGGCTGCGGCGGCGCTGGGGAGGTAACGCTACGTACAAAAAGATTAGTATTGCCAAGGGTTGGAAGAAAAGAGAGCGGTACATACAGGTACTTTGCGGTCTGCTCTCAACGCACCGGCGAAGACGTATAAATTGGCTAGAATCGATGCCACGGCGTCTCGTCTGAAGCCTAATAGGTGTTGAGCTGCGACTGGATCGTCGCGGATGTAGTCTGGATTGTAGAATACTGCGGATTGTCGCACGGCTATGAGATAGTCGAAGAAGCGCTCGCAGGAATCTGCGAGGCCGGAATATGGGAGGGGGTTGAAGGGTCCGCGGAGGCGAACTTCATGGCGTGTCATGACCTACTCGACCCGTTATTACTTTCTGATGTGTTGAGGGTTAATGCAAGATAGATACTTACGAGAAGTTGTCTGATCCTGACGAAGCCTTCTCTGATACGTCCTTCGAGGATTTCGGAATGGACGATATCTTCGGGGGTGGGCTGTTTGCCTTCTTCGAAATAGATGTACTTTGCGACAACATCTATCAAATGTTAGGCAAATCGGCAGTTTATATGAGTGGTCTAAGGATGACTTACTTCGGTATACGATGCTTAGAAAGAAGAGCATTGAAGATAGGGATTTCCTCAGCTCGTGTCTTGCGACAAAGGGCCACAGGCACCAGTTAACCACGATGGGTGCAGTTGTGCCAACGAGAAATATGACACCCATTAGTGTGGCGGTTCGAGCTGGTGATGATGGTAGCCCACCGGCTTGAAGCTGCAGCGATATTACTGTGAATGATAAACATCCCGCGAGGCCAGATCTCTATGAACGGCGTTAGTTTTAACTAGTCATCTTAGAGACTTGTTATTTGGTATCATACCGGATGACAGCTAAGAGTAAATCGATATAGCATAGGGATCATGAATATAGCTGCAAAAACTGCAACTACATAGGGGCTGCCATCTCCAGCGGCATGAGCAGCGCCACCCCATACGGCGCCGAGAATGACTAAACCGGCTCTTGCGAATAGATCTTGAATGTTGCCGCCTACGCGAGCATGGATTAAGAGCCAGCTCATGGTGACTGCCCACCAAGCTTCGTACGCGTCCCACCAGACCTTGTCCCAACTGAGATATGAGGGAACTGCGAGGAGAGATGTGACGAGAACAACTTTGAAGGCATATCGGCTTTCATAGCCTTGCAAAAGATGCAGGATCCTCCAGATTCTGTAGCCGAGCTTGTTCTTCTTTGTATCCATGTCAGGCGGGGGGCCTGGATCTGTCAAATGGGACAACTCGGCTCTCAACTCGGTTTCGGAGACGCCATCATCGTATTTTTCCAGGGGCTTGTATTCTCGGCTTTTTATTGATTCCAAAGCACGAGCGATTCCGAGAAATGTTACATGGTATGACCCGGCTGTGGCGCCTCCGCGGTCATGCGTGACTTGAGGGTTGACGAAGTGGATGGCTTTGCGAAGCGGATAGGATGGCGGGTGGATTTTGGGCCAGTTTGAGGCTTGGTGCATGGAACATACTTTTCCCATGAGGCTTTCGATTGTGGTGGCTGTCTCGCGGAGATGGCGCGCGAAGATGAAAAGCTGGACTACGGCTGAATCGTCCATTGATGCTGGGGGTAGTTGGCCTGATTCCAGGAGCTCTGATTCAACGGCGTCGAAGATTGTCTTTGCGGTCCTCATTCGGATTTGCGCGGGTGCGATTTCGGATGATACGTCTTTCGGAGGGCCGAGATATTGTCGGTAGCCTGAGAGGTCCATCAGCGCAGCCTGGCTCGCCTGTAGGCCTTGGTTCATGCAGGCGAGGATCTCCTTGGTAGGCTTTGCCAGCTTCTTGATCACGATACGGGTTACATCAACCTCGTTTATCACACCTGGGGGCTTTTCGCTGGTAATATTGTTGTTGAGATCGTTGTTGCTGCTGGAGGATGAGGAAGACATCTGAGTGGCCTCGACAACTATTGGAACGTGTCCGTCGTCGGCTTCGCTGAAGAGTGCGCTCTCAGTTTCCATGGCGAGTAGCGCGCGAATGACGGCTTGCATGAGGTTTCGCAACTCTCTTACGTCGGCTGGCTTGAAGCGTGTTATGGTGAGAGTGGATCGCATGTCTTTGTAGGTGGCGGACAAGTCTACGAAAGCACGAACTAGACGTCGTCTGAGCCTAGTATTTCGTGGACGTGGAATGGCTATAGCTTCCTGAATAAAAGGCAGGTCAGAAGGTGATACAGTAGATTTGGTTTTGATATATGAGCACAAACCAGCATAAGAGAAAATGATTCGTGGAAGATGAGAGCGAGTGGTCTTGCACCGGCGTCAGGAAAGATGAGACAGTTGACGAGCAGCGCAATTGCCTGTCCTAGGAACCAAGGAACGACATAGTCTCTCAACTTTTCCCATGCGATGGAATTGCCGGAAGTCTGAGCTAGAAGAGTAAACGTGATGGCAACACCTGCACAGACAACCATTTGGTAGAACCTGGAGTAGTAGGAGCGTATCCACGCCACAACTGCCATGAACCATGCTAGGAAAAGAGCCAAAACGCCGCCGTAGCCAGCACTGGCGGCGGAAGTCGACGTGGATAGTAGGAGACCAAGAACTCCCCATCCTATGCCGGCTGCTGTGCCAATGGTGGTGAGTATGGCACCTTCTACCTGGGCACCAAGTGTCCTGGCCGGATGATTCAGTATGACCGACACGGCGATGATGTAGTGGTAGCGGCCAAGCCATTGTCTTACAGCCGGGACCAGACATAGGATGTAAGCTGCGAAATAGGCGGTAAAGGATCTCACGAGGCGAAGGCCAGTTCGAGTCGTTGCGATATTCCGAAGCACCAGCCTTAACTCACGAAACTGTCTTGGTATAAACCCTCGAGCGGCCAGTGGTGAATCTTCGTCAAAAGCAGCGGGCAGCGAGGCCCTAGATCGCTCTTCGAATCCATCCGGCACCAGCGGCGTGCGTTTCAGGAACAGCGCGTCAAAGAACCCATCTCTGTCCTCCACCACGCCGAATGTTTCCGGATCAGTGTGATCGTCTGGGAGGATCTGATCAATAGGCGTTATGAAAGAGCTGCGTCTGCTCCCGTACTCGGACGGGGCTGCTGAGGTGGTGGTTGTCCTGAGCGGTGGCGCCTGGGCGAGAAAGCGAAGCTTTGTAGAAGTTGGACGGGAGAGCTGAGGAGTTGCATTCTCGGTTGGAGACTGGGCTGGCGATGGACTGGGGCTGGGACTGAGGCTTCTAGGAGGTGATGGGCTGTTGGGAGCCATTGGATGCTGCGATGCAGTTGTTGTGTCTGGCTCTAGCGGCTGAGGTTTCGCTAAGCTAAGATTGTCATGATAAGAACCTGCATCACACGTTCAAGTTGATCGTCAGAGGCATTGCTGAGCTGAGGGAATATGAAAGAGGGTAAGGATAAGAGAAATATGGAAAAATTCGTTTGAGAGAAGCCGGACAATCAATTCGTTATCGCAGCTTCGGTGAGTCTACGGAGAGATTGAGGCCATCGCCGGCGTTCGGCATCTGACGTCAGAGAAGAAATCGACTGACGGTCTCCTATTGTGAAGAGAAGCGGTTGAGCATGATATGCGAGGCCAATGGATGGAGAAAATGGACGATTATACAGTAGACATTAAGATACCGAGAGGAAACATGAGAAACGAATGAGGTTGCTGACGCAATTGCTGTTGTTGCTTTAGAATTTGGCGCGAAGCAGCAAGTTTTAGCAGCGGTTTGTGGCGCTGGCGGCTTTTCCTTTTTGGGGCTTGTTTGGAAAATCATCTTCAGGCAATTCCGTTTTAGGGTAATAAATCAGTCAGCATTGTAATTTGTTCGCGATAATGATAAACTATATGTGGTTTGAGATGCAATTTACGAAAGTTCACGCTCGTGGCTTGAGATGTAGCAGTTTTTTCTCCCAATCGGTAGACTTCGTTAGATTCTTTGGTCAGCGAAATTCATGAATGCCAGACGTTCTATGGTGAGCTATGCTACCTAGGAGACAAACAAAAATCGATAAACACTTTTACAAATGGCTATTTCGTAGCTTCTAGCACCTCTTGCCGACCAAGATGACAGCGGTGTCATGAGCAGCAACCGATGCCGAGTATGAGCTCAGACAGCCAAGATTCTTGCCGCTCCACACTTCCTTTACGTGATACCTTCCGGCAGAAAGACCAGGAATCTCTGCCCACGTTGCTTTCTTCGTAGTCGTCTGGCCCAAAGTGTTGACCATCAGCACCAGATGGCCATTCTTCGAAGGACCGGCCCAGAACTCGGCGGGATATGTGCTGTTATAAGTCCAGTTGGGGTTGATGCCCCACTTGTATGGAGTGGCAGGGCCGCCGTAAACATTGTCTTGGTTGAAAGCCAACAGATCCTTGTTCTTCAGGATGTTGATGTTATCCTGAGACAGCTGGCTGATGTCGGTTCCGATGAGGAGGGGCGACTTCATGGCCGCCCACATGGCAAAGTGGGTGCGCGTCTCAGCTGCAGTCAAGTTGCCGTTGCCAACCTCCAGCATGTCGGCGTCATTATGGCCCCAGAAGCCAACAGAGTTCAGCTTGAACGAGTTCAAGTTCAAGATGTGAGTGACAGAGTCCCATTCGGGAGAGATATCGCCGCTCATGCGCCAGCTGATGCCGGTCGTGTTGCCCCAAGAAAAGACATCGGCCGTGCCCCAGATGCACAGGCTGAGGACGATTTCATGGGTCTGCTTGGCCAGAGCGTCTCTCATGCGATCGAAACGCACGGCTGAGTTTGAGGTGCTCCAGTCATAACCTGGAGGAGCCAGGTTGGGATCAATAGCTGTGGTGCAAGTGCCGTTTGCGCCGGTTGAGACGGCGTCTGGGTCGCAGGCAACATACTGGTCCGTCCAATTTGATGGGATGTTGCAGTTGTCGCTGTCAGATGACGTTAGTCTATGGGATACTCAGATTATAATGAGGAAGGAATAGCTCCAACTTACTATTTGAGATCTGTTTATAAGACGGTGGTCAGTATTATTGCGATGACTTGTTGTGATAGAAGATGCACTTACAGTCTACTCCCCAACTGGCAAAATCTGCGGCATCGACGTCCTCGAATCCAAGACTGGCCGGATAGCCAGCACATGTCTCAGTGCCAGCAGCTAATGGGTGTTATGAGCATTCTTTCAAAGCTATGGAGACAGGCTTGACTCACTGCTGTAAATACCAAACTTTAAACCCATACCATGAATCTTGGAAGCCAACCCGTCGATGCCGTCGGGAAAGCGAGTCGTATTGGGAGCAATATGGCCGTTAACCCGCCCATCCTTCATCGACCAGCAGTCGTCAACTGTAGCAATTGTTAGTGCTTATTTCACCAAGACCAAATGAAAAGCCCATCTTACTGTTAACATAATTGTATCCAGCGGCAAGAAGACCGGAGCTCACGATCAGCTCGGCGGCGGAGAGAAACTTGCTTTCGTCGATATCGCAGTGATAGGCATTCCATGAGTTCCACCCGAGGCTGGGGACTTTTCCCTAGATTTTTTTTGTTTCTTAATTTGAAGACAATCGATTGCGGCCTGAGATGGATGCTTACAGTTCCGCTGGGCATCACAATTGCGCCCGCGCCTGACAAAAAGAGAGCCACTGCAGCCATAGACAATGGCTTCAAGCCACGACCAGCCGAGTAACGATCCATCTTCAAATTGGTAGATCGATGTCTCCTTGACTGCTGTGTATGCTTGTAAGACGCAGTTGGACTTTGAATCAACTGCTGCGCTTCTTAGAAGGCCTATATGGAAATGGGCAGTTAAGAGCTTGCTCCCCTGCAGCAATGGGAAAGCACATGTGAAACCTCAACGGCCATCGGTTGTACTTATATACTTTACGTTCAACAGTATCCGCTTAAACAGCCAAAAGAGGGAATTTGGTACCTTATGCCTACGTGAAGACTATAACAAAAATAGTCCATCTCGCGCGAGACTGCCCTGGTCCTATGCCTAGCTAATGCCGACTTGACATGATCTAAGACAAAAGTCCTTGTTCATACAAGGTATTTGCGCAGGATCGGTTCTCCGCCGGGCCGACCTAGGCTCGAATTCAGGAAAGCGATAGTAATTCGACCAAGTCTTGTTAAAGCGCACCAACAAGAGCTCGAGCCAGACATTGCCATCCTGCAATGGTAGGGTAGCAATGGAGCTTTCATAGCAGGCAACCATAGCGGCGATGCTCCGATGGAACGTCATTGGAGACTGGCTGTGATGATGGCCCACCCCCGCAGGGGAATCAGGGATGAGCGGCACACGATTCCTCCGCAAGCTACGTTAGATCCGGGAAGAGTTTGGCGATCTTTGAGCCGGACAAGCGACGAGTCTGGGGTGTTGGGGTATTTTCAATGCATGGTTTAGTAAGTGTATAGTTGAGTAGTATAATTGCGGAGTTTGGGTGACGACGACTTTATAATAGGCACATTCTACCGAGGACCGGCAGTTGATCGAATCTGGGGTTCCTGGTAAGGCGAAGGATGACTGACTTTTGCCTATAGTAGTACCGACGCCGAGATCAATGTAGTAAGGTCTCTCGCTTGAAGTTTATAGTTGTTAAGAGAATTCTCTGATTGTTACACTTCACGTCTTCATTTAGCCGGTAGCCCTATCCACCGCCGTTGCCTCCTGCAGGCCTTTGGCGATACACCGCTAATATGGTAACTATTCCGAAGCGCATTTCTATCTACTTTTTTGCCACCGGTATAGATGTTGAGCCGACGGTAAATTACGTCTCTATGTGGGTTACTGAATCTTTACAAGTGACAACTCATATAAACTCTATCTGAAGTGGTGCCACGAAGAGTACGTATATTGTGATATGCCCGAGTATATCCCCAATGGTGATGCATGCAACTCGTTGATTGGCTCGGCTTTAGCGGTACCTAACACGGAGAGAAGTTCCAGAATCACCCCACCGTATCTGAGTTGATAGCTCTGGCATGTGGCCTCGCTGTTGATTGTAAAGCTGCTATCGATTTGAACGAAGACATATTCTTGTTTAAGGGCGGCAAAGCTCTCCAGCCGATTGACTTTGTGACTTTCAACTTCTTATAATTGGTCGTCACGGTTGGTCATCCTAGGACATTCTTCCTCAGCTTGAAGCTCAGCGCCGCTGGTGCATCGTCTCTTGAACCACATTCTGTTATTCTCCACCTTCGACGGCCGGTAATAGTTGGAGGTGAGTGGTTGTACTCAGATAGAATGTATCGAGAAAAGTATCATTTCGTTATCTGCTTCTTCCAGAGTTATAAGGCTAATGGGGTATAATTGAAACACTCTCTGGGACTCGCTTGAGCGCCTCCACCGCTCAGTATCTGTGTCTTGTGCTGTAGTCCTTCGGGCTGACGACCAAACCTCTACCCTTCTTTGCTCCTCTGTAGATTGTTTCGATAATGTCGATGAGCTCCTGCTTGTCCTCCAGTACCCAGTTAAGTTTGTTGTTGTTACCAGTTCCGAAATCGCACATCATGTGCTTGTTGCGAAAGAAGAACAGAATGGAACAAGGGTCGTACAGCTCGTACATGGCGTTGAAATCAGGGACCTGCTTCGAATTAGGAACAACTCTTGCGGATGGAGGAAGCATACAACACACCTCGTCGATATCGCAAAGGTAGATGACGGCGAAGTTTTTGACGCGATCAGCTATCTTGTAGAGCACCTCATCTTGCAGCATGCAGTCCTAAGAAAATAGTCAGATTATGAAAGGTCTACAAGTCATATGTGAGCTCTTACCCGATCATGATCACGTCCGAATCGGATGACAACTAGACGATCTTCCTCTATATGAACAGGTCAGCACCGAAATTTGTGGCTTGAATCTTGTGCAAAGGAGTACACAAAAGGAAAAGAACTATGAGCCGCTATGAAAGAAAATAACTAACCGGATAAGATGGCCTGGTCAACGTGCCAGCCTGAGTTGAGATGCGGAAGAACGACGGATCCCATTATGAGATTCTTGTTGCTGGTATAGTGGAGATGATGATTGCAGCCTTGAGCCAGTGACGCTGAGATTTCGGTTGTTGGCGGTAGATCGGCTAGAGGTATTGCCGTGCCGCGTGGCTGGATTTGTGGCGACGCATCCGTGGCTTTTAGTGCATGGATAGCCTGGAGGCGGCAATTGCAGCTAGAGCAGCGATTTGGCAATGTCAGCGGTAATCAGTATATATTCTTGGCAGAGATATCTAATATCTTTGCCTACCTAATGTTTTAATACAAAGTAAGTGTAATCTTCTTGCTATGATAAATTTTATGATGCATTATTACTGGGCTACCGCCTAGGATTTTCAGCCCTATAAATCCCTGTTAGTCGGGGCCCTTTTTGAGCTTAATTCACTGCTCCGCAACCTTAGTTTCGGCGACTTTTGTCACCACGCCAGTGAAAATGTCCAACTTCAATCCCACGATTGTTGTCCCAGGTCGGATGAAAGGCGAAGAACTAACTAAAGCTACATCTTCTTTCACGCTGTCTTCGATTCTATAAAACAAAATTAGCTGCGCCCATGAAGTCACTATGAAACTTGAATATACTTACGATCCTGTAATCTCACCATATTTTGCTGCGTTAATCGTTTCCTTCTCCTGGGGCGCAAACTGTAAGAGAGCCTCCCTAACGTCCGCATTGTGAAAGTGTGTCATTCCGCAATCTGCGTGTAAGTCGTGTTAGCTGCTGTCCATCTCGGCCGTTCATGTCTATTAACTTACCATTATGGTGCATAATAATCACCGTTTTCGTATGCCCAATGGTCTGGAGAACGGACATCGTTCTGATAGCATCAAATGCACGGCCGCCGGCATTGCGGATCATCGTAACTCCTCTAATGCTTGGATCGATGCCAAAGATTGTATACGGATTTAAACGTGGATCAGAACAGGTCAAGATAATCGCGCCACCTCCAGTTTTGCGAGTTAGAGGAACCACATCTAGCAAAGCGGGAGGCGTTTTGTACTCTTGTGCAAGCTTTCTTTCCATCTATCAGTTTTGTCTCTAACGGAAAGAATAGTTTCTGTTTCGTTGAGTGGTTCACTCACTCGTTGCGACTAAGCAGCTCTGTGAGAATGTTGGACGCCATTGTGCAGTAACTTGTCGATTTTTTTGTTGAGCAAAAAGAATCTGTCGAATTAAGTGGTACTATTATCTCTATTATTTGATTCAGATTTAAAAAGGAATTATATAAAGCCAACAGTTGCATTTATATACATCTTCAATTGCGGCGCTAAGCGTTATGACGATGCGGCTGAACTAACTATACGATTACTGAACAAGGAAAGGTAGACCAGGCCACCGACATCCTTTCTCGTACAGCTTAGTAATTGCTATCGTGTTCTACCAAACAGAGGCGATATTCGTTTCGATATTGTTACATCAGCCCTCCGAGGCAAGGCCAGCTGAGCTTTCTACATTTATAAGCTTTCTCACTAGGTCGTTTCACTAATTCATTGAAAAGAGATCAAATTATACATATTTTTATTAAGAAGTCGCTAGGAAAAATACATGTACTACTTAAGGCCAATGCATGTGTCTACGTGCAGTCTATTTACAAGCTTTCTAAGAAGATAAACATTGTGAAATAAGGTTACTCAAGTGCTTGCCCGTGTGATCGGCCTATATCTGTTAGTGCTTATTCTCTTAATTTGATCCAATATTAAGGACTTACAAAAGACTTGTTGACCATCGAGAAATGGTCGCAAGGTAGAGACGAACAATGAACTTCGCTTTGCGTTGCTAAATCCCATCCGTCGGGGCCCTCTTGTTCTTTACGCTTGCCGAAAAACCACAGCAACATGGTATACGCTTGTGTATCGGTATCTGGGTCTGAGTGCAGCTTTTCTTGCTTGAGTATGTCCTCGATACCTGCCGGAATGCCGCCTAGTAGAGTCTCAAGACCTTGTCCCGCCCATACAACATATGTGTTCAATGGAGCTCGACCAGGCTTCATCGGGTCGACGACATACTTGACTGCTGCTCTCACAGACTGGAGTGAGTGCAGCTTAGTCTTTGGTGATGAAGGCGCTATTATGAAGCCCTTGCCAGGAATATTGACGCCGTTTGCGACACCAATCATCTCCACCATCTCCATAGACGGCACAATCTGATTCTTTGCTTTCGAAGGCACCGGGAATTTGAAGTCGAGAATAAACAGGCCCTTGACAATTTCGCCAGCATTTATAAACCGCTTGCTGACTTCAAAGGCGTATAAGCCACCAAGGGACCAACCGCCCAAAAGATATGGGCCATGAGGCTGTATCTTGCGAATGGCCTCTGCATAAAGGTCCGACACCTCTTCAATGGTATAGGTGAACTCTTCGGGTTTGTCAAGGAAGGGAGATTCGCATGCATAGACTGGGTTATCGCCAGAAAATAGCGGCGGAAAATGCATGTAAGACATTGAGGATCCGGCGCCGTCTGTAATCAAGAAGAGCGGCATCTTCTTTGACTTGGATCTCCCTTGAACGAGCACGACATTGCTATGATAGCTGGAAATGGGCTTTGTGTTTTTCGTTATAGGCTCTTCCACCGCACTTTGGTTGCCCTGTGCGGAAAATACCGGGGCTGCTACCTTCGGCTCGTCTTCATCGCAAAGTGCTTTCCTAACGTCTGCAACAGTAGGATGATGGTTGAAGAAAGAAGCAGGCAGTTCCAAACCAATGGTATTTTTAAGCTCGCTGATAACTTCAATAGTCAAGATGGAATCAAGGCCCATATCTGTGATTCGAGTAAACGGCTCAACATCAGCCGGATCAAACCCGGTTTTAGCAAGAATAGTCGAAATCGCCATCTCTGCATCACCTTCAGAAGAACTAGGTGCAGGCGCATTCGTAGAAGCCGCCACAGGAGTCACCGTAGGAACCGCAACAGGAGCTCTCTTCTTCTTGGGTTTGGGGGTCGGCTTCTCATCATTTCCAAGTGCCCTTCTCACATCCGCAATAGTAGGATTGTGGTTGAAGAACGAAGCCGGGAGTTCCAGTCCGAGGCTATTCTTTAACTCACTGATAACTTCAATCGTAAGTAGTGAGTCAAGTCCCATGTCTGTGATTTTAGTAAATGGCTCAGCATCAGCTGCGTCAAACCCGGTTTTGGCAAGGATGATAGAAATGACCTCGTCTGCGTCTGCATCGTCACCATCAACTGAAGTACCCGGCGTCTCTCCGGTCTCTGTGTCGGATAGAGACGGAGATGTTCGGCCGCTCTGGAAGACTTCAGCTTTTGGTTGAGGCAGCGCCCTGACGGGAGCGACAGATGGTTTAGCTGATGTGACAGCGGCGCTATTGTAGGTGTCACCTTTTCCAATGACAGCTTCCAAGACGCGGCGCGACATTCGCGTGAATATGATTCCCGTGCTAGACCCGACTATCTCGTCGCCTTCAAAGATGTACACATCGCAATGCGCAGTGTTTGGGCTAGCACCAGGGCGTATATGAACGTAGCTCTCATATGTAACTCCCGGCTGCACACTCTGTAGCGTGCGGAAACTTCCGAAGCCACTTGCGATCCAATGGTTATCATCGTCAACATTCGGCTTTCCATTCAGCACGAATCCGGCAACGTGAATAAGTGAGTCAGACCAGTAAGGACTAAAGGTGAACCGAGACGAATTGGCAGGAGAGAGCTTCACAATTGCAACGGCATCACTACTGAAGTCTTCCTCAACAAACACCTCTTGCATAGCCTGGAAAGGCTCATCATAGCGTACGAGATTGGCAAACAGCTTGTAAACCACCTTCTTGTGTAGACGATGGCCGGTCCCAGCCAAGGCGCGCTGGACAAGACTGTTTTTAGCTGAGTTGATGAAATAGGCGTTGTTGGCCCACTCAGCTTTCCACTGCTTCTCGTTGCCGAAGTGAACTTGGCAGCTGCCATGATCATCAGAAAATTTACCGCAGCGAGACTTGAAATTAATGTTTACAGTCTGGCTATTAGCCATCTTCTCAACCTGAATGATGACTGTTTGATTAGGCTTCTTCCTAGGATCTGGTATCAAGGGATGAATGATATTCAGACCTGTAAGAGACATTGCAGGAACTGAGCTACCAGGGTTTATCCTCAGGTGAAGATATTTGGCTGCAGAAAACGCCATATCCATGAAAGCACTGGCTGGACATAGTGGCACACCATTAATGAGATGACCTTGTATAATAGGCAGTAGCGTTGGTTCGCATGTCATTGACTCAAAGGTAACTGTTGCTTTTGATGTCTCGATCGATTCCTCTTTAACACTTTGAAGGCTGGCATTTGGGAATCCTGGTACCAATGGAGTTGGAGCCTTTTCTGGTACTGGCGCGGGCTCAACTGGCGGAGCAGCACTTTTGGTTGTAACCCAGAATTTCTTCAGGTCAAAAGCATAAGTGGGTAGCTCAAGCAGCGTGAGGAACTTTGTGTAGTCTCTGTGAAACTTCGTCCAGCTAAGAGGTAGAGCGTTCAGATAGGCAGATGTTGTTGAGGCTGAGATTGTCTTCCAATCGTCATCTTTGTTGGTGATTGTATAGAGGAGTTTGTCTCGACTAATGCCAAGAGTTGCGGCAGTAAGTGCAGTAAGGACGGGTTTTGGGCCAACCTCAATCCACACAGTCTTATCATCAATAAGATTCTCAGCCTGGCAGGCCTTGAGTGCTCCAACAAAGTCGACAGGCTGGCGAGCTTGATCTTCTAGATAAGAGGGTGAAAAGACTCCTTCCTCTGTCACAATAGCGCCCTTCAATGTGGATGCTACTGGAATCCGTGGCTTCGCAAAGTTGATTCCGTCGAGTAGCTCTCCGAACTCCTCTAGAATTGGGTCCACCTGAGAACTGTGGAATCCATAGGGGATCTCGAGCAGAGTGCTCGAGTAGCCCTCTTTCTTCATTTGGCTTTGAAGATTAACGATATCATCTGTTGGCCCACTGATAACGTTGGAGTTTGGCGCTCCTTTGCAAGACACTTCACACGACGGATAAGCAAGCAGCTTATCCTTGATATCGCTTTCCGATGCCTGGACGGCCAACATCGCATGTGTTCCTGGAGTACATTTCTCTTTAATGAGCATTGCACGTTTCCCAACAATGTACAGCACATCATGGACTGAGAGAACGCCGGCCACATGCAAAGCAGCATACTCGCCTAGGCTGTAGCCAATAACAACGTCTGGTTCAATGCCCCAAGACTTCCATAAGTCAGCCAAAGCCAATTCAAGGACCGCAATAGCAAGCTGAACTTGAACTGCGCTATAGGTTCCGATCTCAACATCGCCAGACGCAATAAGATCAATAAAGGAAGGGAAGCCATGCCAAGTACACACGCCTTGTAGTGACTCCACAGTTTTGCGAAACCTAGGGGAAGTGGCAAAGAGCTGTTTTCCCATGCCAGCATACTGCGAACCCTGACCAGTGAAAGTGAAGACTACTGATGAAGGAGGGTTGGAAGGCGATATACCGCCAAAGTCCTTTTTAAGATCGGCTGCTAACAACTGCTGTAGCTCGCTGACACTTTGTACGGTATACGCTTTTCGCAGGTCCTCATGGATTCGCCTTGCGGTGGTTGTATAGGCCAAGTCAGATAACTGGACATCTTGATGAGATTCCAGATACTCCAAAAGCCGGCGTGTGTTGTTCTGAAGAGAATTTGTTGTTCGTGCTGATACAGCCACAGTGTAAAACTTTCTTGGGTCATCTTCAGACTTGTGCAGTCTTTCCGGCGCATCTTCTAGAAGCATGCTGTTATTGCCACCAGAGGCATCAAAGTTGTTGATCAAGATTCTCCTTTTGCCGTCTTTGCTGGAGGGGCTAGATTTAAACGGAAATGTGTGATCAGGGATATGAATGTTCATATTGCCCAGCGGCGGAAACTTGGGGTTTAGAGGCCCCGGGAAACCTGGTTGCTTCGGTATACTCTTTCTGCGAATCATCTCGATTGCCTTGATTAAAGATGTAATTCCCGAAGCTGCTTCTCCGTGCCCGACATTGGCTTTAACGGCGCCGATGTAGAGAGGATTGTCATCCGCTCGATCGTTGCCAAAGACTCTTGTCATGGCTTCCATCTCCATCGCATCGCCTGCCTGGGTACCAGTACCGTGCGCCTCAACAAAGTTAACGTCCTTGGGGTCAATATCGGCGTTTCGAAGCACTTGTCGAATCAGGCTTACTTGAGCATCGGCGCTTGGGTGAGTAATGGAGCTCGAGTTCCAAGAGTAGTTCCTGGCTCCTCTTCTCAAGACGGCCAAGACGTTATCGTTGTCGGCAACAGCATCTTCAAGTCGCTTGAGAACAACGAGTCCTACACCCTCTCCACGAAGATAACCGTCGGCATCCTCTCTAAAAGTCTTGCAGCCACCGAGAGTCTTGGAGAGGAAGCCTGCTCGACTTAGCCCTGCATATTGAGTGGTAGCGGTATAGATTGAGCCGCCACCGGCCAGAGCAGTGTCGCATTCTCGCGAAAGAAGAGCATTGACTGCCATTATAACACTTGTAGAGCTACCAGCGCAAGCGGAATCGACGGAATAATTGCCTCCTGCCCATTTGTAGTGATAATTCAGTCTGCCTGTTGAGAATGGCCTAACTCCTCCTTGAATGAAGAAGATATCGACGTCTTGACTATTGTTGGCCTCCCGCCAGTCATCAGCCGATTGACCAAAATAAGTGGCAATCCGTCCACGATTCGTGGATAGAGTCGCCGCCTCTGCGGTGTATCCGGCCATTTGTAGCGCCTCATAGCTGCACATTAACAGTATGCGCTGGATTGGATCCATCTGCTTAGCTTCACGAGGTGAAACGTTGAATAATCGGTTGTCAAAAAGCTCAGGATTGTCCAAAAAGCTTCCGTATGGAGTGGTGACCGTATTCTTCTTGACTCCGGTGGGATCGTAGTGCGTTTCCAAGTCGAACCGGCTGGCTGGGATCTCTGACTCAACCTTCCGACCGGCTTGAAGAGTTTCCCAGAAGCCATCAATATCTTCGCTTCCCGGTAGTCTTGCAGACATACCAACAACGGCAACCAAATCTGATCCGTCACGAAGGCCATTTCTTACGTCGGATTGCACAGACTGTGTTGTGAAGTTGACGCCGCCGTTCTCTAGAGCCTTCTTGAAGCTATCAATCTGGCTCTTTGGTCCTAATGGATCAAGGTTCACGATTTTTATATCTTGTAGTTCAGAGATGATGTAGTCGATGACTCCCGCAAGATTCAACATCCGACATGTGATATCCCTCAGAGCTTCATTGAGTACATCGCCGAGAGTGAGGCCCTCAAAGGGCTGACAAGTACTAGTCGATATCACATGCACGTTTTCTCTTATCGGCAATTCATAGACAAGCGATTGACCGAGAACTTGGGATACATCAATGGGCTGAATGTGAGGAGCATGAGCGGGGGTTCCTATCGGCACGGACATCTTGGAAGCCGACGCCAACGTTTTTGAGTAGGACCACAGCTCTGGGAACAGTGATGGCGGCCCAGAGATGACTGCCCACCGGTGAGCCAATGTGCTGATATAAATATGACGGTGTTGGGGAATAGCCTGCAGTTAATAAACATCAGCTATTGGGCATGTGCAAAAAGTGTCGCATGGAGGGTCAGTTACCATATCATCGTTGAAAGCGTTTATAATGTTCTCAATGTCTTGTGGATCGACATTGACAATTGCCACTGCCCAAGCCCCTGGGACGCTCTCAATTTCATGCGCACTTTTCCACTGTTGCACGCCTAATCGATACGCCACAGGAATTAGAACTCTTCCAATAGTCAAAAGCTCGCCAACATCTCTGGCAGTTGCTGCTGCGGCAGCAGGGAGGAGTCCAGTGCATAGCCCTATGCTATATGACAGCGAGTCACGAGTGGCCTTGAAGAATGATGGGTCATTTTCCGCACGGCTGTGGCTGGCATTAGCGATCTTACATTCTCTTCGTAATGCCAAGTTTCTTGCGAACTCACAAGAGAAGATCTCCAAATTGTGCGATGAAGAATAGAATAGTCGAAACCGCTTCGAAAGGAGTATTCTGCTCGGCAAAGATTTCAGCCAATTCAAGAATGCTCTCAAATCTCAAATATGGCTGTTTTTCTTTAGTATCAAGTTCTGAAAGATTAACTTGTACTACATCTGCACATTCGCGAAGAAAACGTGCAATGGTAGGCGATGTTCGAGCTTGGTTGGCGAGGATCTTGATGTTTTGGAGAGTGTCCACAGTCTGGTCCCCGAAAAAGATAATCTGGGCATCTTGTCCACTCATTTTGTTCGGAGTAGAAGGGTTGGCTAGATAGTTTGCTCTGAGGAAATTTGAGACAGCAAACGTAGTCTTCTTATAACAAGAAAGGTGCTCAAACCCAGATACCCTAGCTGCCAAGGACAAATATTGCTCCTTGGTCTAAAATCTTATATGTTCTATGATAAGCCTTTCGCCTTTCGGTGAAACGTGATAAATTTATATGGCTGTTTTCATGTTATATCGTTTGTGCCAATATCTTTTTATGATGGGATCTATTCTGAAATGTAGACTATTCCTTGATGAGATTGATCGAATTGGCTCGTTTATCTCAATTCAGCTAGTAAACGCAGTGTGATATATATGAAAACCCACCGATAGGCGTGCAAAAGTAAGTATTACGGTCTCCGTATGTTTCAATTCTATAAGCACTACTCAGCACGAAATATTTTGACAACACCTACCTAATTCAACATGAAGTGAAGCTGATAACAACTCAGCCTCCTCTATACGAACAAATATTGTTCATGTACTGGGTACAAAGGAAGAAGTACATTGCTTCGAGAAAAGGGAGTGCGGGCGCAAGTGAGCTCCTCTGTGGAGCTCGACCGCATTTCTCACCTCGAATTTCGGAAAGATGCTGGCAACTGTGGAGCTTGAAAGAATATAGCATAACCAACAGAGAGGGTGGGGTTGATCTCGATAGTTGAAGGTAGGACACAAGGAAACGGTAATTCTAGTTCATTAATGGCCTGATTATATCACGCTAGTTGAGGCCGCGTAATTGCTCTCAAGGGGAAGTGCTGCTACGGAATCACATAAGCGGGAATGTTGTTACGAAATTTTTTGCTCGCCAAATTGAGGTTGAGAAACTTGCATGTATCTTTCGTCCACGACATTGCTTCTATAAGCAGCATCAACTGCTCATGGGGAGTTAAGATATTTTTGCCATTGAAATCGAGTCTCGTTTATTTTATGATGAATAAATATCTTAGTCAAGAAGTTGGCATGGCTTTGGAAGTTGTGCGATACAGGAGAACCGGCTTGAACAGCTTTCGGCAGCCAATCATCTCCACATTCTACAACCAGAAATACCTTTCATAAAGAACAAGCAAATAGTACCACTTCCAAAAAAGGCAATACGCATCCTTGTTTAAGTAAGATGCATGCAGTAAGCCTTGGCCTGCCCCCCTGCTCTGACACGGGCAGATAATAGTGAATAGCCGATTCGGTAATCAAAACCCTTGGCCCGTAATCGCGACATCCGGCCTTATCCCTGCTGCTCAGCTCGGAACGTTTCCAGTGCCTGTCTGCTCTTGAACACCTTTCATAAGTTTATTAAACATATCTCATTACCCACTATTATTATCCACCAATCAGTATATGGGAATCTTGTGTAATCTCGGAACAACATTCAAGTCGCTTCCAAATGCTACTCTGGGAATTCTACTCACATTCCAACGCCAAATTCACAGCAAAGCGAAGCAGGATGGCTTCTACAATGATGCTTCTCAGCTATGTGCAGAGAAATGCTATTATCATCTGTTATTATCTACTTTTATCTTCGTTGTCGTATTATTTCGCACGGAAAATATACCAATGTTTCAAACCTGGGCTTCGTGAGCTCCCAGGACCAAATATTGCTTCATGGACTCGATTATGGAGAGTATGGGCTGTTTTATCAGGCATGTTTAATTATCATGGTATGCAATAAATTTGAAATTGAACATTAACATTAATGTATACTCAAGGCGACTACCCATTGAAGTTTCGACAATTACATGAAAAACATGGAAAACTAGTACGGGTCGGTCCAAATCACGTATCTGTTGCAGATCCGGCGGCAATCTCGAAAATATATGGCTTCAATAATAAATACTTGAAGGTTTTTAGCTGTAAAACTTCATAAATGCTGAAAATTATCTAACAAAGGTTATAGAGCGATTTTTATCATGCCTTCCAAGCACCGTACAAAGGAAGAATTGTCGACAATCTCTTTGCCACACAGAGTACATATTTTCATAAGTCTCAGAGATCTCAAGTTGCACACAGATTCTCTATGTCCTCTTTAGCAGAAATGCAGAGCCCCGTTGATGGATGTACGAAAATATTTCTTGACAAGCTGCGCGGATTTGCGGATAAACAAGAGGTAGTTGATATTGGGCCTTGGCTACAATGGTATGCTTTTGATGTGATTGGTGCCATCACTTTCAGTCAACGATTTGGATGTCTAGAGTCTGGCAGCGACGTCGGCGGCCTAATCTCCGGTATCGAAGACACTCTCAAATATGTTGGAGTCGTGGGACAATTGCCAGAGCTTCATCCCTGGTTGATTGGAAATGCTAAGCTTATAACCGCAATCCAGAAATTAGTTCCCGATATTTCTCCAGTCCCAAATATCATCAAGGTATAAACGGCAGACAGGTTCTTTGACGTTCTATTTTAATGAGCTAACTCGGATCTTCCAGATCATCGAACACCAAATCAAAAAATATGATTTGGAAGGAAAGTATTATCAGAGCAAAAAAGAAGATTTTCTATCCTATTATATGGGCGATTCTGTCACTGGCAAGGTTCGCTTTGATCACGATGATCTTGTTGGCCATTGTTTAGGCAGCGTGTGAGTTCATATAATGGGTGAAAGATTATAACTTATTCTGGGCTAACAGTACACAAAGGTTTGCTGGTAGCGATACGACTGCCATCGCTCTTAGGGCAATATTTTACTATCTTCTTAAAAATCCACGTGCTTATGCGAAGTTGATGGCCGAGATAGACGGTGAAGTCGCCGCCGGTCATATGTCTGAATTCGCAACATTAGACAATTCGATGAAAATGCCATACCTGTAAGTTCACTACTCGGGGCTAAGTACGGAGTAGCTCTCATAATATTGAATAGGCAAGCATGCATGAAAGAAGGGATGCGTTTACATCCTATTGTTGGTCAAGTCCTTGAGCGCTGTGTTCCGCAAGGAGGAGATTATCTTGACGGTCATTATCTTCCTGAAGGCACAATTGTTGGCATTCACGCGTGGGTAATACATCACGATCCCAATATTTTTGGCGAAGATCACGAAGTGTTCAGGCCTGAGAGATGGATTGAAAGCTCTGCGGAAAAGTTGAAGATTATGGAAAAGTGCTTTCTAGCTTTCGGTGCCGGTTCTAGAGTTTGTCTAGGCATCCATCTTTCTATGATGGAAATGGGGAAGCTGATCCCGGCAATTCTTCATAATTTCCAACTAGAGTGGGCGTATCCCGAGAGGGACTGGAAATTGGAAACAGCGTGGTTCACCAAGCAAACTGATCTTTTCGTCCGCCTCAAAGCTCGGCAAAATGCAGATGCAAAGCCTTGAGATGTATTGTTTGTGCTTCTTTAGAGAATAGTAGATGGATGAACATTCTCATGGCTCGCTTACGGCATACAAAACAAAATTTTGATACAGTATTATAAGCAGCTTATACGAGCAGCATGGACCTAACGTTGGGTTGAATAAAGAGTTACCGGTTTGGTTACTAGCGAATGAACGATTATGGGACTAAAATACGGCACTTCGTGATTAGTATGCATAACCGTTGAGTATACGACCATAAATCGCGCTTTTCTTTCATTGCGTATTGTACGGAGTGCTGTTTGCCTTTGGGCTGTAGTCTGCTTTACATCCATCAGGCTAATAAAATGTCCGATACAATTCGACAGCAGGGCCTGTCTTGAACCAGCTCTAGAGGCTGACTAGTCGCTAGTGCCCGAAGAAGCCGCGGAAGCTACGCTTTGGTGTCCCGATTTTCCCGAACTTAGCGAGCAAGTCAATGTAAGGGGCGATAATCTTACACGCTGGGCTTTATTATTGTACAACCTGGACCCATGTAGCAGGCCGAGTCCCTTATAAGCAGCTGGTTTTGTTCCAGCAATTGCTACAACAGTGATTATTGGCCTAATATTTTTGCCACGTTCGGCATAATGGTGTAACGGATTGTTACGTCTCCTTCACCTAGTTGAACACGTGTGTAAATCATCACAAGATTGACTTACTCGTTGCATCAGGCAAGACATTCATTACTAAGTGAACTTTCATAGCCAACTTACGCTCGATTACTATTCGAATCTTCTTATATTCGCATATCTCAACCTTACTAAATATTACGGCATATACCCATTCTATATATAGCATAAATTTTCTTGTGTATAACAATGCGTAATGCTTGTGATTACCTTCGCAATTGATGTCTAATTGAGTTGAACGCCTGCAGGGAATTGAACAGTCACCAGCAATTGGTGGAATTAATGATAAATCTTGCTTCCGTCATACGGAGTTACAGGGTATCTAGAACGCCACAATATATTTTGAGTGTCTTGTTTCACAGACCAAGATACTAGTGAGAAGCCATGCTTACTGATCTGCAGTATCTGGGCCGAGTATTATTCTGTCGTGCTATACGATTTACGACGTGGAGTGGATCTCGATAGCATTACTTCGAAATCCGATCAAAGAAATCCACCGAGCAGGGCCCGCTGTCGGCTAGTAACGAAAATTGCCATTTATGGACGTGTGCCGCGATTGCTGGCTGCAGGCGTTACATTGCCATGGATATGAGGCTCCATACCTGTGAGATAAGACATACGCCATGTCAGATGCACTGATATGCATGCAGAAGCGTATAATAAACGAATAGGTTTTTTCTAGTATATTACCAATAAACTTACATGTTCTCTTATCTGTAGCTAATTCCCTCATTTAATGTTGACTGACATATAATTCGTCATCAGTTACAACGTGCTCAAAAATATAACGATACATTTACATCCCAGTCACAACCTCTATGGAGACCTTGCCAATCCTTGTTTCCAGATGGGGCATCTATCTCATCGGTACATGTATCGATACAAAGCTCGTATGTACCTTAACTGGACAGTCATTCTTTTACTATAGCACAAACGTACAAGCGGCGGTGCGTAGGCCGGAATGTATCTTGATATAGAACTTAAGGTTGTCTGACAATACAAATGAAACTACGGGCGCTGGTGAAGCTGGGCACGATGGCATGGGAGTGATGGAATTAGCACGTTCTGATTCTTATATATATTCGCTTAATAAAGTGTATTGAAGTTGTTTCTTTGTTGCAATAGAGCTATTTTCACCCAAAATGCGTCTTTACGAATCTGACTTAGACGGTAGTGCTGCTCCCCACTCAGCCTACGACGAGAAGTCAATTGCAGTGGTTGGACTTTCTTGCCGATTTCCGGGAGAGGCAACCGATCCTGAGCAATTTTGGGAGCTACTATGCAAAGGAAGATGTATGTAATAAAATTTGAGATAATATGATGCCCTTCATTAACTCTGTGTAGCTGCAATCTCACATATTCCGCGGGACAGATGGAATAGCGATGGCTTTTATTGTGCAAGTAAAGGCAGGCAAAATACGAGCATCACCAATCGAGCGCATTTCCTCAAAGATGATGTCTCAGTATTTGATGCCAAATTCTTCTCCATAACTCAGCAAGAGGCGACCAGTATGGACCCGCAACAACGGCTCATGCTGGAGGTATCATACGAGGCGTTCGAAAATGCCGGCGTTACTTTGCAAAAGTTGGCCAAGAGCAAAACTGGTTGCTTCGTATCTGCCTTTACACATGATTGGAGGGAAATGCAATTCCAAGATCCCGACTTTGCACCAATGTATTCAGTATCTGGTCTCGGGACAGAAGTCGTCGCTAATAGAATCTCTTGGTTCTACGACTTGAAAGGGCCAAGTATGACAATTGAGACTGCTTGCTCTGGCAGTCTTGTAGGCCTGCACGTAGCATGCCAGAGTTTACGCTCTGGTGACTGCGACACTGCCCTCGTTGGAGGAGCAAATCTTTTTCTCAGCCCCAATATGTTTAATGCTCTATCAAATCAAGGGTTTCTCTCTCCAGATGGTTTGTGTAAAGCATTCGACGCTTCAGCTGACGGCTACGGTCGGGGTGAAGGATTCGCTGCCCTGATTCTCAAGCCAGTCGAGAAAGCTATCAGAGATGGCGATACAATTCGAGCTATTATTCGTGGCTCTGCAACTAATCAAGACGGCAAGACAAGAAGCATGACAATGCCGAGTGGCGAGGCTCAGGAAGAGTTGATTCGTGAAGCGTATCGCTTTGCGGGACTGGAGTTCAAAGATACTTCCTATTTCGAAGCACATGTAAGTATATACGGAAGATTGTTCTGTATTTGTTGCTAGATCAAGATTCGCTGATACAAGCTAGGGTACGGGGACATCTGCCGGCGACTTCGCGGAATTAAATGCAATAGCAAATACCATCACGCATGACAGAGACAAACCTCTTTGGGTTGGTTCGGTGAAAACAAACGTCAGTCTTCAATTATTCACTGCATTTTAGCTGTTTGCACGTTAGTTAATTAGCTTTGCTCTATAGATCGGACATCTTGAATCAGTGGCTGGTTTAGCCGGTGTCATCAAGTCGATTCAGATATTGGAACATGGGTTGATACCACCCAGCCTGCATTTCCACAATCCCAATCCTCGCATTCCTTTCAAAGAGTGGCGGATTTCTGTTCCTACAAAAGAAATTCCTTGGCCAGAAGAAGGCGTTCGACGTATCAGCGTCAACTCTTTTGGCTTTGGTGGATCTAACGCACATATTATCCTCGATGATGCATATCACTACCTCGCCACAAGAGGTATCAATGCTCGCCATAACACGGTTCAAACGTCTCCGAAAGACAGAAAATTTCTCAACTCACAAAAAGAAGTATCTTCTCCAATTTCATCTACACCTCGAATTCCCGAGGGGCCTCAAATGCCATACATGATGATTTTAAGCTCTTCTGATCAAGATGGTCTGAATCGCCAACGACAAGCTCTCCTCAAATACATGAAAGATAGTGCAAATAATAGACGCGAGTCAGACCAGACATTTCTCCGCGACTTGGCTTTCACCTTGAGTGAAAGGCGGTCTCGTTTGCCGTGGAAGACAGTTTTTACGGCGTCAACTGTGCCTGAACTTACACAGGCACTGGAGGCTTCCGCGCCACTTGCGGTCCGGTCTAATACTGAACCTCGACTGGCATTCGTATTTACGGGCCAGGGCGCGCAATGGGCCCGTATGGGAATAGAACTCTTGCAATATCGCATTTTCCGCGAAAGTGTCGAGAGCGCAGAGCGGTATCTTAGGAGAATTGGCTGTCCATGGTCCGTTATGGAGGAGCTGCAACGAGAGGATGCGGTGTCCTACATCAACCAACCGTTCTATAGCCAAACTATATGTACCGTCTTGCAAGTAGCTATTGTTCAACTGTTTACATCTTGGAACATTACGCCGCGTTCAGTTGTGGGCCACTCAAGCGGGGAAATCGCTGCTGCATACGCAATCGGCGCCATATCACGAGAGGATGCATGGAAAGTGGCCTACTGGAGAGGCAAACTCTCGTCAGAGTTGTTGAAGTCATCTCCGGATTTAACAGGTTCAATGATGGCTGTCGGAGCATCTGCAGAACAAGCACAAAAATGGCTCGATGAGCTGACCGAGGGAAAATGCGTTGTAGCTTGTGTCAATTCTCCATCGAGCGTCACTATTTCGGGAGACGAGGCTGGAATCGATGAGTTGGCAGCGAAGATCAAGGAGCGCGAAATCTTTGCCAGAAAGCTGAAAGTCGACACTGCCTACCACTCTCATCACATGCTGGCTGTCAAAGATCCTTACACCAAAGCTTTGGCAAATATGAAAACAAGACGAGCGCCACCAAATGGGCCACAAATGTTCACATCGGTGACAGGAGACGTCATCAGTGCGAATGAACTTGGACCATCACACTGGGTTACAAATCTGACATGCCCTGTTTTATTTTCCGATGCGGTGCGAGAACTGCTACGACCTAAAAGCCGTGAAGATCAAAACCATGGCTGTGCTGTTGACATAATGATCGAAATTGGACCACATTCGGCGCTTCAAGGACCCATCCGTCAAATATTGAGCGGCTCTGGTGTTCAAAATACAGAATATCGATCAGTGATGTCCAGAGGCAAAAATGCCGTCGATACTATCTTGACTGCTGTTTGTGATTTAGTGTCTCGCAATTCATCTGCAAATATACTTGCGATCAATACCTGCAATGATGATTCTTCAACCTCTTTCAACAGTCCTCCAGCTTTGATGGTGGATCTGCCATCATACGCTTGGAACAAGACAAAGTCATACTGGAACGAGTCTCGACTTACACGGCAAATCAAACAGAGACCCTCGCCACGGCTTAACTTAATAGGCGCCCCACTACCATCTTTTGCCCAACTTGAGCAACAGTGGAGAGGATTTGTACGGATTGCAGAAGAGCCCTGGCTACGGGATCACAAAATCCAGGGATCCATTCAGTATCCGACGGCAAGCTATATCGCTATGGCATTAGAAGCAGCGAATCAAGTGGTAGACCGAGGCCGCGCTGTCGATCGATATAAGCTCCGCGACGTACAAATTCGTAATAGCATTACTATAGATGAAGGTTCACAGACGGAGCTCATCACTCGGCTGCGAGCTTCTGCCCCCGACGCCGAGAATTTGAGCGAAGGATGGCTAGAGTTTAGTATTACTTCAAGCGGTTCCGACGACTCTCTACAAATTCATTGCTCAGGTCTTTTAGCTATCGAATATGGCGACTCAACAGATGCAACGGTGAACACAGAAAGCACATATGAGGAGCAGGCCATGCGGGATCTTTATCTCATGGCCGAAGAAGAATGCCAAACTTCACAAGATGTGGAGGCTTTCTATAAAGATGTTCAGTCAGTCGGCCTTGAATATGGTCCTTCGTTTCAGAGCCTGAAAGATATTCGGTATGATACACGAGGACAAAGCTACTGTACGGTTGAGATAGCCAATAATGGCTCGATCCCAGCGGTTCTGCCCGCAGCCAGACCTCACGTTATCCACACCACTACCCTGCACGGCGCGATTCAAGTTGTTTTTGCTGCCTTCAAAGGAGACGAGGGAAACATTAAAGGACGTCTAACCGAAAGTTTTGTTGACGAAATTGTGGTGAAAGCAGATATTCCTGTTGAATCTGGTGCTCGATTCAAAGGGTGTGCAAAAGTATCACAACAGGGTTCCTCAGAAGCCATCTCCGATATCTTTATGCTTGATGGCAAGTCTGGGCAGGGAGTGATCAGCATCAAGGGTTTACGCTTCGTAGTCGATGCCAGTCGGGCATCGCAGAGAGACGGCGACTCAATGTCACTTCGAGCGAGTCCGTTTACCTGCAAAATGGACTGGGTACCAGCATTTGACTTATTATCGCCCGATAAAAAGAAGGAAATGATTGATCATATTGATAAGCCGAATGATGCAGAAGTCCAAGATCTCATGAAAGAGCAGCAGATTGTGTATATCGCGATCAGAGAGGCTATAGAAAAAGCCAATGGGATGCGGATTCCTAACTTACAGCTTCGAAATTATGCAAAGTGGATGAAACAGCAACTCAGTGCTTCTTCATTTCCTCTTGAAAAAGATGTATCCGCAGATGATAAATTTCGCAAATCATTGACAGAGGTTCTGTGCGCTTCAGTCGATCCCGAGAGTCTCCTTGGAACTGAGAAGAGCGTGGACAAGATTGTTGACTCGACTCGCGGCATGCGCATTTCACAGAAAAAGCTAGTCAAGGTAAATTCGATGAGACAATCCGGTCATTTGTGGCTGATCCTTCTAACAATTTCTAGATCGTGGCCATCATGGCACAAATCAAGCCTAATCTTGCCATATTAGAGCTCGGCACTGACTATGCATCTCCATTTCTTGCTTCGGCCAAGGACATCCCGGATACCGTGAACTATACTTATGCATGCCCTAGCGCTATAAGCCTTCAAGAGGTCAAAAATGCATCCCAAGTATTCCCATTATCAAGCCAGCTCAAAGTTTTGAACGTCGATCTCGATATCAGGAAGCAAGGATTTGAGTCTTCTTCTTATGATATAATCATTGGATGCAATGTGCTTTCGAACGCCAAAAGCCTCCAAAGAACGATGACAAACTTGAAGATTCTGTTAAAAGATGGTGGAAAGATATGTCTAGCCGAATTAACAAACCCGGGACCAACCCTACTGCCTGTCTTAGGCGGCATACACGAATGGTGGAAGTAAGTTTTGTGGTCTACTTTTTTTATTGGGTATTTATCTAACAACATCACAGGAAGCGCGACGACGGCTCAATTAGGCCACTTAAGCTTAATTCTATTCAGAGTGTATTCAATGACCACCAGTTCGACCTTGACTTTGTCTCTCCCGACTTCGATGCATCGCCACTGCATCAAACTTCTGTAGTATTCGCATCAGCTACAAGGGCCAAAGATGAGGTCATGATTCTACAGGCAAACGAATGTTCAAAGGCCGCTCAAGAGCTCACTCTTGAAGTCTCACAGCTACTGCAAAAAAACGGCATCTCAAGTCAAGTTTGTACTTGGGGGTCTGACGACATTGACTACAAAGGCAAGAGGATCATCGCTCTTGTAGAATTCGATCTTGCCTTCTTGGAACGCCTGATACAGAGTGATTTCGAGATTTTGAAGAGACTTGCGACCGAGGCCGCAAGCTTACAATGGGTTACTGCACTTCCAGACCCTGAACGTTCGTCTGCGCTCGGATTCGCTCGCGTTATTCGCAACGAAATTCCTGCCATACGGCTTCAGACTCTCCAACTTGACACTAGTTGTGCTACAAGGCTAGATCGAGCTGCATCGTTGATTTGTCAAGTAGAGAGTTCAACAACGACAGAAAATGAGTTCAGAGAGGTTGATGGACTCTTGCATGTCCCACGGGTTGTTGAGAATCGAGACTCAAACGAACGTTTGTCACAAAAGACTCCGGATCTTGGCACTGTTGAATTAATGCCTCTTGGCTCGACAAGTGGTTCACAGAAGCTTGTGATTCGCAATGATAGAGTCTCTGAATCTTCATATTTTGAAGCTGACGAGTTGCGCAACAATGAGCTGGACAAAGATGAGATTGAAATCGATATAAAAGCAAGCGCACTGAGGTATGTCTCTATATCAATATCTACACAGACCACCATTGAGATGTTTCACGGTTGCTAACAATACTCTCTTAGTCGCCGATATATTATAGCTCAGGTAGGCTCAGCGTCCAACGCGGCACTGGACCTAGAGGCTAGTGGCATCGTCCTCCGCGTGGGTAAACAGGTTACCCAGTTTCAAGCAGGCGATTTCGTCTTTGCTATAGCTTCCGGAACGCATAGGACCGTCCTCCGCGCCAAGGCCAGCATGTGCCAGCAGATTCCTACTGGTTTCAATTTTGAAGATGCTGCCTGCTTATTCATAGCAAATTGCGCTGCCTATCACGCTCTCATGAATATTGCACGTGTTCAAGAAGGGCAGTCTATCCTTATCCATGATGCCGCAAGCAATGTTGGGCAAGCCGCGGTGCAGTTGGCCAAGTATAAAGGCCTGGATATCTTTGCAACTACCAGATCTGCTAGTGAAAGAGATTTGCTCAAGGATGGTTACCACGTTGCCAACGATCGCATTTTTTCCTTACGCAACTCGAGCTTTTCTAATGGCATACTTCGTTTGACTAAAGGCACTGGCGTTGATTACGTTCTCAATTCCAATGTTAGAGACCAGTTACAAGAGTCCTGGAACTGCTTGGCATCTTGTGGAACGTATTTGGAAATCTCGATCAGGAATACTTCAAGAAGCACACTTCGAGAGATGCGACCACCGTTCAAGGATTATATATTCGCTTCCGTCAATATGGAACACATCCAGAGCCAACGCCCAGAGATCATGACAGGCATCTTGCGAAACACTTTCGACTTCATGGAACAAGGCACAATTAAGCCCACCATCTCTGTGACCGCATATCCGATATCTCAAATTGACAAGGCTATTGACTCGATGAAAACTACGGAGAGCCTAGAAAGTATTGCTCTCTCTTTTTCTGCGGAAGACGTAATTCCTGTGCTATGCAAGCCAAAAAGTATTTCTTTGAAGCTATCTGGAGACTCGACCTATTTGATCGTTGGAGGTCTCGGTGATCTCGGACGAAGTCTTGCGCGATTCCTGGTTGAGTCTGGCGCACGACATATATGCTTCATTTCCCGCAGTGGAGCAGTCCAAGAGGTGCAGAAACAGCTTGTCGCCGATCTCGCAAGCAGCGGAGTTGACGTACGAGTTTATAAATGCGATATTGCCAGCTATTCGGCTTTGGAAGACACGCTCGCACTTTGTTCTCGGGAGATGCCGCCCATTTCCGGCGTTATACACTCTGCTCTTGTACTACGCGACGCCATCCTTCATAACATGACTTATACGCAGTGGGTCGAGGCGGTAGATCCCAAGCTTCAGGGCAGTCGGAATTTGAACGAGCTACTACCTCGCAATCTCGACTTCTTTGTTGCTCTTGGATCTTTCATAAGCGTTGTTGGTGGTCGTAGTCAGAGCAATTACGCTTTTGGCGGCGCATACCAGGATGGTCTGGCTGACTTCCGTCGCTCCCTTGGCCAGCGAGCTGTTACTATTAACCTCGGGGTTATAAAGAACATCGGGATCATTGCGAGAAATGGAGCGGTTGGCGCTGCCCGGGACTGGGCAGAAGCTTTCGGCCTTGATGAGCATGAGTTACACATTCTTGTTGAACACGCTATCATCCAGCAACAAACTGAGAGCAGCTATTCCGTACCGGCCCAGATCATCACAGGTATTCCTACCATTGGCATGGTGAAGGAAGCTGGAATCTCACGTCCATATTATTTTGACGACCCTAAATTCAGCATACTAGCATCCATGGGTGAGAAGCATACTTCTTTGACTACTCAGAGAGAGGATATACAGCCATCATCGTTGTCCTTGGGGGAACAACTCAAAGGTGTCACAAACATAGCCGAAGCTTCCAAGCTGGTACTGAATGCTTTAGTTGCCGAGGTGGCTAAACTGATGCAGGTAGACCCTGGAGAAATTGATACAAACAAGGCACTCTACTCTCATGGTGTAGATTCGCTGGTCGCAGTTGATATGGCACACTGGATAAAGAAAGAAATCGGCGCCGACGTTGTTCTGTCGGACATTACGGCTACGATTCCTATTACAAGTTTTGCGAAAGAGATTACAGCCAAGAGTAGGTTTTCTTGGAAAAACTGATTGATACCGGGAACTAGTTTCATTATTGTATATAGACAATCTAGATTTTTCATAGACGTGTTGAAACGTGACTGTGTAGGCGTATATATGATGATCCGGTGCTGTAAGTCTCGTGCAAGACCAACGCTCGAAGTTCTAATCTCTTATCTACCTAGTTAAGAGTAAGCGCTACAACTCAGCGCCTGCTTGCTATAACATAGCAGCCGTCTACATGTATTATAGCACCATTGCTATTTAATCGAAGTATATTGCACCCCGGCTGAATAGTGCTAAACTGTCCGATTAAACCCACCGACACAGCTCATAGTGATAGGTATAAGCCAATACGCCTTCCCAAGACTATTATAAACATCTACATTTCACATTCCATAGACCAGCCTAATAAAAATTATCAAAGTTGTTGAACAGCGATTGTAGAATGCAGCGCATAATTTCGTCGGAATTCTTCAACTTTGAGTATCTTCGTGTACTCGGCACGTCTCCCTTCCAAGGTGCCGAGGTGGGAGAGTGTTTGGAAGCGGCTCATAAAATCAGAAGCAATGATCCCGAGAGCTGGTATCGTGCTTGGTCTGAAGCTGCTCTGAAAAGCGAGGAGATAGCGGAAACTGCGTTGCGCACGGGAGATCGTGAAGCAGCTCGATGGGCTTTTCTGCGTTCATCCAACTATCGTCGAGCCAGCGAGTTCCTATTACATCACAATCCTGAAGATACGCGCCTATCATCAACAATCAGCCAATCTATTAGCAACTTCAGAAAAGCTTGTCAACTCTTTGACGATCCGGTTTATTTTCTTGAGATACCCTACGAAAGTGGTGCTACGCTACCCGCTTACCTTTTCATGCCAACATCTGCGTCAAAACTCCCTGGAAAGACACCCGTTGTTATTAGCACCGGAGGGTTTGACTCGACACAAGAAGAGCTTTATTATTTTACAGCCTCTGGTGCGAGGACAAGAGGATATGCAACCCTTTCCTTTGAAGGACCCGGCCAAGGAATCGTTGTTCGCCGCGACAAACTCCATCTACGACCAGACTGGGAATTTGTTGTTGGATATGTTCTAGACCATCTTGAACGGATAGTCGGCGAACATCCGGAATGGAATTTGGACCTGTCACGGGTGGCCATCGCTGGCGCATCCATGGGCGGCTATTTTGCGCTACGCGGAGCACTCGATCCACGTATATCCGCCTGTATCTCCATTGATGGATTCTACGATTTGTCTGTTCTTACGAGAGCTCGCGTTTCGGGGCCTCTAATGACGGCCATAGAAGAGCAGTACATCCCAGATAACATATTCAATACGCTGCTCTGGATAGTTCTTGCGCTCGATTTCCAGAAGCAGTGGGAGTTGGGCCACGCGAGACTAGCGACGGGAATTCCATCGCCTGCAGCAGCCATGCGCACCTGGAAAAACTACAGCATGGCGCTACCTGATGGCGGGACACGCTTGAGTCAGATCAAGTGCCCTGTATTAGTGACAGGGTCCCGCGATACTATGTATATTCCGGTAGAGGCAGGGCCACAGCGAATCTACAACGAATTGACGAGCATCAGCAGCAGCAAGAAGAAACACGAGCTGTGGATTCCCTCCAGCCCAGGCCAAGGCTCATTACAAGCGAAAGTAGCAGCTCTAGCAGCGTTGCATACCAAAATTTTTAGCTGGCTTGATGATGTTTTCGGGATTCAGAGGGAATCAATCACGGTCCAGGATTGACTTTTTCTCAACACATATGTAAAACCTCTTTTTCAGGCCATTCTGTAAATATTATGAGAAATTGACAGTTTACATGTAACTGATATTGTGGCCCCGTTGCAAATGTGAATAAGAGGACCTTTTTTTTTTTTTTCCAGTGATGTGATAGGCAGGCAACTGGTTGATATCGGTGGGTTTGTCCAAACCTTGCCATCCTGTCTTACGGCGGATTTGTATCATTGTAGGGGCGGGGCGGACCAGCTATATCAGCATCGGTCGATGGCGGAGAGAAGAAGAGTATAGCCAGGTCTCTATAAGTTTGAATATAGTGGGCAGGATCAATCTGTTAATCATTTTATTCACGTAAATCGTTGTTTTTGCGGCAGATTTGCAGTTGACTCACCTGTTGCCGAATCGAGCAAAAGAACTCAGAATGTCAGCGCTTTTATCAACATCCGCACTTCTTCGCGTCACGCCGTTGATTTCCTCCTCGTTTTGCATCTGGTTTGCTTGGGACCAGTACTTTTATCTTCATTTGTTTACTATTCCCAATGTGAGGCCAAAGTCACCTCAGATTCTTCCATCATACATGAAAGCCTTCTACCCGAGTGCGTCGGCTCGAGTTGCTGTCACCTGGATCACTACTATGGCAACCTCCATCGCGACAATCTACTCCCAGAGCTCAGTTATTACACCGCAGCAATCTTTGTGGTGGTATAAAGCTGGTCTGAGTATGACAGTGGGTCATGCTCTATTTGCACCGATCATTTTACCCACAATCGTCTCCATTTTGAAATACGGAGACAAATCTGCTGGACAAGAGGATATCATGACACTGCTATCTCGATGGTTAAGAATTCACATTATACGCTCTTTAACTGTTGATTTATTCGCATGGGTTTGTTTTGCGGTGGCCGTTACCTACCAATTGGATATCTAGAGAGAAATACACATGTATAATTTGATGACCCGAGGTTCACAATGAAACTTTGTTTCAATAGGTATACTGAATAGAAGAAATTTTGTTCAAATTTCAGAAAATGTTTCCTTACTACCAACTTGTCAATTGCATCCATTACTGCTGAGCGAAATGCCCTCCTGGGCCAAATTTTGCTCTGATGTATGTTGTAAGCAGATTTTGCTTTACAATCTCATCTTGCTTTGCCTCCAAGTCATCCACCGCCCAATTTGCCGATATAAATCTTCCCCTTAAGAATTCGGCTTGGGGAGTGGTGAGATACAATGACACTCCAGCGGATAATGCAGCTAATATGCGATCAGTATACATTTTCACTACGAAGCAATCAGGAAATGTGTTTTAGCATACCAGTATCTACATTTGCCCCCGAAAGCATAGCAAACTGTACTCCATTTGGAACAATGCCTGGATGAAGATTGAATGCTCGCACATTTGGATGTTCTGTCATGGTAAGAAAGAGCTAAGAACAAACGAGAAACGGGCATCACATCTTACCAGCGTGTAGATACTCTATGAGTCGACAGCCAGCCGATTTGGTGATAGCATAGTTCGACCTCGTAGGGATAGTTTCAATAGCCATGCTACTTGTAACATTGATGAAAGTAGCCGGATTTTCTGATTTCAAGTTTGCTGTATGGCGAGCTAATAGGTAAAGCGCCTTGACATTGGTTTCCTATGATCAATACCGGAACCTACTGTCAGTCTATTTCCGTGCCGAAAGAAATTGAGTAACAAGTTGACAAACAAAATCGCTCCACCATCCCTGAACATCTGTGTCTCCAATTTTCTTCATTTGGGAGCGCGATGCCGCGCAGCTGATAACGACATCGATTGTGCCGAACTTTTCTACCGAGCTATTCCATAGGCTGTTGACATCTTCTTCGGACGTCAAGTCCCCTTGAATGCAGTCAATCTTGACTGTTGAGCTGATGTTTGTGATTTCTTTTTTCAACGACTCCAACACTTCGAGACGACGAGCGGTTAGGATAATTGCTTTCGCTCCAGCCTTTGCGAAAAATCTCGCGTGTTCCTATGGCCAAATGAGTGATGTGCTGGCTTTTCACTCTTCCAATTGAAGCTATGAAATTGCAAATAATGCCATCTTCACTGTAGAGTACTTACCGATGCTATCGGCCCGCTGGCCCCTGTGATCAGGATGACACGACCATCTTGTTTCAATTGCTGACTCTCGGGCTGTATGGATGGATACACGTCATGGTAGAAGTTTGGTGTGAATAACTGGTGATAGACGAATCTGTCTGGATTTGCTGCTGCTTCAGCACCTGTAGAGTTTGACATTTTCTTAGTCCAATAAGCTATACCTTTCTGTTCAGTCGAACTAGTGGACTTCACGTAGTCGAGGGTCATGATATATCCCCTCGCTGTAGTTAAAGGAGACCATCAGTATGCTTTCTCACTTCAGCTATCCTTGGTCACCGAATGGTGCCGGATAAAAGCGTAATATTCGAATTTTATCGGAGGATATTTTTCATACCCACCGAGATGTCACACAATAGTTCGAAGCAGCCGCTAACAGCGACCTTCATTAGACGGAAACATGGATTAGTGAGAAGGAAAATATATTATGCTTAAATGAATAAGTGATCATGTGCTAATAAGATTGGAATTTTTGTTTTGTTGATTCGATTATTAATAAACATTTCCGCATCATATATATGCTAATCACGGCAGATGATCTCGCCAATATCATTATCTACGTGTTGAAGATTTCATTGATTATTGATACGGTTGTAAGCTTAAGATGAGTATAAATGCTTCGATTTTATCCTTTATCAATGCTAACTATATAAGTCACGGTACCATGCTTTCGATATTTTGGCTAGCTCTTCAAATTGAATCAAACTGTCTAATCAGTTGCTTCACTGTTGTTATTTGACGTTGCAATTGTTCATGACGACGTTTCATCATGGCCAAGGCTGAGCTGATGGCCTTGTGAGATCCGCTCGATGCGCTGTTACTGCTTATATCTGATTCGTGTTCACTGTCTTCATCATTAAAAACATCCTTCGATTTGCTCAGTGAGCCACGGCCAGCTATATCATGAGTAGACAAAGGAGACCCTGATGATCTTGAGGAAGGTAGTGAATCGTTAGAACTTGCGACTACTCTTGCAGTATTGCTTCTGACAGGATTCTTCGAAGCTCCATTGTCCCCTAGTAGGCCAACAGCATGGTCCAATCGTTGAAGTTGATGGCTAACGAGTTTGACATTAATGATGGCCTGTGTTGTTGGCATTTCTAGAAATTGTGATGTCCCAAGAGGGTGATTTGGAGGCTGCTGCTGCCGCAGATGCCGCGATATATAAAACAAGATTCCGCCCAATGTTGTGAGTAAGCGCTGATGACAAGCAAGGATCATTAACACGATGCCGGTATCTGGCATTCTGCGGTCTGCTGGGGGTGACACCGTTTGCCTTTCCGATATTCGTTGCTGCAGCCAATCGACATCTTCCCAGCTCGCGGAGAGATCAAATTCATGCGGGCCAGTGTCGGATACAGGGTTATCGGCTTTGTTGCCGTATTTGCCGCCGATATTCCGATAGATGATACCCACGAGAATCTCGCTGGAGATGAAAATATCGTTTAAACACGGGGAGGATACAGAGAGGGATGAGGGATATGCAGAGGAGAGCGCTTTGTTCAGACGGCAGACTCGGAGGCTGAGATTGCCCAACTCTTCAGTATCTCTCTCAGTCTGGTCTACAAAAGACTCTGAAGTAGGTCCTTCCGGGAAAAAGCTTTTCTGTCTTGGAGATAAGGATTCGATTGGCGGCATACCTGAGACGCCAATCAAAAAATCAGCTTCATATGCGTTGCTGCCACCATCCACTAAAGCATCAGTCATAGCGAATGGCGAAAACAAGGCGGAATTGACAGGTAACGAGTTGTCTGCAGAAGCTGAATTGTGTAGCGAGTTTGCCGAGGGCGGGCATGAGGCCGGCGAAAGGCGAGACAAGTATGCAGGCTCTGGAGACTGTGGAGGTCTCTTTCTGTGGTTCACAGTTGACGTAACTGTGTCACGCATGTCGCTACAGAGTGGCGGTCTGCCAGGCTTTTGTTGTGGACTATAGACGCATATTGCGCCTGATTTCTTGCATCGCACGCATGGTTCCGAAGCTATGGCTAGATGGCTTTCTCCCTGGCTTCGTATACATCGAACTTTCTGATCATGACAGCGATCGCAAGAACGACGAAAGGGCAGAAGAGTTTCTTCAGAAGTTGAAGAGATAGATATTGACATATTTACGCGCTGTTGAAGGAAACTCGCAAGAAACGGGCTGCTTGTATTGAGATGGTTTTATGAGAAGGGGTGGGCATGTGAATTTGGACCTACTAAAGCCGGTTAACTCGCTTGCTGGTATCGGTACCTGGCCAATATAGTGGTCTTATGTCGGCAAACGATAGCCTAACCAATCCCTTACTAAGGTGACATAATGATACGTGTACGACACAAATATATGAAGTATGAAGCTGCTTGAGACGTGACATCAGCACTACTAGTTACTACAGAATGTGTCTTTGATCGAACAATCTGGTGGCTATCGCCGCGCTAGGTTCGATTGAGATTCTTAATCGCCGTTTTAGATTTAGTTTCACATGCGTGAGCCACTACTCCTGTATTCTTTTCTATTGTGCTTGGTCAGTTGTCGTGATTTTGCCAAGAAAGAGCCCGTGTTCTAGGCCAGGGTATGTCGTATTGCGATGCAGGCTTTAGTTGCTCAGCTCGTTGAATTCCCCCGGAAAAATGGTTAACAGGACTTAGCAACCTTTAGTGCAACGTGATTAGATATTATTATACAGGGGCCTGGGCTGATTACCAAAAGGGTAGCTGCTGCAAGAGGAAAATAGATCCGCACTCCCTTTCCTTATTAAAAGACGGGCCAAGAATAGATTCTGTAACGGCCTGAGAATCCACTGAATTTGCAGGCCAATGCTACGGTAGATTGACAACAATTGGATATCTTTCATGGAACGCCCGCTTTGAAGTTTCACTAGCCTGTACCACGCCATTGTGCTCATATAAAAGCAATCTGCAAGTCTTGATTCCATACCGCATACTTGGCGATCCGGCGCTGATAGCAATCGGTGTTATAGATACATATTTATCCGTCTTTAGCTATTTATTTTCTTTAGAAGCTTCAAGCGTGCTTCAACTCATTCTACATTAAATTTGTGTGTGTTGCTTTAGTACTAACAACCATCGCTTATTTCAGTCAGCCAAGAGATTCAGTGAAGCCAACAACTGTAACACAGCTTGCTACACATGTATAAAATCTTTCAAAAAAGTACTTATATATCTTATTATTAAAATAACTAAACGGAAAAATGCGAAGCTAGATATTACAAAAATACTACTTGGTTAGGTACTAAAGGCCATACGATCGGTCTTTAAGCTAAGTGGCCGATATGTTCGTGGATTACTCATAGGACTACCCTTCTTAGGCATTGCAGATCTCCGAATCCTTGCCGATGGACAATGTTGATCTTACTAGGTACGTTAGCTGGGCTGAGTGGGTGGTCATCTTGCTAGTTCCCATTTGCCGGCATGCTTATCTCTATAAACGCATAAGAAACTAGCAGGGTATAACGGCCCAGTTAGTATCCGGGTCTCGTAAGATCTCGGGCAATTCAAGAAGATATACATACGGCATGTACTCTGCGGCTCTGCCTGCTCGGATGGTTCATCGGTGTCGGCATGAACGGTGTATTACCCCGCGGCTGATTCTGATCAAAGCTACTTGTATGCAAGTCCGGTTATTTTCTTTTGCTGACTTGTCGAATGCAGAGTATGATGGAGGCTATAAGCTGGGGAGGGACAATGTGAAATAGCAAGATTGGAATGAGCAAAAGGGGTTCAATATTACGTGTTTCTTGTTATCAGCGGAACTATGTATGCTATAGCTGCTACAGTTGCCGCGGCCATTGGCGCCTTTTTCGCACAATGGCCTGCATCAGGGCCACCACGCGTCAGCATCGAGAACGGAACTGTCATCGGATTGAGCACAGATGGCGTCGACTCTTTCTTGGGAATTCCCTATGCCCAGCCTCCAATTGGCTCTCTACGACTAAAGCCCCCTCAAGCATTAACAAGCAAATTTGGAACTATCCAGGCAACTTCAGTGCCAAAAGCATGTCCGCCTCTCAAGGTTCGAGGAGATCCAAACATGCTTGCCCAGCTTCCTGAACAGCTGGCGGCGATGATGGGCAACTATTTTAACGAGCCTACGCATGTGGGCGAGGACTGTCTGACTTTGAACATCCAGCGGCCCGCGTCCACAGCAGCTGACGCCAAGCTGCCAGTGTTGGTCTGGATTTACGGAGGAGGCTTTGAACAAGGCTCTACGCAGCGGTATGACTTTGCTCGGCTTGTCAATACTTCGAACGCCATGAACCACCCTGTTCTGGTGGTCCAAATGAATTGGCGAGTGTCTGCATTTGGATTTCTCGGAGGAAAAGAGCTCCAGAAAGACGGTAGCACAAACCTGGGACTGCGCGATCAACGTTTCGCCCTGAATTGGATCGCGGAAAATATCGAAGCTTTTGGAGGAGATCCCTCTAGAGTCACTATCTGGGGCGAATCAGGCGGAAGCATGTCCGTATTCGACCACATGCTCATCAATGGCGGCGATCATTCCTACAAGGGGAAGCCGCTGTTCCGCGGAGCCATTTTAAATTCCGGTGCCGCTGGACCGGCGCTCCCCGTCAATGCTCCTGTGGCGCAAAAGGTATACGACACCATTGTGGAAACAGCTGGATGTGCTTCATCAAAAGATTCGCTTGCGTGTCTCAGAGGGCTACCTTATGAGGCGTTCCTAAATGCCTCAAATGTGACACCCAACATGTTCAATCAGGATGGTATAGCTGTAGCATTCTCTCCACGGCCAGACCCAACTGATGACTTCTTTCCCCTCTCTCCGGATGAAGTTATCAAAGCAAAGAAGCCAAAGATTGCTTCTGTACCGTTACTGGCTGGGACTATGGAGGACGAGGGGACACTATTTGCCCTCGCGCTGTACAGAGCTCAGACTAAGGACGCTCTCGTTGATGTGATTCATGGCATTGCCCCTAATGCCCCCAGATCCGTCTTCGAAAAACTGTTCTCGTTTTATCCTGATGAGCCCAGTTATGGATCGCCATATAATACCGGGGATGCTAATGAGTTATACCCGGGCTATAAACGCAATGCGGCAATCACGGGAGACATATGCTTTGCCTTTCAACATCGTGTTGTGCTAGAAGCCATTTCAGACCTTGTGCCATCTTGGAGTTATATGTCCTCATATGGACGACAGACGCCGTTTATTGGCACATTTCACGAGGCTGATGTTGCGCTCTTCGCAACCGGGTTCCCAGAGCCAATTTACCTTGCGATGGCTCAATACCTCATAAGTTTTGTTCATCACTTGAACCCCAACGTAATTAGCATCATGGACGGGGGCTCACGACCTCTTCCAAACTGGCCAAATTACAAAAAGGAGACTAAAGACATGATGCAGTTCACAGATCACGGGATGGAGATTGGTCAAGATAATTTCCGCCAAGAAGCTTTTAACTATTTCAATTCGAAGCTTCATCAACTACGGTGGTAGTTACGTATAGAAAGATTGTATCAAAAATTGGATTCATAGCCTGTAAATGTTGTTTCATTTGAACATCTTCAACCAACGATGTTGAAAGGGTTTAGAATTAGACATGAAAAATCGACGTTTAGATAACAGAAATAAATAAGCTAATTGGCTCCATGACTACGGCAATCCGGTAATTCTCAACACTCTGTTTCTCCAGATCTGAGACAGGCTAAGAGTAATACGTAATATAGTGTAGAAATCTTACAGCCAAGGCTACTAGTATGCAACGTAGGATGACACGTCTAGAGAAGTCTCCACCTCGGCGGATTTATGCGACCGGTGGGTTTAGCAACCAGGGGTATACTTGAAGAGCCAAAAGAGGTCAGATTTAGTTTGGCTACGGGATCTGGGGCCGTGCTGACACCGCACTAAGTAGCTACATTTGGTAGCCTATGTATTTATGTAAAATGTAGTAGAAACTGTAAATGATTCTCATTGCTTGAATTCTACCCTTGGCTTACTTGTCAAACATTTCAGATAGACTACATCCGTGATGGCATCAACAGGCATAGGAGATATTGCCAAATTCGCTTTTGGATCGGTACATCCTCACCCATTTCACTTTGGTATGTTGAGTGAAAGAGCAGATTTGGTTGACACATACTATAGCTGGTACTATTCGAAACTATCCAAATTATATACAACATTTATTTTCACCCACTAAGGCATTTTCCTGGGCCATGGCTCTTTCGAGCAAAGAGACTATTCTATGTGATACGGTTCAACCAAGGTAGACTGTCATTTGATGTGCATGAATGGCACAAGAAGTATGGGCCAGTGGTGCGAGTGGCACCCGATGAACTTGCATTTGAAAGCCCAGAGGCTTTCAGAGATATTTACTGTCGGCGAGTTGGAGTTGCACCACCAGATGACGAAATGGTGAAGCCTATGCGCTCATATCATATCAAAGGTGAAGCGCGCAGCATAATGAACGAAGATAGAGAGATGCACGCTCGTCTACGCAAGCAGCTGGGTCTCGGATTTAGCGAACGCAGCATGAGGGACCAGGAGCCAATTATTGGCGGTTATGTGAATCTTCTTATTCAGAGGCTTCACGAATATTGCATTGACCGTGATTCTAAGGATCCTATAACCGGCCAGCAAGCTAAAAAGCCAATGGATATGACTGCCTGGTACGCTTGGACAACGTTTGACATTATTGGAGATTTGGCGTTTGGCGAGCCATTTGGATGCCTTGAGCGAGCAAAATATGACCCCTGGGTAGCCGCCATTGGCAAAGCTGTGCGTTTCAGTCCTATAATTCTGGGGGCTAAACTTCTTGGCTATGAGTGGGTGTTACGGCCCATATTGAAGATGCTAAATAAGTATCGCCGGGAGCATAACAGGCTGTGTATGGAAAAGCTTGAGAGGCGTTGCCAGTTGAACATGGAGAGACCAGACTTCATAGAAGGCTTGTTACAGAAGGCTAAAGAATGGGTAAGTATTTATTAGTGTCTTCCACCGCTGCCTTCTAACACCGGTACAGAATCTCGATATGCGTCAGATAATGCAGAACAGTAGCAATCTAATCATTGCTGGCTCAGAGACGACAGCTACAGCATTAGCTGGCATCACGTACTTACTTCTCAAAAATCCAGAAATATTCCAGAGGGTTGTCGACGAAGTTCGCCAGGCTTATAATTCGGAAGATGAGATAACGCTACTGTCAGTCAATAACCTCCCTCTTATGCTGGCCTGCATAAACGAATCTCTGCGTTTGTATCCACCAGTTGCTCTTGGTCTTCCACGAACAGTTCCTCAAGGCGGTGCAATGGTTGCAGGAGAATATGTTCCGCAAGGTGTAAGTGTTTCTATGTCCAAAATATTTCTGGCAAGGTTAACGTGTGTGCATTCAGATGACGGTGAGCACATGGCACTGGGCTATCTATCATAGCGAACGGCTATGGACTGAGCCATTTGCTTTCCGACCAGAGCGTTTCATGAATGATCCTAAATATGCTGGGGATAAATTGGATGCTCTGCAGCCTTTTTCCATTGGGCCACGGAACTGCCTTGGTCGCAAGTAGGTCTTTTATAGCATCATCGGTTTATTTTCTTCACAGCTGTAATTATCTAATACGGCATACTGACACATGTTCAGTCTAGCATATTCAGAAATGAAGCTAATTCTAGCACGAATTATATACAACTTCGATATTCAGCTGGTTGACGAAGAAAAGGATTGGATGAAACAAGACACGTACATATTGTGGGATAAAGGCCCTCTACCTGTATATTTAACCCCAGTCAAAGGGGTTAGACAATTGTGATAGAGTCAGAACTCAAAAAAAATTTGTCAACTTCAAAATACATACAAGTTCACATGTTCTCATCTGCCTGTTGCCAGTGGTCTACTAGTTATGATGTCTCAAAATTAGTCTCTCAAAAATTACATCAGCTGTAACCTGATATTCTGAAATGGCTATCTACGCCTTTGAATATTTATTTGTAGTGTCACATTATCTCATTCTTGATATCCTGATAGTAGACGATTACATTCGATTTATGTACCACTAATACTAACTACTTTGTATAACAAGTAACTCAAACCTTGCCTTTCACAAGTGATGGTAGATGCAGAGGCTCCTTGCCAACGACATCCTTCAAGTACTCACAAATAAGCTCATTAAGCCCAGCCTCGCGTGCCTTTTGCAGCCAATCACCCAACTCTAGTTCGTTAAAAGACTTTCCTTTCTCCTTCTCCATGTATTCTTTCAGATTTGGAATGGGCACTTTTTCCTCGCTACAGTGATTCACGTAAGAAGCCTTTGGCGACGAGTCCATCTGATTCGGAATTGTTGACGCGAGAGCTTGAGTAACAATATCCTTTGCCACATGTTGAACGTCCACAAAGTCCAAACTTCCATCAATGACTCCTGATAATTGGGGCACGGAGCCAGTGATCTCAGAATAGGTACGCAGTGAAGCAATGATATCTGTACCGGGCGCGCCGTCTCCGATGATGCTGGTAGGTCGATGGACACAGCTTTGAAGAGCCTGGTTGTCAGCAAGATACTCCAGGAGTGCCTCGCTAATCCACTTCGATATCGCGTAGCCTTGCTGGCCATCGGTCGGTAGATTGGCTTGAGATTCAATAGGAACCTCAGCTAAATGATCCCCTGGATACAAATGCGCAACAGAAGCCGTCGATACGAAGTGGAACGGAATCGCAGCCGCAGCCGCAATTTCAGCCAAACGCCGCGTTGATAGGACATTAGAGCGTCGCAGCGACTGATACGTTTTCATAAACGACACGTCTGCGCCATTATGAATAATGACACTGGCGCGAGATGCGATGCTCTCAAGCTGCTCTGGTGATAGGCCCAAGTCGTGATCAGTAAGGTCACCGCTGTATTCGATGATTTTGGAGCTAGAGACGTCTACATGTCGTGGCTGCCCGTTCAAATCAGGCCGGATGGCAATGCAATAAATTTTGTTGACCCGGTCATCGTTAACAAGACATTTGAGAATGTTTCGACCTAAAAATCCAGTGGCGCCGGTGAGAACAACTGAGAGCCCTGACTGAGGTGATGAAACGTTCGTAGACCTGGTGAAAGCGCTGCGTGATAAGCCATCACATAAGGATCGGATTTCCTTGTTCCAATCGATATGCTGACGAAGAGCTATATCAGGAACGGACTGTAGTCTTGCAGCCATTTCGCGAATCGTGTTTGCTTGGAACAGCTCAGAGAGTGTCAAACTGCGGCCAAATGCCATGTCTAACTCTGCTTGAAGCTTCAATAGTAGAAGTGAGTTTCCACCAACAAAGAAGAAGCTGATGTCTGGACTCAATTGAGAAGCCTTCATTGTATTGTGAAGAACATCTCTCCAGACGGCAGCTACCTTTTTTTCGAAGTCGCTGAGGTCCCCTGTTTGCACTTTGACTTCCAGCGGATCCGGAATTGGGAGAGCATCAATCTTGGATCTATCCTTTTTGCCATTGGGGTTCCTCGGGATTTCGTCAATAGGAATGAAATGTGTTGGGCACATGTACGACGGCAAAGGCAAATCTTTTCTGAGTTTCTCCAAGGCCAAACTCGTATTCCCCGTGAAGCCGTCCGAGAACACAACATATGCGACAAGTAGATCGGAACCACGAAGAGACACGGAAGCATCGTCGACAACTCCTTGCGAAGCATCCACTATTATTTTGGCTATCTCCTCCAGTTCGATGCGTATGCCGCGGATTTTGACTTGCGAGTCTCCATCTAGCCGCCCAATAAACTCCAAAAGGCCACTGTCTAGCATTCGACCCTTATCACCTGTATGATAGAGCGTGTTCCACCCCCGGCTGATGTCTTCTTCAGGTGATATACGGTCTGGAGTGAACTTTGATGCTGTTTCTTGAGGTCGGTTGATATATCCAATTGAATTGCCGGCACCTGCAATGCAAATCTCTCCGGGGAAGCCAAAAGGTCGCGGGCTTCCATTTTGATCAACTACAACGACCGTATAATTGGGCATTACAAAGCCAGCTGGGCTCACTGTCGTTGTTTTATCCGTTTTATATGGAATCTCATACCGTGTGCAAGAGAGACTGGCTTCTGCGGGCCCATAGAGATTGATGAGACGCAGATCCGGAAGATCCAGCTTTTTAAACCCGCGACGCAGCTGAGCTGTAACCTTTTCGCCTCCAGAGAACGCATATTTCCAAGACGAGCATGTTTTAAGAATATTGGAAGTATAATGAAGAAGGTGCAAATATTCGGAAGGAACAAATACAGTGTATGTGATGTTTTCCGAGAGTATGAGATTTGCAATCTCCAACGCATTGCCTCTAACTTCTTTAGAAACCACGATAAGAGTACCGCCATTTGCCAAGGCAATGAATACCTGCTCCAGAGAGAGGTCGAAGCCAAAAGAACTTTGCTGGAGGACAACTTCTTTCTTAATGTCAAACATCCTGGAGATTCCCCAAATCTGGTTGAGAACGCTATTGTGGGTAAGCAAGACTCCCTTGGGTGTGCCAGTTGAGCCACTAGTATATATGGCAAAGCCAGGGGCATGAGGTTGAGCCAGGCAATTAATGGGAGAGTTGCCTCTGATTGTCGCTGCTGGGACATCTGATGTGTTCAGTAAAGTAATCAGAGTATTCTCCGCTACTAATGTAAGTTTATGTGCCAATTCGAGCGTTTCATTTTGGCAAATTATAGCGGCTGGTTTGCAATCTGCGATGATGGCAGACAGACGCCCCTCTGGGTTTCGCAGGTCAAGGGGCACATATACCAAGCCGAGAACCATGATAGCTATTATAGAACAGATATAATCAGCTGTAGGATCTAGAAGAACTCCAACGTATGATCCTGGAGATAAGCTGCTGAGAGCTTCGGCAAATTGCTGCGCGCGTCGTATCATATCGGAGTAAGTTAGTTGTCGACCATATCCATCCTTGATCGCCACGGAAGTCGGACTTAGTTCTGCCATCTTGATAATTTTATGAGCCAGTGTTGGAGCGTTCCATTCAATGTTAATGCGACTACCACGCCCCACTGAGATTGTGCGCTGGATATCAGTGCTAGAAGCAAGAGCACAGTCTAACGCCAGTTTTGACGTATCGGCAGCAAACTCCTTGAGAGTATGAGTGTACCACTTGAGGAGCATATCCGTATCAGATGTGCTATATAGGTAACTCTGAGTGGTGAATGAGATAATCGTGCCCTCTGCAATCTCTGAGATGTCTATGATAAGATCATAAGGATTTCGCGCATCATGTGTTGACGTCCACTGGATCTCGCATTCTCCGAGCGGCATTGTTCTTGAGCCTCCCAGTCGATAATTGACGGCAATCTGAAATAGAGGATTCTGGTCTCCAGATCTGGAAATCTTCAGTGTATCAAGAATCTGATCAAAGTCAACTCGCGAATGGCTGAGGGCGGCCAATGTGATATCTCTGGTTCGGATAGTAAGATCTCCGAAGCTTTCGCTCGCATTTGTCTTAAAATGTAGCGGTAGCAAGTTTGTAAAATATCCAATTGTAGCCATATCTGCAGCACTAGTTCGGTTTGCGTCCAGTATACCGATAGCGAAGTCGTTGATATTTAAGCATTTAGAGACGAATGCAGCTATGGCAGAGAGATAGAAGTGAAAGGAAGTCACCTGAAGATCTGCACTTGCTTGCTTGATCTGTTGAACAAGTGGTTTCTGTAAAATCAGGTCCAAAGTCTCTGTATCGTAACTCTTGAGCAGCTGTCGACATTGGACCTTGGAGATTTGAAACAGGGGCATTGGCTCTGGAATGCGATCATATGTGTCCTTCCAGAATCGCAAATTTTTTTCAAGGTTTTCACTTGCCGCCTCTCGTTGCATTTTTTGAGCAAGATCGATTGCCTGCTGCCTCGGAGTTCTGACTCCTCTGCCCGCGTAAGCATCATTTAAATCTTTGAGAAAGATGCTCCAACCAACACCGTCAAGTGCAATGTGATGAAACGTGAAGAAGATGCGATGATCGCTCGGGGATAAAGAAAGAACTTTAATCTTCATCCATTCACCGCCATTCAGGTCGAACTTGAAGCGTTTCATATCATCCAGGAATTCCTGTATCTTGGCACTTGATCCGCCAGGGATGTCAGCATGCTCCAAAATGATGCTTGATCCTCTGTTCACTCCTTGCATGGCTTTCCCGCTAGCACTATCCAAGTAGAAGGAAGTTCGGAGACCTTCATGTTTCTCAGAAAGAGCATCAAGTGCGTTGCGGAAGTTGCGAATATTGAGTGAACCAGATAGCTTGCCAGACATGGTCACGTTATACGTTGTCTTGTCTTCCAGGTACACATGAAGGAAGTATAGACGGCTTTGGCCAGGAGTCATTTCTCCGATCCGCACATATGAGTGTTCTTCAGGAGCTTCTTCTTCTGAAACTGAAGAAGGCTTAGGGGATACTGTTGACAGCTCGGTGCTTGAATCTCCCTCTCGATCAGAGCTGAATGCAATTGTGGTTGGTGGTATGGACAGCTGAGTTTCCTGCGAGGCTGCTACAACAGCCGGAGCTTGAAGGCCTGCAGTCTTAGGTGCAACATCAGAAGGTGTCATATCTTCATTGGCTGGTGAGATCAAGGTTGGCGGAAGCATCACCAAAGCGTCTTGACAGATGTCGGCCAGGGAAGCTCCGCTCAAAATTTTGAGAACCGGCATATCAACATTGACTTCTTTCAAGAACCACGATCTGATCTCGACTGCTACTAGAGAGTCAATTCCCAGCTTGAGTAAAGGTGCCGCATGATCAATTGAATCAGCGTGAACTTGAAGGATCATGGCCAATTTCTCCGCGCAAGCGTTCTGTAAGACGACCAAAGCATCCTCTCCGCTTCCAGCAGCCGCCAATCTCCCTTGGACGCTATCTGAAGACTGGACTTGTTGACGGTCGGAGCTTTCTGTAGTATTTTCATGAGGGACATAGGTAGCAAAGCGCGGGTTAGTATACCAAGGGGCGTTTGGCGCCTGGCCGATGCCAATGATGATCTCTGGATCCTCATCAGAAGTGGATTTCCCGGCCACAATAGCCTCAGCAAAGACCGTGTGGAATTCAGGCTCTGACATTCTCATGTACCCGACCTTCTTCAAATGATCTTCGTATTGCTCAAGATTTCGTGCGACGAAACCCACACCAAGCAAGAATGCAATGTCGATAATTGAAGCGGCGACCCCTCGCTTCTTTCTTTGGCGTACAAGCGAGTGCATATACATGTTGGCGGCAGCGTAGTTGGATTGACCTCCATTACCCATCACGCATGTAAGTGATGAAAAGCAGATGAAAAAATCAAGCGGCGTGGAGTAGAAAATCTCATCTAAGTTCTGAGTTCCAGTCACCTTGGGCTTGAGTGCCACCTCGAAGTCGGCCAAGGTCATGTTATTAAACAGTTTATCATTCAATACCATCGCAGCATTAGCAACACCGGCGATAGGTGGCATTGTGTCGCATACTTCCTTATAGATCTTGAGTAGCCCTTCTTTGTCCGATATGTCGAGAGCAAAGATGTTGATCTTGGCACCCTTACGTCTAAGATACTTCAAGACTTCTGCGTCCACTCTTCCGGGATTTCTGCTTGTTACCACGATGTTGCGTGCTCCGTGTGTAACCATCCAGTCACAGAGAGACAGTCCGAGTTCAGAGGCCAGCCCCACAAGAAGATATGTCTTATTTGCTGAGAAGAGGTCGTTGGGATCAACAGGGCTGATCTTCAAATCCACGCTGTCGGAGCTGTTCCAACTAAGCATGGCAGTGAGATTCAGGGGGAGAGATGGTTGATCCATAACTTGATCCAAAGTAATAGCGTTACGGTGATGCCCAACATCATCCGACAAAGATAGGATGTGCCGACTCGCGATATCGGCCATCTCTTTCTTAGTGAAGCTAATAAGTACAGAGCGTTCGTCATAAATGGGTAGCTGGTTAATGCGCTGAGAAGACTCCGCGATGTGATGTAAAATGCTGTTAAACTTTCCCAGGTTCACAAAAGATTGAATGTCCGCTGGAATAATACTTCTTGCATCCCTTTCTGTCGCATATGGATGGATAAAGGCTTGATCTGGATTCGACTGCGAGTCCGCTTCGGATGATGTGCTGAGGAAAACATCAAGCCCTCGCATGCCGGCGACTGTAGAAATGATCTCAGCAAGTAGCGCATCGGAGCCGTGAATCCAAATATTTCCTCGGCTGCTTTGTACGATACTCTCGGCAATTATGGTCGCTATAAGTCTTTCGGCATATGAAGAGGCAGCAAACTGCTTTTGGAGGAGCAGAACTTCTGCTTTGGGCACATTCAGAATTGATCGAGCATGGGGAGAGAAAACAAGTGCCATTTGGCTGTTTTGGCCGATAGATCCAATGCACAAGTGTAAAAGTAGGTTATCCCTTGTCTTAATAGGCAAGACAGACGAGTAATGTACTTGGACCTGTACCGTATTGATCGATGGGGTCGCTTCAATTCGGACATGCTGCAATGATTGAGAACCATTCGATCTCACAAGCTCGACGCATGCCTCTCCAAGAGAGACTGAGTTGACGATGTCTCTCCTGGAAGAGTTTAGTCGGTCATTCATGTGCTCAACAGGAACAATTCTTGGGATATAAAGCCCGTCTCCATTAACAGATAGCTCCCACTCATCATGCCAGAGGATCCCGTCGAACTCTGCAGAGTCCAAGCAGATTGTGCGCAGCATCGTCTCAACGAATAATGAAGGTTCCACAGCTACTGCTTGGGTAGTGTCGATATCCAGAAACTGAAGTCGAAGATCTGGCAACTCATGTAGGACTGATCTTCCAAGGCCAACAACCATGTTTGACATCGGATTATCATCACGGCATTTCTGAGTAATCCACAAGACATATTTAGCATCTTGAAGAATTAACTGTATCCCGCGGAACTTTTGAGGAGTCATTCGTTCGAACGTTGGTTTATCCAGCTCAGACAGAATAAGCACGGCTGATCCAGGTATAACTTCTCCAACTTCCTCGAGAGTTGTAACAAGAGTCACCGTCGATGCAATGCGTTGGAACAGAGGTTTGACCTTCCGTACCAAATTCTGAACTTCGTCTGACTCTCCTCCTACAATGAACAAGTTCTCTACTCGTGGGATGTTTTCCTTTGAAGACAGAGGATTGCGCAGTAGGCTGATGCGATCGTCGACTGCTTGACTCACGATGAGAGACGCAAGATATCTCTTGGGATCGTTGTAATCTCTGTAAGCAGCGTCCACACCAGAGAAGCCAGTAGCTAACAGCTCTTTGTGCCAACGCGATTCATCAACAGTAGGATGGTACAGCCTCCCATCTCCACGTCCTAGCCACCAGCCAGGTAAATGAGATGAGATGAATTGCGGCAGGACACCATCATTCGTAACTTCATTAAGAATCATAAATCCTCCAGGTTTCAACAGAGTTCGACAATGTGTCAATGTCTGCGCCAAGGACTTGGTAGCATGTAGAGCATTGGAAGACATGATGACATCAAATGAGTGCTTCTCGAATCCTTGTTCGCACGGATCACGTTCAATATCCAGAACTGCCCACTCCATCAGAGCCGAGTACTCTCGGAAACGTTCTTGAGCAGCTTCGAAGAAACCGGCAGAGATATCAGTATAGGTATAAGAGTGGCAATGGCCAGCGAGGCCTTTAAGCATATGTATACTGGCGCCGCCAGTACCAGCGCCAATCTCCAATACCTTCATTCGCGGATAACGATGAGCCAACTGACTCGTTACTGTAATGAGATGGCTGTACGTCTGTCGAAAGGGAACCGCTTCAGCGTAAAGCCGAGTCAGCATATCTTTTTGCATCATGACTTGAAGCGCGGGTAGTTGTCCACGCAAGATTGAAGGCTGAACCTCGCCCAGGGCTGATATCATCTGTAGCTCTACCTTTCCTGGATACTTTGCCATCCATTTTTGCGCATCTTCCTCGGTATCGGTTACCCACTCTTTTTTAATGCGAGGATGGTTCCCGGCTTCGATTTTAGGAAGCAGATAATTGAGAATCCAGTCAATCTGAATCTGAAAATGGTCATCCATACGAGGAATCTCCTCAGGCGAGATTTCTCTGCGGAGTCTCCTCAAATAAAAGTATGCGAGACGCTCGCAAATATCTCCATACTCGACCTCCTCATCGCTTAAATACTGGATTTTGTCGGGTTCGATACCACTACTGATATCTCTCATCCAGACTGTCTTTGCAAACAGCTTGCGATCGTTCTGTGGAGTTGCCTTTGTAAATGAAGAACACGTCAGAGACTGCAGCTGGATCTGCGTGATTCCAGTAGTCGATGAAGAAACATTTACATCGCCGCATATCGTTTTCGAATTAGCGTTCGTAAGATAACAGTCTGCAATTAGATCGGATGTATCGCTTGTGGATACAGGGGCATCCAGTGCTGCGGGATTAATACGGACGCGACGTATATCAGTCGGCAGATATGGTGTCCACAGTTGGCCATCTCCAGGAAATGCCAGCGCGGTGAAGATACCGTGAAATGCAGCATCAAGAGTGGCAGGATGTAACTTCGTCTTAGAATTATCCAAGCGTTGTAACTTCACTGTTGACGTGTTGAGCCTTCTCTCTACACCTTCGACCATAAACTCGCCAGTGTAACGCAGGCCAACCTCTTCCATGTAGGAATACAGACGACTAACGCTAACAGGTTTCATTGGAAGCTTTGGAGCGTCTCTGGCCGGCAGAGAGTCTAGACGGGGCGTTCCAAGATGGATAATGGCTCGCCCTGTGAAATTGGTGCTGTCAGGAAGCTCCGATCCCCCATCCACCTTACAGCTGTAGCACGAGTATTCAGCTGTAATCTGGTCTGAGGTTTGAGATTTGACTCGAATTGTGAAAGTGACTTCTGTGCCGCTCGACTCATCTTCGAGTGTGATTGCGCGATGGATTACCAGGTCCTCAAGCTCGACAAGCCGGACTTCAGCATCGCCAACCGCAAGTCGAATCGACGCCTCATAAGCCATGGACACGTATCCAGCAGCAGGGAATAGCACTTGACCTTGGAATAAGTGACCCCTAAGCCACTCCATTTCTTTAATCTTCATCACGTTGCGCCAAATCACTTCGCTGTTGTTGCCATGCGAGGTAGCATAGCCCAAAAGCTCGTGCATGGGATTCTGGCGAGAGCGATAGTTGCGAGACTTGCGGGATTCTTTCCACAGCTTGGCGTCATGATCCCATGGATACGGTGGAATTCCTTTTAGTGTTATACTTTCTCCAGCCTCATCTCCGAGACAGGCTCTTCTAAACCCGGCAAAATCAACGATGGGAGTTGGCGTGTGGAAATTAGACCAGATAAAGCCCAGAGCATCTGAGAACGACTCCATATCATCTTCACCTCGTTTCAGTACGCCCGAATACGGGAAATCCAGGCCTGTCAAGCTCTTAAGGGTCTCCAACGCCGGCGCTTTTAATGCTGGATGCGGTCCTACTTCCAGGACAATATCGTGGCAGTGTTCTTCAACCACTGCTCTGTCGATGGCTTGAGAAAACAGCACCGGCTTGACCATGTTGTCAACCCAATATGAGGCCTTAAAAGCATCGGTATCATCAATGCGGCGACCATTTGAACCATAAACACTCGAGTACCACTTGCACTTTAATTGATCGGTTCGGATTTGAATGTCAAGCTTCTGAAGTGACTCGAGGTAAGGCTGTGCGCAGCGTTGCATATGATGTGAGTGGTACGCCTTTTCCACTTTAAGCACTCTCGCAAAAGTTTGTTCCTGATCCAGGATCTGTTTGGCCTCTTCGATGGCGTCTTCATCTCCAGATAATGTCACACTGGATCGCGAATTGCTCGCGGCTACCTGGATTCTGCCTGCGAACTGTGCTTCTTTGCAGAAGAAGAGAGCTTGCTCAAAACTCATTCCAACTGCCATCATCTTTCCTTTCCGGTCATCTGGTCCGCCGGCAAGATGAGCAAATACTCCACGATAATACGCAATAGCCACCGCATCTGCAGCCTTGAGATACCCAGCAGCGTAGGCAGCGCTGATTTCTCCAGACGAGTGTCCCACAACAGCGCTGAATGTAATTCCAGAGGCATATAGCAAGTCGACCAGCGCGATTTGAAGAGCAGTGCAAAGTGGTTGCGAAATGGTAGCTTCGTGTATTCGAGAATTTTCATCTGATGCAACCAGCTCGCCAGATAATGACCAGGAGGGCGGAATAGGCAGATTGCTGAGCGCTTTTTCAAGATCATCAATTGTCTGTCTGAACCTCTTTGACTTCTCGTAGAGACGCCGACCCATAGAGGGCCACTGCGCACCTTGTCCAGTGAATACTCCGAGAATTCTTGCTGGCAGGTCCTCAGTCACATGAATCGCTCTCGTAGGCGTGGAAGCTGATTGATTGGCCACATTATTTAGCTTCTTTACAAGCTCGTCTTGAGTAGATGCTGAGATGTATATCCTATGCGGAAACTGCGTGCGACGAGTCTGCAGTGTCCATGCCAGATTCGAGAGATCTGATACTTGCTCAGATGTTAATGCCGCGGAAAGAGTTTGTGCTCTGGCCCTCACAGCCTTTTCTGTATTGGCCGACAGAGTAAACGGGCCACAGGGGATCTGAAGGGCTCCATCATATCCCCCTGGTGGCCAGTGTTCTAGAATTGCATGCGCGTTGGTGCCTCCAAAGCCAAAGCTGTTAACACTGGCTCGCCTTGGAACTCCGGGTGGCAGTTTAGGCCATGGCCTTGCCTGGGTTGGTACGCAAAGATGAGTATAAAACGGGGAGATCGCTGGGTTGAGCTTGTTGAAGAGCATGTTAGGCGGGATAATGCCGTGCTGAACAGCAAGTGAAGCTTTCAGCAATCCCGCCAATCCTGCCGTGCCCTCCAAATGGCCAATGACTGTTTTAACCGATCCAACGTAAAGAGGTTCGTCTGATTCAGCTGCACCGACAGCGTCTTCTTCTTCCTCCGCACCAAAGAAAGCATCTCGGACAGCCCTTGCTTCAATTGCTAATGAGTGGAGTTTCAGCAGATGTCCAACACACATTTTAAGGCAATGGTTGAACTTACGATCTCCGGCCATGGTTCCTGTACCGTGAGCCTCAAAATATTGACAGCGATCTTCCTTTTTGTTAAAATCAAGGCCAGCTCTCGTATAGGTAGATTTGATCAATGCTGTCTGAGATATCGAGCTGGGCATCGTGATGCCTGATGTACGTCCATCTTGGTTGACACCCGTTTCTCGAATGAGGCATTCTATGTGATCACCGTCTTTAATGGCTTGGCTAAGAGTCTTCAAAATGATCGATGCAAAACCTTCGCCACGAGCGTAGCCGTCAGCATCGGCATCCCACATGCGTGATCTGCCAGTTGGGGATAGCATGTGAAGCTTTAGTCACATATTTGGTTAGTATCTTCCAATTCAACATTCTCAATGTGTCTTCCAATTGCGTACCTTGGACTCAAGAATGTATGGATCCGGGCCAAGGATCAGATTCACGCCGGCTGCCACAGCCAGTGATGACTCTCCACTTCTCAATGTTTGCACAGCGTGATGTAAAGCTACTAAACTTGATGAGCAAGCTGTATCTATTGTAGATGATGGGCCTTTCCAGTCGAAAAAGTACGAGACTCGATTGGAAAGGATGGCTCTTGAAATTCCAGTAGCAGCGTACTGGGGCGCACTATCCACATCACGCAACATAAGATCTGAGTAGTCTTGCGTCATCTGGCCTACAAAAATGGCCGTTTGGGATCCCTTCAGCTCCTGTATGGAGTATCCCGCAGCTTCAACGCATTCATACACTGTCTCTAACAGCATGCGTTGTTGCGGGTCCATGGACTCTGCCTCTTTGGGGTGGATATTGAAGAAATTGTGATCGAATTCTCTATGATCCTCTTGTAGTAGATATGAGTGCAATACGTTTGTACTCTACAATTGAGTAGTTGTTTAGCATATTTACAAAGCCAGGTAGACAAGTCAAGCAAATATCGCAGTTGCTTACCCCATGATGCTCTCCATTCGTATTATAAAATCCATCTGGATTAAACCGACTAGGAGGTATCCTCACCAACACATCTTTAGGGTCTTTCAAAAGTTGCCATAGTTTAGATGGCGAGTCGGCACCACCAGGAAAGCGACAACTGCTTCCAACAATAGCAATGGGCTCAGTCTTGAACGTTGGCAGAGCCATAATGAGAGTCTTGCAAAGAGTGATAATCTAGGGATTTGCTAATTGTCGAATGAACTTCCAAGCACTCGCAGTAACATGGGATGCAATTCTTAATAAAGATGTTATCAATTCATACCCTTATGAGGCACAGCCGGACAATTGAACAGAACTCCGTTGTGGATTCGTTATTGTACGATAACTATAGACATCGCCGCATAGAGGTAAGACTTTCGTTATTGATAGCTAATAGTTCAGCATAGCGTGAACGCTAACATTCTCTACTTGATTCAATCAATAATATTTTTTCCACCGACTTGGACTGCGTGGTCGGTGCAATATGCTGACAGTGGGGCTCAACCATATCATCTAACCGGTTAATTAATGCGAGCATATTCTATATGAGGCAGTTCAATGTGTTAACAACCCGTAAAACAGGGTCTGGTATTTTTCTGGCCGATCGATATACGTGCCGAATCTTTGCTCATTCGCAGATCGTATCGTTGGTTTGATCTTAATAAATCCATAGAGCAGCGAACCGCCCAAAGCGGAAAATCCAGAAAGCGTACTTGTACCAACCCAATTAAAGAAGAAGGAAAGGAAAAGACAACACCAAAACAATAAGAAATCGTACCAAAAACAATGACAGTTCGAAGCACCTTGGTCGGAAAGAGTGCTGGCCAATATGAATTGGTCTACAATGTTCCATTCCCAGATCCAGGGCCTGATCAGGTGGTTTGCAAAGTCGCCGCTATTGCATTGAATCCTACCGACTGGAAAATGGTAGATTTCTCCGTCGTGCCTGGCGCAGTCGGTGGGCATGATTTTGCGGGAGAAGTAGTTGAAGTTGGAACTTCAGTTACGAGGTTGAAAAAAGGCGATCGCGTCTTTGGGATGGCGATAGGCTTTGATGTAGACGACAAGCGAACTGGGGCATTCACAGACTATGCTATCACTTATGCCCACGGCGCTTGGAAGATTCCTGACTGGTTGTCCTACGATGAAGCAGCAACGTATGGCGTTGGTGTAGGCACAGCAACCTTGGCCCTTTATCAGACTCTCAGCTTGCCACCACCAAGCTTAAGCGATGACATTACGACAACGAGGAAAAAGCAGAAGAAGCCGGTGTATGTATTGATTGCTGGTGGAGCAACCGCAACTGGCACCATTGCGATACAACTAGTAAAAGCGTAAGAGTTATTATTCCCGTCTTCTCAAATGGCATTACAAAACTATAAAATTTGTAACTAACTCAAATATCAAGGTCTGGACTTGTTGCGATTGCGACTTGCTCTCCCCAGAATAAAGATATGCTTATCTCTCTAGGCGCCGACGCGACATTCGACTACAACTCTCCCCACTGCGCTATAGAGATTCGCAAATACACTAACGATACCCTCCAATATGCGCTGGACTGTGTCACAGAAGCGGGCACCATGAAGATGTGCTACGACGCGATTGGCTCCGCAGGCGGTCGCTACGTTGGGCTTGAGCCGCTTGCTACGCACATCCAATACACGCGGCGAACAGTTCGTGCTGATTGGGTGATTGGAAGAACTCTCTCCGGTCTGCCTGTACGACTAGATGGAGTGTACGGTCGACCAGCAAGGCCGCAGGATCGCCAATTTGCGGAACAATTCTTCCCTATAGCCGAGAAGTTGATTGCAGATGGTCAACTAAAGCCGCATCCTGTAGAGCTACGTACGGGAGGACTAGAGGCACTTGTTGAAGGCATTGATGATTTACGAAAAGGCAAAGTTCGGGGCAAGAAACTGGTTTATCCGCTGGCATCAGAATAGCAGCATTTGTTATGGAGCCACGGGATCTAAGGGCGAGAAGTATATTATTTTCAATGTTATTGTTTAAAGTACCTAGGTACTCTAGATGGTTTGTCTAAGGCCTAGACAGAGGTCTAAAGGAGCTACTATTCCCTCTATATACCCCTTATAGGGGAAACCCCCTAGGCTGTATTTCCTCTGCAATGATGCCCCAAGGTCATCCTGTTCTCTGCAGGTGCTCTTATATAGAAGGTATGCTATAATAATCTTCGTCGCTAATCGGTCTAGGAAGCTGCTATAGGCTATACTATATGGTAATTGTCGCTAAAAGATTGCCCCTTGCTGCAGGGTGGCTTTGCAGCCTATTATCGCTCCCAAGTTCGCCCCGGGCGGGCGCTAGTGTTTCATAGCAAATATAGACTTAGTTTTCGACTATTTGATGAGCAGGATGGTCAGTCTGCTGGTGAGGGGTTCCCCAGCCGGATTCAACCCACCTGCCTTGCGCACCCAATACAAGAAAGGCCATCCAGGCGCTATGCCACTGCGCCATGGGGGCGGCAAAGAAGTATAAATTTTCAATAACTGAGATAGCTGAAATGTCGGGACTTCCTTTTAATAGCAGTTTTGCCATTGTTATCAATGTACATGGCGTGTAGAACAGCTTTACCCAAAAAAGAATTGTAGGGCGAGACAATATGAGTAAGGACTCATGTCCAAGTCGGGCTTGCATAGCAATGGCATCTGGCGCTTTCTCAATATCATGTCCCATTGCCATTAAAAGAGCATTTGACTGTGCAATGGGCTAACCGCTGAAGGATTTTGGCATCCAGCTCGTTCTCTGTTGGCCGTTCAGCTGCCCAAATGTAAGCACCGCCACAACCAGGTTTCAGTAGGCGCCAAAGCCCTCCTACTCCAAAGAATAAAACTTAGCCTCAGCTCCTTTCGCAACAAATCGAGTTATGAATATCTCGCCGTTCCTTCGCTATATAGATTTAAAGGCCAAGGCTGCACATGCTTTTGATACTATTTTCAACGTGGGGTAGAAACCAGGAGAGAGCATTAAGAATAGGCCGAGCGGAAAGCCGAGATATATCATTCGAACTTTAAGTATACAGCTGATTGTACATTGAAGTCTCAACCTTTCAAATGGGTCAGCAGCCAACTAAAGTTCAGGGACCAGCTCGAAAGACGCGCGTTCAGCAATCGAATCAACTGGTGCGCGTTCAGCAACCAAATTCAGTGGCGCACGTACTCTTTGAGTACAATTTCGAAAGGAGAGAGTTTAAGCTGCGGTTCGACAGAGTCTCTCATGCGACAGCGTACCAGGTTTTGAACCCTGAGGGCCGTATCCTAAAAGATCGACCATATGATGTCTGGCTGCCGTATCCCCGAGGGATAACGAGTCTGTGGAGCAGCTCCCGAGGAATGGTCGCCATGTTCCAAAACAAGCAAGCGGCTGATAACTGGCGCCATAAAACATGCCTAGGTTATGTTGTCACCCTTGGCAACTATTCTGGCGTCTGCTTTAAACAGGATTGGTCGTATGCGGAGCTGGAGATGAGGCTTGGTTATCGGAAACCCAAGGTAATTCCGTCGCCGTCTCGGTCAACATCGATATTAACATAGAAAAGCAGCAGGCAATTAAGCCTAGAGAGAGGTGAAAATCTATTTGGGTAGTGTATCGAGGGAGGAGTATAACGAACTACCTATTATATGTACATGCGAGTCAGTATACCCGACAAATTTTGAAATTACAAATAGGATCACTAAGAATTATATTAGACGCTACTATCAAAGCGAGGAACCAGCGGATACCCACAGAACATGACTATTTTCAAGGAGTGGCCTGGTGCCATCTCCAGAGCGTCCGCTGATGCATTTTATGAACGATTTTCAGGCCAACAGCCCACGAAAGCGCTGCGTTCTAAACAGATAATACTAAGGATTCAGCACTCAGCAAGTACTGTCAGCATTGTGGCACTGGTTGAATGCCCGAAGAGGAGGCGATGATTGAAGATTGGCCTGAGTCATAGGAAATCGCAGTCTTTGATGTTAACCACTAGAGAAGGCAGATGTGTTTTTACGCATCTGTAACGGCAATACAGAGTATACAGTATTGAGGTTAGAGAGCTTAACAACGCTAATCACATTCATATTCTTCTCTTCACTAAAAGTTGGATGCTGCCCCCATCACTAGATGTGAATTACCCTAACAGAAATGAAAAATCGCCCACGTGGTAATATGGATGACCAGTCTTCCATCAAGTACCTATTTATCTAGCTATAGATACACTCTCCGTCACTCTAGTGGCGAGGGCTTGCCCGCTATGACCTCGCTCGCCTATCTCGGCTCCAAACCTTTGTTGATTATTGGTGGAATGTATATCGCGGATGGAGCTCGCGTCTCTCGGCTATTCCATTTCCCTTGTATGACATCCGAGACTTTATGCACTATAAATATTTTAAAATCTTAGAACGTGCCCGGATAATACTCCATTTGCAAAATCTTATTTCGCTAAGGAGCAAGGAAGCCGCTGACTCCCATACTTGGGTAACAGTCAGGGGATTAGAGTCGACGCCAGCTCTCATTCAAACGCTTCAGTGGCAAGTTCTCACATAGAACAGTAATTGCGGGGAATTACTTTCATTATTTGTATGGAATTTGTTTAATACTATTATATCCACTATCTAAGTTTCTCTCGCTAACGATTCTATAATACCTTTACCCAGTTAAGATTATAATCTTCCATCAATATACAAACATGATTAAGAAATTTAGAATTAAGACATTTCTCTGACCGCCCTACACCGACTACACAATTAAACCTAGCATACTCTAGGCAAAAACTGGGCTCGCCAGATATGCCGGGTTGACAAATGCGTCGTTATCGGCTGCCTGCCAGAAAAGGTCTACCAAACCAGCGTCGTTGAACCTCATAAATCGCATGCCTCGGACGCGGTACTGTATACCATTTGGCTTTACTTCCGTGCCGTTGAGCACAGTAAACGTGCCATTGCGCGTTCCTTGGTAGATATACTCGGTGGCTACCCAGTTACCTTGGCCAAGGACGAACTCGTCGTGCTGAACGAGATCCGGGATCGAAGTGTTGTAACGCGTGAACAGGTTCACAAGAGCTGCACGGCCAGTTGAGTTGCGGCCATCAGAAACAACAGTGACGTCTTCCGTGGCAAGTAGGCCGTTAGCCGATGAGTTTTGGTTGTTGAAGTTGATGTTGAACTGCGCAGCCTTTTCCTTGATCTTGAAGGTAAATCCAGCAGACGTATTCGCGATAGGATTCCGCACAATCGGCTCCACAGTCGGTAGCTTGGCCGCGCCAGTCTGTTGCGCTGTAGCGAGTCCGGATTCGCCAATACTGACAATCCGGCTCAAAAGAGCATCTTTATCGAAAATCATAGTTTCCGCCAGCGTTGTCTGAACAAGAAGCTGCGAGGTGTTTGTAGTGAGTCTACTGGCGCTTAGAATTGCGGCAGTGTTTCCCTCCACAATGATGAGTCGATCGAGAAACTGAGCTCTGAATCCTGGTCCAGGAGGAGTCAACGCCTGGGCAAATTGAGCTCTTCCAAGGCCAGAGAAGCCACTAAAGAAGCTATCAACGTCGGGTGTGACCATTGCCGCATTGGCTCGTACGCCCTGAATGGTGTTCTTGCTAAAGTTCGGGTGGAATGATGCGGAGTGGTTGGCAACTAGACTTATGTATTCGTCGTTAAGGAGAAGTCCTGGCGTTCCGATCGGTTCCTCGAGCTTGGTACTTGAGCCTACCAAGGCAAGTATATAAGCCAATGCGGATTTCATTTTGACGACGGTTGTAGACTTTATGGTTTGATCTTGGAAGAGCGTTGAGAGAAATGTGGGAGCGTTGAGTCAATTCGTGTCTAAGATGTTCAAGAAGAAAAGAGGCTGTCAGTTGCTCGATATATATCCACAACTTCTATACTTTCAATACAATAAGCAACAATAATTCTTTCAGATAGGGGCTGTGCTGACGGGTGCTATTAAAAACGATCGCCGTTCTTTATGACGATGTGGAATCAATCACCACAAAGCGTAATCACTAGAACAAAGCCGTCGGTTAAGTTTGACTTGCTGTGGGCCTTGGTGAGATGGTGCATAATTCTAAAATAACACTATTTCGAAGCAAATATTCCTATTTGCTAGCTATTTGTATTGTTTTCAGGGATGGAATCAGCTAATGTGGGCAGGGGGTGCGTGAGATAGTGCTGCCCACATAGATACCATGTAGGGCTGATCCATGAGGCCAATGATACATTGCTAATGATTTGATAATGGTACAGCCCCGACGAGCCGCCTTGGCAGACTATATACGCTTCGTCCTGGAACTTATTGGCACCCTTGTATTTTCCCTTCAGCTTTAATACAGAGCTGCCACCCTCCATGGCATCGTTATAGTAAATAGTAGGTTCCACCGAAAAAGACACATCCAAAAATAGGTAGTAGTGTTACATTCGCCAATTATTCAATTGGAAGCATGCAGGTTTTGTCCCACCGCTGGTATAGTCTAGTCTAGTGTTGGAAACGGAAATCTAATCTCTTGTTGCCTTCATCCGTTGTTGTTGCCAAGTAGTGTAGTTTCTCCTCCTGAGTCATGGCATCCCATATCGCGTCCCTCCGCTTGTTCCGGTATACGTAGTAACATTTGGTAAACAGATACCAGGTAATGCTCACCGCAGTGATGGCTAGGAGGTATCTGTTTCCCCGTCGGTAAAGCGGAGCGTCATCTGCGCGGTAGAGATTCGACGATATGATGTTTCCGAGCTGCACAAACATGTTGTACGTCGCAGCGGATACAGTTCGTGAGCGCACAGTATTGGAATTGCGGCTATTCAAGCCCACTTGAATCGGATGTGCTAGTCATGTATGTCAATAATCTTCTCTTGTCTAACATTAGTAGGCTGAAGCGTGAAGCTACTAACCGTAGGGATAGCTCAGTAAGAGACTGATAATAGTGAAAACCACCCATTTATTGCTCTCAGCTGTGTAGCCAACTTCAAGCCAAATTAAGAATGGAAGACACCAGATCTGGCCAAGCATGGCTGTCAGGACCATCTCATTCCGGATCTCGGCCAAATAGCTTAAAGCGAACATGGTGATGACTGTAATTTGGTATCAGCAGCTAGTAAGACACCTCAAGCATCAGTTTTGACTTACTATTCAACACGCTAGAGGGTATCGTTAGGAGATTGGTTTGGAAAGTACTGAAGCCAATACTCCTGAGGGCTAGCGTGAGATATTTGCCCACAGGCGCCGCGGGTATCTGGAACAAGAGCCCAATGATGTATAGAGGCCTTTCAGTTTTGGTTAGCATGACAAGTAACAAGATTCCCTTATGATATAATGGTCAACCTACCAAAGGTCATAGTCGCTCAAACTTTTTAGCAACAATCTCGGCGTAATCGGTTCACGGTTGTGCATCGAACTCTTCGAAGGATCCTCACGCAAGACACGGTTGACAATAATAATCTCTTCTCGTTCCGAAAACCAGCCATTTTTGCCACGAAGCCAACCTTTAGTTTGACAAGGGCCGGCAGGCATCAGACCAAACGCCAAAATTCCCACAACAAGAGTCATGAGGCCCTAGACGTATTTGTTAGCACATAATATCATACACTCTCTTTCAACAAATGCTCTTACTTCAATTAGGAAGAGCCACCTCCAACCTGATCGGCCTTCTACGTCTCTCATGTGGAGAATGCCATAAGCTAGTAAAGCGGCCAGGATCTCGGCTACAGTCATCATGCCCCAAAACCAGCTCAGTCGTAAAGTCAATTCGTGATGTTTGTAGAAGTACGAGAGATATAAGACAATCTGTGTAGTGTTAGCATGCAATAAGTCCATCTTAATCTGAATTATCATTGACTCACATCTGGGATAAATCCACCTTGCAGAAGGCCTAATAAAGCTCGACACGCCAAGAACGAGGACCGTCCCGACAGCCAGAATTGGGCACCAGCGACTATGCTCCATAACACCATCTGGGAAGGAATCCATCGATCGGGGCCTATCCATTTGGACACCAGTTGAGAAGGAACTTCGGCAAGGAGAAAGGCGATGAGGAAGACGGTATTTCCTAAGTTGTAGTCTATTTGATATAGAGTAAGCAATCGCCTTCGAATTCGGATTTGACAAAGTCAGTGGCAATTCTCACCATTTGTTGACAGATTCAGATCCTCAAGAAAGTTGTCAGAGTTTGCCTGGCTGAGATTCGTTCGATCCATCTCAAGAGCCATGAACATAACGCAAGCCCAGGCTGTAACGCGAAAGTCCATCTTTCTAATCAAAGCATCCTCTTCAGCCCAGGTCCATCGCGCCAGTGGATCGAAGCGATGAACATTTTCCCTTGAAATTCAGTCCTGAGTTAGCAGTTTACTATCTTGGACTGACATGGAAACTCACCAGTTGTCTGGAGGCTGGTACTTCTCTGCAGTCTCGGGATCATCAAAAACACTAGGCTGTAGCGGAGTCAGAAAGGGTTCGATATACAAAAACACCGAATATTGAGTCTAACCTGGGTCGCAATCGCATACGGATCAATCGCTCGAGTTCGCTGCCACCAGAAGCGCTTCTCTAATTTTTCCGCTCCCAAAGGAGGGATTTGATCCAGAGAGAGCGTAGACTCATTGACGCCCTCTTTTTCGGTCCCAGGCTGCCTGATTCGAACTGTGGCCATGGTGAGACTAAAAATCTTGATCCAGATCTAGGGTGGTATCAGAATCTGGATTCTAAAGGAGAATATTTGCGAGAAGATATATGTTCTCTGCCGATCAAAGTAGGCCGATATGGCATCATTGCGGACCCCGATCACTTCTTATATCACATTCAAACCCGCAAGGGTTTACAAACCTGCATCCACTATCTTGGAGTTTTTCACACGTGTGCCCGGTTCGACAGTTAATACAGCCATCTTATTTTTTGTTTAGTATCTGGATGGGCTTTATGTTGTCCCGAGAGGGACAACTAAGCGGGGGACAAAAACAGGGATTCGGCAAACAAAAGGTACGACTAATCCTTACAAAGTGATCTTTAATCAGGCTAAAACGTTATCTTGTCAATGGTGTAGAATTCTGGTTGAAATACCTATTATTAGACTTTACTCGAGCCATGTTCGTTTTCATCTTTGATGAATAAATCAATCCTTCTTTGACGTCGACAGCTGTTTTCTTGTGTGACACCAAATTCTCTTCCTTTTTTCCTTTGTATCACCTCGGCAAATTTATTTACATGCCCCGATTACAATGAAATATTCCGTTTATTCCCCTGCCGTTCTGAAAATGGCTGCAGTTCCATAGTTCGTCTAAGTCCCACCACCAGCAATAGCGCCTGTGGCGACATCGGTCTTCAGAAAATGCATCGAGGGACTTTCTTCTACTGGTAAGAGAGGGCTATCACCTGCTGTTACGCATAGATACCCCGCGGTCTGATGTCCATCGCTATATTGCTTGCTTATCAACCGCCAATGAAAGGGGAGGATTTCGTGTAAGGCAATGTGAGCATGGAATGGCGACATCTTAGAGTAGCGATGAGGCGTTTGCCCCGGACCCGAAAAGTGGGGCATCTACCGGGTTTCGAAGCCGGCTTTAAGCCTAGCTAAACAACATAAGAGGGATCATTTCCTCTTCCTCATCGAGGAAGCCAAACAAGTTGCTTTACTAGGAGTAATCCTAGCTATGTCAATGGCCTAGGCTAATTGAGCTTTGGACTTGTTTTCGGATATGGTCTGATGATGAGCAACAGATTTGGCCATAGTCTGGTTGCGTGAGCGGCTTGGTTGTTCGTTAAGCTCTTTGCGGACCTTCTTTCACATTACAGCATACCTATGATATAATACCTGGAAATTTACGTTCCACTTTATGACAGAAGAGAGCTTTCTTTGTCATTAGAAAGAGACAAGAGCACTTTGGGCGGTTCGGCATAGCGATTGCAAATACACCAAGCGGCGGATTATATAATTAAACACTCTATTATGAAATCAAGTCCATTTTTATTGGCCATATTCTTCCCTAGCAACTCTCATTTTCTGCCACAGGATACCGCCCTAGCTTGATGTCCCTTGCAGCCGGGAGCGCCGTGGTGTTTACAGCACTAAAATACAGTAAGGGCATACTGTCTTCTTTACAACTCAGCTATATTCAAGCAGTTTTCACGAAATACCGATAAAATGGCTGATCCAGTAGAGCCCTTTTGGGGGCCTCAAACCTCATATCTCAAGTAGGTACTGCATTGACTAGCAAAATTTGAGCAAACGCTTACAATTGACATGGTAGCTTTTGTGAAGAGGTATGGTGGTCGACAGTCTACGCTCTGCGTCAATTAAGATGGTGTTCTGACGGATTGTCATGCCACGCTTTAGGACTATGTTGTCACACGATTTATCGCTGAATTCGTGAACACTCTCAGCAGCTTTACTTTCGGTATACTTGGACCAAAAATTATTGATGTGGCAGTCAGAATTAACATTGAGTAGTGATCTACGGAATCTACGGCTTGGTCACATCTCCCAAGGAACAGCGAACGGGCCCTCGATTAATCTCATACATTGGTCTCATTGGCGTGGGAGTATGTTCTGCCGGATACCACATGACGATGAAGTATCACACTCAGATGTGTGAGTAAATTCTCTATAGCTTCTTGCCGTCATGTCCTAACATGCTCCAGCCGACGAGCTCTCTATGCATCTTCTGACAACGCCTATCGTCTACCGTCTTCTTACCTTCAAAGCGAGTCCGCAGCGCACCAAACTGGTGGGAACAATTCTATTTATTCTCTTTACCACAGTTATGGTCACTCACATGGTGATGGATGAATTTCTGCTTCATGCGACCACTTTTGGCCTCAGCATCTACGTCATTGCAACCCGTTCCTTGAAGATCATATCTCAGCAGGTGCCTGATCCCGCAATCAAAAGGACTCTGCGAAATATCTCCATCTTGGGCATGAGTAAGTTGATGATACACAATGTCTATTAGAACACAACTAAAGTCTGTCGCTAGTGTCTTTTGCATTTGGCTATTTTGTCTGGCTAATCGACGACTGGGCATGCAACATTTTGACCGATGTGAGGCATACAGTTGGCATTCCTTTAGCCTTCCTTTTCGAACTACACGGATGGTATGCTCCATTTCCCAAATCACTCTTAAAAACCATGCACTAAACATATCCAGGTGGCATGTTTTCACTGCTATTGGCGGTTATATCGGCGTCGCAGTCGTTGACTTGATCATCACGGGCGACGTTCACAAAGATCCTACCGATCAACTTGCCTGGCCTGTTCCTTTTGCTGCGAGACTCATGTCAAGTTCACAAAAGTCGACAAAGCAATCGTAGATTTTTTTTTTTTTTTTTTTTTTTCGATGAATAAGATATGTAGAAGTACAAAAACCTATCCGCGGGCTTACATGATCTCATAGTTGTCATCAGCTGGTGAGATAACTTGGGTCAATTAGAGTGCTAATTAAGGAGACACAACTTTTATAGATTATATAGAGGATTTGGACTATAGCTTTGACTTCACTATATTTTGTTGAACGCGCCCGTACTCATATTTACGGCCTCGTTACCCTGCAGCAGTGCCTCTCCTGCCAGCCACACTGCGCAAGTCACACGTTAGAGGGAACAACTTGAGACGTGACACATCATTTTCACACGCACTTTAGTTACATCAAAAGATTGTGGTTCTTGTTATGAGTCTGGGTATTTGGGTCGTTCTCATTGGCCCATAGAGGCAACGCACAATTAATTACATTGGCAAGACCTCTTTATAACCATCATACTCCAGCCTACTAGTATCGTGCCACACCGATTTATCTCCGGCTCGGTTTTATTAGGCGTTGTGAAGTTTAAAATGTTGCCCAAAGTAGCCTCGTCGCTCATTTCGGACCAAAGCGCCTACGTCTACGCCATGATCGCGCGCTCAGTGCTTGGTATCAGACCCGCTATTTTAGTATTGCTTTATATGTCGCCGTATTATGCATACTGCTGAGTTTGATCGATTGACTTGTTATTACCAATACAGGCAAATTTTTGCCCCTTTTGGATAGCTGCTTTTGAACTGAGTCGCCGCTGCGGTCTGAATAGTGCACTCATTTTCACGTCACGCAGACTCGTTTAGTGAGGTTGGATTCAACAGCAACACGGCCTAGTGCCAGTATTAGTCAAACATGAGACGTGAAATTGCAGGCTTGGATAGAGTCGTTGATATGGGAAAGTTGCTATCGAATCCCGTGAAAGTTGTCATTGAATCCCATAGAAGGCTGAAAATAATGATTATAAAGGCTGAAGATAGTCCGATACCCTTGTCCATCAGAGCATCATCACTTACACATTATCACCATATCTAAGGAACAGGCTGCAAGCTCAACAACAACTTAAGCTTCTCGTTTTGATTAAAGAGTTTCTGCATCAAAATTAAAATGGATACCCTCGGGCAACGAAACAAGGCGGTTGTTTCCAAGTACTTTGAAGAGTACTGGGTGAAGGGGAACGTCTCGGTCGTGGATGAGCTCTGCTCCGATGACTTTATCATGAGCTACCCTAATCACGGGCCCCGTCACGGCAAAGAGGGCGCAAAGAAGATGCTGACCGAGTTTATGGAGGCAAGTCAATCTGTATTTGCTTTAAAAGGACCTTAAAATACTAACTATGAAAAAGGCTTTCCCTGATTTGACTTTCAGGTCCTACCAGACTCCCTTGATTGCAGAGGGTGATTATGTCGCAGCTCAATGGATTGGCGGCGGCACGCATACCGGCCGTGCCTTTGACGATTTGGTCGTGGGAAAGCTTGACAAAGCCAACACTGGCAAGAAGATTCACTTCAGCGGAATCTCAATTTTCACGCTCAAGAATGGCAAGATTGTTCGCGAGATTGCTGAGGAGGGAGGATTGACCGTTCTGCAGCAGCTTGGGCTTGTTGCCCAGCCTAATCCTGGTAAAGAGAATGTTTACGATGCGGAGGGAAACCAGGTTTACTAAGATAATCTAATGCGTGAGATAGATATATTTATCAATGAATATCAGACTATGTTGACTTGAATAAATGTTCATATATTTCCATCTTAGTGACGCGATCTCAGATCCAATAGATAACGGTCACTGATAAGAACCTAAAACTTGAATATAGCGCCATCACATGCCTACCTAGATTATTGTTAGGTATCCATACCTATCATGATGGTGTCGTTCATAGTAACACAATCTGCTTGAAGAGAAAGTGAAGCAATAAATGAAGTCTGGAATTGACATTCAATTTAGAAAATAGAAATATCAGCATTTGCGGGCACTAAAACTGTAATGCTACGCTGGTACTGTGTTATAGCCCCGGCCGTGAAAAATGCGATCCACACTTTGCACGCGCATTCGTGTTAGCAAAACTGCACTATCACCTGTCAAATAACACGTCAAGCCAGTGCAGATCTTCGCATACATCATCAGTATCGCGCCCAAATTCACCAGCTGCTTGGCAATCTTATCTCGTTCAGCCCATTGTCAACATTACATCATCATAAGTCTGACCGCCAAATTCTGGTCGCGTAAATTGAAGCACCCGCGCGACTTCGCCATCATTCACAGCCTCGCCTATTAGAAAGAGAGAAAGCTTTAGAGAGAAAGCTTCCCACCATCTACACGCACAGTTCACGCTGTTGGAGACGTCATGAAGAAACATGCAAAATCCGACCCACCAAACCGCCCTGAGGTGCCAGTTCTGAAGCGCGATGGTTTCCAATTTTGCAAGGATGCTTTCACCGTGGACAACATCAAACGAGTCAGCGGCTCGCGTCTGTCGGACCTCCTTCATCTTGAAACCATCCCGAGCCCAGCTACGAGGATGATTGCCGAATTAGAGGCGACTAATCTATTCAGTAAAGCTTTTTTTGCGGCCCAATTGACGTATTATGGCATTCCTTTTTCGCCATCCGACAAGAGTGCAACGCTGAGGGCATTACTTCGCGATGAGGTTTGTGAAGGCAACGTAAGTGGCTAGCAAACGCCCTCCATTCTCTTTAGGACCGGTTTTCTGATTCATCTACGAAGATAGTGTGATAACGTTCCTGAATCTGTTGTTGAGCTAGAAGCCACCCTGCGCCGCGAATATGAGCCTCTGTATCAGAAATGGGAGAGCGACTTTGCTGTCTGGAGCGCTGAAAAGGAGCGGCTGGATGACGAGATTTTTGAAAAGTGCGAAACGCCTAGTGAACAGGCGTATTTCGACGTCCGTCGCTTTTTGAATCGCCACTACTTGACTGATGGGAAGCCGGATCAGACCAAGACTCCAGAAATATTGGTTTTAAACACTGCAGGCAGGCTGAGTGATCTGTCCTGGAAGGCTAGGGAGATTCCCGGTCTTCATACTTGGAGCAGTACTTGTAACATTATGGAGCCTACTACATGTTACATAGGATGGGACCGCGACGAGATTATGCGATTAGGAAAAGAATGGGATGCTCGCGAGCGAGAGGCTGAGAAAGCGCGGCGAAAATCAAAGTGGGACGAAAACATGGAAGCCCACAAGCAATACATCGCTCGCACGCAGTCAAAGAATGGGAATACTGAGGGAGAGGATGGGAATTCCAAACCATTTGATCTCAGCCGCTTAGCAGGCTCCTACGTTATTCGATGCGATGCGATATTCGACCAATGGGACACTGAACACACGGGAGACACGCTGACAATGGATGTTGCCGTTGCCCCAAGCTCTGGTGATATGCTGGTTGCGGCTTATAATTTTGGCATCCTCCGAGGAACCATGACGCTTAGTTTGTCCGACGATGCGCTCAAAGAAGTGTTCGATCCTCCTCCGTATGAGGAGTCTGAAGATTCTGGGAGCGACGAAGAAGATGAAAATAATGAGGATGAAGAAGATGATGAAGATAAGAAAGATGCTGAGGATGGCATTGATACAGAAGAGCCCACCAGCGGAAAAAAGCGGAAAGCCTCACCGAATCAAGAAGAAGATGAAGATGCGTCTCCGGAACAACCCACAAAAAAGCGCAGGACTGCCACCGAGCCAATCCCGCCTCGTCGTGTTTACTTGCGTATCGAAGGCTACGAAACTGGCAACGGCGAAGAGCTACATGTCCCTGATCCCGGCTACATCGATTTTACTAGCAATGACTGCATCGCATTTGACGGACTGATGAAGAGCTTGACTTATGTGGGAAATAAGGTCAAGTTTGAAGGCTACAAAATATCGGACGAGCCACAGAGGAAGCCAGAGGTTTTCGAATACGTTTTTCTGGATGAGATGGCTGAGGAGGATGAGATTGAGGAGATGGGCGAGTTCGAGGAGATGGATTCAATGGATGAGTTGGATTCAATGGATGAGATGTATGCGTTGGATGCGTTGAGCAGGATGGGCTGATTGAGCAGGATAGGTTGAATGAGCAGGATGAGTAGGTATATATATATATAATAGTAGTATTTATTGAAATATTGTCTCAAAGCGAAGAGATGGCATTAAGAATCTAGAATATCGGCTTTTACATTCCCCTATCTGAGAAATCCTTGTATATAATCGCATTTCCCGAAAGTAAGAAGAAAATCAAGCGTCGGGTAAGCTGGCGGATGAGGCCCGAGCCGCAACTGCTGCTCCGCATACTCGGTAAGCGAAAATATACAAGCCAGCTTGTTCGTCTATGGGTGCTATTTGAGTATAGCCCTTCAGATCATCTTCAACCCAATGCTTGTTTTAGCAAGGGTCTTGCAAAGACTTCTGAAGACAGCATCATTTCGCGAACTGGTATTATCGCGAATTGCGTATTATAGATCACAAGCTCACTAGCTCTAGCTTCCAAGTACTCCATAGCCCTTGTCTGTTTCGCGTATCTGTCAACGAGATATGGAGTGCTGTTTCTTAGCTCAGCTACCTACCTATTTTGAACCTTGCTGTTGTTTTACGGTCCTTCATTCTCACTTTTCAGAACGATTACTATATACATATTTCTGGATTCATCCATGCTTGAACCGCTGCTGCGAATATAGCTGACATCAGCATCTTGCTCGGGTTTACATCCATGTTCAGCCGGAGCGCTGATGGGTGCTATTCGGACGGTATATTTCTGCTATTCGGGCGGTTAAAATTTGCTGCTTGAGCAATGATTAACTTGTTTAAGAAGGTGAGCTTTATTAACACCACCCGAATAGCAATACTCGCGCTAACATACCGGGGAAAAATACGATCACAGTCAAAGGGGGCCACCATAGTCCTTTTAATCGCAACTCTTTTTTCCTTTATTGAATTAGTCGCTCAAACTTGATAGCTTGGAACAGTTGCTGTCAGAACCGAGCATCCTTTAAGACATATGTTCTGTTCTAAATCTTTTGTCAACGGCGTGCCTCCTTTTTTTTTCGGCCTCTAGTGGGATGGTGCAGTACTAGATTGATTAGTTGTGTGAGTAGCATTGGCTATAGATTATCTTTGATGATCTCAGCTATAAGTGGAGTAACAGTCGTATGTCAAGCTTTATTTGAGCTTAATCCTGTTTCTTTTGCTTCCCCCAGCCACTTGTGGAGATGAATTCTCCGTACTATTTCCCTACAAGGATGCTGGTGTTTTCTGATTAGGTGATACTATTCTTTGTTGAGTTAATGGACGATGCAACTGCCAGCAATAGGCGGATCAAACGGCTCAGGTACGACAAGCCAGGCCCTCAGTTAGAACACCTATTTCCACACTCGACAGGTGATTCGGCATTCTGCTTACCAAGTTCTGACTGTTTTGCGCGTCTCGCTCTGGATCTTACTAGGACTAGTGCATCGGCTCGTCGTTTTAGTGACAAGCAACTGCCGTGCTGCCAGTGAGGCCCTCTCGTATGCTGCTTTTACCCCGAGAGTCAAGCACCAATACCACACCGTGAATAGGCAGTATCCAGGCCTTTATACAGATTATAGCCTGCAGTAATATGCGTATTTGCTTTTATGTAACGTTACATTCTGGTTTTCTTGATTCATTTTAGAAGGAAAGCTTGAGAAAAGCATCTGATTAAGCGGATGTCGGCCCCGATAGAAGCGATGAGCCCGAACATCTTTTGCCCGCGGGCCTTTAAATAGATCGTGATTCCCCCATTGTCCAAAATCTCTTCTTAGTCTTGAAAGGATTTCCGGTCATCGATCACTCACTTTGACGGTTCTCAATCTTCTTACAATACCATCGACAATGCGTTTCGCCGTGGTTCTCGCAACCCTGGTTGGGCTGGCTGTCGCCACCCCCAAGTCACCCATCTTCAAGCGACAGTGCCCTACTCAGCCTCAAGACTGCTGTCTCCAGACCGGCACTTGCGAGACTTGCTATTACGGAACCGAGCCCTACCCGTGCAACTGCGAGTGCCTCCAAGTCGGTGGCTGCCCCTGTACCGAAATCGACAACGACTATACCCCCCCGCGATGCATTGGTTGGTCGGCTGGCGAGTCGGGACATGTGAGCTCGATAATACGTCTGCAGCTTTACTATTCATCCAGGCTAATTGATATTGTAGTGTTAAATTCCTCTAGCATTGTGTTGATCGCCGAAGCGTGGGGGAAGCGATTGGTCTCGAGATTCTAGCGGCATAATTATCCATAATATGAGGGCAGTCAACTGCGTCCCCCCATACAACACCATTTCTTTCAATAAACAAGAGGAATTATGATGAAATGCATGAGTTATGCCAAAGTTTAACGAATATAATGTTGTGGAACGTTTCCATCATGATTCAGTACTACGCTACGGCCCTCTATTAGCCCAATATTCCGTGTTAACAGTCGTTGTCTTGAGGGGCACTGTTGCGCATCGCCAATCCAAGCTCGAAGAAGGATGCTTTTATCCGCCCATCTAGTGACAATCATGCTAATTAACCCGGATTTTGGGGGCTATGTTTCATTCTTTTGGCTTGGCGAGACGCTTTATTCCGGTTGAACTCAATATAATGCTAGCGTCTTACTTAAAACGGGTTGGACGAATCACATCGCCTCAGGAGTGAAATCCATCGCATATAGTTGTCTACAATGTTGCTTGGCTCTAGATTGGACGCCAGCATACGTGCTTTTCCCCTTCTCACACCGCTTTGTGTGTCTGACAGCAGCTGAATTATGCCGCGAGTCAAAACAGAATCGGGGAATCGGAGAATTGGGCCAGCGATGGTCCGTCACAGCCGTCAAAGCAAATACATTAGTGGGAAAAGATTCCATCATTGGGGGATAATTTGACAACCTAAATGCAGGTGGTTGCTCCTTTATACTCACCCCAATGGCTAAATTTGGCCAGTTTCTCCACGGCATTTCGGCAGCGGAGGACGGATAAAAGCATTCGCAGAAGAAGTACCATCAAGTTATAGGTAGCTACAAAAAGCTATTTTAAGTCATATGCGTACCTATTGCGTACATATTGCCTGATTGGGCCCACTATCAGTTTTGATGGCAGCCCAACTGGCATTTATAGGGCAGAGTGTTCGTATGTATTGTTCTCGCAGAGATTCTGCAGAGAGGTAAGTAGCACGCTCAGCTTCTTTCAGCCAATGTGCGGGTTTAACTGTCAGCAAGTACCTTGATCTTGCTCTCAGGAGTGGCCTTGAGCTTCTTGGGCTCGGCAGATCTCTTCATCCTGATTGGCATGTTAGACACCTGACGGAAGAGTACATAAGCCGAGAGAATGTTTCAGCTCACTTAGGTAGCTGATATAAGAGATTAGTTGAAACAGTATCAGCCGCATACATGTATGTTTTCGCGACTAGCTACTTTATTATGGGCCATACAGTCGAAAATGTTGTAAGACCGTGAGGCTTTGGCCTATTAATGGTTTTGGCAAGCAATGTTAATTCTACGAAAGCACGAAGATTTTATGGAGATCAAATTAAACCTAGGGGATCGTTTGCGAAGATGAACGATAAAGGTACGTCGTGTAATTATTACCATTAATACGTACCTACCTACAAATAGCTAGATGCGTGTAAGCAGAAGATGGGCTGAGCCGCTCACCTTACTCTGGATTGTCCCACCGTTGTAATTATTAATAGCATCAATGCTGATATAGGCAGCAACGCGTACAAGTTAGTGATTGCTAGATAACTCACATCAAGGTATTAAAGCCTCGTACGTCGAGGCACTTCACTCCTGAGAACTGGTTGAGAGGAAAGGGAAGCGGAAATCTAAGCTAACTAGTGAAATGTGGGGCTAATGGCGATCTCTACGTACAGGCAGATGAGACAATGCGACACAGATTGTGTCTGCAAAGCTGAAGTACTAGACTGACGATGATTTCATTACCAAAACTGTTTTCTCATTCCATTCCTCCTATCATCCTACCCAGGGACAAAAGGAATAATGCCCTCTGATGGACAAAAGGAAACAGCGTATAGTGGGGTAATTCAACGCCACAGCATCAAACGGCGCAGATCAGTCACGTTTTCAGTCATGTGACTCTGAAAGCCGCTATCCGGAGTTCTAACCAAGAGAAGCGCCGCACTTTGAACAGCCGGCCGGTCCAAACGACGTCCCTCTCCCCAAAACCGACTTCCACCAGCCATTGCGGCCCCGAAACACCGCCAGAACCACTCGAATCACCACACGCGAGCGCCTCTCCTCTCCAGCAAGCGCCCGAAATGGCCATCCTCCGACATACCGTCGCCCCGCTGCGAGCGGTGCGATGCGCACGCAAGCCTCTCGCCTCCGCGCGAAGCCTCTCCATGACGACTCGACGACAAGGCGGCCACGGCAGCGAGTCACAATTTGAGCCCCCTACCGGATGGCTCTGGGGCGTCAAGCCCGGCGAGAAGCCCGAGCCCGAGGGCTGGGAGTGGCCCATGTACCTGTTCGGCGCCGCCTTCTTGGTCACCGGTGTTGCTCTGGCATTCAAGCCTGATACTTCGTAAGTAGCAGGACATTTTCGCGTCTATGGGAGTCGGCATATAGCATTGCAGCTTCTGGGATCATTTTCCTTGATATTTGAAGCCTTGGGGATTAGAGAATGGAAAGGCGGAAGTGGCGAAGCTACCAGCTTCATTGCGTCATTTTGGCTATGTGGCAGTCACTAACTCTCTATCACAGCGTCTCTACCTGGGCTCTTGAGGAGGCACGAAGAAGATTAGAAGCCGAGGGAGTTCTTCCTGACCCTTCAGCAAACGAGAAGAAGAACTAAATCGACGACATGGGAGCGAGACTGGGGTGTCATGTTCACATAGGGGGAGGTAGAGGACGAGGAAATCTTACATGAGGATTTGGGTTTCAGTAGCGAGCGGTGGGGCAAAGTTGGGAGTGGCCAACATGTACATGTTTAAGGCATTTTATTTTCCTGGTTTTCTTATCGTTACAGAGATATATGGTCCCTCAATGGCATGAAATATTAGACTGGGTTGTTGGACAAAGAAAAAAATGATTCACGATTTCACCGAATCTTCTCCGTGCAGGGGAGGATATGGTATGCAGCAGATGGCAGATTAATCTTTGTTATAACAGCATATCTACATGACGCTAACTAATGTATTCCCTCTATCTATTCTCCATTTTTGTAATCCTTACACCTTGACGCTCCACTCGTGCTCAATATCGCCGTACTGAATGGCCTCTATCCATTCCTTGACCTTGAGCGCAAGCTCGCCGGATTCTTCAGTCTCCTTCAGACCACAGTCGACAATCTCGCCCTTCCAGGCAATAGATCTCACAGGGCTGACAATAGCTGCGGTGCCAGCACCAAAGGCCTCCAACAGACGGCCCTCCTTGGAGGCGTCAGCCAGCTCCTGCATGGTGTACTTGCGCTCGCTGATCTTCCAGCCCTCGGGAGCAAGTCTCTCCCGGGCAAGCTGGAGAATAGAGTCACGGGTCACACCCTCGAGGATGGTGCCGTCAAGAGGAGCAGTGACAAGTTCCTTCTGGCCAGTAGCCTTGTCCTTCATGGCAACGAACATGTTCATGGTGCCGACCTCGGTGACGTACTCCTCCTCGCCGAACAGCCAGAGGTTCTGCTGGTAGCCACGGCTGGCAGCCTCCAGTTGGGGAACAATGCAAGGAGCATAGTTGGCACCAAGCTTCTTGTCGCCAACACCGCCGGGCCAAGCGCGGACGGCATAGTTGGTCGCCTCAAGAGAGACAGCCTTGAAACCGGTAGGATAGTAAGGGCCGACGGGAGAGGCAATAACGTAGAGCAAGGCAGAGCCGGGAGCGCCGACGCCGAGAGTGCTCTGCGTGCCGATCAGCGTAGGTCGCAGGTAGAGAGAGTAGCCTCGCTGGGCAGGGATGAAGCGGGAGTCGAGCTTGGTGAACTTTGAGATGAGCTCGACAAACTCAGTGGGCTCAAAGGTGGGCAGGGCAATTCGGGCGGCGGACTTGTTGAGACGGGCCATGTTCTTGTCAGGACGGAAGAGCCGAATGTCGCCGTTCTTGTCCTTGTAAGCCTTCATGCCCTCGAAGCACTCAAAGGCGTAGTGAAAGACACAGGTGGCCGGGTCCAGAGACAGATTCTGGTAGGGAGTGATGCGAGGCTCAAGCCATCCTTCGTCCTTGTTCCACTCAATAGCGAGCATGTGATCTGCGACGATGTGTTAATAACGCACAAAAGATATATATTCATAGAGTCAAAAGGTAGCTCACCTGTAAACTCCTTGCCAAAGACGAGGTCTTCAGGCTTGCTGAGGCTCTTGGGGTTCTTCGTCTGCTCCACCGAAAGCCTTGAAGCCTCAAGAGGGCGCTGTACGGAGGTAGAAGTGGCCGTGGCCTTGAGGCTGTAGAAGCGAGCAGGGCGGTACGCAGGAAGGAATCGCGAAGCCCGCGAAGCGCTCAACAGCGCTGTTCTGGGGATGGTCGAACGCATTGTGAGAATTTGTCTGCGTCGTCTGCTGTGATGTGTCCAACAAAGTCTAGCTAGCAGCTGTCCCTAAGCAGAAATTTCCAGATGCCTCAGTTTAGACAATCTTGGCCAAAACAGCAACAGTTATACCTCTGCCGCGTCCAATTGAGTTTCCGGGCCGGAATCCAGGTCAAATATAAGTTGAGAACTTCCAGCTGACAAAGAGAGAAGCAGTTCGCGAGGCCGGAGTCTGCGCAAGGCACGGAAAGGACCCTGAGCCCCGGAGCGGTACCGGACTACAGCACGGGCTTAGTCTTAGTGCAGGGTCGATTACGTGCATATTCCGCCGCCTTATTACAGTGCTGCGATACGGCTATCTATCGATTCTTACAGCATCAAATTAGCGCTACACGCCTGTAAGTGGGTGAAACAGTGCAATTTCGTGCGCATCACCGCTGTAGGCACTCGGTGCTTGGAGAGGCTACTGCTGCGTTGCTCTGTACTATTCGGGGCAGTTGAGACACCAAGACCGAAGGTACCCGTTGCGCGATGCCGCGTCAGGCCGCTTTGCAGCAAATGTCGCCGATTTAATTAGCTGCTGCTTGGAAGGAGTATGACGAGTAAGCAAAGGAAGATTGAACCGTCACCGATATAGGAGACGCATGCGCCTTTTGAGAATGACTGTCTTGGTCACGATTATATTCCTGGGATGGCCAGTCTTCTAGTTACAATCCAGCGATTAACTTGTAGAGGAAATTCTTTCTTACATCCCGAGAGACGACCGCCTCTTACTCCGTAGCAGTGCTTTCTTAGTCAGGCGTCCGGCACCTAATCTGCACCACGGCAATGTGGCTTGCTGGTGTGGCGCAGAGGAAGCTCTGATGCAGCATGTTATCATTTTGGCCAATGACAGCGGGGAGCTACGAATAGCATCAACGCACGTCGCACTCCATATCTTGTAGCTCGATCCCAAACGCGTGTCATCGCTCAGCCTCGCCGCGGTACGTCAGGGATACTCGCAACGCAGATCAATTCACAGCCATTCTGCACAGCGGAACGACCCCGGCATAGACACATATCCGCGTTGTCTGAATTGCGCCGGACGCACCAACATCCCGCCATCTGGCCATTTTGGCGCATTCCTCGAGTCTCTCCTTAATCGCAGTCCCGGTCCGCAATGAGCCCTTAATCACTTTCGTAGACGACGCTGCAACAGTCTGCCCTCTCCCACACGACGCACCATGTTCTCCTCTGCGCTCAAGTCCTTCTCCAGCACCAACATCTCCTCCAACTACACCGTATCGCCGAATCCCACCTCGACGGCCGGGCCGTGGAAGATTTACGATGCCAAGAAGAAGTCCACCGGCAAGGCGTACAGCGTCTTTGCCTTTGACAAAAAGTCCCTGGACGCACACGGCAGCTCCGTCGGCAAGGGCAATGCCGCATCCTACAAGCGCAGCGTCGAGGAAGTGGTGGAGCGCCTGAAGAAAGAAGCGTCGAGCTTGGCCAAGCTGCGGCATCCCAGCATTCTCGAGCTCGTGGAGCCGGTGGAGGAAACCAGAGGCGGCGGTTTGCAATTTGTGACAGAAGCGGTGACTGCGTCTCTCTCCAGCTTGTTGCAGGAAAAGGACGAACAGGAGCGCTCTGGTGGCCCTGGCGGCCGATCGAGTCGATACGTTACAGAAGATGCCGACGGCGTGCGCAGAAGAAGAGAGATTGAGATTGATGAGCTGGAAATCCAAAAGGGACTGCTGCAAATCAGCAAAGCGTTGGAGTTTTTGCATGATAACGCCGGACTCGTCCACGGTAACTTGACGCCTGATGCCGTGCTTATCAACGCCAAGGCATGTTCATGTCCATTTTTATAAGTACATTTCTTGTATGGTTTCGAAAACTAACCATGCGACAGTCTGACTGGAAAATAAGCGGACTCTCTTTCTGCAGTCCCGCAGACGGTTCGACAAAGCCTACCTCAATCCAGGGCGTCAGCCTACACGAAGTCCTCAACTTAGACCCGAGGCTACCCAAATTCGTCCAGCTCAACTTGGACTATACTTCTCCTGACTTTGTCATGGATAACAACCTCACCGCATCTGCTGATATGTTCTCGCTCGGCTTGCTCTCCGTTGCTCTCTATAATTCACCGCATCAATCACCAATCGAAGCCCATGGGAGCCCATCTTCATATAAGAGGATCTTTTCTTCATCTTCCACCGTCCCAACAACCACAAACAATTACCTTTCCTCCAGACCACTGCCCAGAGATTTATCCAACCATGTGCTGCCGAAGCTCATCACGAGGAGACCTGCGCAGAGAATGACTGCCAGAGAGTTTCAGCAAAGTGAATATTTCGACAATGTCCTTGTCTCTACTATCCGCTTTCTCGATACGTTTCCGGCAAAGACTCCCAATGAGAAGTCATCATTCTTGCGGGGCCTTAATAAAGTCTTGCCTTCCTTCCCAAAGTCGGTTCTAGAAAAGAAACTATTGCCGGCGTTGTTGGACGAAATGAAGGATAAAGATCTTCTCTCCCTAATCCTGCAGAATGTCTTCAAGATACTCACTCTGCTGCCGACCGCTCGAAGAGCGTTCAGCGAAAGAGTGCGGCCAGCCTTGAAGAGCGTGTTTGTGGAAAACGCAAAGCAGGGCCAAGAGAAAGATCCAGCTCGAGATGCGGGTTTGATGGTCTTTTTGGAGAACATTGCAGTGATAGCCAACAACAGTAATGGAGGAGAATTCAAAGACGGTGAGACCTTTCCTAACAGCTTGTATCGATATTGCCACTGACACGGATGCTATAGATGTACTGCCCGTTATTATTGCTGCCATAGAATGCCCTACGCCTTCAATCGTGGATGCAGCATTGAGAAGCTTTGGTGTAGTGCTACCTGTTCTAGACTTTAGCACCATCAAAAACGAGCTGTTCCCCGTAGTCTCCGTTGTTTTCAGCCGAACAAACAGTCTTGCCATCAAAGTCCGCGGACTTCAAGCTTTCGTCGTCCTCTGCGGCGGCTCCAATGAATCCAGCGCAGATGACGGTGGTCTCAGTGGGTTGGAAGGAAACAAGAAGTCTTCATCATCCAGCGCGCTCGACAAGTACACCATGCAAGAAAAGATTGTGCCCTTGGTCAAAGGCATCAAGACCAAGGAACCCGCCGTCATGATGGCAGCTCGGGATTTGATGTACGTGGTCGGACAAACCGCCGACGCCGAATTTGTGGCCATGGATATCTTGCCAATCCTATGGAATATGAGTTTAGGACCTCTGCTCAATCTCAAACAGTTCCAGTCATTCATGGACCTCATCAAGACTTTGTCACGCAAGGTCGAGGATGAACAAACGAAGAAGTTACAAGAGCTATCAGGATCGACCAACGGGTCAACAGCTGCTCCCAACGAAGATTTCATGGCTTTCGGCGGCCTGACAGGAACAGCTTTCGATGCCACCAACGGCGGCAACGAAGATGACTTTGAAGCCCTGGTGAAGGGCACAGCTGGCGGCTCTTCCAACGCTGCAAGGACGCCCAGCTGGGACGACGCACCGAATGCCGCAGCCTCTGTGAACCGATCATCAACGGCCACGCCGCAGACACCATCCTTTTCCTGGTCGACTCCGCGTGCCATGAGCCCTCCCGTGAAGCAACCAAGCACCCTACAAGCCCAGCAGCCTTCTTTCCGAACAGTCACCCCCGACTTGAACCGCTTCGAAGTCATGACTCCAAGCTCAACCCAGTTCAGCCAGCCCCTGCAACCAACACCACAGCAGTCGAGTTTCCAGCAAACGCCAACACAGTCCACAGCATCAGCACCAAGCTTCGGCTGGTCCTCTACCTCTACGTCCACCAACAAGAGCTTTTCGCCGCCTCCCTTGACACCAAACTACTCCTCAAACATGTCCAACTCCAGCGCTACATTCAGTGCTACAGGCATGACCAGTTCCATGTCCAACATGTCACTAAACTCGCTCAACTCCCAGAGACCCGCAATGAGCGATTCCCGCGGCTCATCCTTCTCGCTGGCCCCACCGCCAGGCAGCAACTCTGGGACATCAGGATTCAGTCTCGCGCCGCCCCCGGCAGCGTCTCAAAATGTATGGAGCTCAGCAGGCTCAGGCAGCTCGCTGTCTCAACAGCAGAAACCAATGGGCTTTGGGGGGATTAGTAATAGCAGCCCGATGGGTGGCAGTTCCTTTGCTCAACCCCAGCAGCAACAGCAGCAGCAGCAACAGCAAAAGTCTGGCTTGGACAAGTATGAAAGTCTGATTTAGCGTACGAGCTCCTTTTTTCCCCTTGGTCTGTTCAATAGCGCTTCATATCTATCTTGAATTGGTAAGATGTCTTGGAAGAAACAAAGGAGGGTAGTACTGACTACGTATAATAAGCGGTGGGAGCAAGAGGATCTTCCTGTATAAGACCAAATATATGCGTAGCAAAGCGTTATAAGCGAAATGGAAGCTCAAAAACAGGCAAGAGCAGGGGTTTGTTGTATAGTAGTGCTATTAAGAAGCCGCATCAGGACAAGCCGTGTAAGGATAGGTCGTATTTGACGGGTGAACGTTCAATCTACAAATCTGGATACAGGCAAAAAGGCGGAAAGCGAAATATAGATGCCACTTAAAACAGAAGAGAAAACTAGTGCGTCAGATCCAACGTGAATCGTTTTAAAAAGAGAAGAAAGCGGAACCAGCTTCAGAGACGATCTTGCCTCGTTCATGCTCTCTCGACTATTCATTTCTTTTTTGTTTTTTTTCCGACTTCGCAAATCCCCATCTCAACAAGGCAATAAACACCCTTAATCATCCTTCTCGAAGCGACACTAAGGCCCGAAAGCTGACCCCCTTTAAACCTGTTGCTTACATGACCCCCCGCGTCTTACACAAGACAAAAAAAGACTTACATAGGCACCATCTCCTTACGGTAAAGTAACTTCCAAAATCGCCCGCTGTGGTGGCCTTGGCTGAACACGAAAAAGAAAAAAATCTCGCCGAGACATTTAAACAGATGAAAGGAGCAGGTAGTAATAATAAGAAAAATAGAACCATTTTGTATTTCTACCAGTGGTATTCTGGGTCAATTCTCTCTAATACGGATGGAAACATGACTGATTTTGTCTAAACATCTTTTTTTTTTGTTGTTGTCTTTCTTCCTCTTTTGGTCATGCTCCTCCGTCCAAATTAGCCGCTTCTCTCAGAAAGTCTAACAGTCTCCGCCAATTTCCATTGCTGTCTCCTTGTATGTGTATATCCCTAGGTAGTGTAAAAGAAAAGAAGAAGAAAAAGGGAACAAGTCTTTGCGAATGAAATGTATCAAAGCTCAGGTGCCCACGAGTTTTTAAAAACAAGGTGTCGACAGAAATAAAAAGTGAAAAAGGGCCACGCATCATAAAACAAAGTCCCAAACTCCCTATGGCCCCGCTAAATCTCATCTTAGAGGCACAGAAAACAACGAGGTATATCAGCAGAAAAAGAAAAGTAAGACGCGCAGAGAGAGACAAGGAAATAATAGAAATAGAAGAACGAAAAGCCTCAAAAGGCATCGTCTTGCGTGGAGAAACTCGGTCTTCCTTTTCGTGAACACCGTAACAGCACTGTCATTGGTGTCTAGTGAGCGTCTTCGAGTCTTATGCCCACTTTAGGTAGTCTTGGTTGTGCCGTTAGTCACCTTGGGGCTCCTACTACCTCTGCCATTCCTCGCACTTTTGACGTCTTTGCCGTTCTTGACATCTTTGGGTTCCTTTTCAGGCTTGGCGGAGCTTATCTCAACAGCCTTGTTGGAGGTAAAGACGTGGCGGCTCGCATAGCCATCCTCGGTGCGCACAGTAATCTTCTGATCCACGGGCACCATCTCGTGGACAAGCGGCCAGTCGAGTTGCCGGCATAGCTCAGCCACGACAACGTCGCAGTCGCCCAGCAGGTCGATATCAAAGTTGATGTGGCTGACGGCTTGGCGAGAAACGTAGATCTGCGGGATATGCGGCGGCAGGAAGCTGACAATCTCCGAAACTGGCGTTACTTTGAGCGAAGTGCCAATGACAATGACCAGGTCCACCTTGTCGCGGTCGTTTTCCGTCAGGCGGCGCGAAAACTCGTCGGGCAGGGCCTCGCCAAAGAAGGTGATGTCGGGTTTCATGACGCCTGTTGTGGGAATGTCGTATTCCGAGGTGTCATCTGAGCTGTCGTTGTCGGTCCAGCGTCTTCTCTTCTTCTCGGCACCGGCAGATCGCTTTCGCTTGGGAGCAGCGCCGGAGGCCTTGAGTGTCGAGAGGCATCGCGTGCACCTGGGGATCTTGCCGGCTCTGATATCCGGGAAGATCTTCTCGCCCTGAATCTGGTAGTGGCACTGAACGCAGCTTGCGGTTCCGAATGAGCCGTGGCACTGGATGAGCTTCTCCTTGGGCAGACCGGCCTTGACCTCCAAGTTGTCGATGTTCTGGGAATAGTTGGTAAGCAGTTTGCCGCGCTCGTGAAGCATGGCCAAGAACTTGTGAGTGGGCGTATATCGATCTGTTGAGGGAATGATGTCCTTGGCAACCGAGTAGAAAATGGTGGGATCTTGCTTGAACGTCTCAATGTCAAAGACCTCTTGGGGGTCGTTGAGGCCCAGATGCTCCAGCTTCGAGTACAAACCTGTGCCCGCCGATCGAAAATCCGGGATGCCCAGAGACGTGGAAATGCCGGCGCCAGTGATGACGACGATGTTGCTGCATTTTCTGATGAGCTCCACGGCGTCCGGAACGGAGTTGTAGCGCGCCAGCTTGGCCCTCTTGGACAGTTCACGCGTAATGGCCAGCGAGAGAAGGCTGAAATAGGCCTCGTCCGGCTGCCCGTCCAGAAACGCCGGTGGCCGGATTCCAAAGGCGCTGAGCAGCTTTTTGGCACTGTAGCGACCAGCATCAACTGTACGCTGGCAAAAGACCGCCGGTCCCTGTTCGCGCAGTTCGCGACGCAGTCTGCAGGCCTCTTCGGGCGTGCAAGTTTCTGGCCCTGTGAGTTGGAGATGAGTTAGTGAGGCTGTTGGAGATTCTGAGCACTTTGCCACTGGTGCTGGTCCATCACCACCAGTGGTGTTTTTTGCCTTCATAGTCATTGTAGAACCATCAGGTACAAGACCACAAATTAGGCGTTTTGGCTGTGGCCACTTGGCCCTGATTCATGCTAGAGAGGGCAGAAACGAAGCCACACCCGCGAAAACTGTTCGCCGCGTACTCTACCAGGACGACAAAGTCGCAATGAGATCCAGTCTTGCGGTCTCGCGTGTAGTAGAAACAACAAAGAGAACAGAAAGATGCAAAGCAGATGAAAACAAGGCAACCAACGAGAAACGAGAAAACAGTGGTAACTTACTGCCAGAATACACTCCACTCTCATCCGTCAGTTCCTCCAGCGCATCCTCAAACAGCGAGTCCGTCTCCCACGAGTCGCGCACATCCGCAACTCTCTCCTCCAGCTCGGCCAGCGAAACGTTGACAGACGCCTCTTTGATCTCCTCAATCGTCGCATTCTCAGGCAGGCGATCCAGCGCATCCAGCCGCGCCTGAGAGCGCTTTGCGAGGGCCACGCCCTTTTTGCCTGCAGGCGCCCGTTTCATGATTTCGAGTTTCCCTCCTTTTCTTTTCTCTGTGTGCTGTGTTTCTTCTTCTACGCCTTATGGGTGTCTAGTGTAATGTGGCGTGATGCGGTTGCTTCCCAACCTCTTTGTTGGGTGAGGTGACAGCAAACAGCCAACGTGGCAAAAAGGCGTGGAAAAAAAAGGTATGATGTATGAAGAGAACAGATTAGGCCTCAAACAAGACCGAAACCGTCGGGACGCGGGCAACAGAGGAATCGAGCACTATAATAGAGTTTTGACAAGAATGATGTAAAGTAGAGAAAGAAAAACCGACAGCGAGATGTGAATCAAGTGAAGCAAAGTTGTGGAACCGAGCCCGAAAGTTGCCGCGAACGATCGCTGGAGAATGCCGAGTTGCCACACGTTAAAAGGAAGATGATGGAGTTGATGCCAAAGGAAGGGCAGGGGTGGTTGCTTGAAGCTCAAATGGAATCTGGCCCTCTGTGGCTTTTTTTTTTTTATTGATCGTTTTGGTTATTGCTCTCTCCAGTTGCTCGTGATGATTAATGGATCAAGGCCTGGGAAGCGATTAAGTTACGCACTTCCCCTAAAACAGAATAAGGTCAGAGCGAAATATGGAGGGGGTGGACACAAAAATTGGGAACTGAGATGAGAAACGGGCGAAGAGGTCAAACTAAAGAGAAGGTGATCAAACTAAACAGAAAGTGAGGATCCGACCCTTGGCAGGTGGAAGAAGAGAGAAGGGCACAGACAGGGGCAGCCAAGAACGGAAGGATTGGGAAAGGCGAAAATGCCTAGAATGGGTTGAATAAAAAAAAAAGAAGGCTGAGACTTGGTGGTGCTAGAAGAAAAAAGGGAACAAGGCCAAAGGGGGTGGAGGGAGAGGTATGGAGTACGTATTAATAGATTAAATTAACATGGTCGTACCTTGGTAGTGGTACCGCAGGTCGACTTATTTTTTTAAGACCAGTCGAGAACAAAGGCGGCGAGAGATACTAATGGATAATGCTGATGGCAAATAGACGGGGGTGCTTTGATGATGGTAAGCACGGAGTTGTTTAAAGAAGGAAATAAATAGTAAAGCAACTAGAAAAAAAAACTGGGTGGCGGCCACCATCGATCGACAAACGGACGGGGCCTATCTACGGAGATGGACAGATGACGATGACAAGAAAGAAGAATAGAAGGCCAAGAATAAAATGGGGAGAGGAAAGCAGCCAGCAAGGAAATGAATCGCCAACAGTCTGAATTAAATTGGCCTCTATCCCTGACTTGTCACAATCGTCCACGTCGATGCCTTAGTATTGCGTACTAGCAGTAGTGTGGTATTAGGTATTAGTAGCTGGCTCTGTGTACGGCAGCCAAGGTGAGAAAATAAAAAGCAGCGAGAGAGATAAAAATGGCGGTCCATCCGGGACCTGAAGGCTTGGGAGCCAAGCTAGTGTGACCATTCAGAGACATACATGACATTACATATTACTACTCGAGTACTTATAAGACGCACCCATGGCGTTGCACGCACTGTCCAGACCACTCCTTTGCGTCGCCTTTTCTTGCTTGAGATGGACATGTTTACTCAGAGCATTACTCATCAGAAAGGAAACAAAGGGAGGTGAACAACAGTTGTCAATTTGACGCTCAAAACTAGACCGGATATACACGAGTCCACGGTGTATGTCTTCAGAAGCAAAAGACAAAGGCGCAGCTCTTCTCGTCATTTCTCACTTTCCCGCATTGAGCAGCGACGCTCCACACCCACTCTCATTTCGTTTCATTTCACGCTTTGCCGCCCATGTGGAAAAAGGACCTTGTCCAACAAAGAGAAAGGAAGCAAACGTTATCAGCTTTTCCCTCTCTCTCTCCATTAGCACCTTTACTTTCTCTCATAACGTCAGGCTCCTCTTGATAATAAAAAGGAGCCCCGTTATGGAAAGGCATCTTTTCCTTCTGTCTCTCCTCTCCCCCATCCGACCCGGAATGCCGCATATCATGTACAAGAGGAATGCAGCAAAACACCTCAGGCCGTCTCAAAGCTCACCGAGAAAAAAAAAAAAGCAACAAAAACGAAAACTAACGGAAGCACTCTTCCGACGTCCTTTCTTCCACTCCCTCCCTTCTTCCCTCTCTCCCTTTTCTTTCTTCCCACTCCCCCAAATTCATATTCAGTCCAGCGGCGGCAACACGTGTTTCGACACGGAGACGTAAGATACTCTCTCCCTATCTCTCTTTATGTTTCTCTCTTCTCTTGTTCGTGGCCTAGGCTACAAACCTGCTAGTTTGGGTGCTACGCGCTACTACTTGTACATTCATGCCTCAGTATTGCTAGATCACGATCCATGCAGGAATCCTGCCCTGCTTTCCTTCCTTTTTGACTTCATGTTAATTAGTAGGATTTGTAAGTGTGCCTACAACTACCCAGCAGCTCAAGCGACAGCTGAGCATCCAAAGTAGCCTTCTTCTAATAGCCGTGCTCTTCATCAAAATTACTCTAACCAAGTACTGCCACTTTAACCGCGGCCCAAAGCAAAGCATTCAATTCAAATAACATCTCACAGCACAGTTATCAAAGTACAAACTACTAACACCTATCCCGTATTACAAAAAGTTTGTCTCTTCATTACCACCTAATGTCAGTGGGTTCCCGCACCGTATATAAAGCGCCCGCCCCAACTAGTACGCCTCGGGTAATATATGAAGCAACAAAAAAAAAGCAGGGATTACGACAAATCAGAGAACTCCAGTAACAAACATCCTCCATCCATCCATCAGCCCAGTCAATTAAATTAAAAAAGAGGCAAACAAAAAAAAACGCATCAACATATTCATGCACACACCGTTCCAATACGGCCTGTATACCTAAGCCCTTTTTCTTTTTTTAGGCTCCCATCCTTCCCAATCCCAACTCCCAACCACCCCCCTCAATCCCCAATCCTTTCCGTTTTGCTTCTTGTGCCTCTCTCTCTCTCCCTTGCGCCGTTAGCTGCATCTTCTCTTGTATATGTCTGACACAGTCTCAACTATTTTTCTGGTCGGGGAGAGAGAGAGACTCGACAAGCGTGTGCGTGTTGGCAGACTGACACTAATGCCATGTTAATGCAAGAGGATGCGCTGTTTGAGGAGATAAAACAAAGAGCTGCAGAGAGATAACGCAAGTAGTTTGGGTACAAAGAAGCCATTGGAAAAGCTACGGTAGCAAAGAAGCCATAAAAAAGCTACGGTAGCAATAACGCCGCAAGCCTCTTTTTCCCCCAGCATGTAACCAACTAACCCAGGTAGACAAACATTCGGGCACTCCGAGTCACTCTTATCATGCGAGTCAAACCCAGTCTAACTCGGCTATTGCTGCTGCCATTACCGATCACAACTTTATGAGTTAGATATGCACCATTTCGAGCGCCTTGGAATACCGACAACTTAAAAGTAGATTTTAAAAAAAAAAATTGGAGTCTGGCGTGCATATTGTAGTTCATTTACACTTACGTAATTGAAGAAGAAAAACAAAGTACGAGAAGTGAAAAGTAAAGAGGGATAGGAAAACCCCATCTCCCGCCATAATTATAATAGTAGTAGTAATATCGATATACTTTAAGAGAATAAAAAAAGCCCAATATTTATAATACGTGCCACTTTATTCTCATCCCAACCCCTCGAAAGAAAAAAGTGAATTACCGTCTATCAATACCAAATCAAGTGCTACCGGCACCCCTATGTTTATGCGCTTAGGCATCTCGAGAACAAAGATGCAAAAAGAAGTAGAGAGGGTAAAGGGAGTGTTAATAAAAAAGAAAAAGAAAGTAGTATAAACAGTCGTTATAACCAGGGGAATCATATTATGCAAGCCTTTCAACTCCTTTTACGCCTTATTTTTGCGCCTCGCTATTTTCGCCCTCTGTAGGCTTTCGTGATCCCTGCTCCGGGCTTTCTTCTGTTCTCTGTTGGTTTAATTGATGCTGATAATGCTGCATCATGGCTTCTCTGTCCTCAGCTGACGGCCGGCCAATCGGTGACCATCCTGCTGCTACTCCAGCAGCCACGATTCCTGCCATGACTGTTGGTGCTCCAAGTGCAGAGTTGGAGCGTGACCGGGCTGACCGGGAACGCTGCCGCGACACCGGTGTGGTAACGCGCGACGGGAAGCTGTCTTCTCGGCCCGGCGTATCGGTCGTCAAGACAGAGTTGGACCGAGAATGAGACGGGCTCCTTGACCGCGTAATCATTTCTTTGGGGTGTTGAATCGCAAATTTTAGGTTGTTCAGGCGCCCTCCCTTCATGCGCCTGATGAAGTTCAATTCGTCGCGCACTTCGACCAATGGCTCGGGATACATATCCATCTCCTCGTCAGAGATCGTCAAGCCGGGCACCTGTTTCGCTCGACGCCTAAAGAATTCTGGCACCAGTTTGATAACAAACTCGTCTGGAATCAGGCGAATAAGAACGCCGATTGGGATGGAAAGGAATCCGAGTACAAGGGCAATGCCCCACATTCCTCCTGACTGGTCTTTGTCTGCAATCGAGAAAGCAGCGCCACCCACGAAGATGATCAAGACCTGGCCACCCATCATGAGAGTGCTAATGGCGATAAAGAACCAGTTGCGTGTCAGGCCTTCAAAGATGTTGAACTTGTTATCCAAGCGTCGATTGCTAGAAAAAGAAATATGAGGTTAGCACGCGAGTTTCAACAAAAGTTTTCGGTGTTACAGATATACATACTTCCATTGGTTAAAGATTTGCATCCAGACGAATGTATTAAAGACCAGAGTCTCAATGTCGGCTTTGGAAACTTCGCCTCCAACGATAGGCTGGATCACGTTGCTGCCGCCAAAATACAACAGGAATGTGATGGCCAATTGGTACAAAGCTTGTCCGATGATCATTTTCCACATGGTTGGTGAGATGATGGATGAACCTTTGGGCTCCGGCTTCCTGTCCAAAACACTGTCCTGCGGCGGATCCGTGGCGAGCGCGAGAGCTGCCAGCGTGTCCATGATCAAGTTGACCCAAAGCAGTTGAACAGCCGTAAGGACAGATTTCTCAGACTCGCTGGAGACAGCAGAAACAAAGGTGAGGATGACGGCAGTGATGTTGACTGTAATCTGGAACTGCAAAAATCGCTTGACAGCATCGTTGACAGCACGACCCCATTTCAGGGCTTTGACAATGCTGGCAAAGTTGTCATCCATGAGGATGATGGCTGACGCTTCCTTGGCAACTTCTGTACCGGCGATGCCCATGGAAAATCCAACGTCGGCCCCTTTGAGAGCGGGAGCGTCATTGGTGCCATCACCAGTAACGGCAACAGTCTCTCCCAGTTCCTTGAGTCTCTTCACCAGAATTCGCTTGTCTTCGGGGCTGGATCTTGCAAGAACGTGAAGTTTGGGGATGATTTCGTTTTGCTTGAGCTTGCTGAGATTGCGGAAATCGGGACCCTCCATGACCAAGCTATCATCCTGTAAAATTCCACACTCTTTGGCAATGGCCTGAGCCGTAATCTTGTTGTCACCAGTAACCATTCGAACAACAACGCCAGCCATCTGGCACAGCTGAACAGCCTCGGCAACGCCCTCTCGCAGAGGATCCTGGATGCCCACCATGCCGCCAAACGTCATTTTCTGGAATAGATCCTCAAATAGGATTTCACCCTTGCCCTCGCCGGAACGCAAAGATGGCGGAGGCCAAGACTCAAAATCTCTGTAGCACAAACTAATGGTTCGTAATGAACGCTCTGCATAAGACACGATGAGCTGGTTGATTGCATCGGCATCTCCCTGCGCCATCGACGTCACAGAGGCATCTGCCATTGGATTCTGTAGAACTTTGTCGCACTTGGCAAGTAAAATCTCCGAGGCGCCCTTGATGAATAGTCTGGCCGTACCATCGCGTTGCTGGACCACGATTCCCATACACTTGCGACCCGAGTCAAAGGGAATCAGTTGTAGAGTTGTCGAATTTTCCCGTAGCTCGCTGACAGGTCCCATGCCTAAATGGGCTCTAGCAAAAAGGAGAAGGGCCGTCTCGGTCTTGGAGCCAATAAACGTCTTTTCTCCTTCAACCTCGCCTTCAAAAGCCGTGGAGTTCAGAGCAATAGAATCCAAAAGTAATTCTCTCACCGGAACGCTGAGTTTATTGATAAAATCTGAAGCAGGCAATGGTTTCTTGTTGTCGCCTTCAGCGTTCTCCGTTTCTTGTGTGCGAGACTGGCTAAACTCGTGGTTAACTCCCATCGTTCCTGCTACAACCTGCATCTTATTCTGAGTCAACGTTCCCGTTTTATCAGAGCAAATTGTTGTCGCGTTGCCCATGACTTCACAAGCTTTCAAATGTCGAACCAAGTTGGCATCTCTCAGCATACGAGTTGTAGCGAAAGCGAGAGCTAACGTGACGGCGAGTGGAAGACCTTCCGGGACAGCAACGACGATGATTGTGACCGTCACGATAAAAATGTTGAGGAACATCTGTCCCTTTTGTGCCGGAGTAGAGTCGTCATCGTGTGGTAAGCGGACCAGAAATTCGATAAACAGAACGATAAACAAGAGCAGACCAGCAGCACCACCGAGCTTAGCAATGTACGTGGCGATGACATTCAGCTTCGCCTGGAGAGGCGTCATTTCCGGGTCATCGTTGAGAGCCATGAGAGTCTTTCCGTAGGAAGAGTAGATGCCAGTTGACGTAGCCATGTAAGTGCCGACACCTTCCATGATCCGAGCTCCAGACTGAATGAATGGATCCATCTTTTTGAGATTCTCGTGATTTACAATGGCTTCGTAGACTTCGTCGGCGCCCCGTTTGCGTATAATGTCTGATTCTCCGGTCGTCTGAGATTCGTCGCATTTGACGTCAAAGCCTTCAATGAGAACACCATCGGCGGGAACCATGTCTCCAGGCTCAAGGTGGATGACGTCGCCAACCATGAGGTCGAATACAGATACTTCCATGGTCGTTCCAGAGCGTATAACCTTGACATTTCGATCTTGCTTCTTCTTGTTTAGCTTTGCAAACTGTCTTTCCTTTTGATAATCGTTTAGCGATCCCACAATGACTACGATGGCAATGGCAACGATAATGGCAACGCCTTCGACCCATTCGACTTTGGGTTCGCCTGGCGCGTGGGCCTGGCCAAAGGTCTGGTACAGACCGACGGCAAGACTAATGGCCGCAGCAATCGACAAGAGGATCAGCACTTTATCATTGTAAGTGATCCACATGAGTTCCAGCAAGCTCTTGCCCTTCTTCTCCGGCAACCGGTTGTCTCGAAAAACGCGGTATCGATCCTGAAATCCCAGGGAGCTTCGACTTGATTGTGATGTTGTGCGAGCTGCCGGTTCTCCAGCTACCGCCGTGGTCGCGATAGCCTGCTTATCATTCTTTTTTGAAGTGGCCTCTCCAAACGTGACGTATCCTTCCAGATTGTTTTCTTCAATACTCAAACCAGCTTTGCGATCCGTTCGCAGACCGCGCTCCAAGCCGCTCAAACCTCCCAGGTGATAGAAGGCCGCAAGACTCTTGGGGTTGAACATCTTGTTGAGTTGGCCTGGTGAAAAGGCAAACGGATTGTTCTCAATCTCGAAGTCGGCCTCGGTCCCCGCGTCGGGTTTCAACGCTGTGTCGTCGCTCATGACTTTATCATTTATCGGCGTCGTCTTGTACTTGTCCGTCGCGGTTGAGTTGGAGGCAACAACGGTCGTTTCTCCTCCCGAAACAAACGAGCGACTCGCCTCTTCGGAATCGACCGAGTTCTGCCGTGATCTTTTGTGGTTCGTTGGTACATTTAAGAATCCGTGCGCGCCAATAGGGGTCGACACATTATGAGGGCTCGTTGGCCGGCTGCTTTCTCTGCTGATATCGAAGGACGTGTCCGTCCGCGTTTCGGGATACCTCTCTTGAGAAAAACCAAAGGGCGTCTCTATCATTGTAGAGGGGCTGACGGCGTCGTCTGGGGGGGAGATGGGAGAGACGGTGTAGTTGGGTTGGGGCTGTTGGCCGTTGAAGTCGTGTGTAATCTCTACTATGCTGCTATTGGGGTTGACGGCAGTCGTGTCTATTGTTATCGTCGGCCTGGGTATGCAATCTACTGGTTAGCCAACACCTTTTCAGAGGGAGACGGGGCTGATTCGCAGCAAAGGAATTCACGTACGCCCTCCGCCTCGCTGGAGGCCCTGGAGAGGGCTCGGGCTTGTTGGAGTCGGCCATTGTCAGCACTCAGCCGCCTCGAGGCAGCACACACGCTGAGATACGGCTCCGTTGCGAAAAAGAGGTGTCGAGGAGAAAGGGCGAGGCTGGATAGAGAAGATGGCAGGCAGAATTCGACTCGTGCAATCTCGAGCAACTGAGCCAGGGGCGTGTTTGGCGGAGTCCAGGCGGGTTAATATCTAGATTTTGGTTTGGCGGCAAGGGAGACACTGGCGAGGCAAGCCCTAGCGGCTTGATGGAGGCGAATTAGCACCAGGTCATGGCCCAAGGAGTCGGAGCTTCGCAACGTCGAGTCGCAGCAGTCAAGTACTCCGGGAGGACCAGCGCCTGGGCAGCGGCCGTGCAAAACTAAGCTGGAAGCAAAACAAGGAACCAGGAATGGAGAGACTTGCATGTACCTTGCCATCGTTGCTGTCTCGTGCTTGAGGTTTAGCGTGAGGCTATGCTAAATGAAAAGGGTGAGTGATTGGCAGGCGGCAGCCAGCAGGCCCACCGGCATCAACCCATTTCAGTGGAGCGCCGGCCACTGGTGGTACCTGTTGGACGTCGGTGGGCCGGCGGCGGTATCAGCGGAGGCTAGCTCTCGCGGGTACTGCTACTGACGTGGCTATGAGGCCGCGGGCCAGCGCACAAGTACCTGATACGGTCGTGGCCACGCTCGTGCAGGGAGCATCGCCTGTTGCTCTCGCAGCACTAGACGATAGCGGCCGGAGGCGCTATATATCCAGCCAGTCCTCCTTCCGGGCAGTTAAGGCCGCTTACCGAATTGCCGTACCGCTGAGGCCCTGATTGGAAGCCCCATTCCTTGCCGAAGAACCTTAGCATGCGGTCGAGGTATAACTTACTTGTAAGCATAAGGCCTACAGCTACGCGAGTAATGGTTTTATCGGCTCAATGGCTCCGGGGCAGCATCTGCGTCGTATACGGACTCTGTCGTACAGTATGGAGTCGTCATTGCGGAGGGCAACATTTGCATGATCGTGATCGACCACCTCCCTGTTTGAGGAGCTGGCAACGGCATTTTCCATTCGCTTGGCAGTGCATGGGTTATCTATGAGTGCTTTATAGGCGGCTGCAGCGAGAGAGCTTGGCAGCATTTCAAAAGTACCAGATACATCGCACCTTCTATAGCCGACATAGCGAAGCTGACCCGGCCTCAGGGTACTCGGGTACGAGAGAGGAAACACCTCTAGCAGTGGCATAATGCCGGGGTCTTCAGGCGCCAACTGGGAAGCCCGACGAGACGGCTTGCACGAATTGGAACAAGTCTGAACGCAGCCCGCCGTCTTATTGGATGTGAGCACGGCGTTATTTCGACCTCTTGACCGACACATTTCAGCACGTCTCGTGTACTGTTCGTATACAAGTATGCCAGCGCATGTACTGTCTGTAGATGGCTTAGCAGATACTACAGCAGTACGTACAAGTACTGTATGCCGGATAGAGAAAAAACCAAGGTGAGAATATGCGGGCTCGCTAGACAGGGAACAGGGGCTTGGCGGCCTTAGTACGGGCTCGATTAGTGCTCGGAAACACTCGCCCTATACCACAGAGCAGAGGCCTCAAACTCGTTTCTTCTGAGTCGTTTACTCCAGGTACAAGCAGCGACGCTCCGTGGTGGACGGACTCTGCTAGCCTGGGTACCTGGCGCCCCTCTCTGCTCGCTAAGCCGCAAAAGTATCCCCCAATACAGTTCCAGCTGAAAAGCATCGCTGCTCGCGTGTCAGGTACACGTAATCAGCCACTGGTAGAGCACGCCATAGGCCAGCACTGGCTCGTCCCTCAGCATCATGAGACGGCCACAGCCTTGCCTGTGGCAACGGCGCATCTCTGCCCGCGGCACCATCTCATCGCTTCGCTCGCAACGTGCCTCGTCCTCAGCGCATCTCGTTGCAGAATCTACCTTGCCTGCCTTATCAGATCATCATGTGATGGGTGGCCGTCAGAGGCTCCAGCGCCTCCAACGCCTAGTCCCAGGGGCTGTGCCAGCAAGCTTTTTCCCCTCTTTGCACCTCTATAGCCCGATCGAGCGCTGCGGGCAACACAATCATTCGGCACGGGCAAACATTCATTGCATCAAAAACTGCCAAGACTATCTCACAAGCCACATACCCTCCACAGATCCAGCAGCCAGCGTAAAGTTCGCCATCGCAAGCGTATACTGATGCCTCCGTATGGAGCCAGCAAAACCGCCACGTGAGGCCGCCCATGAGAATACGCTGCATTGAGTTTTCAATGCCATGGAATCAAGGGCGCCATATGTGCTCGCCAAGACTTCATCAATCTCCCGTCGTCATAGAAACTCGCCGCGGCTAATGAAGCACAGCCTGGACGAAGACGCGTCCCTTCAGGGGGTTTGGAAAATGTTTTAGCAGAGCGGCACCAAGCAATACCGATGATACCCCAACAATATCGCCATCCGTGCAACTGCAAGTCTTGGATATCGCTGCCGTCATACATGAAGCACGGCACAAGACGGGTCATAGGCTGCATCTGAGACCCAGCGAAATACAGCTGTCTCTCGCTACCAGAATAACGATGCTGATTAATTTCTGACACGGGCGCTAACAAGACAGAAAGTGACATCCTCGGACCCCATCCATCGAAATGCTTAGTGCCATCTGACACTATTCGAAGATCAGTATCTTTGTTGGGCAGGTCGCACAATTTACGCACGTAATTGCCGGGATGTAGTCCTCTGATCTTCCCTTTCCTATGCCGTGCGGCCGTGGATGTTGAAGTGCTATCACGGCGGCACAAATGAGCTCCAGAGATGCGGTGACAGCCAGCGAGGGTGAAGAGATAGGTATTCGGGCACCAAGCGGTCGGAGAAGAGCATTCTCGGTCCCAACATGGCCAACTACGTAGACTTGATGCAAAAGACAAAGCTTCATCTCCTTAATCTCTCTCTTGTTCCGTACGACAACACGGCCAAGTCAGACAGCCAAAACTTTGATATTTCGTCGTGTGGGGAGTATGGAGCACACTTGCGGGCCTGGAAAGTCACAATTACACGGGCCGCAGCAATTTGTCTTGAGGGCTATTTAGATTGTCCATCGACCCTGCCGCCAAGCTCATGGCCAAGCTCATGGCCAAGCTCATTGCTAGGATTGCTAGGCTCACCAAGACGGCGAAGCATTGCAAAACGGGAGTCGGACATTATATCACAAACCGCGAATATCGTCGCCATGGCCCAATCGCATCTCCGAAGAAAAGTATGGCTAGGCTAGCCGCCCACCCCGGCACACCTTATTGCTGTTAAGGTGTGTCCCAAGATGCTAAACGGCATAGCGCCCTGGCAACCTCCACTCATGGACGCACGTTGTCTGGCGTCTCTAAGCAATTCTAGCCACAGCTTGGGAGCAAATCACCTTTGCCGACTTTGCTCTCTGCACACTGTACGGGGCCTAGGCCAAGGGGCCCTGGTCCGCTACAGCAGCGCGCTCGCGATCTTCTAGATGGTTTTGCTGGTGTGGATGTCCTTAGCTGCCGTGGCTGTAAACCTTGTTCTGCCTCGTTCGTCAAGTCATGGTCATGCCAAAAGTGATTTGCTTCCGGCCATTTGCCTCCCACGGGAGGATTCGCCCGGCGAAAGAGAGGGGAAGAGTGCGGAAAGGGTCTATTCGTCGCATCTGAGCGAATTGCACCCGCATACAGTACCTTTGCCGAGACTGTGTGTTCCGCAGGACTAGTTAATTTGGAGTTCCCTATCTTAGCAAGCTACCACCGGCACCATTGAGGCTGAGCAGCTACCTAACATCACTCATAGCGAATAATTTTGCTGCCCGCTTCTACTGGCCCGCTAAAGCTCATTATGTTGCCGCTGCAGGCTGTCACTGTGGCATCTGAGATATCACACCATGTTTCAATCAATATCGTTCGGGCAGCCTTCGGGATGTAGCCCGGTGATGCGCGCTTAGAGCGACTTCTTGCATGAGCAAAACTTGTAGAGAAATCTTTCTTCCATTTTTCTAAGTTTTCTCTTATTTCCTAATTTTTCTTCTATTTCCTGCTTTCCCCTTGTTTTAAATTTTCTTCTCTTACTTTTAATCTAAGAGCTCGCTAATAAAAGTAGGGCAAACTTTTCACTCTTGGCAGTCCTCAAGCTGAGGGCATTAATTTACGCCGGATGGATGCAGGAACAAACCGCCAACCTTGTCCAATATTGTGCACAGCCTCACCAAGAAAATAAGTCCCGTCTCCGGCGGTGGATCATAGGCCTATGCGAGCCGAGACAGATGGCGCTTTTTGGCTGTACGCCTGAGCTATGTTTCAAAAGTTCGTCGGCGAATTATTTTGCCTTGAGTTGAACCCGAATGCATCGAAAACGTGCTCGTGCCAACACGCCTCAGTGTTTGAGCCAGCCTTGGACCACAGGCCATGGAGGGCCGATAAAAGAAACTTCGAGAATATTGCCTAGTAAAGGCATTTGGTGTTTGCCTGAGGACCGTAGCTCACCAAGGCTGTGAGTAGCTGCAGTCATGTGCTCGGCCAGTTACATACATCAGCTGTGTAAAACTGAAGCTATCGTAAACGACTCCTCCGATATCAGGCCCATGCCCTCACAAGCCGAGAACAGCGATGGATTGATCTTTGTGGGAGATACTTGAGGGGCTTGAAGGAACATTGGTATAGATCAACCAAGCCGTATACCTATCCACCGCTCAGGCTACGTCCAACAAGCCAGAGCGGCCCAGCAAATGCTCAAGTTATATGCAGCTACTAGGTACCTAACCTACCTATAATGTCTTACGATATATACAAATTTTGTGACGACTACAATTTATGATGGTCGAGTAGCTCTCTCTTCGCGTGGATTCGGTTGTCAGCGGACAAAAAGTGTGATAGGAAAGTTGTTAGGATGTACCAACTCGTTCGATAGAAGCTATCCTAGCCTTGCACCCTGTGAAGATACAGAAATACAAGCAATACGCCTCTTACCAATAATATCGTCTATAAAACGACCGAAAACTATATCCAGTGGTGGAATAAGCCAGTCGTTAGTAGAGTATCTCAACGAAGCTTTCTTTTCATTTAGGTAGATGTAGGAGACTATACCGCCTCGACCAAGTCAATGATCGCTTAGCTTTCTAATGACAAGCAAGTTAACCTTTACACTCGCCTCAAACTTTCGCCAGGATAGGGAATTATAGGTATAGTTTGAGAGAATGAACAAAAGGGCCGCGTATATATGGATGGGCATTTCTCCTGTCAAATGAGTAGAGAAAAGCAGCGCTCTCGTTGCTTCTTGCATTTTCTTCTCTCTCTGTTTTGCATCTAGATACCGCTTGAAGATAGAAATCTATCGAAACGGCAGACACAATGACGTCCGATTGCTACGATTCCACTCCAGATATTGGAGGATACATCAATGTCTTACGGGAGACAAATTGTCCATTTAGTAAGGACTCCCACAACGGCTTTCATACTACCAAGTTGAGATACCTAATTCCGTATACATGTAGTCTTGTATACCTCTGTCCTCATTTTTGCCATCCTCCCATTTTGCACCGTCTTGTACTTGGCGTTGCACCACCACGAAGGTACGTTACATTTCATCTCATCATTGGCTTCAATTTAACTAACGCATGTACAGCCTCAATAAGAGGCTTCGAATACTACCATTGCGTGCAAACTTATTTGCTCATATGTCTCGCCTTCGCAGACGGCATCTCCCTCAGCATCCTCGTACGGTGTATATCGAAGCGAGTGCCATTTAGGATACCAATAATCGCCGTAGATCTTTGCCTGGTGCCATACGTCTGTGGCTGTGTTTTGCTGCACCACTTGAGCTTCATATCTTTCCCACGAATATACTGCTGGCCTCATTATCTGTCGCTAAGAGTCTTATTAGATGAGCTATCATACAGCAGACGCCAACGGGAGATCGATAGGGCAGAATGGACAAGCCAGGACACCACCCTTTACTGTGATGACTTGGATGATGAGCAAATAGACCATCGTGGTGACACTGAGCCGCTGCTGCAAGAATGGCTAATCGAACAACAGCGTCTGAACCTGATGGATGCTGATGACGCTGATGACGCTGACGACGATACCGAATCGACATTCTCAACGTATTCCTCTGTGAATTTCGAGTGGGATCTTTGGTTCGACAATGGTGACAGCGGACATGACAGTGGTTACTCTTCCCCAGCTGATCCATTTCTATTGCCAGCGGCTATATCGGATTAGACCATTGGAATTATTTGATACATGTCTTCGGAATTGGAGTAGGCCGGCGTTAGCGTACGGTTGAATACGGTTTGGCACAACCATTGATATTGCATTGATACCCCTATAGACTATGATGCTGGAAGCTGCCTTTGAATACGCACTTAATTAGGTGTAGTAAGAATGCGTAAATCGTGTGATGCTCTCAAGTCCACCAAGTCGTTTAACAAAAAAAAAATGCCGTGTATTGTACTAGGCTTCAAGAGGATGCCGCACACATCGGCGAATCTCATTCTCGAAGCGAGCATTTCACCGCTCATCTAAGCCCCGACTAGATCAACTCCATATTTGAGGCATTGCTCTTACTTACACTGCATGTTAGTCAATTCGTATTAGCTACCTTCCGACGCAAAGAAAGGTGGGCTTCAAGATGATATCCATTCGGCGTTCTCCACAGGTGTAAGAGACTTGTTGCAACTCCCCCCTTGAACAGAACATGGCGCATCGGTATGCCTATTGAGATCTACATGTATTGTTCGGCTGGTACTTTCAGAATAAAAAAAATAAATAGACTGTATTGTACGCTAACTAATTTTCGCCTGTCGATAGATTTCCATTCGATGGTAATAGTACACAAGGCGTTTTACAAGGCGGACTTTTGGTTTCCAGCAACTTTTCCGACCAAGTTTATCACCAACGAGTAGGGAAACTAAAGAAGGAAAAAACAAAGAAAGAAAAAAGTAGTTAGAAACGATTCAAGTTTCTTCTCCATTTTCGTGTTCAATAATAACATTGGATCCACATATGCGTTGTCGAATACGACATTTGCAGGGTAGCCAGCTTGGTCAAGCAGACTGCAACTGCGTATATGTATATATGGATACGACAGAGAATTCATGCACTTCATGCATGGCTATTCCGAACAAAGACACCTCAAAACGGTAGTCAAGGGCGGAAAGCCCCCGAGGAGATCTTATTCTCTAGGTGTGGGCTGATACGAACAACTCCCAGTTACTTGATGCCAAGTTCACCAACTTATTCACCAAAAGCAAAAGCAAATACTTTTCTATGCCCGCCCATCTATATATCTACCCAAAACAAAAAAGCCCGCCCAAAATGAAAGAGATTCAAGTCCAATCATCTCCTTCCCAAATCAATCTCCCTCACAAGCACCATATCCCCATCTTCCTCGCCCCCATCCCTCATCCCCTGCATCCCAAAAAACGGCCCAATCGCAGCCTTCACCACCCCCCTCCAGAACCCTTCCACAATCTCCTTCAAATCTCCTCCCGTCTGCTTGAAATCCGGGAACGCGTTAATCTCCAACAACCACGCCTCCCCATCCTCATCCACCAAGAAGTCCAGCCCAAACACCTCAAACGCATTCGGCAGCGTCTGGAAATGAATCGGCATCGCCCTCGCCGCCGCCTCAAACACCTCTCCCGTCGTCTCGCAAATCTGTCCAAACACCTTCTCCAGCACAGTCGTCTTTTCAAGAGGCAGGTTCCAGAATCGTTGCACCGTGTTCTCGTTGGGCGAATCTTGCAAACACGTGTTCGTTAGGAACGCCTCGATATCCGTAGGCGCCTCCCAGGGGGGTGTGTAGGGTTTGCCGGCGAAGAGGGCGAGCATGTGCTTGTAGACGTAGACGTTGAGACTTCCCGTGCAGAGGACATATGTCCGGATGTGGAACTTGTGGCCGCCGGGGGAGAGGATCAGGGGAGGATGGATGTACGGCTGAGCCACGAAGTGACGAAGATGGGAGGCTGTGATGTAGTCACCGCCAACAGCGTCTCCAACCTCTGCTTCGCCTCCCTGGGCATCGCCGTCTTCGTCTTCGTCGTCGCTATCAGGTCGCTCAGCCTCCCATCCGTCGAAAATGTCTTGTAGCTCATCCATAGTACTGAATAGACGGATGCCTTGGCCACGATCACTCATTCCTGGCTTGAGGATCCACCATTCTCTCTCACTTGCGTCCTCTTTCTCTGCGTTGCGATCCAAGCTCTCCCTGAGATCAAACGCCTCGATGAGAGCATCATCAAGGAATTCGGCATAGTCCACTTCAAAGGCCTCGCTGCGTCTGAGATGCTTCTTGAGAACGGAGTCGGGATTCTTGGCCGCCCAGTGGTCCAGCGTTGCCGATAGGTAGTGTTTCCTGATAAGCGCTTTCCGGATCATGTAGCTGTTGATGAGGCTGGTTTTGGTGTGTGATGAAGCAAATTCGAAGTCGATTGCTTCGTAAGGGACAATTTGCAACACGTTGCTATCGGAAGACGATAGTATACTCGACAAGTTGAAGTCGTCTGGAGATATATCGGTGATGAGGTTAAACGTTTCCTTGGGTAGCACGGCCTTCAATGCGGCCACAATAAGAGGCTGCACGTAAGGGTCATCGTATGCCACGATGGCTTGAATACCAGGATTCGACTTGTCTTGATCTTTAGGGCTCTCTCGAATGGCCAGTTCTGCTGTAGAAGGTAATGATGTTATAGGAGGACTGAAAAGATAATTAGGTGTGAGAATGTCTTCTATTTTAGTCTTTGAATTACGCAAAGCAAGTCTACATGCAATTCATATCATCAATCGTAACGCGTGTTCCGTCTTTGACTCGTAAAAAACAAACAACAAAAATCCAAAACTCTAATGCCATAAACGCAGCGGAGGTACTCACAGCTTGATCTCTTGCAGAGCTTTGTCTCCGGCACAGCTAGCAAAGTTTGCCTTGAGAGGCGTGACACTGGAAGAGAAATAGTCATGTTAGTAACTCGTTATGCAGCTGTTGAAAAATTGCATAGCGATAGATGGCACGCTTACCTTGTGTTGCCTTCTCTAACAACCCATCCATCGGATCCCGGCCCTCCTTCTTGGATAGTCTTGTGCACTTCCATGATTTTAGGCGCCCATTTGAAGTTTTTATGCGTGAGACCTTGGGAAGCTCCGTTGACCGCGCCATCAGCTCCATTTCCTATCCTTTCCGCCTCATCTTGAGGATCAATGGCCTCAAAGCAGCCTTCCTTGGACCAATAATTTTGTAGAATGTCTGTCCACACTACTGGGTTCGATTCAATATTCTCGACAAGAGGAATATTGATTGTGTACAAATCAGCGCTGCCATCAGTGGGCCAGTTCTTGTAGAGATAGTCAATGATCCGAAGACTGTGTCGGCATGCGGCGTCGATGAGTTTTGCGTCGTGAGTCTGAGAGAAGCTCAGAGCAATAGCCTTGTGTCTACAAGCTGCTGCTTCTAGTGCTGCGCCCAACGTTCCAGAGCTCAGTGCAAATATCGCCGTGCTGTTCCTCCCATAATTTGGCCCGCTCACGACCAAGTCAATTGGTGCCTTGTGCTGGAACAGGTGATTTGTGCCAATCTGCACGCAAGATGCCGGCGTTCCGTCAACGAGGACCCATTCTTCCACGTCGCCTGAGGGAGACGGCCGGGCATGTTTTGTTCCCTCGGTATCATCGCCATGGCTGTTGGCTGAGGGGCGGTAATATACTGGCTTCAGCGTCTGGCCGATCATATGCGCCTTGCCAATCCATGACCGCTGTGTATCGGGGACGCAGACAGAGACAGTGTGTCCTGCTCGTTCAAGATGCCGCACAAACGTGTGTATGTAGGGAGAGTGGTACGAGGGCGGTCCGTCGTCGTTGGTTACGAGGATGTGCATCTTGTTGGATATCGCGGGGTCTTTGCGAATACTTTTTCGGTGTCTGTAAAAGGAAGATCGGAAGAGGCAGGGCGGCCAGCGGGATGCTAGGACAATTTAAACAAGTAGACAGTGGCACACTTAGACCATTGGCATCTCGTGGCCGATAATCGGTCTGCCTTGAAGAAAGCACGTAGAGGAATTCGAGTCGTAATGGAGAAGCGAGGTTGTAAGAAAAGCGCAAGTACCACTTTTTGCGAGCGAGGGGCGGCAGACGTGGGGCAGCGGCACTAGCCGGCACATATTACAGGGCACATATAATTGGATACAGGGGCATCTTCAGGCCTTTTAGATGCCGCCCTTATGAGCTGGGTTACATGCGGCATAAGCTGGAGTTAGGTCGGTGTCAGCAGTTAAAGTTTGGGCATCACTACATGTTGGAAGCAACAGACATAAGAGGCATAAGAGCAATAAGAAGCGAGTTTGTTTGTTTACAATCCATTCAACCAACATCAATCAATTCCCACAATCACTAGTTACATTCAACACGGAAACATGAAACCAACACAAAAATAGAAACCGTACAGCCATGACCGTGATTTATTGGAGAGTAGACCATCGTGACATAGTCTGTTATCTCTTTTCAAGTTGTGCATCTGCTATTCGGATGACACACATATCCACATTGCCTGCTAAACGCCAAACTGACTGACCAATTCCATCCATATCCACTCGCCGGTTGTGATGGATAAGAATATTCAACACTGCCGAATGCCAAAATTAATTCACAACGAAAGTGGTGCAGAGCGGTGTCGGCTCGCCTTTCTGTCACATCTTTCTCAAATAGAAAACAAAAGAAAAGAACCAGAAGCTATTATTGGTATAGTGAACAAAGAAAAAGAAGAGACGAACTGAAGCAGAGAAGAGCCGCTGTTGTTGCATCTAGGAGCGGGTTCTCTTGGCAGGAGCCTCAGCCAGTGGTTCGCCAGCAGCGCGTTTGGTGCCTGATCGGTTTGCAGACTCCTTGGTTCGAAGCCAGGAGTCGAAAGGACTCTTCTTGCCAGCGCGCTTTGCGGGTGTTGGTGCTGCGGCCAGCTTGTTGGTGGACCGAGTAGTTCGCCTGGTTTCTGGCGGAGATGCGGGTGCATATTTCGGAGCCTCTGGAGTTTGGGCTCTCTCTTCCTTAGCCTTGACAGGTGTTTTGATAGGTGCTGAGGGCTCTTCTGCCTCGGCGGCATCCTTGGCATCTTCGACATCAGTTGCCGCCTCCTCGTCTTCAAGCATCTGCTTGGTCTTTGGGGCGGGTGCTTTGGTAGGGAAGAGTAGCCTGGGCTTGATGGAAGATCGTGTGAGTGGCTTGGAGAATTGAGCCTCAACGTCTGAATCCAATTCCTCATCTTCCACTTCATCATCAAATTCAGAGAACTTGCGGAAGAATTTCTTGCCACGGCTGAGTTTGAGTGTTAGAGCGTATTCTCTTGATAGATACAATTTGCAGGGATGCTTACAATACGTAAATCAGGCCGTCGTCACGGCGCGCTGCTTCATCAACTGACTGAGCTCCTTCGCCAGGGACCATCACCTTACGCTTGGTGCGGCGTTTGGAGGGTTCAGCGCTGGTAGCATTGCCCACAAAAGGGTTCAATTTGCTATCATCCTTCTTGGGAATGCGCTCCTGAGAATCGGTGAAAATTTCGATATCCTCCTCAACTTCGGCCCGGAAACCCTCCAGAGCGATGCTTGAATACTTCTTGGAACGCCTCTTACGGGGACTTGATACATCAGCATCCTCGGCGGGAAATAGATTGCGGGCGAAAGATTGAATCTCTGTAGTCTCCTTGGAAGTTGGGGGTTTCTGAGGCGTTTTAGATGGCGTTGGTAGCATTAAAGAAGAAGCCGCGACGGCTCGGCCAGCGACAGACTTGTCCTTTGATCCTGATGAAGCAGCAGATTCGGTCGCCAAGGCTGCAGCGACGCGACGCACCGAGTCGGCAGCAGGTTGGCGCTTCTTGCGTGGTGAGGAAACTGGTGAAGCCATTGCTGCGGAGCTTTGACCGGCTGACTTTGCTGCGGCGCGAGGCGATGAAATTGCTTGACGGGTTGCAGGCTGGGGCGATGGCGTTCTGGTAGAAACACGTTGTGCAGACAGTCTCGCAGATTTGCGTGGTGGTGAATACGGTTCCCAGCTATCGTGGTAGCCAAGTCGGGGGGCTGGTGGTGTTCGGATAGAAGAAGATGGAGCGGGAGGCGTCGAGGGGGTAGCTTCGACGACAGCCATTTTGAAAACGAGGGAAAACAAAATCCCGGGAAATCCAAACTATCAAATTATGAAGCGCCAATCGAGTCGATGAGATGGGGCGAAGCCAAGTTGTGGGTGCAGTTCCAGTGTATCCTGAGTCTTCTCCCAAGGCTGTCGTGGCAGCCGAAACGTGAACTCGGGACGAGCCAGAAATCAATAATCGGGCCAAAACAAAGAAAAAGGCGTCGCACGGGGAGAAAAGCGGTCTATGGCGTCGATGCGGCAATTAATACTATGGCGGGAGGGCCATGCGCAGCTCGGAGGGCGACGGCGACGACTGCGCGATGGACGGAGCAAATTTCAGCGACGGCGTGCGGGAAAAAATAATATCGCGAAGTGGTGCTCGTTTGACGATGCTTGGTGACGGATGGCAGAGGAGGAGAACAGGATTTCGGGAGCTAGACTGCAAAATGAAACTGGAGGGGGCTGGGGCAACCGCCGGCGCTGGAATGGGTGTGCCAGCCCTCCCTTTGCTGGGCCGCTGCAAGGTCGCTAGCGCAGAGCCTGGGCAAGACGCGTTGAGCACCCCCGCCTGTAGCCAGCGGCAACGCGTCGGTTTCGCGCCACGTCGCACCAATCACAGCGCCGCTGCCCTTCTTTGCGGTGCCCAAGGCTCTGGAGCCTGCAGTGGCTGCGATTGGTGGCTGCTGAGACGGAGATCCACCGTGAAGCTTGAACCTTGTCGACAGCATCACCACAGCAGCGATGCAAGCCCGCAAAAAATGCTATCGCTGCATAGCTCAATCTGATCTACCCATTCAGCCACTTCGACAATTTGATGCCCGATGCACGATTGACGAATTTGGACATTGCTCCCCCACTCCGACCAACGACATACGAGTAAACGTCACCTGCTGAAAGCATCTTGAAGGAAGCAGCACTTCATATCTGCGCGCGGCCAACTGCGGTGCAATCCAGACAATATCTTACAACGAGTCGAGGACTATCTAACCTATTCGTACTCGGCTTAACCGCACAAATTTCAGATCTCCAGCGGAAAGTAAACATGGCTGGCGAGATGGAGCTGGATGAAACAGATCTCTGGACGTCGCCAGTCAAAAACGACCCCGATCAGCCTCGTCCGAAGACACCAAAGTCTCCCAGAACCCCTCGAACCCCACGAACGCCACCGGCAAACGACCACCAATCTGAGCCCGTCGACCGAGATGCAATGCTAAAAAGGGAGCTGGACGGTGTAAGAAAGATCAATGAGGTCATTGAAGGTGTCATAGGCACTCTGCAGCGGGCCGGCGGAAACATGGAGGTAGGTCCTCGAGCTTAAAAGGCGTATATATGCTGTTGTAACAGGCGCTGACATGTGGCGCAAACTCTAGTCTGTCTCAAGAACCGTTCTGAATGCTTCCACGCTTCTCAATACTTGGACTCGCATCCTATCGCAAACAGAACACAACCAGCGCCTTATCCTCGACCCGACATGGAAAGGCGCAACCGACGACTTGGCGGAGATTGAAGCAGAAGCGCTGCGGAAACAAGAAGCTGAAGCCCGCAAAGCAGCCGAGGAAGAGGAGCGCAAAGAAGAGCTCCGGCGACGGCGGGAAGAAGACGAGCAGAGGAGAAAGTTGCCTGCATCAGCTTCTGCTCGAGGGGCTCGCGGGGCTCCTTCCCGTGGAGCCCGTGGAGCTCGTGGTCGAACAAGGATAGCTACAGGTTCATCAAGGATCGCCACCCGTTCAAGGTATTCCTCAAGTAACAGCGCTTCAGCTTCCTCGAGTGGTCGTGGTGCGTCTGGCATTGGGAGAGGGCTTGGCACGACTAGGAGTCGTTACGGCAGAGCCAAATAGTCGTGTGAGCTGGAACCCGGCCCGGCCTTGATAACAGGGGGTTCATTTTTGTTTTCATTATTCGATAAACCGTAGATACCCATAATAGTGCAAGCTGTAAAAATGCTATTTCTTCTGAAAGAAGTGACTTAGCTTCTTCATACCGCTCGTGTTGACCTTTTTGAGGTCCCGGACTCCGCGACTTTCGCTTGCTTTCTTCTTCTTTTCCTCTTCCATCTTTCTCTTTTTCTCCATCCGAGCCTCGTCCTCCAATTCATCGAGGTTTCTCTTGCGACCGTAGTCTTGTGCTCTCACTGCCATGGTTTCCAACCGAAGCTTCTCAAGACTGGCGATGTAGTCTTTCAGAAGAGAAAAGTCTTTGAGGCCTCCTGCTCCAGAAAATGACTTTTGGAGATTATCAGCCAATACGGGGGCCACGTAGCTGGAGCAGATAAAATCAAACGCTACTTTCAGCCTTTGCTGCTCGACAACTTCTGGTGAAGCTTGTAAAGAGCTGGCAAAGTTTTCCTCTGCCGGCTCCTCAGCAACTGATGTTGCAGCTGTACTTGCTTGGGATACCGATGTATCGCCGCTCTCCGTGGTTGATGTCGTAGATTGAGATGTTGCCAAGTCTGTCTGTGGAGTAGAAGAAGCCGAGTCGACGTTGTTGTTGCCGCTTAGCTGGCTCTCTCCCGTTCGCACCACTCTGTGCATCATCGGTGCTTGAAGCACCTTTTTAACAAACTTGTCTTCCATGCTCAGTGGCAAGCCACTCTCGCTCATCCTCTTGGCCTTTTGAAAGATGACGTCCAAGAGTTTCTTCTCGTTGAGCCGAAACATGGACTCATCACCAGCCTCAACAGTGTCGCAAACTGCGCCCATCCGGCTTTCTATCAGCCGCCGCGTCGTCTCCCAGCGCATAATCTCAGATAAATGCGAGTTGTCCTGCGGTAGCTTATCCAAGTGATCATCACTGGATAGAAACAGCCGCTTTACTTCATCTGAGCCCTTTGATGCCTTTGCGTCGGCCAGCGCAGGCAATACCAAGAAGAGGGGATCAATAGCTGTTGCCACAAAAAGCTCTGATCCCATGGTCACCTGCGCACTTGGACTTGCGCCTTGGTCGCCCATCTTTGTTCCATTGGAGTTGGGCACAGTTTCAATAAGCCAGCTTCGCGGCACTGATTTCGGCGTCGCTACTTTTGTGAATTCATAGATGCCGGTTTCGGGACATGCGAGGTATCGCGATGGTTGTGAGCTTCGTGGATTCGGGAGGGTGACAATTCGGGCGTCTGGAGTGGCCTTTGATGGTAGAATGAAGACTTTGGGAGCATCGCCGGTGTGGGAGACGAGGGTGATTGTCGATTTTGACTTGGTCGAGTCGGACTCTGTGGCCGAAGCCGCCGTCGAGGGCTTCGTTGATCGTGTCCGGGCCATGGTGGTGTCGCAAACGCAATTGACGCGATTGATGCAGCTGTTTAGGCGCTATCAAACGACCAATGAACCTTTTTCTGGTCTAAACTGCGCTGTCGCATGCAAAAGCCTTCCTCTGCCTCTCGCTTTTCATGGGTGTGTAAAAGGCACCGCCGTAGTTTTGTCGCATTCCAACCCCTGCCAAAGTCTAAAGACGCGATTTACGCGTCTGCGCCCATCCCGCGTTTTAGCCTTGGCCGATGCGCTCCACCTCAGCCAGTCAAGCTGTGCAGCCACTGCCGAGTCCCCACCGCCCACGATTTGTGTGTCCAAGCCTTACCGGCTGGCATAAGCGGTGCCCGAACAGCGCATCATTTTTTACCTGTGCTAGGCCTATCGTAGCAAAAGCTGGATCAACAAACCACGGCCAGCGGCGACGCCTGCAAGAGATCAACAGCGCTTGCGACCAGTGTTTACTTTTCTTCCCTCCTTCATCGACTATCGATACTGCCTTACTGCCATCTATTCTTACTCGGACTCTGCCCATCATTGGCCCTCGCATCTCGTCCCGTCTCGCGTGGCCGCTGCACCTGTGCGCTTCCCCGCCGAACTGCCCGTGTCGCAGGCCCTGTCAACAAGCGAAAAACACCATCTACGGCCGCATAGCCGTTGCCTCCGCATGGCCCCAGAGCGCTGACGGATCACAAGGGAGCCTGGGCCTAGCTGCTGGTGCCCTGCGTTGTCGTGCCTGAGATAGATCCGGGGGGGTGGTTGGAGTGGTTGGGCAGAGGCGCAGGACCGCGAACCCGACAGTCCACCAGCATCAGCATCAGCGTAGCATAGCATAGCATCACCACCATGGCCCACGGTGAGTGGCCCAGGCCGCTGCCGCTGCTAATTGCGACTGACCGCCCAGCAGGACCGCAAGAGTCAGAGACCTCTTGGCCTCCTCGGTCGCCCCACGAAGCCCTCATGAGCACCCCGAAAGGTCGCCAGCGCTACCGAGAAATGATGAATCAGACTTCGCCGACACCCACGCCCTCTCCATCCAAGAGCAGCAGGGCTACGGCCTCGGTCATGGCGCGGTCCGGGGCGCTTCAGGAACAGATGGATGATGATGACGATGATGATGAGGAGACGCTCCAGCTGAAGCTGCAGGAGATCCAAGCTCGATTGAAGCTGAAGAAGCTGCAAAAGGCCCGCGAGAATGCCGCTCAGGGCAGACACTCTCGCTCAAACTCTGTCACGTCGAGCGTACAGCCACGACGCGCCGCTCGTGGGACTACACCAACGCCAGAAAATCCACGGCCTGCGTCTCAGAATATGGTCCAGGTCCCTGCATCTCCCGTCCGGAAACTACAGCCCCCGCAAGATCCCAAATCGCCAAGCAGAGTGCTCCTGGGCATCGACAAGGGGCTGCGGGCGAAAGATGTTTCGCTAAAACGCGCCCCAAGCTTTCGAAGGCCGGTAAGCAGCGATCCAGCGGCGCGGAGAAGCTATTCAGACAAGCCAAAGGCAGCCAGCCCATCGGGAATGTCATCGCCCGAAGGATTTCGATCACTCAGCTTCAATGAGCGATTGGCATCCGCAAGGTCAGAAGAAGTGTCTCGCGCCGAAAGGCAAGAGAGGATATCAAAGCTGAGATCCAGCGCATTCGTCGGAATTGGCAAGGAGGAAATGGAAGAATACAAGAAGAATGCCGTCGACATTCCGGACGAGCCTTTGCAGGCCCCATCTTTTAGCAGAGACGAGATCCTGGGTAAACCAAAACCGCCTGTGGTGTTGCAACGGACCCGAACGGTGTCTGATTTGCGCGATACCGCTGGGAGAAACGGCAATCCCCCATATGGCAATATTCCCCCGTTCATACAGTCCGCTCAAAGCCGTAAGAACAGCTTACCAACGAGTGACATATCCACAGAAGAGCAAGGATCATTTGAACCCTACTCTAGCATACATCTTTCCAAACGGATCTTGCCCAATCGAGTCGTAGCCAGGCACGTTTCTGGCAAGAAAATATTCAATATCAAAGATCTATTGCGAGAGGTCAAGGGTCCAGACTTTGCCCTGCCAGATGTCGAAGAGGACATTATCGTCTTTGCGATTGTAGCAAAGAAGTCAGAACCACGAGCGCATAAGCCTGCCGCGGGGAAGAACGGACAGAAAGACGAGGACCGTGGCAAATACATGGTACTGACTCTGGTCGACTTGGAATACGAACTGGATTTATTTCTATTCAACTCAGGCTTTACTAAATACTGGAAGCTCACAGAAGGCACTGTTGTCGCCATTCTCAACCCCAATGTTATGCCACCTCCACCTGGAAGACAAGATACTGGACGTTTTAGCCTCGTCATCAATTCCGATGAGGACACGATTCTCGAGGTTGGATCAGCTCGCGACTTGGGCTTCTGCCAGGCAATCAAAAAGGACGGAGAGATGTGCAGGTCTTGGGTGAACAAGAAGCGGACGCAATTCTGCGAATTTCATTCCAACGAGGCCATCCGGAAGCAGCGAAGTGCACGAATGGAAGTCAATTCAAGTGGCTTTGGTACTCGCACTCGTTTTCAGGGCAAAAGCTCTGTAGAGGTTTTTGAGCCGGTGAAGAAGAAAAACACCGACTACGACTGGGAGACGAAGACGCATTGGTATGCGGCGCGAGGGCATACGGCTTCAGAGCTCCTTGATGGCAAAGACCGAGATCCTTCAGACAGGAAAGACAAGGCCGAGTTTCTACGACGCAATATGGAAGCCAAGGAAAAGGAGCGCGAGATGATGAAGAAGCTTGGCGAAGTCGGCAATGCCGCTGGGAGAGAATACATGCAGCGCGCAAGGTCTCGAACTGATGCAGGCCTGGCATCCAGCAGCATGAGCTCCAGCCAGCAGCTCTTCAACACGGCAGATCCCTTTACTGAACCCGAAAGGCCAGATGCGGCCTCGCTCGGCCTCCTCGACAAGGCTCGTGACATCCACCTCAGTCCCGTGAAAAGGAAACGAACAGGTAGCTCTCAGACTGGATCTCTTACGCGGAGCAACAGTAGCAATAGTAATAGTACTACTCACAGCAGGCCCTCCGGGCTTGGCTGGGGCGGCGCGTTAAAAGACAAGCTCTCGAGCATGAAGGAAGGGGAGAAGCTCAAGCCAGAGCAGCCACCACTTCGGAAGAAGACACGGTTTGTCACGGAAAAGGGAATCCGAGAGGCTGGCCGCGAGAGCCTTGGCAATTTGTCCGAAAGGAATCTGGCTGACCGGCAGGTGATCTTACCCGACGACGATGACGAGCTTGTCATCGTGGGGTAGATCCCAAAGCTGATCCCAAAGCTGAGGCTGAGGTTTTAGGGCAGAAAGCAGACCACCAATGAGAGACTGAGGCAGCTACATACACGACTTTTTATGACTACTACTATATAACAAAAGGCATGGATAAGGTTTTTCTTTTTTCAGGGGGGGAAGCATCGATAGCATTGTGTATCTAATTTTCTGGCACATTTTTACTTCCCTCTTGTTTTCCCTTCAATGGTACTATAGTTGCCACAAATAACTTTTCTTTCTTTTGTTCTGTTTGAAATTGTTTGGAGGAATGGGAAGATAGGGTATGGTCATAAACCCGGCTGAGGCAAGTCATATACTGGCTATTGTAAAGATAAAGGCGAAAGAGTACGGCAAGGTCTGATTTTATTGAGCATTAGGGCGGCAGTGCCTATTTTTTGAATACGATGTTTTGTGCAATCTTGCATTGGAGGAGGACGCTGTGCTCTTTTCAGCCGGGAGGCTATTATGATAGCATCATTGGCGGCTGAGTGAGAAGCACGCGATGTCGCGTGTAGCCGTTCATAAGTTCGAATTAAAGCTAAGCAGTGGAATTTGGGCCATTCGTTCCAATTTGCCTGTTTTCTTTCCGACGGGGTTTACAAAAAACGATCACGATCCTCAACGACAAAGACTAAACTAATGGAGTGAGCAGCCGTTTGTCTCTTGTCCAACTCTGCCACAGCTGAATTAGCGCCCACTCCAGCGCAATAGTTGACATCACCACGTGCAGCGCTGGACGGCCTGTCATACCGCCTCTTTTTCAATACGAATGGTGCTAATGGACCAATTCATCCAATCTGGGCGGCTCAAGCGATTGTGGAAGTGGCCGGAGTTTGCTGAGATGATCATATCCAGATGAGGAAATGGCCCCCTTGTAATTAGGATGGACAGCTGAATCGTCTTTGACGTCAATTGAGTATACGAAGATGGCAAGATATGCGCTGGAGTCGATACCTAGTTGGGTGACATGCGGCTAGCAACTTGAGATCTACTGTAGAACAATGGAGCTGATTGGCAGGCCGTAGCAATGAATTGAAACTTTTATGCGAAACAACAAGCAGCTGGAAAATACCTAATGAGATATTAGCGACAGAGAAAAAGAGAAACTGCAAGGTAAGACGCCACGCAGCGGAGGGGATGGAGGTAATACGAAGTAAGCTTAAAGCCATGCGAGAGCTGATGGCGCTGAACGGCCAATGGCGGCTAAGCAGGCTGATTCAGGGCGTCGGTTGGTCATTTGCCACTCAGAGACACCCTTTTCCTGATGCTCTTTTTTTAAGACGAGGATGCATGAAAGAACAGACGATTAGGCGTTTGGCTTGCAAGGCTCAAAGTATAATCTCGGGTTGAAGCTGAGCGTGACCATGACGAGCTGAGCAAAATGCGCCTCAGTAGCGGTCCTATGTATATTGCAACGTTGAAGACGATTGCAAATACGAAAATAGAACACGTTAAATCGATATATCGATTTTGAAAGGAGATTTTTTTTTTTTCTTGGCGTTTACTCAATTTCGCTGGCTCGTATTCTTCAGGAGCTTCTAGAGCGCCAAGCAGAGAGACGAGACAGCTGCCGAGATGTAAGCTACAGGCATATTACAGTAGCTGTGAATGATCCAGAATTATATCCGATTTCGTGTACACACAGAATTGGAACACGAATGTCTTATACTTTGCGAGATTATTGTACGATCTGGCTCACAATACTGCCACGTCCGGGCTCCGAGGCGACCAGGCCTATAAGAGTTTCCAGCGAGCTTCCAGATTAACACGCCCAGGGATGGCTGCTGACAGGGCCTCCGATCTGTATTACATACCTACTTCGAATACGCTCTATACGCCAAATAACCATGTGCTGTTTCAGAAGTAAAATTACAGCTCGTAACAAGACGCTGTGAGGATGCCGAAGCTGGCCAAGAATAGTAACAGACTTGTTCTTGGTTTAGGAGGTTTACGGGCAGCTGCAGCAAGCCGTTTAGACGTCTTGTTTCGGCCTCAATGATCAACATCAGGAATCAAGAGTCCAGTATAGGGGCAATTGATCCTTCAGGATATGCCTGTACTGAGTTTTTGTATCAAGCGTCTGCCATCAGCCACTAACTGATGGTGTTCAGATAGTCGAGAGTCTATGGGCATGCATGTGACGGGTGTGTCTCGTATATGTGAGATGCATGTAGGGAGAGCTACTCGCGATATATAAACAACATGAGATGAGATGAACAGCACTTGAACTACTGCTAGCGCGGCGGTGACGGATTTCAGTTGGCGCAAGGCTGTCCAAACATGGTTCAGTTGGCAATGGCAGATTCAGTTGATCTAGCGCCAACAGTCGGTATTTACTCAGTAAGTGAGATGTTGGTGTCCATATCCGTAACACACGCGCCTGGTAGAATCGGTCCAGGCTGTAGCATTGGCATTACGAGATATGTTCAGCCGCGCTTCGTATCCCTTTTCGCCTTTTGTGCCGTTGTCAAACCTCCCGCAGCATGATCAGCACAGAGCTGCTCTTCGTATAGGCTTGGGCATCAAAGGCTAATAGATTAAAAAAATGCCATCTGGCGCTCTCCATTGGAGCTTCTCGATCCTTTTCTCCGACTATTGCCCAATAGTCTGAGGCGGCCTCGTTGCATTGGGAGTGGTGCCCGTCTAAAGGCCCCGGCGGAGGGAAAATCGGTGCCTCCGGTGCCTTATAATGCTACGCCGAAGGAGCCGATTTCCAGACCCTCCAATTCCAGGTACTAGACCAGTCCAAAACGCCACGCCTCTTTGTTTATTCCAATGCGTAATTTTAATTCTGCTTCTAAAATTATCACGCGCTGCAGCCAGAATGCAGTGTCCAGATACTACTGGCATTAGCACCCGTATGTAATACCACTGCTATGGAGCATTGATGCTGGCAGTAATGCTAACAGCTGCTTTGTCCCAGCGCCAGGTAGCAGCAATTGATCCCGCCAGTGAAACAAAGTCTCAGCCGAGGCCACCCATCGGATGGCTGGTTTGCGGCAGCTGAGAATCCCAGGGAGCACAAAACAAAACACTCACGCGTGCCCGGCCCACTTCTCATGGATCGACAGACGGTGAGGCGGAGAGCCATTCAGGCCATTGGCAGCCAGCGAGAGTTGACGTTGTGGCACGCGGATTGAATGAACCACGAGATGGCCAGCTTTGGGCGTCAAGGGCATTGCCATGCCTGCTGCTAACAAGTCGCTAGTGGCGCGATGGCTAGATGGCGCGCAACTCTCACGGAATACAGCACATACGCCTGCATCCACGGCGGTTCGCTGGCCTTGCGTCTCATGCAGCATTACGAGCGTTGAAACAGGCGGCAGACCCATCTGCTGGAGAATATTGCTGCTATAAGCATAGCTCCATGCGGTGGACGATACAAGCTTTACCCAAAATAAACTAAAATAAAAACTTAATCACAGCACACCTGTCTTTCCAGAAAGGCTATCGACATCCCTGGCCTGTCAGCAGTCTATCGGCACTCGGCTGTATCTCAAAGAGAAGGAGGCAAAAAAGAGAAATGACAGAGCAATTGAAAGAACACTGGATGCTACACCTCCCTTTGATGCTCCATGGCTTGGCCGGAAGCCGGTATTCCCGTAGGAAGGAAGAACAACAACAACGAGAAGAGCAAAAAGAGGAGCCGATCGTGAAAATCGCACGCAGGGAGCAAACGTCATGCTGCGTGTCCCAGCCAGCAGCGGCGCCTACCGTCTGTCCTTGCACAACTTACAAGCATAGCATGGCAAGCCGCCAGCGCAATTGTCGGCGCTTCGCCGGCGGGCATGTCTCAGACCAGCGCACCGCTCGTCGCGCTCATCGCCCTCGCTCGATCTTCACGCGCGAGCCTATCAAAGGTGCATCGGGCCTGGCGAATAATGGACCCATCCCCGCACGCCGCCAGCGTCCTGAAATCTCCTCGAGGCCTGTCGAATCTCCAGTCGCGGCATGGGGCGGTTTCGACACCATTGGTTCCGGCCCTGACGCTAGGGCTGAATCAAGTCTGGAGCCCACTGGTAGCCTTGCCGCACAGCTGCCCTTTCTGTAGGATTGGATATGCGTATCCCTAAGGCCCTCGTATCGTGCCCAGCCTAGATGTTTTCGCTGCCAAACTGCTGCCAATCGGGCTTGGCCCCCGAGGCCGTGGCGTGGCGCTGCTAGGAGCGTCTCCACGAAGGAAGTTCATCCCTTTCGCTTTCCTCCCTTGCGGCCTCCGTATTGCCCAGGCACGGCGGGTACGAATCGATCCACTAGCATTACCGCGTGGGAAGAAAGAAGAGAAAGGAAGAACAAAAATAAACTAGACAAAGAGGCTAAAATCCTTGCTCAGGGATGGGCGTTGGCTAGCCCCCTGAAAAGAAGCCAATCTGGTGAATGAACGCATGCTTAACACTAACAACATGCAGCGTGGGTGACGGCTCCTCTGATCTGCCCTCTGCTCGATTCCGTTTGCTCTTGCTCTGCTGCCGAGTTCCCGGCGCCCTGTATGCCGTACCAGCCAAGTAGCGCTGGGATTCGATCGAGCGTGTGTGTGTGTATACTCGAACGGTATGTACTCGTATGAGTGGGGTGGACGATCCGGCAGCTAATTCCAAGAAGCTGCCAAAGCAAATAATACAAAATCGCCAGTCTGCTGCTGCTGCCCCCCCTAGCCGACCTGGAGAATACTCCCATCCTCGTTCTCCTCCACCCCTGTCACATGGCATAATCCATTCAGCTGGATTTGGTGTCGTGTATATATTCTATATCAGCCTCTTAGTCGCTTTGCTCTCGCCTAGAGCAGGAAGAAGAACCGACTTGCCTGTATAGGGAAGGGAGCTCGCTTTCATTCCATACTTCAAAGTTCCCACAGGAGCCGCGCCGTTTACCCATATCTCATCTAGGGTCCTTTTTCTTTTCTTTTTTTTCTGTCCTTGTCCTCTCACAACTTTCATTCGTTCTTTTCCTTTCTTCTTCGACCACACATTCGTTTAAACCGAAGCGCATCATGATGTTGCAAGCTTCCGTCTCGGTGCTGGCCTTGGCCGCAGTTTCACTCGCACAGGGCACAGCACACATCCCCATCACTGGTGTTCCCGTCTCTTCTGGTTCCGCTGTGCCTCTGAGACAAAACATCAATGACTTGGTCAAGTCGGGGCCGCAATGGTAAGAAGCCAAAAGAATGTTCTAGTCTCCCCAAGAGGGAAGATGAAAACGTGACGCTCATAATGAGTCTGTAATAGGGATCTCTATGTTCAGGCCATGTATAACATGTCCAAGCTGGACTCCCACGACCCTTACAGCTTCTTCCAGATTGCCGGTAATTCTTTTCTTCTTTGGATGGCACGACTCTCGGAGCGCATTAGTAACACTGGCTAGGCATCCATGGCGCACCATATATCGAGTACAACAAAGCCGGAGGCCGAACGGGAGACGGATGGCTGGGATACTGCCCTCACGGTGTATGTCTTCGCAAAGGCGCCTCCATTCACTGGGCTTCCCGACGCTATTAGGAATGCATCTGACATGTTTTTAGGAGGACATCTTCCTCACCTGGCATCGCCCTTATGTTTTGCTTTTTGAGGTATGATATCTCTAGTGTCTCTTATCATCTTGCCTCCCCGGTGGCTTACTCTTCATTTAGCAAGCATTGGTGTCCGTAGCCAAGAAAATCGCCAATGGTTACCCTGCTCAGTATCGCGCCAAGTACCAAGCAGCGGCAGCAAGCCTGCGAGCTCCCTACTGGGACTGGGCCGCCGATAGCACCGTCCCTGCCTGCACGGTCCCGAACACGCTCAACATCAATGTCCCCAGCGGCAGTGGCATTAAGTCGGTCGCTTACACCAACCCTCTCCGGACCTTTTACTTCCCTCACATCGCCATGAGCGGCTCATATGGAGAATTCAACGGGGGTGGTCAAGACCACACGATTCGCTGCCCTTCGCCTCAGCAGAATTATCCTAACACAGCCAATGCCAACCTGCAGGCGCGCCCTTACAAGGGCTGGATTGTAAGCTGACATTGCTTTACCGAGCCCATCAGTGAATGTTAGTTGCTAACAGGTGCGCAGTATGACGTCCTGACGAACTCCCAAAACTTTGCCGATTTCGCTTCCACCAGCGGCCCTGGTATCAACGTCGAGCAGATTCACAATGCCATTCACTGGGATGGTGCTTGTGGCAACCAGTTCCTTGCTCCTGATTACTCTGGTTTCGATCCTTTGTTGTAGGTTTAACATGACCTTTTATGAAAGATGAAGTATAACTAATATTGGAACAGCTTCATGCACCACTCCAACGTTGACCGCATGTGGGCGTTCTGGGAGGCCATCATGCCTAACTCGCCCGTCTTCACCGCATCATACAAGGGCCAGTCGCGATTCAACAGCCCAACAGGAGCCACCATCACTCCCAACTCGCCCCTGCAGCCATTCTTCCAAGCAAACGGACAGTTCCACACCTCCAACACCGTCAAGAGCATCCAAGGCATGGGCTACTCCTACCAGGGCATCGAGTACTGGCAGAAGTCCCAGGCTCAGATCAAATCCAGCGTCAGCACCATCATCAACCAGCTGTACGGCCCCAAGAGCTCCTCGAAGCGAAACACTCGTGCCCTCGATCTTGTCCAGACTCGCTACTTTGCGCAGATCTCCGTCAACGTCACTGAGATTCCGACTCGCCCCGCCGAAATCAACGTCTACGTTGCTGGTCAGAAAGCCGGCAGCTTGATTGTCATGAAGCTTCCTGCTGAGGGCATTGTCAACGGTGGATTCACAGTCGATACTCCCATGAAGACCCTTCTGCACGGAGGCAACCGTAACGCTGTTAGCGCCTTCTCTTCTGATGTCGAGGTTGAGATTGTCACTGTAAGCCCCCTTCCAAAAATTTAAAACATCTCAACATCGACCTCATACTAACAAACCTTTTAGCGCTCTGGTGAAACCATCCCCCTCGATAGCGTCCCCAGTCTTGCTATTGATCTCGAATTCGCCAACGTCACCATGCCGTCCGCCTTGGATCAGCTCCCCAAGTACGGCGCTCGTTCCAAGCACCGTGCTCAAGCCGCCCAGAGGGGACAGCGCTTCGGAGGTCCTCCTCCTCCCCCTCCTCCTGCTCTGTAAAGGGAGAGACGAGGCCGCCAAACCTTTTTCATCTTGTTGCAATATTATCTAGCTATATGCATGACAGAATGCTCGCAAGATGAGTGTTTAAGTATATACTACGGCTTTTCAACATAGGTTTTCCGACTTTTGTGGACGTGGCGCAATATCTAACATTTTAAAGGCTTTTATCCTTCGACACTTGCCGGGGAGGTACTGTTGATTGGGTTGATGATATGGTTTTCTGTATATACACTTCCACTTTTCACTACTGCTGCTGCATGAGAACATATACACGGCATGCATGCTCTTTCACCAAACGTCCTCTGGAGCGTTCCTCCAGGGCGACTCTAGAGGTGGATTGGATACAAATTAAGATGACGATAGTTGAATATTAATAATTTTGACAAGTTTCTGACTGAGTATGCGTCTTGATGGATGTTAACTCTGATTGCCACAGAAAGCAATTTGGCGCTCTGGTTGGGTTGCAGTGGCGTGAATGCACCTGAGTTTATCCAACTCATTGATTGTTTCAGCACTGCGGCATTCGCACTTGATCGTAGCTTGAATAAAAAAAGACAAAAAGTAGCAGCATAAGGAAAAAAAAAAAAAAGGCGAGTTTAAAGGTAGTATGGCATAAAAGAAAAAAAAACATGCGGCCTGTGTGGATCGAACACACGACCTTCAGATATCAATTGAATGACTGAATGACTTCAGTCTGACGCTCTCCCAGCTGAGCTAAGGCCGCAAGTTGAATGGTGCGGTGTAGTTGAAGCTTATAGGCTAAGCGGTCGCGTGTTCTCATTCGGTGAGGTCTCGGGTAGGGCTTGCGACAAGATGCCATCTTCAATCGGAATCTGGCGTTGGTGTAATTGGCCAATTAATTGATGCGAGGAAATTATTTCTGATTATTCGGCGTATTCAGTTATTTACAGCGCCTACTTTTCTTTTGTGGGATTGTTTCTAATACCGTAACGTTAAGATTCCTGTTATTGTCGTCACTTAATAACGTCTCTGAATGCAAATATGCCTTTATTAATTAATTTCTTGCTTGTTAGAAACAAAACCAGCACCATGAAAAGCCATGATGATATTACATGGTCTCGCAAATGCTCAGTATAATGGCAATATCCACGCACTTCTTGTACCGGCCGCGAAAGTACATCTGTTACATGTATTCTGTGCAGTATTTTTCGTATTCCACAGAAACTGCCATTCCCAATAATCCGACTTTGCCGTTCTCTTTGGCGATAAAGATTTTGTTGTTTTATAGCCCTACACAATCCTGATGGACTGCGGCCGAATGCCCTCCCATTGCCTTTTACCCTCATGATCTTCGAGATCATAACACCAGATACCCACTTTGATGAACTCTCTCTCGTTCCCCGTTGGGAGCAACAGCAAGCCTAAGAACTTTTCTCCATGGCCAGGGTCTAGTGGTTTAACACTGCTAATCAGCAACATCCACATTTGCTCTATAGGTCCGTTTGGATACTCCGGGATGTCGAAGACCCGATATCCATCATCCATCCAAGATTCCCAATCAAGTTGAAAGTTCGCCACGTACTCATCGCTTGGCGATAACAAAACATAGTTTAAGCCAATAGACAAAACCCCAACTATGTGTCTGGGAGCGAGTGCCACAATTCTTGCTCTGCCATCGTCACAGAGTGGCACCCGAAGTAGTTTTGCATTAAGCTCAAGGCATGCGCTGGACACACGGCCATACGGATTTGACTTGTCGGCAGCGACAACCTCGACATTAAGCAATGTATAGTCTGGGGAAAGTCCTATTTCACTAAGGCTGTAGATAGTGAAGTGCCCGATCCAGCGGGCGGGATCTGGACGATGGGCTCAACTCCACGAAGGCGCAATGCATTGTTGGTTGACGTGTTTGAGCTTGTACCCCTTGGAGCAAAGTTCCAGGACGTCGTGCCACTTGCGCCGCGAGGCCGTGAAGCAGAGAAGCCCTCTGTGAAGATCTGATTTCCAGAGCCCTGCTAGGTACTCTTGGCCGGGATTCTCCTCTACGAGTAGCTTGGCAAGCGCGGAAATGGCGGGGAGTTTATCAGTCTCAAAAGTAAATCTTCTTCCGCTGTACGCCTCAACCGATTTATACCATCCTCTCATCGGATCGTCAGGTGTCAGTTTGATGTATGACAAGAACTCCAGACCATATTCTCGAGCTCCATCCGCGTAAATGTGACAGTCTCCCCAAGCGTAAGAATAAGTCTGGTTCTCGAAGAAAACGGCTCGCGGTGAGAGTAGAGCCTCCTGAAAAGTCCAGCCTCGATTAAACCTAGCGCTTCGCTTCATGATAGGCAACCTCGCTAGTTTCAAGCCTTCTGGGAAGCCATCGTCGAACATCTTGGAGATGAATTGAGCAGGGTCTGCCATCCGAATATGGATGACTCCCGAAATGGATCTCTCTAGCTTGGAGCGAAATCCGACTTGAAGCGTCGGTCGACTCCATTTCATCCTCAAAAAGCCGTCTGAGCAAGAGCTTCCTTGAAGATTGCACAGCGTGAGAAAGCTGCCGCCATAGACGTTTGCCATTTGGAGCGATTCTCTAGCCCAGTCATCGCTGTCCCCTTGAATGATACACAAGGCATCGACTTGCCTATCAGGTCATTTAAACGTCTCAGAGACCGGGCAGATAGAAAGTCATTTGAAATCGGTTTGCGGCGGATTCTAAGCCAGGGTCGACATGGATCTAACTCATGTAAGCGCAATCAACCCGTACGACTTTCCAAGCCAATAATAGCAGCCTACCGCATGCATCGGCATATATCCGATATTGAAGAGAATATTCTTTCTTCTCATATCCCCAATCGATCACGACGAAGACCATCAATAAATTGAGGTAATCATAACGATTTAAAAGGTTTTGCCTCGTTAGATATGCAGGTTTAGTGGGGTCATCATCGTCATCCCACTGTGCCCCAGATAATGTATGATGGCTATCAAACAGGTAGTTGACATGAGTAATCGTGATCTTTGCGTCTTCAATTGCGTGGTTCTCATCTTCGTTCCCATTGATATCATTAGCTCTCGACAGTTTGAGATGGTTGTAAGAAAATCTCAAATCGCTCCTCAGCATATGACAAAACGCGCATGTCTGGGCAGTAGCAGCGATATTAGGAAGGGCGGGAAGCGTATCTTCTCGCCGGTATCCGAGGCAAAGCTGATATTCTTCAGCATACTTGATCGCAGGCTTTTCAAATCGAACAAATCGTTGCCCGTCTTCATCCTCTTCAGCGATTCCACCATGCTGCGTATCATCAAGGCGAAGGACCTTGCAATACTCACATGGCTGATCTAAAACCAGCACCTCACTACTACTATCCATGATTTTATTCTGCTTGTTCTCGTTACTCGAATTCATCATTACACTTTGGCTGGTATATACAGAGGAGAAAAGAGTTACTCTGAGGTATTATTATTATTAACATGTAGGTTATGTCTTATGGAGAGGATCCTAAGGAGGGGTCATATTTCACTAAGACAGAATGGGGTTTTGTTGGCTCAAGGATGTGCATGCTATGTAGGACTCATCTCCCAAAGCGTGAGATTAAGAGCAATAACAATCAAATTCTTCTAGTAACGTATTTACTGTTTGTGATATATTTACCTATGGCCGTTTTAATATATATTTTGTTGCATAAGTATGGTTGATGAGAGGCTCTGCGATTGGGGTCGTAACCCGCGGCGTGAGTCAGCGCTGGTCCGAGGCCAGTCTCGTAAAGGATAGGCAGGTTAATAGTGGTGGCAATGCGACTATAACATGCACAAAAGTCCCATCGCGTTATTGGCGCATTGCGTCCGAGGCTAAACCAGGAAATCCAGGAACAAAGATTCCGATCATTTCCTGATTGAGTGCAAAATTATACAATCGAGTAAACAAAATAGACCAACATGATTTGCCAATTTGACAAAATGGCAAGCCATGTAAAACGGCAGGCCTTGCGAAATGGCTGGCCTTGCATGCGTAGCGAGATTGAGATCACATTTACGCGTAACTAGTTATCAACTTCATTGCCACTGTCAATATACCAAGGCATCGCAAGCTCCAGCCCTATCGTTGCAACTTTCCCCCTCGTTGCTATGGCATTAATAATAAATTTACCAACTGGTATCTACGAGCACTGTGCACTTTTGCTAGCGATAAGTAACAGCTGATGAACTTTTGCGATTCACGGTTGGCGGAAATCGCAAAGACCCCTGTGCTAGGCTAGTTGCGGGTTGGTCTTTGGAGACGAAAAGCTGGGGCTCCGATGTTTGTGCCCGATCCGGCAAATCCGTCTTATATTCTACGGAGCAGCTGAACCGGCCGATAGGTGGAGAGCGCAGCGCTGAGCTGTCATCCATCCTCGTAAAGCGGGTGTTGACCGAGGGAGAGAGAGAGATAAGCTATTTAGGGTTAAAACGTAGTTGAATGGAGAACCACACCGCCAATCCGGGATGGACGCTGGATATATATCGCGTTGAGCAATTCAGTTTGAAAGGAGTGTTACAGTAGTTGTTGCTGTTGGGAGAAACGGAGACATACCCCGTCCCTGTGCGTATTGTCGTTGAGCACCTACACGAGAGTTCGACAACTACCAACCTCCTCGGACGCGGTACCCGTCGTGACATCCATCCGCGCCCTTCCCGCAGCGGCCAAAGTCCAACCATTGCGCCGCCTCTCGAACGACGTCGGGCGTTTATACCGTTCCATCTGGCACTTTTTGATCCTTCCACAAACCCCTGGGCCAACTCCAAAAGTGCTGCTCCACACTGCCTCTTTTGCCAATCGCGGCCCGGAACCCCGGCACTGCTTGGCAGGCCCCCGGACACTAGCCGCCGACTAGCATGGATCGCAGCGCTGGCCGACCTTCCTATTGGGGAGCATGATGGACAAGAACTTCTGTTGCGCCGGTAATCGTAATCTTGCATCGCTGCCAAGTCCTGATCATTCCTAGTGCAACGGCGGATCGCTGCCTGCTGGGACTCGCTGCAGCTGGGCCATTACACCATCCGGTGGAGGCATCACCTCTGAGTTCTTGAAATAGCATCGGCCAATGCTGGGGATTGTATAAACAGGGCCAGGGGGCTTGCATGGCAGAGACGTATAAAAAGGCCTGAGGTGCTCCCCCAGATCTGAGTCGGTTCCCCTTCTCGTCTTGCTCCAGTGTCTCCAGTTACTCCAACCTCACTCACAATGGCTAAACTGACAGCTCTTGCCGGTCTCTTGACCCTTGCCAGCGTGCAGGCAAATGCCGCCGTGCTCTTGGATGCCCTCGACAAGGTGCCTGTGGGATGGCAACCGGCTTCAGCCCCGGCCCCGTCGTCCAAGATCACCCTCCAAGTTGCTCTGACGCAGCAGAACATTGATCAGTTGGAATCAAAGCTCGCCGCCGTCTCCACGCCCAACTCCAGCAACTACGGAAAGTACCTGGATGTCGACGAGATCAACCAGATCTTCGCTCCCAGCAGCGCCACCACCGCTGCTGTTGAGTCCTGGCTCAAGTCGTACGGCGTGGACTACAAGGTGCAGGGCAGCAGCATCTGGTTCCAGACGGACGTCTCCACGGCCAACAAGATGCTCAGCACAAACTTCCACACTTACACCGACTCCGTTGGTGCTAAGAAGGTGCGAACTCTCCAGTACTCGGTCCCCGAGAACCTGGCCGACCACATCGACCTGATCTCGCCCACAACCTACTTTGGCAAATCCAAGGCCATGCGGGCTCAGAATGCCAAGAACGCGGCCGTCTCCGTGTCCCCCCTGGCTGCTCGCCAGGAGCCCTCCAGCTGCAAGGGCACGATTCAGTTCGAGGGCCGGACATTCAACGTCTTCCAGCCCGACTGTCTCCGCACCGAGTACGCCGTCAACGGATACAAGCCCTCAGCCAAGTCCGGTAGCAGGATTGGCTTCGGCTCTTTCCTGAACCAGAGCGCTAGCTCCTCAGATCTTGCTCTTTTCGAGAAGCACTTTGGCTTTGCTAGCCAAGGCTTCGCTGTTGAGCTGCTCAACGGCGGATCAAACCCCCAGCCGCCTTCAGACGCCAACGACGGCGAGGCCAACCTGGACGTCCAGAACATTGTGTCGTTCGTGCAGCCTCTGCCAATTACGGAGTACATTGCGGGAGGTGTTGCACCCTACTTCCCTGACCCCGTTGAGCCGGCTGGAACTCCTGATGAGAACGAGCCTTACCTCGAGTACTACGAGTACCTGCTCTCCAAGTCAAACAAGGACCTTCCCCAAGTCATCACCAACTCTTATGGTGACGAGGAGCAGACTGTTCCCCAGGCATATGCCGTCCGCGTGTGCAACCTCATTGGATTGATGGGCCTTCGTGGTATCTCTATCCTCGAGTCATCTGGTGACGAGGGTGTTGGTGCCTCTTGCGTCGCTACCAACAGCACCACTCCTCAATTCAACCCCATCTTCCCGGTATGTTCTAACTCAACGCGTTTTCCCCAACAATCACTAATGAAGCTTCTAGGCTACGTGCCCCTATGTCACCAGTGTTGGTGGAACTGTCAGCTTCAACCCCGAGGTTGCCTGGGATGGTTCATCCGGCGGCTTCAGCTACTTCTTCAAGCGACCCTGGTACCAGGAGGCTGCAGTTGGCAACTACCTCGAGAAGTATGTCAGCGCAGAGACCAAGGAGTACTACAGTTCTTACGTCGACTTCTCCGGACGTGGCTTCCCCGATGTTGCAGCCCACAGTGTGAGCCCTGAGTAAGTTTATCTTCCATGATCTTGTTGTGAATACTTTGAGTATCCTCAATGGCCACTAACTCTTTGAAAAGTTACCCCGTGTTCCAGGGCGGCGAGCTTACCCCCAGTGGTGGTACTTCTGCTGCCTCTCCCATCGTGGCCAGTGTTATTGCCCTCCTCAACGATGCTCGTCTCCGTGAGGGCAAGCCTGCTCTCGGATTCTTGAACCCCCTGATCTACGGATATGCCTACAAGGGTTTCACCGACATCACCGGTGGCCAATCTGTCGGCTGCAACGGCAACAACACTCAGACTGACGCCCCTCTTCCTGGTGTAAGTATACGTTTCTTGCATCCAATCTAGTTATGAGTATCAAAGCTAATTCTGTCTAGGCGGGTGTCATTCCCGGAGCTTTCTGGAACGCAACCAAGGGCTGGGATCCTACAACCGGATTCGGTGTCCCCAACTTCAAGAAGCTGCTCGAGCTTGTCCGATACATTTAGATATCCATTGTAATATATTAATTGGGCATGGTAAATAATTCTAATTAAAGAAATATATACGCAGTAATTATGTATGCGTCAAAGTTCCCTCATCTGAGCCGCGTGTAGACGACTAAGGTCGAAAAGGCTATATGAAATGCTTACACTAAAGCAAAGTTGAGATATCCCCAGTATTTATGGTGCCCGCGATGAAAGCACACTCAATCTACCCAGCGTCTAGCTTATGTCATTTATTATAACTATATCATGAAACCTATCAGGTCTATCAGGATTTAGGAGGCAGCTTTGTATATATGTCGACAGCCGGCTGTATTTCTCTTTATACCAGTTGTGTAGAAGTGCCGCGGCTCGGAGGCTCACTAGCTGGGCTATCAGCCATTTCGCTTTAGCCGATCGGATGGCATGTCCTAGAACTTCGCTGGGAAGATGATGTCGCTGTTGTTTTATTATTCATCGAGAATATGGTCTATGAGCTGGTCTCTTGCTTGCATTGACATAAGAGTTCGCATTTGGTCTGAGACATGCGCGAATGGTTCTGCTTAGGGTGGATGTGGATGCATGCTTGCCAGCAGGGGTAAGGACATGTTCGGAGATTGATCTTACTTGGCGTCAAATTGCACATAGTCAAAAAAAAAAAAAAAAAAAAAAAAAAAATAGAATTAACTGAGCAAATCTATTGATATTGGTCGCTGAGAACTCGAGCCTCCTGTTTCCTCCCGAACAATCCGCTCTGGTGTCTCAGCCTGTAAACAACCACCGCTGTCTCATTCATTCCTTGGCGTTTTCTGCTGGTATTCACTTCAAATAGTGTTATTATATGGCGAGAACTAACCAGGGACTAACTCAAATCATCCTACTTAGGATAGGCGCTGATATCCAAGAGTAAAGAAAAGATAGGGTGGCAGTACTTGGCGAGCAGGAGGCCTCTAAGACTCGAAGTCCTCTTTGCACGGTAATTGGTTTCCGACCATGTTACAAGAAACAATCTTGAGGAGATTCTCCCTTATCCATTCCTCCCCATCTCTCATTTCCCAAGAGTTGATTGTGCTGACCGCATTCTCAATCTCCAAAAGTTCGGATTCTGACAACGGTACGTCGTTCCCCAGGATCTCCTCGTAGTCTCCTTCATAGCTCGTATCGTAAAAGTTGTAGGCAATAAGATTAATAAAATCTGGGAACATTTCTCGACGTAAAATACTTGTTCGTGTTTCAGCGCAAATAAGACGCACCCAGGCAGTACAGGCTGCCGCAAGAGGTACTGTCCAGATTCTCCAAGTGTCGTCTCGCAGCCACGAGTACCGGATCTCTTTGAGTTCGAGATCGTGCAAATTCAACCCCGGCCATGACAGTGGTAAGAGAACAAGCCTCTCGTAGATTTCATGCGCATATGTCTTCTTGTTTCTGGGATCAATATTGTATCGCACGCCCAAGCCTGAGAACTCGGATGGGTAGGCGACTTTTAGGGACTCGGGACTTTCTGGATAGTATCCCAAGGAGGCCGCAATTTGGCAAGCATCGTAAATCTGTTCGTCGGGGACTAGGAAAAACAGACTCTGATATATGTTAAAAAAGGTAATAACGCCCAAGAAAAGGATATTGCTTACTCCATCTGTTACAAGAGGAATACCTAGTCGACGTAAGAGGTGCCGCTCCCACTCCACAAGGTCAATCTTTGCTGCCGCAAAATGGTCAAGCAGGGCTGGTATTCTTTGCGCTCGATGACTTGTCATTCTGATGCGATATGAGAAAGAGGATAGAAGAAGAACGGTACAGCAGTGTTTGAGGATTAAAAGAAAAGAAGATAGAAATGAAGGGTTGGGTTCTCAGTGGCTGTGATGAGAGAGATCACGCTATGACGAGCCAGCCCAGCAACAGGAGATAGAGTTTGATTATGTAAACCGCATACGCCTTCCTGCTACTAGGTTCTTGAGCCTGTAGAGGCCAGGGATAGTGCTGCTTGGTAGGTAGAGGAGGTACCGAGGTAGGTAGACAATGGTAGATGCATGTATCACTGCATGTAATAGTACTACCTAGTAGTGCTGTTAACCTGGCCCGGCTGTGATGACGCAAACTCCTACAAAGTTGGATTTCATGACACCTCCTGAGTTGTGTATAACTGACTTGGCTTGGAGATTTTGAAAGCCATTGCAGAATTTGGTGTAACGATCAACTACCTACCTACTATATAAGAGCCAAAAAGTCTTTCAGAGCGCTTGCCAAAGGTAATCCCCTTCAGCGACTCTGTCCAGAAAATACATCTGGGGCGGGTAGGTACATGTATGCACCTCGTGGTTGTCGGGAAGCTGCCAACTTTCAAGGCACCAGACATGTATGAATTGGGCTGACCTTGAAAAAGTCAAACCAGTGGGCAAACATGCATACGTGTGCTCTAAAAGTCTCAAAAATCACGCACCGGTGGCGACAGTTTCAAAGAAAGGATTTTTGCATCTTCATCATCTTTTCTCACTTCATTCTATCTCCCTCGCTGCTGTTCTGCTCGCTACCCAACCCGCCTCGCAGTAAGCAAATCGTCATGGAACCAACCCAGCCAGAGCAACCAACGCAATTTATCTACTTTGATCTGGACGGCACGCTTTTCGACCACGACCACGCGGTACGACATGCAATATCAGCCATACACAAGCAATACAATGCCCTCACGGAGAGGACTGTCGAAAAACTGACGGAAGCGTACGACAGTTCACTTCAAAAAGCTTATGATGAATATCTGGACAAGGTGATTACCTATGAAGAGGCCGGCATTCGGAAAGTTCAACTGTTCTTTGAAACGCTTGGCTTGCCCGAGCCCGGCCTTGAGGGGGTCCAGCAATTCCGTGACACGTACAAGGCAGGTTACAGAGCGAATCGGAGACCTACGGCGGGAAGTGTTGAGGTTTTGGTCCGCCTACGTGAACACGGATACCTCATTGGCATCATCACCAACGGCCAGGTGGAGGACCAGACAGACAAGGCCAAATCAATCGGCATACTGCCTCTGATTAACCGCATCATCACGTCCGAGGAGGCTGGATATCGAAAGCCGGATCGTGGCATCTTCCGTTTCGCCATCGAAAAGCTCGGTCTCAACATTGTGGAAAAGACATATATGATAGGTGATTCTGCCTACTCAGACATCAAGGGAGCGTTAGATGCGGGAATGGCCCCAATGATGTACTCCCCTATGACCGAGGACTCCTCTATGGACGAGGACTCCCCTTTGGCCGATGACCCCCCAAGATTTGATCTTATGTATGGGCATCAAATACCCGTAATCGCCCACATGGCTCAGCTTCTTACCCATCTGGGCATCGCCAGCCCGCAATTTATACCGCGAATTGACTCCGGGCCGAACATATTGACGATTGCGGGCATCGGCATTGACATGGTCACGGAACCACAACGCTCTCTACACATGTCCAGGTTGCAGGTGCAGGACATAGCCATGAGAATGGGCAATGTGCTTGAGTATGCCGCCCACAAGCACCACCAGGCCGTGGATCAAATACGGCGTATGATCGGGACGATTACAATGGCGGCGGACTTCAACGACGAGACAACGACTCAGGCTTCTGGCCGAAGGGTGAGCGTGGCAAAACCAGTCACGCGCGATTTCCTCGTCACTGTGAGAGACCACAGCACGCGCGTAGAGTACACGCGACTCACTCTACCTATTGTTTCGGAAGACCAAGAAACATTACACTATATTGTACAAATCCTACAGGATCACTGTGACGATCTCATGAGAGATGATCCAAATACAGCAATCTACGCACTTCGCCGCGGCATTGAGATCTTGACTGAGCAAGACAAAAATAATATGAGTGTTTTTGACAGATGGGATCGAAGTAAATCCTTCTAGTACGGTATTGTGCGGCCTGACTAGCATAAGAATGAGTCATTAGATACGCGACCCCTGCTGATATATGTATCGCTATGGGAAGATTGATTGTTACAGATATACCCAAGCCCATCTTTCCCAACCAACAGCAGTGGCAATCCTTTTCATTCCTTTCCCCGACACTTCTCTTAGGCGGAATACTGGCTCAGCTCGCTCGAATAGCATGAATTCAGGGGGGGGGGGGGGGGGGGGCTCTGAGAATTGGCTCATTATCCAAGAAATGGTGGATTTCATCATCGAAGGCTGTCGAGATGATCACTTATGAAAGACTGTAGTAGTAATAAAAGTTTCAATACGTTTAAATAAGTGGGAAATGCTCAACACTATTATACCTACGTGACCCTGCTCTCTCGTATCACCGGATCCAACGCTTCTTCGGGCTCGACCAGAGTGGCTCGACTGCGCAGTTATTGCCAACGGCGTTTTGCCAGCCACTGCCCTACAATTTGCCATCGAACAAAAGGCGCAGCAGCAAGCCAAAAGACCGATTCCACGAAGTTACCGGTGGATTTACAGCGAAAATTGGGTGCAGCAATTTCGGCTGGCCACTATTGGGCAGTTTCTTCGACCCCGCATACAACGGCACAACTGCATGGAGAGTGTAAAACTTGCCTACCATGCTCCTTCATGCTGCGCTGTCTTTATCGACATGTCGTTGACTAACAGCGACTTTCTTCCAAAGTCTCCTCTCAACATGACTAAAGGAGAGCACAGCTATAGTATCGATGCTTCTCAGGATGAGGAAACGTTGCCCTCGCTAAGCCGACCGGGTATTTTGACGGCGATTCTTCGTGAGGGGGTTGGCCTCTCCGTGCCGCATGGATTTCAAGAGAGCCCCGATGAAGAGCGAAATAACCGCAACATACCATATGCCATCATGACTTTTGACAAATCGCAAAAAAAGGCCAGCTCTCAAGGGGGAAATATACAAAATCCTATATGGAATTCAGACACTGGCCCGTTACACTGGGATGTTGACCATGGGGTAAAACGCAAATCTAGTTGGAGCTTTGATGTTTGCCGCCCTGCTGAATTGGCCATCTATCTCTACCTCGGGGACCCTCGTACATCGTCTTCTATACAAGGCCATGCTTTCCTTGGAGTGGCACGGATAGATCCCTCCCAGACAGTAGCGACCTCGTCGCAATGGATTGACGTGCAGCAGGGCACTGGCCAGCTTCGCATTAGCCTCGAATACAAGAATGTGGAAGACCGGACTCTGGATACAACCGCTTTTCGAGTTGACTACATTAATGAGCTGCTAAATATACACACGTGGCAACTATACACTACAAGGACAGTTCCCGTGGTTCAACGCCTCCAGAATGTCAATCATCCATTCATTGCACCATTAACGCTGGCTTTCAAGTCACAAGAAGATGTAAACCACATCACTGACGCTGACTTCCCAGTCGAAGAAAGTTTGAACCTTTTGTCTCCAGCCATAGATGGTGGGCATCTCTTTCATCATCTCCAGAGGCAGCAGCGGTTCAATCTCAAGAGCGCTCAATTTTACGCCGCTGAGATCCTTTGCGCGTTGGAATACCTGCACGAAGCCCGCGGCATTTACTCGTGGCTAAAACCTCGACATGTGCTTCTAGACTGCTTTGGACACATCGTTCTCTGCGGCTCTGGCATCTATAAGCCAGCCGTTGCCGCCGACCGCCGCAGCTACGGTATGCCAGAATATCCGAGCCCCGAAGTGCTTCTCAATAAAGGCCATTTCAGGGCGGCAGACTGGTGGACACTGGGAATTTTTCTCTACGAGATGTTGACAGGGCTACCGCTTTTCTTCGACGGAAATACTGAAGAGATACGTCGTAAGATACTCGGCGCCGAGCCCATCCAAGTTCCTGAAGACCTTCTTCCAAACGCCAGAGACATTGTAAGGAGGCTTCTCGAGCGCGAACCTGATCGTCGTCTAGGAGCTAAAGGGGGAGCATCCGAAGTTAAAGAGCACCCGTTCTTCGCTGGAATTGATTGGTCTAAACTCTTCTTGCGAAAATACGAACCTCCGTTCAAGCCAAACTTCACCTTTAGGCACTTTGAACAGCACGGGGTGCAAGAGCATCCCCAGCCGGAGGGGTCCGAGGGAGTCACATTCACTACAACTGACACGTCGTGTAAAGATCACGAACCGGAGAGCAACTTGGATTTGGAAAGTGACGATGACGCTGTTATAACATCAGCGCCTAGTCAGGAAGAGCTCGATCAAGAGGACGATGATGAGAACGATGACGGTTGGGAGTTTGTGTGGGAAGAGGGTGCTCCTTGGGAGCTCTATTTCCGGCATCGCACTACAGGAGACGAAAAGTTAATTTTTAAACGAGAAACTCGCCCGTCAAAGAAAAAGAATAACGGTGATGATGCTATCAACGCTAGTGTTACTGAATTGCGCAATCGCGGCCCCAGCACAAGCCAGAAGCTGGATGCTCTCGAGGCAGCGTTGAAGGCAGGGCATGACCGTAGCGTCTCACAGATTATATCATACGGCATGGACTTAAATGTCCGCCTCTTTGGTTATGAGTATGAAACCCCCCTAGGATGGTCAATAGACCATAAGAAGCTACATCTGGTGCGCCTTATGCTTGACAACGGTGCAGACATTAGCTTTTTAGACGGTGAATTCGGACGCCAAGACGGGCCAGCCTTAACGAGGGCCGTGGCAGCAAGAGACCGGAAACTCATTGAGTTGCTATTGCAGAGGCACCCAAGCCGGATGGACTTGACGAGAGCCCTGGGGCGTGCCGTGGATCAACGGGATAGGGGTCTAGTGCAGCTGCTCCTGGCAAATGGCGCCCGGTGTGAATTTGAAGAGGAAGACCGCCTTTCGCCTTTTAATTACGACCCTTACGTTACCTCTTGGTTTGATGTTGAATACCTGGATGATGAATACATTCCCCCGCTTGTTCGAGCCGTTAGGATAGGCGATGTCAGCCTGGTGCGGCTACTACTTGGGAACGGAGCGGACCCCAATGTCGGATACCATGGCCTATATGGAGACGTTGGGGTAAAGCATATCAAATTTGGATGTGGCAGGGTAGTTCAATTGGCAATGGAGTTGAAGAGACATGAAACCATCAAACTATTGCTCGCAGCCGGGGCAGATATTAGCCTCGCTCAGCCTGTCTGGCGTGTATCACGCCATGTATGCCGGGAGGTAACGAGGGTTTTCTACCAGACCACGATGAGTAGGTTGAGGAAGATGGTGGAATCAGCCAAGAAAACAAAGGAGAATGACTAGCACAGACTGTCAGAGGAAAGGGTTGGACTTTTCGCTGATACTTGCTGCAAAGCCTTACATAGCAGACAGTGGAAAGGACAACAAATGAGTGCCCATACGGCCTACTTCGCTTGATTGGTCAAATTGAACAACCATTGAAAGTAAATTGATTTTCAAAATGCATAGAGTACTGAGCAAGCATTGCATTAATCTGCACACCTGGTATCTTCCCCTGCGCAGCAGTGGCACTCGCCCCCCTAAAGAAAGATTAAGACTCATAAGGCGCGCCCTTTTGTTTCAACATGAAAATATTTTTCTATAATCCTGTGGTAATTTTGTTTTCCAGAGTGTGTAATTCTCATGCGTTATTTACGGACCCTTTCTTTATATCAGAGCTCAAAAATGGCTGAGATGGTTCAGTCTATGCCTGAGTTGCATCCGTAAGGTACACATTTGGAGACTTCGACGCAACTCAGAAGCAATAGACTAGTCGTTCAAGTCCAAGCATAATCGTGCATAAGACCCAGTAGCTCACACATAACGGCCAATCTGTAAATCCTCTGATTTTCTCTGGAGTGACTGATTCTTGCTTTTGACTGGCCTGACTCCGTGTCCACGGCAGCGATCACGACAGAACTCTCCACCGCCAAACCTGTAAGCGTTTGCTGCTGTGCAATAGTAATAGAGCTGTGTAATAGTAATAGAAGATTAGTGCTAGATGCATGGATCAAGGTATTACTACATATGATGCTAGGCTTTTAACCTCATGCTAGTTCCATCTTGGTTTTACCATACACGTACCCCAAAATTGGAGAATGGGGACGACTGGTTACGAGTAGATTGCAGGACCTGTTAGATTCCTTCGGAGCTAGACAGCTTTGATATCATGAGAGCCAGAATATGGCCACGTATGCTGCGTTTGTAGATAGTGGGTAGTTGCCTGGTGGCTGACAATGGACGTCGGAAAGAGGTGTCGGAAAGGGGAGTACAGCAAATGGTCTCTTCATTCCAACGTCCGTATTTACGCCGTTGCTGCTTCATTTAACGGGCCAAGTACACAAAGCATCACTAAGCCTTAGTCTAAAGCTGAGGGCAAAAATTCTTCACGACTGTAGTATGAAGGCTGTGAAACCGGAAAAGCAAGCAGGGCCCAGACTGTACGACGGCCAGGCAGGCGGCGGCCCACGCAACTACTATTGAAGCGCTACTGATTTAGCAACACGATGATGGCAAAACCAATAAATGGCCCTTGAGATGAAATACATTTCTTTCTTTTACCTTTCGCAGTAAGTAGAGCGAGAACAAGGCTTTCGGAGACCGGGCATCACCGCCGTTTGGGCTTTGACCTCGATCGAGTCATGGCCTAACACACGGCTTTTGACTCAAGCCACAAGCTGGTCTGTTATCTACAAGATCTACAGAGATCATGAAGCATGATTCAACAAGACAAAATTCACCAAATCCACGTGGCTGAGGCGAATGCAACTTGGCCTGATAGAGGAGCTTTGAGCAGCTTTTGGGCTGTCGTCAGCCGCCACTTTACCCGGAATGATGCTGTGTTTGCTGTTGATAACACAAATTGTTTTTCGTACAATTATCAACACGAAGGAAATTGACCGAATTTAGACGAACAGCCGCTGATATGCGGCAACGCCGAGCATAGCCAAGGGGAACTTTAGTGGCATTCGTCGTCCATTGCGGATGTTATTGGCGCCCTTTTGGCTATTTGCTGTGCGTTTCCGTCGGTCAAACAGCGTCAATCAGGTCTCTGGATATGTATTCTAGATGCCCTGAGCGTAATTGCATGGACCACGCAGTGCATGCCGCCGTCCTTGGGTATGCAGTGAGCTTGAGTGTACCTTGCCTATTTTGAGCTGCACCCATTGCTGAGGCGGCCGAATTATTCAGCGTTGAATCAGCCAGATACACACGACAGAATGCAGCAAACAAGGCGACACGGCTCAAGATTCGTTCCGAGGGAGGGCAGCTGTGGGCTGGACGTTAGCCGGGGATACGAGCGGACCGTCGTTACCAGCAAGCGGCGCGATAAGTCATCATGTTTCTGGTTCCAGACTCGGTTAAGCAGTAGTCGAGCCTGTCGGCAAATGGTCGATGAAGATCTCCCCGCTTCTTGGTTCGAGCCGGCGTCTGCGAAAATGGAGCTGGAGGCGCTATAACAGGCGCTTGGCCGCTGGCTCGACAACGTGGTGGCGAGGCCAATGACTTGTGCGCTCCCGCAGCTAAAGAAAGGCGAGTTAAGCTTGAAGACAGCCACCCGTCACGGGCGGTACTTGGTGCTTGTAGCGCGTGCTGCGTTTTCAGCGCCTGGAAATTCTGGCAGCTGTGGCCGGCTATCGCAAACACAAACGCCGCGGGGACAGCCACTGCCGCCAAACCTCGTGGCATTTCAAAGCAGAAGAAGATGAGAAGATTCGCTGACTCGTTGTGACTATGCACGGCAATCATTCAATCGGCTCACCTTTGCAGAATACATACTGTATCTAGCCACGAAATAGGCCCACGAAGCACGCAGTTCTATGCAGCCACTTGCTTAGGCCGCCCTCGGACATATTTCATCTTTGTGCGCCTTTGTTCCGTCCCATGAGATTTGCCTGCAGCCACCCAACAGACAGGCGGGAGCGCGGGCAGAACGTGGCATGAAATGGTCGCACGCGAACTTGGGGGCGCTCGTCTGGGCCAATCTGGGCTCGAGAGGCCGTCACTGCTCGGTAATAACAAGCCTGCGGGAAACTCACCAGCAGCCACCGTCTCATTTACTGACTTTAATGGTCGAGCAGACACCGTTAGCCGTGGTAGGCCATCGCTTATCTTGGCAGAGACAACGACGTGGGGGAGAAAACGTAGCTGCTTTCTACCAGGCTTGGGTCTGTACCTACCGCTCGGTACCCCAACTTCGCTTCTCGGCAGCCAAAGAGGGCGAGGAAGTGAAGTTGCTGGCATTTCTTCCGATTGACCTGTAGCTGCTCGCGGCTGTTCTCATCGTTGTGGCACTGTGACATCAACTAGATTCCCGTTCCCGATCATCGACCTCGGGTGCCCCGGGAGCAAATTACTCAACAAAGCAAGCAGCAGGCCATCTCAGCTGCTCTGAATTATCTGCTGTAGCCTCTTTTCTCGGGTTGAGATATGACGGCTGCGCATGAATCGCGCACAAAGCTTGTGTTAAGAGGCTCCCTGACAGCTAGTGCTTGCAACACCACCCGTTAATGCCATCCTTCGGACCGTCAATGCGCTGATTGGGCGTTGAGGTGAAGCCAGTTCGTCGTCCATGCTCACTAGGGCCAGGCACATCACGACTCGCTCCGACCGCCGCTAGCTGAGCCTGATGGAACGAAACTTCCAAGGCTTCCAAGCTACAGCGCAACTAGCCAAGGGTCGGATATCAAACCTACTTGTTCGCATTTGGGCAAACACTCCGCCCAGATCTTTAGCTGCTCTCTCTCAACGGCCACTGGCGATTTGCTCTTTGTGCGGTGTACAAAGTACCGACATCTACAGCTGTGAAGTAGCCGGGTTACATCGTGCTTCTGCGCAGAGGTCAGCGCCCAAAGCTTCGCACGGCTGAGAAGCATTCCAGTGCTTCGATTTGAGACAACTAAAGAAGCAGGCCTGTTATCGGTATAAGTTTCCTTTTTGAAGCGTTTCCTTTGTCTTCTATACCCCATTTCCTAAAACTTTAGGCGCCACTTCCCCTCGTCCGCGCCGTCTCCACGTTCTCTACAGAACTCCATGTGAAGACTGGAAGGGACAGCCAAGGGTGGAAGAGTGGAGAGCTGGCGTCGGCTAGGAACCCCACAACCAACCTCCGTAGGCAGATGCTAAGGCCTAGTCTGAAGACCAGGATGCACATCACGTTGGGGTCAATGCGGAGGTGATGGAGAAGAGTCGACGACGACCTATGACGAGGAGCGCCTTGGTAAGAGAGAGGTCTTGGCAGTCCTCCTTTTCCGTCGATTGACCCGGTTATCCGCCAGTTGGTGATGAGAGTAAATGCTGCTATTGGCAATAAGGCGCACACAGGGACAGATTCGGAAGGGCTACCAAGGTACTCGCAAGGCCACAACAAGGTGGCGGCTTTCCCGACGCCAATACACCACTCCCTGAGCACTGTCCAGCTCTGAGCATCAAAGTTTGATTACATGCAACAAGATCGATATTGGCAGATAGACCGGTACGGCGAAGATAGCCACAATCTCCGATAGCTCTTAGTCCATACCAACAACAAATATCTACGGTATACCTTAAATGAATGTCCACATGCCGGCGCACGGTACAAGGCAAATCCAACGCCACCCATAGCTGCGCTCATGTCCCGAATTGGCCCGCCGTCACAATGAGAGATAGGACCAAAATACGACGCCCTCCAAGCTCCCCTGTCAATGCCATGCTTGTACGGAGCAGCACTCCGCACGTCGTATCATCCTTCTCCAGCATTCACTTACTCGCGCATCCTTGAGCTAAAGTTTTGGGTCTCTCTCCCCGCATCGCTATCCCTGCCTAGTTCTTTGTTCTGGGTCATTTTTGGTTGTCGTCGTCACACCCACCTGGCCTGTCCTTGCACCTGGCTAATCTAGCCTTGCCTCAATTGGCTTGTTATTGCATCTTGCAGTCATCTTGACCCTTGATTCAGGCTTTCCATCTCCAATTTTGCTGATCATGGTTGTGGGCGTGCCAAGCGTATAGACCCAGTACATATATATCCACATGCCTGCCAGCACATGAACGCCTTGTCCTCCGCCATTCCTCATCTTCATCTTTCGTCCCTCTCTCCGGACTGGTCTATATTTTTCCGAGGGAATATTCTATTTCTGGTTTGCCTCCTTGTTGGTATAAATCGCTTAGCAGGCCCAGACACCCGGTGGTTGCCGCCCGTCTGTCTAAGACTCGGATCAGCAGCACAGAACGAGTGGTTTCCCTCTTCCAAAGCCACCATCCTCCCTTCAGTTCTCCTCCCTTTCGCTTAAATCTGTGAAAGGTTGCGGCGGCTGTTGTTTGTCTTCTGTTTAATCACACCTTTCTTTTCATTTTCGTTTTTTATTTGTGGAGGCCTTCTGTGTTTTTTTGTTCGAAAATCTGCCCATCATGAGCGACACGGAAAAAGCGCCGACCGCAGAGACAATCTCCAATTCGGAGCTCGCCCTGATCATAGACCCGGACGCGGGCTTGTCCGATGCCGAGAGAGCAGAGAATGTGAGTCTCGGATGCTGCGCCATATGAAGGGTCATCAACGTGGAATGACTAATAATTGATATACAGGAACGGAGGCTGCTGCGGAAGCTGGACTGGACTCTTGTACCTTGGGTAAGTACTATAGCAAAGTTCGCGTAGTAGATATGCTACCTACAAAGGATCACTGCTAACAAACGTGTCTCAGCTCACCTTACTGTATCTCGTGTGCTTCCTCGACCGTACAAACATTGGAAATGCAAAGGTTGCCGGCCTCGGGAAGGATATTCCCATGTCAACAGGCCAATACAATGCATCCCTTACGGTTTTCTTTATTTCCTATGCCATTTTTGAGCCGCTTGCCAATTTCTTGTTGAAGCGTACTCGCCCGGCTATCTTTATTCCCCTTATCATGTAAGTAATCTACCTGAACAACAAATCTTGGCCGCATCTTTGTTAACAAGACAATAGCATCGTTTGGGGCGCATGCATGCTTGGAATGGGTTTCGTTAAAAACTGGTCTGGTCTCATGGCCGCGCGATGGTTCCTGGGCGCTGCCGAAGCAGGTCTTTTCCCCGGTGTGAATTACTACCTCTCATGCTGGTATAAGCGCAACGAGTTTGGTGCCCGAGCCGCCATCTTCTTCTCAGCTGCTGCGTTGGCCGGTTCTTTTGGAGGTCTCCTTGCGGCTGCCATTGAGAACTTGGACGGCAAGAGGGGAATCCCAGGATGGGCCTGGATCTTCATCATCGAGGGTGCTTTTACCATGCTTATCGGCTTCTTCTCCTTCTTCATGGTCAAAGATTTCCCTGACGAGGCCAAGTTCTTGTCCAAAGAGGATCGCATGCGTGTCTTGTATCGACTCAGCCAAGATCAACAGAGTTCCGCCGAGCATGAAACATTCCAAATGAAGTACTTCTGGGCAGCCATCTATGATTGGAAGACTTACGCTGGCATGCTGCTTTACATGGGTCCTCTCATGCCGCTCTACTCATTCAGTCTGTTCTTGCCTTCTATCATTCAAAACATGAGCTTCACTACCAAAACCGCAGTCGTCAGGAACCAGCTGCTTAGTGTAGCTCCGTACGCCCTGGGCGCTATCGTCACTGTTGTCGCCGGACTTTGGTCTGATAAGATCCAGAAGAGAGCCATTTTCAACATTGTCATTGCCCCGTTTGGCGTCGTCGGCTTCGCTATGCTGATAGGATCGACCAACCCGGGCGTACAGTATGCTGGTACATTCTTGGGAGCAGTCGGCATCTACCCATGCATTCCCATCACCATTGCCTGGGTCGCCAACAACGTCGAGGGCGTTTACAAGCGCGGAATCGTCTTGGGTATTGTCATCGGATGGGGCAACTTGAACGGTGTTGTTAGCAGCAACATCTACTACGACGCGCCCCGTTACATCCAGGGCCATGCCACCGTTGTTGGATACTTGTTCATCGCCACCTTTTGCGGCAGTATCCTGACAGCGTGGCTCCTCAACCGAGAGAACCAGAAGCGACTGAATGGAGAGCGAAACCACTGGATTGAGGGCAAGTCACAGCGGGAAATTCAGGAGATGGGTGATATGCGTCCCGATTTTATGTACGTTCTCTAAATCACCGGAATGAAGTTATGATATAAACTACCGGCCGACTGAGAACGCTCTTTCTTATTTCTCTTTCACATTGAATGTGTCTTTTGAGAAGATTATCTGACCAGGCGGTCTTATCTATCTCATGAGAAAGATGATACGATGTGAGAAATCGATTAGAGAGGGTTATGAGAGACATGCCAACTGGGGCTTTGGATGGGGATTTTCTTTGGATACCATTTACTTTTGTTTGTTTGTTTGGCTGGATCTGGTTGGATTGTTTACGGCGTGTAGATCCCTAGAGCACTCCATGCCTCTTCACTCTGGATGGAAGACAGGAGCTTTTCTTGATGGACACAATATGTATATTGTAAATAGGCGGGTGGGCGACAGACATGTGTCAAAAGCGTTCTCGGCAGCAGTAATGACAAAAAGATTTTATGACAAACTTGGATTTCGAGCCATGACTTTTTGCATTCAGAATTGCCAGAATGTATCACGTTTTTTACTTCTCTTGGGCATTTGGAAGTAGGTGTGTCATTCAAACTTCTACGTCTTCATTCTGCACCGGAACTTGGGCAACTACTAAGAAAAGTATTCAAGCTTCACGACATTCTGCATGTGAGAGAATTTTCGATGCTGAGCTGAACGAGTAGTGTGATGCGCATGCGAGATACCTTCTTTGGCAAGGTTAAACATTGTTGCCATCTTTCACTAGCAACGCGCGAGTCAGGGCCACTACCACCCTACCTCAAACATGATCTAATCCTTCCAGATAAGTAATGCATGCAGGTACTCGGGATGTATGTGGCCTCAAATAAATGGAGGGTACACACAGAGCATGTTGGTGGGATGGGTCTTTGAGGGCGTATAAGCCATATAGATCGACTTGGACGCTCGTTGGCCAAATGTTCAGATTAAAAATTGCAGATGGGTGGGGTTGACTCAATTTTGTGCCTTGTGAGAGGCATCGGTCGGTTTTGGTTGCTGGATCTTTGTATGGAAAAGAGAGCTTTCTAGTGCTGGTGAATAACCTGAGTGACAATATTATCTAGCTCCAGTAGCACAAGGATTAGGAAGTATCATGTTGGTTGAAAAGAATGTAGGGCGGTCCATTGGTATCTGCCTGAGCGCCGGACGGTGGCCGGATAGTGGCCCCAGCGTATATCGGTGTGAGTGACTCGCAGCAGCTTTGGCCATGTCGATCTGAGCACAAAGGAAAAATAGAGTCGTAAACGTTGAGAAGACAGAGTCCGTCATCGGGAAGCGAGCCGAAAAACATGCGGCCTGTCATCTTGCACTGTGAAATCGACATTTCTCCAAATCTGGCAGAAGCCATCTAGGATGAGGTTGAAGTTGGAGCGGACCGAGTCAGGCCAAAGCCACGTCCCCCAGTTTTCCCACGAGGTGGCTCGGAAGGTTAACCAGATTAGAGACGAATCTGTCCCATGGCACGCCCCACTGGTGGCGCCCGGAGTGTGCTGTGGACTGAGTTGGTAAAAGGCTATTGACGAGATTTCCATCTTGAATCCCCACTTGCTGCCATCAGTTCTGGGGGTCTCCATACCAACTCTAAAGATAGGCACACTAGAGAAATCCCACGGCAATGGACAGCTGCGTTCTTTTTTTCCCCGGCGCCTCATCGCCATATCCGTCTCTTGGCTTCGAAGCGAAAGGTTCGAAATGGTACAGGCGCTCGTGAATTTCTGGCTGTGTTCTCTCAGCGTTGTGCGGGTTTGCAGACGAGCCGAAGAGGCATTGGAGGACAATGTGCGACGCTGAAGCCGCTTAGCCACAAGAGTTCCCTTTCACATCACACTGTCTTCTCTCGGCATGCATGTTGCCTCGACTCTCGAACTCTTGTCTCTCGTCGAGAGAGTGCGGGTGTTGCGGGTGCAGAGGACGCTGCAGGTTCATGACGGGTACCTACGAGAGCTGTGGTTGCGCCACCAGCCAATTCGTTCGTGTTTCCGGCGGTATTGACGTATCATTTTCCCATTCTTCTCCATTGAACCTTTAGCCATCATGCAAGTTGTAGGCCGAACTGCCCCTCTCCCACTCTCTCTCGTATATAGAAGCCAAAAACCGTGTCCATGTCTCTGGAAGCGCGACGCTCGGGGCTCGAAAAGACCAACAAGAATGGAACGAAAATACTCAGGCAGCAGCGCCAAGATGCAAAGAATTGAATAGGCTGTAATGAGCTAAATGGGAAGACAAGGGTCGAAAAAGCGATAGCATCTAAGCGGGGAGAATTAGCATGCCGTACAGATCAACTGAGGGCTCGATGCATGTTGGCGGGTTGAAGCAGAATAGAGTGGCGTATTAGCGCAGAGGGCAGGATGGAGCCTGTGCCGATATCACGAGTGCGGATGGGGCGGAATGGCCGTCGATTAGGCTATTGTGCGCTGAGGGATCTGTGCTGCTGTGGAGGAGAGATTTACTATTGAAATCTGGAAAAGAGAAAAAGAAGAGGAGAAACGCGAGCACTTTGATGTCGATTCACGTTGAGTGAAAATGGAGGTGGCATAAGGCCAATGGAGGGGCCAAGTTTGTTTGTAAATGTTATCGCACGGTGGCGTAGCAGTACTTGCGAAATGCCCTGCAGCAGCAACAAAAGTCGAGTATCGTCGTGGAACAATGTCAGTGAGACAAAGACAAATCATGTATTACAGAAAATCACTGGCGATTGGCAAAAACGCAGCGCAGGGCGACCCGCACGGTGGTGGAGGAGTGGGAAGGCGCTGCTAGGCGATGGCTCCTGCTCACGATGCTTGGGCGATGACGCAGCGCACATGAGGGGCAGAGGCAGCGATTAGCGATCAACAATAGGCAGTTGGAGATTGCAGACTATCGATTCGATTGAGCCTCGTGTCTTGCCGGCTGCCGGTTAGCCAAGGTTAGTCAGACTGGCCTGCGTCGACATAGATCTGAAGCTTGAAGCCACGCTCGTGTGCTTACTGGCGCTGCCGCCGTGGCGAGAAATGGCACACGCCAGAACGCTTCCATCATATATCCGGCCTGGCCTGCGGATGCCGATTTGAGTTTACGAGTGCATCTTCGTTCCTTTTACTGGCACTGCTCTGGTCTGACTGCGAGCTATGACACAACAAGAGGCCCATTATACTAACTAGCAGTCGTGCGTATAGGGTTCCAAACTACAACACAAGACGAAAAGACAAAAGATACTCCGATCAGACAGATACAGGAGAAACCCTCATTGGACCGCAGCTCAGCCAACCACGGCCACCAGGAGCGAGACACGATTCAAACTGGAATAACGCCGAGCTTCCTCCAACCGCAACGGCCGCGTGCAGCTGCTGTAGCACATGCAGGTCCTATCGCTCTTCTGTGCGTCCACTGCGAGCTGCAGCACACGCTGTCCGACTGATATTAATGGTGCCCTGGGGCTGTTTTGCTGGAGAAGCGCCACGCACATCCAGGCTTGGGCTCGGTCCTGGAGCTCGGTCTCAGCATCAGGCTGTCTCTAAGTGAGGCAAAACGTCGTTCGGTGTCGGCAAGGCCTCTTCTCTCCAACAGGCCAGGCCTTTTCTGGGGACAAGGGATGAGAAGAGAAGAAGAGACCTCCACCCTCTTCCGCAAAGAGAAAAAGACGAGATAAAAGAGGACAAGAGGCCACTGCTTATCCAATTCTTTGTGCCTCTCCCGCAAGTCTTCTTCGGCGTTTTTTTCCTGACAGCCTCCGCCAACTGGCAGCTCTCGTTCAGCTGTCTTGGCACTCTGACCTAAAGCTTAACACTGCTATCATTCTCTTTTTCTGAAAGAAAATCTAAACTTGTTTCATCAACCGCCTTTCCTACCTTTCTTCTTCCCCATCTTCTTCCGCTTCCTGATATCCACCTCCTCCACATAGTCTCTCGGACTATTTTTGCACGTCGCAGCATCTCAAATCCATCTCTATGCCGCTGTTCTTCGATAGGCTTGAGTTATCCGATTAAGCCACCATGGATATACACACCACTACAGACTTGTCGGTGGACGATGAGCAGCTGAACCATCATCAAATCAGAACGCTCGTCCTCGTCGAGCGTATTGGCGGTACTATCAGCTTAGTTTCGGTCATGCTCATTTTCCTCGCTTACTGGCTGGTGCGGCGCGTACGAAACGTGCAGAACACATTCATTGTCTTTGCCAGTGTGTCAAATATCGGGGCCAGTATTGGAACCATAATCGCTTACGATGGTATGGACGCTGGACAAGCATCAGCGTTATGCCAGGCCCAGAGCTTCATGTTTGAAATGTGAGTAACCTTGTATTCTTTGATGTTTGTAATGTTTGAAGCGAAAAGAACCTGAAAAAAAGCGACAAATGTGGTGGGAAGCGAAAATAGAGATCAAGGGAACAAAGAGCTAACCATGGAACTTCCTGAGCAGGTTCATGCAATCTGATCCCTGGTGGTCTTTGGCCATGGCCGTCAACGTCTTTCTCGTCTTCTACTTTCACACAAACCCCGATTCTTTCCGCAAACGCTGGTGGATCTACTGCCTCATCTGTTACGGAGGGCCTTTCGTCATCGCCCTCACTCTCCTCCTTCTCAGAAGCCCACGTGGGCTCGTGTACGGCGGAGCTACGGTAAGCAATGTCTTGTTCGTTCTATTAAACTGACTCTGATCCGTCATCTAATAGATCTGGTGTTGGGTTGATCGCGAATGGGACTTTATTCGCATTTATACATACTACATGTTGATTTGGATATGTATTGTCGGCTCGATACTCTGCTACTTCCTGGTAGGATGGCATGTTTTCCGCATGAGAAACCGCTTGCGCAGCTTTTCTACTTCGAGAAATCGTGATAAAGAAAAGGAAGCGGATGCTGTACGTTTGTCTTATTTGCCTGATACACGAGCTGATTAACTAACGCTGCTATGAACTGCAGGGCCAAGCGGAAAACGGCTTTTACGGCACCGTCACTACCGAAGTTCAAGTGACACATACTCCTGCCAACTCTATGCCTACAGAGCCTCAGCCTGCTCGTATCAGCCGCAATACTGCTCGCGTTGCTTTTGACAGCTCAGAGCCTGAAATTCTGCCTGCTGTGGATAACCAGTATTATTCTTCTGTCACAACCTCCGCGCCACCAGTAACTACACCTCAACCTTCGTTTTTTCGCCGCCTTTTTTCGGCTATTCTTGACTTTGGTAGCAAATTTCATATCAGTGATCCCATCAAGAGAGCATATCTGCGAACAAGTTTCCTATTTGCGCTCAGCGTCTTGGTTACATGGATACCTAGCAGCCTGAATCGTATTCACGGCTGGCTCGATGGAGGATCGCCATATGAATTCCATGTCGCAACAGCAGCAGTCTTGCCGCTGCAAGGGTTATGGAACGGAATCATTTTTTTCGTCACCAGTTGGCACGGAATCAAGGCATGGGCCTTGGAAACGTTCAATCGCAAATCTCCAATCATCGAGCGCAAGAGAACAGACGATCTTGCAATGAATGAGCGAATCACTGGTCCACAAGGACGATGTGACTCCTCTCTTGACGATGACGATTCCGAGACTATGAGGAGCGATGTCGAGCTACGACGTGTAGCTAATTCGGAAATCAAGATGTCGAATGGTTTATGAGAAATGAGCGGATAGAAAGTGATAAAGCAGTGGAAGCGATTTTTAGCCCGTTTTGTCCTCGTTTTTTCCTGTTTTTTTCCTTCTTCTTACAATTCATGCAAGAATACAGATACGGAGTTGGTAAGCTATAATAGGCAGGTGATGGTGGTTTTTATGCATCTACGCCATCTAGTCTATGAATGCGACGATTTTAATGGGAGCTGACTAGGGAATTGATATGAATATGTGGTTTCAGTAAAGGATCGCGATAGAAATTGTCTCTTTTTGGAGGCACGTGGAAGGGTATACCTTGTACACTATATATTAGTATAAGCATATTGACGATTATGAAATGGCAAAAGTTTTCAAATTTATCCTCTTGACTCCTGATACGCTCGTGACCTTTCAACGCAGTAGTACTACAAGGCTCAGAGTTCACAATTTTTTTTTCAGAATGTTAAATCAAGTAGTCGATATTAGAAACGAACAGCCATCTGTCGCTAGCCTAATGACATGATAAAAGAAGCCCATGATCCCTTATTGCTCCATTTACCAACCGATCGTGATTCATTGCTTCATGTCCGTTTCCCTCGCTATAACCCAAAAGCACATACTCTGCGTGTTTCATATCTCAGATACTATCATGAAGACATATAGATAAAGAAAGTAAAAAGGAAGAAAATAACAAAAAGATTTCGCGAAATAAATCCGCGGGCTGTGAATGAAGATGAAGAAAAACAAATTTTACAACGAATAAAGTAATGGAGTATGTGTGAGGAGGAAAAAGGGTAAATAGAACTCAAACGATAATAAGGCGACGGCGATATTTCCTTTATTTTTCCCTTGTTCCCTGTAATTGGCTTGCATGATTCATTATTTGACCCATTTATCCTTCTTTTTTTTTCCCATTTGTTACTCATCCATGTGGGCGATTAGCCGATTTAACTGTTGTACATTTTTTTGGTGTTTTGTCCTTTTTTTTTTTTTTTTGTTTCACACGAATGCCATCTGTGGGACTCTTCAATCACACGAAGGCCTTAGCGGCGATGCTTCAATCCATATCGAAAAAGCTTTCCTCGGGATGGGGCATTCGCAAGTTGACAAGGCCCATTACCTTACCATCCATCTTCCATATAGCCTTTTCGCAGAAACGCCATAGAAAAAGGATGGACACGGTAATGACAACTTGGGCGACGCTCAGACCGATGACGAGGGATTTGAGCCCTCCTTCCTGGCAAATGATATGGGGAACAGCCAAGACAAAGGCACCAGCGATGAGATTTCGTAGGATGATAACCCACGAGTGCATATCGCCTACACTTCGCTGTGCCGTAGCCATGCTGGAAGCAGTGAAGGATGCAGATCGAGCCAACAGCGGTCGCGCGGCAGCATCAAGAGCATAAGCTCCAGCCGCTAGCAATCCAAGTTGAAGCGATAAGACGGGAAGATTGAGCTCTTGAGCTGCTTCAGGCTCAAAAAACACAGAGTGGCCCTGGTCAGATATCGATGTGGGCCAAGTCATGAAGCTGTTCACATCCAGGCCAAACGAAATTTTGCCAATGAGAGCCAAGAGCGCGCCGCCAGCTAAAGTGAGGTTACTAACGCAGGAGCAAAACTTTTGGTTCGTTGATCGGTAGAAACAGATGCCAGCAACGACGGAGATTGCTAGTAGCCAGGGCCCTGTCAAGAGGGTCCCAACGCTGCTGGGATGAAGGCTAACAGGTGACGATGAGAATAGCACAGATAGAGAAGCAATCAAGCCCCACAAGGCACAATGAGGCAATGCAGTGATAAAGAATACAAGAGTGGTAGTGGGAGCAGCAAGAGCCCGTGGCGATTGAATGCAGATGGAGAAACTTTTTTCGCTCTCGTAAGACCACGGTCTCATCTCTTTAACGTAGTCAAGGACAGAATCTTTGCTAAGCTCAAGTGGAACTGGCTGAGGCTCCCAGGGGAATGTGTAGATGAATATAGGAGTTGTTGCAATAGCTGCTCGAGCACGGTCAAATGCCGTCTCGGGTGCAGTGAGTGCCATTAACGGAATGGCGATAGCAAAGAATGCGCTTATTATGCGATATTGAGCAGTGAAAGATCCGACTTGGTAAGAGACGACGCCACCCAGGAGTGGAGATGCCCATGTTGCCGAAATCGTGACGATGTTATACAGAGTTGTGCGGACGTTTCTCTCATGTTCCTATTGCCCTTGTGTCAGCAGATGTTTTCACGAGGCACTGTGAGTGGAAGCGGACTCACATAGAAGGTATCTTGGATACTCTCCAACAGCAAAACGTCAAAAGCACCCCAACCGAGTCCTTGTAGCACCCTGGCGCCCATACAAGAACCGTAGCTGGAATTAGCCGTCATATTCCAGAGGCTTCCAGCAAAAATCAGGGTCGACGAAGCCAAATAAACTGGTCGCTTTCCAATTAATTTCGCAGCTACCGAGCTAATAAATCCAGTAAGGGCCGAAACCATCAAGGGCGCAGCCGTCAAAGCGGCGACCAAGGTATAAGAGACATTGTAACGGACAGCCACAACCTCACTACTCGCGACGAGGGCAGTTTTCATAGCGCCTATTAAGCAAGCCATGAATAGTAGCGATGCCAAGTTTAATTCTTTTTTCCATTGAGGCCAATTCTAGCAATCGAGGTATGAGCCGTTGGGTCCTGGTTCCTGTAGGCTTGGGAAACTTACCAGCGGATCTTGCGGATCATCGCTCGGCTGGGGCACCAGTTCAACATGAGAAAATTTTCCGCTGCCGTATTTTGTCGGTTTATAAGGGCGCCAGGATATTGAAGTGAGTGAAGGCTTTTTGGTCGAGCCCGTCATAGGCCTAGGGCTTCCTCTGAGAGTTGTTGATCGTGATTTTGTGGATTTCAGAGATCTTGTAGATCTTGTAGACGAAGGAGAGGTGGGCAGAGGTGGCAAAGGCACTGAGGGTGGCATAGATGGCAAATCGAGCGCCTTGAGTGCAGATCTGAGAGAATGAACAGACTGCGGACGCCTCAAGGAGCCTCCGGGCTTGGGACTGCTTTGTTCCATCGCAAATAATTGTTCTTTGGCGAATTCACCGAGGTAGCGTTAAGCTTCGTATTGTTTGTTGGTAGTTGTAAATGAACGTGTTGGTTGGATAAGAAACCGATTCATTTACTTAGCGTCCGGCCGGCGAGACTGCCTTGGATGTGCTTCTTTGTGTAAAACGAGTGTATATCTATATGGTAGTGCAAGAAGAGAGGACTCAGCGCGACATCGGGTCTTGACAGCCCCGAGAATACGGCTCTGGTGTCACTACTTGTATAATAGACGTACGCTCTAAACGCGAGCAGAAAGAAGTGGGCGGCCAGTCGGAAGTGGAGGCAGGGGGGAGAACGTGATGGTACAAAGCCACCCACCGTTCGGTGAGGCTGCCTTGCATGGGTCTAGTTGACGGCCTGTGGATCTGGCATACGCATACATACGAGCAGACAAGTATCGCAAGGGTATGGGAGGGTACCATAAGACAAGAGAAGAGACACAACAAAAGGCAGCATGGGCTGGTGAGAACATTGAGGTTGAAAGAAGGGATGAAGCCCGTGGAAGCCACCGGTCTGTTCTCCCTCTAGAGTGAATGCTCATCGTATCTGCCAGTGAAGTGGCAGCAGAGTATGTGCTAATGCTGCAGTCATCATTTGATGGCCGGAAGATGGCTCAGCATCCCCGGGACTTCGGAAGCGCACGGATCAATGCGGCTGTGGCTGTTTTGTGGACAGGGTAAAGCTGAGCGAGGCCGACATACGCAATGACGACGACGGTCGGTCCTGATCCTTGGCCACGCCGGTGATAACTGTAAGCCATACGCGTCGACCAATAGCCTCGTCGTTGGACCTTGCATGTGCTTCTCCCTCGCTGAGTAGAGGTGGATCTGACTGCACATAGCACAAAGGACGAGTGCTCTTGGGTGCCGCGATGTCGATCTCACGGCTGGGCTGAACAGGGTTGCATCATGGCAGCGCGTTTCAGTTTCTGCAGGAGAGAAGAACAACAGAGCCGTTTGCCACAGGGAGGCAGAGAGAGGGAAATCGATCTTCGAAGCAGATCAGACTCAGTTGAAGATGTCCTGTTTCTTTCTTCTCTTTTCCGCCTCCTTGTGTCTTAGGATCGGGACAGGGGCAGATTGGTGAGACATATTTTCGGGGACGTCGTCTGCAGAGAGAAACAGGTTAGCAGGTAGTAATACTGGTCGTATTACGAACGCCCGTACCGCACACAGTAGAGGGAGAGATGGAGATGCTGGCCCGAGGTGGGCCAGATCTGGAGGGATGGGTGAAAGAGGCTGAAGCCGGCCAGGCCTGATGCTTGGATCGAAAGTCCTAGTACCTGAAGCTACGGCCAGATGCGTACTAGCACCCGCTGTGATTGGGTACGCGGACACGGGCTGAACAGTGGAGCTCCCGGGCGGAGCCTTTTGGGGGCTTTTTAGGGAGACCAGGGTGGTTTTTAGGGGGCGGCGGCACTGGAGGTTGGCAGCTATTATGGGGGCGGTAGAAGTCGGGCTGTTGCCTCGTATCAAGACAAATCAACACTTGAACCTGAAGTGATCTTGTTTGTATAGTACCGCTACCGACGTATCCGGGCTCCCGAGGCAATCTTATGCCATCACAGCCGGTATTCGCACCGATATATTATTAGGTAGTCAAGATTCCTGGTCTATACGATTACATATCGCTTGGTAGGTAGGAGCAGATGTGGCGTTAGTGCCTCTCTAAGAGAGCTGCAGAGGTTTTGAGAAGGGTAAAAGGCTGCTGTAGGAACGAGCTAAGATGCATTTTACATGATAAATAAACAAAATAAAAGTGCTATGTGCGACGCCGCTCTCATAATTCTTGAGAAAGGCAAATCCTACGTACTTGTTAAACCGCCATTCTTGAGGCCTACCAGGCTTGGATAGGTACGCTGAGATAGAATCGGGTAGCTTCGGAGTCCCCATCTCTTTTTGCCATCATCCGAGTCATAGAATTGCCGAAAGCGCAGCTACTAGTCCTTGGCAGATGCGTTCCGCCTCTCACCGATTGCTTAGTGAGGTTTGCGTTTGTTGTGTGGCTTGCATATCGACCAGGCTCAGAGCGCCCAGTACCCGTGATAGGAGCACACACTTGCTCATGCTGACGTCTTGACAAAGGAAAAGTATGCAAGTAATGGCCCTCAATTAGAGTCTTTGCTTTGCCTTGTGGGTATTCGAAGCGTTGCAGCTACCACCATCTCCAATCTATTCCTCTGCCTTGGCAGTAGTCGTAGATCGGGCCCCGTTACTCAATCTACATGTAGGCCGCTGCATGTCCACTCTCGACTCCGCTGTGCCAATCAACAACTGGTATGATTGCATGTACAAAGCGCATCACACTCTTTAAGCGCTCTGGTATTTGAAATATCTGTGCCGTATCAATAATGATGTCGCACGCAGGTGCGTGTATCTCTGTAGGGTTGCCTTAGAAAAGGCGCGAAGTACTAACCTGTAAGACACCATCTGCACGAAAACATCCAGCACACCCATATCCAGAAAGCCAGAAAGAGAAAAATTCCGAACCTACACAGAAGACGCATAAAAAGTAGTCCGCCTGAGCATCTTAGTTTCTAGGCTAATGCAACGCAACCTTGCACCATCACCCGCCATCTCCAATATCACATCTCGGTGTATATGCCGTGTCACCACTCCCAGCAGCGCATTTCCAAAAGCTGGGAGAATGTAGCATTGGCTGATGACAGAATTTTGGATGGATCTCCACTTCTAGACCTCTTTCTTGGATGAAAATTTTCTTATTCGTCCTCGTTTGGTGGCGTTTGTGAGACATGCAGAGAGGCTCAGCTTCGTCACCGCCAGATCAACAGCTTGGCTTACACGATCGTTTACGTCTATGGTTTCCCACTACCCAATGAAAGAAGTGCTGCGAAGGACTAGTGTTAGTACCAGCACGACACGTTTCTTTCTTCTTTTCTATTCTTCTTCTCCTCCTTTTTTCTAACTAGCTCGCTACGTACCCAGCCGTGCTCACCACCGCCAGCCATACGAGATTTCTTGCAGGGCACGGATTGCTGTGTCTGAATCCTACTAACTTGTACCTTGCAGACAGCAAAATCCCCCTTGCGCCAGGCATCTTTGCCCACCCGCTTCTGTGATTTGTATTCCCACATCTCTTTCAATGTTATGATTCATGTTTGTTTTGCAGCAATCGCGTATTTGTGGCCACTCTCATCGCGTTCAATGGGCTGGCTGGCTATAGTGTTAGCGAGCATACACCTACTGTACACTGTCGTGGGGTTTATCATTTTTATGTGCTTTGTATTAGTCGAGAATTACAATTGTAGCTCAAATCATGTGAAATGCCACTTAATTCCTCGAGAGAATCAAGCTGATGTCGAGAGATGCTGTTCTTTTTTATTATCATAAGAATATGCTTCCACGGCAACGGTAGCATCAAAATTCGCGATGCCGAGTCGTTTCTCGCTATCTATGTTGCAAGACAATGTGCCGCCCTTAGACATTCAGCTTTCTAACTAGTATCTGAGATGTCTAGTAAGAAATACTGAGACATGTCGACAATAGGTTGCCATTTAAAATTTGTTTACTTTAATTCTTGTGAAGATCTTCATCATTGTTCTGGCTGTAATTGCTTTGTTTTGATAGCTGCCTCGGGAATATATACCAATCAATCAAGTGAGTGTCAGCCGTTCAAAAATGAACATATCAAAAATACATCCTATCCCAACACCTAGCAACGCCGTAACATATGAAATTTCCCTATACACTCAGAGAATTGTGAAAGGAGCTATAATAACGTCTTTTCCAGAATGCGCCACATGCTGCACATCCGCTTCATCCATGGCCAGCAGCAACGTGCTCGTCCGCACAACCAATTCTATTCGCCACTCAAAGTCAGTATACAACATTAAGCTAGAGGTGATTTTCCTCAAGGACGTTGCTACTACCAACCTTCATAAGTCAGATTGTAAAACATGGGTGGTTCATCTTCCCAGATCGTTCCCCTTGCCTCTGGCCCTGGCGTCACCCTGAATCGGATCCCAACGTTCTTCGTTGCGTCGACCCACAGGACGCGGCTGTCGTCTGATGAAAACAAACCAGCCGCCGAGATTGAGGCTTCCGTTGCGGCAGAGGACGAAGACGACGACGCCCCAGATTCACCGTGGGAGGATGAGTGGCCGGGAAGCATGCTGGCCAGCCACTCTCTAAACACGCGAATGACGCCGTCGCTGAAATTGACGTGCCGTGTAAAGAGTCCCGGCCGAGAGCCGTGGACAACGACATTTGCCACCGCGCACAGTTGAGAGAAGCGCTCCCCTTCATCCAAGTAGACTTCTTGGTGGGCCGTATCCTCTACCTCTTCGTCGTCAGCGGCAATCTGTAGTTGCGTGCTCCCTCCCATTGTTTCTACGGACCACCCGTAGCGGAATCTTCTGCGCCTGTTGGTTTCCAATACAACCGGCCGAAAGCACGAGTATATCCTGCGCAGATCCACAAAGCTGGGGTCCCGCTCGTTGATGGGGGGGCCGTCGCAGGTGGCGTTGCCGAGATATTGGCAGCGCAGGTAGGGCGTGGATATTTTGGCACTTGGGTGGTAGCATTCGAGGATGACCCCGTGGTTTGAGCGCGATGGCGAAGCGACGAGTCGTCGGTGTAGGATCTTGGTAGCTATAGAGCAGAAGCGGTGATTGACGGTGACGACTGGGAGGAGCTCTTTGGTGCTGAATTGGTCCAGTATGCTCGCCAGAAGCTGTGGTTGTGATGCACACATCAGCTATTCTAGTCTTCATACGACTGATAATTTATTTGAAGTTCTTACTTCGCTAGGAAGATTGTTGATGGGAGAAGCCGTGTCCGCCATAGTTGTTAGATGCCGTGGTTATCTCAGCTCGATCGACAGCAGCACAGGACAGACAAATATTGCAGCTTCGAGCCGTCGCCTGCTTTTGTAGCGGTAATAGATCGATTTTCAAGATGAATTACCAAGAACAAACGACCAAATTGTCCAAAGTATCGAGATAATCCCACATTGACAAGTCGAAGCTGTTATCAGCGGACCGACCCCGAGCAGACCGACATATGGCGATTGCCTCGATGGGCGATCGCGTCACTGCCATTAGTGCGATAAGAATCGCTCCATAGTAATCCGCATCTGCGACCCGCTTCCCCGGGATGGTGGTTGCTAGCAGCGCGGAGATGATTCGCTGGTTGCGACGATTGACATGAGATTGGCGGCCGTTGTTGGAGGCGACATCGGAGGGTGGGGGTTCCGGTCGGGTAGCAGTGAGATTGCGACCATCTGTTATAGCTGCTTCTCAAAGAAGACAGATCGTTTGTTTCCCAATTTAATGAATATATATTTGCAAGATTGGAATGGGAACAATGATATTGAAAGCCAAGATAAAAACGTTCATTTGAAGCTACCTAGTACGTGTGCTAGACCGAACCTAATCGCCACTGTTACCCGAGCTACCCTAGCACTACTGAGATTGACAAAAACTGACAAGTTAAGATGCAGATGTCAAGTCATCGATAGAGATCCATTATTAAACATAGTAGAACATACCTCTCAGCTATCTTTTAGAAACTCATGTGGTGTCGTGTTTACACTCTGTTATTTTTGCTGCTAATTCTCAAACACCCTTCATCTGCGTCACTACCCTTCGACATTCGCTGCATCCTACTCAAATCGCTGTGACCTCAGATCATGAGTTTCAAGCGGAAGCTTTATTTGCATTAGTTTCAGAACTAGAAACTTTACCTTCGTTATTTTCTTTCAGCTTCTCGTTCGCTGCTTGCGCATGTGCTCCGGCCTTTCCTCTTTTTATCGGGCTCACCCACTCCATGAGCGCATCGGGGATCGCATTAAGACAAGCAAAAATGACCGATATAAGAAACACGTGTCGAATAGCATTATTGTATGCCGTCAAAATAGCAGTTAGATACTGCGGAAATTTTGCCTCGATAGCCTGTCGGAGATCTGAAGCGCCAATGTTGATAATATCCCGTGGGTCAATCTCTGGCACCAGCGTCCGAAGCTGCGACACGAGTTGGTTTTGAAAGATATTCTCAGCGACCGACAAGAAGATTGTACCAGCAAGAGTCTGAGTAAAGATAAGTGCCGAGGTAGATAGAGCAATGTCGGGGCCTTTAAAGACTGTTTGGGCCGCCATGAGAGGCTGCTGGGCGCCGATGCCGATGCCGATTCCCATGATGATCAGAGATGGAACCCTATGAAAAGGTAAGACAAACACGATTGAAGTAAAGGCCATTGAGTAGGATGACTGACCATAAACCGGTGCTAGTATGGAGGCCAAATGTATAAATGAGGCCAGCTCCTACCGAAGAGAGTATGGTGGACATGATCATGCTGGGAACAAAGTAGCCAATTCGAGTTGTCTGACGATTCCCCAGGTTAGAGCTAAGCATTATTAGGCCATATGTAGGAGCTTACCAAAAAACCCGAGGCTATAACGGCCAACGATAGACCAGCGCTCATTGTGAGAAAGTAAATTCCCGACTTATACGCTGATACCCCCTTCACGGACTGGAACCAGATCGGAACATAGTAGTTGGTAACAAAAAAGGCCGTGAACAAGCAGAACATGAACATCATGCCAGCCATCATGGATCGTTGCTTGATTATGTGTAGAGGGAGCGTAGCCTTTTTACCCTCGTGATACTGGATATACAGCCAAATGACGAAAAGTACGGCAAAGAGGACGAGAAGAAGAATGATTCTCCAAGAGTTCCAAGGATATTGGCTGCCACCCCATTGAAGAGCCAGTAGGAGACAGATTACCCAAGGAATCAGGATTAACGTTCCGATGAGGTCGAATCTGTCGAGGAAACCCTTCAGCGTGCCATTGGACTTGCGATTAGGATCAGAAGGGATCTTGACGAGGAAGAAGACTGTGAGAAAAGTAACAGCGCCCAGAGGAAGATTGATCCAGAAGCACCATCCTAGATGGAGGTTAGAATAGAATTGAGATGCAGATCTCCCATTTGAATGCATATTGTACTTACGCCAAGTAACCTTGTCGGTAAAGACACCTCCCAGTGTAGGCGAGGTGATCTGCGCGATACCAACAGAACCGCCCATGGCACCCGTATATTTCGGACGTTTATGCAACGGCAAGCATCTTGAAAGAATCTGGAAAGCCATGTTGGTTAATGTGATTCACGCCGAAAATGCATGGAGCTACTTGTAAACTTACGATAAGTGCGCCAGAAACAATTCCAGCGCCTCCTATTCCAGCCACTGCCCTGCCCACGATCAGAGCTACTGAAGTCGGCGCTGTGGCACATACAATCGACCCAGCTTCGAAGATGAGAAGCGCGCTGAGAAAGACCCATTTGATATGGAATTCGGCGTAGAGCTTGCCGAAGAAGAGCTGGAAGCAGCAATTTGTTAGGAGATATGCGGAGCCGTACCAGCCTACGTCGTCGAGAGAGTTGAAGTCGCTCGTGATTTTGGGAATGGCAGTGGCGACAATGGTGCGATCCTATAGGAGTGAACACTGGTAAGTAAACATGGATAAAAAGGGAACCGAAATGGAGTGGTGAGGACTTACAAGCCCAACGCAAAGAGCAGCAAGAAAGAGACCGACAAAGACGATGATCAAGCTTATTCCGCCTGGGTAGTCAATGGCAGGAGGTTTTTGAGCGGCATCAGGCTTCTTTGCAACACCTTCGCCAGGTGTTTGCTTGGATTCATCGGCGATTTGGCGGCTTGCTGCGGGAGAGCCAGTATTGATGGCACTAATAGATACCCAGTTAGCTGAGTGACGTTTCTTAAGACGTAGAGATTCGCACTCTTTGGATTCTTCCATGGTGGGCTTGATCTATGTGCAGAAGTAATAGGTCCCCTGCTCTGCTCTATGAGGATTCAGCCGCGTGGGCGAAGATTTAAATGAACAAACAGTAATTGGCTGATGCATTACAATCGCCACGATTGTTGTCATGTAACTGCTATCAAACTGTGATGCCATATGGCAATATTGTACGGCTCCGGATGGTCTAAAGGGCGAGAGCATCCCGGGCTCCGGATGTGAAAATGAAAGCCGGGGCCGGCACCTTGTAGTCGGCTCATTCAGAATGAGGTACTGCAGTATAGTCTATCTTTTCCTCAATAGAAGGCTTTTCTTTGATCAAACAATAATTACGTATCATCGAATGCGTGAAAAACCGATCTCCTCAGTCTCTCTTAAAGTCTAGTGTTTCTACTTGCTCCACTCTTGGCATGGCGGAACCGAGCCCCTCTCTCTTCACCACTTGTTTTTTTGTATCTATGGCTCTCTCACTAAATACTGCTAAGTAGAGTTAGAAAAAAAAAAGGATTTAAACTGCCACAGTAGCGTTGCAACCTAATCTCAATCCAGATGCCAAGTCTCTTTTCATTGGTGTATCCTCCCAGTTGGTGCACTCTTACATCGCCGACTGACTCACCCGGCAAAAATCATCGTGAAAACAGTTTAGTATTGCCTAGCCGCATTCATGTGTATTTCATATCTCTACGAAATGAAAAATTCTTGTTTATCTTTTCTCCCTTTGAAGATTGAAGATTCAAAATTCGCATCAGCAAAGGCAAAAAAAGAGCAAGATAGATACAGAAGCTTGACTAGAAAAGTTGATCATCCTCTGCCTATTAACAATGTCAGCCCCTCATCTCCGCCACGAAGCCCTCTCCCTCTGGGAAGCCAACGCTTCGCTCTGGAATTCAGGCATTGGCGAGCACGGCAACAAATACTGGAAACGCCTCCAAGAACCCTCCCTCAGACGCCTCCTCGGCCCCAGCCTCAGTAAACCGGACTGCGCTGCCTTGGAGCTGGCGACGGGAAACGGCCTTTGCGCGCGCTGGCTTGCAGACAATGGCGCCGCGAGCGTCATCGCCACGGACGGCACGTTCAATATGCTGGAGCAGGCCAAAAGTTATCTCGATGCAGAAAGGGCCGGCAAGATTAACTTTCGGAAGCTGGACGTGACGGATGCGAATGACTTTGTGCCCCTTGTCGAGAAAGCTGCAGAGGTGATACTTTAAAGTCTTCGTGTGCTTGCAGTGTTTATTTTTTTTTATCTTTTCCACATGTAGTAATTGTGGAATTGAAACATTCGCTGACCGCCATTGTTCGAATCGGAAAACATAGATTGGCGGTTTCGATATTGTCCTCATGAACATGGCTATTATGGATGTCGCCACTCTCGATCCCCTCGCAGATGCGCTGCTGAAGCTCCTCAGCAAGGATGGCGTGTAAGTGTCCTTGTGACCAGTTTCTTTGTCTATTCCTGGGCTCAATTCATTTGCTTTCAATTGCTTCTCCAAGCAAACAATTTTCTTTCATGCTGAGTTTTGCAGCTTCGTTGCCACCCTCCTCCACCCAGCCTTCTTCACCTCTACCCATTCGCGCAATCTCGACATCAAAATAAATCCCCGCACAGGCGATCAGGATATTCTACTTAGCAAAGTTGTGCACGAATACTTGGACGTCGAACCTTGCAAAGGCGTTTTCGTTGTTGGGCAAGAAACGCCGCAGGTACGTTGAAGCCGTGTGATTGAGCTACTCGGCTCGAAAAAGAAAATATCATGAGCATCTAACAGATGAGGACAGTTTTACTTTCACCGTCCCATACATGAACTTTTTGGCGTCTTTTTTAAGAGGGGCCTGGTCATGGACGCTCTTGAGGAGCCGAGCTTCACCAAAGAAGATTTTGTTCCTGAAAGGCTGTATGCGACGGCGAATTTTACGCAATTCCCAGCTTTGATGACGTTTCGATTCAAGAAGATGTTTTAATTCAGCGTTGAGAGATTAGATATCTATCTATAAACGACATTTGGTCGTCATATCTAGTATAGATGCCGAGGTCTGAAAAACCCATTAAATTGTTCAAAAGATGGCTGGTAGCAGCTCTATAATTCTCGAGATGCGTGACATGTATCATGTAGTGAAGTATGATAGACAACTCTAGGCGATTAATTATATAATTATAAGCATCGTGGCATTTTCAAGCGATTTGAAACGCCAAAAACGTTTACTGGCCAATAAGAGGGAATCCCCAGATGTTTGACATGATCTGGTTTAAAGCCCGGTGAGATCTGGATCTGGATCTAAGCTGCGGGTGGGTCGACCAGCATCCGCAGCTTCTAGCACTTTTAGTGTGGAGGGGCAGCATGGATATTTTCAACCTCGCTCCCTTAGCTGCGCTGGGCTTGTGCTTGTCCGTTGCCATTTGCCTGTTACTATTATTGAACACGCAACATGGCCCTGCCTCTGCCCCAAGGCCTGGTGCCTTCGGAGGTGGCGTTTCTGTGCGAAATGGAACTCGTCACGGTCGTTCCACGACAGCGGCTCGAGAGCATTGAGCTCCTCTCGGTAGGGCAGCTCTGTCCAGCCCCAATTACAATTGCTCGGCTCTCTTCTTCTAACCCTCGTGTTATTCATAGGGCTCGACTCCCAGACTCCGTCCGCCTCACCGAGCCGATCTGCCCTTCTGGCTCGCCATCCTCCTCAAGAAGCAGCGACGCGCCAACATCGTCCCCCCTGCATGGCTCCATCCCGAATCCCTACGCGAAATCGTCGCTTACGAGACCGCTGTCGACGTCAAAGATTGGGCTCCTCCTCCGCCTCCGCCTGTCCGAGCCGATGGCAGAGGCAATTCCACGAGACTCAATACTTACCAAGATGACGTGATACTGTCGCCGCCGTTTCTGCCGTCTTGCACTTCCTCAGCTCCGGCCGGCGCTCTGCCCTACCATTGGTTCGAGTTCGCCGAGATGCTCCTCGCCCATGCCAGCGACGATATCCCATCCGCCTCCGAAGTCCGCTCCCTCTTACGAGATCTGCAAGAAGCACGAGCTGCCAAGATGAGATCCAAAGTCACGCATCCAGAGAGCCACGGTGAAGGTGTCACGAGCCTGCGAGGTGTTGGAGCTATGGAGCTGGCCGAGAGCAGAGGCTTTGTCACAGGAGTGGCCGAGGGTATTCGCAAAATCGGTGCAAGTGCTGAAACCATGCGCCGTGAAGAGGAAGAAGAGAATGGCCAGGATATGGATGACGATCTAAGCGACGACGACATGGGACTTTAAGCGCAGCAGATCCAATAGCAACAGCCATCAACAAGCAAAGGGAGAAGAAAAAGAAGGCCGGTGCATTATGCCTCTCTTCCAAAATCTGCTACGACAAATGAATCCAAAGCTATACGACGTCGAAAGATGCGGATATCTCTACCAATTATACGCGATACGACTTTTGACTCTTTTCCCGAAAACACCAAAGACTTGATACCCAATACCCAATACCCAGCCGAAATAGACCCACATAAAGTGGCAAACACCGAGATCCCAAATTCTGCAAGCTCACCCACGATTACTCCAAAGATTTCCCACTGCCACTCGTCGTGGTCGAGGTTTTGCACATTTGCCGCTTTTGAGTGCCGCGCCGAGTGCCGCACGCGAAACATCTGTTCACTTACTGCTGTGCTGGATCCCTTTCAATTTTTGCACACTAGCCGCTAGTTGTTTCGACGATGGCTGAATTCTCTCACTCTCGCAAGAAGATTCGTCGAGGAATTCGAAAGGAAACGGCTTATGTTCCTCATCGCTATCATTAGTCGAAGTCGACGCGTTTGTCGTAGATTTGGAATCGTGCTTCTCGGGTCTGTCTTCGACACTTGCGACCATACTATCGCCCCGATTCCACTCCCTCTCATCCCAGTCCTGCGGCTCGCTACTAGCTCGCCATCTTCTGCGACCACGGCACGGCTCTTCCTTGGAAGGCTGCTCTCCGGCGTTCGGAGTTTTTGACGCTTTCAAGCTGGATGTGGCGACCACTGGAGTTGCATTTTTGGTGGTAGATTTTCGAGCCTTGGCTTGGGATTTCTTGTCCTCGACGTTCGGTTTTCGGAAATTTTCCTGGGTTTCATATCGGGGCCTTTTGGAATCGACGCCGGCATCAGGTCTCGAATGATGCTGCCTCTTCTTCGCCGTACCCGGGGCGGGGGCTTTGGTGAGACTGAGCATATTTTTTGATGCCAAAATGCTGTTCTAAGCTGCACGATGTTTAGTTTGGGGGCGCGTAACGATCTTCTTGTTCATTTGACGTACAAGAGATAGAGCGCGAGAACAGAGGCGAGAAATCAAAGTTGTCTTGGATACAAAGAAGTTTGGGCACTTTGTCTTGGCAGCCCTTTCCTTTGATGCTTTTGAGTGCGCAGCTCGGGTCCGTTCAGAGAGAGGATTGTTCGATCGGGCGAAAGAAAACAGGGCTGAACCTGGCTGCTGTTCGCAAGTGCCACCTGGGTACAAACAGCCCTATTTATGTTCTTACTTTACAATGCAACAAGCGATTCCGGGCTTGGGCCATCCTAACAAATGACCCAGTAGGCCTCCTTAAAGTCTAAAATGATACAGCATCATCAAAGCCTCGCTTCGATGCAGTGTAGGTTTTACGATGAACAGTGGAGACATTATTGCTATACTCTTTAGCTTTGATGAAAATGTTATTTTGGACGCAATGCTTGAGTTTATATTGGAGAATAGAATCTTGCGATCAGAGATGTATATGTAGTAGATAGCCCAGCTGAGACTCTATTCGTTTTCTCCATTCAACTGCTTCAGTTACCCTGTAAGACGATTTCATATTATCAACAAACTGCTATTTGTACAATTCTTGCCTACATCTGCTCTTATCCACAGATCATACGGCAACACACATATACAGTTTTTTTCCCAGCGGTGATCGACTACATACACCGGCCCAGTCATACTTATTCCATCTACAAATCAAGCAACCAAGGAACTACAGATGGAACTACCAGCCATGAATTGCTTCAGTCAACAGATCCTCTACCCAGCGTCTACTTTACGTGGGGCATTCGGACAATGCTGCAACATTCGATTCCGCAGCTTTTATGATGGAAAAGGCAGATCCTATGCCATGGCTACAGGTGGATGGGATGGATGAGACGGGTGGTGAAGACGACCAGGAGGATGTATACATCATCGACGCCGATGATGAGATGGATATCGTTTATGAGACGGATGATACCACTCCCGCTGATTTAGGCGATGCAGAAGCAATGGATATTGTCAAAGTGGATGGTATGGACGGGTTGGGCGATATAGAGATGGTAATAGATAGTTGACTCGAAATTTCACGCAATCCATTGTTTTGTAGCCAGCGAATTTATTATACTTCATAAACAACTAGAAGATTAAATGTGGATTATGTCCGCCGCATCATGCCTTGTGATGACAATATTGGGTAAAGCATCCCTTTCGTTTGCGTCGTTCACTTCGTTTACTTCGTTATATGTGGAATCCGGAGCAGCGACATTCAAAAGGTACGTACCTCTCATAGTGTTTTGGCTCCAGCCATTGAAGTCACATGACTCACCATGTACTTCCCAACTGTCCAGCTCCGATAAGCCGTCCTTATCGCACTAGCTGCAGCCCCCCGAAAAGTGGCCAGCTTGGACGCGATATCAGATCGTCACTCGCTTCAATACCGTCACTCGCTTGCTTCAGCCTCATCCACTCCTTGAAATCGCAAAACGACCAACTCCTCCACCCCTTACAACGGCCTATTCTCAGTCTCTGCATATATTCACTATTCCCTCTTCTCCACTCTGCTGAAAGTCAAAAAATAAAGAGGGAGAGTCAAGCCGCCGCAACGCCAAAGCCAATAGAGAGGGACACACAGGGGGAAAACACCAAGTAGACGTACCGCCAAGATGTTCTTCCTCGGCAATCTGGTCTACGTTCTTTGCCTCTTCACAAACGCCCTCGCCATTCTTTCCGACGACCGTTTCCTCGCGCGCATCGGCCTATCACCGACTACCTTTGATCCTGCATTTGGCCCTGGCGCCGACTCAAACAGCGTCAAGGCGAAACTTGTTGCTCTGATTGCTAGTGTGCGCATGGTTATGAGACGTAAGTCACTCCATTCGTCCTGACCCTCGCCTTCTGTACATGTACATATGCGCGTCTACCGATGGCAGCTACTTGCGCCAAAAGTTTGGGGGCCACACAGAGCTACGAAGTTAACATCGTGTATAGCGCCACTGATTATCGTCAATACGCTCATCATTCTCTACGAACTCGTCCTAGGCTAGATACAAAGAACAAGAAGAAAATTAGAAGTTTCGATTTCCAGCCTCGCAATACATTTCGCACGGGCAATCCCCCACTGTATAGTAGTTACGGCCCGACCATAGAATTCAATCACATGTGAAAATAGCCGTGTTCAAGTCTCCATCGCCAAAAGCAGCTTAGAAGCAAGGCGGAAGACGGGTTGATAAGAAGGGCTCTTGGCGAGTATAGTCTATTGGGTCTGATGTTCTTGTGGAGGATAATTTGTTAAACCTAGAGATGAACTCAAGACGTATAGAATGCCTCAGAAGAATGTGCTTGCTCGATTGCGACGTAGCATCCTCTCGGAGCGCGAATGCGCAAGGCACCTTTTTTGACAACGCTGAATCACACGGCTGCCACGCAAGCTATAGTAGTATGGGTCGCGATGTTCAATATGATCTTGGAGAGGCGAATATTGAAGTAGCCATAGGTAATCAACTGTGTACATCATGATGAAAATACAAGTGTTAAGTCAAATCACGGCCAGCCACAGCATACCTGCTTATCCAGGCAGATGAATATGCCGATATAGAGCTGATATTCGGCCGTCCAAGTAACGAGACTATTCCTGATATTTGACTTGGAGGTTCTAGACGCTTTAAACATGGAAAATCGTCGCTTTGTAAAACGATCAATTATGCTATTTTTCTCGTTGTAGCATACCCCCCCTCTCTGCTTTATCTCTTGTAGAGTACGTTCCGTGTCACTACAGTATGCGAGTAAAAATTTGCGATACGCCATAAGGTGTTACAATAGAAGCTGTTATTGCTCCCCCCCGGCTGCCTGTTGCGATACTAGCTTGCGCAATGTTGAATGCCATGCGTTTATCAGCATGTGATACTACCCGCCTTATTAGGACATCCAGGAACATTTAGATCCTGAGAGAAATCCAGAAAACATATGTATAGCCCCTACAAAAACCCCCATCTATTCAAACCTGTCTAGAAGAAATGAATGACCAAAATCATATACGTCTAGCCACATAGTTTATCCAAGAAGAAGAAGACAAAACCACCGGTATGCATGCATCATGAAAGATATGAGGTCCTGTTTAACCCAAACCTCTACAGCTCGTTCTCTTCAAACCACATTTATCTGCGCTCAGCAAATCTCCCACAGGGGTCGTGGCATCTGTACAAGAGGAGGAACCGCATTCTGCAATCGTGGTGCTTGCTTCAGGCCAACGTACACGACTCTTTGCGAGTTGGCCAAGGTAACTGATCTGGAGGTCAAGCCGTAGTAATCTGCAATGGCATGCGTAAGCCATCGCCTAAAAGCAAACACTCGGTTAGTTTTGACACGTACAGCGTATAGCAAAAAAGGGGAAGGGATTAACTGACTTGAAAGCAGCAGTCTCTGAATCGTCGCCAAACGAATCAAAGAGCAGCCCAGAATCAACCGTTTCTTGTGACACCTCACGGTGCGCCATCCTGTACTGCGCCGCAGCCGCAGCCGCCCTCTTCTGCTGCATGTCTCTCATCCTGCCATTCCGACCCACAAACACAATCTCCTCATCATCAGAGTCCATCTCTTCCGCCGCGCTGTCCACGTCCTCATCGCGGCCATTGTCAGCCTGTCGTTGCTGCTCTTCGGCCCGTCGCCTCTGCCGCTCATTGTCCATGTACTGCCGCACCGGCTCCTCGAGCGCCTTGACCCACGTTCGAACAACTGGGCTGCGCTTGGTCGACTCTCGCAGGTCGCGCGGCACCTCTCCCATGCCAAGGCCGGTTGCGCTGCCGGCCTTGAGCTGCTGCTTCTTGCGAGCGGCCTGCAGCTTGGCCGTCTTATCTTGGATGCGCTGACGGACGCCGTGGTCCCAGAACTGGGCGAGCTGATAGGGGACTCGGTGGATGGGATGCGTGGGATGAACTTCCCAGTCGATGGGCTCGGGCGGCTGGACGTTGGGGACGTCCACGAGGCGATCTGCATCGGCTTCATCGTCAGCAACCTGCGTTTGAGATGCCTTGAAATCTAGGCTCAACAGGGGCAGTGGCTTAATGTGTACCGTTCTCCCATCGCCGACGCTGCCGGCTACCTTCTTTGCCCTTGAGGATGGCTTCCCTGCGCTTCTGGCTATCTCGTGCAGAAGGTGGTCGACGGAGAGGCGTTACAAGGGCAGCCTCTGTGGAAGACGTCACTATCGTGACCTGCTGCCGGCTGATTGAGCGCTTGGAGGGCGTGGCGAGGGCATCGAGGGGAATCGTCAGAGGGGATCCGGTGCCGCGAGCGATGGGTGAGACGCTGAGCGATTGGAGCGCGGAGATGGTCCAGGCTTCGATGTCGATGGCGGAGTTGGGTGCTGCAGTGGCAGGGAAGATGCTGTTGGCCGTCGCCTGGCTAGGAGGCGGCGATTCAGGAGGCGGCGGGACAGCGCTGTATATGGCCATGATGGTGGTTGATGATATGGATGATGCTGGTTATGCTTTGCCTGCACGAGATGGAGATGGCGCGGAGCCTGCTGTTTCGAAGACGAGTCTGTCTGTCCCTGTTGGAGCTGCACCTTGGCTGATCGATTAGGAAGATGGAGGCTCGGATCCCAGCATTGAGCTGACGTTGCTGCCGATGTATGACTCTTCCTTATCAGACCCAAGGCTGATGCCGCCATCGCGTCCCTCCTGACACAGTGCGGCTCCATCCCGCATTTCCAACCAATCATATCTCAAGCGCAAGCCATGAGGGGATATTTACTGGCCTGTACAGACGATTTTCCGCGCACAATTCGCGCGTAAAGTGGCAGCTACTGGATACGGAGACGTTTGCTATTGACACTGTACGTCTGCTCAGGAGCGTATGCTCACGTCTCATGGCTTACACAAGCGTAGCCGGTTGATAGCAGCTGTATCAATCTGGCTGACTTCGGCAAAGACTGTATTGAAACATTGCTTGAAGGTGTACACTTTTCATGCAGAAAAGCGATTGGAATACACTATGGGTGATGGATGGGGACCCCTGTACGCATTCTTAGGCAAAGAAGTCCCAGATATGCCGTTTCCGCGTCTAAACGACAGTAGGTCGCGCAGCGAGAGCCAACGAAAGGGTGAAGTTATGGTGTTGTTGAACTCTGCTAAGAAGGTTATGATGTTGGGCCTATTGACCAAACCACGCATTGATAAACTTTGGAAATATTTTGGGAGTGGATTCCATTTACTCATTTGCGAAAGATACGAAGTTGAACGAACCGTAGCTGTATTAAATACGGAGTTGATCAAATTGGATGCCTTGTGAAATTGATCAGACCAGACGTCGACTCGCTTCGGCCGAGTTCCAATCTAAGGGACAGGTCAGTCGAGAGTATCAACTAAGATAGATATCTAGACTAATGTCATATATTACGTTCGGTTATGGAGTTGATGCGTAGGTAGAAAGTTTACATCTGGGGCTTGCGGCCCGACTTGCTGTGGATGGCATTTTGCCTTTGGCCGCGCAATCTCAAAGTAAAAGTTGCAATGCTTTGCTACCAGAAAGGGATGCGGCATAAAAATGAGCTCTGTCCGACGAAGCAAAATAAAAACTAAAGTGTCGCGACTCATCATAGCTTTTTGGCCCAGCCTTTTCTACTATATAATACCCAGTTCCCCCCCAGCACTCATATTCCTTCTCTACTTTACATCTCTGGCATTCCATCTTCAACATTCTTCAGCAAACATCAGTTAAACCAATTTCCAACAGCTTCTGTCATTTTTTATGTCATGCTTCAGAGACATCTCAAACGCTGGTTTTGAGGCCATATCCTCGTCCTTCTATCACACTCCTCTTCTTTTTCTTTCTCTTCTTCACATCTCTAGCATTTCCAGCATCCGTCAACTTTTTGTGCACACATCGTTTTTCTTGCCACCATGCCATTATGGATTTTGCCAGAGCGAACATTAAGAGCTGGGTTCGAGCGCATGTCCCAACCCCAGTCATGATTAAACAATTCTTTTAGACCTTCGTCTTGCCTCTTCTCCCAATGCCGTTATGGCTGTCCTCGTATAACTGGCTTTAGATCTTCGAAGATGCAGCAGCTGGTATTGCCCTAAGCATGGTTGTCGTTCTACAATCCATCGCTTTTGGTATCACATCAATCATCTCGCCAATGCATGGACTATACACAACCTTTGCCGGCCTCATGTCCATGATATCCCCTTTGCATAGACTGTGCACCACCTTTGCCGGCCTCCTGCTGTACTAGCTATATGGCGGCTGGGGTCGAAAGATGTAGTGATCTCGGTATGTTCAGGCCTGCCTTTCTTTCTTTTCTTTTTTTTTCCCCCCCTATCATGACTCACTCTAACTCAGCTGTCAAGGCAACCGGAATTTTCCCGCTGATTACTTTCTTTTTTGCCCTTTCCGTCCCTTTTGCTGGCACCACTGATTTTTCGAGCATCCGAGAAAACACCATTCTCAAAAGTCCTACCATTCGCTCGAACGTCTTTATTCTGGACTTGGGAGCAGTTCAAATTTCAACACCGATCTTGCACAAGGTTTGGAGTGATTACGGGGTGAATTTCGTGGTCTCACAGAGGCAGACCATACCAAGTGGTACTGCGTACTCAAACCAGACATTCGAAGAAGTCGAGTACTTGTGAAGGCGGCATTTGATGTTGCTACTCAGTATGAGAACATTGAAGCAGCGATGGATGCAGCCACAAAGAGTGAATATGCTGGAGAAGGTTTTACGACTTGAGTTGGAGGATTCAAACGGATACCCTGTCAATCACTCGCAAGAGTTCATTGCTCTGGGAGTCACGAACATATTTAGTCCTTGTGCTGGAGGGTATCTTGCCATGGGCTCTTTCAGTTCCTCCAACATACTCTCAATGGCAGGCAGTCGCTCGCACCTTGCAGGAGTATTTGCCGGCCTGATGGTCATGTTGGCACTATATCTGCTCATGAGGGTATTTCCATACACTCCCCTCGCCTCACTTGCCGGTCTTGTCATTTATTCCATGGCTGCAAGCTTGCCTCAGCCAAAAGCTCTTTGGAAAAATTGGAAACTGTCTCCTGTTGACGCAATCATTTGGCTTGCATCTGTGGTTTGGATCACGGGCCTTCTCTATAACGTTCTGATATTTCTATTACAATCTTTTTGTAATCAATATCCACCATTTTTCCATGTCTCTGCCTTATAAATTCTTCATTGGTATAGTGTGGACAATGGGGTGGGTACCATGACCAAGTGAGTTGATCAAAGGAGTAGCCCTAGAGATAGCTTCGTCGGATGAGTTGCTACAATAGACTGGTGAAATGACGTTGCTCGTTGCTTCGTGTAACCAAATAGGGGAATATATTGCGACGGTGATGTTGCAATGTGTGAATAAGGCGATGCTACCAAATACGGTCGACGGAGTTCGCGTGTCGACAAACCGCGTGATGTTACTCATGGTGGCTTGTGGTCAGCCGCGACGTTGTCTCTCTACGGTCTTGCGTGGGCCGTCTAGACCTTCGTAGCGCTCATGGCGGAAACGACCTCGAAACTGTGTCATCCAGCCCATGTGTTGGTGAGCGGTCGATAAAGAAGAGGAGTAAGCACTGAAGAACGGGTTCTTCCAGGCGCTTTATAAGAATAAGAAGTCAGTTTCCGCGATTATTCTTAATATTTCCTGTCGTAATCATATACTATCTCAGCATAACGTGTACTGCTTTCGTGGAACCAGATGACTAAATTCCTGGACGATGTTTAGAAACGTAAGACAAAGCCGATCACAGTAGAGTCTCACGTAATGCGCAACATCATGTAGAAGACGCTCTCGTTGAGTGACAGCGCATTGTCAAAGATACATCTTATCAAAAAGACACTCCATGGATGGAATTTGTCAGTGAGCGGCGGGACAAGTTGCCGAGATCCAAAGATTACAGGATCTTGATGCTTGAGCATTGGGCCGTGATCCTCACCCTGGTAAGCAGTCAAATGTTATACACAGGTGATTTTTTGGTACCCATTGACTGAACTGCCTTCTCATTTCACGGCACGTGGCGCATTTGCTCAAATGAAGACATCAACTAAGCATCAATGTCAGCTCCATTACTAAGTAAAAGAGTCACAATTGTTTCTGAGTTTCTTTCCACAGCCATATATAACGCCACTTGCCCATTAAAGTCCCGAATATTAACGTCGACAGAAGCCTCTATCGTCATTTTCACAACATTCTCATTCTGAGCGTTTACAGCAGAGAATAAAGCTGTCTGACCGGCCATATTCACTGCATTCGGATCTATGTCTTGGTCCAGCAAGAGTTTGACAATGTCCTCCAAACCACGTTCTGCTGCCAAATGCAAAGCTGTGTTGCCTAGGCTATCCATAGTGGACACACAGGCTCCGTGTTCTATGAGGAGTTTGGTCATAGAGAGGCTGCCGAAGCTGACAGCTCGGTGGAGCGCGTTACGTGTTCGGAGATTCTGTAGCGCTGAGCAGTGCATGTTGTCTGCCGCTACCTCTCCAGACCACGGGGTCCCGTTATCACAGTAGAGTCCGGGAGTGTCGAGTTCGAGCTGGGCAGTTTCGCCCTGTTCCCGCGACAGGACTGGCGCTGTCTTATCCTCTGGAACATGAATGACAGAGCCAGTGATGGCCGACTGAGCGGCCACCGCGGCCTCCAGCTCTAGCAATTTTCGCTTTTGATTGCGGCCTGTAGGTCCCCGAGAGTTTCAGTATCTATCACCGATATAATAAGTTAGGTCAGTGCGTACGGTAGAGCTGCTGTGCGATACGGTTCTGTTCCCGCTTCCGTTCCGTTTTACAAACTGATGTGTTTCTTATAGTCATGGCGAAATTAATACTCGCCTAGCGTTTACCAGTTCCGGTGCTACACATTGTACCCATTATTATTAGCAGAGGCGCAGTGGGAAAAGCGACAAACGGCATTCCGATCCGTACCATAAAGAATTCCTTGGCATAAGATTCCTTGGCATGAGAGAAAAAGACGGAACCCTGCAGTGTTGCCTTTCTTGCTGCTGGTTTGATGCTATATGTGACCAGAGCTTTATGTGGCCGTTTGGCACCAATCACGTCGGACAAAATAACTTGAAAAGTTCGTAAACGGCGTCTCCTGGTCACAATCATGAACATGTTCGGAGTCCGAAATGGAGCTGGGCAATTCCTTTACTTTCACGGCCTCTGCGACAGCAAAAAGTCCTTTATACCTGCCGCAATCCAATTCGTTTTTGGGATAGAACGGCAAGTAGTGAACCAACTGCATATGCATGTTGGCTCCAGTCATTTTGGCTTGAATTGCTGTAGGATCACAGAAGGAACTGAACCAGCACCCACTCCAATCACACTGGTCATATTCTTGCAGTAAATGGCACTCCTGAAGGGTAGTAAAGACTCTGGCGAGCCATACGAAGGCGAGAATTCCGAAATCGTCAAACACAATATCCAGGCTTGGATGAGCCTGCGCCTGAATGACTGCACGATAATGCGAGATCTACTCCGTAGTGACTTGCAGACCTTGCCCGCTGAAGATTATGCGGGGCTTGAACTCTTGAACTGAGGGGCAGCTTTGTGGGAAAAAAGAGGGGAAGTGGGAAGAACATCTCCAGAGTGTGTTTTGTTTGCCAGATGCATATTTGTACTTATACGAATGGAAAAAAACTTTTCTTCCGACAGCTGTGCCGTTGCACTGCGTGATAAGGATGATCAGAACTTTTGCAACTGAAGCTCCGTGCACTAGTCCACTCTCGTGTGATATATGATTCTAACAGTGTTTTAGGCTGAAGGGCAAATTAACGTATCCGTTCTACGATAATGCATGAACCATCATTCATGACATGGCAGCGCTCACTGGCCGAACCCAACATGGTTTTTACAGGCATGTTCTAGTGATCTGGCTCCCGGTTAGTCATGTTGACGAGGAAATGTGAGCAATGATCAGTATGCCCCTTGCTGGCGATGAGCGTGTCAAAGTTAGGTCGCTCTTCCGCAGAGGCTCTGAAACTGCTTCCTCCGTAACATAGCACAGTGAATAATGTGGTCCCTTTCAGACTTGTAATAGAATTCGAGCTCGGGCATTTCCTAATTGTCAGCATTTCCATTCTGTATTTGTCCACAAAGCCGAACCATGAGCTATCGTTTTGGTACTCTTCCACTAACGTTTAGTCCATGCATGGACTTGGCATCCAATGGTTGCTCAAAATGTCGTAATAGCATTCTCAATCAACAGCATCTTCGATGCTGCTGCCGCAGGTGACAAGGCGGGGCCGGTCTGTAAAAGTCCTATACTCATGGGGAAGCTCTCGATGTGTTCGTGAGGACGCTTTGTCAGTATCGACATGCGAAACTAGTAGCACGATCATCCAGAATAGAAACCCGCGATAAAACTGAGTGAGCGTTCCGTCGAATATCTATAACGTTTCGTGGGGCTGATAACACCCTGAGGATGCAGCGAGCTGACGTGATGGACTCTGTTGGGCGTGACTGTTCCAATGTTTTTTCCCCCAGGGGCTCGGCGGATGCATCACGTCAGATGAGGCCTATCTATCTTTTTGCGGGGTATTTATTGAATGAAGCATATATGGATAGGGTGGGCAATTTGCATCTTTCGGCAGCTTCGCGACGCTTTGTGTTTGCCCCGTGCTCCTTTTAGATGTCTGATGATTGAGAGAACCAAGATGTCATCTCCCCAAGCCCGCGATCAGCCTGCACCGAAATGCACGGCGTCATCCCTGGTTCAAGATGCCGAGTCAGTCCTTGACAATTCGGCAAAGCTCATCGACAGGCTTGTCGCTTCTGTGACTTTGGAGAATGTCAACTTTGAGAACTTTATCCTTCCGATAGCTTTGGATGAGAATGTGCGAGCATCGCACCGCAATTCTTCCGTCATCTATGAGTTTGTCTCGTCCGACCATGATTTGAGAGAAGCGGCTGCCAAGGTCCGGCGTCTCTTTCAGGACTTTGATACAACCTTGTTCATGCGCGAGGACGTGGGTAGAAGATGTGAAGCTGTGCGTCAAAAGAAGGAAGACATTTCTGTCGAGTCTAAGCATCTGCTGGAAGTGTTCTATCAGACCTTCTCAAGAAATGGGACTTTTACGCAATCGGCAGAAGACAAGAGCAACGTTCAAGAAATCAACAAATCTCTTGCAAAGCTTGAGTTCAAATTCCGCGAAAATATCCGGACAGCAGATGCCAGCTTGTCGCTTGACCCGGACGAACTTCAGGGGATTCCGCAAAGACTGCTCGATGGTCTATCCCGTGAGGCGGATACCGGCAAGGTTCTCTTGTCCGCCAGTAACATCCAAAGTGGCCTTTATCGCACGGCGCCCGAGAGCTCGGAAGCACGGAGGGCTATCGTGTATGCCTATGAGACTTTACATCGGGCAAATCGGCCCATCTTTGACGAAATCATCAAGCAGCGTGCACTGAAAGCTCGCCTTTTGGGATACCGTAGCCACGCAGCGCTACGTATATCCGAACGACTGGCGGAAACACCCGAGACCGTGTCGAATTTCCTTTCTAAGATAGCGACAGGACTACGTGAGGCTGCTGAAGAAGATGTCAGCAGGTTGAGGGACCGGAAACAGGCAGACTTTGAATCCCGCGGCGAGCCTTTCGATGGGAAGCTGTGGCTGTGGGATGTGTCACACTATTACCAAAAGGTGATTGACGAGAACTTTTCACTAAGGGGCATGGCTATCCCTGACTATTTTCCCCTGAAATCGGTCCTGAATAATGCAACTGAGCTTCTGGGGCGTCTATTTGGTCTAAGGTTTGAGCGTGTTTCCAAAGAGCAAAACTGGGATGCTCGAGACATTGACATGGCTCCGCGAACCTATATTTGGCACGAGGATGTGCAGCACTTTGTCGTGTGGGACAATGGGGAGCAAGGCAAGTTCCTTGGGCATCTATATCTGGATCTGTTTAGTCGTCCAGGGAAGTCAGGAGGCCCGTCCCATCACAATATTATTCCAGTAGGTCGCTCACCAAATTCTATCTATCGGTGCATAGGTACGTACATGTATACTCACAAGGCTTCTAGGGCTTCACCGACGAAGCTGGCCGTCGCCAACACCCTCGTTCCGCCATACTATCCGGCTACTCTCGTCCTGTCGATGGAAGCCCTTGTACACTTAGATACTCCCAGGTGGTGTTGCTGCTCCATGAGTTTGGGCATGCTATACACGACATGGTGTCAATAACTCAGTTTGCTCGTTTCCATGGGCCTGATGGGACCCCTGTAGACTTTGGCGAATTTCCAAGTCATCTTTTGGAAAATCTGTGCCACGTGCCGCTTGTCATCCAGGAGCTCAGCCAACATGTTTCTACGCTGAGAAATGACCATTCTTCCCATCTCAACCAGGATAGAGAAGGTGCCGCTGCCGCTGCTGTGAACCCCCCAGAGAAGATTCCAGAAGCGTCAATCCGTGTGCTGCTGCAACGGAGCAAGGCCATGGAGGCTTTGCATCATCTCGATCAGATATTACTTGCCAGATTCGACTTGGAGGTCAATCTAGCCGACAGCCCTCAGATTGCGGAAGCCATGGACATGCCAGCTCTGTTCAATTCGATACGGGCCGAGATGTACTCGGCGGAGACACCACAACCCAGTCAGGACGAACCAGGATGGGGATTTTACTACACGAGTTTGAAGCACTTTGTCAATGAGTATGATGCTGGTTACTATGGTTACTTGTTGTGAGTGTCATCTCAGATATGTGAGAAAAAATTGGCTTTGGAGATGACTAACCGCTACCAGCGCCAAGTCAATCGCGGACGATGTTTTCGACGTTCTTGGAGGCAATGCAAACAACGCCGAAGTGTTCCAAAGGTACCGTCGCACGGTATTAGAGAAAGGCGGCAGCGTGTCCGGAAGGGATGCATTAAAGGAATTTATGGGACGCGAGCCCTCTACGGAAGCCTTTTGCAAGCATCTAGGGATGGTATAGATATGTTTAGAGTTATTGATCTCAACTACATATCTTCTTTTTCTTTCTCTTCTTTACATATCCAGCATCTCCGACATCCATCAATTTTTTTTCTCCTCTTCAGAGCATCTGATGAGCGTCCACTACGGTAGCCAAGTCCAAACAGTGAGTACGATTGCACTCGGCACGTCTATATTTAATACTCTGTCTCCAAGCCTCCCCTAATTGCTACTGAAGTTGTTTCTGCGCAGATTTCATCCATGCGCACATCCCTACGCTGCCCAGTGTTGGCCTTATTAATGATTTATATATGGAGATTCCGGCAGTTTTTCAGACGGAAGTATCACAAGCAACCTTTGGGTGAAAAATTGCTAGCTTATGGAGATACACCATTAATGCTTCACAAGCATTCATAGCACTTAGAGTTCCTAACATTTTTTGAAACCTTTGTGTTGAAGTCCATGTCTACTAGATTAGACTATTGTACACAGAGAGTCCAGCCGTCGTTCTCTTAATGGTTGTTTTGCAGCCTGGCCTGGTCTAAAATCTGACGATGTTATTTAAAGGAGGTTAGACATTTCTAGTTGGAGATTCCTGCTATTGTCCTGAGATGGCAGTTTTGCAAGCTGTCTCGGTGATATTGAACAGAGATCAGTTAATTTTGGTCAGAAAATCCTGCCTTTGCCCTAATGATGGCAGTCTTGCAGCGACACGGCTATTGACTTCTGCCCAAAATGAGGAATCGGATAGCTACTAGCTTTGATTGGCCTCGTTGGTGTATCGAAGGAGGGATCCCTTTTTATTGTTCTCGCAGATGCGTTAGCGCTCATTTGGGATCACAGTGATTTTTGGCCTTGCAATCGTTGGGCAGTTGCACACCGCCATGGCCACCTAGTTCTAGGACACAAGAACACTTCATGCCTTTATGGTTAACTTTGTAAAGAAAATTAGGATCTGGAGATCGGATCCTGGTGATGCCTAGCATACCTACGAAGCAAATCGCCGGACAATATAGAGGCTTATTGTGCTAGGATGCGCAGCCTTGGTGACACAATCGATGATAGAGACCTTGATTTTTACTACCTATGAATAGTTGCTATCTTCCTATACATTGGGACGATTATGAACCGACTACCGCTGCACACCGAAGAGAAAGTGCTGTTCTCAAAAAACCTGACGTTTGCCTGCAAGCTATTGTACTGGGCGTTGACCTTGATTCTGCATAAGGTTGTACCTAAGCCTTGGCTTAATGGCTGAGCGGATAGGTGTTTAATAGGCCGAATGATCTGGAACCGAGTATTTCCCAAGAAGCAATCTTAGCAAATAAGGTAGCTGATCAGGATGGAAAAGCCAGTTAGAGCTGGAAACTGCATGGTATTAAGGAAATTCTACTATTATTGTGCTTTGGGATGCCTCTTTGCTATAACTATATATAGGTATCTAGTAGTTATAGTAAACATAATTATTAGTACCCTAAATGTAGCGTTTACATTAAGATCCTTAATATAGCATAAGATATCTACTAAGATAAGAAATAATATACCTTAGCTTAAAATACTAGTTTAATATAGTAAAGATAGAAGCTATGTAACTATTAGTTTGAGATAGGTGGCAGTTGAAAATGCATCTGTGGCAGCCTTGGGAATAAATTTGACCAGCCGTCCCTGTCGCAAGGCAAGGCACTGAGATTCCACCATCATTGTGCTCTGGGATGCCTCTTTGCCATGACTATACATAGGTGTCCGATAATTGCAGCAAAAATAATCGTTGGTAACCCAAATGCAGCGTCTACATTAAGATCCCCGATATAGCGCAAAACATCTACCAAGATGAGAAATGGTGAACCGATGAGAAATGGTGAACCCTGGCTTGAGACACCAATCTGATCCAGCAAAGACGGAAGCTGCGTGACCATCAGTTTGATACAGGTCGCAGTGGAAAATGCATCCGTGGCAGCCTTGGGAACAAGTTTATAGGTATCCGATGATTGCAACAAAAACAATCGTTGGCACCTCGAATGCAGCGTCCACACCGAGATCTCCAATATGGCGCAAGGCATCCGCCAAGACATCCGCCAAGACATCCGCCAAGACAAGAGAGATGGCGAACCCTGGCTTGAGACGCCAATCTGATCCAGCAAAGACGGAAGCTGCGTGACAATCAATTTGATGCAGGTTGCAGTTGAAAATGCATCCGTGGCAGCCTTAGGAACAAATCTGACGAGCCATCCGAGTCGCAATGCACCGAGAACCATCAAAGCCACGCGAGCGTCTGTGCCATTTCTTCGGGCGTGTAGTATCCAAGGCTCGAAAAGTCTTTGGTTCGTTCCATGGCGACTGTGAGCAGCGAGGATATTCCAGTGGCCTTAATAGTTGAGTCAGACTGGGCTGCATATAAAAAAAGAGGAGGCTTGAACATACCGAGAGTACCATGTCCCTTGACCCGCCATAGAGAAGGATTTATATACGGAGATTCCGGCCGTTCTTCTGATGAAAGTATCACAAGCGGCCCTTGCGTTACAATAGCCATTTTACGGGGTTACACCGTCAATGTTTCACAAGAATTCATGGCTCTCAGAGTTTCTAATATTTCTTTAGCCTTTGTGTTAAAGTCCTTGTCTACTAGATTGCACTATTATACACGGAGAGTCCAGCCGTCTTTCTCTTTGTGGTTGTTTTGCAGCCTGGCCAGGGACATTGTGAAATGGAACATGGTCGACGAATTTGGCACATGACCTCGAATCCAGCCTTTGTTGGATGCTTTTGAATGGATGATGAAGCTGACCACAAAAAGTTTCTATGTGATATAATCCCAAACCCAAAGAACTGGGTGATGACTATCATGTCAAAGCGATACCGGCAGCTGCGTCTTCAAACAACTATAGCCAGTTGAACGACAACATCCAGGGGGGCAGTGGCAGAAGCGTCTCCAACAAATCAGTTATCGATCCACTCCAGCTAGGAAAAAAACCGACAAAGATGGAAACAAGCGTCTATGACATTTTTACAGGCGTATAGTAGCCTAAGCACATCTGGGGGGCACAAGCAGCTCGTCAAAATAGCAACCAAAAGTAAACAATGAGTCTGCGCATGGATCTGGACAACATATGCGACTTACAGCGTGTTTAAATAGTGCTTTATTAAGCATGTGTAGCTAAGTATTCCGTGGTATTTGCTGTGTGTAACCGGCGGTACTTCTCAAATTGACTTTGTTCTCAGGCTTCGGCGAATCACCTACTATCTTATGTTTTATGCGTGTAGATATAAGTATTCACTGGGCAGGCAACCTTACGCCAAGCGAGCACCAATTTCATATCGCTGCAGTGTGAGAACACCAAAGGAACTCAAAGCCCTCAAACCAGGTTATTTGTTGTTAATATAAGACCTTCAAAAACTGGTAGTTATCGCCAATGGTACATTAGTCAATCGCTACTATCTGGCGCATTTGCTACTCTGATTCTCTACCTACCCAACTCGCAATCGCCCTCTGTGTCGAACTGAAAAAAATGTTTATTTTGGACCAATATCGTCTTAGTACCTATCTGAACTCAATATCAACCTGAGTCCTCCGTCCTCCGTTTAATAGTACTTGGACACATGTGCCTGCTACCTACATGTATCTACCTACCTTTCCTTTGTAAGTGAGCCATAATCGTATAGACAACAACATACTATACCACCCAACTATCATTATAATACTGTCTAAGATCATTTAATGCCTCACTAATGCTGGTCTAGCTAGAGATATGACATCCCAAAAGATACGTCTGCAGATTTTGTTCCAAGCCCCTCCCCCGCCCCGTCCGATATGTACTATATGCGCCGGAAACGGGTCTTTTAGATCATTTATAAAACTTTAATCAGTTCAAGAGTTACGTGTCCTCATTATGAGGCTTTATCAGGCAAATTGACAATAAATCATGGCTGTTATCTGAGTTATCGATAAGACTCTCTCCCCCCTCTACTCTATCCGACCTTTAACTCTGTATCTTTCTCCAGAAACGTCATCCCCGGCAACGTACAAATAAATATCGACGCAAAATGATGTTGTTGCATATGTTGATTCTGATTGCCTTCATGCTGATGGCCCTCCGCGTCATAGCCGGAGAGCCAACGAGGTATCTCATCGAATTGAGCCCTGGTATACAAAGATGGGTAACTGAAGAAGAAAAGTGGGAGCTCGGGCTGGTATGGTTCCTTATATGCTACCATGCTATTAGCCCCCTGTATCGACATTCTATTGCTGACCGTTTTCCTTTCGAATCCGATACAGAGCGGGCAAAGATTCATCGATATCACCGGCACACAAGATACGGATTCAACAGTTGCCCAGATCCAAGGTCCATGGGATAGAGGTTTTCCCGTCTCATTTCCTTCCAAGTGTCGGATGCAGGGCAAAGTTAGACAGCTGGCTGGAAAGCTATCTAAAGACACCATGCGGGTAAACCTCGACAAGTTAAACGGGTTCTACAACCGTTATTACATGTCTGAATTTGGACGGCAATCATCTCGATGGGTTCTGGAAAGAGTCCAGGATGCCATCGAAGAGGCTGGCGCTGACGATACCGTGACTGTTGAGGCCTTTACTCACCCGTGGCCTCAGATTTCGACAATTGCTAGAATCCAAGGTCGAACAAATAACACCATCATCATCGGCGCGCACCAGGACTCTATAACTCCGTATGAGCTTACACGTCAAAATGTTTCTGCTCTTGGTCCTGAGGATGGCAGTGGCGCCATTACCATCATGGAAGTCTTCGGCACCCTGCTCAACGACAAAGACGTTGTCGGAGGGCTCGCGCAGAACACCATGGAATTCCATTGGTACAGCGCCGAATCAGTTGGTCTCTTGGGTAGCCAAGAAATCTTCCGCTCGTATGTGAAAAATGACCGCAAAGTCAAAGCCATGATACAACAAGACATGGTAGGCTACGTCCAGGGAGTTTCGAACACGAGCAAGCCTGAGACTCTCGGTATCGTCACGGACTACACGCATCTTGGCCTCAATACGTTCATCAGCACAGTCATCAATGAGGTAACGTTCTTCCTAAACCAGCCCATAGCATCTAATTGTATCTCTAACAAGTCATCTTTCTTCAGTATTGCGATATTCCTTGGGTCATGTTACAGTGCAATTTTGCTTGCTCTGGCCATGAATCTGCAGCGTATGCTGGTTATCCTTCCGCATTTGTCACTGATCTCATCGATCCACATTTTGATCGTACATATGAATATGTTGATACTCGTGATTACATCAAGCTTATATCATACGATCATATGCTTCAGCATGCAAAGTTGGCTTTAGGCCTGATATATGAGCTTGCGCACTTCGAATTTTCTAGTATCACATCTTAGATAAGGTTTTAGCTCAATAAGACGGTTAGGCCACATAATGAAACACATTTAATGAATGTATATACCTATCTAATTACCGAATACATTTGGCAGGAGTACAGTCAAGAGTGAGATGTCGGATATTGTAAAGCATCTGCAAGTACAAGAAAGGGAGATCCATTGTTTGATACGCCTTGGAGGCTAAACAGAGTTGGAAGCTGACCGATGATGAGTTTGAGACATGCAGTGGTGGCATATGCCTCTGTTGCTGATTTCGGAATCAGGTGGAGCAACCATCCAAGTCTCAGAGCACCCAGAGCTACCAAAACCAAGCCCGCAGAGACAGCCAGCAACTGTGCAACTTGTTCCGGCGTGTAAAACCCCAATCCTGTCTTGTCGGTGACACGGCTGATGACGTCCGCAGTGAGGAGAGATGAGATACCGGTGGCCTTGACAGTTGATTAGTTTTGGATTTGAAGGGAAAAGCAAAAACAAGAAGCCTGAACATACCGCAATTACAACGTCTTTGGACCCCAATCCCGTCCTGCAGGCGATTCGACGGCATTCATAGTTATTGAATGAAGAAGATGAATTGTATTGTAAAGAATCTAAGATTTAGGATAACAAATGAGAAATAATATACTAGTGGTACGTAGTCAAACTCTATTCTCGAACGCGCTGGCGTTGTTCCTTCCAACAATAGTGAGCAGCGAGGAGATACCGGTAGCCGTTGCAGATCTCGGAATGAGTTAGAGAAGCCATCCAAGTCTCAGGGGCACCCGGCATATTCAGGACCAGGCCCGTCAGAACCGCGAGCGCATGGGCTTCTTGTTCCAGGCAGTAAAAGCCAGGCCAGCATTGAACGTCTGGTAGGTGGCGTCGGCGGTATATGTAAAGAAAGGGAGTTGAGGAGTTAGTCATGACTTTACTATCCAACACCGCAACTGTAGCCCAGTAAATAGGTAGGAGCGGTCAGCAGTAGCAGCAGTAGCAGCAGTAGCAGCAGTAGCAGCAGTAGCAGCAGTAGTAATAGTAGACTTTTAAGAGATAGGTAGTAATATAAGCACACCAACTCATTACGTGCAGAGGTCCTTTACAAATTAGTAAAGACGTTCGCAAAATGACATTTAGTATTCATATCTAACGCTAATGCAGCTCATTATAAGTATCTCCTTACTCAGACTTCGTTGCTGCATCCACAGCATCTCGCAAGCACTCGTGAAATTTGTCAGAGTCAAAGCCAGCATGTATGAGAGCCCGTCGTAGCCAGAAATGCTTTATATTCGCGAAATGGCACTGAGTGTTGGCATCCAATGCTGACTGCAAATCACTGAGTCCTCTTGCTAATTCCACATCCAGGTAATCAATCTTTAAAATCGAAAACAATGGCATGAACAGGGGATTGCTTCTCGTAGTCGTCAAAGACCGATGCCGAATGATGCTTCTGGTTGAAGAAGCAAAATGTGCTCTTGAAATTATGCCGTTTGTGAAATCCTTCAGCGTCAAAACCAGCCCCTGCCAAAGTCTGTCGCAGCCAAAAATGCTTCACGTTCGCGATAAGACACTGAGTATTCGCATCCAACGCCAACCGCAGTTCACTGAATCCTCCTGCTGATTCTTCCCGCTGATTTCTCCCGCTGATTCGTCATCTAGGTGATCAATGTCCTTGAAATCGAAAATGATACCATGAACAGGGGGTTGCTTCTTGTAGTCGTCAAAGACCGATACCAAATGGTGCTTCTGGTTGAAGAAGCAAAATGTGCTCTCGAAGCGATAGACTAAGACACCTGAGTTTGAAACATGCATCTTGCGTCTACGGAATGATAATGCGCAATTCATGAGCCATTTTGCAATCGTTCCAGTGTACAACGACCATTCAAGGCTGTAGGCCAGACCTATTACCACTGATACGGTCCATATGAGTGAATCAACCGGCGAGAGTCGCCACATTTGACGGAGAGCTTTTGGCTTGGGCAAGCTTGTAGCCATGGAGTAGCTGACAAGACCAGCGAGATACGCCAGACCTATTACCACCGATGCAGTCCATATGAGCGAGTCAACTAGCGAAAGTCGTCGATGTCGTCGCCAGTTCTGGACCAGGTTGTCTGTGAGACTGCCATCATCAGGACAGTGACGAGAATATTATACCAGGAATTTCCAGTCTCGTTTTGTCGACATTGCCTTTCGATGTCGAATGACAGCCGGGGCTGAGAAAGAAAAGTGATGTGTGCTGGGAGGGAGGGGGGACGGGGGGGACTGGGTATTATATAGTCAAAGGGCTCGGTCAAAAGCCATGACGAATCGTCATACATTAAGTTTTATTTTGCCTTCGTGGCGGTTATAGCTAATGTTTATGCCGCATCCCTTTCTAGAAACAAAACGTTGGAATTTTTACTTTGAGATTGCGCGGCTGAAGGAAACGCGCCATCCACAGCAAATCGGGCCGCAAACCCTTGATGTAAACTTTCTGCCTATCTACACGCCAACTCTGTGTGTGATATTAATCTAGATATCTACTATCTACTTAATTCCATAACTTCGAACGACTTGGTCATCTAAGATCGTAGTTTCAGTCACTAAGAAGGTCAACAGCGAAACATTGTAGATCTCTAGGTCACCCGTTCGATCCGCATCGTTTCAATGTTCGACACAGCTACAGCCAGTTTAACTTCATCTTTTTCGCAAATGATGAAATAAAATTCTTTCCCAGCATATTTCGTAAGGTTGGTCGACGCATTTTCAGGTTACAATCACTCTATAATCTCCAGATATTAAGGTTAGTATTTGACTATTGGAGTCAAATATAAGACTTTCGGCCTTATTTCCTGCGCAGTTTTCTTTTTCTTTTGGCGACATAAAGTTTAGATAGGGGCTACAACGCGATGGCCGCGTCTCCTCTTTGGTGTGATAATAACAAATCGTTAATAATTCTCAAGAGCTCGTTTATCTCTTCTTTACATCTCCAGCATCTCCGACGCACGGCACCTTTTTCGCAACCAACACTCGATCATGTCCAGAGCCTTCTGCAGACGCATCTGTCGCAAGTTGGATTTGGGACCGTATCCCTCATCCAACAGTCATATTGCAACGCGTTCTCGCTTATTTTTTGACTCCGTTGCCTTTGCCATTGCAGATTCCTGCGTACGAGGCTCAGACTGTGAGAAGACGTTATCGTCCGGTTTGCCTTGAGCCTTGTAGTGGTCCCTCAATCGATTGGATTCGGCATCATGGCACACATTTCCCCAATGCGTGGCCACTATCCCACATTTGCGGGCTTGGTATCGTGTCCAGAGATGTTGCCATCTCGGTATGTTCAGGCCTGTTTTTCTTATGCAACCCAGTCTAACTCAGCTGTCAAGGCTACCGGAATTTCCTCTTTGCTCACGGTAGATGTCATGTGCCGCACCACGGATTTTTCGGGCTTCGAGTACTGCACACCTGAGGAATTGGCACAGACACTTGCATTCCCAGCAGGTTGACCTTGTTGATTCTCGGTGCCTTTCGTCTGGGATGGCTTGTCAATTTCATTCCAAAGCCTGCATTGGACGGACGCATTCGCCACTGCTGCCAGCCTGAAGCTGATCATCGGGCAGCTCCCGGCCCTACTTGGCATTCATGGCGTGTCAAACATGGATTCATCATATATCGTTCTGGCAAATGTCATTCGACATATCTCAGAGATCAGTGTTGACGCAGCTTTTGGCACCATTTGACATCGCTCTTCAACGACTACAAGAAACAATCCCCTGTTCATGCCATCATGTTCGATTTCAAGGACATCGATCATCTGGATGTCGAATCAGCGGGAGGTCTGGATATTCGACAACGTCGGCCTGGGCTATTGCACCCCGGAACAGATAGCACAGTTTCCAACAGCTTCTGTTATTTTTTATGTCATGCTTCAAGAGACATCTCAAACGCTGGCTTTGAGGCCATATCCCTCGTCCTTCTATTACACTCTTCTGGTTTTTCTTTCCCTTGTTTACATCTCCAGCATCCATCAACTTTTTTGTGCACACATCGCTTCTTTTGTCACCAAGGTCACCAAGTCATCATGGATTTCACCAGAGCCCACATCAAAAGCTGGCTTCAGAGTCATGTCCCAAATCCAGCAACAGACTTTCTGTTTCTGTTTGATTGTATCACCAGACTCTTGCCTCTGCCACTATGGAGTCTGAGTTATAACTGGCTCAGACTGTGGGAAGACACCACAACGGGAGTCGCTCTCAGCATGGTAGTGATCCCTCAGTCAATTCTTTTTGGGATCATATCACACATCTCACCAATGCGAAAAAATTTATTCCACCCTTTTTTCTTTTCATATCTTTCTGCTCCTCCTCAACTACATCATCAGACTTCTTCCACTGCCGCTTTGGATTCTCTGGTACAACTGGCTTCACCTTTGAGAAGACGCCGCTGCCGGAATCGCGCTCAGAATGGTCATTATTCCTCAGTCAATCGGCTTTGGCATCATAACGCACATCTCGCCGATGCACGGCCTATACTCTACAGTCACTGCTCTGATGATGTACTAGCTATACGGCAGATGTGGTCATTTCGGTATGTTCAGGCTCCCCTTTTTTTCTTCAAATCCAAATCTAACAAATTATCAAGGCTACGAGAATATCATCTCTCCTCACTACGGACATCACAGTCCGGACATTCGACATTGTCACTGGATGTGGGACCACATCCCAAATCTCATTACCATTGCCCATGCTGTTATTGGCTACATTTTGACTCTTCTCCCATTGCCTTTCTGGATCCTGTCATACAACTGGCTTCACATTTGGAAAGATGCCGCTGCTGGAATCGCGCTGAGCATGGTAATTGTACCTCAATTAATTGGCTTTGGCATCATGACGCACATAATTCCCCAATACACGGGCTATATTCAATATCCGCGGGTCTCATGCTATACCAGCTATACGGCGGATCTAAAGATGTTGTCACAATCAACCGGCTTTGGCATCATGACGCACAATTCCCCCATGCACGGGCTCAACATTCGCTGGTTTGATTCTGTACTAGCTATACAGCGGATCTAAGAATATTGTCATTCTAGTATGTTCAGGCCTGCTTTATTCATAAGTAGGTGAGTCTAACCTAACTATTAAAGCTACCGGAATATTGTCTTTACTTAGAGACAAGTTACATGTATCTAGCACCCCGATCTTATTATCCAATATTCTTGCTATATATGCTACTACTACTGCTGCTGCTACTGCTGCTACTGCTACTACTGCTGCTACTGCTGCTACTGCTGCTACTGCTACTACTGCTGCTACTGCTACTACTGCTGCTACTGCTGCTACTGCTGCTACTGCTGCTACTGCTGCTACTGCTGCTACTGCTGCTACTGCTACTACTGCTGCTACTGCTGCTACTGCTGCTACTGCTGCTACTGCTGCTACTGCTGCTACTGCTGCTACTGCTGCTACTGCTGCTACTGCTGCTACTGCTGCTGGAAGGAATAACGAAAGAGCGTTCGGCTATTTGAGTTTAACTATGTTTACTGCTAGTATATTTCTTCGCCCACTATCCTAGATCTTAGATCCGGAGTCTTAAAATACACAATTTCATTCCTCCCTTATTGCTTTCAACAGACTGTGTCTTTGGATTCGCGGTGATTTCTGTTCTTGCAATCATTGCGCTATTGTGCACAGCATTGACAACACGGTATCTGCGAGAGCAGCGCCAGTGGAAGTTCGCGTCGACGTTATTTCACATTTTGCTAATTTGTCAATGGAAATAAGATTGAGGTCGTATAGCCCTGAGCCCTCGCCTATTGATTACCTTGCGATCCGTCACACTTTAACCAGAAAGACAGGTTTAGCACATCTACGACTACCTACCTATGAATGATTGCATGCTGCTACCCTAGAGTATTCGGTGAAGTTCGGTGAAGACCGCGCTAGAGCCGCATCCGGCCCCACTCCTTATCTTCACCTGGATTTTTTTTTATCAGTCCGCAGAGCAACTCTTTCATTCTACACCACTGATACTTGGCCAGATCTTCAACGACTATATATGAACGGCGATCATTTAATATCTTTCTACAGCGAGCCTGAATATCGGCAAAGACTTCTACCGAGGCAATCTTCCTTTTTGTGACCGGCACATCGCAAAGTTTCCCACACCCTGTTCCCGGCGCTGCGCAATCTCGTCGCTACGATGTCAGGCTTCCAGATTCCTGGGCTGGGCCAGGCGAAACTCAACGAGGTACTGCCTCCTCTGCCGACCGATCTGTCAACTGTGGCTTCGAGCGCCGTGGAGGAAGACAAAGAAATGCAAGACGCAAACCCATCTATAGAAGAAGCAGCATCAGCGGCAACAGAAATACACAACGAAGAAGCCAAGACAACAGGCTCCGAACATCCTACCATCCATGAGATATCAGATAATATGCCAATTGATAGGCCTGGGAGCCCACCATCCTTGACATACGCGCTCGAAGCAGCCCTTGGTGGCCTAGACAATGGCGACATGCATCAACAGCCGCCAGCAGGCGAGTCAGAGCCAGTGCCTCTACAGCCCGACCAGAGCGAGAACCCAGAATGGGAAATAGATTCCTCGCCATATCAATCATCCGACTCAAGCAGCTCCGATTCTTCGTCCGATGACGACGATTCTGATAATGAAGGCTATGAGCCTCTGGGCATTGAAGAGACAGCTAGGATACTGATGGAGACAGAAGGTGGCTCAGATGATGAGGGTGATAGAGGGAAATCTTCTGGATCTGGGTACGTGCGCACGAAGAATGAGCTTCCCCAGGAAATCATTCCCAAGCCAGACGTAACGATCACTCCCGAAATGGCTATAGAAGAGCTCGGAGTTATAGAGCACATTGTCGAAAACATCATGCTTGTCAAGGCATTCACTCCAGGAGAATACCAAGTCTTAGACAGCGGGTCTGTCTTGTGCAATTCAGAGAGACTAGTCATTGGTGTCATTGCAGAAACGATTGGAAAAGTACTGCAGCCGATGTACACGGTCATGTTCAATTCAGCAGAGGAAGTAAAAGAGCTTGGATTAGAAGTTGGCGCAAAAGTCTTTTATCCTGTCGATCATGCATCATACGTTTTCACAGAGCCTCTGAAAAACCTCAAGGGATCAGACGCCAGCAATCTCCACGATGAAGAAATTGCGGATGAGGAAATCGAGTTTTCGGACGACGAGAAAGAAGCGGAATACAAGCGATCACTGAAGCAGAAGAAGAAGGATAAGTGGAAGAGTAGTGGCGGAAAGGAGGGAAAGCAGCCTCATCCTCTGCGCCAGGAAATGTCTGCCGATGGCGGCTTGAACTACGACGAAGAGGACGACGGACTATATACGCCGCTTGCTCGACCTGCAGGCTACGGTACTGGCGCTCCACAGACCGACAGTTATGAGCCTGCTCCTAGGTCAAGCTTTCAGCGAGGAGGCCGGAGGGGAGACTCACGAGGAAGAGGAAATCGAGGGAGAGGCTCAGGTCGCGGTGGCAGGGGAGGCTACAACCAACCTCGGGATGGATATTCTCTCCCACAGAACAACCAGAACCCTCAAGCATCTGGCTCAACGGGTAGTTCATGGAATTTCAACCCAGTTCTTCCTACCGGCCAGGTGCCTTCTCTTCCTCAGTTTGGGTTTCCCGTTCCCGGATGGCCACAGCCAACGCCTGGCCAACAAACTGGTCCTCCCGCGGTACCGCCACCGCCCCCAGGCTGGCCTGGATCTATCCAAGGTCAGGGTCAGGCATCTGATCCTGGAGCGTTCGTAAATCCCGCCTTCTTTGCCGCTTTGATGAGCCAGATCCAGGCACAAACCGGACAGACGGGGTGGAATGGCCAGGCTCCCCCACCACCTCCGCCACCTCACCAATAAATACTGGACAAGGCAAGACTGGAAATATTAATCTGTTTTTCTTCTTCTTTAAATTGATTAGGCGTATATAGATTTGGGAATGGATACTGTCTGTCAGACACTTGTGTTGATTTATGATACACCAAACTTTTACCGTTGTTTCATTCGTGCACGGGATGTTTTTTGCGGTGCTGTAGATTGTCAGTCAAATTGAAGCACAGCGCGTAATAAACAAGGAGAGAGAACAGAAAGGAGAGGAAAAACTAGAAGAAGATGCGGCCATTGTATGTTGGCTTTCATGATTCATTGATACATTATTTATGTCAATGGTTCGGTCGAAGAGATGTACCAAGAGCACGGATTTGTTCTACATATAAGCTGCGCTTGTACTCAGTTCCGTCTCTCTAGACCTGTATCAGTCGATTTTTAGCGGAACAGACCGGGACGCCGGGGCTCCGCTAAAAAAAATCCGGTTTCCGACGAATCAGCGCCGTCCAATTTCCATCACAGGCACTTTTTTTGCGCATTGAATCATTGCAGCCTCAGGCCACCACTAAAACTTTCGGCAATTCATCGCACCCAGTTTAGCCCCAGAGACAGTCCCAGTCAAGCAAACGGGCGAAAAGACCTCAAAACCAACCACCACCGTCGTCTCCCTCTCCTTCTCTTCCGCAGTGTTTCACGATGGCGCCTCTCGCAACTGCTTCCCGCCTGTGCGTGCGCTCGGCCGCCGTGGCCAAGCCCGCTGTGCGCGCTCTGAGCTCGACTGCTGTGCGCCAGGATGCCCCTGCTCCCGGAGCAGCCTCATACACCAGTCCCTTCAAGGGCGAGTCCAAGGCCAACAAGATCCCCGACTTCAGCAAGTACATGTCCAAGGGCAGCGAGACCACCAACAAGCTCTTCTCGTACTTCATGGTCGGCACAATGGGCGCCATTACCGCCGCCGGAGCCAAGAGCACTGTTCAAGGTGGGTTTGGGTGTTTAATAGGCTTTCGTTTGTGGGAGGTGGGGTGTTGGATTCGGAAGGAATTGGGAAATCTTGGAGAGCTTCCATGAGCTGTGAATAGCCATTGGAGCTTGTGAGAGAAGGGCAGAAGCAATTGGGCTCTTTTCAGTACCGGAAGTTGAAGCTGAAGCTAACACGTGGGGTGCTCTAGAATTCCTCGTTAACATGTCCGCCTCTGCTGACGTTTTGGCCATGGCCAAGGTCGAGGTCGACCTCAACACCATCCCCGAGGGCAAGAACGTGAGCACATCCTACAATCTTCAGTTTTTCGACTGTAGCATGTTCCAAAGCTGACCAATCCTTTTTACATTAGGTCATCATCAAATGGCGAGGCAAGCCCGTCTTCATCCGTCACCGAACCCAGGACGAGATCGACCAGGCCAACAAAGTCAACATCTCTTCCCTCCGAGACCCCCAGTCCGATGAGGACCGTGTCAAGCGCCCCGAGTGGCTGGTCATGCTGGGTGTCTGCACCCATTTGGGTTGTGTCCCCATTGGCGAGGCCGGTGACTACGGTGGCTGGTTCTGCCCTTGCCACGGCTCCCACTACGATATCTCTGGCCGGATACGAAAGGGCCCCGCGCCTCTGAACCTGGAGATCCCCGAGTACGACTTCCCCGAGGATGACAAGCTTATCATCGGTTAAACAACGCGAGTTCTGTACAAAGTTTGGAGGGATTATAGAAAAGAGACGGGAGAGGAGAAACTGTCCTGTCGCAGCGAAAAAACGATGTAACAGTATTGACGAAGAGGCCCTGCGAGAAAACTACATGGGCGAGGAGAGACAGCTCCCGGGGAGAAGGAAAAAATTATAATTCGGCGTGGAATTTAACAGAAAAAACCATAGATTCTCTTTGGGCGGTTAAAGTCTATAGTGGGATGGGATGGGATGGGATGCGCTTGAATGAGGGAGAGACAGCGTCTCATGTTGCTGGGAATGGGACACAAATTCCTTGTTTCTTAGACGTGAGCCATGTGCAGCATTGTATAAAATAAAAACATTATACTGAAACGGGAAGCTGAATCGGGGTGTGTTTGTGTGTGTCTGAACTGCGAAATGAAGGGTGGGACTGATTGATTTATGGACAAGGCATTACCTACATATATGAAGCATTTGAAAGCTAACACTTTTCGTTTTCTATTCTCTCATAAGTATCTCATCCTTCCAAAATTGATGTGACTGATTGACGTACAGACAAAATGCTGCATTGTTAAGGCATCAGACAATTTTCTCCTTTACATCTGTTCTCTCTTACCCAGGTAACCCCCCCAGATACGCTTATATGCATGGGATCGGTCGGCTAACAGGTAAGATACTGTCTTGTTGAGGCATTTGGAAATTATTTCTTTTTTATCTATTCTCTCATACCCAGTTGATACCTCGAACATTCCTTTCTCATATATAATCACCGAGATTAGTGTCCATGGCCATCGTCCTCCTCCATCTGCTCCGGATCCAGCTTGATCAGCGTATCAATACGCATGATGCTGATACAAGCCTCGACCGCACTCTTCAGCTGCCTAACCTTGCTAATGCTAGGCTCCAAAACGCCCAGCTTAATTTCGTCAACAACCTTGCCTTTGGTGAGATCCAGACCGTAGTTCTTGTAGCTCTTCTTCTTAGCAATCGACTTCTCATCCTCGTTAGCGTCGCCCTCCTGGACGCGCTGTGACAGGGCGTGTCTGGAGCGTAGCTGGGCGACGAGCTCAGCGGCGTCCTTGGCGGCGTTGATGGCGAGGGTCTTAGGGATTACGAGGAGAGACTGGGCAAACTCGCCAATGGCGAGCTGCTCGCGGGATCCGACGGTGCCAGCGAACTCCTCAAGGTAGATGTGCAGGGCAGTCTCGACGGCACCGCCACCGGGGACGATGCTGCCGCTTTCCAGCGTCCTCTTGACGGCACACAAAGAATCGTGAACTGATCGCTCGATCTCGTCTAGGGAGTATTCGTTGGGGCCTCGCAAGATGACGGAGGCGGAGGACTGGGCCTTGGTGCCCTTGATCAGAATGCACTCGTCGTCCGAGATGCGCTCCTGGACAACCTCTTCGGCGTGCCCCAGGTATGATGGCTCAAACTTCTCATCGCCGTTCAGATCAGACAGTGTGCTCAGAAGGGTACCGCCAGTAGCCTTGGCAATTCGTCGCAGATCTTCCTTCTTGCATCTTCTGACACCCATGGCACCCCTCTCGACCATCATCTTCAGTACCATATCGTCGATACCCTTGGTCGTAAGGATGACGTTGGCACCGGCCTTGAGGATCATCTCCACTCTCTCGATAATCATACCAGACTCCCGAGCACGGATGGCCTCCAGCTGCTGGGGGTCATCGACTGTGATCTGAACACCCAGCTTCATCCTCTCCTTTTGCAGGTTCATATCCAGGATGGCAATCTTGGCATCTTGAATACGGGTGGGCATAGCCTGAGAAGCAACTGTGCAGTTCAGAGCGTAACCCTTAATCAGGACTGACTCAAGAGCACTCTTTCCGTGCGCCTTGAGGAGGTTGACGGCCTTGACGGGATATTTGGCCTCGTTCTTGTTGTTCGTGGTCTTGACCGCCTGGATGGCATCGACAACCAGGTCCGCGAAGAAGTCGGAATCGGCACCGATGATTTTGCTGGACATGGATGTCTTGGCAATGTTCAGGAGAGATTCTCGGCCGAGGTTGTCGACCTTGATGCTGACGTTCTCGCTCAGGTATTTGATGGCCTCTCGTAGGGCAAGTCGGTAGCCGGTGATGATGGTAGTAGGGTGGATGCGGTTCTTCATCAGCTCGTTACCCCTTCGGAGCAGCTCGGCGGCGATCAGAACAACTGACGTTGTGCCATCGCCAACCTCCTTATCCTGCTGCTGAGCCAGGTCCACCAAGATCTTTCCGGCGGGGTCTTCGACATCGAGGAGGGTTAGGATTGTGGCACCGTCGTTTGTTACCGTAACGTCCTATTTGTAGTAGAGTGTAAGTTAGCGTCGTGATTCTATATTGTGTCTGAATTGCTTGTTTTGCCATCGGAATAGGGGCAGAAGCTTATCGAAAGCACGAATCGAGGGGCAGCAGGGGTAGTCGGTGTATGCACTCACGCCAATGTCGTCAACCATCATCTTGTCGAGGCCGCTGGGGCCAAAAGAGCTCTTCACCACATTTGCAATGGCTTGTGTTGCCAGAACTATGCTCCATTAGTTGACACACCCATCTCAGCAATCATAACCAGTTCAACGCACCATTTTGGTCTCGAATATCGGATCCCGAAATCTTCTGGCCGCCAAGGAAAAGAGTCCCGTTCCGGGGCTGTTCGAATAGAGCAGACATGATCTAAGCCGCTTGACCGTCTGTGAAGCCTTGCGAGGAGAGAAAGAAACGAAATGGAAATGGGGGTAAAGGGTGGAGGGTATCAAGAAGTTCTGCCTTGAGGACTCGACCCTGGCTTACTTAGCCAAAGCTGCGAAGCTCAGTAATGGCGGCACTTGTCCCGCTGCCCCTCGACTTTTTTGCCGGAAGCAGAGATTCTCCAAGCTCCGGCGCCGCGCTACGATAAGGCCCAACGCAGCAGCTCTCGCAGCGCTCAGGCCCCCAGAGTCACAGCGCTGCAGGCCCTGATTGGGCGAGCGTTTAGGGGCCTTGAAATTTACCCTGCGAAGGCTTGCGCTGCCCCTCCTTTCTGAAGAGGGACACTGATAGCGGGGCAGCCGATTAGCCCTCCCTCAAGAAAGCCATTGACTCTTCTCGTGACTCGTTTCTAGGCCGACTGACTCCTTCTCTTTCGTTGCGCATCCTGCAATAGCGACGCAATAATAGACTGCCTTTGCACTTGGAAGCAAGTCTGTGTCATTTGATAAAAGGTATGCTTTAATTCCTTCCATATTGGAAAATTCATCAGCAAGAAGCTTATTTGTCGTGGCGACTGACACCTACCAAAAGTTGTAGACGAAAAAACATTTTGCCTATAAAACTACACCATGGAGAACGCCGCCGACCAGCCCAAGGAGCCCTCCAAGAGCGCCTTGAAGAAGGCCGAGAAGCAGGCCAAGATGGCCGCCGACAAGGCTGCTAAGGCCGCGAAGCAGGCTGCTCTCCCCATTGTGGGCGGAAAGAAGACCGACGATATCATTGGCATCACCGTCACCAAGGCAGAGAACTTCCCAGCATGGTATCAAGAGGTTGTCCTCAAGGGCGAGATGGTCGAGTACTACCAGGAAATCTCTGGCTTCTTCGTCCTGCGTCCTCTGTCAATGCACATTTGGAACGTCATCCGAAAGTGGTTCCAGGAGCGCATCGAGTTGATGGGTGTCGAGGAGACCAGCTTCCCCATGTTCCTTTCCTCCAAGTCACTGGAGAAGGAGAAGGATCATGTTGAGGGCTTTGCCCCCGAATTGGCTTGGGTTACTAAAGCGTAAGTGCTTTATACGTCGTATACCTACAGAATGTTAGTACTAAGTGTGGCACAGTGGTGACAAGGACCTCGAAGTTCCTGTCGCAATCCGTCCTACCTCCGAAGCCGTCATGTACCCCTACTACTCCAAGTGGATTCGAAGCCACCGAGATCTCCCTCTCCGATTGAACCAGTGGAACTCTGTTGTACGATGGGAGGCTAAGCAGACCACCCCTTTCCTTCGCACAAGAGAATTTCTCTGGCAGGAGGGCCACACTGCCCACCTGACCGAGGAGCTTGCTGGGAAGGAAGTTTTGGAGATCCTGGAGCTCTATGCTGGCGTCTACGAGCAGCTTCTGGCTGTCCCTGTTGTTCGAGGACGCAAGACAGAGAATGAAAAATTCGCTGGCGGTTACTACACCACTACCGTCGAGGGCTACATTCCTTCCAATGGACGTGGTATCCAAGGTGCCACCTCTCACTGCCTTGGCCAGAACTTCAGCAAGATGTTCGACATCACCGTTGAAGATCCTGCGAACAAGGGCTCACACATTCACGTCTGGCAAAACTCTTGGGGTCTGTCTACTCGTGTCATTGGTGTCATGATCATGGTACATGGTGATGACAAGGGCCTTGTCCTCCCCCCTCGAATTGCCAAGACCCAAGTCGTCCTGATCCCCGTCGGTATCAACAAGAGCACAACCCCCGAGGATCGCAAGAAGCACGAAGAGCAGCTTGATAGCATCAGGGATACCCTCAGGAAAGCCGGTGTCCGATCTGAGTCTGACTGGAGAGAGGGCTACACCCCTGCTTGGAAGTTCAACGACTGGGAGCTCAAGGGCGTTCCCCTCCGAATTGAGTTTGGACCCAAGGATGCCGCCAAGGAAGTTGTCAGCTGGGCCAGACGAGACACTGGTGAGAAGGGTACCATCCCTATTGCCGAGGTCGCCACCAAGGTTCCTGAGCTTCTGGAGACTATCCAGCAGGATATGTACAACAAGGCCGAGCAGTCTTTCCGAGAGCACCGCCTGCAGATCACCAAGTGGGACGATGTGCTCCCCTCGTTGGACAAGAAGAATGTTGTTCTGATCCCCTTCTGCGGTGACGGCAAGTGTGAGGATCGTATCAAGGAGCTTACAACTCGCGAAGATACCCAACCCGACGTCCCTGAGAGCCAGAAGCTTCCCTCCATGGGCATGAAGAGTCTGTGTATTCCCTTTGAGCAGCCTGAGGGCATTGTTGTTGGCGAGACTGAATGTCTTAGCCCTGAGTGCCAGCGCAAGGCACAGTTCTGGACCATGTTTGGCAGAAGCTACTAAATTATCAAGAATAAGAAGGTGCATAGAAGGAGTTTTTCGTATTACAAAAAAGAAGTGGCATGTATACCACGCCTGTGGTATGACATACGGAATGATGCTTCACATGGGAATGCAGAGGGATAAATTTTATCAATGACTTTAATGACTTTTTACTTTTTGGTTTCATCTTCTATCTATGTGATTGTGTACATGTATATACTATCTATTACACCGGATCGTATGTGCTGCATGGCAATGGAAGCCTAGCACCACTCAAATCGCTCGTTGACAACCCAGTCTAGGTCTTCCGCAGTTCCTTCGCCGAACCAATTCAAGCTTGCCAAGTTCTTGGCATCTCTCACGACGAAGATGCTTTCAAACTCAGTTGCGTTCTCAACAATCTTTCTAACCCTGCCTAGCGGGTTCCAAATCTCAACCTTTGAGCACTCCCAGTCTTTGGCCTCTTTCTCAGCAGCGCGGAAGATTCCCACAACGGCTTCAGATAGCTCTTCGTCAGTAATATCGCTGTCTTCAACAACGAATCTCAGGAAGCTCAGGACGTTTTTCTCTGGCTTGTTGGGGCCGCCGTAGTGGTTCCGCTCAAAAAGACCCCACACACGAGAGCCGGTCGAAGGTGAAGTGTACAAGGCTCCATGGACGGTGGGTTTGCGACCATAGGCAGTATTGCAAATGAATGCCTGGCGGTAGAAATGCCACTGCAGAGTATCAATGTCTGGTAAGACAGCGACTCGGGTCTTGGACGCCTCAGCAGAGTTAGGAAGCGCCATCTCCATGCGGATAAGCTCCTCGTCTCGCTCAGCCAGGGAGGCTAGATCCTCATCGCCGAGCAGCTTGATAATAGATGCGTCAAACTCAACGGGGCTTTCCTTTACGCGGTACTCGATCTGAGTGTTCTCTAACGGCATCCATCCGTGCTTGGCATAGAACTCCTTGCCGATATCAGAGAAGAGGATAGAAAAAGCTGGCTCGCCGGATTCCTGCTGCTTGGCCGTCATATACCCCCTAAGCAGCTCGATCATCTTACTGGCATATCCTCTACCCCGAAATTCGCTGTACGTGAAGACACTGGCAATCCCATAAGCCCAGGCATCTCTGACAACCCCATCTTTGCCTCTCACAAGGGCGCGCTTGCGCAGCGTCTCACACGAGGCCAGCACGGGGCGCTCAGCGGTGATCGGATCGATGGCGGCGGCGCTGTCTGTGAGGATCCAGTTTGTGATGCCACCGTTACGGGCGAGCGGAATAGTAAGCAGATATTCCTCGCGATTGAGATATTCCGGCACGGTGAGGCTGTTTCCCCATTCCGGTTGGCTGTAGGTCCAGGTGCGGGTGCGCTCCGGAGTGGTTGGGTTGGTGAGGATGATGGTTGGCGAGGTGGATGAGGGCAGATCTGAGGTGGTCATGGCTGCGGGAACTAGACTTTGAGACTTGAAACAGTTGTCGATAAGCACTACTAGCTGTTGTTATTCGTGCTGTTATGCGTGTTGTTATTCGTGCAAAAGCCTAGATCACAGGTTAAAACGTCTCTTTTCTTCCAGATACTATTGGGGGTGATATGGGGCAAAAATGAGTCTTGCTCTTTGACTAGCTAGTGTCCATCCTATTCCCGTGTCTTCACAAGCAGCGGTCAACAATTGGCGTTACGGAACCAAACACAGCAGAACATTCACAACGAAGCAAAAAAATATAATATTGACGAGCGATTTATTTTACTATCCCCTCGAGAATTATGTATTTAAAAAAGAAGAAGGAAAAGAAGATAAAATAAAATTAATCATGATAATACCTGCAGTATTACTGGCTAATACCCCGCCGGCCGCGCAAGGCATATTCAGAGGGGAAGTGGAGTATCCGCTTCGAACGGTATCGGCGCTCAAGATTTGGTAGGTCGGTGATGAAGGAAAGTAGTTGGCATACTATTGGAAAATCATTTTTATATGAGGCTATCATCGCTATATCCATCATTTATATGTATCAGAATCCAACAAGTTGACTAAGTCTTCATCTTAATGCATCCTCCTAAGCTCCTCAATCAAATTGCGCATATCTTCTACGCTGGGTCCCAATCCCTCGCACACCAGCTCTTGTTTGCCCTCGTCCAGGTCAAGGAACCGTTCAATCATCTCGCCGTCTACAAATCGGAATGGGGCCTCGCCCTCTCTAGACTGGTTTCGAAACGCTCGCCAGAGGTCAAACGACAGGTTTCCGGGAGTGCTGATGTACTCTTGTAGCCTTGACTGGAATGTCATAAGCAGATCTTGATATTTTGGAGCAATATCGCCGTAAAGGTAAAGCGTGCCCTCGATCTGACAAACGTATTAGTCCAACCGAAAATATCTAACTTCAAGTAAATATAATTTTAAACCTACCGAGCCCAGAAATGCTTTTGGCACAACAATAGCATTTTCTCCTGGCGCAACTTGCAGCTTTCGAATCCGGTTAATCTGTTCTCCAATATTGAGCTCGCTGATGATCTGTAGCTGGCTTTGATCCTGTTCCGTCGGGGCTTCCAAGTTCTGTCTCAGCACAATAATGTTACCTTGGGCATCTGCTTCCAGCCATCTGGAATCATCTAGTGCGCTGATTGATGTGGTCCATGCTTGCTGATAATGCCTTGCCTTCTCCTCCAACTTGGCCTTCTTGCCCTCTTGGGGTGGGGTGAATTCGACAAGGGTGAGGGACTGCATAAGATCTCCAATGCCTATAATATTGCCGGAGACATCCAGATCGACTGGAAATGAGGCAGGGCGAAATGATGCCAGTTTTGTTAGGGAGGCTGAAGTCGAGGTGTCCTGGTTATAACTATAAGTAACCACTGTTTTAGTGAGGCCGGCAACGATGTAGTTATTCATCATAACAAGGCAGCGGCACACTCCTTTCAGGCTGTGCGAAGCGATCTGATACAGCTGGCGTGATTCATCAACACCGAGAACCAGTATTCTGCCCTTCGTTTCTCCAGATTCGGCTGAGCCTTGATCTGCGACGAAGCTCGTACCGACTAAGAATCGCTCGGCCAAGTTGCCATTAGCATCCGGTAATTCAGCCCGAATAACGCATTCGACCAACTCCAGAGATGACGACGCATTTAGTAAGAATGGTGTTCCCAACTCCTGGAAAATGATTTCATCAACAAGCTTAACAGTGCTCGTGATTACTTCTTCGTTATTTACCAGCTCTTTCTTAATGCATCCCAGCCCAAAGGCCCTCAAGCCTGGCGAATATGCCACTCGACGAACAGTTTCATACATTGGCAGGGCTTTAACATGTGTAAGCCTTTCGTTATCGACGTGACAAATTCTAATGTGATCCTCTGTCGACAAAATGATTGAATTTGGAAAGGCTTCTGAGTCGAACGGAGCAACGAATGTTGCATCAGCTGCCGTTGTCGCCGAGTAAACAATACGGCCCTGAGAGCTATATATCAGACTGGCATGCTCTGTAGTCGCAAATACATTGCATATTCCGTCTTCTCGCGGTAAAACATGCAATCGTGCAGGGCCGCTTCCCAAGGTGACTGTCTTTCGCCCAGATATAGCAAAGCCTTTAACAGAAACGTTGAAGCTTATGACATTTCCATCTTCTAATGCCACCAGCATAGTTGGGCCAGAGCTTTCGGGAGGATGCAGCTGGACCAGTGCCACATCTCGCGGGACAGATGCACTGTCATCAGTCTGCCTTAAAGGCTCGCCGTGAAGTGGTGTCAAAGTAGCCATATCCACAACCGATATCGTACCTGAAGTCCACCAGCCGACAACGCCAAAGTCTTGTGGGTCGCGCGCTGCATGAATACAAGATATCTGATCCGGTCGCCCGGACACCGAATCTTGGGAAGCATCTTTGGTAGTCGCTTTCAAGTTGTCTAGGAGATTCAAAGAAACCAATATCGACCCGTCTACGGATAGCAGAGCCCACTTGGTATTGGCAGACGCCGCTGTGATGGTTTTGCCTTCAGGTGCCTGCCATGAGGATACCGAAACTCCACTGTCGGGATCCAAAAGATTAGCCACCTGAGGAGTTATCTGTAGAACCTGGCCGCTTGGGAGGTTTGCAGCTAGAAGAGTTGGCGATTCAAGGTCCATGCCTTGGAAGGAAAACAGCTCTTCAATATTGTCTGGCTCAAACCGGAGAACTCGAGTTCCAGCAAAAGTAGAGATGACAACAGTGTCGGCTTTCGCTGATTCCACTGATCGTAATGTGAAAAGTCCTCTAGTGCCTTCAATTTCGTCAAGAAGGCCGCGATCTTCAAGCCCAACACCACTGCGAATACTCCGTAAGCTTCCATCCTGGTAAGCACCACTACCAGCCACGATTCTTGCCTGGCCAGATGAAAAGGTGTTGCCGGACTGTGCATCTCCTTCTCTGTTGCCCAGATCCATAATAGTAAAATCCATGATGGGAGCGTTGTTTGATAACACTTTGATGAGTGTCATTTGCTGAGACTCGATGTCCACATGTAATAACTGAGAGTCGCCATGATGTGAGCCGATGAATAAGAGGTTATTTCCCATATAAACTAGGCTCGACGCTCTTGATGTATATCGGCTTGAATCTCCAAAAGCCATTGGATGGACTGTCATGCCTGTGACTACTACGCCTGTTGATTCGTTGGTAGTCTTGATTTCCAAGAGGTCGAGACGGCCGTAATCGTCAGCCAGGAAATAGCGTGTCCCATCGTACTCCGCCCAGGCAACGTAAATTTTTGGGTCGTCAAGGGTAGAGCACACGTTTGAATACGTGAGGCTATCGAAATATGTGAGAAGTGTCTCTCCGACTACGAGAAGGCCACCTAGGTGTGCTCTAGCTCCCTCGTTGTTGCGCACATGGTATCGCTTTTCCTCATACACGGGAACGGGTATTAGCATGGACGCATAGGGGTCAGGAATCACCTGGTCCAGCTCTCTATCTTTCTGTGGGTCAAACTTGGACGAAACGCCGCCTTTATCGTCTTCCGTCAGTCGATAGACAGCTATGCGAGCTTCTTCGCGGTCAAGCTGATTTTTGTACAGGAAAGCAATTCTCGGATGGCCGGTCCGGCTGTGGAGGAATGTGCTCGTCTTCATCCAAAGCTCAGTCAATCGAACCTGGTCCAGCCCTTCCAGTCTAGTAGTGGAGCCCTTGCGTATTCGCAGGCGAAAGACGTTCAGCACTCCCTCCCAGAGATGCATCGCCATGAACTTTCCCGTGGGGTCCACCAGGCATCGGTTCTGGCTTTGCGACTGTCGCATATAAGGCTCTGCTGTATCTTCTATTGCCTGCTCGACAGCATCTAGCTGGTTTGTTTCGGGATTCCAAGCTACATTGAAGTATTGGAGTTTGTCTGTGCCGATGAAGAGAAGATCAGTGGCAGAGTCCTTGGGCTGCAGCCGCTGAAGCATGTCTATGGTGCCGTGAATGACTTTTGTGTGAAGACAAGCCATTCCCTCCTCGGTGACTCGCCATATCTCCAGTCGGTTTGCCTTCCTATTCAATCCATATGAGTAAGTAAACGAAGCATGATCACGGAGCACGATCAATTCCGAGTCGTTAGAAGGACCTACGCGACCACCAAGTCTTCGATATCAGGCGACAGAAACCGGATGCGCAGGGCATGCCTGATGCTTGTTGGCTTGTGAACTGGAGCGACGTAGGCCATGGCGGAAGAGCGTATGTATACTGCCGAGTAGAAGAGGATCAAATGCTCTATTCGAGGCCAGCACGACCTATACAGAAAGGCACAACAGCTATGGAGAGTTCAAGATGCGGCCTCTAGAAGCTATTGCGTCAAGCCAGAAGCCGCCAAGCTTATCACTTATCGGAGATAGGCAGCCCGCTATATGTAAGCGGCTTCTAGCACCTTGGATGGGGGCTTTGGGGACTCGATTTGGCGGGGCAGGACGCCACTTTTAGCGGGGTGGTGGCTTGTCTCCAGCAGTAGAAACGGTCTTTACGGAGCTGGTGCAGTGTTATTCAGCGCTTTGCAGGGTACCTTGGCTTAAGCAGCATCATCGCATCGCCAGATTCCAGCGATATTCACGCAGCATTGGGAATATATTTCGCTAATAGCGTTGATGAAGATTTGAATCAATATGGAGGAGTAAATTTGGGGGGGTTTTTTTTGTAAGCATCAATTTACAAAGAAGCCAATGGCTTCGTTGAGTCATTGTAAAAGAAAGATTCATTACGAAAATCAATAATTGGCGTTTTGCCTCATTAGGCAATTTATATTGCTCCTTACAGGCTTGTCTCGCAAAACAAGAGAACTTCTTTTACTCTTGATTTTTCTTCCAATGGCTAGAATGAAGATTACAACCTTTCATGCGGACATTTCAATCTTCATCCCCCCGGGGATTTGCGACTTACGGACAGCCAAGAAACATCAGCATCTAGAATGACATTCCACTTTAGCGAACCGATCGGAGACGCAGAGACAGCAGACGAATACGGCCGGCGCGAGGATTGCTTCAGAAACTACAGAGAGCATCCGTTCACCTTTCAATCTTATCTCGCAGATCTCCAAAGCACAAAAGAGGCCACGGAAAAAGACGGATTGGTCCCTCAGCCGGGGCTGAAGGCAGGAGTACTCCCGAATCCGCAGATAGCTGAAGAAGTGCTTGACCAGGATAAATATCATCGAAAGAACGCTGAGAGATTGCTTTGTGATTCGACACCTGGTTATTTTCTTTCAGCTACCAACTCTCATATCAAGAAATTGTTTATTCCTGTGAAAGATTTAGATTTGGGCTCTTGCCCTAGACGTGATCTTCAGGATTATTTATCTCCAGTTTGGGCAAAAAGATATGACAGCCCTTTCCATCAATGGCTTCCATTGGCGAGTACGAGAACCGAAAGAGATGAGAGTTTGGACTTTCCGCCAATACTGAACACATTACGGGCCCAAATTTGTCGAGAATTCGAGATCGACGGGCCAGTCATATCAGATATCGCTGCAGAGCTGGTGCGAGAAGTCGATAAACCTACCGCGGCGTTCGAATATCAAGATTTAATCAAGAGACAAACAGCTTTTGATCTCGTGAGCTAACGCTGCCGTTCTGCACTATCATTGAATTGACCGCTGATATAATCTTAGTGCCAATACAGCTGCGTCGAGCCTATCTCGCCTCCTCTTTCTCCAGTATCTGATGACGCCGTTCCGTTCATTCCCGATGGAAATGTGGCAGTTATTGACCTCGTGTCCGAGCCAAATAGTCCTGATCGGACTGCCTTCGTGGATCCAGAACCTATCGTCTCAGCCACGTTTATGACTTCGTCGCCTACTAGAGAGCTACCTCAGCTCTTCCAAGCGCACAACGCCACTATCGAAGAAGCCAAGGTAGATTTACCTGTTGTCTTGACCAGTTCATATTCTCCAAGCAATGAAAATATTCTTGCCGATATTTGCCTGCCTCTTATAGGCATTGAAGAAGATGCCAAGGATTTGCTCCAGGAAAGAGGGCATTTCGAAGATGCCTTTATGACGCTGCTTGATGACAGGCAATATTATGCCAACAAGTTGGTGAGCCAGGAGCGCTTAGATCCAGCAGATTCTATATCGCGGATTCCTGTGCCTTTGCTTGACTTTGGTATCCAACCCCCAACGTGGACAGCTCAATGCTCTACTGCGGAGACTCACTTTGCGTTCTTAAGAAACTGTACGCCGAGCGTGCTAAATCTTTCCCCTTGTCCGAGAGATCTACAACTGGAGTTTAACGTCTCATACTCGGTTGTTCCGCTAGATCAGGGAAGATCAATAATGTCATATGAACATGGTGTCTCGAATAAAGCCGCTATAAAATATCTCTCTCAAGATCCATCATCACTTCAAAGCAGCTTAGATTTCATTGTTGCAAGGCCTGAGTTAGAGGTTCTTTGTATTACTGGAGATGAAGAACTTGAAGAAGTCTACATGGCGGAGGAAGCATATGTGCTAGATGATATGAAAGATGATGTGCCGCCTGTTACTGTTGTGGAGCAACATGAGAACATCAATCGCATGAACTCACTACAAAGAAACGAGTTGGTCTCCTTTGATAATCGGAACAGCCTTAGCCCCAGCTGCTCGCTTCGAAGGAAAATTGATGATTCTATGAGACTTTTACCGAAATGTTACGATACGGGCGCTACGAGTATACTTCTTCATAACTTCATGGAGCTGAAAGGCATGAAAAGGCCTCGACTTGATACAAAATCTTCAGAATCATGCCAAGCCGCAGGAAAGCTACCGTCGAAATCTATAAACGAAGTCAATTCAACAGATATCTCTAAAGAGTTACCCACCGCAGTAGCCGAAGCGATGACTCCAGCAATGTTTCCTAAGTTTGAGATACCCTCTGTTATGTCCTATTTCATTGTTTCAGTTGACCTGCCGAGGCCAATATTAAGACAATTAGAGCATGCGTGGTCTCCTGACAGTTTGCTTGATATAGACCTTTTAGAGCATGCTGCTATATCGCGGCCCTCAGATTCTGCTCAGTGCAAAGAGAGTGCCTCGGGATTAAGTTTCGAAGCTGATGTGTCTTTGTCGCCTATGACAGGAATCATTGTCACCAATATTCTCAAAGTGCGACAGCGGCCTCTCCCAGGCTCTCAGTCTCAAACGCTGTTGCGCGATCGTGTGCAGAAAGTCAGCCAGAAATACGAAACTCTGTTCGTCCTTGTGTCGGAATCACATCCTAGTGGGGAATTTGCGGGAGCGTTGGCTCCATCTGATATCGCAGCTTATGCCGACTTTGTGAGCTTTACCGTTGCACTAGACGGGGATATAAACGTGCAGCTTGTCCCAGGGGCGGAACAAACAATGGCCTCGTGGATTTCCGTCTGCCTATCTCAGAGCCCTTTCAAATCCCATGGTATGAAGCCGCTTCTTTCTTCTGAAGAAACGGAATGGGAGATATTTCTCAGGCGTGCCGGCATGAATGTTTTCGCTGCCAAGGTATTGTCGAAGACGCTCTTTGAGCATGCTGGGGCCGCAGGATTAGCTGCATTTTTGACAATGCCTGCGCCAGAGCGGGTGGCCAGATTCGCACCATTGCTTGGTGGAGAAAAGGTTTTGCGCCTGACAGCCAAAGTGCTGGATGGAAATTGGGAGCAGGTGTAGTCATAGAGAATGCTTGTTATTGATATCTACCTAAGTCTGTTGTCTAGCCGTAATGTTTAACTAGTATCTCTTCATCCACTCTTCGTCACCGCATCCACAGCATCTTGTAAACCTTCGTGCAGTCTGTCCGAGTCGAAGCCAGCGTCTACCAACGATCGTATTCCCCAGATACTATGCATTCCAGCGCAATGAACTCTCGTGTTGTCCGGCATTTCGCGTTGAAGATCAGCCAAACCTAGACAACTTTCCACATCTGGATGTTGAAGCTCCTCAAAGTTGAGGATGAGAACACGAAAATCAGAAGCATTCTCTTTGACGTATGTCGACACAAATGACAAGTTCTCCTTCTGGTTGAAATGGGAAAGATCTCGGGGCAGCCGATAGGTGAAGACTCCAGGGCATAAGACATCAATCTTGTTTCCATAAATGGGTTTGCAGAATTTGACAAGCCAAGTCAATATCGTCCCAATATACAGAGCCCACTCCAATGAATACAACAAACCCATGATCAAAGATACAAACCAGATCAAGGTGTAGACGGGTGAAAAACGTAAATTTCGCCAGATGGTTTTTGGCTGGGGTAGACTGATAGCCATGGAATAAATCACAAGTCCCGCCAGTGAGGCAATTGGAGTATATGCAAAAGCTCCTATCAGAAGATAGAGCGCCATGACGACCATCAAGGCAGCAAATACTCCTGCCAGTTGTGATCGACTGCCGGCCATCGAGAGTATTGTGGAGGAGCTGATTGAGCTCATGGTCAGGTAGCCTCCAACACAAGGGCCAAAGATGTTGATAACGCCCATGGCAATGAGTTCTCTCGAGGTGTCCACAGTGTATCCATTTGTAGCTGCCAGTTTCCGGACTATTGCTGCCTGGGAGACTGCCATCATTAAAACAATCGGAGGAATCTGCGGCCAAAAGCGACTGATTTCGAGGCGTCGGGGTAGCTTGGGAGCATGGGCGCGTATGAAACCTGGGGGGAAACAACTTTGTTAGTAGCTGGAGGATGACTGGCAGAATGATTTGGACATACCCGGCTCCATCGTTCGTCCAACCATCTGGAACTGAGTGTTTCCCAAGAAACAATCTTCGCAAACGAGGTAGCTAATCAAGATAGAAAAGCCAATCAGGGTTGGAAACCGCATGGTGTTCAGAAAATTCCACCATCGTTGTGCTCTGGGATGCTTCCTTGCCATGACTGTACACAGGTATCCGATGATTGCAGCAAAAACAAGCGTTGGTAACCCAAACGCAGCGTCCACACTGACATCCCGGATATGGCGCAATACGTCTATCAAGACAAGAAATGGTGAGCCTTGGCTTGAAACACCAATCTGGCCCAGCAAAGACGGAAGCTGGGTGACCATCAGCTTGATACAGGTCGCAGTTGAAAATGCGTCTGTGGCAGCCTTGGGAACAAATCTGATGAGCCATCCGAGTCGTAATGCACCGAGAACCACTAAGGCCACGCCTGCTAGAAATGCGAGCGTCTGTGCCATTTCTTCAGGCGTGTAGTATCCGAGGCCCGAGAAGTCCGTGGTTCGTTCCATGACGTCTACTGTGAGTAGCGAAGATATTCCGGTGGCCTTGATGGTTGAGTTAGACTGGGCTGCATATTAAAACAAAAAAAAGAGGAGGCTTGAACATACAGCAAGTACCATGTCCTTTGACCCGCCATAGAGCTAGTACAGCATCAGGCCAGCGAACGTAGTGTAAAGACCGTGCATAGGCGATATATGCGTCATCGCTCCAAACAGAATTGACTGGGGTATGACGACCAGGCTCAGTGCGATTCCAGCAGCCGCATCTTCCCAAAGGTGCAGCCAGTTGTAGGATAGAATCCAGAGAGGCAATGGTAGCAACGTCAAGATATAGGCGAAGATGGCTTTTGCAATGACTGGGAAGCGAGGGACATGACTTTGAAGAAAGCTCTTGAATGAGGCTATGGCAGATTCCATGACGACTTGGTGAAAAAAAGAAGTGATGCGTGCACCAAAAAGTAACGGGTACGAGATGCTGGAGATGTGAAGAAGAGAAAGAAAAACAAGAGTGAGAAGAGGGAGAAGAGGAGAATAAAAGGCAGACGGATGAGGAAGGGGACTGCCGAGTCGAGCTCGCTAACCCATCATCATCTGCCCAGGATCGACCCACATGCCGGCATCGTGACCGCTCCCTTTGCGCTGAAGGAGGCAGTGACGTCCCCATTTGCGCTGATACTTGGCAGGGACAGCAGCGATATCAGGAAGCCACAGCGTGCGCGCCAAGATGTGCGTGCTGGCAGCGTCGAGGAAGTCAACGCACTTGAGAGGCTCCCAGTGGTGCTTGTCTGCGATGTAGTCCGGTTCCCCGCGCGACGGCGGAGCGCTCCTCTCGGGATACTGGGTGTCGACCAAGAATGAACACATTCGAGGCTCGACGTACTTGCCCAAGTCCTCTTGGTTGCGGTCATTGAGGCCGCTGGTAGGGAGCCAGGTGCCACTCCAGAAGCCGAAGCCGGTCTGGGCCTCTGAAAATTCACCAGGCAACAAGCCACGGAAGTCGGAGCGCAGGAATTTGGCGTGCATGTTACGCGGGAGAAAGTACGAGGTTGGGAAGCGATACCATTCCTTCCCAAAGCATACGTTATCTTCCTCAGCTCCGTAGGTGTTGCCTCCTTCATCGCCCCATAATGGAGAATAAACTTTCAGCGGGGCAGAATACGCGGAGTAGATGCCGTAGATGCGGGCAATGGCAATATCAAGCGAGAGAAAGAGCACAAGACCGACGGCAAGCAGCTTCAGGCGACCGGGAATTTTTCCAATCAGTGTCTTTGGGTTTGAGCTACCAATGGCGGACAAGATGATGTGCAGTGATAATGCGGCATTGAGGGCCAGAAAGGGATAAGCGGGGTACATGAACCGCTCTTCTTTGTGCGGCTGTGCTGTGAAAATTGCGAGCCACATGTAGAACGGTGTGATGAAAATGACAGTCCGAAGGCCGCTGGTCAAGCGTTGTGATGAAGATGAAGATGCCTTTTGTAGCAGGAACAGCGGCAATACCAACAGGGCGAGGATGAACCAGATGTTGAAATTTAATGTCAAGTTCTTGAAATAAAACGTCCACGGCTCTGTGCCATAAAGATCAGGGCCACCGGTTTTCGAGAAGATGTTGTATTTGACAATGTTCCAAGAAACAACAACAGGCTTCTTGTAAAAAAACAAGTTGACCGCAAAGTCAAAGAACTGGGGAGTTGGCGTAAGTGAATGTTCGTCTCAAAGAAGGCTTCGGTGAGTTCGACTTACCAGGACAATGAGAGAGGCGATGACGCCGCGAACAAGCCGTATCAAAGCTTCGATCAGAGAGTCCTTGTCGCTGAACACGGCTAAAATGAGCTCTTCGAGGACATACGGCGCGCAAAGTGCGGCAGCAAAAGGCCAGCCAAGAATGCCAGCCACAGCAAACCATGTAATGCCTTGCCAAGTCTTCAGCCCGCCCCGCCAGTTCATGAAAGATGCCGCGCCAAGCATTCCTGCGTACATGGCAAAGCTGGAGGGCAAGAAGGCGGCGCTCGCATGGAAATTTCCCGGGCTTATGATGGTGATGACGAGAAAGAAGAAGCCGATCCTGGCGTTGAGTGCTATGCTCACAGCTTGGAACATGATGGTCTGACAGATGGCACAGACAAACGCCAAGCCGTAGCGAACGAAGTAGAATTCAGAGACCTAGCAGGCGTCAGTCACTCAATCGATGGAGAATAGGCACCACACATGCCGCAGCAAAGGCCTACCTTGGTGGATTGGGGCAGTATCCTTCGGACGTTGCCCACAAGAGCATGGAGCGCAACGTAAAGCCAGCTGCGAATGGCATAATCTGGGGAATACTCCCAGGTCTGGAGGCCATAGCCATGGGAGAGATAATGGGCTGGCTCCCAGTAGTTGAACGTCTCATCGCAGTCTTGGATGGGCGCGAACAGGGCAGCGATCAGCCCTGCAGCAAAGAAGAGGTAGAAGGCCGAAATGGGCTGCATGATGTCGATGAGAGGAAGAAGAAAGGTCGAAGCTTGGGGCTGGTGGGTGGAAATTTATAAGGACCCTGATGCCTCAGGCCTCCCTGCTTTGAATTGTTGCCTTAGGCCTCCTGCAGGCGGTGAGGGTTTTCGGTGAGGAGCTCAAACGGGCGGTGTTGAAGTGAACAGAATGTGATGCATTCGCAAAGATCTGAGATGATGATTGAAGTTCATTTCAACATGCACGCTATAGCTACCTAGGTACCTGTTTTCCGCAGTGATGGAGCTCTTATGTAATACTTGGTTCCACTTTTAGTGGGCTTAGAGGCACAATCGCCCGCCGTAAATAGCACTAACTTATCAGCTACGGGAACTAGTAGTCATGACGACTGCGCAGCAATTACACGCAGCACCTCTCGGTAAGGCGCCGTTGACGCGTTGGAGCGCGTAAGGTTTACAAGGCATGATCTGACGGAACACTACATGTACTAGTAGGAGCGCAAAGGGGAGGGGAGGAGGTTTGTGGCAAGGGTTGATTTTTTACAAAGGGAGAGGTTATCCAGCACCCCAATTCTATTATCCAGCCCTCCAGCTTAAGCGCGAGCCGGTGCTAGTATTGCTGGTACTGCTGCTACTTCTATTAGTTCAAATACACGGTGTTTGGCAATTGTGTACATGTAACTCAATATGGCTGCCTTATTGCGCTACAACTGGGTGTTGGATAATGAGATTGGGGTGCTGCATAACGCCTTCCTTTAAAAAGGGCTATAATGAGGGCACATATTTCTAAAAAGGGCTCTGGTAAATGTTTTCTGCCTCTATAATGACTCTATTAGTGCCCTGTGATGATTACCAAGCCAGCATCGCTTACTACTGTAGTACTATAACCGCTGCCGACCTCCCCCTTCTGCCATCCTCTTACATTTCTTCAATTTCCTGCAAACGCTCGAGGTAATCTTGTCGGAGGCGCGTGAGATAACCTAGAAGAGCTTCCGGATTTGAGGACTTGGCAGCTTGTTTCAGCGCCTCGTACAAGTTTAGCATGAGCTTTTGCCGATGCATCTCTTTGTATGACTCGGAATTCTGTCGGTTCGATTCTCGCCTCCTTCTCAGATCATTTGCCACCTTTTCCGCGACTTCAATGAAGCTATTTGGCATGCCCATTGCTCGAGCCAAAAGAATTCCATAGTGATGCTCGTCATCGACGGTGCCCGCGGTGGCTTTATAGAGCATATCTAAGTGAGGAATCCCCCCTTCATCGATGGAAGTATTGGATGCAAGATGAAGATTAAGAACTCCTGGGCCATCCGCTAGTACTCGAGCCAGCTCGATAAAGTGGGTTGCAAACCAGATAGATGCTCCCGTGTCGATCAGTGCTTCAGATATAGCCATTGCAATTGCCAAACCATCCCTGTTGCTTGTTCCTCGGCCAAGCTCATCAATTATTGCAAGACTTCGACTGTCTATATTCTTCAAGATAAATGCCATTTCTCTCATTTCTACTCCGAAGCTGGACAAATTGGCCTCTATGCTATCTTGAATGGATATACGAGCAAATATGTTGTGAATAATAGGAAAGGCGGCGAATTCTGCTGGCACAAAACATCCAATCTGTGCCATGATCTGAAGCAAGGCAACCGATCGGATATATGTGCTCTTGCCGCTCATATTGCAACCTGTCACAAAGTGAAATCGATACTGTTCTGTAGCATAGTAGTCGTTGGGCACATATTCACTTGCCATTTTCTGCCAGGAGTGAATTAGTAAGAAAAGCATTGGACGTTGTGGTATGCCAGTAAAGTGTCAGTCACCTTGTCGAGAATAGGATGCCTAGCCGACTTCAGCGCCAACGTGTCTTCGATCAAAGGCCTCACATAATCTCGAGTTGTGGTAACTTGACCAAAAGAGGCGATCATATCCAAGAGTGCGATTGATTCGCATACTCGGAACAATGGAGAGACTTCTTTTCGAAGGTCTTTCACCAACTTGAGAATAACTTGGTCGCTCCGCAGCATCACCTCGTTGGAAGTATCTGCAAGTCTGCGATTCAGCTTAACAAGGTCAAGAGTCTGGCACTCCATATGATTCTTCTTCCAAATGATGTTTATGAAAGACTTGGATGCTTCTTCGAGGTCAAGATCTGCGGTGGGTATTTGAAACCAATACATGCGCCGGTTGTCGAATTTTAATTTCACTGCAACCTGATGAATTTCTGTAGACAAAAAACGTGTGAGCTTTGGAAGTCTAAAGAAGGTATGTGATATTTTGAATACATACCACCAATTTCAGTTGAATACTGATTGATGTATTCGGTAAGTTCTTTATAAGCCTGGCGGGCGACATCCAATATCCCGCTGATGCCTGATTTGACTGCGAATGCTCTCTGGTTACGTAAATCTAGCGGTGACTTCATGTATGTAACGTCTGCTTCGATGACCTTCTTGATCATGAGTAAAATGGGAACTGTCATCTCAGGACAGCATAGGCTGCGGACTTTGACTAAAAGGCCGCTCTTTGCTGGGTGAAGCGCTTGGTAGATCTCTGGAACTGATTCTAGGAAAGACTTGATCATGAGGACGTGAGTAATCTGTTCTTCGGCCGCAGGTATGCCTGTAGCGGGTCGAATGGTAATCAGCTAGACTTGTTAGCCATACAGTAGTAATATACCGGCGCAATGGCCTTACCTTTGTAAAGGTTCTCTCGGCGTCATAGAAAAGCTTAAGGGCTAAGGCCAGTTTAGCAGCTGATTGATACGCTCCGTTTGCGCAAATATACCTTTACGGATTTCACGAAACATTTCTTCGTTACTGACCATCTCTTCCAACGCGTCGTATCGAACTCTGATAAATCCATCAAAGTCGGTGGGAGGCTGGAGCATGTTATTGCGGAGTACGCGGGCGCCCATTGGCGTAAGGGTATGGTTCAATAACCCAAACAAGCATTCTTTTGACTTGGCAGACTTCAAGTTTCGCATCACTTCCAGTGACTGCATCGCGGGTATAGCTATCATCATCGTATCTTCGGAAGGTTGATATCCAATACGCAGGGACTGGGGAGAAAAGGTCACGTTGAATTGGCAGTCGATATATTTCATAGCCTGGAGTACAAACCATAAGCCTCTTCAACGTAGAAAAAAATAAACAATTCCATGACTTACGGCAGACAGACAACAAACTGCGTAATATTTGCCTTGGGTGGCCACCTTTAACGGCCCAATGTCGCCGTCAAGAGCGAGAGCTTCCATGTACTCTATTCCAGCGGATTCGGACCAAGCAGAGCGCTCATGACAGGCAATCTCCGCCTCAGGTATCAGTTCTTTAACGAGAGAGAAGAGAGTACTGGGGCCATTGGGAGGGCACGCGGAAGGCATGAAGACTATCCGAGTAGGTGATGCCAGTTGAAGCTTATGAATCGTCCTCACATAGGACTGGCTATCGCATATTTGGCTGAGAGTAACTTCACCAAGTGACAAGTTGACCTTGGCAATACCTACCGTAGGCGTGACACCGCGAGATTCGCTCACTGCGCAGATGATATCATTGAATTCGCTCTGCCCAAGGATAGACGGCGTAGTACCCCTTTGAGAGCGACGACCTGAGGGAGTGCTGGGGCGAGAAAGAATTGTCGAAGTGTTGGTTAAGGAGACACTTGGTCTTGAGCTCGAAACAGAGGGAGAATAGTTGGACGGGACCTCGAACTCATCCTCGAATTCATCCTCGAATTCATCCTCGTCATAAGCCTGGCTGGCTTGGCTATAACTGCGCTGAGACTGGAGGCTGGGCGAGTCGGGCGGAACTGAGCTGGGAAAGTAAGAAGAAACTGTGCCCGTCGTTCGAGCAGATGCTCGGGATGAAATCGACATGGTGTGACAGGTGGCCACGGAGTTCTCCTATGGGCAACTGATTAAAAAGGATCTAGGAGTGCTGTGGCAAACAAGGTAAGTCAATTCTTACAAGGCACAATGAGATGAGGCCGGAGGACAAAATGGTGTTAAAAAGTAGCTCCAATGGCATATATCTCATAAATTGGGCTGGTGACTTGTTTCTCTATCATCTAATATTGTAGTAGAAGAGGTGAAATTATACGGCGTCGCGATCCTCTCAGAGCTGGTGCTCTTGCCCTCTGTTCTATTGCCTGTTGGCAGATAGGTACTCGATATCGATAGATACCTAGAGGCAGATAGGATTCACTGTGCCTTTGCACGTATAGCTAAATAGATGGTACCTTGCCAGTACCGGCATTAATGGCGTCTGGGCGAGATGCTGTCTGCCACTGGCTGCTGGCACGTACCAATCACAGCGCAGGTGCCCCAAGGTACAGGGCCGGGGGGCTGAGTCATGGCTTTCAGGTACCGCGGTTTAGCCCGAATCTTCTCCCAAAACAACCTTCTTCTCCACGTCTCGACCGCGCAGTGACGCCACGAATCACATTTAACACACACAGGTCCGACTTCAAATCCACACGCCCCTAGTGAAGCAGCGCGAACCAGCCTCTTGCCAGCCATGTTTGGGATCCTCGAGGCCGTTGCTGTGCCGCACGCCGGCGTCTTCAGCACGTATGAGGAGCTGATCAAGGACCTCAATGGGCGGATGGAGAAGGAGGGCTATAAGATTGTCAAGGCTAGGTCGCATCGCTCCAGAATGGGTGGTGCTGACATCCCCGGAAATGACATCGTCCGATGTGATCTCGTGTGTGATCGTGGTGGTCGGCCGTATAAATGCATGGCTACCAAGCACAAGACAACCACCAAGAAGACGGACTGTCCCTGGAAAGCCAAAGCAGTCAACCGCAAGAGCATTGGCGGCTGGGTGCTGACCATTTCTTGCGATCAGCATAACCATGCTCCCGGCACGCCAGAGCCACCAACGCCATCTGAGATGAGCGAAGAAGAGAATGACCTAACCGAGCTTCCAGGTTCGTGACCGAATGGCTCAAGAATGTTCATGGACGAATCCTAACTGGCACTTTCATAGATATGGACGACGGCCCGCGGCCTGATGCACAGACGGCAACAGCAATTCAACTGGCTGGCGTCTCTGAATCAACCCTTCGTTTAACAGGCGACACTTTTCACCAACTCAAGTCCGACTACCGCAAGATGCCACAGCCAGACCGGCTGAATGCGCTTGCGCAGTTTCAGATGCAAATTGCAGCTATTTACGCAGTCCAGAATGAGGACTGGCAGCGTCAGCGGCGACAGGAAGCTCAAGATAAGCGGCACTTGCTGGTGGAAAAAGGCCGCAGACAAATATCAACCCAGAGACAACGTGCACGCCGCCAGAGACGGCCGGACGATCAAACCCAGCAGCATCAACATCAGCAGAGTCTTGATCAGCAAGCGGTGCAGCATCAACTCCAACAAGAAGCACAAAATAGTCATCTCCAACCACTGATGCAAGAACCGCATTTTCAGCTCGCCCAAAATCCTGCCGCGACGCCGGTTCCCCTCCCTGCTGGGATAACTATGACCACAATTCCCACAGCGTTTTCTCACTTCGCCGGCCCGCCCAAGCGCATTCGCGGCCATCGACCGACCATGGCGAATCAGCCTGATGTTTAGACATTCTGTTAGCAAATAAATTCAACAATACCATCTATTACAGACTGATGCAGCTTTATTCGCCTTCCCAATTCGACTTATTCATCATTTATGGCTGGGGCCCTGAGAGCTTGGCGATGAGCTTATCTTTTTTTTTTTGGGCAGAACCCCACATTCTCACCGCCTTATTTTTTTTTGCACGGTTCCCAGATTTTTTGCCAAGCGGCCCCACCATTCCATTCTGTCGCGAACTTTCAACACATTTATCGAGATACCATAAATAGTCCAGGCAAGGTCGCAACTTACCATGGCTACGGTTCTACCGCCTCCGTCAAAGCGCCAAAAGCGCGAGAACCTAGAGAGAACGCAAATACAACAAGATGTCAGCGCTGTTGCGGCCGGCCCTGCGGGCTCGTTCAAGGCTCGCTTCCTGGACAGCGAGGGAAAGCAGATGGCCGACGTTATAGAAGTGCCTCTCGCTGACGCATCGGAGAAAAATCTATCACTTCTGTTAAATACACTTTTGGCTAGGGTTTGTCTCACGTTTGTTCGGAAAAAATCATCAGAGCCTCTTGTTTGGCTAATCAATTGAACTATTAGGAAAGAGAAGAGTTTCTGCCGTATCGCTTTCGAATACATATTCCGGAGACGGACATTATTGTCGACCAGTATCCGACCGACCTGCTTCAGCTTTTGCGCAGCCATGGCATCGAGAACCCCTTTGAAACAACAGTCACGCTGAGCGCCGAGCCTCAGGCTGTCTTCAAAGTCCAAGCAGTCACGCGCATGTCTCATAGAATACCTGGCCATGGAGAAGCGATATTAGCCGCTCAATTCAGCCCTGCAAGTAGCAGCCGACTGGCTACGGGCTCTGGGGACAAGACAGCTCGGATATGGGATACGGAAACAGGAACGCCAAAGTTTACCTTGTCTGGTCACACACATTGGGTTTTGTGTGTAGCTTGGTCGCCCGATGGTAAGCGTTTGGCCACTGGAAGTATGGACAAATCTGTACGACTTTGGGATCCCGAGACAGGAAAAGCTGCCGGCTCCGGAGCCTTGACAGGGCATTCCAAATGGGTTACCAACATTGCTTGGGAACCATACCATCTTTGGGAGAATGGATCTCCTCGGTTAGCGAGTGCAAGCAAGGATACAACGATTCGAGTCTGGGCTGTGAATACGGGCCGGACCGAGCATGTCTTGTCCGGTCATCGGAGTAGCGTGAGCTGCGTCAAATGGGGAGGAACCGGGTTGATTTACTCAGCCAGCCACGACAAAACTGTCAGAGTATGGAACGCCGAGAAGGGAACACTGGTGCATACGCTCTCTTCCCACGCCCACTGGGTAAACCACCTAGCTCTTTCCACTGATTTTGCACTACGAACTTCATTTTATGATCACCAGCCCACGCCGAGCAGCGACGAGGAGAGGCGAAAGAAGGCAAAGGAGCGATTTGAGAAGGCGGCGAGGTTCCAGGGAAAGATTGCAGAGCGACTTGTTTCAGCCTCTGTAAGTTCACTGACAAACAAGTTGTGGTGCCGTCTAATTTACTCTTCTAACCCTTTCTGATGCACAGGATGATTTTACCATGTACCTCTGGGATCCCTCTCAGGGTACAAAGCCGGTCGCACGACTGCTAGGACACCAAAAAGCCATCAACCATGTGACATTTTCCCCTGATGGCAGCATCATTGCCAGCGCGGGGTGGGACAACCACACCAAGATCTGGAGTGCAAGGTTTGTGTTTCAATGACAACTGAGGTCGTTGCTTACGACAATGCTAACACGATGACCAATGCAGAGATGGCAAATTCATCAATACGCTCCGAGGCCATGTGGCACCCATATACCAGTGTGCCTTTTCTGCCGATAGCCGACTTCTTGTGACGGGGTCCAAGGATACCACATTGAAGGTGTGGTCCATGGCCACATACAAACTGGCAGTTGACCTACCAGGACACCAAGATGAAGTCTTTGCAGTACGTTTCTCCCTTGTTTTCACTGCTTGTGACTAGATACTTGTATTGTTCTATGACTAACAGCCATCTACCAGGTTGACTGGAGTCCTGACGGACAACGAGTTGGCAGTGGAGGAAAAGACAAAGCCGTACGCCTGTGGATGAACTAATAAAAAACTGGTTGGAATGATATTGCGAGTTTTAGCATGTGTGTTAGAATCGGCTTGCAGCCGGAGGAATGATTTGCATGTATACGCAGGGTCTAGACTACATAGAGCTTTTTGTGGGATAAGTGATGCAGATACGACAGATATCAGAAGGGCGTCAGTGTGACATAACATATGGACGCTTTGTACTATGTTAGTTGAGTACAAAGGGACATGGAACTGTTGTGTTGACATGGGGAGAATTCTAAGGATGAGCTACATGTGCGACGATTTCTGCCTTTACTGTGATATTACATCCAAATTGCGCCCATGAGGTGATTCTGCTGACGACTCACTCAAAGGCAAGCGTTGTGTTGTTGATATCGGTGCGGGGTAAACTGGAGGAAAGGTCTAAGATTGTGTGATTGTGGTGGCGATGGATGGATTTTATGACGCCGGTGCCTTTAGTGACTTTTTTGGCTTCTATTCTATCTTGAAATACGAGTCAATAATCTACAACAAAAAGCTCCTAGCGAACTATCTAGTGGAGGATGCTGATTGCCATGTTGCACTGTATACGCGACAGAACACTCTTCGTGCTGATTATTATCTAGTAGGAGTATCACTACCGGTATGAAAGGAACGTGTCTGCTAACAAATGGTTTCGTTTTCGTCGGATTGGGTATCCTTAGGAGACCACGAGGCAATCAATTCGGCCTTGGGTGAGGTCGCACGGCAGCAAATTAACAAGTTATGCATGGACACGTACGGGCTGCCTACTTGATATTGATAGGTGGCAAGGATAGCGCAATAAGAAGATATATTACGATAGGTATTAGCCAATTGTACGGAGTGCTGTTATTAGTCCAGGTACGTATTGAGAAGCGTAGCAGAGCAGAGTAGGATTGAAGCACCGGATAGATGCGTCTATAATACCCGGATAAGGCGTGATATGTAGTATGCAGTTTGTAGTAGAAGAAGCAGGTAATGAATCAAGGAAGAAGAGAGTTGCTATCGGTCAAATAAACATGCTCACATGCAAACGGGTGGGCAGAAGCACTCTATGTGCAGGGGCACTTTATCCTCTCAAAGCATTGGATTATAGACGGCCAAGTAAGTTCTGTGATGTTTGCCGCAACGGGAGATGCAGGGATCGTCAGGGCCAATGATACAGGTCGGCCCTACAACGTGGGAGGGAAATAAATCCCGCCAGGGCATACCTACTTTGTTTATCAAGATAGGCACTGCCGGCTGTGATTCATCTGACGTTTGAGGCAAAAAAGGGGGAAGATTTGGGGTCTAAAAGTAGTCATGTCTTATTTTTCGCTCATGCTGTTTTTACATCGGACTAATATTAGAAAGTCGTGATACTACATCGCGGTAGGGAGCAGCAAGAGGCGCTATTAACGGCCGGACAAATTGAGTAGCATTGGCAACTTGCACATGTTTGACCCCCCTAGATGGTAAAATTTCTAATCAAGTGTTTTTGAGTTGTTGGGGGGAAGGGCACGGCAAGGCGGTTTTTGATTGATTCATGCATGCAAACAAGCTGCTGCATGAGAGCAGGGGGATGCGGGATGGCCAGCGAATGAGGCTTGCTGGGATGGCGGACGGCAAACCTCCCCGGTAATGGCTAGACGGAGGCCTGCTTCAGTCATAGATTTTGTTTGGATGTTCATATACGGAACACCACTGCAGGTAAGCATGTTTTTATCACGCAAAGTACTCCGTGTTCCTGGATATTCCAAGCAAACTGTGCGGCTGAGTATCGCGGCGGGAGGGCGCGTTGCCACGCCCGTAAGGCACGGCCGGAGCTCTTTCGGCTGTTCAAGGGAGATGCAGCTTTCAATGCATGGAACTGAGCCGAGCATAAGCCATTGAACTTGAAGCTTGGTGGTTTGAATGTTCTCTGTGTGAGGCGCTCCACCCCCGCCGATGGAGCAGGCGGTCGTCGATCCGCTACCCAGCGGTTGGGGTCCATCCCCAAGCCAAGCAATAGGCTTTTGGACGGTGTCTGGTGCTAGGGAGACTGGGGTGAGCTGATGTTATGACAATGGCGTCGATGGCTGGGCTTGGCTCTGGAGAGGCGCCCTCGTCTAGCTGAAACTTTGATGGGTGTCGATCATATCTGTCGACAGAGGGGGAGGCAAATGGCGAGATGATAAAAAGTAAATAGGCATGGAAAGGTCGATCAATTTGGAGTTGGTCGTACAAAGACGAAGAGTAAGGTGGAGGCGAAGAGACATTCGCGGTCAGAGTGTGACGATGGCGTATTAGATGAGATAGAGCAGCCAAAGACGGGCACAGACGCCAGCGCGTGAGCGTTTGAAGGGCCAAGAGGGAAAGCCTGTCACTGAATGACCCTGTCTGTCTTGAGGCTGTTACATGTCCATAGTCTACTTTTTTTGCATGTAGGTACGGAACCCGGTCAGAAGATGGGGCCGGGCTGGGGCTCGTTGGGCAGAAACAGGGATGTCGTTTTTGTTACAGTAGAGTTTTTCTTTTGGAAATGGGGACACGTTTTTGACAGGCTATAGTGAGTGGAATCGATGATGAAAGAGTATGGTAAAGTGTTTGTTTGAATGGGGAAATGGGCATCTTAGAAGGTTGTAGAAGAGGCTGAGCATTCGACAGCATTCGAAAAACGCTCATATGCAGAGTGATACTGACATTGGGCGTTTATAGCGATGGCCATTTCTGAGGAGCTCTTTTCGGGTTGGTGCCAGTATTGCTGCTACTGCTGCTATTTTAAATGCACCACGGTACTTAGCAGTTGCGTACCTGTAGTATTTTGATACGTATGGCTGCTTTGTTGCGCTAAATCTGGGGTGCTGAATAACGTCTCTTCTTTTCTAATAGTCCCAAGCTACACTTCTCCTCCCTGCGTACAGGACAAGTATATGAACCAACAACTGGTAGATCAGTGACTGTCTGCTTTCTTCAAATCTGTTGAGCTTGCTTTATACGGTAATGACCTTCGGCAGCCCGTATTACACCGGAATGCGCAGCGCCTTGAGCCGGACGCATTAATTTCACGTCGTCCATCCTGTTTGGGCAACAGCTTGGCCGAGGCATGGAGCCTCCGGGCCGCAAACACCCGGCCGACAAGGGAACGGTGCCTCTGCACGTTACATCGACGGGCGCCACGATGATTGTGCAAAGTTCTTTCTTTGTTGCTGATGCGTACTGTGCTATCGTGATGACGGTATTGCTTGACAGCAGGTAGCATTTCCAAGGAGTCAATGCTCGTTGTTAGCGCTCTCGGCGAGCTAGACTAGCTGATACGTGCCCGGCCGCAGCGCCAGAGCCAGTGCCGTTTCGGGGCTTGGCTTCAACCAAAAGGATCCTGCATCGTTGGCCATTGCAAACCAAACCTGAATCACCATCATATATGAGCAAAAATTTGGAGCTTGTCTGGAGCACGGGGCAATCGAATCCGAGTCATCGGCCCGCGCAAGGGCCTGGGATAAGCTTAGCTTCCGAGGGGACATGGGACCCTCTCTGCAGTGACACAAGCAGCAGAGGGAAATGTGAGAGGTCGAAAATCGTTGATGGCATGCCAGGCCATGCGCCGAGTCGGTGGCACGGAGAAATCCTTGGGCTGCCTCTTGTGATTCATCTCCAAGCTCAGCTCGGCGCCTTGCCAGCCTGTCATTTTTGGTATTCCAGGCTGCAGCGGTGTGGTTGTATGTTTGTTTCTATGGATCTCATTGTTTGCCTGTGTGTATCTCAATATACAGATTATCTACCTATGGATGGGTGTAAAGGCCTGTAATCTGTCAGGCACCCTTCTCTAGCCTCCTTTCCAATGGCGACCCAGGACAGAGGCACGGAGCCTGTACGACGCATCAACGGCTGGCGAGGGAAATAAAAAAAGAGGTCATGGGTAAGCTGGTGGTGTAATAAGCGCCGTGTAGTATCCGGTAGGCCGAGACGTTTTGTGCGCGCAGGCGAGGGAACTAATCCCTCACGATGGCAAGTATGAGAGAAGAGTGATTTCACGATGGTATCAGGAAATGCCCCTCCAGGAGCTACTTTGGCGTCGACTTCCAGCGAGCACCACGCACATGTGATTGCATGGCTGTGCACACACGGCACAGGATAAGACAGACAGCCATTCGGCGCCGCTGCTAGTGGACGAGGCGTGTGCCGCAATATATCTGGCCCAACCGCGCATAAGACAGACGCGGTGCCTGTATCAAATCAAAGCCGACCAAATCGTCTCTGCTGCTGCTTCTTCAGAGTTTCTATTTTTTGCTTATTCGCAGCGCAACGCGGCTCCCAACGGACCAAACTCTCCTGCCATCGCCAGCCAGTCCACATTTATCCGTCTCGAGGACGTCAGATTTGAGCAATTGACCTCGGAGCGGTTCCTCTTCAGCTCCAGCGGGCTTGGACGACTCGTGTTGGCACGATTACGTCAGAGACGGCAGGCCATGAACCTTTAAACAAGGACCATCCTGAACTGTAGCTTGGCTCTGGTCACGCAAATTCCAATCCAAAGCCCAACAACTCGAGCAGAAAATCAGCAAAGCTCAACAAGTAAGTAAAATGCTTTCAATTCGTCTTATGCATTTTCAGTACCACCAGGGCGGCAGCCGGCAGCTTGCTCGCATTCCCTCTTGTTGATCACTTCTTTTTTTCTGCCTCTGTCCAGCCTAAAAAGCATATCCTTGCCTCTTTTTTTCCCCAATTCTGCCCACGTTTCATCCCAAGCCATACCCTGGTCGCGAGGGGAAACAGCACCCAAATATCGCAAACATCAAAACAAAGAAAGAAAAAAATTCGACCCGACCAGGGGGGCCCCCGCTCCGCTGTCTTGGAGCTTTGGCTAATGGTGATACGGCTTGCGGCCCAGCCGAAACAATTGATTTCGTGTAAATCGACCCGATCGCTTCCGCTGCCTTAGGCGCCCATCACCAGCCAGTTTTTCCTGAACCTTAATAGCATCACTATTAGCTGCTGCACTTCTCTCCTCTCCCCTCTAGCCTCCAGTTCCCAGCTTTTGTCTCATAGACATCCCGTTTCTCACTCGCTCCCTCGCCGGCAGCCTATCACAGCTCCGGGCCTAAGCAGGTGGACCATCAGCGAGTCTGCCGCTCTCCAAAAAAGCTCCGCAGTGCTGCTCCCTTCTCAACTAAGAAAAACTACCGGGACGGGACCTTTTCTTGCTGCCCAGCTTTTTCTAGCAACTTCCCGCATCTGCTGTGCTTTGCCTTGCTTAGCTCTGCCGCGCCGGCGCTGCTTTTTACTATTTCTCCTCCACATCTGAACTTTAAACTTTCATTCTTCTCTTCTTTTCTCTCCTCTTTCTTACTCATCCAAGCCAAAGACCAGATCAAACATCTGATTACTCGCCCCTCCCGATCGCCAAGACGACCGTCGAATTCTGCTGCGTCCTGCCCTTATGTCTCTGCCATAGCCGAGCGCCAGTTTTCACCTTGCCATATCAGCGGCGACGGACGGACCTTCGTTCGCTTTCCTTCGGCCTCTTCTCTTGATCTCGCTGCCCATCGTTGCCCGACTTGCATGGCCACAGATCTTTTGACTCCCTCGATCGACGACCAAGAACAATCTTTTCAGTCTCTCTTGACTTTTACTATCCTTTGAGTCGAATCGCAAGCCATTGCCCACAATGACTGTCTTTATCTGCTCTCTGTAAGTAAAAATGGCTGCAATGGCAACGGATTGAAGGCTGTTGCTCTTGCTCCCACTGCCCTTGTTCGTTTCTTTGTCAGCTGCTGCTGTGACATATTCTGCGGCACCGGGGCTAATGCACGTCATCTGCTTGTTCTCCCCTCGTACAGATTCCTCCCCAAAACCGTCCAATTCAACCTCCCGGGCAACGCTCGCCGCCGACACACAATTTCGAAGCGCCAACGGGCTTTTGCGCCAGAGCAGCCCTCGGTCGTGCCCGCCGTCGATGTCACGCCCAGTCTCTTCACCCGGCAGCCCGACATCACCCCTCCTCACACCCCGGTCGACGAACCCACTACGCCCGATCCATTCGCCAACGAAGATGGCTTCCGCATCCAATTCCCGCACAGCGACAACTCGCCCACCGACAAGGGCTCCAAGTCCTGGGGCGGTCGCGCTGACCAGCCCAAGTCGCGCGCAAACACCCCGCCACCGGCCGACATCTTCGAGAGCCGCCGGACGCTGCAAAAGGCAAAGGAGCTGGGCCGTCGCGGCGTTGTCAAGCCCAGAGCTCTGATGCGCAGCGAGAGCCATGACAAGGTCTTTGCTTCGGCTCAATGGCGTGTGGTCAACGCCGACCAGGGCAATGGTGGTCTTCGCAACGCCGCCATGGCTGCTGCCCGAGATGGAAAGCTGACTGACTACACTTGGGTCGGCACACTCGGCATGCCCACTGATGCCCTCGAGGGCACTCAGCAGAAGCAGGATATCGAAGATACCTTGGCCACCGAGCATGACATGCTGCCCGTCTTCTGCTCTGATAAGGACTTTGATGGCCACTACAGCCACTTCTGCAAGCAGATGCTGTGGCCCGTCTTCCACTACCAGATCCCCGACAACCCCAAGAGCAAGGCGTACGAGGATCACTCGTGGAAATATTACGTCAAGGTCAACCAGGCCTTTGCCGACAAGATTGTCCAGAACTGGAAGCGCGGCGATGTCATCTGGGTCCACGACTACCACCTGCTGCTCGTGCCTGGCATGATCCGCAAGAAGCTGCCCGAGGCCAAGATTGGCTTCTTCCTGCACGTTGCCTTTCCCTCGTCCGAAGTCTTCCGCTGCCTTGCTGTCCGCAAGGAGCTCCTCGAAGGCATGCTGGGAGCAAACCTGATTGGTTTCCAGATTCAAGAATACACACGGCACTTTTTGCTTACTTGCAGCCGCATCCTCACTGTCGAGGCAACGCCGGAAGGCCTGCAGTTGGAAGACCGCTTTGTTGATGTTGTGCATCTCGCCATCGGCATAGACCCCATCAGCTTGAACAAGCACCGTGCCGAGCCAGAAGTCATGAAGTGGCTGTCCATCATGCAGGAACGCTACCAAGGCAAGAGGCTGATTGTTGCGCGTGACAAGCTCGACCATGTTCGGGGAGTCAGACAAAAGTTGTTGGCATACGAGCTGTTCCTGAATAAGAATCCGGAATGGCGCGAGAACACTGTTCTGATTCAAGTGGCCTTGTCATCGGGCGAGCCTAGTGAGCTCGATGCTGCCGTCTCCGATATCGTTACGCGCGTAAACTCTTCGTGGGCAAATCTGGCTTACCAACCCGTGGTCTATCTCAAGCAAGATATCGACTATGCCCAGTACCTCGCTCTTCTTTCCATCGCTGACGCGCTCATGATCACCAGTCAGCGTGAAGGCATGAATCTTACGTCGCATGAGTACCTCTTTTGCCAGGACGGGAAGATCCTTTCTGATAAGAAGCATGGCTCCCTCATCCTGTCAGAGTTTACCGGCACGTCATCGCTATTCGGAAAGAATGAGCTTTCAGTGAACCCATGGGACTACCGACAGTGCGCCGATGCCATCAAGCAGGCGCTCGAGATGAGTGAGGAGGAAAAGACTCGCCGATGGGAGAACCTCTACAAGTGTGTTGTGCACCAGACAGGCTCCCACTGGTTCACCGAGCTTCTTGGCCATCTGGACAGGTCTTACGACGAGCAGCACAAGCGTGACCAGACCTATGTGCCTCGCCTCTCAATGAACTCAGTTTCTGCTCAGTACGCAAGTGCACAGCGACGACTCTTTATCTTGGACTACGAGGGCACTCTTGTCAGCTGGGGCCCTGTCAATCAGATTATCCCAGTCAGCCCGCAGCGGACCCTGGACGTCCTCAATGACTTGCTGCTGGACGAGCGCAATACTGTCTACGTCATGTCGGGCCGGCGGCCGGAGGAACTCGATCGTGTATTCCGACGTGTGCCGAACCTGGGTTTGATTGCTGAGAACGGCTGCTTCCTCAAGGATTGCGGTAGCGACAAGTGGATTGAGATGGCTGACGCCTCTCAAATTACAAACTGGAAGGAATCGGTCAAGCCCATTATGCAGTACTATCTCGAGAGAACGCCCGGCTCACAGATTGAAGAGCGGCGCTGCAGTCTCCTCTTCCACTACAACAACGCCGAAGACTTTGATACAGCCTCACGGCAGGCTTCTGACTGTGCCAGCCACGTCAACGACGCCTGTGAAGCGCAGCGGGTGCATGCCTTGGCAGTAGACGGCGCCATCCTTGTCGAACCGCTGGACTGGACCAAGTGCACTGCGGCGCAACGCGTGCTTGAGCAGCTGGGCGAGAGCGTAAAGTCAGATGAGGCGAGTGACAAGCCGGTTGACTTTCTCATGGTTGTTGGCGACGGCCGAGAAGACGAAAAGGTGTTCAAATGGGCCAACAACCTGGGTAGCCAAGCTAAGATTGAGCATGTTGTTACGGTTAGCCTTGGCAGCCGAAGCACTGAAGCGACAGCCACCTTGACACAGGGTGTGAGCGGTAAGTTTTCTCTCTCCAAAATTTGACCAGATGGTAATAAGAAGAAGAATCCTCTAATTTTTTTGTAGGCGTCTTGAACTGCCTTCAGCGACTGGCATCAACCAGTTCATGATACGAACATATCCAGCGTTTTCTTTTTTTTCCCTTCTTCTCCCGTACACTCTCTACTTTTGCCGTTCATCTTCTTGTTATAGTTGGCCTTTTGGTTTCTCGTTTTTCCCTCCTCTTTCTTTCATCTGGTTTTGGTATCATGCAAGGCGTCTCAGGTACATGAAAAGGAGGCGTATTGATATCAGTGGAATTTTGCATTATACCTGGACATGGCTTCACAAGCACCGTTTTGCAGCGATGAATGAGTCCATATATATAATACACACACAAAGAGCCCCTCCGCCACAACTTTTGCGTGTAAAATGGAGTTCCTGGGGTCTGGAAAAAAAATACAAGGAGAGGAAAAAAAAGTTTGGAGGATAAAGACCGTCTCTACCACTGCAATGCATATTTCCGTTTTGGTTCAGCTCCATAGCACAGCTTTTCTCTTTTATATTTGACTAGTCTTGGATCCTTGTATTTTTTAGTGCCTTTTTTCCATTCTTTTATGCTTTGTCAAGGTCGTTTTGGTACATCAGCGATGATTATAGACGAACGCTTTGGATGGCGAGTGTATGCAAATGGTACACACCAAGCATTTAGTACACAGAAGAAAAGATCAAAATAAGCGCATGCAAGCCGAGCGTTAGCATCACCATGGTGTATACGAAGTAAATGTATTTCTGGTCCGATTGTGCTTGTTTTCTCTTGCTCATTATTTCTCATTCTCTATGCTATTTCCACCCCGCAATCCCCGTGCTTTACCGCCCGAAAAGGGTAGTAGTTGCAATGGTACTAGGTTAGAGCTTGATCTTGTCGAGGTGAGATTTGGTAAGATGATGGATCTGGTGGAGAGGATATGGCCATGGATGGTTTCTAGGCAGAACAGAGGGTGACATGCATATCCATCCGACTCACATACATGAGTTCAAGGTTACTGTTCTGTCTTTTTCTTTCTTCATCCATTCCGCGTGGAACCCTTGATTCAATCCTTGTCATTACCCTGTAAGGTCCCTGCATCTCCTTGGGGAGTCTAAACAATATGCTCGATAACTGCTACTGTACAAATGTATGTCAGACTCCCGATACTACAACGTTGTGTATGTCAGATTCAAACCCTCCGTGATGGGGATGGGGGGGTTGATTGGACGGGGGAGTTTTGGAGGGACCGTTTTGGGGATCACGTCAGCTTGCGTGAGAAGAGAGAGAAAGAAAGAGATTTTGGTTTCTTGAAGTAGGATGTTGTGGGATTAGTTGAGGTGATGAAGCATAATATTTTTTTCTTGAATTGAGATTTCAGCTGAATTGAATTGATGTTGAGTTGTAGAATTTATTGTCCAGCAACCATGTAGTGTTGGGTGAAGTAACTTAGGATTAAGCTATCAAGGTAGAGTCCAGAGCTATGTCCTTGTTTGACAACACAACAGTTGTAAAGACAGCGAATGAAAGTGCCTGCATTACCAGGTATCAGGTGGATATCAATCAGGCTAGCGATTCGAGTTGATCTCGCCGAGTTATATCCACGATTTTAAAATATCACCTCTCTGCAAGGTTATGCTATTTGACCCTCCCCCATCGTCCCGCCTAGCCGTCTTACAAGCTCGCAGCTGGGACTGGCCGGGCCGTCTCTTTTAGCACTGATGGCGCTAGGACTAGTTGAGTTGGTTGAAGAAAAAAATTGAAGCGATAGGGCCGGAAGCGGAGGCTGTGGAGGGGCCAAGCGAGATCGGGCTGGTGATGCAATCAATGCAGGCAGAGCTTACATGGGCAGCGACACGGATTAGTTGGTATGATGGAGGGCGTGTGATCTAGAATAGAATAGGTAGGACAGAAAAGAAAGAACACATATACATGCGACGATAACCCCCCCGAGTCTGTGTTGTAGCTGTTTGTTCTGTTCTTAACTTTTTGGGTTCTCACTGTGATCAACGTGGCGCCGGCCTTTTTATCCACTGCCCCGGCTGAAGTCTGAGAAAGCTATCTCGTCATTGCTTTGCTACCTCGGACCACTGACTCATTCTCCTTGGACCAATTGATAAAACCGTCTCTTGGATCTTGCTTCTGCTTGTGTGACGGAAGCAATTGTTGAGTTTGGCGACGACTATACACGACAGAAACAGCTCTTCTATTCACAATGGGTGCCTTTCCTCCTCCTCCGGTCAACACCATTGACTGGTCCAACGTTGGTTTCCGGGTCCGAGAAGGTGAGTCTTTGAAGCTTCTAGCGTCATGTCTTGAGTCTTGTTTTACTATCTCCAGCTACCTGTAAGCACTATCTGTCCGTCTTCTCAGCTAACTCCATCGTCCTCCAGTCAACGGCCACATCGAATCGACCTACTCGGTGCACACCGGCAAGTGGACGCCGCTCAAATATGTCGCCGACCCCTTCATGCGCATCCACGGCATGGCGCCGGCCCTCAACTACGGCCAGCAGGCCTACGAGGGCCTCAAGGCCTTCCGCATGCCCGGCGACAACGAGATTGCGCTGTTCCGCCCGGACAAGAACGCCGTGCGCATGCAGCACTCGGCCGAGGTCGTGTGCATGCCGCCAGTGCCCGAGGACCTCTTTGTCCAGGCCTGCAAGGCTGCTGTTGCGCTGAATGCCGGCTTTGTGCCTCCCCACGAGACGGGCGCTGCTATGTACATCCGTCCCCAGATCTACGGCTCCAGCGCGCAGCTGGGACTGACGGCGCCTGAGGAGTACACCTTTTGCGTGTTCGTGATCCCCACGGGCGTCTACCACGGAGTTCACCCCGTCAAGGGCCTGATCCTCGAAGACTTTGACCGCGCTGCTCCCAACGGCACTGGCCACGTCAAGGTTGGCGGAAACTATGCGCCCGTGCTGCGCTGGAGCGACAAGGCGCGCACCGAGGGCTACGGCATCACGCTGCACCTCGACAGCGTCAAGCACGAGGAGATTGACGAGTTCAGCACCAGCGCCTTCATCGGCGTGCAGACGGGCCCCGGCGGCGCCGACGACATTACGCTGGTTGTGCCCGATTCTAAGAGTGTCATTGACAGCGTCACCTCGGACAGCGTCCTGACCATTGGCAAGAGCTTTGGCTGGAAGGTCGAGAAGCGGCCCATCAAGTACGGCGAGCTGAGCTCCTTCAGCGAGGTCTTTGCCGCTGGAACTGCTGCTGCTCTGGTGCCCATCCGGAGCATCACCCGGCGCGGCACAAAGGGCCTCGGCAGCGCAAAGAACGTGACTGTCTCTGGCAGCGAGGAGACGGTGACGTACATCCCCGAGAGCCAGGAGGAGCCGGGTCCGGTGTGCTTAAAGGTGTTGGCGGAGCTCAAGGGCATTCAGCTGGGTAAGCGAGAGGATAAGTTTGGATGGCGGTTTACTATTAGCGAGGCTGATACGCAGGGCATTGCGGGAACGGAGAATGGCGCGACGGATGCGGAGACGGTGGATCAGATGGATTAAGAGAAAGGAAAGAAATGAAATGAAAAGCTTTTTTATCGTTCAAATTATCGTTTTGCATATATAACAACGAATAAGAGGTCAAGAGTTATTTAATGTCTTTATATATACTCGTTTACAGCATTCAGATCTCATATATATGTACTGACATACATCTAGCATCATCATCATTAATCACCAAGCAGCATCTTACAAGAACTGCTCATACACCGCAATGCCCTCCGTGAAGCTATCGTCGATGCCCTGCGTCAAGCCCTGCGCCACAGACTGAAGTGCTGCCGGCACCTTGGCCACGACCGCCGCGCTAAACTTCCTCGTCGCGTCCTGCTCCAGCTTGAGGTTCAGCAGAATCACGGGGTCCACCACCAGCAACTTGTCAAACTGGGGCTTGGTGTTGATGATTGTCGTGATGGTCTGGTTGACGTCCGTGGCGAGGGCCAGCGTGGCCGTGGCGATGGCGAGCGTCTGGTCGAGCGTCAGGTTGGCCGCCTTGTTGGCGGTGTCGGTGCCCTTGTTGATGTCGGAGAGGAGCTGCGCCGACTGGATGGTGATTTTGATGAGGTTGAGCGGGTCGCCGTCGAAGTTTGCGACGGTGGTGTTGAGGCTGGTGGTGTCGCTGGTAATGGTGCCGAGGGCGGTGAGGATGGGGTTTGCGTCCGTTTGGGCGAGGGCAGAGGGGAGGAGGGCGAGGAGGGAGATGAGTTGGAACTTCATGGTTGCTTTTTGTTTGATGGTTTGGTGTTGTTGACGTTGTATATGAAAGCGTATAAGTCAATAGTACTCAAACAAGTCTGGACAGCTGTAAGAGAAACACCAAGAGCAACAGTTCACAGTCCAAGCACTCTCTTCAAACGCAAGAGAAGGGAGCGAGTTCATCGTCAGGTTTATATACCCTCACATACCGCCCAATCCGGGCACCAAACTGCAACTACACCGCATACAGCTCAATTCATACAACAACTTCGCCCAACCACACTCGACTTTAGCCTCATTCTCATCTCCATTCTCTCACTCTCACGAAATTGCATTACGTCCCAGCACGCAAATGCAGCCAGCTGCTAACATCAACAACAGAAGGGATCGTCGTATCCGTCATTTTGCTTCCCCCAATACCCGGCCCTATCACCAGATCAGGCAGCTCAACCGGCCATTGCAACGCTGTACCAAGCCTGACAGGGAAAAGCTCCAACAACAGATGCGGTTGCAGTGCAACAAGCTTCTTTTGCGACCTTGCCTCCCCTATTTAACGATTGCTTGTTTTTTGCGTTTTCTTTTCCCCGCAAATGTTTCTTCTGCCTTTCTCACCAGGCACCGCACACCATCTTAGAGCTCCTTTGCGGGGAATGCTGCCGGCGGAGAGGGGCTAGAACAAAAGCTGCAGAGTGGAGTGGGTGAGATCTGGGGTAAATGGAACTAATGGCTGGTGCCGCGGCAGCTTCTTGGCTCTTTTTCGTCTTGTTTCTTTCATGTGCTTGTTGACGTGCTTTATTTCGTGCATGTGAAGAGTTGATCTGCGCGTGAGTGCATTATTTTGCTCGGCATCGCCCGAGCGTTGATGATGCTGGCATGGGATCGAAGCTTGCGAAGCTTACCTGCCGGGAGAACAGAGAATGAGAGGCTGATTGAGATGAAAATGATCATGACTATCAGAGCAACAACAGGCCATTTCCCTAAATACTGCGAACTAATCATTAAAGAATCCCAGTCTGAAACTAAACATTTGCCACTATTGCAACGTCGTCTGCCTGTTATTCCATCGCTAAAACTCACATTCAACATGTCTTCCTCTCCTGCCAAACCATTCGTATTCCTTCGCATTTATTCCACTGTCTCATGCTCTCTGCGTTAACTGAAACACTTCATCCCAGCTGTGCCGCCGGCGAATGCAGATTCTGCCTCTCAGATAGTATCACAAATATTGAAGAATCAGGCCTTCTCCAGCTTCTAAGGGCGCCGGCTGCTTCACCATGTCAATAGTAATCTTCATTCCAATTTTCCAGGCCAAGGCGATTTGTCGAATGTTGTACCGACCCACCAAGAATGCCTGGTCCGGATTTTCAAAGAAGAATTGGGCAAGCGCCGAGTAAAAGTATCCCTCGCGACGCATGTCGTCACCATCCATCTCATTCCATGGTGTTCTCATTCTTGAATACAGCGAGTATTCCTGTCCAAACTGCTGTCTCACGATCTCGTATGCACAAATCATCCGTGCCTCTCCCGAAATGGCGGAAACAATGTTTGCTCTGACGGCGACGACAGCCGAATATTCTTTCAAAATGCTTCCCTCAATGAACGCATCGAAGGTGTGTTTGGCAATAAGAATCTCCACTCCACACGGGGCTTCTGATTGACTCTCCAAAGCCTACCTATTGTGTCTATAAGTAGTGAATAGTTCGTTGGGAGCTCCATGATAATTCCTTTATGGCAAGTTTCATAAAATTCTGGCCCCGAAGCGCAGAGCTGCATGGATAGGACAAGGCACGTGTGTGTTGATTGCCAATGATTGAAAGCCTCTATGGCTTGTCTTCTCTCTGGTTCAAAGAGCCTCGAAGTGAGTGAATGGTCTTGATTCCACAAGTTACAAGCAGCGCATTAATGATTCTATTCACAGTCAACCAACCACCTTCGATATATACTGATCGTCGAAGTCTATAACGCAGAAGATGTGTAAAACGAGTGGTGTGATGAGACTAAATTGAAAAACAAGGTCTTTACTTACTGGGATATCAATGGATTGTTTACGCATACCAGGAGCTTCTCATTTTGCTCCTTGGCCTCGAGTGCTCTCAATAGTGCATGGCAATACTTGGGACTGTCCCAAGCGGCATAACGTACTTGGCCTAGACTGTCTTTAGGAAAACTATACCTCTGTAGTTTTCTGGTATGGTAGAACAGCCACTCCAAGCCGCCGGTTGTATCGAATTTGGTCAACCAGTTTATGTACTCTGAACCTTCCGTAGGTATGGGATAGAGAGGGATTGAATTTCCTTGGGGAGTCGATATAAGGTTAAGTAATCCATTAGTTGGGTAAGTCAATGCTATATTGTTGACATCGATTGAAATCATCGATAGTCGGCGACAGACTGCACTGTCTAATGTCGCTTCAACTTCTCTTATCTTGACATTCAAATCTTCGGAGCATCTGAGCAGCTCAGAGATATGGCTATCAAGCCATTTTCTAAGTGAGTCTGAGTGTGTTGATGTGAGCTCGACTGTCTGAATGCTCAGGCCAGAACCTCCCATTTCGAAGTATGTAATATCACTGTTGGAGAGCCTCAGAGGAGTTAGCAAGCCTCGTCGCACAGATACCATCTCCGATAGTTTTGAAACACTGGCGCCATGGCGCTGGCGTCAAGTCCATTAGTTTGCCAAAAATCTTTATAAAGTTCTGGATGAAGTAAATTATTATCTGAGAAAAACCATCAGCAATCCAATTTCTGCTATTCAGCACTTTATCTATATTGCAAGCTACTGCTATACTACTGCTACTGCTGCTATTTGGGTATTCCTTTCACTAGCTAACAGCTCTACGTTGCAGGGAACGACGCGCGTCTTACACACCGAGTCCTCTTATGATTGACGTTGCAGACGTACGACGGGATTTGGACGAGATTTCAACCTGGGTTCTGGTGTTCGAGGCAATCGCCTGGGCCCCGTTACCGCCTATACCATTCAAACATTCAGAAAGGCCAGCGATAAAAAAGTAACAAAAGGCTGCTGTCGAGCAAGAAAAAATGTCATTGTACATATCATGGCTGAAATATAGTAAAGAGAGGAGTAAAACTTGGCTTGTTGGCCGGAATCGCATTTGGCGTTACTAACGCGCTGACGTCTCATAGATCCAATGGATCTGACCGCCTTGAGCAATCTAGCAGCGACACATCACATGTCTAATCGTCAGCTATTTGATGCACTTAGCGCCAGGATCGCGGCTATGACACATACAAACTGCACACGAAGTCTCCAACTGGGACACCTATGAAGTTCCTCGGACACCAAATCATCCCATGAGATCTTCGATGCTCTATATGATAGCTCCGGGTTTGCAGTAATCTGAGGTAGCATATGTATACGAAATGGATGGGGCAGGTGAGGTCATTTCAAAATAATTGTTCTCAGACAAAGATGGGGGTATACAAATGTCAAAATGCTGTCGCTCGACGACCAAATGCTCTCTGGGAACTGGCAAAACTCAGGTCTTATTCTCAAAACCGTGATTGACCAGCTGTTATTAGAAAGCTTCAATTAGCCAAATAAAAAGGTATCCATGGGTAGAAAAGATGCTGCAAGTGCGTGAGCATCTGCCGGGTAGTCATGGTCATCCGGGTGCTCAGTGTAAAACTGGCTAAACATCCATGCAAGCAAGCCGCCATCAACAGTCTCTAAAATCCAATTTCGGATCTTTTCGTTATCTTCGCTCGCTCGCTCGTTGTGATCCATAAGGCATTCTCGCCTATATTCAGCGAACTTGAGTAAAACTTCTTCCCGGCCGCAGGCAGTGAGCCGTCCATAGATACTTGATAAACTTCCCGTAGATGGAACGGCGTATGCGATGGAGTGAATGGAGCTCATAATCGACTTACAGATATGCTGGTTACCATGTCTCTAACAGCGTTGGGGCGGCTAACCTGGCCGTGATCTCAAATGGTGCATGAATCTCCTCGTCGGCGTACAGGGAGTGTAAAGACTGTACTAATCTTAGAACTAAAAATTAAGGGCTAGCTTCATAGGTAAATACGTGATTACTACTAATATAATTCAGGGGACTTCTTTCATGGGGAATAGACTGCCATAGCTTGCATCTTAGAGATCTTATTTCAATCTGCGATTCAAGCTCCCTCATGAAACCTCACGATAGGGTGAACGAACATGCTGATGTTTCGTGATTTTCGATGTAACCTTGGTCTTAGCTGACAAATTGGGTACTATAATCTCCGATACAAAAGTCAACTTTGCATCGGAGATTGTACAAGTAGTAGACGGCGAAACTCGGTATCGGAGTGCGTTGCACTAATGGGGAAATAATCCGTCAAATCTCAGCCTGATAGTATATCTCACATCCCATTGGAAGTTCTTACTCGTTCGTGATATGCTCTCCACATTGCATCCGACGGCGAATGGAACAATGTAAATCTTCAATGCCTACCATAGCGACTTTGATCCTACCTGACAAATGTCGCTGCTATGTCTGCGAATTACTATACCCTTGGCCCTTGTATTGATCATGCAAGCAATCAATTGCAATATGCCTTCAGAACACACCTATTACGCGTGATATCGCTGTTATATAAAGCCCGTCTCCAGAAATATAGCCATGCCTAATTGCGTTCAGAGTGTGTGACTCTGAGTCTGTATCGCCAACAAAGTCTTTTCACTCGCCCCAGATGATACCACCGTCGAAATCAGAGAGTTCTGAGGCCACTCCTCGGGACTCTGGGTCTACCGTCGAAGACGAAATCAGCGAAAATGTCACTCCAATAGAACCAGATTTGACAGTCGAGAAAGTCAGAACAAAAACGAGCGTACGATATGATATAGAGGCTGGGATTCTGCCTGCGTTGAACATCACAGTACCGAGAGCCACGACTGTATCAAAAAATAGAGCCTACACTCTCATGATACTAGTTGTTCTCACACAAGGAGTGCAAATGTTTGCATACGGAGCTGGTATTGTAGGTGCGCTCAAGGTCGGCCGCGCTGTGGGCGCATCGGACTCATTGGCGACATGGATAGCTGCGTCATACTCACTGACACAAGGCTCTTTTGTCTTGATAAGTGGTCGGATGGGCGCTGTTTATGGACACAAGAGAATCATGACGCTCGGTTCAGCCATTTGGGTGTTTTGGATGTTGGCCACGGCATACGGAAGAAACATCATCGGCATCAGCTTCATGAGAGCTCTTTCAGGAATAGGAGGTGGCCTCCTTGTTCTTAACGCCGTGGTTCTCTTGACAACGACGTTCCCTCCTGGAAAACAACGAAACTTGGCACTGGCTCTTTTCGCTTCTATGGGGCTGGCCGGTGGTGGTGGTGGATGCACTATCGTCGGTATCTTGTTTGAATGGACGGATTGGACGTGGCTCTTTTTCTTTCTGTACGGTGTCCTATTCTCGATAATACATATCGTCACAGATACAGGCTATGGCGGCTAACGTTTGATGATAGGGCTGTTCTAGGCGCAGTAATTTTTGGTGCAGCGATTATCAGCGTTCCAGATGACGAACCTTTGGATCCCGATGGTACCGTCGACTGGATAGGCGCATACCTCGGCGTTGCAGGATTAATCCTATTCAACTTCGTTTGGAAGTAATCTGAAATCCATCATCATCATCCAATATGCAGTTACTGACGAACGTGTCTTGTAGTCAAGCCCCCATTGCCGGCTGGTCGAATCCATACGAATATGTGTTACTTATTGTTGCCATTGGTCATTTTGCCCTATTCTTGCTCTAGGAAGCAAAGTGGGCAACAACGCCAATACTCCCCTTCGGAATATGGAAAGTGCCGTCTTTTGGTGCTCTCATTCTGGTCTTATTCTGCGTCTTCATGAGCGTGGGTATATATTGCTGGTACGTCACCGTCTGGCTGGCCAACCTGCGAGGCTGGGCCCGGTACTGCTCGGCCTCTCCTTTCTGCCAATGGCGATTACTGGATCAGCATCCGCTTTCTTTGCAGCATGGGTTGTGAGCAGAGTGCGAGCCGAGGTGGTCCTTTGTCTCGGTTCTCTTGGTGCGGTGGCGATGAATGTCCTTGTTGTCACCATGCCGGTGCAGGAAATCTGGTGGGCGCAAGTATTCCCCGCCATGACTTTCGCAGGATGCACGGGAGACATGATTTTTGCTGCTGGTCAGATCATTGCCAGTACTATTGTGAGTGAGAAGCATCAAGGAACGGCTGGATCTCTACTTGGAACTCTTTTTACATACGGATTGAGTACAGGTTTAGGATTTGGCGGGACGGTCGAGATCAACGTGAATAAGAACGGGACGGATCTCGTGGCAGGTTACCGAGGAGCCGAGTACTTGGCGATAGGATTTGCTGGAATGGCCTTTGTGATAGCGCTGCTTTTTGTGAGGATGGAAAGGAACACTGTTGAGGGCTGGCAAGGCGAGGATGCCGAAGGATATCAGCCTGAACGCTGAAGAGACGAAGCAGTCCTACATGGAGAACAAGCTTATGATACCACTCCTTGTATTTCGACAATGGAAAATGCGAATATGCTATGAGGGGCATACAGTTGCAAATGTGCGAAGCCGCTATATTACAGACTGAAGTAAATACTAATTATTTCATAAAGGTTGGATCAATAACAATCTGGCGCAATTTAGGCCAATGTCTTCTACTATATAGGTAGAGTAACAAAGAAAAGCGATTATTCGCTCTTAGTATTTCGATGTGCGCATTGTGTTAGTAATCTTCACGATTGACTTACAAGTTTCTTGGAAAGCCGGAACAACCGGACACCCTCATGTTTCGCGGCAGATGTAAAACCGGCATTTAACCATGTGGAGATGGATAACACAACCTTTAAATTCCAGCAGCATGCCATATCTGAGCCCAAGCGAATGGTGACAAAGCTGAACACAGTCGGTATAACGACTTATACGCTCCATTTCCAGGGGGCGCTGAGCTAAGCCCTGGTCAATATTAGTGAGCTGTGGAGAAGTTGACGTTTTCGCCACGACGTCTATTCTCAAACGGGCTAGTTTTGTCGAGGTGCATAGCCGATGGGATAGTCTAAAATGAGCTTATTATTCTCTAACTGCCGGCTCGTGGCGAGACGCGCTGCGTCTGGCGATATACCATATTTCGAAACTTGGACCAAGATGCGGTCGCGTACGGACAAAAGTTTTGGAACGACTCGTTATAATGTATTTATCCAACTAGAATCGTTGCTTTGGAGTTTTCCGTTGTTGAATAAGAATAAGAATAACACAACCGCATCTCCCCTTGCTGGTATTGGGGTCACCTGGAACGATAAAGAAGACGAGTACAAACTGAATCCTACGAGTGGATACGGCAATTTTCTCATCGATTAGCTCCATAACTGCTGCTTACATTTGGGTTTACTAACATGAAGTTACTCCTATCTTGATGATTGTAAATCGGGATGGATATGACGGTATGTAATGACTATCGAATAGTGTCACAAAATCTTGTCCATTTGTAAGCCAACCAAGTAGTCATCTAACTTGGAGACTATATAATATGATTTGTGTCTCTCATTGATGCTTCAGAAGTTGAGAGCCTGTATCACTTGTCTACAAACTCTTTGTCTGCTGAATCCTAGCTATATAATCCCCTAATTTGTTACATGCCTGTGTTGTCGAATCACAGACTTCTCTTATATCCTCAACATGTTTCCAAATCTCTCTAAGCTTACTACCATTATCGCTGTCGCCTCTCTCCCATTCGTCTCAGCGGACACAGCTCCGTTTACTGACTGGGACCATGGCCGAGTTCAGTTGAATAACGTGAGCATTCATTTCCGCTACGCAGGAAGTGGACCTCCTCTACTGCTCGTTCACGGAAATCCGCAACACAGCGTGAGTTTTACTGATCTTGGTTGCCGCATTCTTCCCCCACTCATTGTTTTATTATATTGCAGTATACATGGCGTGTTATGGGCCCTATCCTCGCTTCTCATTACACAGTCATTGCTCCTGATAACCGCGGCGCGGGAGATAGCTCTATTCCAGCAGACAACGACTACAGTGCTGAAGCAATGGCTTCCGATCTCAAAGGCCTTCTAGACTTTCTGAAAGTCAATGAAACCTTGGTGTTCTCTCACGATAAAGGCGCCGGTGCGGCAACAGCCCTGGCAGCTCTTTTCCCAGACTCGGTTACATCGCTTGGAGTATCTGAATACGTCTTACCAGGATTCGGATACGAAGAGTTCGCTTGTCCGACTCCTGCATGGGATCTCTATGCCAACTGGCAGCTAGCTTTCTTCAGCGTTACGGACGCCGCAGAGTTCTTCATTCGCGGTCGTGAAAAAGATATGCTTTCTTGGTACTTTTATCACGCCAGCTACAGTGGCACCGAAGCGATTCCGGATGACGTTCTCCAGCGTTATGCCACAAGCATAAGCAAGCCGGGTTTCCTGCGCAGCATGCTGGGTCCTTTCTCCACCGCTTCACAAGCAGCAGACCATGCGCTCTTCACCAAAGCGTTCACAAATTCTACGCTCAAGATGCCTTTCCTTGTTCTGGGAGGTGAGGCGAGCCTTGCGCCAGAGAGTTTAGCGAAGCAATTTTGGGGCAAACTCAGCCACGATCCGATCTATGATTTGGTTCCAAAGGCCGGCCACTGGATTGCAGACGAGAATCCTGAGTGGGTCGCGCAGCGTCTCGTGGAATTCTTTGGCAGCACGGCAGCTACTATGAAGCCGGCAAATCTCACATGGTTAAACAATAAGGTAACTCTTGTTTGAAGAGCTATTACTACAGCACAACGATGCTCTAACCAAATTTTATACAAAGGGCTCTCTTAAGGAACTTTGCAGTGGTAGTTTGGAGAAGCAGGATATAGATCAAAACAAATACGTATATACATACATATAGTAATGCCAATATTCGCCTAAAAGCTTTCCTTGATCTAGGGCTGTAAGACTGAATGAAGAGTGGTTCAACTAAACACACTAAATACTGAGCATAAGACGCTGTGTAATAGCGAATTGGTCAAATTGTTAGCGTCGCTTATAGTATGATGGTGATAGTTGGGACCAGCATTGTAGCGCAGGGATTACAGTTTGAAGCGATTACAAATCTCACTACACCACAGTAAGCACATATTTGCGACCCACCAATTCATAAAGCAACTTTGCCATCCTTCTCTCTTGCTCTCCTTCTTTCATCGAGTATTCCGATGAATTAAATTGATTGGCCATCACAAACATGGGGCGATACTCAACTAGCGGCTACTGCCATACATGTCGAAAAAGGCGCGTGAAGTGCGGTAAGTGTTGACGATCTATAGTACATGTCCAGCTCCTCTGATTCAGGATTTGTACGTCGTAGACAAGGCCAAGCCATCATGCGGCCAATGTTCTCGCTCCGGTCATTATTGCAAAGGCTACGAGCCCGTTCTACGGATGCAGCATTATGTGGCTATGAGTCATGATAGCGCCGAATCGCAGTGCGTAGCGACGAAAAGGCTTACTATTCCGAACGACGGGTGCTTAACAAGAGTGGCCTTGGGAAGATTTGATGAAGAGATTCAATCGTACTTTCATTCTGTTTACCAATGGGCGCCTTTCTGGTATCCGATGTTGAAGGGAGCGGTTGATGCCAGCTCACCTACTGTTAACCGGCTTTGTAGCTTGGCCATCATATATGGCTGCATGGGAAAGGAACTCAAAGCTCAGGCAGTGATGGCAAAATCTCAAGCCTTTTATTCAGAAGCTCTTCATCGAGCTCGAGCTTTGATTGAGCAAACAGATAAAACGGCATTGGCTAAGTTAGTACCTGCAGTTCTCATGATGGCCATGTATGAGGTGAGTACACTTTCTATTCGGATTGAGCGTACTGCTGTTGACATTTATCAGTGGTCAGTGCAAGACCGTTCCGGAAATACTCATGTCCATGGCTTGAATCAAATTCTGGAGTACTGCGGGCCCAAATATTTCGAGCAAGAGGCACTGATTTCTATATACAGATCATGTAGGGTCCTGCATGTAAGTTACATCGCCGTTTTAATAGACCATTTTGATGATTCAAGCGACTCACTTTTATTATTATTTTCCAGACTTGTTGGGGAGTTCGAAACCGACGGCGCTCTCTCTTCGAAACTCCCATCTGGGCATCTGTTCCATGGAAACGCCATCTCAACACAACAGAGGACACGCTGCTGAATATTTTGATTGGAATCCCCGGACTTATAGAGGATATGGCCAAGCAGCGTGACTATACGCGCTTTGAACACGTAATAAGCGACTATATATTGAAGCTTCACCAATGGCGAATTGCATGGCATCATGAACATCCTACCGCCGTGTGGGAAACTTTTACAAATGAACCTGCCTCTATTCTTTCCTTGGACGAGACCCTATCAAGGCCTCTGGAGTTCAATTCCGTATCTTTGGCCCTGGAAATGTTGTATTGCGACGCCGCACTCGTACAGCTTATGCGGTTCAAATGGTACATTCTCTTTCCATATATGCAGCCAACCCCAATAAGGCCTGATGATATGGCATACATTTGCCAAATGGCTCATGGAGCAAATGGAATTGGCCTCTTACTCCCCCATCAAGTCCGATTCGAATGCCAATTGGCTATTGAAGCTCTCAGGATCACACAGTACATTACAACGCAATTACAAAGCTCCGTGATTGACCGATATATACCACCATCGCCTTTTGGCATAATATACTGGGCGTTGGTGGAAGAACCTGAAGTGCAAAGTCGTGTAGCTTCGAAGCTGCTCAAGTGTCCGCCGTTCTCGAACAACCAGGCGTTTGAAGAGTTCAAATTGAACTTTCAAGTTCCACGGAAACTGTCAATCGCGAATTGAGAAGATTACATGTAATGTTTATAATATCCAAATAGCGTCGGAACTAGCTAGGAATCACGGACGGAACGGAAATGGAATTCTCGGGACTTTAAGTTGATTTAATGCATTATTTAGATTATATCGTAAAGCAAAATAGCAGATCACACCTCTATCTAAATAATCTAGCTCTGGTTCCTTCGAAGACTCTAAAAATTCTGCGTTGCCAGATACAGAGTTCCATTAGATAGAGATTTCCGTTGACATGGTACATAAGTCAATATCCGCTACCTGGAGGCTATTTACAGGCCGGGAGGAGTCTGGCAGAGGACGTCTTGGCCAAGCTAGAAAAAAAAGTTATTAATATGGCTAGCCTTCGAAGTCAGAAGATTGTAGAATAACTTACAACTGGAAGGACACAGCAGCGAGCCTCTTGGCCAATTGCAGCACAGTTGGCTTGGAATTCAGTGGCGCTGGTAGCAACACCAGGGGCTGATCCCCAGTATCAGCATCTTCGAAACAATAAGTAGGGTTTAGCTCTTCGAGGTTACTTACGAGATGCGCAGTTCAAATCAGCAACTCCCAATACATCAACAGCACAGCATTGTGCCGTGGAATAAAGGCCAGCATCGCAGAGAGTGCTGCGCGAGTTAACATTGGGAGACGGCGCGGCGAGGACGCCAGCGACAAAGAGAGTTGCGGCAGCGAAGAATTGCATTTTGAAAGAGATATGGATATTAGGTATTAAGTTTGTTTGCAACAAAAAGGCTATCGAAGACCAGGGTATAGATTGAAGCGAGTGTTGAGAGTGTTGATGTTGAGCTGTTTGGTGATGATGAGAGACTTGAATAGCGAGGGGTGGACGGGACATTTATACACTTTTGAATCCCTTTCTATCTACGTATTTCCGGCTCATGTTTCCTCGGCAGTCATAGATTCTTGTTTTCTTGTTCCTCGTCGAATCAGTATGGCAGCTATGCAACTGTGCCTGAGCCGGACGTGGATACCAGGATACCCTGGGTCATAGAATAGTGACTTCCATCATGTAGCAGTCATTGTGCAGGGAATCAGTGAATTAGGAAATGAAGGACCGCTCGTCTGCAGTGTGAAATGATGCATAGTGGACAATTCGACAAGATGGTTGGCAGATGGCATGGCAGATCTTGAGCAGCCTTTACAAGGAAATGATGACCTAGCTGTTCACCTTGTACCAGATTGCAGGGTTATGCCTGTGGCATTTCTTGGATATTGTTTAAAAACGCCGTTCAATTCAGTTATATTGCTTGCCACTTTCATTGTAAATTACCCCATGTCTTTCACTTGGTTGGACAACGTCGAAGCCTTCAAAGGGCTGAAGGCAGTGCTACGCCACTCATTCCTGGGCGATGATGTCGACGCAAAAAATGCACAGTACTTCATTTACACATCAGGTATGGATCTAAGAATCCGGTTATACTAGCAGTGCATGATATCGTACGAGATAGAGTTCTACTACTACCAACACCAGCCACATCTAATTACCTCCTGAGGAATCGTCTCCTTGTTACGACGCCCCCTGTGGCAAACACTTCAGCGGATGCGTCCCGAGCACCCGACCCCAGATACTTTCTGAATGGTTAACTGAAGCAGTGTCTCGGGCCTTCGGCCGCGTGTCTAATTGCCCAATGAACTGTCGGAATGCATGCCGCTGTGCCGTGGGGGAGGCAAATTCATGCGTGCTATTTCTAGCGGGTTGTCGATCACTCGATTTATGGCCTATAGACGCAGAGTACGTCAAGCCAGGAAATAAAACAAGGAAAAATATATTGATTTGCCGTGCTAGGAAGTAAATTGGTCTCATATTACCAATGGCTGTCAGTGCTTGTAGGCCAATATGCTTCTTTACCCCTGCATTAAGCCTTAGTCCTAGTTCAGCTGCCCATGGTACTCTGATGAAGAAAGCATTAATCGCGTGTCTAGTAGGTAGCGTTAGCAGCTCTTAGATACGTATTCTATATACTAGATGTCAATATCGGCATAAATTCGATCCCTTCCGGTGCCAGATTCGAAGCATCCTGGGCGGAAGTGGTGATATCATTGATGTCAGGCCTTGGGGATCTGTATTCTAAAGACGTGGCGTATGCACTCTCCTGTCGGCCGTCATACTCCATGAACCACAGTTTACGACTTATTATTTCATCCTATATGTTCGGCATCTATCGCAGCCCGGCATCTGTGTGGATGGATCAGTAACAGCCGAGAATAACGTGTGTCTTGGGCGCACAAGGTTAGCTGATGGCAGTTACACCACTAACGGCTATGCAGGAACTTGTTGACCCAAATGTGATAAATGACCTGCCGATCTTGTTCCTTTACAGGGAGCATAGCCTTGGTACACGCTAAGAAAGGCCAATTGAGTCTTGCTGCTCAGCTAGGCATGCTTTCAACTGATCTTAATGGTCCGGCCATTATACTGGTTACAGCAATGATCTCAACACACCACTACGGCGTTGCAGCCATTTGGGCCAATGGTCAATAATTTCGTCACTTCTATTTGCCAAGATTCTAATGGGCTTCTATCACGCCACTGCCCTGAAATAAAGAAGCAAATTGAGCTGAGCATACGCCGCAATGCTCGTATTAACCCGCCGGGACGTCGAGTTTTGCAGGGTACGTGCGTGTGGCTTCATCCACGACGGCAACCGAAGACAACCTGACAACACAGCACACGGCAGCTCCATCCAATCGACTTGTTTATGCAAATTTCTGGAGTATTTCTGTTAGCGTTCCGTTGCCGCGAACTAATGAATGTCATTTCCCCGGACCCCTTTCTCCGGGCGATTTTGATGCGGCATTACACGTGGTGTATATGCCGGCAGTGGATGACACGTCTTCTATCGAATCCAGACAAGTGCACCATTCAAGAATACTGTATTGGCGGAACATACGGACACTAGTATGCATGATTTGATGAACATAAGGAGAGTTGCATTTCGGATGTTTGAAGCTGGGCTACATTTGGATAGTATTTGAAGATCCCTCGTCATAATGAGAATAGTGCGTGAGTCGAATACATCACTGCACAATATGCGCTGGCATGTTTCTTGGCCTTCAGTATTCACCGCCCTTGAGAGTCTTATGATGTTTATCAGCTCATTTCAGTCTATGTTTCTGTTGCGTATACATTGTAATAGTGCCTGACAGAAGCCATCCCTTTCCCCAGCTCAATAACGGTGAGGCATGTAGACCTTGTTGACTGTTACTTATGGCTAATTCTATCTTACGGAGTACTTAACAATCATCTATATTCCCCATACGTAGAGTAATAGGAGAGCGCCTGGTTTGTGGTTAAGGAAACTCCAACGTATGTACCGGACGTAACATGACAATGCGCAGCACTGAATTTACTTACATATCAACATCGATCTAACATTCTAATAATAGAAGACTATTGATCTCAATGTTGTTCTAGAGTGGAAATACGTAGGTCGCTCAATAAACTTTACAAGATGATCAGCAGGTTCAAATCGTGAATGCCAGCGTTCAGGCATTATCCAGCTCAATTCGCAAAATGGTTTAAGAAGAACAAGATAAGGGAGAGTGAACAGCAGCTGCAGTGCCCTAATTGACCCATGACCCTCGGTTACTCTTTGCTATGCTGTTTGTATCTGATGCGTCATACATATTTGCTGATGTTGGAAGAATAATCTGTCTGAGCTCCGTTTGCAAGAGAGGCAGCCGTGGCCGATCCTTTCTGCTTCAGAATTGCCATTTTAGACGGCCGATTCCTTGGTCGCGTCGCTAGCTGAGTGGGCGCTTTCGATTACCAGGATTGTAGGGCCTAGATATATTCAACGCCTGTCGATCGGCCTTGCCACCACGTTCGTACTCGCATTTAGCGCAAGGGGATAAACTTGATTGCAAGATTTATGATGCTATCTTGATCTAAACAACAAGCGTTTGCATTTTACAGTTTATCCAATGCCTGCTGTGGCGCAACCGCAGGGGTCCTGCCACCCAACAACGATACTCTCATCTCAAGCGCAAAGTATTGATAATTGTTTGTTTATTTGGCTACAGCTTTATGTGCTCCCGTCAAAGCTCCTTGCAATTCGAAGTTTTGAAAACTTTGTTCAATTTTGCCCCAAGTACCTTAATGGCAACAGCCGTAGCTGAGCATGGCATATTTCTCACAATGGAACATGCTACAGTCAATGCTGCTAAGTGGCACAAAACGAGGCGCAAGTTATTGGCTCTGTAAGAATCCCAGCCTAGAATGCGCGATTCCACATTGTAGGAAGCATAAGGTCGAAGCTCGCGCTTAGCCTTCGATAGCATTAGGATTAAGTGTTGGTTTTCTACATAGACAATTTTTCTTTCTTCTTGCATACCAGCTTTGAGATGGATAAGACATCTGAGAGTCGAAGGACTTGTAGGTAAGGCTGTGGTGGGGTCTTTGACATCGCTCAGGATTTAACTCAGAGCCAGTTGCAGCCCAATCGGTGCCGGAAACAGTCAGACAACAGAGTCGTCGACCGAAAATATTGGCGCATCTTCAGTGAATGGCGACGAGTCTAAGCTCTACCATCTACTCCCACAACTTTCCTAAAACGGCCAAGTTGAGTGACATTTACGAAAAAAACTCAAGATGCCCCTCTGTAATAGCTGTAATGCGCTCGATATTCGGCGGCTGCTGCTGTCCTTTAAAGAGAACATGGAACAGAATGACAGGCTGTATGGCGGCGGTATCGCATTCCAGCCAGTCCCTTACCACCACTCGATCTTGAGTATACGAGATGGAGCCCGCCATAGCTGTGAACTTTGCTCAATGATATGGAAGACTTTTATTCAAGAGAATGATACGTCGCGAGACGGAGTCGACCAGGAAATGCCTTTCGCAGAGTCTGCAGACGATTTTTTTGCACATGAATTTGGAGGTCCTGTACTGCTGAGCGTAAAAGGGCCACCCAAAGCCCGTATCGAAGTCCACGCCAGGTCTAAATATCTTATGGCCTTTTTCCCATTTCAAGAGACAGGTGTGTATACAGAAATATGGCACGTCAATGTCTAATATTCGGGTTCAAGGGCGGCAGCTGGTGGACCAAGAAGATCTCACGTGTTTGCTCTCCACCGAGATCGTTGCAGATTCTGCTTCGAGAATATCTCTGAACGTTGCTAAGGAGTGGCTCGACGAGTGTATCGAAAGTCATGAATATTGTTCTGCTTTGCATAAGAAGATTAAGATACTGCCTACGAGAGTCATTGATGTCGGTTCTTCTACAGCGAACCCTGGCTTGTGTCTGAAGGGGTCTGTTCCTGGCAGATGGACGGCGCTCAGCTATACCTGGGGCGGGGCCTCGAGCTTTATCCTGACTCAGAGATCCTTGACGAGACTCGAAAATGGTCTTCCTCTTGAAGAATTTCCGGCAACAATCCGAGATGCCATCGTTGTCACGAGAGCCCTTGGTATCCAATATTTATGGGTAGACTCTCTGTGCATCTTTCAAGATTCTCCTGAGGACTGGAGTCACGAGGCACCGAAAATGGACGACGTCTATAACCATGCAGAGGTAGTCATAGCTGCCACAGCCTCGCTGAATGTTAACTCTGGCTTGTTCAAAATTCGTAGCCAAATCCATTCTTGCCGTTTGCCCTGGAAGACCCCCCAAGAACCTGACGACGATTGCACGCAGCAATGTGTGGGAGTTCAACCGTATTTCGACTACTTCAGGGATCACCTTGACATCGAGAATTACAAGTGGGCAACACGAGGCTGGACTATGCAAGAGGACCTCCTTGCATCTCGTCTTCTATCATATACGAGAGGCCAAATAGGATGGGAATGCCCTTCTGCGCTAATCACCGAGTCGGGCGGAGATGATCGCTCGACCAGAAATCGCCCAACTGCACGCCTAGGCGCGTCATCGAGATTCAAGAGAATTGCAACGCATGTGCTGGCGGGAGATGTAAGCAAGTCCAAATTAGAAGATACGACAAATCTTTACTCGATATGGTACGGCCTCCTTCACTATTACTCGAGGCGAAACTTGACTGTTGCCAGCGACAGACTTGCCGCCCTTGCAGGGTTCGCATCTCGAATGCAAATAGTGCTTGGAGATGAGTATTGCGCCGGGCTATGGAAAGGGGACCTCATACGTGGCTTGCTCTGGAATCATGGAAGACATCATGGAGCTGGATACCCGAATGCGGATGACGAAGGGGGTTTACGTGGGGAGAATATCGGGCCATCATGGAGCTGGGCCAGCTTGGAAGGCGAACTGGACTCTTGGCCACACGAGGTCGTGAGTGCAGCTGAAGTCATCGACATACATGTGGATGCCCTCGATGGCAATAACTTTAGCAGAGTCAATGGCGGTCGACTTGTCATCGCAGCCCCATTCATCAGCTGGGACTATTCGGAGACGACTCATCCACTTCAGCGTTTTGTAACGACGCTTGTTACAAAGCCTGACTCCTCTGTTGGAGCAGAATACGGGCTCCGACACAAGCCATACATCGGACAGCGCTTCGCTGTTATTCACATTGCATCGGATAATTCGTGGCGATTGCGCCTCTATTTTCTGCTGTTGGAGACGGCCCAAGGCTCTGAGAATGGGGAAGGGTCTATCAATAGACCCAGTATCAGCACTAACAGTATGCATCAATACCGCCGTGTCTGCATGTTCTTCATCGACGAGGGAGGCGAAATTTTTAAGAGCTGTAAATGGCAAGAATTGCCTGTGAAGAATTTTGTCATTGTCTAATCCAACTGCCCACCGCTAGCTTCATACTTGGCATCAGCGGACATGATGTCCGTCCCAGTCGCTTTAGTTGGGAGCTCAACAAAATAACTTCAGAAACGGACATACACGTCGAGATTGGAGAGCATCTCGCACTATGAATACAATACAGCGTGCTTTTTGTGGCGTAAGGATGATCTCATAGAGAAAGTGGTTGAGACTCAGAGTAATCCGCATATCCATTTTCTCAGCGGACCTTGTCTGATCTGTTGAAGAGCATGAGCGCCTCTTGGCTCTTGGCATTTGCTATTTGACTGCCGATCACCACCCACCTGCATAACATACAAAGCATATATCTATGTATATCCATTAAACTTAAACTTATTATGATAGTTTTATTGTTAACCTTAATACGCATCCTTATTCACAGCCAGTTATGAGCTCGGACACATGTTTCGTTGGCTCAGACAGGCTAGTATAGAGACGGAGAGTCTGTATTACAAAGTTGTCCGGTTCGTTCTGTAGACTATAGTTACTTGAACCCAGATACCCACAAACAAAATAGAAATATAGATGTCAGAGGCAAATATCGACGTATATGGTAATAGAACATTATGCGGGCGTAACAAATTGCTAATGCCCTGATGTAAAGTATAATTGGTAAAGTTTTATAGCTGATGCACGTTGAAAAGCAAAAGAGATGTTAGACTATTAGGAGCGTTAAATAACAGTGCGTCCAACGAGTTACTGATGAAAGCGTTCAGGATTCATGCATTGTTTGCATGCTGACGACTCAATTTAGGTTTCCAGTAATTTAATTATGCTTACAAGCGGCTGCTCGTAACTTTCAACTTGCCTTAAACCTGCATGAGCGCAATTGAGACCAGTGACTGGTCATGTTATTGATCCTGGAGAGACGCACATCCAGCAGCGTTTTATCATTCTGCCTGTGTAGCAGATCTAAAGATAGTCGTAAAGCAAAATCTTTTTGTATAAATAGACCTGTTTTCTCCGCAATCTTTCATGAGTTACTCAACACGCTCGCTCAGGCCTTTCTGAATCTTCTTTCGCTCAGTCCAATCCTTTCCAATAAACTTGTCGCTTATCTTCAAAAGTACACTCACTACTTTTTTTATAACTCAATCATGTACGCCTCGGTCATCATTTACGCCCTCGTCGCCCTCAGCGGTGTCATGTCGTCTCCGGTTCAAGACGAGGTTGCGCCCCGGGCCATTGAGCCTCGCATGCCTACTTTCGCGGATATCCCGTTTCCGAGATTCCCAAGCCACAACCAGAACCACAAGGATAGCAAGGGCAAAGACAGCAAGGGCAAAGACAGCAACAGTAGGCTTATATCGATTCCTGTATTTTGGTCTGCTTTGAATCCTAATTTTGGCTACAGACAATGGGGGCAGCGGCTGCGGCGCAGGCACAGGCACAGGCACAAACACTCAGCTGAACGCCTGTTCTGCAGGCAACCCATACTGCTGCAGCAGTGATGGTAACGGCGGTAAGTGATCAATTGCCTTTTTCTATCTAGGATAAACTCTAACAGTCTATAGGTCACATCTGTGCAAACACTACTGCGTGCGAACAAAAGATCATTTGCTGCAACAACAATAACGGCGTGCGTTCATATTGCTGCATCCACTGCATTCATTGTCTGACAAGCATATCTAGTTCCAAATCTGCATCGGCGAAATTGACTTTAACATGCCAATCACCATCAACGTCTATGAGTAGAAGACGTCAGAGCGAAAGAGTTCTCTCAAAGGGCCATGGGCTCGGGAGCTTTTACAATAAAATTGCCTATCTTAGCCCCGGTTTAGGAAGTCAATCTACTCAAACTATTGAAAACAAACCTCTCATAGCCTGCACTTTGCTTCAGCGACGACGAGTGACTAAAGTGAAGCTGTTCATTAGACTTTTGTAGTGCTGTAAGCCAGTGCCAAAAGGTCCTGTCCGGCAGTCGCTAATTAGGCGGTGCCTGAGCCACGCCAGTACATCACGGCCCGCCATTGCTTACTTCGCTCAGCCTGCTTATGCCCTTGCGTCCTTACTTGCCATTGTTTTACTTCAGTTACATTGGTGCGTCACCTATGGGGAAGAATTCGCATGGAGAAGCTCGATTAGGTTTGCATTAGCTGGACCTCAATTTCCTTTAGGTTTGTTGGACAGGAGGAATTTTATATTATGGTTGCCGCTATCCGCAGTAGCTCAGGGGTAAATGTTCACCTGAACCTTAATTTACTGCTATTAATATTATTGATGCTGAGCTCGCAGAGCCGCTGCCTCATTGAAATGCGGGAGGAAGAATCACCGTCGGAAAATATTATAACCATCTTTCTAGCGATTAATTTGTTACAAGACGCGGTCGGTAGGCATCAAACCTTGAGTTGACAGGAAGGATATCTTTGTATAATCATCATGTAACCAACTCGGAACACCCATTCCGCCTCCCACTGCATCGAATTGGCCGCCATATGAGGTCAATCTATCCGGCTATTGCTTCAAATGCGCGGCCCAAGATCACTCGACATGGTGGGCAGACCTGGCTAGATACGCAGCGAAGGCCAAATACTAACGCCCTCGAGTAATCTAGTCAGAGTCGTCGTCATTTCTGGCGACACAATGAACGCTACCAATGAAGTCACCGAGGCCAATATCGTGAAGATCTCTTTCAGACTCATGCAACCGGGAGACGATCGGAGGAATACAAAGGGAGTTACTAGTACTTTTAGCTGCGGCCAGTGAGATAGATATTTAGCACCGTCCTTACCCGAAAACTTCGCATTCAATTTTCTTGGCAGGAAAATGAACAGAGCGCGATTTCTGATACCTGAATATATTGTTAGGTACAATCACTTTGGGCATATTATGCCATATGTGTATTACTCACAACGGCTCTGGAAATTTCTATCATTGGTCTAGGGACGGAATCACATAAAAGTTTCCCTTATAATCCTTATGTTCGTAGAATCTAACCAAGTATACTCATATTTAGCATCATGCCAACACTTTCTGCTGATTGTTTATACTACATCAGTTCCTTCAGCGCTGTTATCTGCATTTGGGCTGGCCGACACAATAACAGCCATTGCAGCAGTAATCAAGCTGAGAATATGCATTTTGAACAATAAAGATGATAGCTGACGTTGATCGAATAAACACTTTGCAAGCGATAGACTGAACAAGAGATGCGGTGAGATTGAGCAATGGGCCGTTGAAGAGCGAGGACGAGAAGTAGCAGGAGGGAGAGATATAATTGAAGTCTTACAGTTCTGGCGCATATCTCTTGCGCTTCTGATGTGAAATTTGTGGCATCTGAGCAATGTTGTCTCAGAAAAACTCTAGGATTAACTAATATTACGGGATACTAACCTAGATGGCGAAGCATGTTGCATAGACTGAGACATATTACTGTACTATATTACCGTAAGATTGGCATAAGCCAGGACTATATGACTAGATTGACCTTGACAAGATTAACTCTGACAAGTATGTACTGTCGATAGGCTGAGACTATATTACATCGCAATGTCTCTCCCGTGCCCCTCTTTTTTGTTCAAAGGCGTTAGGGTCCCCTTTTGTGTAACAAAATGAGATGCGGGATGATCAATCTCCATATGCATCCCAGCGCATCGTACCCTTCCCTTTCATGAACCCAAACTTCTTCAGCTCATGAACATGCAGGCTTGCTGTAGAGGGGCCTTGTATATAACACTGATACTTACGGTTTCTTATACTCCAAGAAAGTAGCGACCAGGTAAGTCGATCTAGAAGCAGATGTATAGTCCATTTATTACTATGCACATACTTCACGCTTCCCGCCATACTCTCCGCTGAGGACAAGGACACTCTCAGGTACTTCACCGTACCATTGTATCGTCAAACCGTTGACGGTGACTCTGCTGATGCGTTCGACGTTCTGGTGACTGTCTTCATCTTGGCTTTGACTTACCAAGTGTCGCTCATTCTGATGCTTATTCTCAACATTATAGTCGAACGGGACATCATGCACCCATAAGTCATCACCCTCCGGCTTATCGTTGGCCAGAACTCCTTCAATAGTGGTATGGCCTATGTCCGCAACGCTGAGGAAACACGATAAACTTCGTGGAGTGATTCGTAGCGTCCATTTCGAGGGGTACCACGGATCCTGCTGCCCAAGCAACACGGTGCCATCTTGCGTTGTGCGGTCGTCAATTAGTATCACAAAGTAGGGATAATATTCACAGTTTGCGGACTTGAACTTTGTCGTAGCTATCTTTAACAACTCATTGACTCCACCTGCTCACTGGTCAGCTCATGGTTTCCGCTTCGTTGAGTAATGACAACGGCGACGTACATTCTTCGTGGGATCGTGTAGGATGAATAACCCATGTGTCGCCTATGTCCCTGCCTTTTGCGAACTCTTCATCAAAAGTGTCGACAGTCTTTTGCGACACGCCTGGGCGAACAAATGCAGCGACAATTTTCTTGTGCGCAAGAATTCTCCAAGAGAGTCGTTCCTCACTCATTTTATTGAGCAGAATTTTCTGGAGAGCAGAAGCAGTGGGGTCGCGGTGTATGAATGAAGATTGACTTGGCGATGGACAAGCTTGCGTTGTGATTACACTTATTCTAGTGAATACTGGATGACCTAATGGATGCCCTACTTATGTCAGCTTGTATGTAAATCATTTGTACTTTTCGTATTATCCAAGGATGCATTTTGTAAATCCACAGGCTAGAAATGTATGCGACATTGTTTCTAAGGCATGAATCTTGACTCGATCTAAAGAAACCGGACACTTGGTTCGGCTCCAAAGTGACCGAGACAAGTCTCTGCGGGGCTTGTAGCTTAAACAATTTTGATCACCAAAGGGGCTCAATTGGCTCATGCCCAGAAAGGATTGCAACTTATTGCGTGTTCCCTTTACCCATAAGATTCCGTTTCCAAACTATGGACATGACTGGTTCTAGGCTTACTCTCCAGCGAGCAAGCAATATTTGCTTCGTGTACAAAGCAGGCCAATGATCTGGCACATGTCTTGCATTTATACTGCCAACTTTTTCTATTGTCTGCTGCATTCAATAATAAATTGGCAGCTCGTGTCGGCATACTCTATCAGAAACCTGTACATGGGAGCTGCTGAGTTATGGCGATGTGCCTTAAGAGTCGCAAATATTGATTAATCATCAGGTTATAAGTCTAGATTTACTCCGCGCTTCTACTATTTCTCATATCTCAGAGACTTATAGCAGAGAACAAATGATACAGGCGTAATTTGGGACTCAGTTTCGCGCGTGCCTTGGATTTCTCATTTATTCCTCAAATATAGTGTCTGAAGGAGTGATGTATTTGACCAAAAAGTGGTTCCGATATGAATCATTGCTCGGAGATTGGCTGGAGCAAGGAAATCGCCGTTTGGCTGACATGTCAACTATCGTTTGTACAGATGTACAGATACCAGCACCTTGGAAACAACATAATGAGTTGGACTGCGGCCTAGGAGTATTCTTGGAAAAGAAACTTGTCTTCAAGCGCTTCACTGTGACTCACTCAACTCTCAGCAACTCAGAGTATTGGCCACGTGTTAACATGGGATTCGATTCAATTGCATTCAGACGCTCCGACAAGGCAGGGAATCGTATATGTCGGAGATTATACATGAAAATAAAAGTCCGTTACCAGGAAGATTGTGGGATAACATCTCATAGCCTTCAATATAATCTACTTGCAAATTGACCTACTCTCAAGTCAATTGCTTCTCTTTTACATATGTACAGATCGTGTACATATGCCATAAAGTACAAAAATAGGCTGCTGGCACACATAAATAGTATCGCTTTGAGTTGTAAATATCTTTGTTCATCCTTGATCGACACAGCGTTCGCGACTGTCCTGACGAGAACAAATCTCGCCGGGTACACGTCCCGTATGGCATGAGGCTCAATCGTGTTGGTGGCTGTGCCTCACCCGAGAAAGGAAATAGCAGGGTATTTTGGAACACGGGCCCTTACGCGGCGCTTACACGCTTCAGGTTTAAAAATGCCCAATAATCAACACTCGGCGCCTCATTTCTCTCTCTACAAACTAGTTACAGCCTGCTACACAATCTTGTCACCTCTGGCTTCCCAATTCCAGGAAGCACGTGCGCTTGAAGATGGCCAGCTCAACAGCCTTCAACTCCATGAAATGGTCTCTTTACCCAAGCGACTCATTTGAGCACTTCACCTACGAGGTGCCCTGGTGGGCGCGAACTGTATTACTTTTCGACTTTGCCATATTTCTGCCCGTCATCCTTATTGTACGTGTTGTCTCTTTCCAGACCTTTTTCTCATTGACATCCACTGACATTGCCGTGTCTTCGCGTCTAGTTGCGTTACACTTTGCCCCATGTCTATCCAGTATATGCCATTATAGAAGACAAGAGCCTGGACAGGGAGCCTATTGGAGACGATACTCTCGAGCTCAACGCCGTTGAAAGCGACTCATTACCCGCCTATCCTTCTAGCGATAATCATGAACGAATTGACACTTCGTCTCCCTCGGCCATCTATCGACTCTTGGTGAAAAATGGTGGCATCTTAGCCAACTGTCGCGGCCTCGCCTGCGCTTTATTGCAAACGATTCCTACAACGCTTTATATCGCCTATTACGCCCGATTTTTGAGCTTTGAGTACCACATAGTCGCAAGACTGGTCAGTTCCCTGTTGCTGGTCCAGTTCTCGACAATGTGGCTGCACCTCGTCATCGCTCAAAAAACTGACCGACCGTTCGAAATCCGCATCCCCCCCTTTAAACGTACCTTTCGGGCAACCTGGCAGGCAACTATCCTTCACTGGGCCGCAGTAGAGTTTACGGCACTGTTTCCTTCCATGGTCGCTTCGAGCATGAGCATTGATTGGCCATCATTCGCCCTCTTTGTGCCGGACAACACTTACAGCTTTCGCCTAGACATGGCTGCTGGCGATGCCGTCTTCTACGGCAAGTGTGCCGCCGTCATTTTCGCCACCGTCGTCGGCTCCATCTTCCTCGTCGTCCCTAGTCAAGTGGTCTTGATGCGAATTCAGGCATCGCTTCTCCCCACGGAGGACAGCACCATTGTGCCCTTTGACCGCTCTTTCGGAGGCCGGGTCCAACCGGATTCTGAGAATGGTCGGGATTTCGCCACGATTTCGGATGCGTGGCATAGCTTCTCTTGGGCTCATTGGCGGGGCTTGGTAATTCTTTCCTTCAAGATTATTTTCATTTCTCTGGCGTTGATCTTGTTGATGTGCGTGGTCGCCAGCTTGCAATGGGTAATGATTGTGACACAGGACATGGAGCCAAATGAGTACCTCTAGATGCTCTTTATTGAAAGACAGACCGCATATATTACGGCAGAAGGCGAAGTGAGTTTCGCATGTCAACATTAAAGTATATCAGAATAAGCACAATAAACACTTATGCATGCTTTGCAACAACTTTGTTCTTAAGAAATTGCGCCAGCACAGGTAAGTGATCCGTGACTTGTTACTCTGTATGAAATATTGAAGCCTGGCTAGTGCCTGGTGTCGTTTTTGCACCTCGTAGGCTGCGTGTCGCCCTAAAAAGATAGGTAGGAGGTGTTGGACTAAACAAAACGGTGAAAGGCTGAGAAAAGCCTCATCAGTGGCGGAGTAAATATAGCACAAGAGAATGTGACCTATTAAAGATCAGCCTCTTGCTTGGGAAGCTCCCGTCTCTTCTCGCCGGGCTGCAAGGCAGTTTTATTTACGGTTCTCAGCTTGTTTATTTGAATGAGAGTCACCCACGCAGTCCGGATCTCAACTGATAGTACCGATCTGTATTCCGTTTATGCTCACCTCCACCTGTGAACATAATTGTGTCGCAATTTCCAAACCAGGATACCTTTGCACCTGGAGGTCTTCCTTGCTAAAATGGCGACCAGCAAATCTGGGCTGGATGCCTCTGAGTGGCCTGCACTTATTGTTGACCTGGTCGATGCAACCCATCTGTTGCAGGTCAGTACCGTAACAGACCTTCCCGTGGAGAGAGTGAAGATTCCTTTTGATGATCTCTCCAAGGTCGCTGTTGTATCGTGGCGCTGGGGCGCAGCGCAGTGTCTGCCATCCAAAAACCTCGCATGCGCTGTCCTCGAAGCCAAGAAAACGGGCATTCGACACCTGTTCATCGATATCATTTCCATCGATCAGCACCTCACGGGAGACGAGCTTATACAGCAAGTGCTAGCATTCTCCATGCTCTACACTTCCATACCAGTCATTGCCGCGTACGATGAAGCCGGAGGAGATTTTGAGCAAACCATTGTCCGTCCGTGGATCTTCTATGAGATGCGTTGTTTCCGAGTCAATCCCACATCGATTGTTTACGTCGGACATGAAAAGAGCGGCGGTGCAAGAAAGCTTGCCGATCCCCTCCGTGGCAGAATGCAAGCGGGACATTATCGATTCGGGCATCAACTCCATTTTGTCTGGCAAGTAACCTTTGCCCATTCAGTCCTTGGGGTGCTTTTGGGCAGAATTGGAATGCACTCAATTGCTGATTTCAAATATTTGTTGCCGAAATCCGCACAAGCGTTAGCCAGTGCCTATGGACAAATGAATCGAAATGATTACCTCCTAACGGTGCTCATACTTACTAAAGTCAATACACATGATTGGTCGACATTTTCCCCAGAGGATGATATCGGCGCTCTGACTTATAATCGATACACTTTCTGTGCAAAGCCCTGCACAGGCGACTCAAAATACACTGTTGAGAATAAGGTCCTCCTTGATGGAAGTGTGGTTGCGGACTGGTCTCGCTGCTATATTGGCTACTTTGATCGCTCTCATTGGGAACTTGAAGTACTCGAGGGAGCCGAGAAGACCATTACTGCTGCGCTTGGTCTAAGCAGAAAAAATAACGACAGGGGTGCTGCAATGAATGGAATGCGACATCTTGGGTTTGAGATAACCAGTGACATGCAAAAGTCCCCATTCCCAAGAGTTGGAATTGCTTCTGTTTCCTTTAGAGACGCCGAGAACCCGGAGATTAAAGCAATATTAGAGCTGTCTTCCCGCATAAAAGAAACTGAGGTTGCTGAGCACGGCAAAGATTTCCTGGGAGAATCAGCATCCTAGGAATCAGCGCGTCAAGTGGACATACCTCGTACGCCGCAAGAGACTGGCGCACAGCCCACGCCAACGACACTACCCGGTTCTAGTTGCTTATCGTTGAATGTATTATGTTGCCACGATCTCTCACTTGAATCCTTAGACCATGTAGCGTTTATTGATGTAGAGTAAATCCTTCAAAGAGAATTCCCATGTGCTATGTCCACTAGGAGGATCTGGCATTGATCCTTTCTTACAGTTGAGCGCGTTGACGACCATGCATGCTGTTTCTGACGGCACGCCCAACTCATATGTCCAGCCTTTGTATTAGATTGATAGTACTAAATGAACAAAGACAAAATGTTTGGCTCTAAGTCTTGAAATTATACTGTAATATGTACTATTGAAGGCGAAATAGGTGTCTGCCTTTTATTAAATAACTTCATATCTACTATTGATATCTTGCGGGGCTAGAATGTGGCGTAAGTGTCTAGTGCGAGAACGGGCGAATTAAGCTCTACACCAGCTAAGGTAGGTTGTCCAAAGGCATCTAGCATCGTCATCTCCCCATATTCGATGGAACTTGCTCTCGTTATCCTAGGCCTTGCTAAAATACCGGTATTCTGGACATTTACTGTCGGCGGAAGTGCGACTTTGGGAGAAGACTAGAGTCCCCGCATAGCCCCAGATATGGACCAACAAATGCCCGCTGGCTCTAACGGCGATTGCCTCTCCAGGCCATTTGCCCCAATACCTTCCGATCGACTTTTGAATGCATCCCTTGATGATATTCCCACGTATCTCTTCCGAGTTTCAAACGATAAGTCTCCGGGTACTACAAATTCCACTGAAGTTTGCTCTCCGGCTTTGTCAAATCACAGTCGGAAGCAGACCTATACGGGATGAAGCGTGCGCAAGCAGCAAATGTCCTCGGAAACCACCTACAGTGGCACTGTTCTCCTAGCGCCAGCACAGAGCACAGCTGTAATCTCATGTCATGGACAAGCTCTCTGCTCTTCGCCTTGCAATATGCTTTCTATCGGCATAAGATCTGGAATCCAGGTAATGAGGATTTTTCTGACACATTTATCCTCATAGTTGATACACGTCAATTCAAAAGAGGAGCGTTCGCTCGCGACTTAGAGGCAATGGAGGCCTATCAGGGGTTATTTACGGGTTACGACAGTTTGGACGCCCTCTATGAGATACGTCGAACCGGACGTTACTATTTCGGAGAATATCTCTCCCAAGGAAGACTTGAAATCAATCCAGAAAGTGGGCACCAAGTTACTCTTGGTAATCTTATACAACGCGGCCTTTTCAGACTTATTCCAGATCTGAGGGATGCGGCGAATTGGTCTAGGTGGGCCATTCGCGTAAACCAGCTCCGAATTACAATACAAAATGGTCTCAATAACATCCAAAGGTCAAATATCCAGGCAGCTATGAACGTTGCTGTGGCATTTCAGCCCTTCGCAGTTCCAGTAGCTGCCATGCTTCTAACTATTGGCCCTTACAAGGGGGACCGCAAAGTTCCAATCTTTCTCGAGGAGCTTCGCAGACGATATACAGGTCAGCATAGGTGACGTCCTGGATCAATTAAGAAGCACGCAAAGGCTACAAAGGTCACTAACACAGTTTTTTAATGCTTTAGAAAACAATATTTCGGGCCTGTTGTCGACCAATGTTGGCCCTGTGACTTTTCTACCTGAAGTACAGGCTTACAAAAAGTTGATTGATGGTCTAAGGCAATTGATTACGATACAAATTGAAGATGTAGAACGGAAATCAGAAAGTACAAGAGCCGCGGAGGTTGATATAGAGGATCTTACTGCGGCTGTTAATGAATTGAGTGTATAATCTTATTAAGATGGGAGTGCCGTAGAGCGCGACCGCGGACGCGGCGTTGACGCTCTTAATCGGTGATATAGAGGACAGTCATGCCAGCTGTCCAAAATTCACTAAAACATTTATAAAACAAAACTTCAAATTACCGGAAGTCCCCAAGCTTTAAAGGGTGTAGAATGCAAAAGAAGTGTACAGTGAAGACAGAAATGACGTGCCTGACTTCTTTAATATAGAATCTCTTTCCGCACGAACAGTGGTTAGTACAGTGCGAACCATATAGTGTTTTAAGTGTGATAAGTATCCCCTCAATACAGTCAACGGCAGAAATAGCGTTGGCATTTGTCAAATGAATTAAATAAATACCGGGTGCAACAAAGGTGGCTCGATGTTTTCTATTATATAGCCAAAAAAAAAAAAAAAAAACTGGCATGACGGGGGCTAGAGAATAATCTGTACATTTAATATCGTCCTTCTAGGAAGCTAAAGGGCTAGTACACGTCAACTCGCAGTTAGAATATGCCTCATGTTCTTTCCTGCAGCCGCTATATAACGGTAAGCCTGGCAAATAATAAATAAACTGCTCAATTGAAAATCATCTCTTTCTATTTTAATATTCTGCAATACCTCCCTGGGCTGTTATCCCTTCTGCCAACAGCAGCTCTCATTATGCCAACTCCTCCCAAAGACATAGCCAACCTCTACAACATTCTCGGCGCCGGTGAGCTCTCACGCCTCGACACCCACCCTGTAGAGCTCCTCGTGACTCTCCGCACAATCAGCGAAGCCCTTCCCCCTGCACCCCAGCGGATTGCCGATGTTGGAGGTGGTCCCGGAAAATATGCATTTGCCCTCGCGGATAGAGGACATTTAGTTGATCTTGTCGATCTCAGTCCTAATCTAATCCAACTTGCTCAAGTCGAGCAGGACAAGCGTAAGGCCACTGGCAAGGGAAATCTTCTTCGGAGCCTTTCAGTTGGAAACGCGCTAGATCCGAATATTCTACAGTTTGGTATCTACGATGCTGTACTGCTCTTGGGACCCTTGTATCACCTAGTAGAGGAGTCGGAACGAGTAAAAGCTGTCGCCAATGCTGCACGGCTGGCGACGCCCAATGGCCTACTTTTTGTGGCTTTCGTAAGCATTGCGGCGCATCTGAGAGATATTGCGATGAGAGAGCCAGAGAGACTTGTTGCAGACAAAGAATTTTATGCCAAATATGTATGTCCATTTTCACCATTACTGAGTTCGCCTTACTGGCCCCCTACTAACCTGTCGTAGCTTCAAGATGGCCGATATGAGAAATTCAAGCCTGGGATTGGGAACGTCCACAGCTTTCACACGCAAGTGGGCGATGTCAAATCTTTTTTTGCCGACAACTTCGCTGGCACGCTGGAGCTCGTGGAATTGCGATCGCAGGAAGGTATCCTGGGTGGTAATCTTGATGCTGCATTGTCCAAGTCTCAGCCGCAGGTTCTACAAGCGTGGGCGGACTTGATGTACGAGAAGTATTCCACCAGAGAGGAGCATCTAGGATGCGCGGATCATTTGATTGCTGTTTTAAAGAAGAGGACATTGTAAACTGCCACAGTAATAAAAGCCAGCATTAAGTCGAGCCTGCGTTCTATTATAATTGCCTGCCATGAAGAACAGTATTTATTTAATTATGTATATATAATAGTTAATAAAGAGACTTATTACGCCCAAAGCTATAAACTCTTTCGTAACATCTGGTGACATATAGACTGAGGATGTATATAATCCCCATTGCTTAAGAATGTGCACTCAGGCCATTTCCTGTATTGAAGAATTGAAGCTCCAACTCCTTCCGAAAGTGGAGCAATAACGTTTCACCTATACAAAACCTCTCCCCATAATCCACATCTACTCTGGAAGATTAAACACCAAGATCGTAGCCAAGTTCGGTATCGGTCTGTATAATATCTAAATAGGTAGACCAGTCCTCCACACTAAAAGGAAACACGCTGATATTCTCCTGGAGGCTGGCTAAGGTTGTCGCTGGTCCGGCAACCCGGTCAACTGTTATTGCGTTCCCAGGCCCAGAAACTCTACTAATAGTTAATGGTATAGCTGTACCTTCGCTTCTATCATTGTAGTCATTGTCATTGCTGGCACTGGTGCTGTCTCTCGGTCTAATTCTCTCCTGTGAGTTCTGACGACGCCAGCGGATCGCAGTAGCGAGGAGTTCCAACCACAGCGAGGCGCCAAGGCGTGACTGGACGGGAGAGTCGCCATCAACAGGTTTAATGATGCCCCTCTTGCAAAGGATCTCCACCACAGCCGCGGCTCGATACGATTCGTCGCCATGCGAGGAGGAACAGGCCATAAGCGCGCTGTGGCCCAGGCGGATAGCGTCATTTACCTCGCCAAGTTGGTGCGAAGAGACTTTGTTAAATGCAGAGATCTTGAGCAATATGATGAGAGCAATGGTGTTAAACTGGTTATAAGATTTGGCGTAATATCTCTGGGGACATAACGTCAGGGTTGGCGATGTTCCATTGATAGGACCAAGCAGGGAGCTTGCATATAGCTCGATTAGTCGGCAGGCAGACTGAGCAGCGGAGGTTTGAATGATTGCATGGTCGGGGTCGGTAAGGGGTATAGCGGAAGCCCATCGAAGACAGAACGAATACAGGTAAAGAAGGACACCCAGATAGACATATTCCACGGAAGAATTCCATAGGGTCGATGATTTGCGGAGTTCAGATACGAGCGATTTAAGATCTTTTTCCAATAGCCGAGCGACCGCCATCCAGTGTCTACCGTCTTTGGGGCTGCTGTCGCCCAAGGTATCGTTGATTCGACTGACGTAAAGGGCGATGCGTAACTTGGAGATAAAGTCTGGCGGAAGAGCGGCTTCGTCACTGGGTTTGATCACGAGAGCATCAAATGGAACGAGGCAGGGAAGTCCGAATTCGCAGCTTAGTCTGTAGCAGTGTGAGCGAAGAATTTCTCCAATAAAAAGGGGACGATTGGCAAAGTACAGGGAATTGACGAAACACCAGCACCGCCAGATTTGCGTGTGTTTTCGCTCGTCAGCAGGCGACTCGGAATACGTCAATGCATGATACTCATGCTCGTAACCCACGCGATGGCAGCCAGCCTGTAATGCCATCTGCAGTGTCATGCCGCTATATGTCCAGCGCATATCATCAGACTGCCGCCGAACTGGCGGAGGCCACATGGTCAATATAAGCAACGCCTGCATAGTATATACAGAGTCATGGCGGACTATCATAAGATTGCCCAGGAGGCCAGTTATTTTCTTGCATAGAATAGGGAAATAGCGCTGTTGTGGCAGGAGATTGCGGGATGCCGTGAAACAAATGGTCCAAAACAGGAGAGGACTCGCATCGATGATGGCGGCAGGCTCGGCTTGTTCATCCAAGACCGGGAGCTGTTGATGATATCGGGCATAGTACCTGCGCAGATACATGATGTTAGTGCAAAGAATACCATGCAAGGGTACTCAATATGACATGAGCGAGGATACGCACTCTTGGAATAGTTCATTTACGTCCGTCTCTGGCAGAACGAGATCTTCTAACTGGAAAACCGTGTCATGTCCGTTCGTAGGCGTTCTATGCGGATTTATTTCAAGAAAATCAGAGACAGCTTCAGCTCTTGACGCTGTCGAAAATGAACTGCCGCCAGTGGGTGTGCTAGACTGACTCAGACTGGGATGGCTGGGACACGCGTCGTCTTTGTTGGACTGGACTTGAAGGCTGGCCTTGAGAGTCTTGAGCTCTTGAGTAAGTCGCTCGACTCGGCAATAAGGATGTTAGTTTATACGCGTGTTGTGGACAATAAGGGAGCATGCGTACTTCCTTGTGGGAACTCGCTTATAGGCCATATCGATCTTGCATTCAATGTGTCGTCCGGCACATCTTGAACAGGACGCTGGGAATGTGGAGGACGCATTACAGCGGAGCTAGTATTCATGTAAGCCCATCAGGTATGCATTCCAGATGAGAACGAATGCAAGCCCATTTTTAGCACACAGTCGCTGTTTGATACACAGTCTACAGTCTAACTCGTTCCCGCGGGTAAATGTCCGAATGTTGAATTACCTTGTTCTGTCGGCAGGCAACACATGCAGCCGGCCGAGCCATTTTGAGAAGAGCTGGAGGTGTGGTTTCACGGTGGACGTAGGATCGAGCTGGTTTTTGGATGTGCGGAGATATCAAGAAAAGTTCTCCAGAAAAGTGCTTCAGGACGATCAAGCAGCAATTTGTGCAAACTTGTGCTATTCTTGTTTGCCTGATGTAATTGCAGAATGTATCCAAATGCAGGGCCTTGAGGATCGATCTCAAAGAGGGGCCGCACTCTAGCTTCAGATTATCGGCCCACTTCCGCAGGTCAAGAAACGGACGGTTCACTTGATGCAGCTGCAGGCAATTGTTGGGGTGAGGTAGGATGTCGGAGGAATGATAGATTGGGCGGGGAAAAAATGATTTGGGGATTTTAAGTGTGGAGAAGGAAACGGCATCGGATCCGGGATCTTGAGTGTGGGGAAAGGTGCCGAGGCTCCACGAAGTATTACTTACATGTAACTATTCCACCTTGACCTCACCAGTACGATTTCATTCGCGTTTTGAAGCATGCAGGCATCTATTAGACGGTCGGACCTGTCATTATCTTGACAATGGTTTCAAGCTTTTCTAGAAGCCGTTACTATTTAAGCTCCGTAGTTAAAGTAGATTTTACACACACAGGCTCTTCTAATCATAGCAAAACTCGTCATCCCTCACAGAGTCGTCTCATACACATAACCGCCTGTTTGGGAATGAAATCCTCCACGAACGCTGCCCGGCGTCTGGTCTCTGTAAAAGTCGACAACATCAGAGCTCAGCTTGCGGCTGTTGGGCGGGCACAGCCAGACACGCAGCAAGTGCCGCTTCGTCTCTTCCGTGTCGCCGTCCTCAAACTCCGTCCGGGCATGCAGCGTAATGTGGTTGTTGAGAAACTGAATGTCGCCTGGCTCAAACATCATGGCGAAGTGGAATTTGTCCTCGTTGGCGATTTGTCCGACTAGATTGATGGCCTCTCTCTGTTGCTCGGTGAGACGCGGCAAGTCTGGAAAGTCGGTGTCCGCTGTCCAGATGTGAGGCGGGATGTAGCGGCATGAAAACCGCCCGCCCTCCTCGCTGAAGATGGGGATTTTATAGTAGGGCCCAGCGCCAGAGGGAGAGTTGCCCTTCCAAGTCCAGTAGAAAGGCTCGTATAGAACCTTGAGCAGGTCGGGCCGGCGGCGAGCAATCTCGTTCCTCACAGCCACAGAACTGCCAATCATGCTGAGGCCTCCGCTCTTAGCGACCTGCAGTACCATGAGACCAACGATATCAGCGCTGTCAGTGTGGAATGAGAGGTGGATGCGAGACATGTATCCACGGCCGGTGGACGTGCCTGGGTGGATGTTGTCGCCAAAGTTCTTGACATCGCCCAAGAGATCCCCTTTACCGCTCTGGGATACGGCTATGCCCATGTGAAGCCCAATGCCCCAGTAGATCATCCTCATTTCTGGTTTGGTGTACTTGTTTGCAGGGATGCCACGCAGAACATAGAGTCCCATGTCGTTCTCCAGGCTCTCGAGGACGTGCTTCAGGCGTTGCGCCGATGAACCCAGAGGGAAATCCTCCTTCGTCATGGTATCGCAGCCCTGGTGTTTCTTTAGAGTTGTTTGCAACGCATTGTCGATGTCGGCTAGCTCTTGCTCAGTGAATCGGTGAATCCACCTGTCTGGATCATTTTCGGCGTCCTTTCCGAGCCACTCTGTCGCCAGTCGTCAGTTTGTATAAACAAAGGGCATACCCGCCGTGCGACTTAGAGTCAAGACAGCCATGAGACTTACCACGATCAACAAGTTTCGCCTGAACTTTACTGTCTGTCATTTTTCTTGATGCTCAAATGCGATTCTTTACTATGTTTCTGAGTGAACTTCCCAGCCTAAAATGGAATGAAGCATTAGTTCCAACAGGCAAAAGACCTGCCAATCAAGTCCAAGTCCGAGTCTATATGTTATCTGGCGCAGGACATAGATTATACAATGTCCCCGATACATTTTCGATGTACTCTGCAGTCTTCAACGCAGCAAGCCGAATCTGTAACCGGGGATTCGCAAGCCGAGCGTCCACATTGTTGTTGGCCGAGCGAAAATCGGCGCGTGGCCTAACGTTGCCCGAAATTCGGGCAACGCTCCGATGAAACATCATGCATGCCACTTGGCCAGCTGATGACAGCTGGAAATAAAGAGCCAGTAAGTACATAGATGTTATTCACTCACGGCCGCTGAAGTGAGTAAGTGACGTCAGAAACTTACAATGATCAAGTTCTCGCCGCTTCGGCTCCAGTTCGACGGCTCCAGGGTCGAACTGGAGCCGAAGCGGCGAGGACGGGATTCTTGGCTACCCTGCGGCCAAACTGCCGAAATCCATATCTTTCATCGTCGTTGATGACTGTATGGGACTCTTGCTCCTCACATAAAAATCTCGTGATCAAGTTAGAAGTCCTACACTGCAAAGAGAGCAGCTTCGTCGCAAAATTGCCCAAGACATACAGGTCCAAACCTGGCTAAAGCTCGTTCATCCTATCATTACATTTACCAATCTGTTTTCATTAGTCTCTTACATTTTCTACGCTTTAAAACAGCTGCAAATACGAGACGTAAATCATGTCACCGTCAGCTACTCATTCAGCCAACGCACCTGCAGGCGGTGTTTCAACAATGGAAGGGAACCCAGAACCACTTTGCGCCATTGTCACGCCAATGGGGATGCTCGGCTATGGTTTTGACGAGCAGCTCCTAACCAAAACGCTCGACGAGTTAGTCGGAGGAGCATCACCCCTCAATGTAGCCGTCATCATGGATTCCGGCTCGACAGATTCCGGTCCATCAAAGTTAGCCTTGGGCACTATGACTTGTCCTGAGGAGTCCTACCGACGAGACTTGACGAAACTAGTCCGGGCAGTAATCAACTACAAGGTGCCTGTTCTTATATCTTCAGTTGGTGGAGATGGAAGCAATGAGCATGTTGATCTATTTGTGGCATTGGTTCAAGAGATTGCCGCATCGCTCAACTGGTCAGTACCCCAGGGTTCAACAACTATCCACAGTATGAGACTAATGAGTATTCGTAAAGTCCTAGAAAACTAAACGTCCTTGCTTTGTATTCTGAAGTGTCCAAGGATGTGGTTGAGCAGAAGCTTCTGGCTGGGGACATCACTGGTTGTGGAGATGAGGTCCCCCAGCTTACAATCCAAGAAATCAACGCCACTCCACGAATACTGGCGCAGATGGGCCACGAGCCTATACTAGAAGCCATTCTATGCAACCCCGATTTCGACATTCTTATTGCGGGACGGGCTTATGACCCGGCCATCTTTGTGGCTTTTTGTGCGGTGAGCCAGGCCCAGGAGTCGCTGAACAACACGTTATTAGGGGGGTTCTACCACATGGGCAAGATCATGGAGTGTGGTGGCCTTTGTGCAACACCTAAATCAGCTGGAGCAGTCGCTTTAGTCTATCGAGACGGCACGTTTGACATTTCTACCCCGGACCCTGCTGCAAGATGCGTTCCTCTCAGCGTGGCCGCCCATACGCTTTACGAAAAGGCCCGACCTGACATCTTACATGGCCCAGGAGGGTATTTAGACCTAACTCGGACCACGTATGAACAACTACCAGATAAAGTCACAGTGAGGGTTCGCGGAGCGGATTTTATCCCATCAACCGCACAAGGTTCTCCGTATACGGTCAAGTTAGAAGGCGCTCGCGTTATTGGTTCCCGAAGCATCTTCTTTGGATCGTTTAAAGATCCTATTCTCACCGGCCAGATACACGAATATCTCGAGAGTGTCAAGAAACGTTGTGCAGCACAGCATATAGGTATGGATGGCACTTGGAAACTCGACTTTCACATCTACGGCGCTCCGGAAAAGGGTTCCGATGGCGCCAATCCTGTCAACGGGACTCAGAACCTACAAGAAGTTTTCGTTGTAGGGGAGGTACTCGCAGCGTCACCAACACTGGCGAGAAGCTTGGCGTCCACCGCAAGAGTGTATTGCTCTCATGGTGCGTACAAGGGGCAGATGGCAACTTCTGGAAACTTTGCATTTGGCATCGGAGGCAAGACGGAACTAGATGTTGGCGATTGCTGCGAGTTTTCTATTTATCATCTGATGAACTTGATTGATGGGGAGCAACATGGACATGCGATCCAAGCCGGAGAAAAGAAGATTGTTGATAAAGGTCTTACAGTTGACGGAATATTCCCGTGGCAAAGAGTGGAGATCCCAGCCTCTGTCTCAGGGAACACCAATTCAACTGGGCCGATATCCAGATCAGAGTCAAAATTGGACGCCATCAGTGCCAAGAAAGAGCGTCTAGTTGACCAGGACAAGAAAACCCTACCTGCCAAGGACTTTAGCCACGCTAAAGTACTGAAAGACGTGGCCAAGGTCATCCGATCCAAGAACGCAGGCCCCTTCCAAATTACCTTTGACGTTATCCTTGATGACCCGGTTCTCTACAAAGCCGTAAAGTCGTCAGGAATACTACGTCAAGAGGCAGTGGCCCACCTCTTCGGACGATCGGTGGACGAGGTGGTCTGGTGTGGCTTCTTTGACCAGGCGTTGGCTTTTAAGCTGACGCTCCCCAGGACTAGAAACGGAGAACTGCGGTGTTCCGGGGGGTTTATGGAAAATGATGTGCACGGATCTCAGCAGTACTTGCCTCTGATGGAGCTTCCATTAAGTGAGGAACTCAAGAGAACTCTGAAGGCAATGGGCTGATAGCATGACGGCTAGATTAGTAGATATAGCGTATAGATAAATTGCATGGTTACTTGGAGATGTTTTTTTCGAGAGCTGATCCAGTTGGGGTTCATATGAGACAGTTCCAGACACGTGTAAATACAGGTAACAATTTCTTGCTATTGATGAGTCTGGCCTCCCGGGCTCGAATGGCCATGGCTGAGTGTCGTTTAGATTATATTGATGAAAGCTACGGAGGCCCGAAATAAACTTGAGAATTGCAAGCAAAGAACTTTGAAAACATAAATTTAGACAAGAATCAGTAACTACCAGGTTTATTCTATGAATCTGAGATATGGCTTTTTTCATGCGTGTCCATTACTTCTCCAGGGCTACACAGGCATCCCTATACTCTCAATGAGCTAATGAAAACTCCCAAGTCGGTCTGGTTTTCCAGATCGTAGAACAATCGCAGCATTTCTCTGGATCCCTCGAGCCCATAAACCTTTTCAGTTAGGGGGCGAATCTTGTTCTTGACTTGAACCAATCCGATTGGGTTCTCTGGCTCGCCCAAAGGATATTCTACTTTCACTGACTTGTCACCAATCTTAGCAACAGTAACTAGAGAGCCCTCTCTGAGGCTTTCATCAACGTTGACGACAATCCTACGACAGAGTGCCAGTGTCTTTTCGTCGTCGAGAAGCTGATACGAACTCCAGTCGTTGCGGCCGTACAGCCAGGCCACTGCGAACTGGAAGTTCAAGCTGAACTGGCCCTCAACAATGTTAGTCGGACGAATCTTGTTGGGCGCTCCACTGCCGACTGCCAGCAAGGCTTTTCGTCCGACAGTGACTTCGATGATGGAATCTTGTGGCAGGTCTTGTGGATTTGGAAACAATTTTCGAAGCTCGTAAGCTGCCTCTATCGGGCCGTGATTCAGGCGGCAGCAGGGGTATGGCTTGATCGCCGTGTCGCTTGCCACCCAGAACGCCTTGAGATCTTTGACGATATCCTGATCTGGCTTCGAAGACTGTGTATATGAGAATAGCAAGCCCTTTGGCCCATCGATAGCCCTAGTTGCACCTATCATGCCAGCCTTGACAAATTGAACTCCCAACAGAGCATTGTGGGCGGCGATGCCGGGGTGAAATCGTTTGTTCCACCCACCGTTTTCGAAGCACTGCAGCGATCCGCCGGCCATACTGCCAACCACACCAAACAAGTTTTCAATCTGGTCTGCGTTGAATGCGGCCAGCTTACCTGCAACAGCTGCTGCACCAAAGACTCCTACTACGGACGTCGGGTGGAACGCGGCCCTATGAAGCACGTCACTGATGGACCGTCCAAGCCGGCACGTTACTTCATATCCGACAGCCACGGCCGTGTAAAACTCACGCCCCGTCACCTTGCGTCCGCCAGGAACACTCATCTCCAGCTCGGCTTGGGCGAATGCAGCCGAGAAGGCAGAGGCGCCGGGATGCAGAGAAGCGGTGCTGTTTGTATCGTCCCAGTCCATGGAGTGCACAAGAGTCCCATTGAGGAGGGCACTATACTGCGCTTGATACCGTCGAGATAGACCCAGGACGGAGCCCGGACCGTCGGCAGACAGGCTGTTGATGGCTTCAATGAAGGCTGGGCTCGACTCTATGTGGCCTACAGCATATGAAGCCAGGCCGACGTAGTCTAGGAGGCCACACTTGATAACATCACGGATGGGTTCAATATCATCCCAAGTGGTTTCAGATACGAATTTTGCCAGCTCACGCGTGATAGACGCCGGCACTGCGTCTGTAGAGCCGCGAGTTAGCCTCCCACATCGTATTGAGCCATCAACTGGCTAATCCTTGGCCTACCAACCTTTGTTGATGGATGCAGAAACCATCTTGTTCAGTTCTTTGCCGCTATACTTTTGCAGGGATGCACCCCCAAATGAAAATCTAGATGGAACAATGTTCAAGAATAAGGAGCGTCTGATCCAGACATATGAATACTTTGTTAAAAAATGGGGGCGAGCTGGAGATGAACCATGGCAGGACCGTTAATTGTCAGGTCATTCCCCGTAGAGCTCGCCCCCATTGACTGAACGACAATGCATGCCGGAGTTTGGAGTTTGTCAAAAGCTGTTGTCTGGCCGACTTTCGGGCAATGCAGTTTCGGGGAGTCTACATACTCGGCGCACTTTGCCTTTTCCGATGCGGAGCAGAGATCCCACGCCACAAGCTGAGGTCCACCCTAAGCCGAAATGCGGGATAGGAGTCTCTGATAAATCCCTGCTTCGCGAATCTCGGCCAAGTCGCCGGTTCGTAATATTCTCATGCGTATTCGCCCTGGACGGCAATTGTTGCCGGTTCACTATGGCTAGAATTCTTTCGGACTATTGCGAGTAGCGTAGGGCGGAGTATGGGGTAAATACGGGGTGAATCTGGGGTGCACAACTAGTCACAGAGTTATACTCTCAATAGTCAACGGCGCCTCGCACACCGTTCAAAATGTTGCTGCTCAACGCTTGGGAATTGAATCCCATCTTCACTAAATAGAGCAGGATCTCACTTGCCTTCGTTCTCTAGATCTCACTTTACTTCATCCCTGACTTGGCTGACTAAAAATATTTATTGACTGCTTCTGCAAATAATCGTACAGCCATGCTTTCTGAAGAAGTCACGTCTCACGACGCAGATGCGGCCGTAGACCGCGCAAAAAATGATGTCGAAATGTCGACACTAGATCATGTGGAAGATAAGCATGTCAGCGGGATCGCGAAACATGCAGACTTGGCCAGAACGCCCGAGGAATCAAGACTGGAGAAGAGATTTGTCCGCAAGATCGACTTCATCATACTGCCGCTTCTCACCTCCATGTATTTCCTGGCTTCTTTGGTATGATGGCAATCCTTCACCCACTCACCTACGAATTCTGCTAATGAAAAGCCTCAGGATCGTGGAGATGTAGGAAACGCCGCTGTATTGGGCATGACAAAGGACCTCCACCTAACACCACCCCAACTCAGCACCTGTATCTCCATCTTCTATGTCGGATACGTCACCTTCCAAATGCCCGGCTACTTTTTTCTGAAAGTCATGCCGGCCCCGGTCCAGCTCGGTATAGCACTCATGTTCTGGGGGACTTTCAATACGTTGTAAGACTAAAACGTCAACCTCAGCGAGTTACAATCTGATTCCTAACACACAATGGTTGCGGACACTAGGATCTGTATCGCAAAATCTTACGGAGCCGTTGTTGGTCTTCGCGTAGGAGTCGGCGTAGGGGAAGCGATCCTCCAAGCTGGCCCTTTCTATCTATCTTACTGGTATAAGCGGGAGCAGTTAGCAACAAGGGGTTCTATCTTTTTCGGCATGAGCGCAATTGCTGGAGCTTTCAATGGCATCATCGCCTATAGCATCGGCAAGAATCTCGACGGCGCCCGGGGCTGGGCACCATGGCGGTGGCTCTTCTTGATTGAAGGTGCGTCTATTGATCACTTTTGAGTGCTTCAGTTCAGCTAAACCGCCTTTTAGGTGTCATATCTGTCGCTTGGGGCGTAGTCATCCTGTTACTGCTGCCGCCTTTGCCTGATCAAATCCGATGGGGCTTTACCGAAGACGAGAAAGCCCTTGCACGGCGTAGAGCAATCGAGGCGTACAACGACCCAGATGCAGAGATCAAGCCGAAACAGATCTTTGGCATCTTCAAGGATCGTCGATTATATCTTTATAGTATGTGAATACTGTATCTGGTAAAACACGCAACAAAAGCTTACAATTCCTAGTCATCATCTATGCTTGTATTAACATCAGCCTGGCTTGCATCGGCAGCTTTTTGCCTGTGATCCTGCAATCGTTTGGCTTTTCACCATTACGCACCCAAGCTCTTACGATCCCGGTTTTCGTCGTCGGAGCAGTATCTGCTGTTATCACGAGCGCAATATCCGATCGAATGAATCAAAAGGCATACGTTGTGATGGCGTGCTTCGTATCGATGGGTCTGGGATGGCTGCTTCTTCTGGTCAGTAAGTCGAAGAATCTCTCATTTGCTGGCTGCTATTTTATTGCTTTGGGTACATATCCAGCCATCATAATCAGCCAGACGTGGCTAAATATCAACACCCCTGGATTTACTAGGAAGTGAGTAATTCGCACCAAGCTTCGTTCTCTCTTTGTTCCCCCGACTGTGCTAATTAGCGATTCCGTCATCTAGAGCGGCTTCTCTGGGGATACTGGGTATGATCGGCCAGGTATTTGCCATCGTCGGTACACAGGTCTACAGCGACCCTCCGTATTATTACCGCGGAAATGGCTTTGCTCTCGGCTCCATGGTGGTTGGCGGGCTTGCTGTCGTTGTTTTGTTCTTCGATCTGCAGAGCGAGAATGCAAAGAAGCGGAGAGATACCCATACGGATGCCGCTCGGGAACTTCGTCCTTGCGGTATTGAAGACATTGGAAACCGCCACCCAGACTTTTACTATCTTACTTAATACTTCAATTGAACATACTGTGCTATGTGTTTGGCTGCACAGTGACAGAGTTGGACAAATTGCCAATACACTCGCTTAGCGGGCGCCTTTGGCAGACGAATAGTCACATCCAGTTCGCTATTTTAATCAGATTTTCTACATTTTTGGGATGTTGAGGGTTACTATAGCTACGTGCCTGCTTCATATATTAACTGACATTTTCTTTGCGCTGTTTGCTTATCAGCGCTCTTGCAACAGTCTGTGCCGCCTGCGTAGGCTGGATGATACATAATGGCGTCTTATTAAAAGTAACATTGAACCATTAAGAGTCATCTAAGGCTATTATCAGGGCTCTTAAAGCTGCAGGAGACTGGCGTACAGTCCACGCTAACAATACTAAAACTCAAGCACAGCATCTCTTTCAAACTAAAGCATCTGCATTATTAGGGGATACACTTCTATTCTTTAAATCAGCCGCCATATACTGTGCCTCAGAGCGGGCCACCATGCTCGATCGTATCAGCGGGTTTCCCTGTCGAGCTACGATTTCGTGATTGGATACGGCTCGTTTAATTATCAGCATCTGGTCTCGTTGCGCCCGTTGCTGATGTTTGCAGGCAGCGAGAGGACTTTCGGAATTTAGTTTTGCCGTTTGTAAACACCCATCAATTAGGATCTAGCTGTTGTAGATGCTACTATGTGAAATGCGGAGTAGCATCGCGACCCAACAGCCAACTTCCATACAGCGAGTTTATAAGAAACGCCGACCACATATGTGAAAATACTTCTATATATACACACCATGAATTCCATACCGGCGGAAATGTGAGTTTAAGTAGTCTCGGATATGAATATTAAAGGCTAATACCTATACGCAGCATTGCTTCATCACCCCCATTCCGATTTCTAGTGGGCCCTAATGAGCGGGAATTTACCATATATTCTGCTCTCTTTGCACATCAGTCCCCTGTATTTGAGAAAATGGTACATGGTAAATTCTCTGAATCTGTGGAAAAGTGTGTTCAATGGAAATCTGTGGATGAAGAAACTTTCATTTGTTTTTGGCAGTATGCGCATACTGGGCGATATACTGCTGCTCCTCCGGTTATTGGAATAAAATCGGAGTCCGAAGCCACCTGCGATCCGCCAACACCACCGAGTCCGCCATCACCAGTGCTTGGCATATTTGGCATTTCGGCTGCTAAAAAAGACGAGACTCCTCCCAAAAATCTCACGAAACGTGAAATTCAGTGGAAGGAATTCAAAAAAAAGCGAAATTCTGCTAATCTTGGCGCGTTTCGTTCTTCTACTAGTCTCTTTTCTTCAGCTATCAGAAGCAACTACGCGCACGAAGATTATACAAATCATTTTCTCTTACACGCACGAGTCTATGTTTTTGCAGATTGCTACGGCGTTGATGGGCTAATGAATCTTTCACTTAATGAGCTGCATGGAACCTTGACAAGATTTACGCTGCATGCAGAAAGAATTAATGATGTAGTAGCGTTAATACGTTATTGCTATGAAAGTCTGGTTCCAGAACCGCTAAGAGAGATTGTTACTCTATACGCGGCCTGTAAGCTTCCGAAGTTATGGTTGAGCGAGGAATTCCACGCGCTTGTGGAGGCCTATGGCGAGCTATCGAAGAATTTATTTGGATTGATAGTGAATGTACTATAGATAGGACAAATTACCATATACTCTCCTCATACAGTCGAAGGCGAAATGAGTGTCGCGATTAGCTAGATAACAATTATAATAAGGATCCATTTTTACTTGGATTGTGGCTTGACACCCTGTTGGTTTGTACTTTAAAGGTACCGTTATACGTTACTAACATGCCATAACCAACAGGTGAAAAAAACATCACTTTTTAGACGTCCGTTATTATATATTATACATGTCCTGCATAGACTAGCTGAGGCTAACCGTAAATTTTGAAATGGGTGTCGGGAGGTTTCTTAGGTAGTTTAGCAACAAGATGACGGTTAATTATGGACTTGTACCCGTCAAGTAACACTGTTTTGAATTCTCTTATTACAGACAATAAGCCAATTTTAGCTCAGTATAGATCTATATTCACAGTTACGTGCATGTCAGCTTATAAGTTGTAGTGCCTTTAGAGGCTGTGAGAAAGTTTATTGCAAGATATAGTATATATATACATACAGTAGGAACCGAAATGAGTGTCTGTATCTATTTAAATAGTGAAAACTTATCCTAACACGCCTAGAACCCAGAATGCAGCATAGCATTAATTTAATGTTAGCAGTAGAGGGTATTGAGTTTATTTGTAAGATCTGACAAGCTCCACCCCATTACGTTGTAGGTGGATATAAAATAACGCGAATGGCGCATCGGGTCATTAAGGGGGGTAAACGATACTATCGCCCATGTAGATAGTAGCATTATCGCCAAATCGGCTACCATTAATATCGCGGATATATGGCATTGGATGGGCAGTAAGATCAGAAGTCCTAACTCTGGAGCTTCTATGTATAGGTGTAATATCCGCCTCCCTATCTTTGGTCAGCACCATCGGTAATGTACTCATGTGCGAATGATCCAAGACTGACCACCATTTCTCAGATGTCTTATTTATTAACTTTTGCTCTGGTTCTAGACCGTTATGGAGCACGGAGAATGCTGCTGGGTAGCCGATTTCAAGTGCTTCTATCTTGATTTTAAGAGACCTTAAATGTTCGTCCTTTAAGATAGATGTTTCTGCTCCCTCTCGGATTCGCTCTAGCAGAGCCTCGATGATCTTTAGGAAGATGGCTAGCTGGTGGTGGCATTCCCGCATATCAACAGAGAGTTGACTTAAAAAATCATGTTTTGTCTCACACCATTGATAATGCTTAGGTATCTCCCCATCAGGGTTTCTATCAGCGGCTGCGACTGCTCGTACGGAGGCTTGGTACCTGGTGGTAAGGACGCGGAGCACCTCACCGTAGTACTGGCTGGGCCGATTATCATGTATAAACGTCATAGTTTCCTCAAAAGTGAGCGTCATCACATGATCCATTATCTCACTTCTCATACGGGGCTCGTATAGGTCCTCAATCCACTCAGAAAATCCAATTTCGTTTTCTGTAAGTAGCTCTTGATAACGCTCATAGAGTCGAGAAACAACTTGAGGGGATCCGTGCCAGCCGTTTTGTAGTGTGTTTAGACTTATTGCATTAATCCAGAGAACTTGACAGACAATGTCAATAATATTTTGGCACACTTCATTAACGGGTGGTGCTTTAGAATCTATAGAATTTTAGATTAATTTGTGCGGATTTAATGTGCTAAAGCTTAGGCAACGTTGTATGTTCTAACCTTGTGTTTCGGCGTTGGAAATTGTGTCGCGCCCTGTTAATTCGCTGACTCAGGCCTCGATGCCATCATTGCAACAGAGCCTGTTCACAATATCGCGAAGGAAATGGTGTGCTGATTCCTCTTTGAGCTTAGTTACCCCTAAGAGAATATTTTCGCTTCTGAAAAATGCTAAAGCTGCGATTTTACTGGAAAGATACCACTTTTTAGCTGATCATGCTCATTCTTTGAGCGGAAAGATAAACTGAATAGTGGTAGGGTTAAGGGAGCCCAACGGTCAGGGTGCTAGGCCCAGATGACCATTTAGCTGTATCTAATCCGAGACTGACTAAGCTATGTTATTTTAAGTATCCGTTTAGCCAGCTGACGCCACCCTTAGGTATAATTCTTAAGAGAAAGACCTTCTCCCAGCTCTTGAAGGTTGATGTAATTCGATACTGTAACTATATCCTTATTCGTATTAGCCACCAAGCCCCCATAATGTGGTATGGTGGTGTGGTCAATGTGGAAAGAGATGAAATCCAAATAAAACTGTACCTGCAGAGTATGACTGGATACTTAAAGGATTCCACAAATAGCCGTCGCTTTGTGACTAAATTAACTAAGAAAACCCGCGACACCCATTTCGAACTTTACAGTACCTTTGTCCTGAAATCTTGCTTTCACGCGTTAGAATGTTTCTTGGTACCTGTAGTACTTGGGCTATACAATGTCCTAGCGCCGTGCTAAACCAGCCACAGTTGTGTAGGTGATTGCTTATTATAATTGAGTATAGATTCGCGGAACCAATTTCGCCTTTTACTGTATGTCCATATTATACATAATACATACATTTCTTTATCTGATGCTGCTTAGGTTTGCAGTGTTTTACAGTGGGTCCGGCCGGCCGACGGTTTTTGTCCCAACACAGCTAATTACCCGATTGGGGTATCAATAAGACGACAGGCGGGCCTTCAATAACACTCAATTGTCCCTGCGCAAATAAAGCACCGGCCACCACTTGGCAAATCAAGGCCTTTGCCGACAACTTATCCCATCTTGAGAAAGCGTTTTCAGATGAATAAGTAGTACGCTTTTCGTCCCGTGTCATAAAATTGATTCTCGCTCTGGTAGGCTACGGATCAATATCGTCGCTTCGGCGAGGCTGTATGCATCAAAATCCTCAGCGCATATATTTTTTTTCAGCTTCTCTTGTAGGAGTGAATGACACACTTCGAGACGATGCTTCTAGTGAATGCCTGTCGTATTTGCTAGCAAACCTCAGCCGCAGCCATCCGTCTGCTCAGCCCTATCGTCCGCTATTGCTCAAAATCGCCCCATGTTCAGCCTCCATCTTCCACACCAGATAGAGGCTTCCTTACAATAAACTTTGACCAGCACGGTCTTCATCACTGCTCAATGACCAAGTCTCTTCCACCAACAATCAGGAAAAAGCGCAGCTGAATCTGTACCAGTCGTAGCCAGTCCCGCGCGGTTTTCTGTAGCGATAGTCTGAGTGCAAAGCGATATGGAGGCTTATTGACAAACATAGTCAATAACAGTGCTCAATAACGAAAAATAGTGGGTTCACCACTTGAGCTTCAACCATGTATATGCAAAGGATGGAAACATCTTCACCTCCACGGCAAAGATCTTCAGCCATATAGTCTTCCCATATTCCCATCCTTGTTTGCCCTTTCTTTCATCTCCATCGCATCTCTTCTTTCACAGTCTCAACAGCAGTTTGATTCAAACATCCTTTCATCCACAATGAAGTTCCTCACCGCCATCACCCTCTTCGCTACCGCGGCCATGGCTGCCCCCAACCCCGAGCCCTGGTGCTGGCGCGTCGGCGAGTCCTGTTGGAAGGCCAAGCGTGCCAACGACGCCCTCACCGTTGCCGTCCGCTCAGTCGATCACCTCGAGGCTCGCGGCGACGCTCCCAACGGCATCCCCAACGAGCTCGCCTACAAGGCCATTGGCGGTCTCGAGAACCTCGCTATCCTTGTCGCCCAGGCCTCTGAGGACCCTTCCACCTTTTTCGGCAACCACACTGAGCCCGCCAAGCGCGATCTCCAGGAGGAGGAAAAGCGCTGGTGCTGGAGAGTCGGCGAGTCTTGCTGGAAGGTCAAGCGAACTGAAGAGATCCAAGAGGACAAGCGCTGGTGCTGGCGTGTCGGCGAGTCTTGCTGGAAGGCTAAGCGTGCCGCCATGGCGGTCCTTGATGCCACTATGGACGTGAAGCGAAGCGATGACGCCGAGGAGTCTCCTGCCAAGCGCTGGTGCTGGCGAGTGGGCGAGTCTTGCTGGAAGGCCAAGCGCAACATTGAGTTTATCCAGGACCAGGCTCGCAGCCTCATTGAGTCCCTGGAGTAAACGATGGCTCTAAATATGTCAGTCTTCCTTGCCAGCCTTTGCCATGTCAATGCTTAGACAAATAGATTGCTAACATTCATCGTTCACAGAAACACAAATCAGTTAAACCCAACGCAACGCCGGTCACGCTTCATGAGCCATGCACTCCTTCATTTCTTTCTCTCCGATATCCACTTGGATAATCTGGGTTCATATAACTAGGCGGGACTTCTCAGTCAAAACTTTCCGCTATTTTTCACCGGGATAACAGAGCTCGAGTCATCAGACTATGCCGGCATGGCAAGAAAGGGATAGTCATGGATGTCTTTTGTATTTAGTATAGTTTCAAGCATATAATACGTTGCAAAACATTTTAAGCATGTATTTGGCAAGACGTTTCCATGCGCAGTTGTGATAGATGTTTCATGCAGGGCAAATCGTGATAAATTGTGCGATTCGTGGATGAACATCGGCAGGATACATCGAGATAAACACGGCTGCTTAATCGAACGAACACCGGCGATAAAATAACAGCGTCAAAGTTTTCGACTTGGAATCTCGTCGAGCAGTTCATAGGCCACAAAAGGCAGTTAAGCAACGATTGTCTTCAACATAGCTGTGCCTAGGAGCAAAAGACATGGCTATCAGCCCATAGTCAGATGCCAGGCGCAACCTGGCAAATACCCCAGGTCAAAACCCCGATGTACTTTCTACGAGAGCATCAGCCTCGTCTACAACATGAAAACTCATCAAAATCACTAGCAATATATGGCATATGTATGTACGCTCAATCATTGCGGTCCCCTCCATTTGGCCGTAGCCAGGAAAGCACCGCACCCAAGATTGCTCGCTTTCTTCTCCGTTTTCGTTCCTCAGGTCCCCGGCAGTCGTGAGCCCACGCCCGAAGACGTAACCTCGTACCAGGTACTCGTTTTTTCAAGTGTGGAAGAACCCGAACGTGATATTTGCGTTGTTCATGAAGAAGAAAAGAGGAAAAAGGAAAAGAAAAATTCGAGAACAGAAATTTTTCTAAAATAGGCAGCGGGTCGTTGAGAGTGGATCGGGTTGGCGCCTGGGATTCGAGGCAGCGATGATTTGTCCAGATTTGGCGTGCTCCACAATAATTTTAGGTTGGGTTGTAAGTTGGTACCTGATGAGAGTAAGGTAAACAAGAAGAAAAACAAGAAGATCAACGACTGACATCAGTTTTGAAGCAGCTTTGTGGAAACTCAGCAGAGAATTTGTACAAGGAAGAACAGATTCTTTTCATAGGGGAAAAAATAACTTACAAAAAGAAGCGAATCGGTAGTCTCAGTGCACGTCGCCTCAACAGCCCAACAGCTATGCATAAGAAAGGCAAACCCCAACTCAATCCCTGCAAGCGAGTGCGAGCTGAACAACAAAACATGTGACGCCGCCCTCCAGAAGCGAATTGCATGAACTGCGCATCATGCAGGGGAGCCTAAATCTAAATTTCCTCATGGCATGTAGCGCAAAACGTCTGCCGTTTCAAGCATAAGCGCCCGTCTGCGTCCTCTTTTGCTTTTTCGTCATTGAAATCCCCCGGATCGTCACTCCCCCAATCGCGGTAAAAGCGATGGTGATCGATCTGGCAGATTCAGATTCAGATTCAGATTCACCATGCCCAACGCCATCATAACTTGGTTCCGGCGGCGGCGCGTCGCAAGGAGGAGTCGCAAGCAGCAAGCGCTATCGGCATCGGCATCGTCAGCAGTAAAGCTACAAGAAGCTCTGCCCGTTCCACCGCATCCAAGGCTGCCATCGCAGCGCCGAGCTCGCCTCACGCCGACGCCATCATGCGAAGACCTCGTCGCCGCTTCGAATGCTGCCACCGCAAATAGCAGCTTCTTCACCAAGCTGCCGCTGGAGATCCGTCGCAAGATCCTTATCGAGGCCTTTGGAGGTCAAACCGTCCACATGGATCTCGTTTACGACCACCCACTGGTGGCCCCAGAAGAAGATACCTTTAATCAAGACGCCATATGTCGAGGCCCGCCTCACGGCAATATGGTTCTTCTCATGCAAAGTGGCAGCGCCGATAGACGAAATCTCAAACTCGACGACTCGCGGCCGAAAGAGTGGGCATGGAGAAGCTCTGTCTGTCACCGAAATACCCCGGGTTGTCCTCCCACTATGCAAATCCAGCCCGCCGAGGACTACTGTCGATTTGGCCAGACGGAATGGCAGCGCACTTGTTTGACCTGGCCCGGCGAGTTCCCGACAAAGTGTCTTATAGGCGCAATGGGGTGGCTGCGTAGCTGTCGCCAAGCGTAAGTTTGATATACGTCACTGTCGCCGTATACGGTTTCTGACGAGCTTTCTAGATATATCGAGGGCATCGACATCCTGTACTCCACCAACACGTTCCACACAGCCAGCAAAGAAATGATCCTCAGTCTCAACTCCATTCTTCTCCCTCAGCGATTGTCCAGCATCACATCCGTAGAGCTCCTGTGGGACTTTGCACCGTTCCCCAGCATCCATCCGCAAGTCGTCAAGCCGCCGCTATCAGACATGGCAAGCTTCCGCGCATTTCTCGACGCCGTCCCATCGACGTTTCCCGCCCTAAAGAAACTGCATATATCACTGCAGGGACGACTCTTTCCGACGAAAACTGTCGACGGCAGAACGACCTGGGATAACAACATCGACAGAGCCGACGAAATCTTGCAGCCGGTGGACAAGTTTGTCTTGAAGCTGGCCCCCCGCGTTCAAGACTTTTCCCTCGGCATTCCGAGCTCTCTGTACATGCATCAGCGAGATCGAGCTCTCAAAAACAATGACCGAGTAGAGCAAGCTCATCTTAGGCAAAGCGAACGACACTGGCGACCGCTGAAGGGATCCAAAGAGCGGGACGGATACTGGGTATGGCTGGGCCAGAAGGACTTTACCATGCCGATTATATGCACCATGGGAGAAGGGGGAGGCTTACGAGACTTTGTCGGAGAGGAGAACTGGGTCCTTTACAGATTTTAGAAGTGTTTTTTTTTCTTTGTTCTTCCCTCGTTTGGATTTTATTATACCACTTTGTTATACCATTTTCTTTGTTGTCGCAAGAATACAGGCGTAAGCCAGCGAGCGTCTCTTTTCGGGCTACCCTACGCCGAGCCCTCCTGTCCTCTCAGCGAGCCCTTTCGCATCTATTTGTCTATACGCTCAACTCTATATATATCGATTCAAATCTCTATTTATCAGCTTCAATCCAGATAAGAATACATTTGTTTGTCAGTCTAAAAAAAAGCCATAGCCAAGCGGCGCAGCGCTGGTCTGATGATGAGTGTGGCTTTGCTAGGATCACTTACCCCGCCATCAAGCTCAGACTCAGCCATCAACTCCTGACCTGATGTAACATTTGAATGCTCAACTCACTCTTGAGCACATAATTCTCAAAGGTCTGTTGAATCTGTCAGTATTACTCTGCTTTTGCTCACCTCTTACGAGTTCAAAGGTAGAACTCAATAAAAAGGTTGCCGAGCTCCAGGTCTCACAGCATAGCTTGGTAGCTCCAGCTGCGTTACACTCAAGCAGCAGCTCATCCCACTTTCTGTGTAACAAGGATTCACCCACAAACTCATATAAGACAGCCATGGCCGACATCACATCCCGCCTGGCAGGCCTCAACCCCTTCGGCTCAGCCAAAGTCGACGATGACGACAAAGGCGATGTCATGGCGCCGGCCGCCGGCATCAACTCGCGCAGATCCGACACCGCCAAGGACCAGCTCAGAGTCAGCCGCGCGCTTCGGGCGTTCCTCCACGAGCAGAGAGTCCTCTCGGAGCGCGACGCCGGCCTGGACGACAAGCAACTGACGCCGGCCCTGCGCGAGCTGCTGGCCCGCCGCAGCTTCGAGGCGCCGTCGTCGCTGGTCGACCCGACGCACCCTCTGCCCGAGTACTATGTCAGCTCCAGCCACAACACGTACCTGCTGGCCAACCAGCTGTACGGCAAGTCGTCGCCGTCGGCGTACGAGACGGCGCTGACGACGGGCTCGCGGTGCGTGGAAATCGACGCCTGGGACAACTCGGACAACCCAGACGAGCCAAAGGTCACGCACGGCTTCACGCTGGTGTCGCACATCCCCTTCCGCGCCGTCTGCGAGACGATCCGCAGCGTCTACGACCGCGAGGTGGCGGCGGGCAGCTTCACCGCGGGCACGGCTGGCGATCCGGCGTCGCCCATCCTGCTGTCGCTGGAAAACCACTGCGGGCCGCAGGGCCAGCTGCGCCTGGTGCAGATAATGAGGGACGTCTTTGGTCACCGCCTGCTAAGCGAGCCGGTGCGCCGCAAAGGCACGCGCGAGCAGCAGGGGAGCGGTGAACATGTCACTTTGGAGGACCTGGGTCCCAAAATTTCCGTCATTGTCGAGTTCCATCTGCCCGACGAGGCCAGCAGCAGCAGCGGCACCGATGACGACGATGACAGCGACGACGACGAGCAGCAGCGCGTGGCCCGCAAGGCGTACAAGGACAAGAAGAAGCAGCAGCAGCCGTCGTCGGCCATCATCATCCCCGAGCTGGCGGAGCTGGGCGTCTACGCGCAGTCGGTGAAACCCAAGGACAACTCGTGGTACGACCCGGGCCAGCTCATCAACGGCCCGCATCACCACCTCATCAACGTGTCCGAGAGCGGGCTCTCCAAGCACCTGCCCGCGCACGCCGTCCAGATCTCGCACCACAACTCGCGCCACCTGATGCGCGTCTTCCCCAAGGGCACGCGCATCTCGTCGACGAATCTGCACCCGGAAAAGTACTGGGGCGTGGGCGCCCAGATCTGCGCCCTCAACTGGCAGACGTACACCACCAGCGTCCAGCTCAACGACGCCCTCTTCAACGGCACGCCGGGCTACGTGCTCAAGCCTGCGGCCCTGCGAGCCGGCGGCAGCGGCGATCTTCGCACGGGCCGCACCAGGAAGCTGCGCGTTCACGTCGCTGGCGCCACGGACGTGCCTCTCCACGAGGACAGAGAGCGGGACTCGATCAAGCCGTACCTGACGTGTTCACTGTACAGCCCCCTCCTGAGCGACAAGGAGGAGGTGAAGCGAAAGACGGAGCCGTACAAGCACCACACGCTGGGGTTCCTTCATCACGGCGAGAACCCGCACGCCACGAATCCCATCTGGGACGAGACCCTGGAGTGGCAGTATGAAGACAACGAGCTGGTGTTTCTGCGCATGCTCATCAAGAGCGACGACAGCTGGGCTAGGAATCCAAAGTTTGCCGTTGCGACGGTGAGGCTCTCGTACGCTCCAATGGGGTGGACTTTTGTCAGGATGAACGACCTCACGGGCAAGGAGTCTGATTGCACGCTGCTTGTCAAGTTTGAGTTTGAAGACTTGTAGTTGATGAAACTCGTGTTGGCTTGCTGGTAGCGAGGCTGAGATGCCTGATGAAGCTATTATGTGACAAAAGAAACTATGCTTGAACGTATCAGTACTAAAGCAGAGGTACATATGAGTTGGTGGTATGTAGTGATAATACCCAATTGGTACTCGATATGTACCCTTCGTATAAGAGCATAAGAGTGTATGAATCAACGAACCATTTCGGCAACGTTCTCAGTTGCTGTTCTGAGTTTCTTGTAGACCTCAGCCTATGACCCCGCCATGCTCAAACTCGATTCTCATCCGGATGTAGTAAACGAATTCATAATGCCCATTATTTATTCCGGAATCCCTAGATCGATAAGTCCCCAGACAAAGTCCAATCAAATCAAGAACCCATCATGCATCTCCAGAAAGACATTCTCCAAGATACCAATCTACATCCATCCAGTCCCCACTCATACAGCCGGGGTTCCCCAGACCAGAACCAACACCAAACTCGGGCGAGAGAGAAACCTCGGTATTGCATGATAATTAGTAGTATTTTGGAATCAAAAGAGAGATAACGGCCAGTAGTGGTATTACGCCGAAGCTTATTGAGTGCGCCTTACGCCGGAACATCCGTACGGATATCCAATATCCTTTTTTAACCAGCATTTTGAAACTTTTCTCTCAGCTGAAAGATAAAACTATTCCGAGTCAGCGACGCCCGCTGCTCGCCCTTGTTTCTTCCGCCTTTAGCTCTCGTGGATATTGTCTCTCCATATTGCAATGCTATGCATGCAGCATACAACGCAAGTATCAATTATTGTGCACGCCCCATTGGAATGCGGGATGATTCCCATAAGAGACCAAAATAGGAAAAAAACAAAACACGTAAAACAAAAGGTCTATTTATAGGCTGAACCCCAGTTGACAACTTTTGGCATACGCATACCTACTCAATCACAAACGGCATGCTTCTGCATCGATTCTAGACCCTCACAAAAGGTGAGACAAGAGTGCTATTAATTACTACATGCCATATCATCGGGAATTGGCCATTTGCCGATTTTGTGAAAAACTAGAGACCATTTCCGGATAGGTCGCAGACGTCATTTTATTATAAGCTCCCTTGTCTCTTATTAGGGAAGCCGAGCAAGCAGTCAGCTCGAAGCTGGACTAGAAATCTGACACTTTGCAATATACCTACCAATCACATGCTGCTGCAAATTCGTAGAAAAAATATGGACATTTCGAATGTGCGTATCATGAAAAAATCGCGTCGTAGTAAAACCTATTAGTTAGCATTCACATTAGAAGATGGAATCGATTTGTGCCGCCAATTATTCCACCAGTCAAATCAGTCGCCAAGCCCAAAACATGAAAACCATGCGCTCATCTTCAAACATCATACTGTAGGAGGAGCCAGCCCAAAGCAAAAAAACTCCCCGCCGCTCAAATCGTCATCGTATTTTTTCCCTTCTTTTCCATTTCTTTGGCCAGCCACCACAGTCACACATATCGCATTTCCGGGTCTTTATTTGTTCATTCTTCTCGGTTGCAGTCAACAGATCCTTGCGAAATCTCTCCCCGGGAGGTCGGAATCTCCTCCCCGTCAGTCATCTCTCATCTTCTCGCTTACAATCTTTAGCCGCTCAGCCAGAGCCATGTCGACAGCATCATCCCTCGACGGCTTTGCTCAGACGCTGGCAAGGTCCCTAGCAGAAGCCAACCTTGTGCCTGGCTCCGCGGAAGCGCTCATCCCCCAGAACTTTGCGCCAACCACGCGGCTGAGCGTTTCGTTTGACGGCCGGGATGTCGAACTGGGTAATCTCTTTCGAGTGCGCGAGGTGAAGCTCGCTCCCTTTGTGTCGTTTGAGGCTGAAGTAAGTCTTTGTATATAATTTGGAAAAAAAATCTTGTTCCCAATTCGCGAGTCGCCTTATATCGCTCTAATGAGGCGCTGAGGTCGGAAAACTAGAGTTCTGATGGCATACATGTGTATTTTATAGGCTGGGGATTCATCGGGAGAGGCGTCTTATATGCTACTCCTCATCGACCCCGACGCACCCACGCCAGACGACCCCAAATTCGCATATTGGCGCCATTGGGTCCTGCCAGGGTTGAAGCCATTGGCATCGGCTGATGGCATCGTTGCCCAGTCAAAGCCGGTGCTCACAGAGTATCTTGCCCCGGGTCCCAAGGATGAGTAAGTCGCATTTCTCGCTCCATATCTTCCACCATCCCTCGTTCCCCTTGGCTTGGCTTGTCATGCTGCCATCCACCCCCTCTTTACGCTGTGGCCATTTTTTCTTTTCTTTTTTTTTCCCCCCTCTACCTGCTCTGTGGCTCCGTAATCGTGAGGAGGGGGTGGTGTATGTAGGAGAGTGGATTGTGCTATGAGTTGCTGCCCCCTTTCATGCAGTCAAGATATTGGTGCGCGCACCTCCATTGCCTAGCACTGATAAACCCGGCTCCAATCATTCTCTCCATCGCCTGGAAATAGCCTTCTTTTCTCTTCTCATCTATTCTATTCTTAGCTCTTTTTGAACAAACATTATTGGACAAGTTTACTAAACGAGACATGTCATTCAAAAAGTTCGAAACCGCACCGCTACCTGTTTCTGCTCTTTCGAGAGCCCCATGGCCTGGCGCTTACAAAAGACGACGTTGGAGGCGAAGAATTTGTTCAAAGACGCTCCTTTGACGCTGTCAAGTTTGTTGAAAAGCATGGGCTACAGCTAGTCAGTGTAAACTGGATGAAGGGTGCTGGTGATGGCTGGAAGGAGTAGGTTAAGAAAAAAAGGGACGGGGCAGCCTGAATGATCGTCTTCCTCTTCTTCCCTCTCGCTTCCCATTCTTTTTACCAATTAGGGCCGTAGCGAGCGGCTGTGAAGCACAAAGATTGTCACGCGCCAAGAAGCCCCCTTCACATCCGAGCCCCTTGACTGGCTGATGGTAACCCTTCCTTGGTGGCCGAACTGGTGTGACTGCTATCATCGTGCATGCTTCGTGCCTCTCCATCACCATCTTGTAGAGCCAATCGCGGATAGTAGAGCTGTGGGCATATGCAGGCAGCCTCTGGAAAAGCGCTCCAGCAACCAAGAGGGGGTGACATTCTTATCCCCAACCGACGAGAGTTTTGCGTTACACGATGGATTAGAACGGCCCGTATGGCATTGAATTCGGCCAATACCAGACGCCACCACTAACAAGAGCCAGCAAGGGCCGTATGTGGCTGAGACGGCCGTGATGTGGTCGCGGTAGATTTATCGGTACCGAGATGTGAATTAAAAATTCCAGTTTCGACTTTTCCGTTATCTTGTAGGAGAGCCCAGACACTATTGAGTTTACTAGGTTGGACATCGGGAGGATTAATATCTTGCGGCAACTACCCAGAACTACTTTGTAAGAGTCACAAGGGCTCTGGCGAGCTGGTGCCGAAGCAGCCTTGGCGGTCGCGCGAGGAGTCTAACAGGCTCAGGGATTATTAAACAGCCATACATTTACTCGTTTCACAGGAGTTGTGAGATTGCTTATGAGACGTAGCTTCATGGTGGACATAAGATGAAGGAAGACGACTTAGTGTAGGAAGATGCTGCTGGGTATCGCTGCTCAAGTCACAGAACGGATGAACGGCTTCAGTGAAACAAAGAGTTCTCAAGTGTGGTTCCACAACATGACTGGCTGTCGTCACGAGGCCTGTCCGGCAAAAAGGATGCCATGCCTGTACAACTCCAGCTGTGTGCAAGTACTCATAGTCATGGGGAAGTCTAGGGTTTGATAGGCGGGAAGACGACAAGGGCTGTGTGTTTTCGGTGAGAAACGGAAGTAATGCAAACAACTCATGGCGCACTTCTGGGTGCTCTGAGAATTTGTACTAGGCAGGTGTATAGCGGGCGACCGATCGCCAGAGGTCGTGAAAAGGAAGACATTGCCGTTTGCACTTTCGTACTCGGTAAGAGATTGCGTGATTGGGTGCCGGTGATAGATAGTGCATTTTTGGCCAAGAGCATTGGCCAGAAATAGCGGTTCGCAGTCGTCGATCTATAAAGCGCCGGTTGACAAGCTGCAACTATAAATGCGGGCGTGAGACGTGATGGACATTGCTGTGTCAGGAGAGAATTCCCTCGGCTAGCACGACATAGCACCGACAGGGCTGGCAGCGAAAATGCGAAATTAGGCCATATGGCAGCATCGTGAGCAGGCAGACAAAATAAACATTTATAAACATGGATGCCAGCGCCACAATGCATATGAGAGAAAAAACAACACGAAAGGGTAAAGCAGAGGCTGTAAGCAGTTTACCATATGATGGGCAGCTAGGCAGGCAGCCCGGGATCCATGAGGCATAATTGAGTGCGTTGTCAGGCACCAAAGAGCCGCAAATTCTAATCCTTCTCTTTTTCCTTTTCTTTTTCCGTCCTTGTTGCTTTCCTCTTGCTCTTCGCCCCCTCCCCCCTAGCAGTAAAATTCTGGGCAAAGGTTTTGGGAAGGTGTCTCGGGCAGAGCATCTGATTGCAAATAGTGGTCTTGCCCCGTAGCTGTATGAGGTGTTGTCGTACACGATGCTTAGATGAGACCGGCTTATGAATCACGGCGAAAAGGGTTCACGATAAGATGCCGAGGCGAATGATTTTTTCTTATGTAGCTGCTTGGGCACGCCCCGTCATCAGTCACTTTTAGCCCGCGGATGAGGCGAACACGATAGAGACGGGGCGAGCAGCTGAGTCTCTGGCATGAAGGCAAAGCATATCGTGATTTCGGACGTTATTCCTGGCTAGGAAGGCTTGGTCAGTAGCACTAGAAGCCATGTGCCAGAGAGCAGACAACGCACTGTAAGAAGAGTAGGGAGTACCTCGCACCAGCCGCGAGGGGCTTGCGAGTCACGCAGACTTTTGGCGCTGGCGCTCCATCAAAGCGGCTGGGGCGGGATTGGTGGAGCGGCTGCTTGACGCATTTCTGTTGGACAGAGGCGGACGATCCATGACATCAGGCGGGACCGACGTCAAGCTCATTTTCTGGGAGATTGCCTGTCCGGGCAAGGCTCGTTTCCGAGAGCGTTGGACGCAGCATCAGAGCCGGGTGACGACAGGGGTGTCGAGGCACCGTAGACGGACGACGAGCGAGACGCCTCACGATATCGCCCATCAGTCAGTACCCTTTGAGTGCCAGTCCAATCCCGCGGGCAGAGAGACGGCTCCGCCCACCCCCTTCTTTGGGGGATAGGCTGCCTGTAGCTTCGCCGGCTGCGACGCCGCGGTTGACTACGGAGCATCGCGTCGTGCAAAGCGGAGAGCAGAGAAAATTTGCCAAACGCTACGGAGCAGCGCTCCGTAGAGCTAGCAGCAGCTACAGGATGTATAGTTGAGCGACAGGGAGCTCGTGTGGGCTATCCCGTCGTCGAACCTTGAGGCTTCCGGATTAGTAACGACGCAAGTCAGATGGAAGACCTCTTTTCTCGCTTCTTCCGTCGTCAAGGCCAGGGACAAAAAAAGGCCATGCCGAACAGGATCACGCCGGGGTTTCGGAATCGCAAGATTCGAACTGCTGTTGCAAAGGGCAAAAAGCTCTCAGGCGAAACATTTTGACCTGGGGTCTGAGTAAGTCGCTTGCGAATATGGGCCGCAAGAGGGCGCCGATCACTGGTGAAGGTCGTAATGGACGGCAGCACAGCTGTCTATCCGGTCCTCGCAGGTCAACCTTTCAGACAGGACCCACGAACAAAATCAAAGTGAATGCCGGGATACCGGTACTGTAGGCGCCTGTAGCTAATCTGCCGAGAGAGGTGAAAATTTGACTGAAAAAGATTATAGAAGAAAAAAAAAAAAAAATAAAGTGGGCATGGTGGTGATATTCGGAGCAGCACATTGGCAAAACTGACGATGGAGGCATGGGTTGCTGGGTTTTGGATGCGGCCAGGGTGTGGTGAGCAGAGCTTCTCTACTACCACCCGCTACTGGCAGGTACCCGTCATACGGTGCAGTATGGCCTCCGAAAAACTGTATTCAGGCTGCCACACTCTGCTGATTGGTACAGTGTGAGAGGCAGGCTCCTCCAGCGACACGTGCTATGCAGCCCACCCCTCAGCGGTACTGCCTAGTAGTGTACAGTGGGCGTCTGTGCTGGCCTCTTAAGGGGTGCTGTGTGCTATGGCGTCACTGGCATTGATCGCCTCTCTTCTCAAATTGTGAGTGCCGACCTCGCATGTCTTGGTCTTGTCTTGGTGCCAGCACATGGCAAATACCGGCGATAACTGTTGCTTGTGCTGTCGCTAAGGCCGTAGCCAACGTCAGGAGCCTGGTCTTTTGTGAAGCTGGGTCTGCCCTTATTATTCTCCATCGCCTTCTCCTTCAGCAATCTTAGGTAATGCGTATCAATGCTTCTTTGTCTCTTCCAGCTCCCCCGGCAGCTAGGCGGGCTGCATGAGAGCGCTATCGTGGCTGACCGTGAGAGTTGCAAAGAAAACATGGTGCTCTTCTAGCTCGGCACTGCGGTGATACCTCTGCAGAAGAGGGGTGCTAGAAGTGCTAAAACCAGCACTAGGCACTACGAGTTAGGCGGGCTGCAATGCGCTTCTCAAATCGTCCATCGCCATATCGCGGGGAGTAGGAAAACGGGCCCAGCGCGCAAGGGTCCAGGATATATCCATGCTAGAATGGATTTCCGCTGTGAAAGGAGAGGCTGATCTGGCACGTCCCCCACGCCCTTGCTGTCTCTTGTGAATTTTTTTCCCTTGTTCCTATTTGCTCCAGTTGGTATCCTATCATGTAATGTTGAGGGCATGAGAGAGGGGCGTATAGCATGGCAGCGTGTCTGCCTGTAATCCTCCTGTACGGCACACCAACGTGCCTGGAGGAGCCGCCGCCGGCGAGCGGCGTACCGTGGTATTGCAGAAAGCGCCTGCACTGGCGCTATCTGGCTGAGGGTGTACACAAAAGAGACCCGGGGCGTATATGCAAGCCGGGTGCAGCGCGGCTGTAATACGTCAGTACATGTCAGTGCGCGCACGCTTGCCGTAGCGACATGCCCAAGGTCTCCGATACCAGCGTAGCTCATTTCGAGCAAAGGGTCCTCCCCATCGACATGGTCATGGAAGCCCAACTCTGTGTCTCTCTTCTCGCTCGACCCTCGTCGCCGGAGCTCTTCAGGCCCCTGCTCGCGCTTTGCTCGTGGTGGGCATCCCCCACCCCTCCCAAATTCATCCAATTCACCGCCTGAAGGTGCGATTCTGCAAATTGTGCCGGGCTCGCTGTCCAGCAAATACGGTCGCCGTGCCATCGACCAGCGCAGATACACACCCGCAGCCACTTGCACTCCCCCTTTCTCCGCTCCCAAAGTCGTCCCAAAGGGCCTCCGTTGCTACATTTACTCCGTCGAGATAGAATTTTTCTTCCTTCTCTTCATCCCTTCCGTCGCGGGACAGTGTGTGTTGCGTTGCCAAGTACGTCCCTGTCAGCCAGGACAGCGGGCCCGAGAATCTTTTCCCTCTTGCTGCCGATACACGCGCATATCAGAATATTGGTACTTGCATGCTAACTGGTACGTCGGCGAGGGTAGAGTTTCATCACGTCAAGACGTCAAAGCCGTTGATCCCACTCACTCCTCTTGACACAAGCCGTCCAAAGAAGCAGGAGACCAAAAAGGGACCGCACAGCAGATCGGAGAATAGAAGCATCGTGTCTGCTGCAGGATATATATCCAAGAACAAAAAAAGAACCCTTGGTTGCTAGCGCCAACCTTGATTCTGCTTCTCTGCCTTCTAGCCTCTCCCCTCGATTCGCGAGCTGGCTCACAGGCGCTTTGGCGGATCGTCAGTCAACTAGGCCAGGCCGGTCGAGCAAACGGGTAAGAGTCGACAGACAAGTCCACATTGGTGACTGGCACTGGGTCGCAGCTAATTAACTAGCGATAGCTCGGAGATCTGCCCTCACCTCTCAGCCTGACACTGGGAAAAAGGACCCCCCAGCCCAAAGAGACACAGAGCTCTCTACTGGCGCCATCGCCCGACGCTATAGCAGATCATCATCACCTTGTCCTTCGGGGGGGGCTGACCGCTAAAAAGGCCACGGCTTTCCTGAAGTCATTTTCTCCACGTAGGCCCATCTCTGCGCACGAACCCGATTTTTCTCGTCATCCGTCGACGCTGCTCTTTCTGCCTCGCCAGCTTCGCTTGCCTCTTCCCACCCTCCTCCATCGTCCAATACCATACAAGACAGGACAAGACCCCCGACACCGCGCAGCCACTCGGCGTTGCCTAATCTTCCCTCTTCTTCTCGCCAACGCATCGACAACTCCACGCTGACTGAGCCGCCGAGTAAACGAGGGGCCCGTCTGACTGTCACGAGGAGTTCGCACAAAGTCCAAACACGAGTTAATAGTACCGACAAACCTTCTTCTCCGCCATCCCGGTCCTTTTTTAGAACCTTGCACCACCTCACGTTGCCGCCTCGGCTGATTGAAGCTTGTTTTCTTGCATCTTGATTTCGCCGCTTTACATTTACGCTCTTCTGTCCCGCCTTGTTTTCGCTCCGCCTTTGGTTCCTTTTATTCTCGCATATACACATACACGTGGCAGCCACAGCTCCTCGCCGGTTTCGACTATCCAGTAATTGCAGCCGTATTGAGCATTACGACATTGAAGGCAACCAGAAAGCAGCCCAAGGAAGAAAAAAGGCTCATTGCCACACCAACTACAGACTACTCGACAACAGCAGACACATTACCAGACCATACCACTCCTACACCAACACCACTCATATATCGCAATAATATTTCTCTTCACTTCAACACCATGTCTGACGAACACGATAACCACTCTGCTGGCCCTGCCGGTCATGCCTACCCCATTACGCGCTCAGACTCGTCAGCGTCCACAACTCCCTCCGATCAGAACGAGTCTGCTATCCACCAGCCCATTCCCACTCGGCCTGGCCCTCGCGATAGCTCGCAATTCGAACCAGAGATCATTCGACCCATGAGCCCGCGGAGGACCAACGAGGATATCAACAAGATGGGCGAGGAGGCGCGCGAGGAGCTAAGAAAGTGAGTACATACCAAAGTGGACAGCTGTCGCATATGACACTAACCAAGGTGGATTAGGCATGCCAAGGCTCTCCAAGAATCCCTCCTCACAATCTTCAACCGCATCGAAGCGGTACGAGAAGAGCACGACAAGCTGGACAACAACAACAAATTTCTTCAAAAGTACATTGGTGATCTGATGAGCACGAGCAAGATTACAGCGACGGGAAGCCGAGGAAAGAAATAAGCCAGCTTTTACAACTTCTCGTCATCTACCTGTGGCTCCAGTCACGTTGACCTACTGGTTCTGTGCTTGGATTAAGCACCACTTGAAATACATGAACGCAAAAAGACGTCTTCTCATATCAACAGCTACCTATAACGTCAAGACTGTTTTCGACCCGTCTTTCCTAAAACAAAGACCAAACTTTTGGGCTATTTCCATCTATCGCGCCACGGAAAGACTGTGGCGCTTTCAGTTATTTTTTCATTTCCTTTTTTGGAGCATTGGATTTCTAAAGGCGCCGCTCCGAGCCCCCCTTTTTGAAGAAAGAAAAGGAGAGGGGCTCATGATACCCAGACTTTGAACAACAATTTTTCTTGCATTTTGCCGCCACGATCCACATGCTTCTTTTTTACTTTGATATTCTTATTCTTGCCGTTACGGCCACACCATGTTCGCGCCAAGCGACATTTACTGTACACTACCCTTGAAATATGGGGATTCTGAGCAACGTTTATGAGCGCCAACACCTTTTATGGCAGCATCTCGTCATTGTATGGGGCGTCTTATTTGCGATTTCCTTTCATTGTTCTCACAATTGTTGGTCATTGTTTAAAACTGTCTTGTCTTGTGCTTTTTATTGTTTGTGTTGTTTTCCTTTTTACAATATACGGGCTCTCATCTTATTGGGACTGGGGAATCATATCTATCGGGCGTTTAAAGGGCAGATCCTTGAGGGATCTGTGATTTGTTTTGCATGGACCAGCGTAGACGGATACTGGAAAGGTTTGGGACGGAAGAAGGAAGAGAGAATCGGCAGCGAAAAGAAAAACCCAATCAAAAAATTTCAAAATGAAAACATGTATCTGGCTTATTGTAAAAGGGGAAATAAGGTCTTGGACTCAAACATTTTTGTCTATAATTCGACAGTCAAGAAAACAGACTTGTTCAAACATTACTTGGATGCTTCTACTTTTCGTGATAACAGTCCATGGGATCTTGCTTGAGGAGGGGGATATGTTAGACTGTAAGCCTACAATATTTACGGTGCCTACACCAGGACCAATGTGCAAGCCCACTACATAGGTTTGGAATTACAATTACATAGATGGGAAGCTTGCTGCGGCAATTCCAACCGTGAAGGGAACGGAATCTGATGTCATGGTGTTTGCCACCGAGGATAAGCAGGAGGCTGTTACGGAGACAGATGTCGTCAGGTTGGTACGACACGAACGAGGGGCTAAAACAGGCAAGGAGGCGTTTTGTATCTTTTTATGGTGTCGCAAATAGTCTTTCTTTTTCTTTACGAGAAGAATCTACGCTACGTTGTAATTTGGTAAATTATGACACATCAGTATTGTCCTGTCCTTTCAATCTTTTGATTTTTGCCATCAGCTAGGGGAAGGGAAGAGGGGGAGCTAAAGCACTGGCCACGGAGCTGGCGCATAATGTGATGTGTTAGATTTCACAGATGACCTCTGATGGATGGATGGATGGACGGATGCAGGTGTCAGTCGGTACCTGTAAAATGTGTCTGCCCACTGCCGGCTTACTTGTAGGTACTACACGTGACACGCAAAAAGTAGGGGTTATCGACAAAAAAAAAACATGCAACAGGGCTGGAGGAGCTGAAACAAGGGGGGGCCTTGAAGACTACAACTTGGGAAGTGTAAGGACAGCTCGCCGGGGGGGAGAGAAAAACGACAGGTGACGACGCTCTTTCGGACCTGACTCCGACGCCTTTTTTTGAATTATGACGCAGAGCTATATCGTTTTTAAAAAAAAAAAAACCACATTTGATCTTCATTTAAACATGATGCGGTCGGAACAACGGTTGGGTGGCTGAGTGGCGTTTTTTTTTGCCTCGCCAGCGATGAAGATCTGTGAGGCGCAAGGCGGGCGGATCGCCCCCTTAAAGATTGGGATATGACGTCGTTTTTCTTGTTTTTTTCTCGTTTTTTCCCTTTAGTTACTCGGTGCATTTCGTTTGAGGGATTTCGATTCAAGTGAATTGAAACATTGCGCTGCAGATGCACAATAGATAGATCCCTCGCTCAAAAAAGAAAACAGGGGACCACATGCACTGCGGCTGTTCTTGGACAAAAACGGCTGGGTTCGATTTTAGGGGTCTTGGGACCTACATGAAGTGAAGAATTACCGCTACGTAATGGCGAGCTTCTGGGCTAGTCTGGTCTGCTGAGGGCTGCTAGCAGCATCAATGCGGGGGTTCACTTACAGTGGATGTATACAGCGCTTAGAAGGCTGTTTGTCTCTGTTGCTGGAAGGATTCATCACGTCCAATCGCAGCCGGGATTTGTTTCAAGATGCTTTGGCTACTTGCGAACGGATGAACCATCAAATGCTTTTGTCCAAGATCGTCAACCATTGGCGCTGGCAGAAGGTTACTTTCTTGGTGCCTTTGTTCTTCGTGCACTACGCCATAATATTCCCCTACTGCAGCTTTCCCTACCTATCTAAAAGAACATTGAATCCAGAATCTTGGGCCCCGCACATCGGATTTGTATCGCATCCCGCTCACTCTCCTCCTCTTCTATAGTATCTCACTTTTCTCAATTCTCGTGTATGTGTGTCCCCGATTCTGCCGCAACCTACTCTAGTCCCGCACGCGACGCTGCATCTCCGTGTGTGTGTCTGAAGAAGCGAAAATGAGAAATGAGGGGGGGGCCAATACATCCAACAACCCCTGCTTAATGGCGTAATGAGAAGAGAGGCTATTGACAGTCTGCGCGGGTACGTACTGAATGCTCTAGGGCAGACAGTCTGTACTCTGTACTTGGGACAGTGTGAGAAGTTTAGCAGGCGTTGAGGCTCGCTGGGGGTTGCGCGAGATGCCCTGGATGCATGTCATGGGGTTCACTCCCAGATGGAGAAGCGATCCTCTGCGAAGTCGTTCCTACGTATCAAGTATATTGCGATGGACGCCTAAATACCGGTCACTCAAAGATATAGCCACAGTCACAAGCTCTACTATTCCTGCTGCTGCATACAACACGCATGTATAATGCAACGCCACGCATATGCAGCATCGTCTGTATACAACAGGCCTTGGCACTTATTACTCCCGATGCAAGTTGCATGTTAGCCCCATCTCCGAGCCCGCTCAAACTCCCTTACATACAACCCTTTAAACCCAGTCGAAAGAATGTAAGGGGGTGCAAGTGGCGTGATTTGGCTGGAAAGAGGAACAATGCAGATGCAGCTGCAAGCTTCTCTTCCTTCTTCTTCTTCTCTCAGCCATTCATTCTTCCCCCACACGAAGCTTGGTTTTGTGGCGTTTTCTCCTTGTCGTCCAAGCCTACATATATCCTTTTTGCCTTTCAAGAGCTCACCATTTTTTCTTTTTATTCCCCTTATTACGAAAAAGCTTATTATGGAGTACTCACAGCTGGCTTGCAGCTTGCAGCTCCTCATCACCTTCACCTTAGCTTGGACCTCTTTGGCTACCCTGGCCTTGGTCCGATAGACTGCATTAGCATGTGCACATTCACATTTCACCTCACTGCTAAATCAAGAACTACATACGCCCATCCCAATGGGTACGTACATTTACATGCAAGGGGGGGGGGGGGCGTGGATTAGCTTAGATAGCAAGCAGCCCATAAACGGAACTGATCAGCATAGTCAATACGTTTCAGCATCCAGGCTGCTGAGATGCTTCCAACACCAGCCTTCAACACGAAAAGCGTAGAATTGAATAAAAGGCAAACAGCGGGCAAAGCTGAAAAAGTCATATTTTCGGTTGATCATGTACACCCCCTTGCCTATAAAGTTGACTTCTCGCATACCATCATTATCCCTGCGTCGCCGAGCCTTACTCTAACCAATTGGTTCGAAACCTTCTTAATGAAGATCATTAACTGAATCGATACCGTTGTAATAACCGACGGCCGAGTCAAATGGACGATCGGAAGCTTAGCACCCACAAAACGGCAGTCCAAAAAACTTGGTTATGCTAGCTTACTTGCTTGCTTTTCCTTGCGTTTGAAAATCCATGGCATTACCGCAAGCAGAAGAAACGGAAAATACGGTCAACGTATCTAACGACGGGCAACCCTCGCCAAAACCTTGTATAATTCTAATCAAAATAAGCCTCCTTGCCAACCATGCTCAGAAACCTTGCGCGTGTTGTATCTGGTGTAAGATAGAAAACCTGGTGTGAGAAAGAAGAGATCATCCAAGTCTATGATGGCATTTCATTCGACGATTTTCCCCTTGAATCCAGCCAACCGTTCGCTCTCAAACACCAACGGGCCCCCTCCAGGGCCGCTCGCGTCAAGGCTCACCGTCATGCCGCTCCTATCCCCTACCACTCGCACCGTCTCGCCCAGATTCCTCAAGTCCACCTCGCATCCCTGAGGCATCATGGCCTGACCACCACTGCCGTCCCCGTCTGCGTTGACGACCTCTCTGATCTCGATAAGCGGATAGGGGAGCCAGCCTTCGCGCAGAGGAATCATGATGAGTGGAATCTCAGCCTCTGTCTCTGGTGTTGACGTCATGGTCTCCGCTGGCGATGACGCTGATGGCCCCGGGATCACGAAATGGCCTTTTCGACGTCCGCCCAGAAGCCATGTATCTGCCGGCGCCGTGACCTCATAGCTAAACTCTTGGTCGTCACGCACTGACGAGTCGTTGTCCCAGATCCGCGTCCACTTGAGGTGTAGAGTTGCCGGGAGCATCTGATTCGTACACACCGTTGGGAGCCCCTCGCCTGCATTGCTGGGTATGGGACTGGGGATGAGGCTCTGCAGACGAATGTCTGCCGTGTGGAGAACTGGCAAAGCTGGAATCTCTACCGGAATGAGAATCGATGACTGATCAACTGTACCGCTCGACGGTATGACAATACGGCTATTGTCCTTTTGCCAAGTTCGGAGCAGCGTTGATAATTGTTCGGTCGCATGCTCGCTAGCCCCTGGAGCCCCGCCGATTCCAGCAAAGTGTTTCTCCCATGCCACACTTTTCAAGCTCTCGGTAGTCATCTCTCCCCTGATAGTAGCTTGTTCAAAGTCTCGTGGCACCAGCTTGCTCTTGAACTCGCTCCAAACTGTCGAAATGGCTAGCTTGGAATACTGAGCCAGGGGACTTGCCTCAAAAGCTGTTGTTAGAGAGAGCCTCATCAGTTGCTCCATCTCAACGTCTAAAAGGCTGTAGTCAAGCTTCAGATACATGGTCCTACCGCCCTTACTGCTTGGTTTCGCTCCTTCTTTCCTCTTTACTTTAAACAGTAGACTTGCGGGTTGCTTGTTGAATATGACGACGGGATTTGCTGGAGCAACGCCAGACGTAGACTCAAAGAGATCTGAATCTAGAAGCTCACTGTGATATAACCGTAGTGGGCTGGCTGATGCTGTAGAGATATTAAATCGAGAGAAAAGCGCCTGGTGCTTGAAAACGTCTTGGACATTAACGCCGACTGCTAGAGAAATAGGCACCGATAAAGACTTGGCCAGTCGAAACGTTTCATCGGCTTCCGTTACGTATGTAGCTTCAATTTTGGCAACAACATCTGCAACGTCCTGCTCGACAGAGTACGGGAATCGCACTGTCACCACGGTGTTGGCGGCAATGGCATCGAAGCAAAACACGCCAGCTTCAGGCGTTTTGGCAAATTCTGCCCCAGAGTCTAGGATCGTTGCTTCTGTTGTGAGAAAGCGTAGACCTCCAGTTGCCGGCTTCACTCGAATCTCGCAGCTCTTGATAGAATTCCACCCTGCATGTATTGCTAGGTCAAGGGAGTTGTTCTTGTCCAGCGACGTTTGCTTGGTAGCCGACATGAGGACATCGAATGTGCCGGTACGCTGGAAGAGCATAACATCGGCATGTTTCAGAATACCTGTTGTGCTGGATAAAGAAGCATTCACATCACGCTCAAAGTGCAACATAATGTTCTTCGACGAAAGGATCACTCGGTCTATCTTGTAACGTCCCCCGGACACGGACTGAAGAAGAAAAACAGTGTTAGCACTTTGCACGCCGTATCTGCGATATAGATTAGATCAACTCACTTTGCAGTCCAGTCGTATTTTATTCTTTCCCGGTTTCAGCGTAATAGTCGAGCCAGCTGCGGTCTCAAACATTCGCTCTCTGCTTGGCCCCTCATCAACAGACGTAATTCGCAATTTCGCAATGTCAAAAGAGATATCTTCGGGCAGTAGGCTCCTAATACTGATATTCAGAGAGCAGGTGTCTTGGTTGTCCTCGTACTCTGGGAATCCGCTAATCTCAACGTCGGTGAAGAAGCTTTCAAAGGGAACCTTGACTTCTTTTGACAACGATTCGGCCAGGCTAGTAAGCTTTTCTACTATGCCAGTGACTGGCCAAGCATCAGGATATGTCTTATCCCTTGAGAAGCTCGCAAATCCCGATTTTTTCTGTAGTCGCTCCTTCTCCGCAGCGCAGTATTTAGTCAAAAGTTTCAAGGCAACGCCAACATGCTCGCCTTTTGGATTCACGTCATCCAAGCACTGACAGTACATGATAAGCATAGACAGTTCAAGCAAGCTCCAACCGCTTTCTCCAAAGAATGGCGTAGTGACAGAAAAGAAAGATGAAGCAGCCTTGTAGTCTTTCAGGTGGACTTTCAACACAGCTAGATCCGCCATGCTTGAATGAACTGCGTGATCATGGTTGGCCACAGTGTAGTGGCGCATGGCTTTATCTGTAAGGATCTCAAACAGCCGGTAGAAGTCGTCCTTGTTGTCGACTGCAGTTCGCAGCACAGTGTTGTCAATACCAGACATCAGCGGAGAGTAGGCGCTCTTTGACGAGGGAGTGTTTTCAGATTCGCCATCACGGTCCTCTTCATCCAAATTGACGTCTTCCATATCATCAATACCAATTCCCCGAACCAAGGGTGCTTCATCCCAACCGTCACTCCAGCTGCGCTTCTTACCGAGGCCCGACAGGATGCTTCTAGACAGCATATACAGCTCGGCTCGTCGCGCCGCCAAGTCTTCCAAGCCGGTTTTGAGAAACCCATTCGGGCCCTTTGGGTCTCCTCCGGCTGGTGGCTGTCTACCAGGCCCGGGAAAGAAACTAGGGCTGAGTGGAGGCGGCGGTATTCCTGATCTTGGTGAAAGCGATGAGTTGCGAGCCGGGTGTATCATCGTCTTGGGTTCTGGGATGGAAGATTTTGGCTCGATCCCGTCTCCATAAGACAGCGAAGAGGGTGGGATCGGAAGTGCTTTGGTAGAGGTCTGAGCAAGTATCTGCTGGGCGACAGAGAAGGCAAACGAAGCCACCATGTTATCTATCGTTTCCTCCGCTTGGGGGCTCAATTTTGGCGCTTTCTTGCTTGGCGTTTTGTTTGCTGTTAATCCCACAATGATGTCTTGCCGCAATATCTGTGATACTGATGGAATAAACTGTAATGTCCGCTGGCATATGTCGGCAAAAGTGATGAGATTCTCCGGCTCATCTTTCTGATTCGGCGGTGGCATCGCCAAAGGTGCTTCGCCGTAGAGAATATCCTTCTGTTGGGTCTTGAGCATCGCAATTAGCTCCTCCTTGGATGATAGCGCGTTTCCCAGTCTCAGAAGCAGGGCGATCTGGCGAGAAAATATGTAGCATCGAAAATCGAAGATGGACACCTTGTTCGCAAGGATCATATCTCGGTATGCCTTTGTGGTTGAACTGATTGCAATCTCTCCGAATCGGGGTCCTGCGGAGTTCGACTCGGTATCACCCCCTTCCTCATCGCTACTATCTTTAGTGACAGCCTCTAATGCTCGCTCTGCGATATCCCTGAGCTCTTCCGTAAAAGCCGCCATCTCGCCACCGTGTCTCTCTGGTGAGCCTGTTTCGAGTTGCTCGTGTATAACAGTATCCAGCCCGACGTTGAGTTCATCATAACCCACCAGCGCATCTTCGACGAGACCAACGCTCTCGAAGCCTCTCGCCAACCCCTCCTTGAGAATGAAGAATGTGCAAAAGTTCCAGCCTGGAAGAGTTCGTTGGGCGTCCTTTTCTCGGATATCTTCTTCGTACTGGGTCACCCGCATGTCGAACGAGGTCAGAATTTGGCTTTTGATCTTCCCTATCAAATCATTCCAAGCATTTTCGGCATCTTGTTCTGTCTCGTTGTAGCCCGATGGCACAGCTGGAACCACCCTGGGTAAAAGGTCGTATGGCACGTCGTTGATCCCAATTCTAATCTGCGTAACACGATCTTGGGCGCCCTTGGCCGTTGTATTGAAATCGGATCGGAGCTTCTCTAATAGGGGGGTTGTTCCTGTCCGCCATCGCGATGTAGTGGTCTTCTCCGTGCTGTCCGACTTCCCGCTGCTCCTGGGCTGAGTCGACGCCGCGGTGTTGGGGATAACAACATGGACGATAAGCCACTCAAACGCATCATGGTTCTCTTGGCCACTCCCTTTCTTCGAGGATGTCGTCGGTGCAGTATGGTTCCTGATCCAGTCTCGGACCTCGGCCCGCACCGTGTTCTTGTAAGAGTCGTTGTCGTCGCATCGAACTAGAAGGAGCTTGAGGTATGGCGTTCGACGAAGGCCTGGTATTTGGTGTCGCCGCAAATTACCACTTGCTTTTGAGCGAAGAGACGGCGCTCGAGCTCTGCCCGAGTCCGTAGAGACGCTAACACTCCGTGACCGCAAGACATCCTCAACCCTCGGGACACTACCCGACCGCCGCGCAGTGGGCGAAAGAGTAGCTTCTGGGACTTCAAGACTTCCGCGAACCAGCTCAACGTGCAGCGTATCGATTGACCGAAGCGGCCCGGAGTGAGACTGCCAGTGCAGGTTATGAAGGGGTAGGCGGGGGACTAGCCCCGGGGCCAGGAGCTTGTAAACATCGTGGGGATCGAAGTACTCGACTGCGAGGGTTATAGAGCAATGCAGTTAGCTGACAGCGTCGGGCTTGAGGGATTGCATGGACCGGTATCTTCCTTACCTGTTACCGTTGATGTCGAGGTCTGCTGTTCCATGGCAACCAGGTCGTCTCTGTCCTTGGCATTGTCGACCGCCTGAGATGCGGGATGTCAATGCGACAGAGAGCTGGCCGCAATAGTCGAGGTGCATGGACAAGGATGACCCCTGGATCGCCAGCTACCAATAGCAGCTCTGGAGCTTGATCTAATCGGAATTTATGTTACTCCGGATGGCTGGGCGGTGAAGCTGCTACTACAGAGTAAAGAGAGGCGTGTTTTCCACTGAAATATGGAGCTTCTTATTCCAGTAGACTACTATGTATTTGTTCTTGTCAGATTTCTTTGTTTCATTTTTCCTAAATTACGTCTAGAGAATACATGCAGCAAAATACTAGAGAAATGATGCTATAAGAGACACGCAGCACGCAAGCTATCCAGGAACAAACGTGGCGGCTCCAAAGCATGTTAGTGGCAAGGAGGGGTGCGGCAGAATTCTTGAAGGAGGGGCATGACGCATTTGGACCAGATTCTTTCATGTGAAAAGGGCAAAATAAAAAAAAAATCGAGGCGCAGGATCTCCAACTTGTCTTCTCACCAAGAAAGTAATTCCAATTCTTGACACAAGCTTGAGAATGTCGGCCCTAGAAGCTGTCAAGTACCAGCGAGGCCAGCTGGAGGTCCTCGATCAGCTTCGCCTGCCCCACGAATTCCACTATGACCCCGTCTCGACTCGACAGGAGGCCTTTGACAGCATCGCGACCATGCGAGTGCGAGGCGCCCCAGCCATTGCCATCGTAGCCAGCCTGGGGCTCGCTGTCGAGCTGCACAACAATCCCATTGCGGCCGCTTCAGACTCTGAGCTTATTGCGCGCATTGACGAGGCGTTGGATTACTTGAAAGAAAGCAGACCAACAGCCGTCGATCTGTCCAACGCCATCGCCCAGCTAAAGGCAGTCATCCGAACCGCTGAAGGAAAGGGACAGACCGTTATTACCGAGTCATTCATCGAAGAAGCAGAGAGAATATTCAAGAAGGATCTCCAGAACAACCTCTCAATAGGGGACTTTGGCACCCAGTGGCTCCAATCGCAAGCTGGTGCTACAACAGAGCAACAGATTTCTGTGCTGACACACTGCAACACTGGCGCACTCGCGACCTCGGGCCATGGAACTGCCCTTGGAATCATCCGTACGCTCCACTACAAGGGGTTCCTCAAGCATGCCTTTTGCACCGAAACTCGACCCTACAACCAGGGTAGCCGCCTGACGGCATTCGAGCTGGTCCACGAGGGCATTCCCAGCACGCTCATCACAGATTCCATGGCCGCTGCTCTATTCCGAACCAAAAAGGCCGAGAACAACATTGCTGCTGTCATCGTAGGAGCTGACCGTGTTGTCCGCAACGGTGACACCGCAAACAAAATCGGCACCTACCAATTGGCTGTTCTGGCCAAGCACCACGGCATCAAGTTCATCGTAGCCGCTCCCACGACAAGCATCGACTTGGACACCAAGACCGGCGACGGCATCAAGATTGAGGAGCGAAAGAAGGAAGAGCTGACGCAAATCACTGGTGCGGTCGTTGGATCCGATGGGCAGGTGAATAAAGAGAACAAGGTTCGCATTGCGACAGCTGACCAGCGGATCGATGTTTGGAATCCTGCTTTCGATGTTACTCCCGCCGAGTTCATTGATGTGGTTGTGACGGAGAAGGGCGCTGTAGAAAAGGGACCCGATGGCACCTTTGACTTTAGCAAGATTCTACCTGAACGATGGGCCAAGGTGGCTAATTAAGAAAGATTAAAGAAAGAGGGGCGGTTGGGACACAAAAAAGTAAAGAAATAGAGGACGGGCATCTCAAGCATAGATACCATTTGACCGGCCAAATTCAACATACCAGCGTTAGTAAAGAGCTTCATCAGTAATAATTGACGCACATGTCGTTTAGTATTCAAATATATTAAATTTCATAAAGTTGTCTATGGCTCGGAATCTCCTCATTGACCCAGCGTGTGCAGTATCAGCTTCTGATAGTCTTCAACCGCCTTCTCCAAATCACCGACAGTGACGTACTCGTGGTCACCGTGAGCGACGAGAATGCTACCCGGTCCATACAAATAACGAACATAGTCGCCCTCCAGATTAGGGATATCTGTGCCGTAGTTGACAACAATTTGCTCAAATCCTAGATTGAAGATTAGTATAATCGATTGCAGGAAACTGAATTTTGGAGAATATACGTACCATCAACATCGCAGTTGCTTTCATAAGGCCCATACCCATGCGAGCAATCCAGGGTGAAAGCTTCGGGGTCTACTTCTTGAAGAATATCGTAAATCTTCTTGTGCACTTCATTCTGGCCCTCCTTCTCCGAGCCAACAGCAACACGAGCCGAGATGTCCACCCAAGCGTGTGCGGGAACGACGTTGGAGGCGACGCCACCATCAAATCGACCGACGTTGAACGTCGTTTTGCCAAAGAGAGGGCTATACCCCAGATCCGTGTCCAAGATTTTGTTCATGGCCCTGATCATCAGCTCGTTGGCCGACTTGCCCAGCTCGGGATAGCCACTGTGGGAATCCTTGCCCTTGGCCTCGGCAGTGCAGAAGAGAGCGCCCTTGTGGCCACAGGCCAGCTTGTTCTCAGTGGGCTCACCAAAGATGGCAGAGTCGAAAGAAAGAGGGGGGCTCATGTGCTTGAGCGAATCACTAAAGGCTCTCATTCCAGCACCGGAGGTCTCCTCCGAAACAACAAAGAGCAGGATGATGTCCTCGGGATTGATGTCTTTATTCGTCGAAAGCAGCTGGTTCACCGCCACGAGCTGGGCAGTGACGCTGCCTTTGGCATCAGTTGTTCCACGGCCCTTGATAACGGTGTCTTTTGAGACATCTCCCTTTTCGATTTCCCATGGAATATGAGGAGGGACCGTGTCAATATGGCTCGTCACCAGCGTCTTGTAGTTGGACTTGCGGTCTCCATTCCACGCCAAGATGTTGAACCTGTCGGGCACATCAGGCTTGTCGCTTGGCGGAGGCACAAATTGGATGTCGACCTTGAAGCCCTGGTGCTTGAGGTAATCGACGAGGAAGTTGCCGACCTCGTTCTCCTCGCCACTGATGGATGGGATGGAAACTAACGACTCAAGCAGCTGGAGCACCTCACCCCGATAAGACGGAGCGTCTGCGCCGGCATGCTGCGATGAGCCAGAATGGTTGGTCTCTGACAAGGGGCGCTGCTGCTGCGCTGCGCCGAGCGCCAACAGCGCCGGAAACACAATTGCTGAAGTCCAGTGCATTTTGTCTGGCTCGGGCCTGATAATTTCCAACTCAAGTCGGAGTGTAGGGGCGACGATGCAAACAATCGAGATCGCTTACACGCGGTTCCAATGGACATCAGCCCACGTGACCGTGCTGCTAGCTGTGTGTTTGTATTTCAGATCCTTGACTCTTTATTACGTGATACCTCGACGTCTTGCAGAAGATGAGCCAATAACCTAGACCAAGCTGCTTTTTTCGTGTCTCAGTCGGGCGCTGAGATTCCTCTGCTGCAGTGTGTTGCTGAGAAACTGCCTATTTAGTTTGCTAATGCCGGGTGCCTGAGCTTCTAATCAATGGGAGCTAAGCTAAGAGAGCTGTTGGAGGTGCGGATGACGTACCGAAACAGACCACTCATTTTATTGCAGATGATACCTATAGGTACTACTCAAAGGATATAATAGAGATACTAAATGGGACATCGGATGCGGCGCAAATAACACCAATTAGCGAGTATTGTTCTATTTCTATTTTTGCCATTATTTCTTTCACTAGCAGATTGCTAAGCTCGATATCCAAGACATCAACGTAATAATACAGGGTAATAAGTAATTCGTCTAAACACATCGCCAACGCCGCGCTTTCAGCTCAAATCCGCAACCCGCTTAAACACAACATCCACCTCCTCGCCACCAACTCTCACCTCCGCCCTCAAATCGCAATCCCTTTCCAGCGTCCCATGCTGCACCAGCTCCCCATTCACAAACACCGCCCACTCACCCGCCGGCAAATTCGTTGCCACCGGCGTCGCAGTGACGATGCGTCCATCCCACGTCTTCATCGTCAGCACCAGGGCGCTCTCCTCGCTGTCCCAGACGCCTCGCAGGCAGTCAATGCCCTGGCCGAGCTCGATGCCGTCAATCCACGGCTGCGTCGCCGCATGGCCTCGTTTGCGCGGATTGTCCCAAATCTTCTTCTGGCCGTCGGCCACGTTGAGACGCGCATATCCAATCGCCGCGTTGCCGGAGAAGGGATCCATGTGCGTCCACTCGCCGGCCTCGTTTATTCGGTCGTCATTCCTGGGATAGAAGAGACCGCCGTTTTCCCACGTAGGCTGTAGATGCGTATCGGCGTACTTGAGCAGACCGTCCAGCTCCTCCTTCTTGCCTAATTCTGATAGCCATTGAACAACGTAGCCAAATGTCGGTTGAGAAAAGGGAAATGATGGCGGTAGGGCGGCGGCATTGTCTCGAGCCCGGGCAAGGACCGCAGCGTCGTTTTTGTCTGCGCCTTCTGTGTCGACGAGTTTCCGGTACTCGAGGGCGATTTTCTCTTCGTGAAGTTGCACCTCTCCATCAATTATGGTGATGAAGCCGCATGACTGCGAGTCATACAATGACTTCACCTTGTCCGAGTTCCAAGTATTCATATAAGCGTTTGCCCTGACGAAAGTTGTGTCAGTAGAATCCAAGTAAGGTATGCGCGGATGGAGTGAATTGCACTCACCATGCAGTCCATCCAACATTGCTCGGTGCCAGCGTCCTGCCCTGTCGGAGAAAATACCAGTCGACATATAAGCCGCTTGAGTCAACCATGCCCTTTTCCTCCCAGGCCGCCTTGTATTTTTCCAAAACTCTTCTAGAGACATCAGTACCATCCCTAGCATCATTATATCTCATCGCAATGATCTAGTTTTCACAGACTCTCAGTTATTGGCCACTCTTGCACCTCATACGGAGTAGCGGTGGAGGCAAACTTACAGGAAATTGATTGCAAACAACAAACACCAAATTCGGCTCGCAACAGACACCAATCCAGCCATTCCTCTCCATCTCCCGGAGAATGGCATCCTGCAAGCTACGGTTATCATAGCGAAATGTCTCCGGCCCAAGTCCAAAAAATAGAGGATCCCACACAAACGACAAGGATCCCCGCTTCTCGAACTCATCGTCGTCAAAGAGCATGCCGTACAGGCTGGTCATCATCAAGAGATGCCCACTGTACATGACATTTTCCTTCACCAGAGGATCGGCCCAAGGCGTTCGCAGATGCGTCCGACCAGGATCTGTCCGGTTTCCCGAAAGACTCGTTGAGAACCAGTAAGACCAGACTTCGCGCCGCATCATCTTGTGTATTAGACGGCGCATAAGAATCTTATGCGTACTTCGTAGTGCAGGCGTGCGGTGGTAATGAGCGACTCCCACGCCATAAGCCATGACGGCGAGCTGGTAGCGGTAAGCGTCTAAAAACTCCTGCATTGGCTCTTGAGTTCCCATATGATGCCATTCGCCGTCCATCTGGCTGGCCAGGTTATGGTAATGTCGCAAGTGTCCCGCCTGGTCTGCATTGAGCTTCTCATACTTGGATAGGTCGAGGGATAGCCTCGGCCCTGATTGTGTGCTCATGGTGACGGTGACGGTAGCAAGAGCTGAAGAGGGGAATGAGGTTTGCCGTTCAAGCAAGCGATACTAGCTACTGCCGTTTCGACAGCCTTGACTTCCACATTCCATTCAGGCTTCGACTCTTCCCGTAAAACTGAACATCAAAAGTCCACCAGGACCAAGCACAGCACTAACAACGACAAGACTCGCTGCTCCCACCATCTTCATATATCTCTCTCATGAAAGCCCCCATATTTTCCCTTTTTTCGCCTCTACTAATCCTCAGCCGCAATGCTCACCACTACTACAAAGCCATGCCTAAGAAATTTCGCATCCCCGAAACCCTCAGATTCTCCGCGCCGCCGAGCGCCACCAAGCCATCGCCGCCCAATCATCAACACGCCCTTGTTGGTTGAGACACACGCCAGTGTGTGTGTGGTTCAACTCTTGTGTGTTATCCTCGGCATATTCCGCCCGGTCTTCTATACGTCTCCGCAACCCATCGCCATTAGAACATTCGATTTGCGCCTAGAAATCTCACCTGCATGCCAGTCATCAGTATCAGTCATCATCTCTGTCTAGGGCCAAATTATCGGCATCCGTTAGGTTCCCGCATTGGGGGGATCTTCCCGGCTCGCGGCCGGACCGCGGAATCGGCAGACCCGGACATTTCGCTTCGAGGGAAGCGAAGTGCAGCGGAATCCAGAATGGCAGCGTCCGCATGAAAAATACACACACGTCCGAACAGCGTCGAAAGCAACGGGAAATTCATTGATAGGATACTGTGTTGTGTACGGCGCTGTCTGCCGTGGTTTGCCATGCGTTCATTACGCATAATTTGAGTTTTCCTATTTTGTCTTTGACGCCGGACCCCCAGAAATGGCAACTGATCCAAAAATTAGGTGCTGATATCGCTCAAACCAGTCTTACTTGACTGACTCAACTATCCCTCTTCCAGCTAGTGGCGTATAACAATAACTCAATTTCTGCTCGTGTGTTGTTAGTGGTCTTGTTAAAGCATACACCAAATTTGGTGGCGAGTTTGAACCAAGTGCCGAGCCTTGTCCGTTGAACGTTGCTATCTGACTCAAAGCTTAGCTTCTTTGATGTTAGGGCTGCATCTTCGGGGTGCTAGAACAGATAGCCAGGAATAGAGTGTTGAGCGAGCAATGTTATAATCCAAAGAGGTTAACAGCTTAGAGGATATGCTGAAAAAAGATTTCCTTGTCTGTGGCTTATCCAATCATTCGATGTCGTTGACTGGATGTCATCTGCCTAAATTATAAGCCGAAATTGGTGCCGTGTGTAGATATCGGCTTATGGAGCACGCAACAGCACTTTTCTCCTAGGCACTAATACACCTGTGATGGATACAAAGTGTGACAAGTTCCATTAGAGGGGCGTACTAGTTTACTACCTGAAAAATGACAAGTCTCATCATAACAAACATCCCACCAGAACATCTCTTCTAATACATCCTCATCGCGTGATCATATGCTTATGTTCGGGTGGATGCGACGGCAGAATAAGAATCACCAACTAAATATATACTTGGTCAGTGGCAATCGGCAATTGGGCTGTGTGCCAGCAAAGCTGTGAGGCGAGCTCTTGGGCTCGATCTCTTCTGATTATCATCACTTTTTGCAGCACTTATAGGTGTCGAAGTCGAATCGCGGCGCCTTTTCGCTCCCTTATCGTCCGTATGTGTTGCCGCATTCTCCATGGCAAGCTCTTCCGTCGGTTCACTTCCTAGAGTCGCTAAAACGGAAGATACATGCTGCTTGGCGTCTGGACGAGTTGACCGACGCACCCTGGAGTCAAAGGATCCTGTTCGCAACATGGCTTTGCGAGCTGTATACGGATGCTGTACGGTCTGGCCCGCTTCAACCTGATCTTTCAGGGAAGCAGATGCTGAAGATGTGGCTGAGGGAGATGGACCCGCCGTTTTAGGGATTAAGTCTTCTCTGGTTAGTCTTAATTCCGGAATGGAGGCGGTATGAAGATTGTTTGCTAGCATATGGGCAGGCATTGGTTGATTAAGCAGCGACTGAGCCAGTGTGTTTTGGAAATCGATCGACAACGAATGATCCTGCGGATTCCGAGGTAGGAATAGCCCTATTCGCTCACGGTCAAGGTCATTATCAAATGCAAACTTGACTCTCTCTTCTCCATCCGCACCTTGCATGTCTTGGTTATAAGATGTTTCGAAATTCAGTGCTTCACTGGGGATTTTCAAGTAACCAAAACCGTCATTTTCTTCGTCTCTAAGCTCTTGCAAGCCGAATCTTTGGCTCAAATAAGAGGTTTCACCCAACATATGGCCCTGGGCACTAACGTTGGACGACTTTCTTCCAATTTGGCGCATTTCCGGGAAAAGTTCTTGTTCCCCAAGTCGATGTATATCAGGCAATCCAAGGCCCATGCCGTTCAACCACTCAAAATACGCATCAGAATCATTGATAGTCTCCATTGTGCCGGTACTAGTGCTTCCAGAGGTAGAGCGACTGCTGCCGCTCTGCGTGCTAGTTTTCCGCTGTCCATGCCGAAGTGATCGGTTGGTTATAATCTTTTGGACATTTTCAGTCGAAGACTTGGTCAGGCCTGCGTTAGTTCGACTATGCTTTCTTCTCGGCGAGTGAGCGTGCGAATCAGTGTCATCGGAAGGGTAGCTGGGGACAGTCATCGATGTTGCAACTGGAATTCGTCTCCACATCGAAGGATTGGGCCACGCGATACCAGATGCTTCAAGAATCTCTGGAAAATAATACTGTTAGCATCACTGCGTACCATGTTGTTAATGGAGAGATGAGATCAAAATACCGAGAGGCGCATGTTGGAAAGAGAAAGCGACAACATTCTTCACCCGTTCAATAGGCATGGAAAGAGAGTCCCGTGGAAAGCTTTCGCTGATTACAATTTTGATTCGACCAAAGTCATCGGCTGGGTTCCAATGGTTTTGCCGCAAAAGCTCCTGTCGAAAGCTGGGAAATCGAAGAGGCTCCAGATCTCCGTTCTTTGACATTCCTAGAGTGATAGCGGATTAGCAGCTTTTTCGTACACTTACACATCTATGAGAGCTGTAGTCCATACCAAACGTGTGAATAATAACGTGTGGCCAATCACTTTCTCTATCAAGAGACGCAGAACTAAAAAGGAGGCACATGTTAGCGAGCCAGGACTGCGGACATCGCGAATCATCTGCATACGCAACCAATTGCCCGTCGACAAACACCCGAGCCTCAAAATTGGCGCATTCGCCATATTTACTGTAGCACCTGGTAAACTGGCTGACAGACGGAGCAGACCACGAATGGATGGAGATTTGGAAAGGAGTTCCCGCAGCTAAGCTCGGAATGAACCCGCAGACTGTGGGCAGGCCAAATGGGCCATGCGGGTTGGAGAATTCTGGCACCATTAGCACCACGCAAGTGATATCAAAGATAACGTCTAAGAAACAGACCCGTAGTGAGGTAAAATCACATACCTGGGTCATGGATTGCATGGCAGGCTACTTTGAACTCTTTGACTGGCACTTTGCAGTCTCTGGGGAAGAGCAGAATATCCCAGTCGTCGAACCGCATTGCAGCTGCGGGCTTGAGCGTGCACTGCCAGCAGGCCTAGAGAAGAATATAGGCAAAAAGCCAAGCCGAGGTAAAGAATATGTTCGGTCAAAGGCCCTGGTGAGTCCAACAGTGCCGTCCTGCTATTCCAAGGATGGCTGAGAATAGGAAATCCTTGGTTGTCAATATGACCAGGCTCAAAATACCTGCCGAGGCGACTATCAAGTGGCACGGCAACGCTGTCGGCCCATCATTAAGCCCGCTGCTTTTAATTCGACAAGTAGCGAGCTGCTGCAGAACTGGCAGCAGCTCGTCCGAAGTGCCGGGCTAATAGACCGGGACCTCGCTTATGCTTTGGAAGAGGAGCTCTTCGCTGCTTCCTGGGACGTCCTAATTGCCAGGGAAAGCAGGCAAAAGTGTTTAGGAGAGTACATGAATGTTGGAGATTACAGAGCTAGAAATATTGAGCAATATAGCTTACTGCGGCGGTCGTAATGAGCTACTACGGCGAAGTCGCCCCTCAATATACAAAGGTGGTAGCCCCTGACAAGACTTGCATTTATATCGGAATGCGGTGGCGAGACTGTCGATGTAACGCGATTCCCGATGCCCTGTACTGGCAACACTTGGCAGGAGAAATGTTTATTTTTTCGAAGGTGTAATAATTATCTCATAATGGGTCCTACGGGATTGGCATAAGAGCAATTAATGAGGATATCAGCCTAAAAGTACCTAAGGTAGGTACATCACAGCAAGTGCTGAAACAGGTAATTGGAAACCAGTATGGATCAGCATTCTCTGCTCAGTTTGAGAACAAGAAAAAGAAAACTGTAAACTGGTTTGATTTCCACTTGTTCTGGCTACCAAGACTCTATACACCCAAGTCGGATACCGGTAATACTCGAACATTCAGGAATGAGTGCTTGTCGTATAAGCCAGTTAGCAGGACGCGGCCTGACGACCACAAAACTTTGAAGACAAAATTTTAATGTCGAATTTTCTCATTCGTCTTCTGCGAACCAAATCTCCATTTGCTAACGATTTTCTCTCAGAAGGATGCGTCAGATAGGAGAAACATTTTTATTCTTTATTATATACAGCTTGGCAATTTCTCTTAAGGCTCCTCATCGCCAGTCATTCGTGCCTATAGTCATAATGATCAGTATCGCCTACATTGCATTTGCCAAGGAAACATCAAATTGAGCTTACTCTTACGGCTCCCGGGCCGCCCAACTCTCGCTCCAAGCCATTCTCAAACTCTCTGGGGTAGGCAATCCGGTCAGGGTAGTTGAGATACACAACTCCTGACACTCCAAGGAAAACGGCGATGAATGTTCCAACCATCATCAGACCGGGGCCCGTAGTCGTCCACGTATACTCCCAAGGAGAGAAGATACCCAGCGTATCGTTATCCTCGTGAACGGGCTCACCAAAGTTTCGTCGCTCCTGAGGGTCCCACCAGGTGGCATAGGGGTCGCGGAACTGTCGCTTGATCTTGGGCGGGTTGATATAGCCTCCGTTCTACAGCCAGCAGTTAGATTCCCAGAACTTTTGACACAAACAGCGCTCCGGCGGCGCTCAAGCTTTACGAACCATGCCAGGGTCCTCGGCCTCGCTCGGTCGCACAGGATCAGGGTACTTTTCGTCAATCACTTTCTTGTCGGAGAATTGAGACGGCAAAAAGCCTCGTCGCTGGATCGTAGGAAGTCTTCGGCTGGCAGCTAGGGTGTTGCGCAGAGCCGAAGCTCGCACAAGTCGTTGCGGGAGCATCTGCAGAGATGAATATCAGTCCATTTGTTCGCTCGAATGCTTATGCGGTCATAAAATCATCTTCGCTCTCACCTTGGGCGAATTGACTGTGGAATTCAGCGCCCAATTGCTGCGTAACGGGGTGGCTCTCCGTGTAATGACCTCAACAGACTACCAGATTGGTAGATTTGAGGTTGCTGCTGATTGACTGCAGGCGCTTGTGCCTCAGGCATCCGTGTTGTCTGCCACTCAAACCCGCTTCGACAGACGGGATTTGTCTCGGACCGCCTAAGAGAACCCAGATACCTGTGGGTACAACAGCTAGCAGCCCCACCAGCGCTGAAAAGCCTAGCTGGCGCCGCAGAACTTCAGCTGCAGCATGGGTGCTCCAGGTACCCTCCAGGTAGTCCAACCCCTCCAGTGCCCTTCATCCCATTTCGCACCACCCAACATGGCGCCGTCGAGATTCTTCCCGTTCAAAAGTTTTGCAGAGGAGACGAGAATTGCTCACGAAAATCGCTGCAGCTCTCCGCCCAGGCCTCTGATCATGTGCAAATTCTGTCCGAATGTTCGGTGAATCGCCACGAATCCGTAGACATCCATTTCTCCCCACCAAATGATAGCCTCACAGAGATTAAGCCTGCGACGTCCCTTAGCTCCACGTTGCTATTATGCCCGAGACCGCGTCGCCCGACCATGTGCTTCCGGACGCGGACTCTCTGGCATCACCAACAGCAAACAGAACCCTCGCCGTTGACGCAAATGACGCGCCGCCCGTCGAGATAGAGGGCCGAGATGCCGCGGCGGAATCCCATACGAATGGACGTGTCCACGACGACGCGACGCCTGCTCAGGCAAATGGCCACGTGCTGCAGACGGCCGAAGCCATGGACGACCATCGAGACAACGACAGCGAGCGGCCGGCGAAGAGACTGAGAACGCGGAATTCGACCCCTCCACCGCCTGTTGTCCGAAAGCTGAAGCCCATATCGCCACCATGGAAGAAGATCGAGGCTGACGGGCCAACATCATACCATGAGAACGGCCGGCGCAAATCTGGCCGCATCAATTCGCAGCCTGTCCCCGTCGAGCTGCCCAGTACGAAGCGCACAACGAGGCATTCTACCAATGGATCGACCGGAAACGTGCTCAAGGAAAGCCCACTGCCCAATGGCAAGTCCAACAAGTCCGCAGGTGGCGGCGCATCCAAACAGAAACCCACAAGCAAGACTACGCCAGCTCACTCTACTCCCTCCGAATTGAATTCGAGATATGGGTCTAGGAGGGGTGCTGTCCCTGAACCTAGATCCTCTAGAATCTCACGTCGACGAACTCCTTCACCCCCTCCGCCATCCCTCAGACACTCGACACGCACACGAAGAGGAGCCGCAATTGCGCCAGACACTCCGACCAGCATTACCAAACAAAATACGTTCGAGAGCTCTGGCAAATCGCCGCGATTGAAGCTCAAGGTCGGGCCCCGACTCACAGTGATTCCTTTGGTCCATCCAGACCAGGTACGCAAGCGACCACGAATAGGGACAGATTTCGATGACTTCTGGGATCGAGCTGGGAGTATTCCGGTAGAGGAGGGCGGTCTTTTGATGTCTGAGGATGGACCCCCTTATACGGACGAAATGGCGCAAACTGATGCGCGGATGGTTCTTCGTATCGAGCGCGAGGTCGAACCGGGGGGGCTCCTCTCGATTCAACGATGCTCACTCTTCGTACCTGAAGGAGAAGAGGAACCGCCAAGACAATGGGCTCGTCAGGATCATATGACAAGGGCCGCAAGCCACTTCCGAAAACTCATGATCATAGAACAACAACGACATCGATCAGTGGCCAAGAAGCTTGCCGAAGCATGTCGCGAAGAATGGCTGCGCCGTCAACCCAAGTCTGCTGAAGAGATTGAAGCAGAAGCCAGAGCTGTGTGGCTAATGCGCTATCGCGTTGTTCTCAGATCACTCTTTGGCACTTGGGAGAATGTTCGTGCAGAAGTGAATCGGAGGCGATTGGTACAGTGGGAAGCAGATGAGCAGAAGAGGGTCAAGGCTGCCCTCAACCAAGCTGTCAGTTTATCGGAGCAGAAGTTGCAGGCACGGCGCGCTGGAGGTGTAGATTCCGAATCTCTCTACGACGAAGATGATGGCTTTGACGATCTAAGTGACAGCGCTAACGGAGACGACGGCGAAGATGACGATTCGCGTCTGGCTTCGGCAGAGACAGATGGTAGTAGTGATGGTGGCGACGAAGGCGACGAGGGCGACGATAGCGACATGATGTCTTCTTCTGGAGATGAAGAAGACGAAGACCAGAAGGACGCGGCAGATGAAGGCCTTAGTCAGGAACAGCTGCGGGCGAAATACGCCAACATACCAGAGTTGGAAGCCCCTGAGGAGCCAGAGTCGGTCGCCGAAAATACCGAAACCCCTGGCCATGCAGAAGGGTCAGATGCCGAGACCAGTGATGAGTCAGTGGACATGGACGACGACCTGGGATCAAGTGATTTCGACGGTAGTGGCGAATCCGGAGATGAAGGGTCAAGCGATGAATCGGGATCCGAAGACGGAGCCGGTGGGCTCCTGGGGCTCTTCTTTGGGAAGTCAGAGCTTAAGGCAATGTCAAAGGGCGAAGCAAAGACTGGAAGTCCCGAGAAAGAAGTGACTGGTGCCCAAAACTCTGAATCTGAGATGGACGTTGCGCAGCCAGACCATGAATTTGAAGATGAAGATGAAATGTCACTCGTCCGTCACCCAGATTCTATCAACGGCGACGATGCAAAGGGAAATGATGATGGGAATAATGATATCACGCCTGCAGTGGATATGGATACCAAGCCAGAGGGTTCAGAAATCGCAGAACAGCCTGGTAATGAAACCAAAGAGTCGGATGTTCCTCCTTTAGAGGATACTGATATGGATCTGGAGCATGTTGATCAGGACACTGCGATGGCAGACGTCCCCCCGGATTCACCAGTTACCGATGCGTCAAAGTTAGAAGAGGCTAAGAGCACTACCGCTTCAGACAAGTCTGCGCATCCTGAAACAGAGGTTGCGAATGTTCACTCCGATACTTCTTGCGACACATCGCTACCGGCAGCAGTAGAAGCCAAGTTGGAAGCAAAGCCATCTGAGAACGAAAAGTCCTTGGAAGAGAAACAGACTGAGCCAGCGGATTCAATACCTACGGTCACTGACGAAGTTACGACACTTGAGCCTTCCACTCACAAAGTTGAAGTCCCACCTCTCCTTCGGGGAACACTACGCGAGTATCAAAGACAAGGCCTCGACTGGCTGGCTGGTCTTTATGCAAACAATACCAACGGCATCTTGGCAGATGAGATGGGTCTTGGTAAGACGATTCAGACTATTGCGCTGCTGGCGCACCTTGCTTGTCGTCACGAAGTCTGGGGCCCACATCTTGTAATCGTTCCCACCAGTGTCATGTTGAACTGGGAAATGGAATTCAAAAAATGGTGTCCTGGCTTCAAGATACTCGCCTACTATGGCTCTCAAGAAGAACGAAAGAGAAAACGACAGGGATGGAACAATGACGATGTTTGGAACGTCTGTATCACTTCTTATCAGCTGGTACTTCAAGATCAACAGGTATTCAGACGCCGTAGATGGCACTACATGATCCTGGATGAAGCGCACAACATCAAAAATTTCAAGTCGCAGAGGTGGCAGACGTTACTTGGCTTCAATACACGCGCACGTCTTCTCCTTACCGGAACTCCTCTGCAAAACAACCTGACAGAATTGTGGTCACTACTCTTTTTCCTGATGCCCGCGGAGAATGGTGTTGGAGGATTTGCAGATCTACAAGAGTTTCATGACTGGTTTCGCAAACCAGAGTCACAAATTTTGGAGAATGGAAGAGATCAGATGGACGATGAAGCGAAAGCTATTATCGGAAAGCTTCACAAAGTTTTACGTCCATACCTTCTTAGACGTCTTAAAGCCGACGTAGAAAAGCAAATGCCGGCCAAGTACGAACATGTTGAATTCTGCCGGCTTTCAAAGCGTCAGCGTGAGCTATACGATGGGTTTTTGGCACGTAGCGACACGAGGAACACGCTGGCGTCTGGCAACTATCTCTCTATTATCAATTGTCTGATGCAGCTCCGTAAGGTCTGCAATCACCCCGACTTGTTCGTCGACCGTCCCATCATGACCTCGTTCCGCATGCGCAAGTCCGTAACAGCAGATTACGATGTTACAGTGAGGGCTGTGCAGCATTCTTTCTTCGCAGAGAGCCCGATGAGCTCTGTCAATTTGGCCTTTCTGAATCTAGTACCAACGCAGCACGAGCATCTTTCTACGATGAAGGCTGATAGCATTGCCCAATTAAGCTCACACCGCATACTGATGGATCTCCGAGAGGCGCAAAAAAGTCGAGCGCAAAGCGCCTACACAACTCTTGATCCAGGCACGGTAGAATCGAATATTGCCTATGTCGAGAGTGCTGCCAGATGGGGACGCTTTGAAGAACTGCAGCACTGTGTCTATCTCAATGCCCTTCGTCGACAGCAAAGGCCAATCTATGGGAGCAATGTCATTGCATTACTAAATATCAACGCCCATAACCCTCTTCGCAAGCCTCGGCCTCGAGTGCCCCGGAAAATCATGGACTGGTTCGAATCCGACTCGGCCTTTGTGCAGGCATTAACTCCATCCCTCGACCAAAGAGCCGATAGCCTGAAGACTACTATTGAAAAGTTCTCTTGTGTCACGCCCGCAGTCGTGACTCGAGACCTCGACCAGTTCATTTTGGGTCGCAAGGGCATCGAGGCGTTTACGGATGAAGATCTCAAGCTATCAGCGCCAGTGCGATGGGCACCCTTTATGCCCAAGCAACCTCCTTCGGATCCATGGCACGAAGCCCGAATGCGTCTTACCATTCAGTTTCCCGACAAGCGCCTCCTTCAATATGACTGCGGCAAGCTCCAGGCCCTAGACAAATTGCTCCGCAAGCTACAAAGCGGCGGTCATCGCGCGCTCATCTTTACGCAAATGACAAAGGTGCTCGATATCCTGGAGCAGTTTTTGAACATTCACGGACACAAGTACCTACGACTTGACGGTGCCACAAAAGTTGAGCAGCGTCAAATTTTAACTGATCGCTTCAACCATGATTCGCGCATTCTTTGCTTCATCCTGTCCACTCGATCAGGAGGACTGGGCATCAACCTTACGGGCGCAGATACAGTCATATTCTACGATCAGGACTGGAACCCGGCCATGGATAAACAGTGTCAAGACCGATGCCATCGTATCGGCCAAACACGCGACGTGCACATTTATCGTCTCGTCAGCGAGCATACAATTGAAGCGAATATTCTTCGCAAGGCGTCGCAGAAGCAGATGCTAGACGACGTTGTTATCCAAGAAGGAGAGTTCACTACGGATACGTTTGATCGCCCTTCTGTCAGAGACGTCCTTGGCGAGAAGGTCGATTTCATGAGCGAGGGCGTTGCTGCTGCAGATGCCGCTCTTGATCTGGTTCTCGGCGGATCTGAAAGTAGTAGCGATCAACGCCGCGTTGGCCGCGTTTTCGAGCAAGCCGAAGACAAAGAAGATGTCGCTGCCGCTCGTGTTGCAGAGAAGGAGATTCTCGCCGACGACGCTGACTTTACGGAGAAGGCGGGCGGGCCTGCCTCGGGCACATCAACAGCACGACAAGGGACGCCAGCGGGCAAGTCCATCTTTGACGGCGGCATTGGCATACTAGATGGCCCGGAAGAAAGCGGTATCGACACAATTGAGGAGTACAATGCTTGGGGCGGGAGGTTGGGCAACATTGATGACTATATGCTTTCTATCATGACCGAGGAACTGAAGTTTACGAAATTGGAATTGCCAAAGGATAAGAAGAAAGGGAAAAAGAAGGGTAAAGACACACGGAAACGGTAATGACGAAGGTGTTTTATTATTCCTGAGCGAAAATATTAACGGCAAAAGATGACTACCATTGCATGCATCACATTCATTGTGTGTATTATACTTTTTTGTACTGTTGTTCTTGTTGTGAGAGTTGTACAGTATGGCAGGAGACCTGGGCTGCATAAGATTTTGTTCAAAAAGGGTTCCATTTTTCAATGTTATTGGGATGGGAGTTCAGGGGGTTCCAAAAAAATCTTTGAAAAGGGCGATAGCAAAGTGCTTATTTATGTTTAGGTAGACTTGGTGGTTTATAGCCACTGCGATTGGAAATTTGCATACTGAATAATCTCCTAGTAACTTGTCTGCTTTTCCTTGCTCTGTAGGAGTGTTTGTGATGCCTCGGTATTACCCTATATTATTTCAGATACAAGTCATATCCACGGACCCAGGTAGTCAAAAGTAGCCAACAAACTGCGTTCCTACTATTTCTTCAAGGAATACATCGTACAAGATCTACGCTGGCCGAGTATATTTCTTCCCTGCTCATGCAACCATGACTTCATTCTTGTTTACCTGAGGGAGTATACAAACAGAATATGTGAGCGTCATCAAAATACCACTAGCGCCAACCTTTAAGCACTAACAACAGCGAAAAGCTCTAGGTAAACTCTTTTCTAACCCACGTGGAACTTAAAAGTCGTTTGGACTCCATTATATCATGATGTCTTTGTGGAGATTCCGGATTATGTCCAACAAAGTGCAGCTCCTCAGGAAATCCAACAGAATAGCAAACCCCTTTTGACGAAATGCTGCTGCTGCAGATCCTGCGAAAAAAAGTAAGAATAGCACCACGACCCACGCCACTCTCCCAGCTGCAGAAGATGTCACAGCGCATCTGGGTTCCACTGTCTGGCGACACAATCCTGGACCTGGCTGTACTAGCGGTAGAAGTACCCGGTACATGTGCCTGTTCCGCTCGGGGCATCCCGCAGTGGCCAGCGTCGACAACAGAAGAAGCAGCTTTATATAGAGCAAACGCGTGGAGAAACGGCAACTTCTGCAGCTGTGTATTTATATAACGGTCGGTTCTAGGTGCCTTAAACCAACACGCTCGTCGTGGAATGTGAAACCGGTCGCAGTACCTGGTGCTAGCAGCATCTACGGGTAGTCTAACTGCTAGCAATCGTAGCCCCTGCGGCACCCATGTCCGCTGTGGGAAGTGGGCGAGCCACCCGCAAGGTACTCCAGCCGCAGGTACCGCTACTTGCGCGCACCTCCGAACGCTGCTAGCACCCAGTTCCCGCCGCCCGTATCTTTGTCTTCCAGCACTCAGTCAGCCCCCCAGCCAAGGCCCAGGTCAAAGTCACCGTCACGGACCCCATGTCCCATGTCCCATGTTTGAAATTGGCCAGTCCATCTTCACCTTTCGCAGATAATCTCGCTTGGAGCGCATGCGACCGATCCCCAGCGGGGAACCGTATTTTCTGCTCAACCACCTCGCCGCCCGAACGCGCCAATCCGACGACCTTTTGCCTCGTACGCGATTTTGAAGCCATCGTCGAATGCATTGACGCCGCCAGAGGCCGAGCCGGAGCCTGACCCCGAGCCCGACGCCGCATATTCGCAAAGGGGGACCGCCGAGTTGTGGCCCGTCGTCCCCTGTGGCCGCTGAACGAACAAGACATAGGGCCCGGATCCTGAAGTCGCTGTGCCTGTCTATATCCGGGAAGAAGAGAGCTCGCGCTGCGGGCGCTGGACGAGGAGGGATGCAGACGGCTAAGGGGAAGGCCGAGGCGCTGGGACGAAAGGCCAAGGTGGGTTGAGGATCCCTATTTACGCTGCTCCGGAGGGAGAGAAGAGAAGGGACTCAGCAAGAGTTCAAGTTTGAGATGTGTGGCTAACTGAGAGGTGCCGTGTAGCTTGCCAATTCTTACCAGGAGCTCTTAGAGTAAGTTGGCTGATTCTTGGCTTCATTCACCCCTTTCGCCTTGCCGCTTTGCTGACCGGGAGCGTCTCAATCTCTACAGTGAATTCGCGAGCAATGATCTCAAATCAGTCGGCAATTACACCCTTGGCCGCCTTATTGGCAAAGGATCCTTTGGCAAGGTGTATCTGGCCACCCACAAGCTCACTAATGGCTCCAAGGTGAGTGTCTCTTTCATTGGCCGATGTGACATGCCGATCCTGGCTAATCATGCCACTCCAGGTCGTGTTGAAGTCGGCGAATCGAACCGACTCCAACCTGGCGCGCGAAATCCACCACCACCGACAGTTTGTCCACCCGCATATTGCGAGGTTATATGAAGTTATTGTGACGGAGAATTTGGTGTGGATGGTTCTCGAATACTGTGCAGGTAAAGCTTACGACACACCGCGAGAGCTGGTCTCTGTTCTATTCTATTGCTCTTGCGCTTCCTGAGAAGCGAATTAACACATTCATTTCCTTAGGCGACGAACTGTACAACTACCTACTCGATCATGGCCCGCTTCCTATGCCAAAGGTGCAAAAGATTTTTGCACAGCTTGTCGGCGCCGTCAGCTACGTGCACATGCAGTCTTGCGTCCATCGCGACCTCAAGCTCGAGAATATTCTCTTTGATACACATGAAAACGTGAAGCTGGTCGATTTTGGCTTTACGAGAGAGTACGAGGGCCGAACAAACCATCTGCAGACCTTTTGTGGAACAATATGCTACTCGGCACCGGAAATGTTGAAAGGCGAGAAATATGCCGGTGAAAAGGTGGATGTTTGGAGTTTGGGCATCATTCTCTACGCCCTGCTCTGCGGAGAGCTGCCCTTTGACGACGACGATGACAACGTGACTCGAACGAAGATTCTTACTGAAGAACCAAACTTTCCCGAACACGTTCCGGCTGAAGCGATTCCTCTAATTAAATCCCTTCTCTCAAAACGTCCTATACTCCGACCAGGACTCCCGGAGATTCTAGCCCATCCTTTTCTCGCAGAACATGCGCCGGCACAGCAGGCCATCCTCGAAACGAAAGCACTGCCCCCATTTTCTACCATGTTGGAGAAGGATTGCCTACATCGCATGCGGAGTGCTGGAGTAGACACCGATACGATTATCGAGAGTGTCATGGCACAAAAGTGCGATGCTCTGGCTGGATGGTGGACGCTATTACTCGAGAAAGAAGAACGAAAACTTCGCCGGAGGGAAAGAAAAAGAAAAGAGAGAGAAAAGGATATGGACAAGAGCCTTCATCGAATTTCGGTGGCGTCAAGCCGTTTCGAGCGGATGCTGCAGGATGTGGACGAGGATGGCGGCCTAACTAAGCAGTTTATCAAACTAGGAGAACCAGCAATGCCCAGGACCCGAGGGAGACCGGACCGTAGGAGTGCGCACTACTACGACTTGGCGATTACTGACCTCTCTTACTTCACCGCTGAGGGCAGCCGATCGAATGCTCCGCAAACTCCAGATGAAAATGGCCGCCACCGCTCCATTGATAGCCATTCTATCCGCTCAGTCTCGACGACGCGCAACTATCGACCGATTCCGCCGCCTAAGGAGGGTATTCTACGAAGTGCTAGATCTCGAGGATCAACTCTGCATCTCGTCACTACCACTGAATCACTTGGTCTTGATAATCACAGCAGTGCTCCTCCCAGTAGTTCTCAGCAACAGGACGATAATAGTCTGCAAAAAGCGAAGAAGAAGCCCAGCCAGGCTATAATTGCTCATTGGAAGAATTGGACTCACTGGTTCATCGAGAATACCACGAGAAGACGACGTGGACACGAAAGACGCACTAGTCGAAGTGTGCCGGATCTTCACAATAAAGAGGGCAGCGCGAAAAGCATCAATGATGTTAGCCCCAGGCCGCAAACGAGCAAAAACCCAAATACCGGCTTGATAGTCGCAAATCCTACTGCTCCTCTTCCCAAGGGAGTCATTCCAAACGGTCTCGTCGCTAAGGCCAACGGATCATCTAGTTATGGATCTCTCCGAGGAAGCGTCAGTGGGCCTGTAGGGACACCATCTCATCCGCTGAGGCCCAGTATCGCCACATCGCAGGCTTATAAACGTCAGTCATTATCGCCATCGCCATTGACGCCCCGAGGCACTGTCCGCCGCTCGTCAGCAGGCTTGAGAGGGAGAAAGTCGACTTCGTCTTCCGTGTCTTCAGTGCGATCTATGCATCACCACCATCATACCCACTCCAAGGCGTCTTCTACTAGCTCTACGGGGTCTGTATCAACAACCAAAACGCCGCTAGCTCGCGGACACTCGCCTCACCACTCTGTTAAAGTTCTGCCTGCGACTCCTACGGGCACGGGGTTCCCCTCCAACATCCGTCTTGTTCGAATGCCGCCCGCTCCCGCCCCTACGATGAACATGTACAACGAAGGTATGCCAGGCCAGTCGCAAGCTCCTGGATCACCCAACCCATTTGGCACGGGTGTAATGTTTGCAAAGAGAAAGAAGAATCTGTTCAAGGGCCCGGGCCTTAGCTTTGGAGGTTCCCATGGACATGGACATGGACATCGAAATGGTGGTAGCGGATCTCATTCTCACTCTCGCAGCGGTAGTGCCTCAGGACTAGGACGACATTCCGGAGAGATTACCATCCAAGAAGAAGATGAAGACCACATGGGCGGCGTCGACGAAGAGGAAGAAGAGGAGGAGATTGAGGAGGTCGATGCATTTGGCCCCTTGGTTGGTGGGCCCGGCGAAATCATCGAGGAACAGATCCTTGAAGATGAAGAAGCAACCACTCCTACTGCGGAGGTACACAGCCCACCGGATATGGATATACATAGTCCATCGGCGATTTCTCCTAGAAATACAGTGCTGGCATAGTGTGGCTATGCTACACAGAAAGCAATTTATGAAGTTGGTTACAGCTTGAAAATCGAAGTGTATCTGCTTCCAAAGAAAAGCAGATTGGTAATACAGCATCAAACATGGACACACATATATAGGCACTCAGAAGGTTTATGTGTTTCATATCATCCCCTTTACCCCCCCTCTACCCCATATCCTATCTCTTTAATGATTCAACTTTGGCGAAGAATAGGCTTAATCGCTAGTGTATATTGCTAAAAAATTTCCTGTTTTTCTTCTTCCTCTTGTCTTACTGTTTTCAACTTTATTGTCAGTTTGTAAAAAAAAAGCTATTTCTTATATGTACTATACCCACCGTGGTCATGGATATCTACGTTGTATTCTCTTACGACTTAGACTGAGCAAAGCTAGAAGTTTGAAAGTCAATAGACAAATATCATTGGTTGTTTTCTTTTGTTTGAATTCTTTTTTTTTTTCTTTTAAAAGAAAGCTACCTATATAAATGGCTGCTTGAAGACACTTCGCTGTGATATTTTGATGCTTCTTTACTATGCGAGTACTAGTTTGAGAAAGATAATCGGAAATATCGGTTGAACCATTTAATGGCTATGCGCTTCTTTATCATGCTGCTTCTTCATCTTTTCGAGAATAGCCCCTCTCTCTTCTCGCAGCGTAATCCAGGTCCAAAACCAAGCCATCATTTCGATAAATGCGAATGTGAAGAGCAGCCTGTTGTGTAGGTGGTCGATGCCCGATCCGGAGCCCTTGTGAGAGGCGCCTGGGCGTCTTGTCGAGGAAGAGGACGAGGACGAGAAGAGCGGCGAGGTAGGGCTGAAGGCGTAGGAGTAGAAGACGAGGAGCATGGAGAGGAAGAAGCGGAGGGGAGCTGTTGGCGGGTCGAGATGGGTCAGTATAAAGCCTTGGAGAGGAAAGAAGAGGTTAATGAACACGTACCCTGGGTGCCCCAGTAGTATAAAGCGCTGAAATCTTCGGGCATTGATAGTGAGACGAGGTCGCTGATTCCAGAGAAGCCAAGGATGACGGCTACGAGGGCTAGAGCTGGGCTTGGGACGTCGAAGCCACGGACGGCGGGCTGCCAACACGGTTAGTAGGAGGTTTAAGTGCAAGACATTAAAGGAGGCGTACTAGGTTCATGCTTTCGCCGAGAACAAAGACCAATGCCTGGTCCTCAATTGTCTTGGGCTTCACGAGGAAGAAGTAGGCGAGGGTGAGGTGAAGGAGGGAGATGGAGGTGATGATTGTAGTCGAAGATATGAGAGCCATGATGGGCGGATGTTTGATAAATTCGTAGAGATTTTAAAAGATGGCTGCGTGTTTGCTTGCTATGAGCGCATGCAGGAAGATGTATCTTGATCGTGGGCTGTTTCAGAGACTCCGTATACGTGGCACAAGCGGTCTTCTGTGATGAATGATTTCGCGGAGCATCCGAGCTTTGTGGTATATTGTCTTGAGAGGGAATGGCGCTCTTCCTCGTGTGACGAAAAGATGGAGGATGAGCCAAAAGAGAGAGGAGTAGAAGAAGAACCCAGCTTTGGAAAAATCGAAAGGAGGATCAAGTGATGGACTGGCAACACATGCTTGAGTTGAAAGGTGAAGCCGGGAGCTTGAATAGTTTCTTATCGATTAGAGCTTTAGGGGTTGCTGAACAAGATCCGGAGGCTTTACGGGGCTCTGTGGCGCTACGGTTGTGGCGCACTCAGTGTGTAGAGAGTACATGTCTCAAGTACTGTTTTGCGACTGCAGCTGAATGGATGGAGAAGCAAGGAGCTGCGAGATTGTTAGTTCGATATAACATGTCACTCTTATATTGATGCTTATTGCACCTCACTGGGCTAATTGGAATCTGACATATATCTTTTTTGTTCTTTTGTGCATTGAAGTCTGTATAAGAAGCCCGAAACACACTTTGCGGCCAATTCTCCGCAGACACATTTGCCATCATGAGCGCTCCAGACGCCCAGGCGCCACAGCTGGACAAGGCGCGGCACATCAAGTACTGGCAGCGGTGCCACAAGACGTTTCTCCCAACTGCCTACACTGGAAGTGACTCAACGAGACTCACATTTGCCTTCTTCATCATCTCCGCCCTCGACATCTTGTCTGTTCCGCTCACAGCTCAGGATCGGGCCGCAGTGCGAACATGGGTCCTGAGTCTCCAGCACCCTGATGGAGGCTTCTGCGGAAGTCCAACTCACGCTCTCGCAGGCGAAAATGCGTCCAAGGGCTCGGCCAATATAGCGGCTACGTTCTTTGCCCTGATTTTGCTGGGCATGGCGGCGGAGACTGAGGAGGAGCAGCGCTCGGCCTTTGCTGGGGTTGATCGCAAGGCGATTCTGCTCTGGCTGAAGAAGTTGCAGAGAAGTGATGGGAGCTTTGGGCAGGTGTTGTGGGAGGGTGAGCCAACGGGTGGGAGAGATACTCGTCACAGCTATCTGGCGAGCGCTATACGATGGATGCTGCGAGGCTCGCTCGAGAGGGGGGATGAGAACTGGGTGGAGGATATTGATATTGAGAAGATGACGGAGTATATCAGGGGCCTCCAGGTGATTTTGCTGCCATTGAGACTGTAATCAAGTTGGAATTGTGAAGCTGACTATGAAGTGATAGACTTATGATGGTGGCATTGCAGAGTCTTCGACTGAGGAGTCTCACGGTAAGTATTTGCTACATAATGGAGAATATGGATCGGCATACTGATATTGTATAGCTGGATATGCGTATTGCGCCATTTCAGCTCTATCTATGCTTGATAGACATTCTGATACAGCGGTAGATGCGAAAGGGGCAATGGATAGAGGTATCGCAGATCGTACCAAGTTGCTCAAGTTCCTCGCGCACAGACAATTCAAATACTTGTCAAACACAGAGGCTATTGCCAGTGATGAGGGCTCAACAGAGAACCACCTCGAGGCCAAACTTGGAGATTTGAGTCTTGATGGGGAGCGCGCTTACACCGGATTCAACGGCAGGTGGAACAAGAAAGCCGATACTTGCTACACGTGGTGGGCTTGTAGCATGTACAGGGTGAGTCTGATAGCTCTCTTGAAGGGTGGCAAACGCTAACAAAGAGAATTTCTCTGCTATCTAGCTACTCGATGCTGATTATGTTTACGATGCGGTGCCGACTGGCAGCTACTTGCTGGACATTACACAGCACATCATTGGCGGATTCGGCAAAGCTGTCGGTGAGCCGCCGGATATCTATCATTCTTACCTTGGCTTGGCTACGGTGGGTTTGATCGGTGGACATGATTTGAAGGAAGTCGATGCTGGTTTGTGCTGTAGTACAGATGCTGCGCGGAAGATTGAGGTGGCTCGAGATGGGATGCTGGAGTCTTTGAAGAAGCAGAGTGAGCAGCGCAGTGGATGGGGAGCTGAAGAGTTTTGGGCGAAGGCTGCTGAAATGGTTAAAGTAAAATAAATATTCACCATCTATGTGATTGGGATGTAGCAAACAGATACACAATGATATCAATCGGTTGGTGTGAAGATCTGGGTATTGTCGTGTAAGCCTATGCTGTGCATAGGCGGCTGCAGTAGCGCCCTGCGGGATGGAGACGTTGATACTAGCATGTAAAAATTGATATCGGCAGTCAAATAGATTTCTTATTTGTAGAACAGGCTATTGGCCTCAAATAAGCATTTATTTTGTAATTTATTCTTGTATATCACAACTTCGAACAAAAAATCACCAGAGCTTCAGTGCTAGCAGAATGACGTAACGCAGTGGCACGACTGAAGTCAATGCTGCAAAGTTGAGCTGCCGATATTCTTCCGGCTTCTTCAACATCCGCCTCCCCCCGCGACTTCATCATGTCAAACACCGGCGACAAGATGTCTTCAGAACCGCAGCCTACCGAGAAAAATCCTTGGAACGAGGAGACGAAGAATACGTTTGAAGGGTAAATTGCCGCGCGCACTGGCTGGGTCTATGTAGAGTTTTGGCTGACAATTGGCCACTCGCAGCAAATCCAAGAGCCAGTTCTACGATCCGTGCCAGGAAGCGGCGCAGCGCAGCTACAAATGCCTCTACCGGAATAACGGCGACAAGGCGATGTGCGGAGAATACTTCCAGTATGTTTCCGAGCTTGGCTGTGGGATTGAAGCAGCTATACTGCCATAGGATTCGGCTGACGTGTGGTTTAGGGCGTATCGCGATTGCAAATCGGCCTGGGTACGTTTGCCTCGGATTCCATGGAGAGCCATAGAGTGCTAACACGTTGTTTAGCTGGAGAAGAGAAGGAAAGAGAGGGGAACGCTCTGGTGAGACAGTATATTTCTCCTAGAATGAGACGATTGGCCTTTCGAACGATCGACGGTGCTATGGCCAGTGTATATAAATGAAGATGGATATCACTACGTGGGACGAAGTATTGTAAGATAGAAAAGATTGAAGTGTGAGTACAAAATATCTGATTTTGCTGGCTTTGTGTACTGACTCTTGGCTGCAGAACGATTGCTGCGATATGTGGGCGCTTTGAAACTACATATATTACCCCCCTCTCCTCTTTTTGAGCGCTATTCTGTTGTATATATGGCGATCCTGTATCAGAAATTACGAACGTAATAAGAATGGCAGCCACCGGTGCATTCAAACCGCGTTCATTGATATTTGCTTGTTTGAACAACTGGTTGAGGGTTGGGAAGCTATTGATGGTTGCAAAAATGATTTGAGATTTGCAACCAGCGTCCGAATTATTTTCTTCCAAAATATGCTAAATCCCGACGACATCGCTTAATATTGAGCCGGCTCTTCAGTAACTCGAGTTTTACCACGTATTTCACCTGAGCTTGGAGCCACGTGCGATCTGAAGTAGGACAGATCTTTAACTTTATCGCAGCTTGTCCTTGTTCAGATTGGCTCTTTGCTGTATTTACTATAATGGCTATCCGAATCAGCCGGTATCTTCTCTTGCTGTTCGCAGGTGCCTATTAAAGAAGGTCGCCTATATAGCTTCTAGCGATTTCAGATTGTGGCTTTCCATGGCGCCCTATGTGAGTCTCTATGTGTCGATGTTTTTCAGCTCTAATCCACTTTCTACACAGTAGCTATGCTCAAATCCGGTGCTTCCATGCTCATGATGATCATGGCGCCGCCACAGAGTAGCTAAGCTCATAGAGTTCAGTATCCTTGGCCTAGCCAAGCTGAGCTGCTGTCTCTCCCAGTGTATATAATAACCTTAAGCGATCGTGTTCAACGTTTGCCACTCAGATCATTATCTTCAATTGTCCTACACTACGGACGAGTGCCTCTATCGATTAAACACAAAAGATGGCGCAAGCTGGGCAACAGATGCAAAATAGTCAATCGGTACAAGAAGGACAATCGGCACCAATTGAACGGCATGACACAAAGATCACCCAAGACGATGCAGAGCGCCCAATATTCATTGTAGTGCCTGGTATAATGGGAACGGAGCTACTTGTTCGCGAGAAACACTATGCCTGGAATATTGAAAAGGCCGCCGGCGCAAAATACGGGTGGTACAAAGCCGCAGAATTGAGCATCGAGAAACCATTAAAGGTGGGCGAACTTCTGGACCAAGGGTTGGACTACATCGAAGTTCCCGGCTATGGCTGGTTCCTCGAACATTTGTCTGGACATGGAGATGTTTACTACTACGCCTACGACTGGCGCCATCGCGTCCAATATCACGTTGCGTCTTGTGCTAAAGGCATTCTAGCACTTCGTGAAAGTAATCCCGGCCGAAAAATCATGCTTATCGGGCATTCAATGGGAGGACTCATATGTAGGAGGGCACTCGCAATGTACGACGGGGTAGAAGGGGCTATCAACAATTTTGTGCCTCTCGGCGTGCCCGTTGGAGGCTCAACTATGGCCGTGGAGCGGGCTTACAATGGATTTGGCTGGTGGCTCCCTAATCGACGCAAGCTCACAAAGGTGCTGCAACAGTTTGGCTCCATCATGGATGATCTGTGGCCTACTTATCCATGGTTACGTGAGCATGGGAGGACTGATCTTGTAGAGAGGCCTCCGCCTGACAAACCAGCGCGACCTCCTCCCGCGTACGAACTGTCTTTTGCATGGAAACAATACATTTCTCGCCATCACCATGGAGTGCACGTGAAGGGTCATAACGTTGAGACAGCCGCCGTAAATCTTCACGAGCTCGCTACAGAGGCAGACTTTCGGGCCAAAACCATAGGATATCACTGTGATAAGATCCAGACGCCTCACACCATGGAAGAGAGGTCAAAGTCTACACAAAAAGTTCTTGGAAGGTATAAGCTATTGGAAGATGGGCATAAAGACGGCGATGGTACTGTGGTGGCTCATGCGAGCATTGGCATGGCCACTAAGCACAAGATTAAGCATCAACACTTTGTGGCGGATGAGATAATGGTCAAGGAGATTGTGGCCCTGGCTCAGGCGCTTTAGCGCGGAGGGCACCACCAAGTGGGAGAAGAGATACCACGTCAAGCTGGGTAGGGCACATGAGTGCTGTTTAATGGAAAAGGTACGAATTGGTAGCGCGGATAATGATGTTTGACAATAACGTTCGCCTGAACAACTAAATAATATAGGCAATATGTATTCTTGGGCTCTATTTTTATACTAAGCATTACAATTTATGCTCTGACGAGATGCAATGAATCATTGTCAAGATATCAATAAGTGAAAAGCGAAGCTGTCTCACTATGCCATGCTTCAAATTAGACTCATTACTCTGTATAGAGAACTACAATGCAGCTCATAAATGATAAAATATCCTTTGAAGCATGACATATCATGAACTTATGAAGATATGAAGCTATTTTGTACCCGTATAATTGTTTGCAACCATCCAATCCTTGATAGTCTTGTGTCTGGCGGGATACACCTCATCAGCATACGCTGCCGCTTCCATCTCACTCTTAGGATCTCGAATACGGTCATTGTACTTCCATAAGTTCCACCAAGCGCCAAATGTCTTTCTGAACGTAAAAGTAGTGTCGTCGTCTGGAATCCCGCTCTCTGGAAACTTGACTTCTGGATCTTTATAGACCCGCACTCTATCAAACCACTCGTCTTGCGTCAAGTCTTTGAACACGGCTTGCTTCCCCGTAGTCTCTTCGAACGCTTGCACCAAGTCTTTATAGCTTGTATACATGACGCCCCAGCCCAGCGTTTTGCCAGTAGAGGCCTCTGCATGCTCGAATATCCATCGTACGCGAACGCCGTATTCCTCCAAAGGAGTGAATGGGATGTTGCCATCCCCAATGGGCGCCGCGAACTCATATACGCCATCATCCCTAACTCGTGGCTGGAGTAGTGTCCATAACATGTCGGCATACACGCCACCATAGGTAATACACCATGGTAGAATATCCGTTGGCTGGTGGGAAAGCCAGTCAGAAAGCCGCCCGGAAATTACACCATGTGCGTTTCGAAATTCTTCCTTGTATCCGTGAGCTTCATAGCGATTTGGCCCAGATGGCAAAACGAAAAGCTTCAATCCACTTTGGACGGCTATTTCATATGCGCGAAAAGTCCAAAAGTAAACGAATGGCTCGGAGACAGCAAATGAGTTCATGTTGAAGTATACGCCGTCTTGGTTAGCGAGGATACTTCTGAGGCCGGCCTCAGTCAAGTAGTCGGCCTCCAGTAGTTTGACATTTGGCAAGTCTCCGATGGCCTGAGCTTTAGCTGAAGTTGGGGTTCTGGTAGGAACGGTAATTTCAAAGGTTCCAGCTTTCGAAAGATCTGCCTTTTTATTAGTCTTCGTCTGTATGAGCAAATGAAGATGTTTACTTACTCTTCACAACACTCGAGCCTTGAGCCCCCGTTCCACCAAGAATGACAACTCGTTTGATAGGTGCCATGTTAAAATTTTATGTGGAAGGTAATGATAGAAGTTTTTTCTGTGTTGTAAATTGCATCGTCTTCTTCACCAAGCATGCTGGCGAGTCAAGTATTTATACCTTTTACCACCCTCAGTATGTGTCTTACATAACAGCGGAATAGTACTCCCCCTAATGACAACGGATATCCCAACTAACGACATATTGTTAGAATGCAATTTCCCAACGCAATTATGGTATTTAGAGTATGTCTATTAGCAATGAGAGTCACTTACACGTCGCTACCGAGGATGGTGGGGCGGCCACTGAGTGAAGATGTTCAATAATCAGAAAATAGATGAGTAAACAAAAATTCCCTCATCAGTTCTACGAATACGTATGAAATAGAAATTGATACAAAGTTGGCATTTAAGATAGAGATAGATTTATATTCAATTAGTCAAGATTATTAATTCCAATATGGTTCCTGTGTTGAAACATGAGATGGTTTGTCGTACGCCATGGAGATTCGCGCCAATGAAAGTAACAGAATCCATTGTTGGACATTTCTATGTCTCTTTCGTATAAGTCCAAAATCGTGAATTACTCAGTCAATGTACTCGTCAATCTAAATACACTAAGTACTCTGGGGGATGGCCAATTTGACTGCAAACAATTGGCTTCTTATTGCTGGAATTAAATATTCCGACAGGTTGGCGCATGTAAAGGCAGCATTGTCATGTTAGTGAAACAATCTTGAATTGAACTGCTGACTGATCTTTAAGCAACCCGGTATGAGTTCCTTTAGCTCATAATCCTTATTCCTTCCTTGTTCTACATTGACCAGCACACGAGAAAACAGTTTGACATTAAATATGCGCAAACCACATATTTAATCTCGAAGGAATCGCTACATTGTCATTGGTATAAGCAGGCACATGCAATGTACATGTACATAGTCTTCATTGGCTGACCGGCCCGCACTTGTTCCAGTACGCGCCGCAGCTGCATGAACTTACGCCTCATTCCCACGATATGCAGGCTACAACGCTCATGGCTAAATTTCATCATAACATTAGACACGGCTGTACAAGGAATTGACTTACGATGGGCTTACGAGAAGAACTGCGTAAAAAATTCTCCAGTGGGAAGAGTAGGAGCAGCTCACATGCAAGCCATGACACAAAGTTACAAGAAGACCAAGCGACAATAAAGCTTCATGTTCCTACCCCACCTCCCAAACATGCTGATCTCAAGCAATTCGAAGTGTGAACAAATTCCATGCTGCGAGTAGAGTTGAGCACCGCTAATACTACTGTTTTAGCCAAAGCTTCCTGTACAGTTGAGCCTCGCTGATGCGCCGATTCATGAGCTATGGAATGTGGCATACGAAAAGCTACGCCAGGAAGATGCAAAACTTATTCAGGACTATGAAACCAAAATTCAAGAAGATCTGACCGCCAGCTCTGATTTAATCTTGACCCCTAACATCAACGCACGCGAGAGAATGGAAATGATACTCAAAAACAAAATGGACAAAGTCAAGCGCGACGCGTGGAAGCTCCAATTCGGAGAGTCTGAGATCCAAATCGCAGACATCTTGCCAGTATTTGCGAGCATTGCTAGCAAAGCCAACGCATTCATCTCCACTGCTCTGGTTGCCAGCCCGCCCGCTTCGCTTGCATGGGGAGGAATTAGCGCATTGCTACCTGTAAGTTGTGTCTGTAATGTCGGCTACAGGCTGTCTGTTTAAGAGGCTGGCAATAGACTAACTCAACCAAGCTTTTTCTCAATCCATCCGAACAAGCTGGATCGCTCGCAAAAGGACTAGATTACATCTCGACTCTTATTGTTCGAGGTCAACTGCGCGAGGGATTATACTCACGGCGGTATGCGCTAGAAAAGATGACCGAAGAGTGTCAGACGTCTAACCTCGATCACCTAGCTTACAAGAGAGCTCTGGAATCCCAATACCAAAAGATTTTGAGATTCCAGGCTGTTACCTACTGTCACTTTGCAAAAAATGCCGCGTATAGGTATGGCTTAGATGCTGTCAAGTGGAACGATTGGGAGGCAATGATCAATGATGTGCGTCTACAAGAAGACGCGCTTGCTGCGCTGGACAACCTTTGGCATGATGTTCAGTATAGCCAAGACTCTTTGGCGGTAAAGAAACAGCATCAAGAGTCCCTTGCTGCTTGGCTTACTATTAGCGAAGATGTTTCTAGCTTACGAAAGGCATTAGCAGAAGCAGAAAAAGACCATGATCGCGCAGAGCTTTTGTCCTGGTTATGTCAAGTGGATCCTTCTCAGATGTATAATGCAGCTCGTGACAAACATGAAGTTGGAACGAGCGAGTGGCTGATGGCGAACCGAGAACTCCTGGCTTGGGAAACGGCAGATAAGTCTCTGCTCTGGATTCATGGTAAAGGTACTGTACACTCTGTTGGTATTGAGTTTTCAGTTCATTCTAACAAATGGCCTATAGCTGGCTCAGGAAAGTCCATATTGAGCTCTTCAGTCATCAAACATCTTGATGACAAATACCTATCTGATCCATTGACTGCGGTGGCCTACTTCTACTTTAGCTTCACCGATCATCAGAAACAAGAAGTAGACATCATGCTCGCCTCGATCATTAAGCAGATCTTAGCTTGTCGACCAAATGTCCCGCAATCGGCTTTGAAGCTCAAAGAATACAAGGCCAGCGGCAAGCGACCTGACACTCAAACTCTGACAACCGCACTAAACGATGCCATCCTTGGGTTTTCGGCGGTATATGTCGTGATCGACGCTCTGGATGAGTGCCCGACTCTGAGTGGTGAACGGAAGAAGCTTCTACGGGCATTAAGCGCCATTCTAGACAAAGCCCCTGATAACCTACATCTCTTGATAACTAGCCGAAAAGAGAGCGATATTAATGCAGCAATGAAGCACCATTTAACACGATCATGCAGTTATGAACTGGATTTATTGGCCTACAGGTCAATCATTGATGACGATATTGGTATATTTATCGACACGATCCTTGCAAGTGACGATTACGAGTCTTGGCCTGCAAGCGTAAAGGAAGAAGCAAAGAACTCGTTGGTTGAGAAGGCAGATGGCATGTAAGTGACCGAATATCTACCACTTACTTGATACGATGGCCTTGCTAATATTTATCCTAGGTTCCAATATGTTCGCTGTCAGTTCGATGCGCTTGATGACTTATCAACTGTCGCTGAAGTCCACGAAGCCCTTCAAAGTCTTCCCGATGGCCTGGGTGCAACTTATGACCGGATGCTTTTGAATATTAATCCAAAATTCCAGCCTCGGATCATAGATTCGCTAAAGTGGCTGGCCTTTTCGCTTTCTCCAATCCGTGTAGAATAGTTGTCAGAGATCTTCACATTTCGCGCTGAAAAAGCCCATGCTCTCGATGGAACAGAGAAGTTATTCCATGCTAGTGACATCATAAAGTACTTTTCCAGCTTGGTTGTAGTTGCTGACGATGTTGTTCGCTTGGCGCATTTTTCTATCAAAGAATATCTGATTTCTACACAAATTACGGGCGGGCCAGCAGCGGCGTTTGGGCTTACTGAAATCGACGCTCATTTACACATCGCACATTGGTGCTTAGCTTACCATTTCCTGCACGCTGATAATAGAGTAAAAGAGCGTATCAATTCAGAGGACATGGACGTGCACAACTCAGACGATCTGGAAAGTTATACCAGTATACAGTGGGCCTGGCATCTCGAAATGGTTCCGAGCAAGCTGTGGCCTTCTGAAATCGTCCAAAAAGCAGCATCCGCTCTCGATGCCCGTAGCAAGACACTGGCTAAAATGGTATATTTTACAAGAGGGCGCTATCGCCGAGGGAATTTATACTTGGCGCGGCCGATATGCTACACCACTTGGCAAGGACTCTCGAACCTAACGATGCTGCTGCTCTCGAACGGACCTGGAGCCAACAACTTTTTTACCCAAGAAGATTTAGACTCGGCGTTGGAGGAAGCAGCTTACAGGGGAAGTACTGAAGTGATTTGGCGGCTTCTTGACATGGGCGCCAATGTTAACGCGGAAGAGAGTGTGAGCAGCGCTGAACAAGAGGTGCGCGGTTTCAAGAACGGGGTACAACATGGTTTAGCTTTACAAGCTGCAGCTTTAGGTGGTCACTTCGAGATTGTGAAGGCTTTGGTTGACAAGGGAGCGGAAATCAATGCAAGTCGCGGTGCATTTGGTTCAGCGTTGCATGCAGCAGCAGAGGGAGGCCATATCGACATTGTCAAGTTCCTTACTGGCCGTGGAGCTGACATTCACGCTCGAACGAGGATGGCAGGCAGCGTGCTTGCCTCCTCCATTGGCTATGGCGAAGACCAGTGCTTTCATTTTTTGCTCGGCAAAGGCGCGTTGAAAACGGACGACGGAGAAACGGCGCTTGCCAGAGCAGCATCACACAGTCGCTGGGATTTGTGTAATTTGCTACTAGATCACGGGGCCAGCATTCATGCTTCTGCGCCGTACAGCGTGGGCGAGTCCCCACTTGGAGTAGCGTGCTATTTTGCAGTGTTTGACCGCGATGGGATAGATTTCACCAAAAGGGTTGAATTTATTGAGCGCCTACTGGATCTCGGAGCAGATATCAATGCTCCAGGAGGCAGTTTTGGTAATGCCTTGCAAAGTGCGTGTGAGAACGGCGATATTTGTCTTGTAAAGGTGTTGTTGGACAAGGGAGCTGATGTCAATATCACGGACGGACAGAATAGAGATGCGCTGCAATATTCTCTCTCGGCCAGCCAAAATAGGCTGGATATCATGAAACTGCTGCTGAGCAATGGAGCAAACGTCAATGCTCAGAACATGGGAGGGAATGCTTTTCATACCGCTTGTAAGATGGGCTGTTCTAAAGATGAGATATCGCTTCTACTCGAGCATGGCGTCGATATACATGCTAAAGGTGAGGATTTTGGACCGGCGCTTCATGTTGCCGTCGCTTGGGATCATGAATGGCTTGTTCGTGAGCTACTTGAACAGGGAGTCGATGTGAATGAAGAGAATAGCCAGAATGAAACCGCACTCCAAGCTGCCTATCGGCTCTACAACAGCAAGCGAGCACAAGATATAGTAAAATTACTTCTTGACCATGGCGCAAATGTTCACTCCAATGGTGGTAGATTTGGCAGCCCTTTGGTTATTGCGGCAGCAAACCTAAGCCTTCCGAATAGCAGCATCCAACAGCTGCTGGATTTGGGTGTCGATATCAACAACGAGGGGATACAAGACAACACAGCTTTACAAGCCGCTTTAGAGAACTTTACCGACGATGACGAGCCCTCCACACTACTTGAGAGGCTTCAATTTCTTTTCGAGCGCGGTGCGGATGTGAATGTTGAGGCGGGGCTTTACGGCTTCGCCCTCCAGTCAGCGATGATGGCTAATCATGAAAACTTTAGCATACCTCTGTATCGGAATGTAGGCTTGGATTTTCTCTTTGACAACTACCCCGATATCAACGTCAATGCAGAAGGAGGCAGATTTGGCTCTGCTTTACAGGCAGCGGCATACGCTGGTCAGCCTGAATCAGTCAAGCTGTTGATACAAAAGGGGGCAAACGTCAATGCACAAGGAGGAGAGTATAATAATGCCCTGAATGCAGCTACAATCTGGGGATTTTGGGATATTGTCATGATCTTGCTGGATAATGGTGCGGAGCCAGATTGTTATCGATCAGAGAAGCCGGATGAAGAATGGCTTGGTGAGATGGTGGAAAGATATGGTCGGGGTGCTAGAGAAAGATATGAAAGTGTTTGGGAGATGAAGAACCCGAAGCTTAACGCAGCTACTTGAGGTTTATAAGACTATATATAGCAAGGAGCTAGGGGTAAGAAACGGATGGCTATACAAATAGAAGGTGATACGAACTGGATGGGAGGAAGCCTGGGAGGGACCCAAATGTTAGCTGGAGAAGTATTGAACCACATCAGCAAATAAATCAACAGCTACAGACTTCTGATCATGTTTCATGGTGTACAGACACCTAAGGGCATTGTGTTCCGTGCTAACGAGGTGACCACAATGGCGAGGAATGGCGAGGATGCTGCGAGAACACGCGAGATAGCTGCTATAAAAAAAATGTGCTACAATTTGGGGTTTTTGGAGTATTGTCATGATCTTGCTGAATAATGGCGCGGAGCCAGACTGTTCTTGATCAAAGAAGCCGGATGAAGAATGGCTTAGTGAAATGGTGAACAAACATGGTCCAGCTATCCGAGCCAATAGGCCTTAGTAAGTGAGCCCTAGAGGATCATTCTAGACACTTACAGGTGCCGAAGTCCGTTAGCCTAACCGAAATATCAACTGATGTGGACAGATCTTCTCCCGCGGACGAAACTTGTTCGGAACGCATATAGTAGTCGTTAGGCAAGTTAAGGGGTGGGTATTACGGCATAAACACATTGGAGGGCGCGTATTCAAACATATCATTATTATCTATCGTTTTGACCAAGTTGTTTTGCGATTTGGTATCTAACAAAAGGCAGCTCAACTATCAAGGTTAAGCTAAGGAGTGTACAAGATACCAACTTGCCGCTATGAATGACCTGACAGGTGTCATGGAAAAAGACCAGCGCGGTAAGCAACTGCCAACAGACCTTTTTGGTGACTGGAACCAGTATCCTCAAGCCTGGGAACAGCCTCCGGTACTTGGACAGATCCGGTCCCATGGTTTTAAGGACAAGGCAGACATGCTGCCCGTTGGGACCTGTATGCCGGGAATCATCTAGAAGTCCCAGGACATGGTGGCATCCGATGTCGTTGAAAAGTTTCTTAGAATTAGATGCTGGCGACTTAGGATAGCAAGCTCAAAGATATCCTTCTCGCCATCAAATGAGTCGGCAGTGAGGATTTTGAAAGCGACATGTTGGTTTGTCCTGACCCACGATGAGCGCGCAACCTAAGAAAAAAGGTGGGTGCATACTGTGTGTGCAGACTGTCGAGTAGACACCATGGCCAAATTTCCTGACAATCTTGTATGTGCCGCTGTTGAATTCATCTCCAATGCGAAGACTTCTTTCAAGTATATAGGTATGCAATCCTGAGAGAATAGAACTGCCGGTCTTACTAGGATGCAATTGGCACCCTGTTTTATATGTGCTTGTTAATGGCTGTGAATATTTCGGGTTCCACTTGCACTCTTTGACTTTGCGGAGTGGAACTCGGATGGGAAACCTAGGAGTGCCTAGCCTAGAAAGGCACGTAACTATAGGGATAGCTAATAGTCTGCCTCTTCCTGCTTGAAACAGACGCTTATAAAGCCCAACTCGGTAATCACACAAAGCAACTTTTTGCGCCCATGGCTCCATATTTCCACCATGCGGCAGCCACCCGCAGTTAAAACAGTTTTTTGCACTGCCTGCTCCATATTTAACACCCACCGTTCATCTTGTCGCAAGATGTAATCGGGCGTCACCAAGGTGGACCATCCTCGATGCTGACTTCTACTAGTAATTTATCGCATGTCGTATCAAGCAAATGTACCGTCGCAAAATGTACTCCGGATAAGTCTGTCAGCTAACTCAAATCATGGGAGTTCAGAAAGACACGGAGTATAAATATCAAGTTCCCAGAAGCAAACATCGAGGCCACAGCTTCAACAACATTCTTATGAGCTTGACATATATTAGTTGTACTGATAGTTGTTGAATGCCTTGAAGGATATCTTCTGATATAGTCGCCGATACCTGCCATTATGCCTCCTACGTGGGATGAACTTCTTGAACGCAACCGGTAAGATCATTCATTTGGCCTTATCAAGGCTGTACTGATCAAGTTGCGAGTCTAGTGTTTACTCGGAGAGTAAACATCAGCCTATGCCATTCATCGGCGAGGCTGACTTTGCGATGCCGACCGTTTTTGTTTGTACGTCTACATCATCGTGGGGGACATGATTGTTGCTTTAACTGACTGATGTGGGTATAGACACTTGTTGCGATCCACGTGCTTCAGCTGAACAATTTCTTAGTCTGAACCCAGGAGGTAAGAGCCTGAAGAAATGAACTTGGAAGAAAGGACTTTCTGACAGTGAATAGATGCTCTTGTCGTTCGAAACCTCGGTGGGCAGATCAGACATGATGTTCTGCCATTGCTATTCATCGAAGCGTTATCCCAGGGACAGGCCCTAAAGGACATTGTCGTGATTCATCATACGAGTTGGTTGATACCTGCCTCTTTTATTTTGGCTCAAATTTTCTAATAAACATCTTGGCTAGATTGTGGTTGCACGAATATTGGCGAAAAGGGGGTCAAAGACTATCTTTTAACCCAAGCGCCTGGGCAGAAAGCCGAGATTGAACAATTTTTGTTTGGTACTTACGACGGAGGCAGCATTGAGAAGTGAGTATAGCCGTAATGTGGTGCACACAAACGCTCAATCACCGTGCAAGAGCTGATTTTGCACAATCGCAGCCACGAAACGAACGTTAGAAAGGATATGGATTTCTTTCGGTCTTCGCCTCTAATCCGACAAGAACTGAAGGACCGTGTCCACGGCTATGTGTACGATATCAAGACTGGAAAGTTGATACCTGTTCATTGAAACGTAGAGGGGTAGGATTTGCATTGAGTTGTTCAAGGATAGCCTCGTGCCTCTACAACATGGAAGCTCGCATTCCATAAACAATACAACTATCCAACAACGTGACCGTAAGAACTCCACACTCCCGGATGAGAACTACACTTCCGCAAATTCACTAGGGATATAGAACGAGGATAAGAGGGACGCACTTTACCTACCAGCTAGAAGATAGTTTCCAGATCTCTAGTGATTAAATTAAGCATTCTCATCGAGTGAGTTCATACTTGAACCGTCTACTAATGCGAACATGCTGCTACAAACTTGACTTGTATGGAGTTTCGACCTGACCCACCACCCAGTCAATAGACAAATCCGCAGTTATCAAGCTTGCTTAGAAACCGTTAAATCTCGTACCGCTAAGCAGCGGTCGTGATTTTCAAGCCTCTTAGGTCACCCTCATCTTTCCAAGCCTTGACGTATCGGTCAAAAGACAGTGAGCCTTGACCCCATCTAATACTTTTATTTCCCTTTTCCATCTTTTTTGAAGATTTGAGTCGCAACGCGTCTCACTCGTTGGTCATATATACCGTATCTATGTGGGTTCTATTGCTTGAGTACTAAATTAGGTTGGCGCCTCATGTAAGTAGTCGACTTGTCAGAGAGTTTGCAATTTAGAATAAGCAGAGGTCCACTTCTAGGCATATTCTGCCTTGAATAGCCGCAATGCAGTGCCATTCATCTATATCTAATCTATTTCTGTGAAGTACAAGTCCGAGAGCCACGGTTCTACATGCTGTTTAACGCTCATCTATAGAGATTTTGCCTGGCCATCCGATGTAAAGTTCCAATCATCTGTTTGAGGCGTTTCGTTACCTCTTCGTCTGCGTTAAAGATGTTGACTCACATCTTAACTTGGCGAGTGATAAAATAGCGACAGAACAGCACCCGTTTACGCGATATACAAGTAGAGAGGCTTTTGATTAGGATTGAAATATATATAGAGTTTAAATTACTTTTGTTAAATTAAATCACACCTAAGGCGCGTAAAATTATGAGTACCACCTAGAAACAAAGGGAAAGACGGGCATAGTCAATTGACTGCAATCACCGTTATCAACCTGTGCGTTGCATTGAACTGAGCCGAGGTTGTCCAGAATGTCTATTGTAGTGATATTCAAAAGTTGGTCATGAAACATTCCATAGGGACCATGTGAGTTTTGACTTCGATGTCTTCTATGTGGGTGGTTGCACCATTAGTCCACCATTGACTCCGTACGTAAGGGCTCTTCACTGGACCATCCGATGGCGTGACAGCAGCCACAGCAGCAACACTAGTGAGGAGCATAGACGAGCGCATTACTTATCATAGACCGTGAAGATTAAGAAAGCTTCAAAACTATACAGAAAGTAAACTTAACACATAGTATCTGAAAGCTGCGCAGATGTTTGACATTTGAAGGTAATGACTCAGACAGTCATAATACCATGTAGACTGAATTTAGATCAAGTTACTACCGCCACACAACTTCTCTGGCCCAGACTTGAGCCATAATGCGGCCCCGATGTGAGACATAAGAGTTGTATTTTTTCAGAGCATTTATTTAAAGCCTGTTGTCTCCTGCGGTGCTCTGTGCATAGCCTCTTCCATTCCTCTAAGCAACAGAGTAAATCCAAGGCAACATGTGAGCTTCTCATCAGAGTTATTTGGCTTCATTAACGGGAGATCGCACGGTATAAGAGACACAGGAGACCACAGAAGACGAAGTACTATAACAGTAATCGAATAATAAGCGGAAGAGAAACGGAAATGTCTATGGCGCGATCTATTTCAACCCATACGTAGCTTAAAAAAGCTATACTCTAGTGCATGAACTGAAAGGAACGACGTACAAGCAGCTTATGATGGAAAGTACGGTAGTAGCCAACGATTGAATCAGTAATAACAATGAACTTTTCCTGATAACTCAGTCTACCTATAGAAGATCTCACCATCTCCATTACCTGTCATTAGGCGTATGCTTGCTAGGGTTTTTAGGACCCATTATCTTGGGGCGTACCCTCTCCTGATCATCGATCGAGAAGCCGAGTGCTAAGCACCACTAAGAAAGTGTCTTATTCAAGAATGGCAGAAGATATCCGACCATTTCAGGCAAGTTGCTTAAAAGAGTGAAGTGTCCGGCATCGAGCAAATGAATCTCAGCATTAGGAAGATCACGTTTAAAAAGCTCGGCACCTGTCGGAACGAATCTAGAATCCTGTCAATGACTCATTTCTTGTTTAGTTATTGCAGCTACGACTCACATGGTATCCTTCTCGCCCCAGACTGCAAGGAGCGGAGGCTGATACTTGCGGAAGTAGTCCTGAAAGGCGGGGTACTCATCAACGTTGTTGCGGTAGTCATAGAACAGGTCTAGCTGATATTCATCATTGCCCTGTCGATTCATCAAGGTCTGGTCTAGATACCAAGACTCAGGCTCTAGTTGTGCCGGATGAACAGTGCCATCAACATATTGATCCTTTGTAGTATTGAAATCCAAGACAAAGTCAAGAGCATCTCGGTCCCTGTAGTGATCATCATCGTTAGAGGCATGAGAATTGGTCGGGGCTTATGCAAACTCACTTTTTGCTACCAGTCTTCCAATATTTTTTGATAGGATCCCAGAACGGACCTAATCCGTCGAAATATGCATTCCCATTCTGTGAGATGATACACTTCACGTGGTCAGGGTTCTGGAGGCCAAGTTTTAAGCCAACGGGTGCACCATAGTCGAAGATGTACATGCAGTACTCCTGAACTTTGATAATCTCAAGCCAATCACTGATAACATGTGCAATGTTCTCGAACGTATGCGGGAAAGGGTTGGGGTGATGAGTAAAGCCGAAACCGGGGAAATCAGGTGCAATGACGTGGTACATGGTGGCCAATATAGGGATCAAGTGGCGGAACATATGACTGGAGGTCGGGAAGCCGTGTAAGAGCAAAATGGTTGGGGCATCGATAGGACCAGCTTCGCGCCAAAAGACGCTGTAATTGCCCACTGGGGTGTGGTGAACCTGAGTAATGACTTGAGAGTTGAACACTTCCATCTTGACGATGTCCCGAAAGCCGTGCGAGGTCCGTTTGGCGTGGGTGTACTTTGGAAGTTAGATTTGGAAACATTAATCCAGCAGCAGGAGCAGCAGGGCTTATATATCGTCTCTTTTATAAGCAGAAAGAAGAAGAAGCATTTCGCCATCATATCCGATACAGTGTATCGGATGCGTATGAAAGATTGGCGAATCGCACATTATTACCGAACTTACTGGTACAAGTTCTATAGCATAAAGCCTGTACTCCAGAGGTGCAGCTCCAATTGGGTAAAGCTTTTTTTGACTGCGCAAAAAGTTGCCCATACTGGTCGGGCACCTAGGAATCTTCACGTCCCACTCCGCCAAAGGTATTAAGCAATAGTCTTCGTAGTTAACCCTAGTAAGACCGGCAGTTCCAGGTCCCTAAGATTTGCATACCTAGTAACTCGAAGAGGTCTAGAACTATCAGTCTTGCCAGTATCAGCTGGGCAAATGCAACGCATATGCAAGGCAATAGCCGCCGGATCGCATAGTATCTATGACGCGAAACTATCTCATTCATTTTATTGATGCTGATATCCTTTCCTTGTGCCGAGACGGGTGAAGAACGATTTTGATAGAATTAACCCCCTGCCCAGCGCTTCAAGATTAACACCAATGAATTAGTCGCAACTGGAATAGATATTGTTTTCACAGTTTTCATTTTTACGTGGCATATCTAGTATTCTTGACGAACATTGTGCGTACTAAAGGACCTTAAGAGGGGGTACCTGGGCAAAGAACCCATGGAACATCCGTTTTATGTGAGACAGAGAATTCCTGACGTACTCGCTAGATTACAGTCTCAGCGACAGCAGATATGGAACTTCAAGCCTCTGTCAATTCTCGACCATGCAACCGACCTCGATGTTGTTGCCTAAAGGGTCGAGGATGAAAGCTGCGTAGTACTTGGGATCCATGGCAGGTCGCAACCCTGGAGCTCCATTGTCCTTGGCCCCGGCATTCATGGCTGCGGTATAGAAGCCGTCCACGGCAGCTGAGTCTATTCCAAAGGTAAGCTAATCATTAAACCTAGTAAGATCCTGATCCTTAAGGAATCTTTTGATATTGAGGCATTACCTGGTGCTCGAAATGCGACGTGGAACGTTGATTGGGTATCCTTTTTGTTTATAGCCACCCACCAGTCCGGCGAGTCCTTTCCAAAGCCTGTGAGACCGCCTGGGAAGCTTTTGAGCTTCGAGTATCCCAGTGGTTGGAGTGCTTTGGTATAGAACTCGACAGCCGCAGCGTGCTGGCTGGCGCTGGGCTGGACCATAACATGAGAGATGGGCATGTTGAGAGCCGACAATTGACGGATTAGGACTTTTAGTAAAGATGGATGTTCAAATATTTCGTTCGAAGGAGTGAACGATTTATAAGACCGTACACGCGCTGAGTAGTATCCTTCTAGCCTGAGCAGGCCAGACCCAGGCTCTTCCATTTCTAGGTTGGAATTTATATATTGTGTAGGCACCTAGTAAGTAGGGAGAAATGGTCATGTTCATACAATGCACGCTCAAGTATACGTAGTAAGTGATTGCGCCCACGTAGCAGGAATGACGAACTCGCTTCTTCTTAGGCGGTGGAGTATGTCGCTTGCATGTACGGCAACTTTTTGCGCTCCCGCCCAATTCATAGCATACTCTTGTAGTATTTTTATTAACTAGGGAATTTTTTATATATAATATTATATATAGTTTTTACTTTCTATTACTTAAAGACTATAATCTAGTCGGACAGTGTAGATTTGCAAAAGTTTAGACCAAGTTAGGCCAGTTATAGCCCTTTGAATAAACGGATACAGCCCGCGCAGTAATACTCCTTAAACATTAAGGGCGAAAAATGCGAAATATGCGGGCCATGTCGTCAGATACGTGTACTTGTCAATCCACTCCTCACCCGTTCGTGTATTAATCTAGAATATGGCGCAGCCGGTGAAAAGGTGTTGGAATTGCCGGTGTACGGAGCACTGTGGTTTTCGCTGAGACTCGTGAGATTGTGACTTTGCTAACATTGACTTATAGGGAGGAAAAAACGGTGCGACAGAAAGCGTCCGGGATGCGACGAATGCTCTAGACGCGGTGAACTCTGTGCGGGGTATGGAACACTTTTATCCTGGCCGCGAGAGGCCGATACCTCCAGAGCAGTGGTGAGGGCTCCCGGGACCCAACTTCCAATACGAAACAGGCCGTTATTCTTCGTCAATGTCGCCGTCAACGATGTCCGGCTTCTCCACCAGATGCAGACCCATGGCCGGAGTTGTTAGTACACCCTTTCCATCTGTCACGAGGCTGATTTCGGTGGCAGCTGCTGAGGCCGTCTTCATCAGATACAAACCGAAACTTTCCTGCACGTGCTGCGCTTGGTCCAGGATTCATCCCGCCTCGGGCAATTGACCGGCCAGCTTCTGACAGGTTTCTGGCCCTGCAAGGTACGATTGTGGCACACCGCAGCTAGATCCATCTATGTACCCTACTTACAATTGCTAGGACGCGACGACATGCAGGTAGTCATGGCCGCCTTCAGTGATGGCGTCGATGAGCTGCATCATCTCCTTATCAGAATGACTGCCAGCAGTACCACATCGGCCACTTTGGCTCTTCGTTGCTCCCTCATGGCTTTGTCATTCCAGCGACTTGGGGTGTATCAGAAAGCGGCGCAGCATCAACTTTATGCTATAAGAGCTCTGCAGGCGACCATAGAGCAGCCCCTACCATGGAACGAAACTGATGCCTTCCGCGCAGTTGCCGCAAGTTTGGTGTTGTACGTACACGAGGTACGGAAGTTCCCTACTTCTAGTACGATGCAACTTGCTTACTTGATACGTAGATGGAAAACGCCGAGTCCTCGATGAGCTGGGCTGTTTATTTCAATGGTGCCAAGCAAATCGCCGATACTGTATATAAGGCAGGAGAGAACTACGATGGTGATCCGGCGCTTCTTATGGACTGGATCTTTTCCCATTGCACGATGTATCAATTCAGTGTCTTCCACTGGACTCGACAGGACTATCCACAAGAATGGCTTGCTAAACAGAGACGCATGGTCTCAAAACCAGTTTCATCACCAATGCGTCAAATTGTATGTCTCTGGCTGCCGTGCAAAATGCCTTTCCGTGCTGACTGTTCCCTCCAGATACTTCCAGTGTACGGGTGTTCCCTGGAACTTCTTGATACTCTGCACGACTTGTTCCAAAATTGCCTTGGTCAGGACGATCGTGATTATATGTCAAATAGACACAAAGACACTCTAGAGCGGCTCACACAGCTACTAAACCAACTCATTCAGCGGGAAAGTATGGCTGATGATATAAACGACGGTCTTCATGCCTCACACGCCCGTCAGATTGCTGAGTCATATCGGCTTGCGGCGCTCCTCTATCTTGAGCGCGTCGCACGTCACAGCCCCCGAGATGCGCCACGTGTTGTGCAATTGAGATCGGATGCCTTCACACTACTTGGCAGTATGAGGGTCTGCGACCGACCATGGCCTCTTTTTGTGCTCTCAATGGAGGCAGAGAATGAAGATCAGCGTCGGACAGCTATGTCTATGATAGAGAATATGGTAGAGCATGGATCGGATTCGAAGTTTGCTGGAATCCAACATATGGTACGCCAAGGTTGGGTGTTGCAAGATCTATCCATTGCGGATGAACTAGATGCATTGGAATTATATCGTGCAGTGATACAGTCTAACCAACAGCCCCCATCATTTGTCTAGTATCAATAATATGACGGTTGATGGAATGCTCTCCCCTTCATGAAATCCGGGGGTGACTCGAAACGATGGCTGCCATCCCAGATAGCGATATAACCCGCCAATGCCGTACATAAGCCCAGTCGTATCACGCATAATCATGACAATTTCTATTGCCATTAAAAATGTTCGGGTATGTCTTGCCCCATTATTAGTCAAGTCATTAGTCAAGAGAAGTTGGACAATTAATCGCAGTATCAGAAACTACCACTCATCTTATGTTCCTGTACGGCCTAAATTCCGCTGTGTTAGTGCCCAGTCTAGTGCGAACTTGCAGATGACGATATTGTCATGATCTTGTTGGATAATGGTGCGGAGCCAGACTGTTGTCGATCAGAGAAGCCGGATGAAGAATGGCTTGGTAAGATCGTGAACAAATGCGGTCGGGGTGCAAAAGAAAGATATGAAAGGGTTCAAAGCTCGACGTAGCTACATGTACTTAATGTTTAAAGACGATATATAGGAGGGAGCCAGGGGTGGGAAATGGATGGCTATCTAGATAGAAGGTGATGCGGCCTGGCTGAGAGGCAGCCTGGGAGATGGCAGCTGGAGAAGTGCTGAACCATATCATGAACCAACAGCTATAAATTCTGATTTTTTTTTTTTTTCCATAGCGCACAGACGACTAATGGCGTTGTCTTCTGTGCTAATGAGATGACAACAATGGCGAAGATGCTGCGAGAACATGAAATAGTTACTACAAGGCACCATGGTATCTGCTCTGCTGCAGATTAGGTCATTTTACCTAAGTATCTTGAGGCATTGATCTCAATATTTGGAAACATCCTAATGGCGCGTGGTTAGATGTCAGGGGTAGTAGCTTTAGCACAACAGATGATCCCGACGGTGTTTAGTCTGTATTCATGAATTGGATGCTAGCAACGCACCAAGTGCAGCCCAAAAAGACCGTCTTCTTTTCTCCACGCAAATATTGGGAATATGGCGTAAGAAGCGACCATTACGGTTCGTAATACAAGTCACTATAGTTAAAATAGTTCACATATGGCCGTGAAAGAAAACAATTGAGATTTGAGAAAATTTTGTTGCGTTCTTTACAACTTCATATTTATGGTAGATGAGATATCTTGAAAAGCCCCTTTTACTGCACGTGAAGTTTGAAGAGAAGCAAGATCAGTATGTAAATGCATGCCGATATACTTTGGTGCTGAGAAGTGAAACATTGAAGATGTGAATCAGTATTGCCTACCGCTTTCATTGCCAGCTGGCAAAATATTTTAGGCATGGAGTAGGGTCGGAGAGACGAAGATGCTCGGACTTCTGTTTGGGACATCGTACCACTAAACATTTCCACCAATTATAAAGTACTAGTGAAAAGTCCTTTCTCTCAGAATTCACTCTTCTGCAGCAGCCCAGTTTCCTGCTTCCTTTATCAGCCTTCTCTTGGCTGGCCACTGTAGAAACTGCCACTATTAACCTTTTCATCTTCCCATTTTCTTTCCTCTCTCGTCTTTCTCACATCCTCATTCTAACAACTCACAATTTAACACACAGTCCATTATCATATTGAAGAATGGACAAACAGTTGGTCTTGGCTCGAGAAACTCACGGTGCTACTGCGCAGGACCAGATGGAGCCCTCAGTTCCCAGTTCAAGCGCTATGCTTGCGTTGCAGCAAAAAAACCTGCAGCCTCTTTTCCACGCAGAACCAGACGTTGATGTGAATCAAATATCCGAATCTCTTACGGTATCGCGTCACTCTTGGGGTCAAGAAAATCCTGGACGCCAAACGACTGTTTCGACCCCTCTTTTAGAGCATCTCTTTATCAACAAGATCAAATCTTCACTCAATATTACTTTTCTTCATGTAACCTGGAAGAACCTTTTGGCTGATCTCGAAAGCTCGACAGCTACCCATACGCCGACATCGCTCATGTCAAAGTTGAAGGAAGCCATAGCCGAAGAAAACGATGACTGGGATCACGTCAGTTATATTCTTGACAACTGCGAAGATGAGCAGAAATTTCTCGACATAGACTTAAACGCGCTTTCGGAAGCCTTGTACCGAATCGCCGGGGTAGATGCCCATCAGAGCATACCCTGGATAGCGTTACGCGAGATCGATGAGAACTTGGCTGATGAGATCTTCACATTTTGTCACTTGGCAAACAAGGTGCAAATGGGAGAACTTTGATTTGAAAAATTTCCTTGTCTGCGCGACCTCGCCGTTGGCTTGTGTGAGATACTTTGGTGTTGGGGGCTGGCAGAGATTATGGACGAACTTCTCAAAGACATGGAAGCAAAAGTTCTTGGACTATCATAGGCCGTTGGCTATCAGAGATTCCGCAGTAGCTGAAGATGATTCTCAATACATTGCGCGATTGAGATGGGATCTGAGAAGGATATAAGAGCATAATCGCTCCCTGCGGGAGTGGATGAAAATGGGATGGGGGAAATTATTGGGGCGAAGCAACTCAGTTAGCTCTTCCGGCAATACAACTGAATGGGTGATGGCACTTCTATTCGAGGATTTCTACCTTATTTGGAACTGGACATGGATTTGAGACAGAAGCGCTGTGAACGCGCAGTGATTATGAGAGTGATTTCGGTTTGGGAGGCTGAATTTGCTTTACGGCTGGTTTCTTTAACAACTCTACGAAAAGTTTGGCATGTATTTGATCTTGAGAATAAAATTTGGCGATGAGAGGTTTGCTTAGCGAGAACGTGATAAGTGGAGGTCTCTTTTTAATTCACTTCAAATTTCACTTGTGACTTGTTTCCTTTGTGCAGATTTTATCCGCCTAGTTAATGACGAGGGAGATTAACATGACTCTCCTCAATGTTTCGGCGCTTATCTATGTTTGTATGATGATCAGAGCCCCTAGTTACTTGAGCGATTGAGATGACTATACTTCACGATGTCTTTTCTTCACCTTGATATCTCTTATTAGGACAAATCTATACAACGCCTAGGGACGCTATTTATTGGACTAAGGACGTTTAGTGCATTATAAGTCTATTTTTCAACAGCCATTTCGGTCGCTGCGCCTCGTAATGATCTCCAGATCCTCCTAATCTTTTAAGATTGATTGCCATGACGCCCATCAGATTTTCGATCAGGAGTCATGAGTTTATGCCTGCAATTGCTCTGCTTGATCTATTTAGATAATTGAATCTCTTCATATCGGTGTTATGCTGACAACAACAGTAACGGTTATTCAGCGCAGTATGTCAAAGTATAACCGAAAAGCCGCATGATCCGGGGAAACGCTGGCGCTATACTTCGCTACTAGCGGCAAATGACCATTGTGTGTGGTTTTATAAGAGTAGCTGACCTTCTATATTCTCTATTTGAAGAGTTATTGCTGCCTACATACGCTCTTCTATACGCCTACAATAGTACTATGTGTAACAACGGCTGTGAAGCACAGCCACTGTTCAACCTACAAGTTCTTCTACTGCCACAACCGGTGCTCAACGTAAGTACATGTCATCCATCTAGTGTCAATAGTCAATTGGCCACTCATATGAGTCGCGGCTAAGCTGAAGGAATACGTAATCCGGCATTCGCGGTTCCCCACATATTCTAGGCTGTCCTATTCGCACTTACACTAAGAGGCTTGTTTAAATGGTTGCCTTTAAAGCATTCGTACGCAACTACGTACGCAGCGGCAAATCCCAGCGCGCAAGTAATGGAACGAGGCGGGTTGAGTGGCAAAAGTGAGATTAACAATGCGTGTTTGTATGGCGAAAGGGCCGTTTCACATGTTCCGGTAGAATCTGCCTGCTGTGGCTGTTTGCTCTAGTTTGCTTTTTGTTTTTGATCTCGTATATATAAAGCAATCCGGTAACGAAATTTACTCCTGCGCATCTTTACATCATATCTTCATTCACTGCGTTTTTGCATTTGGACTCACCAGGTGATGGGATCCATTCGTTTCAACTCCCAATCCGCAAATCCCGCCATGGCTCAAACCCTCGGCTCTTCGCTGGATGCGCAGGGGCTCGCAGACGAGCAGAGAGGCTTGTTGGATCTCATCGATAAACTCCAGTTTGCGCAACTAGACAATGTCAAACTCCCACAGATTGTCGTCGTTGGCGACCAATCCGCCGGCAAAAGCTCCGTGCTAGAAGCCCTCAGCGGTACGCCATTCCCGCGAGATGCCGGAGCGTGCACTCGCCATGCCACAGAGATTCGATTGAGAAGATCAAAAGAGACCAATCTCAAAGTGTCCATTATTCCGGACAAGAACCGCCCGTACAATGAACAGGCTCGCCTGTTGCAGTTTGGAGGAGACGCTGGCATTGATACGCCGTTTGACGCCATGATGAGAGAAGCGACCGAGCTCATCGCTCCTCGAAATATACCGGGACGCTTTGCTGCTCGCGATATCCTCGTCGTAGAAAAGACAGGTCCGGAGATGCCCATGCTGAGTCTTGTCGATCTTCCCGGACTGGTTCGTGTGGCCAATCGGGATCAGTCCGAGGCCGATATTCAGACCATCGAGATTCTCTCTGATCGATACATGAAGAGCAGCCGAACAATTATCTTGGCTGTTATTGGCGGAAACAATGATTATGTGCAAGCACCAATCCTGAAGAAAGCTCGTCACTTCGACCCTTCGGGCTCACGAACCATTGGCGTCCTGACAAAGCCTGACATGACAGAGGGTATCGGCCTCGAAGACAAGTTCATCGGGCTTGTAACAAACCAAGATCAAGAAAACAACTTTAAGCTCGGATGGTATGTCCTGCTCAATCCAGGCCCAGGAGAATTCTGGTCGTCTCTCGAAGAAAGATCACGCCGTGAGGCAGATTTCTTCGCAAGAGGAAAATGGGCAGCTCTGCCACCTGCAATGTTGGGAATAGAAGCTTTGAGACAGAAGCTTAGCTCCCAGCTACAACGACATGTAGGAAAGCATGTGAAGACGCTTCGGAGACAGATTCAGCAAGCCCTTGAGCAGTGTGAGGCGGAGCTGAAGGCCATGGGTTCCGGAAAAGAAACCATTGAAGAGATGCGCTTCGAAATGGGCGAACTCTTCTCAGCATCCAACAACCTGGTTACCCCAGCTGTAAACGGCAATTATAAGAATCCCGTTGGAGAATCCTTTTTCGCCCGACAATCTCATCCCAAGGGAACACCGGCGCAGAAGCTCCGGGCTCGCGTCCGCGAAGAAAGCGAAAAGTTTGCACGCCTTTTCCGCCAGCACAATAGCAAGGTCAACTTTTCTTCTTCCAATAGCTCCGGGGCGAATAACCTGCCTGCGGCTGGAGTTGTCGGCGATCAGTCCAAGAAGGAGTTCGCTCAGAGAGAAGTCGAGCCGCTTCTACGACAGATTCGCGGTAATGAGCTTCCTCTCGACTCTAATCCAAGAGCTCCATATATCCTTTTCCAAGACTTTTCGCGCCCCTGGCCCGTTCTGGCACAGGAGTACAAAGACAACGTTGGCGTCATCTGTAACGAATTTCTTGCTGATGTTATTGATTACGTCTGGCCATTGCGGATGAGAGACCCCCTGCGTTTCCATTTCTTGGAGAACAAGATGAAAGAGATGATGGAGGAAGCTGAGAGGGAGCTCAAGAGGCTGACTGACGATCTGGAGCTGGAAATTCAGCCATACGATCCTGAATATGAACAGCGCCTCGTCAGATGGCGCTCGGAGGCTTTGAAAGATGGCGGCACCTATACCGAGGCAGAGGAAGTGCTCGAAAAGATGCTCATATACTATGACCTGACAGCACGGATATTCACCCGCAACACAATCACCCAGGTTGTCGAGAGACATTTGCTCATGAGGCTGCTCGGGCTGTTCAATCCCATCGATATTCTCCGCATGCAAAATGCCACTGTTGAGGCCATCGCCGCCGAGAACAAAGAGGCTCGCGACAAGCGCGCGGCATTGAAGGCGAGGAAGGTGGCTATTGAGGAAGCACGGAGCATATGTGCCAGCCTAGCGATGAGAAGCGAGTTGCGCTCATATGATGATGACATAGATGATGAGGTTGCTACAGACGATGAGGATCAGCGCCGGAACAGCTACAGCTCCAAGCGCTATTCGACATCCTTCTCGAATGAAAACGTGCAGCAGCCGCAAGTGACGCCAAGCTCGCCGGTCCGCCGAAAGAAACGCGAAGAGCGATCTCGTTCATCTATTAGTGTAGATACCACTACCCAGCGAGTGCCACCAATCCCTCAACAGAGCCATCCCGATATCCAGACCAATGGTGTAGCTCACCAGGAGGTTTCTCCTCAGGAGTGGGATGAAGCATATTACACGACGGCACAGTCAGCGCCTCACCATGCGCCGCCGCCACCACCTCCACGCCCTCAAAAGGTGGGATTTGAGGATCGCGATGGGTATGATTCGCATCGGAACAAAGACAGTGTCAGACAGAAGTTGGCCTCGACACTGAGAGGAGGAGTTCACCATGCTCAGGGCTGAAGCATTGAAGTTTCTTTTCAGAAATGATTGGTTTTTATGGCGTTGTTAGACCGGCGATGTCGTTTTTGACATGGAATGTACATTATAAAGATGTGAGAAATGTTTTATCTAGAAGATGGCTTGCTTAAGCAATTACATGCGTTTATCTATTCAAATGTGATAGCTTTTTGTGAAGATATTGATGGGTTACCAACAGTATAATGTTGTACTATTACTCGGCGTTGACAAGCTTTGCGGGATGTAGTTGTGCTGAGGTAGGGGTTATCTGCATGAAGCGATCCCAACTCTGGTATGGGCGGAAAACTTCCGCACCTAATATTATGCCTATCATGTGAAGGTCGGCGATGGAATAGTTGATTAGTCGCCGTATATAACGAAGCTGCTTTGATCTAATTGGTGCCTATGCTTTGTTCGCGCCAACGCCCAATCCTCTAGGATCATTAGCTGTAAAGTAGTAACATGGCGATGATATAGTCGAAGGATGAATGCGCGCGGATATTTAAAGCGCAGTCATAGGACTCCTCGAAATAAAGGTGATGCATCTTTTTCCAGTCTTACACTAGTTCGTATATGTCACCGTCTCAACAATGTCTTTCGTCCACTTCGTTCGTGCCCAGTACAAAAATCTTCCTCTGGCGCTTGGATCTGCCGATTGTCAAGGTCGTACTTATATCGTCACTGGTGCCAATAGCGGCATCGGCTATGAATGCGTCAAGCATCTCGCTAGCCTCGGTTCTTCACGGATGATTTTGGGAGTTCGGAGTAGAGACAAAGGCGACGCCGCAAAGAAGACCATCGAGACGGAGACAGGTTGCGATACCAGTATTCTTGAGGTCTGGGAAGTGGATCTCGGAAGTTATGAGTCCGTCGTGGCGTTTGCAAAGAAAGCCGGCGAAGAGCTACATCAGATTGACGGTATTGTTGAGAATGCAGGCACCGCAGAAGCGTCCTGGAGTGAAAAGGAAGGAAATGAGACGAATATGACGGTAAATGTATTTTCGACATTATTGATGGCTCTTCTGATGTTGCCGCATCTGCACAAGTCAGCTCGGCAATTTGGCATTGTACCACGGTTGGTCATTATCGGTAGCGGGCTCGCCTTTCAAGCACAGCCGATGTTGGAAAAACTGGATACTGGCAACATTTTCGGGGATTTGAGAGACCGTAAGAAGTGGGAGCCCAAGGGCAGCAACAAAAGGTAAGCAGACAATCTTCTTTCTGCTGCTTGGATTTTTGCTTCACGAGCTCTATAAGTCGAAGCTGACAGGGGCTCTTCCCAGCTACCCTCTATCCAAGCTGCTTCTTACCTTTGCGTATTTCGAACTCGCGCGACGAGCGTCATTTTCTCGTACTGGCGTGACCATCACCATAGTCAATCCAGGCGCCTGCAAGACCAACCTTCCCAGGCATTACGATGCGGCCACCCGGCTTCTCGTTGGCACCGTTCTATCGCTAGTAGGGCGAAATGCTGAAATGGGAAGCCGGACTTTGCTTCATGGCCTTGCAGTCGGCGAGGAAGCCCATGGGAGGTACCTCTCAGAATGTGAGATTAGCGAGTGAGTGTCTCAGTTTCGGTTTCCTTCACGATGTGGCCTCTTTCACATTGGTCGAGACAATGCCCAGATAAGCAGACGAGGCTAATGAAACGTGTGCGTAAGCCATATCGTTCCCGACTGGGTTATGGACGAGGACGGAAAAGAGTGGCAGGTTCGAGTATGGGAGGGCATCGCTGCGGAGCTGGAAAAGGCGTGTCCAGGATGCCTTGAGGTGGTATCCAATGAATGAGTGCGAATAAGCCAAGTGACTCAGCGATGTTGAAGAAGCGATAATGAGATTACGAAGCATCTTTCGATGGCCTCGTTGGTGGAGGTAGGAGAAATGACGAGGTAGGTGAATCCGAAGACGCGTACGTTGCTAATATAGACATGATGATGCTTGGAATCGGAGAATAGAGAATGCAATGCATGAACGAAAGCGAAGTTTAAGAGCTGAGACCAGATCCTTCTGGAGACCCTGGTCAAGCCACCAAACGCCACCCGGCGAGAATCTACCCGAGCCGCTGGGCTTGCATCGACAGCTTCACTGAAGGGAGAGGTACCCGAAAAGTCGCTGGGTGTTACGGCTGTATATGCGTTCAGAGAAGCTCTGCCGAGTTTCACTGTAGATACAGAGTTGAAAATTTACTAAGTAATTTAACAAGGCAAAGATGCTCAAGCCAAATTTTTCTCATATTTTTAAGCCATTTTTCAATTGCATGTTGGCTCTTGAAGAGTAACACAAGCAAGCGACACAATAGCAGCAATTCACCAAGCGGTACCTCCCAGTCACTAAAGCCCTCTAACGCTCCCCCATATTTTCCCGCCATGGCCAGTTGCTAAAAAAAACGCCACAAAAACGCCCACAGCGCCAAACGGCCCAAATTCTCCCCGCCTAAGCTCCGTGGCACCGACATTTTAAGGGCCTGGATCTGTTAAAAACGACAATAAGCAAAAGCACAGGGCACATTGAACAGGGGTTGCCGTCTTAAGCTTCTTCTTCGTTCTCGCGTTTTCCCAATTGGGACTAAAGCAGGCACTGCTCTGCTTGAATCGGAACAACTAAACTTTGCAATTGCCTCTACAACTACGTAATTTACAGCCTTGTCATCTCTCAAATTAAGGATTCGCAGCCTGCGGGATCATGATACTGCTGCTAGGTTGCGCCATGGCGCTGCAGCCGGGCGCGACACGGCCCCGTGCTGCTTTGGGCTGCCGCGCGGTGACGACAAGTGCTGCGCCGTGATTGAGGGCACTGGTTGGGCTCCGTGTGGCATATACAAAAAAGTAGGATGATGAGGGAGGAGATAAATAGGGCAATGTGCCGCTGTCTTTTGGAGAATACTTCAGCATCACCAACAAGCAACTACAAACAGCTGAACAGTTCTATTTACTGTCTTTCTACATAACCCCACCAACTTTGACAATCTCACTTACACGACACACACTCAACACCACCACAGCCTCACCCAAACTCCATCACCACAATGGCCATCCCCAATCGCAAACTCCTCATCGTCGCCTACGGCCCGCCCTCCACCGCCCTCCAGTTCGTCACCGAGGACCTCCCCGCTCCGCCCAAGGACCACGTCCAGGTCAAGATCCTCTACGCAGGCTTCGCCGGCGGCGATGTCAACATGCGCCTCGGCCTCTACCCCATGCAGAAGTCCCCTCCCTTCACGCCGGGCTACTGCTTCTCCGGCCGCGTCTCCGTCAACGGGCCGGGAAGCTCCAAGTTCAAGCCCGGGACCCTCGTCACGGCGCTGACAAAGTACGACTCCGACGCCGAGTACATCAACATCCCCGAAAAGTACCTTGTGGCCATCCCCGACGGCGTTGATCCCAAGGTAGCCGTTGCTCTGCCCCTCGATTGGGCTACTGCCTACGGCATGGTCCATCGCGCTGCAAAAGTGTCCGAGGGCCAGCGCGTCTTCATCCACGGCATCAGCGGAGCAGTTGGCCAGGCCACCATGTATCTCTGCCTCCTCCAAGGCGCAACTGTCTACGGCACGGCCGCTGAGAGGAACCACGCCGCTCTCAAAGAAGCAGGCGCCCATCCGTATCTCTACACCAACAAGGACTGGATCCCCGCCATGAAGAACCTCGGAGGCGTGCACGCCGTCTTTGACGCCCTGGGCTTCGAAAGCTTCGACGAGTCCTACGACATCTTGACGCCCAAGGAGAGAAGCGTGGTTGTCGCCTACGGAAACAACCTCAGTCAGCTCACCGGTGCGAAGCGACGCAATCCCTGGATCCCAATGGCAAAGCTGCTATTCAAGAATCTATACTTCTGGTCCAACAAGGGAGCTAATTTCTACTTTATCACGCGCGACCAAAAGACGTTTGAGCCTGAACTGCAGCTGCTGCTCAACATGACCAGGGATGGAATCATCACCCCTCCGATCAAGGCCGTCTGGGAATTTGACAATATCAAAGAGGCCCACGAAGCTTGGGGCAAGGGCTCGGGAATGGGATCGCCAGTCATCCGCATCGCTCGTGAAGATTAAGCTGGGAATTGCGCTCGTGTCTCTCTCTTTAATACATTTTGTTTTGATAGTGTCTTGATTTGGTTAAAGATTGGTGTCGGATCTGCAGCGATTTTCAGTTATTGTCATTCTCCCCAGTTTTAATTCCCACTCACATAGTTTAGCAGCTTGAAATGGTTACCAATCAATAATACATCCATGTACTTTGCTTTATCTCACATCTCACGCCTTTTTTCGCATAGCTCTGTCTCACTGTAACTCAAAATCCGTTGCGATAGGGTGATGTCATGACAGCTTGACGTCACCACAAATCACTCCATCAGAGAGGCGAATCTCGCAAACCGCTGCAGCTATACAAAAAGCTATACATTTCAATTTCACTTTGAAGAAGAAATTTTAATTATCAATTAAATCAATTGGAAGTTAACTATATTGACTATCATGGCTTCAACACTGCATCTTCGCTACATCCCCTCGTCCAGCTTCATCCGCACCACTCCCACCAGCACATTTTGCCGATCCTTTCACCGAACAATTCCGCGCTTCAATCCCGCCGTCAAGCTCGAGGGAGACAAGAAGCCCGACCAAAGCAAGGAGGAACACGAAAGGCATGCTCCGCAGCCCAAAATATCAAATCTGAGCATGCCGGGTGTCAATAAGGCAAACGAACTCACAAAAGAGCAAAAGGAGGAAGTGCGGCAACAGTAAGAATCTTATGGTCTCTTTGCGCGAGAGGTAAAAGGGAATAGAAGAGACAACTAACACTCAATTCCTGCGAATAGCAACAAAGATTTCGATAACAAGTTTGATCACGGTCATACAGCGCCGGACGATAAGGTAGACAAGAAGTTCTGGGAAGCTGGCGAAGGCAATAATAAGTCTTGATTCGCAAAATGTCTTGCGTTTTTGTTATTTAAAATGTACAACAGAGTTAAAAGGATACCAGAGATTCAAATGTTAGCCTTGATGGTCAATTAATCGGGCTGTTACCTCTTCCTCTATCTACGTCCTAACATCAAAGTGCTGCATACAAATCCAGAGAATGTTCATTCCTTATGGGCATATTAACGATGAACATACGTGAGCTGAATAACGTCGAATGTTTTCACAGCGAAATATATCAATTCATAGCAACTGCTGCTTATTATAAGATAATAGGGCAATGCATAAATACACAAGTAGAAAACGCCGCGTACTGCACCCTTATCCTTTTCCCATATGATACATAATATACAACGCAGCATTTCAACATGCGCAACTCATCATTCGCAGCCTAGCACCTGCCCTGACGCTCTAACAATCCATATTAAAAAGTAACATCATTATGATAAATCGTGTGCGGCTTGTCAGCCAACTTCGAAATGCCTCTATAAGTGCTGTTAGCAATAGCAGGGCAATACAGGTAGATATCAAATTACCATGTGAATGTAACGACATATACCAGATGGCCAAGCAAATGGGCCACCCGATATCGTACGCACTCAACCCGGCGAATCGGTCTCAATTCTATTCGAGACTGACTGGCCTCACCACAATAGAGAGAAGTCCTGTCCCATTCTGACAAAAACAATTATATCCTTACGGCCGGTCCATCCCACTGCCAGCCATGTCTCCAATCAATCCTCGCACCCAATCAACAAGCGCCTTGACCAAGCCTTGGGGCTTATTCTTGCCGTCCACGCCGCGAACCGGCTCCGTGCCCATGGTAGGCAGAACATTGTCGCCAGCAGACAAGCTCACGAAGAGCGCAAAAGGAATCAGCCAGACACATATGCCAAAGTAAGACGCAATCATAGTAAATGTCGGGACGTCCACATGCTCGTAGTAGGACGATCGGGCGTAGGCTCGCTCCTGGTGGTTGGAGAAGAATCGGAACCACACATAGTGGTCGAGAAGCACCAAGACTAAGAAGAATGTCAGCAGATACTCTCTCCAAGGGATCGAACCAGACAGAGCATCATACCACAAGAGAGCAAAAACAGCGGATCAGTCAGCTGCACATATGGAAACCGCCTCAAATTACCCAAGTACACCACATGGCAGACAATTCCCAAGACAGTCGCCCAGAAGGGAAAGCCGTCAATCAACAGCGCAACCTGCACGCCAATAATGATTTGGATCAGTCGCGTGAGTAAGCGCTTTGCCAAGACGGTATGTTCCTCCACCAGTTCCGAGAGGTAGTAGAGCCCAGATGCGATTGACAGTGTTAAGAAGCAGAAGCCGATAATGGCGCCGACGTAGCCCAGCAGCGGTAGAATCCACATCTTGGACGTATTAGTGCTCTGTTCAGGTGTGCTTGATAAGATGGTTAAAGACGGTAGCGCAAAGGGAAGCTGAGGATATGGAAGAAGAAGGAAGAAGAAGCTTCAGATTGAACGAATGACTGAACGAGGAAGAGCGGCTCGTTTAGATTAGATTAAAGCAAGGATGCGGTTAGCTGTAGCTGTGGACACGTTCATGTACTCGAGTATAGGATGAGCTTGTGTGGGATGCCTGTCGTCATACGGAACTATAACTTTTCCCGCTCCGATAAGCTCGATACGGATGCAAACGACGTGATGTTTTCAGCAGAACGTTATCTATTACTGTCTGTAAAGTCAAAAAGAAGGGTTGACGATATTGGTTAAATAATCATAGTGTTTTCGTTCTTTTGTGAGTTTAATCAGCTGTTTGTCAGGCTGGTGCGACAATGTAAACCACAGTCACATGTCGAGCTTTCGCAAGCCCGTGTTCGAAGCTTGGCAAGTGTTACTTGACATGTACCTTGTCAGCTCCGATAAGCTTATCGATAACACCCACAAAAAAAGATTATGATGCCCCATCGCAGCGCAGACTCAATGGCCCAAGCAAAAAGACCATCATCTTCAGCGTCGCAATTCATCTTTCTAAAGCACAGCAAGCGAAGCAACAAGCGACCCCCATCTATATATTACCAAAAGATCTAAAGCCACTCAAACACCGCCACAATGTCTCGCCCCGAGGACTCTCTGTACGCTCTCCCCTCGCCTCTCCCTGCCATCATCCATCCCATCATCTACTGACAGCCTCATCTCCAGCGCGGCCGACGTCCACTACGACGACATCGAAGCCCGCAAATACACCACCAGCTCCCGTATCCAAAACATCCAAGCCTCCATGACCCGCCGCGCCCTCGAGCTGCTCGACCTCAAGACCCCCTCCCTCATCCTCGACATCGGCTGCGGCAGCGGCCTCTCCGGCGAGATCCTCTCCGCCGTCGACCCCTCCGAGGGCGGGCCACACACCTGGATCGGCATGGACGTCTCGCCCTCCATGCTGGACATTGCGCTGCAGCGCGACGTCGAGGGCGACCTGATGCTCGCCGACATTGGCCAGGGCGTGCCCTTCCGCGCGGGCTCCTTCGACGCCGCCATCAGCATCTCCGCCATCCAGTGGCTCTGCAGCGCGGAGTCGAGCGAGACATCGCCCACGGGACGGCTCACTCGCTTCTTCAACGGCCTGTATGCGTCGCTGCGCAGAGGTGGCCGCGCTGTGTGCCAGTTTTACCCCAAGAACGATACCCAGCGCAACATGATCACCCAGGCCGCCGTCAAAGCCGGCTTCGGCGCCGGTCTCCTTGAGGATGACCCCGGCACCAAGAACGTCAAGCTGTACCTCGTCCTTACTGTGGGCAACAACGACAACGAAGGCGGCAACACTGACATCACCGGTGTTGTCAGCGGCATGGACAACGTTGACGTTTTGGACGCCAGAAAGAGACTCAAGGCGAACAATACCCAGGTTAAGAAGGGCAGCAAGGCGTGGATTGTCAAGAAGAAGGAGCAGATGGAGCGAAAAGGAAAGATTGTCAAAGCCACGTCCAAATACACTGGCCGCAAGCGTCGCATTCAGTTTTAAAGGCAGATTGTTTGAGGAGAAAAGAGCTGGGATGCATGGTTCAGGCGTTAGTGGCGCATTCATTTTCTACAATTTCTTTTCCAGATACATATGATATATATAAATTGTTGATACCCTTTTATCATACAAGCCAAGTTTGGCTATGCTACTGATTGCTAAATCCATTTACGTGTTTGCCGTGGTGGAAAATGTATTCTTATTGTTTTTATTTCATTCATCGATACGATGCTACTGCTTTATATCAGCATTCTAGCTATTTTCATCATCAAGTTCTCATCTTTGGCAAACAATATCGCCTCATTCTTATTCAATTTTGTCCTGCTTTTTTTTCTTTTAGTTCGCAGATGTCGATGCCTCTTGGGCGACAGCAGGCTTGTCAGATGGGACGCTGTTTTGCTCCGGCTTCATGGTAGGGAAAGCCAGGACCTCTCTAATGCTGTAGTTGTCGGTCAAGAACATCATCATTCGGTCGATACCCATGCCCCAACCACCGGTGGGAGGGAGACCGTGCTCGAGGGCCTTGCAGAAGGTCTCATCGACGCCCTGGGCCTCGTCGTCACCCTGGGCCTTCTGTCGGGCCTGCTCCTCGAATCGCTCACGCTGTTCGGTGGCAACGTTCAACTCGGTGTAGCTATACTCTTTGTCAGCAACTTGATCATTCTTTTCATGCTGGAGTTACTTACGCGTTGCAAATTTCCTTCTTGCAGACAAAAGCCTCGAATCGCTCGCAAAGGCCAGGAACGCTGCGAGAGCTCTTGGCAAGAGGGGACATCATCTTGGGGTGACCAGTGATGAAGGTAGGGTTAACCTGTGTCCAGTGTCAGTCTAATTCACAGACAAAGTCATGCCTCTAGTAAACTTTGGCAAGCACTTACGCATTGAGACTCCAAGAACTCTCCAACAAGGGCATCCAGCATACGGGCGTTGGTTAGAGGAGCGCCGCACTCGACGCCAGTCTTCTTCAGGATTCTCTTGAGGAACACATTGGCCTCATCGGTGTGGAGCTCGTCAGCAGGAGGGAACTTCTCGCCAACGCACTCCTCCAGAGTGGAAATCATCTCAATTCGGCGCCATGGGCCCTCCCAGTTGATCTCGATCTCCTCGCCGTTGATGGTGTGGTACTTGGTCTTGTAAGAGCCGTGGATGTGCTTGACGAGGCCAGTAACAAGGTCCTCAGTCATCTGCATGAGGTCATAGTAATCGGCATAGGCCATATAGAACTCCAGAGTAGTGAATTCTGGAAAAATGTCAGCTTTGTTAGTAAATCCAAGAAGCCATTAAGTAAAAGCGTACCAGGGTTGTGGGTCAAATCCATGCTCTCATTTCGGAACTGGCGTCCCATCTCGTAGACTCGGTTCAATCCACCGACAACGAGCATCTTGAGGTAAAGCTCGGGAGCGATACGGAGGAACATGTCCATGTTGAGATCGTTGTGGTGAGTAATGAATGGCTTAGCAGTGGCACCACCTGCAATAGCGTTGAGCATAGGAGTCTGCACTGAGATGAAGTCCCGGTCGTCAAACCAACGACGGATGTAAGAGTCAACCTTGGCGCGGGTAAGAAAGACATTTCTGACGTTGTCGTTCATCATCAGGTCGAGATATCGCTGACGGAATCGCTGCTCGGGGTTCTTGAAGCCGTAGTGGTCATCGGGAATCTGAAATTGGGTCAGAGGGCGAACATTTGTGGATCTAGCGATAGCAATGGCTTACCTGGTGCAAGCATGGTGACAGGAGGACGACCTCGACGGCGGCAATAGAAAGCTCGCCAGAGAAGTCGCCAGATCCCTGCTTGGTCTTGGGGTTGGTTCGGGTAGGGTAACCACGGATGCCTATGAGGGGCGTCAGTAGGTAGTCGCAAATGAAAAGCAACACTTCCATCTACGTACCGATAATGTCACCACGGCGGAGGTTGATGTGCTGCTCGTCAAACTCGGGAGTGCCCTCCTCGCGGTTGTCGGCCTGGGCAAGAACTTGAAGACGAGTGCCCTAGAAAGCTGTCAGACTGCTTGGCCTAGGCATGTGTAAATATCCAAGCATATAAGCGCACCTCTGAGCGGATATCGTAGAAGAACAGCTTGCTACCAGCTGATCGCTTAACGTAAACTCTGCCAGCCAGAGCAATCTTCTTGGTTGTGTCGGACTCGCCGTTCTTGAGGTTGGAGAACTCCTCGGCGAACTTGCGGATGTCATAGGTAACATGAAACTATGGGATTGATGAGCAATCAACAGATTATTTGTCGGTATCAGTACGAGCGCACCTTGTGGGGGTAGGCCTTGCCCTGGGCGTGGAGCTCGTTGACAGCTCTTGATCGAATCTCAAAGTACTACATAGACATGCCGTGTTAGAAGAAAAATCCACAAAATTCAATGGTCGCGCGACAAGATTCAATCGCATAAACATACCTGGTTAGGAGTGAGCTCCTTCTCGGAAGCCTCAGCGTTCTTCTTGCCAGCGGCCTGCGCGGGCTTCTTGTCCTTGTTGGCCGCATCCTTCTCCTTCTTCTGGGCCTCCTTCTCACGGGCCTTTTGTCGCTTCTTGAGCTCGGTCTTGGAGATCATCTCTCCAGTGACCTCGTCAAGGTGCAGCTTGGAAGCAGCGGCGGCAACGGCGTCGACAGCCGCATCGCCGGCAGTGGGTTGATTGTCCGCCATGATGAATCGATTTGCGTTCGTCTAGTGGTGTTGGCGGAGTCAAGTTGGTGGAATTGTCGTGAGGAGGATGAAATATATAGAAACAGAAAAAAAAATATCCGCTTTCGCACAGGCTTCGAGTCAGAGCAGAAATCGGAGTCACCCCGCCATGCGACCAATGGAGGGGTTGGCGCCAGGGTTATTTTTTCCTTAAATGGACGGGAATTCGATTCCCCGATCCGGCCGATGCGCTGCATGCCATTTACAGAGCTGAGCATTTGGCCTGGGGCTGACTGGCATGTATTTTCGGGCTGAGTATTTATTGAAATGGGAATGATAATAGTCACGGATGACTCATTCAATCATTGTGAAATGAATATTTCAATGAATTATACACGGACCGATTTGGCGGATAGAAATGAATTTCTTCTATTGTAAAGGACAGTCCACTTATACCCAGCTAGAAACGGGGACTAAAAGTTCTGGGTAGTATTTGGGCATACATGGAACTTAACTGAGAGCTTGCGGCTTATAAGAGCCTAAAGCCCCGCCATAAGTTACACTGCGGGCAATTTTTCGACTATAGATGCCTCTGCATTATCTGAAATCCATATTGACGTAACTCTGCCCGCAAGTCGGCCGACGATCCGCATGCACCAACCTAGAGGCGACAGATTCTTATCAAACATTACCAAAGCATTTCCCCCAGAGAATGCTACCCAACCAAGCTATATGAGTACCTATAGTTGATATTATGATATTAGTTAGCTTATTTGGGGGTCATGCTACTAAGATCTAATTCTTCGTATTGCTGCTAGCATCGGCTAAATCACCATGTCTCCCCATCCATCTAAACCACCACTTACATCTCCACTCAGTCTTACGCGCCTTTCAGTCTCAAGCTAAATACCCAGATCCTTTTACTTTTCACCATGTCAATCCTCCTTTCACTTTTATCAATCTCTCCTTAGCCGTAACAAAGCAAATATATCATATACAATTGTCTTCATCAACCATGGCCCTCTCATCCCGAGCCTCCAAGCTCACAACCCCCGATCCCTCCTTCAACATCATCCTCGACAACTGGCACGCCGACTCCAACCCGTCCGGCTACGTCAACCTTGGCGTCGCAGAAAACTACCTCATGCACGACTCCCTCTCAGAACACCTGCACGCCAACCTCAAAGTCCCCACCTCGGCCTTCACCTACGGCGACTTCTGGAAGCGCGGCAGAACCGCCATTGCGCGCTTCCTCTCGAAGCATTTACACCCTATTCGGCCTATAGAGCCGGGACATGTCACTGTTACCAGCGGCTGTACCTCTGCAGTCGAGCATCTGGCGTGGGCGTTTGCCGATCCGGGCGAGTGTATCCTTCTCGGACGGCCGTATTACGGGGCGTTCCCGAGTGATGCGACGCTTCGAACTGGGACGAAGCTGGCGTTTGTCGATTTCGGCGAAGATGATCCTCTGGGAGTGAACTGCGTCAAAAGATATGAAGACAGGCTCTTGGAAGCTCAAGCAAGAGGTGAAAAAGTCACCGGCCTACTCCTCTGCCATCCGCACAACCCCCTCGGACGATGCTACTCCCGCAACGTCCTCATCGACCTGCTCAAATTCTGCAACAAGTACAAGCTCCATCTCATCAGCGATGAAATCTATGCCCTCTCAATATTCGAGAACAAGGTCGACTCAGATCCACCTGCAGAGCCTTTCCACTCCATCCTTTCCATCGATCCCACCGGCTTGATAGACCCTTCGCTCGTCCACGTCCTCTGGGGAATGTCCAAGGATTTTGGCGCAAACGGTCTCCGTCTGGGCGCAATCATTTCTCAGCACAACGTGGACTTGATGACAGCCCTAGGCTCTGCCGTCCTATTCACCACAATCTCATCTCTCTCAGAACACGTATTCGCCAATGTCCTGGAAGACGATGCCTGGGTCGACAACTACATAACAGAGAACCAGCGCAAACTAGCAGATTACTACGAGAACATCACCAGCTGGGCCAAAAAGAACGACATTGTCTATGCGCCGGGTGCCAACGCCGGATTCTTTCTCTGGGCTGATCTGGGAAGATCATATCTAAAGCACCAAGACGACGCCGAAGCAAGTGCCATCAAATCCGAGGATCTTGACAACGTCGTTATGAATGCCTTGCTGAAACACAAAGTCTTCCTCGCATCAGGAGAACGTTTCGGATCCGAAAAGCCAGGCTGGTTCCGTATTGTCTTTTCCCATGAAAAGGGCTATCTGGAAGAGGGCCTCCGCCGGATCGTCGCAGCAGTGACAACCCCTGAGTCTGCGCGGAATTGACAATCAATAGATCAAGATGCAGTTATGCATATAAAAGTTGTATACCAACACCAACTAGAGCAGGGTATAGATTAGCAGAGTACTCTCATAAATAAAGCTGTAAATGGATTAACGTGGCCGCACACAACCCATGTCTCTGGCCACGTCACAAAGCAATGCCTCAAGCTCACATTTGATATCAATAATCATGTACTTGTTTAAAATAAAGAGTCTATATATTCAGACTGCGGCCTTGCTCCATACGCTCATGTTAAAACATAGGTACCCTCCCTTTTCTCCCCTCCAATCTCTCCACTCCCGTTCATTTTTCTCCCTAGTATCGCCCTCCGCCTCCAAGCCATTTTATCTGGCCTTAATTTGTTTCTTGCCCTTAAGTATTTAATTTCAGCGACGCCACTCCAAACTGCCTTTGGGTTCTAAGGATTGAGGTATCAATTTTTTTTCCAAACACGCCTGGTCGAGGTAATATGAGAAAGGTGTGGGTTTTTAATAGTGGTCGTGCTAGGTTGTAAGATTTCTTCTTGCCTTACGGCTCCGTGTGTGGTATTTAGATGGTCTCCATGCGGTCAAGGATGGCCTTGGTGAACTCGTGGGTGGTGGACTCGCCGCCCATGTCGCGAGTGCGGACCTTGCTGTAGAAGACGTCAGTAAATCTCGCATCATAAAAGAGAGAGAGAAAAGAAGAGGGGAAAGAAAACGTACCCGTCGGCAATAACGCCGTAGACAGCCTTGGAGATGCGGTTGGCGTGGTCGTCGAGGCCAAGGTGTCTCAGGAGCATGCTGCCGCTGAGAATCATGGCAGTGGGGTTGGCCTGGTCCTTGCCCTTGATGTCAAGACCGACGTGACGGCAGCCGGGCTCGAAGACGGCGACCTCACGGCCCATGTTGCAGCCGGGGACGATACCGGGGCCACCAACCAGGGCGGCACCAATGTTGGACAGAATGCCTCCGTACAGGTTAGGCATGACCATGACGTCGAACTGCTGGGGGCGGGAAACGGCCTGCATGGAGGCGTTGTCGACAATCATGTCATTGACCTCGAGGGTGGGGTACTCCTTGGCGGTCTGGTGGAAGGTGCTGCGGAACAGACCGTCGGCCAGCTTCATGATGTTGGCCTTGTGGATGCAGGTGACCTTCTTGCGGCCGTTGGCGAGGGCAAAGGCGAACGCGAACTTGGCAATGCGCTCCGACTTGGCGCGGGTGATGATCTTGAGCGACTCGACGACGCCGGGCACGCTCTGGTGCTCCAGGCCCGAGTACTCGCCCTCGGTGTTCTCACGGATGATGCACAGGTCGACGTCCTTGTGGCGCGTCTCGTAGCCGGGGATGTTCTTGATCAGCGAGATGCTGGCGTAGATGTCGAGCTCCTGGCGCATGGCCACGTTGAAGCTCTGGTGGCCGGAGCGGCTGACGGGCGTGTGCAGGATGCCCTTGAGGCCCAGCTTGTTGCGCTTGAGCGAGGCGACGCTCTCGCGGAAGGCCTCCTCGGTCCGCAGCGCGCTCTCCTCGACACCGGAGACCTCGATCTGCTCCCACTCGATGGGCACGTTGTCGGCCTTGAAGATGGTCTTGACGGACTCGGCAACCTCTCCACCGATACCATCACCGGGGATCAGGGTCACGGTGTACTTGCCGCCGAACTTGGCGGGCTTGAAGATGTCGGACTGCACGGTGGCGAAGGATCGGCTGAGCTGCTGGGGCTGGGCAGCAGCGCGCAGGACCTGTTGGCGTTGATATCATGTCAGTCGCTGGTCCTCATCTTCAAATCTTGGAAGCAAAAAAAAATCTCGCGGGAATCGCCTCGGTTCAAGCCACCAACCCCTCCACTTCATCCGGGCGTGTCCCCAAGAGAGAGAAAAGCCACCCTTTCGCAATGCGTCCTATTCCATTCTCTTTTGCTTTCTTTCTTCTTCTTCCCAGATTCGATCCCATCCTCATAGCCTCTTATTCGTATCAAAGGAGAACAAAAGTAAACCACGTACCTGCGCGGTCCGGAGAGAGCTTCGCGACAACATCTTGGACACAGAAAAAAGAGGAGCACGGTCCAAAAAGAATTTCCCCAAGGAGCAAAAGGGAAAAGTATTAAAATTAGGAGGAAAGAAAAGAGAGGAGAGGTCTTTTTGCTTTTTACTTGGAGAGAAGAGGAAGAAAGAGGAGAAGAGTTTCGTTTTTAGAAACAGGTTTCATAAAAAAGTCGCCCAGCGCCCCAAATTACCGCAGTGACCGTTTGATAGGCTCCGTCCGTGCCAATTGAGCCGAGCTCTTTTTTTTCGGCCTGTGCCGGCGGCGCCGCCAGCAGCATTTTTTTTCGTTAATTTTTTTTTCTCCCTCTCAGCCTTCCATTGCTCCGTTTTTTAGCTGGAAACTTCGGCTCAAGGAGCGGAATGCGACGTCTTTCCGAGCGCATTTCCGGGCTTAGCGCTGTTGCCTGTTCGGGACTAGATCGCTGCGATGGTCGTTTTGTCTGCATTCATTGCCAAACTCGGTAATTCCAGCTCAACGTCTTGTCACTCACGATTCTTTTAATTTGCGATTACTGCTACTACTCCCCTACTCTGCCCATATGATTCGCGTGTGAGCCATTATTCTAGCATGTTCATCAAGTCATACATTTGCAGAGCTAGTACTCAGCTACCTAAACTATAAGAAATTCTATGGCTACTCTTCGTTCGGTTATACAACGTTTGAAATCATGTAAAAGGCACACCCCTGTAACAATTAATTTCCAGCCAGTTCCCAATCATTGATTCCCTTCATACCCAATTATCAGTGTCGTCGTCACTCTTACAAACGCATTCGCATCAGTCATACCCAGCCTTCTACCACCCAAGGGCGTCCCAGGGCTAAAATCTCTTGGGCATAACTCTCCCGTCGCTGGTTTCATGCTCTCATATAGTAGAAGCTTACCTCAATTTCTTTTTTTTTTTCCAGTTCCCAGAAACAGTACAGTTCGTTAGTTCGTTCAAGGCTATTCCGTACAAGAAAATCGTTCGTCTCTTCAACATCTTCTACACCTCTTCCTCATCCAACGGCTCGACTCGAACCAAAATCTCCTCAAGCAGCCCCTCCAAAAAGTTGCCCACGTCACGGCCCATACCTACAGGTTCAGCTTTGTCGTGGTAATCAATCTCCTTGCAAACATGTGCTAGCTTATAGACAAGTTTGCGAACTTTCTCATGAGAAGCCTCGGCTCGCTGTTGCTTGGCCGACATTGCAGAGCCTTTCTGCACAGACCTATACATCTGCTGAAGGCGAATCTGCCGTCTTTTGAGTGCTTCTTCCAGAGCAGGGAAGATGACGTCGTTGAGGGCATCCAGTTCTCCATTTGGATTTGCAGCTGGTGGCGAAGGAAAGTTCTCTAATATTCCTGAGGTATTACCCTGTGACCGCAGTGACGATACTGATGCCGACGGCCCATGCCCATGTCCGTGTCCGTGCCCGTGTCCGTGCCCGTGCCCATGTGCAACTGGGTTAGGCGGCGGTGCAGTTGTCGATGAGGCAGGCACTCTAGATGTCGAAGTTTGAGCCATAACCGGTGTCACCGTCCTCTTTTCAGAATTCTTCGGCGATGAGTTAGATACTCTGGATGCCGAAGTATGTGCCAGAACCGGCGTTACCGTTCGCTTTTCAGTATTCTTAGGCGACGAGTTAGATATTCTGGACGCTGAAGTCTGCGCAATGACCGGTGTCACCGTTCGCTTTTCGGCAGTTGCCTGAGGCGGCGGTGGCTTGGGGGACGGGCCCCTATAAGGCGGAATTTCTGGCACGTCGTAATGCGCCAACTTTGTGCTTGTTGATCGAGGTGAAACGCCATGAGCTGGCGGTACTGGTCTCTCAAATCCGGGAGGTATAGAAATGACTCGATGCACCGGAGCTGCGGGAGGAGGAGGTGAGGGTGTTGGCACAGGTTCGGGCAAGTCTATATTCAGATTCAGTATTCCCATATCGCGCTGCAGCTGAGCCTGCAATTCTCGGTCATAATCCGGCGAGGGAGGTTCTGGCGCCGGGGCCATCACTGGCACCGGAACAATCTTTGGAGCCTTTGGTGTGACACCTTGGAAGTCCCAGCTCGAAGTCTTTACGACAGGGCTGGGGGGTGGAGGAGCTGCTTTTGACACAAATCCGCGTTGCTGTACCGCGTGAGGGATCGGTTTGCGCTGAGGGCTCGATTGCCGCGATGTTCCCGCGCTGGATGCATTGGCCGCCTTGAGAGTATCACTGGGCTGAAGGACATGCTCTGGTCTCAGCTTTGTTGGGCTTGATGGTTCGCGCCGCCTTTCGCCGTAATCGTCTGAGTTCTCAGAAGACCGCGTGGCTCTTGTGTTAGTAGCACTTGCACCGAGCGGATTGAGCTTACTCGGCCGGTTGACAACACCACCACGATCATTGACAAGCCTGACTGTGCCAAAGTCCCACATGTCTTCGTTTACCCGCGTCCGCTCTGGAGGTGCGCTCTCAGGTATATCCCAAGAGTCCTCGTCTTCTGTCTTGTGTGTCGCCGCCCATCTGGAATGCCGCTCAATCAACTCTGTGAGGTATGTAGTCTTCTTTGCCTTTCGAATCCACGGGTGCCGTAAGAGGTCTCTCGCAGTCGGTCGTTCCTTTGGATCGCGCTGCAGACACAATTCGACGAAATCCTTAAAGGCCTTTGTAAAATTTCCCTCTAGTCTTGGCGGTGGATTCTTGGGGATGAGAAATAAGACCTTCATGGGGTGAATATCGGCGTAAGGAGGTTCGCCGTTTGCCAGCTCGAGAGCGGTGATACCGAGTGACCAAATATCAGCCTTGTGATCATATCCAGATTGTTTAATGACCTCCGGTGCCATCCAAAAGGGAGTTCCGACGAATGTATTCTTCTTTGTCATGGTTGCTGAGAGCTGGCCCGAGACACCAAAATCAGCCAGCTTGACCTGACCGTTGGCCCCCAGCAAGACATTAGCCGCTAGCAATAGCGTCAGTAAACAAATTCCCAAAGCTACAAAGGTCGCGGCGTTATGATCCGCCCTCACCTTTAATGTCACGATGTAGCTTCTTGTCCGCGTGGAGGTAATCCAGACCCATCAGCAGCTCCCTTATGATGATCGCGATGTAGTCCTCGCCCATGATCCCCGGCTTCATCAGGTCAGCACAGCTGCCGCCCGCGCAAAACTCCATGACGATCCATAGCTCTGCGCCCTTGGCATAGGATCCGTAGTATTTCGTCACATATGGCGACTGGAGTTCGGACAGGATGGCGATTTCCTGGATGATGTCTTCGACCTCGTCTTCGGCATTCTCAACGTCGATGATCTTGATGGCAACAGAGTGGCCAGTGCGTTTGTCGACTCTAAAAGGGCGCAGGATAGCAAGTCAGCAACAAGTCGCCAGCAATCCCATTCAACTTGGATAGAAGGGAAAAGATCCAGAGAGAGAAAAGCCCAGCTAGACACAGCAGGACATGCAAACTCACGACGTACCCCTTGAACACCTTGCCAAAGCTACCACCGCCTGCAAGCACCATAGCATTAGGGACCACGACCAAGACAGCTAAACATCCCCCCAACCAGCAAACTGACCAATGCAGTATTCTTTCGTGTACAGAAGCTCCGGATCCAGAGCCTCGTTGGCCTCGTCCGTATAGCGGGAGTGCGATTCCGCCATGGCGTCTGTCCTGGTATGTAATTCTCGTCACCGGCTCTGCGCTACCGATGGGCGGGAATGTGAATGGGAGCGGCTACTTGCGCGTCCACCAAGAGGGCAGTGTCGTCGCTGCGCCGATCATAAAGCCATGCGCTCAATGATGGCTCGGCTCGCCGCGTGTGTGAGGCAACGGAAAAGGCAGTTTTCAGTTTATGTAAAAGAGAGTCGCAAGCCGGGGCGCGAAGCGGGCAACGGGCGTTGGTGCTTGATGATGCACGGGATAAAGGGCATGCGCTGGAAACGGCCGAATGTCGTATCCGCTGCTTGGAGCTGCTGGCGGTGAGCCCCACCATGGGCCGGCACAAGCGCTCCCGCTGTAGGGGCAGGGCGCTGTGGTGCCTGCGCCCAGGGGCCTGCAAGTGCCTGTAGGGCCTGTCGCTGTTTTACAGGCGGCGATCCCGGCCGTCGCACCGGCAACACAGCTCGAGCTTGCTTATCGATCAGCCGTCAGCGATCAGCCATTTTTGCCCAGCCTGCTGTGTACTTGTACATATTAATAGAGCCGCCAACACACAAAGGCGGAGACGTCTGACAGAGTGAAATCTCAGCAGCGCCATGTAGATTATTCGAGTAGTACTATCAACAATGACGTTGCGCAAACAGGCCAGAGGACTAATTGTTGGACGTCAGTCCTGTAAACAAATGCCACAGCCAACGCCGCATCAAAACAAATCAGCTGGTCGCCCATTGTTTACGCCACCTTTTCGTGGGGTTTATTGCGGGGCAACGCCAATCGCAACCAGGGGTTCACAAGCGCAGCACATGTGTCTGTTAGCCCTTCTTCAGCGTATACTACCTAGACTACACATTTGACTACGAATATAAGGGCGAATAGCAGCAAAGGGCGAATAGCAAGTCAATAACAATGGCTAAGACATGTTGTTTCCCCAATTTCCCGCGTCAAAAACACTTGCATTGTCTACCTAAAATATCACAACGCGGTAGAGGTTGTGTTCCCAAGGGGTAAAGGAGAAGAAAAATAAGCAAAAAAAGAAAGCCCCCAAAGAGCAAGTCCCCGTTCGGTCAGGAGAACCAAGCGCACACAGCTCCTCTATGCTACCAAGTCCCTCGCACTTCGTAATCAGCGGTTTCCTCCCTTATAAAAGCGGCAAATATGCCAAGTAAATCATCGTAGAACCGGTTCGCCCGTAACGGGTATTTGTATCCCATTTTGTCTATCAAGCAGATGCAGTCATCATCATCCTGACCACACTGAATAAGCGTTATCAAGACATCTGATCCGTTTCCGCATCTTGTATATCGTCATTCGTCATTCAATAGTAAAAAAGCTGCCATCCGCGCCGTTATTCATCCGTAATTAACTCAATCATAACTGTCCCTTGCTTCAGGCCTGCCTCTTCAATGGTGGAATCCAGTGACTCGATGAGATCTTGTCCCTGGGGCATCTGTTTCAACTCAAAAGCAATCCCTTCCTTGCCCTGCAGCGGCTCCGCCTTGAGCCATTCATATATCCTGCGAACAGGGTCCTGCAGATTGAAGCGTCGAATAATGCGGCCATCAGGGTGTCGGAATTGGATGCGTGTCGTTGTAGAGGGGTTGTTGTCGGGTTCAACATGAGGGTTTATGCTGGAGATCTGTGCAAATGGGCTCTGCGACTCTTGCTCTTCGGCCTTTCTAGCCTCCTCCTTGGTCAATGCATCAGGATCATGAACGCTCGGCGTCGATCCCGAGCCCGATCCAGACGCGCCGCTTTGGGCTCCAGCCAAGCTATTCTTGAGCGCCATCTCCAGCATCTCATCTTCTGTCATGCGATCCACGTCAATAACTTGAGGTTTCTTGGTCTGAGCTCTAGCAACTGGATTCTTGCTGTTGGCTGCAAGGCTGTATCTGTCCAAAAATTCGGCCACCTCGGCGTGGAATTCGTTGGCGTTGGGAAAGGGCTTTCCGCTCCATACTTTGACCTGTTCTCCAGTTCGGGGATCAACAATGGAGACGTGGGGGTAGTTGTCTGGATTCTCATGTGACCGGTTTGGGAAGTAAAATGTTATATACTCCTCCGCATCAGGGTATTCTTTGTCCAGCTGCAGGAAAATAAAATTTTCGTTGACCAGTTCTTTCACAGCTCTGTCCTTCCAGATGTCTCGATTTAGCATCTGGCAGCCAAAGTCACTCATGTCTTGTAGGTTGACCATAATCCACTTCTTATCTTCCTTGCCCAGCGTACGGGCCTCGTCCCATGATAGTCGAGCCATCAAATCGTACGGTGGTCGGAACAAATCTTCCAGGCGCCTGGCATGGGCAGATGTAGTATCGTCATCGCCCGCGGGCTCGGGACGTCTCGTATCATCTCCCCATATCCGATGGCCGAATGGGCCTCTGGAGGAAACTATATTATAGCGTTAGAAACCTTCATCATGTACTTTGCTGGGCGTCTCCTTTGTCAAAGGAACAAGTAGACTTACGAGGCATCTGTCGCCTTCTTCTCAGTTGATCCAAAATAGCTGAGCTCTCCTCTTCTCCCCAGGATGGGTCCGGTGCCACAAGCGTCTCTGTCGTCCGAGCGATGGGAGCCCTGACATCCCCGCCAGCCGGTCCCGATTCCTGGTATAATTCCTCCTGTAGACGCTTTGCCATGGCAGCATCTTCCTCTTCCTGTGCGTAGGCTGCAGCCTGCGCAGCAGCAACTCGCTCGTCCTCATCGGCGTCGAAAGCGTCGTCGTCGTTGAATTGCATATCGACATCGTCGTCGTCCTCATCGTCACTAGGAATGTGAATCACCCCGCTAGCATCTTCCCTGCCAATATTGGTTCTGCGTGGTACAGGAGGGCGAGATGTCGAGGCGGAGGGAGGGTTGCTGGATACGCCAGCTCCGACCAAATCTGGGCTCTCAAAGAACAGCTCGATGGCTCGCTGGTAGTCTCCTCCAGTGATCTCTAGGAAGCCTCGAGCCACATCGACGCTCGCCCCGGTAATGTCAGTGAAGTGCTGAATGCTCTCCTCCATGGCTGATCAAAGTGATGCCACAACGCCCCCAGCCAGCTGAGATGTCTGTTAGGTGTGAGGCAGCCGGCGGAATGAAAGCCAAAGTGTTCTGTTTGAACAGAAACGCCAAAACGGTCGTCTTCTCGCCAATAGAAGCGGGTAACAGGTGATGATTGAATTCCAAACGGGTCGGCGAGCTGCAAGAAACGCCGGTCAGATAGGACTAAGATACCGCCCCACACGCGCTGGGTAAGTTGCGGTAGAGCCCAGATACAGTTAATAAACGTATAGAATAGCGATGCGTCCCTAGCCAAAGGGATGGGAATGCTTGGAGGAGCGTGAATCTGCCTTGGAGCCCTAAAATACTCGTGGCAAGCCGGGATTTAGAGAGGCAGGTGTTCGAATCGCGCAGAATACTGAGGAAGGGTTAAAATTTGGCAGGTAGACGCGATAGACGTTAGATAACTGTCAGGCAGCTGTAGTGATAAAATACAGGCCGCATCGGCGCCACAGGCACCGCGAACATGACGCAACAGGAGCACCCCGCCAAGGGACTTTGCGCAGGTACCTCCGGCAGGATCTCTGGCTGGCGGGTACCTGGAGGTACGTCTGAGAGCCGATCGGCCGGATCATTCCTAGCGCCGTCATGCGGCAATGTGCCACATGATGCTTACCCTACGATTTACGGGAAAAGGCAGATAAGCGAGCGTGGTTTGCTTATATTCTACCGCCTGTGTATTACTGGCATATCTGGATCTAGATTCTGCTTTGCTTTATTCGATGTTGAATTATCAGCATAGTAGCTAGCTCAAAATCCTTTGATCAATCTTCATGAGCCGTATGACTGTGATGCTTCCCGTACCTGCCTACGGTACTAGTATAAATGTATGCTACGATGTAGTGCTAACTGTGATTTCGTATGTGTATCAATTTGCTTTCCCACCTGTTGGAAGCTGACAACCAGCCCAAGAGGTAAACCCTTTCATTTTCTTCTATGACGAGTATGTATCAAAATAGGAATAATAAGGAGCCAGGCAAATCACCCCTTCATGTACTCTTTTTCGTAAGTTCCTAAGCTGAATTCTATGTCATGGCAATTAACCCAAGGGAATGTATCATACGAACTCTTAGAGCTTGGAATTGCCTTCGTCAAATTCATCGAACGCATTGTTATCAACTCCGGTCGTTAGAGTATTCAACTCATCCATGTAGTGAAACCAATCTCTGCCACGCCGAGACCACTACCCTGTTTGCGACTATCTCATAGTATTGAACCCATGCATCTACTTCAACTCTCCTTTGGTTGCCACCGTATCTCTCGACTCCATCATACCCCTTCTTGCTCTTCTCTTCGCATGCGAGGTACCAAAATCTTCGTCTTCTGCCGCCACTTGATAAAATTGTAGGTAGTATTTATTTCCTCTTTCCCCAGTCGACCGTACTCAAAGATCTGATCATCACGATATTCGAACCAAGCAAGTGTCTAACTTCGGCAGGGGAAATGTCTCTTCCTTTTTTTTTTTTCTTTCTTTAATATCGCTGATTTTAGAGTGTTGCCTATCACTAAAATGTTAGCTGTGATGTCAGTGACGGGAGTACAGTGTATTGTTGTGATATCCTAGCTTGATAGCAAGCTGATAACGTTTGGGTTTTGCCCATGTTAGAAATGCGAGGATAGAAAGAGTGAGTAATGGTGAAAGTCTTAAACGGCTAGAAGCTTGTAAAATTCAATCGAAATACAATGATCAGAGCTTTCGTCTGTCCCTTTCTCTTCTTCAAAATCATGTCACATGCATTAGTCGTGTTGATTTATTTGGTTATATGTGAATCGTCCATTTGAGTGGCTTTCTGCCATATTTGAGTCCGTAAATACGTATGATCCTCAATATACGTATATGATGCTAATAAAAAACAAAACATCTCGTAGCAAGGTTTATGATTCCGCCATCCTCATTCCAACTTCGTATTCTTAGACACGAGCTTCCTGCAGCTCCATCAACACTCTCTGCCAGGCCTTCTGGATCTCCGGGGAGCGTTCCTCAGCCTTGGCCTTTTCCACTGCGGCTGTAAATTCATCTAGCTGTGCAGTTGATTTGCCAAACACGCCACTCGAATAAGTTAGGAGCGTCCGCGAGACCGCTTCGGCTCTCTTAAGTCGCTGAGACTCAATGCCAACTTCTGCCTTGTCGACATCGAGGCTGCTGAGATATGCTTGTAAAATACCATCTTTATCGACTGAAGAGGGATCAGCTGCAGGCTCAGACGCCGCAAGATCCTTCATCAGGTCAATGACAGACTCATACCACACCTCCCGCTTGATCACGTTGAATTTCGGATCCGCAAGGAAAGGTTCAAGGGCCTTGATGACTTGAATGGCAACGGCATGGGCTCGTCTGTCTGACGAGCGACTGTACCCACGTGCTACAGCCTCCAATCCATTCTTCGCAGTCTTGATGACAGTTTCTTCCTTTGAATCCACATCCATCTTATTCTCGTCCTTAAAGTCCTCCAAGTGAGGCGTCACAATGTCGACAATGTCTTGCAGCATGTCAATGTTATCCGCTAGTTTCGCAAATCGCCACAAGCAGCGGAAAGCATGGGGACGGTAATCGTCATTGTTCCGCTTCGCCTCGCGAATAACAATCTTCTTCATTTGGGACGCAATATCAGCATTGAATCTCCAGAGAGACTGGCCCTTTTCAACAAAATCAGGGAATGACTCTAGAAGCTTTTCTTTGCCGGGGAAGGTTTTGAGAGCGAGGGCCTTTTCAAGGACTGGCCATATGGCCTTCAAGTTGGCCTCTCCAATTGCACCTGTAGTGTCACTGGCGCTGGCTACATCCGATACCATGGCAGCCACTGTAAAGGCACCAGTGTGTCTCAGCGACCACTGCGTCGTAGCCAGACATCGTTCAATAAGGTCGACAATCTCTGGCACATAACGAACTACGGTTCGGTTGCTACCAGAATGCTGCTCCCACACTTCTTTGAATACTTTGCCGGTGTATTCATCTACATCATGAGAACCAAGATAAGAAAATGGCAGTAAAAGCGTCTCCTGAGTGCTGAAGTGATCAGGGGACACCTTTGCCAGAGAAACAATAACATCCGCAACTTTCTGGCGGCGACTCTCCTCTTCTGATTGAAGATAAAGATTCAACATGCGCTCCGAAAATCGTTGCTTAGCGCTGTCTGAGACGACTCGCATGATATATGCAGCGGCGCGCGCATAGGCTTGGCTGACTTCGTCGTTCTTGTCCAGAACCTGCTTGCCCAATAGTTCCAAAAATCGAGTAGACACAGATTTGATTTCATTCGTATGGCGGGTAAAGAGAGTTGTCAAGACTCTGCTGCAGCCAATCTTGGTAGGCATTCCGATGGCGGTCTTGATAGTTGCTTCAAGATGTGGAGCGAGCTCTGCCATCACGTCCTCATCAACAAAGCGAAGGATGTTATCGATGGCTTCTGAGATGGGAGAAGCATTGACCATTCTGGACCGCAATTTATCAATCTGCTCCCGACTGTCCTCGCCGACTCGTTGATAGTAGTAATTGATTCGCTCAGGCTCAATGGTGCTCAAAAGTCCCAGAAGCTTAGGGATCATCTCCGGGATAAACGGCTTCAAGTGCTTACCACCGTGTCGTGCAGTCTTGATGATTGTGATGATAGCAAAAGCTTGGACCTCTTGAACTGAGCTCTCTGCAGCTTTTTCAGAAAGCAAGAAAGGCAGCGCCTTCTGCATCATGGCATTGGCGGATGACTCGTGAGTTCCCTCTTCCAACTGCCGAGTTAGAGTGGTAGAAAGGCCTTTACAAAGTCTAAAAGCTGCCTCCCTGACGCTTCCCTTGACATCATCGAGGACCTTGACAGCCTTTGTCCAGATATCTCCATAGAACTTTTCATATTGATGGAATGGAACACCAGTCAGAATGTCGGAAATGGCAGCACAGCTGGCTTCTCGCATTCGCCATTCTCGTCCTAAGATGCTATTGAGGAGCTCTTCCATAATGGCGTTAAAGTGGGTGTCCATAACCGTCTTTGGATCTTTGACCAGCGCTTTCCAAATCTCGTTCATCGCTCGTTGAACATTGGTATTTGGATCAAATCGGTATCTGAAGAGCTTCGGATATATCTTGGGGTCAATCGCGGAATCTGAGAGGATATTTGTGAGACCAAAGCGTCCGAATGCAGATCTTGTCGACCACGTGGCCGCGTTGTTTGCCAAAGACATGAACTTGTAAACAAGACCCTGGTCACCAACTTCGTTTGCGAGGTTGACAATATCCTTGTAGGAAGAGACTGAGCTGCCTTCACCAGTTGGTAGCGCTCCAGGTTCAAATAGCTCGGTTTCATGTTCCACTTTGAGCTGGGTAGTCGATCCTGTAAATGCAGACACAAGGTCATTAACCAAGGCGGCTTTGAGTTCATTGTCTCCACGCTCATGCACCAGATTCAGACCACGCGAGGCGGTTTCTTGGACGAGTTCGTCTCTTGAGCTAAGAAGACGCATAAAAGCGGCTTGTGCTTGCCGTAGGCGGGAGGTCACCTCTTTGAGATCAGAGCAGTATTGGACGATACAGAAGAGCCAGATACCAGAAGCTTTCAAAAGAGATGGCTTGGTAGCCTTGCAATCTTCAAATAACTTGTCCAGGACGTTTGCGAGCAGCTGGCTTCGGACTTTGGCTTGGAAGTCGCGGCTTCGCCATTCTACATCCACCATCAGCTTCACATAATCCGAATCCCAGCGAGCAATTGCAATGGTTATAGCATCGCCAACGGCAAATTGAACTTCAACTCTCTTGATTTCATGAAGAGCGAACAGCGCTGTCAAGATGGTTCCAACTGGGCCTTCTGTCCATGAAGCTGGCGATTCGGAAAGTTCTGAATCTGGGATGCTCGCAGCCAGCATACCAAGCGCCACGATTGCTTTCTCATTTCCCTTCTTTGCTTTCTCAGAAAGCTTCTTAATAACGTTATCAAGGGAAAATTCGCCTTCTTTCGGCGGTATTGCAAGTTTCGCCAGCCATAGATGAGTAAAGGACTCGACCGCTGCGTCAAACAGAGATGGTGCGACATTGTCTTCGACAAGGATATGTAGGGGATATTTCCAATCAATCACTGATGTATGGTTGTAGAAAACAGATCGGGACGCCAGATGGCCATAGGCAACTATTGCTCCTTCAGCGGCATTGAGATCTGGCCCAATTGACGTTGTAGCTTTCTCAAACAAAGCATTGAGAGTCAGACTCCAATTCTGAACCTCATCAATGTCCACAGCTGGATGAGCTGCCAAGATACCAACAGCTCTCGCGCTCAATTGCCTTATCTCGCTCTTGTTAGATTTAATAAGAGGTAATAGGCGAGCGATATTGTTTTTGGCAAATTCTCCAACAACTCTCAGTGGAGCTAGAGAAGCCACTTCGACAAAAGATCGAAGACTCTCCTCTGCTATTGGAGCATCCTCGACAGAAGAGCCAATGAGACAAGCACTCAAAAAGATCTTGAGAAAACTCGGGTCTCCGTATCTCAAATGAACTCGCACTTTCTGGCGAGAATTGACGTTTGTTTTGATATGGGCGTCGAGCGCCTGCATCCAATCCGGCTGAACGTTGAAATTTCCAAGGGCGGCAAGAAACATCATTTGCTTGCAATATTGAATGACATAGGGAAAAGCGCGGATTGCATCGCCTTTGAAGTTGTCAAATACGCTGTCATTAGGTCGGACTATTGCTCCGTGGCCAGCCGCAGAATCAGCTTCGGGTTGAAGTTCAGGAGCAATCTGGAAGTACTTAAGAACCATCTCGCGCCAATCGGGTAGAACTGGAGCCAACTCGCTGTGGGCGTAGTAGGTCCACGGATCCAAACCCTTTTGTCCTTGCTCAATAACATCACTTCTCTCGTTAAGACGGCCGGCGATAGCCATAAAGTTTATCCAGCGAGCATCAATGTTTGTAAATGATAGACATTCATTGGCCCACTTGACAACTGCATGGCGAGTGCTTCGTATAGCGGGCGCTTTTTCAGTAAGAGACATGTACTTGAGGAGCATGTTCCTCAACTTCGAGTCTTCATCAGCAGTGTGCTTGGGGATGTTGGACGTTAGGCTTGAGAGTGCTCCATCAATGTTAACCACGGCGTCATTGGTAGGATCTTCCGACAGTGATTGGAAAAGCCAGGCAGCCAAGTCAACTTGTGCCTCGAAAGGCATAGCAGCGGAACGCGCGAGCATTCCAATGGTTTCATAGCCTCTCGAGCGAAGTTGGGTCTCATCGTGAGATATTTGCACCGGAGCCGGCCATCCTTGTGACTCGATATAGCTTTGCATACTCTTAATGAGGTTTGGACCGATCGAGAAGTCTTTGTTGGACGGGCCTACTTGAGCAACCCATGACAGAAACTGGAACAGAGCTTTGTGCAGCTTTGTTCTTTCTAGGGAGCTCGACGGCTGGAGTGCGTCTGTGGAAGAATCTTGTCTGAAAGCCGGCAAAAAGTCCAGCTTTACAACATTCATGATGTGATCAGACATTGACGTAGCAACAGCTGACTTGGAAAGGAGGTTAAGAATTCGCGTGCGATAGGCAGCGGGAAGCCGGGCGTGAGCTTCGAACAATCGCTTGATCAAGTTTTGGTCTTCGAATGAAATCGAAGTCCGCTTAATAATTTCTTCTGCCGAAGATGCTACCCTCGTATCTGGACTAGAAGAGGCATATAGTGCAGGAAGAAATTTCTCATTGTCCGTGAAGGCTGCACTGGCGAGGAACGTGACTATTTTGGCTCTGAGCTGAGAGATATTCTGGAATATCTTCACCGTTCCAGCGCCCTCGATGGAGAAGAAGGTAATTTCTTCTTGAGAGAAGGTGGGGTTTGACTCAGCAAGCGTCTTACTTGGAGTAGGAGGTCGCAGACGCAAGAAGATGGACAGCATCTTGGCGAGATACTTGGCGTCTGCCTCGTCTTCTAGTCCGATAGCAGCTCTCAAAGCTTCATCATCCTTGCTTCCGCGTGAAGGTAGACGGACATCAATCAGAAGTTGAAGAATAATATTGAAGAACGCAGGTGCTCTGCTTAGGCCCTCGTCCTTTGAGCACCCTCGTAATGCAATAGGAACCAAAGCTTGCCTGTCATCTTCATCGAGACGACTAAGGCTGTGCTGGATGAATGGCAGATCAAGTTGCTTGATGACATTAGAGTCATTTGACTTGTACTGCTCGAGCAGAGCTTTGACGGGTAGAACAACACTGTCAGAAGTTAGCAAAAAATTTCGACTAGATATTAAACCAGCAGAGAGAAGATGAGAGGAGATGGAAGGAAATAGGAGGAGAAGAGGAGAAGAGAAAAAGAAGCTACTGTACCTTGGAGGCTGAATAAATGTTCTCAGCCTTGCTAAAACTTGGATAACCTGGAGAATGTTAGAATATCGAGACCGGCAACGTGGCTGATGATCAGCGAGGAAGCCTTACCTTGACTCGTACAGAGGCATGACTACTATCTGCCTTGAGGATGATGGGCGCCAGATAGCGGCCCAAGAGATCACAGAGCTTGTCCTCGACGTTGGCAACGGCGAGAATTTTGAACTCAACGTTGTCTATCAACTGCAGCTCTCGCTGCTCAGGAGTAGGTGTGGAGGTCATGACTGCAGATGTCTCAGAGATGTGACTGGAGCAGGGCCAGACGGGCTAGTAGCGTGGGGGAAATTCAAATGCTTGATAATGCAGAGAAGAGAGTAAAAAAAGGAATGCAGATAACACCCAATATCACAGCTTAACAGAACGCAAGAAACGGAATTCGAAAAGTTCGAGATGAGGATGTTTGTGGCGGAAGAAGGAGTGTGGAAGTTGTGGAATTGGAAATGCTGGGGGGGAAAAGGTGATTTGGGTAGAGGGCTTGAGGCTCCCGTCAGTGCATCATCACTTTAGGCCAACGTCGCTGTCGTAACGAGGTAAACAATGACTAAGCAGCCAGATGCTGCGGAACACGTGAGGTGCGGCAGGGGGCATTTTCTAATTTCTGGACATAGGGAGGGAGACGCAGGGGATTTCTACTGTAATGATTTTCACAGGTCCTTTTTGGAGATGTATTTGTATTTGGGCATAGATACTGCAACTACGGTGTTCTAGTAACTGCTGGATGTGTTGGCCCAAGCCACAGCTTGTCCCAGGCCAGGGTTGTTGCGAGATCTACCGATCTCTTCAAGCCAAGCCAATTCTGTACCTGCTTAGTAGCGTGCGGAGTACATGCGGCCATAAAGAGAGACCGTATTACAGGTGTTTTCAGATGCTCCAGGTGCATGCATTCTGTAGTGCACAGTTGAGATGATACCTACGAGACGTTCTGCAAAGTCACAGCGTGAAATGGTACCTCCTTACAGCATGTTTGACATTTGCAACCCGAAGGGGCTAAGCAAGCTGTTGTTTGAATTATTCAACCTCTCCCTACATCCTATGCGGCGGAGCTTCCGTATTGAGCTCCTCTGCGCTTTACATGTGCTCCGTCTCCGTAGAGGTGCAGCATCTACATGTACTTGCCAGCACGCCAGTAACGCAGTATCTCCATGAGGAATCGCCGGGTAAATTCAGTAATGCAGACATGTCATTTAAGGGATAAGATTTCTCTTAAACGCGCATTGGTAGAAACCTAATGTAGGTAGGGTACCTATGGAGCGTTTACACTACATGGCTTACTTCTCTTCCTCTTCCAGCACAATTCGGGATTCGGCGAGTAACATCAGCCATTTCCCCAGGGTTACAATTCCCACACCGTCCAAACTACCAAGCGAAGGAGCGGAACAATCGGACAGTAAAACCAATAGGACAGAAGGCGAAAAGTTCTAGTGTGACGGCGGCAAAGTGTCAAAAATGAAGTGGGACTCTGAGTACAGTAGGATTTCCTCAAAGCGAATACTACTGCTACTAGTCTTTGCAGGGCAGCTTGCAAAGTCCTAGCTCATACTATCCACGGCGTAGACTTTACTCAACGGCAAGCAAACCACTACCGCAAGTTAGACTCTATCATATGCATTGTGCATAGTGCCGGATCAGGTAAGCTGATAAAATCTTTGCGTACGTAGGGCAGGAGGCCGAGGTCATTGGATGCCGAGAGAGACCCACGACAAAGTCGCCCAATGGCAGCAGATTTTTTCTTCTTCTTTCTCCCATGCGACCCACGAGCTACCAAGTTCACGATGTGGTGTACGAAAAGCTTTTGCTAACTAAACATTCATTAGGTCGCGAGCCCCGCAGTATAGACACACGCCTCGCCAAGGTTCTATCCCGAAAGGAAGACAAGAAAAATTAAGAAGGAAAAACAAATTGCATGTCGGCCTAGCGGTGATGGTAGATGGTGGCTGCTGCGCTCGTCGGCTTTTGGTTATTGCTTTTGCATGGAAAGCTGAGGGCTCAGCAACATACTCATCAGTTGCCATGTCAATGCTCTCCGAAACGCGGCGAAACAAGAAAAGTCGGCGGCTTTAAATGGAATATAGTATTTTGTACTCAGCTGACATGTAGCATTGGCCGCCTGTGTGGCCTTTTTTTTTTCAGCTAGAAACATGCAAGCAGAATATTGCAGGGGGTTCTGGATGATCCATGCTACCAGGGAGCGAAAGCTGCGAATCCCGCCGACAATAAGCCCTGGAGTATCGTACATAGTACGTCATACGTATCAATTCGTTTTTTTCTCGACGCAGGACGTACTTGTAAGGAAGAAAGAAAATAGAATATTAGGCAGTGAGGGCCTGTTTGCACTCGTCGTCGTAAACGCAATGCCGTCACGATCATTATAGGCCGATACGATAATATCATGGCGGTTCCTGGAAGGGGAGACGTCGAAAATCGATTCGAATTGTCAAACGCTGACTGGCTGGAGCTCCTGTCCTCTCCGGAAGGACGAACCTGGCCCCTCCTCACGAGGTAGCATCTCTGCGGCCACACGGTCAAACTGCTGCAGGAGAGTAGCCAGCTCCCATGTCAAAATACACCACCAAACCAACAGCTCTACCTACCTCGCAAGGTTAATCCACCAGCGGCGGGCATCCAGATACCTGGAAACGTTCCTCATTGGGGCTTTGAGCAGATGGTGTTGTGCAGGAGTGCCACTCCTTGATTCGGGCTCCCCCAACCAGCGTCCGCCAAAGCCCTGCAGTTCGAGAGAGGCGACAAGGGGAGGGGCGTCTCTTTGGCGCGCTGAGCGGCCGGGGGTGAGGAGAGGAGGGGTAGAAGTGGTGCCCTGTACGATCGTGACGGGTCAGAAACAAGATCCATAGGCGGGATGCACAGGCTGGATACCACATGGCAGACGGGCCTGCCTCGGGCATGGCTTGTAGGCCTAGGAGCTCTGTTGGAGAGCTAGGAAGCTGCTGCAGAGTTCGCGATGGAGGCTCCCAAAGAGCTTGTTCTTCGGCGAAAGACAAAAGTGGCTGGGCTTTGGCTCTTCGTCACAAGTGACTTGTGCCGGAGCACTGCTGCTTGTAGACACTCCATACCTTTTGTGCGCCTGCATGCAATCTCCCTTGTCAGCTTTCCGAAGCACGTAATCATGCAGGGGTGCCGTACCGACGCAGCTGATAGCGAAAGATGCTCCTGTGCATGTACTTGAGTCTCCAAGACAAGGCCCGGGTCGATCAGCAAGAGACGGCATTTGTCGCCAAATGCGACGGCAGTCTCGGCGCAAACGAGAAGAATCCCATGTCTGCGCATCAACGAGAACTCGTCCGTGGCACTGGCCGATTAAAGGAAAGCCCGGGATGTAGCATCCTTTTTTTTTTTTTTCCCTTTCTTTCCCTGCTAGGGGGATCCATGGTCCCAGGTTGTTTGAGAGATGTGACGAGAGAGGCTGCAATACGCCCGCTGGCTCCATGTCGATGCCTGCGTGTGCAGCATCGTGCTTAAGGGCATCAGCACAAGAAGCAAGGAGAAAAAAAAAAGTCCTTTGCTGAGTTTTACAAATCGTTTTCGATGGGCAGATTGACCTAGGATTATCGTTATGCAAGGGAGTTTGGTGTTGAACGGCGCCCGCGGACGTTTTTCTCCATCCCTCCCTTTCGACAGCCAGCCCTGATCTTGCGGCGATCGGTACGTACCGAAAGTACATGGAACAAGACGGCTACCAGCATCGCCATCGTCGCCGCTGCAAGGCACCAGGGGTAAGAATTGAACACATGAACACAAATTCAATAGTCGTTTAGCGCCAAGGCAGTCGTTTTGGAGGGTGCTTGCATTAGGTACGGGTATCGTCAGCTATTCACTTGTATCTGCGCAGGAACTGATTCACTCTAATTTACACAAAGCATCTTTGTCGCGTTACAATTTGATCTGAGACTTTGTGTCAGGACCTGCGCGGAACTAGATGGGCTGGGTGGTATTAGTGAAGGAGGTATTTCGTAACCTCAGTCGGTTCCTCGGTAAATAGACTGCAAGATTATACTGAGACATGACTGTTGCATGTGCATTGGCCAGAGTTGCGTGTAGACCCTTGTTTGACTTGCAATTCCACGCTATCCTGGGCTCTGCAGAGGCCATAGCGATACCACTCAAAGTTTCACAATAGTATCGACTCCCAGTAAGCAGTAGAGTATGCGATAACAAGACCTCAGGTATAGTTATAAATTCGTAAACGTAGGTAGTCCAGCCTCAGCGGTCTGCTTGCTGCCTTTGACTGTCAGATCTGACAATTGAGCCAGATACAGTCCAACTCCCCCGCTTGTGGCCTGCATAACCGGATCCCGACTAGAACTGGGCTTTACCGGTTCCGGACTCTCTTCTTTATTCAAACTGTGCCGTTTGATCTTCTTTTTCTTTCAGCTTCCAAATGTTGCTACGCGGTCCAAGGTCCACTGACAAGTGCCTCCTCTCACAGCCAGTCAGAGCCGCAAACAGGGAGATGCCGGTGCCCCAATGCGTGCACTATCCAAATCGCCACATGGGTAGATGCACTAGGCAGAGACCAGTCTGTGAATGGAGTCGACTTTGGTAGCTAGTGACACGCCGTCGGACAGTCCGCTGGAAAGCTTCTGAGTGCTTAGTCTTTAGGGCGAGAGATCACGGGCTTTTGATGGGCAATGGATCGTGGCACGGTATGGAGACAGTGTCTTTTATGGCAATTCGCTCTACATACTTGCATAGCCAGCGAAGAAGAGAGCAGTTGTAGGGCTTGTGATGCCTGGCTGTTTCCGGCTGCTTGGTGGAGATGCTTTCTTTGTACTGAGAGACAGTAGGGCTACCCAAATGGAAACGGTGCATTGCTTGCCGCATGTTCCGCGATGGAAGATAGACAGTCGTGGTACTGGGGAAGTAGTTTCTTGTTCTTCGACAGCTGATGCCTTGCAAATGGCCTTGGCCAGAGCCTGATGAACTCATCTTTGCGGTCTTGCGGAGTGCATGGAGCCTCGCAGTGGTCAAAGCAAAAGTAAGAGAAGCACTAGCTGCTTCAAGGGTCAAGTCATCGTCCAAACAAAGCCAAACCCGGCAAGCAGCTGCGTCTCTTATACTCGTATTTGCGCGGAACACGGCGAGTAGCAAGGAGACTAGGACTCAATGCGTTTCACGTATACCTGGTAGGTACAACAGGCTTCCATGATCTATACAAGTAGGTACTCAGCTTGGCGATGCGCCACCAACGTTCACTCAACGCGCTCGACGCTCGTGTGGCGCCCACCATGGCCGAAAACCTCTCCGTTTCGACCCTTGAGTCTCCAATTTTCAATGTAGAGCCATTGAGCCTGTTGTAGCGGCTGGGCCTATTCGCCGTCCTGGGCCAGACCAAGACTATGGGCGCCACTCGCCGTTTTTCTTCCGTACACGCCCAGAAACAGCGCCCACAAGGTTTTTTTTTTGGCGGATTAGAGTGAGCAAGGGCTTAGTTAGGAACTTGCTCAGTTGCTGAGAACAGAGCAGACCGGAGCAGGATGGCGGTAGGGCTTCAGACATGTAGATGGGAATAAGTCAAAAGAGGAAATAAGAAAAAGAAGAATAATACTCAACGGCTGTCGCTCCCTTTCTTCTTCCTTCCTTCCTCTTCTCTTCCTGCTTCCTCCAACAGCGTTATTTACTCTTTCCGTCCCTTTTGCGATTACACAGCAATTGATTGATTGTTGATTGATTAGTTGTGTACTTCGTCCCGTCGTCATCTTTGCCTGCGACCCCCGCTGTCTCCATCTGGTCGTTTCTTGGATCTGTTGTCAATATCGCCGCAAAGCACCTCTTTCTTGCCTGTTTTTGGTATATATCGCTACCGCTGCTTGCTTCTTTGTCCACCACTCACTCGCCTGTTGCGTCCGCAAGCTTTTGTTGTTCTTGTCAGCCGAAAGGAAGAGCCAGAGCTGCGATAGCAGAGCGTCATTCGTCCCAGCAGCAGCGTCACTCTTGCGAGGCCGAGCCCCTCTCCCTCCAGCTCCAGCGCTCCAGCGTTCGTCCGCTTGCTCGTGTGGGTGGAATTTTCGTCTTGTGGGTAGTTCCAGCGCCCTTTCATACCAGGCCGGCCAACCAACGGGTCTGAGATCGAGCACACAGATCGTCTTTGGCCACAACGCCAGCGCCCACATCGAACGTCTCACACAGGCAATAGGCTCACGCCCCCCCTGTCCCTCGCCTAACTAATCCCCGCGCAAGCCGGACCTGGCTGTGCAGAGTCAAACTGTGTGAGCAGGAAGTGTGTGCCCACTAATAAGTCGTCCAACAAGAGAGGGCCAGGACAAGCTTGGACAAGGGAGAAAAAAAAAAAGCTCGCCCGCTCTCTCTCGCTGCCGCACGGCGTCCCGCGACTGACTCTTTTCTTCCATCACACATTCTTCCTCTTTCATCTCTTTTCCTTTCGTCACGGCTGCTACGGTTCTTCCCTTGCGCGTGTTTCGGACATCGGCTGAGAGAGTTACGGTTGTTTTTGCCGGCGCCTAAAAGTAAGTAGAGATTCTGCACCCTGCCAGCCTTGCCTTTTTTTTGGTGCCTCTTGTGAATTTTTCCCCTCTTGTCCGTGCCCGGAAGGTCGAATAGTGTGTGGTTTGCGCGCGGACGACGGATCAAAATTTCGAATTGGACGCTGCCCCTCCGGCTACGGCGACAGATTCGCCAATCTCGACCTCGACAAGCACCGAAGCAACGGCCGGGGCCTTGTGCGCTCGGCGACGAGGCCGTTGAAGCGACGCAATCGACCGATACAGGCCTTTTTAGTGCGCGCCGTCCGCAGCGCACATGCGGCGAAAAAGTGCGGCGTCGTATTTCCGGTTGCGCCGTCGCCGTCGCCGTCAAGACAGGCTCCGAAGCCCTCCAAGACCTTCACCACGGCCAGATCGCGAGGATCGCTGGCGCTGCTGGCCGTCGCATCGTCCGACCTCGCAAGAAGCGCCATGCTTGGCCTCAATGCCATGCAGATTTTCTCTCCGGAAGCACTTCGGGCGTCTTCGCGGGGACGATGCACGATCTCCATCCGGCTTCACCCCACTTCGCCGGGCCCATAGCAATACGATTGCGGCAGACACAGAGTTGAGATGCTGAGAGTCCAAGTTTTTTAAAAGAGTTGGAGCGATGAAATGTCCGGTCATGGGAGAAATCAATCAGTTGGAGACTCTGCATATCGGTGTTGATGTTGCTGGCGAGCTCTCAGTATCGCAATGCGTGGCGGGTTAAATAGCTGCGGCTCCTTGCACGAGCAGCCGGCAATGCGACTATGCGCCTTGACGGCTGCCACACATGCAACCGGCATTTTGGGCCTCAGCTTTTCCGAGTCGCTGATGATTGAATATTCGGCATTGGCGGACGGGGCTGGACTAGACGCTGCGATTCGTTTGTGACGGCTGAGTTGTTGGTATGCGCTTGGTGCGCATTCGTCGTTTGCTTCTCCAACTTGGACTACAAAATTTGGGAACGTCATTCTATGAAACGTCATAACGGGTTCACTACCCATTGACCGCGGCCAGCCTCTTGGAAGTCTCATCAACTCGAAGCAACATATACGCAAATTATCTGATACATATATGGCCATACTTGGAATGGCTGCAACGTCGAAAATGCCATCTTCTCCTAATCGTGGCTTCAAAACGAGGATAATGCAACTGAAAATACACTGGAAACGCTTAGCTATGGACTCTGGAATTCTGAGGGACGATCCACTCTGAAAGAACAGGGATAACAAATGTTGGCCGTTTCCGAGGATATCCTCAGGCGAATGGAGATGCGCTGGACCAATGGTGTCACCGACTTGTCGCCTTTGAGACCAGGAAATTTCCTTTGATGTAATACACAGCACACGAGACAAGAGGGCTCTGTTATCATTCTGCACATCATGCGCCTATAAAAAGCTGTAACCCACGGCACAGAATACTAATTCTCATCTCATCTAGGTTATTCTTGATTTCGAGAGCGTTCCAACTGTTTTACCACACTCCTTAAGGATTTTCGGTAGAACAAACGTTCGGTTCCACGATTTCACGTTACGACTCCAGTTTAAAGAGAATATCCTTATCCGCTTCAAGCATCGCTTCTGCCCCCTTGCCATCTTGAACGCGGCGTGACGGCGTATTGACTATATCTTTACTCGTACACTCTTATTCCTCTTCTTCGGAGTCCAGCTACTGTGACTGGATATCGGCTCTTTATTGCTTCGTTCTCGATTCTCATTTTCGATTCGGACGCTCCATCTCTATTTCCATTTTCTTGGGTTCGTGTGCACCGAAATTGCCTGCAGCTGGCGGCCAATAGCGATTTAATACTAACAACTTTTGGCAATAGTCTTTGAGCATCCTCTTTGGCAAAGATTACCTATTTATAATTGGACTTGAGAAACATATTGCATTGTTTTTGAAAGCATACAGCAATTGGTACGTGTTGACTTTTTCTTGACTTTCTGTTCTTTTGCATGCATCTCCATGCTTGGAAGTCTGGCAATTTTGGCGAGATACGAAAGTCGATTGGTCGAATAGTTGTCAAGGAGGCTCTTTCGACGCAAACAAACATGGCCTAAGCCAAGTGGCACATTTCAGATTCTCGTGACAAGGCCCGGCGCAAGCAGCAACTCTATCCTTTTCATTTACACTGGTGGAAAAGGAAGGTTGCTTTGCGCCGGGCCCCAATCTGAACCACAACCACAACATAGCTAGAGGATGTGCAACTTGGGCACTGGCATCTGACTTGGCTCAACCTCAACGATGATGTCTTCTGCTTATTCTCCCCCCTCATTTTTCTCCTCCTGGGAGGCACTACTACAAACGATCAACTTTATTTGTTGTCATCTTCTCTTCTCATACATCGCCATAGCGCCTTTGATCGGCATTGTACATGTACTAATGAGCTTGAGTGCAGACAAGTATGGATCTCAACACTTCCTTTTCCGGGTCGCAATCTAACGGCATTGGTGCTGCTAGTCCAATGGCTTTCCAAAACGGAACCCCCCCTGCTACCGACATGTCGGCTGTCCCATCTCCCGCTGGCCCTACTCAGGACCAGGCTAAGACCACCCTTTGGTAAGATGAAGTGCAACTCTGGGATATGCAAGGGTCATATGTGACTTACGAATGGACTAGGATGGGAGAGCTTGAGCCTTGGATGGACGAAAACTTCATCAAGGGCGTCTTCCTGTCTTCTGCCGGAGAGACGGTCAACGTCAAGGTCATCCGCGATAAGAACTCTGGGTAAGTTTTGCCGCCCTGCTTTTGAATCTGGATCTCGCTGTGCACAACGCCACGATGGGGCTTCGTCTATAGCCGAAAAGCCACGCCGCGCACCTTATGCCGCGCGTGCTATACATGATAAAAGCCTCCACTGACCTTTCCCCCCAGTAACGCCGGATACTGCTTCGTCGAGTTCCCGACTCCGGACTCCGCTACCAAGGCGCTCGGCCTCAACGGACAGGCAGTGCCCAACAGCCAGCGCCAGTTCAAGCTGAACTGGGCCTCTGGCGGCGGCTTGGTGGATCGACGGTATGTGTAACCCTTGTGAAATTAGGCCATGCAGTGTTCAGCCTTGTCTCTTTTTCTGCCCTTTTTTTAGGGCTGCCTGGCGGCGGTACTGGTGCTTGTACCTCCCCACGCAGTTTCTCGTGTGCCTGAGCCTGGCCGGTACTTGCCACAGATTTGCGGCAGTAACGCTGGCGCCTCGGATTTACTTTCTTCACCACCTCTTCCGCGCAGCTTCATCTTTCTTCTTTTCCTCTGCCTTGCTCTGCCCTGAACTGTCCATCGCGTGCGATTTGCGCCCTACTCTCTCTTCTACGTTCATTCTCTCGCTGCTCCAGCATCCTTGCCTTTTCTTCATTTTCGTTCCTACTCCCGCTTCATCTTCAGTTTCTAATGTCTTCCAACGATAGCGACGACCGCGGACCCGAGTACAGCATCTTCGTGGGCGACCTTGGCCCCGAGGTCAACGAGTATGTTCTGGTCTCGCTCTTCCAGGCCAGGTTCCCCTCGTGCAAGTCTGCCAAGATCATGACCGACGCCATGTCTGGTCAGAGCCGCGGCTATGGATTCGTGCGCTTTTCCGATGAGAATGACCAGCAGCGTGCGCTTGTTGAGATGCAGGGAGTCTACTGCGGCAACCGTCCTATGAGGATTTCGACTGCCACTCCCAAGAATCGGTACGTCTCTTGCCCTGGTATTGTTTCTCTTTTTTACCTTCACGTTCGTGCGCGTACTCTGCTCTACCTTTTCACTGGAGAGCCTGTTTTGACTTTATCTGTGCCAACCTTGGGCTATCATCCACTTACACTTTTCCAACACATTTACCCTTCAAACTGTGTTCTCTGCAAAGAGGAAACCTGGCTAATATGACGATTTTCCCCTACAGCGGAAACCACGGCTTCGGTCACGGACACCAAGGCGGTCCTATGATGGGTGGCGGCATGCCCCAGCAGCAGCAGATGTGGGGTGGAGTGCAGAACTTCCCCTACGGCGGCGGTGGTGGCGGTAACTTCAACCCGGCCACGCAGATGAACCAGTTCACCGATCCCAACAACACCACTGTCTTCGTCGGTGGCCTTTCAGGATACGTTACCGAGGATGAGCTGCGATCTTTCTTCCAGGGCTTTGGAGAGATCACCTATGTCAAGATTCCTCCCGGCAAGGGCTGCGGCTTCGTCCAGTTCGTCCACCGCCACGCCGCCGAGATGGCCATCAACCAGATGCAGGGCTACCCCATCGGTAACTCCCGCGTGCGCCTCAGCTGGGGTAGATCTCAGAACAACTCTGGAGTTGGCACTCCCTACCGCCCTGCTCCTCCTCCGCCTCACTATATGGGCATGCCTGGCCCTGCTCACGGCGGCCCTGGTCCCAGCCCATATGGCGGCCCTCACCACTTTGGCGGTCCTGCTCCTGGCCCCCAGGGTCCTTCAGGGCCTCCAGGTCCCGCTGTTCCCCCTCAGGTAGGCAACAAAGCATAACATGATATGCTACATCCCCATCTCCCCCTTTTCCTTGTTCATCGTGAATTAACAGAAAAGCTAACTACTTGGAACCTGTTTTCTGCAGTAAAGTTTGAAGAAGCTGCTGGACATTACTAGAGACCCGCTGCGTCTTTCATCCAGACCTGTCACAGGGAATTGGACATGGTTTTGTCGGCTTCCATTTGATGCTCTCTTTTCCTATTCTTCACAGCCAAATTGATGGGCTGACCTGGGGCAACATTGGGGCGTTGGACTGATTTGCGTCGTTCGGGCACGTCGTCTTTTGTCATTTTTTCTCACGTTGAAATTACCATTGCTTTGCGCTTTGACACGACACTATGCACACCCCATTTTCTTGAGTCTCAAATCACGACCGGCGTTGGAGATTTCAGTTCTCTGGGGAACTGTCACCAGTCAAATTTGATTACGTGCTTGATTTTATGATTCCCCTTACAAAATTGATGCCGTGCTTTGTTTGCGTGTGATTGCCTCTTGTTTTTGTGCCTCTCGCTTTTGTGATGTGTGCAATAATTCCCCATGTTTAGGCTTTAAGTTTCTGGTTATTTCTATTTCCCTTTTGTCTTGTTCACCCTTTTCTGATTTTAATCTCCTCTGTCTTTCCTTTACTTTTTTTTTTTCCTTTTACGTACTTCCTATTATCTCTTCCGCATTTCCTATTATCTCTTTTTTGCGTTCACAATATATTGTTAATTTTAGCCACTAAAAGCCAGACTTTGCGCATAGCGACAAGAGCAACTCTCGAGCCTAAAACTTGCGCTGGTCATTAAAATCGTCTCTTGTACAACTACGCTTTCCTATCCTTTTTCTTTACTTATGCTCTCTTTTCCTTTTACAGTTTTGTCTTTTCTCTTCAATACCAAAAGTACTTTTTCTGCCCTCTCTCAAGCCCACGCTCTCTCTATTGGATTAAGTAGCAGCGGTAGACGCTCTTTTCTTTAATCTTCTAGTGTTTTGGCTTCTCTTCCCTTTCAACTTGGATACTTGAATATTCCACTAGCATTGCAGCTGCAAGCCTTGCTTTCTTTAAGCCATTTGTTCAGTGGTATCTCAGCCTTTTGTCTCAAAATATGTATGTGGAGTGTATAAATGCCATTTTACATGCATTCTTCAAGCGGGCAATAGTCTAAGGATGGCAAGGGGATATGTATATCTCGTTTAGCACTGCGTATAGCAGATACATCTATCTGTATCTACAGGTACCTAGAAAAGAATACAAGGGAGCATTTAGAGGGGGAATTTCTGATTATATGCCTGTGAGGCCCTTTGTCTACCTACAGTACAGCTACTAGCGGCATTCCCTCCTATTCCTTGTGTTATCTGCCCTGATAAAAACCCCTTTCGTACTGTATTACTTCCAAAGGGCGCGCCGATTGTTCTTCGCGTGTAAAGGCCGTGCCGATTACCCTTCTGGTCAGCTAAATCTGCTAGATGGAGCGAGACTAGCTGTCATGGGACCCTAGTCGCGGGGTAATAAGCACTTTTCGGCGAAGAGTCATGAGGTGTTCCACTTTGCTAATACTTTGTTAATCAAAAGTGCCTCTTGATATATATAGACGCCGAACAGCTGGTATATCTATAAACTATATAAACTATAGGAACGAACGGACTAGTTTCGCAAATTTTCGCATTGTCCTCTGCATGATTCACCAGCCAATTGACTCCTAAGAAACATCTTTCTCATCATGTCATCCACGCCTTTCAATTTCCGTATCGAAAATGCTCGGGATGAGGACTTACCGCGATGCATGGAGCTCATTCTCGAAGCGTTTGGGCCGTTCCCAGTAATGAAACTCATGGGAGGCCCCAAGACACCCGAGAACTATGAATTCACCGCGGGGCAACACTTGACCGGCTTCAAAGAGCACGCTGCAAAGTATCCCTCCGTGTGGCCGGCCGTCAAGTGCGTACACACGGATCCAGCTACGGGAGAGGAGAAGATTATCGGTTATGCGGAGTGGTTCGTCTGGGACAGGGTGAGGAGCGAGGAGGAGTACATGCAGGAGAATCACATCTTGCGCATGGAGTGGATACAGGACGAGGAGAAGAGGAACAAGTGCCTTGAGATGATTCAGCCAGAGGTTGATATGCGGAGGAAGGCCATGAAGGGGCGGCCGTTTGCGCTGCTGGGCTGGATGTGCGTTGATCCTGCGTATAGGAGGCGCGGGGTGGCTTCGGCGTGCGTGAAGTGGGGGATGGAGAGGTGCGCTGAGCTGGGGATTCCGGCGTACTTGGAGGCGAGTGAGGAGGGGATGAAGACGTATAAGAGCTTGGGGTGGGAAGTTTATAGCGGCGAGGGAGTTGAGGAGTTGGCGTTTCCGCCGATGATTTGGTGGCCTCCTAATGCGGAGAGGAACTAGGGCGGAGGCTGTTGAAGGCTGTGGGAATGATGGCTCGAGTATGTAGGATGCTGTGAGCGGATAAAATTGTATATTTATCGGATATGTGACTTGTGTCTTTCTTACGTATGTAATCGGGGAAGTCGAGGTTGAGGATTTGATGCAGATGTATATCGAGTTGACTCGTGCTAAAACTGGTGGAGATGTCAGCGGCAATTATGGTTGGCAGCGCCAGAGAATCTGTGTAAACTTGCTATGCTTGATTCTCGGGGCAGATAGCCGAATGCTTATACTGCTGCGAACGCAAATTGCAAAAGGAGTTGTCCAACCCTCTCCCCCCAATATAGAAGTGTTGATATCTTGAATTCCAAGCTGCGGTCTAAGCTTAACAATAGCCCTACGTTCATTCTTGCATCTCTGAGGCCGCGCTGATGTGAGACTGGGAGTTGTCTCTGTAGTGAAACGCCTGCATGCATATCCAACTGTTTTTTATTTTTTTCTTCATCTCTGGGTCTGCAGGGTTGGGGGTTTTCGTAGAAATGGCCTTTCGAGACAGCTACTATGGCGCAGTAATTAGTACAGTATCTATACAATATCCTTGCAGTAGTATAAGGCATCATAAGAGAAGATTGGTTCAGCAAGCTAATCCTTTATGACTGGCAGCTCGGCGGTAATTGTTTCAAGCCGTAGCGTTTCGCAAAGTTTCATCTAGTCTTCCCAGCGGGCTTGTTGCAGGTAATGGGCTATTGTAGTATGGACTTATGTATCTTGAATGTCGAGCTGATCAGGTATTCTCGCTGCTGGAGACAGCATTTCGCGAGAGCCGCTGTAGAGGATTGGTGGTGCGCAGTAGGTCTACAAATAGCGTCAAAGAATTTGTCAGTAGGTTATATCTCGATAATTTGCCGTAGAAGAGACATGCCCACTCGATAGAGAGTGAGGAAAGGAACGTACCCTGCTTGGTAGATTGAAGGTGATAGATTGAAGGAATCTGAAGAAAAGGTACCTATACGGCATGGTCAAGGTAATTGATTTCATATCTTGAAATTTGGAGGCAAAGATTTGACAAAGTCGAAAGGTTAGCTCTATTTTCAACTCGCTGTGACTTTCTGCGGCAGAATAAGGAACTTTAGTTGCCTGGCCACGTTGTCTCGAGATCCAGCATAAGCGATACCAGATGGAATAAACAAGTGCTCACTGTTCAATGATATCAATGCACCCACCAATACTTGGTAGCATTCTGGAGACTTGTCTCGTAACTCTCTTCTTCAAGTTCAGGGATGCATGGCAATCTCGTCCAATCTGCGTCCAGCTAAATCCAAGTCGACTTGGATTTGAAAGGTGAACCCTGGAACATCACTCGTTCGCTGGCTAGAAGCGAGAGTAATTGTTGGCTTTGGAAACGCAGAGAATTTGAGTGCGCCTCAAGAGATTTCTGCACCTAAACCGATATTTTAAGATATTTCCTTCCAGAAACCGAAAACTTGCATAGAGACCGACTCATCAGCGCGATAGAAAGTTCAAAGAGAGAGTCGATTGGTTGGGTTTTGCAAGACTAGCCCTGTACGAATGTTTTTATTCTTCTCCTTGAAAGCTTGTGGATCTGTAAAGCTCAGAGCGGTAGTGGGAAAAGGTCGATGTCGACTTTCGCGGGATTTGTAACGGAGATATGGGCATGTGGCCAGCGATGGAATCTTTTGTGTCGAGGTTCTTCGTGATTGTTGAGAAACTAAGATGTGCCAGAATGTACTAGCAATAGAGTAGCAATTATATCATTAGACCCAAACATTGAACAAGAAAAAATATCAGCTTTCCGCTATAACTTGCCAACGTATCCACAAGCCAGGCAAGAGAATAGGGCCAGCTCGGCGGTGGTGCTTTCAAAAAGTCCAAAGTTACAATCCATGCCTAGAAATTTCGAGCACAGTGTCTGCGAAGAGAACAGATCGGTCAGGCTACGACAGACCGTTGCCTGACAAATTTGACAGGTGCCTTGCTTACCGCTGTAGAAACCAGAAAGCTGCTTTTGTTTATATTAATGCTGGTATTGCCACAGGCCAGCTTATGGGCGGTGTTGATGCAGAGGGGATGGAGAGCTGTCGGCTACCACATGGACCCCGTTTGCAGTCACGTTCTCTTGTGTGACATTAGCACGATCCACAACGTAGAGTGATTTGAAGCAAAATGTACGCATACCTGCGCTATCTAGTGACCAGAATAGTGAAATTATCAATACTTCGAATTAGAAGATTGTAGAAAGGCTTTGACATGCGCCTAAAAGTCAATGCAATCCCCGACAGAGTTTGCACCCCGCAAGAGTGCCCAATAAATAGAGTAGAAGAAATTGGCGTCGACATCGTTGCTATCTCTTGAGGTCTTGATTTCAATTAAATTATCCAACGATATCCAGATAGACGCTCAGTATCAAATGATATGCCATTTCCTCTTAATTTGCGCTAAAAGCCTAATCCAAGAAGCTACCCCTTTTTGGCGAATTCTGATAAATTGGAATTTTCACTCGTAACCCAGAATATTTTTGCTTCCTCTTTGCGTTATCTTCAAATTATGGCCTCAATAAAGTACTCTCTGCAGCCGCTTACGGTTCCTATCCATATGTGGTACGATTTCCTTATCGTGGAAAAGGGAAATAGCGAGCTATCTGACGATTTGATCGATCTCAGTGTCTTTCTTTGTTATCGTACACGTATCAGTAATGCGCCGCTATTTTGCGATGATGAGAAGCTAAAAGCAATCTATTTAATCCTCGATCTCGTTAGCATTATCTATGGAACGGTGAGACGGCGGGATGGAACCAAAGAAAGAATACAGAACCTTTTATGTCACTCGTGTTTAAACAAAAAGAAATGCATGGTCACTGGCAAGGACCATTGTGATACGCCGTCGTAGTCGTCGCAATTAATAGGCAAGTTTCGAATGGTGTCCAATTCTGGCCTCAAAATCTTGAAATTGGCGTATTCCTTGTTGGGCAAACCTTTGGAAGCTCACCTTCCAGAGTACTTTGGTGCCAACGAGCGGCATTTAAGCCCGAACCGGAGCCAAACGGGTAGATATGATAATCATAACAGGATGGGTTTGGTTCCGAGTAGACAATAGAAAAACTCGGTTGTGATAGAAGTGATCTGTGGCCTTTGAAGGAATAAATTGGTGGTGCAGTAGTCCAGGCAGGGGAGTGCAGTAGCGTAGGGGCACAATAATCAAGTGTAGCCACAATGCAGCCATCCGAGATAAAGTCCAGGCTCCCTGTCTTCTCTCTACCAGCTAATGTGACACGAAGTCTAAAGTCTTTTTCTCTAGATGTTTACCAATTTAGCGATATATTTCCAAGGAGTATAATACGTCCAAAGCTGCGCCCAGCGATTACTGCTTCATGCTTCAGGGTAATACCGCCATCCCCATCTCTAGAATGTGTACCAACCGTTGCCTGTCCTCAATATGACTTCTACAAATCTGAAAATTGAAACTTCCGAGCATTTGTGTGGTCACATCCCCCAGAATTTGAAATCCAAGGGATATTGAGCTGCGATTTGGAGCGAGATGGCTGGCTGTCTATTTGTCGTTAGTTTTAGGTTGGAATTTAAGTTTCCCCACGAACTACGGGTCTAGCTTGACTGCAATTTGGCGATCGTTTTGTGGGAATCTACCAGCCCAGTCTCCAACGCTGTTTCTCCAAGCGGACTGCTGTTGGATGTATCATCTGTCTTGACGGTAATGCAGTTAAAATGCTCGTCTCTGAAGATAATAAATGTCTATCACGTAGCAAGACAGCGTCTGCAGCAAGGGCCACATGAATTATGGCCACAAACAAAGGCGCAGTTTCAACGAAATCAATATCTAATGTAGTATAACCGGATAAAAGGGGTGAAGAAAATGATGCCCAAAATGTAATCCAGAGTCTACGTTGCTTCTTTGACCCATAATGACGAAGCAATTTGCAGTCTTAGAGCTGGCGATAGCTTCAACTGCATGCCACATCTCCAGCTGCATCGTCGTCTACGCCCAGGGGACAGTGACAGAGACACTGATACTCTACGAACATACTGAAGGCATTTATTATGACGACTACGCAGCTGCCATATCAACTTGGCTGCACCACTCTAAAGGCAGGCATACAATACTACTCCACACATCTGTAGATCAACAGTAATATCATGGATCTCTACAAAGATAACTCTCGTCGTGGGGGGCGGTCAGAGCTGCATGACTGTGCGGAGACTTCTTGCGTTCAATAATCTCTTTCACTGGAGCAAAAGCTCATGATACCCCCCTTCCCGCCAAAGGCCTGCCAATTGCGGGTCGAGAAATCGATCACGACCCTCACCTCTGCATGAACTTCAGATGATTTAGCCAATGTGACGTATTTGTTGTGATCGTGGAGCGGTCTGGCCAGGTCAGTTTGCATAAACCTGCTCACCGTTACCGAGACAGCTGTGATCCTCAATTCTTATAGGCCAGTCTCGAGATCAGGTTGCTTTATTTTCCGTTCACTTTCCAGCTGCCAGCAGATCATGGCACCCCTTCTGGTGATCTCGACAACTATATAGATCTCTGCCCCCCCGTCCTCCTTACCCGTCTCTTTCCTCTTCTTCTCATCCCGGATTCCAAGGTAAGTCCCATGGGCAGAACTCTCAAGTTTCGCTAACATGGAGGGGAATCTGGGGGCTTGGGAAGTGATTAGAACAGGGTTCTTCTAAAGCGCCAAGTTTCGGCCTGGTTAGCACCAAAATGTAGACAAACAATCTTCTATGATCCCAGAAATCTTCTTCTTCTTTTTTTCTCCTTTCTTCTCATCTTATTTTCATCATCATCATCTTCTCCTTCTCCTTCTCTCTCTTTTTCTTTCTCCCCCCTCTCCCCTCCTCTCTTCAGTTCGTGATTCAGCTAATTTTTTTTTCTTTTTCCTCGTAGATTCTCTGGTTCGGTTGGCTCTCACATGATGACAAAACAGGGTTCTTGATGTAGGCTACTAGTAGCTGATGCGCGTAAAAATCTTGTGTCTGATGAACTTTTGCCATATCCAGCTTCTCTTTCCTCCTCTCTTGTTATTTTTCTCCTTCTATTCTTCTTTTATTCTCCCTCTCCCTCTCCTGTTCCTCCCCCATCCTCTCTCTCTTCCTATTCCTTCCATTATGTTCTTTTTTTTCTTTTCGTTTTTCTAGGTGAGATTTCTCTGTCTCGTAGAACAGTAACGGGCCTAGTTCTCCCCCTAGTTTTCCCCCTTGATTCTTTTTCTTTTCACTTTTTGACAGATGCGCCTACTTCTTTTCGCTTCTACTCCTGTTCTGTTGTTTTCTCCGCTCCCCCTTGATTGCCATGCAGTTGTGGATCGTCATTCAGTTTGACTTCACTAACTCCCTTTCTCTACAAAGCTGGAGTGATGAATCTGAATTCTGGTCAACTCAGGTGAAGCAATTCTCGCAAACCCATCATCACGCTGCTGATTCTAATCTTCCTGTGCGCCTAATGTCTACCATTCCATTTTCTTCATATCGCATTGACGTCACTGACTATTGCCAAAACATCCAGTGACTTGGCTTTGCTTTTCGTCTTTCGTCTCTAGTAAGTTGCACTCTTTTCTTCTATCATTTTCTGCTTCTTGGGACGATAATACAAAACATACGACGGCCTTCTTGGTCTGCTCAGGTAATGGAGGAAGCTCTGTTACCTTCATGGGTACAACATTATGGGTCTTCTTTTCTAACTGTCTTGTCTTTTCATAACCGCTTTTGACTTCAGAATCTAGTTACAGATGCTGATTACTTTCTCATGCCAGGGCAGTCAAAATCTTCGTGGCACTCAGTGAGTCTTCTCTGTTCTTCTATTTTTCCTCTCCATTCTTGTCCTTGGGTGATGACAAAAAAGAACACAAGGGCCATATGCGTGCGCAATTGAGCCAAGGAGAAACCTTCTTTTCTTGACTCTGGTGGGTGCGAAATTAGGGTTCTTCTGATACTGGACTCTTTTTTTTTTCACAGCCTTTTCAACTTCAACTTCCAGTCGCAGATGCTAATTACGTCCTTCTTCTAGGGATTGCAGCCTCTTTCTACTGGAGCCATCAGTGAGTCATCTGTTTCCTTTCTCCTCCGCGCCGGGATGATGAAAAACGAGAACACAATGGCAATATGCGTGCGCGTTTGACGAGAGAGCGAGCATTTCACTCTCGACTCTGTGGGTGCGAAAATAGGGTTCTTCTGACACCGGATTCCTCTTTCACGACCTCTTCGACTTCGAATTTCTAGTCGTAGATGCTAACCACGTCTTTCTTCAAGAGATTCATAGACTTGTTCCTACAGTGGCCGTCGGTAAGTAATCTTTTTCTACTTGTCTTCACCATGGAATGATGAAAAACAAAAACACGATGGCAATGTGTGTGCGCGATCGAGTCAAAGGAAGATTTTCTTCTTTTAACTTCAGTGGGTGCGAAACTAGGGTTCTTCTGACCGCAATCTTTCTTCATGATCATCTTGGCTACAATTACTTTGCAGATGCTGACTACCTCTCCCCCCAGGCCTTTGTCGTCTATTCCTACAGTGGCTGTCGGTAAGCACACTCCTTCTCTTCTTCGTTTCGGGATGATGAAAAAAAAAAAAAAAAAAAAAAAAAAACACAATGGCAACATGCGTGCGCAATCGGGTCAAAAGCGGATTGTCTTCTTTTGACTCTAGCGGGTGCGAAATCAGGGTTCTTCTGACCAGTTCCATCACGATCGATCACTTTGACTACAATTGTTTTGCGGATGCTAACTGCTTTCTGTTCCTAGAGTTTCCTCCATCATCCTCTGTCTTGATAGCCTTTGGTATTCTTCCTCTTCTTTTGCCTTGTCCATTGGGATGATGAAAAACGCAAACACGATGGCGTCAGGGGTGCGCGTTTGAGATAGCAGAGAATTTTCCCTGGCTATCTCTGGTGAGTGCGAAACAGGGTTCTTCTGACCTTACTCTTTTTCATGATCATTTTCTCTTCATCTTCTTTGAATGCGAATGCTAATTACTCTCTTATGCTAGTTGTCTCTACAAGCTTTGTACAGAACAGCCTCCAGTAAGCCACCTCGATTTTCTCTCTCCCTCGCTCCAGGATGATTATAAACAAGAACACGATGGCCTCGTGAGTGCGCTGTGAGACTCGAGAAAAGCTTTTCTCTTCTCTTGTCTCCATTGGGTGCGAAATAAGGGTTCTTCTGACTACCATTGGTTTTCTTTTGATCGTTGTGCTTCAATTTTTCTGCGGGCGCTGACTCTTTCCTTCTTCTAGAGCCTCTGCAATCTTCATCATTCTCTGGTAAGCAACCTCAATCTTCGTCTTTTGAATTAATGATTAAAACAACGAACGTTGATGTGCGTTTGAGGCACAAGGGTTCTTGCCTCTATCTATTGGACGCAGCATTAACGTTCTTCTGACCACATATTTCTCTCTTCCCATGATATTTTGACTTCAAGTCTACTTCAATCACTAAATATCTGGTTCATATCAAGATGTCATGAGTCTGCTCAGCAGCTTCGGGTAAGTCTACTTGCTTTTCTTTTCTCTATCGCTTTGTGGGATGATGATACGCGGGACTTTGATGCGCGGTTGAGGCAAACGGGTTCTTTTCTCTTTCAAACCGCAGCAATGAGGTTCTTCTGACAACACGTTTCCTTTGTATTTTGTTTCGCGGGATGATGCAAGACAGAACATTGATGCTTGTCTGCATGAGGCACAAAGGTTCTTGTCTCAAGCGGATAGCACTTAAGTTCTTCTGACCGCAGTTGTTTTTTTTTTCCTGGAATGATGAAAGCCAAGAACGCTGATTCGTGATCGATCAAGGCAAATCAGGGTTCTTGTCTTGACCGAACGCCGCATCAAGGTTCTTCTGACCAGTTTCTTTTCTTTCGTGTTCCGTGGAGTGATGAAAATAGAACATTGATGCTCACTCGCTTGAGGCAAATCAGGGTTCTTGTCTTTAGTGATCGCAGCACTAAGGTTCTTATGACCACACCTTTTTTCTTCTTCTTTTTTCTTTCTCACTTTCTTTCTGTGGCATGATGAAAAATCCAGAATGTTGATGTTTGTTCGCTTGAGACAAATCAGGGTTCTTGTCTTTAGCGACTGTAGCACTAAGATTCTTCTGACCACACTATTCTCCTCAGTCCTTCTCTTTTTACTCCTCTTCTTTCTTACCTTTTTTCCTGTGGCATGATGAAAACCCAGAACGTAGATGCGCGTTTGCTCAAGGATAAGGGTTCTTGTCTTAGGTAAAAGCAGTACTTAGATTCTTCTGATTACATCTTTGTCTCATTCATGATCACTTGGACTTGGAATAAGTAACAGATACTAATCATCTCGTTTTATTAGAGCCTTTGCCATCTTTTTCGACAATCTTCGGTAAGCATCTTCTGTTTCTCGCCCCCCCCCCCCCCCCCCCCCCCCCCCCCCCCCCCCCGTGTGATAGGATGATTATAAACAAGAACACGATGGCCTCGTGAGTGCGCGTATATGACAAAGGGGGAAAACTCTTTGATCAGTGGGTGCGATATTAGGGTTCTTCTGACTAGAGTCTTTTTTCACGATTGTTTTGGCTTTATTTACGTTGAGGATGCTAACTGTTTCGTCCCAATTATGGTTCTTCTGACTACACTTTCTTTCTCCCATCCTCAGGGAATCAATCATTGGTTCAAAGAACTGACCAGCTCTGCACATACCTTTATTCAGAATTTCCTGATTCCATCTTTATTAGTAAGTTTGTTCTATTTTGCCCTTCGTTTGGTGGGATGATGAACACAAAACGACGACCTTCTGGGTCAGCTTTCAAGCAATGGGAGAACTTCTTCCATTTTTCTGGGTAAACAAGGGTTCTTCTGACCACAATACTGTTCCACGGTGCTTCTAATCGGTTTCAAATTTTGATTTTGAAGGCTGACCACTTCACGAGAATAGAAAACGCCAAATTCAAATGGCCAAAACGTCATTTTCAGGTAGTCAATCAAAAGTAGAATAGAAATGTTACGTAAATACACTTAAAAAGCTTTACACATTGAATTTCATAATCTTGCGATGATCTTTTTCTTGAACATGTAATTTCGTTCCGAATTGTCCAAGTGTCAGAGCGAAATAAATAGTACTCCTGTTAATCTTTTGCGAATTCTACCAAATGCCAAGTGGATGCAGAAAATTAGAATTCTTCAACTTCTGGCGCAGTGTTATAATAATTCGTTGCTTTGATATGCTTCACTGATCAGTGCGATCAAAGCTCGCATGAATCTTTTAGTATGCCTTCAAAGCTGCTATGAAGGTAGCGACAGTTAGTTTGGTTCGGATTTGGACGTAGAGACGCTACTCATGGATTCTAACAAAGAAATTACGATTGCATAGCACCATTGGTATGTATTTATTCGAAACGTGCTGGTTCAGCTCCTGTAAATGCAATGGTGCTGACATCGGCAGCAGTGATGATGGCCCTGACGTTTGCTAAACAATGTCTAAAACGCCAAAAAAGGCTACGTATCAAAAGCACAGTATTGAACCAAAACATGATTACGGGAGTTAGAGCAGGCGCGCATTTAGAAAAAAGAAGGCAAAATATGTCAAGGCCTGTTCAATTTGGGAAGAAAACTACTACTACTCCAAATAATCCAGAAGAGATTCGTAAGAGTGTTTCGATAAATCCCAATAGGCAGATGTGTGTTCCAGAGTTCCCGAGCGTCCAGCAGATGATAAGCAAATTGAGGGTATTGTTGTGAAAAAGATCAAGAGTTCGTTGCGAAAGAGATTGCGCAAATGGACTAGAAGAGATCCGACCAGTCTCTGATAGGCCAGAGAAAAAGAATGAGGAAAACATTAATGCAGATCCAGATACAAAAGGCACAGAACCAGACCTCCTGGACTAAGTCGTTGTTGCCGCCGCCATCGATAGGATCAGTTCCGTTGATGAACATGGTTGCGTGAGCTTGCTGAGCTGCCTTGAAATTGTCTGGAGGCAGAAGATTTGTGCTTTGGAGCGACGAAGTGTCTTTGAGCTGCTGGGTAGCAGAATAATGCAAAACGGCAGAGTGTAGATGGTTGATGAGAGAAGGAGATGCTTAAAATGTTTTGAATGGAGTGGCGCTACGATGGCGGCTTTGGGGTTGAGCTTCAGAAGAATCTTGAGAAAGATTGGTAGACGATGCGAACGTGGCTGATGGGCTCAGCAAAGTGAACGGCGTTCTTCTTTTTGCTACAAAGTCAGATATTAGCGACAAGAAGTAAAGAGAAAGGCGACCATGTTGAGATATCAAAGAAAGAGGAAAAGGGGGCAGATAGATCATCGAGTCATCGAGCTGAAGGGCTAAAGAGCTGGGAGGGTGCCTCTCACGATAGGCTCATAATTAAAAAATATCATCGCGAAAAAGGCTCGGAAGGCGCACAAGGGGCGAAGAAAAAAAGGCAGATATAGGAAAGAAATGAAAAGTTTGGCTGGATAGACTTACCTGGTGCGTTGACTCTCACCACGAAACGGTCGAAACAGTGACTTGAGGAATTCGTATGCTTTGCAGAGAGTATTGCAGAAAGAAGGAAGTCCGAACTCGATGATGATAATGATCCAGAACATGACTACGCGTATAGTGGGTGGTATTGGAAAGTAAACAAATCCGCAGCTGTCAGCCTCGTGGTTAGGACGCGGCCAAAGTGAGCCTGCAGGTGGCGTTGTTTTGTTTTTCCTTCTCCCCTGGTCCTGTTTTTTGTATAGGGAGAGCTTGTTCTTTTCCCTGCAAGTAAAACACCAGACGGCTCGTTGGTCACCTGCAGCCTCGCAGTGGCAGAGATGCTATTATTATTTCGCCTCACATTGTTGCTCGCTTGTTCCTCAATTTTCTTCAGTGGGCGAGAACCCAACCCTGACCCGTGCCAGCATTTGAGAACATTTAGGAAGAGAAATGCAGCAAGAGGAATATGCAGAAATTGATTTATAAATGTTAAATGTAGATTTCGTGCTATACTCAATATAACAACTTGTTGAAGTTGTACAGACTTTTTCAGGTTCAGCATGCTATGTGCCTCCCAATGCAATAATAAAATGACAACAACGCCAGCAGCCAATATGGCAGTAGAATACAAGTAGAATACAATTCATGCTTGTTTGATCAATCCTCCTCTTTCTTTTCTTTTGTATATATCCAATTTTCCTTCCGCTTATTACATCTTCTTCCGGTAGTTGTACATCGTGCTTACCAGCCACGGCCGGCAAGCTTCTCCTCGGGCTTCATGGAGTCGCAGTTGATGCCAACCATGGCCTCGCCGAGTCCGGTGCTGCACTCAGCGAGCACCTTGGCATCGCGGAAGTGAGTGACGGCGCGGACAATGGCCTTGGCTCGCTTGGCAGGGTCGCCAGACTTGAAGATGCCGCTGCCGACAAAGACACCGTCGCAGCCGAGCTGCATCATGAGAGCGGCGTCGGCAGGAGTGGCAACACCGCCAGCAGCGAAGTTGACAACAGGCAGACGGCCCAGCTCAGCAGTCTGGCGCAGCAGCTCAACGTCAACCTCGAGCTTGCGGGCGAGCTCACGGAGACGCACAATGCCACCCTCAGCAAGAGCAGCCTTGGCCTGGGCAATGTCGCGGTTGACAGTCTTCATGTGGCGGACAGCCTCGACGACGTCACCAGTGCCGGCCTCGCCCTTGGTTCGGATCATGGCAGCACCCTCGGCGATACGTCGCAGGGCCTCGCCGAGGTTTCGGCAGCCGCAGACAAAGGGAACGCTGAAGGGGCTCTTCTCGACGTGGCTCTCGTCATCGGCAGGGGTCAGGACCTCGGACTCGTCGATGTAGTCGACGCCCAGGGACTCGAGGATCTGGCACTCAACAAAGTGGCCGATACGAGCCTTGGCCATGACGGGGATGGTGACGGCCTCCTGGATCTCCTTGATCATGGCCGGGTCGGACATGCGGGCAACGCCGCCGTCCTTGCGAATGTCGGCGGGGACTCGCTCGAGGGCCATGACGGCGCAGGCTCCAGCTTCTTCGGCGATGCGGGCCTGCTCGGCGTTGGTGACGTCCATGATGACGCCGCCCTTGAGCATCTGGGCAAGGCCGGCCTTGAGGGCGAAGCTGGAGGGGGCTGCGGCGGCAGCAGAGCCGTTGGTAGAGGCGTCGTTGGTCATTGTTGTGGTTTGGAGATGGAGATGGAGGGGTATCTAGAAGACGAGACTATAGGGAGTTTGATGGTTAGTACAGAGGAGGACACATGTGTTTAGAGAGTACAGGTATGTACATACAAGAAGAGAGTTTGAAGGGTATCCAAGGGTCGAATTGAGTGGTTTGAAGAACAAGAAAGGAGTTTGTCTTTGAGAAAGGCTGGCGATGGCTTCAATATATGATGCCGCGGGGCAGGTGTTCGGAAGGTTTGGTAGTGGGGGAGACTTGGCCGCGGGGCAAACAGATAGTCGCCCGGCTGAGTCAATTTATTTTTCAATGAGCACCGGATCAACTGAGTTCCTTACCAAGCCCCGAAAAAAATTAAATGTACCCAAAACTATTACCGGCAAGGTAATTAAAAGATTACGAAAGTACCTCTTTGCATCTGATTTGCATCTAGCGCGAGGTACATGGCGCCTTGTACGGAGTACTTCGGCTCGAGATGTTCCCATGGCTTGGAGAGCGACTCCAAAACCCACCAGCTAGGGACTTGAGCTACTGCATGGCGGCAGCGGGCGCCGCGCACTCCTGTGCGGAGCAAGCGAAAACGGAGCCGTGGTTCTTTGTCCTTCTACGAGGCGTAGCCTCTGACAGGTGGAGAAGGGAAAGGCGCCTGCGACTTGGGCGAGGATGGAGGATGGATGGACGGTTGGCGTTACGGCAATCATCGGAAAGCAAAGGCTGTTACTGCAGACGACTATGGAGCGGAATGGAGTGAATGCAGCGAGCATGGGAGTAGGGCTGCATCCAGTCACTAGTATCGTCAAGACTGGTTAGTTGGGTTACAGGGAATACAAGCGTATTGAACTCTTCATGCACAAAGCCAGATGGCGATAGCAAGGGCCGCAGAATCGAATCAAGCAACTGGCGGCACATCTATTAGCCACAGTGTCGAGCAGCGCCTTTGGCAGCGTCTAGAAGCCGCATGGATGCCGTCAAAAGCCTTGGCGGCGCGCCATTGCCACCCTCGTGCTGCCCCGAGATCTGAGTTGCGAGGCACAAATCCAAGATGGCCGGATAGCCTACTAGCACTTGATGGCGATGTCTGCCGGTGTACACTGCTTACCAGTCACAGCTACATGCGGTCGTATCTCTATAGCGTAGTGCCTCTCACTACTGCTGCTGCTGCCCATCGTGTCTCAGCATGACTATGACTACAGCCTACAGGCTTATTGGTAGCTTCATTCCAGCGACACCCGGACCGGCGGACCCTGTATTTCTGACTTGCAGCGCGCCTTGGCCTCTTTGGGCGACTCCGGGGGCGCCTCATGCAGGTCGATGCGGCGCCAGTCTCCGCGGCGCCACTTTTGCGAATCTGCATCGATTTGACACTTGCATGATATTTTGCATCTGCAGACGCAGGGCGGAAGCACGGCCGGAGGTTTTGCTTGAGTCTATCAGGCTGTTGATATCAGATTGAGGCAGTCCCGCTGGATGGAATCAGGATTATGGAATCTGAAATGTATCCGAAAGCTTCCGATGGTGGAGTACTAGAAGGAGGATCCTAAACTGGAGATGGTAAACGAGCCCAAAGATGGTAATTTACTGCAAGGTGTACCTGGAAATGGAAGAAGTGCCAGGAGTTGCCATCTCCGGCATATGTGAGCGAGAGTCTGGATGATGAAATGAGTGTCCAGACATCAATGTACACTTACATTGCCTCTCTTCCCCTGATACGACTGTGCCGTGTACTTCCCGATACGTGCCATCATTGTTACCAAAGACCTACTGGATGAGCAATGGCGATATGCACGTACAGTTGCATTTTCGAGGCTGTAAATCCCAATTCAGTCAATCATTGTGGACATCCGGTATCCCAAGTGCCGAGTAACTGTGCTGTACACGGAGTACTTGCAGCCTCTCGCCTCGACCCAAGAGACTGCATTAGTGCCTGGCACATGTACTTGTCAACGTGGGGTTATTCGCGCCATCGCTAGGTCACCCCGCCACCACTATCAAAAAAATCAGTCTCCGGCTCAGCCATCAATCATAGGCCGGCTACCGGCGCTTCTGGATGAATCCATGGCAAAAGCGAGCGATACTGATAAAGGGCTCCACGGCTGATAATAGCTACCCACTCCATATTTACATCTTGTATACAAACAACGACAGAAACACCAACTGTAATAATCTATACTCCAGAACGATATTACAGTGCTGCTACTTGCTTATGCATGACTAACACCCTCTTTTCCCATCTACCTCTTCGTCCTCACCACTGCCCGAAAATGATGGCCCTCACAGTCGGCGTCTTGGCTCTCCAGGGCGGCTTCATCGAGCACCTCAACCTCCTCCGCAAGGCCGCCAGCACCGTCTTCTCACAGAGCAAATCCGACACTTCCTTTGAGGCCATCGAGGTGCGCACCGCCGAAGAGCTCGCTCGGTGCGACGCCTTGATCATTCCTGGTGGCGAGAGCACGACTATTTCCTTTGTTGCGCAGCAGTCTGGGCTGTTGGAGCCGCTGCGAGACTTTGTCAAGTAAGATTTCAGTTTTCATGATTTTTATGTGCTATACCATCGGGTAGACTAACATCTCCTTAACAGAGTCCAAAAGAAGCCCGTCTGGGGAACTTGCGCCGGCCTCATCCTCCTCTCAAACGAAGCCAACGCAACTAAAAAGGGCGGCCAGGAACTCATTGGCGGCCTCAACGTCCGCGTGCACCGCAACCACTTTGGTCGCCAGATTGAGAGCTTCGAGGCGCCTCTTCAGCTGCCCTTCCTCGCTGGTGAGGCAGACCCTTCACCGTTCCCGGGTGTCTTTATCCGTGCCCCCGTCGTGGAGGAGATTCTGTCCAAGGGCGAGAGCGAGCAAGGGTCCGAGGTGGAAGTCATGGCCAAGCTACCTGGACGAATCAACAAGATGAAGTCTGGAGTTTCGCAGGCTGTGACGAAGGATGATTCGGGGGATATTATTGCGGTTCGGCAAGGATCGATTCTGGGAACAAGCTTTCACCCGGAATTGACGGATGATGCTCGTATTCATGCATGGTGGTTGAAGCAAGTTTTGCGTATTTGAGTGGGATATATTACTGATGGCGCTGCATTTTTACACTGATTTTGTTCTCAATTTATTGTCTTTCTAGAAGCAGATACACCATGTTTTGTATATAGACGCATGAAGTCCCTTTGATAGACTACAGCTTCGGGGATATAAAGAATAAAGAAATATAACGATACGCTACATGATTCCAGATGCAAAAGTTTTTTCTCCAAGACATCAGACTTGATTCGATCAATTTTTCGCTCCCGTATTATAATAACTTGGAGGGCGCCCATCTGCTGGAGGCGGCATGTGTCGGATGCCCAGTGCTTCATAGACCTCTGCTTTGCTCAATGCCTTGGCCACGTCTCTTACCTCTGGTGTGTTCGTGTCCGCACCAGCCTCTTTAAGCAGGCGAATCATCTCAAAGTCTTGCTTCACAAGCGCTTGCACGAGCGGCTTGACGGGCGTGATACCGTTCTTTGCGGGAGTGTAGTCCGGATCAGCTCCGTAGAGGAGCAGCGTCTCGACGAGGTCTCTTCTGCCTTGGTCGATGGCATACTTTAGGAGCGAGTCGCCGTTTGACATTTGATCTGTTGTCTTTGCCCCGTGTCGGAGGAGGAGGGACACGAGCTCGGGGAGGCCTGTCTCCATGGCGAAGCGGATCGCGGGTGCTTCGGTGTTAGAATCGTAGACATTTGCTTTTGCGCCCTTGGCAAGGAGGTGGCGCACAATGTCGACTTTGTCTTCTTGTGTCATTTTGGAGTCCTTGATGGCTATGAGGAGGACCGACTGCGAGTACCAATTTTCAGTGTTGGGGTCTGCACCCCATTCGAGCAGCAGCTTGGCCGTCTTGATTCTTCTGTTGCTGATCTCATCGGCTAGCAAAGGGTTACCATAAAGGGTTGAGTCGTTGGGTTTGGCATCCATCTTGAGGAGTAGCTCTGCCATTTCGTGATCTTTCTTATCGAGGGCAATAGCTAATAAGCTGCGACCGGAGAGGTCGGTAGAGGTAATACTGGCGCCAAATTCCAAAAGCAGCTCCACGAGTTTCTTGTTCTTCGCTTGCACTGCCTTTGCAATAACCGCTTCGCCATTGATGTTTTCCGATTTTGCGCTGCAGCCTTGTTTGAGAAGAAAGCGGATGCCTTCCATGTTACCGGAAGAAACCACGCTGACAAAGTAAGACTCTCCCCATTCCGTCTTTTCGTCAATGCTTGCTCCCTTCTCGATAAGCATCTTGGCGGTGTTGAGGCTGCCTACAGACGCCGCAAGGAAAAGAGGCGGGATGTCAGACCACCCAGAGCCAGAAATGCTTGCTCCCGATGCGAGAAGCAGGCGAGAAGCGTCTTCTTGGTCGTTCAATATGGCGCACTGCAAAGCAGTCTTGTTCTTTTCGTTGCGCCCATTGATATTCGCTCCCTGGGTGAGGAATCCTGCTATCTGCTGAATGTCGCCAATGGTCGCGGCTTGGCATAACGCGGATACAAAGGGTTCTGGCTTTGGCTTGAAAGCCACGGCTAGAGCTTTGAATGAGTTTTTCAAGGATTGTCCCCACGATAACTTTGCGGGTTCAGGACTTGAGGAAGATGATGATGATGGTGGTTCGACCTCGGCGGTATAAGGCGGAGGCTGGGTAATTGCGCTTGCTGGCTGGGCTGGTGGTGGGTTAGAAGAGCTGCCGCTTCCTGAGGCGGATGGCGATTCGATCCGCTCGAGTAAGATGCTTCTTTGCGCTGTTGATGCTTCTGATGCGTGCTCAACGTGTGTGATGATGCCGCTGGAGCGCAATATGCCGAGACTGGCTTCTTGCTGCTGTGCGTTGCCTCTGTAAATGACAAGAATATTAATTGCAAGTCGACAGTGCTTTGTCGCAACTTGAGGATGCGCATATGGATACTTACGCTGCAACAACTTGAAGAAAGCCTTTCAAAAGCTGGCTGTTTGCCTTGACAGTCCGGTCATACACTGCCAGAAACTCGCCGTTAATAGTCTCGATATTGTCTGCCTGTAGACGCGATATCTGCTTGTACAAGACTGCCATTGTTCCATCGCAGATTGTGAGATGCTGCTTGAAGGTATCGTGTGCTGCCATGGAGACGGTGGAGGCGGCCAGAGAAGCATCCAGCTGAGATGCCTGGACCTTGAGCTCCTCCAGCGAGTTATTCAATTCCAACAGCGGTTCGAGCTTGTCCAGGCCAGAGCCTAGCGGCTCAATCAAGAGCTGCACCTCATGGAGGATGGCAATTGCCCGCTGCGCTACCGTAGAGCATAGACTTGTCAAAGCATTGGTAGAGCGGCCGTCCATTGTATTGTTGATGCGATTTGTGTACGGCCAGAAACACAGCGTTTTATCGGAGGAGGCCTCTGGTGGGGCTCTTTTGGAGAAGGCTGTTGTACCCGTGGTTTGTATCCTCAATTCGAGATACTATGGCCACGTGCTTCTTCAAAACTCGAGAGGGGGAAAAACAAATACTGCTCCTATAGAGAATGAATTACCGCAGAACTTTCTTATAAGATAGAAGGAATTATTCATTTTGCAGTCCATCGTAACCTTTTATTGCTTTCGAACGCTGCTCCAGCTGAAAAAAGGCTGTCGTAGGCGATGACGCAGCCTTGCGGACCACCCGTGGCTAGCTTGTGACACCACCACCAAGGATTTCTGCAGGCGTATCGCCAACCATTCTCTGGATGCGACTCTGTATGCCTTGCCAAGACCTTTTGTCGCTTCTTTATTTTTTCTCTCTCTTGTCGCGATATTCAAGAACTCGGTGAGGGTTAGGGTTGAATGACAATCTACGCAAAGTACAATGGTCGAGCAAACAAGAGAGCTTCATCCCCAATTACCAACGAGTACTTTGAGACTGCTAAACGACCCACCAACTATTTTTATTTTTGCTTTGCCCGATATGTGCGGAACAATGCGCAAGTAATCGTCTTGGCGCGCCTAAATTCCAACCCTTGTCCAATGCTCAGCCATTCACTCAGCCACAACCCGGAGTCGGTAACTCTGTTTCAAAAGGAAATGTCGTATCAATTAATAAATACTATCTCTATATGATTGAAATATTAGCTTTTCTAGTCGCCTTTTTAAATTAATAGTCTCAAATACAGTAAATGTTGCTTCCCCAAATGTTACCGCATACCACCCATTACCACAAATCCAATGATGAACCAGTTATGCAAAGTAAACCACTGATGACCTTATTCCTCTTTTTGTACATCTTTCCACATGTCGTCCAAGGTCTTTTTGTCCCCGACAATGTCACAGCCTCCTCCACCCCATTTGTGCTCAAAGAGCTTCCTTCCACTATCCGCCGTCTCCCACCAAGCAGCTTGGAAGCCCGCGGGATCATACGTCCACGGCTCTCCCTTGCCTCCCTTTTGCTTATTCTGCCATGTGTTTCGGCCGTCCGAATTGGCCAGTTTGTCGTCTTGAATCTTCTGCAGCTCTTCTCTCAGGGCTTTGAATCGTTCCGAATTCGGCGCGTTGTCATCTTCAGTGGCATTTTTGGGTGACTTGCCGTCCTTGTCAGATATCCCGTGGGAGCTGGGAGGGAAGAATTTCACTTCGGGGTCTTCGACGACGGCGGCGACATCCCATATATGCCCTGCGCCAACGCCATCAATTTCGTATCCTAGCAGTTTCACTCGTCCGTATGCGTCGCAGTCGGTGGTGTAGTAGGGGATAAACACGTCCCAGCCTCCAATGTGGCGCCATGCATCCACGTTGACCAGCGTGAGGTAGTCAAAGTTGAAGAACTTGACGGCCCATTTGCTCTTGCCGGATAATCTGGATGATTCTGCTTCGTTGAGGACGTTTAGGACGCGCTCGTAGAAAGATGTGTAGGGCGTCTCTTCTTCATGGCTTAGGATTCCAACGTCCATGTGGCTCCAGAAGTAATATGGCCAGTGACGAGCCATTGCCACTCTCATCATAAAGTTTTGCAACTGAGCAAAGTTGAGAAGGACAGACGTCTGCAGGATCGAAACACCGTATCGGTAACGAAACAAGTCGTAGTCGAGGAAAAAGGGGTTTGACTCCGACAATAGCTTCAGGTTATTGGCGTCGTTAGTGCCACTGTTGTCAATGATGACAATGTCTTCTCTCGGCCAACCGCTGGCAATGTACCCAAGAATAGTCTGCCGCATCATGGCATTGTTTCTTGTAAAGGAGATGAAGAGCGGTGTTTTCGGTCGATGACGAGGAGGCTCGTTGTAGGGAGCCACAAGGGGGAAGTAGTTGTTGCCCTGCGCCGGGAAGTACATTCCATAATCAAATGTTGATTCTCCCAGCACGGGAGTAGGTGCTGCGTCTCTGTCCGACGACCACATCGGGATTACAGAGTATGGGTACGATATGCTCGGACGAGAGAAGTTGGAGAGGCGAGAGACTTCAAAGAACCTCACAAACAGAGCAGCAGCACCGGCCAAAGCCAAGATAAAGAGCAATATCTTGAAAATGGGATGGCATCGCCGCCTTCGTGGCTTGCCATTGCTTTCTTCGTCGCCGTCATCTTCATCGGTTGGGAATTGATGGAGTCGTAGAGAGACGGCGCGAGCAGCAATCCATCCAGGCCTGTGAGTAAATGACGAGATCCTCGAGAAGAAGGAGCTGAGGGCTGATAGTAGACCCATTGGTTCTATACCAGATAGGGGTCAAAGGAGCGTAGAGTTGATTATGAATGATGATATAATACGTTAATTGGAACAGAACGAAAGAATAGAGAATATGGAAGCCAAAGAGAGTGTCGCTCAATGTACTCCGGAATTATTAGAAAAGCAAGGCAAACGCGCAAACAAATATACCATCAGCAAACAAACAGGGCGGCTACAGAATGTTGATGGGGCCGAAAATTTTCTCTCGGTACAAAGTACATCCCCTGATACTAAACCATTGTCTCCTCGATCATTGGCTCTCGCGGCTAAGCAACTGTCATGACTCTCTCCAACAAATCATATAACCCCCTGGCTGGTGTGGTTTCCACGAATGAGGAATGATCCGAGGATACTCGTATCGGAGAGCCCCAGCGTGGGGGACGTACATGTCAATGGGCCTAATTCAGCAGCCCAAACGCCTGGCATCTGCGGCTGCTACTCGTGTTTGGCGGCTAAATCCGTTTCAATTCTATTTTTAAAAATTTCTTCCCTTTTCTCGATAGACTAATGTTCGCTTGGAGCTGAAACTGGAACTCCTCGGCGATAGGAAATATGAAACAACGTCTATGGATACAGTCTTCTTCGTATGCTTGAATTTAGACTGAATTCTAAATCCTTTCACTTACTTTTACTTATCACCTAAATTTACATATGAAAACGTTCTTGCACCATTTTCATCAATTAGCTTTGATTACTAAATGGGATGTTTATTCTTACAGTATAGAGCATCCACTGTTGCAAGTTACAACAATTCTCCACAACTGTGGAATACTATCCCTTGTACAGTAGGCTCCTTTGAAGTGTTATCATTTTGGTCTATAGCTCTTTGATAAACAGAACTAGCAAAAGTTAAATGTCCCCGTTATATTTTAGTACTCTAGACAACGATATCCAGTAGGCACCTTTGCGGATTGCAGAGGAGGGCGACATACTTCGTATAAGCCATCAGCTGCTAGTCAGGGGGCCCTATAGCGTCTAGGTTGATCGGCTTTTAATGCTTGTACAATGATTTTGCTCTCTAGTGGAGAGTCTGGGTCCGGCAAGGGCATTATATAGAGCCCAATATGCGATTATGGATCTTATTTGACGACAAATACAACAAACCACTTGCGTGTTTTTTTCCTCCAATAGATGTGAGTTCCGGAAAAAAGTTACAGGATACGCCGTGATGCTTATCTCTTGTTAAGCTTCTTCAATTTACTTAAAGTATGAAATATGGCACGGCCGGCAGGACTGAGCGGCCATCCGCGGTAATCTGACAAGGTTGAGAACACTAAGCGGCCTTTTGCATCCCAATACTAACTCCAATCATGGCAAATCACAGCTTCTAGAATCACAGCGATGACCAGGGAGTTGATATATGGGGCGTATCCGATGGGACAAGTTACGAGAACGCACGGAAATGCGGCTCTTCGCCTGGGGCAACTTCCACTTTGGTATAAAATTTCTTGTTCAGTGGTGTTGTGGCGCGGGGTTTTTCTGATCCGTTATTATCTCCGCTGAGCATCCCTGTCCATCTGCCGATGTGGCTTGGCAGAGGGCGACGTAATCGCGTCTGCATATGGCAGCGCGCGGGCTGCAGAATACGAGACAAACATCCCGGAATCACTCTATTTTAAGCGAAAAAAGAAGGACAAAAAAGCTAGTTTCATCGACAAATACAGTACGCGTAAAGTGGACGATAATCCGGAGCTTCCTTGACAGACAAGCGGGGACTGTCGGACTCGATGCCGCAAGGCTTGATGATTCATACTTCAGGGATATCTTTTCAACACCGCTTCTTCATGGAAGCTGAGCCAGCCGCTTGTGCATAGTGAGCGGCCGCTCTTGAAGCCTCTTTGGAATCCTACGTGGTTAATACAAGGGGCTACGTCGATTATACGAGGTTGCTGTGATGAACATTCACTGATCCAATGCCTATTGTACGCACATGTAAACTGATAGCGGTGCAAAGTAAGCCCCGTAGCACCCCTGCGGCACTCTGCATATCGCTATGGACTTCGACGGCGTTGACCGTTTCTTCCACTCAAGCCCTGGCTTCAATGCCCCGTTTCCTTCATTCTCCACCCACTTGAAACATGAAACACGTACACCTTGTCGCCTCCACACATTTTTTCTTCTTCTCTTCGTTCCGGCCTTGTCGGACCAGCGAAGAGCGAGTGGCCTTGCCAGATGTAAGGCTGAAGACGACCTATGCTGCAGTATTCGAAAACATACGAAGACCCTATGCTGATTCGAGTTACTCTCCCGAGGTGGTTATTGCAACGCTCCTGATGCGCTTGCCCTCGGTTCACATGTTTATCTAACGCATATACGACAGACATCTTGACGCTTTGCTTCCCACCTTTTGCGAATCATGCAGTACTATCCCTTTGTCGTCGATTACTCGCCTAGCGTGGGCGGGAAGAATCAAGAACCCCAGTTTCGGTCTTGGCAAAGTCCGCCCAGTCCCGTATCGCAAGCCATACCAGAGACGTCTCTTCAAGCTTAGTCCATAAAAGCAGTGAATCTAGAAGCTAAGCTTCAAGCTAAGTCTGGCAGTGCCCTCGGCCCGACTAACCGAATGTTTCTACAGCTCCAGTTGACGCGTCAAGGCTAAGTGATGGGTTAAAACGCCCGGCCCGGGTATTTTCTTCTTCTGGCTCGACTCCCCACGTAACTTTTGCTACAAAGAGATATCTGGATCTTACATACATACTTGCCAATTGCTGCATTGGTCAGGATAAAGTCTCCATCAGCGGCTAGGGTCCCACAGCTTTGCTTCCTAGTTCGAGAGAGCTGCTTAGACTGCCGTTGTTTTCTGCAGATACGAAGCCAGCGTTTACGAACATGATTCGGGCAATAGATTTTCGTAACCCTCGTCACGATGAGCACTTGTGTATATACTGCAGATGGTTTCTACAGTTACTTCATCCTTGCCTTGTGACGTTAGACTTGTTTCACTCTGTGAGCTGCAGGCAAGAGATTGCGTTTTCAAGTCTTAGTACCGAATGACTAGACCAGAATGACGAGTTTAGCGAGTATAACCCCAATAACGGTATTTGGCGCAACACAAAGCCAGTAAGTTGGATGAGCTGCTGGTCGCCATTATGATGGCTTCTACTGAGTTGAAACAGCTGGAACAAAAGAGTTTGGAAGCTCTTACAATCTCCAATCCAAATTACCACTTGGCGATAGTACCGTAACCGGTCGATATGTACTCTGCAATCGCATTCCGTTGATCACTATTACGATTACGCGCGTGCTAAAAGACAAAGAGTTCTCCATCAATAGTCTAACACAGGCAATCAGATCTTAACTCAATATACAGTAATGGATATCAGCAACGAGCATTTCCACGACGCTGCCAGCAGCACATCTATAACAGACATCGAAGCTGAAGAATCTTTTTTCAATGCCATTGACAAGGCGTTGCCTATGTCAAATTAATGCACAAAGGAACAAGATAATAACAGCAGTAGTAAACTGTTTATACAAGTGAGTCGATCTAAAATATTTTCAGAGGCTCTAGCATCCCTGCCACAGGCATAGAACATTTTACCGCAAAGACACTGACCGTCTCTATTCTAAAGTGCCTCAACCTTCTCGACACAGCCATAACTTGTAACCGAAAACCAAATCGCGACAGCATTCTGGATCCGATATTTCAGACATCCCATATTCGACAAAGATTTCGCATACAGATGAACCATCGAAAGCAGACAGGCTTTTGCATGCGTCTACAAGAAGCTCGAAGAATAATTCAAAGATATTCAAACCAGCAGATACAAGAAAAAGCTCTGAAGCAGCAACAAATGAAAACAACATAAACAGATCGAATACTCCAAAAGGAATGTTCAAACGACCACTTCCAATCTCTTAGGCTCACGAAGCATGCACGTGTGTGTATAAGTCTCTCCATCAACGTTATTCCCAGGCAGCGGCACGGTAATCTCCTCCGCCACAACAAAGCCAAATTTCTTATACAAGGGCACAGCCATCTCGGAACTAGTCACCCAGCAGGCAAGGCCTTCTCGATCCGCCAGCTCGGTTACCCAGGCCATCAACAGGCTCCCTGCACCACGCCGCTGCGCCTTGGGATGTGTTCCGCACAGATATACAACTAGAGCAAGGTCAACTCGTTTGCTTGGCAGGCACTTGAAGGAAAGGGTAGCTTGAGACACACCAAGGGCAGGACGATTGCCCAAATCTCGCGACCGTGCCGCCTCGGCTCTTTTTATGAATTCAGACCTTGAAGTGGCGGTGTGTTGGTCTTTGGGACCTGATGTTGATTGGGTAGCGGGCTCTATAGCAGTATCCTCCGGTACATCTGTCGCCGTTAGTGATGGGAATTCAGAGGTGAAAGCACGATACATACCTGTAGGAGCAAACAGCTTCGGGTCAATATCAGTGTTCTCGAACCCTACCTTAACCCAGCTGACCAACTCTCCCGAATCTGTGTCGACGACCTTTTTATAAGTAACAAGCGTCTGGCCATAGTTCTTCGGCCAACGACGGATAACGCCCGCAACCCGCTGGTCGAAAGTCTGGTCTGCGTAGGACGCTCTGGAATAGGCATTGGACTGGAAGGAGGTGATGTATGTGTGGGCGTAGGCTGCGCCATCTTTGAATGTCATGTCTACGAGTTGAAGAGGCATTGTATCACTGGTAGTAGAGTTTTAGAGGACTTGCTATCGGGGCTTCAATTTAAGCATGTGAAGTAAACCTTGCGAAGATGCGAGTTTAGGAAATGGTAGTAGCATTGCGTGATAGACCGATCGTCTAGTAAATAAAAAGCTAGCTTAAATTGAAACCCCACCCACGATCCTATGCTGTGGGTAGATTGCTGAGATAACATGGTCCTGCTACCTATCAACATATAATCTGACCTTTCTTCAAAATTTCTTGCAAGGAATCGACATAAAGTATCTTGTAGTTCATGAGAAATGGAGGTTCCTATTCTCGCATTTCTCTCTTCGAATGTCCTTCCTCGCCGCAACCGTCCAGCGTCAGAGGGCAAATCTTCTCTTCACCTTCCTCTTCATTGTCAAGCATATAGGTCATCCATGGCCACCATGATCCTACAATCTGACTAGTCGCCCTGTTCAAGTTTTTCGGTTGCATCTCGTGCCACAGCCAAGATCTGATATGGTTTTGATGTCCATAGAGTGGGTATAACGATGATCCAGGGTGAAACATCCTTGCGTGATTGAAGAAACCGTGCTTCCGGACCACGTCTGTCGACAGGTCATGTATTTCGCAAGAAGTCCGCTGCACATCAGCCACCAGCATCTCGTATCCTTCAAGAGCTATCACACCCATTCCATCTCGATATAGTTTTGGCTTGAAGGGGCTGAAGATACAGGGACCCATTGTCAATATCGTAAACACCTCCAAATTTGGCAGTGTGTTTATCGAGATGGCACTGGCCACACGCTCGATTAATTTTGGGAATTCGCAGACTGCGATATTGCGTATGCACTCGCGCTCGAGACCAATAAAGCCGTCGACGACACTGCTACCTCTGGCGACGCCATTCTCCAGTCCATCCAGTGGCCATCCATCAAATATGGTGAAAAGATCCGTATCGTAGCTGATAAACGGCGTATCAAATTGGATATTGAGGTCTGAGATTTGATCTCGACGAGGTGGCTGGAAGAAGCGCGGTAGCCAAATATCCCGAGCCTCTCTATTTACATGAAGAAGTGGGAACACAGCGTATCTCTTCGGCTGGACAATGTAGCGATAGTGATAGGGATACTCGTCAGCAGAAATTCTTTGGTCGTCGCTGTTGGGAGGCGCCTCTTCGGTATATTGTTGATACCAAGTAGGCAAGGGAGGCAACAGTCCAACCACACGAGTAGGCTGCGGCACTAACTTCCATATCTTGATCCGTAACTCAGGAGGGAGATGACGGAAGAGCGGGAACTCAGTGACTGGCTCCATGAGACAAAGTCGGAAATGATATGTGAATGATTGAGTAGACAAATGTGGAGGATGTGTGGGTGACTTGTTTTGATTTGAGTTGAACTGAAAAAGTGTTTCGATATTGACTGCTGCAAGATTTCCAACTAATTCAATCAAATTCTGACTTCTCTTCTGATGAGATCCAATTCCTTGTTGTGGAAATGCTTCAGGTCGTCTTTCTTGGAAGTCAGGTATAAAAATGTGCTGCCTTTTCCGTGTCGTGGCTCTGTTCAGTAGCCTCGAGACTGTGCCGGTTGCCAGTAGAGTAAAAATGCCAAAATACGTCAGAACAGGATAAACTATCAAGTTAGCAAACGCTTCATCTTTGGAGAGAGATTCTGAGACGAAATATGAAAACTTACGAGTATTTGATATAGAAAATGAATGTTGTTGAATGAACAAATCGCCAGTCAGATGCTGCCTTGCCACCTGCTGCAGAAAAGTAATTACCCGGTAGATCAAGGTGAAGGGCAGCTGACTTGATAATGAAGGCCAGAAGGAAAACAAAACATAAACCACGTGCTCGGTGCCCGGTGTAGCAGCCTGCCTTGCCAACGATCTGAGAGATTAGATAAGAAGCCCCTGGGGCGATATGCACTTTCAACGTCCATATCGGCTTCCTCACACAATCTGATACTTTCCGAGTTACCTGATGGCCTGCCACCTTAGCGAATGTGGCTGCAATAAACAAGTCCAAAAATAATGTGTAGAATGACTTCCATTCCGTTTCTTCCATCTTTTCATACGACTTTGCCGTCGATTTTGATGCCGCTTCGCCGGCTTAGAGTCTTTGTTGGCAGCGCCAACTGACATTCTTACAGTTCATTTCATCTACTTGGCCAGCCCTCCCATCTTCTACGAGCATCAATCGACTCTTGGCCAAGATATTGAGTCAGCAATACTCGTTACATTTGATCTTCTTCTGTCTCCTGCTTCTATTCAACAGTTTGCTGCTTGTCACACTCCAGCTGGCCCATTGTTGCACGCTTGACGCCATGTTTGGCCACAGGTGTGGACCCTCGATGATCTTGAATTCTCTGCTGATGCATCTTTTCTTTCTATGCTGATAAATTCCTGATGTTTCTCTCCCCAGGTCCATCAACATCAAAGGCGCTGCCTGCGGCTTCGATACCCTGCTCCTTGTTGTCATAACGTCCATTGCCGGCTTCCTCTTCGGCTATGATATCGGGCAAATCTCTGGCATCCTGCTCTTTGACAACTTCAGGAATCACTTTTGGAACGAATCTGACTCAATTATGTCTCTGATTGTTTCTTTAATGAGTGTCGGTTGTCTTGTGGGTTCTCTACTAGGTGCATAGTAAGTTAGCCTCTCGCTGTTTTGTCCGGAGACTTTTTTGCTTACCCAGCCCGACCAGTTCCGCTGATTGGCTCGGTCGACGAAAGAGCATTGCTCTCGGTGTACTCTTCTTCGTTGCAGGAGATGTTGTCCAGATTACTGCAGTGGACAGCTGGATTCACGTCAGTTCAGGCAGATTTATCGCGGGCCTCGGTATCGGTAATCTGTCTGTTGGAGTTCCCATGTTCCAATCGGAGTGCGTTCCCCGCGAGATTCGCGGAGCAGTTGTCACCGCCTATCAACTACTCATTACCATAGGCATACTCATCGGCAACTTGGTATGCTACTTAATGAGTAATCATGAGGCACATGGCTTCGCATGGCGTCTCGTCATTGGTATGGGTGCTGTCTTTTCGCTACCCCTTGGATTCGGTATTCTCATTGTCCCAGAGTCACCGAGGTGGTTTGCCGGCAGAAATGAATAGGAAAATGCCCGCCGATCGCTGTCGCGGCTGAGAGGCAAAGCTCATGACCCTGCAAATGTCATTGTTGAGAACGATATGCATGAAATGCGAGAAATTTTGGCCTTGGAACGCCAGAGTGGTACTGCGTCGTGGCTCGAATGCTTCTCATGCAGAGCCAAAGTCCCCAAGACACTCTATCGAACCTTGTTGGGCATGGGCATTCATTTTTTGCAGCAATGGACGGGTATCAATTACTTCTTCTACTATGGCACAGTGATCTTTGAAGATGCCGGAATTTTTAACCCTTTCATGACCCAGTTGGTTCTTGGCGCCATCAACGTTTGTACGACATTTCTCGCCGTCTGGATGGTCGATTGGTGGGGTCGTCGAAGTCCCCTTGTTTGGGGGGCATTGTGCCAGGCCGCTTGTCTGTTGACCTTTGCTTCCTGGGGTACCGTTATGAGGAAAGTTCACCAAGATTTACCCGGACCCCCCATTTGGATGCTCCTGTCATCTTGTATGTTCATTGCGTCTTTTGCAGCAACCTGGGGTCCCATTGCTTGGGTAGTCATAGGCGAAACGTTTGCTCTTCGGACACGCGCAAAACAAGCTGCGCTGGCTACAGCCTCCAACTGGCTCGGCAACTGTAAGGCTACTGCCAAGTTCTTGGCGTTTACATTGCCTTCCAAATGAAAAACCAATATACTAACGATTATTTGCAGTCATGATTGGGCTACTCACCCCACCCGCTGCCAAGTGCATGGATTTCAGGTTTGGATTTATTCTAGCCAGCGCCAATCTCATCGCCGGAGCTCTGGTCTACTTCTTCTTGTACGAGTCGACGCTACTAAGTTTAGAAAGCGTGGATATCATGTACAGTATTCACGGCCTCTATCCATGGGAGAGCCGCGACTGGGTTCCACCTGGATACGTCACCCGCCGGGAACGAGACGAGGAGCATTTCCGAAGAATCAGCATTTCTGCGGCAGCAGATATTTCCAACGTCACTCAGGAAATGGTGGACATGGTGAACAACGACGTCATTGCGAAGCCCAAGGCGGCCGCCGTTTAAATGCCAAGAATGGCGTTTGATGTGTGAGAGTTTTGTGCATCTGTACCTAAGCATCAAGGCTAAAAGTATTGGTAGTAGGATTACAAATAATGATTATAAAATAATTATTTATTAAATTCTGATACCGCCCTTGAATTTCGGCCGCTACAAGAAAGGATGAAAAATGCTTTCTCTAAAAACGCAGAACCAAATCAATTCAGCTCATGCTAACGCAATGATCCATAAATTCCAAATGAGTAGACATCATTAACCGCTATATGCCCCCGTATATGTCCAAGAATGGAGACGTGTCCAAGAATGGAGATGCCCGCTGTCTATTACAATGTTCCCTAAGTGACGCTCATAAAGCCAATATGCTATACTTTTTAATTTCGTTCTCTCTTTTCTTTTTTTTTGCTCTTCTCTCAATCGTATCATTATTTTTTTTTTTTAGATTCCTGCCTCTTCTGACTTCACCTTCTCTGTAGAAGCAGACGCTTCTGTCTGCGTGTGAGCTGCCTCTGGCTTTAAACCAGAGTGCTCCTTCTCGGCAGCCTTTTCTCCAGTCTCGTCAGCACCGATAGTGCTTGAGCCAGAGGACTCTGACGAAGTATCCCCTGATTCACCCTCGTGGGGGTCCTCCAGGACAACGGGGTTTGCCTCGACATCCGTCTTGACAGGAGGCTTCATGGCCTTTTTGGGGTTGAAGCGACTGCGAGCTCGGATGGCGGCTCCGTACTTGTAGAAGAGGAAAGGGATGACGGAAAGGAGAACGGCAACACCGCCGACGAGGGAGCCACCACCGCCGACGCCGAGGGCGTGGAACATTTGCACGGTGAAGAGAGGGGCGGCGGCACCGCAGGCGGATCGCATGATTGTGTTTGCGGCGATGGCGGAGGCGGCGTACATGAGGTAGGTGTCGACGAGGTAGTTGAAGAAGCCGACGAAGAGGAGAAGGAGGGCGGTGGTGAGGAAGCTTCCAGCGATGGTGGGGACGATCCAGTGAACGGAGCTGGAGAAAGTTTGTTAGTTGGTTTGGTTCTTAATGCAGATGATAGTAAAGGGGAGACATACTTGAATTCAGCAGTCCAGGCGAACCAGAACATGGCAACTGCGAAAGTGATGGCGCCGACAATGGCCAGAGGGAGACGATCTTCAGGCGTAAACTCGTGCATTTGCTTTTTGCCAGTGTCAATCTTTTTCTGTTGACGACGAGTGTCGAAGAGGACGATGAGACCGCCGAGAATGGCTCCAATAACAGTACCGAGCAAGGGAAGCTCTCCAACGCCGGCATTCCAGCCGCGCTTCTCCTGGAAAACAATGGGATAGATGGTAAAGAGCATGTAGAGCAAAGTGTAGACCACGGAGAGATAGATGGCGATGAGGAAGGAAACTGGGTCGAAGAGGATGATCCATGGACGAGTCAGGGCGACCTTGTAAACGCCAACAATGCTGAGGTTGTTGTCTTCAATCTGAGCCTTGACGTTCTCGTAACCGGGAATCTGAGCCTTGCGGATTCGTCGAGCCTTGTGACGCAGGACAGTCGGACCGTGGGTTTCGGGAATGGTTAGCATGAGAAAGAACGAGACTCCGCCAAGCATGAGAAGGACGTAGAAGCTCCATCGCCAGTCCTTCTTAAGTTGGAGAAAACCTGCAATGACTGGGCCAAGTGAGGGTCCGATCCAAAGCGTTGCTGAGAAGCCTCCCATGGCGTTGGCACGCTGAACCGGGTTCCATAGATCGGCCAAGACACCGGGGCCGTTACTGAGGGCGGCAGCGACGAAAGTGCCCGAAAGAAATCGACCGACGAGGAGACTGCCGAAGTTGGGGGCGAAGGCGCAGAGGAAGTTGAATGCCAAGTAAACGCTGAAGGTGATGTAAAAGATCCAGCGGCGACCGTACAGTTCGCTCATGGGAGCGAAGATGAGAGGACCGGCACAATAACCGAGCAGGAAGAGAGTGATGGTCAGGCCCGCAGCCTCCTCAGAGACGTGAAACCATTCTGCGATGGATGGGAAACAACCACTGGGAGAGCTGGAGGCGAAAGTAGCGTTCATGACTAGCATGACGGTCGACATTGTGATGAAGAAACGGCGCTTCATGGACCAGTTTCGAGGATTCTCGATATCATCGGGGGCAAAGTCGACGTAGCCATCTTCGTTTAGAAACGGAGGCTCATTGTACTGGAGCTCGGCTGTGCGATACGGCTTGTTGACCGGTACCGACAGAATTCGGTGGAGGGCACCCATGATGGGCAGAAGGTGATTGCAAAGATCGAAGCACCTCTCTGTGTCTTTTCACAAAATGTGATTCGTAGTGGTTGAAAAGATGGTTGTCTCTAGGACAAGTTTAAAGCTTTATTATTGAGTTGTCAAGGACAGTCCGATCCTTTCTTCATTTCAGGGCTGAGTTGTATTATGGAGGTTAGATACAGTTAAAACCGCCTCCGTTGAGGTTGCTGTGACTCGGCTTCCTATAGAAACTTGTTGAAAGCTCGACGTCTCTGCTGCTGCTCTCGTTCTCGAAGCTCCCTCGAGGCTGAGAGGGCGGCTATTTTGTCCTGGTACCACGAGGCGAAAAGGAGCCAGATGAAGACTGGGGGACAAGGAGCGCCACCGCCGTATTTACATTCTTTTTTTTTTTTTTCCTCCCACGTTGCTGCCGTTGCAAGGTCCATTTGCCTAGTTGCCCCCATCTCTCGCGCGTCGGGTTTAATGGGCCCCCGGCCGCGGACTCGAAGCTACCAGTAATGGCACCATTCGGATATAACAAACCGGAGTCGGCACATGGCCACCGGTGGCTCCGTTTTTTTTTCGAAGTCGTTGAAATAGCGACATACGACTGGGCCTATGAGTCGCCTTTCCGCTGCGGGTACTTGCTTTAAAAAGAGGAAACATTGGACGGATGGATTCCGGTGAATACGCTCCAGCCCAGCGGTCTGTCCCCCCTTGCGAGTGGCCCCAGCTGAAGACGCACGTTGCCAATAAGGAAACTGCCAGAGTTGCAGTGCATCTTGAGTGTTTGTTATCTATCACAAGTGCTCAACGTCTGGAGGCCTCGCACTGTGGAATTGAGCGGCCGAAGAGATAGCAGTGAAGCGTTTCATTTGCCGAAGACTCATTAGTTGCGATCCATCTTAAGGACGGACTAGCAATCGTGTTTGCCTCCATTCGTATAGTGGTGGGACCACCCGTCCGTGCCCAAGTCAAAGCGCGTGCCGAGCTTTGAAATCGGAGATAGAAATCTGCGATTTGATAACCCGGCTCTAAGGCCGTGTGGCATACGCAACGCTTGTCTTGCGGTGTCTCGCTGAGGCGGCTGAGATCCACCCCGGATGAGTGCTCGACCCGGTGTGTCTTCCAAGACAGCTCAGCTCAGCTAGCTTCAGCCATTTTGCCTGGGATCCCAGCCACGGGTGGTATCTGGGTCATTGCGAGATCTTGGAGGCGGACGGCCTTCCCTTCTTCGCTCTATTGCTAGTGTCTGTATTTTCGGTCTGGCTTTGTTTCTGTTGCTCTCTCAGGGGTAAAGTCATTTCGAAAACACTGCAACTCTATGTAAATCCGGCTGCCCACCGTCTTAATTCCGCGGCTGCCTTAGGCGCCTGGCTGAGGAATCCAACTGGTCACTCACTTGTGCTCCCACATTGTCCGATTATTCAGCGCCTCTTCGCTGAATTCATCAGCGTAGCTCGCACTCCGGCGAGTAGCGATTTTCCATGGAACATGTGGAGAAGGCCAGGCTGTGACAAGCGGCTCGGTTCATGATTTGGGGCCGCGCCGGTCAGCGAAGTCTCCTGGCCGTAAGATCCTTATCCATGTTTGGCACGCCGTATCCGTTTAGACTCAGATTGAGATGCAGAGAAGGCCTGGCGTGCGTGTGTGGCGGTTGTAGGAGCCAGCTAAGCCTGCTTGTGGAAAAGCTCACCGAAATGTTTCTTCGGATAGAATATTATTCCGGCACGAGCCGTGAACCTACAGCGACTTTCCACGTGCTGTTTCCGCGAGACACACCCTCAAATGTTTGCTAAAAGAAACGCCACCTTTTCTCCAATTTCTCCAACCACGGTCAGTACGAAAACTGCAGACATTCACACTGGCTGATCCTTACTAATACGCCCTTTACGATGGTGCATTGTCCGCGGAAGGATTCAACGCGGCGACGAGATTTTGTGACACTGTGGATCGCTGCTCGCCCTTTGTTGCGGTTGCTGACAAACGGGCCCGGTCACGCATGAATTGCTCAGTAATGGTCAGAGAAATGACCTTTCATTGTCATAGCGAGGTCGCGAAGCCATCTCTAGAGAATAGCCTAAGGCAATTTGCCGACCCCCTGCTTCGGCGTTACTCCGTAATGCTAGCGCTCTTTGGGCAGCAGTTACTTACTCCGGTAACCGTTCCGTAGTCATCGAGTCATCGAGCTGTTTTGATCCATTGCTGGCAATCATGTTGAAGTCATCCATCTGGCGCTTATTGCAGCATTATGTCATGCTAAGGAACAAATACGATGCTCCGCATTTTCTCGCTTCAAAAGCTCCAATTAACTATGGTAGGTCACTGCTGTAGTTGGAAATCTGATAACGATGATCGGTGCCTACCTAGCTCTAAAGCCAGCGCTGCGGGCAAACAGGCAGAAGCATGTGACTAACCTTTTTCCGAAAGTAGCAATTTACTACACCTCCATCTTTATGCCCCTTAGACTAGGTACGATAGAGAACACTGAAAGCTGGACAAACGGAGCAAGGCGCTGTGACAACTTTGCTCTGCATCTTCAGAAGCACTGGTGAAGTAGAAGCGCCAAGCCATCAATTTATATCCTGGCAAGCAGTCTACACCGGGACAGGAGAAGTCATCAGCACACAAATATACCACACACACGTACCGAGACAATACTAGTGCTTCTATTACCCTTGCTTATACGCATATTCATTTTGCGCCCTTGTTATTTTGCAGACTTCCTGCCATAGAAATGTTTGTTTCTATGTGTCCTGCAGTGAATTCACCAATAAATTGGAAGCCTCCAACAATAACAGCGGAGCGGGTCCCGAAGTTAGTGTCGGGTCAGAGCCGCATCCACGCTTACCACATCGCTGACCTAAGCAGCCAATTTTATGAGCAATTGGACGACACAACTAGGTCTGACTGATGAAAGTTTGAAGAATTGGCAAGAAGCAGGCCTTTTAGTACCTAATAATGAGAACAGAAGTCTTTTACTAATACATGGCTATCCATTATTATTATCGTCTTGACCATAATGATATCAATACTAGAAATCTGTCAGTAAAGTAGGCACTTGATAGCGTAGCACCACTAGACCAACTATCAAATGGAGCTCTACTATAGTTACCATGAAAGCTCTCGCTTAAGTCGCTTTGTAGCTAATATTGGCACCGATTATGCTCTCCGGAGAAGCTTAAATTGACCTCAATCAGACCATTCAACGCTTGCTATGAAGCTACTCAACCGATAGTGTTCAGCCACTCAGACATTAGCCCTACACTGCCCGTCAGCTCACCATGAACCTTTTTCTCAAGTATAACAGGCTATTTAAACTACAAGGCTTCCCACTTGAGATACCCCATCTTCTTTACTTCTTCTCCATCAGTATCGAAAACACAACCGTCATAATGCTTCACCTCGACTTGATCAGCACCCTCAAGGACATCTTTGGGCGGTTCGACCATGTGAGACCGTGTAAGTGTATCTTGATACAAGCAGATGGTTTACACCTAATGATCTGACTTCTTCATGTAGCCCATGCCAGAGGCGTTTTCGTGACTGGCTCCTTCACTCCAACAAGCGAAGCCAAGGAACTGTCCACCGCTCCTCATTTCGACGCTCCCTCGACGCCAGTCATAGCCAGATTCTCCCTATTTGGCGGAGTTCCAGACTTGCCGTCAAATACTCCCCAGGCAACTCCTCATGGCTTTGCTGTACGATTCTTGATAGGAAAGGATGCCAAAACGGACATCATCTGTCAATCTTCCACCCTCTTCCCGGGAGCTACAGGAGAAGAAGTACTCGCGGTCTTCCGACATTTGAAGGACAATACTATTGAGGAATATGCTAAGGATCATCCAGCGGCCGCTGGCTTCCTACAAGAAGACAGACAAGTTCCGAAAAGCTTTGGCACGCAGTCATTCTACTCTATCAACGCCTTCAAGCTTGTGAACTCTTCTGGTGAAAGTGCTCTCATCCGATATCGCTGGATTCCGCTGTCCGGGAAACAATACTTGACGCAGAGCGAGCTGGAAGCAAAAGGACCAAACTTCCTCTTTGACGAGCTACCTGGCTTGTTTGCCCAGGGGCCGATAAGTTTCAAGCTAGTAGCTCAGGTGGCGGGAGATGATGACATTACAAATGATAGTACCAAGATCTGGCCTGAAGATCGTAAGCTTGTCGAACTCGGCACTCTTACCTTGAATAAGGTTGCCAGCGAGGAAGAATTGCCTCCTCAAAAGGAGACTATTGTCTATAACGTCTTTCCTGGAGTTCAGGGCATCGAACCTTCAGATGATCCGATAATAGCCATCCGTTCTCAGGTGTATCAAACCAGTGGCCAGACTCGCCGAGATGCAAAGGTTTAACAATGTGTTGGAAATTATGTGCCTAGCTAGTTATTACTGCGTAGTAGAATGTTGAAATTTGATCTCCTATATTCAAAGTATCTGAAATGCCTCCATCTTGGCGTAAATATACTTTTGGTCACTCTTGGCAACCTAGGTATATGTAGCAATGGTGTTCTATTGGGGGACGCTTGCCCTGACATGACATTCCCAAGAGAAGCAGGAGGTCTTGAGTCTTTTTTAGGACTACCTATACAACCTTCACGTCTCCGTAGTTTAGATTGCTCATTTATGCAACATAACCAATCTTTTTTTTTTTTTTTTTGAGAGACTCCCCGACTACAAAAGCGAAACGGTTACATTTCTACTCTAGAAGGCATTCCCAACCGCATTGTCAGAAAACAGCCACCTAAAAACTCGCCTGCCGAGAAGGCTGCCGCCACTACGACTCAAGTCTTGCGCTCCCAAAACGGCGCCCAGAGAGCCGTCGCTCCCGAGCAGACGACATCTCATTTTACCACGAGAAACTTTCGCGTGGAATAGACGTGGGAAATGCTCTCAAACACCAGAATGCACTTCTCATAAAGCAATGCGATGCGCTTGAAGCTGTTGTGACAGATCTTCAGCGAAAAATCGACGCGAGTCACCTCAATATGATTGCGCCGCTGACTATCATCATGGGGGATGGAAACGTCGTGAAAAGGATGTTCCAACTTGACATGTAACGCATAAAGTCGCCACTGTTCAGAAAAGTTGTGGGAGGCGTCAAGGCAGAAGACAGGAGATTGTCGCGGGTCTACGTTGGCTGCTTCACGAGATATGGATAGTGATTATAGTTTTGGAAACAAAAATAAGAAACTTGAGAAAAGAAATATACATTGTTCTACATAAAATAACAAAATCCTCCCAGAAAAAAAACAGCCAAAAGTCTACTTCTTCACCGAGGCTCGCACGGCCTCCTCCACCACCGCCATCTTCTGCAGCATCAGCTGCCCGTTTGTTCCTGCCGGGCCTGTTCCCAAAACAGACTCGGCGAACATCCGGAGCTGCATCAGCATGATGGCGCTTTCGTATATGACCAAAATCTCAATGTCTCTAGTCATGGCGCAGAGGTCGTGGAAGTTGTCGGAGCTCTGGTCGAGGCCCATGTCCAGGCACTCGACGCGCTTCTTGCGCGACCACCAAGGGGGCATTAGTCCCTTATTCTCAGCCATGGTCAAGAAGAGCCGGAAAGGAGAGACTGAGCTCTCCTTCCCGTTGAAGGTGCTCTCCTTCTTTCTGAGGCCGGCATACCAATAGTCATCGGATTCTCGGAGCCGGAACGAGTCGATGAGGAGGGCATACACGTCGACTTTGTGGCGATCGTGTAGCCAGAGGCCCTTGCTCAAGCGGGCAAAAGGGTTCGGGAGAGAGGTTCGGAGCCACGAGGGGTAGTGAGGCTCCGCTAGCTGCTCGAAGGGAATGCTCCTTGGGTTCACGCAGTACATAATCTGGTGAGAGCTCCAGTCGGCATCTTGGCAACCGAGGCTGCAATATTGGACTGAGAGGCAGTTTTCACAGGTCAAGAGAGTCAAGCCTTGGCTATTGTTGACTGGGTTATGCTGACATCGGGCGCATGCGGTATGCGGAGCGATTTCCTCGACTGAATCGTCTTCAAAGAGAGGGAATGACAGCTTCTTGGCTTCCAGTGATCTTTTATATGCGTTCGTGTCGACCTCATGAGTGAGAATAGTCAGGAGAGGAGAGGGCAGCTCTGATTGGAGAGACTCGATTAAATGGGCGATGTTACTATAGGCTGTAGGAGCGTCGTTGGCTGTATACTCAAGTCCTGATAGAAAGAAAGCTTGCATAACTGTGGCATCTGATGGCACAAGAGGGAATTGTCGTTGTGGAGTAATATTCACAGCTTCAACAAAGTCGATGAGCTCTTCTTCGGATGGGGTAATGTTCGTGGCTTCATCGAGATCAATCATCTCTTCCTGAGGTGTATCTTGTGGCTGCGAACTTTTCATGCCTTCGTACTTCTTAAAATAGTCTTCCAGGTTCAAATTTGGGTTATTTGTTTCGATAGAGTCTCTGGTCCATCGATATAGTGCGCGATTCCTCCCATCCAAAGACATCTCATACTCGTACGAATCAAATTGACCTCTAGAGTTCGAATCATCGTCAACGACCGGAGAATGAAGACTGAGATCGTTTGAAACTGGGATAGGGGGCTGTTCTTCTTTGCGGTCGGACATGGTGGCGAGTATCTCTTGTCGAATATTCGATTGAGGAAAAATATATCTCCAAACTTCGGGAGGAAACGAGAAGTAGCTTGACATCAGATCTGCTATGGCTTATAGACAAACCAAATGTTCTGAGAAAGATAACCGATAACTTGACTTGAAGATGTATGGTGGGATCAAGATGCTGGATAAAGATACAACGAGGAAGAATCTGGTGAGTGAGATGGCTCGAAAGAAAAAACAGAAGAAGGAAAAAATGGCTATTATTTCATAACAAAGAGGTCCAGGTCAAAGTGAAACCTTTGTGAGTGGGCAAGTGTATGCAGCTGGATGTGCGTTTGCCCAATAAGGAGCGGGTAGCGGAATAACTGCTGGCGCACAGCAGATTTTGTTTTCTCAAAGTATTACTCTATGGCAACATGCAGACCTGTCTGCTTGGTTTTTTAAATCTGCTTTGCATTGATACACGCTTGGCTGTTCACCATTGGCTCACCTCCTCTTCTACTTCAAGTTTCTGGCAATTACCTTTGGCTACTTTTGCATCTTTTGGAGCAGTCTATCATTCAGATTTTGATGAATTGTTACAAAATTCCATCTTGTAATGTTTGTATTGCTCAGTTCCTAGGATCTTTACTCTTATATTATCTAGTTTCTCAAACAGCCTTGATTGATATCCAACTTTTCTACAACCAACATTATTCAGCTCTCCATATGCTATCATCTTTTGGTATTCTGCTACGTAATCTCTTTTAATTTGCACTTACTATCCGCAGAAAGCAATCAGGTTACATAATCTTGCACACCAGTTGACACCTTATATGCTTCGAGCGTGTTCAGACAACGCTACCGCGATTTGCTAGCCTTCGATATAATGAGATATCGCGATTTTAGCCAAGAAACAATTTAGCCTTAGTGAGTATCTCCAACTCAAAGACTCGTGGTATTTTACTAACAACCTGTAAGTATGAACATACAGAGCTGCTCCAGCAGTGTGTTTAAATAGCCTAATATCATAATTCATCCCCATCGATCTCGACGCAGAGCAAACAATATATCTGTCAATTTTGTAAGCCAAATAAGTTCCAAAATTGGGATTTTGTTACTGGTCGGAAATGTATTTTGCGCAGCATTGTCACAGGAGCCGTAAACATTTGCCACAAGACAATCAACTATATACTACTTTAGTTCACGATTATGCAGTGCCAGGACACCAATCCGACCTTCCCCTCAGAACTACGTGATACAAAGGTAATGAACTATCTTGGTGGAAATTTCGAGCACTTGGTCAGCCGGCACCAGCATTGTCGAAGACTCATGTCGAAATAAAAGTACTTCAAGATGCATTTGCAGCTTGTTCAAACCTCTCGTACCAAGTTAAATATTATTAACTGTGGCTTTCATGCGTGTCAGTCTTCCTTTGCGGTACCCACAAACTCAATTGAGTGATATATCTCGATGTACGTAGCTAGCTGTGGCCAACAGGTATGAATCGCAACTTAATAACTCCTACGATGCTGACAAAGTCATCCACATTCGATCGCATGCAGCCCTATTGATGTAAAGAACAAGCAACTCCTATGCCTCAAAGATTACGGTTCAGCGTCTACTACTCAAATGGCTCACTGGCTGCGCTAAATCATCAATGCACACGGCAAAGAGCCTAGTAAAGTTGGGAGAAATTGTTCGCCAGTAGTGGAATGGATCATGTATAAGCTCAAGACTTTGACCTCATACTTCATCCAGGCAGCAGATACATTTCGGAATTAGAAGAACTTTCTCTTTCGGCGTTTTACACGATAGAGAACGGCGATTGCAGTGTTCCCTTGGTAATCGGCAAGCATGAAATTACCGTGACCAGTGTCAGAGCCCATCACTCAGCGACTCGCAAGGCCTTCGGAGTGGAGTATCGGCGACTGCACAGATTAAGTATAGCCAACTTTGGTGCATACTCTTTTGATTGGCGCCAAAGTTGTTTGTTTTTATCAAGATTTAATGCGAAGGATCAAAAGAATCCTTCCCAAATGGTAGCGTGTGAGGCCGTCGTAACATCCATCTAGATCGCAAGGCAGAATCGTCGATCTAAAACAGGGCCAAGTGTAGAGGCTGGTCCATGCACAAAATAGCGTTTTGGGTACCGACACAATACTACCCATGTGAAAGCCAAGGGGGAAAAATACCCATATTGGGTGGTGAGCAAGGTACAATAACCAGTGGAAGAAGCCGGGACAAGCCGCATCAAGAGCTTCCTGCATGCGAAAAATGGAGAACCCTAAAAATTGTAACAAGCTGGCCGCGTTTCTCGAATTTTAATGTATCAAATTATCGTATAGATGATCGAGGAAGTGGAAATGAATTTGTGTTTACATTTCCCCGAGAGTCCTGGAGCTTTTAGGCCCTCTCGGGCCGTGCCGAGCGTCCAAAAATGGCAAGCTGGCGCGATTTTGTCTAAGCAGAGCCCCAACCTTGAACTACAATCAAGCCAACATTCATGTATCGCTTGTAGTAGATAAATGGAGTGCCACGGTTAGTATATTTACCTACCTTACTTTGCGAAATAGCGAGAAGCGGAGCGAAGGATCATGCGGATGGGCTTTGAAGCCGCCTTCTACAGGAATGAGAGTTATTCATCTTGGCTCTCCAGGTTTTCCATGAAACTAGAGACACAATATTTGCAGCTGAAACAAATTGCGCCGGATGAATCATAATTTATATTGGCGAAGTGCATCATCGCAAGGCTGGCGGCTGCAATGCAACCCTTGTAGTCAGCACAAAGTAGTATTTTGGCCTGATTGACGCATTCCGTTGGCAAAGTCGTGCGATTTCAGGGAAGAATGCTACTATTTGGGAGATTCGTACATTAAAATACCAGGTATGTCATCCTTGAGTCTTAACAATAGTATCTTGTTTTTCCGGTCGTCGGAATAAGCAAGCCATGAGCCCTGGGCAAGCTGCCTTAATTCCGCAGAACCGAGTTTCTCTTTCATTATCTCTGAATCCGCCTACCTTTGCGATATTTTGCCTGCAGGTAGGTACATATGTACCTCTTAAATATATGGGCGATGTCATATGTATAAGCTCACAGTTATATTTATGTCGAAGTTATTACACGCAGAATGCATCGATTAGAAACTTAAGAAACAAATATGTAATAGATAGAAAAGCTCGCTACTTATTTATATAAGAAAATGAGAACCTGCAATTAATATTTGGAAACGTATAAAACAAGCTAATAACACTCGATGCCTATTGCTTGTATACAGACATACAGCTAGACAGCGACATGAGGTATTAGATCTGATGTATTCAAGCAAGGCTTACTTGAGCCGTCTTTCGGTGTTACGAGATTGTGGAGTTTGCTCGAGTAATATATGTAAGTGACCTACCTGATTGGACTATTAAAGCTAGTGATTCTTCATTAAAAAGCAAACAAACACCAAAGCGACCATCGCTTGACTTGTTGCAGGATATCATTGGTTCGCACATGACTCTACAGTGGCGCGCAAGAATGGATAGCTGGATCTCACGTCAGATGAATGTGCATAATCGGCTTGTACAGCGTCAGCTAACAGAGCTTGGCGCGTACAGTTAAAGCATTAGCTCCCCTGTTTGTTCGTTCCAGATTCGGATTCACTTACAGATACCCTTCGATAGATTGCAAAGACACCCTGGTTGTCTGACGTATCATAAGGCTGGATGGTTGTGACAAGTTTGATCCACAGCCAACTACTAGCCATATGGCTGTCCTAACCTGGGGATTAAACCGGAGGCATATGCTTGATCGTCTTCCAGCTAGATCTGTGGTGTGATCGAGCAGGTTAATGACCCGTAGCAATACTACAGAGTAAGAATTAAGTGCACAGTGAAGGTCAATGCCTGATGATATTTCCGGTATGCGATTTATCTGTCCTATCGTGGCATTGGTGAACCAGTTACTTTATCTATGCTTGCTGCCTTTCGGAGTTCCGTTACATATTGATGACTGCAGAACTCCGAGCCCAGGACAAACACTGTGGATCCATGGAGTTTCCGAATCAGAATAAATGAATCTCAATAAGATCTGCTCTTCTCCACTCTAGTCAGAGAATGGTTCAAACGCCATTGGTATTATTTTAACTAGAAATTGGCGACTATATCATCTCGCTAGCAAACAATGGTCTAGTTCAAGCAATTGACGAGAAAGATACAAAATACAGTTCTTACCGCCACTTTCAGCCTTTGTGCACATATTTCATTTATACAAAAACATGGTGGCCACTCAAGAATGGGCAGTTGTGCCAGACCGTAACCAGAAAAAGAGGATCCAGAACCGTAAAGCACAGAGAACATATCGTAAGTCAACTCACCTAGTACATGATTAATAACAAGTGCCTTGCTCTTGCCTTGATATTGGAAAGTCGATATAGTAAATAGAAGGCAGAGTTGACGCATCTGACTCTATCAAACTACAATAGGCAATCGCATCAAAGAGCGCATGGAGGAGCTGCAAAAACAGGTCAACGAGTATCGTCGCCGAGAGCAGCAACAGGACTCGTTAAATTATCAAGACACAGATGTCGGCCAAACAAAAGCAGACACTACAGTAGTTGATACAAGTGACGAAAAGGCTGTCCTCCAAGCGGAGTGCAATATAGATACAAGGGCTGATATCAAATCATTGGCCAGTGTCGGCACCAACACACCGCCACCGAATAACACCTCTCCAGGCAATTTCAGCAGCGGTCATAGCTTCAAAAGCAGAAATAGCCCTGCAGATGTCGAAAAAGAATGCAGTAGGAACAGTAACGGCTACTCTATGGATATAGACAGACGGGAGGATTCTCTTTCATTGATAGGCAGCATCGCTGCCGAACAATCACATGTCGTTGTTCAGCCTCAGCGTCTCCCTCAGCCACAGCATCAACGAGCCCATATGCCTCAACAATTTCCGTTTACAGCATTTAGCCTGGCAACACCAACACCAACTTTACCTCCTACCTACAATTTAGCGACTGAGTGGGAGTGGGGGAACACACCAAACCTGTATAGAGACCCGATGAATCACCAATCAATACCAGGTACGGAGAGCCAATATCTCAGCTGCTGGTTGATGTATATAATCTCGGCCAACAATGGATATTTTGAACATACGGATATTAATTGACACGTTTCTCCTCTATTAGGATTTCCGAATCTTCGACAAACACAAGGCGATTATGATTTGAACTCGAACTCGTCATATACGATCTCTGATGCCACAGCATTCATTACGCACTTCAACGAGTCAAAGAACTCCCACGTCCAAATCATGGGTCAAGAAACAGACGTCCGAACAACAGCGGGTAAATCACCAGATGACTCAAGCGATCCTGAAAGTGTAAGTTCTAAGAGTTCAGTTATTGGTAACGTGTTATACGACTTCTCGGACAAGAATCTAGTGCAGATGCTGCAGAGTTACGAGAACGGCGAGCAGCGACTAAAAGATAAGGGCCTAGAAGATCGTCTCGAGTTTATGCGGGTGTGTGCTTCTGTAGCTGGTTTCCACAGCATTGATGATATGGCAAAGCAGTACTACACTGCGGACTTTAGCCATGACTCTGCCATCTCGGGGGAGCAACGCAACAGCCGACACAGTCAGCTTCCACAGCTACTCTCGAAACTTCGGAAGAGCGTCAAAACATGGACCCAGTGGGAAGCTCATCGTTATCAATATGAAATACTCAAGTCGGCTCACAGCCTTATTCGCGCAGAGCGAAGCGCCTACCCTGCCGCAAAGAATATTTACACTGAAGCGCTTACGGATCTGGAGAAGGCACTGGCCGGAGGACTGACTCATAACTCCGGGGACAATGATTTGGTACCAAGAGCATTTCGGAGACTATCAAAGGTGTTTCAAGATACAGTAAGCCGTTCGAACACTGTTATCATGACAGTGACTGTGTTCAGCACGCAATATAGGTTGCTAATCATACTGACTGTCCCTTTTAGTCGCCGAAAACATGGAATTTAGCTGAGACGCTTGTGGGTATGGATGAGACATTGACCCAAAAACAACGAAACTATACTTCGCTTTCGATTATGCTGCTTTTGCGTTGTTCAGATCAAATGCACAAGTGTGATATCTTGGCGTTGGTATCGAGTTGCCTACACATTGTGCAGTATCATTCGAGGTAGTATAGGAGGCTCAATGCATTCTACAATGAGCCAGGGCATCCGAGCGTCCCTCATTCTCTCTCAACCCTTTCCTTGTCATACCCTTTCCTGCTTGTCACCTTAATGACTTGTCATTCTCAACAACCATACTCAACAGTTCGATAGGGACGATAAGTAATAAAACCAGATAAAAAGCTTTAGAAATCTTTCCAGAAGCTCGACCACGAAATATAGTGAACTGCGGCTGTAGTATCCCGATACTTTGCATATTGATTCCATGTACACTGACTGAAGACAGCGTTACTTTGATGTTTGGGGTCGCCTGACGAGCTTGCAGCCTTATCTTTGTCTGTATAAATTCCTCTACAGTAGAGAGATTTTGGTACCACTCTCTCGCGTCCCCAATACTTAGGGAAACAGCATCAACATCATACTCGTAATTGCCGTTGTTGAACTTGGAAGATAAGAAGAGGAGAAACGATGTCTCGTGTATGGGGGACCCAAACACCAATACTGCCTTGAAGTTTGGATACGTTTTGATGACGATATCGTCATTGTGGCTTTTGATGTCGAACCGAAAAGAGCGCCAGATCTCGTGTGAGTCCATAATCAGCATCTGACGAAGCTGGGAATTATGAAACAGTTTATTGCCTTGTAGGAGATTTTGCTTCAGAATAAAGGCATTTTGATAGCGCTTTCTGACTGAGGCAGATCCCATTTGAGATATCTCTTCCTCGAGGTACTCCTCGTTTACTCTTGTCATCGTAGTCCAAGGCTCTTCAAAATACTGTCCACTGATGTCCGAGGTACTCTTGATCCCGCATATAGAAGCTAGCGTAGTATTATCGTCGGAATGAACCCTAGCTAACTCATTTCCTCGAACTCGTGCATATCGGTCGGCGCCGAGGCGCTTGAGGTATATACCCGCAGTAGCAGAGGGGTTTGCATCAAAACAGCAGTTGAGTAATAATATCACAAGGTCTCCAGCAGCCCAAGGTTGGCGGAGACTTTTGATGTGGGAAGTAATGTGAATGCCTTTGTTGGACATGGTGATCGGATCTTGCGGTACATTTGATCCCCAAACACGTACCAATCTATCAAGTCCAGAGTGGATTTTGTATTCCGGTAGCCCCCTGCGGTACGACTTATCCACAAAGTTATGAAAATCCCTTGGAGACTGTGCAAACAGCCCATATGTCATATCTGGATCCTTCGAAGGAGTTGCGGCTCGCCAGGCGAAGATGGTGTGATCATCAGATTGTTGAAGAATATGTTCCTGCAGCCGAAGAAAAGCTCTCCGTCCTTCCCCGTAGATCAGGGGCATATAAACATCAAAGAGTCCGAATAAAGAATACGCAAGGTCCTCCTCGCGAGTAGTTTCTCTATTAGCAGCCCAACTCAGACGCCTTCCCACACTGACCTGCTGAAGGGGGCCCGAGCCATCGAGAACAAAAGCATCAATCCCGGTGATTACTGCAAGTTGCTTTGCGGCAGCTGTCTTATCTGCAATCTTCTCCCATGACTTATTGTAGAATTCGAGTCGCGGGGGTGCAATAAGCTCTTGCAAAGTCCAGCCTCGAGTGAACCACCGGCTATGGCCAAAGCCGACAGCTGCCGTAGTCAGAGTAGATTTCTCGACTTTTTGAGATGGGTAATCCTCCAAGAATGCATAAGCTATTGCTGAATTCCTGTACCACTTGAACATGGAATTGATTGCTTCGCTAAGTTCTGAGCTGCTGGATTTATCGATGCAGCAAGTGTCGACCCAAGCGTAATCCAAGCCGTGGCTATATGCTTTCTTGCAAGTATCCCTGATTTTGGAGAATCCAGCTAGCTTTTCTCGCAGTGGCGAGTGAAAGTCTTGAAAAGACACCTCCTCTTTGCCCCAAGTATGGGACAAAATGGCATAAGGCGGTGGCTTGCCGTGGAACTGGTGAAGCTTTAGGGTCCGTGTGTTGATTAGCCTCATGTTGGTAAAAGCCTACAAAGATTCGTCTCGAGGCTAGACAAATTCATGTATCCAAAATTGCACCCTCATAAATTAAAATAAATTAAATGTGAGACTAAAGCGCTGAGAATTCATCTTTTTTTGATAGAGAGGAAAGCCATTGAATCCTAGGTACTTACGTGTACCTATCCATCAGGTGACGCGACATGCAGGTGGCTAGGCACTCTTCCGATTTCTCGAGTTGTTTGGTAGGAATGCCTTACTTCATAGCCTCAATGAGGGCTTTGCCTTCCATTGGGTCCAAAAAGTGGAAATGACGGCCATTCATCTATGTTTTTTCATATCAAAAATTGCGCCAATACAGATTTTCTTTGTAACTATTGTTTTGTAGACGGACAAGGATCAATTGTCTGAAAAGTGCAAGCTGTACATTTGTTAGTTGCTGACTTGCAGCCGACGCACTGTCGGTGCATTCTCTCAGCTTGTGGAAATCGCCGATGATGTGATTCTGTACTGAGACATAAATAGGGCTCTCACAGTCATTTCTTTCACACTATGATAAATCGCTTTATTATTAATCTGCTTTGCCCTTTGTGCTCGGTAGGTAGAATCGCTATAAGGGCGATCTTGATGCACCCGAATTGAAGCACTGGAGCGCATTCTGCTCCGCTATCCTGCTCATGGATGTCAAATCGTGGGCGCTTGATGCGCCTACAATACTTTCAGCGCTGAAAACGAACGTTGTGCCCTTCTTCTACTCTTGGTATGGCGCTGCGCTATCGGTATTTGTTGTATTCAACTTCAAAGCGCTACCATTTGTATGGACAGCGCGGACATATTACCATCTGAATACTGCCTTTGGAAACCAACAAAAACGGCTGGTCAAATCTACCGATGGAAGCAAGAAGAAAGTGGCGCTGGTTAAGAAGGCAAACGCAGGAGAGTCCATCGAAAAGCACCCTTTGTTCAAGCCGGACATTATTAGCACCTACGTACCGCTGTTGGAAATCGACATGAATTTGCACAAGTCGAATTCGACCTTCTTTACAGACCTTGACATATCTCGGATCAAGTTGATGGGGAGGATCATTGCGCCGGCATGGCCATTGGACAACATGGAAATCGAATACAAAGGGCGAGATGGAACCGACAAGAAAGAAAAGGTAAAAGGGCGACCTGCTCTCATCTTGGGAGCTACACATACGTCTTTTAAGCGCGAGCTTCGACCTTATGCTTCCTACAATGTGGAATCGCGCATTCTAGGTTGGGATTCTCGCTGGATATACGTCGGATCATGGTTCCTCAGCAAGTCAAAGTCAAAGAAGAAGGTTTATGCGACTAGCTTGTCAAAGTACATCATCAAGAAAGGGCGCATAACGGTGCGGCCAGAGCAATTCTTTGTTGAATGTGGGTGGATTCCGGTGCAAGAGGCAGACAATGAGAAAAGCGAGGCAGGATGGTCAAGGTCAGAAGTTGAAGCCCACAAAGAGAAGGGGATGCAGATTGTCAAGACATGGGGAGAGGCAAATGTGTTGATGGAGCAGGAATATGAAGAGTAATGATAGACAAAAATGGGTGCGAAATGGTAGAACAATATCGGTCCCAGCTGTTTACAGTATATACTTAGAGGTCCCTGGCAAAAGTGCTGCATCATTTTGATGCTAGCTTTATTAAGGAATCAATCGCTTTATGGGAATTCTAGTAAAAGCCTGGTAATTGCTCGCATTAGAGAGGTCGCCGTCGATCCATCTATGTCAAAATGGAGCTGTTCCTCTCTCAAGTACATCGACTCTTTTCTCGAACAAAACTCATACACTTCACGCCTTTGGTCGAATATGCCTTGTTACCGATTCACTTTGTCATAGTGATGCGATGCATGTCACCCTACTACCCAGACCTCAGTTAATCGCTCTCAAGGGCAGGTACTGGTGGCACCAATGTGAAGATTTCAGGGCACTTGGGGCATCATCCTACGGCAGAGTGCATAAACGGCGGCTACACCAACAGACATTCGCACAGCTTCTTCGAATGCTGTTAAGGGGTTATTTGTTTATTACATGGGAATTGATGCCTCGCACACCACAATATCCAAGATTCTGTCTTCGAGAATAAACGCGAGAACTACGATCGTTTATAAGCTCAAACATCGTCTAGTCTACCTAATCCCCTGCCTAGCTTCACCAGCTGCATGTTGGTCAGATCCTCAATTTAGGCTGTTTTAGCAGAACGACAGATAGCAAAAGTACCTCAGCCAACAATATAAACTTCATATGACTCCTCACCAAGCGCATGATGATGTTCTACAAGATTCTAAAGACGATACTACTTTTCCCTGCCTCATATAGCTTAGCGTACTCCAATACTATTCAGCACTGCCCCTTATGCTCATGGCAATTAAGCCTAGCTCAGAGCATCGCTAAGATCAATGGACAGATACCTGAGGATGTAAAAGGATACCTGAGGATGCAGAAGAAGCCCTGTACTGATAAATTAGATGCGGGTTGATTGAAAGGCCGAGAAGCTTCTCCAAGTTGTCTCGTCTGCCGCCTCTGCCCCGTAACACAAATTATCGCCCGACATATTTTTTTGAAGTATTCAATGCGCCTGTGTGTAGAACACTAAAAGATTGTCGTAGGGCCAGCCTCATAGCGTCTCAGTGATGTCGACGGCATCATGCCCGGATGACACTTTCGGGCCCTGGGCAGGTCCTCAGTGCCGTGGCGGCTTCGACTTTACTTTGCTATTCGAGGAAACGATCCTCTCTATTCTCCTCTCCGGTATCTTCATCCTCCTCTCTCCATTGCGGATTTTTGCATTGTTTGCAGCGCCAATAAGAGTCACACCAAGTCCGTTGGACTGGGCCAAAAAGGTATGACACGCCACCTCCTGTGATTCCGAGCTGTACGACGTGAATCGTACAACGTGATAGTCCATATCTAACCAGCTTGAAAGATTACTTCGATATGCTTCATCGCGCTGAGCGCCGCCCTCGTTGGTCTCTCGGTGGTGAATTCGAGCAAGCGGCCCTCTTCTGCCATCACTTACACGCGCGCCACGGTCGCAAGCTCCGCGCTTAATTTGGTTCTGTCCCTACTGTACGCTCTTTTGTCCCATCTGGAGCATCGATCGTCTTTTCGGCCATCATTCCTCATATCCGTCTATTTGGCTCTGTCAATTCTCTTTGACACAGCGCGATCTCGCACGCTATGGATGCTCGAAAACGCTGGCGGCAGCTCCATCCCCGCCGTCTTCACAGCGAATTTAGCGTTGAGGGCCGTGATGCTACTGTTTGAGTCCACAGAGAAACGATCCATCTTAACAGATGAATACAAAAACGTTTCGAAAGAGGGCGCAAGTGGGCCTTACAATCTGGGCGTATTCTACTGGCTCAGCTCCTTATTCTTTACTGGTTATAGAAAGATTCTTGCGCACGAGGATCTGTACCAGCTTGACAATACGTTGCGATCTGAGCATCTAGCGAGAAAAATGTCAGAGGCCTGGGGAAAAGGTTGGTAGCCTTGCGGCTCTAAGAGTTGCCCACACACCTTTCAAAAATCGTCTAAAAAAATACCGAAATACTAACTCCTAGACTGTTTAGAATCTGACAAGAATAAATCTGGCGCTCTACTCGGTGTTTGGATGAAGACATTCATAGGCCCCTTAGCAATACCTATTATTCCTCGACTATTTCAGATTGTCTTCACTTACACTCAACCATTTTTAATCACAGCAGCGATAAATCTTGCAGCTACACCGCAGACTCAGCAGTTTAATAACAATGGGTACGGACTAATCGGGGCCTATATTCTCGTATATACCGGTATAGCTGTAAGTAGCTTTCAATCTGCTTTCTCACCGAGCCTGGCATACTAATCGGGCTGTTACTGTCCAGGTATCTACGACTCAATACGAATGGCATAATTGCCGCGCTGTTACCATGATGCGTGGCAGCCTAATACCTCTCATCTACGAAAAAACTCTACAGGTTGATTCTACGAGCACATCCAAGTCTACTCCCAGCGGCACATTGACACTTGTGAGCACGGATATCGAAACAATATCTGGTGGAATCCTGCTATTTCATGAAATTTGGAGTAACATACTTGAAATGGGGATCGCCATCTATCTTCTGGAAAGGCAACTGGGCGCCGCATGTGTAATGAGCGTAGGCTTTGCAATTGGTACACCCTCTCTCTTACTTGGCAGTATGCAGATGTGAACAACTTTATTAACTAAATGGTGCCATCAGTCGTCATGATTGGCTCTGGCTTCCTAGCTGGGCCGATTGGAAAACATCAAGCAGCGTGGATCGCGGCATCTCAGCGCCGAGTAACCGCGACCTCGAAAGCTCTCGAAAGTGTCAAATGGTTGAAGATTTCCGGCCTTACTGACGTAGCTTTCAACGGGATCAGAAAGCTTCGAACCCAAGAGCTAGCTGCATCAACCAAGTTTCGCTTATTCCTTGGCATCACGATTGTACTTTGTATGTGTGCCTCATCTTCAATATCAGCTTCAAGATACATCTGCTGACATTTCCGCTAGCTATTTGCACGCCTGTTTTTGGTCCGCTTCTCACTTTTGCTACCGCTGCGGGCATATCCTCGCGTGGCAACGGTGATTTGACTATTGCAAAGGTTTTTACATCGTATTCCCTCATTGTTTTACTTAACAATCCGTTATCTCTATTCACCGCCTCTATACCTGCAATTGCTGGAGCCGTAACATCTTTTCAAAGAGTTCAGGACTATCTTAACGTAACTCAACGGAAAGACAATCGTATTTCGCCTAGTCATGGTGGCTGGGATGATCGGACTACTAGAATGGAGGCGTCGCAGACTGTCTCTGATACCACGAGAGAGAAAACATCCGATGCTGCTGCCATCAATAAAGAGAAACCCCATGGCCGTGTAACCGCCTTGCAACCAGATGTTATTATTTCTATCAACGGCAAATTTTCTTGGCCTGAAGAGGCAATAGCTGCTCAAAGCAGCGATGTTACGCCTCAAGACACATCTGGTGACCAAGATCAGGAGAATCGGGCCCGTCATGAAAAACCGCCGGTTATTGATATCAGTCCCCGCATTGACATTCACCGCCAAACGTTAACTCTTATTCTCGGGCCTGTCGGTTGTGGAAAATCGACCCTTCTCAAGGCCCTGCTCGGAGAGCTGTCCGATTTCGAAGGCTCAATCCAAACTCAATTTTCTGGCGCCGTGACTTTTTGCGATCAAACTCCTTGGTTGCCCAACGAGAAAATCCGAGATATTATTTGCGGAAGATCAGATCAAGATACAAATATGCTTGATGAAAAAGAAATCAGCGAAGATGCAGAATGGTACCGTCGTATTTTACATTCATGCGCTTTAGAAAGGGATATAGCTATGTGGCCACAAGGAGACCAAACATCCGTAGGATCCAAGGGAATCTCAATAAGCGGAGGTCAGAAACAACGCTTGGTAAGCTTTCCATGTCATGTTCTTTCTCTTCACCTCTCCTTTGTTTTCCATTGTAAATTTTGCTTACGATGATGTTCAAAGTCAATGGCGCGAGCGGCCTTTGCGCGCAGTGAATTGCTGGTAATGGACGATTGCTTCAGTGGACTTGATGCGAACACTGAAGATACAGTCTTTGACAATCTTCTAAGCCAAGAAGGAATTCTCCGCAAGGCAAACATGACCATTGTCCTTGCGTCTTCAGACTGTGAGTACATTGCATTCCATTTAACCGTCCGAATCATGGACGTGTTTGACGGCCTCATATGCCTGCTAACACCGTCTTGTAGATCGTCGCGTCCCATACGCAGATCAAATTATCTTACTAAATGAGCAGGGCCAACTTCAGTATACGGGTACCGTTGATGATCTAAGGGAAAATCCAGATTTCAAATGGCTTTTAGGAGATTCTGCCGCGAAAGCTAACATAAGATCAAAAGAGGGTATCACAAAGAACAAGCGCAAGTCAGAGCCTCCAACAAACTCGGTATCAGATGCAATCGCTGCTGCTGAGCTTACAGGAGCGCTTCAGACTGATGCTGCGCGGCAAATGGGCGATTCGGCTGTCTATAAGTTCTATCTCGAGTCAGCAGGCTGGCCGACAATAATTGCTTTTACTGTTGGGATTATTGTCTTTGCATTTTGCGATTCTTTCCCTAGTAGGTCTCAATCATTCAATTTTGAGCCTTTGATATGCTTACCGATAAATTTCTACTCAGGCGTCTGGCTCAAATGGTGGGCTGAAGCAAATGAAGAGGATCCCAATTCTGGCCTTGGGAAATGGCTTGGTGTCTATACCGTCTTTTCGATTGGGGCGTTTACCTCGTGCTTATTCGCCTGTTGGTAAGATGACTCGTAAATTTCATTTGGCGCTTGGATATCTAAATCACTAACTCTATTCTTAAAGGCAACTATTCATTGTTGTCATTAATCGATCTGGTCTCTATTTCCATGATCTCCTGGTCAACACGGTCTCACGGTAAGGAATATTACATATATGGCTTGTGAATCGTCTAACGCATTACACTTAGAGCTCCTATGTCTTACCACACGACTACTGACAGCGGGATTACCGTCAATCGATTCAGTCAAGATCTCCAATTAATTGATATGGAGCTGCCAGCTTCGGCTCTGGGCGTGGTAATAAGTAAGTTTGCCTTTAGTTAACCAGACGCTTCATCGGGCATCAGCTGCAAGCTTTCTTTTTTCAAAACTTGCTGACGGTTTCTGTAGCGGTGTCTTTCGGTGTCGCGCAGTTTGTCTTGGTTTGTGCTTCATCAAAGTACATGGTTGCTGTCCTACCATTTCTCTTGGCTCTGCTCTACGCAGTTCAGCACTTTTACCTGCGCACTGCGCGGCAGCTACGTCTCCTTGACATCGAACTCAAAGCTCCCCTCTACTCACAGCTCATGGAAACTGTAGCCGGTCTAGTGACTATTCGAGCATTTCACTGGGAATCGCGTTCTACAGCCAAGTATATGAAGGTCCTGGATAAGTCACAGCAACCAAACTATTTGCTCCTCTGCGTACAGCGATGGCTAGTGTTTGCAGTGAACATCATGATAATGCTACTTGCAGTGATTCTTATCGTCCTAACGACCACTTTGCGCGAGAAAATTGGACCCGGATTCGCAGGTGTCGCATTGAGCAATATTCTTGCATTCAGTGGTACGATGGAAGCAACCATTAACAGCTGGGTTCAACTCGAGATTTCTCTTGGAGCAATTGCTCGCATCAGAAGCTTTTCGATGCAGACAAAGAGTGAAGATGATGAGGCTCTTGATGTTCTAGCCGCAGAAGGGCGGAACGAGCGGCTCATGGAGCCAAATCTCAACGCATTAGACAGCACATTTTGGCCGAGCAAGGGTCGTATTGAGATTGAGGCACTTTGTGCTTCATACCCGTATGTAAAACTCCATGGACGCTTTGTAAAAGCAATTACTAACTTGCACTGAAACAATTAGATCATCTGGGCGCGTTTTGAATGACATTACTTTATCTATTCAAGCTGGAGAGAAAGTTGGCATTTGCGGTCGAACTGGAAGGTAAGCTCAATAGCCGTCTAACCCTGCCAATAGAGCGCTAATGCTATGAAGCGGAAAATCTTCCTTATTCCTAAGCCTTCTTGGACTTATTGCTCAAGATTCAGGTAAAATCAGCATTGACGGCGTTGACCTGGCGACCTTGCCCCGGGAATATCTACGCACTCGTATCGTTGCCGTGCCTCAAGAGGCATACATTCTGGAGGGAACAGTGCGGCTGAATGCGGATCCTTATCGTAATCAAGATGAAGATTCCCAATCCACTACAAATAGCTCTGAGGGGCGCGACAAGGAAATCATCGCTGCCCTTGAACGAGTCGGCCTTTGGAAGAAGATTGAGGCTCGGGGTGGCCTTTCCGCAGCTATTGACGAAAAGTTCTTTTCACAGGGAGAGGCTCAATTAATGATCCTTGCCCGCGCAATGTTGCGAGAGGGAGAAAGCAGAGTGTTGCTCTTGGATGAGGCTACTAGCAGGCAAGTATCCCAATACATGCCCGATTGGCAGGGAAACCATGCTAACTGATCATACTTTAGCCTCGATGAAGCAACTAGCAATGTTATTAATACCATCATTCGGACTTGGTTTAAAGACTGGACTATCCTCGCCATTGCACACAAATTAGATGCCATTCTCGACTACGACAAAGTCGCCGTCTTGGACGATGGAAAATTAATGGAATTTGACGCCCCTCGAAAGCTACTGTCTCAGCAAAATTCCATCTTCAAAGACTTGTATCTTGTGTCAACTAACCAATAATCTACTACTACAAGTCCAGCAACAGAATTACAGAAACTCACAACATTGGCTACTAGGTGATCACGAGGAAAGCGTGATTGAGCATGATTGGCCGTCCACCTAGAAAGCCACCTGTACAATCATACCACCGGAGTCTATTGTTTTCATATACCACTCACGCTACTCCATGGATATCTTCACTCAGTTTTTAGCGCGTTAGCATCTCTACTATTTGTTACTTTTATCAAAGAATAAAATTTAGTATATAATAGTTAAATTTCCGCACAAATTAAGACTCAATCGTTCTTTGATTCGTTCACGTTCTCTGAAAAAACTCCTGGACTATATGTCCGGAAAGGATACAACATTTATTGAGCGGGGGAGTTTACTAATGCTCACGGCAGCGAACAGCTACATGAAATTATCCGGTAATAGTACTGCTATGGTATTCCCCCAGTATAGTTTAGAATGAAAGCACGTTAAAGGGACCCGTCATTGCGAGATAGCGGCTGTGACTAATCGTGACCCCATGCCTGGTGGCTGCGATTGTTCCACTGAACAGTGATGCGCGGCTGACAACATGAAAGTTCTGAGAGCAGAGGTCACTGCAGTGAATAGATTGGGCGCTGTGTCACCGCGCTGAGGTCAAGATAGTGCTATCAGCATGAATTTTTTTCTCGCAAGATAGTCTCGCCATATCTCCAGCCTTCGTCTCTGAAGCAATCGCATGGCCTTCCTCTTAGAGCAGCCAGGCTCCACTGCACTGCGTAGAGGCGGGAACTGATTGCACCGCCGCCAATCTGCGATCCGATTTTGGTCCAATATTCCACTAAAAACGTAATTCTGCAAGGGGCTTGCTCGTGGTGGCGGGGACGTGCAGCTCGGCTTGAAGCTCTCTTTGGAGCATTGATAACCCGAGCTGTTTCCGTTCCGTTTGCTGTTTCTGTTTGCTTTCCTGGGTGCGATCAATTCATTTTGCGGAAATTTCTGCTTTTTTTCCGCATCTTCATCATGGCAATTTCCAAACTCGCCTTGCTCCTGGCGGGAGTTGCAGGCGTCATCGCAGCCCCCAGCTACGGCCAAGAGCCTCTAAGCTCCATCGCGCCGTCTAAATCATCCCAGTGCAATCTTCCTCCGATTTTAGATCCGACAGGCGATGGACTCCCCTCTGCCGATGACCTTTTTGCATCCAAATCTGCGCGGGAGCAACAGATTAAGCGTCTTCAAGCCATCGTCCAAGTCCCTTCTATTTCCTACGATGACAATGGGCCGGTTGGTGAAGATGAGCGCTGGGAGCCCTTCTTCGATCTGCACAAGGTCTTGGAAAAGACATTTCCCAACGTGTGAGCCTAGCCTTTCTTAAACCATGTGCATTGGCGTCTTAACCGAATGTATTGACAAATATCAGGCACAAGAAAGCCAAGCTCGAAAAGATCAACACCCTGGGCCTCCTCTACACTATCAAAGGCTCAGATGACAGCCTCAAGCCAGTGCTATTGATGGCCCACCAAGATGTCGTCCCAGTGGCTGACGAATCAACTTGGACCTACCCTCCCTTTGACGCCGTGTACGACGGCGAGTTTATCTGGGGCCGAGGAACCTCAGACGACAAGAACAGTCTCACAGCTATTCTGTCTGCGTTTGAAGCCCTCTTGTCCAACAAGGACTGGACGCCGAAGCGTACTTTCTTACTTGCTTTTGGATACGATGAGGAGTGCTCTGGCTTCCGTGGCGCTGGCGAAATATCCGCACACCTCAAGAAGCAGTATGGCGAAGACAGCTTTGCCGCCATCCTGGACGAAGGCGGCCTTGGATTAACGCAAATGGGCGATGTCCTGTATGTTCTTCCAGCGGTCACTGAAAAGGGCCATGTCGACGTTTTCTTTGAGCTGGACGTCGTCGGTGGCCACAGCTCTGTTCCTTTCCCTCACACCGGCATTGGTATCATTGCAGAAATCATCAGCGAGCTCGAGGCCCATCCTTTCCAGGCTCAGCTGATCGAGGACGGCCCAGTTCACGGCCACCTGAAGTGCCAGGCGCGCTACTCGCCTGAAGCGTATCCCGATCTCACGCACTTGGTCCAGAAAGGTGACTTGGATGGCATTGCGCAGTGGCTGGTCAAGGCTGGCCGAAACACACAGTATATCGTTCAGACTTCGCAGGCCGTGGACATTATCAACGGCGGGCAAAAGATTAACGCGATGCCTGAAAAGACCATCTTGGGCGTAAACTACCGAGTCGCCCACCAGAATAGTATTGCCGAAGTGCAGCACAATGCTGTTCAGCGCGTCGACAGCATCATCAAGAAGTACGGCCTGAAGCTTAAGCCATTTGAGGATGACAAAGAATATGCGGAATACGTCGCCAGCCTCTCGCCTGACGTTCGCGAAAAGGCCGGTTCGAGCGATGTCGACTACAAGGGTACCTTGACACTGTCAGTCAAGGGCAACTTCCATCCCAGCCCCATTTCTCCTACAAGCGGCCACGCTTGGGACGTCTTTGCCGGTACTCTTCGACACAGCTTTGCTTTCGATAACGGAACCGTGGTTCCCACCGGAGAGATTATGACGGGCAACACTGACACTCGTCACTACATTGGTAAGTTTTATATGATCTATCTTTGGAGAATACTTAACTAAAATATTAAATAGGTCTCTCAAAGGACATCTGGCGCTTTACCCCTGACCGATTCCACGCAGAAAACAACATCCATACCATTGACGAGCACGCTCGCGTAGATGGTCACATTGAGATGCTCAAGTTTTACTACGACTTTGTGCGCAACTTTGACGCTGCCAAATTCTAAATAGTCTCTTGGAAGGGAAAAAGCGTTTATAGTCAACAAATTGTACAATAATACGGGATGATTTCGTTAACTAAGCTTCACTTTTCTCGATTGCGGTCTTATGGAAGAGTCGCGTGATATCGTATTATGGCACATTCCCAATGCGGCGTAGAGCCTGAAGAGGCGAATGCATACAATTGCAATCAAGCAATCAAGTCAACTTTCCTCAATTTGGTATAAATGAATAATTTTCATGGATATGTAGCATTTCTTACAGGCAGCCATGTAATTGCCTGACTCTTTCGTCCAGAAAACACAGCGTCGGCTACGAGGTACAGCGGTACTTCCCCAACCGGCTTATCGAAATTGGCCGAGGGTAAATCGCGCTGCTCCGATTCGCCCAAAATGTCGGGGAATTTCCCCACAAAAGACCAAAAAGGCTCTCCGCGAGCCCCATAGCCGAAGCTGGGGAACTGCTTATCAACGGCGAGACCACGCGCAGTTCAAGGGGAAACTGTCAGTTTCGAGGAACCTTTGCAACGAGTATTTCCATCCATCATTATCATTGGCATTTCCACACACGCGAATCTCGCATCTCGGCTCCCCACATAACTTTAATTGAACCGAGTCAACAGCTGCCGAGCAGATTGACAGACAAGCCGTGCTGTCATATTTTATTTTTAAGCTTCATTTACACAACACGGAATAGAAGCCGAGTGGAGCAATGGGTTCTTCCAATTCGGACGGCGAGACTTCATCAAGTCCTCCGCTATTGCGCGCGCGACTACGTGCCAGCCATGCCTGCACTGTCTGTAGAATTCGCAAAGTCAGATGCGATGTTGCAGTGACTGGATTTCCATGCACAAATTGCCGGTTGGATTCTGCCAATTGCAAAGTGTTGCCGCGAAAGCGAAAGTGGTGAGTTACTGTCATGGTGAGAGAGCTCTTGATGAATGCACGTTACTAAAGTTGCTTTGAATAGGGAACAACGAGTAAAGCGCGTGTTTGATCAAGAGGCAAAAGAGAAACTATCACAATCCCGACACATAGATGTAGAGAAGGCAAACCCTTCAAAACCGGTGTACCCAAACCCCCAACCTCAAGCAGCAACTCAAAACGACCAAGAAAGGGACAGCTCGAGCTCGTCCAGCCCGTCTGTCAAGACTGATCCATCCGTGACCCCGGCGTTTCAACAAGAAGCATTGGATCTTAGTAAAGAAGTTTTAACCGCAAACTTCAGTTTCATAGACGGCACCATTGACCCAAGCAGAATAGGGCAACAACAAGATGACTTCGACTTCGTCAATCCTTGGGGACCGGGATATGACAAAAGTACCATCTTCGGACTGCAGCCGCCGGCACGTCTAGTACCTTATTCCAACTACAACTTTGTTGATGCTGGGTCGCTCTATCAACTTAGCCACATCGATGTAGCGTACTTGACAGAAAAGGGCTGTCTGAACTTGCCTGCGGAAACAGCACTAGAAGAGTTCTTCCATCAGTATTTCTCACATATCCATCCCATCATACCTCTGGTCAGCGAAGCAGAATTTTGGGCAGCAGATGCTCGCATCCCTCTTCTCCTGATCCGGGCAATGCTGTTCATATCATCTCCTGTAAGTTCACCGAGGGCATCATGATGTATTGAATCTTTCCTGGCCATGTAGCTGACTCTGTACTAGTACGTGTCAGCGTCAACGCTTCTCAGTCTTGGATATAGCAGTGTACAAGCAGCTCATTTTGAGCTATATACTGCTGCAAAGGTCAGTCTGCCAATACTCCATCCATTACCCAGCAACTTCTAATCACCTTTGATGCAACTCAGACCTTGACCCAATTCGACATCCACCACAGCAATGTCGTCAGTGCCCAAGTAGCGCTCCTGATGACCTATTACACGCCCGCGCCAAGCGATACCACAAACACATACTGGATGATAAACGCAGTGCACTTTGCCCGTTGCGCCCACGCAGACCAATATTACACACTAAACGACAACAATCCCGCAAAAGGAGAGCTTAAAAGGCTGTGGTGGACCTGCATATTACGAGACAGAGTCATTTCTCTGAGCTTGCGAAGACCATTGGTCATTGGATGCGATGATTTCGACTTCAGCCAGCCGGGGCTCCTTCTTGCCGACTTTTCAGACGAGCTAGGAGTATCTACGGTGTATGACCGGCCGACAAGGCAGTTTATAGCGCATTCTATATCGGCATTCTGCGAGATTGTTAATCCCTTGACCATGGCGCTTACGATACTCTACCCGCCAGCTGGCCCCAAGAGCATTACCTCGGAGACAGACGCCAGAAGGGAGTCCGATGCCTGTGCTGAGCTTGTCGGGCTCTTGGACGTTTGGTATCAGAAAACAAAGGAGCGATTTGAGATTTCTACTCCATCCATTGGCGTGCACAAATCTGTGACAATGTTTATCAAGATGACTTTTATCTACTACTTGTAAGACTTATTCCTCCCCCAAATCAAAGCGTATACTGACATTCGCCAGTGCTGCGAGAGCAAGTCTGTGTTATCACATGATGCTACTATCCGTATCTAATCCCAGCCACGCAACAGATACGAAGAAGAACGATCTCCAAATCCAGGCGGAGATGGAGTCAGCACTGAAGGGAATCACTGGGATGTTTATGCAGTTGGCCCGTCTGGGCCTTGTCCAATACCTGCCAAACACATTGTAGGCAAACTATAATCCTTTACTCCAAGGCTCCAGGCTAACTCACATATTTAGCGTCACCTTTACGGCTATTCCGCTCATCTGGCAAGTTCTAGACGCAAAGATACTAAACACCGGCGCACCCGCCGCAGACAACATGCGCGATCTCATGGTCTACACCAACGTCATGAACAAATTCCGAGGCCTCCACGAAAACGCAAACAACGTTCTAAAATTCATAAAACAGCTCATCACTCACATACAAACAACAGAATCTGCCGAGATCAGCCACCATGAGCTGCTGTTGGCGGAATCCTCTTTCCCTCCAGAACTTCTATCAAACTTCCTGCCTGATGGGAAGACGCCGGATAGCATTATTACCCACGAGCCGAAAAATAAATGGGCAAGATTGTTCGCCGGAAAGCCACGGACCTACCTGCGGATCGCATTAACGATTCAGCATTCACTTTCCAGTGGCAATTTCCCATCGGAGGAAGATTTCCCCAAGGCACTGCAGATGGTGAAGTTTGCAGAGGAGTCAATGGATAGCGGCGTTGATGTTGGGTTGTACAAATATTTGCAACATATGGAGGATTTCTTACTCTCTGCTTAGTGTTAATTATCGGCGTTGTCAAAAAATGATACCTTTTATTTTCGTTATTATACTTGGAATGCAAGTCATTGGTTGATGGATCGTGGTGTAATCTGATTGTCTTATTCAATCTCATCGTCAAAGGGACAAACGGCGCGCCCATCTTAAATCATGACAATTCGCAAATCTATGCAAGCATGTGCAGCGCATCTTTCCTTTTATTCTATCTCATATCCACCAGATGAAATTTTCGGGAATTACTTGGTAGAAACACTATAATCACATATCTAGTGCGATGCGCCTCCACTTTCGACTTCTTCCTTGGTGTAGCCATAAGCCGTCAATGACTTTCCATCAATTTCGACAGGTTTAGCAGCTATTTTCATTGTGAGATTGTCTTCTCAGCTAACGCCAGATTCATGGCTGCTTTCTTACCTGATAATACAAAGTAGAGGCGAGCGGGCTCCTCTGAATAGTTTGTCCATCCGTGAATCGTACCGCGCTGGACGCACACATCGCCAGGCTTCATATCGATGCGGACACCATCGTCGAGATGGCTATATGTAGATACATGTATTAGAAAACCAGGTCAGATGAAATTTGACAGCGAGGAAGAGGATGTACCAGGAAACTTCTCCGTTGAGAAGAATGCCGAAATCCAGCGACTCCGTCCGATGGAACATCTGCCACAATTTCTTAGTATCTGATCCTCACTGGATACCCCGCCCCGGCATCTTTGGATCATGAAATAAAAAATACTGTTACCGTTTCCACTTTTGGTGGGATATCGACAACCCGGAGAATAATCCCCTTCTGGTTCGACAAGTCTGTCGTTCGCGTCTTGGTGGGATCAACCCATTCGTCGTTGGAGGCTGGGAATTGGTGCGTCTCATAGAGCACGGCAAAGTTGGCCCCCGTCGGCGTTGGGACGCAGGGAATTGGGCTGTCAGCAACAACGACTGCTCTGCCCTGTGAATTGTGGCCGGTGACAATCCGCCGGGGGTCTGGGAACCATGAAGTCATGTTGAAGGTGTGGAAATTGTCGCGGATGAGTCTGTTAATGATACGGTATGGTGAATGAGAGATGAAACGCAAGGTGTCCAGGATTATATACAATAATTGAACTCATCAACATTAGACTACATATCACATGACGCCGCTTCTAAGATATGCAACGCAACAACGATGTGCGGTGTAGCCGCAGATTAGGTGCTTTTCTAAGCATACCTTAGTCGAACTCTGTTGCTCTGTTTGCCGATCGTTACCCGACAGGCCGTCTGACTTGCTGTATCCTATGATTGTGATCACTCAACAACTGATGACAGAATAAGCTCTAATTACAAGTTTCAGATCGGAAAGTGAAATTTGTTGGGGACCATAAGCAAACTGGAGAATATGAGGGGCACAAGTAAGACCAATGTGTTGCCTAACAGGCCCTATCAAGATTAGCGAGAGGCAGAATAAGCTAACGTTGGATCTGCTAATCAAGCATAAGAGCGCATTCCACTACTCGTCAGGTAGTAATAAGCCGCATATTATAATATGAGCGAATCGCTAGTTGGGTAGCAATCACGTAGATGTGCGTTTCATGTTCTTGACAGATAGGTTGTACTTACGGTAACACATGTCTATACTGTATCTGTGCGATATCGGCGCCTTCTACGGCTTCCCACTTCACACCAAGCAACGTGCAATGTTAACAAACAACACAAGGTGAGTTGTATGTATTGGGAAATTGGCACTGGCAGAAAATGCCATCAGGTATAGTGGCTATACTCCAGCTGCTGAAAAAAATAAGAAAGACGTAAAGTGAAAAATGATCCACTGCTCTCGATTTCACTTATGATAGAGGATCTAGCTTTGTAGCAGCTCTACCACACAACAAATTAGTCTTCATGTACAAAAGACTGATGAAGAAGAGCGGGAGTTTATACGTAAGCTTACATGGCCTGGACAAGCCACACCAAGCAGATGGGTAAATGCCACTTTTCGACGCCACACCCTCAGATCTGGTAACCATAAATTGTCATCGGAAACACGATGGCGCTAGCGAGTGACGATTATAGCCATCCACGCGAAAATACCAGAGAAAAGATCGTCCTTTCGACAATAGTCATGAAATAAATCTATGACGACTAGCACGACTATGTCTCATAGAGTTGCTCGAAGACTGTAACCAAGAGGCTGATACCTGATTTACATAGGGCTCATGCTCTATTAGCCTCGTAGCAATACTCGGAACAATAGTTTGTAATCACCACTTTTCTATTCGCCATCTAAGGCATATACGTACATACTCAGACAAATCAACTTGGAGTGGCCACTACTGTACAAAGAGCGCAATTTGTGAAGTAGCGGCATCGTGGATTCTTCTTTAGGAAGCTGGTGTTATCCAGGGTAGGAAATTACCGTCTACGGCTAGTCCGGGACCAAGATCGCTCCGCGTATCGTGGAACAAGTCTTCCATCTGTATGTGCAAATTTGGTATTTTTTTTGGCCTGCGACTGATATTGAGGCGCGGAGAGGACACCTGCCGGGCCTGACTTGGCCGTGTTCTATGTGTGGACAGCAGAGGATATTGTGTATGTAGAGATAAAGTATCTTAAATGAGTGCGGTTCGTTCAACTGGAGACATGGCGAAATAGACGCTGACAAATGCTCCAGAATCTCCAAGCTGCAATTGCTGTGTTTGGCATCTATGCGGGCGTAATTGATCTGCTAGTGTATCTAGCCAGCGCATAGCCAAACAAATAGTCTCCGAGAAATAGGGTCTATGGAAGAATATGCACATGTATATTGAAACATGAGTAGTCGTTGGCGTCAACACGGTGCGCATAGTTGAGGAATTGTGTGCTAATTTTGATTCATGGATCCCTGCCTCTGATATCCGCTTGTCTGGGGCAGCTCATATAAAAACGTTGCCGAGGCCGAATTTCGTGAAACTCCTCACTTTTTCTCCATTTTTGTCGTTCTGCGCAAACATACGACAATCAATCTGGACTTTTCAGGATAACGCTTCGCCCTGAACCTCTCATACTTAGACGCGCAACACAGAACAGGGACTCTGAACTCTGTCTTTTTGTTCGCCATGTTCAAGCGAATCTCAAATATTTTGACGCAGGGTTTTCCCCCAAAGCCAACCTTCACAGAGAATGAATTGGGTGACCTCTCTGGAAAGGTCAGTTAAATCTCAGCAGCGTGGCATCCCTGCGTGTAACCTGTACTTCATCCTACTAATGACGCTTATACCCACTCGAACAGGTCTACATTGTAACTGGCGGGTACTCAGGCGTAGGATACCAGCTCTCAAAACTGCTTTATGCCAAAAACGCAGTAGTCTACATCGCAGGACGCCGCGAAGACGCCGGCCAAGATGCTATCAAATCCTTGAAAGAAGCTCATCCCGACTCCAAGGGCAAGCTGGAGTTCTTACTGCTTGATCTTGGCGATCTCTCCACTATCAAGGCCGGCGCAAATGCTTTCTTAGAGAAGGAGACGAGACTTGACGTTCTGTTCAACAATGCAGGAATCATGCGCTTGCCTAAAAAGGCTTCAAACAGGTCTAAACAGGTATGTCGCATTGAGATGGCACAATATGAGATACTTACCTGGTTTTCGTCCAGGATCACGAAATAATGATGGCTGTCAACTGCTTCGGCCCCTACCTCTTCACAAAGCTCCTCCACCCAGTCCTCGAATCAACCGCCAAATCTTCACCGGTAGGCAGTGTCCGCGTTGTTTGGTTGGGGTCTCTTATGATCCAATTGATGGCGCCAAAGGGCGGTTTGGATCTCGACAACCTGGATTACAAGAAGAAATGGCTAGATGAGTATACCAGATACTCGGCCAGCAAAGCTGGAAATCTCTTCATCGGTGGCGAATGGGCTAGACGAGATGCGGACAATGGAATCTTGCATTTGGTAAGCAGACGTGCTCTAAGACACCATGTCTGGTGGTTTCAAGCATTCTAACAATGTTCCGGCACGATAGACTGTCAATCCCGGCAATCTCAAGACACCACTGCAGCGCGACGTGTCTGCCATCGAATACTATTCAATGGTAAGCTACTTATCCTTTGCAACGCCTCAGAAAATGCACATCACGCTAATTCTTAAGTAGGCGCCAGTCCTTCATGATGCCATCTACGGTGCATACTCGGAGTTATTTGCTGGCCTGTCTCCAGATGTCAAGCCAGAGCACAGTGGACAATATGTCATGCCTTGGGGTCGATTTGGCCCGACTCGTCCCGATATTGACCAGTCTCTGTCTCCACAAAACGGAGAAGAAATGTCCAGGGCTGGGAAATTCTTCGAATACTGCGAGGACCAGACGAAATCTTTTGCATAGGAATTTTATGCGATTGAAAGTATTGGCCGAGGCTGGGTGCGGCCTGGCTGGCATCTGTGCAGATTATGGGGAATGCTAATGACGGAGGAGTGTTGCTCGAAATTGATACCTTTGAACGTTTTGTTTTATTATAAATTGAAAAGTGAGATGTGAATCTACACAGAAAGTCTCCCTCTTAGTGTATCACGACGAATGGGTGATTTGCTTTTTGTATAAGCACGCTGAAGGGTGTAAATGCCAAATGTCGAAGTTCATGAGGGGTAGATCCTGATTTCGTTTGACAAGTCGAAGCACCGTATCAAATATTTTATATCTATCAAGCGATCGATCGTATTTTAAGGGAGAGACAAGCAAAAAGGAGAAGGTGCACGCCCTGACGATCATCAAAAGCGGAATTGATTCAGTGCGTCATGGGAATCGGTAGATCCTGATTTCGCTACATTTCCCCAATGTCATAGCAAATGCGACAACAAGATAGATACACTCACATACACAAAAATCTTAAATAATAAGAAAGAGAAGGGGGAGGGGTTTGCATAGTTCATTACAGACTGTAAGGGGAGCCAAAGAGAAGTTGTGTTATGCGGGTCATGTTAAACCAGATCGTCGGTGGCTGGATCTTTGTCTACCTTCAAGATGGATGATCTGATACACCAACAAATGTGTCAAGCAGATTAAATATGACGTTTGAGGTTCAGATAGGATGAGACAACTTGCATCAAAATGTTTGAGCCCTTGGTTGTCATGCATCATTTTGAGCTGACGGGATGGCATTCGTCTGAAACCCTGACCCATAGGGCAGGCAAATCATGGTCGTACTCACAGATGCAAAGTGATAGCAGTTGTGCTCCTGGCACCCATGATAATTCTGTCTACATGAGACGCCTTTTTCAGTTGGCAATGAATCGCGCCGTACACGTCCATTCAGGAGTAGTCTCGGTAGATCCTCAACCACGAGCTCCAAGTAGTGCGGCCATGTGGATAGGGATATTAATAGCATGGCACCAAAACATGCACGCGCAAGCTTGCAGGCTTAGCAGCATGGTTGTCTAGGCGAGAACAAGATTTCTTGATCTACTTTCTGCCCCAACGTGGGCCGAGTGGGTTTCATCCCGCTGTGCGAGTACGGGTCCTCATGCTAAGCTTTCCGGCCTTGAGCAGCGGAGGACCCCTGGAGAGCTTGGATGGGTCCCGCCGGCAGTGACCTTGGAACCGGTGATATTTTCCCCTTGGGCGCAAAGATTTGATCGTTGGGCAGCAATCCCGAGACTACGAGTCGTATTGGTCTTTCGACTATCACATGTTGGCGGCCAAAATCAAGGATCGGTAAAGGCGATGAAAAGTTTTGCATAAGCCTGGCTCCTGATATCTCTACGCGCTAGTCAGCATAGATAGGCGCCGGGGGTCCATCCGATAGGCGGGTTCACACAGGAGGTGAGATGGAAAGATTCGAGAACAAAGCTCAGCTGCTTGGCGTTCTCTGGCGTTGGTCCTTGTTGGGAAGACCCCAGCAGGACTCTTATCGAAGAACTAGCTAAGGGCTAGACTCGATGGAAGAGGTTACTAATTAATACAGATTGCTAGCCAGGGGCCGAAAGAAAACCTTGAGAGGAAAAGGAAAAAAAAAAAAAAAAAAAAAAAAAAAGTGGTGCGGACTGTTTAAACAAACCCCCATCAGTTCGCCACCAACGAAGAAGGCTTTTGCCATGATACGCCATGGGCGCATATGACTGTGACAGCGAGATAGCACTGTGATATTACCTGTCATCGACATCAGTGGCAGTTGAATACGAGCTTTCGAGTGTGCCATCAATACGCAAGCAAAGCGTAACAACGACGTGCTTGGCCACGGTTGGCGTAGAGTCAATGGAGAATTGATGGAGAATTGATGGAGAAACTATCTCGCCTCGCAGCTGATAACTTGATATTGAGGCTACACGTGCGCTATCTAGCGATAAGCTGATCGCCGGCTTGGCCCAAAGAGGCAAACCGGGCGGCTACACGGTCCCCCTGTTGCCTGCCAAAACTTGGCCAGCAGAACCGCTTTTCAGGTCCACCTGCAAAACTTCTCTCTATCACGCACTCATTCTGCGCATCTTGCCTGACCCGCTGCCTTGGCTAGCTCGCCTGTTCCTTGCTGCGGATGCCGTATTATCGATGATTATGCGCCCGAGGTTCGGCGGCCGCCTTCAAACTACCGGTTGACTAAACTCGGCAGGTCACAGCTAGGACTGACGAGAAATAAGCTGGTGATACTGATAGCATGGCACATACGGCGGTAGGGCCAAGCGGGACGGCTGTCATGCGATGGAGGTGGACGACGAGCCACCGATGATCACGGAAGCCAATGGATGCTGCCGCAGACCAGCCGATCACGACATGCAAGCACTGCTTAGCCAATGCGTTGAGGATGGAATCATGGCACTGACAACGGGATATGGAGCATGGTGGGAAGATGGAAAAGTAAAAAAACCGGGGATGCAGAGCTGGCGTCCGCCATGTTCCTGGGCCTGCCAAGCGCACGCCTCGCCTACAGAAGCTTCCGCACCGGCCTCTGGTATGCTCGCGGACGTTGGATTCCTCTCCGGAGACCCCCCACTCTTCGTCTCGCCATCGTGGCTGTAATTGCAAATCTAACAGGCCCAGGACCCAGACAAGCTTTTTACTCTGACACGGCACCCAGCCGCTATCAGGGATCACCACGCCCAAGGGGTGAGGGGCATTCCAGAAGAGCCGAAGAGCCAGCCATTACTCATGGCAATTTTTTCTCTCTTATTTACATGTGCTCACGCAGCTGTGGTAGCTCTCCTCTCCTAGATCATGCTACATCATCTCCCTTTCTCTGGCTCGAAGCCCCTCCTTAAACCCTGAGACAGGTCTCAGAGCCGGTTATACTGATAGCCGGCACGCCACAGCAATGTCAACAGACCCCAGAGACCATGGAGACGTTAGCGAGATCACTCCACCAGGTCGCAGAGGCAAGAAGCGTGTAGTCTGGAGCGAGGATGAATCGAAACCGTCGTCGTTGAGGTCGTCCGCGAACCTCTCGGCTGGTCCATTTGGCAGGGAGATTGCCTCTCCTAGCAGTGGTGACTGGCTCTTGGACCACAGCTCGCCCGTTGGATATTTCGAACACTCGCCCCAGGCATCGCCAAACCTACAGCCCATTGATGCGGGGCCACCAGATGCTCAGGAATTGAGACTTGCCTTAAACATGGTGCTGCTGACGGAGCAGCAAAACGCACATGAATTACGAGCGTCACCCGCACAAGCATCGACTCCGATACCGAAAGCTGGAGAATCCACCACCCCAAGAGTGCCAAGACCAGTCTTGAAGCGCAATACTAGCTACAATGTCCCTCAAGAACAAGAGGAAGCAGACAAGGCGGAGAAGCATGTCACAGAACGGCAGCTTCGGTCCATGACGGATGCACGGCAACGAGCAGATCGCCTGGCTGTAACTCTGGGCTCGTATCACTCCCGGTCTGCCCCAGGCTCAAGACGAAACTCGATCGAACTTCAAAGGTCATTCCAGCCCGTCCTTAAAGTCTCAGACCATTCTGATCGAGACTTGGATGATGACGCTGCTACCACAACTAGCCCTACGTCTACTCTCCGGGAATACACGCCTTACAACACGCACTCTACCACACATCGCACCCCCCATAGCTCCCGCCTGTACCAGCCACATGAACACGATAGGTCAGAGTCGATCGTGAGCTCCCATGATAAAGACTACCTGTTCCAACCACAACCTTCTTCATCTGGCAGATCAACTCCGGTCATCATGCAAGCCTACGCCCAAGACTACGTCCCGAGACCGTCCAGATATCGCGGAGGCATCCTTTCCTCCCTGCTCAAGCTTCACCGCGATGGCAACGGCGCCAACCGAGGCCAAGGTAGCAGTGGGTTCAGCACTCCTGTTACAACACCATCAACTCCCGTCATGTCTCCACAAGGTTCGCCCGCGTCTTCCAGACGGCCTTCTACCGTCAGTACCGTTCGATCACGATCATCCAGTCGTCTGGGAGGATATCACAAATCCAAGGGTTCGACTTCTTCGCTTGCATTGGGTGAGCTACTGAAGTCATCCACCATGTTTGCCGCCCCTGGCTCTAGCGAAATATCCGATCATTTCGGTGAAAAGAGGAAGAAGGAAAAGAAGTCAAAGAAGGAGCAAATCCGAATCACCGTTCACATAGCCGGCACAATTGCACGCCACAGGTATCTTTTGAAGCTATGTCGCGCCCTTATGATGTACGGTGCTCCAACGCACCGTCTCGAGGAGTACATGAGCATGTCCTCGCGCGTTCTCGAAATCGAAGGCCAGTTCCTCTACATGCCATCTTGCATGATTATCAGCTTCGATGACAGCTCTACCCACACGGCGGAAGTTAAAGTGGTTCGAGTTCCCCAGGGAGTTGATCTTGGCCGCTTACGAGATGTTCACAACATTTACAAGGACGTCGTTCACGATAAGCTTGGCGTAGAGGAAGCTACTAAGCGCCTTGACAAGGTTATGACTCGGAAACCCAAGTTCAAGACTTGGTTTCGTGTATTCATGTATGGCCTTGCCTCAGTTTGCGTGGCTCCGTTCGCCTTCCAGGGCCGCTTCATTGATCTACCGGTTGCCTTCCTCCTTGGTTGCCTAGTTGGACTTCTTCAGCTCGTGTTTGCCCCCAGCAATGAGCTTTATGCTCACGTTTTCGAGGTCTCTGCTGCTGTTATCACAACCTTTTTAGCCCGCGGCTTTGGCTCTATCAACGGTGGGAAACTATTTTGCTTTAGCGCGTTGGCACAAAGCAGTATTGCCCTTATTCTCCCCGGCTACATGGTGCTCTGCGGTTCCCTAGAGCTTCAAAGCCATAACATCGTTGCTGGTAGTGTCCGTATGGTGCACGCGGTCATCTACACTCTGTTTCTCGGCTACGGCATCACTATTGGAGCCTCCTTGTACGGCATGCTTGACAGCAATGCGGCCAGTGCCACAACTTGCGAGAATCCTCTCAGCAACAACCGCGCATGGTCCATCCTGTTTGTTCCAGGCTTCACGCTCTGTCTGTGCATTATCAACCAGGCTAAGTGGAAGCAAACACCCGTCATGACGATTATGTCTTTGGCTGGCTTCTGTGTCAATAGCTACTCCAGCACATACTTTCAAAGCAACAGTCAAATATCTAACATGCTTGGCGCGCTGACCATTGGTATCTTGGCCAACTTGTACTCACGACTTGGACGGCACGTGCAAAACGCTTGGCTGGATCTTGTAGAGTGGTGGCAAGCACGAGTCCAACCCCGATTCTCCAAGAGAAAGCCGACGATGCCCCCTCTACCTGACGTGGAATCCAGCGCGGGGCCTCCTCCGGAAGAAAAGCAACGACTACCGAGGAAAGTGGGCTATAGTCTTGCTGCTGCTGCTATGCTCCCAGCCATCTTTGTCCAGGTGCCTTCTGGTCTGGCTGCAAGTGGCTCCCTGTTGGCTGGTATCAACTCAGCAAATCTTTTAAACAAAAACACGACAGGAACTTCCAACAGCTCCCAGATCGACGGTACTGCATTCACAGTTTTATTGAGCGTCATTCAAGTCGCAATTGGCATCAGCGTGGGCCTCTTCTTGAGTGCCTTGATTGTGTATCCACTTGGAAAGAGGAGAAGCGGACTGTTCAGCTTCTAATTGTTTATAATCGCCATTTGTTTTTCATTTTGATCACTTTGCTATTCTTTTTTTATTCATTTTTATTCATTCCTTAATGCAACACAGCAGCGCACAGCGAACAGCGAAGCAACGAGATTTTTCAGTATAACAGACTTGTTTAAGCGACTTGCATTTTTTCTTTCTCACAGCAAGCTTGAGACCTACAATGTTTTTCGACATATTTTATATGGTGCACAGGAACAAGACGGGGGGAAGAAAGACAGGAGTTTCACATTTTGCAAACACGATTTAATACCCAGTATCTCGGCGCAGTTGATATATACAAGAACTTTTTTTTTGGGGCTCAAGGCGTCAGCGAGTTGTATCACTGCTTTTTTCTTATAACGTATCATCTCTTTCCTCGAACTTTGTGTAGGGCAGGGGCCCAGGTCACACAAGCGATGTATAGCATGCGTGTTCTCGGCGATTGTGTGGAGACAACTAAATGAAACAGATAGATATTAGACGTCTACAGGCTAGATACCGTGTTACACATTGTACAATTTGAATAGATGGGAACCAACAACTGCTCCAATGATTTCAGCTACGAAGAATTTTCCCCAAAGTATATATTTCATGTACGACATTACCTCGCGATGAAATGTGACAGTCTTCCCATGTGAATTCAACGGCACGGCATCTTGTACTAGCCACATGCCCATACTTTCTATCGCCTATTCATTGGCTCTTTCTCACCATCGTGGCCGCTTAGCTATTCAACGCAGTCCTTTCATATACTTGTTACGCAAGGGAAACTCGAATGGAATGGACCAAAGAAGCTAGTTTCAGATCCACGTGTATCAAACGACACCCCCAGGAATCAGCTGGATTTGAAGCAGAGCCGTCTGGAGGTTGGGATTCTGAAGAGTGGCTTGAAAATGGGATATATAACTCTTGGGGCGAATATGCGGGGGAAGAGACACGCCATACTCAAAGGGAAGGGAGTGTGCGTAAATAAGTGAAGGTGAAGCTTTTGATTGTCCGATCTGTCGAGAATACGATGACATGTCTGGGAAACTCAAGATTTTTGCACGTTGAATAAGACATGGATACGCAGCTGTAAGAAGAGAAGAAACACGCACAAGGAAGGCGTATTGATATCATTGAAGGATTTTCTTGGAGGCATCAAAAGGTCTTCATCTCATGTTACGGCGGCTAGAAGAATTTATGTAATTTAGGACACACAACTCCCCATCTGGAACTTTTGAAACTGACGGCTGGCATGTGTTCTCCGGCATTCATGTCTCATCACATACGAGCAAGGGTTTCGAATCTCGTATAACGCGGGGAAAAGGGGCGTCTGGCTACAAATTACGTGATGTTGTAGGTTTCCATTCTTCCGCTTTAGGGTTGTCGGTGGTCTTGTGATGTCTTGGTATGTTCTACGCTTTGTGCTAATGTTCTTTCTTGCTTTTAGTCTCCTATTACTATCTATTAGGCTACAAATCAATCCTATTGGTGAGATGGTAGTCATCGATGATATCCTTGCAAATGGAAGCTAGGTGGAGAAAAATTCTTTAATTTTGCATTGTCGAAGATTGGTCAAGAGCATGCTTCAACATGTTGGTGGTGGCATCAGTTATATCGCCTCAAGAATGTTTACATCACATCCTTTAGATATCCAACTAGGCGTCGAAGCGTGTTAATACAGCAAGTTACAATACACTAGGTAAACTTCTGGGAGCTAAATAAAAGATAAAATATTATACTATAAAAGTATCTTCACCTAATTTACATCTTTAATCTAGAAGACCTGATACCAGCTCACTTTGCTGCAAATATAGGTCTAGATATTCCTGATGTTGGTTCGATAATTACCCTAGAACACGACCGACCAAACATTAGCCATATTGATGCATCTCAACAGCACACGTAAAGGCAAAGCATCTATCAAAAGCAATAAAGAAAGTGAAGGGTAATGAAAATTCAATTACAATTTTTTTCTACAAGCTTTCGTACCAAATAATGAATAATCATGTATTAGCGAAAGCAAACAATACGGATCTCTTCTGCGTTGGTGCTGTTCGACGGGGTAAAATCACTAGCTTATGTGCTAATTCTGTTATCGGTGTAGCCTTTTATAAGCAACATTTGATAAAGCTTATCATATCTAATGATCGGCCAAATGGTCTAGTGGTATGATTCTTGCTTTGGGCTACCAACTCAACTGCAAGAGGTCCCGTGTTCAATCCACGGTTTGGCCCCAAACTTTTCTTTTTGCATTTTTCGTGTAATGATTTTCCTTTATCCCTCAAAAGATCACCATTGTCATTTTTTGTCTAAATTTTCTGACATTCTGTTCTTCTTTGCGCCTGGGCTTCAAACAGAGCTGTTTATCACTTATTCAGAATAGAGGCACCTTGCGTAGTAGTCTTACAAGAGTAGGATACACATTCTTATATTGCCCTAGCATCTACATGTATTTAATCCAATACTTCCAGCATAGCATATCCCTTGTGTGAAATCGCCTTCTTCACCATCGTCAACGGATTAATCTTCTTCTTCTCCTTCTTCTTCTTCTCCACTTTTTCAGGCTTCTCTTCATTGCCCTCTTCGTCCATCTTCTCAAAGTCATCCTCCTCCTCATCATCATCCTCCTCCTCCTCCTCATCCGCTTCGTCAAACATCCCATTGTCCATAAACACCTTCAGCATACCCTGCGAATAGCCACTCACCATCGCCGTGCCCATCTCCTCCGCCATCACAGGCTTCGGCGCGGTCTCATCGCCTCCGCCACGGCCCTTGTAGCCCGCCCTTCCACCCGCGAGATTCCAAAACACCAGCTCGGGCATCTCATAGCCGTGCTCCTCATACTTCTTCTTGATCCGCTCGTAAGAAGACGCAGACCACGGGTCCTCCTTTCCCTCATCGGAGTATGTCGTCTCCGCCTCGTCAAACTGCATGTCGCTAAAGACAAACACGCGCTTCACCATGTCCTCTTGCTTCAGATTCTTCTCAATGGCCATTGGGAGAATGAGCTTTTCGAAGACGGCGACAAAGTCTGTGTTGAATCCCCAGTCTGATTGTTTAATCTCGGCGACTTTCTCGGGCAGCGTCTTGGTCGTATCGATGGATATCAGCTTGGGATGAGAATGGAACGAGATGAAGTTGCCGCCGAATGGAGGCTCAGTCACCTCGGCGACTAACAGCGACAGACCAACCGCTGAATCCATGGGCGTTGTCTTGTCACTGAATGTGGGACTGCTCATACTTCCGGAGACGTCGCATACTGCGATGCAGGACGACAGAGTGCCGGAGTCCTTGATCCGCTGAACAAGAGCTTTCCACTGGCCGTTGATAGCCTTTGACTCAATCTCCTTGATTGTGCGGTCGACCAGTTCGTCCGCAGTCAGATCTTCCAAGTCTCTGCCGTCATAAGCTGCAAGACCAGAAACAGAGCTGATCAACGTGGAAGGCATCAACACAGCGCCGGAAATTTTGGCCTTCCCCTCAGCCACCTTGTTGATATACCCGCGGAAGTGGTCCAAGTCCTTCTTGACGAAGAGACTCGTGTAGTTCTTCATCGCAATCGACGGCACGCGGTCATACTTGATCTTGTCAAACGCGTTTGCGCTGATATCCCGCTCCACAACCTCGAGGTGCTTTCTCAGCGCGGACACGTCTTTGCGGTATTGCTCGCGGGCATAGCGGAGATACACTTCCCGGCTAGTCGAGGCAGAGATGGCGCTGCCGAGAGACTCTCGCGGGTACAGAATTTCGGCGATGGAGCTGATGATGCAGGTATGGCGGTCGTGGAAGTTGCCATGCGAAGGAGCCCATTTCGCACAAAGCGAGATGCCCCTCTTGGCCTTTGAATCCGAGCTTCGAAGGGCTTCCAAGTCGGCGTGGAGCTGCTCGGCAAACAGTCGAGCTACTGTGATATGCAGCGTTCGGTAAACGGCGTTGGCGTCAAAGAGTTCTTTGAGAGCCTCGCGGCGAGAGTCTCTCGCGTCATGTTTGGAAACGCTCGGATTTTCAACGTGCGCCGTCTTCTCTTCTAGGGCATGCTCAATCTCCGCAAGTTCCTGTTCCTTCTTTTCGACTTTCCCCTTCTTCGCCTTGGCAATTCGTTTTGGCGTCCTTCCACCGCTTGCAGTGCCTGATGGATTCTGTTTCTGCCGTCGCCGATAAATAGCCTTTGACTTGATGGCTTTATCCTCCACATTCAACACATCTTTCGGATCCTCAAGCACCTTCAACTTCTTCTCCGCCGCCAGGGCAAGAATATTCAGCAAATCCTTCCAATAGCCATGCGAGACTCCATATCGAACATCATGTCGATCCACAGCATTCTCGATACCATCGCGGTTTTCCACCTTGACGAATTCTTCTTCAGCATCCTTCTCGCCCTCCTTTCTCACCTTTTTCTCGATAACCGGCCGGCTCAGCCACCGTAAATTACCGACCAGCGTAAGGGGATGATGTTCCGCCAACCACCCAGCAGCGCGGTAGAAGATGTGTTTAGAGCTCTTGCCCAAGTGAATAGATCGTGCATTAAAGATGATCTTCAAGGTGGCCAGTGGCTGCTCGGCCCATGCGGCGTCGAGGATCTCCTTTAAGCGTGGGCCGGAAACGACATCTTCCAGCTCGTAAAATAGGTCGACCACGGGACTCTTGGTAGATCGAAAGGCAACGTCCGAATTCTCCGTCAACATGACGTTGAAGTACTTTTCGTCGCCACTCTTCCAGTCTTTTCGTATTGATCGCTTCTCTTCAGCAGTGAGCGTGACGCCGTCCATGGAGTCTTCCAGGGACTCCAGCGACACGACTCTGTGCAGGCCCCGCAGCTCATTGACGAGGAAGCTGTCATACTGGGCATACGGTATGAACAGGGCTTCGTGTGAGGGGAAGAGGACGGGATACGAGGTCTTTAGGAACCACGGCAGCTCCTCGGTCTGAGCCTGCGTTGCGGCCATGATGATATGCAGCTATAATATGCGTATAGCTACAATATGCCCTGGAGGACAAAAATAAGTGAGGAGAAAAGAATGAAATAAGGATTGAGGGGCACATGAATGCAGCAACCCCTCTCTCTATATACGCGCAGCCATATGTTGTTGGCATCTTATAATAGCTTTGGGTTAGTCATGCATATGCATATATGGGCTGAGGCTGAGTCGCCTTTGGGCGATGATGCTCACCCGGAGTGACTCAGACGGCCTGCAGCAGTAGGCAGCAAAGGTGTAGCTTTGGAGGCGCCATCATTAGCCCCGACAAACTCCTCTGGTGCAACGATTGGATCATTTGGCAGCCAAATCTGGCAATGTCCGTCGTCAAATAATTTGATTTGCACACATACCCACGATAAGTATTAATGTGGTGGCTGGGCTCAATTTAGCTTTGGCCGTAGATCTCGGTGGGGAGAATTATGGCGATTCGCTGTGACGCATCGACTGCCTTAGTAAAGGAAAGCAAAGGAAGAGGTAAAAGTCAAAGGTGATATGATGAATTAAGTTTGTCATTATAGTTTTTGTAAATGGTATCTCGTAGTTCTATCCATTGTAGACTGTGATTATGCAACCCAAATATATGCTGCTTTAAAACATAAGAAACCATGTCGAATGCTCCGTGTATGCTGTCCGCTGGCCTAAGAATGCACCCAATCCTTCCCGTTTGACGCCGATAAATATGAATAGATTGTATATACAGTATGGACGAAGTATCCGTTTAGAGCCGTTTGCATATCGTTTCCAGGTATTGCTGCTCTTCCTGCGTAAGATAGACGTGCTCGGGCACAATGACCTGTCCTGGTTTGATAATAATATCGGCAGCATGTTTTGCGTCTTCTTTTTCGGTTTCTTTATCAGTAGCAGCAGCCTCCAAGTCTGAAACATTTCCTTCCTCCGGCTTTGTCTCGTCTGCAGCACCTTCAGGAGCCTTCTTTTTGGAGTGTCGACGACGGAAGAGGGAGTTGGGCTGTCGCAGGTCTTCGGGAGTCCACCAGTAAACGGGAAAGCGGCGTTCGAGGTTGTTGATGAGCAGCGCCGCGCCGAGCATCAGAGTGCAGCCCAGCAGCATGACGGGAATCAAAAACCACCCGACCTGGATCAGAGTGGGATCAACCACGGCCAGCAGAGCCGTCGCACCGGCAGGGGGGTGCACAGTCTTGGTGAGTGCCATGACGGCCGTAGCTGAGGCACAGGCGAGGGCACCTCCGAGCCATTTGATTTCTTCAAAGTTGTCGCTGAGGAGGAAGAGCTTGCCCACGCCGCATCCGATGACGGCGGCGAGGACCTGGCCTATGATGGCATTTCGCGGCTGAGCCAGGGGCGATTCGATGGCGTAGAACTCGAGCACAGCGGCAGCACCCTGGATGCACAGTTAGTTGGATATTCGTCTAAAACACATGATGAGAGTGAAGCTTACAAAACTGCCCACGATGTTGGGCACGTGGTGAGGCGCAAACGAGTGTACATGCTTGCTGACGGCCTCAATCATGGCAATGGCACCAAAGACGCCCAGAAAGGCCCAGAAGATGGGCATCAAGTTGCCCGTATCCGCGGGCTTGGTCTTGCGGTATCCAAACCAGTACGACACGGGGTAGGGGATGTGTTTCCATGGCGGCGGCGGGACGAATGGGTTGAGGAACCGGTCAATGTTGAAGTTCCAGCGGTGGTGGATAGGCATGATGACGGCGATTGTGACGGAACGCTGCTGCGGCGAAATTCGACTCGATTTGACTTTGACTGTGATAAAGTCGCCAATATGATTGAAGTGATGTTGCGGAGGGAGATGGTGGCGAGCTCGTGTAAGTAGAAGAAGCTCAGCTCAGCCAGCTATGCAGAGTCTGTCCAAATATAGAGAGAGGGTGTGGATGATGCTGGCCATGGCAGAGCCTGGCGAGGCCAACGGCATAATATATGAAGCCGGTTCTCGGTCAACACACAATGCAGGGTCCCGAAAAGAGAAGGGAGAAAAAATCTCCATCAGAGCAGAAGCAGAAGCCGAGCAGATGACGAAACAAGAGGTGAGAGAGCCGCGGAGATCCGCATTTGCGCTGCATAGAAATTGAATTTGGAGAAGGGCCGGGCCAGCAACTAGCAGGGCGGGCGGTACCCTGCGCGTACCCTGCGTGTACCCCGAGCCTAGCAGGATGCCGCTGACTCGCTCGCTGTTGGAGGTGAATTGGACGCTGTGCCGCCTGTATTTGCGGGTAAACATCCAAAGCGCAGAGTATACGGTACCGCGCCTCTACACGGACAGCGCAAGCGGGCTCTGTTCCGGAAACTGGCCCCAAGAGGCTCTACTGTAGCTGGTAAACGAGCCGCTAGCCGGTGGTTGCAGCGCCCTTGGACCGCTGTCGTGGCCCAAGCTTTAGGCGGGAGCGAGCTCGTTTAGCGGTGGGGAGTTGACGAACGTACTTGTAGTTCAGCGCATCCCTTTTCAAACAACAAGATGCCGGACATTCACGTAATGCAACATGGCAACTGCTTTTGTTTCCTCGTAATTTGGCTAAAGTCCTGCCAATTGCAACACTTGCGAGTTGCAAAAAGACTCAATTCCTAGCAGAACCCCAGCTTGCGTGCTCCAGCCCCTCATTCACAACAAAAATCCTTTCCTGAATCAGCATCTCACCCTCGCATCGTGACCCCCAGGCTTAACTCGACTTTGATTTCTCTTACGTACAAGCTGCATCCGCCAACTGCCGTCAACCAGCAACTCGCTTCACTTCCCTAACAGTGATTAGTACAATACAACTAAGCAAATTCACGCCTCTGAACCGCTGCTAGTGCTCGACGACACTTTATTTTCTTGCGGATTCGGATTTGGCTCGGCATGGCAACTCGCCGGGCTACTCCCGCAAGCTCCATCATGGCCTGGATCTCTTCCAAATACCAAACCCCTGCTTCATCGCTAGGAGATCTGATAGGCTGAGCGAGCCAGCAACAGCCAAGTCCGGCAATCCATCTCGGATAGTCTTTTTTTTTTCTGGCAGAATTGTTTTTGTTCTAGCACTACTCCCTGTGATGCCTTGTAGATGTGCTTATTCTCCGAATCTACGCGATCGACCCCTTGATCCGGATGCTTCGCTCTCAATCCCTTCTGGCAAATGTTTTAGCGCTCAGATCTGTTTCTGGGCGCGAATTCTAAGCACGATGACGTTGTTTGGCATCTGACAGATTCGCCCAGGGTTGCGGCAGCCTTACCGCGCTTTGCTTCAGCTTTGCTTACACAGCGAGACGTCGCGGAAAACTTCTCAAAAGGGAAATGGCTGATTATTATTCTTTGCCAGTCATCAGCCTCGGCGACAGCCGACGCCCTGTTGACTCACAGCGGTAGATGATGCCGAAATACGATGCACAAGAGGAGATGATTTTGTTCAATCAAAGATTAATCGGTATTGCACTTCGGTAGATGCAATTATCTAAAAAAAATGAATATTTTTCTTTTTGGTAATGCAAATTGGTGGATATAGACTGGTATGACAAGAAGCCCACCTGTTCAATAAACACCACTTTCTACAAAGTAGAGGCATCCATGATTGTTTTCTCTCTCCATGGATAATTCCATCAGTAACTATATATTATCCTAATGTTATATTATGTGAGGTAGAATGAGTCTCTAGACACTAGCCGTGCTATACTACCGTTCAGCGCTAATCTTTGGCTTCCCAAGATGAAGAACGAATGTTTATGTTGCACAGTCATTCCATGATTACTTCTATCTGCGCGTATGGATCAATCAATTGTCTATATTGTCCTGATACTATGTCCCCTGCAGCTGATCAAGCCCTTGGCTATTATCTGTTTTCAGCGACCCTTGCACTGGCTTCTCAAGATGTAGAGCGCATTTTTTTCTGTGATGCACTGTCGTTCAGGCCTGGCGTTTGCTTTACAACTCAAGCCGCAGACGAAACATGCAGCCAGGATCTTCAATCTGACTTTACCATGTTCGCAGTGCGTGCACCAGATCAACTCTTGGTCAACACCGAGGCAACTCACCGCTTTGGGCCTTTGCACCTGCTCAACTCTTGCTTTAAATCCAGTTCAAGCATGGATTAAGCATCTTCTTCCTCTTAATCCTCTTCCACTTTCCACGTCTGAACATAATCTCTTCTTCATTCAATGCTGCAAACAAGGGTAAGCTTGAAACGTTTGCTGTAATAGATGCTCCAGCTCAAGACCAGTCAATCATGATGGCTTCATCTCTGCCAAAGACGGTGACTGTTTGCGCTAAGAACCCCGGCTCAGATCTTGTGCAACTCGAAGAGCATGGCAGTAACACCGGGCTCGTGGCGCTGAACACCCAACGTGTAACCTTGACTGAGCCCGGCCCGACAGATGTTGCCGACGAAGATTCTTTCATCACTGCTTCAGAGCACTACCCAGATTCTTCAACAGCAAACAACGCCATTAAGAGCAATCGCAGCAACCTTGTACAAGATGTTGGCCTTGAAGATTATAAAGGCCAGGCTGAGCGCCTCGCAGGCTTCCAAGACATTCAAGATGCTTTGTGCAAGCAGCTTTATCAGCTCCAGCTTACGCAATCCAAAGCAGTGAGCTACCCTTATGCCATGATTCCTCACTTACACATGTCTGCCCTCATATATGCCTGAGACTAACTTTGTTCTCCGTGTAGAAGAAGCTTGAGTCCAGACTCCAAAAAGAAAAGGCAGAGACCAATTTGCTGCTTGCCGCCTTCACCCTCATCAACTCTCTCTCCAGCGTCAGCCATATTTTCACGGTAACTATTGCCTTGATGGAGGTTGCCAAGGATCCCTCAAGCCTCTCCAAGATGAGGGCAAAAGGCGTAAGCAAATTTTATCAATCAGATTTTCAATATATCATACAGATTTACTAACTTGGCCGTATGACAGCCCTCTGGTAGCTCGCCTAGGCTGACCTCTTCAACGCCTGCGTTGAGCATCTCCGCCATCTCTGAGGAAGCACAGATAGAGGACGATTCATCCGATCTTCTACTAGACTGCTCTCCCTCCGATGGCGATACAACGGATCTCATGATTTTCGATACTCCGGACCGCCAGTCTGCTGCTACTCGAAACACAGAACCTTCCGAGATCGACCCTTTCACCGACGCTCCACAAGAGGCAGCCGCACGACTTGAGACGCCTGATGCTGAAATTCGTCTCAAATTCCATCCTGATTTTACCAACCTCTATGGTCGACGACTATACGTTCCCTCTATATCAAGCACCCCCGCAGCCGAGCGAAGCCGTCGAGTCATTCTAAGAAACTTGCCGCCAAATGCAAAACTATCACAGATTGCGAGAGGCATCCAAACCCACGCGCAGATTCTCAGTATCACGCCTCTCAACACCCTGTCCTTCGGCAATGATACCACAAAGACGGTGATGGTGGAATTCATCCACCCAAGACCAGCCGCAGAATTGGTCCACGCAATTCAAACTACGCCTCTCATCTATGAGGATGAAAACTGCACACAATATCAAGCAGACGCATGGCTTGTTCCGACTGCTTCCTTTGGCTTGTCCTGGGTGGACCAGGAAATTGCATCCCAAAAATACAGTCGATCACTCATGCTGAAAAGGTTCCCAAGAGATTACATCTGGTACTTCATTGGCAAAATTGGGCTTCAGCATATCGTCCGCGTCGAGCTTGATGTGGCTAGTGATTCGTTATGCATCGAACTAACATCTATGTGGCAGACAAGAAGGGTCGACGAACTCATTTGGAGAGGCAAATTTTCCGACATTTACAAATACTGCAAAGAAGAGGGCAAACTCAGGGTTATCGTCCCCGACGTGACGCAGATATGCAGCTACATCGCCAGATCGCCTCGTGGCATAATAAAAAAACTCCCTGAAGACAATTTTGAGAAACACTGGAATGTACATCCGTATAACCGCCCGCCTCCTCATCTCGAAAAGGAAGCCGCCCAACAGGGCCCGACACGACTCTCTCTGCAGAAACGCCTCGCTTTACAGCATGATATCGAAGAAGACGAAGTCGACAGCCTGCTATACGACCTCGAAAATCATAAAGACACGGATTACAAGATCATTGGCAGCAACATCACCATAACACGGCGCAAATGGAGCTGGAGCATGACCGACGAAGACGACACCAAGTTGCTCTTGGCAAACACCCTCCACGAGCCCGACTGGGCAGAGCACTGGGACGCATACTTCCGGGACCGCGGCGAGATCAACATTCGCACGTGGGAACAGTACGGCATCATGGCGAGCCACCGTCGAGAGAAGGCTGTCGAGCAGGGCCTCGAGCTGGGTGCAGTGCCTAAATGCGAGAAGGGATGTGAGATGGGATGCCGGGACCTAAAGAAGACGCCCGTGGATGTTGAGGTGAAGAAGTGGCTCAAGGGATAGAGATGGGAGCTTTCTTTTCCCCTCATTTCGAGAATTTGGGATAGAGTTGGAGTTTGAGACAAACGGAGATGAAGCTTTGCTTTGCTTTTGAGATTTCGATGGCCGGCTTGGGAAAATACTCTGGGATTCTTTCTCTTTTTCTTATATTGAAATTAAGGTAGATATTGGGATTGATGGCATTTGGCATCGAAAAGGGCTGCTAGATATTTGCAGTTTTTTTTTACTCAGGGGCGCTTTAAAAATGGCTATTTATGCGGATGGAACGCATCTTTTCTCAATTCCTTCTTATCAGATTAGTATCTATACTAGCACCAAGGCGCATTAGCAGATGGCAATTGAATTGAATTACAAGCATGAAGCTTATACCATTTGATACATGTCTCTCTTGTTTCCAAGCAAAATTCGCATGAACCTTTTCTCTAACAGAGTCAACGTAGAACAGGGGTCGTTAAAACCCAGCAAGATGTAGACAAATAAAGACAATTACATTCTCATTCCATCGAGGTAGAAAATCTGAATTTCTTTTTCCGCGTACTAAATGCCTTAGATTCTAAGAACCCCCAAATGGTTTCAAACCCTCCCAATCCGTAACATTTCCCTAGAACTGCGCCATAAAAAGAAATCAATCCTGCGCCATTGCTACTTTTCATAATGAAGAGGGATAAATGAAGGCTTCAATGAAAATCTTCTCAATGTGCTATAAATGAGGAGAAGGGAGGCTTAAACAGGAAATTCAAAATATTGTTACTGTCGCAAGACGCCTTCTCTGTACCATAGACAGAGAAAATTGAAATTGATGATATAAGATAGGGTTGCCCAAATAAACGCTCTTTCAAAAACACAACATCTTCCCTTCTAATTCCGCACTTTTATCTTTCAAAAACCAAGCAAACGGAAAAAGAAAAGGGGGGCAGCGGGGTATAAAACAGTTCATTGCAGCCCCCCAAGTACGCCAAATGCAGATGAAAGAGCACCAGCGCTTGGCCATAGACTCCGGCCATGCAAATCATCGTCGCCATCTTCCGTTACGACAAAATATTCATTCTGTCCGTTCCCGCCGAGCTCTTCTTCCTCGGCCTCGTAGCCGTTGTCGTCCATCATCTCGGCATCGTCATCATAGTCTTCTGCGACAAAGGCTTCACTGACGCTCTTGTACTGTCTTCGTACGGCGGGCCATGATAGTGTGCTTTGTTTAAGAGAAGTTTGCTTATGGTTGCTTTGTGAAGAGCTGCCGGTCCGTTTAGCTGGCTTGCCCTCTCTTTTGGGATGGCTATGGCTGTGCCCCTGGTCACGGGTACCTAGCCTGGATAATGCTCTCCGTTTATGCCGTGAGTTTTTGAAAAAGTTCCGCACGAGATTCGGTGGAATGTTTTCTTCCGGCTCCCACGTCCTCTTTTGGTCCGGTGGCCAGTCGCCCTCCCAGCTCACCTTGAAATATCTCACCAAGCCAATGCCATCAACTTCGTAATATTCCATATCTTCTATCCTCTCCACTACCCAGCCGTTGTCCTCTTGAGCCTCAGTCTTTGCCCCTTCATCTTCAGACCTGGGTCTCTTCTTCGATTGCTTCGGCTTCTGGTCTACTTTGGGGCCTTCGACAAGGTTGATTAAAGGGTTCTGTATCTCTACCTGTTCCTGGACTGCTTGTTTCTGGACTGCTTGTTTCTGGACTGCTTGTTTCTGGACTGTCTGTTTCGGAACTGCCTGTGTCTGGACGGCTTGTTTCTGGACTGCCTGTTTCTGGACTGCCTGCTTCTGGATTGACTGCTTCTGGACTCCCTGCTTCTGGACTCCCTGCTTCTGAACTCCCTGTTTGTGGACTACCTGTACTGTCTGTACCACAGATGGTGCTGATGACGACGGAGATGAGTATAAAGACTGTTTGCCCCAATTGCTCTCGTCAACCGACAAAGCTACTGAAGATAAGCTGTGCTTATCAGTCACCAATGTCTGCACCCCACCATTGGCGGAAAAAGGAGTCTTAATCCTTGCGAATTCTGGCTTAGGTGATGCTAATGGTTGTTTCTGTTTCGTAGGGCTACCAGCAAGATGAACAAGGCTTGCTCGTGGAGCACCACGCACGGGATGCGCAAGATCTCTGGTTGCAGGAGGATCGTTTGCGCCTCCAGCCACGTTACTTCCCTCCTCGGGCTCCGGCAAAAAGCCATGCAAGCTCTGAAATTGCTCCTCTGCAATCTGCCGCGAGGGGCTCCCCTCGTCTTCTGACAGCCACTCGAAATCCGCCAGCCTGGACTTTTGGGGAGTAGACAGGCTGATAACGCCCTTCTTATGCCGTGGCTTCTCCGGTGTCGGGGTCTCAGCTACGGGCTCTGCCACTACGGCAGACTTTATCTGGCTGTGAGCAGGTGGCCGGCCTCGCTTCTTCTTCTTCTGCGGCGCCTCCAAGCCCGACTTGGATTCGTTCCGTAGCTTCTCCTTCTCGTCGTCCACCTCTTGTTCCAGCTTTGCCTCAAACTCCTCCAGCGTCCGCGGGGACACATATTCCAGAACCTGCATCGCAGGAACCAGCATGCTCGCGGCTCGCAGATCGCGCCATCCGATCAAATAGGCCATTCGCTTCGGCAGCGGCTTGCCATTCGCTGCTGGCCCAGGAGACGGCAGCAGGACACGCTCGAGGATGTACGCCGTGGAATCGCCTGCGAGGAGCAAGGATATTGGCCGCATCGGCGGACCGCTGCCAGGCACATAGTCTGCAGGCTTCGTAAAGAGGGGCACGGCGATTGGCGATCTCGAGGGTTGGGCTTGAGATGGTTTGCGCCTTGGATCGGCAGCGTGCGAGAGCGGCTCCAGTCCCTTGCCAGCCAGGCGGCGATCCAAGAATTCCGGGTCGAAAAACATCATGAAAGGACGCTGCGGAGGGAGAAGCAGGCTCTCGGGCAGCCAACGCGCCTATTCATTGTCTGCGTCTGGCTGGTTGGTGAGAGCCTCTCGTCGAGGCGCGGTTGGAGCTCGGAGTGTCGTGTGCGATGGTTGTATGTAGCGTGAAACTGCGTTAAAGTGCCGACGACAGGACTAACAAAGGCAGACGCGATGTCAGTTGGACAGACATGGATGACTAAGCGATTTCAGCGGCCGAAAATGCTATTTGCATAGCTGTGAAAGGCGTCTATTCAAAGTCATAGACGGGAGATGTATGATTACCTTGCGTCCGAATCGGCGAGCGACAACAAATGTAACCATGCAGCCGCAATCTGACACTCTTTAAAGCTTGGCGTGAGAAATAGCTGCAGCTATGAACTGCTCGGTTATTTTCTAGAAGCTCCTAACAAGCATCAACAGCATGGGCTGGATACTTAAGACTGCTGTAGAGGGGCTAGCACCGCCTGTCGCCTTACAGCCCACTATAGCTCAGCGCTCCAAGGTGGGGGCCAGCACCTACCCGGGCCGACCTCCACCAAGCATGGGTTGAACTTCTGCACATCCAATCTCAAAACCTCAAAATCAAATCCTTGCAGCAGCTAGAGATAAAAAAAAAGAGGGCAATCCGTCAGCGCCTGCGGCACAACACAACGCACCGATTCGGTCACCAGTATCCTCGTCTGTCGAATCCCTCAATTGGCCTGTGGCCGCCGGCTTCACAAATCCTCGCGACCATGTCATCCTCGCTCAAGTCGCTATGCCTGCGCATCCCCGCAGCAGCGCCCGCCAGCCTCGTGCGATGCGGTCCTAAAGCTTCATTCTCGTCGCTGGCGCAATCGCCGTGCGCTCAGCCTCGCGCCTTGTTCTCGTCCGCAACGACCTTTTCCCGCGCCAACCACAGCCTGGCCGGCTCCAGCACCTCGCGGCCGTCCATCGCCAGCCTCGTCGCAAAGACTCGAAGCTCCCCCACATCGTCATCATCGTCATCGTCGGCCCTCCGCCTGCGTCTCCAGCCATACTCCAGCGCCTCGGCCTCAGCCTCAGCAGACGCCTCTGCGCCGGCCCTCGACTGGGACTCCTTCTTCAAGCTGCGTCTCCGCCGCCGCCGCATCCAGCTTCTCTTCTCCGTGGCCACGGGCCTGCTGGGCGGCGCGGTCGGCACAGTTGTTTTAGCCGAGGGCTTTGCCGAGCCGCTGGTTGCGCAGGTTCCGCTGGATCCCTTCTTCACGCTGGGCATCATGACCATGGCGTGCGCCGGCATGGGCTGGCTGGTCGGGCCGACGCTCGGCAACCAGGTCTTCTACATCATCAACCGACGCTTCAAGACGCAGATGCTGCAGAAGGAGGGCGAGTTCTTTGCCCGTGTCAAGCGGCACCGCGCCGACCCTACAAACTCGAGCGCAGGCAACCCAGGTATGCGAATACAAGGTGATATTTCCCACGTTGATCATTGCTAACATTTTTTCTCTCAGTTCCCGATTTCTACGGCGAAAAAATCCAGAGCGTTGCCGGATATCGAAGGTGGCTGAAGGACCAGCGAGCGTTTAACAAGAAGAAGTCGGCATCCTTTGTTTAAAACAAAGAGAGACAAAAACATAAAAAGAAACTCGGCAAAGTAAGCAATGGATATGTGCAATGGTTAGCAAATCATACGGTGCGTGGAACAAAAACTCGCTTCTAACTTTGAAAGCATGCTTTGGGACGGCGGAAAAACCCGGTGGACGAAAACAAAAAAGAGCCCTTTCCCGTGTGCCGGGACTGTGGACGTGTAGGATGTACTTTGTACGTGTATTATGTATAATGAGAAAACTCTCTTGTTCGCAATTGATGCTCTATATCTCATGTCTTGCGGCTATATAAATGGTAAACTCGGATCGACCGCCTCCTTCCACGCCTTCAGCCCGCCCAGGATATCTCCCACAAAGCGCTCCCCATTGCGATCCACCCCGAGGTCTTTCAGTTTCTTGGCCGCAATCTGTGAATCGTTGCCCACGCGACAGACAATGTATATCGGCGCATTGGGGGCGACGTCTGCCGGTATCAAATCCGTCAGATCCGACCCTTGCCCGCGGTGAGCTGTAAATCGACTTATAGGAACGTTAATCGACCCCTTGATGTTGCATACTCCAAAGTGCTCCTTTTCTCGTACGTCGAGGAGTAAGTGGCTCTTGTGCTCCTGTGATATGCGCTCATACTCGGCAACGGATATGCGCTCCTCAGGCTGAAGAAGCTTGACTGGCTGGTTGACGCCGCAAAACTGGACATAGTCCATTGACGTCTTGAGCTCATTGAGCGTCAGAGCCGTCCCATCTCCAGAACAGGCGAAACAATCCTTTCTCTTGCCCCTCATCCGCACTGTCCTGAACGGTACATCGCCCATGGCACTGAAAAGCAGCAAGCCAACCTGTTTCACATCTTCTCCTTGCCCATTTGCTTCACCATTCTTCAGATGATCTCCCCTCACGATCAATTTGATCGCCTCAAGTGCTTGCAACACGCCCATAGTCCCCACAACGGGCCCTATGATGCCCCCCTCTCCACACCCAACGACGCTCTCTGGGGGAGGCGGCTTCGGGAAGACGCAGCGATAGCAGGGGCCTTTTCCGGGTGGGTTATTGAGCACGATGAGCTGGCCGGAAGTCTGAAAGGCAGAGGCTGAGACGAGCGGTTTGGAGAGAAGAACGCAGATGTCAGAAATGAGATATCGTGAGGTGGGATGGTCAGTGCAGTCGAGGACGAGGTCGTACTGCGAGACGATTTCCTCGGCATTCTGCGGTGTGAGATGAGTGGCATGAGCATTATAAATGATGGTCGGATTTAACCTGTAAATCGCACAGTCAGTTAAATCCATATCTTCCAGTAGAAAAGAAAAGAAGCTCACCCTTTGAGATACGCCACCGCGCTATCAACCTTCATCATACCAACTCTACTCGTCGAATGCGCCACCTGCCTATGGAGATTCGATACTTCCACAGCATCTCCATCCACAAGACCCAGCGTCCCAACGCCAGCACCGGCGAGATATGCCGCTGCGGGACACCCCAAGCCGCCAGCGCCGACGAGAAGGACCTTGGCATGCTTTACATGCAGCTGGCCTTATGACAAACAGTTAGCTGTAATCCAAGAGACAAGCCAATACACGAGAACAAAAGAATACATACCTTGCAATCCAAAATTCGGCACAATCATCTGCCTGCTATACCTCTCATAGTCATGCTCCTCCAGCGGCCACTTCCACTCTTCGTCGTCATGCTTCTTCTCACTCTCAGCGCATCTCAGCTTTTCCTCCGCAGCTAGCCGCGCCCGCAGCTCAGCCAGCTCAGCCTCTCTCTGCGCAATCTCCTTTCGAAGATGCTCAATCTTTTCCATTTTATTCGCTTGAAAAAAAGATAACTGCGCCGTCTATGCTTTTACATAAGAGAGACAGAGAAGTGTAAAAGTAGAGTTTATATCAGGTCTGCTCGCCTTACAACTTCATCTAAGCCAACTCCGGCAGAAATTTACCCCACCCACACCGAACCGGTCAAAGCTCCACTCCACTCTTCACCGAGCGCAAAAAGCGTCCCCACCAAAACTTTTTATATCCATCCTCCAAATCATCATCATCACCAGCTTCTCTCCAAGCAACAAAATCACACTCATACAAAATGGTAAAACATCCCCTACATCTCCTTTATTCTCTATACTGACTTATAACTGCAGGCCCCCCAAAAACCATCCGCCACCGCCCTCCGCCACGCCCGCATCACAAACTCCATCCACCCTCTCGCCCCCCAAAAGACCTTTCGCGAAAACGCCTCCACCAGCGACTCCTTCCTCTCCTCCAAGCGCGACAAGCGCACCATCAAGCACTCGTCCTTTGTCTCCCGCGTCACATCCACCACTTCCGCGCGCGTCTCCAAAAAGGCCCTCAAGCGCGGCGGACGCAACAAGAAGCCGACAACGCTCAACTCCCTCGATAGTCTGGCCGATGCGCTGCCCGAATTAGCGGCCGGCGAGGGCGCCGCGGAGATATTGTCGGGAAAGATTAGACACCAGAGCTTAAGGAGCAAAAAGGGCGCGCTAAAGAGAAAGGAGAGGCTGCTCAAGGGCGAGATGGAGAGGTTTGGCGTGAGCATGGCGCAGTTGTCGAGCATGCCTGCGCAGCCGCAGAATGGAGGCCAATTGGCTCAAAAAGCTGCGGTTTCGACTGCTTCGGCTTCTTCAAACACATCAGCGTCAGCGTCAGCGCCGGCACCAGCGGTGTCAAATCGATGGGCTGCGCTGAGAGGATACATTTCAGCGACGATGGAGCAGAACCCAGTGTTTGTGAATAAGGAGTAATTATTTACAAAAAAACAAAGGGTAAATGGACATTGGCGGTCAAAAATTTAGATGGCATATTTGATAACATTTCTGATGGGGGCGGGCATAATAGGTATACATAGACGTATGCATGCCAAAGGTGGAACGATAAACACATGTTCAATTGGACGATTGACTGATTTACAGCATAAGGATCAAGGCGTTTGGAGTTTATATATAGGAATGCCAAAAAAAGGAATCATCAGTTTATTGATCAGTACTCGAAAATTCAATGCTCATAAAACAAAAGTGCTATGCTTAAAACAAAGGCCGATCCTATCCCTTCCTGAAAAATTTAAGAGAAAAAGGAAAAAAAGCCCGGCAGCCTCAGCCCTTGACAAAAGCTATCAAAGGCTTCAAAAGCCCATGTCCTGTAACACCATGCCCTCTTCCCTCTTTGAAGCCGTCATGGTCATATCTCGTTAAAAAGGATAAATTTAAAATAAAACAGAATGGAAAAAGGAATAAAAGAAAAGAAAACTTTGGTATCGTTCCACCTCGCTCTGTTTCGTCTCATCTCATCGCTAACCACAGCACAATCTCTTCTGTTGTGCAAGCATCAAGCTCATTCATGTCAAAATCTTTCTTCGCTTAGCCCTCCTCGGAGACCTGTTGGTATGCTCCTCCGCTTCCGCATTATCCATACCCATATATGTGTATCCAACTCCAAAACATGCATGAGTTTTTTTCATCAAGAAACAGACTCAAGACTAGGCTCGCCATAGAAAGCGAAAACTCAGCAGGCGTAAAGGAGTAAAGGAAAATAAATAAAATAAACAAAGAAAGGCAAGAATCGTGAAATCAAAGACGCGGTATTAATCTAGGCGGCCAGATCGGCCATTGCTCTTTGGTATGATTTTGTGCAGGCACCAGCCGAAAAACTATTCCAAGGATGCTCTGAGACCTCGGCCCTTGATGGGCGTTGCGTTGGCGGGTCGCTGGGCGTTGCCCCTTGTCCGCTTGACACCTTTATTGTGGGCAAACTTCAACTCGAGCCAGGTAGGTTTGTTGGGATCACGGGGTGGCTGGACAATTCTGCGCATTCGGCGGATCGGGCTCGGAGTGCTCTGAGGGCTCGAGCTCGAGCTCAAACTTTGAGAGCTTTCGTTACTCTTTGGACTCGTCGAACTCGTCGAACCACGCGGAGAAGGTTTTTCAGAGGAGGTAGAGTGCTTGGACGATGCCGAAGACTGCAATTGTCCTTTACCAGCAGCTGCTCTGGCTCTCATCATAGGCCGTCCAGGCCGCGAGGTCACGATGTCCACGCTTGAACTGTCATCCGTTGAGTCATCTTCACATGAACCGTCCGTTTCTGGACCATCGGGTATGGCAGGCAGCTCCTTCAATGTAGGTCGTTTGGTTGATTGCTCCTTGGTTTCCTCGTCGCATTCCTTTTCAGACTGGTGCATAAGTTTTTCAAAATCTTCCCAAGAGCCGAAGCGAGCAGCTTTCTATTCAATTCGCGGTGGCGTCTTGGTTGAAGCAAAGGGACTCGCACTTCTCCTTATAGCTCTGTTAGCCATCGTATATCAAAAAAATAAGAGAGGACAAAAAGGGAAACTTACGACCGGCGACGCTCTCCCTCCTTGCGTAGATTTTCAATAATGCGAAGCATCTCTTTGCGGCCACCATTACTATCGACCATTTTTCCAGCCATGCTCATCGAGACCTTTTCGCGAGCATTAGCCGCCAAGAGGCGCTTGACGAGCAAGTGTCGCATCAAGAGACAGACAAAGACGCCGCAGTCGCTGCCGTTTTCCTGCTGGGGCGAGTCCTCCAGATTGACAAAGCGAATGGGCCGCTGGACAATCTCGCTGAGCTTGCGCGTGGCCAGGTTCGCCTCGGCATAGTTGGCTCCGCCGAGCGAGTCGTAGTGAAAGGCGATGCCGTCGAGAACAGACACGAGCAGCAGCGACCAGTGGCTGCCGCCCTCGGCCATGGCCACATTGCGGTTGTCGTTGATGGGCAGAAAGACGTGGGTGACCTTGTTGAAGTCGGGCAGCGCAGATCGCACATGGCGCATGTCGGGCTCCTTCATGAGCAGAAACGTCATGCTCGGGCGCAGCAGGATGATGCGGGCCTGGGGGAATCGCGGGAGCGTCTCGTGCTCGAGATACTCCTCCCAGAAGGCGATATTATTATCAGTCAACCAGTCATTCTTAAGCGACTTCATGTCTTCGATGGTGAGCAGCACATCGTAGTAGCTGAGGAAGGGCTTTTCGGGCGAGAGCTGTCGATCAGCGTCAATGACGTGATGTTAGCACTACTGCTGCAGCCTGTGTGTACATGGTGTGTATGTGCGTATAAATAGAAGAAAACAGGTGGAGTCGTAGGGGAAAAAAAACTAGCTGTAAGTTGGAATCAAGCAGGAAAAGACAAGCCGTACAGAATCGCCAAAATGGCGGGCCATGCGCTGACGGAAAGGCATCCTGGCGCTGTGCTTGCGCTTCTTCCTCTTCTTGTGCGAATCGTCGTGCGGCGTCGACAGGCGATTGGACTCGGACTCGGACGAGCTGGTGCTGGTGCTGTCGCCGGAGCTGGAGCTGTGGCGACTTCGGTAGACAAAAGACAGGCCCGTAAAACGACTGCTGTACCGAAGGAACGAGAGAAGAGAGACACGGTCAGGAATCAAAGAGCTCTGTTGGCAAAATGACAGAGGAGACAAGACGGCGACGAAGATTGTGGAATGTAATGAGAAGAGAGAAAAACCCGTGGTAGAAAAAGTTTAGGTGTAGCGGCAGCAAAAGGTGCAGGAATAGTGCAGTGGAAAGGGTAGTGGAAAGGGTAGTGGCAGCGGCAGTGTTAGCGGTAATAGCGTTTATAGTGGCGCCAGACTGGGCTGCTGCCGAGAAAATGGGCATCGAAAACTTGAATTGCGGGGCGTGGGGTCCGGCCAGGCCCTGAAGTTTGAAAAGCAGGGCTGCTGCAGCGAATCTGAGGAGAGCCTCAAGCTGCTATGAAACCCCCAACAGGTACAATAAGGCTGGGAGAGGATGACAATAGAAACAATAGTAGGGCGGAACAATGATGGCGACGATAACAATAATAGCAATTAATAAGGCAATGGTCGGTAGGGAAAGAGTTTCAAGTGGTAACAAGTAAGCTGAGCGAGTGCGTGAGAGGGCTTGCATGTCCTTATATGCGCCCGAACAGCAGATTATGAAACATACTCATGTCCATGGCCACGGCGGAAAACAACAGCAAACTGCTTGAATCACGCAGCATCAGCTGAGCCGGTGCGCATCATCATGGCAATTTCCAATTTGACGCTGCCTTCTATTCTTTTCCATTGCCTCCCCGAAAACGCATCACAAACCGCCGTCGAAACCGAGCCCTGAGGCGTTTGGCTTCAGTCACCAGCGCCGGAGGCACCGGCAGTGGCCGCGAGCTGCTTCGGGCAACGGTCAAGGTTTCGCTGCACTTAATAAACGCCCGCCACTGCGGGTGTTTGAGGGAGCAGAAGAGTGAGGCTGGGCCTAGCCAGCCATGGTAGGGGGAATGAATAGGAACGGTATCCGGTGAAGATATTGGGCAGGTGATTAAAATTGAAGGTGTCAATAAAGAAATGCCCTTTTGGCTGCAACTCACCTCCAGTGGCCGGTGGGCGATGAAGACGCCGATGAAGACCTTGAGGGCATCGTGTAAAGCTGTGATGACGCTTATTCGGATACGTTTTTCTCCTCTTCCTCTGAAATCCGTCCTTGATCTTGATCGATGAATGCCTTCGTTTGCTCGTCGCGCCGACTCTTGATATTTATCCCCAGTTAGGCACCAAAACCCCCCCCAAACAATTATGTCTGAGCCACTCTCGTCTCCAAAATCTCCAATATGCGCCTCTCTTTCGATCTTCGATCCAGCCAATAATCGATCAACAACTCAACACAGAAAAGTAAAATAATCCCCAGAGATCGTCAACTCGCAGGACGGGAGAAAAGAAGCACGGTTACAACAACGTAACAAAAGCGAGAACCACTTTCTTCCCGGCGCACCCCCAAAAGATATACCAACACGAAGAATTCCTGTGCCATCAAATCACTGATGTCAGCCGCGCACACCAAAACACAATCCCGCCCTTCTTACACGCTTCCATTCTTCTATCCAGGGGTACTACGCCGCCTTTTTGGTTCCTTTTTTCCCAGGTTTTCCCCCACCCTTGCTTGTTTTTTTCTCTTCTATTCCCTGCTTTTACTGGGCAGCTTCTTTCCCCCCCTCCATCATATGCAAATCCAGCTCTCCGCCTCTTCTCTCTCGCTCATCTTCCGTTTCAGCTACCCGCTGGCATGCACGTCACGTCACCAATTTTGTCTCGGCAAACCGGGATGCGGCAAGTATACGGTAGTACTTTATACCCAACACCACGACATGATCCCCTTTTCTGCTTCACATCCCACCCTCTTCCTCCTTTTTTGTTTGTCTCCTCTCGATTCTATGCATGTGCCTGTTTCTTACAAGTAAGCATATCCATCCATTGCTTCGTATCCGACATTCGGGGTGCAGTAAATGGCTGCCTTCTCATCCACTTCACTTCTCTTACAATCATACCGCACCCCCATATCCAAAATGGTACCCCCAACTCACTTACATATCCCACCCATGTCTCTCACCTCTCGCCGCCTCACATGCCACTCTTGCTTTCCCCGCAGTCCTGCATCATACAAGTGCTCGCTGGCAAAATTCGAAATACCCCAGCCACTTACACCTAACGCTCACATCTGGGCGGAATGCGCCGAGGATCTCCGAACTCGCTTCTTGGGATTATGAAGGTATCGCCGACATCCTTCACATCAAGTAGCCCCTAGACGACCACCACAAGAAAGGAAGACAGAGGATTGAGGGTGATCGTGTAGATATGTCTCAATCAAGGTAAGCCTAGAGGCAAGTTCTTATAAACTGTGCCAGCCGTCTCAAATCTCATCTCTATAGATCTTATATTTGGGTTTAACTTGATTGACTTGTATCTGCACCATTTTCCTCAAGTCTACATCTCCCATTCCCGTGAATCTTGAGACTGCCCGCAGCAGATGAAACCATTAGAGTCTATCAAGCAGGAAGCGACTTTACCTAATAATTAGCAGCGTTTTCTACAAATTCTCTAACATGCCTTCACGATCCCTATCACATCCAGGCGACCGGTGATAGTGATTACCTACATGCGACCAGGATACAAATCCCGGTAACAGCGGCGCTCTCCTCTCACCGCCGGCTCTCCCTGTCATCCATACTCGTTCCTTTTTTGCCCATTTTTGAGCCTCTTACTCTCATCACTCTACATCCACTGATCCATTTGGTGCATTATTCTTATGTAGCAAAACACCTCGTCTCAGACACGACATATTGCTTCTTGGTTCTAGGCCTCCATCATGCAGCGCCGCATAATTGGTGGAGTGGACACCTCAGACCGCACGGCCAGTCATACGATGCACTATGCAGCCATATCACCTCAAATCGATTCGTTCGTCCTAACAAGACAAGCACATGCCGTATGATCAATTGTAACTGGTTATTCTCAAATTTGACAACGCAGACACGGTTGTATTCCTTCTGCCCTTGCGTTGCTAGATACAATCTGTCGCGTTACTGCCGAATGTACTACAACTTATAGCCGTTTCGCCATCTGCCTGATTGTGCGACTTCAACAGCTCATCGAGCGAGTCCGCCATCCCAATCCGAGCCCGCTTGCGCGTCTTTATAGCCTCCTTGACGGCTTGTAGATTTTTGTCAAACAGTGCGCCGTGTCTGCGAATTGCAGTCACAACTTTATGGCTGTCGTATAAAGACTGTTGCTGCATATGCGCTACCGAAGCAATCCCGCCAGCATGATATGCTTCCACGATGTTGGATGCGGCAGATTTCTTGCCCTCTAAGTGTATCATCAGTTGCTACGATGCTGTCAGCCTTCCGCGCCTCTGAGCTGCCTGTTTTGGGTACTACTTACTTTCACTGTGAGAGAAATCTGTTTGTGGACTTGACTTTGACCTGCCATTTCATCTGGCCGGCGATCTTGAAGGCTTTGCGGCGGTTCAGCACTCTGCAGAAAACTCTTTCTGATGTCATCATGAATGTTTCTTTCTGTGACAATGTTAGGCTTCGTACGTGGCTGCTGCTCGTCCAAACCGCGGAGCCATCTTGGTGGGAAGCTGTGTTCGCTGCTTCCGAGAGTGCTGTCCGACTGCTGCCCATATAATCTATCTCCCGAGTCAGTCCTCAAAAAAGACGGTCGCTGTACTGCCACCGCTGGGCTTTTGTTCTCCATTATGAATAGATTCGCCTCAGTTATGGTAGGGTTAACCTTTGCCGTAGGCGCAGCAACTCTTGTCACAACTGGGCTGCCCTTTTCAGAAATGCTGATCTGTCTGGAAAGTTTCCTTCTCGTGAGCTGAGCACGCTTGATGGGAGGTTGTTTGAGTTCGTCATCACTGAGACCGTTGATTGCGAGTGACCTCTGATGAGGGTGCTCTATTTGCTTTTGCCTTGACTGAGAATTGTCCTCTGTGCATACATGTTTTCGCTTGGGTCGCGCATGCTCGATGGGGGATGGTTCGAGCTCATCACTGGCCTCGTTGATTGCGAGTGACATTTGATGAAGGGGTTCTTTTTGCTTTCGCTTTAAATCAGAAGCGACCTCTGTTAAAATCGGTTGGTTTTCCACCACCTCGTTCCCATGATGAACAGAGCGCAAATCTGGAAAGATTTTTGCAGAATCAGAATCGGCCTGAGGAACCTGCACAGGACTGCTCTCCAAAACATCAAGGCTGGGCGAATCAAGTTGAACTACCTCTTCTTCAGGTTTGCTTTTCTTTGTATGCTTGACTCTGGGTTTTCTTGGTTTGGGGGCTTGTTTCCGAGCTGTCTTTCTGGTGCTGGCAAATGGGGAGCTCAATGCCTTTGCGGACTCTTGTAACGCACCCACAATGGATCGCTTAGGAGGGGGGTTCTTCTTCCTCGATGCAGGCACATCAACAATCTCTTGCGTCAGAGGATCAAATTGGATAGGCTCTTTTGCCTTCTGATGTGGTCTTTTGTTCTTGGCAGAAACACGCGAAGATGGTTGGCCAATAGTCTCCAACTTTGAACGCATGTCCGTAGTAGTAGAATCATCTGGTAAAGCACTGGCAGTCTTTGTCTTTGTAGCCTTCGCTTCAGCTGCCATCGTTGCCCCAGCTGGCGCCGAAGCTTTCTTCGGCGTGACATCATATATGTCATCCATCGCTATTTGCTGCGATCGTAGGTTTGGAGCGCGACGGAGCTCTTCTGTCTGGTCGGCAGGCTTGGCTGCGTTGGATGGTGAATCACTGCCCGACTGGCTATCGGAAAAGTCCCAGATGTCCTTGTGCACGTCGCTCGTCAAGAAAGGCGAACTGCGACGAATAGTTGACGCGGTTTCTGAAAAATCGATTTGGGCTCCCGGAGTGAGTGAAGGCTCTTTGAGAGGCACGGTGTCAGGCAAATTTTTGTTTTTGGGGTCCTGGCTGAGCAACTTTTCCAATGCTTCATCATCCTCGTCATTAAATTCCCATAGCTCTTCCTCTGGGCAGTCATCTAAGGGGGCCGGGGTGCTGCGGCGAGTCACATTGGTGGAGCCACCGTCCGACCATGCAAATGAGGCCGTGTTTGTGATGTCTTGAGTATCGTCAAAGAAAGAGTCTCCAACATCGTGGTCATCAAGATAACAGTCGTCTGGGTTTGCTTGAGAAGGAGGCAAATTCTCCTTGTCATTCTTGGAAGAAGAATGCTCTTCACCAGGGCGACTGGGAGTGACATCCAGTTCGCTGAACTTGGTTGGTGCCCTTTGGACCCGGGCACGGGTGTTGGGCTTTGTACGAAGTTTTGGAACCATAGTGAAGAGTGAGGAGTGTGGATGAGGTGTGATTAAACAATGACGATGCGGACAAGAACTGTCAAGACAGCGGGCAAAATCTTGAAAACAGGGGCGGAAACAATAAATTCTGTCAAATGAGGGGAGGATAAGAATCCGTAACGAATGGTATGTAACAAAGAGATTCTTGGCAGGCTTTGAGGGCAGAGAAATCCTGTCAAGATGCAGTAGAAAGAGAGGCTAATTAACACAGTTGATAGGAAGAGATATCTGGGATGAACGTCACAGAACACAGAAGCCGCCGGCGAAGATGAACGAGACGAGCAGCACGGAGAGGAAAAAAGAAGATGGAAGAGAGAGGAGAGGAGAGAACAGAACTGCGGGAAAAACAAAAGGATCTGCCACTTGGGCAAGATTCGAGAGGCGGGCGAGCACATAGTTGAGGGAAGGAGCACCTCGCAGCTGGCAAGTCGCCCGCAAAGTCTGCACTCCTGAGGCACCAAGATTTCGCACACTAGAACCAGCAAAGATGCCTGAATTCAGAATTGAAATTGAGATTAATTGGATCCTAAAAATAAAAATAATACGGAACTAAGAGCATCAAAATCATAGTAGTTGCGTAGCGACATACCGCCCTAAAATCATGCCCAAGCTGTGAAGGGGCAACTCTCTCGCAAAGGCTAAAGAAGAAGAAAGGCCCCGGAAAAGATATACATCTTCGTGAACAGCATAAAAAAAATTACAGCAAAGTCTTCCAGCCAGCTTCGCGGCACTTCTTGACCAGCGACTTGACTTCCTGAGAACGGGCTCGGGTGGTGACCATGAGCGCATCGGGGGCATCGACAATGACGATGTCGTCCACTCCGAGACAGGTGATGAGGCGGCCGGAGACGGGGACCACGATTCCTCCAGCAGTCTGCTCGGAAACGACTGGATATAGCAGTCAGTATTAAGAAACGTCGATAAAAGAAATGGGGCTTCTTACCAAGTCTTGGGTCACCCAGCACACGGGGCTTGTTGGACTCGGCGGGAAGCATCTCAGCCAGAGAAGAAAAGTCACCAACATCATCCCAACCTAAAGTAATACGAGTCAGCAAAAAAATCCCTCCAAGTCTTGTCAAATACCGAGTTTCTTACCGAATGTCGCAGGAATCACGGCAACCTTGCCCTCCGCAGCCGCAGGCTCTGCAACGGCATTGTCGATGGGAATCTTCTCCAGCATAGGCCAAACCTCTTCCAAGGCGACCTTGCGGGCGGCCTCATCCTCCCACACATCAGAGATGTTCATAAGACCCTCGTAAAGGGAGGGGCAGTTCTCCTTCATCAGCTCCATGAGGAGAGAGGCCTTGGTGACAAACATACCCGCATTCCAGCGGTACTGACCAGTAGCGAGGTACTTGGCAGCAGTGTGGGCATCAGGCTTCTCCTTGAAGGAGCTGACCAGTCGAGAGTGAGGAGCCGACTTGAGGTTGAGGCGATCGCCCAATCGGATGTAACCAAAGCCAGTAGCAGGGTGAGACGGCGCGATACCGATTGTGACAAGGTAGCCCTCCTTTGCGACCTCGACGGCCTCGGTGACAGCACCCAGGAATGCATCCTCGCCGGAAATCATATGATCAGCAGCGAACGATCCAATGACAGCGTCGGGGTCGCGCTTGACGAGGATTGCGGCAGCCAAACCGATGGCGGCCATGGAATCCTTGGGGCCGGGCTCAGTGAAGAGGTTGGAAGCGGCCAAGTTGGGCAGTTGGCCCAAGATGCCCTCGGAGTGGGCAGGGCCGGCAACAACAGTCATGCGTGAAGGGCCAGCCAGCGGGAGGAGTCGATCCCAGGTCGACTGCAGCAGACTGCTGCCGCAGAGGTTGACGTCGAGGAGAAACTTGGGGTGGTTCTCTCGGGAAAGGGGCCAGAGGCGGGTACCAGCACCGCCTGCGGGGATAACGACGTAGAAGCCAGGGATCTCGCGGTCATCAGTGTAAGGGAATGACTGGATGGACAGCTCGCGAGTTGGCGACGTAATGGAGATTTGCGAAGGAACACTCTGCAGGGTGGAAGAGTGGCGAGGCAGGAAAGGCGAACGGGCGCGCTCACGGCCGACGCTGGGAGACAGAGCGCCGCCTGGGCTGTGGCTGCGTCCTTGCTGCTAGAAGGCATCATGAGATGTTAGAATGGCTGACACGAAAGAGTGCGTGCTGCATTTACGCGACAGAATTGCAGAGCATAAGCTGCCGTTACTATACAGTGCAAACGGGGTAATGGCGTACAGCAATGTTCTGGAGCATAATCTCCATGCTCTTGTTTGAGGATCGCAGATCCGAGCATTCTTTGCGCAGCTCTGTCAACTCTTGGTTCTATACTCATTGTCAGTCTCAGTCTCATCTCATCTCCGCAAACGCATCCAGCTCGTGGATCCGAGATTGCCGTCGGCAAAATCGCAGCCTCAGTCGCTCATTTCAGTTCAGTGAGTTGCCCCTTACCTGCTTCTCCATCGCGCCCATGATGCGCTCCAGCATCATCTCAACGCCCATCCTGGGCACATCGGACACAGGCGCAGCCATTGGTTCCGGAATTCAACGATTAACAAGAATGGATGATGATAATTAACGAGTGGATGGCAAGATGTAATTCCTGCCGTAAGTCTTAAGAATCCTAAGCACACGCAAACGCCCACGAGGCTAAAGGTAAGCGCAAAGTTGGCAAAAAGGGCGCAGCACAAAAAGGCTAATAAAACTCACTTTGATCTCAGACTTTTCTATTCATTCACGCAATAAGCATCACAGGACGAAGTTTAAAAGAGAGAGAGAGAGATTAAAAGAGGCGCAAACGCGAAAAACTACCGGTCTGAGCTTTTTTTCAATGGCAGTGACATTAAAAGAGGACACGACATCTACTCGTATTCCCATATTAATCTCATGTCCCAGTCTCCTTTTTCACCGAGCCCCAGTGTTTCCATCTGCGACACTTTGCCTAAAGCGAGGCTAGCACCCTGGCTCGACGCATCCTGAGCCGCGCTTCGACCCAGCCGGCGTCACAATGGGACACAATGGGACGAAAGAAAGGACGTGCTAGGCCCCGAAAGGTGGACCTGCTGGAAGCGCCGTGTGAGGCTGATGAGGACTACCCATTTGGGAGGCGCTGGCGCGTCTCATTCGCCTCTGGAGAGGGTCTTTTACAGGCGGTTCCAAGCGCTGCTGGCGAATCTGCTTGGTACATGTTGGTGCTGTCTTGAATCAGCCATCATAGGGGGCGGGTCTCTGCTGTTTTGAGGGATTGTGGACCGCAGGGAAAATTAGATTGTGGATGTGGCCTGTCGTTGCAAGGATGCAACACGATGCTTGATTGATTACCTATTCGCTCAATCTAACACGCTATTGGCTATGTGTTTTTACAGCTTATGCAATGCGTTGCGGCCAATCATGTGGTGGTTTATGATGGACTCTTTGAATCAAGTCACGATTGTGTTTTACAGTTATTCAATGTTGCCGCAATTGATCCTCTGTCTACAATAGGAAACCTCGGCATCAACCAAAGCGTTGCTGCTGTTGGTCAGTATAATGCACATACAACTACAGCGTTATCCTTTAAATAAAAAGCATTGTCAAATCAGAAACACGCAATTGGGTTAGTTTCTACAACGATACAACTCACCGCATCATTCGCCTCCATACAGCCCAATTTAGGCCCCGATGCCATCCCACGGCCCGCCCTCGCCTCACCTTGTCTTCGGCATCGCAAAAGACGCCTACGCGTATGTCACCCGTGCCTGGATTGCCCCATAATCCGACGATTCAACTCGCTTCATTTATCAGATCCGAACGATCCATAGAAAAAGAATGCCGAGCGGAGAGGTCAAATCGAATCGTGTGCGGAGTTTCCCCCTTTGCTGGAGAATGCTGTCATAGACCGTGTGATTATTCAGCCGGTGCAAGGTTGCGATAGGTCGGGCCATCGGTTTTCGCAACGAGGGTCCAGTCCGACGCTCCGCAGGCGTTGCAATTCCGCATCGGCTAGCTGCAGCTTAGAAAGAAAAAAGAAGAGAGAGCAAGTTAGTTGTGCGTTGTGAATAATCTAGGCAGCGCTGCGAAGGATGTAGTGCGAAATGGACCCTTGTTGCCGTTTCAAACCGGTGTGCCGCCTGCGTGGATAAATAGTAATCGAACGTGTCCATCCCCCGCGAGTTCCTGTGACAGCAACTAGTTTCAACTGTTCTCAACTTGTTTTCAACTTGATTTCATCACATCTGCCCAGCATGAAGCGATCAGTATCTCCAGAGAGGCCTTCGACTGCCGTGGCCGCGTTAGAAAAGACTGAGACAACCGAGCAGCACCCGGCAGAAGGCTCTTATCCTCCCGTATCGTCGATTCCAGACATCTCGCCCAAGCGTCTCGCTCAAGCCGCCGAAGACGCACCCAAAGAGCTTGCAGAGACTGCCTCGACCATTCTATACCTGGCGTATGGCTCCAACATGTGTGCCGAGACCTTTTTAGGGATGCGCAAGATCCGACCGATATCCCAGATCAACGTCTCTGTGCCGATTCTGCAGCTGACGTTCGACTTGCCCGGACTCCCCTACCGAGAGCCTTGCTTTGCGAATGTCGGATACCGAAAACTCCCCAAAGAACCCAAGCTGCCCGATCCTCTTCACCCACCCATCATTCCGCCCATCAGCCCGCCAAAATCTGGCCAAGGCTGGGACGGTGGCCTCATGGGAATCGTATACGAAGTGACTCAGGAGGACTGGCGGAACATCATGAGGACCGAAGGCGCCGGCTCAGGCTATGAGGAGATCGAAGTGCCTTGTCTTCCCCTGCCCGCAGATGTTGGCATCCCCGAGAAACCGACTTTCCCAGACATACCTAGACCGTTCCTCGCCAGAACGCTCTATTGTCCCTATATCCCTGTTGGATCAGACAACAAGTCAAGCTGGTGGGCTAGGCTTGCCTTGGGTCCTCGAAGACCAAGCCCCGACTATGCGCAGCCAAGTGCTCGATATCTGAAGCTCCTGAAAGACGGTGCAAGAGAACATGAGCTCCCTGAGGCATACCAAGACTATCTGGCCTCGCTTCAGCCCTACACGCTCACCAGCATCAGACAAAAAGTCGGCCATGCCGCGTTCCTCTTTGCTTGGGCACCAATGCTGATTTACATGATGTCGATGACGAGGATTTTGGCGGACGAAAATGGCCGAGTCCCTCGATGGTGCGCGAGCATAATCTCAGGATCGTTTAGCGTCATGTGGTACAGCTACGACAAGGTGTTCAAGCGCATCTTTGGCGATGGCGAGCGGACGGTGGAGGAGGAAGAGAAGGCGAAGATGATGAGACGCAAGTCGTATTCAGGCGGCACAGATGAAGAAAAGGCGTCTTTGATGCAAGAGAATGAGGAGGAAGAGAATTAGGAGAAAGGAAGAGAGGTGGTAATAAGGGGCGGGCGTTTTTTGAATTTAGATCTAGACCTCGACGAGTCTCACTGGTGCTGACGCTGTCTCCGCACTACGTGGAGCAAAGGGCGATTTGCAAAGCAACTATTGTATAGAATGGCCATTGAAATTTGATTCTGAATCGTATTTGCATGTTGAATGAATGATTGAATCGTATCACGCAGTGACACGTGCAGCTCGAGAGTTGTTGCATGGATGTTTTCAGATCCATGCAGCCAATACGCAGTGCAACAGTCCTCGGCTCAGGCACCATCAGAAATAATAATTTTTCGCTCATTACCGTGTCTGCCAAGGCCAGCAGCGTTGGATAATAAATCCCAATCTTGTGATATCAGCAGATGTCCGTCTTGATAAAATAGAATCAAACGTCATCCAACGCTGGCATGTGAAAATCCTACTCGAGCCAGGGGTCGATGCTGCATGTGATTGCGCTGCATCCCTCGCATCTCGGCGAAAAGACGCGGCTGGCGCATGCGATTTCCTGCCGCCCCAGCGGTTCATCGGTTGGGGGAGATTTGCGCCCGATGCGGCAAGCGGTGAGGCCGTCCACCCCAGAACCTATGCGTCATTGGAGAGTGAGCTTGGCACACGAGCTGCAGGTCGTTTTTTCTGTTCCCTGTTCTTGCAGCAAGGATAGATAAGGCATACGGCATACAGGATATATATACGGCAAGCCCTCCTGTTTTTCTGCTCGGACTGTATATGCTTCGACTCTGCGGTTCTCGCGTCAGCTCTTTTCTGCGGAATTCACAGCTCCATTTTCTACGCTCTCACAGCAGCAACAGCTACTCCCCCCTCAACACAACTGCGGGCAAGATGGCGTCTCTCGGCGGATACGCGAAGAAGCACAAGGTCACCATTGTGGGATCTGGTAACTGGTATGTGTCAAGGTCAATGCCTGCGTCAATAAAAACAATTCTAACGGGTGTTATTCATCATACAGGGGATCTACCATTGCCAAAATCGTTGCCGAAAACACACGAGCGAACAAGGATGTCTTTGAGGAGGACGTCCAGATGTGGGTGTTTGAGGAGGACGTCACCATTTCCAAAGACTCCAAGCACTACGACGAGTCCGTCGGCGACGCTCCCCAAAAGCTGACCCACGTCATCAACAAGCACCACGAAAACGTCAAGTACCTGCCCGGCATCACCCTCCCCAGCAACATCATCGCCAACCCCTCCCTCGTGGACGCCGTCCAGGGCTCGTCGATTCTCATCTTCAACCTCCCCCACCAGTTCATCCGCAACGTCTGCGACCAGATCCGCGGCAAGATCCTGCCCTTTGCGCGCGGCATCAGCTGCATCAAGGGCGTCAACGTGTCCGACGACGGCGTCAGCCTGTTTAGCGAATGGATCGGCGACGGCCTCAACATCTACGTCGGCGCGCTGAGCGGGGCCAACATCGCCAGCGAGATTGCCGCGGAGAAGTGGTCCGAGACAACCATTGCCTACGACCCGCCGCCCATGGACAACAGCAGGGCGCCCACGCCGCGGTCGGGGAGCCCCGGCCTGACCATGACCGTCACGGAGCCGCCTGCCGACATGCAGCACCGCGATGCCAGGGGTCGCAAGTCCAAGACCAAGCTGACGCCCGTACCCGCAGAGTATCCCCCGCTCGACCACGCCTGCTTCCATTCGCTCTTCCACCGCCCTTACTTCCACGTCGAGATGGTCTCTGACGTTGCTGGCGTGTCCCTTGGCGGTGCGCTGAAGAACATTGTTGCCCTCGCTGCGGGCTTCGTTGACGGCCGCGGCTGGGGTGATAATGCCAAGGCCGCCGTTATGCGAATTGGATTGATGGAAATGGTCAAGTTTGGCAAGGAGTTCTTTGGGGAGACTGTGCACACTGCGACTTTCACTGAGTCATCTGCCGGTGTTGCCGATTTGATCACCTCTTGCTCTGGAGGTCGAAATTTCCGATGCGCAAGGAAGGCTGTTGAAAAGGGCATCACCGTCGACGAGGTGGAGAAGCAGGATCTGAACGGCCAGAAGCTCCAGGGCACCAGCACGGCGGTTGAGGTCAACAGCTTCCTCAAGGCTCGCGGGCTGGAGAAGGACTACCCGCTGTTTACGGCTGTTAATGCCATTTTGCTAGGCCAAGCGAGCGTTGACGACATTCCCAACCTGGTTTCAGACACTGAGCGAAAACAGCCCCTTCCATGAATGTGCTTATGAGTATACGAATGGACATATCGTAAAATGTGAAAAGGAAAAAAAAAAAAAAGCATGCAATGTTTGGCATAGCGATGAGGCGAGAAGAGACTGGGTGGGGGAGGCGTTTTAGGCTGAATGTCATGAACGGTAGATCTACCTGGGCAATTTGTTCTTACTTTTTGTTACAAATATTTTGATTGATGAGATGGTCTAATCTGATTTATTCAAACTGTTACTATCGCTTCTGCCTCAGCTGGAGCCCTGACGCCGCATTTTTTGTGAAAAGATCACCGGAGTATGATTCGAGCGCCAGAGATGCGTTGCATGACATGATGCCGTTTACCCTGGTAAGCTGATCGCTAGGATATGGTACGCGTAACAGGATCTACAGCGCAGGCCGTTGTAACCTGTCGATTCTCAGGCTGCATAGCGCATCTCCGGCCCGATTGACTTAATGCGCAGCATCATTCGTTATATCCACACCCAGATAAGCATGAGCATGGTACATGGCAAGGAGTGTAATTGAGCAAAAGGTTTTATTAAAAGGCATTTGGATATACTTCGTATAGATACTACACTCTGTATTGTATTCTCAAGAGCTATATTACATCTTCGTAAGCATGGCAAGAAAGCACTTTTCAGGAGTCTACTCTGGGGTCAATTTGACGTGTTAATACAATATCTTTTATTTCATCATACATTGACTTTTGAGGTTAATTGCTACAGTAATTGTATGACAAGACTCTCGTCTTTTCCATGTTTGCATTTTGAATTACATAGTTTAGTTATTGACAACAGTTTTACAAGAGTGGTCGTTATCTCTCATCGCCAACGATCAGCGGTTGTCTCAGACGAGATATTGTCAGCGTATCAAAGTGCACATATTTTCCATCAATTTCATCGTTAAAACGGCCTGTTCATCTGTGCATTAGCCTTGAAGATCACTCATCCTCGCTGAAATCGGATTTCGGTCGGAGTATCAGCCTTGTTAGTCGAACGGTCCCATCCTCAATGTCGATCACAGCCAACTTCGTATAACACCGTCACAGCACAAAACATCTTACACATACAATCACCAGACAACAAATGAACGTTCCCACAAAGGATTGACAGAAAAACACTCTCTTACGGATCCATTAAACTCCTCATCGTCCCCGCTCGAAACAACTTTTCAACACCCCAGCTTCCATCGCCGATCAAACACCTGGGCTCATGCACATGTACAGCTCTCCATTTTGCCAAGAAAGACCTACATCAGCTAGGCCCTGTATAACAGCTTCAAAAAGGGTAAATAACCGTCCACAAGCCACGATGTGGCTTTTCTCTGTGGCCGTTTTTTTTTTTTCCGGTAGCGGCAAGTGCCGATCACTTCTTTTTTTTTTTTTCCGTCTGCGCGAAGATCGACAAGGCTGGGATAGTCTCCTTTGCATAGAAGAGAAACTAGACCTGCAGAATGACATACATGGTGGGCGTGTCGGGATGTGCATTTTCGACTTCACATCATCGGTTTGGTGATGGAGGAGGGAGGTTTTTGGTTACGATTATGGTGTTTATATTGCGTTCTGCGTGATTAACTACATTTTGAAAGGAAGAAAACAGACAATTTGATAATAATACCACCCCTCCGTATCCGTTTTTGCATTTTTGTTCTTTTGATTGCGAGAATTTGAAATCAATGAGGGCCGAGGAAGCCGGCATCTTATACAGGCCAGCGGCAACTACCGCCGGATATGATAGAACGTATGTACATAGTCAGTGTGATTTTGTGCGGCACAAGAGCTCAATATCCAAAAGAAATTAATGTGAATGATGGAAACATTTTACACTGGTAATGTAGGTGGTTTTGTAAGCATAGGAATCTGCGATCGCGCTTGCATATGCAGTACTAAGACACATGCGAATAGCTTCACAGTGGCTGACAATTTCACACACATGGTAGATTTCTGCAAGCGCAAAAATGTTCCGAAAAATTGGAAATGTATTCAGGGTATAAAATGTATTCAGGGTATATACATGAATCTGAAATATCATCATAGAAACGCTATAGCCAACCGATGTAGGAATGTTCCAAATTATTGTTCTCTTTATTATTTTTCTTTTTCCGCCTGCCAGTAGTCAGGCCGCTTCCACATTAACCGCCTGCGATTCCACCTGCTTCACCCACCGCACCGCAGACTCGCGCAAGTAATTCTCAATCAGCTCGCACCCGCAGTTGCCATGCTCCAGCAGCATGTTCTTCAGCACGATGCGCTCCGCTATCAAATCCTTGGCCATTTTCTGAAGCTGCTGGTTCTCGTACTCTAAGCTGTCGTGCTTCATGTTCAGCCTCTCCATGGCAATGCGCTGCCTGCCGCGGCACTTGTCCGCCGCGATGCGGTTCTTCTCGCGGATGCGCACGCGGCTGGCTTCCTGCTCCTCGGCTGTCTTGGCCCGCCGAGGCCTCTTGGCGACGCCTCCCTCTTCGGACGAGTTTTTCCGTGTGCGTGTCTGCTTCTTGCTGGCGACGGGCTCCTTTGGTAGTGCGGGTGGTGATAATGAGGGGGCGGAAGATGCTGATGATGCGGCGGATGAAGCAGCAGACATGAGGAGGTCGGAAGTTGGGGTTGATACTGCTGACGGGCTATATTCACGCCCCAGTGCTGTCTGTTGGTTTGGATAGTCCCATACTGAGGCGTTTAAAGAGCCTTCATTTCCAGAAATTGTGTTCTTGGTTGGGGGGTTTTGTGCGTCGTCTTCCGGGTATTTGATGAAATTTTCTGTTAAATCCCACTCTGACGGCTGCCAGGGCAGACCAGGTAAAAATACATCTGCGGGTTCTGGGCCTGAGGAGCCATGGCACTGGCTTGTCAAGGTGCCCTCCAGATCTGCAGGAGGGAACGGTAGCGAAAGATTGTCTGCATGGGAAAAGTCTGGACCGCATGCGATGAATGGGGAAGCTTCGGCAATGCTAGCCATGGTGCCGTTGCAAATGATTTACCAGACTTTTTGAAGAGAAGATGGTAACAGTGATATGATATGATACAGTACGTAGTATGCGGTAATGTAGATAGTATACAAAGCTCGTCTGGATTATGATACCAGAAGATTTTCAAAAAGTTATGGGAGAGCCGCGGTGTATAGATCGGCAAAAGAAAAAGAATGCGCTTCGTGAATAAGGCGGAAACGTCATTGCTAAATATACGGCCGATGAACAGATCGCCGCGCACTTGGGGGGCCCTTCTATCGAGGCGGAACGCCGCAACAGAAGGTGATGGTGAGATGTTACCCCTGGCACCGTTGGGTTAGCATATGCGAGTTAGCGCGCCGGAACCACGTCTCGGGTTGCTGAAGCCTCTTGGACAGGTGCACAAGGTTCAAACTAGGAAATAGATCTGAGCATTTGCTGGTCACTGCATGCAGGATAGTATCCATAGCATCAAGCGGGTGGCTCTTGTGGGGTCGCATATTCGACTCGATGGCGTCGGCGGAGCCTCTCTGTGTGCTTTGTACTTGTACCACCACAGCATGTTTGCCCTCGATATCATTCACACCACCCTCGAATGAATGCGGCCCCCCGTCCCGAATGGAGCCTTTCTATTCCTAGGCTAATAAGATATTAAATTGGCGCCTGGCAAGCAGCGTTGAGAAATCAGCTCCGCGATGTCACCCCCCAGCAGGGCTTCAACACCAGCTTGCGGTTCCTAGGCTGGGACGCAGACGCTTGTGATAAGCTTCGTAGAGGCAACAGTTTACTGCTCAAAAGAGGTCAGCCAGAGTCTGCATAGAAGATGAGTGACTCGTCATTTTCCCGTGTGAGGGAAAATCAACGTGGTACGATTCAAACGTGTACATTCAAAGATCGAATGTGTCATGACTTTGGGCCCTCGGTTGGCCGCTTCGAATTACAGCTTAACATCGAAACTTCCAATATTTTCCAGAGGCATCACCCGCATCCCACGCCGAGCCTCAGCTAGGAACCCCCTGTAAGCAAGTCCAAAGCTTGTGTGTGTCGCACCCCCCAGCCGGCCCCTCAGGAGGGAAGGCTGGCTGGAACAAAGAGTTAAAGGCTGGGATGCGTCTCCCCGACAGGTCCGCGGTGGTCCTCTGGCATCAAGCGAGCTGCCGCCTAAAGTGCCAAACAAACGGAGTCGCTGCTGTGAAGAGCGCTAGACGCTGCGGGTAGCGCTGCGAATAGCGCCGGGGGCCGCCTGGAGTCCGGCTTCGTTGGCGTCATGTCATCGAGATCTCGATCCCAATATCAACCTGCGATTTGGAGTGCAGTCTGTGCTGGGGCGCAAGGGATGTCGTTGAACGCTGGCGGAGGAAATGCTCCGGAGGAAATGCTCCGCGGCCAGCTGGTGGGCGCCCCTCAAAACATCGACCCACTGCGAAACAAGAAAGGCAAGCAGGGTGCAAATCAAGGTCTGAATAGCCTCTGTTTGACCACGCGTGGCGGCTTGGGCCCGAATGGCTCCATTCCTGGCTGAACAGGTGTAATCTTCCCATTCATGCGGGACGAAACCATCTCGATCGCGAGTGTCTGAGCGCCTTAGAGTTGACTAATATCTGTCACGTGCTGTCTTTTGTTGTCTCTTCTCCCGTTCCCCGTTCATTCCTCTTCCATCTCCGTCCGAAGCTCAGCCCGTCTCGGCTAAATCCATCAGACTCCTGTCAAGGCTCAGCCCGCTTGCTGCTCCACAGCTGCGCAAGAAGCCGGTTTTCTGCAAGCCACAGTACGGCCAAGTGAGGCGCTGGGTCACGGCCCCGGACACGATACGGAGCAGCTTCTCCGAAACGAATACTCACATGGAAACGGTAGGTCTGTTTTTACGCAGCGTCAGTGCGGCCCGAGACGAAAGGGACCTTCGAGAGGTTTCTCGAAACTCTGTGCGAGTTTATAGGGCAAGACATCGCGTTCAACAAAGGTACTACAAGTACCTACTCCATGCTTTGCTGCATCAGCTCAGCCTACGAGACCCAATGCACGTAAGCGAGCTGGTCGAGCTTAACTTCCCCAGCAGAGGGCAGCGAGACAGCGAGGTTATATCAGCCTGCCAAGATGGGAGAGCCACCTCGCGATCCCCTTTTAATACCACCCCGTACGCGGTCCACGCCGCCCTGCCGGTAGCCAGCCTAGCCTGAACAACGGCGCACCTATAACGAATGCTCTTGGAGTCGCTGCCGAAGGCAGCATCCTGCAGGCCTATTTATCTTTGGCGACTGAGTGCTTGCATTGTTCACAGACAGCTTCGGCGGACTTTCAGGGGGCTGAAAAGACCACAAACCGGTCTGAGACGTTTCTGCCAACTTCTACCATGATCCATAAGACTTGTGCTCCGTACCTGCAACCCCATAACTTACACGATACCGCGATGGATCCCTGATGTCGTCATCGCTAATATGGCTCACGCTTCTAAGGTCCCCGACAACATGGCAGAGGTGCCAAGAACAAACAAGCCTCTATCAAACCGCGGGAGCGGTTCCTAGCGGTTGTCCCACGTTTTCTCGACATCGTGTAGACTGAGTTGAGCGCAAGCAGATAACATGCGCAATATCCATTGCCTTGGAAGTGACAGCCACCTCTGCAAATATGTAAGCATGTCTGTACCAACATCAGAAGTTCTGGCGCCCGTGCGCGAAAAGATCAAAAGACCCCAAACCCACTCCAAAAGTTCTGAGGCTTACCCTGATTCTTGGCAGAGCATCGCATCTCGATCTTGTACTGTACCTCTACTTGAGCTTGTCACATTGGGTCCATCTCTAATGGCTGGTAGCGCTAGCTGTGGATCGCCCAGGGTCCACGACATCCGTATTCAAGCAGCCCCGCAGCTAGTCGTTCCAAAAAACAGGTATTTGGCGAAAAAAGCTCTTCAACGTTGCCAAAATTCTTCCCCATGCGGCCGTAGCCAATGGAAGCGGATATGACGTGGTCACACCAACGGCTAGGGTCAGCGTGTCTTTGCCTATGGAAAATTAAGCTTTGCTTGCTTGTTTCCACAACAAGTTCGTGAATGCCGGGATAGTGTTCCTTGGACAAGGCTATTCGTTCGGCGGTATGAACGCTTTCAGACGGTTTTGATGGTTGCTCCATACTCAACTACTTGCTACTTTGGGACTGTAATCTGGAGGCAGCAGTAGCTTTTGAGATAAACGACCTTGTTAGTGCTATTATTACTCCGCACTCGTATGTGGACTTTCCAGGACCCTTCCAAGTTTTTTTTTTTTATATACATGGAGACTGTGAGGCTACGAAGCCAGCCGTTAACTCAAGGGGTGGACCCTGAAATAAGACAGAAATTACACCGATGCAAACCCGATGCCAAAATACATATTGATGGAACCGTTATTCTTGTTTTTCGACTGCAGTTGGCGGATAAAATTTTGCGATACTCCATAAACAGGCCGATGTGCGCGGCAGATCGGCCACCGGATGGCGCCGGCTCGCGTATTCGAAGAGATCACCAAGTGCAAGTAGTATCAGGTAGATCAATATCTAATCACACTAAGATTGATCTGCTCGAAACGTTTCATCCTCGATACAGAATTCTGGAATGCTGGTTGAAGATGATTGCTCTTACGGGAATAGAACTACATGTTGAGTCAGCAACCCAGGTGTTTCTCGAAGATTAATTTTACTGATACAAATTCATGCCATTCAGGATCAACAGATTTCGGTTTTCATATATAAATAGTACATAGACTAAGGAACATGCCTATCAACGCTAATGTGATGAAAATAATACCCTCTCGTCTTTTACATACGAAGTACATCAAAGCACCACCAAACAATTCAGCGCAGCAGATTGGCTGCAGGTGTAGGGTATCCCATAAATATCCTGCTCATACAGTAACTCCACAGCAGTAACGGTGATTGACGTCTAAGGTACATAATCTTTGGAAAACGTTAAAGAAAATTGATTATTACTGTGTATATTTTTCGTTAGTAATTGATAAAAGCTCTCTTGCATCGGCGCTGGACAATCCGAGACACTGCTGTCGTCTCTATATCGCGCTTCTTCTTACCCCCAGGTAATTAGTCTTTCATATATTCTGAGTTTAGTGCCGTTCAATTTCGAGACGTAGCAGTAGAAAGGGATCGAGAAAAAACTGGTCGCTATCATCCTTTATCGACACTTCTCTGGCTCGGCCAATTGTGCATTGCGACAGTGAATTGTTGCCCTCATGAATTACCTTTACTCGAGTCTCCCTGTCCAGCTCCTCATCAAGCCATTCTCAACAACACGCAACATTGCAAATCCTCCAACAGAACACGGCATTTCAGGACATCCGAGAAAGTCCGAGAGAAACCTCCAAAGCCTCTTCCGTGGCGTCGCGACACTCGCGCAGTCCATCCTTCACGAAAGCCGGCGTCGATGGTTATGTAAGTCCAGCTTCATCTTCGCACTCGGAGATTAGTAACTCTTGTAGCCGCAGGATCCAAAAATCCGCGCTAGCCTTATTTCGTATTCTGGCCATCAGTGATTCGGCAGCGTGCCGCAGCTAGCTCAGCGACGGGCCTCGATAGCGTGATGGGATTGCTGTTTCGGGAAATGTCGAATCCCGCCCCAGCTGGAGATGTGCCTGATGATCGACCTCGACTTACAAAGCTCGGGGATAGGAATTGTGTCTGTGCGATGAAGAGAAATATCTCGCGGATAAGGGAGATAGGGAGAGGGGGGAGATGGGAATATGGCGCGTTGTAAATGTATATAAGTGAGGGCAATATCATTCACTGTTGGAAGAATATGTCAACAACAAAGACACAGCTTCAAACCACAAAGACAACTCTTCAACAATTCTAACAGCTTCGATTTGAGACAAAAAAATACCTAAATTCAGACATCATGTCAGTCAAGTACGCAAAAGACCAGCCTGCAGGCTTTACCAACCGCATCGAGCGTGTGGCCATTGTGGGAGTAAGTCTTGCAACGCATCTCTACTCTGCAGCACAATTCGGATGACTTGCTAACAAATCACACCAGGCTGGAGGCCAAGTTGGCAAACACATTGCCGAGGAGCTTCTCAAGACTGGAAAACATACCGTTACTGCCATCACTCGTACCGGGAGCAAGAGCAAGCTTCCCGATGGAGTCAAGGTCGTTGAGGTGGACTATGAGAACGAGCAGTCTCTGATTGACGGCCTCAAGGGGCACCAGTTCTTCTTCATCTCCATGGCTGTGACAGCCCCCAAAGGCACTCAGGAAAAGCTCATTGCCGCAGCTGCCAAGGCTGGCGTGCCATGGATCATGCCCAACTCTTACGGCGCCGACTTTGCCAACAAGAAGTTGATGAAGGAGACAATGACTGACGGAAACAACAGCGGAGTCGCTGCCGTAGAAGAGGCCGGTCTGTCTTGGATTTACATGTCGTGCAGCTTCTGGTACGAGTACTCACTCGCCATGGGCGAGCCATTTTACGGCTTTGACATCCCAAACAAAAAGGTCACTTTCTACGACGACGGCAAGACGCGCATCAACACCTCAACTTGGAGACAGTGTGGCAGGGCTGCAGCACACCTTCTCAGCCTAAAGGAGCTGCCCGACGACGAAAACGACACATCACCCACCGTCTCACAATGGAGAAACAAGCCCCTATATGTTTCCAGCTTCCTCGTCTCCCAGAGAGACATGTTGGACAGCATCCACCGGAATCTCGGTACAAAGGACAGCGACTGGGACATCCAGTACGAGGCGTCGGATGCTCGCTACAGCAGAGCGATGGAGATGCTCAAGGCCGGAAACTTCCTCGGCTTTGGCATGGGCATGTACTCTCGAGCCTTCTTCCCCAATGGCGACGGCAACTTTGAGGCCAAGTACGGCCTGGACAATGTGCCCCTGGGGCTGCCAAAGGAGGACTTTGATGAGGCGACCAAGATGGCGATTGAGATGGCTGAGGCGGGATTCGGTCCTCGCAGGTTTGCAGAGGTCAGAGGACGAGACCTGCCAGGCCAGCCAGGCCACTGAGCAGCTATCCGATGGGAAGCAGTTGCAGCTGTTTGGGCATCAAAGTAGCGGATACTGGTGGTGTTGACAGAGTTGCAACAACTGGAGCGGCTGATTGGCTGATTGACTGCTTGGTGTATGGATAAGGTATTGTAGTCTAGGTACTAATGCATTTATCTGCCGTTTACTTGTGAAGAATGTGACGCATCAATTGGCTACTGTGTCCCAACTGCCGTGTGGCGCGCATGCAGAACCGGCCAAAGGCAGTTTGTGAGACATTGGATTGAGAATATGTGTGTAGTAAGCAGCTAGACGCAGAGACGATGCCTAACAGATAGATACACGTATCTTGGAGGGAAGCTAACAAGCTCTGCTATCGTAAAATAGCACATGCTAGCGTTGCTGCTAATGTTTTCCTTAGTGACGTCATGATATATCATGGCGGGGTCGTCAACGGCGTCTGAAGAGCTTCGTCTGTGCCTGGAAGTGAGGCGGGAGCTGCGCCATCGCCATTCTATTCATTTGGATAGAGTCTCAGGATGGAAAATGGAATCAATTAAGAGGAATCAATTAGACGCCAATTGAGTAGATATGCGGGTGTGCACATCCAATGGTAGAGGCAATGACGCATCGGGCAATGAGTGGCATAATGGTGGGAGCTTCATGTTAGCTTGGGTTTTTGCTAGCTCCCGACGCCGCCGTGGCTGCAATGACAATCCAAGCCACCGCGTGGGAAATCAACACAATCAGTTTCTCCGAAGAAGAAATGGCATAATAAGCTGACCGGCCGTGTTTTGCATACCAAAAGGGGCAGCAGAGTGTCCATATTTGACGCTCTATAGCAGCTAGGTGCTGTAGAGTAGCGCGTGTAGATACGGATACAGTAGCATCATGATCTCGACACTCCAGCATCATCGGCCGATGCCGTGCATCTGACTGGCCAGCATGCCCCAGCAGCCGCAGCATCTAGAAAGAAAACGGCCTATTAGCGTCCCCCACGGCCTGAAGCTGCCCCTCGCTCTGGCCGCTGCTGATGACATTTCCCTGCTTGCCGGGTGGTTCCTGGTGGCTTCAAGCCAAAGCAGCGCCTGCGTCCTAGGCCAAAGCAGAGCAGCTGTTAGCATTGAGTCCAGGCCATCCATCACACCATGTGCCGGCCAACCAGCAGCTGCTCGGGCTCGCTTGCGGGAAAAAGCTGCTAGACGCGAATCTTCCTTTTCTTATTTCTTATTTCTGCCATCTCAGCCTTGAAGCCACAAGCTGTGAGAGATCAAGGAAAAGGCCTGGCTGCTTGCTTGTTCAACCTCGCTGTCAATACCCATCGTCTGCTGCGTACCAGCACCCGCATCCGATCAGCGCAGCTCAACAGCGCCCTGGCTCAGCGGATCGACAGCCGCCAACACCCCCGCAGACACGCAGCAGCAGCGCCATTTCCAGAGCGCTGCTTGGGCTTGGGTCCGCTAACGCCACTGTAGCTACAAAGCCGCGGGGCATCGCCCATCCGCCGCCGCTCTTCTTTCCGCCATGAGCCCAGGAATCATGACGACCAAGGAGGTTTATCTGCTGCCGCTCAACGACGACGGCTCGCCGCAGGTCGCGGGCGAGTACATCTATCTCGACGCCGGCGGCGATGACCCCATCACCATCCGGTTTGCCATTGAGGGCACGTCGTCCATCTGCCGCAATGGCAGCCTCTGGGTCAACATCCCCGAGCAGGGGGCAGAGTTCAGGCGGGACAAGTTTCGCGAGTACAAGTGAGTGAAATAGGAGGCAGAGGCAGAGGCAGAGGCAATGAGGAATGCATTGAGTCTATGACTAATGATTTTCTACGCTGCAGGCTAACTCCCGACTTCAACAAAACGCTCGAAATCTCCATCCCCATCCACCAGTCCGGCGTCTTCGCCTTTTACACCACCTATGCCCAGCTGCCCAACCTCGACCCGGAGGACGTGCCAAAATCGACCGACAAGGACGAAGCTCTGCAGAAGACCCCGATATATTACATTGATGTTGCTCCTCGCCTCAAGCTGGATGGGCGTCCATTGCCTCTGCCCGCGCTGTCGCTCTTCTCCATCATCAGCAAGCTCATGGGCCGCTTCCCCGGTGATTGGGAGCGACACCTGCGGGGCATCAGCGAGAGGGGATACAACATGGTGCACTTTACTCCTCTGCAGATTCGCGGCGAGTCAAACTCGCCCTACAGCTTGTATGATCAATTGGGCTGGGATCCCGCCTGTTTCCCCAAGGGCATTAAGGATATTGAGCAATTGGTCGAGCATCTCGAGCAAAAGTACTCTCTGCTGAGCTTGACAGACATTGTCCTCAACCATACTGCAAATAACACAAAATGGTTAGAGGAGCATCCCGAGGCTGGCTACAACTTGACTACGGCCCCGTGGCTGGAATCTGCCTATGAGCTCGATACGAAGCTGATGGAGCTCAGCGACAAGCTTGAGGAGCTCAGCCTGCCTGTCGATATCAAGAGCACAGAGGACCTACTGGAGCTTATGGAAGGAATCAAGAAGCACGTTATCCTCCCACTTCAGCTGTGGGAGTATTATGCCATCAATGTCGAGCGAGACGCCGACGCCATCGTGGAGGCTTGGACCAGCGGCAAGACGTCCCCTCCCCAAAACGGCGCTGCTACGGTAAAGGATTTTGAGCAACTCAAGACGGCAGAGCTTGCTGAGCATGTGGCTTTTATCAGAGACTATGCCCTTCAAGGCACAGACCGTCTGGGAGAACGGTACAGGCGAAGAATTGAACCCACTGTTGCGGCTACCTCGCTGGCGTTTCACTTTGGTCGATACGAGGGCGAAAGCACACAGTCGGCCGACAAAGCAGCTGCCAAAGCCAAGGCGGTTGAAGTCTTGGATGCCATCAACGTTGACTTTTATGCCGAATACGACAAGGATCTTAACCAAATTCTAGAGCAACTCTTCAATCGCATCAAGTACGTCCGGCTGGACGACCATGGGCCGAAGCTGGGTCCGATTAACAAGGCCAATCCCCTCATTGAGACATACTTTACTCGACTGCCGGTCAATGAAACAACCTCTAAGCTTACTCCGGGCGAGCGGGCTCTGGCCAATAACGGCTGGGTTTGGGGCGGTAACGCCTTGGTGGACAATGCTGGCCCAGACTCTCGCGTGTACCTGAAGCGTGAAGTCATTGTCTGGGGAGATTGCGTCAAGCTGAGATACGGATCTGGCCCCGAAGACAGCCCATTCCTATGGGATCATATGACAAAGTACGCCAAACTGCTGGCCAAGTATTTTGCTGGCTTCCGCATCGACAACTGCCACTCAACTCCAATTCATGTGGCAGAGCACATCTTGGATGAGGCCAGAAGAGTTCGGCCGAACCTTTACGTTGTTGCCGAGCTCTTTACTGGATCCGAGGAGATGGACTATGTGTTTGTGAAACGACTTGGTATCAGCTCACTCATCCGTGAGGCCATGCAGGCGTGGAGCACGGGAGAGCTCAGCAGGCTTGTTCATAGGCATGGTGGCCGCCCTATCGGCAGCTTTGAAGTTGATGACATCTCAAGATCTGATGTGACGACGCCATCAGACACAAAGGGAAAGACCGATCTTACAAGAGAGGTTATTCGGAGGATCAGACCATCACCGGTCCACGCCTTGTTCATGGACTGCACTCACGATAACGAGCCGCCTGCTCAGAAGCGTGACGCGCGGGATACACTGCCCAACGCCGCTCTCGTCAGCATGTGCTCAAGCGCAACGGGAAGTGTCATGGGCTATGATGAAATCTACCCAAGATTGGTCGATCTGGTCAACGAGAAGCGCCACTACACATCTGAAGCGTCGAGAACTTCATCAATCAAGATCGGGAGAGGCAAGGGGGGCATTGCTAGTATCAAGAAGCTCTTGAATCAGATTCATACTCTCATGGGCAAAGATGGCTACAACGAAACTCATATTCACCACGAAGGCGAATACATTACCGTACACAGAGTGCATCCTGAGTCTAGAAAAGGCTACTTCCTCATTGCTCACACTGCGTTCCCGGGATATGGCAACGGAAGAGGAGAATTCAACCCCGTTCACCTGACAGGAACCCGAGCCAACCATCTGGGTAGCTGGATGCTCGAGGTTGACGATGGAGAAGAGACTGTGAAAGCTGTCATGGACGATACGAAATTCCTCCGGGGTCTTCCCAGCCAGGTGGTGGATGTTCCCGGAATCAAGATGGAGTATCACGGCCAAGACACTACGATTTCGGTTCGCGACAAGTTCCCTCCTGGCAGCATTGCTCTCTTCGAGACCTGGATCCCAGCTGCAGAGCACTCTACCGGTCTGGACAACTACGTCACTTCTGGTGCCAAACAGGCATGGGCTAATCTGAACCTGATTGATCTCAACTTTTTGCTGTATCGCTGTGAGGCAGAGGAGAGAGATGCTAGTGACGGGCAGGACGGGGTATATGATATTCCCGGCCATGGAAAGCTCGTTTATGCTGGTCTCCAAGGATGGTGGAGCATTCTTGAAGGAGTCATTCGCGACAATAACCTTGGACATCCAATCTGTCAAAACCTGCGAGACGGCTCCTGGGCTCTCGATTACATCGTAGGCCGAATTCAAAAGCAAAGCCACTCAGAGGGCAGCGAAGCCCTTGCGGGACCTGCGGCTTGGCTCCGAGAACGATTCGAGGCCGTCAAGGCCATTCCAAGCTTCTTGCTACCCCGATACTTTGGACTCGCCATCCGTACCGCATACAAGGCTAGCTGTGATCGGGCGTTGGAGCTAATGAACGAGCATGTTGCCAAGGGCCAATGGTTCCTTGGCAGTCTCGCCTTGGTCAGCGTGCAGCAAACTGGGCTTATCAAATCAGCTTCCCTCTGGCCAGACAAGCAAGTCCCTTCTATTGCTGCTGGCCTGCCGCATTTTGCTGTGCAATGGGCTAGATGCTGGGGCCGAGACGTCTTCATCTCCATCCGAGGACTGTATCTTGGAACCAACCGCTTTGCTGAGGCAAAGGAGCATATCCTTGCATTCGCTAGCGTCTTGAAGCACGGCATGATACCTAATCTTTTGAGCAGTGGCGCCGCACCGCGATACAACTCGCGAGATTCGGTGTGGTTCTTCCTTCAGACCATTCAAGATTACACTCGCCTTGCACCAGAGGGGCTCGACTTGCTCAAGGTCAAGGTTAGACGACGCTTCCTACCATACGATGACACTTGGTTCCCTGTAGATGATGAACGAACCTATTCCAAGGAGAGCACGATTGAGGAGATTATACAGGAGGCTCTCCAAAGGCACGCCTCGGGGATGAAGTACCGCGAAGCAAATGCCGGACCTCAGATTGACTCCCAGATGAGAGACGAAGGCTTTAACCAGGAGATCAAGGTCGACTGGGACAATGGACTCATCTTTGGTGGCAACCAGTTCAACTGTGGCACCTGGATGGACAAGATGGGCGAGAGCGACAAAGCTGGATCCAAGGGTATTCCTGGAACTCCTCGCGATGGTGCCGCCATTGAAATTACGGGTCTTCTCTACAGCACTTTGAGATGGGTAGAGAAGCTTCACAAAGAGGGAAAGTTTGCTCAATCAGGCGTCAAAACTTCCGAGGACAAAGCCGTTACCTGGACGCAATGGGCCGACCTCATCAAGGCCAATTTCGAAAAGTGTTATTACGTTCCTCAGACTCCTGAAGAGGACGCAAAGTATGACGTTAACCCCAGCGTTATTGCTCGTCGAGGTGTTTACAAGGATCTGTACAAGTCTGGTAAGGAGTATGAAGATTATCAGCTTCGGCCAAACTTTGCGATCGCCATGACTGTGGCGACGGATCTTTTCGACCCCAAGCATGCATGGCAAGCTCTGTGCCTTGCAGATTCGACGATCCGAGGGCCCACAGGTATGGCGACATTGGATCCGGCAGACAAGGACTACCGCCCATACTACCGCAACAGCGAAGACAGCCACGACTTCGCAACAAGCAAGGGCCGAAACTACCACCAGGGGCCAGAGTGGCTGTGGCCAACAGGTTTCTTCCTCCGCGCACTGCTCAAGTTTGACCTTCAGCGCAGAAAAACTCCTGCTGGCAGGACCGAAGCCTTCCAGCAAGTGACTAGAAGACTGGCTGAGTGTAAGCGGATGATTCGGGAAAGCCCGTGGGCGGGTCTGACAGAGCTTACGCAAAAGAATGGAGAGTACTGTGGTGATTCTGTGAGTCTTTTAAAAATTTTCCCTTTCCCCTTTTTTTTCTAGCGCATGATACCGTCATACTTTTGTATCCCCCTTACTTTTCAAATGCTTATACTGACTCTTTTCTTTCAGAGCCCGACACAGGCATGGTCTGCTGGTTGCCTCATTGACCTATACATGGATGCCATGGAAGAGCAGGAGGCTTTGAAGAAATGAATGGATGAATTATTGTTTTAAAACATAGACGGGACGATATGACAAAAGTTCACGAGTACATGACATTAGCGCGATATATGTATGTAGAAAGTAAAAACCTAGTTCTGACGATTATTACAAAGCACACGAGACGATAGTATATAAAGAGAAGAAAAGAAGAAGCAGCGCATTCTGATTTTGATTTCAGTTACTGCCAAGTATTGGTAGGCATAAGAAAAGCCATCTTTCAAAAAAGGGACACAGTTTGAACATTCATTACAAAGTACACGATACGATAATATGGGTATGAAGAAAGAAAAAAGAGAGCGCATTTTTATTCTTAATTTGAGTTACTGCCAAGTATTGGTAGGTAGGCATAAGGAAGCCACCTTTTGATGCGTAATGACGTATTCCTCGCTGCTACCCTCTTAATCCTCCAATATCCCCCTCTCTTCGTATAGAAGAGAAAGGGACTTCGTATTTGAAAAAATGATGAAATCCTCATTTCGCCCCTAAAAACTCTAATTTCTCCTCCGCCTTTGTCAGAAGACAGACATGATAATCCCAACAAAAAAATAGTATAACACAGCCAACGCCAGATCCAAAAAAGAACTAATAACAAGAAGTGGATAAATGAGGTAGAGCCCAGAGGAGGAGGAGGGAAAAGAAGATGTAAAATGAATAAGGAACGCCACGTTTGATGGAGATGTGTTGAGGGAGCGGCAAAGAAGTGATAAAGAATTTTGTTCGTGACTGATGTACGTCAAATGAGTCGGCATTTGGTATGAAGTATGAAGAAGAATAAAGTCGCAAAGCGTCCATCCGTCGCGGCAGGTAGGCTAGTCGTAGTGCTTCGTTTCTTAAATTAAGGCTCTTGAATATTTCCATTTCATCCATCGAGTGTATGTTCATTTTTCATCATTTTCCTTGGCTCTTTCGGTTTTGATTTTTTTTTGTTATGTTCTTTTCCAAATCTCATGACCGGTTGCTGCTGAATGGCCACAGCTTGGTCGTCGTGTTGCGCTTCTCGGATGTCGACGTGAAAGTAGGCAGGGCGGGCGTTGCACTCGTAGTCATGGGAATGCCAGCAGCGGCACCGTCGGTCGCAGGGACGCCGGAGCCCCAAGAGTCGGTGAGGCCAGCTTGTTTTCGAAGCTCGCGCTTGCGGATGTAGCGACGGCGCCAGATGCATGCGCCGATCCAGATGCCGGCGATGCCAACGACGAGAACGACAATGAATATCACCCACTGCCAGTGGTTGGAGATCCTAGAGATCTGCGAGTTAGTATAAGAGTCGCAAAGGATGGAGAGTGACGGGAAAGGCCTACCAATCGCCATTGGACGCATGTGATTGAATGGGGATTGCGTTGGTCGAAGTGCTTGATGTCGAGGAAGAAGTCGTCGAGGGGACTGCTGCTTTCTGCCCGTTACACATGCTGTGATACCAGCTGGTAATGGATGACAGGCCGCTGGGGTTCGCAGTGCAGGCATTGTCGCAAACGCCGCCGGTTGTCGTCGAAAATGCCGTGAGTCGAGGGTCGAAGCAGAAGCATGACGTGTATGCGCTAGGATTGTTGCTGGGCACGGCCGGGGGCACACAGGCGCCATTGGCATCGTAGAGATGGCCGCAAGCAGCCGCGCAGGCAGGCAGTTTTTGGAGGTTGCCAAAGGGCACAATGGTGGTGATGGGCAGTTGATTAGCTGTAGCGACGGATTGTTAGTCTGCGGGCCTCCAGGAGGCTGGTTTGAAGGAGCGCTTACCCATGATGGCGATGGAAAGGAGTAATTAAATGCAAGTATTTACTGAGAAAGAAGCCGAGATGCGGAAATGTGAAGTCGCTGGGGGGGAATCTTGACGCCTGCGCCAATCCAGAAGAAATGGGAGAAGCGAGTGAAAGATGCTGATGTTTTTTTTTTTGTTTGTTTCAGAAAGGGCGCTTGACCAAACACCCGTGGGTCAGTCAAGTCAGGGCCAATGATGCAAGTTCCGTGAATGCTGTCAAGAATAGTCGGATGTTATGCGCCAAAACAAAACGCCAAGCGATTCGTGATGCTCGTCTGGTGGTTTTCTTATTTTTCGAATCTTCTTTTTTCGGACTTTGTCGTCTTTGGTCGAGGAGAGTCGAGTCGTCGCCTGGGAGAGGAGCTGACTAAAGCGAGAGCGAGTCTTTGCACAGACGGAGAGCCGGGAGAGCCGGGAAATGGCACGAGGGATCAGGCTGAGACAGGCAAATTAAAGAAGAAGTCGAGAAACGTAGCGAGAGGAAATGCGATTAGACGCGAGCGATGGAACGCGAAGTTGGCAGCAAGAGACGAGCAGCGGGTTCGTGAGAACTGGAGGTGGAAGGGGAAGAAAAGAGCCCAGTGGATGGAACGAGCGAGATCATGGGGAGGCCGGTCTGGAATGCAGCGCGCGACGCCCAGCAGGAGGGATCCGGGCCGGATTAGCGGTGCATTCGTCGCTGCAGCGCACCTGGCACAGCCTACAGGCGCCAAGAGGGGCCCCCATCGGGAGCAGCGAGGGCCTGTAGAATCCCGTATTCAGCGCGCGTCAGCGGGAATCCGGCCCTGGGGGTGGGCTAAAGAGGCTAGCCAGAGGAGGCCGACGGAAGCGGGTTTTTTGATTGGCAGGGGTCGGATGTCAAGAATGCATTTGATGTTGTTGTTGAAAGCGGCTATTTGGGCTATTGGGAGCTACCTACTAGTTTTGGCGAGGCGAAGCTAGTGCTTTACGAAGAGCTGCCGGGATAAACATTAATTACAAGCAGCACTCTATTTCTCAGCACTCGTATGGGCACACGTATGTGAAGAAGAGAGTAGATGCAGTCAAGGCTCCGCGCTCTTCTGGCAGGGCTGTGAGGGCGAATGTCATCCATCCCATCGTCCACCGATCATCAAGCAATGCGACCCAATCAATCTATTTTAGCTGCATTGGCTTCTGCTTGGTGGATTTCAATGGCTGGCCCTTCTAGAACCGGTATGCCAATGCGGAGAAGGCGGCGGCTAAAAGGGCAGGTCGCTAATACGGCGGATCGATGTACCTGTACGATGCGCGACCTGAATACGAGACGGTTGGGACTCGATCACGGGCACCGACGAAGAGAAGTGCACAACGCTCTGAATAAGTCAATGCAGGTAGGATCTAGATTGATAGGCGAAAATCGCTATCGAACTTCGAGACTGCGCATCTCCATTTAGTGAGTTTCTCTCCTGGCCTCCAGCCCGTCTCCGATGCAGTGGCTCCCCCCTGCCGCCGGTGTTGGACACTGCAAATTGTTTCGCCCTTCTCCTTTACAGCCGGGACGTCATTCTGCGGTAAGGCTACAGTGGTGCACGTGTGCTTATAAAGACTCGAGGGCGGCAGTACCGATACCCTGCTTGTTGTACTCTATACTTCGGACATGCGGGCTCCAGCATCCAATATGCAGCTCATTACGGGTGGAAACTGGCCTCGAGCATCAGCAGTCGCCATGGTCAAGAAATTCATGTTGCTCTTGTTGTCGCTCAAGGCCAGCCTCAGCAACATCTGATATTCCTCTGCTGTGCGTGCAGCTACTTCGAGTCACTTGCAGATCCAGCGCCCATCTATCGCGTATCGTACCTATGACATGTCTGCGCTGCTCCTCTCTTTTTCCTCTCCCTCAAAGACCCCTGCGCTACGGCTTCTGATCTCCGAAACAGGGGGCTGAGCAATGGCTGGCCCGCCCCGAGATTATTGTTCTGTTTCTAGCCTCGTGCTCGTGTTCGCGCCGTTCGCTGCCGCTTATGCCTGGCTCTGCTATGGAGACGAAATGTATCATCAAAAATTGCCGAAGCCATCGCCTTTCTATCGCTATGCGCTGCAGTGTATAAGTCAGTGGCAGAATCTTCACCACCACGATTCTGGCATCTCGTGATCAACTTCTGCGTGTGGATGGAGGCCGTCGATTCTCCGCTCCCATCTGTCAAAAGCGGGGAAGCAGAGCAGCACTAACAATTGCCCAGTGGCTACCATGGCATGGGTCCCGTCGCTATTCTTCTAGTCCTCGGTGCAATAGTCGGGCTTGCGCCGATCACATCCCCAGTGGCCACGTCCGGCTTACAAGGCATGGCAGGCTATTATGGACAGCAAACTCTGCCATGATGGGTGCATATACGAGACTTGGCCAGGGAAAAAGGCACGTATTGACAGCGAGAGCAGCTTCCAACGCGGCATTTTCTTTCATTTCCTAGTGAAGCGTCATCAGGCGCTCAGCCTCAACTCTCCATGTTTCATACGGAACCAGTGCAGTGCTCAATCAAAAAACTGCCGACTCATGGAGCCAGCTCCAACGAGCACAATAAAACCGAATCATTTCGAACCCCGATGATGCTCGACCTGTCCGTATACAGCCCGATCTGCCCCAAGACTGTCTTACAGATCATTTGCTAGAACCTTGAGTGGCCACCGTTGATCTGTCGTCGTCGTCGCGGGCCCTGTGGCTGCTCTTGACAATGCCGACAACCACCCCAGGCGCGTGCCAGGGGCCGCTCTCTGCGGCGAACCTCTGCATCACATACGGCACTGGGGAGGTGGCTATGCATGATGATTCTTAGCACTCTTCTTAACCATTCGGAGGCCGCATATCTTGCCTGCTTTAGAAGGAGATCCACTGGGCTCGTCCTTCACTTGAGGCCCTGCCTGCGCAGAGACGGCACTGCTGGCGTTGTCCTGTGGCATTTCGTATTGTGTGAATTTAGTCGAGATAGTTTTGTGACTCTGTCTCAGTTGATGAGTGTTTACTGTTCAGCAGACTATTGCAAACACAAACCACCATGTCTCAGGGATAATAGCACGCTTTATACTCTCAAGACTTCCTCAAGAAACCCTTCCAGAAGCTCGTTGCTGTAGATTTCAGCTGGCCAAAAGGACCTCACACAAGCCAATCCTAGGATATCATATCATTATCCCAGCTCACCATACAACCCATTATGGATGCCTGTGCGAGGTATACACGTATCATCACCATCGGTGTTGTTGTCTATAAGGGATGACCCAACTTCCACGGAACTGGTTTGTACTGCTATTCTTATCATGCGACCTAGAGATACACAGCATGAGTATGCGTGTCTGCTTCGCACAGAATGTTGCTTTACCGGGATCATGCGGGATCGGGGCATCATGTCTCAGCCATGCAGTCTGTCGCTAGTCGAACGATGAGGCAAGTCGCAATTTGTGTGAGGGCTTGGCATACATGATACCGAGGACTACGCTCGGCTTGGGTGCATCTGAGAACTTTCTTTCGATGACTCAACAACTGGGCTCCAATGCTATCTCAAGCGATTTCATCTATGCAGATGAGCCAGCTTGGACCATAAGCCACCGGTTCAAAGGAACCATTGTTCGGTACTTTCGCGGCCTGGATTCCTTTCTCTCGAATTAGCCATCTTCGGTGCTATTCCTTTACGCCACGAATTGAATAGATGAGGAAAAGAACAAGCGTCTCTTTGGGAAGTGCCATTCGCTACTTCAGGTACATGTACTCGCAATGACGTGTTTGGATGAGCATAATCTTGAGACATGTTGCAACGGGCGGCTGCAGCGTGCGACAGAAGCATCGAACGTGTAAGGGAAAAATTGCCAACGGATGAGTTGTCCATACACTCGTTTTCACCGCCCCTTGCTCTCTTGTCAAGGTACAGGCAGGATTTGGCTGCTATGTCTGGCTGGTAGTGGTTGAATCAACACTCCTGGATGAGTAACAGCACGGCAGTAAGAGTACAATAATCGTAGCTGTTTATGATGAGGCCTCCTCTTAGCCACCTTTGGCATGGCGTGATGTACGACGGGGTCGCCGACCTCATCGTCATGTCGTTGCCTGCTCTCCCATCGGATAGAAGTAAGCTTTGATCACAGCTTGATATAACTTTACCCCATAATCTTAGTTGCTTAAGGCAATTCTGAACCGTCATCTCTTGAAAACACCAGGCGTTGGAATGTTCAGTCATGCCCTTTTTCGATAGATGAGAAGTAAAAGTATACGGGTCTCTATCCGATAAAGCCTTGTAGGTCTTTCAGACAGGGTGGCACATATCAACAGCTTAGTCTTCATAACAAGGAGATGTCAGCGTCATAGGGAGCACAGCACCTGACATAAATGCTTCATCTCGCCCAGCGCTTCTCTACGAGTTTCCTATCAGAGCATCTCATGAGCTCTTGGGTCGTACTGCACTAACGCAGGGGCACTCAAACGCTAAGCCACGATATGCCCGGGCTGGGCCGTAATCTCGAGGCTTGTTTCCGAGTTTTGAACTGTCCGAGTGATCTTTTACTTGTATGAACGTGTCGTCTTGGTAACGGTAGCGGATGGGCCGTTTTCGAAGTCACTAGGGGTGTGCTTTGAAGACTGTTTGCTGTCATGAGTTCATGATTGAAGCACTTCAACATTCTAAGTCAGTGATGCAGACTCATACTACTATGGCAACGGCAGAAAGAACAAAGGAAAGGGGAAAGAAACGTAGCATTCGGTGAGTTCTCGAAGCCATATGCTATGGAGAAGTAGGATCCCTTTGAAGGATACTACATTCCTGTAGTGTCTTACGGCTATGCCAAAATAGCCATTTCTTTCTGCAATGATACGATAGCGTGTTGAAACTTTTTACGTTTTCATGATTGGTCTCATACTGAGTGGTGCCAATACATGTTCTTTGATGATATCTATACGTTGTGCTCCGTAGCACCTCAGGCACATGTTCTCACATGGGCATGTAAATAAATTCATGCCTAAAGCTTGGCAGCTGAATATGCCGTTGACATGCCACAACGTTCTCTACTCACGCGAGTGGCTGTAGGACGTATAGATGATGCCACTCTCGCTCCCCAACTTTGGTGCTGCATCCAATGATGGATCCGTGACTCGACCCAAGCAATATGAGCCTGAAGGATATATTTGGAAGGTATCACAGACTACTTAAATTTCATGTTGCTCAGTCTCGGTTCGCACGTGGTTGGGCCGTAATGGCTTTGGTGGCTGCTGTTGGATTGTCCTCGAGTTTACGGTGGTGCTGAAGCTGCGTTGTCTTGAGGCAACGTTACGAATGAACATGTTTGATACAGTTTACGGGGCTTTATAAAGAAACAAACAAACAAATAATCAAGCCGAGAAGCGGCAGTGACACGTCGGGTAGTTGTCGGTGCTATCGTGAAGCGCATGGCCTCGGCTGCTCATAGGAAGTGATATTGTGATGGCTTTAGGACATTATGATGATGGGATTTGATGATTAATGAAGCCATGTAGCCGTATACTCCCATTAAATTTTCCTTCAACATGTAATAAGCCTGCACGCAGGGGTTAAAAAGGCTGGAAGTTCTAGGTTAGCAGGCGAGTGGCTACGACTTGACTATAAACGCCTTGATGTAAGTTAGCGGAAGATGAATGAAGATAGCTTAACTTGCGGCGATAATTGCTTCAACCCTGTTAATTAAATATCCTGTTTGAAATGATCTTTACGATGGACAGTCCGAAGTATATAGTTGTTGGCCAATATTCTGAGCATGAGTCATGACCGTTACGCTGTGGTGGATAACAAATGCGACAATCTATATACAGAAGCGAGTACCTAATCATAACTTTGAGCTGGAAGCTCTCAATCGCAAGCTCTAAATGCTTATTTTAAATAGAAATCTGGATCCTAGTTGATAATGCGGGGGACAATGTCCTGTATCGGCGCTTGTCTTGTTGGAATCGCATCCATCACTTCTGCTTTCCTAGCTGGGACATCGAGGGTCTTGGTGTCGATGCTTGGGCAGGGAGATAGGAGCCTGACGCTAAAGTGGCAGAATAGCAAGACATGGTGCCACGTCGAAGAGGAGAAGCTTGTTAGTCTCAGACAGGGACAAGGATATAGTAGTTTATGGGCACTATCAATGACACTTCTTCAAGTAGAATAAACAAACGTCTCGTGATTGATTCACAACTGAGAAGGCAGCATGACTGCAGCTTCATTCTGGCATTCCGGTTTAAGCACATGCACTGTAGTGAATGCGCGTTAGTGACAAGCTCTGCTGCTACAAGCTTCATGTTCAATTAGCTGTGCCGCTGTAAGCTCTGAACTGCCGCCATTAGCTGCTACAAGCTCTCACCGTTAGTGGGGTGGCTGCGGTGGCGGCGGTGTGATGGCCATGCAGCTCCCACGCAGTTTTCGCCACAAAAAACAGTTCGCCCGCTTAGCGCTCCAAAGCGCATAAATCATGCATTGAGCTAAAGCTACGTCACGGGTCTAAACCATGCAATGCCAATGCCTTTATTTTTCGGCCTCGCCAAACTGCTTTCCCCTTTCTCGCAGCAAACTCGCAGGCGATGAGGCATCATGCTTGGGGACAATAAGAACGACACGTGCGACGGCGAGGATTACATCCGGCCGGCGTCCAAGACGGAGCGCGATCTCGAGGTGCAGCTGGTGCTGTCGCTGATTCTGGGCATTGGAGCCTTTATCGCATTCTGTGTAAGCTTCTCGTGCACTGCGTTTGCTGCTGGACGCGCATAGACTAATTCGCTGCTTTTGTGACGATTCGCAGATTCTGCGCCCGCGATGGCCGACTCTCTATGCTGCGCGCAAGAGGCGCCTTGATCCCACGATTGGCCTCCCGGCGCTGACCGACTCTTTCTTTGGATGGATCCCACGGCTGTACAAGGTGACCGAGGAGCAGATTCTGGCGTCGGCTGGACTCGATGCGTTTGTGGTAGGTGGATTCGGAGCTGTTGAATGTGTAAAGGCTAATGATTCCTTTGTTGGCAGTTCCTGACCTTCTTCAAAATGGCCACTCGCATCTTCTCCATCATGACCTTCTTTGCATTCGTCGTGCTGTGGCCGATCAACTACAGCTACCGCAACTTCCAGCCCCTGCTGGGAGGTAACCATACGACTAACGACCCCGACGATTGGGACGATCTGTACCGGCCCATTGGCCTGCCTCTGGGCTCGGTCGCGATGGGCTTGGCAGACAAGATAGAAAAGGACAAGAGCCGGGAGAGGACGTTTCTCTGGGCTTACGTCTTTTTCACCTACTTTTTTGTTGCGCTGACCATCTACTTCATCAACAAAGAGACGTTTCGCATCATTGGCTATCGGCAAGACTACCTGGGCTCGCAGTCGACCCTCACGGACCGAACATTCCGCCTCACCGGCGTCCCCCCGGACTTTAGAACCGAAGCGCGCATCAGAGCCGTCATTGAGAAGCTACGCATTGGCACGGTCGAGGCTGTATCGATATGCAGAAACTGGAAAGAGTTGGATAAGATCATGGAAGAAAGACGCCGGATCCTTCACAATCTTGAGGTGTCCTGGGCGCGCTTACGAACGCAGCAGCGATATCTGGCCGCGAACAGTCGCAATCGCAACGGCCGCACTGATTCCTCGCGGAACAACCACATTAGTGAAGGCGATGAAGAAGCTGGCGAGAACTGGGGACTCCTAGGCGGCGGCTCGGGCCAGACCCACGTCTCGGAAGGCGATCGACCACAAGTCTCCATACGCTCTGGAATCTTTGGACTGCGGAGCCGCAAGGTCGATGCGATTGATTACTACGAGGAGAAGCTTCGGAGGATCGACGAGGTGGTCATTGAGGCCCGTAAGAAGGAGTACGCTACTACCGATATGGTGCTTGTGACTATGGACTCCGTGGCGTCGTGCCAGTTGATCGTCCAAGCTCGAATTGACCCCCGACCTGGGCGGTTTTTGACCAAGGCTGCGCCTTCGCCCGCTGACATTGTGTGGAAGAATACATATGAGCCGCGTGGAGTAAGGCGTATCAAGGCATGGACGATTACTCTATTCATCACAATCCTGACGCTTGTCTGGATTTTCCCGACGGCGTTCCTCGCTTCGTGGCTCAGTATATGCACTATCCAGAAGGTCTTGCCATCCTTCTCCCTCTGGCTCAAGGACCACGCCATCATTCACTCGCTGTTCCAGAACGGTGTGCCTACATTGGTAGTTTCGCTGCTCAACGTTGCTGTTCCGTATCTCTACGAATTTCTGTCAAACCGCCAAGGAATGATCTCTCATGGCGACGTGGAGCTGTCGCTAATCTCCAAAAACTTCTTTTTCACCTTTTTCAACACCTTTTTCGTCTTTGCTATTTCCAGAACTGGTTTTGATTTCTGGAGCGTGCTCCAAGACTTTCTCAAAGACACGAGCAAGATCCCTAGAGCTATAGCGGCTGATGTGGAAGACTTGTCCGTCTTCTATATCAATTTCATCATGCTGCAAGGCATCGGCCTGATGCCCTTTCGAATTCTCGAGGTTGGAAGCGTGTTTCTCTTCCCGATCAATCGATTTCTGGCTCAGACTCCGCGAGACTACGCAGCGCTTAAGAAGCCGCCTTTGTTTCAGTATGGGTTTTACCTGCCTACTTCCCTGCTCGTATTCAACCTTTGCGTCATCTACTCCGTTTTGAGATGGGGGTTTGCTATCCTTTTGTTTGGTACGCTGTACTTCTCGATCGGGTATTTTACATTCAAGCACATGCTCCTTTACGCCATGGACCAGCCGCAGCATGCAACTGGAGGTGCCTGGCAGATTATATGCTACCGCATCGTTATTGGACTAATCGTCTTTGAGGTTGTCATGATCGGACAGATTGCGTCGCTCTCGGCGTTTGTGCAGTCTGTCGCGATTTTCCCTCTCATTCCCTTTTCAATTTGGTATAGCTACTACTTCAAGAGGCGCTTTGTGCCGCTGATGAAGTACATTGCCCTACGAGCCATCAAGCCTGATGATGGCTCTGATGAAGAGCAAGCTGTTGTGGACGAGGAGGAGTCTGATGACGCCAGCCCAAGTCGTTCGCGATCACGAGAGATGCTGCGAAGAGGTAGTACGTTGGATGAACTTAAGGAGAAGGGTTTGACGTTTACGAATCCGAGTCTTATCGACCCGTAAGTAAACTTTCATTATGAAAATTGTTTTTGTTTTGCAAAATTATGGCATACTGACATATTACTTTAGTCTACAGCAAGCATGGGTCTACACCGATCCGCCCCCGATCACAATGACAGACGAGGAGTCTGAGGATGGCGGAGAAGGGTCTGAAGATCAGCCGACGCTGGTGCTGCCCAATGCAGACAGCTCCCTGGGCATTGGAGAAGATAATGTTTGGCTGAACACAACAGGACGAGACCGGAGTACACGATGAGGCGAGCTGAGATGAAAATAATTTGTGAAAGAATGCATATTAAATGAGGGGAGTCTGTGAATATGATGGGGAGGATGTCTGCTCTTTTCTTTCTCATTCCTGTTCATTCTAATACGAGGGCGTTATTGATTGATGACTGATACACGACGTATTTTTTCCTGCGTTGGCCGCGATTACACCTTTATGCCTTGCTCTTTACCGCTCTTATATCTGGCAAGAACGATACCATTGATTATTCTATTTAGATAGCGCCTTTCTTTGTCAACTTGTGTATTTGAAGGAGGAGCGAAGACGGATGATGAAGGAGAGCTCGAGAGAGAGCTCAAACTAAATTAACAACGTTGCGTATATTCGCCCAATCGCCATTTCCCGCTGCATGTGATGACAACACCCGTTTACTTTCAACACCATTCTCTGCCTGGACGACTGCCCTAAGAATACATCTACACTTCTTTTCCACCATAACTGACATTCTTTTGATAATCATTTAAATAAGCCTCCTGTCCTGGAGGCTAACCAACAAAACGTCCTCTCAAATCTTCGTTTCAAGGGGTGTTGCGGGAGCCCAGTCGACGAGGTCGAGTGGAACTCCTCGACGACCTGCGAATAGGTCTGGCGAAGGGATGGCGGTTATAGCGCTGGTGACGAGCGGCGACAGGAGGATATACGCGCTTCCTGGACAGCTAGCTGATGTGGAGACGGTGTATGGCAGAGGAAATGAAGACGAAGATGAAGAGCCTGGTGAGTGGTATTCGCTGTTTTGCGTTATACTCAATGTAATATTAATTTGATACAGAGTTTCCTGCCGCCATGAAGCTCCCTGTCGAAGTGCTTCAGCAAATCTACGAACATCTATCGCCAATGGACTTCAATTCCGCGAGACATACATGTCGAGTATAGTATTTCGCATCGCTAGATCGCCCACTGCTCACGAGCATGCTGAAGCAAGGTGGATGGTGGAGCAGCATGATGAGCATCCTATCACCTACGAGATCTACAACCATGTCGAACCTAAGCCGCGAGACCATCATGAGCAAGTGGCTTTCGAGAGAATGCAGCCTCTTGAGCTCGGAGAGGTCTGCCTTTGTTGAAGTTGGCCACACGGACTTTAGCGCTGCTGTGCCGAGATCGCTGCCGGGCGATATGCGTGGAGCGATGAGTTTTACAGTCAGCCTGTGCGGGAAGTTCTTGATGGCGGTGCATGGCCGGCTTGTTTACATATATGAGCTTAATCATGTGTGTTTCCCGGAGAGGTTGCTGTGGTCGCTTCCGATTCGACGCAGACAGGGGCTGCCGCTGGGCTTGCTGCGGCCGGTGGCGAGGATCTTGTGCCCGAAGAGGGTCATTTCTTGCAGTATGGATACTTCGTCGGAGAGATTTGCGGTGGCGTTTCTGATGGAGGGTCGAATCGGTATGGTTTGCGATATCTTGACCCAGAGGACTGGCACTTCGACTCCTGCATCGAGCTCGGCCAAGACAAATGAAACAACGGCAGCCACAGGATCTGGATCTAGATCTGTATCTCGAGTATCGCCTGCATCGGCAACGTCGCTATCATCATCGACGCAATGTATCTGTCAAGAGCGACTGGCATGCCACCCAGTGCCATTGGAAGACGGTCCAAGATCGCTATATCGCAACATCTGCCACTCAGATGATCCTCCGCGTGCAGTTGCTATCTGTCCTCAGAGAAAATGCGTGGCCTTTGGATGTGGTTCCGGAATTGAGCTACACTGGGTTGATGCCCTGACTGGCCAGAATCTCAGTAGATGGTTTCCACTTACATCTCCAAGCGACTTTCTCTACTTCTTGCCGCCACGAAGGGGAGTAGACACGCCGAGGAAACTGAGGCTGATCAGCTCGGCCGCCGGCCTGGGCAATCCTATGGACTTGCTCGATGGCATACTTCACGGTTTCAGTACCTCGTTATTGGGATCAGGGAGTACAGCGACAGTATCATCTCTGGATCCTGAGCCTTGGCATCCGCGGCGTGGATATGAGTTGCCATTTGCGATCAGCGGATCGAGCCAAGATGCCGATGTGGATCCAGACGAAGATCTCTTGAGTACGAATGTGCCGCGAGATAGCCCTTTTCGGCGGCTTGCTGCTGCGAGTGCAGACCACTTCCGCGCCGTGCCATTGAGCGATGGTTATCATATTCTCTTTACCGACCCTCGTACTGGACACCTATGTCTGGGATCTGATGCTCCTGTGGGCTCTCTTACTCGTCTCCTTCGAAAAGTCTGGTTTCGCCCTCCCCCACAGGCATACTCACCTGTACCCCTATTGTATGCTGCTGGAGCCGATATACGACATGGTGTTCGCTTGGTTGCGACTTTTGCGGCCAGGCGACGAGAAGGAGAATATGAGTTCTCTGATATAGGCCCAAGAAGCCTTGAACATGGGGACTCCAAGCAACAGCTTATCGTTTTTTATACAGTTCCGCCGGACGTCTTTTTCGATTTACGCCGCAAGCATTCTGAGACTAGATCTGCTGGACATTATTCTCCTGATATCCTAGAAACGGGCCCCTCTGAGTCGAAATATGACCCCATTGACATGTTCAGTGATCCCTTTGGAGAGCACTCGGCTTATCCCCTGGAGATACCTGGACATGTTGTGGCGACTTGTGGAAATCTTACAGAAATTGCGCTTAGCTCTTCTCCTGATTTGATCATTTGGGCTTTTGCTGCGGAAGGATGGGCCAAGACGTGGGTATTGGATGCGGGGATACGTGAGCCCATCATGAGGTCTGCTGCTCAACGAGATGGGAGTATCAGACAAGTTGATGCTGATGGTGATGTCATCATGGTTGACGCAATGCCCTCAACGGATTCGTCTTCCGAAATGAGTTCCCTGGATTTTAACCTCTTTGACGGCGCTCCGATCAGTGACACTGATGGCGAGCCGGTAACGGGCAAGAGGACGACGGTGCGACGCTGTCATGGCAAGAGACATCATGTGAGGGGGGACATTTGGCAGATGCAAGATCATATGGATGATACCCTGAGTATAGACTTGGTGGAGGAGGTGGGCAGTATTACGAGGCTGGATATTGAGCTCCTAACCTAGTTTCCTAGACGTGGGCGCGGCTTTGGCTTGGAGAGGCTTGAGCTCTTGTATAAATGGGTTTTAGATTATAATTATGGTTAAGTTAGTATGGTTACTTGGTAGGATGATGCAATATTGTTCATACATCATTTGAGTATACCTGTGTGAAATGACTGGCGTGTCATTACTGTGGATATCTTCAATTTGTTAATGTTGTTACTTATTTCGCTATTAATGCTCCCTTTCCAACGTCAAGATCCGGGCTGAGACACTGGAGGAGTGCTCTCGTTACCATTGCCCATGGCCATACCAGGATAGACCATTGGCCCTCCTCCTTGCATGCCTTGCCAATTCATATTCATATTTGGCCAGCCCTGTTGAGCAGCCATCTGCGCGGCCATTTGCGGCGTCATGTGAGGCATCTGTTGCATCATGTTGGGCATTTGTTGTGTTGCGGCATTTGGCATCTGTGGAGGGCCACCTGGTGCCAAGGACGCTTGAGTTTGCGTATGAGTTTGTGTTTGTGCTTGTACTTGTGGTTGCTGGGAGGTCATGTTTGGGTACTGGGCTTGGGCTTGTTGGGCTTGCATGAAGGCTTGAGGGTTGTACATCATGTTCATGTAGGGGGGGAAGAAAGTGGGTGGTCCTCCGTTTGCTGGGTAGCCGTTTGGAACCATGTATGGATTTGCGGCTTGAGGCTGAGGTTGGCCGGAGGATAGTTGGTAGTGTCCGGCTGTTGCTGAGGAAGAGGGCGTTGGTGATCCGTTTGTAGTGGCGAGGCTGGGAGCGGCGAAGTTTGGGCTGGGATTGGTTTCTGCTATGGCTGGGATCTTGTTGTCGAGGAAGGGCATGGGGGGAGAAGAGAGAACTTGTGGTGGAGTTGAGGATGGTGGAGCTTCTTTTTTCTCCTCCTGCTTCTTGGGCTTATCGTCGTCGTCGCTGTCGCTTGAGTCGTCGTCGTCCACCAGCCTCGCGATGGCGGCTTCTCGCGCGCGGATCCCCATATCTTTGGCTACTCTGTCTGCGTCTTTGCCGTAGATGTTCTTGAGGTAGCGCATGAACTCGAGATAGGCCGAGAAGACGGTGTTGATGTGCCCGTCGGACAGCGTGACCTGCGCGTCCTTGGCGTCGTCGTCGCCCGAGGCATCTTTCTGGGCGTCGAACTCGGCAATGGCGAGGGCGGTCTGGCAGGCGTTTCGGATCTGGCGGCCGTTCCAGCGCATCTTTTCGTTCTTCTCCCAGTAGTCGCTTGCGTAGTCTAGGATCTGCTTCTTGTTGATGATGATGGAGCGGTTCTTCTCCTGGAAGCGCTCTTTGATGAGGCGGAGGTTGAGCTTGAAGATTTTGCGGGTGGATCTGAGGTCGAGAGGCGGGTAGTAGAGGCTGACGTGGATGCGGGACGCGAAGGCTTCGTCGAAGTCGCCGATGCGGTTGGTTGTGAGGAAGAGGATGCCGGCGTAGTATTCTAGGACGCGGAGGAAGACTGTTTTGTGGGCAGCGGGTTAGTTATCTTATAAGCTTGGACGGCTGAGGAGAAGAAGATGTACCGGCAACGAGTCCGTTTCTGATAAAGTTCTTTGGGGATCGTTGGGCGAGGAAGACGTCGGCTTCGTCGAGGAGGAGAATGCTGCCCCATCGGTTGGCGAGGCTGAAGTTGCGTTCTAGAGCTGTTTCGACTTCGCTGGCCGTGGTGCCAAGATCTCCTGTTTGGTGGATATGTTGAGTCAGTCAAAGTAGTTCTATGTTTTGATGCTCTCATGCTTTGATAACGCGTACCGCAGGTAATTTGGAATAACGGCTTGTTAAAGCGTTCAGCAACGCCCTCTAGGACACGGTGAGTAAGTTGCTACAAAGTATGCAAGTTTTACAATGCCTACCAGCTGTGGTTGTCTTGCCCACTCCAGGAGCTCCGTGAAGAAGGATAATAAGACCCTTTCCTATGAAATAGTTAGTAAATATTGTTGAGCCCTTAGCATATTTGCTAGTAGGTCATTTGAAAAGAGCTCTAGTGAGGTTCAGCCAACCTTTTCCTCGTACGATATCGACTTCTTCATTGTCACTAACTCTAGCTGCCTTATCGCGGAAGTGTTGGGCGACCAAACAATGGACTATATCTTTGTGACCCGTTGGGAGGACAAGTTGATCAAAAGCTGTTTTCTTCTTTAGGACTTCGTCTACGGCAGTCAAATATTTAAGATCGAGTTTTGCTATTTTCCAAAAGGTCAGTAACTGAGAGAGAAGAAAGCAATGGTAAGACGGATTTGCGCACCCCATTTACGGCTTCGCAGGACAAAGCCGAATACTCGATAAGGCATGATCAAATAGTCGTCATCTGTCAGCGGATTCTTCTTGGCTGCTGTCACTTCCTTCAATGAACGGGGATGAATAGCCACAGGCGGCTCAAGATTCAGCTCTTCGGGATTGGGCATTATGCTTGCAGCGTATTCTTCATATCTCTTCTTCTCAATGTAGGCGTCGGCATATACATAGTCGCCTTTGCAGCAAGCTCCCATGCATGAGTCTGCATCTTTGTCGTCTGATGAAGAAATTTGACCCAAATCTCGTCCGATGATGGATTCTACCTTTGGTTGCCAAGTATTCACCTGGGCTGACTCGTTCATAGCGTTGGCTGCGGCGGTTTCTGCATCCTTCACTGCAAAGGCCTCTGCAAAGTCAATCATGACTTGGCTATCGACCTCGTCGCGCGTCTCGAGTGCAAAGCCGTTGTAGTGCATGTGTTTTATATGTGCAACGTCGAAAAACACCTTGCCGCGCTCCACTAGCTTTCTTCTGTAATGCATCTCGCTGGTTTCTATGTCTCCATTGCGCATGTGATGGCCCGACTTTGCGAACCGAATGGGATAGACGTCTAGGGCAGTGATGGCCTTTTCGCCATCAAACTTTTCGATAGTAAAGGTTTGGTATACTGGGCCCAGCTCTTTGCCGTCAAAGTCGATGTAGACGCAGTGAAGAGTGATGTCTTCTACTGGTGAATTTTCGTCCTTCTTCCAGCTTCGCCAAGGTGGAGTGACTAAGTGGCCTGTACTAGTGATGTTCATGACTCTGTATACTTGCTGCTGTCCTTGGTCAACTACAGTGTCTCCTGGCTTGAAGAGGTACCAGATGTGTTTGAATGCTATTGTTCGCAGGGTGGCGGGATGCGATAGGTAATTTATCTTGGCCTGGATAACGAGATCCATGAATTCAATGAGGCAGCCAAGATGTTGATAAGCCGTCAGGGAAGACGCATTTTCGTCTTTCGATCCATCTTCAGCTGTATCCTTTGTCTCAGAGGTCTCTTGTTTTTCATTCTCATCTTCCACAGGTTTGCCGTGCTCAGAACCCTCCTTGGACTTGGCAAGAATAGCCTCTCCAAGCTCACGATACTTGGCTCGAATCTCCTCATCATAGTGCACAAGTGCTCGGTAGGGCCGGACCATGACGACTCCGTTGTTGCTGTCGTATGGCTTAGGCTTTACTTGGAAAATTTCTCGAAGTATGTCGATGATATATTTTGATCTTATCCGGATTCGCTCGGGTACAACTTGCTTGCTTGGATCTGAACCATCGATCATCTCTTTCCACGTGGACAGGCTCTTCTCGGCCGTTGCCACAACGCCTACTGTATTTTCTTGGGCTTGTGGTAACGTGCGACGCGCAAACCAGGGATTGGTATAGTCGTCAAAAGTGATAACCGGCTCCTCTATCGAGATATCGATGACAAAGTATCGGCTTTCTAGCTGATTGGGGTTGTGCGGAAACTTGAACATTTTCCAGTCCATGGGGTTCAATTCGACAATCAGCCCATCATTGAAAATACCCGCTTTCGCATTTTCCTCTTGATTCTCGTTTTCAGTAATTTCTTCAAAAGTCAGAATTCGATCTCCAGGGCGTGCATTTTGCAGCTCGTCTCTCAGCATGTTACAATAACTCTGCAGCTTCGCCGTGGTATTACGCAGATTATCGCGCTCTTCGGAGGCAGTGTCCACGATTCCGGTGAGAGCCTCGATATACTGGAGCTCCCACCCAATTTCGTATACCTTGCGGCCCAGTGACCAAGTTTCATCTTTGGTTCTCTCCTCTACTCCGGTAAAGTGATTCTTCACCTGCAAGAGTAGCCCTTTTAAGTCATCGCCAGAAGCTTCTTTGGTATTCTCCTTAAGCTGAGTCTCAAGGCTTTCTCGCTGCTGCTTTTCTCTCTCGACGCTTGCCTCTGCAAGGGCAAGCTTCTCTTTCAGCTTAAGCAGCTCTTCTTCAATTCCTAGCGGTTTTCCATTCACTCCATCGGACTTGACGGAGCTTGAAAGCAAGGAGCTTGTAGTGCTTGGGCTGGCAGGATCATCTTGGTTGTCTCTAGAGGCTATAATTGACTTTGCTAGTAATTCAGCCATGGCAGCTAACTTTTAGAACATTGAAGGCAAATTGTTGGATAGTTTTCGTTGCCTGTTGTCTAAGTGTGAAGAGTGCGGCAACTGAACACTTCCTTGGAAACTGTATGGTGCTAAGATTTGTTGAGACACCTCTGCTGCCTATTTGATCTCCTGTGAAAACCCCGCTTCAGTGCGTCATTTTCGCATGAAAAACAAGACAACAAGAAGGCGTCAGTGATCCTAAACTAAGCCTTTTGGAGGGCGCGCGGCAAAGCAGTATATATAGAACACAATAGCTGACCACTTTGACAGGCCTACTGCAGAGTGATGCCACTAGTGTGCCCAACGGGCTATCAGTTTCAGCTGCGTAAAGTGGCACCGTTGACAGGATCTGTCCATCAGCCTATGAAGCCCTTCAGTTGATGAGAAAAAAAGTGAAGGTGATCAAAAGCTAGCGGGCAGTTTCTATATTTTATGGTTTCCTAACCTGCTTTGTCAACTTGAAAGCAAATGACCTGTGCCTATCTGAAAGTATAGCTTCCGACCCTGTACTGACTAGCAACACAGCTTAATAGTATTATAGATAGGATTTGCCATAGAAAGAAAATACGAGTTTCCTAAAGTTCTTCGAGTTTAATGATATAAGTAGCAAAAATCATGAGAAAAAACCTTGCATACACAGTTAAGTCAATGATCCTGGATATTATTTGACCGACTGTGCCGATGTAAGAAATAGAGAGTACGCAGCAACAACCCCTGTCAAAGCGGGGGCCCTTGAGGCTCTGAAACCAACAGAGTGATCAGCTGCGCCTTCCTGTTCCCGAGTTTTCCTCCATGTATTATTTAAGTCTGTAATTTATCATTAATCAGTCTTCGAAGCACCCTGTTTTGCAACGTTGTCGCAACATAAAGAGTCAGCAGGGCTTGACAAGCATGGCGCACCCCAGTATTCCTTCGATCCATCTCCAGCCCCCATCGGTCGACTTTATTGACAACCGGCTTCCCACTATTCACGATGTTTTCAGGGATAGAGATGTACATTATGACCCTGTATTACAAAGATATGTAAATAATCGAACCATCACAGACGGAAGTGTGTCAGATGCTGGCGAGAGCCTGGAAAACAGCCAAGCTCTGGTTCAACCCAGCTACTCATTTGGCGATGTTGGGGACTCGGAAAAGTTTTGGGGCCTTATCTTTCCAGATGCCATGAAACAGTTTATCCAAGAGTATCCAACTGAGCCTAAACAGCGTGACAAGTCTGGGTACAGCATTCGGACGCAGACAACATGGGACGGTGTTAATGAACAGCTCCACAAGGCGCGAGAAGCCTACGATGGCACAAAACAAGGCTTTCGCGGCCGGTGTAAGCGGGTGTTCCGCAAAATCGGAGACAATACCGTTGAACCAGCGCAAAATATCATTAGATTGGTCCCGGATATTGACTACGTTTCACCGGTTTTGGGTGCGGTGCAACTGCTCCTCAATGTAAGAATTGACAATTGCGCCGGAAATATTGTAATCTAATACAGACATTATGCTAACTGACTTGAACAAGGCTTTTACTATCGCGTCTGGCGTGCGAGAGACAGTTTCTTCAAGCCTTGAGGATAGAAGCCTTGACGATCTCTTTGCTGACGTTGAGGTCTTCTTGATAACCTTCCCAGACATGAGCAAAGTTAAAGATGCAGCGGTGTCCTTGGTAGTCTCAGTTATGAAAGCAATCGAAGACGCTATAGGATTCTTCATATCAAATCAAAGTATGTCTATGTTCATGTGTTGACATGAGAAGCTTTACACTCAGTTCATAACTTATAGCTTTCATCATCTAGTAATCAGAGCAGCCTCTGCTATAGGCCGTGGGAAAACCGGGTATCAGAAACCTCTCCTTGCAAGTTTGGGAGAAATTCAAAAGAGCAGTCAAAAACTCATTCATCAAGCACAAAATGCCCACTTTGTTTCTACCCAGATTGGGCTGAACGCCATCTGGAACGGTAAGTGGCAGCTGCATTTACTCTGTGTGTCTTGTCTAACAGCGAACTCTGCCATAGACACTGGACGACTTGTCATGTCACAGCGCATGACTGGCCAAGCGATGGAATACTTGATCGATAAAGTCGATCGCGGTTATCGAGAGGGAGCCCAGTTCTATAACACTGTGCATAGACTATTGCTGGACGCCGAAGAGAGTAAAAAAGCAAGAGATCTAAGTCTCCAAAACAAAATTGCCAGCCTAGAAGAGAAGATTGCCAGCCTCGAAGGATCTTCTAGAGCCTCGACTCCTGGAACTCCAGAACCTGCTCAGGTTTGGCCAAATCAACAGACTCCTTGGTTGGGCTATCCGCCCCAGTTTGGTTCATATTTGCCAGCTTATCACAACCCATGGCCCGGTGCCTTTTCACCGCCAGAAATGATTCCAGGGCCTTCATTTAGCGCAAGCTCATACAGCAATTTACCGATTAATCTTTCACATCAATATTACACAACGTCACCACCGCCTTCACAGCCACCTAGGATTGTCAGTTCCTCTCGCCTTCTTGATCTCCTCAATATTCCACTCGATCTCGACAAAAGGGATCTCGACATCGTACAAGATGGCGGCTACAGGATTCCAAGGAAACTTCGTGCCCATGCCGAACAAGTGACTCGAACAATGCAGTTCCGCGATTGGATCGTGACACCAAGCTCGCGTCAATTGCTTATTCATGGAGAATTACCACGGCAGACTCTCGCGACGTGGCAGGTTTCTCCTCTTTCACACTTTTGCGCCATGCTGATGCACATGCTACGCACGAGAGAGAATTATATACCCCTGGTGTTTTTCTGCGGATGCCACATTGAGCCGGAAGACGGCAGCATTGGCGCTGCAGCAATGATGAAGAGCCTTTTAGCACAGCTACTACGGCAAATTCCTTTTGAGTCTCGAACTTTAGATAAAGGCGTGGACTTGAACTGCCTCAGCGAAAGCAACTGCAATGTATCCAAGCTATGTGATCTCTTTGTTTGGCTGGTCCATCAGCAACTGAATAGAGATTATACCTTGGTGTGCATGATTGATGGAATTGGATTCTACGAGACAGACGAGTTCGAAGCCGATATAGTAGTCGTTATGAAGATGTTGCTACGACTTTCTGAAGAAGTTCTTAAGGAGGACGATGACGAAGGACTTTTGCGCGGAGATGTTAAAGTCCTTATCACTACTCCATTTACTACAGACGCCGTTCAAGAACTCTTTGAGGATAAGGATGGCAGTAGTGAGATGTCTTTCATATCAATGTCAGGGCTCCCAAACATTAATGAATACCTTGATATGCCCGATGATCTTTGGAATAACGAAGATTCAGGGGATGAAGATGATTTAGGCCACGATGGTGCAATGTCAGATGGAGTTGACTCTTAGAATGTCGGTAACGATTAGATAGCACCATAATCGTCAATTTTTACGGAATTACGCGGTTCAAGATTGGAAATCACCTGGATTTGTCACGCCCTCCGATATCTACGTTTATTACAACACGTCTCAATATACCTCGCCGCAAAGCCCAGCGGTATCGTTGCTTTCAAGAAGCCCGAGCTGATGTGACCCTTATCAATTCGACGGGACACACCTCCTGGTCTGACAATGTGCCTTAGACTTTATCTTGTAATTTGTGATATTGTTAAGTGATCGACCAGGGACCTATATCCATTTTCGGGATAGAGCCTTTAGCTTCTGCCTCTTTATGACAGTATTATACACAGTATGCTAGATCGAAGCTATTATTTTCTCCACCACTATAGAATTGCTTTAGAATCTCTTTTGACACTAGCTAGGGACCAATATCTAATTTGGGACAGGTTATTTGGCTTCTGCTCATACCACAGACACAATGCAATTAATAGCCTAATTTTGACAACGAATGATGCGAAACAAGTTCACTATTCATACTTTAGGATACCGATGTACCGATATATCCCGCTCAACATTTGTCATTCTCAACTTACGTTTCTCCATACGGGAGGACTTCGCGAAGAGGTGGGGCTCTCAGACCTGGATAGTGGGACTTGGAAAACGAGTTGACAACCCCATTTGCTTCAAACCCTTCGACGTTCTCCATCGACATTCTCCATCCAAAAGAAGGCATTGGTCTATTAGGCTATACAATATAGGAATGACGCTGAATAATGATTGATAATCGAGGACTTCGCTGAATAAATAATGATGATCAATCCAGAGGTGAAAACACATTCTCCTTGACATGACATCAGGCATTAATCATCCTTAACCGCGGACCTCGGGTGTCTGGACCATCAAATCATTCGATCTGATAGCAGAGACCATCTTGTTTAAAACCAATGTTTCGTATCTTTTTGAGTTTACTCTCTTCTGTAATTACTACACTATACTGCATCTCAGCATATGTAATTGCACTTTTCCAACATTTCGTTTTAACCTAACAATCTAGTCATTTACTTAAATCACAGGCTTTAGCCAAGTACAACACAGTCATCATGGGATCAATCTCTTCAGATGCGATCGCCCCTTCACGGCTCTTCTCTACATTTAAAATCGGCAACCTGGAACTAAAACACCGTATTGTCATGGCCCCCCTAACTCGCTATCGCAACGACGAGAACCACGTCCCTCTACCCTTTGTAGCGGATTATTATGCTGAACGAGCCTCTGTTCCGGGCACATTCCTCATCGCCGAAGCGACAGCCGTCTCACCCCGTGCGGCGGGATACTCTAATCTTCCTGGAATCTGGAGCAAGGATCAAATCGCGTCATGGAAACGAGTCACGGCTGCCGTACACGCTAAAAAGAGCCACATATTCCTACAGCTCTGGGCTTTGGGCCGCGTGGCGGATAAAGAAGTTGCCGAAAAGGAAGGCATGAAGATCGTTTCGTCGAGCAACATTCCCGTAGACAACGAACACCCGGTGCCCGAGGCTTTGAGTTATGAGGAAATCCAGACTCTCGTCGCGGATTACGGTCAAGCGGCTAAAAACGCTATTGAAGCCGGATTTGATGGCATCGAGATTCACGGTGCAAACGGCTATCTTGTCGATCAGTTTATCCAAGATGTTGCCAACCAAAGAACTGATGGGTATGGTGGCTCCGTTGATAAGAGGAACAGATTTGCTTTGGAGGTTGCAAAGGCAGCGGTCGATGCCATCGGTGCCGATAAGGTCGGGTTTCGAATCAGCCCCTTCTCAACCTTTCAGAGCATGAAGATGGCCGACCCGTATCCTCAGTTCTCTGCACTGGCTAAAGGTCTCAAAGCCCTAAACTTGGCGTATCTTCATGTTGTCGAGTCGCGCATCGTAGGTGACGCCACTGGTGAAGGCAACGAGAAGCTCGATTTCTTGCTGGATATCTGGGGGGACGATTCCCCTTTCCTGATTGCCGGTGGTTGGAAGCCTAATGATGCTCTGGAAGCTATGGATGGCCAGTATAAAGACAAGAATGTTGCTCTTGTCTTTGGTCGATACTTCTTGGCCACACCCGACTTGCCATTTAGGATCAGACGAGGCCTTGAGCTAAACAAGTACAACCGTGATCTGTTCTACGCAATCAAATCAAAGGAAGGATATTTGGACTACAATTTCAGCAAAGAATGGGAGGAGGCTAGCAAGCATGGCCTGGAGAACATTTTGGCATGAAAGAATCGGATTGATCGTTGACTTAGTATAACAAGTCAATGACGCTCCTGAACAGAGTTGTGTCAATATCTTGGCCTGACTGTGCCCAGACAGTCATTGATGAAAGCACAATGATACCTTGTAGACCATTTAGACTTGTAGAAATAGAGATAGGCTCCGTTTGTTCATATATTACAATTGAGGAAAAAGCCATAATTGTGGTAAATTCATCTTCACACCCCTTCCTGAATTGCGCGCTCTCGCTGCTCCCAGCTTTGCCGCGACACGTACAACTTACAGCTCTGCTCTCAACAGTCGGCAAAGCCTTTTAGAGACATTTTGTTTCATCATTTCGATTCTTTTTGAGCTTCTTCCGGCTGCGTTTCATTAATTTTGTCTTGCGTCGAATTAACTCTCATGTTAGTAGATTAAAAGTTTTTCCTAGGAAATAAAAAAATGGTGAAATAAAATGGTGAAATTGTAACCCTGTTGCTTTTGAAATGAAGAGTCGAAGATTTTGCTTTAACTGATGTTATTCTTTTCCGTATTCGAGCCTTTCCAAATAATCTGATCTATATGGTTGATTAGATCTGCATCCTCTGGCAGTGAAGTCTGGTGCCTGAGCTCTCGTCTACCTGTAAGCGATAAACCAGTGCTTGGAGGCTGCTTAATGCCCAAATACCAACGCCTTGGGGAAGGCTAAAATTGCTGTGAAGCGACCATGAGCCGTCATGGAGTGCCTGGCTGCCTTGCAATCTTGAATAGGCAACTGTAAGTTAAGCGGGTCGGAAATCTGCTATACTAAAGCCTTTGGGAGAATTAAAATTGCTGTGAAGCAACCCTGACATCCAGCAACCTGGTACAGAGGGGTATATATAGGGAGTAGGTTGGAAGTCTGCTATACTAAAGGTTTGGGGAGAGTTAAAATTGCTGTGAAGCTGCCCAGATTTGTATTTATGACTTCCCTTACAGAGTTAGCTGTTGCTGCACGAGCTTCACCACGAGATGCAATTGTTTTAGCCACGAGCAGTGAGTTCATATTATGCACGGTAATTATTGAGCGAAATACATTTCTCATCCCCTTGCCTCTGTTCCCACCTTGATCAGCTGCCTGCCCGTCCTTGTCCTTCGTGCTGCCGTATTAACCACCGCCACCCTGGATGCCATTGAAGAACCCAATGCGGATAACTCCGTCAGTGGTGAGTTGAAGGGGGCTGCCAAAGCCTCCGCCGTGGCCAAAGCATTGGTTGATGAAAGTTGGGAATGCGTTCTCCACAGACTCTTGGCTGAAGGTGACGGCATCTCCATTGGCAAAGGCGCCAATGAATACCTCGCATTGTCCCACCAGTTGAGAGATAAGTGACTCCTGAGCGCCGTCCTCTGCTGCAGGGATGTGGCATACTCCTCCGGAGCAGTTCGCGGCCAGCAACTGTGGAATTGCCGTGTTGCAGTCGGCGAGATTGGCACCAGAGCCGCCATCGTCACATTGCGGCGCTGCAAAAGTCAAGTCGCCCAAGGCCACTGTAGATTGCGCGGCTGTGGTGTAGGCGAAAAGCCCAGCAACCAGCGCCGCGGCTGCCTGCGCCTTCATTGTTGGCGAATTCGTCTAGTATTTTGTTGCGAAGCTGTGTCTATGCTATTGGCCCTTGACAGAGTAAATAGAGTAATTGATGGATGTTCCTCATGATGAAAAGAAGATTGATGCTCTATATTTATACCTCCAGATCCTCACTTCGAGCTTTCCTACTTCGGCAGTTAGCATTCAATGCGTAGGTATCGGACATCCTCCATGTCATGCGATAGAATTGATGTCTACATGCCTACGATGAGAGGACGGATAATTTGAGTAACTCGTTGTGCCTACTTCTGGCCGTGGTACGCACTAACTCAGCGATGATGGCTCGAATGCTGACAGCCCCGCGAAAGCGCCCGCGATGCGGCAAGCAGTCTTATGCCGTTTTAGTGCCGGGATCCGGGACTATCTTGAATACTAAAACAACAACTTCCACGAATAGGTTTGCTGGTGAGCTCAGCGGCGATCGGTTCGTTTGTAGGCATGCGTAGCAATCGGTGAATTTATTACTCCGCCGCTGTATCCCGGTCCTAGTGTATGCTGGGATTACCCACGATCGGGAATATTATTCTCTCCTGGGCATGGAGAAGAGCTTTCAAGCTCTCCAGAGTGACGCTTTCAAATGCTGAGATAATTTCAATTCATTTGTCAATATTTGGCCCATTCAGGCTACCTTTAAAACGTAATACACTTTGTAGATCAATACATGTATGCTAGCGGTGCTCGAATTCTTGCAGCTCTTTTGCCAAGATGATCAACAAATCTCACATCACATTTACCGACTCTGTAAATGGAGTGTGACAACGAATCTACAGGAAAATATGTTTGACAGTAAGGCATTGGAACAGCGAGGATATGCTCTTTGGATAGATAATGAAGCAATTCGGTACTTAGGGGCTTGTTTAGTCAACGATGTTGAATCAAGCCTTCCAGTGTAATCATGTACCCCTAAAGGGCACCCCTGTATGTTAGCCTACACGTAAGACTGCCTCCAAACCTCGATACCATACACCTATCGCGGACAAAATACGTGTATTGAATCCGCAGTGACGCGCTGTATGAGGGCATGAATAGTATAGAAGCTAAAAACAGTCGCCTCGTGAGATTGCTGGGACCCAGAATCCCCGCAGTCATGAATTCATTTGCCGATGCCCCAGACCCATACAAATATAGCCACGCCTGTAGCGATTACCGCAGCGAGAATAGCAGCCGGCGGCATCATCGTGCCCAGCATCGCCATGCTCGTCAAAGTCGCGAAAATGCCCCCTGCCGGAGTGAAGGCCCCATACATGTATGATTGAAACGCAGCAGCAATAGTTCCTGAATTGCCAGTTAGCCGACTCTTCACCGTACTTCCTTGATGCTATTTGTAGGTTTTCGATGAGAGGCGACCGCCTACCTGCTCCGATTCCGGCAGGTCCAAAGCCCAAGCAGAGTATAAGTGTGCAAACGGCCGTAAACGTAATGGCCCATGCCATGATAATCGCAAGGATTTCTGTCGTTTGTAATCTATTAGCAACACGCCGGGTTATATAGACGACCGGAACTTACGAGGCTGAGAAAGCCACTCAACAAATGAATTCAGCAGGTCTGACACCTGGGAGCCATTATTCCAGTCGAAGAGTACGGGTGCCATGGCTAATATTCTAGATTAAGTTTTGTTGTTTGGCAAACTTATAGGTGGGTGTAATTGTGTAGGCGATAGAAGAACTATCCAGCGCGGGTTCAAGGGATGCAGACGGGATGGCGACGACAGCTCTGAGTATTATCTCTAATTGCTGCCCAAAAGATCATGAGTAATTCTAGGGCTCCAGGCGTGCGTTGGGTGTTTATGTACAAGGCCAAGTCATAGCTCGTCTTCACCAATTAAATTTCACACTCGAGATACGTTTTTCCGATGCAAGGAGCGCACTTGTGTTACATTGAAGCCTTGTTATAGGCTGCTTCGCTGCAGAGTCGGGCTGGCTACCCGAGAAATGCACTGCATGTGTTGAGTGTGTAATGAATGTCAAGATTGAGGTATCAACTGCCTACGTAGAGTTACAAGGGTCTGAATATTGGAAGAATGCTGTCCATTATTGATCTAGTACTATTATGACCGCTGCTATCGATATAACTTCTTCCAATTAACAGCATTAGCCTTACGAGATATCTATAACTGTATGTATGGTAATAATAAAAGGCACATAGAATTGAACGGAAGATACTTAGGTACTTCTCAAAAGATTTCTTGTTACCCTACTTTCGTTTCACTTTTCACTGTGCTTTAATGCCTGACTTTGAAGCGAAATGATTCGATAAGTGATAAAAAAGGCACATGCATCTATGTACAAATAGACGATTCGTCTATTTTACTTCAATTTTGCATAACCTTCCTGCCAACCTCCAAAAATCACACGTAACTGCTCTGGATTAGCTGCGATTTTATCTTTGGCGGCGATCAATTCTTCCACGTCCCAGTTGGCCCAGAGAAAACGTCCATTGAGGAAATCTGAATCAGGGCCAGCGAGCCAGACGGCAAAATTGGCCATCAAACTTGGTGAATCATCAAATGCATATCCCTGTACATTAGACTTGGCGCTCATGTCGGTCTGTACCAGGCCAGGGCTGACATTAAAGGCTCTGATGTTGGGATATTCGGCCTGAAAGAACTCCACCACCGAAGCTGTCGCCATCTTAGATGTTAAATACCCGCTCATAGGGCCTGCAGCCGGACCCAGGTGACTGGCACCAGTGTTCACACCAATAAATACAGGCTTTCCTCTTGGGGGCCTGGGACTGGTTGATGAAGTATTTTGCGAGAAGATAAGTTCCTAGGACATTGATCTCATAGCCCTTCCACCACTCGCTTGTTTCTGTAGTAGCAATTTTACCCGGCTCTGGTAAGTACCCGGCGTTAGCCACTAAGATGTCCAGATATCCGAATTTGTTGATCTCTTGGAAGAGGCTTTCAATATCATTCTCCTTGGTAATGTCGGTTTGAATGGCATGGAACTTTGTCTGAGGGTATATTTCTGAGAGCTACGATATATATATCAGCTTCTTGTTCTGCCAGTGAGCAATATTTAACGTCAAACCTTTTGTTCTACCTCTGTAAGCAGATTTAGCCTTCTTCCAATTAAAAAAATATGGTCGGCTTTTGCTTTGGCAAATGCCTCAACTATAGCTTTGCCGATGGCTGTACCTCCGCCACTAACTAAGACGATTCTGCCTGCTGCAGAAAGATGCTGCTGTGTTGGATCAATGAATGGAGAAGGATTGTTATGGTATATGGTAGTCGGACTTGGGAAACTCATGGCGAGGTTCGTTTTTTGTATAATTGGTGAAATGGGATTTCAATGGATGAGATATTGGACGTTCTATGCAAAGCAATGTGATTGGAGTCATAGCAACACATGCCCAGCGCTCATGGAATCCGAACTTTAATATTCATCTTAATCCCTGTAAGATATGCCTATTTCTTCTTCTCTACCATAGGTTTGTAATACTGTTTGTGACAATTCTCTCCTTTAACGAAGCACCGTTCTTTATATAACTTCGATTTATCAGCTGCCCATACTTCGACTTCACTCAATTTATAACCACATGTATTCCATATTTTTTCACTCGCATTGATTAAACGATAAAGGCGCGCGTGCTAGTTCGAAACTCTCAGTTGTCCACTGTGGAGAGAATGCGGCAATACGAAAAGCGATGGGTCCATTTGTTCATCGCTGGAAACAATTTCCGAAGCCAGCCAAAGCGACAGCCCGTTCTCTCCAACTTGATAAGTCAAGTTGAGTTCTTTTTTTACTTGCGTATCTACACGTAATTCTCCGAGAAATTAACCATAGTATGTAGCTTTGAATGGTACCGGTAAATTAGATACCTCATGGACCTCTTTTGCGCACATCTGGGAAAGCTGCCGACAGCAAATGAGGCCAAGTTAGGCCAAGTTAATTTGCCTGACAAAAGTGCGGCGAATCACTTTCACAGCATTTTTAACCTCCTCTGAGGCCATGCTACTGATAACAGGATCAGTGGCCTATAGACATCTAAGTAATTGGACTAGTATACAGTATGCAGGGTGCCTGGGTAAAAAATAGCTTGATGGCCTACGAGTGGATCTTTCACAGCTTTTTTAATCTTCCCCGTGGCCATGCCACATACATGTAAGCTGTGACGGCTGCTCCAGCGAATAACGAATGTATTACAAGGTTTAAAAGCTCGCCCGAGATCGCAAAAATAGAACTAATACTTGTACATACGCCTTTAGCTAGGCGGATCTTCTCGCCGCGCTGCAGTGACGATAGAAGTATAAGATGTCAGTTCATGCCAGAGTATGAGTTCAGCTGCATGTACCTATTCAGCTATTCGTCTTGCCGGCGTATCTGGCACACCTTGTGCAGGTATTTGGCGTTTCGCGGGAACTGCATAGCTGAATTTCTATGAGGGTGGCGGAACTCATTCCCCAAGCTGTGTTACAGTGAACTCAGCCGTGAAGAATTTCTTTCACGCTGCTGTACCAATGGAGTCTTCGCTCTGCGATGTTTTCATGAGCGGCGCGGAACATTGAAATGGTCTAATAACAACGAATCGTTGTCTACAACTCTGAAAATAAAGGCGGCATAAATGTTGCATTGCGACGAGTCTGCCTATCCATCTAGCAAAGGAAGGCCAGCGAATTAATTTGCAAGGCGAGGTGCATGAGGCAGACAGCTACATGTTTCATGTACACTGAATCCTTCGCCCCCAACAGTGGTTGCCTTTTTTCTGCGAATTCTGCCTAGCTCTGCCTCGCAGCCCAATCAATACGACACCCGCCAATATGCCCACTTCATTGTGCTCATCAGTTGAGAAAAATATTAGCTTGCCTGCTCATCTGGTTTTCTTGCGTTTCTCTTTTGTGTCTTTTAAAATAGTCAAAAACGGTTTACACAGTAGCGAATGCGATTGTAAAGATGAGCACGAATGCGCTGCTCAAAATCTCTAGAGAGTTCCTAGAAGCTCTACGGCCACAAGACAAGGAATTTTTTGAATCGAGTAGCTACGACAGCGTACTGCAAGATGTTAATGATATCCAATCACAGCGTGAATTGACCAGAACAATGATAAACATGAAAAGAATACATCCTTTTCTTATTGGCATGGCTAGCCTAGAAAAAGTGTTCGTTGCCATCGACTTTCAGCAGGTCTCAAGCGTTATGGCGTGCGTTTGGGGCTCGATCCGATACCTTTTAAAGGCAATATGCTCTTCGAGTTTTTGGTCTAGAAATAACGAGTATGGCTGATATTTTGAACCAGGCCACAAATCTCAACGACCGAGAAATTGACAACTTACTCGATGCGTATGAAGAATTAGGAGACAAATTACTCCTCTTGGATGAGTATACGCCCTTTTTTGTTGGGGCCAAAGAGACCGAAATATGCCTACTACACATATACCGTGATGTATCGACTTTCCACCAGCATCTATACAAGCTCTTTTCGCTTCGTTCTAGTTGTAAGACCCATCTCGGGGTTCTAAAATTGTGGCTCTTACTAACATCTCTTCCCTAGTATGTCAAAAACTATATAAACCTACTTGGAAAACATTGAACGATACGACTAGATTCTTAGTGGAGTCTCTAGAAAGACATGGGCAAATCATTAAACGTCATGGATCATCCTTGAGAAGATCTCCAGCAGGTCTGAATATTGACAGTGGAACAATATTTGAAGGACCTCAGCCTCAGATTACTCAAGATTGGAGTAATATAAGTTTGAAACTGCAGGAGTATGACAGTGAAGTAGCAAAGCGTCAAAAAAGTTTTGATGAGGAAGAGACATCGAAGAGAGAAAAAATGAAAACAAAAGTGTTAGAGTGGATTTCGGCTTCGAAAGAGACAGAATCTCTTCATAAGAAATTCCAAGATACCAAAAAATGTCCAGATTCTGGTCGCTGGTTGTTCAAGAGATATAGCGAAGTCACTGACTGGATGAAAGAAGATTTGCCTCCAGAGTCCGCTATTTGGCTTCAAGGTAGCCGAGGATATGGTAAGAATGACTCTGGACTTCGAGAGTATTTGCTAATAATTCCCAGGCAAGACTATATTAGCTTCAATTTTAATAGATGAACTGAATCAACGGAAAAAGCGGCAAGACATTGACCCAGAAAGCAAGGTCTATTACTTCTATTGCCAGGAAGCAGACGGTGATCACCGTACGCATCTCGGTGTTCTTAAAGGAATACTGCATCAAATGGTTGCTACTAATGAATACCTCATACCTTACTGCGCTGACAAAGCTGAGTCCGGCGGAAGCACCACTTTGGCGCATGTCGAGGTTGCTCAAGCTCTCATCGAAGCCTTCTTTGAGTATAATTCAAGGCAATATGTCGTCATTGATGGGCTTGATGAGTGTGAAACACCTGAAGAAATGCGCAAAATAGCAATCTTCTTCATGAAGCAGGTTTCTAAATGCGACAATGATATCAAGCAAGGCCAATTGAGATTACTTTTCATGAGCCAAGCGATACCGGATATAGAAAAAGACGGCATAATGCCGGAAGAAGATGGCCGCATACAACTTAAACCGACTGATAATGCAGAGGATATCAGAGCCTATGTGAAGGAGAGAATTCCCGAATTTTCATCGCCGCGCGGTACGAGAGGCGGTTTTAATCTTTCCGGAGCTGATAAGGACCAAATTCTAAGCATTATTTGTGGTCGAAGCGAAGGTACAGCCGCATTATGTAATGATAATCAGTATTGCAATGATATATGCTGATTGAGATGGCAGAAATGTTCCTCTATGCTCATTTGGCTATAGAGTATCTCTTGCAGCAGCCAACAAAAGACATGCTCTTAACGAAGGCCAAAGGAGAGATGCTGCCTAAAAAGCTTGAACAAATGTATGCTTATACAATAATATAATTGATAGTCGACAGTTTATGGCTCGCTAACAGCTGGTACTAGCTACGAAAAACTTTTGGGGGCTGTGAGAGACGAGCTACTGAAGCTTGAAGAGGGCGAAGAGCACTGGAATATGGCTAAGCTTCTTCTCGGCTGGCTGGTATGCGCAAAACGGCCGCTGAGATGGAACGAGATGCAGTCCATTCTTTCATATGTGCCAGATGAGCAAAGAGTGGACTTTGACAACAAAATGCTACGGCAAGCTGCCGAGAAATACTTGGGATCGTTAGTCTATATTTTGGATGGCGGGCACATTCGGATTGTTCACTCCACAGCACGACGGTACGTCAATGATGATATCTACCAGTAATTATCCGCTTCAAGTCTGACAAGAATAGCTATATCGTCAATAATGCACATATAAATGCAGAAGAAACCCAGTGCCAGCTTACCATACTCTGTCTCAGATACCTGTGTCTTCTGACTACTTCTAACGAAGATGAAAATGAAGAACCGCATCTAAGTAAAGTGAAGCGCGGATGGTTCGCTTTCCAAGATTACGCCTGTTCTCAGTGGCATAGCCATGTCGAAACGGTGATAAAGGCATGTAGAGACCTCCTCTGTGGGAACACTCATAATGGCCAGTACGCGGAGAAATTTAGCTCTGCTTTACAGGACTTTATCAACATACATCGTGAAGATCTCACTACCGAGCGACACTCAGATCTTGTGAGAGACTTGCCCGCTGAACTAAAAGAGTACTCAGGACTCTCGTTTTACGATAATCTCTGTTTATTGTGGAATCACATTTATACACATCAAAAGAGTGCATATGAAGTCCGGAATACGGTCGGTATACCTCGGATAGAAGCAGCTCTGCTGCGCAATAGGGATGTTTTGGAAACTTTCTCTCCAAAGGATATTGCCTACATCAGCGATACAGTAGCAGACTATTACGGTACCAATCTGTTCAAGTGTAAGCGCGTGCTATGTAAATTCTTTTACATAGGCTACGAAAAGAAAGACGATCGCGAAGCTCACAACAGCCGCCACGACAGGCCATACCAGTGTCCAGCGCAATGTAACCTGGCACCTCTTGGCTTCTCCAACAAGAAAGACTGGGAAAGGCACGTGCGACAATACCATTCTCATTTGAGCGAAGGACCATCGGTATTTGAACATTTGAGACCCAGCGCCGGGCAAAATGGATTCCAATGCAGCCTGTGCGGCAAGAAATTTACGCGGAAAATAACACAGCAGGGTCACGAAAGAAGCCACTTCGGTGAACGTCCTTATAAGTGCTCGTTTGAGGGCTGCACCAAGGCATTTGCGAGGTTGAGTGATTGCCAAAGGCATTGGAAGATACATACGAGGAGGCAAGCGAGGTAAAGCAGGTGCCTTTTTTGGCTTTTAGTCTAAGACTATATAAGTGTTATTTTTCTTAACGACTTCTTGATTTTGCCGCTCAATTCTGCCCTCTAAGATGATATCACGCCTCTCAACATTCTCCCACAGTTTCATATTTTTGAAAGTGACCAACCCAACTCTTCTATATAGCTTTTTGCCTACTTTCACCACGATCAGGCCGATGCCATGCTCAAGACCTCCATTTAGCCTCGCTATACCCAACAGCAAGTATTGTGCCATTCCAATTAATTTTCCGTTTGGACCAGTTTCTGCTGCTGCGTCAACGAGATCAGGTTCTTCACGTACAGTAGAGCCATCAGCCTCAGTTATATCGGCTGCGTTGAGAACACGACATGCCAGCTCTACAGCGGCCACGGTTAATGAAATGATCTTGGTGTCCTCGGTTGAAATAGCAAAATCTTTGTATTTCACCACGCCATTCAAAGACGCCCAGGACCAACTAGGCGCCCGCTCAATATGCCGCGTCCTTTCCCTCTCGTTATTTGGTTTATACCATGCCAAGAGCTCTATAAACCACTTTTTCCATAATCCGTATATGCATTCGTGTCGCCACAGCGTCTCTAGCTCACAAACTATGCCCATAATGGCGTCGAGTCTGTCGTCTGGCACCGTCAGGTCGCGATCGGTATACTGCTGTACAACCGTCTTCCAAAGGTAGATCTTTTCAGTATCATCGCTTCCGAAGTGAGGCTCTGCGTCATCATCAAACACCCTCCATGGAAGGGCTTCCAGCGGCTGTGTATACTCGAGCCCTCCCCCGGTGACGCTCTTTAATTGCACTTCTTTGCACTGCCACAAAAGCTCATAGTCAGAGAAAAAAAGAATCCTTGACGATAACATGAATTCTTGAAATGTCCAGCCTCTCGTGTCTAGATGATGCTCTGGTTCGTAAGACTCTGCGGACATGTATACGGTGCCCACCCTGTTACCTGACATTGGGACCTGAAATTCGAACTCGGGACAGTAGGGCTCTGCCTCATTTGAGAGAAACCCTTCCGTTGCGCTTTTGGAGGAAGATGCTGCTATGGTTAGTGCAGCATTTTTGTAGATAGATGACATTCGAGTAATCTCCTTCTTCTTATCGGCGGCACAGTCTTGGATAATGCAAAGTGCGTCAACCCAAAGGTAACGGAAGCCAAGTTCGCGAGTGACAACTACAGCGTCTTGTATAGACAGTGGAAGAGCCTCGAAATCGATACCAGCTGTCAAAATCTCAATATTCTCAAGCAGTAGCCGAAGTGGTTGCGGACCTCCCCAGCAATAACTCAAAGTCAGGTATGTCGCATGAGTCTCTATCTCGTTAATTTTCAAGTTCAGTGTTGGATGAGAGTCTCTAGAGCTCCCAACATCAAGAACCCGGGATGGAAGTACGGTGTCTCGTGAATACTGGCAATGCCTGTGCGGTTCTGTAGGATGCATACACCTTTCTAGCAAAGACCTAGCGGCTGAAAAGACACTGGCACTCTTCACATTTCGAGTTAAAGGCCGTCGTTGTACAATCCTCCCCATAGCATTGTCTAAGAGCCGTCAGATAATTGATTGCTTCAATAGTGGCCGGAAGAGCACAAACTTTCTTTGGCAAATGTATCTATAGTACATGTAATTACATGATCGGTAAGCCCACGTTTGAATGTGCATTGAAGGCGGTAGATGCCTGAGTTATTGATTGACCTCTGCGGGTGATTATTGCGGAATGTAAGAAGGCCATTCTCAGCCCAATCTTCGTTATGATCTTTGCAAACCGCTAGCAAGATGAACTTGCAGATCTTGCAGCCTTCATCTCGAGAGGTGATACAGCCGGCTCTGGTGTGGTGGGGTAGCCCATCAACTGAATTCAATTGCTGCAGCCCTTTGCGAGAAAACATCAACTTGCATAAGTCGCATGGATCATCCTCGGTACGTCTTCGAGCTCTCTTGGGTAACGGCCGGCCGTCTATCTCTGGTAAAGGTCGCCGTCGCCCTAGTCTTTTTTGGAGCTCCATGGTATACTTCAAACGGATGTTGAGATTGGTTTCTCGTTAGATATATGACCTCAAAACTAGAAAAGATGGTTGTGCTTGTCTTCAGATTGGATTTCAAGAAATCCGCGACTCGGAGAATTTGCGCCTTTATTTCATGTATGGGGAGCATAGAAGTTGGGGAGCTGTCACACTCCCACTTATTGTCGGGAAGGAATTTGTGTGTTGGATCCAGACACGCAGAACAAATCGGACGCCTTTACACTTGGCTCGTCTATTGTTGACGGTGGCTTAAGGCGGTAAACGCAAAGACCTCCTTGCAGACCAGGGCTTTCTCCCTCAACACCGAACAAAGCTGTGATAGGTGCACGTAGATGCATTAGTGCATGCAATCATATAACACAGGCAGCAGGCGCCTAAGCCCCTGGAAGGATCCAAAATTCTACCAGTCAATTCGTCAACCGAGCAGGTAAACAAATACTATCGAAAAATTACATTGTATATACAGGTACAGCCTGGTTGCCTTACCAGGGGCTCCGCCACCACAACCACTCAACACATGCGACCTCAGCCTCACTTTCGGTGACAAAGAGTCTCTGCCTCGTCCGCCTAGGCTCCACATCATAGCTGCCCGAGAAGACGGAAAATTCACAACTAGACAGATGGGAATAGCCATATTATATACTCTTACTGTTCCTAGTAACAAAATGTATGTAAACCGCAGAGACGCCGATTCGGCCACTTGAGATTTGCGCTACCAAAAAGTGCCACAACATAGCCGCCATGTCTAATCCATTGAAGCGTCAATTCGATCCTGTCAGAGAGTTAAATGTTGATGACAATGATGAATATCCCTATTCAGGTACCGGTATTGCGCCTAGTGCGACTATGCCACACTTTTATGGGATCGAACCGTGGCAAGTTCAGGATTACGGCAGCATGCCTGACATGCCCCGACAGAGTCAATTCCACGGGCCGGGCTACATTAATCCAGCAAGGTATGGCCATAGTACAGTGTCGAGCTCAGTACAGCAATTACTAAATCAAGAAGCGATGTTCCCATGATGCAACCAATGAGTTCCATGGAGAGTATATTCGACAGCTTGTTTCTTGGCCAGGGCATGGGCGAGCAGATGTCGACGTTGGATATAAATGGATCGTCTTACAACTTAGGCGGAGCTCTTCAAGAATGGCAAGAAGAACATGTCTTGTCTGACACCCATTTTTCGGGATCAGTACCATTTTTGTCTCAAGAGGCATCTCAGCTTTCATCGCTGAGTCCAGGAGGATCAACATCCACAGGATCAGCCCCCTTTTCGTCACAAGAGGCGTCGCAGTTCTCGTCACCGAGTCCAGGGCCAACCTCTACATCAACACCAACCTCGTCTCAAGAGGCGCTGCATTTGACGTCTTTGAGTTCAGGGTCAACATCAGAAGATGTTATTATGTTGAGTGATCAAGATGAAATATGTTACGGGATGGTAAGTAAGAGAGATTGTCCACCTCGGCAGGTGCTGACCTAAGATACATCAGCTGCACAATGTCGATGTCAAATTGCTGGGCGAAATGCAAATCATCCACTCTAAGCTCAGCGACATGGGGAGCATGTATGAACGCTTTAAGATCAAGAAAAAAGATGATCACGTATTGTTATCATTCCACGACGCTGATGATGAAGATACAAACGGGAAATTCGGCTACCTTCGCTCTGCTGTCGGCAAGACGCTTATGCCCCTCCTGGCTATGCCTCATGTCCATCTTGAACCCATCGGGCACGCATCAAATCTTAAGGATATAATAGGGCGAGCTAATAAGGCAGCTGAAGCTATTGCAAAAGTGGATATCAACCTGTATGGGCCCCGTTGTGCTGCAAAAGAAGTTGGCGACACGCTATCCCACGGCAAGCTCTGGTTGCAGAAATCGAACCATATGAAGTGCGATGTCATATACGATAACCCCCACTTCCTTCGTCTTGATCTTAGTGGTGTTTCAATACAGCCTACGCAACCAGTGGGCCAAAGTCGTAACGAAGGCCCAACGGGTAAACAAAAGCGACAAGAACGGTTACAAAAACTGGTTAGAGAAGTATATAACTCTATCGACCGTTCTCGGAACCTGGATAAGGTGAATGTTGGAGGACTGGTCACTCAAGAGCTGCTCCCGTAAATATGCCCTAACTCTATTATAAATAGTTGCTAACGTTTGACTTTTAGACATCAGCAAGAAGCCCTCGGCTTTATGGTAGAGAGAGAATCTGGCGAAATAAATGATAGATACAGGCTTTGGGAGACGAAAACACTAGACAATGGGACTGATGAGTATGGCAGCCCCGACTTTTCGCATGCATATTGTCAGAGACTAACCTAAGTCATCAGATATTGTCACAGAATCACCAAAACAAAAATTAAAAATGGTATACAGCCAGACGAAAGTGGAGGCGGCATCCTGGCTGATGAGATGGGCATGGGCAAGACTTTATCTATCCTGGCTCTGATCGTGAAAACTCTGGATGTTGCCACAGAATGGGTTCAGAAGCACGAGAGTAGCGCTACTGCTGAGGAAGAAATCCAAAGATCACGATCTACTCTTGTGATCGTTCCATCTGCACGTTTGTTGATCCTCACTCTCAAATCTGTCGTATGGGCCTTCTGGCTGACTTAATCGGACAGTTTTGGTGTACAACTGGATAGACGAAATTAATAAGTAAGCTTTTTCTACTCATGGTGATGTCTGTATTAATCGTCCACACTGTAGATACCTTAAAGAAGGAGTCAAGAAAATTAAATACCATGGGTCTGACAGACCTACTGAACTCGAAGAAATCTTAGATTCTGACATTGTTGTGACGACTTACAGCACTCTGAAGGCTGAGTTTCAGAACAAATCAAAAAAGTCTCTTCTTCATCGTATTGACTGGTACAGAATCGTTTTGGATGAAGGTTAGTTATCCGTACTTCATCTCAAGTTTCGGGCAAATGCTCACCCCTTAGCGCACATAATACGACGTCGAGCCACACTATTCTATCGCTCCTGCGACGAGCTTCATGCCAGTTTTCGGTGGTGTCTGACGGGAACGCCCATTCAGAACAAGCTTACGGATATTGGCACACTTTTTGCCTTCATCCGTGCGGAACCTTTCTCCAAAGCTTCAATATTTCGCAAATGGATTGAAGTTCCTTTTGAACAGAGCACCGATGACTCGAATACAGCTACTGCTGTTAAAGACCGTCTTGTTATGCTTATTGAAGCTCTCTGTTTAAGACGTACAAAGGACTCAATCGAACTACCGGATGTGCGGCCCTATTTGCGCGAACTAAACTTTACTCCTAAGGAGCGCGAACAATATGAGAATACGAAGAAAATCTTGACCCGCATGATCCTTCATCGTGTAGGTGAGATTGATAAGGCCTCCCACTTTGGGACCTTTCAAATGAACTTGCAGATGCGCCTCTTGTGTAATCACGGCACTTATCAGCAGCCCTTTTCTTGGCGCCGCCGGACCTATCAGGATGAGAGAGAAGCAGCCGCTGGAGCTCTCGGTCAGAACAGTGAAATTTGTTGTTCAGGTTGTCGGTTGCCGATGCCAGTTTTGGGTTCTAGCTGGTTGCGTAGCGATTACAACAAGCGGTGTAATCATGTGTTATGCTCTGAGTGCATTGAAGAATCTACGGGCAAGATAGTAGGGTGCCCTCTATGCGTGTTTACTCTTGGGCCCGATATGGCGGGAAACAATTCACCGAGCGAAGACGTTCCAGATTGGCCCGCCGATGACAGAGCCGGAAACAGTGATGATCACTACTTCAACAAGGAGGGCCATTCAACAAAGATGAACGCGTTGATCAAAGATGTTGAGGAGGACTTGAATGTGACTAAAAGGTAAGTTATTCTATGATGCAGAATCGCCAAAATTTTCGAAGCTAACAAGCGTAGTATCATATTTTCTTGTTGGACCAGAACGCTCAAATTGCTCTCCCGCTACTTAGAAGAAGCTAACATCCGATACTGCTGTATTGATGGCACCTCTTCACTTTCGCAGCGGCAGAAGAAATTAAAACAATTTGCAAAGGATGATAACACGCGAGTACTCATTATGACTACTGGAACCGGAGGATTTGGGTGCGTCAATTACAAGTCTGATGCCATCATGATTGCATGTCACTGATCAGTTACCAGACTCAACCTTACCTGTGCCAATCGCATCTTCATTGTAGAATTACAGTGGAACCCCGGTGTAGAGAGCCAGGCCATCGCGCGCGCAATTCGGCTGGGTCAGAAAAGCGAAGTAAAGGTGACGCGCTACCTAATTAAGGGCACCGTTGAAGAAGTTCGTCTCTGATAGTATCTCATCTCTGCTTTTGCTAACCGCTCTTAGGAAATGAGGTCCCAACAGCGATACAAAAAGCAACTTGCTGCTTTGGGCTTTGATGAGCTGCTTGAATCTGAGGATCACCCAATCATTGAGCCAAATATGCAGACAATATCCTAGAAAAGCATAACATCGATGAAGTAACTAGAAGGCGATAGCGGTTTTGCCAGCTCAGTTTACTATATACTCAATATACCCCGCCAATTTTTCGTTCCCCAGCTGGACACTTGTATATAACCATGCAGCTTCTACTTGCTATTATCTATTATAGTAGTTCAAGGCAGCGCAATTACTTCAATCTCAACGCTTGCATTCAACGGAATCGCCTTGACTACAACACAGCTGCGCGCAGGTTTGTGAGAAAACCACTTTTCATACTCGGTATTCATTTCCTAGAGAATTTAGCAAATAAAATGGAATAAAGCCAGGTGATATTGCTCACCGCAAAGTAGCTAATGTCAGAGATGAAAACGGTGGTTTTCACAACATTAGAAAGCGACGAATCAGCCGCTTTTAAAATCTCTTCAATATTTTCACAGCATTTTCTCGTCTTCTCAGCGATAGTGCCATTAAGTAAGACTCCGTCAGCTGTGAGGTGAATTTGGCCAGAACAGTAAATGGCAGATGGAGTTTTGATGGCTTGAGACTGAAAGAGAGAATGAGTTATCGTATAGCCTGTGTATCATATATTATAATAGCTTACATAGGGCGCTTGTGCTATACAAAATGAATTAGTACGTAAGTAATACTGGAATTGGCTGTGAAATACAAACCCTGGGCAGCGTTTTTGGTATGTACAATAGTCTGGCGCGATGTTGATGAATTGCGTCTTGAGGAAGCTGGGTATGTAGTAACTATGGGCTTTGAATTGGAGATTGACCTAGTTGAACATCTCCTAGCAAACGCCGAACATGCAGAACGAATTGGTGACAACATGATCGATGAATTGTGCCGCTTGATGATTGTAACTTGAAGGTAATATGTATGTATATCAACAAACAACTTCGTTTGACATTTGGGTTAAGCTACGATTTAAATATTTTGTACGTCCTAACTGGTGTACAATGTGTGAAAGGAGATTATTTCCGTAAATACGTTCTGCCCCGCTTTCCTGATTTAGTTCTCGCAAGATTTTATACTAAGTAGGTTAATAGCCGAGATAGAAGAGATAAAAGAGACAAACGTCATCAATTAGTATGTACGTGTATATAACGAAACATATCATTTCTCCATTTCAAGCTCAGCGGGCGTTGATATTTAGCGTTGGTGGACTTTCTGCTGACTTTGGTGCTATAGCGTATTGTCGGTCGCCTCAGCGCATGAGAACTATCTAGAAGCTCGAATGTTACCAACCCTGGTCTACTGACTTCACAGTCCTCGAATGTTGGGGGAGTCAAGCTATATCTTTAGTTGTCTCAGAAGATCTGGATACGCCATCCGGGCCCTATTACTGTAATTGCGTTCGGCTACATGAGGTATATCGATTACATCCCGATAGAGCTGGGACATTCATAAGCGCGACGATCTAGTCACCCAATAACCCGCATCTGTTAGTAGAGTAAATGTATTGGTGCCGTACCATATGGTCATTAGTAGCGCCAATAACTACAAGTCCTTCAATGCATCTGTATTCACAGAAGAGTACCTCTCAGCCTTCACCGTCGGTGTGCTATCACGCTTGTACTTTAAGCCTACCAAAGAAAAGCCGTTAGCGGGGCTGCGTATCGCAGCCAAAGATGCCCAGAACGTTTGTGGAGTTAAGACAACGGGCTCGTCTCGTGCCCAGGCTCGACTGTATAGGTTTCAAGAGAAAGCGCCACCGGAGTACAATACTTGCTAGATCATGGTCGGTAAGCTAAATTCAACAAAGTTTGGCGAGAGCGAATGGGCTACTCGTGACTTGGTGGACTTTCATGCGCCGTGGAATCCATGGGGAGATGGCTATCAAACTCCCAGTGCGAGTAGCTCTGGTGGCGCCGCCTTTGTGCTTCCACTCTTAGTATAGTCTTAGATTAGAAAGAATGGTAATTGATTGAGAGAGTTTGGCTTTAAGGCTATAAATTTGCAAAGAAATCGTTCTGTTTGAGGTCAAAAAGGTGTGAGAAGTTATTATTAATAGTTAATTTATTCCATCGCCAAGTGACTGAAGCCAATGGACCTAACATATCTGCTTAAGCGAAGTTATCTTATACTATGATTAAATAACAAAGAAGAAGAATTATCGGGCAGGAAAACCATCTTCTACTCTAGCGATCTAAAGAATATATTTCTCGTCTATTATTCTCTCCCACGGTTCTGACTCACATGCTTTTAAACCTGAGCCCATTCTATAACGCGGCGAGTGTACTCTGACGGCGGACTATTCGTGGCACCTTCTTTAACAAACGCAATGTGAGTCGCGGTTTCATCAACATAATGATCCACTTGCTTTCGGTGTTTAGCCTGTGCTTCATTAATAACGTAGCTCTGTAATATTTGATGAAGTGTAGCTCAGCACCTACCTTGATTACTTGAGATAGCTTGGTAATATCTTCTTCAAATAACTCATAGCCACCAGAGACGATGGTAATAGGCCCAACTGGCAATGTTTCATACCATTCTTCGCGCATCTCAGATAGTGGTGTGAGCCAGGGGTTCTTTGGACCAACTTCAGGGTCATGGCTACTCTCTATGGCGTTCCACATCTGAGCAATATCGTCTACTCCAACCAAATCTCGGCCGATATTTTTACTCCTTTGTAGAGCCGGTGTAACAATGGGTACAGCAGGGGAGAGTAGCAAGAGTCGACCAAAACAGTCCCCAGATGGAATTGAGAGCAGAGGGACCTTGGGATGTGGATGCGCGATGTGATGCAAGATAGCGAGAATGAGAATCCCGCCAACGCTATCGCCATAGAGTTCGATCTGTGAGCAGCATATCTGTTAATAAGTAATAAAAGACGAATTAGGAATAGAAACTCATGTCTCACATTTTTTGCAGCTCGCCCGCGCATGAGGTGCTTTATAGATTCGACCAACTGGCGAAGCTGGGCCGGATAGACACCAGAAGGGCATGTATCTAGAATGGTTAGCAGACAAGGATGAGGGTAATATTAGTTGTTCGAAGCCGCTCACCATAGCTTAGCACAACCACGGCGACGTCTTCATCTTTCGAAACAGCCGCTTTGTACACGTTATAAGCCAAGGCCATATGGAAAGGAGTGGCGTACATCACTAGCCCGCCGCCGTGAACGTGTGCTATTACTCTCTTGGCTGACGGAGAGCCAAACCACAAGGCAGAGCCACCTTCTGGCATGTCTTCCCTTACAGAAGGCAGATCATGAGCTTGAACAAAGTTCTCATATTGCTGAGCCGTCGGAACGGTGAAAGATTGCCTAAATGACAAGCATAAAAACCGTCAGCAAATGCCAAATATTGCGTCACGAAGGTTTACATGTACTTACTGCATCAAATCCTCTATTGTCATAGCCATTTTGAATTGCTTGAGTTGAGAAGTTTTTAAAGACGAGAAATATTGAGTGCCACCCGGTCGTAAGATACTATCCAATTCAAATGATACAGTGGCGAGTTTATATACTTTTCATTTCGGCTATAGCTCATATCTTCGCTCAAAAATAGGCAAATCTCCTCGGCAGCTCTATGCGCATGCCGCCATACTATTTCATATCATTATAGTGACTTCCATTTTAATTTCTAAGCTGAATCGCGTTGCTACTTCTCTTTTTGGAATAAAACTGGACAATTTGTATAACAAAACGTGCCTAGCTGCCGAGGTTAGCTACAAATGGCAAATGGTGGTAAGCTTAAGGTAAGTTTCAGCTAAGCTACAGGTTATGATATGTATGGCGGGAAGTTTAGCTACATTATTCTGGAATCGTACTTCTTGATCACATTTGCGTTCCAAGTATCCAATAAGGTCCAGTCATACCTACGTGCCAGACTGAACGCGGAAGTAACGGCGCTGTTATTTTGAACTGGCGCCATTACTCGGAACCATTATCAGGCACTCTGACTCTTGATCCCCACCCTCGACCACAAGCCCCCTATGCGACCGCTCTTCTACTAGGTATATGAGAATTATATTTGTAGGTGCTTGAAGAGACATGATTTAAGATTTTATTACTAACTTGAAGTAGTAACAACTGCATCTCCTTTTGCAGAAACTAGGGTGGCTGATGACAGCTTCCGGCTACTAGTACTATTAACTTCAACTTAGGTAGTGTACCAAGTGGATATATATAAGCTCCCTAGGCTATAATAGGCAGTAGCAGCGATCTCTACATTCCTCGAATTAGATGTCGAATAAGTAACGATGATAGATTACACACCAACGGTAGTGGCTGGTAGCAACAATTAATGTTAGCATTCACTTGCGTTCACACGTATCATAGCTGTTGAACAGAGAGATCTGTCATGGCTTATAACAACATTGGTGTAATGCCACAAAACTAAAATACTATATAAATAGGCCCCAAGCCTGGCAAATTGAACGCAAACATTCTCAACAACAATTCCACCACTACGGGTGCGTTTTTCGTAATCTTGGCAACGAAACTATAATATTTCTTTTGACAATGGCAAATATACCGCCTACGACCTCTGAGAGCAATTCACTTGAAAAGAAAAGGATACAAGTTTTGGAAGCTGAAATAGCATATATAGATGTTGGCTCTTCTGGCTCGGGGACGCCAGTGACCGTGTTTCTGCATGGAGTGCCGACATCATCATATCTATGGCGCAATATTATCCCTTACGCAGCAATAAAAAGTCGTTGCATTGCCCCCGATTTGATTGGTTTCGGAGACTCGGATAAGATCTCGGGGGCATATCGCTTCGCAGACCACCAGCGGTACATAGACGCCTTCTTGGATGCTGTCGTACCGAACCAAATGATTACGTTGGTCATCCATGACTGGGGGTCAGCTCTTGGATTTCATTGGGCCCGTCGAAATAAACACCGCGTTGCCGGAATCGCATTCATGGAGTTTATCCATCCCGTGGCAGACTGGAACAATTTACCATCTATTATGGCGCATAACTGGCAAAAGTTTCGAGACCCAGATCCCCAAGCTGGCCGAGAGCTCTTGTTTGAGCAAAATATGTTCATCGAAGAAATTCTACCTGGGGGTATAATAAGAAAGATGACAAGCGAAGAGATGGAAGTTTATCGCAGGCCATTTCTGCGACCTGAATGGCGTGAGCCCCTCTTTCGACTGCCAAACGAGCTTCCGGTTGAAGGTCAACCAGAACATACGTGGAAAATCGCAAAGGACTACATGGCGTGGCTACTGGGCAGTGAGGTCCCTAAATTGTTCTTTTGGGCCAAGCCGGGAGGGCTTATATGGGAAGAGAAAGCGAATGAGCTGGCGGAAAAACTGAAAAACGCCCGCAGTGTGTGTGTGGGTGACGGTATTCATTACATACAGGAAGATCATCCACATGAAATTGGTCGAGAGTTAGCTGACTGGCTACCATCATCTTCAAACACCAAAAAAGAGTACTATAGCCTAGGTAGCAAGGTAATGTACTGATGAGGGCTACAGGTAAAAGGGAATCCTTTTTGATAGCTTAGTTGTGTAACAATACCAAAAATTAGATATGTAAAAAACGCTAACAATATGCATATGCCCCCATGGTGTGATGTTATAAGTGACACGATTGATATATTCCGCTTCTTATTTATTCTCATCTGCAACTCTCCAAACCAGCTTCTCTCCGCTTGGGGCTTGATCCCTTAGCAAGCTCAAAGCATTTTCAGCTCGTTCCAGTAGCGTCTTGCCTTCCACTATGCGAATTTTGTTTGGCTGGACAATGCCCTTTTCCAGTAAATTTGGCACGATCTCGGATTGTAAACGCGTCTTGAAGTCTTCGTTACGCAGGTAAAAATGTGTTCGTGTTCCCATAACCTTGACACCTTCTTTCCATTCGTCTGGCAACGACTTTGAAACGTCCATTTCGTATTCAGGTGGCGTATCTTTAGTCGCATGGACGTTTATAACAGGCAGCATAACGGCCACTTTGGCTCCTGATTCCGCAATCTTGGTGATTGGCCGCAGTGTGCTCTCTAGTGAACCAATACAATCCAAGATATACGGGATGCGTGGTTCAGCCTCTGAGATTGTGCTAGCATAACTGAGGATTTGTTCAACCACGTTAGAATCACTATAGTCAAAAGTCGCCTTGGCACCTAGCGCCTTGAGCCGTTCGTGATGTTTGCCACTTGCAACAGCAAGTACATTCTCATAGCCCCAGTGATGAAGGACTTGCAGAGCGTAATCTCCTACGCTACTTGCTGCTCCCCATAAAAGGATAGGCGAATACCGAATTTCCTTGCTTAGTTCTTGTACCGGCCACGGGAGTGGCAGCTCGAGATCTGCTGTAATGGTGTGGAAGGCAGTAACCAAATTTGTCGGTACAGCAACAGCTTCTTCCAGAGTGAGATTTGGAGGTAAGCGGCTACATAAATAGGTTGAGGTTGTCAAATATGTCTGGTGGCCTTTTTCTCTGGCATCGCGGAAAGTGAATCCGAATACTTTATCGCCCACCTGTAGTTGGGGGTTGTGGGAATCTAGATTGGTTGGATCGATAGGGCCGAGGGCTGCGACAGTGCCACCAAATGAAGAACCCATAACCTGAGGCGGTTTTATTAATAGCCCGCCGTCAGCCTGATGGAGGTCCAGAGGTGTGGAGGAAGTCCATTCGACATGAATAAGAGCTTCGCCCACACCAGGCGCCTCAGTCTGCTGATTGAGAATTTCGAGAGGGGCCCTAGCTGCGACAATAACAACAGCAGGATGAGTTTCTGGAATATTTTCAGGAACAGAGCTGGCCATGATGAGATAGATGGATGATAATAGCTGTTATAGCAAGATTGATACTGCTTCCACAAAAAGGGCTATGCTATTGTTGCCATTTTGAAGACTAGCGAAGAAGTCTTCTTTATATAGATTTGAGGCATTCATGACTTCAACATTGAAACTGTCTGAACAAGATAGTATAGAAGACAATTCTTAGGAGATTATGGATTTCTAAGCTGGTTTAATTGGCGTCACAAGCCGCTTACTCAATGGAATGTACTCTGGGGTCCACTTCTGGGGCCGAATCCGCTGCATTTGAACTCTATTTGCGTAACAACGAAACAGCGCTATAGGCGAAATCCTACAGAGCCACCCCTTAGTGACATGACGAAAGTAGAACATGGTTAATCTACGTAATTTATACAAGTGTAAGCCTGATAAACGATGGGAAAATTTTGAGTCTTCATTATGCTCTTATTATCAATTTTGAGATGAATGAGGTGACTATAAGAGACGACAAGTATTTCTAGTGTAATTCGCTCTGGTCTATTTGTTCAATTAGATCATAGCTTATTCCTAAAAAAAGCTCTAAACAGCGATCCTTTCGATTAATGTGTCCCCCGCTGCTAGCTTTGTCAGCGTCCCTATCGAAGGATTGCTGGCTATATTGGCGTGATTAGGTCCTGTCCAAGTCCAAGGCAATAAGTAGCAACTAACCCCTAAGTCCGCAATAACTCCTTGTAAACAAAGCCTTCAGTCGCGCCAGAAGGATTTCTTTGGAAGTGTTAGGAAAAATAGAGAGTATAAATCGCGCTAAATTTCTGCCCTATTTATGGCATGTTGGACTGTAACATCTCAATCATAATGTGTCATTTACATACATGTATGCTGTTGGGAAGAAAACCCGCTAAAAGCATTGTTCTAACTGCCAACCACAAAGAATAGTCTGAACACCTCTCAACGACAGTTAGCTCTCATCTGTTCGGGAAAAAGCAATCCGTAAGAAACAAAATAAACTGTGATTTGAAATTCATCGTGTAATTAGTAATGAAGTTGCAATTAATGCCTCTTTAGAAGTCCTATCAGCCGAGCTCTACTGTTCCGGCAGAGTAAGATCTACCCACTAGCTCCACTTTTAGTGCTAACTCTTCGAGGCTTCGGAATCGGCTACTCATTGCTGGCCGTCCCGCGGTTCTAAAAGTACAGGCAGTTCCCTCAGGCGCGACATTGTGACTGATAATGTCTTCCCTTTCTTAACTCGGGTCTAAACAAAAAGTTACAGACGCACGTAGCAAATAATCGCCATTGTTAGTCGCCGTTTGATCAACCGTTGAGAGTGCTTCGTATAATTTCCTGTCCTTTCATACAAAGATCTAACCCCATGCAAGCTGTTTCATAATTCTTCGAGTAGTCAAGATCGTCTTCCAGATGTCTTTGACAACTATCAGAGAGCAAGCGTATGAAATAGTTCTCTGCCAGTGCTGCTGGGACATGAGACATTGTGCATCCCTCTAAAGATGAGCTAAGGTGTATCACAGTTTCACAAATGAGTACCGCGAGCTGATTTGGAGTGTCGAAGTCCATATCTAAACAAGGAGAATCGGCGCCTAGTGAATCTGAGTAGGTTGCATAGAGCGTATCGTGAATAAATAGTCGACGAAGGTTGAGAACTGTGGCTGAAAGCTCAAGTAATCCGGACCAATAGTATACTATTACTCCGGGAATCCAGCTATTTGAAAACCGTATTCTAGGAATATTATGTCTTCCAATCTTTAGGTTTTGATGTTGAAAGCATTCGTCTCCAACTGTTTCGTCTGATTGCCACCAGAGGCGGCCTCCTTCCACGTCTTCTACTGACTTTAGCCAAAGATGAAGTTTGTGAATCAGAGAATCACAATCTTGGAAATAATCCATAATTTGGCGATTTTGGCTGTTGCAGAAGTTCAAAAATTCCGAAGAATTTTGATACCCAGCATTTTTGCCTAAAGAGGATGCGAGAAGCTTCATCTTTTCACCCCGTTCGAGCAGACCAGGTATGTAAGCGATGATGTCCAATAAAGATTGTCGATAACTGTTTGTGGATAGTTTTCTCGTAATGGCGAGCCAATGGTCGGAAACCAGAAATGTTTCCTTTCGAAGTTTGAGAGATTCACCTAGCTGTGCGTTGGAAGTATATCAGTGCACGTCAAAAGAAGGATTCAAATGCGTGCCGCTCTTGAACTTACAGCAGTAGTTTGAAGATCCATGTACGCTGCCCGTACTACAGAAGACTCTAAAGCTTCTGCTCCAGGATGTTTTATTAGCTCAAGAGCTCCATCAAGATGGAAACGGTACCCTTCCCCGTCCGGGCCGTTAGCTAGCCACTATACCCGCTGTCAGTATCCGACATTAGAAGAGCGAAGAGAACTCCAGTTGCTGAAAAGGGTTTGATTGGCATGTTTACCTCGAAGAAGAGTAACGATAATGCGATGGCGATTGCCAAGACCTTTTGGTTCGTTTGATGGGTTGCAGAATTAAGAACCAAGGCAAGCTCGGAACGAAACCGACCCATTGCCTGAGGATAGGCTGCCAAAGCTAAATCTTGTAATTTCGAATCTCTTCTTAGCTTTCCAACATACATTGCCGATACCGAGAAAAGAGCGGTGTCAAGTGCTTTATTTTTGAAGGCTAGCGGAACTATCGCTCGACTGCTTGTCGACATTGGAGATCCGCTTTGTTCTGGCGAATTAGCAGTAGATATGTATGTTGCAGTCCATAAATCAGCTATAACAGAGCGATATAGGTCCATGGAACAGCTGAGAGAGACGGTTATCGGAAGACGAGTTGTCATTTTATTCAATCTACCGTTCGTACAAACGTCGCTGGCACTATTATTGGATGGCATTGAGCCATTCTTATCTTGGCTTTGGATTGCATTGTTTAACAATGCCCTGTTCGATGGTCCCTGGATGTTATTCGCATCTCGGTGAATGAATATTGAGCCAACCCTTGGGCCACTGCATTTCATTCCGCTTTTGACACATCTGATGCAATTTGGCTGTTCAAGGCCGCACTACCGCATACACGCTGTTAAAGTGCTTCGTGCTTGGACAATTTAGAACGAAACTCAAGACATACCTTGACTCGCCGTGCCTTGCACTCTTTACAACTTTTGGAAGAGCCTGGAATATTGACCATGGCTTCGAATGAGAGCGGATTGTATATAACCAATTCGCATGCAAAATATTAATCATCCATAAGTGAGAAATTTTATGTGCAATCAATTCTAATGGAATCCTTTGAGCATTGTAGAGGATTGCGCATGCTCTTTTATGTTTGGCGTGAATTTGAAGGTAGACAGAGAATGTTAGTGGAGAGGCCGAATAGAAGGCCGGGATAGATTATTGTGAGCTAGGCTCTGCTGCGGGGAGGGAGCAATGATATTCCTAGGAGCATACGTGCTATAGTAATCGTTTCGGGTCGTCAGGGCAGCCGCAAAGTCAATTTGAGGAGGGAGCTAACTGTGCTGGAAGTCTATGTTATGGATGTGTCTCATAAAATTCTAAGCTCTATTTTAATAATATATCACTGCTTTCCATGAAATCGCGAATACCGCATTTATAATCTAAGCATTCGCTATGCTTTGGGTTGAAGAGGCTGTTCGTAAATGTAGTAACGCATAGCAAATTCACCATCCCCTCCATACATGGAATCGTCCTGGACAAGCTCTTCCTCCACGCGGAATCCAAGTCGGGTGTATAATCCCCATGCAGGTTTACAAGCAAGGATAAAAATATCCAAACCTAGCTTTTCTGCTTCTTTCATGCCGCTCTCTACTAAAAGGGTTGCGACTCCTTTGCCTTTGTTCTCTGGATGCACAGCTAAATAGTCTAGGCCTGCAAATTTACCAATTAGTGGTTTCCGTGATTAGACCCCTCGAAGCACTTACATAAATACGGCTTTCTCGCCATTATTTTATCCTTGATAACCCGGACAGCTTCATCCAGCGGGTCAGTATCGTTGTTCGGGTTCCATGCAGTTGCTTCAGCGACTCGTTTGATCTCAGCTTCTTCCTCGGGGCTCACCACCGGGGCCATTGCTTCTGGCCAAGCTGGTTCACCATTCGCAAGAACAGCATGGGATTCCGGCAAGACCCATCGAACATAGCCTAAGAGACGGCTGGTCTCAAGATCAACCAGCTTTTGGTGCCGTGAAGTCTCAGGGTCGCTTATCAGCCTGCGTGGGTATCGCTTGGTCATTGTGTCAATGTGCTCCTCCAGAGTGGTGTGGCGCCATGCCAGAACCCAATTCGGAATCTCCCAGAAAGCCGACATGTTGTTACGACTAATGGCCGCGCTGTCAGCAAGACTGCACGGGGCGATTGCGAAATCAGCCATTATGAGATTATTGAAATGTAGTTCGACGAAGTAACGTAATTTACGTACCAAGCGCGATGAGAGACTATACAGAACAGAGATCATGAATTGTTCAATAACGTGCATAGTGTGCTAAAACCTCTTTGGCAGTAGTTTGCGAGCTCGCTATCGCTAAAGCCCCGCACCTTAGTTGTCCTCTCTGGCATTTCTGCCTGCATGTAAACACAGCTTGACTAACATGAGTTTACATAAGGAGAAAAGCATTGGGCGGTTCTCTTTCTGCGTGTAGCAAGTTTGAGAAGCTTGTCGCTTACACGCAGCGAGTTGAATCACAAAATACAAAGACTCTATTACGAGACCAAGTCTAAGAAGCCAACCGCAACGGCGAGTTTCATGGCGCGAAATGTCACACAGACCATCCATTGATATAACAATATTTTGACAGCTGAATTAACTTACAAGATAGTCAGTTTACAAAATACTTTTACTCGGTAAGGGCCAGTCAATTGAAAGCGGAGAAGGAAGACGTACAATTGATGGGAAATAGGAGCTCTTATGGCGCTAAACATTATCTTTGAGGGAAAGCTGTCAAGGGCTTTGGCGAAGTGATACAGTCTCAAAGTCTATAGAAACCATGTAGCTGGACTATTTTGAGAAAGTTTAAGGTAATGGGCGCAAGTATCTAAAGGAGCATAAGAGAGGTTTCTGGATCTAGTTGGTCGCAAATGAGAAATTTGTAGACTAGTACGGTATATCGGCTCGAAACAGCTTGGACAATCCTTATTTGACATACGAAGTCACAATGTCAATAGAATTTGCGGTTTATATCTATATACAATGGCTATTTGAGAAATAGGGTAAATAAACGTTCAAGGCCTCGTTAACGGAGGCGACTATCTCTCTTACGATGCTTATATCGGCAAAAGAGTATTGGTAGAGCCGTTGACTGACATGTAATACCATATTAGGCCAAGTCACAGGCAGTAGCCGGAGCCTAAATCATCTAGACTATTTTTACTCTCTCATGAAGGGGGTATTAAAATTTAGTTTGGTAGTAAGATTTTATCCTGCTTACAGCTAAATCTTGTTAACATTGCCCGCAAAGCCTAGTAAAAGTGCCAAGACGATCAGCGCCCAGTTTCACTATTTAATTCCAAAGCTTAGACGTCAGCTTATAGCTTCACAATCTATGATTCCATACATTAAAAGCGTATACGATATACTGTATTTTAGAGTTCTGGCTACGTATATGAGCCTGCGTGTTAACATTGTATTCCATTCCTTTAATCAGGCCTATTCCTCTTATTTAGTCCTTACCTTTCGCATTTCTCGACTTGATACCATTGGCAAGTACAGTTTCTCTACACGTATCAAAACATGGCCACTTCTCAAAACCGTGAAAATAGCGACCTCTTTAACTGGATATCAGAAGTCTGGAAAGGGATTTTATTTCAACCAGATGATGAGGTTGCAGTCAATACGTTTCAGAAGTACTTTGCAAAAGATATAGTCATCAAGTAAGTAGCATTCACACTTCTTCGCCTTGTCTCAACATGATCGCTATATCGATGGCTGACTCGTACTATGTCATAGGATCAACCACGACCATGTCCCTCGCGAAGCCTATTATGGGTACATTACCAGCACACGTGCCGCGTACGACCTAACTCTTATACACGAAAAAGAAGTCAAAGTTTGGGAATCTCCCAACGGCGGTGGCTCACTTGTGTTCGACGGCGCGCTCAAGTATACCGATAAAAAGACTGGGGAAGAGCAGACTGGCCATGCTGTCATGGTAATCGATATCCGAAAAGATGATAATGGAGAGATGAAGATTGTACAGACGACAGAGTGTGTGACTAGAAGCGAGGGAAAAGTCAAGACATTCGAAGGCTAGAGATACCGCAAAAAGCATCTGAGTTCATTGCTCAAATACCGGTGCAAGCATAGATGTCTCTATAATCTATCTCAAGTTTCAACTTTATGCTGCAACTCTGCTAAAAGTAAACACCTTCTCTGCTTATTGAAGTATCGGGCACTGAGTTCAAGATACCGCTCAGATCCTTCAAATAGTTTTGTTCCCCCAAGCTGGACAAGCCATCAAACTGTCCGTTCCTATTTTTGCGATGTTTAAATTCCTGAATCACCTTAACATGTCCTTCTCTAGTCGCCATAACCAATGCAGTTTCTCCGTTTCGATCCACAATAGCTTTATTGGCGCCCTCGTTAAGAAGTTGCTTTACAACATCAGAGTAGCCTCCAAGTGCGGCATTCATTAGAGCCGTCCTTCCCTCTTTATCCGCCGGGTCAATTCGGGCTCCTCGGTCGATAAGCATTTTCACTAGATGTACCGCCCAAGACCCGCTTCGAGCAGCGGCCATGAGAGGTGTTCTTCCATCATTATCCGTCGCATCGATACGAGATCCTGCATACAAGAGCATTTCCGACAGTCCCAATGCCTGACTATCGTCTGCAGCCAAACGGAGGGGAGTACGCCCATTTTCATCCGCTACCTCAATGTTCGCTCCGTGCTCAACGAGAAAAGTTGCTATATCTTTGTGGTCCGAGGCCACGGCGAGAAGTAATGCGGTCGGACCGGTGCCATTAACATTGGAGGTTTCCTCTATACATGTACCGCGCTCGAGCAAAAGCTCTACTGCTCCTTTGTAGCCTCTTTCAGCGGCAAATGGAAGTGGATTTCGGATATGACGCTCTTCTTCCGGTATCAAATGGTCCAATGCTTCATCTACGATGAGCATCTTATCCGTAAACTGCTCCCGTCTGTAAAGCAACAGCCAATCTAAGACAGAAGTACCAAGCTGCCTGACGAGCTCAATTGCCGCATCGTGTTCCACCTTGACACCGAGCTCTCGTTCTCGTAAAAGCTGTTGAAGGATGAATTCTCCACTCGATTTGTTCTGAACCATCGCCCTGGCTACCTCCACGGTTATAGTTACCTTGGATCTCCTGGATTGTAGCAATTGTTTGACGCTTGTTGTGCTACTCCATCTGACGAAAATTGCAAATTCTTGGGTCGTAATTGTAGGGCTTTGAACTGCTTGATGTTCGAGATACATTTGAAAGGCTTCTTTACCCCATGGTGCAGTCCGTTGATCCGCGTACTTTGCCACCGGTTCCATGACTCCAATGTCAGGGGTCCGATAGTCAAGAATCAGCCTCAATAATTTGATTCCATTAGCCTTATTGTAAATGATAGAACGCACCATTTCGGGTGAAAATTCCAAGTCGCTTGGTCTTTTCGCCAAAAGAAATGCCATCAAACGGTCCTCACATTGTTCATTCCTCGCTGCGTTTTCCAAGAGCTGTGGTGTGACATTGATATCTTTCTCAAACCGGTTGAATAATAGACCTATCAGCTTCTCAGCTTTTTCATCCATACCAGCTGCCGTTTCAGCTAGTGGAGTGGCATCGCCGCCTTTCACCAATGGCAAAAGTAATTTAATAATTTTATCGCCGCATCCCTTGTTCCAAGCCGCGGCGTTAGCTATTTTCGATATGTCCATATCCTCCACATAAGGTAATAATAATCTCAACAATTCATCACCACAGCCACTGTTTCTCGCTGCGACTTCGGATAGCTTGGGGATATTAATGTCTGAGGCGAGCGGTAAAAGGAACTCCAGCACTGTATGTCCGCAACCAGTATTTCTCGCTGCAGCAAGTAGAATTTCTGCTGTAATAGGAATTTGTTCATTTTGGTTGCGAAAAATGACCTCAACGACCTCTTTAGCAGCAGACTGATTTTGTACCGCTTCTTTGACCATTTCTTGGCTCGTTTCGAACTCGCCTGCTCGATAATGGTACAGTAACTCTGTTGCTTTTCCGCTTGAGTCATTAAAAACTAACGAGTTGATCGCGTTTTTATCAATTTTAAATTCCGGCCGTTTCAGAAATAGGCTCATATTATTGGTCTTGGAACTTGCCGCCAGTGCCGCACAACCCTTAGAGTTGAGCGAGTTCAGATTTGCCGCAAGAGCTCGTACATCAGATGGTATATATTGCCGTTCGGTGCTCTTAAAGTCGTCCAAATCACAGTAATAGATAAAACGGATAACATCTCGGGTGAGCTGTTCCTCAGACTTTTCGTAATCCGGTAACAAAGCAATCGACTCTCTTGCGTCCGAAGAAATTCCTCTTAGTGCATATATAAGATCCCGCGACTCCGTAGCCTCGCTTGTACCAAACATCTTCAGCAGGGTGTACAGGCTGTTATTTTTGTTCCACCAAGTAGTTTCTCTCCATATTCCCGGCATGATGTCCAAAACAGCCTGGCAGTGAGCGCTGGGGGAAACATCCAACATCAACGGGGCGATGGCGAAAACACGGGTCGAAACAGATCGTGTACCGCAATATATCAATGCAGATTTAGCATTTGCCACTTCTTGTAGTATCCAAACTCTTCGAAACCAGGGCCGGTCTAAGATAATTTTGAGCCCTTGACGCTGTAAATCTTCCAGCGTTGACTTCTCATATGAAAAGCTGAGCTCCAGCTGAATCTCACTCCAGAGCGTCTTCCACCGATCGTCTTCTCGAGTCCAAGATCTGCATTGCTGGCGGATGCTCTGTTTTTGCAAGAGCTCCATAGATTTCATAAAGACATTGGTCTCGTCCGTGCCGGGTCCGAGCCAAAATACCACACGATCGGCCTGTTTATAGATCTCTCCCATCATCTGAACCTGATGGCTTCGCTCTTTCAAGTTTTTCTGGTTGATGCAAACAGCGTCTATCCATAATATTCGGTCTTCATCTCGCTGGCGGAGCTGCTGAAGCGCAAGATAAAGATTTACCGTGACGCTTAGTGGTCTGCCATTTACAACAATGGTTTCTCGAACATCAGGGAGACCCCAGGTGTAAGACAGCGCCTCGTAGGATATCGAATCATCTCGCTCACAAAGGCTTGCTTGAAAGAGTTCGCAAGCTATCTCGGTCCCAATTCCTCTGCAGAGGCGAAGAAGTCGGATCGCAGGGCCGCTAAAGTCGATCGGTTCATAGGCATATTCGCTCATGGCAGTGTCTTTCGGTTCGTCTGATAAAAGAAGCGATTATTCTGACGCCCGTTACCATTATGGAATTGTTGAACAACAGTTGGCAAGTGTGCATGGTAGAATCTTGACGTTCATGTTGGCGATTTTCAGCCCTGACATTCGTGCGACCAACCACAAAGGCCGCATGCATGTCGCAAACATAGCCACAGTCACACGGCCATACTGCATATACTAGTAGCTAGGCACCAGTGGACTAAAATGAAGGGGAAAGTCGTTGGACATTAAATGAATGCAGCTTCAAGATACTATAGAGCATTAAATAGTCACTTATACGCTCTGGCAAAAAGGAAGCCTCAAGCAGGTATAAGTAAGATAGCATGTATTAGCGAAGCCTCCTTACAAGTACGTCTACGCGCATCCGTCGTTCTCGCTATCTTCGACCGCATGGATGCGGCTAAGGCCGAGCGTTATCGCAGTGGTACACCAGAATCTCAGTCAAAGGTCTGACGTGTAAAGCCTTGAAATCGTCTTCCATCACCACGGCATCGCCTCGCTTTCGGCTTTTAAGCGGGCTGTGGTTGACAGCCGGAGCGAAGCTCCGAGATTGCCTTCTCCCCAATTTGACGCCACATTCACGAATTTGAGATCGATCTTTAAGCGCTTGACGGATATTTAAGCCAACAAAGCCAGCGACCTAATCAAATCCAGCAAGGGGAGCAAGGGACGCAAGCTGAGAAAAAAATCCTTGGGAAGCAAAGCTAAGGTTGCTAGTGCAAATAGTTCCAGGCACTACTCAGGGGCATTAACAACAAAATCGCACTACATCTCAGCCGCAGCCAGATTTTGACAGGGGTACTCCATGGTCAGCAGTCGATTCGATCTCCTAATGGCGTATTTTTGGGCCAAAAGCAATAGCAGTGCGGCGATAGCTATATTCGAGACTCAGCTAGACTATCTTGGCATATTGGTGTTTGCCGGTGAGCGTGGCAAGCTCTCGTATAGCACATGATATATAAAATTCTTGATATTATGGCCATCAGTGACTTTTTACCCGTTCATTGATCTCTCTGTAGCTTTTCGAACTCTGAACAGCAAGAATGATGCTGAAGATCGTCGTCGGAGCCCTTGGCCTCGTTGCCAGTGTAGCTGCAACCCCCTTGGAGCTTGCCGAGCGCAGCTCCTGTAGGGATGACAGTCTATACAAGTGTTTTGCAGACTACGAATATTCTCATTCTGCGTCTGTATACTGCTCTGCCCTTGCGCCATGCACCAAAACAGTCACCGTAGCGAAGCCCACGGTGTAAGTTAGCTCCTGGTTTACTAGATTCGTAGCAAATAAGTGCTAACAAAGATCAAATCACAGGACAAAGACTGTATGGCAGACGCACACCGCACCGACATCGACTTGTCTCATCCAATCTACAAAGACTATCTACACAAGAACGGTCCCATCGTCCACGGTAGTCAAGACAGAAACACGTGTAGCGACAAAGACATCGACGGCTACAAAGACAGTCACGGCCAGCAGTCAAGTAACTGAGGTATTCAAGAGAGTTGTCGGAGGAGGAAAACCGCAGCCACCGAAGTGTATGCTCAAAAAGTGCTTCGCATACACTCCTGATCGCATTACTGCCGCCTGCAGATGCATCAATGTCCCACCCAAGACGATTACCACGACACACACGGCCTGTAGCAGCACCAAGACAGTGGTATGTCTTTCCTCAGGACACTTTTTCTAATCCTTCGTTGAGGCTAATGACACCGATTTTTTAGACATCTACCTTGACGACAACACCTAAAGTTACAGCAACATCATGGCACACGGTTGCTACAGTATTGACCAGGGGCACCACAACTAAATGCACGACAACAACTGTTACTACGACTGTTACCACGACCAGTACCACAACTACCACAGTTCCCATAACACAACCATATACAACTCCAGCAACCACTCCCCCAACAACTCCTCCAACAACTCCAGCAACTACACCTCCAACTAACCCCCCAACAACTCCTCCAACAACTCCTCCAACAACTCCTCCAACAACTCCTCCTACAACTCCTCCTACAACTCCTCCTACCACTCCTCCTACCACTCCTCCAACAACTCCTCCAACAACTCCTCCTACAACTCCTCCTACAACTCCTCCTACCACTCCTCCTACCAATCCTCCTACCACTCCCGCAACTACTCCCGCAACTACTCCCGCTACCACCCCCATTACCACGGCTGCTGCCACTACCTCACCTGCGGCAGCAAATCTCATTCCTGACGGCGACTTCTCATCTGGCTTGGGCCCCTGGACCTCAATCAATTCCAATCCAGGGGCATGGATCAACCCAAATGTCAATTCGGACCCCGCCTACTCTCCTGACGGCACGCCGTCTCCCCACTTCGAAGTCACCAACGTAGCCCCCTCAGGACTATTCTTCATCGGCAGCTCGAGTTTCGCAGTTCAAAGCGGCTCTGCTTATACATTCACATTCTACGCTACAAACAACGGGCCCCCTTCTTCTTGGCCCAGCCGACTGTCGGCTCAAATTAACTGCGGCTCTATGACTTTGACAAACGTAGATATGACCAAGGCAACGCCTGCTGCGCAAAATGGTTATTTATTCAGCTCCACCACTTTCAACACCCCCACGATCGTCAACAATCCACCTACTCTCGCAGATCAACAAACCTTGCAGCAACTGGGCAACTGTCAGGCGCAGATTGTCTTTCATTCTGCTGCGACGGTGGTAAATACCTGGGCATTGGCTGATGTCGGTGTTTCCTACGCTGGTGCTGTACCTCCGCCGCCTGTGACTATCTCTCCCCCGCCGTAAAGACGAATCCGGGGCATATCGCGGATCCTAGACGACATGCATACTATACAATTTCATTCAATGCACATATAACTATACACAAGTTTATAATAGAATCAGAAATCTTCTTTGTATGTTACAGCTATGCGATTTGCGTGCATGTATCCGATATGGTAGAACACTACTTTTTATACGTGCCTTGGACCCAAGCCCAATTACATGTGAAGGTTCGGATCAGGGCGACAGCGCTATAAATAACCTGAAAATTGAATGACATCAGCCACGCAGCCAGGACTTGGGGTGATCTGCTGCAACACCTGAACTACATCTTTTAATCCTTCCTTCATTTCATTTCACAAATAAAAAAGTATCAGTCACTGTTTATGTATCAGTATCTTCACTCGGTAGTAAAGAAACATGAGTTCCGACAAAGTTTTCGAGCCCACCCTGAGCGACGTCCTAGTCGTGCGCGCCATGCTGGCTAAGACTACGATCCTCCCAGAGCTCGTGGGCACAATCTTGGACTACGCCGAATACTGGGCGCGATCAACTGCCAAAGCTGTGCTGAATGAAGTTATTGCCGCGCGCCGCGTTGGCCAAGGAGAGTTCGATTACGAGGAAAATCAATTTCTGGTGAGGAATTTAGAGACGGAGAAAAAACCCCATATACCTATTCAACAACTAATACCGCCACAGCTTCGATCGTACCCTGTAGGCCTGACGGAGCGTGCTTATGAAGGAGAAGACGACGACGACGACGACGACGATGACGACGGCGACAACAGCGCTCGTGGCCAGCGGTTCTCAGCTATGGTTCCTTACCCTCTACCCGTCTTCAAAGAACTTGATCGAGATTTTTTCCAGCGAGCAATAAAGAATGCCTCTACTTTCAGTAATCCAGCGCGCAAAATTGTCTTTCGCATCCGCAGCCACGATCAAGGCTGGACCACAGACGAGGTGCCGGGCCCGTTTGTCGCCGCCAAAACCTGGTTTGACGCCGGCATCGAGAGATTCGATGCTAGTAATACCAGTGAGTGCATCTAAGCAGCAAATGGTCAAGATAAAACAGCTCACTTTGCTAACAAAACTTGCTCGCAGCGGATGAAGCAAACAGCAGAGACATGAAGCAGTGGACTGCGCGCAAATTAGGAACTGTTGAGCCACAAGTCAAAGAAGCAAAAGACGACGACGAAGGCTGGGACTACCAATTTCCCTTTACACCTTGGAAGGGCCCATTCGAAATTCAGCGCAATAGGATGGCATCTCCGGAATTTACAGACTACGAAGTGACCTGGACATGCTGGGACGTCATCGCACCAGATTCTCCAGAGGCGTTGGAGCTGATGGAACAGGGAAAAGGGAGGAGGGCCGGCGATGGTCAGTTTGTGAGGAACCTCAAGCTGGGGGATGTCGTTACCGTATGGGGGAGAGCTATGCATCGCGGGTGGATAAACACGGTTGAGTCTGTCGAGATCGACATTTACTGGGCGCTGTAGACGAGAGCACTGGTCAGATGGACATTGATACGTAAGCGATCTTCAATTGTTCATGGCAAAAAGATTCGTCACTGCTCTGGCTTGGAAATCATTGACTGCATGGCTGCCTAGTTTCTGTGTTACACCATGTGCTCTCCACTCTATACGACACTCTATACGACTTGATGTGTTCTTTGGAGTGTCTGAAGCTTTTTGCTTCCTGGCGGCGCTATACATTACCAGTCGCACGTGCTTTGCAATTCATCCAGGTCCACCTAACAGAATGCATATACAAAGGAAGCGAGGAAGAGTGACAGTTGCAGCTCCTATAATGTCAGCGACCGACGTCAAGATGGCTTCAAGCCTTTCAACAACACTGTTTACATAGCCAGAAGCTTCACAAGAAACAATTTATTTCCTGTTCAAAGATTACGTGAAGAGAGATGTAAAAACTATATTAGAAAAGTAAAAGGCTGTACTAGAGAAGAAAGTAGCCAATGCTTTCCTTGCGCGGCGTTTCGTCTATGGGACAACATCACGCATCGCCGAATCTTTTACCGTTAACAGCTCATAATGTAAAAATGGTTTATGATTTCATCTTCTATCCACAGAATTACTAATAGGGAATGCTTTGATAGGATAATAAAGAGCAACCTGCTAATGAGACGCTGATTGTTCTATTGACTTCCATATCAACCCTATTCTCCTTCAAGATAGACAGGCCAGTCATATAACAGTAGCATTCAAATAACATAGCTGGATATAATAAAGGTTGCGCAATGCACAAAACAATAGCTGGAATCCATGTTACGCCTTGTAAGTTTTCCCAAGCGCAGCGCTATACTCGATATTCATTTATAAAGACTCCAGCTCCTAGCAAGGCCAGAGATTGCCGCAATCCTGACAATAACCCATCGGAAATCCATCACCCACTTCATGTTGATTGCCTCTTGTTTTCCCATGCGAATGCTAAATATATGCCCCGTCTCAAGCGGATGCTGAGTGCAGCTGCGATATTTCTCTACAACATCGTTCTCTTCTGGAGGAATACTCTGCAACATGTTTTGAATGGTGTCCATGTTTAGTTCCACGCGACGCCTATAATCGAGCTTGTTTCTAGGCATCCAATGGAACTGAAACCAAATGGCAGAGGCTTGGCGATCTATGGGGAGGATCCCAAGGCATTGAATTCCGAATAAATTATCTTTCCATAATCTGCGCAGATCAGGGTCCATGCTTATCATATTCCAGCTCATGTCGCAGCGTTCTGGCCCAGTGCAAACGAAGTAGTTTAGCTCTGACCAGGCCTCAGGCCCAAGAACCGCTTTGAAACATGAAGAAGCGTCTGTTTTTTGGATAAAAGTCCAGCTACCGTAACTCGCAATAAAAGGCAAGATTTGACACACTTTGGGCGAATCCTTTTGCGTGATAGCGCAGCGAAAGTTATCTCTGACGAGGCACTGAATTAGATGTTAGCGTTTTTGCATTCTACAAACCGCCGGGACATTGCATCATCAAATACCTTTTCTTGCTCCGCCTTTTTCTGCGGGAGATTCTTCTTGCCTTTATCCAGCTGTGCTATGCGCTCGTCGCGTTGCTGATTTTGTTCTCGCGAATTCTCCTTTCGATATGAATTATCTCTAACGGAGCCCTCGTTCAACACTGTGAAGTGAAATTGCATCAGCAAATGCAGGTCATTGAATCAAAAACATAATGAATATAGTGCGTACTGCCTAGCAAAAATGATCCCATATACTCGATTTGTAATTGTAGATAGCTCTTATGATAACGGTCGCTAATAACTTTCCGAAGAGACGATTCAGGACACAGCAGAAAATATGCCAGCTCTAGGTAAGTAAGCCGAAAGTCTTCTGACACTCCAGCTCGGATCTCCTCGATCATCTTAAGCCTCTCTTCGATATCATGCATCGGAATAATTGGGTCGACGCTGGCATGGGTTGAGTGGTCTTTGTGATACTGCATCAGCTGCTCTGAGGTTCGGGGAGCAGTGTAGCCGTCGGGAAATATTCCTGATGACTCGTCTGTTGAAGTTGAGCTGTCCATGACTGAAGGCACTTGATGTTTTTATACACAGGATGTTCGCAGATAAACGAAGAGCGAGGAGAGCGAAGGTGATGATGAAAGAGTAGAAACGAAGCGAGCCAGTCCTCAGTGGGAAGTGCTCTGTGGACGTACACTTGGCAGTTGGCGGGAGGATGAATAAAGTTCCATGCGCCTTGGAGACCTCCAAAGCTCCTGCTTGTATCTTTGTGATGCATTTTATAAATCTTTTGATGCAATTTTTGGATACCTGGGCATATAAAAAGCAGGTATTTGCGTTTTGAGTGACTGCTCACCTGAGCCTTGACTGTGTGTTACACAACATCTCTGGTAGTAAGGCTCTGCATTGTAATTCGTCACTCTGTAAGACGCCACACACCAGGCAAATAGAAACACAGCGTTTGCACCCCAGCCAGCTGAAAGCTGCATACAATCCCTGTTATAATTGCTTTTTCCTTGCCTGGCAGCAATCTATCTATACCTGAGCTGCTTCCACCACTCCTGACTTCCACATCATTCCACATTTCCCACCATCTGATCAATAGGTGAGAAGCTGCAGCAGCTCTACCCAAAATCTCTAGAACCAATCGAGATCTATACTAATAATACAAACAAGGCAACTACTATCATCAGCGATATGGAATCTTCTTCAGACAAATCACACTCAACCCAATCATCCACTGTGGATTCTCCAACAGCGAAGTTTCAAGCTACAAAGCCTGAAGCAGCGACCAAAGATTTGATCGAAGAGCAGCTCCTTGCTATAGAGAATCTTCATCTGCGTCCAATGGCCATAGACTCTAGCAAAGAATACATTGAGAAGCTCCGCTCTCTAGAGAGCGCTTGGGGACAATTTCATCATGGCATCCAAGGGCGAAGCAACACGCTAAACGAATTACGGTCCGGTTTCAGCGACTTCAAGAAGGAAGTCCAAGCAGTCGAGAGACTGTTGAAATCGAGAAAACGATGAAAGAGGGAGACATCATTTGGATATATGTTTTTCAATCTTTGTGTTCAGGGACAGCCAGCGAGAGGGAGGCAAAAGGCATTGAAATCATCATATTTCTTCACATATTTGACATAGCAATTTGGCCCTCTTGAATATCACATCCACTTATACAGAACAAGCCTTCAATCTCAGTCCCTCACACTCCCCTCACCGGCAACGAATCCCTCTTCACAAGCTTCAAATTCTTCGTCAACGAATTCTTACAAGTCCCCGTAGCCACAAACTCATCAATGTTCCTCAACGTACACTCCGCAATCTCCCCCAGCGCCTCCTGCGTGAAAAACGCCTGATGGCCCGTCACAATCACATTATGAAACGTCATCAGCCGCATCAACACATCGTCATGAATAATCTCCCCGGAGTGATCATCGTAAAACAGCGCCCCTTCGCCCTCGTACACGTCCAGCGCCACGCCGCTGAGGTGCTGCGTCTTGAGCGCCCTGATGACGGCTCGCGTGTCGACGAGTCCACCGCGGGAAGTGTTGATGAGCAACGCGCCGGGCTTCATCTTTGCGAGGGCGTCTTCGTTGATGATTCGTCGAGTGCTATCCATCAAAGGGCAGTGCAGACTGATAATGTCAGATTCTGGAAGAACCTCATCCAGACTCTTATACTCCCCAATACCCTCCAACGCCGGCGACGGATACGGGTCATATGCCAGAATCCGACACCCAAAGCCCTTCATGATCCTCGCCGTCGCAATCCCAATCTTGCCCGTGCCTATGAGCCCAACCGTCTTGCCATGCAACGTCCTGCCCAACAGCCCATCCAGCGCGAAATTGCCCTCTCGCGCCCGATTATACGCCCGATGCGTATTCCGATTCAATGTCTGAATCAGCGCAACCGCAAACTCAGCAACCGCCTCAGGCGAATACGATGGCACATTGGCAACCATGATGCCGGCCTTCTCAGCAGCATCAAGATCAACATGATTGAAGCCAGCGCATCGTAGAAGAATCGCCTTGACACCCTGCCGGCCCAGAGCCTCTACCACAGGCGCACTCAGAGTATCATTCACAAAAGCACAGATGGCATCAGCTCCTTTCGCAAGCGCCACTGTATCTTCCTCAACAGCAAACTCATGATAGACGATTTCGATATTTGCAGAGGCAGAACGATTCGCCGGCGATTCTTTGGCTTTCGCGGCGGCAGCGCTACGAGCTGCTTCAATGTAGCGCTTATCGTACGGCTTGGTGCTGAACACGGCGAGCTTCATTGTCAAACTGTCGTATATCAGATTGATTGATTTTCAAGATTAAGTTCTTATTTTTATCAAACGCAATGAAAAAGAGGGAAAAGAGAAAGAGGCGTTTTGTTCAATTGAGGGGGCAGCCAATTGGCTTGGCACAGAATGAGGAGGTTTATGCACTCATTAAGGTTTCCGCGGCCAATGATTCGTTCCTGCTAGCAGCCTGCAAGCGGACATTCACATGCTTGATTCAAAATGCTGTGTGTGACTGTTATAGGCGCAGTTGCTGGGTATGTTGACAGTGAATGCTACAGCTTTTGTAGATATGGGCATTTATCTACACATGCGATAAAACGAGGCGAATACGGACAACTTTATAACTAGTGACATGTGAAGCTACAAAATGCCTATTCTCGTCTCAACTTGAAGATGTCAATAGCCTTCCTGTGTCCGTCTTTATTCATCGTTCACAAGCAAGGCCATGTTATACACGTCATACGACATCACAACCATTTCAAAAGAGCCATTTTGCAACATCTTTTCTTTTTTCCATTCCCACTATCACCATTACATCTCCCCCTTTCCCCTTTCCCTCCTATACGTAACTAGCGAACCGTGCACTTTCGAGTCTTTTATCCTCGTCTCCGAGACTACTTCCCCCATAAAGCAATTCCCAGGACAAAAAAATCATATGACAAAGGCTTTGAAAAATAAAATAAAAAAAGGGCAGCCATCGAGATCCATTATCCCCTATTGAATCTTTTGACTTCGAGCCTTTGTAACTTTCAAAAGTCATACTAAGCATGATAAAAATAAAGAAATATGTGTGCGATTTAACTACAAAAGTTTCGACACGGAAAGCCAGTTTTTGTGCTTTTGACAGATGATCCGATCAAATCATTGGACCATAATTGCTTGAAGCCTCGTCATACTAGGGTCGGCCAAAAGCAGCTCCTCGGCCAGCGGCGCCAGGAGGCATGCCACGAGCCTCAAAGGGCGATCCGCCAAATGCTTCGGGAGGTCCTGGAGGTCCATTGAACCCACCGAGTCCAGGGGGTATGAACCCGTGAGGGGGTCCATTAAAGAAGCCAGGTGGAGGCGGAGGCATGTTACGCGGAGGCATACCAGCCATGGCCTCGGGAGGTGGTGGCATTCCACCAGGGGGAAAGTTGGGTGGGAACATGTGCGGCATGGGAACGTTGCGGCTCAAACCTCCGGGTAATCCAGGAGGAGGCATCATGGGGCCACGCTGCTGTGGTGGTGGCATCTGACCGCCGGTCGCCATCCAGTTTGGTGGCATTTGGTCCATGGGAGGAGGAGGACGTTGCAAAATTTGTGTGGGTTGGCCGAGACGCGACTCACGTTCGGCATTGTGGAAAGATTCGTCGAGGGGGAACCCTGGAGGCGGTTGGGGGCGCATCTGGCGCTGTGGTCCCCGGTTCTCTCTTGGTGAAAAGTCTGATTCCAGCATTGGTGCTTGCTGCTTCTGCGGCTGAGGCTGGGCCATGCTTAAAGGAGGAGCTCCGGGCCCCATTCTCATGAGATTCATTAAGAACTCAGTGTTGTTGTTGTTGCGAGCCTGATCAGGAATTCCTGAGCTTTGGCTAGAGAGCCGCTGATGGTGGCCCACAAGGTCTTGGAGAAGCTGGTCTGGCCGAGCAGAATGCTGTTGTGGCCGAGGAGCAAGAATCTCTTGCACATGTTGCGGTGGCGGACGAACCATACCGTTGGCTCTCTCTCCGCCATATTGTTGGAATGGCTCTGGGGATGCCAAATTGCTCTTCTTTCCAATATCAGGGTGATTTCCCATGGGCGGTGGAGCAAACGGTGAGGGCGCCGGGGGAGTAGCACTCATGCTCTGCTTTTGAAGCTTAAGAAGGAGCTGCTGGAAAGCTTGCTTCTCTTCTTCAGGGGGAGCCGCTTGCACGGGCATGGGGCCAAAGCCAGGGGGATACTGGGTGGCCTGAGGTGGTACACTCGTCGATTGTTCCACCCTGCTTCGCTGTTCTTCTTGGGGTTGGTGGAAGAAGGACGTAAATCTCGACGATTTGCCTGCAGCCTTTGGCTTAGCAGGTGCTTCATTTACTTCACTGGGCGGCGAAGTAGGCTCGAGAGAGCTCTGGCGGCCGAAAGCAAGGAAAAACTTGTCGGGGCCGCTCTCGATAGCTGACATGGGCTGATGGGGAAGATGAGGCCTCTCAGGCTCTGCAGCCGGTTCAGGTACAGGAGCTGATGCTGGTGGAGCATCTCCGCTTCCTCTGCCCTTCTTCATCTGCTCCATCCATTTCTGGAAATCTTGCTGTGTGTGTGCTTCGCGGAGAGCTTCGGCGGGCTCATCAAACCACTCGGGGTCACGTTCTACACGCTGCTCGCGATCGCGGTTCCAACGCCGGTCGGGTGCTGCCCCTCGTCCGTTTGCACGATCATCTATCGTTTCAGAAGTGTCTCGGTCTCTCCAGCTCTTTGTCCGATCTCGCTCTTTTCGTTCGGTCGCCGGAGAGTCTGCCACTACGGGCTCTGCCTTGTGCCAGGAGTCGACTTTGCTTCTGCCAGCACTATTGCGGATGCGATTGTCATTCTCAGCGTCTTTGTCTCTGGTCAAAGTATCAGATGCTCTCGTCACACGGTCACGCGTGGCATCACGGTCGTTTTCCCGCAGTGGCTTCTTCTCATCTCGAAAATTGCCACCCATGCGGCCATGGAAGCGCTCAGCACCCTCAGCTCCAAAACTCTTGCGGGGTTTAACAGTACTCCACCCCTCGTTATCCAAATCGTTCTCTCCACGGCGTCGAAGGGCATTGGGTGCGCGCAGACGGTCTCCATCTGCTTCGCTGTTTCGATTGCGCAAACCAAAACGGCCTACCGGGTCGATATCTTTGGTCGCTTTGTCGCCTTCCAGCGTCTTGCTGCCTCGGCCAGAAGAAGCAAACGCCATCCGGGGAGGGGCAAAGACAATGTCTTCAGGGTCTTGAATAGTTTATTTGTTAGCACCGCAGAAACACTCCTATTCACATTTAAGATAGGACCAACTTGTACTATTCCGCGAGGCATGGCCGATGCCAGTGCGGCGATTGTTCTGGTCGAGGAGTGGATTATCGGAGGGCCGAGGTCGATCGTTGGTCGTTTTGTTTTGCGCTCGAACTTCAGGAGGCGCCCTGTATAAAGCGGCATTAGTAAATTGTGAGCTGTAAGGAGCATCTGTAGTCCAGCTGCACTTACCCCATCCATTCCTCCGCTGGAGGAAGCTTCTCAGGTTTCGTACATAGCGGCGAGTCTCTCAGGAAGAGCAAATGCTCTACAGTGTATCGAACGGCCATATCAAGGCGAGGAATTTGCGACGCTCATCCGGCGAATGTCTCGACTAATCGCTCAACAAAGTGGTGACCCTGTCACAGAAAAAGAGGGCTAGTCGGCCGAGAGCCGCAAAGGGGAGATGAGAGTGCCGAGTGTATGACTTGTGGTGGGGTGATGTAGCGCAGCGTATATGTGTCAATCGAGGGGCTGGGCACGGCGTCCAGCTCAGAATGCCGCACAAGTATATATCTAGCAGTCGAAGAGGCCGTAGAGCCGTAGAAGAGCTATAACAAGCAGAGGTTGTAAAGGACGCGTTGCAGTTTCGAAGACAAGGCTGAAAGCCGACCGCGGAGCTAGACAGCTGGGGTTGCCACTAAGAGACAAAATGAAAGGAGAGGGTGGAACAAAGAAGAGAAAGGAAGAGAATAGCTGCAAAAGTATGTAACGGTTGAGATGATTCGGCAAGAGAATAAAGTAGGAAGAGCGTAAAAGGACGAGATGGAGACAAAGGGACAATTATGAGCGTCGAGGATTGGATTTGTTTGTGCGCGGGGAAGAGTTTGGCGGTCGGGCGGAAACAAGAGGACGCTGCGTCAGGGTGGCTGCGCGCCGAGGGAGCTGAAAGGGAGGCTGATTGCGGTCTGTGCCAGTGCGGATAAATTCTGGGATTGCTCGATTGTTTGTGGTTGGCGAAGCGAGGCGGCGAGGAGGTCGAGAAGAGGTCGGTTGTCTGGTTGATTCGGGAAATTGGTGATGATGGTGATGGGAGCAGATTGCGTTTTTGGTGGGGACAGCTTTTTAGGAGCGGCAAGAAGAGAGCAAGGACCAGGCAGAGAGGGCCGCGGCGGGAAATTGCCAGGTCGTAGTGGCGGCTAGCAGCGTCTTCAGTGGCAAGGAGTAGGGCTTCAGCGGATGGCGGGCTGTAGGCAGACTGGGGTTGCAGGGGAGAGCTGTCAGGCTGCCTGGAGGCTGAAATTGGAAGCCCAAGGTGTAGGCACTTTACGGTATTAACGGAAGAGAAGTATGGGATTATATCTGCTTAGATATCGACTACATGGCAATCTCTTTGTGGAATATAAAGTTGTCTAGTCTGGTGACTTTATTTAAGCTTGTATAACAAGCAAAGAAGCACGAGGTGGCGTTGGCTGCCAAAGTGAAGTCTTTGGGCATCATCAGGTGACTACGTGTACATATTACCTCGAATAACTGCAGCATCGGCTTTCATCTGTTGAGTGAACGCTGAAAGTTAAAAGAAAGAAAGAATCCACCCAAACCAAGTTTGTATCACTCATATCAGCAATTCACGAAAAGTTATGGTGCATTAAGTTACTGATTTCATATTCACATCAAAGGGCTCACATCTTAGGGTAAGCATGGTACATGTAAGACAATCATCCATCCTCAGCTCTCACTATTGTCTCTCTTTCATCCTCCAAAAACACTCCATCCAGTCAAATCCTTTCCCAATACACCCTTACTCCCATTCCACCAACAAATCCGTTCAGCAATCAGAAAAACACAATTTGTCACTCATCAGTAGGCAATTCATGCCCTCGCCGCAGCAACCTCCTCCTCCAACGGCAAAATATGTGGCAGCGGCCCCAAAGGCGTGATGCTATGCGGGTTAATCTGCGTATGACTCCGAGTATAATGCCACTTGATGTGATCAAACTGCGTCGTATCCTTGAACGCCGCGTGGTTCCAGTATAGGTTCCGCATCCACTTGTGCAGGCGCGGGTAGCCGCTGCGAATGTCGCGAATGTTGCACTTGAAGTGCTGCACGTACACCGGGTCGAAGCGCGCCAGCGTCACGTACAGCCGGATGTCCGTCTCGGTGAGTGTCTTGCCGAAGAAGTAGGGGCCGTCGGTCTGCGAGGCGAGATGCTTCTCTGCGCGGTCCAGGGCCTCGAAGACGCCCAGGACCCCCTTTTCGTAGGCCTCGCTGGAGGTGGCAAAGCCGGCCTTGTAGACGCCATTGTTGATGTTGTCGTATGTCCATGTGTTGGCCTCTTCGATCTGGCTCTGCAGGCTCTCTGGGTAAAGGGTAATGGCGCGGTATTTCTCCTCAATCAAGTCGTCAAACTGGAAATATCCGTTAGTCCTTTGTCCATTCAAAGGCCTCCTGGATGATAAACACTCACCTCTGATCCAAACATGCGGAGGATCTCGCTGCTCTCATTGCTGACAATCTGGTTCGTCTTCTTGTCATACAGCACCGGAACAGTAAATCGCCCACTGTAATCCTTGTTCGACGCAAAGTATACCTGGCGCAGGTGTGTAAAGTCGTGCAGCGGGTCAGGGATGACATTCTCGCCTGGAATGTCCTCAGGCTTGTCCTCCTTGGTGGCGAATCGCCATCCGCCCTCTGCCAGATGCCAGTGCACCACTGAGAAGGTGATGATGTCCTCCAAGCCCTTGAGCTTGCGTGCAATCAGGGTGCGGTGTGCCCATGGACAGGCATAGCTGACGTAGAGGTGATACCTGCCCTTCTCAGGGGGAAACTCGGCGCCGGACTCTCGAGAGATCCAGTTGCGGAACGAGCTGACTTGTCGCTTGAACTCGCCAGACTTGTCGGCCCAGTCAGTAATCTTGGCGGCCTGGCAAAAAATAGTCAGTATATACAAAGTGTGTGAGCCCTTTTTGAAGACTACTGACCATGTTGTTTTGATTTAAGGACTGCTGTGAAGTGAATAGACGTTTCGTAGAGACAGAGGGGCTATAAGTCGTATGATTGCTGCTCTGCGTGTTTGTAATTGGATTTCCTCTTTTGGACAATGCCTGATATGTCAAACTCCTCGAAATCTGCCTGTGATAATTATTCAAGATAGTACCACGATTGGCTCGAACTTTCAACTGTTGAACTGCTGCTTTCATTTATTGAATTGATATTGACCCCTCACTAGCTGTGAAGGAGTCCTGACGTCTATATATACAACTTCTTGTGGCTAACTATTAGCTCTACGAAAATGCAAATAGCCCCTCTAGCGCTTCCAGCTGCTTCATGACCTTCTTCTGACTTAAGCATTGCTAAAGGCGCCGGGCAAACAGCTGCTCGCTTTACCAATCCACATGCTGTGCGGAAACTATTAGCGCGCCTGCAAAGTGTGACGTAAGAATGCCTTAAAAAGCATTAGCGCCTACATCACTCAGCCATGACTCTCCCTTTAGTCATCGTTGAAATCAATATTACTGGGCGGGATGCAATATTACTTAATGCAAATAAAGACGTAGATCCATTTAACAGCCTTTTGTATGCGGCGGAATTTCCGATGCTTATTCATTGCCCCCCGATTGATAGCTAGCATGGAATCCATGAGACTGTAGGACCGCTGAGTACCAATCTACAGTCATACTGATAGCAAAGCACAGTGACGGCAAAAAGGCATACGTTATCGATCAAAAGTCCATTTTTGTGTGAAATATCTACTCATTTACTAGCAGCTGCCTATGTTCCGCGCCATGTCTATTGATAATCGATCCCACTTATTTGATATTTACCTTGATGTACGGAACCTCCACGTCCTCTTCGTCCAGATCCTCGGCCACCATCTCAAAGATCAGCTCCTTCTGGTGTGCAGGAACGGGCTTCTTTGAAATGGTCTCCACCAGCTCGCTGAGTTTCAGGCCATAGCGGTCCTTCAGCTTGGACGGAGGGAAGAAGCTTGCGTACAGCAAGCTGACGCCAGAGCTGAGCATGCTGATACTGAGACCCTTTGCTTCAAAGTGATCGAGAAGCTCCTTCAACGTGATGTTGTCGACTTCAAATCGATCCCAAATCTTGTCCAGCTTGACCTTGCCGTCAGGTCCCTTGTACTCCACCTTGGGACTGGCAATGGGTTCACTGAATCCGAAGAAAGGCAGAGCCAGGTTGATGAAGCCGTTCTTGAACTGCTCAATGTCATCCTTGCCATCGATGACCTTGTAAAGCTCAAGGACGACGAGGCCTGTGACAAGGGCAGTGGTGGTGGCAATGGCCGGGATAATCTTGCCTGCAATGAACTTGGTCTTGTGTCGATCGGCAGGCTCAATCTTGTAATTCTCTGCTCTTAGGTTGCTGCAGGCAGTGATAAAGTCAATGTGGTGGTTAGTGTCGTCGTCCTTCTCAAATTCGACAGGCTGCAGCTGGAAGCCAGCCAGAGTGCTTGCCGATGGAAGACTGGCGGTGAGAGAACTAAGCTCATCTGTGTCATCAAAGCTGCTAGCGGTGGGATCCTGGTTTATAAAGTTAGAATTAGTGGAATGCAGAACGCAGGAGAATGTGTGAATACAACTTACAGGTTCCTTGTCATCCGCTTGAATCTTGACGTTTGCGTCAGGGGCAAAGTCGGGCACAATGACATTTTCGAGCTCCTTCAGATAGATAGACCTATCAGTGCCAGGAGACTTGATGTTGAAGTTGAATGCGTGGAGGTTGGCCGCAGCAACAATGAATCCGAAATGAGTTGCATTGTTGGGATCGAACTTGAGTGCATCAGGGGCTCTCTTTGGGCCGGACCAGAATGGGGTGCCACCGGAGGTAGTTGAGTCCTTGGGGAAGTTGTACAGAAGCTGCTGGACTTTGTTTGCAAACTCCGTCTCAAAGAGCAGACGGGCCCACGCAATACAATCCTCAAAAGTACGAGGTCGCTCTGTGGTCAGATAGTTGCGGATAGTCTCAAGAGTTTCCTTGTGGTTGCCGCCCTGCTTGAGCGTAGCCTCGATGAAGTTGGGCTGTGTCAGGTACAGGTTGACAGTCTGGGGAGACTTGACAAAGAACTTCTCAAACATGTACTCCTTGGCCCAAGCAATCGTGTGTTCAATCTTGTTGGGAAAGCTTCGAATGGTACACATGGGGAATTCTTTCTCGGGAGGATCCTGGGATGAGGAGTAAGACTCTGACAGGTGAGGCAGGACAACTTGTGTGTTGCCCTTGGTACCCAGAGTTCCGCTCTCGAGCAATGGCTTCCGGAAGAAGACGCATCGTCGGTCGACATAAGTTCTCGCTTCGACATTGTCCAGAGCATTGGTGACACCGTCCAGGCTTCGCCAGAACTCCTCGTTGAAGACGTGCTCAGTCTCGGGACTAACGCGCTCTCGCAGCGTCTCAATGTGGCCTACTAGCTCCGGGTTCATGCGCTGCACAGCCTTGGCAGCACAGTCGCTCTTCATGCTGCCAACATCAGCGGCTCTGAAAAGGAATTGTCGGTTGAGGTTGCTCTTCTCGATGGAATCCATGTCGGTCACATAAATTTTGCCGTTGGGACCCGTTCCCAGGCCAATCATTGCCCAGTTCTTGAGCATCTCGCAACCAATGGCACCAGCGCCAACTAGGAACTGCTTGAGGTTGGCAATCTTCTCCTGGTATTCAGTTCCGAAGACGGCGATCTGACCATCATAACGGCTGCCAATTGGCTTGCAAAGCTCTGGGCTTCGCTTGGTAGAGGTTGGAAGGGACTCTAGCGAGTCAAAGTACATCCACTGCTGGATGGGGTTGAACTTGCCAGACACGGCCTTGAGAACCTCCTGAGCGGCAATGCCACCAAACAATGCCGCCATGGGGCTGAGATCACCAAGGGCTTGGAAACTCAACTCTTTCAAAAGCTTCTCGTCAATGTCGATCTCGAGCTTTTCGTCGGCGGCAAAGGTCTTGGCAGCCTCTAAGACCACAATGGCATCCTTCTCATCCATAGGATTGGGCAGTCGTCCATTTGCGACCTGGAAAGCATGAAGAGCCTGGAACCCCAGATGAAGCTGCTGAGGGCGATCAAATTTGGCATAATCAGAAATGAGGAACTCAGGCTCCTTGAGAGCAGCCGTGAAGCTCTTGAAATCGACCACCCTGGGCATCTTGACCTGCTGGTAGATGCCTCCACGCAGATACTGTCCGAGACCCGAGACATCGCCAATAGAGAAAGTGTACGGGCCCTTGACTTCAACTTTGCGAGGCTCGCAGCCGTTCAGCTTCTCCATGCCCTCAACTTCGGAAAACGTGACATAGTCGCCATCTTCAAGACCATGTCGTGTTTCGTCGAGTGCCGACACCAAACCCTCCTCGTCAATACCAGCAATGATGCCGCTCACAGGAGCCTCGCCGGTCGGATCGATGATGGTAAACTTATCGCCAAAATCGCAGAAGATGGAGCCAAACAGGCCGAATGTGTCGACAACTACGACGAAGATTCCCTTGGAGTGGCAGTAATCACCCACGGCCTTTTGTATGGAAATCGGTGAATTGGTCAGCACTACGACCTGGTACTTGTCGAACTGTGAAAGGTTGTCCTCGATTCTGTGATGGATAGTAGTTAGTTAAGATAATCACCACTATTGAATCCGAGAAATAGTTGCTCATACCCAGGAGATTGGTGGACTTTGACGGGAGTATAGGCGTTGAGTTCAGCGATACGCGGGGCTGTGACCTCGTCTCTGGGCTTGCCAACATCCGCTGGGGTTAGGAAGAACTGAGCCGAGAGATCCGCAATCTTGACTGGAGCAGGATCGTAGACTGTCAAGCTCTTGACACCGGCCAGGGCAATATTCTTCGCAATCTCTACACCAAGACCCTTGAGACCAACGACGAGGACGTTGGAGGCACCCATGCGGCGCATGGCCTCGTGTCCCAGGACATAGAGCTGTCGGCTGTAGAGAGATTCATCGATGTCTGTGGTTCCAATAACAGAGTCGTCGACTTGCATTCTGGTCGCAAGATCGACCTCGGGAAGCTTGGAGGCCTTTTGAAAACGAAGTCTGGTCAGCTTGCTTCTCATGCAATATCACGTCATGCTATGTCACTTCGCGCAGAGGGCAAACAGGCATGCAGCGTGGCATAGAGGAGTCGTAGAGAGCAGAAACTTACAGCCATGGTCCTCTTGTTATCTTGTCGAGACTCCCCTTCGGAGAGTCTTCGCTTCGCCAGCGCTCCGGAGCTGGCCTGTGACGAAATCTTGGATATGGTAATCCAGCACCTAGGTCGAGCGAGACCCCACCTAGATGCTGCAGACAAGGTAGAGAGAGAGCTGGAGGGGAGGGTTTATGCGACGCTGGCTGAGATGGCCAGAGAGATTCTATTCGGTGGGAAATGCAAGATGAGGCCCGCGAGAAGAGGAGGTCGTTACAGCAAAGCTTGGTTTGTAATGGAGATGCCAGAATCACGGCCGTCTGCTAGGCAAGGCGTTGGTTGATTCCAGCAAGGCTCCAGTTCTTTTGATGAGGTAATGTGGCCAATCGTCGTCACGGCACCAGTGCGAGCAACATTGGAGGTACAACGTCCATGTACCGAGAAGAGGGGCAGTTGCAAGTCAGGCCAGGCGGGGCAACAGGAGCGGGGCACTGCCTGCGCTGGATTACGGCGATTGGCCCGGGCAGGGAAGCGCTGTTGGGCGCTGTGAAGCTGTTGGAAGCAGCTGGAGCTCGAAAGGCAGCCGGCAGGTACCCGGGTGGAAGCTCTCGGACCGCCATGGAAGCTCCCAACGCCAGCTTTGGCGGCTGCGCTTCTACCAATTTATGGCACATGTACATAAAGAATCATATCAGATGAATATATGTAGTTTAGATATAATTGTTAAATAATCGATTGTTTCTCCCCGACAAGTCCGGTACGCTGGAGGCACTGAGGCCTTTTACGAGCTAGGATAGCTGTATTTGCATAGTAGGCAGGCCGTACAAGAATGCAATTTGCAAGGGGAGCTCGGATTATAGGACAAGAGTACGACCGCGCAAAGGCTTCGAGATATAAAATAATCTAGAGCAACCTGTTCTACACATATATTGTTCAGATCCTGCCTGTGTAACAAGACTGTATACATATAGTCATTTACATTTCAAGGGCTACCACTCAAGCGAAGGACGGTACATCATCAACAAATTTGCAACAGGTAGGTCTGCCTTGTATCCCACGCATGAAGATAGCTTTCGGTAGGAGAAAGGTCTTTTTATCTCAATGTATCCAAAATATCTCTGTAATCAAAAGGCTTCTTTATCCTAAACGCTGTCATCCTCTAGTTATGGGATCGTTTATCGAATTTCGAGCAGTTCGACGTCGCTATCGAAAATGTTAGTCATTATGCTCGGCCGTGCTCGGTCTTCTGCAATGGAAACTTACAAAATAAGGTCAGCGTTGGGAGGAATAAGGCCATTTCCAACTCCCCTGGGGCCATAGGCAAAATCGCTTGGGTCAACGTTAGTATCATTCTTGAAGATGTGGAAGTATCGCAATTTACCTTGTAATATCAAGCCTTGCCTTCTCACCAACCTTCATTAGAGGCACGGCCTCATCCCATCCTAAAGAAAAACAAAATGTTAACGAATCCACAATTGAGTAAACAGATAGGTCAAAATACTGCACCTTTAATAAGGCCCCCCACGCCAATTTTGACGTTGAAGGCATCGCCTCGGTCAACAGAGGAATCAAATCTGGAATACCATGTGAGCAATGTAAATCGATACCGCAACTTGGCTTGTAAATTTACTTCTTTCCCTTCTCCTCAGGCTGCGAGGGGTCCTTCAGCCAGCCAGTGTAGTGCATGGAGACGTTAGCGCCCTTTCCAGCCTCTGGGCCGGAGCCTTCTTGATAGATGGTCTTTGTGTAGCCCATTGTTGCTGTTGTAACTTGAAGTTGATGTTGAGCAAGAGGAAATTTTGTAGATTCAAGCGGACAAGTCAACCCCTCCATTAATAACTGCTATCCGGCCAGCGGGGTAATTCAGCGTCTCTTCCGAGCTGATCCACGATGACGACTTTGCCGTAAGGATTGGAGGGTGGCAACGCCATGCTGCTATCCCTAAACTGTTCTAAGGGGCACTCTAAACATCCTCAAAGTCCACATTGGACTGCTGCTTGCGAGCTCGCCCCGCTAAAGCCTGCAATGTGCTTGGCGGTAAAGCTTCCCACGCGCTGCGTATGGATTACAGCTTCGGGCGGCGGTGTCAGGAATGTGGCTAGCTCAAGGCACACTCGTGGCGTCCAAAAGGTTCAGCGGGACAGTGGGTGGAGGAATTTTGGAGGCATCGACGCCAATCAAGAGCAACCGCCCGAGGCGAGTCCCGAGCGCAATCAGAGATGCCGCAACATCAATATCCGCTGCAGATATTCTAAATGTGGGCGGCACCCAGAGCAAATTGCGAGAATTCCATGTTATCCACTCGCCGTTGTTGCTCAAGCCAATTCCGATGGCTTTTGCCTTCCGAAAGGTAGGCGGGTCGAGTATAAGTGTGCCCACATTGGTACTAAGCTGACTGGATCCCGCAGAGTCGAATTCCATATGGTTGGCAAGCCCACACATCTCTAGTTGAGCAATGATGTGCCCTGCTGAGACACACAAAACCTCAATCTTGACTTTACCTGTTGTATAGAGGGCGAAGAGGTATCGAGTGTCGGGAGAAAACAGAATTTGGCTAATATCTGAAGTTCTGGAAGCCGATTTATACTCAGCAATGAGCGCACATGTGTCTGTGTCCCAGATTTTGACTTCTCCTACGCCGTAAGAAGCCAATCTTGTGCCATCTGCTGACATTGTGATAAGTGTTACCAGCCTGTCATGCGCCTCGCTCATTTTTTTCAACTTTCCAGTTAATAAATGGTATAGCCGAACAGCTCCATCCTTGTAGCCAAGCATAAGGTAAGCACCATTGGGTGAAAATGATGAATATGACAGATCGTGTGTTTCACCACCGACGAAATCAAGGAACTTTCGCGATACAGTGTCCAAATGCATCACCGTGCCTTCTATAAGCGTTGATGAAACTGCGCTACCGTTTGGTGAAATTGCGATGGATGTGGCAGGGCCGTATTCCGTTTCGTATAATAGCTCGTAGCTACCAGTGTTTGTATCCCATAGTTTGATGCAGGTCGGTCCAAAAAATCCAGTTGAAGAAATAAATTTAGAGCTGTCTTGGCAAAATTGAATTGATCTTGGCCAGCCGTATAAATCGCTAGAGAAAACAACGTGATCATAAGGAGCCGAAAGGAGGTCATGAGGTATCACTAAAGGCACGTTGGCCAAAAGCGCGTGTCTTTCACCCGTCGTGATACACTCGCCAGTGGCGGTATCCCAGAGCTTGATGGTGCGCTCTCCAGCAGTAGTTACGGCCCGTGTCTTATCGGGAGAAAGAACAACTTCGAGGACTGCGCTTCCGTGGCTTTCTATGATTTGTGGTTGTATTTCCGAATTAGTATCCCAGACTTTTGAGCTGCCCTTGTCATCCAAGGATATAAGTAAAGTACCGTCCGAAGAGTAAGCGATACTCGCGATTACTTCGCTGTGGCCAGTGTATGTTGCTATACAAGACCCGCTTTGTGCATCCCATACTCTTATACTTTTATCGTACGAAGCCGATGCAATCCTCTTTTCGTCGCCCGACAGGATAATATCGGATATATTGGCTCTATGGCCTTCCAGTACAGTCTCGCAAGTGGCTGTCATAGTATTCCAGATTCCAATCGCCCGATATCCCGCAACCGTGCTTTTCATAGGGCAGATAAGTTGTTGACCACTGGAGAAGAATACGAACGATGTGCTGTCATTATCCACGCCATCAATGGTCAAGGTGATACTAGTAGAAATATCTGTAATCGTGATGCTGTTGTGACCCATAGCTATCAGTCTTTGGGTATTATAACAAAACACCGCCTCGCGGCCGATTTGAGAGTGGCAGTCGTAAGTTAGCTTGCGACCAGCTGTTCTTGAATCAAGAAAATGTAAACTGTTGTTTGATATCACTAGAATTGATGCCCCATCTGGAGAAAATCCAATAATTTTATCGTCATGGTTGAATGGGTGAGTTGCAGTACACCTGCCGCTTATTCTATTCCATACTTTAAGACTTCCATCTTTTGACGACGAAGCAAGCTGTTGACCATCTGAAGAAAACATGGCGAGGGTAATTTCGTCTGTATGGCCTCTAAACTCTGCGACACAGCTTCTTGTAGTTGTGCTTATAATCTGAACAGTTTCATGCCACGTAAGGTAGAAGAGATCCTTGCCATCAGGTGAGAAGCTAATATGCTTGGACATCACGTCCTCATATACGGCAGTACAAGAAATCGTTCTCGTATCCCAAATTTCCATCTCTCTCCCAGACAGGAAGATAAACTTATCTCCAGTAGGAAAGAAAAGAATTTGCGTTCCACGTCCATGCTGGGTCTCGAATGTTGCCAGACATGGATCCCAGTTCGATTGCATTATCGGCCGAGTAGTCACCCACAACGGAATGCTTGTGTCGAACAGCTCTCGAACGATGCTCTTTTCCGGAGCAAATATGAGCGCAGAAGAATATATTTGCAGCGGTGCTTTGCTCATTGTGTCTAGATTTGCGAGGACAAAGCGCCGTGCGTCCCGTAAAAGATTTCCAACGGCTTGAGCGTCTGTTTTCTATTGTGAAATCAGCTGTCAGTTATGCACACAAGTTTAATAATGTTTGTAGGAGATGTAGTAAAAGTAACTTCAATATCACCTACCTTAAGTTTATCCAGTAAATCATCTAGCATATAAATACTCTCAGCGCTTTGCTTCAAAATACTAAGCGCCTCAAGCCAGTTGAGTAAGTACTTTGCCAAGAATTTGTGTGTTTCATCATTATCACATATCCAGTGATTGCTCAACTTTTGATGATAGGCCCAATGCACGCAAGCATACCGAACGTCGGTGGAAAAATATTTGTCAACAGTTGCTTGGCTTATATCTGATTGAAGTGTTTCTGGAGACCGAAGGCAGCAAATATCTTTTTTGAGAACTTGAGATAGTAGCCCAAGGCACCGGGAAAACAACTTCGAATGCGTTTCTTGTTCATTTACCCAGAAGTTATTTTTGAAGTGTGCTTTTTCAGCATCAAGCAGAAAATCTCGAAAAGAAAGATGGAGTAGTCTCACAGGAGTATCCAGATCGAGGGGGACATTTAGGACTGAATGCAAAAGATCGAGTTGATCTTCAATAACATCTGTTGAAACGCCAAGGAGAGAGGAAAGGCTTTTAATAGATAGAGGTTGAGCCAAAGTGACGATTGAGCCAATTAGGTATCGGAAATTTTGCAAGACTTCTTGTCTTTTGTTGGGAGGGAGATCAGCAACCAGGCGATCCAAGACTGGAAGATACGTCATATCCATGCCAGATATCTTTATAGTTTGATACTCAAGAAGTCTGTGGAGTTGATGATGGGGGCTTCCTAGTCGTCGATCACTAAGAAAACGGCATATGGTTGCTGCAGCGATGAAGAGAGGAATAGCTGTAGTAACGAGTCTCTGCATTACGTCCTTGCCAGGCCAGTCCGACGCTATTCTGCGATGTTCTGGAACGGACAGGTTATAGTCCGTCTTGATAATCTGAAGTTTATCTTGCATGAAAAGTTCGATATCCAGTGCAATGGTAGTGGCAGAAACTGACGCGAGAAGCAAGTTGTCGTATTTTCCACCAATATTCTCAAATCCAAGCCGAATCGGCAATTCAGGCCTGCTTGTAAGAAAGAATTTAAGTCGAGGATTAGTCGTCGCCTGAGCCTTTGAGAAGACACTGATCAATGTTCTCATATCATCTTCTGAGGCGCATTCGTCCAAAGCGTCAATGACTATCAGCAAGTTTGACCCCCAGCATCGCGGATTCTTGCTTAGTGGGTCTAAAATTAGTTTTTGGAACTGATCATTCAGAGGTTTTTCATGAATAAACGGATCAATAACTAAGACCTCGCGAATGAGAGGGGCGAGGCAAGGCAATCGGCGGACAAGCTGGGCTGCTATTGTTGCGAAGAGGAAGGTTGCTCTCCCACGGCTTCCTTCGCCTCTTTTGAAGAAGAAGCTTGCTCCGAGAACATCGTCGTTGTTTGATAGCTGGGCCACTGTTCGAGAAATAGTCGACTTGCCAGTGCCCGCCATGCCGTTCAGCCAGAAGATAGATTGACCATTTTGCTCGGTGCTCCAACTCCGGATCTGTGCGATAACTTCAGTCCGCGTGCCCGGAAGGCAGTACGATTGCTCTCCATCTACACTGGAGTCAAAGGCAGCGGCCTCTGCGACTCTCAGTCTTGATAGCACAAATTCTTGATGTACATCAATGAGAATTGATCTGGAATATTACACGCGTTAGTCAGCAAGATCTTGACGTCGTGGTTGTATGTGTTACTGGGAATTTGCGCTGATCGTGCGCCAGTCCCCTTACATAGAGGCACATGTACTATATATATATTTGAGATAGAGGGGCTAACATACGTCTGTTCAATGCTCATATTTAACAAGATATTGGCCTTTTGCCGATCAATGGTAGCAATGATATCGTGAATTTCTCGTTTCTTAAACGGCCACATAGCTCTATTAGAAGTATTCTTCGCTCCTAGATCTAGTTTCGCTACTAGCTCTGATAGCAGCCTGCGGAGGTTGAAAACGGTTTGCCGCAAAACGGGCGATTCTATCTTGGTGGCCCCTTTCGACCCATTTAGTAAGATTTCGAGCTCTTTGATAACAACTGTTAGTCGGTCAACCTCTCTTAACAGCAACCGAATTTCTTTTGGGGCATTTTTGACGTCGAAACAGTAAATGGAACACATGACGCCGATTTTGACCAGAAGGTCAACGACCTGTGAGATGTTGGATAGAAGGCCCAACACGTCCATGATAACGCCATATATGCGCGAAAGGGCAAGAGGGTATATGGGACAAAAAAAAAAGTACAGCAGGATAGATCGCAGCCAGGAAAAAAATGAGCGCTAGGAAAGAGTCGTATCCAGAGAAGGAACTGTAGCCACAAAAGGAACTGTAGCTACAAAAGGAACTGTAGCTACAAAAGAAACTGTAGCTACCAAAGAAACTGTAGCTACCAAAGAGATCGCATCTAGGGAAGACAACGCAGCTAGGAAAGAAAACGTAGCTAGGAAAGAAAACGCAGCTAGAAATGAAACAAGAGCTACAAGGAAAAAGATCGACAGGAAGAAAAAAAAAAAGGCTGGAGACATAAGAGAAATATGTCATACATACCCGTCCGAAAAAAGAATCTTGTGTTACACTGGGGAGCCGGGAATGGCAGGACATGCACATGCAGATGAGGAGGCAGGAGAGGCAGCGGTTATGAAACCAGGTGTGGGCGGGGTTTTGTGTGATAATGGCCTGTTCGGACGAGTGTTTATAAATGTACCGAGGAAATACAACCAACACATTGTTGCAAATACCCACGGCGGAGACAGCTATTTTTCGTTGTTGGCTGTTGGTTGTTGATCGGATAGGAAGTACATGGGGATGTATTTACCTGTACCTTACTCACCTATCACGGAATGCGCTACTAAGCGCCCACCCCAAGCGCCGAGCCGCGAAGCATGCAGGGGCCGTGATGGACTTTGCAAACGGCTGCAAGGCGAGAAAAGTGGGCTGTGATTAAAAAATGAAATATTAATTCCTAGAGCAACCAGATAGTGTTGTTCAATACAGGATTTATGTTTGTCGTTTCCTAGTACTGTCCCGTAGAAGTGTGCTGTGGAGAAAGAGCTGGGAGCCTGAGAGACACCAACTGAGAGACGAGACTGCATTTAGTAGGAATGAGGTAAAACCATATATGGAGCTCAAATTACTTGAAAATATAACTCTATAATCTTTTTTTCGTTGAAAATCTATAATTCTAGCTCTAGGTGCTGAGTTTATATACGTGTAGTTACCTGCATGTAAACAAACCCTGAAGCGTCACAGCAGCAACCAGCGCACCAGGAGGAAAGAGAACGAAGTGATAGAAGAAAGCTACAAAGGCGCATGCAAAGAAGAGTATTTTAGGATGAGATTTATAGTTTTGTACCAGACAAGAGTACTATGCCTGCAACTCAGCATAAACCTAAGTAAACAAAGTTCTTCAACACCTACTACACTCCAGACAAGCTCCCAAAGCGTCACTGATCTCAACAACAATCCTCGCATTTCGAACAGTCATTTCTGGTTATTATAGCCACAGTTCCTTTTTTGGAATAGTCCGTCGTCATCTATACTCTTGCTGCACGATTCAGCAGTGCGTTGTAATCGTTTCTACAGCTGCCAGGACCGAGTGCCAACTGGCGAGAGGCCACCAAAGATCGCAGCAACTCTCATTGTTGCCAGCTGGTTACCCAGTTACCGGTTGCTTATAATGCTAATTTCTGCCCGACGAGTAAACATTGTTTTGTTTAACTTGAGCGCGTTGTTTGGTTACGTTACAGCCAATACCTGCTTCTTCAAGCCTTTGGGCATAACAACACTTCAACTACTTCATAGTAAGCAGCGGTGATATATAATGATAGCTCTATAGCCTGCGCGTACTAACATGCATATAGCTTAAGATCTGTGCTTTCATCCATCTATCAACATGGTTTTCGGAGACCTTCGCCGAAGCCGCAGCTTGGAGTCCTTGCGCAAAGACCTCTTCCACACCATCACCAATACTACCGAAGGAGTCTACTTCCTATCCGGCGCTTCCATCTTGAAAGACAAAGATTCGGATAAAGAGCTCCTCGCTGTGCTGTGCCCACAGGAAGGGTTCAAAGCAACAGACGCCGGTATTGCGCACTTGAGCAAGCTGTTCGTGCAGTGCAACAAGTGGATTCCCGTCATCGAAGAGCGAGACTTTGACATGTATTGGGCCGTAGTCGCTACTACCACCTCTCAAAGTCAAAACATCGATTTGTCGCCTGGTATGGCCAGAGATGTGGCGTTTGCGCTTTTGCGAGCCAGACAGCGCTGGATTCTCCGCCAGAGAGATCCGGAAGTGTCCAAGAGCAATGTCAAGACTCATTTCTCAGCCGCCCTGCAGCGTCTTCTGGAACACTTTGAGGAACGAGACGAGAATCCCGCAATTCACGCTTCTCTCAAAGATAACGAATGGAAACTGACTGAAAGAGAGAAGAATGATGCAAGCAAGGCTCATTTAATGGGCCCTGACAAACGCATATCTCGAGGCAGGATTGCGCTATCATTCACCGCTCCGCAGGGACTGTATCCCATCGGACAGCTTGCTAGCAGTCCGCAGCCCGAGACCAACCGCCTCGGAATGATCGACAGCTCTGTCGAGAAGATTACGCCTACCGAAGCTGTTCAGTCCTTAATCTCGCATCGTCTTGCGGAAGTGCGTCGCGCTCAGAAACGCGCCACTGCGGAAGATGATGCCAGAAGCAAGGCTCCTCGAAATGCCTCTGAAGAAGCTGGCGCTCGCATCGCTGCTACGCGTTGCATCTTCCCAACTGCCTTGAAGACCAAGTTTAAACCTAGCTAGATGCGAGGTCCAAGCTTTAGAAAAGATCCAGGCAAACAAAGCGTCGAGTCTACTCCTATCGAGTCTACTCCTAAGCGGGCTCGAACGGTTGACACTCCGTCCAACACCACTGCCAACACTTCATCCTTGAAGAGACGCTTTTTGAGCGAGGAGGCCACTGCTGCCACCAAGAAGCAGGTGTTTGCCAAGGGAAAGGCGAGGTCGGTCTCTATGCCAGTCGTTCACTCGCCGTCTGTCTCACCGGCCAAGATATCTCGCTCGCCCTCTTTCGCAGAGGTGTAAAGGAGTGTGCAGTTAAGTTGTTGCATGGTTGCAAGAAGCTTGGAATAGATATCGAATCTTGGCTGTAAAGAAAGAGTTTCGAAATATCGCTGGGATGACAAACTTGTTTATCGTTTGCTTATTTGAAAGGGCCGGATTACTATGTCATACGGGTTGGATGGGATGGGCTGACATTATGATGATTAGGCTTTACGAACGGATTGATTCGTGGATATGTTTATAAGAGGCCATGTATAGTATTGAGATTTTTATGAATTACGCCAGTTTCATGTATTTGAGGACATGAAGTGAGGCCATTGCTACATGAAGATGCATGTACCCTGGAATACAAAGAAGGTGTTTATATATACCTTGAAGACGTGATTCAGTCGCCAGGTTTATTTACTTTTCCTTGCTACTAGCCGGAAAAATTACTTCTTTGTATGGAAAGCAGGCAATAGGGATTTATTGGGTAGAGTTTGTTGAGCGCTCTCCTTTTGCAGCCTTATAAGCTCTAGTTATACAGATCCCAAGTAGTCAAAAGTATCCGAAGCTCTTGTAAGCCAGAGCACGGCACTCTCCAGAGCAAATAATGGCTAGGTCGGGTGTATATTAATCTATAAGGCTTTTTATTACTGTTACTGTAGTATTTGATCCAATTATTCTCGTTGAACTCATCTTGGCGCAGTGGCAGTGCGCTTGGCAGTCCAGCTGTGTTGGTCCCACGATGCAGCTTGCCGGTGTTTTGGCCCAGATTCCAGCAGCCACGGACAGCTTCCGAAGCCATGCTGTCGAATAAACGCCATCTTATCTTCACAAGCCCTGTAACACAGTCCCATACTGCAAGCAGATGCTTCACATATAAATGATCCAGGCCTCCTAGTCTCGGGTGTCGCCGCTGCATCTCATTTGCTCAGCCCCCCAGATGGAGATGACAGCCGCTGTTCGCGAGTGGACTGGCCCTGTTTGCCAAGAATGATGGACGCCCTGCAGCGGCCTGCCTTGGCGCAGCGTTAGCGCCTCAGAGCTCCCCATGTGCCCTGAGCAGGGATCCGCCGCATTTTGAATGTGACAGCAGCTATGACATCAGCTGTGGAATAGAACGGCCTTTTTGATGGCAACAGAAGAGCAATATAGCGCTGCTGCACTTATAGGCAAATTACCAAATAAAACCAGCTTAGACGACAAATACGAAACAAATCTGCCGCCGCGTTCTCGGGTAACCGGCAAGGGAACTGACGTAGGTGGGACATCTTTACGATGATCCTGCGAGGAATGCGATGGAGGGGCGCAGAGGGCGGGTTTTTGGTTCTAGATCCCCTGCAGCGGGTTCGCATGTGGCTTTCCTTTTTTTCTGTTTTATTAGATGCACGGTACAGCCTCTTTTTGGTCTTTAATTTCGGAAGCTGACTGCGACTGCTGCTGGAATGCCGCGTGTTGGTCCAAAATAGGTATTATCTGACTTTTCTGTTGGTTGTATTGGAGGCCTTTTTACTCTTTTTCTCCTAAGCAACGGACCTGACTGATCGGTGCTAGTTTCGCAGCTATATACAAGAGCTCTGTTCAGATACAAAATCGCCAGCGACCCCTCACAACGTCATCGCTCAGGATCTCTGCGAGGCTGAATCGTGGACAATTAAAAGTCTTGGCAGCCTTGTTGATCAACAATACTGTCCGTTTCTGCAAGCAATCTCACATTTACTCGATATCTGTTATAGTTACTTGTTATTTTTTATCATAAATCTTCTTTTCATCTTCTTGCGCAATGCCGGGAGACATCATAACGCATCACGACGACACCTCGTCCTCCGGGTCCAGCGACCACGAGGACGAACACAAAGGCCCTCCCGGCGGCTACGACAAGACGCCCCTCCCAGACGCCCCTCAGGGATACACCGTCCGCTTCATCTTCCACTCCGCGACAAACGTCCCCGTTGCGGATCTGCACACTGCATCTTCAGATCCCTTCCTGGTAGCCACGCTCAAGGGGACGCAGCCCAAGCGCCACAAGGAAGACCCCGATCTCAAGTACAGGACAAGAACCATCCACCGAACAACCACGCCCGAATGGGACGAGGAATGGGTTGTCGCCAATGTGCCCCCGGGCGGCTTCACCCTCAAGTGCAGAATGTACGATGAGGACGTCGCAGACAAGGACGACAGGCTGGGCAACGTGACGGTCAATGTCGGCTCCATTTCTGAGGACTGGCCGGGCATTCCGCCCCCGGGACAGGAGTTTGAGGCCAAGAAGCGCGTCATGAGCAAGCGGGCATTTATTCTCAAGGGCATTGCCAGCGCCATCACCCATGGGACTCATATCGCTCCTCGGCTGCGCATCAGCATGGAGGTGCTGGGCAAGTCGGATCCTCCCTTTGCGCAGATGTACACGTTGTCGCCGACGCGATGGATCAAGCACAATAGCCCCATGATTGGGCGCCTCATCGGACAAAAGGTGAATGCGAATGAAGAGGATGACGAGAATCACCATCAAAACCAGGGAGAGAACAACGACCCCAAGTCAACAAAATACGAGTGAGCTATACTGATTCTACAACATGCTTCTCATGTGTCAACTGACATTTGTTGTGATTTAGCTTCCAAGCCAACGAGGTACAGTTTCAGGGCCCGGTGCCACCCTCACTCTACCACCGCTACGTAGAGTTCCGTCCAGTCATTGGCTCGCTCTTCTCATCCACCGGGCTCAGAGGGAAAATCCTCAACAAGGCCCTGCACAAGCAGCACCATCGCATCTACAACTACGACAGCACCACCGAATACGGCACGTTCAAGCCCTGCTCAAAGGAAGCCTCGCTCCAGTTTCTCCGCATGGTGCATTTCGATGAGGGCGGCCGCATCTTCACGTACGTGCTCACTCTGGATGGTCTCATGCGCTTCACCGAGACGGGTAAAGAATTCGGCATCGATTTCCTGAGCAAGCACACCATGCACGCAGATGCTGAAAGGTACATTGCGTATTCGGGAGAATTCTTCGTTCGCAGACTGCAGCACCCGGATGCCAGTGACAGCGTGGAGCCTCATGAGAAGACGCACCCGGGTGACGCTATCCCTGGCGGTCCACCAGACCAGCCCCCTCCTCCAAATCCTGCCTTTTACCAGCTCTTCATTGACAACGAGTCGGGAACATACCGCCCTGAGAAGTCCATCTTACCAGATCTTAAACAGTTTCTGGAGAGAAACTTGCCCGACATGGGCATTGTCACCATGAGCGTAGAGGACGAGAAGCTGCAGAAGCTCAAGGAGGAGCAGAGAGCCATCAAGAAGAGCGAGGGCCGCATGATGCACGTCGTCATGAATAGCAGCACCGACAGCCTCAGCTCAGCAGAGAGCGAACTCAACGACGAGAACTACAGTCTGGAGGCGGGAAGGAAGAGCAAGAAGGAGGCAGCTCATGCGATCTTACAACACCCCACCTCTGAGCATTTCAAGGAGGCTGCAGATATCATGCTGCCACATCGCGAGAAGAAGGTGGAGTGAGGGATGGGAGTGAAAAAAGAGGAGGAACAAAAAAAAGTTTATTGGAGAACTGTTGGGAATCTCTATGACTGTATGGATATGATATGATATGATACCACCGCTCTTTCCTTTCGATTATCAGTAGTACCGCCCGTTGCCGTTAATGTAATTTTTAACCTTGTAATAAATGTCCCTGATAAACCCATAGTGCATGCGTGCTTAGGCAATGAATTATAGCTTGGGCCTCACTGACACCCACGTGCTCGAGCACTTTGCTATCTCGACGCCTCTTCCGTCCCGAATTTCGCACTTGATCTTCGTTCTTCTCCCCTCTACGCTATCCACCCATGCATTGACCAGTACCGTCTCGTTGATCGGCCCAGGCTTCAAAAACTTAATCTCGAGACCGGCCGTTACGTTTGCCGCGCCAAAGGTTGATCCCACCTTGCCCAGCGCGTTGTTAATGTCGTGCAGAACTCCCATGGACTCATCCGCCATGGTCATGATCATTCCTCCGTGTAACACGCCCTCGTATCCGCACAAGCCCTCGCCCAGGGCGAACAGTGTGCTCACGTGCATAATGGGACGCGAGGGGTCTTGAATATGTGTTTCATCTTCTGTGTGGAAGAAGGAGAGGACCTGCTGCACTCCGCGCGGTGTGGCCAGCGTGGCGCCAAGGAGCTGGTCGTGAGATGGGCTGAGAGGATTGAAGCATTGAGGGACGAATGGGACTGTGTTTGGCGTCTGAATAAGACATGCACACCACGGGATTGAGAGGAAGTGGGCGACTGCCGAGGTGTAGAGCGTTGGAGAAGTGTTGGGCGGGTTGAAGCCGAGAGGGGGGCTGAGAACGCGGTTGCGCAGCGTGATTGCCAGGGGAGAGGCTGCGGTGGACTCGTTTGGCTGCGTCATCTTGGGATCCTGAGACGATTGAGGATGAAATTGGGGATGATGGCTGGACAAAGATCGCGACATTGGGACGAATCAACCAACGTTGGGCGTGAAGACGGTGTGGATTTGCATGTGGTGTTTGGATTGAGTATCCGTCTCAATCTCCCAGTTGAGATTGCCGAGGTCGTCCACTTTTACCCGAGTGCTGCTGGACCTGGACCTGAGGCGCTTGAGTCCGCACCTAAAACGATACAAGGTGCGGCAGCAGCAGCCACTTTGTCGCCACCAACACTCGTGCCTTGAATCGCTATTCACAACCCAATACTTGACTCCAAGGATGGCCGATATAGCAAAAAAAGAGCTCCTGCGAGCAAAAGATGGGGCTTCACCGGGATTCGAACCCGGGGCCTCCTGCAAAGGCGATTCTAGAGAACCGGGGACTCCAGGTTTGCTTTCCCGAAGCAGGAATCATACCACTAGACCATGAAGCCAGTTGTAGACTTGAACCCATCATTGGCGATGATGCGATTGGTAGGTTGCTTATAAAGAGAACTGGACGAAAATTTGCTCTGATGCAGGCACAGATAAAATACCTGAGATTAGAATGAAGATTGAACGTAGAGATGACACTTGACTTGTCTGTTTCAAGTTCAATGGAGTGCCCTCGTCTTAGGGCGCTGAATAGCGTCTTGCTCTTGCTTCGCGATTGATGGCTAAGATGGACTCAAGAGAAACATGCGCCAGCTTCGACAGCGATCAGGGCATCATTGCGCATGGTTGAATGGCAAATTTCCACATTTCAAAAAATCTAGATCAGTGATGGAAAAAATTGAGGAAAACATGCAAGTGGAAGAGAGTTTGAGCCGCTGTTCACATGTTGCTCAACTTTGCAGCTGTCACGGCAAAAGCTCCTTCCCTCGCTGCACAGATGGCATGACTAACAGTGCTATTTCTGGTCCTTGACCATTGCACCAATACTTCAAGCTCTTCTTTTTTCTTCTATTATAAAGCACGCGATATCGTCGTTTGCGGTCGGATTCTTCTTCGTCTTCTCGAATGTAGCCTTTGGCTTAGGGTTACGAAAACATACGATTTTCATTTTCATTACCTCCTTATATGTGGACGAATATCTTGATATCATACAAGATGCATCCTCCTCCCAACGATACGAGCGGGTCGGAGCTGAGCCCTCGACAAATCGAGATCCTCATCACCATCGAACGAATAGGCGCAGGTCTCTCCATGGTGGCAATCACGCTGACTCTGCTTTCCTTCATGCTATTCAAGAGGCTGCGAACTACTCCCAACATCTTTATCATGTTGGCATCCATTGCCAATGCTGGCGCGAGTATCGCATCGATGATTGGATATGATGGCCTGGATAAAGGGGAAGAGTCGACTCTATGCCAGGGACAAGGCTTCATCTTCGAGTGGTGCGTTGCAATTCTTGTAACCCTGACATATAGGAGCCGGATGAATAACGAGCTTCGTCGCGTCTAGGTTCATGCAATCTGACCCATGGTGGTCTTTTGCCATGGCCTTCAACGTCTTCCTCGTCTTCTTCAACAATGCTAACCCGGCCGTCTTTCGAAAGCGCATTTGGATCTACTGTATTGTCTGTTTTGGCGGTCCCTTGATCCCTGCCATAGTCTTGGTATCCATCCACGACAATGCAAAGGGTCCCATCTTTGGGAATGCAGCGGTAAGACACTCAGATCCAACTGATCGTATCTAGATGCTAATACTTTGTCAGCTTTGGTGCTGGATTGATTCTAACTGGAGCCTGGTGCGCCTCTATGCGTATTACATCCCCATATGGATCTGCATCTTCGGATCCATCTTGATCTACGTTGCTGTGGGATATCAGGTATTTCACCACCGCAACCGCTTACGAAAGTTTGCAACGCCGATTGCAAGAATGATGAAAATGAGCAGTATGCGTGCAGCTAGTGAGACTGGAGACTCTGCTGAAGAAGTACTGCTTTCACTCTACACCATCTTTGTGCGCCGACATGCTGATTCTTGTTTCAGAGCCTCACGCGAAAAATAGACCACTATGGCACTGCCACTACCGAAGTCCAGATAACGTCCATCACCCCCGAGAATGACTACTCTGGTCTACCTGCGATTCCTCCGGCAATATATGCCCATGGTCCTACCGTCGTATCATACGGCAAATCATGGGTGCCAGTATATGGGGTGGACTATTATTGTCCAGGAGCGGATAGAACCCAGCAAAAGGCAACAGTAACCGCCAGGCAGCCAAAAAAACTAAATACATGTTTTTCACGTTTACGACACGTCAAATCGAATGCATCTCTCAAGTTGAAGCGATTGGATCCTATCAAGATGGCTTATTTGCGCACGAGTTTCATATTTGGGTTTGCGATTCTGATTACTTGGATCCCAAGCTCAGTCAACCGACTTTACAGTCTCACATACCATGGCCGCGTCAACTTCCAGCTGAGTGTGGCCAGCGGTTGCGTGCTGCCGCTGCAGGGAGTATGGAACGCCCTAATCTACTTCACCACGAGTTAGAGCACCGTTCGTGAAGAGCTAAAGGCTTTGAATGCAAAGATTTGGACACAACGGCATCGAAATTATCACAATGATACACAAATGAGCGACAGATTAAATCACACGGCTTACGGTAACAGAAACACAATCGAGTTGCCCATGATTTCACGCAGCAAGGCCTCACGGGTTTCCGACGATGATGAAATAGAGCTGTCAGGGCAGCTTTATAGAAGCGGCTCCATCTAGTCTCTCTGACGACAACACTCTGAACTATGAAATGAGATACTTATGGTATACATGCAATGTATTACTCTTCATTATTTAGCAAGTTGTTGCTACGATAGCAGATGTTGTGTTAGTAGGAAAAGCCGTTTTTGTCAGATCGGAAAGGTTTGAATGCAGCATCCTGACGGAACCAGTAGAAAGGGATGCTATTTGCTATTAATATTAATATTATTTGTTTTCATCGCCTTTTAAACATTTGATTGTTCAGTCTTTCTAGACATCAGTCCCTAGTTATACTTGGCATATATATCTTCACCCTCGGCCGCGTCAACACCATTGCGAACTGCGGCAGCAACAGCTTCATCAATATCAACATCGCCCTCGTGCAAATCCAGCCACCCGCTCTTAACACCCTCGGTCGCAAGTACCCTGTCTATAACATGTGCTACCGACACCCTGGGAATATTTCCCCTGACCGTCTTTGTTTTACCGAACTCGACCTTGCCCACGGGGCCGTCCGTCAACGCGCCGGGACGCAAGTCGATGCCCACCAACGTCCGGCTCGTCTTGGAGACCTCGTATAAGACCTCGTCGGCGGGGAGCTTGGCCTGGTAGTACGTCGCCAAGGGACCGTTGTTGACCTTTGCGGTGTAATCTTCCCAGTCGCTGGCGGGCCACCAAGGGGCGGCTTTGCGGCGGGAACCGCTGTAGGAAACGAGGAGGAAGCGGCTGATGGAAGGCTTGGCGGCGGCGGCCTTGATGAAGTGGATGGCGGCGTCGCGGTCAATGCGGAATGTGCCTTCGGCGCCGTATTTACCTCCAGCGCCTGTTTTTGAGCAGTACTGGTTAGAATAACCTCAGACAAAGAAGAGAGTCTCTTTTACTGACCGGCGCTCCAGGTGACGTAGTCCGCGTTGACCTCGTCCAGGATGCTCGCCGCCTTTTCCTGCGTGTCGACGGCCTCGATGCTGCGCACGAGCACTTGCAGTTTGCCGGGGAGACCGGCGCCGAGTTTCTCGATGGCGGGTATTTGCTCTTCTGTGCGGATGACGCTGGTTACGGCCCAGGAGCGCTTGAGGAGGAGGGGGGTGAGGAGCTGGGCGATTTTGCCGTGGCCGCCTAGGATGAGGACGTGGCGGGGTGAAGCCATTTTGGAGGTCTGTAGATGTGTGAATTGACTGGTAGTTTAATGAGTGAAGCGATGTATATTGAATCTCTATGGAATTGCTGAAATGCAGAAAGCTCAGTTAGATGTTATATACAGGATCAAGTCCAGCACAATGACGCGAATAAAGCTTCATAGTAGCTGTTCCGTCGGAATGGGATCACGGAAGAGCAATATGACGACACTGATGGCTTCATTTTCGGGGTTTAGTGCGGGGGCGGGGCGAGGGAGAATTTAGAGTTGCGCGGCACTTCCCGAGTGAGATGGGAAATGGAAGGTGAGAGATTGAAGCGACTGAGGCGATTGAGGCGATTGAAGACCGGAAAGCATCGAGGTTAGTATTCTACCGAGGTATGGAAGACTGGGCTGGATTGGGATGGAGAGGCGCGGGCTTGAAATTGCTGGCGGCCTTTGGCAATGGAGTCGTATACATGTAAACGGACTCTTGGGCGCTCAGGGGAGATTAAAAATGCTGTGAAGGCGAGCTAGAATTACACTAATTTCTAAGAGGATTCAAAGTCGCTATAAAGTAGGTATGAGAATGAGATCTGCTCTGGATTCTATTGGGCCTGTCGGCCAATAAGATTCGAGAATGCGAAGCAAAATATAGCCTTCGAGAGGACTAAAAATGCTGTGAATGGCCATATGCCGAGGACATATAGGGTACAGAGCATTTTGTATTAGTGCCACGCGCGCTGGGTTTTGGAGAAAAGATTGAATTAGGAAGAACTGAGAATGTTGTAAAGTTAGTCAGTCATTTCCCACTGCTGACAAGAATCATATATGGTAGCATTAAGGGTGTTGCGGATTGCGATCAAATTTCTAGTGGTTGAGCAATAATGCCCTCTGTTTAATACAAGGCCTTGCCTTGGGATAGGTTAAAAATGCTGTGAAGACTGTTGATGCTGCCTAGATGCCTAGAATCGAGCAAGTCAAGTGTCTTATGTCAGCATGCAGCCTCTGACCTCAGCGGCACTTTGACACAAGGGACCTCTGTCTAAGCTTGTGCAACGTTGGACGGTTCCACGCGATACGACGGGATTGATGACTTCATTGTCTCAATCTGTTATAATTAATCAATCACTTAGCTGCGGCAAGCCCTTTGGATTTTCATCGTGCTGTGTCCTCATTCACAGCGCACCTTTGGCTGCCCCTCATCCGCATTTGAGTCTCATCTGTGCCTGCATCTTGTCAAGATCAGAGTTACATGGGCCTGAGCTCTTGCAGGGGTCTCCGTCGAGTCATGTCTAAATCTGTTTGCATTGTCGGTTAGCTACAATCCAAGATCCCCATTTCCTCTGATGAGCTCTAATGCCTTGCAGGTGCTGGGCCTTCCGGCCTCGTCGCTGCCAAGACGCTCCTTCACAATGCTCCCAAGGGCCACTTCAAGGTCAGCGTCTTTGACAGCCAGGCCGCCATCGGTGGTTTATGGCCAACCTCAAAGACCGATTCAGGGCGCCTCGTCCATCCGCTGATGGTTGCAAACCAGAGCAGACACACGGTGCAGTTCAGTGACTTGGCATGGGATAATAGCGCACCTCAATTCCCTCGCGCGTGGCAGATTGGCAAGTATCTGGAGCAGTACCAGAGCAGATATCTTGATGGCCATCCCGACTTTGAACTTCAGCTGAAGAGCCGTGTCGCAAAAGCTGAGAAGCGAAATGATGGATCAGAGGGCTGGAAGGTACGCATTGAGTCGGAGGGCCGCGAGGAATCAAGAGATTTTGACCACCTTATCGTGGCTACTGGATATTTTGGCAAGCCCATCATTCCTGAATGCTTCAAAAACGCGAATTCGTCCGTTCCCATCATCCACAGCAGTCAGTACCGGGAGTTGAAAGGGCTTTTGGGCAAGGGCAGGGCAAAGGGAGGCAAGATTCTCATTGTCGGAGGCCAAATGTCTGGCGTCGAGATCGCGGGCACTGTTGCCAGCCATCTCTCAGCTGCTGTAAACTCCGCAGAAGAGTCCGAGATTGCTGGGGTCGAAAAATACTCTATATATCATGCTATTCAGCGACCTATATGGGTGTTTCCTCTATTTACTTCCCCAGAGGTGAGATTGCTTTCTTCTTCGTGCGCCATTTAGGAGGCTACTGACAAGCACTAGCCGACATTCTCATCACCTCCTTTCGCGCCCTTGGATCTAGGCTCTTATAACATCAACAACCGTCCCCGGCCATTGGAGAATACGCAAGGACATATCAGTGAGGAGCATGCGAATATGGTGCACACCATCTTTGAGACCTCGCTGGGTGATCAAGAGCAATTCTCTTCCCTGCTGATGCCCAACGATGAAGAACGAAATCAGCCAGCGTACCTGGCTGTCAGCGATTGGTACACCGAATTCGTAAGGTCTGGTATGATTACTTTGTCTTTTGGCAAGGTCATCTCGCTGGAGAATGATCTTGTGACATTGGACGATAATGGTGCCCAGATTGATGATATTGCTGCCGTAATTCTTGCCACAGGCTTTGACCCGTCACCTTGTATCGATTTCCTGCCGCAGGATATTCTTGAGACGCTTCAGCACTCTCCGCAGCACTATAATCAAGCTCTTGCTCTAGCATTTCACGGGACTCATCATCCAGATGTTCCAAATCTCGGATTTGTGGGATTTTATAGGTCCCCATACTGGGGAGTCATGCAAATGCATGCCCGGTTCCTTGCGGATCTGTGGTCGAATCAGGCAGATGGCCTGCCAGATGCACTCCAGCGAAAGCTTCAAACCGACGAGTCAGTCAGGCGAACTCTTAGCTTGCGCGACAATCCGAGACTCTCACAATTTCCCATGGGCGACTACATGTATTTGATGCAAGAATTTTCTGAAGCTTTGTCAATACCCATGCACAAATCAATCATGCCTAACACGCCTACGCTCTCCCGAAACAACGTTCCTCTGGATACGCTTACACCCTCGAGATATCCTTCTCCATGCGACGATGCTGCAGCAAGAGAGGAAGCCGAAACGTCGCTGAAACAGACTCGTGATCTTTCCATCGAATGCCTCACGACTCCGCGCTTTGTTGCACGTGGCGTCTTTAGAAGCCTGCTTGGAGAATGGCGCCTTGAACGAGATCTTACGAGCCGTCTGCCGTCTCATCCGAGCGGAAAGTTTGTTGGCACGGCGCAGTTTCTGCTTCGAGAACGGACTTCTGAGGGCCTCCAGTGCGCTGCAGATCCCAACAGCACTACTAACTGTGATGAAGATGGCGGCGAAGACTTAGAGTACCTTTACGTCGAAGACGGAGAATTTAAAACAACCTCTGGATTCGGATTCAGAGCCACCCGCCGCTATATCTGGCGCTACGACTCCAAGAAAGACGTCATTAGCGTATGGTTTGCGAAGCCTGATGACCAGAAGCGAGCAGACTATCTCTTTCACGAGATCGAATTCGAGCCTCCGTCGGGAGATAATAAGAAACGTGAGAATGAAGGGTGGAAGGCAAAGGCTGGACATCTCTGCATTGATGACTACTACAATGTCAAGTACGAATTCGCGTTTAACAAGGTGAATTTGGCAAAATGGAGCATAGAATATACGGTCAATGGACCGAAGAAGGATTATACAATTCACGGTACATATGAGCGGATATGAATGTTGCTCTAGATAGCGTTCTATATAAAGCCAAGCTAGGACAAGCCTATTAAAGAGAAATTGTCCATCGTTAAGATAAATCTTGTACTTCATTTCTGCTCGTTACATCAGCGTCAAAAAGTAAAAGTAGTATTTTACAGAGATAGATTTGGCAAAAACGGCCTTTGATCTCTGCGTTTCCTATGGAGTCTCAAGAAAGCCCACTCTGGTTTAAGCCGAAAGTCTCGAACAAACGGACACATCTCATGATTCCCTATTGATTTTGAAAGGTATCAATTAAGCTATGTTCCATGGTCTTCGACCAGTCTTCAACAGCGGTAGCTTTTTGGAGTGTCGCGAGACTTCAGACTCTGAATTCGCATATCTCTGTTTGATGCAAAGATGTACTGGGTGATACTAACGCGGGAGTAGAGGGTCGTTTCGAACTTGCATTTTCATGGGCTATACGCCATATTTGTATTATTAAACATTATATATATATATTTAAAGCGTATCCATATCCAAGAGCCCTGCGGTCCAGCGCAAAGCGTTCAGTACCCGCCATTACCATAAGAATGTGCAGAGCCAGCTGCAAAAAACCACAAACAACGCCACCAATACCCAGCGAAGCTCAATCGTAAACTTCGTTTCAAGCCAGCGTTGCCATGCTTTCATGCCCCGTTTGCGGTTGGGACATGTCGGAGTGCCATAGATGATGCAGCCCAGCCCAGGCCGTGATTCACACTCAATATGCTCTCGCCGGCGCTTCATCAGTAGCCTGTATTACTTTTAGCATCAATTCATTACGGCATATTAACGGGGGCTATGACTTACGGTACGCTGCCTCTGCAAAACCTCAAGTCTGTTCCCAAATCACAGCGCTTGGAATTGGGACATTCAAGATGAAGGCGTCGGCGCTCAACCAGCCATTCCACCTTGAGCTCGATGCCGGTATCAACAAAGCTGTGGAAATATCGGCTGGTATACTTGAGGGATAGTGCGTCGGGATACATCAGCATCTCTGAGATTTGTAGATGAATCTCTGTTGGCAGGCTGAGGAGCGAAGCTCTTGGCTTCCCGTCCATTTCCGGAAGAGCCCCGCGGTCCTTGTCGGAGCTGCATCGCGAGATGGTGGAGCTCATGGCGGAAGAGCCGGAGGATGAAACGAGCAGAACGAATTCAGATTCTGCTTTTCAGCAAGCAAAGAGAGATGACCGCATAAAGGAGAGAGATGGTTGAAGATGGCTGAGGTCTGCTTTTGTGCATGTCCTTTGGCGGCTGCCTCGACTGTGTTAGTGATTGTCTGGCTCCAATCCAGGGCTGACAAGCCACCACAACAACGGGCTGACCTCCAATACGAGTCGCCTTATGCCTCATGTGACGGAAACCGAAACAGCGGACACGCGGAGAGGCGATGCAGGACTCCAGGCACGGCAGAATGTCAAACGTGTTAGAGCTGCAAGGCAGCACCATTTACAAGGGCTGCGGCGCCTCTTGGGTGGCTGGGACCTGCGTTTAGTGGAGGCCGCTGGACTGACACACCCACCGGAAGCCGCTAGGACAGGCAGCGATGGAGTCTTTACGGGTGCCTGATCTCGGCCCGCCGGTCCCTATAGCAGTGGAGGCCAGGTAATAGGCCCAGATGCCGATCTCATATATCTGGTTTGTTTATTTGTTTATCAGCCGCTTTGCCGTCAATATCGAAGCGCGATGTTTGGAGAAACGTGGCTTTGTGCTAGGTTCGTTGTGGCATGGCCGAAAGGGGCAGACGGCCGCATTTAGAAAGAGGCACATGAGCTTGACGTCAACCGGCCAACCTGTCAATATGTAGGGACCGTTCTGGATGGCGTTGTTGGCGAGTCCTACTGACCTCACATCGAGATTAAAAGTCCTATGGGGTTCCATTTGAGATGCGCAAGGACTCTACCCCTGTGATGCGGCTCAATATCAACAACCCTCGCCGGGATATAACTGACAATTCCGCTAACGGTAGCTACCGTTCTATTTTTAACGGCTTGGTGACGGGTGTTGTTTACGCCAATTATGAGAAAGTGTAGAGTTTCAGGCGGAGTACGAAGTACACCCGCGTAGCCCGGAAGAGCGACTGGCTGTGCTTCACATCCCCCATACCAGCCGTCATCGGGACTAGCAATTGGGGAGTCATTGACAAGGCAATAACGACGGCGTTGCAATAAATGAATTCCAAATGGCTTTTCTAACCTTCTATCAAGAATTAAACTGCTTAACTCATTTTCCTCTTGAGTCAATTGCTCTACGCATCTATTATCGAATCGTATTGATCTCCGCTTTGCACGAAGTACACATGTTTTTGGTGAGCCTGTGGGTATATTGGGCCAGCATAGAAATATCCGTTTACATTGCGCCAAAGTCAACTCTTAATATGAATCGAGATCTCAAGTATCACAGTATCAAACGATCAACAGTATTGTGAATACCGACAGTGTCTGTGAACATTATAGGCTGCCTGCATACAATTGATATAAGTGCGAGAGCACAAATATACTGTGCTGTATTTGAACTTCTAGTGAGAGACCTACGCCACTCACGAGAGCAAGGTGGAGACCACACTCCAGCGCCAAATCTTTCTCGAAAGCCAGTGCTACTGTTCAGTATTTCTCGCCATCAACTTTAAGCAGCTGCATCCTCGTCGCATCATACCGCCAGACACATGATACAGGGCACTGTCTACATCTTATCAATTAATATTTTCTGGGGCAAAAAAAGCGACTGTGATTAGCTGCTGGGGTCCAAGTAGATTGGATCGCCGCGATGCCTCGAAAAGTGCGTCATGTCCGCATAGTTGTCTCCCGTCATGTGTCTTTGATCTAACCATTTCATATCCTTTCAGATCATTACACAAGATGTCAAAGATCAAAATCGTGAAAGTCAAAGGCGTTCCAGAGCCCGACGCACCGAAGTGATGAATGATCTCAAGAAGCAGGTGGAAGACTATCAGCGGCAAGGCGCAGTGGCCTCTTTGGAGATGCAAAAAGCTGCTCAAGCAGTCGCCTTTGAGAACCAACGCTTGAGAAATTTGCTCAAACTGCATGGAGTATCACAAGACGATATTGAAGGATATATTGGAACAACGTCAGCTCCGTCTTCTACACAGGCTATTTCATATGAGCCTAGCTCTCTCAGATGCAGAGCATGTGGCAGCACGTCTATCATGGCAGAAAAGCTTCCAGTTTCATTATCAGCTGGTCAATCTGATGTCGGCTCAAACATCTCACAACAAGATACCTTTCATCCACAGCCTGCAACTTCCGTGCGATCCCGGGCTATTTCAAGTTCCCGCGCTGATAAGAAGACCGCAGTAACGGCTACCTCAGCGGCTGTCGTTCTACCGCCACGATGCACTACTTCCCATAAATCTGGGGACATGCACGATCAAAAAGAGTCAGATAATGGACATCAATCTCGTTTTCGCACATCTTATATGGGCAAAGGCCAAGACAAGAATTGTGATAGTGAGATATCCTCGGACGTTAAGACTTCTCTCTCAATGCTACGCGATACGCATTGCGCATCCAAGACAAAGGATCATACTGACTCTATGGAAACGTCTTGCGACACTGCGGCATCTATCCTTGTCGACCTTCACCATCATGCAGATACTGAACGTGCCCGCGCAGCTCTCGGCTGCAGGGGTCCAAGCAGCTGTACTGTCAACAACATCAAGATATTTCAACTACTGGAAAACTTTTCTTGAAACCTTTTCAACATCAACACTAGCTATGCTTTTCTCAAATTACCTCTGGCTTTCTCGCTTTCTACCATGAAGAGTCTCTCAGACACCCAGGTCATTTCCAACCCCATCTATCAGCAATCCATCGAAGAGCATAAACCAATCCCAGCAAGACCGGCACTTCGATCAATGGTCCTACAGTAGAGGCCAATGCTTGATCACTATTCGGACCAAACGTCGCTACCGCCACTGCGATGGCCAACTCGAAGTTGTTACTTGCCGCTGTAAAGCTTTGCGTAACAAGGAATTGGTACTCGAAACCTAGCATTCGGCAAATGCTCACGGTCGTAAAGAATACAATAGCAAAGTATACAATGAGCGGAGCTGCAACGCGAATGACGGAGACAACCTGATGCACTACCTGGTGGCCTTGAGCAGCAAAGAGAACCAAGATGGTGTATAAGAGCCCAATGAGCGACCAGGGCGAGGCAAAGCGAATAAAGACGCGGTCATACCATGCTGGCCCTGCGAGATACCGTAACGTAAACCTAGTGAATACAGCTGCGCCAAGGGGGATGCCCAGAAAGGCGGCCACACTAGTTGCTACGACAGAGTAAGAGATGGAACCAACATCTTCGTGGCTGATGACACGGATGAAGAAGATGGCAAGCGGTGCGAAAAGAACCATTTGAAGAATGGAATTGACCGCAACTAGGATGGCGCAATAGTCATTGTTGCCGCCGGCGAGGGCATTCCATATCAAGACCTGAGCACATGCGTGTTAGCATTATCCTAAATGATAATTCTATCAAGATAAAAGGAAAAAACAAACCATGGCAATACATCTTCCTAAACCCACGAGAATGAGGCCGCTGCGAAGAGCACTTTTATCGGGAAGAAATGCCCAAGAAAGAGCAAGCTGACGATGCATATGTGAGTATTAGCCATTTAGTAATGGTCAAAGCGAAAGAGCAGAAACTAACCATCAAAAAGGGGGCTATGATCCAATTGATGAAAACGCTGAACCCAATTTGCTTCCATAGCTCTTTCTTGGAGAAGACTTTATGTAACGTCTCGTATTGGACTTTACATAGAATTGGATACATCATTACCAACAGTCCAATGGCTGCGTTATCGTTAGTTCATAGATAGGAAAACAGATTCAGGTAGAAAATACTTGCCTATCGGGATAGATACACCAACAAATGTCCCCTTTTCCAGAGCGGGTGACATTGACGGGACAAAATTGCCAAGGATGATGCCAACAGCCATAGCCAAGAAAATCCAGACGGCGAGGAAACGATCCAGCAGGCCCAGGGACGCAAAAGCAGAGAATTTTCTCCTTTGTTGCATTTCATTGCTGTTTTCTTCTTGGCTTTTTGTTTGGGTCTTCATTTTTTCTTGCTGTATCTCCATGATGTCGGCGAAAAAGTAGTGAATCTCGACCGAGCGAAGAATTCTTAGTAGTTTTCGAAAAGGCGTATCTCGCCTATATTTCGATTGTGGGTTGGTGACAAGTATGCGGTGGTAAAGATATATCAAGCCACAGTAATAGCGGAATCAAATAAGAATGGCTTAAATAAAATTTTATAGCGGCTTAGAACGAATTTGATGCTATAGCAATGTGATTAGACCCAACTTCTTTATAGCCATTTCCCTGGTGGTAAGGACTGGTGAACTGTAAGGAGAGTGGAGCTGCATATGAAGAACCAATTAAATGCAGGGCATGACACACTCCCTCGCCCTCACGGTAGCTAGAGCGACCTGATATTGAAAATTTACTAACTTTATGAATATCGAGTATTCTTTCGATTGGCGAAAGATTTGTGAAATCTTGTTCACTTAGCAAATGTATATTAATGGCTATTTTAAACGCATCCTTATGAAACAACTGATTGAGCTGTGAAAATCGGCATTCTAGTCAACGAGCCACCTTACGACTATAATCGCCCCTAAAAAGAACTACAGGGCTTACGCTGACATTACTCAAAAAGATAAAGCATCATCCATATTTGCAAGCTCACGAGAGAGATCCAAGTAAGCGCAGCGGTTGTAGTTACACTGCTGCGCGGCTCAGAACCAGAGCCTGAATTAGAGCCAGAGCCAGGGCTCGTTGTTAGTAAAGTTTGCTGGAGGATTCGACTGCCCAGTGCTGTTGGCAATATCTTTGTACTCAATCCCCCCGACCCAGACCCTGGCAATATCCCTAGTGTTAGAGATGTTGGCCAGCGGGTTGCTGTTAAGTAAGACTAAATCTGCCCGCATACCAGGTGCAATCTGGCCGCGGTCTGTCAGCTGGTGGTGCCGAGCAGGGAGTATGGTTGCTGCTCTGAGAGCTTCTAGTGTAGTCAATCCAGCCTCGACCAGATTTTCCAGTTCAAAGTGCAAAGTCAGTCCCCACGGTACAGAGATGTTGGCGTTGAGTGTTCCGACGGCATCTGTGCCCGCCAAGATGGGTATTCCGGCAGCATGAACGGCTTTGACGTTGTCATAGACATTTTGATAGCTGTCTGGCCCACCAACCTTGTGGCCTAGAAAGATCAACAAGTCGACGTCGGAGAAGACGTATCGGGCAATGTTCATGGTCGGAGTGCTCCAAGTGGTAGACGATTTCCGAACAGTCAGAATGTTAGAGGCATTAATACGGCCGTCTGTAGGGATGTGCTGAATACCATTCGTGCCCGAAATGGCAGCTTGTGCCCAGGCATTGAGGCCAGAAGCATGGGTCATGGATAATTTGCCAAGGTTATGAACTGCATCAACAAGGGCATTTTGCATGCTCTGACTGGGGCCATTGACCTCGGCAGTTATCTTGTAAAAGTCGGAGTTGTTGCCAAAGGTGTAGGAGACGACCTCAGTAGCATTCTGGTCGGGATAAATGAGGTATGGTGCAGTAAGATTGAAAGTCTTGGAGTGCTGACTGCCGGGTCCAGTAGCTGGGATGCCAGCTGAGATGAATGATGCCACGCCCTCTACATTACGGAGAGGGGTGCATTGAGTATAATTCCGACATGCCATGTTGATGGCAGTGGTAACTCCATAGGAAGCCAAAGTCTCTAGACCAGCAATGCTGGATATATGGACATGGCTGTCAATTAAACCCGGGATCAAGACGCCTCCATTGCCATCAACTGTTGTTTCAATATTGCTTGCGTCATTGCTGATACGCTCGCCATCGATGATGACAGTTTGAGGAGCAGTGAGCTTGAAGCCGTCAAATACGCGGACGTTCTTGATAGCAGTCTTTGTTCGTGGTGCAGGCTCTTGTCTTCGGATCAAGTCGCTGTGATCTGGTGCTCGCTCTTGCATGAGATGCTCAAGGCAAGCAAGACTGCCGGGTAAGAATACTCCAGCAAGGGTGAAGAGATGAGCTGGTTTCATTTTTATTAAGAGTCGGAGAAAAAAGAGAATTGAAGGATCAGTTGACAATCAAGAATTTGAATGGCATTCAAGGTATTTGGTGGTTGTTTTGACATTGACTGCAGTCAACACAAATTGCCAACGGGGACTCGCAAGTATATAAATTTGACAATTACGAACACTATTGCGTGTCTCTGAATCAATCCTGTTTTCTGGCTTACTCGGATTCTCCTGCATTTTCGTACACTAAGCTTCTACCAGAGATAACAGACTCACGCGCAAGGGCTTCCATGCTCTTGGAGGGCTGATGCACTCATAACTATCAAGCATTGCCGGGGTATATCTGTCATCTTACTATTGCGGGGATGTGTTGAGGATAAACGAACAGAGCTTGGATGCATCCAGGGCGAAATGACAAGACGTATATTCAGTTTAGCGTACGAAGACAATTATTATGTGCTACGCCAGTTGACTTCTCACTCGACAGCGCACAAGGATGCATGTCGCGATGCTGATTGGAGGAGGAGCAGCAACTGCATCCTGCAAAACTTACAGGGATCAGCCTCGTACACTAAGTCACAAATGGATAGCCTAGGGGGTTTTGTCAGATCTGCCTCTGCCATTCTCGTCCTGTAAAACCTCGCCAGGTTGTGGAGTCGCGCAGCACTTCTGCAAATGCGACTTGTGCGACTTTGCCTCATTGCGCGAAACGGCCTTCAGCTGTCTCGATCGGCTCCATCTTTGCGATACCCATGCTCCACGAATGCATCGGACACGACGCCACCTGAGTGCGGAGCAACTTCGTTCGAAGACCGAGAAGAGTCAAGCGAAGCCCAAGTGATAAGGGGGAAACATGGGTGGGGGATCACGAACATTTCACAACAAGTCGAGGAATGGCTGTAGCCGTTGCAAGAAGCGGCGCGTCAGGGTTCGTTTGTTCCACATCTCGTCCGCAAGAGGTTACTGGCATCGATTGCTCACTCGAAGTTATTTTGTTTAATAGTGTAACTTGCAAGCCCCGAGTTGTGCCAACTGTACTAGGAGAGGTGAAGTTTGCGACTACGGGTTTCTCGGCTTAGACAGCCCACAGGAGCAGGTTTCTGCGCCTAACAGCCATACTGCATATGTGAGAAGGCGCCGGCATTTAGCGGTCTCTTCAAAGACGCCACCGCCAGCTCGGTCTGTGCTGCCGCCCACACCTCTAGCTCCCTGGACAGAGCCAAGCGTGAATTCTTGGTCTATAAGTTCGACGTCTCTTCTTCGAGTCCACGGCTTAGCATTAGGCTCTATACAAGAAGGCGAAAAGCAGTTTATTCAGGACCAGCTTACAGACCAACCAGAATCTGGTGAATATATTGAACATAATTTGGCAGCAATTTCAACGCTACGCGAGAAATCCGCCGACATATTACTACATAGCAATGATGGCGACGACTTAGAACTCGTTGCGTACCAGCATCATATTGCAGCCTCCGCCAAATTCCGAGAGTCAGTAGGTTCCATCAACGATCGCAACTGGTTCACCGTCCTCATCTTCGCCATTTCTGTCCTCATATTCCACTTCGATATCCACAGAAGAGCAAAACGCGGGCTATCAGATGATGGATTCATGGAGCCCATCTTGGCCTTACGAGGAGCTGCACTTGTAGGCATGGAATTGGGCCCATTTCTAATGAAAAGCAAACTGGTCGCTGCTGTAAAAAAGCGTGCCCTAGGTGAAACCCCGCCTTGGGATGATCTCGCCGAACAGGCCATCTCAAATCTACAGCTGATAAACGAGACGTCTTCGCCTCTTATGATCCGTGCTGTTTACCGGGACACGCTGATCAAGCTACAATTTTGGCTGCGACTTTCGTCAAGTAAGCCGCGGATTTGGCTGCACTTTATCTGGTGGCCAGGGGCTGTCGACCAAGAATATCTGGACCTTCTGGCTCGGAAAGATCAGATGGCGTTGGTTATTCTCGTTCATTGGTGCGCGGTGATGAAGTCTGCACCTAAAAAGTGGTTCATGGACGGGTGGGCTGAAAACGTATCTCGGCCGGCGATTCCACATATTGGACATGAGTGGGATGATGTTATGGAGTGGCCACTGTCGAGACTGGGAGTGCCGGCAGTTGATTTAACCCCAGTACTCGATGATACGCCTAACTACTCTTCACCTGTACTTGATAGTACGTTTGACTATTCTTCGCCTGTGGAACAATAAAATTTAGGGATAGAAGCATATAATTAATAGACTGCTTATTATTATTCATTTTTATTGCTGTTCATTATCAGCTAGAAACATGTAGTAACCTCATGTATACATATGCAGCTTACACCGTTCCATCTCGTCCCCAGTCTGTTGGCTCACTGCTCATCTCAAACTCAATCTTCTTCGCTCCCACAATCTGCCCATGTTTTAGCAACGGCTTCTTAACCTCTTCTCCATCAACCTTTAAGCTCTTTACAAATGCCTTGCCTTCCGAGCCCGCCCCAGGTGCTGAAATAACCAGCGTGTGCTCCTTTCCATCATCCCCCGGTCCAGGAGGCAACAGAATCTCCACCTTGTCGAAAAATGGTGTGGCGACAACATACTCGTCGCTAGCCGGGTTGACAGGATAGAACCCCAGCGCTGACAAGACGTACCACGCACTCATTTGCCCCAAGTCTTCGTTACCGCTAAGCCCTGAGGCTGTTGCGTTGTAGTTCTCCCACGCAAGCTCACGAACTTGGCTTGCCGCATCAGCGGGAAATCCGATAGCAGAGTATAAATAAGGAGCGTGATGCGAAGGCTCATTGCTATGCATATTATGGCCTCCCGCAAAATATTCATCCATGCGAGCTTTCATGGCTTTCTTGCCGCCTTTGAACAGCGAAGCCAGGCCTCCAACATCATGCATCACGTTCAGCGTGTAGATCCATTTGTCGCCTTCGGTCCATCCCCAAGTATCATTCGCCCACGTACCGTTTGCGTTGCGGGCCTGCATAAACTCGGTCTCTGGGTTCCAGAGCTTCCTGTAGTTTTGTGAACGGTCTCTCAGCTCCTGTGCATGCTCGAGATCTCCAGCGTATTCGGCTACTACGGCTGCAGCATGATCATCGAAAGAATAATCTAGAGTGCGGCTACCAGACTCGGCCCAGCGATCATTGTCGACCCATCCGTGCTCGAGGTAGCTTGTTAGCCCAGCTCGACATTCGTAAGGAGTACTTGGTTCTCTAGAGTAATAGAGTAAATCGGTGTCATTCTCAGGCGGCACATAAGCGTCTACATAGACTGCATCCCAGGCTTTAGCGACATCAAAGTCGTTGAAGCCTCTAATCAAGGCATTTGCAATCACAGCGTCAACGTGAGTCGCAATCATTTCGTTATTCTCAATCATGTTGTTCCAAAGGGGCAACCGACCAGACCAGTCGAATATCCGCAAGAGAGAGCGCATCATGGAATTGACCCGTTCCGGGGCAAACATGGTAAGCAAAGAGTGCTCTGCTCGGTACGTATCCCAGATTGACCACGACTGGTAATATGAATCATTTGCTTCGTGAACGCTGTCTGTGTAGCCACTGTAGAAGCGTCGCAGGCCACCCTCAGATGAAGTTGTGGGCTCGGAATAGTCGCTGGGGTACTGAAGAGCGTGGAATAGCCCTGTATAGAAGATAGTGCGGGGGTCGTGGTCGGCATCAGTCTCATTCACTCCAGAGATTTTGATGCGACCGAGTCTTTCGAGCCAGGCTGACTTGACGTTGTCGATGGTCGTTTCGAATGTCGTTCCATCTGGTATGTCGATATCCAGATTCCTTCTAGCTTGCTCCACGCTTACATACGAGACTCCAGTCCTCACCTCGACTCTTTGGACCGACTCATCAAAGGTAACATATGCACCTACAAACTTGTCTTCGATGTGTTTCTGCTCCTTGTACAACTCATCAGCACGGCTAACCCCGTAGGAAGCAAATGGCGCAGAAAAGCGCGAGACAAAGTAGAGCCTAAAGGATTCGGGTTTATCAGGGCCCAGCAGGTATTCTTGCCGCTGGCTATTACTTCCAGATACCTCTTGCGTTTCCGGGTCGATCTCAACGTGGCCTGTCCAATTAAGGCGACTGGCCTGTATGACAAAATAAGGCTGTCGTGTCTGAGTATCTTCGAAATCAACGCGTAAATGGCCAACATGAGCTGAAGCGCTCATAGCTACTTGTATGGAGTTGTCATACTTGGCTCCATTCAAGTAGTCTGAAGCATTCGCAGATGGGCTTTGCACGGCATATTGGGCCTCTGGCTCAAATACATAATCCCGTCTTCTTACACGGCCATTGGCACCCTCAATCACGTCCTTATTTGGGATAAAGTTGGCACCTCCTGGGCATGGAGGACAAGCATCTCCGAGAAGATCTGATGTTGCTTGTTCGGTAAGATTCCATCCGAAATCACCGCCCGAATCTGCATCGAGCGTCACTTCGTACACGTAGGGCGTGCTCCTCTCATCTTCCTTTCTGAATGCCAGTCCCCGGTGCTGGAAAAGATGTTGGATTTCGTCCCCAAGCCCCGGCATAAGCGCTACATGGCCGTTTTCGCCTATCCAGATGGCCGGCTGGTGAGTTGCTTGGAAACCGTGCATGCGGCGATCGCGGTCATTGTAGGGTACCTGCGAGATGAAGTTTTCACGCGTCTGAGGGGTCCATCGCGTCATTCCGAAGGGCGGCGATACGGACGGAATCATGCCACCGAGATCGTTGGGATCGTAGCCCCGGGTGCCGACGAGAGGGTTGACATATTTCAAGACACCTGCGTTGACGTGATAGTCGCTGCTTATGGGTTGTGAAGCTGACTCTGGCGACGAAGACAGAGCTGTCACACACGAGGCTATGGATGAGAGGGCGAATCGCAATGGTAGATATTTCATTTTTGCAGATGTTTCACATCAACAGTGTTCGCTGAAGCTCACATTTGAGAGGAATGAGATGGAGCAGATAAATGGTCAAGATGTAGAGCGGCGGTAAAGCAAAGCGGGCAAATGACTAAGACCTCTTTTCGGCCACCTGACCTTCAGACTAGGACTCAAAGCAAATATGTCGCCCCAACTCGAGTTTATATGCAATTCGGTTTACCAATCTGTAGCTTGCACAATACAACGCTGGAGCAGTAGTCGTGATATTCTACCACTACCTCTATACGGCCACCTTTTCGGCGGTAGAGGCGTCGATCGTCCACTTTTTGCGGGGTTCCAGCTACGACATGGCCATTCGCGGCGAAACAATGGTGCCTATAAGTTGGCATTTACCATTTATTATTATACTTATGAAACTACATGCAGGTGTTGTGGATTAATGGTAGCAGTAATAAGAGCAATTATATAGGCAGGGGGATTGTAGGCGATCAGCCTACTAGTACTCAGGTAAATACCTATCTACATTCTTTAGAAGAGATCCAGACAAATGCTGGTAAAGAGCTGTAAATTTGTCGATATTAATTTCGAGCAACAGTACCTAAGAACTGTCTCATCAACGAATTAGTTTTCTGCGAATCGTAGATAGCTATATGTTCCTCGCATTCTAGATCCTGTCACCCAGTCTCTCAAGGTTTTGTGGTCCTAACTCATTCGATACATAATTTTGTGAATACCAGAAGCCGGCCACCGGTATACATTTAGATGCCCTTCCTATATATACAATTCTCGTTCAGTAACTTTGTTCCACTTAGATATCGACCTTGATGACCACCTTGCCCTTTGCCTTTTTCTGCTCAACCTTGTCATAGGCTGCCTGAAAGTCCTCAAACTCAACTACGCTGTCAATCTGTGGCTTCAATCCCCGCTCATCGATAAAGTCGGCAATCTCCTTCAGATCATCGCCCTTGCAATCCATGAGGAACCAAGTGCTCTTTTCCAAATCTTTTGTGGTAGACTCGGGCTTCAGCTCGGCCGGGTTGCCAACAACGCTCAGCAAGACGCCATTCTTCTTCACAGCGGACCAGCATGCTGCCAGAGTTGGTCCACCGACGCAATCGAAAACCAAGTCCACCTCACGAGAAGCGTCCTCTTGGGCCCACTCTGCGACAGACTGTTTCTTGTAATCAATAATCTCTGTGGCTCCGGCCTTCTTGGCTGCCTCGATGTTGGCACTACCGCACTGCGCAACCACAGCACCTGCGCCAGCGGCCGCAGCAAAATGAACTGCCCAGGCTCCTACGCTGCCACTTGCGCCTGTGATGAGGACTCTCAATTTGCTGTTATGAGCTCTTGCGTCGGCATCTCCATTAATGCCCTTCTTGTTCAAAATTCCTTGGGTAAAGACCCCTTGCCATGCGGTCAAGGTACTCAATGGCGTTGCGGTAGCTTCAATCCAGTCCAACGTCTTTGGCTTCAAAGCCAATTCTTCTGTGTGAACAATCGTGTACTCTCGCAAGCATCCTGGGTACCTAGCGTGGAGGCGAAAGTATACCTCGTCTCCAGGCTTGAAGGGGCTGGAGGGTGGCGAAGTAGCAATGATACCAGCACCTTCAGTTCCGGGGACACGCTCTCGGTTCGGGGGGAAGAGACTGGGGAAGTTGACCTCCCAGCCTAATTCACCAAGGCACGGTGCTGTAGCTTTGATCTTGACGAGATGCTCTTCTGGACCAGAAGCTTTTGGGATGGGCGTTTGTAAAAGCTTCAATGTGGTAAGCTTGGGATCTTGCTGGTAAACAGCTTTGATGGTGGCAGGAAGATTGGATGTGGCCATCTTGACGTATTGATTGGCTGCAGTAAACAGGTTTCGCATTCTTTAGATAGAAGAGAACAATAGAAAAAAGACTTATTTAGTAATTATAACTTATTTAAAATCCCGAGGATCCAAATCTATTTATACTTTTCCTTTGCGCAACTCACGTCACTGCCAAGATCATGAAGCTCATAGTGCGAATCAAGGACCCCGGCGGGTAGCCTTTCCGCCCATTCAGCCTCTCCCAGCCGGGTATCCATGCTGCCCACGAATCGCCGACCCGTGAAACGCCAGGCTTGGCTACAAAAACCTTAAAATTATCGTTACCTAAAGTGCATGATGTGGCTTAATTGGCGCCGCCGGCAGAGACCAATGACGGGAGCCTCGTTGTGCCTCTGTATAAGGTAGGATGATATTCAGGGACTGCCGAAGACTATGTGAATCGGGAACAATAGCCGCATTGGAACACCACTTTTTCTCATTCATATCTATTTTTATCCACTCCAAAGCGCTGCCTCATACTTAGCAAGCATATAGTAATTCTATCACTATCTACTCTGACTGCCGCAATACCGAACCTCACTCCGTGTCCCGGTCGGCCTGTCTCCACAGCCCCGGGATCCGCTACCGAAGTATCCTAATGTGGAAGCATAACCCGACTCGGCAGATGCAGTCTGGCATTTTATAAGTGACGATGCTGCCTATACAGCTGAAAAATAGAAGCTGCGTTTTGTTTCCATTTTTGTATGCTATCAATAATCCTCAGGGTACTATATTAGGAATGAGGTGTGTTAATCTGGATCAGATACAGTTAGGTGCGAGGGATTAAAGTATCAGCAGTCCATTACTCAAGCATTATCTCTCAATATAAAAACGTTATATAAGATCGAATTGTTAATTCGCGCATATTCCTCAAATCCGCGGGTCTTTTACGCGTGTGGCCTAGCGAAATCTCCCTCTAAAAGTGAACAAATCCCAAGAGTTGGCGTTCTGAACCAAGCTACAACAGCTACAAAAGGCAATTAGGATATCTTCATATTATTACCAGCCTCGTCAAAGCAAAGATATTCGCGTTCTTCCAAAATCAGCGCCTTCACGCCCAAGAAGTCATGCTTCACTCAGTATAATATGGTTGAGCCTTGATTCGCGCCGCTGCTTCTGCAATCTCCTCCTCAGGAACCAAGCTCCGCCACACAAAGAATTGCGCCGCCGTCATCCGACCTGCGTCGCGTTTTCCCACAAAACGCATCGACCTCATTCTCGCATCGTCCCATAAAGCAAAACCAAGCCGGCGGAAAACGTCAAACGGGACATCAGGCAAGGGCGACTCTGCGGATCTAAACGCAAGATCTATATAACGGTCGATTCCAAGACCAGTGGTATCCGCGTCTATTGGATCTTGTCCCCTAAACGGGCTCCGATGGAATCCAAGTCGCTCTTTGGGACGGTCTTTGACGAGGAGCTCCAGGCTTTGTATGGGAGGATCGGCAGGGATAAGTCTATTACCAAGATCGTAAACGTTTCCAAACTCAGTTTTCCTCATAGCTGGCTTGGGCATCTCGGTTGTCCAAGTCCGCGCTTCGATTGCTGGGGGACGGGGAAGTCGGTAGTAATCTGTCGGCGGCATTTGTGACGATTCGTCATCTTCACCGCCAAGCTGCCGTAGATACTCGCAAACCGTCTTTGCTTCTTCCTCCATGCCATCGAGATAATGGTTGTGATTAGTTACGAATCCTTCCGGTTCCATTCTCGCGGCTTCTTCAACATCTTCGAGTGGCCAGCCCAAGCCGCTTGGATCTCGTACCGCCAGACGTTGTACTTCTCCAACCAGCTGTATCATCCACAATGATCTTGCGACTCGCATTTCTTCAACCCAGCTTGGAGGATGATTATAGTTTGCCCTTACTGGCTTTCCAACAGATCGAGTCCACGAATGTGTAGTATTGCGCACAAAGACACGTAGAGGGTATTGGCGATCACCGCAATGGTATGGATTACACATACTTTTATCACGCAGGCGCTCCAGATAGAACTCCAAGCAAGTATATGTTAAGGCAGAGATTCGGCACGCTGTCGCTAAGCCAGAGCGTATGGACTTTGAGCTGGCGGCCTTTAAACTGTCCGATGGCAGAGTAAGAGGCAAGGGGCGACATCCATCATGCGTGTACAGAGGCTGTTCCTTTAACAGCAGCTTGAAATCATGCAGGTTGCTGAAAGGCAGAGCAGAAGAACGGGCCAGTATCACAGCCCAGACCAAGTGCTGAATCTCTATCTTGAGTGAGCACATGGGAAGTACAGCTTCCATTATCTCATGGGCATAGCGACCAAAAATACGTGACGCAACTGGCGATGCTCTGATGAGATTGTAGAGGGCATCTAGATCTGCCACATCATACATGATTCGTAGGATAAGCTCAGTTGGAAGTGTCTCTAGTGACGGCTGATGAGATAACTGGAATCCGACTTCATTTTGAGTCATTTGAAAAGCTTGTACTCTCGTTGAGTGAGTAGTAGTTTAGTAGCTGATGGATGTGCAAGAGGAAGCGTTGGCAAAGAGCTGGCTTTCGTAAATATGAGCGATTGGATATCCAGTCTTGCAGAAGGGGTATTTAATAATCTATTTAGCTCCTATAGACTAAGCCTCGAGAAATAGTCCCGTTATTGACAAATAAGTGTATGATTATATATTCGGGATTTACTGCCTATGGCTCACAGCATTGAGAGGTTAAGGCGCCAACTCTCACAAGGTTAAACGGTCGCAACTATCTCATCATTTGTCCTCTCTTCAACGAGCCAATAACAAAAAAGTACTAGGGCGTTTCTCCAAGCGATGAGAAATGATAATTAATTATATATTGCAACTGTGGAACAAGATTTGGTGGTTCACGTAGAAACAAGCCAAAGCTACCGGGTAGGCCGTCAATCGCGATGCATCGATTTACCTAAACAAGTCACCCGGCTCAACAATATTAATCAACTAATTCACCCAACTTATACTTTATTTAGCAACGCGAGCCCGAATATGATAATATCTGTGACATATTGGTTGAGAACAGTGATCTGAATACGCGGTTGTATATATGAGCGTCTTGGTATGCATACCGTATGCCCGTAGTCTTACAGTAAAATTCTTCCGTAATGCCGAGTACATATCTGGCATCGCTACAACATCTCCCGCGGGAATAAGTCTCGGAAACTTGTCACCGCATCACGAACAAGACCAGCACAGATACACGTAACATCGCACCCCATATAGGTACATACATGTAGACTTACGTGGCTGGAGATCTCGCTTGCAGCCCCAATTGCAGGGTCCAGGGCGATCTCCAGAAAAAAAAGACGGGGAAGAGCGCCAATCCCCTGAAAAGCCGCGCGCACGGATTTCGCTGCTGTGAAACGAAAAAAGATGGCAAAAACGTCGAATGTCTGTTCAAGTATGTAGTTGCGATAGCTTTACCTGCCTCTTTTGTCTCTTGGGCCAGGCCATGTTTTGGAGTTTCCCAAGCCAAGAGTTTCATTTCACTTGTAATCCCGGGCCCTCCAAGCACACCGGCACCCCGTGAGCCGTTATGCGCATTATCGTCACCGCTAAACTGCGGTGCCAAGACATAGAAGCGGTTTAGAATCACGTCCATGCCGATGGCCATTTCGCATCAAATATTACAGTCGGGTCTTTTCACAGGCGCTAAAATTAGCTCGGCTCCATCGCCCACGTAATGTATTTGGCGTCTGGTTGTCGAAAAGGAGCGGGATTTGTTCTTGCGCTGGGCTTATTGTCTCATATGTTGATTTTTCTGTGTTGGCGGGTTGATAATACCGCGGGAGGCCGCATTGGCGCCATGTAATATAGGCTTTGTTACTCTGCAGAGGATAGAGTATAATAACACGCTCCTAGTAAGCAGAACTAGGATCTCTCTTAACCTCAGCTCACTCAGAAAGTAAAGCGCCAGTGGTAGCATCGTGTAAGAGGCCGACGGCACTGCATGTATATACCCAATTATAGCGCAGTCGATTCGATTTCACATATAAACTATCCCCTGCACTGTAACGGAATACGGGGTCTGGGTTTGGTGCATTTGTACGGAGTAGATTGGCTGTTGGCCATGCGCTGCTTTGAAACTATCGCCATTTGCAGCTAGTTTAGTTGGTCCAATGCCGGGACTGGAGCCTCAATAGCCGCTGAAAGCTGCAGTCTATCGAATGTAGGAAATAAGTGAAATGAGATGATGTAAAAGGCCTCCTTTTTTCAGCTGCTCTTGAAAGCTGACAATGAACACATAAAGCTTTCCTCTGTGGCAGCATCAGATCAGTCGTCAGAGTCCCCCCATTACAGCCACAAAGTGATGGCTTCTGTCAGCAGCCTCTCAGCGCGAGACAAATTCCCTCTCTAATAAGGCTCAAAAAACAAAAAACTCACGATGCCGCGAGAAGCCCACCCTGGGTTTGTCTCCCCGATAAGTGGCGCCAGGTCCCGGATCCCGGTTCAAAGGAGTGGGCCTTTGTGCTGGGCTTCATTTAGCCCCTTGTTTTCTGTTGTCTTTTTCGCGCCCCTAATAGCCGTTTGGCAGCTAGTATTCTTTTTCTGTCTCGCAGAAGAATGGGCTACCCCCAGTCTTCTTGTCCCTCTTCATCGTGAGTTTCGCCGCTTCTGCTCGTCACAAGCGGTCGCGTGCGCCTGACGCAGTTTGTCTGACCTTTTCATTTTCACTCTTTTCTTCCTCTTCTCTTCTTTTCTTTTCTATGCTTTTAAAGTGTGCAACTCGTTTTATAAGCCCAACTTTTCCAGGACACGAGCTGTACACGTGCTTCTAGACTCAGCTATACTGCCTCTCTCACTTTACTCGGCCCTAGTATTAGGTAGTATACGCCCTACCCGACGTAGACCAGGTCTGGTAGTATCGAATAATCCATATTCTTTGTCTCTGCTGGAATAGCTGGCTGTGCTCTTCCTCGAAAGATCGCGGCCTGGCTGGAGCGGCGCCTAGTCGGTACCTAGATGGCTCTCATTGTGGATATTGTGCGATCGGTCCTGTGCACGTCGTGGCTTAACCTTTTGCTTGTCTTTGTTCCTGTCGGATATGTTTCTTATTTCATCGGCCTCAACTCTACGATAATCTTCGTCTTCAACGCTCTCGCTATTGTACCTTTATCGTCCTTACTTACCGACGTCACGGAGAAGATTGCCAGCGATGCAGGTGATACCGTTGGTGCCATCCTCAACATCAGTCTCGGCAACCTTGTCGAGCTGATATTATTGTAAGTGCCGCCAGTTGTTTCTTTTCGTTGTCTCTTTATTCTTTTCTTGAGCATTGACGCTCTTGGTACTTCCCCTCGTTACCCCTCCAAGCTAACTTCTATCTGTAGCATGTAAGTCGAATCAACCTCACGCGAGCAACACCTGTTCCTCTCTATGATTGCCATACTAATCCAACTAGTGTCGCCCTCAAGAATGACCAAATCCGAGTCGTTCAAGCGTCCATTCTTGGATCCATTCTTGTGAACCTGCTTTTGATTCTTGGCTCGGCGCTTCTTACGACGAAGCTCCCTGACCAAGAGTTCCTCCACGATGCCGCCGGCACGCAGCTACTCGGATCGCTGCTGTTTGTGTCGGTGTTTACTTTCTTGATGCCTGTGAGTGGCTGTCCCGCTCCATGTTGTCTGTTTTGCCAAAGTAGACTTTTGACCGTTTTAAATAGACTGCCTTTGACCACACATTCAGAGGACAAGAAGGCGCTGAGAGCATGAGCCTGAAAATGAGCAGGATATCTGCTGTCATGATTCTGCTCATTTACATCCTGTACTTTTTCCACGAAATCAAATCTCGCACGCCCCCTCACGACATCGAGGCCGCACCCCACGACGAAGACGCCGACGACGTTACGTTGATACACGACGCTGATCAGGTTCCTCTTCGGCCTATGCCTCTGTCTTCAGCAACTCTACATGCCTCACAAGCTAGCCAGAGAGTCGTCCGATTCGTCGATGTAAGCCCGATATCAGAACACGCACCTCTGAAAGATGGCGAGCGAGACAGTTTGGACGGTCTAGACCACGAGAATGAACTGGAAGACGAAGGCTATCTCGAGAACGGAGAGCCAAAGGAAGAAGCAGGAGAACACTTCCAAAACTCTCGACGAGCCAGGACGCGCGGCCGCTCATTGTCCTTGGGCTCCAGCAGGGGAGCACTGAGCGAGACATCGGAAGCAGGAGACCGAACTGAACTGATGGCGCCATATCTCACGACGAGACAGATTCTCCGCGACAGCCACGTCAACCTCGACCACATAGTCCCGAAGCCGAAGCCAACCTCGTTCGGACCCAGAAACGATCGCATCATTTCCTACGTGATGCTCATCATCACCTCCTCGCTCATGTCCGTGTCCGCCGAGTTCCTCGCCAGCGCCATCGACGATGTGATTCGACAGGGCCATCTCTCCGAATCTCTTATTGGTCTGATTATCATGCCAATCATCGGAAACGTCGCCGAGTACGCCACTGTGGTTATCGTCGCTGCAAGAGACAATATGGGTCTTGCGCTGGCTGTTTCTGTGGGCTCGTCTATTCAGATTGCACTATGTGTAACTCCGTTGACGATTATTGCGGGCTGGATCATGAATCGTTCGCTGATGTTGACTTTCAACCTGTTTGAGATCGCCACCCTGTTTGGAGCGGTCTTGTTGGTGAACTTCTTGATATTGGGTGAAGGTGTTAGGGGTCCGCTGCGGTCCAGCGGCCTGAAGGGTGGTTTGATGTGTGCATGTTATGTGATTATTGGGTGAGTCGAGCCTGTGATATCCTCTGTTATACTGATCTTGCTAACGGACAAATAGACTTGGAGCTTATCTGTCTCCTTAACACAAATGGCAGTATTGCGCGTATTTTTATATATAGAGCTTATGCATTGGAAGCTGAACTAAATGATTAAATGCATTAAATAGAGATAATCATAATGAAGAAAAATAAAGAAGTAAAACTACGGTGGCCTATGTGCTCGCGTGTTGAAGTGATGATGCTCTTACGTAATCATGAGCCCAGGTAGTTCGACCTTGAATTCCCAGAGACTCGGGACTTCAATCTTTCTACGTCGCTAGTCGTTCCCGATCATCGACTCACGCAAACGTCGGCATGTTGTAACGACCACCAAACGTAGCGCAATTATTTGGCGACAATCTCTCGTCATTTCTATTTCCATTTGCACACGGCCATGCGACGTGAGCGGGATGACTCAGACGATGAAGACATTCCGCTGCACCATAAACGGCCCTTTGGCGCTGGGCTGAAGCGCACCAAGATCGAGTTTGTCAAAGCGACAGATCCTGATGCCGGTAACACGGTCAAAGCCGTCCACGGGCAGTCTGCGTCTATCGGTGATATATACGCCAGCATAGTTCTGGGGAGCAGCTCTACGGACACTGCGTCAAAATCCGAACCCGCCAGCGATGGAAAGGAGGACACGACATCACCGCCAGAAAAGATGCCAGAGCTGCCAGAGCCGCCGATATGTCCGGTCTGCTCTCTTCCCATCACTACGACGCTGCAGAAGCACGAAGCCTCGCTTGCGCATCAAGTGAGCCTGGAGCATTCCCACCCGCCATCTGCCCTGGATCGGTCGCGCATGGGTTTGCGAGCCCTGGAGTCTCAGGGCTGGGATCCCGATTCCCGCCTAGGCCTGGGCCGTGAGGGCGAGGGAACCCGGTTCCCCATCAAGATTCTACCGAAAAAGGACACACTGGGCGTTGGAGCAAAGCAGCCGGTAAATCAAAAGGTGGAAGAGAAGCCACGGCCGCTGACTGCCAAGGAGATGCGCGCTCTGGCGGAGAAGGAAAAGAGGAAAGGGGAGCGACTACAGGCTGAGATGTATAGCCGGGTGGATGTGGAAAAGTATCTTAGGGGGAATGGAGGTGAGGATGGCTTATGAGCGTGAAGTTGACGATGTACGGATGTCATATAGAATATGGGTGCAACAAACATCCAATCAATGGATGCACCTCCAGCCGAGAGTTCATACACCTGTGGCTGAATGAATTTGATAGGTCGCGTGATGTCCTGCTGTTTAGTTATTTTGCATAGCACAGTTCCATGCTGAATATTTCATATACGCTACGTAGAGATTATAACAAAAAGGAAATTGCCGCAGCACTCAACTCCAGTATAGCATCAATGATGATCGTCCTTGAGATGAACTGGACCCTGAATCTGCACCTCGGAGTACAAGGCGGTAGTTCTAGTCAAGCCACAGCTAAGCTGCTAGAGCTGCGCATTCTTAGAGACTTGTAGTGACCTCATCGGCCCCGCTAGCGCTAAAGTTAGGGGCCAGGCGCTAAAGGCCAAGCCTGAAGCAGCCTGGGGTCGCCCGGAGTTTCAGCCTCTGCATTTCCCAACCCCGCCAAAACCGGAAGCTTGTTGGTGATGCTTCACAAAACAAACTTGACCTCCTTAGCCTAGGGACCGCTTGAGATTGCAGCAGCTGTTTGGACGCCGGCTCGCGTGCTGCTCGGAACTGCGTATAGTTGAAATCGAACTCATTACCGCAACACGATTCTCCGCTTGTAACTTGTACCTCCAGGCCATCGCCGCCGACCTCTTCCACCATCACCGCCTGACGGGACAGCTCCGTCCACCGCAGCAAAGATGGGGTTGTCCGTCATTGAAGAGCAGCACAATGGTATGGACTCCATTTCTTGAGTTTGAAAGTTGTTTTCAACGGTATTACTGACTTCAACTATAGTCATCCTACAGGAAATCAAGAACATCACCCAGAACGACGTACGAGACCGCCCGCCCCTGTTTATCCCCTACGATGAGCCGAGATACTGACGCAGATCGCTGCAAACCAGTGGAAGTGCCTGATAGTGGACGAAAACTCCAAGAAGATTGTAGACAATGCCGTTAAAGCAGATGACATCCTCAACAGCAATATCGCGAGTCAGTCTTCGTCTTTGTCTGCCGGGTCACCAACTTGTCACCACGAATTTTTCGGCTAACATGGCTACTGTGCAGCTATCGAGCGAATCGAAGACCGTCGAGAACCCAATCCCGAAATGGATGCCATCTATCTCCTCAGTCCAGAACCGCACATTGTCGACTGCCTCCTGGCTGACTTCGAGCGCCGGCGCTACCGAAGGGGATACTTGGTCTGGACGAATCTGCTAGAGGCAGGGCTGCGAAGACGCCTCGACGATTTCCCTGGTATCCGCCAGCTGCGTGTGAGCTCCCGAACGCTCTTCATCGACTTTTATCCGCGAGAAACCCACCTCGTGACATTCCGCGACCCGTGGAGTTTCCCCATGCTATACCACCCGTCATGCAATGCTCTAGTGCCCAAACACATGCAGCTTCTTGCGCAAAGGGTAAGCCGGATCGAGTGTACTCGTGCTGGATAGATTGGAGATGCTGAATATCTGGACCAGATTGCAGGAATTTGCATTACGCTGGGGGAGTATCCAAAGGTAAGATACTACCGACCGAAAAATGCCTTTCACGAGGCTTCTGTACTCTGCACACACCTGGCGAGATTCGTTCAAGAAGAATTGGATGGCTATGCTCAATGGGACTCCAACTTTCCGCCGCCATCAACCAGGCCCCAGTCAACGCTGCTCATTACGGACCGATCGATGGATCTCATGGCACCCCTAGTACACGAATTCACCTACCAAGCCATGGCGCACGATCTGCTCCCTATCAAAGACGGCGACAAGGTGACTTTTCACACGACTATCAACGAAGGGACCCCAGAAGCCGAGGAGAAGGACATGGAGTTGGCCGAAAAGGACAAAATCTGGGTAGAAAACCGCCATCGCCACATGAAAGACACCATCGACAAGCTCATGGGTGATTTCCAAAAGTTTTTGGATCAAAACCCTCATTTTACAAAAGAAAGCGCGGATCCGACAAGCCTGAGTGCCATTCGAGATATGATGGCAGGATTGCCTCAATTCCAGGAGATGAAACAGGCTTATTCCCTGCATCTCACCATGGCACAAGAGTGTATGAACATATTCCAACACCACAAACTTTCAGACACTGCTATTGTTGAGCAGACCTTGGCCACCGGATTGGACGAGGACTACAAGAAGCCCAAAAACATCCTCGATTCCGTGGCGCGACTGTTGGACGACGATGCGGTAGCGGCTGGGGATCGATTGCGACTCATTGCGATGTACGCGCTATACCGCGGTGGTATGATTTTGGACGACGTCAAAAAGCTGCTGGCACATTCAGGTCTACCCCCTCAAGACGTGGAAACCGTCGTCAACTTTGAGCACATTGGCGGAAGAACCATGAAACAAGGGCTCAAAGATCCGCAGCAACCAACCGTCCCTCTATTCCCTGTTGACCTGAAGAATGCTCAGAACGAAGAAGAGTATACTCTATCGCGATATGAGCCTGTCCTAAAACAAGTCTTGGACTGTTTGACCAAAGGATCTCTGGATCAAACTAGCTTTCCTTATGTCAAACCGCCACTCGATCCCAACGAAGACCTTCTTGCAGCTCAGGCGGGATCACTTCGCGCTGCTGGACGACCGAACTGGGCAGCAGCGGGCCGTCGACCCCCTGAAAACCGCCAGAGGCTGATTGTTTTCATGGCCGGCGGTGCAACATACAGCGAAAGCAGAGTATGCTATGAAATTGGCAACGAGCGCAGTCGTGATGTTATCTTGGCGACGTCTCACATGCTTACTCCCCAGCTCTTCCTGCGTCAAGTTGGCGACTTGAGTCGCGATAAAAGGCAGCTGGATTTACCTGCGGAACGCAAGAAACACGCTCCCCAACATCTTTTCGAGCGCCCAGCGCCACCACCTCAAGCTCAGCCGCCGCCAAGGCAGCCGATGCCTGCTGGAGGACCTCGACCGGGTGGTCTTCCGAGCCAACCGATGGCTCGTCCGGGTGGGCTTCCTAGTAGGCCAGTTCCCAGCGGCAACGTTCCCACGCAGGCCATGGCGAACATGAGCATCAGCAATCCACCCAACCACAGGCCCACGACGTCAACTGGCTCACATGACGATGGTAAACTGCACAAGGAGAAGAAGAAGAGGAATTTCCTGGGCCTGAAGAAGTAGGGCTCTTTTCGGGAGAGGTCTTTTTCGTCTATTTCTACAGCGTCAAGTAGCGGAGATAAGAGCAAGAAGCAGCATGCTTGAACTTTTTATATGCTTGTTGGGAAGTAGAAGGATATCAATTTTTTTCACCTTCATTTTTTACAACACTTTTTTCTTTAACTTGCGAGGAAATATTACTTAGCACTACTTTATTTTCTTGTTTCCTCTGAAAAATCTTTTTGGGTATATGTTTGTCTCTTGTTGTTTCCCTAAAAGCGTGGCGTGGAGAATTCGAGCGACAAAGTTGTGTCATTTGCGGGTGGAGGAATAGGTCGAATGTTTTATGTGCCGAACGACGTCTTAATATTCATGATGAATGGGAAGATGATGCCCAAGTAATAGAATTCTCTTCTTAAACAAGTAGTGGGTGTATATTACTTTAAATGATGTGTGTTATGATAACAGCGTGAAATCGTGCAAACAACAAAGGATATATGACAAGAAAAAGCCTCAACACGACATGCTCCGCTACTTCGCCATTAATCGTCACAAAAGCACATTTGCCCACTAAATCAACTCCATTGTCAAAAAATTCAGAATCGCGTCTCAACAGCCTTCTTCGCCTTATTTACCCTCTCTTGCGTCCTTTTGACTCGCTCCTGATCCATGCCCATCCTCCAAGAACAGCCCGCCGCAAATTCACACGTCGAACATTTAAACGCCTCTTCGATAGCCACGCCCTTTGGCTTTCTGTCGCCGCGCCACCAGCTCATGTCACCGGCGAGATACGCATCTAGCGTCTGAGGGGAAACAGGAAAGTCATGCGCGTTGAGCTCACGGCCGTCTTCGCGATAGACATATTTCACGCAGAGGATGTGGCCTAGGGAATCTGCGCCGCGAGGAAATGTGAGGCCGATTTCATGCTTCACGAGGGGTAGAAGTTCGCGGAGGGTCCCGTATTTGAGAAGGTCGGGTGCGCCGGGAGCGGAATCCGATTCATGAGCAGTGTGACTGTCATCTTGAGATTCGCCTCCTTGTGACGCTGTTCTTCCCATTTCTCTGAATTCCTCTGCTGAGCTCGTTGGTGAATCGAAAAAGATTTCGTCATGAAGTTCTCCGATTTGGGACATGAATGTGTCAGAGAAGCGTACGTCGGCATCTAGTCCGTATCGCCTGAATATTTTGAAAAAGTCCAATTCGCCATCAGCCATGACGGACAAGAAGCGATGGTATAATAGCAGCTGAATCTTTGCGGGGCGTATTATGGCTGGCGATATAGGCGACAGAGTGCCCCGTGTTTTGACATCTGCTAGAAAGATCTTGCGATCGCTGGCCTTGGCTTTGTTCGTAGATTTAGGGGGTGGAAAGTAGTCAGAAATCATTGACTGACCCTCGCTTGGCTGTAATCCTTGGCTGGAGAGTTCTTGCTCAAAATCCGCATTCGGGTTGTCGTAGCTTATATCGTCGATGACGCCGTTGACCAGATTCCCGTCCACGAAGCCCCAAACTTCTAGCTCTCTTGTCAAGCCCGTATCCCGCAGCGTTCTCAGCCCCTGGACCAAGTTCCACAGCCTCAGCGCAAATCCATCTTCTTTCTGCACAATCTCAATCTTGACAGTTGTGTGGACCTCGTCTTCAAGCTTCTTGTGCACCTTGGATCCTTGCTTCATGGCCGGTGTCCGGGTTCTGCGCCCGCCGGGCAGCTGAGTGAGTGTGTACCAGTACTGAAGCTCGCACCACGCTCCGGCAGTCAGGTCAGTTACTGTTAGAGGTCTCTTGGGGAATGCTCGAAATCTTTGTAGAGGTGAGCGATCATCCTCGGATTCGACCTCGCCATCATCGTTGAGCTCCGTGGGTGGTGGCGACTGAATGGACTCAATTGCTTGCAAAGCGCTAGTTACTAGGTAAGAATTAGTATTTCAAAATTCGATCTAGATTGGTGAGATCAAAAGCTCACAGTCGGGATATGCGACAGTATCGTGAGCTGATGAGGCAGAAGAGACAACCCGTTTCTGCTCAGCTCTCCGGACAGACGCCTCTGGCGCTTTCCCCTTGTTACCAGGACTGAGCGCCAGTGCATCGTGAGGATATGCACGCTCGTGAAACGCCTTTACTTCCTGCGATGCCTTGAAGCCTGCGACTGTCTTCTCCGCAGCGCTTGCAGCAGCGATAAGCGCCACAGCGTCTGTCGACTGATTCGAGGCATCGGAAGCAAGCTGGATCAAGAGCTCCTCGTCGTCGGTTTCGAAATCGTAGCCAAACTCATCGTCGCTCATGGTTGCCGCAGAAACTGGGTCATGATGCTGCCGTTGCTTATAGGCGCAGAGGCGAATGCAATGGCGGGGTGACCGTGAATAAGAAGCTCAGCCCGCGCGGCTCGAGATTCGCGATTGAAACACGCGATCACGTGGGGCTGGGCATCTGCTGAGGATATGCTGTGGCAAGTGCCTGGGTGACCTGAAAGATAAAGATATCAATCGCTATTGTATATGATGGATACATACAGATGGGATGGCGTTCAATGAATGCAGAGTTACTAGTTGCTCAGGGCTCAATTCACAATGTGATGATAAAGTGCTTATTGATGGCACGCACCAGCGAATGTCATCACAGGCACAGAACGTTTAACAGCTGATATAAGACCCTGTTTCAGACCTGCACCGTTCCACCTCGTTAATCGCAGGAGGCTAGTGCCATCTTGCACCTTTGCAGTCAATCCGAGGAATTAATATCTCATGCCCTCCACAGCTCGCACTTATACGAAGCGCACATCTCGTATATGCAGCGCCGCTGTAAGTGCCATCCTTAGGCCATTCTGCCAAGAATCTACATCCTGGCTACTGCCCAAGGCGGCAAGTGGGCTCAACCACGAATCGTCACTCATCCGCAAACGGCTGACTAAGCTGGTCTTTGATCCTGTACAGTACAGCTGGCGGCTCTTCGTGGGACGCGAGTCCATCCAGGCTCCTGAAGCTGCGCCTCGAACCTGGACTCGACGTCTGCAATTTCCCGCTGACGACACTGCCGAGTCGCCAATTCCAGCGAGCTCTACAGAAGCTGCTTCCATTGCGCGGCACGCAGAGCGGACCGCACTGCGAGCGACGCCTGGCTGCGTCCATCATAACCCCTTCCGACCTGGCCTGAGCTTCGGCGGATCCTAGGACCGGCCGCCATTACGAACACCTCAGCCTCTTCAACCTCTGCGTGGCATGATATAACCACAACCCTCAGCGATGCAGTTACCACATAGTGCGCCAGCAGCGCTCCTGGCGACCCTCCTTGCGGCGCCGCAGCTGGCATCGGCCTTTTACCTGCCCGGTGTCGCCCCGACCTCCTACCAGCCCGGCGACGACGTCCCTCTCTACGTCAACAGCATCCGCCCCGTGGCCGCGCCGCAAGATGCCCGATTACACTCGGTCGTGTCCTACGACTACTACCATCCCGCCTTCCAGTTCTGCAAGCCAGAGGGCGGCCCGAAATATGTGTCGGAGAGCCTGGGGAGCATCCTCTTTGGCGACAGGATCATGACTTCGCCGTTCGAGCTTAAGATGGGGCAGAACGAGACGTGCAAGTCGCTGTGCGCGGTCAAGTACCAGGAGAAGTCGGTCGAGTTTGTCACGACGAGGATTGAGCAGGGATACAGCCTGAATTGGCTTGTGGACGGCCTTCCCGCTGGCCAGCAGATTCAGGACCAGCTTACGGGTACGACCTTTTACAGCCCTGGGTTCCTGCTGGGACAGGACGACGAGGCAAGCAACATCATTTTCAACAACCACTACGAGATCTGGGTCGAGTACCACGAGGTCAACAAGAACCCAAACCAGCTTCGAGTGGTCGGCGTTGTTGTCCAGCCCAGCTCCAAGAAGTACGAGGGAGATGCCGATTGCGGCGACAACCACCAGTCGCTCATCTTCGCTCACGGTGGCGGCCCGCAGGATGTCAAGTTCAGCTACAGCGTGTACTGGGTCAAGTCGCCTACTGCCTGGGCCACCCGATGGGACAAGTACCTGCACGTCTTCGACCCCAAGATTCACTGGTTCTGGCTCGTCGATACGGCCATCATTGTCGTAATCCTTGTGCTTACCGTCATGTCCATTTTGGTCCGAACGTTGAAGAAGGATATTGCGCGATACAATCGCCTGGACCAAATCAATCTGGACGACCTGAGTGGCACCTCGGTGCTGGAAGATGGAGTTCAAGAGGACTCGGGATGGAAGCTGGTCCATGGCGACGTGTTCCGATCTCCCTCTCGCCCGCTGCTGCTCTCTGTACTCTTGGGCAACGGAGCCCAGCTCTTCGTCATGACCGGATTCACCATTGTGTTTGCTCTGCTTGGTTTCCTCTCGCCGTCTAATCGCGGTTCCTTGGGCAGCATCTCTATCATTCTTTATACCATTCTCGGAATCGTTGGAGGATATGTTTCTGCCAGAACTTACAAGTCCATGGGTGGCGAGCAGTGGAAGGTTAACATTGCTCTTACCCCTCTGCTTGTCCCCGGTATCGTATTTACCGCCTTCTTTCTCTTGAACTTGTTCCTTTGGGCCAAGCAGTCCTCGGGTGCCGTTCCTTTCACCACCATGCTCGTTATCGTCGGCATCTGGTTCGTCATCTCAATCCCTCTCTCCTTCACAGGCTCCTGGCTCGGTTTTAAGGCCGTTCAGATCGAGGCTCCCGTTCGCACCAACCAAATTCCTCGCCAGATCCCCCCTGTTACGACATACCTCAAGCCCGTCCCTAGCATGCTCATTGTTGGTCTGCTGCCATTTGGTGCCATTTTCGTTGAGCTGTACTTTATCATGAGCTCAATCTGGTTCAGCCGTATCTACTACATGTTCGGCTTCCTCTTCCTCTGCTACGGCCTCATGATTGCAGTCTGTGGCGCTGTTACGATTCTCATGACGTATTTCCTCCTGTGCGCTGAGAACTACAACTGGCAATGGAGATCTTTCCTGGCTGCTGGAATGAGCGGAGGCTACGTCTTCCTCAACTGCCTTTTGTATCTGATTACCAAGGTGAAGCTTGGTGGTTTTGCGGGAGTAGTTCTGTACATTGGTTACAGTGCTTTGATTTCCTTCCTGTTCTTTATTCTTGCTGGTATGTTGCAAAACCGTGCCCCTCTTCTCTTTCTAACGACGAAGACTAACACGCTATTAGGCACCATTGGCTACTTTTCTTCTTGGTGGTTTGTAAGAAAGATTTACTCTTCAATCAAGATTGATTAAACGATATAGAGCTATACGCTACGCAGTGGCAGTGAGAGTGAAAGAAGGGGACTCTGCAAAGATTTTCAAGTAACTTGTAAAGTACATGTATGAACATGGTGTGCGCAACGGTTTTTCGTTGACCGGAAAAAGGGAAATAGGGAAAATCAGCGATCTTTCCATTTTGCACATTCAAGGCGACATTGTCTTCGTTTTCTCTTTTTGGTGCAACTATGGAGAACTTGAGACGGATTGGGCGGGAAAAGAACATTTTGCGGGATAGACATGTTTCTAATCGAAGAATATTGACTTTAAACTAAGTAAAGTGCTTCTGGGATTGTGTATTGTATTAATTATCTCTATCCTGTTGATGCTTTATTATCCAATTCTAAGGTAGCTTTCAACACTTCTTGTATGAGCCGATGAAAAGCAGCTAGTCCTCATCGTCATCGTCATCCAGGTCATCCAAATTCGTAAACTGAAATTGCTTCTTCTCGGGCCTCGCGCTCGGAGGCGCGGTGACAGCCGCATCTCCAGAAATACCAGCAGCGGTACTCGCTCTCCGGAAAGCAGCCTGCTCTTTCTCTCTCCGCAGCAAATCTTCCTTGCGGAGCCGTTCCAGCTCTTCTCGCCTCTCGCGCTCGCGCTCGGCACGCTCTTGTTTCTCTTTCTCTTCCTTTTCCTTGCGCTCCTCTTCTTCCTTGCGCTTGCGCTCTTCCTCTGCGACGGGGTCGTAGCCCTTGGGATCGATGCCTTGTTCTAGGAGGATTTGGTTGGATGCCAGGGCTCCGGAGCGAATTTTGTCTTCCAGGGGCCATGGGAAGAAGAGCTGTCCTGAAAGAGGGTTGAGAAACTGGCTCATGTTTTCCGGCAGGCTCGTTAGCTGAGAAGTTTGGGTTTGGTCAGGCGGCAACACGCCATTGACAGGAGCGGGGCTTTGCATGGGATTCGGGGTCTGAGCAGAGGGCGTCATGCCCGCCTGGGCCTGAGAGTCGGGTAGAGGCGTTTGGCTCTCTTGCGTCGTCGAGGCCAGGGCGTTTAAGATTGCAGACGGTGGCATGGACGTCTTGCTGATACGGCGCGCATAGCTGAGGAGCTCTTCGTAGACGATGGGATAGTTTGGCTCGGAGGGATAGACGGTGACCTGGGTGGTGACGATGTCTTTGCGGGTTGTCGCGAGGCTGGTGAGGGTTTCGCGGATTTGGGTGTCTAGGGACGTGGAGAGCTGGCGAAGTTGTTGGATTTTGAGGTGGTTGTTCTGATGCGTTTGCACTGGGTCATGGTTAGAGTATGATCATGGGCGCATACTGGGCGGCTTCAACATACCTTCTTCCAATCCCTTGCAGAGCTCATCGTCGGCAGTCTTGAGCTCCTCGGCTTGGACAGTGGAGGGGTGGTATTTGGTGACCGAGTCGATTAGGTTGGCGAGAGCCTTTTCCAGGCGCTCAAAGCGGGTGTCGATGTACGTGTCCATTTTGTGTAAGGCTCGGCTGCTTGAACCCACAGCGTGAGCTTTTGTCAATGTGTAAGCGCGAACGGGTGTTCGAGAGAAGAACGAGGCTGGTTCATTGCCAGAAAAGGTATTGGATCACAGCTTGTGTGGGGCAGGAAAATGCGATCTTATGATTGGGCGCCGAGATTCAAGATTGGCTTAGTCAGAGCCTCAGGCCAAAATCTCCCGAGAATCGCCGGCATCTCCAAACTCGCGCATTTTTGAGTGACGGCGCATTCTTCACGACGAATTGACGAGCAATTGAACGATTTCCTCGCTACCAACAGTCAAAATGGTCTCTCAAGTGCGTTCCAACTTATTCTTTCTAAAATGCTGACCCTCCCATGACCGGCGGAATGCCCTTGGAAAATTAGAATCGGGAAGCTAACTTTTTTGCTGCGAATAGACTCCCCTCCGCGCTGCGGAATTCAAGAGCGCTTACGGCCCCAAGTACGTCCGAACTATGCGACCCTGAACATGGATTATTCTGCGATTTTGCGACCCGCCCTGTCTCGGAGAGACTTGCGAAAGGCTTTCCGGGGGGGATGTCGTGCGGCTTGAATGATGGATTTGCTGGGCTAACGTTTTCGCAAAGATACTCTTTCCAGCCCAACTTCAAGGGCATCAGCGTCCAGTCCGCTACCCGATAGTAAGTCAACGGACTTGTTTTTTCGTCGATGTCAAAACTGGAGAAGGATTTGAGGAGGAGCGGCGGGAAGAAGTCTCTTGGTCTGCATAGTGGGGTGATTTGATACCACGGAGTTATCATTGGATATCTTGGTTGCATCATGAGAGTGCCAGACTCTGAGAGCTGTCTCCTCGAATCTTCTCCAGAAAAATCGGCGTTTGGTACAGACCCAGGGCCCTGAGCTTGCTAACTCGTCAACAGCGGCTTCCGAACTGCCACTATCGGTGCCGGCCTCGGCATGGCTCTGGTCCTCTTCGCTTCCAGCCTGCCCCGTTTCCGTGCCGACGTCCTCTGCGTAAGTGGCTCGCTGTTATAGATACAGGAAATTGTATGCTAACGGGGAGGCTTAGAAAATTCCTATTATCGGCAGCAACTTTGAGAAGAAGGAGATCCACCCTGCTGACAACGTAAGTTGTTTCCGACTTGAGTTTTGTCGAGAGAATGGATGCTAATTGATATTTGGATAGCCTTTCTAAATGCATTTACCCATGGATTGGTGTTTGGTGAAAAATATAAGGCATTGCGCAGCGATTGCGGTAGCTTGCCTTTGTATAAGAGATACACAATAGACATATTCTAAACTATATTAACTAGACTCTCTTGAAAACGTGATACTTTCATGAATGAAATGGAACATTCCTTCGCCCTAAAAACAGGTATATAGTGCTTGTAAGTAGAGGCATAGTGCACCTCTTGTCCAAGCGTGGTCGACTTCATGATATAGGCTACACAGTGTCTCTAGACAATTATCACTGTCTACGTCTCATTCATCTTGCCAGCTCATCTCATTCCAATTTGCTGCCAATTCTACGCCGTGACATGTCCAAGCCCATGCAAACTTAAAATGGAACACTCGTTATAACTATTTAGATATTCATCTTCACTCTTTTCAAGTCTTTCTAACAGCTGATTAACTTCTTCCTCCACCGATATGGCATCGCTGGTGGGCGGCGCCCCTGACGCCCTCGCAAGCTTCAAATTCGCAGCATGGGCTGCCGGCGCTGTCCCAATCGCATTCATTCTCCATATGCTGCTCTTCAGAACCAGTGGAAACAATTCTGTGAATCTGGGTCTGGGATTTACCGTTTGCCTTGCGGCAGCGGCGTTTCTCTGGTTGGGCGTGGTGTCGGAAATTGTTCCCGAGCCGTATCTAGTGAGTATACGGAGAGAATCTACAACATGCACAGTATGCTGATTGAATATACGTGAAACTAGGATGAGGTATTTCATATTCCTCAAGCACAGAGGTATTGCGAGGGCAAGTTTTTGGAGTGGGATGACAAAATTACCACGCCTCCGGGATTGTAGGTTTGACGCTCGCAGATATAAAGGGAAGCAGGCTATACAAGGGAGACTGACTAACAATGCGGTTAGGTACTGGATATCGATCTTGATTCCTCAAGCAGCAAAAAGCAGCGGGTTAATCGCTTCTTATGCTTGTGATCCCAAAACTCTTCGGGCAACCAACGCAATTGGCGTCATCGCGCTGAGTTACATAGCCCTGCACTGTCGAAAAGCAATCGAAGCACGTCTTCACCAGGCACATTCACCCACCCGCATCAGCTCCACATCCCAATACGCGACTCACACAGCTTTCAACATTGCTCTCTTCCCTTTACTCTTTTTCTTTTCGGGGCTTTACTACACGGACGTTGTATCCACAGCTGTTGTCCTCGCGTCCTTCTTAAACCATCTTCATCGCATTGGTCGTGACCAGAGTTCCTTCTTGAGCGATGTCACAACTATAGTCCTAGGGCTATGCAGCCTCACCATGAGGCAGACGAATGTGTTTTGGGTTGTTGTCTTCATGGGAGGCTTAGAGGCTGTCCATGCTGTCAAGAGTTTGCGGCCAAAGGCGGTTGTCCAGCCGTACATGACGTCGCTGTCGGAACAGCTGTTGTTCTTCTTCAAGAGGTGGTCTGTTGGGCATGTGCATGATCTACCATTGAACATAGCATACCCCGAAGGTAAAGGAAAAACGCTCCAGCTCACAACTAAGTGCTAATCAAAGAGTTATAGACATGCTATTCACCGCCGTCAGTCTCATAGTCGCGGCACTCTGCAACCCCTTGAGACTCATCAGGCAGATATGGCCCTATATCACCGTCCTAGCCGCCTTTGCAGGCTTCGTAGCATGGAACGGCGGCGTGGTCCTTGGTGACAAGTCAAACCACGTTGCCACCATACATCTCCCGCAAATGCTCTACATCTGGGCTTTTTTCGGCTTCTTCTCTCTCCCATTATTCGCGCCGTATGCGATCTTGGCAATTGATGGTATGCGAAGCATCTTTATTTCAAAGAAAGATAAAGATGCACCTAAAGAGAGCGATACAGTATCTCATCCAGCGCTGTCACTTCCACTGAAACTCTTCACCTTCATCTTCAACAATCGACTTCTCTGGCCGTTATATTTGGCCGCTACGGTTGTCTTGTCCGGCCTCGTCGTCCGCTTCAACACTATCATACACCCGTTCACTCTCGCCGACAACCGCCACTACATGTTCTATGTCTTCCGATATACCATTCGCCGCGCACCTTGGATTCGATATTTCCTCATCCTGCCGTATACGGCCAGTCGCTGGCTCGTCTGGGGCACTCTATCTGGCTGCACAAGTTGGATCTCGGGAGCGCACAAGGACGATTGTTTGGCATATTACCACTCATCTCGCCCGTCGCCATTTACCTGCGATCCCTTTGTCGTAGCAGATGTTGGCGCATCTTCTTCTGGAAGTTCTCAAGAAGAGACAAAGAAAGACACTGAGCAAGATCCCCTCTTGTACTCAATAGAGCCCGTTCCAACATCTACCGGGCTCATTTTCCTGCTCGCCACTAGTCTCTCACTTATTACGGCACCATTGGTCGAGCCTCGCTATTTCATCATTCCATGGGTCATCTGGAGACTGTTAGTGCCCGCCTGGAGACTGCACGACCATCAGGAAGGAGAGAATAGTCTATTCAACAGCGTCAGCTCAACATCCTTCTGGGGAAAGTTCGTCAACTTCTGTCGCAGTTACGACGTCCGGTTGATTCTCGAAACAATTTGGTTCGTCTTGATCAATCTCATTACGGGATATATATTCCTCTCCAAGCCATATGTTTGGAAAGCTGAAGATGGAAGCATCCTCGATGGAGGAAGATTACAGCGCTTTATGTGGTAGACTAGAAAGATTTATAGATAAAGAATTGTATTTGCTCACAGGCTGTAATAAAGCCCATTCTTATGCCAGATAGAGTACGATTGTAAAAACTTCCAGTTGTAAAAATCTCCGTTGTAGAAAAAGAGTGCCGAAAAACTATTCCGAGCCCAATGTGCAAAGAACGCCGCGCCCATGTTCCCAATATCCAAAGCCCAAGATTCCTATGTCAAGGCCTTTCCTGTAGGCATTGTTTTGATGATTTGCATCCTTATGTTGCCCATATCCAAAAACAAAACTCGCTCCAGTCATTTATATACTTTTTATCTCCATGCTGATGGCGAAGTAGGTAAGAGTGAGTAAAAGAAGAAGAAAAGATGCTGCGATCATTCTGAAAGTGTTTTGATGATGATGTATCGCCATCATTGAAGCTGAATCCCCTCAGCCATGAGCCTATAAGCTTAGGCGATCAAGGCTAAGGCCATCATTACTCCTTACCCTTCGAATTACGCCCATCTTAAAGAACTTCTCCTCTCCAGCCGCCGTCCTGCCACCAATATACCACTTGTCTGCACCGAGCGCATCGCGAAAGCCCTCACTACTGCTGTCGCTGCCCCTTCTTCGAGAGCCGTTGGGGATAGGAATAGGCCCGCCAGGAGAGCCGCGCGGCGTGTGGATGGCGACGTTGGTGGACGATGTCGTGGCAGCGTTTGTGGAGATTGCGCGGGCGGTAGAGGATGTGGTAGAAGATGCCGCAGCTGCAGCTGATGTGGAGGCGGCGGCGGCGGCGGCAGCAACAGATGCAGAAGCGGCCTGCGATGTGTGTTTGGTGGCTTGTTGAGAGAGGGCGGGTGCTTGCTGTCGGAAGGAGTTGAAGAAGGAAGAGAGGAAAAATGGACGCTGTGACGGCATCGTTTTTGCGTTCCCCTTCTCCCTGCGTGGCGATGTATATTTTGTTGTAGTTGAATGGATATCGATGACTGATGAATGCTGATTAAAGGTAGTATCGATTTTTTGGGTTATAATTTGCGCGTGCTTGTGCGTGCGCGCTTGTGTCTTGTGTGCCCGTATGTAGGGTTGAGATGGCACGGTATGCCGCTTGTGTACGTTCCCGGGCTGCAGATTCTTAATGCAGAGTGGCTGCCGCTGCAGAAGCTGAGAGCCTGAATGAGACAAAACGTCGTCGCGGTTGGGCTGCGATGCGGTGAGGCCTGGCGGTGATGTAAAGACGGCGCAAAGAGTCGTGTCTATGGCGGATGGGCCGTCTCGTGTTGAGAGCGAGAAGCCGAGGAGATGAGAGGCGTCACCGTCAGAGGCTGCCGAGGGAGAGATGGGATGGAAGAGCAGATGGCGGGTGTCGCACAGCGTCGGGAGAGTCGAAGAGGACGAGCAAAGTTCAGGAGAGGCCTCGGCGCGATTATCGAAGACGCAAGGCAGAGCTTGAGCGCAAGGGCCGGTCGTCCGGAGATGGATCTAAAGAGTTGGTCGCTGGTGGTCCGATGTTTCTGAGACCGAGATTCTGACGTCGAGGTCGGCAAAACTCGGGCGCTGCGACCAGGGCAGCAGGCGGCGGCCAGTGGCTAATGGCGGGGCCGTGATAGGCTGGAGAAGGGCCTGGAGAAGGACCTGGAGCCGCTAATAGCCTAGTAGGGGCTGCTAGAAGAAATCTGGGGATCACGGACCAGACCAGCCCCCAGCCTGCAAGTCACACTGTGCACGTGCAAGACGTGATGAAGACGGCCGCGATCTGGGACTCTATTGACCTCTGTGGCTCTAGCAGATGGACTAAGGAGGTTAGATGCTAGATGCAGACACACGGCCTTTATATCTTGATGCCGTTTGGATGCGGGGAACGCAGAACATTCGATGGATGGATCGCGAACACGATGATGGAGGCCTAAAATTAACGACCCGGCTCATAAACGGGGCGTCGCCCGGCGTAAAACTTTGGCCTGCCCTTGACAACATGGCGTGAGCTTTCGGCCGGCAGATCTGACCTGCATTTCTTCATGCACGCTCCAGGCGCCGTTGGTCGCATTCATGAGGCTATTGATGCGGATTGATTCTCGTTCTCCGCATCCATTCATCAGCAAGCTGCCTGCTGCTCAGCAGTCAAAATTCGGGGGTTACATTCCAGAGAGCCCAAAACGTCGAAGCTGATAATCAAGTGATCACGCTGCGCACTGCCTGATGGGGCTCCTTTTGATTTTGAGCTGTTTTTTTGTACTGGATCCTATGCTATGTGCTTCATTGATCGCTGAGTGCATGCAGGAAGCGAAATGGGTTGGAGGCCCAGGGTCATGTGCTCTGCTTTTCGTCGGAAGAAAAAGGAGAAGGATGGATGCAACTGGGCCTTGCGACTTGCGCGATGACCTCGGCTTAAAGGAGAACGAGAGCATCACCGCTGTGCTTGTAGACATGGGGGATTCAGCTGAAGCCTGGGATACTGTCTGCTGCATGCTAACCAGCACAGTGAATGTTGGACTTGAGGACTGCCGAGTGATTGAAGGATGTTCTATTCATGCGCGTTTGCTGGGTGAGAAACGGGCTAAACCAGAAACAGCAAGAGATGTGCTCGGCAGTCCAAAAGTCTCACAAGCCGCAGCAAAAGGCTTTAATGTTCAATGTTCTTTCTTTTGCCCTCTGCAAGCACTAATAAAAACGCCTACGGCAGTTTGCAAGTGCAGGGATATCTCGCTTTACCTGAGTATGAACACCCCGTATTACCTGCATCAACGCGTGTGAATCTGCGTCTACTATTTGGGAATAAGCACTGGAAACAAGGACATGTCCGTCGCTTTGCATGATTGATTGCATTAACGACACGAAATAGAATCCTTATACCTTGAAGCAACACATAGTCTATTTCTATTGAATATCAGGCTTTTATATCTTATACGCCGAATCATGCCGCTAAATCCAAAATAACAAATCCTCAACTACACCATGATACCCCCATTCACCAGCACCGTCTGGCCCACAACCCATGAACTGTCTCCGCTAGCCAGGAACTTGACCGTGTTGGCGATTTCCTCCGGTTCGCCAAGCCTGTTAAAGGGGCTCCATGCCTTGATCGTGTCGATCAGGCCCTCAGGCTTGCCCTTATAAAACAGCTCCGTGGCAGTTGGCCCAGGAGCCACAGCGTTGACGATGATGCCCTTTGAAGCCAGTCCCTTGGCCATCACTCGAGTCATCTGCTCAATGGCTCCCTTTGTGGCCGCGTAGAGGAGATATTTGGGCGATACCGATGAATGGTGGCAAACGCCCGTAGAGATGAAAATGATGTGCGAGCCGGATGGCATGTGAGGAACTGCCTTTTGAGCCAAAAAGTAAGGGCCCTTGACGTTGAGATCGAAGCTCTTGGCGAAGTCATCTTCTGTGGTGTCCTCCACGTCCCGCATCAGCATTAGACCCGCATTTGCCACGATAGTGTCGATGCGGCCGAACTTGTCGACGGCGGCCTGGACGAGGCGGTCGATGTCGTTGATGTTGGCGGCATCGGCCTGCACGGCAATGGCACGATCTGCGCCAAAGGAGTCGACGAGGGCGTTGGCGGATAAGGCATCGTTTCGGTAGTTGATGACGATGCGGGCGCCTTCTTGATAGAGGCGCTGGGCGCAAGCCTTGCCGATGCCGTTGGACGCGCCGGTGATGAGGATGACTTTGTCCTGAAGAGACATTTTCTGTGGCTTATTTTATAGACAGACACTTTAATGATAGATGATGAAAGGTGATATGAAGAATTGTCGTTCGAGTGTCTATTGCTTTCTTGTTGATGTTTTATCTTGTTGATAGAACAGTTGCAAAATCATAACAGATACTGTCCATTTATATGCAAACATCTATTACTAATTATTTATTCTACATTGTAATGGATTTGCAGATTCGGCGATTATGATGCCATCACGGAGCAGCAAAAGCCACAATAGTTGCAGCTGCACCGGATTTCAAGCCGTTGAAGCAACTCCCGAGCTGTAAAATCGAGAGCTCGCGGCCCCGCGCTGCTGCGCTGCTGCATATCCGCGACTAGCGCATCGGACGTAGAGGATTAGTGCGAGGGTCTGTAAATCCGATGGCGCTAATCATCTCGGCTTTCGCTTCCATTACTTGATCGACATTTCGAATATTCTATCAATACACGCAGCTATCACATGTTACTCCGAGATAAGAGAAAATACGTACAGCAGAGTATTTATGATGGATTGCTCATGAGAGTGAGTTACATGTACTTTATCACTTTGAGTACCTATTCGATAGGCGCGCCGAGCCATTGTGCTGAATACATGTAGCTGGCACCTTTACATCATTCGCCAGAGCTTTCATGGCCAAGTAAGCTACGCGAGGGGTTAAAAAATGCTGTGAATGAAACGCGCACACGCGCATCGCCAATACAAGTGTTGTGCGGCGCAGTACAGTGAATATGCCGACAATAAATGTACGGACTCTCCCATAGAATCATAAACTGCTTGATGCATCGGGAAGAGCTAAAAATGCTGTGAAAGATGAAGCAGCCCCCTGCAGATGTTATAAACTTGTACGCAGTAGGTGGCGATAGAATCTATCCTCTGCATGAGGGCCTATAAATCTTGAATAGCCGAGCATACATAGCATTCTCAGCTTGATTTTTGATTTTCTTTTTGGCTGTTATAGCATTTGGGCATGCGATTACATGCTCACATGCGCATGCCGTTGATGTCAAGCACTATACATGCCCTAGGCGCTCCACTTCAGCTGCAATCACTTAATCCTGCAGCTTCATGAATACACGCGATGTACTATCTATGCAAAACAGTAACAAAGACTGATAACGCATTGCCAGAGAAAATAGAAAGAAATATATGAAAAGTCATACAAATTCCCTAAGTAAGCACTAGAAATTGTGATTATTCGCTGATGGAGCTGCTGCTGGAAAGCTGTGGCGATGACAGTGACCATAAAGAGCCACAATCACATGCTCTCCCGCTTATTCACTCATTCCCCAAGCCGCATCTTACATCGCAACAATTTCACGCAATCTTAATCATGGGCAGCTGGCAAGCATATCTCGGCTCGTGGATAGTTTGGTGGCGATTCAAGGCCTCGCTCCAATCCTCCACGGCTCTCCGCCAGCGCATCGAAAACGATCGCCAGACCAAGAGTACGCGCCCGCCAGCGCATCTAGAAGCGCAGTTCATCATCGAGGAGCGCCATCTTGGCGGCTGCACTCTCTACGATGTAGCGCCCAAATCTGAAATGCCGAACCAAGCTCGCATCTTGTATCTCCACGGCGGTTGCCTCTTGTTCGAACTCGATGCAGTGCACTGGCAGCTGGTGGGAATGCTTGCAGAGCGACTCCAGGCCGTGATCACGATGGCGATATTCCCGCTTGCGCCAGAGTACACTTTGATGGAGATTTTTGATGCCCTGAGGCCGGTGTACGAGGACTTTGCTATGCCGTCACAGGAAAAGACGCCCTTTTTTGTTGTGGGCGATTCCACCGGCGCGAGCCTAGGCCTTTCTCTTACCCAGGAGGCTCTAAAGGCAGGCCGTCCGACGGCGTCGCGGCTCGCTTTGATGTCTCCTTGCGTGGAGTTTACTTTTCTGAATCCAGAGATGCGGGAAGCCGCCAAGACGGATCCATGGCTGGATATCCCCGGCTTTGAAGAGGCGGTGCGATATTTGTGCCCGGATGTATCGCCCGATGACCCGCGAGTGAGCCCGCTGTATGGAGACGTCAGCACGCTGCCGCCGACATTGATATTTGCTGGATCAACCGAAATGTTGACGCCAGATATCAGGAAGTTTGTGGCCAAGGCTGTAGAACAGGGACGAGAGATTGAGTATGTGGAAGGAGAGGGCTTGATGCATGTGTGGCCGTTGATCCAGTTTATACCGGAAGCTAGAGAAGCCGTGGATAAAATGGTAAGGTGGCTAGAATTAGGTAAAAGCCCATGATATAAATCTGTAGAGCGTGGGCTTAAATGTCTGAATTGGCTGAGAGGAATCACCTGATCAGTAAGATGAATTGATATATGAGCAGGGTAGTTGTAAGATTAGATGAATATTTGTTCCCATTATTGTATTACATGAGAAGCTCCTACGAATTTTTTGAATATATCAATTTGCAAAGATGAACATGAAAACACGTCGCAGCAGAGTTCACAAGATACATGTTTTAACCTAGGCAGCGCTTTATAGTCAATTTGCATTTGCCATCTCGATTCTTGGAATTACCAAGGGTATTTATGCTAACATCGTTGAACACATCTACTAGGCATAGATGGATGATAGTAAAAACTTTATTTTCTTCAGTAACATGATATAAGGTCTGACGGATATGCTATCCCCCTTCTCCCGCAACCACTGTAGTGCCCGTCGTCTAGTTCTTACCGAGAAGCTCTAAATAGTGGCCCACAACCGACACCACTACTTCCTCGAAATCCTTTGCCTTGAATCCAAAGATCTTCTCTGCCTTGGTACCGTCTACCTGCGTCTTGAGCGTCACCAACTTCTCAACAGTCTCAAAGCTGAACAAGCCTTCTGCCGCTGCTTGAGGGAAATGCTTCTTGATAATGTCGGCGGCTTTACTCCAATCAAAGGCTTCGAGATGGTGTGATCCGGCCAAAAAGTCTTGATTGCCCTCCACTTTCGGATCCAGGGACAAGACATGAAGCTTTGCAACGTCATCGACGTGGACCGGAGGACCTATAATGGGGTTTGGTCGTGGCGTGCCGAGAAGCGGGCCCATTAGCATGTTGTTGGTGCCCTTGACGATCTGTTCGGCGGTTGTGACGGTCTCATCGCGTCCGAGGACGAAAAGAGGGAAGATGTGAATGAGGTCAAAAGACGGGTTTCTCTCAGTCATAAACTCTTTCGCTTTGTTGAATGCCGCGGATTTAGATGCTCCGTAGGCGTCAAAAAGGTTTGTAAATGGACCGTGAACTGTCGGCGTCCGTGTTTCCTCTGTTCGAATATTAGTAAAGTGAGCAGTCAAGGCATTTGAACCACATAGAATCAGGAAACTCGGCTAGATAACTCACCATTGATGTATTGACCTGAGCCAAACGTCTGTGGAGTGACGATGGAAAGAATAGACCCGGTAATGACAATTCTTTTGATACCGGTGGTCTTAGCTGCGGACTCCAAGATGCCCACAGTCCCCTGAATAGCTGGCTGGATCAGGTAGCTCTCATAGTCAACCCCAGGAGGAGCGTTGCTCGCCAATGGAGAAGCAACGTGCACAATGTATTCGACGCCTTTGACAGCTTCGTCATATGCTCCTGCAACGGTGATATCCGGTACAATTACGCTGGTTAACTCCGACGCGTACGGTGCAACAGGCTTGAGTTTTGATATTCTGTCAAAGCCGGCTTGGTTTCGCACAGCAGCTCGGACTTTGTAGCCTGCTTCAAGGAGGAGAGTCAGGACTCGGAAGCCAATCATGCCAGTGCCTCCGGTAAGCTGTAAGTTGTTAGTGATGAAGTTTCACAGTAAACAGAATGCGAAACACTCACTAATACAAGTTCGCCCGCCATGGTGATTGTTGCGAATGAATTGAGTAATAAACTTGGTTATAAGCTGAAAAGCGAGAGGTGAGTGTTGAAGAGAGGATATTGATAAATATAAATATTTGGGAACTGACGTCAAAGAGAAGTCGCTATGAGTTTTGCTATAGGAGCTGAAACTGGCCCTTCTACTATGAAACTCTATTTATATATAAACATAGTTAAAGATTCATCCCAAAGCCAGTTGAGGCTAAAGAAACGCCATAGCACTCGGAGCCTCGGACTTGACGGTGTTCGGTCAAATCAATCATATGCTTCATCTTCAATTGCAGTCTCATGTCACGTTATGCCTTGAAGTCACAAACTAAAGATTTGTAATAAGGTGAATCAACCATTTAACGCACGGCATGACATTGCTGTGTCTAAAATCAGGTTGCAAGCCAGTCCCGTGGAATCACAAGTGGGCGGCCCACGAAAGATCTAGCTGCTTTCCGAATGCGTGTAAAGGCCTGCAGATGGCGTTGAGATGGCGCACGTTAATTGGTGGGAGAGATCAAGTTCCCGCATAATGCCGAAAAGGTCCGCCAATATCTAGCCAGTTTTATAGAGAGTACCTCGGTCTAAGCGAATGATTAGTATTGGCTATTTCGCTATCTTCGACGCCCTTTGCTTATACAATTATTAATATCTCTACAGATATCATTTCAAGGCTCTGGCTGATTAATATTCTTCAAGAAAAGTGTCGATGCAATCGTTGAATAGAGATTGTTCAACCGGTTCCGACTGTCAGTACGCAGCTGTCTCCACTGCGCACAAACGCGGACGCAAATGTAGTGGCAACCGGAGTTAACATACGGAGTAGGTGAAGTTAACATCGAGACACTGTAGGCCTCTCGCAATATCAGCAGCGTTATTGCTTATCGTGATATTCTCAGATCAACATTGCCTTTTTTTTTTTTTTTTTTTTTTTTTTTTTTTTTTTTTTTAAAAAAAAAAAAAAACAACTGCTTGCAATCTTTGCTATTGGAAACATAATAGAGTAAAGACATCATTTTGCTATACAGGGTCGCCTTAACCATCCTCTTTAACTCGCTGACTGGGCACTTATTACTAACCAATTACAAAGATGGCAATATTGCATGCAACTTAAGAGCACCTATTGCCTTTTTCGGGGTTCTTACTAGCTATGGAGGCGGACTTTACCATTTCGGGCTGTTTAAGGCAGGATTAAATGGACTGTGATTTTGAGATGGCATGGTGTAATAACTATGAATGGGAGACTCGAGTTTAATCTCGAAGAATAATAGCCTTCTCTCTTTGCTTTCTATAACTGGATTCCGACGTAGAATTCTAGTAACTTGACGATAACGGTAAAGCTACCGTTTGGCCCAAAAACGGTTTTATACGACTAGTAAACAAGAAACAAACAATTAGACAATTAAAGAACGATTTCTTGAAGCCAATACTTCGAAACTTTTGGTTGAACGATTTTAATTAAGAGGCAAACTTGCCTGTGCTGGCACTGTTGAGAGACTATGAACGTATCGCCACCTTGAGGGCCGCCAGCATCAGTTATTCAATCAGGCAGAGTCAAAAAATATGTACAAACTCATATCTTTTAATTATAAACCGATAATTCTTAATTTGTTTATACCAGAGGAACTGTTTGGCTGTATCCATGAATTAATGTGGTTAATGTGGTGGAAACTACCTTACCAGAGCTTTTGCTCTTTGCTGAGACTACCGACAGCGAGAGAGTTTTACATTCAGCCGCATGGTAATAGAGTAATATTTACTCTTGTGAATGAAGTAAATGAATGAGCAAAAATTTTAATGCGAATGCTCGCGACAAGGGCGCCTTTAAGCATACGTTCAGCCGACACACGGCGATGTTCCTAAGACGCTTAATAATTCTACCGATGCAAGACGGCAGTATCGTCAAAACGTTTTACACATGAGCTATGTAAGCCAGCTATCGGCAAGCTTAGATGGCCACATTTAAAGTTCAACGCTGACGTAAATTTCCATTGTTTGCCCAAATGATTTTGCACTTCCTTGAAAATTTATGCACTTGGCCGCCATGTTTGACGGGTTCGATTCATTCACCATAACAACACAAGCTGAGCCGCATGTCTCAATCTTCGGCATTAGAAGCGGCGATGTCTCGTCTGCGAATCGCCCACCCCTATTACTCCTTCACGGCTTTCCCCAGAGTCACCATATATGGCACCAGGTTGCAATTCAATTAAGGGACGATTACAACATTATCATCATCGACTTACGGGGATATGGTAGCTCATCTAAGCCGGAAGATGTGTCGCAGTATGCAAAGAGTTTCATGGCTCGGGATTGTATAAAAGTGATGGACAAGCTTGGCATCACTGGCTCATTCTTCATCTGCGCTCATGACCGCGGCGCAAGAGTGGCTCATAAACTGTGCGTTGACTATTCGGATCGCGTGCGGAAGGCCATTTTTCTCGATATATGCCCTACTCTTGCGATGTATACGGTGAAGAACCCGAACTTCGCCAAGATGTACTGGCACTGGTACTTTTTGATTCAGCCGTCGCCGCTGCCCGAGACGCTCATATCTGCAAGTCCTCGGCAGTTTGCGGAATTGTTTATGGGAGGAAGGCAAGCGAGCGGGCTCGCAATATTTGAGAATGAGAGTCTAGGACACTATGTTTCTCATCTCGGAGATGCAGATACGATACATGCGATGTGTCAAGACTATCGCGCGAGCGCTACCTTGGACCTGGATGAGGCGCGAGAGGATATCAAGCAGGGAAGGCTGATTAAAAATCCATTGCGAGTTTTATGGGCTAGACATGGAGTGATCGGAAAGCATTTTCATGCGGTGCAGGAATGGAAGGCTGTGAGTGATGCTGAGGTGGATGGGCATGATGTTGATTCTGGGCATTATCTTCCGGAGAATGTGCCGGATGAGGTTGTCTCCAATGTCCTAGAGTTTTTACAATGAATCATCTATCACCGGATGCTTATAGACATGATCTCGCCTAAATTCGAATTTACTCTTTGATATTCTTTGATACAAGTACAATTTTGTGGTGATGCGACGAGTACATCTATACCGAAGCGCGGTTGGAATGTCCACATGAGTTTAGGGATGCAAGGATATGAGGAATGAGGCATAAAGTTCTAGCTTCATGAATGGAAAGTAGTCTCACTATGGAATTCATACTGCACAGTTTTTTATCTATGTTAGTGTAACAAAATTGTTTAATTTTGATGGTATAATGTTCTATTTGGGGGGAGCATATGCCCGACCTGGCGAATTACCCAAATAGGAAGATTGACTCGGGTGAGCTTTTAAGCTACGTCATTCAACGTTTGAGCTCTTCCATTGCCGCACAGAATTTGTGCAGAGAGCAGTATTGATCAATTTGGTAGAAAATTCAGCCTCTACTTTAATAGTGAGATATTTATACAATTAAAAATCGCGACCGGCCTCTTTGTATGCGCTCTTTGCGGTGCTCGGAGACGCTTCCGAGTACATAATGGCGTCTTGTACGTCTTATACCCCGCCAACCGCCGGCTGCTTTTGTATGCGAAACATGCGGCCTAAAGAACAAGCGTACATGTGCGTATGTTGATCATTTGCTACGTGCCTTAATTATCTCGCTTTCATCATCATCTATGCCAGTTCCGATCTGTTCGACCTGTTCTTCGAAGCATCTTACTACTACAGCAAAGCAGACATGGCGCCCAAGCTTCTCAAGATCGCAGTCATTCCAGGCGATGGCATTGGCAAGGAAGTGATGCCAGCAGGCGTGGCATGCTTGGAAGCGCTGTCCAAAATTTACAATATTCCGTTGCAGCTTGAGTGGTTCGACTTTGCGAGCTGCGACTACTACCAGAAGCATGGCGACATGATGCCTCCCGACTGGAAGGAAAAGCTTCTTCAGTTCGACGCCATATACTTTGGCGCCGTGGGCATGCCTGATATTGTCCCAGACGACGTATCACTGTGGGGGAGTCTGATCAAATTTCGTCGCGAATTTGATCAGTATATCAACCTTCGTCCGTGCCGCTTGATGCCGGGAGTGCCATGCCCTTTGGCTAACCGCAAGCCGGGCGACATTGACTTTTGGATCGTGCGGGAGAACACCGAGGGAGAGTACAGCAGCATTGGAGGAAAGATGTTTGAGGGAACGGATCGCGAGGTTGTAATTCAAGAGACAGTGATGACGAGAACGGGAGTTGATCGCGTGCTTCGATATGCCTTTGATCTTGCACAAAGCCGACCGCGCAAGAAGCTGACCAGCGCGACAAAGAGCAATGGAATCAGCATCACAATGCCTTACTGGGATTCCAGGGTACAAGAGATGGCCACCAAGTATCCAGACGTCAGCGTCGACAAATATCACATCGACATCTTGACGGCTCATTTTGTGCAACGACCCAATATTTTCGACGTTGTAGTCGGCAGCAACCTATTTGGCGACATTCTATCTGATCTGGGCCCGGCTTGCACAGGCACCATCGGAATTGCTCCATCGGCAAATATCAACCCCGATGGCAAATTCCCGAGTCTCTTTGAACCCGTCCACGGCAGCGCCCCGGACATTGCTGGAAAGGGCATTGCGAATCCGGTGGGCATGATCTGGGCCGGCCAAATGATGCTGCAGCACTTTGGACAAAAAGAGGCTGCTGACGAGCTGCTTCGGGCGATTGAGACTGTCATGGCTCGCGCTGAAGTAAATGTGCTTACGCCGGATGTTGGCGGTAAAGGGACGACGAACGGGTTTGGAGAGGCAATTCTGAATGAGATTTTGGCGAAAGCAAACGCATCAAAAGCATAGGTGTAGAAAATGCTTGCAAATTGGGTGCGCTGCTAGACTGTGTGCGACTTACATGTTGCTCCTTGACTTGGGGTGACACTTATTTCCAGTTCCCAAAAGATGTTGCATGTCCAAGGTAATAGTGTGTTTGTGCTACAAGACTTGATCTTTGATAGACCACAATAAAGAACAAGCATCTCATTCCTCTCTCGTCTTCTTTTCGTCGTCAACGCTGTGATGTAAGCAATGTCAAAAAGCCACATCAACACGCCCTGTCAGAGCCTCGGAAGCCAATTTGTCAGCCTCGCTGAAGTGCTGGATCCGCACTTTCTGCGGCAATATCACCCCCATGTGTCCGCAATATGCCGCAGACCGATTAATCAACCAGAGGCCCATCCAATTATCGCCCATCCGGCGCGTCGCTATCCATCATGAGCCGCCGGTACGAAACTCTGGCGACTACTCCAGCGCCCTTTGCGTGCCTGGCCTGCCGGGATTCCAAGCGCCGATGCGACCGCTCCATTCCGCAGTGCAAAGGCTGCATCCAGTAAGCCTTTCCCTACATACCCTTGCATTGCAGTGTCCACAGACCACTATAGAGGACTGGTATTAATCAGTTACAATGCCCTGCTAGAAAGCGAATTGTGTGCGATTATCCGTACCGCCGTAAGAAGCGAGAGCGAAAGCGACCAGCCAACACTTCTGCTGTCTCTCCCATTTCGGGTCTCCTCACAGACCGCTCTCCAGGCTCTGGTTCAGCGGAGAACATCTCTCAGGCAAGCCCGGGTTACTATGAAAGCCTCCATCTCGCGCCGTTGCATCCAACAGGTGCCAATTTCCTCACTGAGCGGTTCTTGGACCCTGAAGGTTTCCACAGCGCCCAGCTGAAAGTGCCCGAATTGGACGTGGATTATCTGATTACCAAAGATGTATCTGACTTTGTTGGCGATGTTGCAAACATCAAGGCCATATCGGACAAGTTCTTTAATTCTGTCCACGAGTGGATGCCAATTGTATCCAGGATCCAGTTTCTGGCCAACTTGGTCAGCTGCTTGACTCACAAGCGCGCTGAACTCTTTTTCCTCATCCTGGCAATGAAACTGGTTTGTGAGCCAGGCTCAGGCTCGAGAACGCCGCTTTATCAAGTAACGAAACGACTACAACATCAAATCGCAGATTCTGGAGTTTTGTCTCTTCGTGTAGTTCAAGCCTCAGTTCTCATTATTATTTACGAGCTGGGCAATGGCATATATCCATCGGTTTTCTTATCCATTGCCAGCGCTGCTCGATATGCAAGTGCGGTTGACCTCGGCAAGTCGATTCTGCATCGCGAAATCAGTGGTATTTCGTGGCCCGAATTGGAGGAACGTCGTCGAACATGGTGGTCACTGCTTGTTCTGGACAGGTGCGTATTATATCTCCCTATATACCCCATCGCGAGACCCATCTGCTATGCAAAGACACAAAGAGACAGACTAAAACGGTGCTTTAGATACTTGAACTTGTCCGATCCAAGTCGCCACCTGGTGACTCCTGACCCGCACATAGACAATTGGCTCCCAACTGACGATGCAGCATTTAATAATGGAGTGAGTAACTTCGTGCAAAGTGTCAATTGCCCGACTTGTTGATCTTTAACATGATGCTCCCAGACATCTCGACCTGAAGATGCATTTACACTGGCTTCCGCTACCGCCCTCAATTTGGGCCGATTTGCTCGCTTTGCGCAAGCTGCCCATTTACTCGGCCAGGTGTTACATCATGTTGCTGTTAAGTCCCCAGAGAGCGAGACCGCACAGCTAAGACGGACTATTTTCTCGCTGGTCAATGTTTCCCAAATGGAAGCGGAGCTCAGGCAGCTAGAATTCTGCTCACAGTCAGCCGTGTGCTATTGGTAAATGTGACCCTATATATACGTTACTCTTGCATGTACTGATACTTGACAGCGGAATACTTTTGCTGGATTGCTCTCAGCGTGAAAGGGAGTTGAACTGTCCCATCATATCTCTCGACCACTTGTCTGTGGAAAGCAGCCTGATTTCGCAGACCGTTTTGCAAATATCCTTGTACCTCGCGGAACTAACTGAACAAGAAATACATGCTCGCTCGTCTCCATTTCTCTTGCATATGATGTATAGGGTTGCCATGCTCTATTTGAAAGCTTCGAAAACTGCTCCTGGCGAGTCTCTCACTGATAAGCTGCACCTTATCAAGCAAGGACTGGAGATCCTCGGACGCCGATATCACGCCGCTCGTATGTGTCTGTATCCATCATTTCTTCATTATGTGCTAACCTAGTGCATAGACTCATATATTTCTCTATTATCTCGGCAAGAAATAATGCAAGCAATGCAGTAAACATGATCAATTAGGGTGTTTGATCTTTTCACAATAATTTTTTAACCGTTAGCGAAGCGTTGTTTATTGAAAAGGATGTGTATTGGCATCTTTGACGTGGTTATTCTTTACATATAGCCTGCATCTTTTGCAATTCTATCCAAAAGTTTATGCAGCTTTACAGCTTTCTCAAAATCCGAATAGGCATCATTATTGAATGCATAAGCTTCAAACAGCCTTGCAGTGTTGACCCCAGGCGGAGCGACGTTCTTAACATGACTCGGCTCATCCTGTTCCCAGTCAACCGTTTGGGTCTCCCCATCTTTTGTAACGAGTCGCAAGGTCCTTGTATTAGAGCCAACTTGAAAACCTCTTCCATTGGTCGTGAGCTCCAACTCTCCTTCTGAGCCGGTAATGAGCCATCGCAAACTGCGGCCGTCGATCGGCTGCGGCGGCGTACGCGTGCTAATGCTGAACATCGCGCCGCTTTCCAGCGCACCTTGAACGAAAATGTGGTCAGGGGCAGTTCTGCGTTTTTCTGGGTTGACTATTTCGCCGGTCTTGCTGCTGACCAGCTTCACTACCGAGTTTTGGACAGCAAACGTGGACTTGAGGTTCGCAAGCTCTCCGAGTACATAAGTAAAACCGCTCAAAACTGCTCGCAGGTGCAAGTCAGCAAGAGTATAATTAGCGTATACAAGGGCTGGACTTACAATGAGCAAAGAATATATGGAATTCGTTCCCACCACTCTCGAAATCCAAATAATACTCAGCTTCAGCAGTCCAAGTGTCGATCGGTCCGAGAGGAGAAGAAATTTGGACGTCAGAGCTGGTGACTCTGCCAATTGCTTCGCTCTCAACCAGTTGCTTGGCCTTTGCGAGCCAAGGATCTGAGCGAAATTGAGTACCAACTGCAGTCTTCAAGTTGCCTTCTTTTGCCAATTGTAGCATCTCTTCTGCCTCTGCTGTACTAGCCCCCAGAGGCCATTCAACAAAGACCTGTTTCTTGGCTAACAAGGCGGGTTTGGCTGCAAGCAGGTGCCTCCTAACCTCAATTGACACGTCAACGAGATCGACATTGGGGTCATTGGCTAGGTCTTCAGCACTGCCGTAGGCCTTGACGGAAGCAGGCAGCTTGTGGAACTCGATTGACCGGCGGGCTGATTCAACAGACGAGTTGCATACCGCGACAATTTCGTAATGGGGAGAAGGACGGAGGGAGGCCAAGTGTGCTGACACGCCCCATTTGCCTTGGCCTAAACCAGCAGGCTCAGAGCTGAGGCCGATGAGGCCAACACGAATGGGAGCCATTGTGATGATTTGAAGATAGAAAATGAAGACTGGGAGCACGGATGAAAAGAGAAGGAAGAGATAACTGCGTCAGAAGCCGACAAATTTATAATTCATTCGCATCTCTGTCGGAATTCCACTTCGAATCAAGTCCGCGAAAACGTCAATAAAGTATCTTAGAATACTTCGTGCCGGAGTTACTAATTATGATATACAGATAGACAATTCACAAAGGCCGTCGTGATATAGGTATATTGAGTAATCACTTACAGAACGACCAATACCGTGGCTTGGAGCTCCGGACCCGCTTCAAATCCGTTGAGTGTGCAATCGCCGGCTCATCGGAACTCCGTCTGCCAGCGTGTTACGCTCCACTTGAATCCCGTAAAATTGTCATTCATTATTTAAGCTCGGAGCTTTTGGATTGTTGTCCTAGCAGGCTGGTTTGAGGAGCTGCTAATTTCTGCTTCGGTGCTTTCGCCACGGTTCCAAAAGTCCTCTAGGTTACGCTCTCTAGTAAATGATTGGCTACAAAAAGGGGATGCAACACCTATCCACAACGTTCCATTCATTCCTTAATCATTAAAAGTCTATCATATCAGATCAGTGTGTTGAACGTTGATGTGTAATAAAGCGAGTAGTGTATACCGCATATACCTTTTGTCACCTACTAACGTGTTCATTTCTTCTCAAATAACTCCAGAATATCTCGGTTACCACACGCAGCAGCAACGTCGATTGCTGTTTGTTGAGCCGCATCTTCCATCATTGGATCAAGGCCCATCTTCATCAGCTCTTGGAACCGCTCAACATCTCCTCTCGCAGCAGCATGTAGCAACCCTCTACCTTTATTGTCTCTCACCAAAAAATCGCCTCCAAGCTTTTCTAGCAAGGGTTTGGTATGTTGTCCAGTAGTTCTATCTTTCTCATCCAGAATCCACTTATCTCCATCGGTTTTAGCATTATCATAAAACGAAAATAACGCAGTTTCGCCATGAGCGTTGCGAGCGTTTATGTCGATACCACGCTCAGCTAGAGCCTCGAAGAAGGTACGTAAGGATGCCATGGCGATGCCTTTACCCAGTATATGTAGCATGGTATCTCCCCTCTTGCTGATAATCATGGGGTCTGCTCCGGCTTTCAGCAGCATTTCCGCTTCACTAGTGTCTTTTCTTTCGACGGCGAGGATCATGGCATAGTGTAAGGGAGTTTCACCATTACAATTTCCTTGATTCAACAACTCGGGGGCTTTTTGTAGAGCGTAGGCCAGGAATTTCGCGCATACGCTGGGCTCAATCTCTTTTTCGCCAACAAGCATGTAATGTAGAACGTTGTGGCCAAAATTATCTCGCGCTGTCAAATCTGCACCCAAAGAGAGCAGTTGTTGAAATGAAAGAACGTGATCTTCGAGCTTGTGGTTCAAGTCTTGGGTATATGAGCCGATTATGTGATCTGGGCCTTTGCTGTTTTCGCATACCATGTGGAGAAGAGTGCGTCCTTTTGCATCACGGTGGTGGACATCCAAGCCTGGAAACTGAAGAAATGTATCCGCTACATAGCCATTCAAGAGCACTTCATGTAATAGAGTGCACTCTACATAGCCGTCCGGTAGTTGTACAGAAGAATCGATTGCCGATGGGAAATTTGACTTTTGCTCCAGCTGGACAACCGGCTTCAAGAATTTTGCAAACGGATCGGCACCGTGGTCTAATAAAATTTGAACGATTTCCAGTGCTTCTGCAGCATCTTGGTAATCTTTTTCTGATGGGCAATAATGCGGCCACAGCTTACTGGCGGCATGGTAGAGCGGAAATTCTTCATGAGGCTCTATACGCTTATTCTGAGATCTTTCATCCATCTCAAGCGCTAACTTATCTCGGCGCGTATTTGGATCTAAGCCTCCTGATAGAAGTGCGCGAAGCACATTAGCATTGCGAGAGTCAATTGCAGCAAAAATGGAATCAATCGTCACAACCGCGCCGTGTTCGATAAGAAATCTGATCATATCAGCGTTATGTCGTGCATATGCGAGACAACTCTGGCCTTTGCTATCAACCGCGTTGACGTCCGCTCCTCTTTGAACCAATATCTTGGCTGCGTCCCAATTGTAGGGACCAGGAACTTCAGCGTCTCTTTGAAGAGCCATGTGCAACGGGGTCCGGCCCTTTTCATCACGCATGCTAATATCGGCACCCATATCAAGCAGATATGGTAATGCTTGGTGGACATGCCACCAGTGATTTCCTCGCACGACGTGCAATAAAGCACATTCACCTGAAAAGTCGGTTTCAGCGATATCCACGGCGAACTTTTCGACTAGTAGCTTCACAATGCCCATATTTGGCAACGCTCGCTGAACTGCAACAAGGAGAAAAGGTGTGAGTTGAGAAATTGCGTCGTCTCTCTTTGCGTGCCACAGTCCAGGTCGTGTTGTGTCTCCGAAAGCATGCCAGTCACCCTTACTTGACACCAGCTCCATTTCACGAGAGACTATGCTTTCGAAGAGTGATGCCAAGCCAAGACGTATGAGGTGGTATAAATTACAGTGTTCATCTTCCATGGAGGTAGGGAGGAAGCTGACCCCCAATTGAGAAATTTCTTCGATAAGGTGGTACTCCCTCTGCGCCAAACACCAGGTGAGGACTTTTGATGATATTCTGTCGTATTCGCCCTGACTCTTGGTGATATGGGATTTCAATAGCCTCAAAGCCTGTACTGAGCCTTGTTTTCGATATTGATGCATGGTTTCGGATAGTCTCGCGAGGTCATCCTCGTATTTGTCTGTCTCTAAGCTGGATGATTCTTTCCCAAGAACACGTATCAAACAACCAGCAGTATAGTCTTTGTTTTGTTTGATGGCTCTTGTAATAATGCTATCATGAAACCTTTCACTGCTACTCTCGATGAGAGATATATCAGCTCCAGAGTTGATCAGCATATTCGTTATTTCTTCAAGCCTTGCTGTATCGTCTAACCGTAAATGAAGATCTTCGCGGTAAGACAAACTAGACGCGGCGCCAAGATATAGTTCGGAAAACGTCCAACGATGCATGCGGTTCATTTTTCGGATGCTCCGGACTGATTGATACCGATTTTGGATGTTAATTTCCTCTTCAAACTCGAGATAAGCTTCAAAGATGTTACCCATATTAACATTAGCCCCAGCATCAAGAATAAGTGCAACAGTTTCCGGCCTTCCCGACATGATTGCATAGAACAAAGGCGTGATAGCGTTGTCATTATCAAGTATTTGAGCGTTTACACCCACTGTTGCCTCTGATTTCGTAGCCTTCTGGCCCGAAGTGATGCCTTCAACATCTCTGGGTGGTATCGAAGTTGATGTATTATTTTGATGGTTCTGCATTGCACTTAAAAGTAAACCAACTATATTACTCTGTCTCCCCAGTGCGGCGAGATGGAGTGGTGTTAGCCCTTCATGAGTACAAACCAGAGGATCTGCACCAGCATCGATGAGCTGCTTCGAGAATCTCTCGCTTCGAGTAACAGCTATATGGAGAGGTGTAATCCCAGTATTGTCAGGCACATCAAGATTTTTGACTCGTGACATGACAAAATCCAGTGGCATGAGTTCGCTTTGAATGGGCATTTCCGAAACAACGTTTTCAGGGGCTTCACATAAAATATGCAGCGGCGTGCGTCCAGAGTGATTTCTCTGCTCTAGATCCAAGCCGAGATCAAGGAGTTTTTTCCAAAGTGGAATCAGTTTACAGCCCCCTGAGTAGGAGCCGTGAATGTCGTAACGCATAGCAAGTGTATGAAGCAAGTTATTTCCCTTATAGTCGACAGCCTTGACGTCAAGATTTAAGTTGATCAAAAAATCGAGCCTTGACATATTGAGCTGCTTGGGCCCCCCATACGGCTCCGTAGCTGTATAATGCATGATCGCTCTATGAAGAGCCGTTTCGCCTTGGTAGTTGCGATGAGACGGGGCGAGCCCTTGGTCAAACAGATGTATGAACTCTTTGTGTGAGTCTGCCTCGCGTAGTTCGGTACGGTGGGCGAGAAGGCGGAAAAGAAGATTATTCCCGTCTCTATCCACTTCATGAATATTGGCACCAGCGTTTTGAAATAACTCCATAACTTCAGTAAACGTCTGGTTGGCGTCGTGAAGGCAGAGGAGAGGGGTAAGCCCTTCGTGGTTCTTTGCATTTGGATTTGCGCCCTTTTCAAGCAGTATTTTGAGAACATCCATATCTGTCATATAATTTTGCATGAAAACATGTAGCGGCGTGTTGCCTTGTTTGTCTGCAATGTTGCAGTTTGGTCCATATTCTAGGAACTTCTTCACAATGTCCTTATTATATAACGTCAACAGAGAGTGAAGGGGTGTCGCTCCACCTAGCTGCACCGCATTGATATTTGCATGTCCCTCCTCAATTAGCAGCACCATCGAATCGATGGACGAAGTTCTAGGATTAGACAAAGCGTGAAGGGGTGTTTGGCCATATTGATTGACAACATTTGCGTCGGCCCCAGCCTCAAGTAGTAACCGCACAAGAACAGGAGATCCACCCGCTGCATGCAAACACGTTCCGCCTGTGATTCTAGCTCGGAAATTGATATCAACTCCGGCCTCTCTCAATAGTGAGAATATTGCTTGTTGCTGTTCTTTATAATCTTTGACGTTATAAATAATGTCCCTATGGCTGCAAAGAGCATAAAGGCAATTCAGTTCCGTAGAATCATTTTTTTCATATGTCCGATGAAGAGTTCCATCGCTTCCAGTAGTATAGCGGATGGTAGTATGTGCGCCAGCTTGCAGAAGAGTTGCCACTACTGCGGTCTGTAGTTCCCCACAAGCTGTGTATAACGCCGTTTTGCCTTCGATAATTGCATTGACATCTACTCCGGGATGCTGGAGAAGCCTCGAAACGACCGCTGATGATCCTGCTTCTACTGCCCATATCAGTGCTCGATGCACAAGACCAATGTTATCTCCAATAAATGGCAGAAACGCTTCTACTGCCTCTGAATGACCACCGCAGGCAAACATTAGCGGTGTCTGCCCATGTACTGAGTAGGAGTAATGGGAAACAAGCCATTTAGTATCCATAGTTTTTGGTGTCAGAGGATCGACGCCTGCTTTTAATAACGCCGTTACAGCCTCGGAGTGGTTGCTGTGAGCTGCCCTATGCAGAGGTTTAATCCCGGTGACATTGTCTGGCACATCTGGATCCGCGCCGGCGTCCACCAAGACGGAGATGACTTTTGCGTGTCCTTCCACAGCAGCCCACCAGCTACAAATTTTGAGAATGTTAGAAATATTGTCCAAAGACGAGACTAAAAGGAAGACTTACACTGGTGTCCTATCGTAAAAGTCACGCACGTTTACATCGAAATTGGCCAATAGCTCCTTGGTATATGATATCAGACCTGTCTTAGCAGCAACGTGGAGCTGCGTAACTTTTTTGGCCCCTAGGCCTCTGCCGGGCCACCTCATCTGTAGCCATCCTGCCAAGTTATTCCCCTGATCGAACAGCTGATGAAGTCTAGCGTTGATTTCAGTCTGGTCTTGGCCAGCAGCCTCGGACTTTACGATATGCAGGTGCCAATTATTCACTGCATACTCAAACAGTGGATATTTAAGCCTCAATTGGATCTCCTCGTCGGATACATTGCTTGTACCAGTTCTTGGTCCATGTATACTGACAAGACCCCAGTCTCTCCAGTACATACGCACAAGATCGTCACGGGTATCGATTATAACTGTATCAAGACACCCGGATTGTAGATAGAGAAGACATTGAAGCGCAAGCTGAGCGTGCGTTGATCCCGGTTGTATCACAGGATATCCTGTGGGATGACTCTCATCTAGTCGGGTAGTTCCTTTAAGATACTCAGTGAAAGAATGGTGAATCACTGAGACTGTCTCGTCTGGCAAGATTTCTAAGAGCGGCCCACAAGCGGCCCGAATTAGATCTTTGGTAGCTTTTATGTCTCGCACAGCACCGTCTGGACGGCTGACTCTAATCATTTCCGCAAGTTCAAGCAGCCTTAGCGGACGAGTAGCGTGTGTGACGGCTTGTAAGATGAGACGCTGGATAACCTCGGGCACTCCAGATCTTGTGGCATGCTCATTTAATAGATCGGTATACAAGCTATTCAAGTCTGATGGAAGCTTCGAAAGGACTGCGGCGACATTTGCTCCCGGCTCGATGAAAGCATCCATGGCCAGCTTGGCATAGAGAAAGAGGCCATTTGCGCGGCCTGGCACGGCGTTGGCAATGGTCTTCCAGTCAGTTTTTGGGATATTAGACTTTGCTAACACAAAGTGAACATATGTAGAGATATCCATATCAACCAAGGTTTCTTGCAGCCGAAGTTGTAGTCCATGAACCGTTCTCAGAGGTATTTCAACACTGGGAACTGGGCGGCTAGTAATCAAAACCTTTACTGTTTTTGATCGCCAGTGGCCTAATTTTCCAAGCGTTTGTATAAACTCTTCATGTCCTCCATCTATTTCATCGAGAGCATCGGCGACGCAAAAGACTTTGTCAGGCAAGCTAGCAAAGGCTAGGCGCAAGTGCTTCCACAAATCCTCCGTCGATATACTCTCAAGAGACCGGTTCGCTTCTACATAAACTTTGAGCTGTTTTTGTAGAGGTGGACTGTAACTCAATATTTGGTCGAGCCAATCTCGCAGAAGAGCTCGGGGCTCGTGATTTGCATCAATGATTTGACGGAAGAAGAAGAATAGCACAGGACACGTTGGATTTGACTGTGCAAGGTCATGGATCAATTTTGCCGCCATGACTGATTTGCCTGATCCTGGGATTCCTTTGATCCAGAGTAATCCATGCTCATCGCTCTGTAGCCATTTCTGATACGCTTCACTGGAGATGAGCCAGGCCCCTGTACCAGCAACATGGGAGGATATGTGTTTGCGGTATTCTCCTCCAGCGATATCGTACGCAGTTGGCTGCAGCCAATCTCGGATTTTCGCAATGACATCGGGAAGCTCCGGTAGTATTTGTTCTGGGTTGTAATCGCTGATATCATCGCGACCGATTAGAACGGCATCGATATCTTCATCACTGGCGTTACTTTCACGGCCAGTTGTCTGGTTAGGCTTCATGGTGAGCTCCGGTGCTAATGAGCTGGTGATAGAGTTGATGTACTTCAAAAGGGAGCTAGGAACTAGGCTATACCAAAGATCAAGTTTACAGGAAGATATATATCCTTGCAACCCATTGCGGGGTAGTCGGCACTGTTTTACCTGATTTTGAGGCTCAACTGACGGCCGAAATCTAGGACTTGTATCGAGTCGGTGAGTCGAAACAACTGCCTAAATCTGATCCACCTCAACAGCTTATCCATACATTTTCGGCCAACGTCCCCTGATGATTGGTCGATCTAGTGCTCGATGCTGACGTTATTTGCTGTCAGAGTTATAGAACCGTATGTAAATATAGATCTGGCACCAAGACCTTGCGCGCATATGCCCTGCGTTGAGTATCATTTTTGGTTGGTCGAAGAAGAAGCATCTTATCCAAGACTTTTGAACATTAGACATCTTCGAATTGTCGAAGAGCAAGCCGGCGATATATGTTACCCTTGACTGCCCATCTAGCATTACCGTTTAGTAATCAACATTTGCTAGTATACTAGTAGTACGAAATACGCTTACGTTACTAACCTGGTATACCTCTTTAGCGACGTGTGGGCAAATCTCTTACTGAATAATTGGACAATACGTGTTAGACGTCAAATTGAAGAAGGGAAATGTAACTAATCATGAATAGATAAACGCTTGGTAATTCATTTGAAAAGAGGACGAAACGGAAAATGAACGTCAAAAGGACTGAAGGAAGCGAAGAAAGACAAGGCTTTCTAAAGGACAAAGAGAAGTACACTTAACTATAACATAAGGCTATAATATTCCTAAGGCTTCTAACCTTAATGCTGACGGAAATTCGAATTCAACCATACCGCAGATTTAAAGAGATCATGCTAACTGCCTGGCTGGCCCACTACCCACAATCGAAGGGTACGTTGAGTGCTTCTTAATCAGGAACCAAAGACAGGGTGGCGCATTGATGATGTGATAAGCTCAAAGGCTGGTTATAGACGGAGGGGATTCTTAAATATTCAGCCTTATTATTATCATGTCATTATCTGTCTCAACTACCCTGTGGTAACCACGCAGGAACAACTGTAGATACGGGCTGCAGTACTGAACATGAATAGCTTCACCCTTTGAAGTTTAGTCCAGCAGAATGTTCACCGCTCACACATCTCCTGCACTGCCCCAAGATTCTAAAAAGTTCGCAGCGATCGAACCACTCGTGCCTCCATCCGCTTTCCCTCATCTTACGCGACAGGGGCAAACATGTAGATTACATATACCCAGTGGTAACAATAGTATATCCTATGCAATTTTCTCAGGTCAACCGATCCTACGAACATTAGCACATGTCTTCCAATCCCTGGACACTTATTTTATTAAGGTATGTCATAGTCTGTCTCAGCCACGCAGTGGCAACTGTGCAGGAACAGCTATGAATAAGGGGTTCCCGCCTTCTTGTTCCTGGGTAATAGACTTTCCCTCTTTAGAAATTGTCCTCCTGCGAAGCAGGTGCAATTCTGGGATGGGTGGATTCCAGACGTCCGAACCTTGGATGGATGGGTTCGTGGAGGTAATCCCGGAGTTTTACTTTTAAGATGGACTCTTCGACATGATCTTGGGATGTGATCCTGGGATAAATCGCGATGTGGGGTGTTGATGAGGGCATGATCTTGGGATGGATGCGGATATGTGAAGCGGGATAAGATCCCAGGATAATATCCCATGAACTTTGAAGCCCATCCTGCTCGTCTCCATGGCTTGACATTCAGGATATCAAAATTGTGGGTTCCAGAGGCCCAGATCCGGGCAAACCCAGCCTAACGCTGCCCAGGAAACGGAGGCTCTTCTGAGATGTCAAGTGTTTCGAACGTTGGCTTGCACAAGATAGAATACTGTCAGCTTATATCAGATTATGTGTTACATTAGCTTATAAGCTATATTAGCTCGTGTGTGTTAGATTGTGCGTAGACTGCTTAGACTTGTTATTGATTCCAAATGCCTCCAAAGCATGTAAAAGTATTATAGTATCAGGCCAAATTGGGTGGCCCAGCTCCTGACATGGGGGAGTTTCTAATGATAGATCACTCATGCTGCGTGGACAGAGTTGTAACTATATAAGGATTGTAATGCCCGGAGCTGCCACTCATCCTTGGCACAAACCGCCAAACATTTAAGCAGCCCGAATAAAATCGAACACATCTATTTACCTATACCGCGGTTCTCTGTCCATTATGTTATTCTCCAACGCTATTGTGTCGGCTCTGGCCATTTACATGGGAGCTGCGACAGCAGCCCCAGCCTCCGCAGCTGGGAACATCAACGTGAAGCGCGATACTGTGGATGGCGGCCTGGTAGCGAATGGCATCTCTCCAGGAGCTTGGAAGCGTGGTACTGTGGATGGCGGCTTGGAAGCGGACGGCATCTCTCCAGGAGCTTGGAAGCGCGATACTGTGGATGGCGGCCTGGTAGCGAATGGCATTACGAGGGGGCTTTAATGGATTTATCTTGGAGAATAATTCTTCACAAGTTTGGAAGCGTGGCACTATGGAGGGCAGCCTGATGGTGAACGGCATTACAAGGGGCTTTAACAGATTTATCTAAGAGAATGCAAAGTAGGCATCAGACGGTTTAACAATCTGGGATACTGAAATAGTAATGGAAGGAAATTGTTACAAACCTCTGTAATTGAAAGTTTTTTCTGGACATTGTCGATTGGCTAATACTCGCATGCCATGGAAATGTCAACCGCATGGCCAAGCTAAGATGATTAGAGATTATATAAATGATGGAGATAGCTGGCTCTATAACATTCTGAGAGAAAGCCATTCATATTTGGTCAGCCCATGGTCTATTGATTGAGGTTAGTGGTGTATATCTTGGTGGCTTGGCCTAGGTCTAACCTCTGGCATTGAGGCTCTGAGCTCTGATGCCCAAGGTTGATGGGCCCAAGTTGTCCGAAAAGTACATCCCAAAAATTTATAACAAATTCAGGACAGAGATCTGCAACCTGCGGCATCGTTGTTATCCGACGATGTGAGTCTAACGATTTGAAAATGCCAAGAGCACCGCCTTTGGAGATAATAATGTTTTCGCACTATTTATAGATATGTCTGGACAGCCTAAAAGCTATGTAAAGAGCAGTGGGAAACCCATGCAAATCGCTGTGCTATATGTGACACCTTTGCAGCCATAAAGCTCACAGATACTTAGCTAACCGCCTTAGGAATATGCTCACTTTTGTCAATTGGGAACTAATGTGCTTTCTAATTGGCATGTTCATCGCCTGGCATAAATATAGTAGCTTCTAACACATTAAGGCCCATAAATTTCTGCAAGTAAGAAAGTGGAAGATCTAAAAGTTGTTAATGCATTTAGTTGCAGTTGCTAAGGATCCACATAGAACGGCAACACTTCGAAGATATTACAAGGACAACTCCGTATAATGGGGTTTTGAGAGGCTAGGAAAATGTTAGCGCCTGATTTAGTCGGCAATTCATGTATTGCTAGCCTCTGCAGCCCAACAGCTTGGAAGATACTAAGATCACAGTGGTTCATTACAACTACCGAAATTGGTACTATTGCTCCAAGCTATCTCTGTTCAGCTCCCCATAGAAAAGAGTAGTTGCACAATATTAGCAAGATCCATAGATCAGCAAATGAAAGAGCCGCAATTTCCCACTCAACCAGTGCACCGAAAAGGACGCCGAGATTACGAAACTATAGGGGCACATCACGGAACTATCAATGTCGGTCCACAACCGCCAGCGCCGCGCCACGCCGCGAGGAAATGAAAGGTCATCAATTAAGCCATCACAGTAAATGGGCCAAAACAGAAGAAAGAGCAGCAGTTGAGAATAGGCATTTGACCCTTCGTCTGGCTCAATACACATACTGAGACGGGGAGATCGTGGGCGATCAAGATGAACTGTATGTATGACGACAACACAGACAACCCATTTCAGACCGTTGGCAGAGTCGGAAGGCACCGTATCAACGTATCAAATGGTTCCCGTGGGAATTGAGCTGGTATCTGGCAGTTGGGAGATGAAAGCTTGATTTTTCTCATTTCTCAAGTACGGGGATGCACTATCTTTATATTGCCTAAGGTAATGTCTCAAGTCTAAGGCATTATGTGCCCAAATTCACCGCCAAACTACTCTGCTATTTCAATACAATCTTTCTCTAATTACGCCTCCTCACTATGCTTATGTCCCGACCTCTGGCAAGTTCCTAGTCTGTGCATGACATTTCTCAAATCTTTGAGCCCCTAACTCAAGAAACTTAACCTAAGACAAACTCGCTCGACGATTTTCGTCTTTCTCATTTCAAGAATTGCAGGCTACCGAGCCGAAAGGTTCGCCCCCCCAACTCGGAGAGAAGATGCTATTTGGTGAAATCAAACAAGTATTGGCCGAGTTAGAAGCACCTGAGATGTATTCCTGGCAATTTGTGTCCTTATAGACATTGCATTGCGCATTGCTGTTGACCATATCAATGGCTTTAACACCATTAATATCCTGGCACTGCCAATCGCTGGAATAGACAGTATAAGCATATTGGCCGCAGTTCAAATCGTGATAGACGTTGACTTGGGTCGCCGAGGTCGTAAGTCCTAGAGTCGCAAGCACGAAGGCTTTAAGAAGCTTATTTCCAGCCATGTTATCGGATTGAAAGGTCAAAAGGCACAGCTGTGCTAAAAAAAAAAAAAAAAAAAAAAGCCTCAGTATAATGTAATGTAAGGATTCAAGGGGTAATATTACCTATATGAACACGGTCTGAAGCGTACTGAATGTTGTAGGACAACGGTCACAAGAATGTGAAGCTGACTTTTGATAGAAACTGTCAGTCACATTTAGGATTTCGCTCGTCTTTTATAATTGAATGTTCTGAGGGTTAGGCAAAACACTTAACCTCCTGATTCCACATTCAATGCTCCGCAATACTCCTGTCTTATGTCTTTGGTCAGATGGACTAGTGTGAGTATACTCCGACAATACAGACATTTACCACGGTTATTTATAGAGGCCGATACTAAAGGTAGTACTTTAGTTGGTTAACCGACTGAGGAGTTTGTAGTTTACCCGTTTTGATGAAGGTCTATTTGTTATGGCTGATCTGCTCGACACCTCACGCAGCTTACACGATATCTACGATATACCCCAGCGCTAGTCTAGTTTACCTCTCGTGATATCCAACAATGCCCCTGATTCAACCTTGAGGAGAGCCTTTGAGAGAAGAGCGGGATCTACTAAAGAGCTCTATTTGCACTGATGATCACCTACATTGATCGTGGATGCGTGCCGACAGCAAAATTTGTCGACGAGCTGTTTTTTCGACGTTGTGTCAATGATGGGTGTAAGCGGGTAAAGCAGTCACAATAAATACGGCTTCACGAAAGGGAACTATGTTAATATTTAGCTCGAAATGGATGGGGTCGGAGAAAGTCATATCCTAGTCTTGGCTGGTACGGCGGCCTACTAACTTCAATATAGTGCAGTAAGCGCTATGTTATAGCGAGCCTGATCTGAAATAAAGAATTATTAGCTGCCGGTAGGTAGTAATCTATATGTAGCTTCAAATTTCAATACCTTGGGGGGACCAATTACTATGTTCGTGCCACTGCGCATAAGAACAAAACGCCCGCTTTAGCAAATCTAAAGTTGCTAACCGAACGAACCCCCTGTACACCGGCGGATCAGCGGTGAGAACCGCTGCAGCGACTGAGGTTTCCTTCAATAGCGGATCAATGTATTAGTTTCGGGGCTGGCTAATTCTAACGTCGTTGTGTATCTGCTTCTCAGTTACCTCGCTGCTTCTGCGATGTCTGAGATTCGACGAACTGGTATATTGGTACCGCATCCGCGCAATTTTGTCAGATCAGCCTTGGCTATTGTTAGACCTGAGGCCTGCCAAACTACGCCGAATGCCGAAACCTGGCGTTGGTCTCATTGCTTATTGGCATTAACAACACGTTGATGAGATGGTACAATAAAAGAATGCACGCCAAAATCAGAATGCGAGCTCTGGGTAAAGCTGGCCGTGGGGCAAAGCGGCAGTGAAGCCAGGAGGGTTCAGTAGGTGACGCTTATCTTTACCTCAACTTGAAATCAAAAGAAAGAAGATCCAGTCTTAAGCATTTATATGAATGAGTTGGTGTATGTATTAAATATGGAATATCACGGTCGTAATTATCAATATTGAGGATTTGCCACGGGCGACCTGGCATTAGCTCAGACCTGTTATCCCAGGAGTCTGCGATTTGTCTGAGATCGTTATTAGAATTGATATATGCATTACGGTAGTCACGGGCATATGAGAAAAGTATTTATGACAAAGCCCGTCACTCTGAAATAAGAATATTCCTTGCTTCTGACAGCGGCTCGTGGCTGAATTTGAGGCGTTGTTTATCCCCATTCGACCAATGTACTGAAGCGCAAAAGACTGTTCACCGGGACTCGGCGGACATGAAGCAGACAATGAACGGAAACAGGGTGTGATCAGTCTTGAGCCCCATGTTATGCATTAAATCATGCCGTACCTAGGATATTGAGACATCTCAACATTCTCATGACACTTGGGGCTGTGAGACTTGATAGGTTCGCGTCTGAAAGACTTCCCGCATGCATTGGCATGATTTAGGGTACGACCGAACAGTAGGTATTCGAATAGCTAAGCGCATCTAGAGATTAACTAAAACTTATTTCACACTCGACGAATTCGCAACCAGCCAGAATCGGCATGAAGAACAGTAGGATTGGAGAAGTGCCAGGCGACGGTTCCAGTACTCACTAAATTGACAGAACACTAGATAAAAACAGCCTATATACCTTTACGTAGCAATTGGGTCTTAATTGGACCGCAGTATCGGGCCCAAACCTGTCTACAACCTGACATTGGTGGCTTGTGCTGTCATCGAGTCGCTGATGACGCCGAATTCTGGGCTATATACTGATGATAGCAATAAAGGCCACAAAAAGCCACGTGGTTTAACACCATTCTTCTATTGCTGAGCCTAGACAATTTAGAGAATAAATTTAGTATGCGCGTGTATTGTTTTCTCGATTTGCTCGTAACTCTTATAGTTACTTATAATCACTATTAATATTTCGTGCCGGTAAAGCTCCCCTCCCAATATTATAAAAGATTAATGAACAAGGCACAGACAGCGTCCGATTCATCAGATGGACAAAAATTGGACTTCTTTGGATCCTATTTGCCGCTCGACCGCCTACTCGCTCTAAGCTCGCTACACTCTTAACAGATGGAGAAAGTCTACACAATGAGAATCACGGGGAAATTGTCTGCAGAGAGTTGACAGAATGATGTGTGGACTCGTTGGAGTAACTGTAAGCAGTGTCTTTCTGACGAACTCAGAAGTCGCAGAGGAGCTTGTATCATTCCTCTGGGATCTGAATGCGTCTGTACTAGAAGACGAGGAAATCATCAGTGACATCACGACCGATATCTCTAATACAAGTGAAAATGAAAACTAAAACAACAGAAATGGACAGGGATAAGCCAGCGAAGAGCTGGGACAACAGCAAAATGAAGGTTCAAAGAATAGCGAGGCTTGCTACAGGCACATTATACCGCCACAACCGCATGTACCTTGCACGCAGCTGCATTCAGACACTTCAATACCATTATAAAAACTCCAACGTCAAGTTGCAGGCTCAAGGCAATGTGTTCTCACATGATTCTATAGAAAGTAATTTCGATTCCGAGCCTCTACGTGGCACAAAAGTGAAGAGGCAGCAGCAGTGGCCCATAGCTCCCTCGTTGGAATCTTCTGTTGGATTCTGGCTTGCTCACATGCAGAAATGGGCTGTAGCGATAAAAGAAGTTGTTCCTTACGATGTGGTCAAATTTGTCCGAGACAAAGCCCTCATAAGTAACTGGGTAGAGATATATAACCCAAGCTGGAAGATGAGACAAGGCGTATACGACGGCGGAACAAAAAGCACTGTTAGTGACAAGACTTGGAGATCGAGTAAAATTAAGAATAGTAATACTCAATTGTCATGATTATTAAACGTATTTGCGGAATTATGAGCATTTGCGACATTATTAAGAAATAAAACTTGTATAGTAATACTAATAGTTAGCTTGATTGCTGATATGGAATTATCTTTATGGATTAATCAACAGATCTAAAGTATACAATTGCTTGAATTATATATAAAGGTATGTCCTGATAAATATTGACAGCATGCAACTAAAGTTCTGCCAACAAACCCCACCATCCAACGACTTTTACCAATAAAAAATCTCTAAAAATTCAAGACAATGGCAGAACAAAAAGCATTATTAATCACAGGGCCTGGAGATCGAATTGTGCCAGGTACTAGGCATATACCAACCCCGGGGCCCAAGGAAGTTCTAGTGAAGGTAGCAATCGTAGGATGTAAGTGTCGTCATACCCTAATATTTGGATTTCACCATTGACTTGGCTAGTGAACCCTCATGACCAGCTGATGCGTGATTTGGGATATTTTATCGGCAACAACGTGCCTGCACCTATTGGTATAGATATCGTTGGAACAGTACACGCTCTTGGGAAGGATGTCAACAACTTCAAAGTTGGTGATTTGGTGTTCGGAAATGGAGATCCTTTCGATGGAGATTACATGGGTACCCAAGAGTACGCACTGATGGATATCGATTTCCTGGGGCATGTGCCATCATCCATCACACAAGATGAGGCTGCTACCCTACCTTTGAACGCACTCACAATGTACATTGCCCTTTTTGACGCATCCACCCACGGTTTTCCCTCTCCTTTAACTCCGGCCGGAAAGTCGTTTGACTATAAGAATACACCACTTGTCATCCTTGGAGGTGGCTCTAATTGTGGAAAATTTGCTATCCAGCTTGCCAAATGGGCCGGCTTCGGCACCATCATCGCAATCGCCGGTAAAACCAAAGCTGATTATCTTGTCGAGCTCGGCGCTACTCATATAGTCGACAGAACTTTGACCGACGATCAAATCGAGTCCGAGGTACGGAATATTGTGGGAGACAACCTTTTGCATGTTTGCACCGCAGTCTTTGCAAAGGATCAGACATTGGGGGCCCGTCTTCTCTCAAACAGTAAGAAGGGAACTCTAGTTGCAGTGACCAGGGGTTCAGTCGATGAGTCAAAAATGAGCGACAAAAAGGTTGGATATGAGGTGCGCGGATTCCTCTGTCGCCCGCATGCAGAGGATAAACGTGAGCTGGCAACGCTCTTCTGGAAATCTTTCCCAGATCTTATCGAGAAGGGAGTTTTCAGGCCAACTCCTTATGAAGTGGTGAAGGGCCTGGATGATACCAAGATTAACGAGATTCTTGATGCATATGGTAAGTTCAAAGGACCAACCAGGCCAAACATTCACGTAAGCGGTGCATAGATAGATCGCTTCAGATAAAATAAATCAACGCTGTTATTGGTAAATCTACTACATGCAGTGGATAAAATGGTACCTTGTAATCATAAAGTCTTCGTAAATACGTAAATGCTCACAGCTGAACCTTCAAATATTTCTCCATTCCCATTCGGCGATAAAAGTTGACTTTATTGTTATCGACCACCAATGCAGCCGCCTCCGAACCGTCCATGACAGGATCAGCAAACATTCTAAAGGGCTTCTTCCCCCTCGGAATGTCTGACAGCTCTGCTAGTGTATCAGCCACCATAGACGGATCAGCATCAGGCGGGCACACATTTATCGTGCCTGTCATGGTGTCTTCTCCCATGCCTTTCGCAGGACCATCTTCATACTCTGCTGCGATGTTTGCAAATGCGGGCTTTGCAGCATCAGCGAAATGGTTGGTGCCCTTTGTGAAGACACCGGGGGACACGAGAGTTGTTTCAATCCCCCAAGGCGCTAATTCGTGAGCGTATGCTTGTGCGAGATTATCTTGTGCGGCTTTGGCGGCGAAATACGGTCCAATCATGGGAGACTTGCCGCCATATGTCGAGCTGCTACAGACCCAAATCAAATGTCCGGAGCGTGCCTTGCGCATATGAGGAAGTGCTGCCTGATTCAATCTCTGGCACCCAACAACATTGACATCGTACTGGTCGAGCAATTGCTTTGGACTGAAACTTTCAGAAGGACCCCAGCACATGTGGCCAGCGTTGTGGATCACAGCATCGATCCTTCCGGTAGATCCGACAACGATATTTACAGCCGCGTTGACAGAGTCTTGAGATAAAAGATCCAGAGACACAGCTCGGAGATCTACCTTGTGCTCTTTTGCGTATTTTGAAAGGTCGTCTTCGTATTGTTTGGTGTTTCCGCTGTGTGAGTACATGCCCGCGAAGACTGTGTGACCTCTTTTGGCGATGGCACGAGCTGCTAGAGCGCCAAAGCCAGTTGAAGCTCCTGAGATGAGATATACAGACATGTTCAGAGCTGGTTAAGTGGATTACGTATAAATGACAGAATGCAGATAGTTGTAAATGTAACTGGATAATAGATTGGGGTTGAGAGTCATTGTCATTCAAGTCATCTAACAATCGTATTTATATAATTTGTTATTTTAATTGAATCCGGCTCTATTGATTCGTTTTTTTTTTTTCGGAGCATTGAACAATGTTCACAACGATATACCGAGATATCTATCCCCGAGTATACGGTTGAGGGTGATCGGGATAAGGCCCTGTCGGAATTAATCTTAAACCGCAACTCGAAGCGCCGAGTCGCATTTAAGCAAAAAGTGGCTCACAGCATTAGTCAGGCTTGCGTATTCGGGGTTAGGCGTTATTTGTTATGATTAAGCAAAGACGATCCTACAACCTCTTCTGTACTGCCAAGCTTTTAGAGTTGATAGAGTTACATAGCTAGTGGATAACTATTTGACAGTTTACTGCTTTTATCGGCATTATTATGACGGCTTCTTTGGGATAGCTGTTCTAACAACTAAACTTTTTACAGGATAGTAAAACCTATCAATTATGAAGTTTCTCAAGCTAGGGATAGCTATCATTTTGGCGACCGAGGTACAGTATGGAGCTACGGAGCAGACATCGGTTGTAAAGCCTGCCTCGTTGCTTCATGTTAATATTGTCGAGATACCGTGACAGCGGTGTTTGGAGTCATCGAGAGTATCACAGCTATACTGCTTAGATAAGAAGATTGCAAAAAGTGGGTAGGCTGTATTTGGCAAATGCTCATATTATGGGCTAGGAAATTGTAACTAAAGCCACCTCTCACATGTACAAAGTGCCAGACGCTATTGCCAAAATATGTTGCTATCAACACACAAATGTATAAAGAAAAAAGACTTGAATCAATATCCTCAAGAGACATGGCAAGTGTGTTCTTGGCATTAGTAGTTCGCGCCTCGGAGTTAATAATCTCCACCATGATGGGATGATAGCATAGGTTATTAAGAGAAAACAATTGTTGGATCCATGTAAAACCGCAGTCGGATCCACGTAAAACCGCAGTTGGATCCACGTAAAACCGCAGTTGGATCCATGTAAAACTGCAGTCTAGTCACACTTTAAGAATGGCAACGGATCGTTTGATCCACACTGAAACTAAAAGCAATACCTAGCCGATTGGAGGAAGCGGCTGTATGGCTGGTAGGATAGACAGGGCCAACTTGACGTTGCATTTTCTTCCTTATACAGGGTTTTGATTATAGGTTCTTTCAGAGTGTATGGCATCAGCATCACCAAGGCTCCTTAACACATGAAATATTGTCGCACCTTATTGCCATGTCTGCTATAAATGTAACATCGTTATAGGATTTGCAGCTGCATCCCGGCTCGTAATTCTGCCGCAATGATAGATATACCCCATTAGCTCTCCATGTAACACCAAGTCGTCCGCCTATCACACCCATCTTGTTAGGAGTCTACAAAGGATATAGTAGCTAGAAAGAGGAATAGGTAATGGGGCGAGCTACTGCGCGATGGGAAGGATGCAGTTACCGCTTCAAGACTAACGACCCCAACTTTGCGCTCTTTCGTAGAGAATAATACGATCGCCCCACTAGCTGTTCTAATCGGAAAAGTCCCGATTTACATGATGATTAGAGCCCTGTTGCTTATTGCCATGATCCCCCCGGACTTATCGCTAATTCAACATAGTCAACACATGGTAGATCCTCTTTTTCAGCCTTTGATATGGAATTATTTCGGAATTCCCACCTCAAAAGAATTTATTTCCGGTTCAACTATGACTCTGAAGCGCACTATTATGGACGTGATGTGGTATTGGCGGGCGCAACATTCGATGAGATGATCGTGGAAGCTCACATATATAATGTACAGCTTGGCCTCGTCCGTCACATCATCATATCACTTCATTTCGCTTCCATTAACTACTCGCCTTCTGTTTGATACCATCTGATTTACCGTGCTTCATACGACCAACCATCACAATGTCTCTCCCCAAGACTTACAAGGCCATGGTCATTACTGAGGCCAGCAAGCCCTTCACCCTACAAGAACTCCCCCTAAGGCTCCCCGAACCGGGCCAAGTCCTTGTCAAAGTCCTCGCCTGCGGCGTCTGCCTGTCCGATGTCTTCATTATCAACGGCCACATGGGTAACCCCTACCCCCGCGTCACTGGCCACGAAATTGTCGGCGATGTCGTCGCCGTCGGTGAAAACGTAACTCGCGTCTCTGTCGGTGAGCGTGTTGGCGGTCCCTGGCACGGCGGACATGATGGAACTTGCCGCGCCTGCCAGCACTCGCAGTTCCAGTTCTGCAGCAACCAGAAGGTCAACGGAGTCAGCTTCGACGGCGGATATGCCGAATACGTGCTTCTACGAGCTGAGGCCGCGGTGCGCGTGCCCAAGGAAATCGACCCGGCGGAGGTTGCTCCGTTTTTGTGTGCCGGTGTTACTGTTTTCAATGGGATGCGCAAACTGCGTGTTGAGCAAGGAGGACTTGTGGCTGTGAATGGCCTGGGAGGATTGGGTCACTTGGCAGTGCAATACGCCAGCAAGATGGGATACGAGGTCGTCGCCATATCGTCCGGAGACGACAAAGAGGCGCTGGCCAAGGAGCTCGGAGCCAATCACTACATCAACGCCAAGAAAACCGATGCCGTCGCCGAGATTCTCAAGCTGGGCGGCGCCGACATGATTGTCCAGACGGCTCCAAACCCCGACGCCATCAGCAAGCTCGTCAAGGCTTTGGGCCCCTGTGGCAAGCTGCTCAACCTTTGTGCTGTTGGAGAGGTCCCCGTCGACACCATCGCTCTAGTTTCCAAGGGCGCGAGTGTTCACGGCTGGCCAAGCGGACACGCATCGGACAGCGAGGACGCGATTCGATTCGCACTTACACACGGTGTTCGCTGCATGATTCAGAGATACCCGCTTGAGGAGGCGCAGCAGGCGATTGACGACTTGGTTGCCGGAAAGCCTCGGTTCAGGAATGTATTGGTGATGAACCAGTGATCTGGGTGCTGCTGTATTCTTTGTTATATGGCCTGGTTGTATGAGAGGAGTTGATTAGCTAGTAGACAGACTAGAGGCGTTGTAGATGACTAAAATGGAGAACAATGCGCATTGTGGCGGCGATAATCTACAGGACCCCCGTGCATCATGAAACGTGCCGTTCACAAATAAGTTCAACTTGTTTTTCCTGGAAATATTAATTGAACTGTTACACTACATCGAACTCATTACAATCATTGTTGTTCGAATAAGAATGAATTAAAATCACGAGTAGAAAGTGCACCTCAAGTCCTCCTTCCATTTTAAACGCCATTCTCGAATGTTCCATCACCAGCATTAAAAATCCGCCGTAAATTCCGCTCCGGCGCCCCGCCACAGAAATTCAGGGTCCTTCCGCTTTGAATCTGCTACCGATTCCATGGATTTTTTCGGACATCCGACCAAATATCACACAGCTTGTCACAATCGTAGTCTCTCTTTTCCCTCCTTTCTTTCTCCATCGCACTATTCTCCTATCTCTCCTTCCCCTTTATGTTCATATCGCGTCCAAATCTACGATAAGCTTAAGTTTTACCCTTTTCAATGCCTTTTGTAAATTATTCCCTTTAATAGTGCCTATCCTTTTATCTAAGTCTTCTGCGTCCCGCCTCTCACGTCGCATCGGGCGCCACACCACTTTCTTATCCAAAGTGATACATCAGCGTGTACAATAGATACACAATAGTATACAATTTCACAGCCTTCTGGAGCGGAGTAATAGGGCCGTCGAAATCCCTCGGTGGGATAGCTTCGCATTTCTGTTCTTTAACTGCTTGTTTCTCGCAAACAACCTTCCTCGTCATCCATCATCTACAGCGTCATCATCACCAATCGCCACCATGTCTAAATCGCTGCAACTCAAGGAAGAAGGCAACCGCTTCTTCCAAGCTGGAAACTATATCGGCGCAGATGGCCTATACTCCAAGGCGTAAGCTCTCTCTCTTCCAACAGACAAATAAGGGAAAGGTTATCCAGCACCTCAGTTGGCACCCTAGCTATCAAATGCTGCTATCGCTGCTGCTTCTCAATGTATATAACAACGATACATTCAAGTGGACTGTCTGCCTCGTGCTGGATACCTTTCCTCCAAAAAAGTCGCAACACATAAATGTACCGTTTCAATCTCACATTCATATCCCTCAGCATCATCGCCGACCCCAAAAACCCAGCGCTCTACACCAACCGCGCCATGGCCCGCCTCAAGCTCGGCCACTGGGAATCCGTCATCACCGACTGCCAGACCTGCCTCGGGCTCGCCCCCCAGAACATGAAGGCCCACTACTATCTCGCCCAGGCACAGCTCTCCATTGGCGACTTTGACAGCGCCCTCACAAACGCCCTGGCCGCGCACAAGATTTGCGCCACCACAAACGACAAGTCGCTCGGCGCAATCACCAACATTGTCCTGCGCTGCAAAAAGGATCGCTGGGAGGACAAGGAGAAGAAGAGGCTGCGGCAGGAGCGGGAGCTTGAGGAGGAGATGCTGGCGATGCTGGTCAGGGATCGCGACGATATGCTCAAAGTGGAGAGCGATGAAACCGAGCGGCGGATCATTGAGGAGGAAGCTGATGAAAAGATGAAGACTCTCAGTAAAGTCTTTGAAAACGCCAGAACACAGAGCCTCAAGCGACGTGAAGTCCCCGACTGGGCGATTGACGACATTAGCTTCGCCATCATGGTCGACCCCGTCGTAGTAAGTTGAACCGCGAACTAGAATCATCTCTTTCTCTCCGCTCTAACATTATGAAACATAGACAAAAACTGGCAAATCTTACGAGCGCGCCACCATCATGGAGCATCTCCGCCGTCATCCTTCCGATCCTCTCACCCGCGAACCGCTCAGCATCGCCGAGCTGCGGCCCAATCTGGCATTGCGCCAGGCCTGCGCCGACTTTTTGGAAGAAAACGGCTGGGCTGTGGACTGGTAGCCCATTAGTACTTCATTTACTTCTTTCACCCTCACTCTTCATTTTCCCGCCTTTGACAGCGAGCGACTTTCTCTTCCGCTAGCTACGTGCTAGTCACGTTATTTTCCTCGATAAAAATGTTTTATCTATTCTATCTACGGGCTGTATTGGCTCTTCGATAATTTGCTTCCTCGTAGCTTCACTACGTTATGGTCGGGCGTGGCATGGAATCGATGTGATACAGGCATCGCATGGCGTTTCAGGATTCTCTTTCCGAATAAGATTTTTATTACAAAGTCTTTAGCGACGTGTATTTCACAATTAACTTTGTTTCTGATGCTACTAGTGTTATCAAATTTCAGTACTTATAAATGCGTTTAGCAGTTTGTATATATTCATATATACATATAAATATATAGGTATCTTAGTACATCAAATGGACTCGCTGCTTTTATAAACTACAGCTGCGGTACTGAATGACTTTCTCCAATTAAAGAATCTGACAATGAAACAAAGAGTCAATCATATACATCATGTATTGCTGTCCAAGCGCAAAGTTCATCACGAGCCATTCTCCCCTTTTCTAAACAACTATATACAAAAGACATATTGCCTTCCCATGAATTATTTGCATTTGTACAAGACGTTGCCGCCACCGCCGCCCTTTTTCTTGTTCTTCATACGTCTAGAACTAAAAAGGTACACACCTCTAGTCATCTTCACCTAGCTCGCGCACAGTTAAGGAGAGGGTATCGTCCCGTCATGACCATCCGTTTTCGAATCAAACAAGCAGCTCGCTTCTTAAGCGTAACATCATTGAATAGTGAATGTGTGAGACCAGAAAAAAATCAGGAGTGAAGCCGTCATGGATAAAAAGACAAAGCAATGTAAGCCACTCAAAAAATTATAATTCATCAAAAAAGACCGAAGAACGCCGACCGAATGCAAGATATGATCATCGCTTCACCGGTTGTGACCTGCACTTTCTTATCTAGATATAAGCTGGGGCTGGAGGGTGTCCAACTCCTCCACCGCCTGCCGCTGGATCAGGCGAACCTCCAGGCGATGTTCCGTGAGATGCTCCTGGTGAGCGATCTGGTGATCTTTCACTGCCATCGGCGCTGGGTTCCTTGACAAGCCCTACGCGTTCCTCTTCAGAAGGCTGGGGTGTCCGTCGGAAGACCTTGTTAAAAGAAAACTGACGCCGTGTTCCATGAGGTGGTGGGGTAGGAGCGAGGAAATGGGGGGCGTTGGCGGATTCGGCGCCGCGATACTCGGTGTCGGTGTTTGCGTGGCCAAAGTACATGTGCTCGCGGGTCGGGCCATAGTAAGCTCCGGCTTCGTCATCGGGCTTTTGCTGGGGTAACGTAATATGCTTAAGAGCGAGCGGATGCATCGGGCTGGGAATCTTGTCGGTACCATACTGCGCCTCTTCATCCTCATCTAATTCGCTGACGCTGAGAACGTGATGCTGGTTGTGACCCCGACGGCCGCGGATTGTACCCGCTATGCTGGAGAAGACACCGGGAGAGCGGTCATGTTCTGCGAGCTCTGCTTCCGTAGGGAAATGGGACATGCCCAGCGGCGGATGGGGAGTTCTCGGCGGGGCTGGAGAAGCGGGAATCGGCGTTGAAAGCCTGGTCGACCTGGTGTGCATACTGGACGCAATAGTTCGTCTCCGTCTTATGCCGTCCCACTCGTACATTGGCTGGCCATCTTCGCTGATGGGAGCCATGCTCTCGGCCATCTTCTCCTCATGAAGACGTTTGAGCTCCTCGGCTTCCATCCTTAGTCGTGCGGAGGAAATGCGCCTGACAATAGCAGCTGCGCCGCGGATGGCATCAGCTTTGGGTTCTGTCTCAGGCTGCGCTTGTTCGGCAATGGTGTGAATCTGGTCGAGATCGCCATTGAATACGGCAGCGTCGGGGACATCCTTGGCAGACTTGGAGAGCTGTAGTAGAACCACGCCGGAGCAAATAGTGAGGAATCCCAGCACGACGGTAACAATAGATTGGGCGGTGCCCTTGAAACCTTGGAATAAGACTGCAGACGTAATGATGGTTGTGCTAGTAAAATAGACATAATATGTGGGTGTAACAATAGCGGCATTGAAGAGATTAAGAGCTTTCTAGAAATCGATCTCGGTTAGTTTTTCATTTCGCTATTGTTTCACAGATCCATCATGGCAACTCACGTTGAGGAAGATAATTTCGGTAAGTAGGGTGCCCACAACGAAAACCAGCAGCACCCACAAGAACCACTGCTTGTATTCCGGCTGCCCGCTGGCCCATGCGATGATGGCAGCGCCCAGGCCCTGGGTCGACACGACACTCAAGCCTCCAATCCAGCTGCAGATGGAGATGTAGACCAGCATATTCTTCTTACCATACTTTGGTCCGACGAAGAAGGCGACTATGACGGACCCGACAATGATGACGCCCGTGTAGGATAAAAAGCCCGGTGTGATGACGTACTTTTGCATCTCTTCGATATTGGCGACGGAGGATTCCTGCGGTGCGTTCATAACGATGACGACCGACCCCACGATGCAGAGAAAGCATGCCACTTTGCCGACCAGGCTGAGTCGCTCCTTGAGGAAGATGGCAGACAGGATGGTGGTGATGACGACGGAGAGCGCGCCGAGCGGTGTAACCAGGATGGCATCGGTGAAGGCATATGCGACAAAATTGCAGACCTCGCCAATAATCATGAGAATCATGCCCGCCCACCAGTAGGCGTTCTTGAGGTAGCTGTAGCCTTCACCGGCAGCTTCGTTGTACTTTGTGTTTGCCTTTAGCAGGCCGACCTTTTTGAGGACGAAGGACGTTCCAATAAAGAGACCCGAGCCAATCGCCAGGCCAATGCCGATGGCCTTGTAGTACCCCGGCCGCACAGAGCCTTCGCCTCCCGGCACGATGCCTCGCGGGAACAGGAAATCATCGTCCATGGCGGATGTCGACTAGCAGCCCCAGAGAGGGCGAGTCGAGGGGAGTGTAGGAAAGAAGCGAGGGAAGCGAGGAGAGAATGTCGGTTTCTAATGTCGAGATTATGCCATGGGCGAGATGCGGGATCGACAGAAGAGAGGATTATGGTTTTGCGGGAGCTGTGGGAGCGGTTGATGATGCGACGGGACAATCCAAGTGGCGGTAAAATGAGGCTGAGCACCAATCGAAAGGATAGCGTAGAGATAGGGTTCGGCCGCGGGAAAGGATAACGTCGAGCTTGAAGCGTAAAATGAAGACAACAGCTGAAAGGAAAAATCGTCGAGAAAGCAGCGAATGGTTATGCTAAAAAGAAGTTGACAAGAAGAGAAGAGGGGCCTAGGAATAGGAATAGGAATAGGAAAGGGAGCTACGCAGCAGGGTGTTGTTGGAGATGCGGGCTGAGACAGCGAGTGGCCTGGAAGGGGCTCAACTGCAACGTGCACTCTTTGGAGATTGAGCCTGTTGGCCCAGCCCACTTGGCATCATCCACTAAAAGCAGGCTGGGGAAGACGCTAACAGGGAGCTAGAGCTGCTGGGCTGGGCGCTATAAGGAGGCCCCTGGCCGGGCGGCGAGAGCGTGTGACAACGCCCCAAGGCCACTGCTACGGCCGAGAGGACAGCGGCATAAGCAGCTGATGGCGAGCCGCATGCATGTGAGATCAAATGTTCATAGACGCTGGGCGTGCAGAAGGATTAATGTTCGCAAATGCAGTTGAAGCAGCTGTTTGTAATTCTAGATTTAGCAGGTAGCAAGGCCGCAAGTACTGCAAGCTTATCGTCTTCAAATTTGTGTATCTATAAATAAGCTGCTCGCAACGCCACCTCTGGAAATACGCGTACGGCGCACCGAGTCAACCAACGAGCTCTGTTGCACCAGAGCCAAATCTGGGCAGAGTTATTGTGCTAAAGCATCAGTACGCAGTGCCTGTGTTCCCCAATGGAGTATTTTCTGTGCTTCCGATTATGTAAATGTGCGATAAAGACCATCTAGGTTTTCTAAATAAAGTGCTTGTACTGCTACTCCATCTGCGGGCAACACTCGCCGTGCCCGCAGGTACCGGTCGCTGTACGAATACGACGAGGGGCCCCCTGTTTCTGCTTTGTGCTAACGTGCTCTTCAAGAGGCCAGAATCTGGTTTAGAGAGCGCTTGAGAGGCTGGGGTGCAAGAAGAGATCCGCCGCAGATCAGCACTGGCTGACGCAACGGCTACGAAATGCATCCATCCCAGCACAGCCTCGCTGTGGCTTCCTCGTACCGGCAAGCATCATGACGCCTTTTTGGGCCTTTTGGGACTGGGCCAGAACTGCTACAGCTGATAACCCACCAATTGCTTCAACCAAGAATATGTACGCATTGGGTTGCTGCGTTTGCCAAGCCTCGGTTAGCCCATCGCACGTCGAACGTTTCGCCGGTCCGTCCGTCCCTCGGTGTCAGTTTTCTACTCGCCCCTTCATCGACTTTTGCGCCGTACTCCGTATTTCTACGGAATCTATCAATTGATCTGGTCCCCAAAACTGCTGCTGCTAATTTTATCCATGTCCAGTTTTTAAAGCCCTAGCCTAGCGCCAAGCGCCCCTGCATCCAGGGCACGTCTCAATGTCACCTTGCAGCCGTTATTTGTAGAGGCTCCTTGTCTTTTTAGCAGAGGATTCAATCGTCAATGCTAATTGTTTGATACCGATATGCCAGTCATTTTTCGTTTCCGCGGGCTGCCTCCACCCATGTCCTTGTATCTGATGCTTTTTACTATCCCAGGGTTTCCTCTCTCAGCTGAGCTGACTGCGTTACTAGCCAACCACCATTGAGCTGGAATCATTGCACGTTATACACATTGACTTTTCGAATTATTGAATTCAAGTATATTGATGCCATTCTTTGGCACTTTTGCACAGCTATTTTTGCAATCCTGTGAATTCACAATCCGTCGCTACAGGAGGCGCTTCCTCTAACCAACCGCCCACAAAAGCCTCGGGCAACTTGAGGCAGCCCCCACCACTAGGCTGCCCCGTAAATTGATACGCAGGTACCTGCATCAGCGCCTACAGCTCCAACGCAGATCATGTATCCCGTAAACGCCGCAAGGCTAGAGCCAGTCCAGGGGCCGAGCTTCTCAGACGCTGATACTGCGCGCGCCGTTTCAGCGGCCCTGCAGCGTCTGTCACACAAATCAGACTCGCATCATTCGATTTGATTCGCTTAAAACGCGTGCCGCGTGTTTGAAAGGGCTACATGTACCTAGCATGTTACGTAGCAGCAGTTCTTGGCCCTATCAATGGTTAAAGTTTGGTTTGCGATCTGCTGATCAGTTAGCTACGAAACAATACGGATTTTACTATTCAAACAATCCTCGATTGGTGCTACGTGTAAATGAATATCCTGGCTCCAGTTGTGCGTTGATTGGTAAAAGGCAAAAAGTGAAAGATCAAAGCAGATGTGTGTACTCTGTACATGAACTATTCTTAAGACATCCCTGCTTCTTATCGCATTGTACGAAAATAGCTGGAGGCTTCTTATTTTTTGCAATAATGGCCTATTTGCGGTCAATAAGCACTGGTATTACCCGTACAATTACATATCCTTGCAGATGGCTGGCTAAGAATAGCCTATTTCTTTGACATTGTGGTCGCCAGTGTTATTTTTAACGAGCAATCCTACAATTAGCTACGATATTAATAAAACGCATCGAAATAGGAGCAACAGTATAGTACATGTATGTTACATGTATAATGCAATCGAACTTCTTAGATCCCTAACCCTTGACAAAAGCTTAGGCACGGCCGCGGGTCAGGATCAGATTTTCAGCTGACTCCACTGCAAATAGCTCGTTTGATATAAATATGAGATCGAAAATGGGTCGCGCTCTACCCAAAGTGTCTCGTAGTCAAATACTGGTTGAGGTAGCTAAGGCAGTGCTCTAAGCCACCAATGATACGGTACATCCCATCTTCCTATGACCTCGAGCGCAAGGTCTTCATACAAACCCTCCAAGAGCATATGCTCAAGACACACCATATCATTTGCATTTGGAGCGTTGATGTTCAGATCGCTGCGTTGTAGGAGGTTGATCGCAATCGGCTTCATCTCCTTCCTGGGCGCACACAAGTGGAGAACTGCCCAACCTTCCTTAGTTTGAGCATTCAAATCAGCTCTAGGGTCATCTAAGAGGCGTTGAATCTCAGGTCTCCATTAACGCCGGCCTTGTATACAAGATATACTGGGCTATTCTTGCCCTTCGTTGCTAAATCAAGGCTGGTTTCTTTGTGAGATCAGAGGACTTCCGACGTATCTCGTCTTCCCTCGTGCATCGCCCACATCAATGGTAACCATCCATGGCCATCCATTTCATTGATATCTTTTCCGTGATTGAGAAGAGTTTGAACAATATTTGGGTGATTATAGCAGCGAAGCATGAAAGGTAAAGGAGGGTAGCCGGCGTATTAATCAATATGACCTCAAAAGGCGCCCTGGTGATGATTCGTTCTACCTAAGAACAGTGCCGCAAGATGGAGCTCACCGGTATCAATCTCAAAGCAGCAGCGGGCCCACTAGAATGGTTCGAGAAGTAGAATGTCATCTACGGTGACTGGCTGCTTGCTCTCTACGCTGTTGTGCGCGAGACACCTGAGCCGTACATTTGGCCTCCACTCAGATTAACAGCCAAGCATATAAAAGTCTTGCAATTAGATAAAAGCACGAGGGCAATAAAAATGCCACAAATGCTCCTACGAAAGTCGACAATGCCAACCTCGCCCATTCCACATCGGCCATTATCTAGCTTCTTTCCATGGGCAGCTTCATGTAGCCAGACTGGCGGCTCGATAGCACCAAAGTAGTTTCCAGGCTCTAGCCATCTACAGATAATATCCAGAGCAAGCCATTTCTTGATTAACGCGCGTGATACGCCTTGGTCAGCGATCAGAGCCGCCCCGATTAAGGCCTTCTGGGCTCTTGGCTTTTCAATATGAGGAGAGTACTGTCCAGTTTGATGAAGGTCAGAGGGGTTTTGTGCGATTAAAACATTGTATGAAGAAATGACTTTTTTTCACAAGTTCTACATAATATTACAAAATATTTCCTTCGGTAGCGTTTTCTAGCCATTTCCGCCGAGCTTCGCCATTCGTCGATGGATGTCCGAAAACCAATTCATTACCATCATCCGTAAAGGCTCGGCCTTCACCATATGACGGGAGCTCAATCCTGTCATCTGCCTCAAGAACAAAAGAATCCCAAAACGGATCCGTTATAGTTTGACATTGCCCGAGGCAATGATATGTGTTGCAGCTGAATCTCCATTCCTCTTCAAGAAAATGCTGCGTGAGTGAAACATCGTAGTCTGTCTTACAGAGCAAGCATGATCCCGTTCCTGGGTTGAAGCCACATGCTCTCCAGCTGTTTTTTATCGCAGGAGAAAACTCAAAGTCAAATTCTCCAGCATGACCACATGACATAGTCGGAGAATATATGAAAGAGACCGGGTCCATCACAATCGAGCAGCGCATGTGGATGCAGACTTTCGGCTTTATACTGTTCATTAACCGCGCGAGATCGTCCCAAGGTACATTAGGCCCAACAAACGTAAACGAGCGGGCCAAGTACAATTTATCATCGATGATCTTGGGGATATATCGAAGGGAAAATCTCCACACTTCACTTCTTCGCGGCTGCTCTGTAGGGATCCAGTCGAAAGTAGGGGCTTCAGCCGTTTCAAGCTTCCGTCTATATATATCCCACTGGAGCAAGTCGTGTGAGCATCTGCCTAGCTCAAGCTCGGTCTCATATGATACGCGACGCGTGAGATGTTGGAGAGATATGCCGTGCAGAGGGCCGTAGAAATGCCGGTTCATGACCAAGTGTGCATCCATAAAGCGAATATAACCATTTAGCATAAAGGTATGCCAGTCAACCAAGAAGATGGTATGCTCGTGGCTGTGAGAATGACGGTTTCGCCACATAGATTCCGGCAGGTATTCCCTGAACTCGCAAATAGAGCGCATGTAATGATCTTGTCTCTTCGAGTTAACCTCGGGGTTTAATCTCGGCAATTTCGAACACCAAGGGCAGAGAAAGGTCATCGGAATGTCCCTCTGTAGAGCGAAAAGAAATCTGCGTTTGTCGGGGGAATCAAGACGTGGTAGGCTGCTATTGGGGAAGGCGAGCGACATAAGAAACTTGCAGGTTAATGCCAACAACATACGCCCTGGTAAGTCCAAATGGTCCACTATCTCATACAAAATCTCATTCGGAAGCTTTAAGAGAGACAGCAAAGACGTTTCTTGTTGAGACTGGCTCTCCACCCGCCGTTGGATACATATAGTTTCAGATCCTTCTGCCAAAGGCGCGTCCTGGCTTTGACGCCCTTGTTCTTCCATGTAACGCATCTTGGGAGATTCGATACAGAATATAAGATTATCGTAAAATTCGAGTTTCGGCTATACTGGAGTTTGACTGCATCAAGATTTGTGGAAAAAGTTTGAAAGGAAAAAAAAAAAAAAAAAAAAAAAAAAAAAAAAAAGAAAGGGTGAGCTTTTTATATCCGTTCGGCGTATCTTTAGTACATATACGACCGTCAAATTGGCCGACAGCGTTTACTGGAAATTTTTCTCAACGTTAGTACCTATAATTAAGTTCAAGTCTCCGAGTATAGGCAAAGTATTGAATACTAGAATTCCAACGTAGCAGATTCATAATTCTATGTTCTCAAATCTTTCGGGGGGGAGGGGGGTAGCTATAGTCATAGCTTAATACAGGCGTATCACTCAAGAAATAGAAGCAGTGAAAGTTTTCTATTAAGGTATCTACATCGATAACTCTTAGCCACTTATACTTTTTATCCAAAATAGTTTACCAAAGTAAACTTACACTTGCTATAAGCCCCAAAGCTAAGCATTTCCCGCGCCTCGCAGTCTTTTCAATACTCTCAACCACCAGGCTGTCGATTGACTGCATTTGGCTTTGGCTTTGGAGCCATTAGAATGAGTGTCATTTAAACTTGATCGGGTCGCTTGTGTCTGCGTTCAATCTGTCAATAACTCTTAATCCAACGTTTTCAGCCATCGAAATGACTCCAGTGGCAACTCTCTTCCCAATAAAACCTCAAATAGGCCACGCGTTGAAATCCTGGTACGTCAGCTGCGCTAAGTCAAACGGCTCGCCGCGCTGCCAAACTTCGACTGCTGTATCGGCGTTGAGCTTAAGAGACAGGACTCTAGGACTCTAGGACTGATGTTCTGACAATCAGAATTGATGTCAGCATCCCCCAATAAATAGGTGCCTCCCGTACCTCAATGTTCGTCTGTTGCACCGATCTAAGCTGAATTTATGACTTGGCGCTGCTTTTTACGTTGCAGAAGACACATGGTATGATTTCGGGCGAAACTTATGTCTTACAACTCAAAAATTTCTTTTAACCCATTTCGATATGGCCAGGTTCATGTGCAATAGATATTGTTCAGATAGGGTGCGTTAAGGTTCACACATATTATTTCATTTTTGTCGCTGCCACTTTTGACTTGACATATGCGTTGTCATGTTCAGTATACTCTTACCTACCATATTACAATACTCCGTAAATTGTATCAGCATAACACATAGCATCGTAGTAGTTGTAAATCTGGAGACAGCATTCTAAGTAGAGCCAACAGTTCAATCTGTCCAAGTTCAACATGCGCTATAGTCGTCTTGTGCATAATCAACCCTGTCAATTGGACATGAATTTTGGTAGTACTTTGTGCACTGGAATGATAACCAAAGGTTGCTTATACGAGAAAAAGATATCAGCAGTAATAATGTCAACTCTGTCTACTGGCTACATTTTACAGATTTACTTATTGTAAATGCTGCCCTACATGACGTAGTTTCCCAATAGAAATCGGGGCTTTGTGCACTACAATCTATTTGTATGTTAAAACGCAAGGCCTTAGCGATAATATTGTAAAGATAGTGCCGCTTATTCTTTGGAGATATTTCTTATGCCAGTTACCACATAGGATATAAGCAGTAGCGAGATTATGCACGCCTGCATCATGTTAAGAAGGCACATGTAGCGGGCGTGCAGTGATTGGCTGCCTTGTAGACTTTGTCCAAGACTTAAGTAACACTACTAGTAATGTAATCGCTTTGGTAATAACATATACAGGTTCTTATCTCATGCTACCATGATAACATCATCTTTTCTCGGGTTAAATGCTTAAACGCAATAGCTAGCAGTGCCGTCTATACTCAGAGCAAATAACTTACCCGGGCTCCCATGCTCTGCCTAGCCTTTTCATAACTCTACCAGTATCCTTCTGTATTTGGGAGGTATATACATTTCTTATACACAAATATCTATACAGCATTTTCATGATAGTTTTGTCGGTAAGACTTACGTTACAATATAAACCCATGCGGTGATATTCTATTTTTAGGGCATCAGACCATAATACCTTGCTGCATTGCAGGGACATTAATATAGCAATTACTCACGTCTCGTAGTCAGAGCGAACTGAAAGGTAGATAGGATGCCATCATTGCCACCGTCAGTAATGTGACGTGGTAGTCGATGTTATAATAAGCCTAGCTATAGTTTACGTGGTCTGATATTCGTTTTCCGCGGCCGCGAAAAGCGAACCTTTTTATAACTTAGTATAAGATAATTAACGGCACTAGGAGAGCTTCGCTTTTCCACGTATCATTAAAATTACAAAGGCTTTAACATGTCGAATTACACAAGAAGTATTGTGAGATTTCACTGTTCTTGATGTGTACATATTCTGCGATATGAATCGAAGCGGTCAATGTGAAGACTAGCAAGCGAGAATATTCCATGGATGACAAATTTGTTTGAGAAACTTAGTGGAGAGATGAACATGCGCTGTAGATCTCAGCCTGTAGCTTCCGTAGGTAGTGTTACAAGTAGAGATTGTAAAAGCTTAAGTCAAACAAGCCCAGTAAGATAGTATGGTGACTTGTATCTCTTCATAATAGGGGTACAGTGACTAGGGTTATCAGGCTTGGCGAAACTACCCGGCAGTCCGCAACTGGGTCATCGTCAGTACATCCTGTGTAGGCAGCAGTAAAGATAGATGTATAGGGGCTCGTATATCTTCACCGTCCTTGATTTGCAGCCCCTCAAGCTACTTCGGCCCTTTTAGGTTGACCTACAAGACATTCTCCTCTTGGCAGGGGTGGACAAGGGTGAGATACGCTGGATGGGTCGTATTGAGTGTGGCAAGCCAAGCCATAAGCATCCAGTTCAATGCTGGGTTTGGCCACCCATAAGGCGGGCTGAGCAGGCTTGTGTATGCCCGGAGCGCCAATAGAACGCCAAAAATGGCTCAAAAATGGCAGTGGTTAGCCGAAATAACCGAACGCATCCGGCCAGGAGAGATTGTGAGTGATAGCTTGACAATTTGCCTAATATCTGGTATGACAGAATGCGAGAGGAAGGGACTAGCGGGACACTAAAGTAGAAGATTGCGGGGAGACGATATTCCCCGATTTAAACTACCGGCTTAAGACTGTATGCCAAGCTTTGCGGCCGTAAGACGGGTTAGTGTTCAGTATTAAGTATAAAAATTAACATGGGTGGATAGTCTGGAAGACCTGTTTATCAATCTTGAAGCAACAGCAAAGGCATGTTACAGTAGATAATCCCACAGCCTTTTTGGGCTTAGACTACATGTATTGACGTGTGATTTTAACCTACTGAAGAAAGCAACCTTTTGACAGATGGAGAACGCGGGGAAAACGCGGGGAAGACCAGGGTATTTCGGTTGATTCTTCAAGAGCATGAATTTCTGAAGCTGTCATGGGAACCAAATGCCAGGGGGTGGTAACATTGCTAACTGAGCGCTTTCTGGGGAGCATAAGCCCCGGTTCAATCTGGCCAATTGTCTAGGTGCTTGCAATTGCCAGACCCGTATGAGTGTAACCATGCTTGTTGTGATACAAGCATTGTTGTGATACAAGCCTGTCAACTCCATAGTTTAAGGAGATACGATAATGCATGGGAGACAAAAGGATTTGACCAGGGTAAAGACATATCGGTCTTTTCTTCAGGTATATCATGTATAAAAAGACAACTTCCCCAGCTTTTCCGGCAGAATCTGAACACAGAACATAAGAGCAAAACAGCTATTCGCCTCTATCTATTCATCACCAACATCTCTCGTGATGAAGGCTCTGCTCTTTACCTTTGCGTACGCGCTTCACTCGGCTGCTGCCGCTTCGCTACCAGCCTCAGACTCACACAAAAGTGCGCAAGCGGCATGCAACTCAGCAACATTTACAAAGGTCCTCCCCCAAGGAGCGAGCATTGAAAAAGTCGCAAATGTGCCGCAAAACGGACAATATGGCGAAGGAGCGGCAGACCTCAATTTTCCGTATAACCCAACCGGTCTGCCTGCGCTATGTGCAGTAACTGTCAAAGTAATCAGCTCCAACGAGTCCAGTTATCGGTTTGGGCTGTTTTTGCCCTCTGCCAGTCAATGGGCCGGCAGACTCTTAGCCATTGGAAACGGAGGTTTTGGTGGTGGAATCAACTGGCTTGATATGTATGTAGCAGTTCTGCTGATACTCCAACTGCCCTTATCCGACTAACAGTGTTCTATTAGGGGTCCCGGGACGCATCTTGGCTTCGCTACCGTCTCCACAGACACGGGTCACAATTCCGCGACCGCAGACGCTACATGGGCGCTGAATAACGAGGATTCCAAGGCGGATTGGGGCTGGCGCTCGCTGCATGGAAGCGTACAGCTCGCAAAGACCCTGACTCAGGCTTACTACGGAACAGCCATCAAGTACTCTTACTATAGCGGGTGCTCGACCGGTGGCCGTCAAGGGCTCAAGGAAGTACAAACGTCTCCAGATACCTTTGACGGCGCCCTTGTCGGCGCTGCGGCTTGGTACACGAAACATCTCAACCCCTATGTGGTCCAGCTGGGCATGTACAACTTGCCTGTGACTGACCCGAAGCATATTCCACTCGCGCTCTTTTCAGTCCTTGGGGCCGAAGTTATCAACCAATGTGATGGAGTTGATGGAGTTGTCGACGGCATCGTGAGCAGTCCTGAACTGTGCGACTTTGACTATACTCCGATACGCTGCACAGGTCCCGCTTCCTCAAACTGTCTCACAGACGCTCAAATCGGAACTGCCAAGAAGATCTACGCCGACTGGTACTCTTCAGTGGATGGCCGGTGGCTCGCCAATGGCCTCCAATACGGCTCAGAGGATCAATGGTCACTCTACCTTAATGGAACTGCCCCGCACGGCTACGGTGTGGAATACGTTCAAAACTTCCTCCTCAACGACCCCAACTGGGACTGGAGGACGTTCAACGAGAGTCTGATCACTCTTGCAGAACAAACCGATCCTGGCAGCCCAACAGCTGATGATGTCAATATATCTCCATTCAAAAACCGTGGTGGAAAAATGATCATGTACCACGGTCAATCCGACGGCGTTGTACCTACGAGAATTTCGGAGACGTACTATAACCGCACCATTGACTACTTTGGGAGTCTGCAGAACACCCAGGATTTCTTCCGTCTTTTCCTCATTCCAGGAATGCAACACTGCGCCTTGACAACGGTAGGCGCGCCGTGGAACATTGGAGCTACGTTCCAGCCAACGACTATGGCCACGAATCAGTGGTCAGTTCCGGGCTTCAAGGATAAGCAACATGATGTGCTGCTGGCGCTGGTGGACTGGGTGGAAAACGGAAATCCTGTGAATCAGGTTATTGCGACGAGTTGGAACAGCTTGATAAACCCTAATTCGGGTGTACTTGCGCAACGACCCCTTTGCCCTTGGCCACAGAAAGCAACATATAGCGGCTCGGGCTCTGTGAACGCAGCAAAGAACTGGGCGTGTGCTTGAGCCAGTTATGAATATTATTAGTTACGCGCTTGACTGCACACAGCTATCAAGTATCATAATAACACGCTTTGTAAAAAGCCATGAGCGCCGTGAAATTGTGGAATTGTAGATTTGTCGCTATAAGAAGCCCGTCATATGCTGTCGATACACCTCATATGAGATCAGATAGAAGTAATTTATATCTTACGAGCTGGGATAACCTCTTCCGCTTTCCGCGCACAGGCAGGTCATACACCACTCTCAATCTGGGTTGAGATGTCAGCACACTAATAACGCCACGTGTAGATAGAGCCTCGTATATAGCTTAGCAAACGGCCAGATATGGAATCAAGACGCCCGCAAGTGCGGAACCATTCCGCAAATGACTCAGTTAACTCTCTTTATCAAAGGGCTTACCAAAACCGAGTGCTTGAAAAGATCGCAATGTATAATACTAAACACGGCAACGGGGATCTATTTTGGAGCTATAGTCGAGCCTCCGCGGCCCCATGCGCCAGTTATACTGTTATGCTAAAATTCCGCGTTCGAAAAGGTAAGCTTCGGCATAGTGGCCTCATATAGGCATTTATTCTACCAGCTAAATTCTTACACGCTTACTTCCTTGTCCAAATGTGTTGTTGCGCCTTGGGGTTGTCTTTATCTGAGCTTTACTGCGTCCAATCAAGAAGATGTATTTTGCTACAACTAAGACGCCGTGGAGACTGGACCCATCGCCAACGCAGCAAACGAGCATATTCCCTTCCCGGTTCAACTCATAGTGCCTATATATATACTCAAAGGGCTACTTCTTGTACTTTTATCACTTCCTTTTAGCAATCAGCTTCAAAATGGGTTCCTACACGCCAGAAGACTACACCAAAACGTTGGAGTCCATTTCAGCACAAGTACGAGTTGCGATTGGCCAACTGCCTCATTTCAGCGATCTGAACCACGATGAGAACGCCCCGATATTTCGCCCAGCCGGCGAAGAGGACCTAGCCAGAATTCGAGAGCTGGCGGTCCCAACACAGACACACACAGTTGAGCAAGTCATCGGCGAAATGAACGACATCTATTCCTTTAGGACGCGAGTCGGCCACCCGCGCTTCTTGACAGCTATTCCATCCGTCGCAACCCCTGCATCTTGGCTCGGTGACATCCTCACATCTGCATTCAACTCCTTTTCTGGTGTGTGGCAGGGAGGACCTGGAATAGCAACCATTGAGGTGGAACTTATTGCTTGGCTGGCCGCTCAAGTTGGTCTGCCCGCTTCGGCCGGTGGAATCTTCGTCTCTGGAGGATCTATTGCCAATTTGACGGCTATGACGGCTGCGCGCGACCAACGCCTAAAGCAGGATGATCGAAGTAAAGGCACTATCTACTACTCTGACCAGACCCATTTCTGCGTACCAAAAGCCCTCCGGATCCTAGGCTTTTCTGATAGCCAAATGCGAAAGATCCCATCCGATAAGAAATTCTGCATGGACGTAGCCACACTCGAGGAGGCCATTATTGCAGATAAAAGCCAAGGCTTGGTTCCATTCCTCATTGTTGCAAACTGTGGCACAACTAACACGGGAGCCATCGACCCTATGGACGAGATTGCTGACTTGGCTCATGAGCACAACATGTGGATGCATGTAGACGGTGCTTATGGCGCCTCTGTTGCATTGTCAGGGCAATATCGCTCGCTGGTAGCAGGGCTTAAGCGCGCCGACAGCATTGCGTGGGATGCCCACAAGTGGCTGTTCCAGACATTTGGCTGTGCCATTGCGCTTGTTCGTGACAGAAAGCATTTAGCAGAGAGCTTTACCCTCAGCGGCGATTACCTGCAAGACGCCGTATCCGGAGAGGACCAGCCGAATTTCTTCAACTACGGCATTGAGCTGACACGGCCGGCTCGTCATATGAGGCTCTGGTTCTCGTTACGAGTGCTGGGAGCGGACACCATTGCGCAGATGATTGATCATGGGTTTCTGGTCGCCGCAGCCGCAGAAGCCAAGTTGGCAACATTACAACACTGGAAGATTACGTCGCCGGCTAGATTAAGCACCATAACGTTCCGATTCTGCCCAGAGGGAATGGATGAGAGCACTGCAGATCAATTGAATGGCATCATTTCTAAGGACGCCTTGGAACAAAATATTGCGATGATTCATACCACGCAAGTTCATGGCCGGACCAGTCTGCGGATCTGTTCTATCAATCCGCTTACGACTGTGGCCTGTATGGAGCAAATCATTGAGCAGCTACATGCCATAGCCTGCAAAAGCGCATTAGAATTATAGATTAAATAGGAATTTGATTATATGATTTGAAATGACTTGGCGAGTCTGGTGGATGTTCAACGCTTTGCGAGGCATACAAAGAATGCCAAATGGCCATAGTGCAAATAGCATGCTGATACTAGATTCATTGTATAAATCTACACCAGCCTCAACGTCAGTTGATCCATTGTCCTCAAATCAGCTTGAATTCATCGAGAAAGCCGCCGCTGTAACCAAAATTTAAAGGTCTCGTTTGTTGAAAGCGCTATAAAGCATAGTGGGACTTCTTCAAGTCCCGTTGTCGCAGACAGAGAACTGCCGAAGCCGCCTTGCCGCTGTTGCGTTTTGGCCCCCATCCAAGAGGATTCCATCCAATTGCGACACGGCAGCTGCACGCATCCAGCAATGCAACATGCGAAGCTAATATCGCCTGAGACATGCTTTTGATTAGCAGTGCTTCAAAGTATCCTCATGAGGTCATCGCAACTTGGCCGCTCAACTTCACACTTCACTTGATTTGTCCATGTTGAAGAATTTATTCATAATACAACTTCTAAATGCGGTCAAAAAAGTCAACGGGATACCGCGAATGTCGAAAAGTTTCTGCGCGCATTTGCCAAATTAACTATTACAGGTATCATCAAACTCCATTACACAATGTTACAAGCAGCCCTTTACCGAAATTACATCTTCCCCTGCAAGTGCCACTGGAAAATCTTTCTGAAGATTTCCTTTCCATTTCCCTCGAGCGCATCTCCATGGCATGGAATCAGGGTTACAAAGTCCCACTGATCAATAACCTTCAGGCTGTCGCTCATGCTGCTGCGATCCTTGGCGAGATGCCAGTTGAACCGCTTGGGCCAAGTCGCTTCTCCGCTGGTATTCTGCACGCTGCGGAAGATCTTGTTCAGGAACCCGCTGGGCCTCTCCGACTCGGGCACCTTGCTGTACTGCTCGGTAGCCGGTAGGTTGAACATCAGATCCGCCTCGATCAAGACCTTGTCCGGCCTGTAGTTGAAGACGAGCTCCTTGTTGACGTGGCCATCGACGTACTCGTAGTCGAAGTCGGCGTCAAACTCTTCGCTGATTCTGATGTCACGCTTTCCCTCCTTTGTGAAGACAACGGCAAACTTGTCGTCGTTGATTTTCGGGTCCTTGGTCTGCTTTGCGCGCTTCTCAGGAAGACCCTCTGGGCCGATAATCTTGGCTTCGGGCCATTGCGCAGCCCATTCAGAGATGAAGATGTGGTGTTCAAAGTCCAGCGCGATGATGTACGCGACGTTGCCGCCCAGCTCTGCGACCTTGGCCTTGGTCTCTTCTGTGAGCGCAACGGGAGAGAAGACGGCGAGATTGCCAGATGTGAGCCTCACTATTGGACGATGCGATTAGCACTTGTGCATGTAGTGGTGAGACATTCTCGGCGCTAAGCCCTTATAATGTGGGAATAGTGAGACATCAAATATTGCACATACCTAGCGTTCCACGGCCGCCAATCTGGATTCTGCCGAATCGTGCAAAAGGCACGGAGAAAGTCACGACGTTGGGTGTGACGTTGCGGATGACCATGAGATCAGCCGGGTTGGCCGGAATCAAGCTGGAAGACATTTTGTGTGAGATTGAAATATTGGGTGAAACGTGAAATTGTCGTGTCGCAGCTAGAATTGTGAGTTGAGGCGTGAAAAGGCTTAAGTAGACCGTCTTTGTGATGATGTTATTGCTTCTGAGTCCATGACGCAAGACTGGCGATGATGCGACGCGGCCACTATTTAAGCACCCAGGCCATACAGCTAGACGCTGATACCGTCTCATCTGTAACTCAAATTATTTTCTGGTATGCCCTATCTCGGAAGCTTTCCTTTGTAAGCGTCCAGGGGCCACGGTGAGAAGCGATCAATGCTAATCGGCATTAGGTTCTTAGTGGCGACAGCAGCCGTTTGGAAATTCCAAATTCTGGGATTCCTCGGCCACAGCGATCAGATCAGTAACGTTTAGTGGCACGATACGTGTAAAAAAGGGCACGTTCCCGAATGCGGCTATCCAAGAGCCGAGGCTTACACCCAGCAGCCTAGTCGAGCTCCAGTAATTTCGTCCCTTTGGCGGTGCTAGATCTTACACGAGATCATGACATCAATCGGACACGGAAGGAAAATTGCCCGTTTGGCTGGGTCAGGCGGTTATTCGGTACTGCTGAACAACCCGTCGATATGATACAGCGCAGGGCCCGTCCGAGCTCGTCCGTAGGATTGCGCTGAGAGGCTGCGCTGGCTGCGCTGGCTGCGCAAACTACGGACAAACAACGCCTGAAAATTATATGATTTTGCCGCGCTTAATGTGGATCAGTATTCGGAGCCTGAATGCGTTTTTGGGCGGTAGGGCAGAGTATGCCGCGGCAAGTTCCCAGTAAATGAGTGAGACGTCTAATCCTGATGTACATGGGGCTGTGTTTTAGACTCAACCCGCTCCCAAGATACAGCAGCCAATTAAATCTCTCATTGGCGCCACAAACAAACTGAAAGCATGATCTCTGCCATGAAACTTTAACATGGTACATATTCTAGCCTCTTTCCAGAAGCTGGATTCTCGATAGGCCCTACAAGTCTAGGTAGAAGAAGCGTTCCTTGACTTGGAACCAAAAGTGCAGTATTGGAAGACCCAGAGACTATTGGATATCCAGAGCTCTAATAGAAAACAAATAGTATCCCCAAGAAGTAAACTCTGTAGCACCGTGGCCAAGTGCGAGCCTCTCTCAGCCGAAAAATTTGATATGGCTGAAGGACTCCTGTGCCAGCCTTACTCAATCGCCCCGATCGGCCCGGGAACCACTCAATTCACTTTGCTCTAGGTCTATGAGCGGTAACTCTTTCCTGCTCTAAACTCTAATACTTGGGTCTTGGCTTTTGATATACGTACATAGAAATTCCTTGGTTCTCAGGAGAGCTATACGCGTGTCTGATTCGTCGTTAAGCGACCTCTATGGAGGAAGAGACTGGAATGACATGCATTGGAGTCGATACGCAAATACACATTGAGGCCACAGCCGATATAGGCATCATGACTAGCACTTTGGGGAAAAATAAATAAAACACTACTAACAATTGCATTGATCGCTGTGGTAATAATACACTAACTTATGACAGAATTCGTCCCTGTCGTAATAATACACCAAGTAATGACAGGTTTTATCGCTGTAGTAATATACATATCAAACAAAATCCACTCTTTTCAATCGCTGGTTGATGCTTTTACATCAAATTCATTCTGAGTTGCCGCGGTTTCTGACGGCAAATTCCTCATCGAGTCTCTTGTACCACTGTTCCTCCGCCTCTCCGCTAGGTGGTAGATTCGCTGCCATCAAGTTTTCAAGAGGATGTTGATACCTTGTCAAATTGTTTTTGCGAAGGCGACTCCATTTAGCATCGTATGGAGAGCGACAGGCCCCGAGACAATGATACGTGGAAAGCCTCAGACTCCACTCCTGCTTGTCTTCGTCTCTTTTCAGACAAAAGTCGTAATCTGCGAAGCAGTCTGGGCATGAACCATATCGCTCATTCATCTCTTCGTTGAACACGGCAAACAGGCAGTTGATCGGCTTCTCGGTGTGCTCAATGAGGATGTCGCCGCCTGGCTCCGATGTGATTGCCATGTGGTGGCAGATTGGCAAGTGGATGCTACCTAGGAGGGCTGCAAACTGTTTGAAAGATACCAAAGGTCCGTCAATCCTGTTGAATCTGCCAATGTAGAGCTCGTCGTTGATGATTTTGGGGACGTAGTCAAAGGAAAACCTCCAAGGCTTCGATAAGTTGAGTTCTTTTTGCTCGCGTCCCTGGTCGAAAATGCCTCGGTTGAAGAGAGTCAGACTGAAGCGCCTAAACCTCATTTCATCATCGTCTTCCCAATCAACATGTCCAAAATCCATGTAGTTGTGCAAAAAGATGTACTTTTCGAACTCAACGTGTCGTTCCAGATTGCTCAATGGCAAACCATATTGACTGCCAAGGAAATGCCGATCCATAGCCAGATGCGCGTCCATGAACTCGATTTTGGCCTCCCTTGAAGCGGGATGCCAGAGGAGCGACCTGATGTCCGCCTTTGAATACCGTCTTCGGGCCGAACACCAGTCCCACCAATCCCATTGAGAGGAGCCGCTGCAATTTGGATGGTTCTGGTCTCTCCATGTGCCGTTGGGGTTCAGGGGGCATAGCTTGTGACATGCAGCACAGCAATAGGTGTTTGGGAAATCTCTTTGTAGCGTCTTGGTGAATTCAGCAATATTGTGACCCTTGAGGGTTAACATTCTCCTTGAGAAATAGAGTTTCACAGCCTCGTAAAGATCCTTGCGAGTTACGGCCAGAGAAAGAACGCTGGAATTTGGCAAATAGTCGAGGATCTTGATCAAAATTTCAATAGGGCATTCTGCGAGAATGCATGGTGATGATGATGATGGCAGTGGCGAGAATGGGTCTGATGATGGTTTATCTTGCGCGGAACTCAGAGTGGTATCTTCCAGCTCTGTAACTCTATCAAGCGCATCGACGCTCATCGGAAGCCAGTTATTGTTGTTATGTACCCGAAACATTGTAATAGTCAGCTGGATATTGACTTGATTGTTTGGTAGATGACACTTCAAAGCAGTCAGCATATAATGTTGAAGAGATGGGCGCTTCAAATCAGTAAGAATGTGCCAGTTACCTCTTTGGTAGTCTTGCTCTGTGTTAATATTGATAATCAGCAGAGTATTAACTTGACTGCTGGATCGAAGATATTCCAAATCAGTATGATAATCAGCTGGGTATTGATCTAATTGTTGAACAAAAAGCTCTTCAAAGCAGAGGAAACGTATTGATCGTCTTCTGGGGGTCTTGTTCGGTGGTAATGAGGATAAAGAGGACGCAAGCCAGCTTCCAAGGACAACAAGGATTTATACGATTTCATTGTGCTCCACCGCCCATGCCTCCATTTGAAGAATATGAGGCTTCTATTTGGGTTTCAATATACTTCAGGGCGAGAATTTGTGGAGTTTTCGTATACATCTATGCACTTTATATACAGCAGAAAGCCAGTATAGTTGGCGGCGCAAAATGCCTATAGCTACATTTATATGGACCGAATCTGGCTCACTCTAAGGTCCTGCACCTCGAGGCGTCCCTATACACGCAGTTTAAGTTTGGCCTCCTATAACAAAGTTAAAATCCGAATATCCATCGTCAATGGGCAAATGCATCTGGAACAGTCCCGACTCCCAGATTTTCAAGGTTCTCGGCGGCCCAGGGCATTTGGTACAAAGAAGGGGCATTGCATATGCATATACCTAGCTCCAGCGTTCTAGATACCGGATATATATATTGTAACAATGTAGAAGAGTCTTTTGGGCGCATGATAGGATTGAGGCGAATGGGCGTAAGTCGAAATTCTATTTTGTTCCCATAAGTGGGCACGATACCATCACTTACACCAGCCTTCAGCATCCATCTTTCTCTGTGCTATGTAACCCGATATCTCTGTAAATGCTCATGTATAAATGCATTCCCATTGGAAGAAGTTAGAAAACGATCATACTTAAGTAATAATAATACACTTGTGCAACCTCTCTCATAACGCTCCTCCTCTCTTCCGCCGGATGTGTAATTGGGTTGTGTATAGGTAAAAGATATACAGTGTGCATTTTACATCAACACAGTACGCCGGATGATCCCTCCCGATTTCCCGGCCTCGCCTGATCCACCAACAGCTTCATATCAGATTGCTGCTTCACGATCTCCTTCCAACGCCAAACTGCAAGCCATTGGAAGCTGACACGGCGCCGTGTCTTGCGCCAACCATGTCTGCCTCGCTTCTCCGACCGCGCTTGGCCGCCACAGGCCTCAGAGCTGCTCCCCGACCAACGATATGCCCGCATTCGCAAAAATCCATCCCCCGGCGCCACAATTCGAGCTCGAGCAGCGCCGGCAGCAGCTCCGGCAGCGGACTCAAGGTCGCGGCCTACAGCGGAGCGCTCGCTGCAGCTCTCTATGTCTCTTACCTCTATACGACCGACACGCGAGCGTTTGTCCACCGATATGTCGTCCCGCCGCTGCTTCGAACCGTCATTCCCGATGCTGAGGATGCGCACCACGTGGGCGTCAATGCGCTGAAGTTCCTGTACGAAGTGGGCTTGAATCCCCGAGAGCGCGACTCTGCGGCCAGCGACTCCAACCTCTCAGCCTCCGTCTTTGAGCACCAATTGGCAAACCCCATCGGCATCTCTGCAGGCCTCGACAAGGATGGCGAGATTCCCGATGCGCTGTTTGCACTGGGAGCTGGCGTTGTTGAAATCGGAGGCTGCACCCCGCTGCCTCAGGAGGGAAACCCCAAGCCTCGTGTCTTCCGAGTGCCTATTTTGGACGGAATGATCAACCGATACGGTCTCAACTCGAGGGGAGCAGATGACATGGCGATCCGCCTGCGCGACCGACTACGACGATTTGCGCGCTCAATAGGAGTTAGCGAGGAGGAAATCATCAGTGGCGAAGCTGGTGTTCCCGTTGGCAGCTTGAAGCCTGGGCGGATACTTGCAGTGCAAATCGCCAAGAACAAGGAGACAAACGAAAAGGATGAGCAAGCCATTGCTTCGGATTACGTCTACTGCACAAAGCGGCTGGCTCGCTATGCCGATGTCCTGGTCGTCAATGTCAGCAGCCCCAACACCCCTGGCCTTCGAGATTTGCAAGCAACGGAGCCGCTATCACGACTTCTCTCGGCTGTCGTTGATGCAGCTTCTCAAACCGACAGAAAGACCCGCCCCAAGGTGATGGTCAAGGTTTCTCCCGACGAAGACGAGGACTCGCAGATGGAAGGAATCGTCCAGGCTGTGCAAAAGAGTGGCGTTGACGGCATCATTGTCGGAAACACTACAAAGAGACGAACCGGTCTGAACCCCAAAGGTGCCCGACTCTCTGTCAGAGAACAAAAGGCTCTGATGGAGGTAGGCGGCTACTCTGGCCCAGCCATGTTTGAGCGAACCTTGGATCTTGTTGGGCGATACCGCAAGATGCTTGACTCACAGCCCGGCGTTGGTAAGGGAGAGCAAAAGGTCCTTTTCGCGACTGGAGGCATCACAAACGGAGAGCAGGCGCTCAAGGTGTTGAACGCCGGCGCAAGCGTAGCGATGGTGTACACGGGATTGGTTTACGGAGGCGTTGGAACGGTTACGAGGATGAAGCGAGAGATGCGTGAGGCTCTATAGAGGATTTTTATTTGCAAAGGCGGCAGGATTGTTCGTGATGTGAAAATTTGGAGGAGCGTATTAGAAGCGTTATAAGGAGAGACATGATATACTACCAGTAACTTGTATTTGTAACCAAAAGCCAGATAGCAACGTTATATCGCTGCCACTGTATAGATTTTGAAGCTTTAATCTGCACTAACTTTTGCACAAGACGAATGAAATTAAAGCTATATCAATTGCTTCCTTTTATTGGAATCCATTGTCCCTTTGGAAATGGACTTCTTTAGCTAAGAGTACGCGATAGCCACTGCTAACTATTTGCTCATGGCAAGTCTCCAGCTATTTCAACACACAAACAAAAATAACTAAAGACAAAACCCTGACATATCACATAAATAGATTTACAACTTAGTCAATCCGATAATAGCAAACCAGTCTTCTTTCAAGGCTACAAATCCATCTTTATAAATCTTGTCTTTATACACATCAAATGCAGGGTAGTGCAGAATACGCACTAACCCTAATTCAGCAAGGCGCAGGTACAGCAAAGATGCGCCACATGCCCCACTAAAAAGTTCAATCGATATCGATTTCTCGAGTCTATCCAAATTTTACCACCAGCCCAAAAGTCGCTTTTGCTGAGCATCAGTATCAGTTCCACCACATCATGGCCGCCGCAACAACATTACCCGCCTTATTGGCGTCATTAACGCAGTCGCTGTCTCTCGCGCAAGAAGGAACCTCTAAAATCTCGACAATTGAGCACCCCAAAGATGGAATCTCGCTCCTCGACGTCAAGAACGAGCTGTTGCTCTCATATCTCCAGAATCTGGTCTTCCTGATCCTCGTCAAGCTACGAAACGCCAAGTCCGACGGAAAGGATGCTTCAAAAGAGAAAGACAAGGATTTGGACGAAGTGGTGCGATCAAAACTTGTCGAGCTGCGCCTGTACCTCGAGAAGGGAGCCCGACCGCTGGAGGAGAAGCTGCGATTCTCTATTGACAGATTCCTAAGAACGGCCGAAGATGCGCAGCGACAAGAGAAGATGAAGGAGATCAAAGACAGCGCCAAGACTGGCTCCAGCACAGATGAATCAGGCTCAGATTCCGAGGAAGACGACGATGATGAAGACGACTCCGAAGCCGATGAGACTGGCTTTTCTAAGCCACAGATCAAGAAAGGAGCCGCCCCCAATATGGGCTCTCTCATTGACGACGTCGCCCTTCGTCCCGCCAAACGCAATGAAGATGATGGCGCTCCTGCTGGCGTATACCGCCCGCCTCGTCGCGAGCGTCAAGTCATGGAGACGACAGAGACCCGCGAAAAGGCCGCTCGTCGCCCCATGCGCTCACACACCATGGAGGAATTCGTCGCTTCCGAGCTCTCATCCGCACCTATTGCCGAGCCTAGCATCGGTACAACCATCGTCCAAGGCGGCCGCAGAATGAAGACGACCCAAGAACGCAGAGACGAGGCCGAGCGAACCGAGTACGAAGAAGCAAACTTCACTCGTCTGCCCCAAGAGAGCAAGAAGGATCGTGCCAAGAAGGCGAAGCAGGCCAACCGAAGCGGTCGGATGCAGTTTGGTGGCGAGGAGTGGCATAACCTTGGCGAGGGCATTGATCGCATTGATCGCCTGACGAAGCGAAAGGAGGGCGGTGCTGGTTCTGGCGTGAGAGCCATGTTGGAGAAGAGCCGGAAGCGTGGACCCGAGACGGAGGATGGGCCGAGAGGGAGCGGACACCAGATGGGAGACAGATTTCACAAGAAGGCGAGGTTGTTGGAGATTGGACGAGGAAGCAGAGGCAAAGGAAGGAAATAGAGTTGAGATATCATTTATTAATGGCGCGATATTTGTGTGCGCATTCATACACGGCGTTTTTGGTTTCTAAAAGAGTTGTATGGAGGATTATGTCAAGGTTCAATGATATGATGATTGCATTATATCCCTGCCTAGCTATGTTGTCCCTAAATATTATACAAGAAATGTCTAAAAAATACAGATATCATCATCTTCGGAGAAATGCGTCTCTTTTGCAGTTATTTCTATACCAGATACCGATCCCCTTATTTAGCATCAGGAACTTTAACCTCTGGCGCCGTAATCTCAGGTTCTATACCCTCAGATTTTATACCCTCAGTTTTGACAGCTTCAGTTTTGATAGCGGCTGTCTGTACAGCCTCGGATAATATTGGCTTGGGCTTTGTTGCCTCGGGTATCTTGAATTCGGACTGCACAGCCTCAGGTTTTGTAGCATCGAGTCTTGCAGCATCGGGCTTTGTAGCCTCAGATACCTTAGACTCGGCCTGTACAGCCTCAGTCTTCTTAGGCTCAGGTTCTCTAAACAACTCCTTCTCCATCTTTTTGGGACACAAATCTTCCCATAAGACAACGCTCCCCTTATCGGTAGGAATGCCGTCATGTAGCTGAGGCGCGCCGTCTTTGCGTCTTTCTTCCAGTAGCATCCTCGATCTGCCATGCCACCAGGTCTGGTTCCATTGCTCTTCTCGGTGATGCTTTTCCACAGAGTTGTGGTGGATCATGACGGGAACGGTGCCGATACAGATCTCTGTGTAGAGCGGCATTGTCTCCCATTCATTGGGATAACTCCCCGCCAGCCATGGCAGTTGCTGATTTCCGGGCAAATCTAATGGGAGAGGCAGTCTATCGGTCTTAGGCGCGCATTCAAATTTGCCCTGTTTCCCGATTTGCGGCTTCAACAGACGGCTGTGACGAATGTATCTTGCGTCAGTGAGAGCATTGGAAGTCTGGTGGCCTAGCAGAGACCAATAGTCCAGGGCGATACCGAATTCAAAAGGCTTGTCCGGGAGATGCGTCTTGTTGTACTTTTGGTGAGTAAACCCTGGCTCCAGACGGTCAATAATAGGGGCTTGCTGGACGTCAGTTGGAGGAGGCTTCGCTCCAGCTCGTCCTGGAACGACTTTGTCAAGCACGTCGTCCATTCCGGTCCGGTGGTGTCGTCGCATGACTTCTCGGTAATATTCCTGCTCGCCAAACATCTCAACAAAGATGCTCTGGTCGCTACCATGATAGCAGAAATCAGAAGCTCCCAACTCATTATCGAACGACGCGTCTTTCCGGTCCTGACACTCCTTCAATTTCTCCACCGCCCGCTCAAGAACGCGACGCATCTCGCCAACTGGACCAATAGTGTATCCCGAGTTGAGATAACGAGTGCGGAAACTGGCCCACTCGTTGATTCCGATGAGAGTGTCCGTATTGCCGCCATAAATGTCATTCGGAAGCGGGGACTCAGGTACAGGATAGCAAGAGACAGAGTTGAGCAAGTTGGGCGCACATCTTTTGCCTGCACCAAACACGATTTTGGAGTTGATGCCTTCGTTGCTGTAGGCTCGTCCCATGCGGTGGGCCACTCGAGCATTTTCTTCTTCGATGATGGCGTCGTAGCGGGATAAGAGTATGTTCAACGGTAGCTGAAACCAGATATCGTAGGCGTCAAGCATGAAGACAAGTTCATCGTCAAAGCCAGGCTGGCTGCGGCGCACAGGGTCGTTGATATAGTCCAGCGTTCGCGTAATCTTTGCAAAATGCGATCCGCCCCCCAAGAGGCCTTTGGCCTTGTCCTTGTCTTCCCAAGCAATGATTGTAGGATTAGGATAGCCGAGAATCGTCATGGTAAGGAGCGTCTTGCAGAAGTTGACATTGCTCTTTGTGGCTGGTAGCAGAATGTGTATCTTTCGATCCGTAGTTGGAGAGAGTTCCGCCGTGGTCTCATTCTGATTCTGCTTCAATGGCGACTGGGCAATGCGACTTGTTGTCCATGGCTGCTTGAAGGTCTCTGAACTAGGCTTTCCGATATTGTGCTTCACGTAATGAGTTGGTATATGTGCATATATAGGGTATACTGGCTTCAAAGATGACTTACAGGGGTAATCACAATCAACAGGAAAGTACTAAGAATGAAGGCGATTCCAACCAACGTCGCAGGACGCCGGCCTCGGAGCAGTAATAAATTCAACATTATAAACGAGCGTGAGTAATAAAAGAGCGTGGAGGAATTTATTCTTAATCAAATCATAAAAGAGTGAATCATAAGGATAATGTTTAAAAGAGTGACAGAGGTGAAAAGAGTGTAGAGAAGCACGCCGTCATCACACTCAGCCAGTGCTGGTGGTTACCCCTGACTAAAGCGATCTCAGCGTAAGACGCCTATCAAAAGTCTAAAAAGAAGAAAGGGAGAAGAGAAGAAAAGAAAGAAGAAAAAAGCCATACACGACATATTATGGCTTCATCGTTGAAAGTACTATTTCCAGATTGGTGTCTAGCTTTATCTTAGGCGCTGAAACTATGAAATCGATAGCGCCGGGCTTGTTCAGCCTCTCAGCCGCAGACGCAGATCCTCCTTTAATCCAGGGACGAAATGTCAGCTTTAAGTACATGTATTGGTCAGTGTAGCTACAAAGGGGTGCTTTCCGCGATAATCGATACAACAAATATATGCGTTGCCACACTCTGTTATAGATTTCACTCGTTGCGAGCAGACGACTGTGAAATACGGCAAGATTTTATTATCGCAATACCGAGTAAGAAGTCTGCCCACTCGATCTAAGTCTTATAGTGGGGACTGCCAAGCCGATATTTCCACATATGTCGCCCGGTTGTTTTACGCGAATGATAGCATCAAAAAGCCACGAATTAGGAATCAAAATGCTCTGCCCATGTGCTCTAGCTGCTGAGTGATCGGCGTTCATAGATATTAGTTAAACACAGCATACTCTCGCGTTATCATACTTGCACAATGCTTACTCCTTATCAGGCTATTTGCGCTTGGGTCTTACGGAATATTGGTATCTTGTAGCAGTTGAGCGACACCGTCTTACGTACGTTGTACAGCTTTATTGTATCCGATCATTAAGACGCAGAAAATTTTAGCCCTGTACAACGCTCGTCCCTGGCGGCTTATTTAAGCATAAACATTTGGAATTATAGATTATATCTCTCGGCATGTGTATGCACACACCAGCATTACAAATAATGGAAAGCGCGGATTGAACCTCGTTTGCAAGGGGTCCGTGATTAGTATGGACTAAAAATAATGAATTTCCTATTAGAGTAACCTATTTCCCTGTAGGTGGCCCGGGAGTGCGGCGATGAGGAGTGGATCGATCGGATTAGGGCGGATTAAGTCGGGATAGAGGGTTTGGCGGGATACAGCAAGAATACAAGCCTAGTATTCCGTAATCAGCAATAAGTAAAGAGTAGGCAGTAAACAAGTGGCTACAGAGGGAATTCGGGAATTCGGGAAGCTCATGTATGAAGATGAAGAAAGGTCAACTTTGAGTCAAGTTACCGGTATGGAGAAAAAACATATATAAGGCCTGTTGTCTGCCCTCATTAACACGATTCTTTAACCACCAATAGCTACACAAACTCGAGCAGAATCAATTATTTGAAAAACACCTCTTTCATAATGTCAACTCAAGAGACAGCCAAAACATTGTATCTAGATGCAGACGGTATCAAATACGCATATCGACTCATTGGAAACTCTACTGCTGGCAGCCACTCGCCTCCCTTACTCATGCTCAACCACGTTCGAGCCACAATTGATACGTGGGATCCCCAAGTCATCAACAACTTTACTGCAGCTGGCCGCCAAATCATAACATATGATTATGCTGGAATAGGACATAGTCAAGGCAACGTTGCACCCTCTATTAGAGGCTTTGCCGTTAACTTGCTTGCGTTTCTCAATGTCCTCTTGCCGTCTCTGCATACTCAGCAAGTTGATGTGTTGGGATTCTCCATGGGCGGCTACATTGCTCAGCAGTTGGCTCTCGATGCTCCAAATGTGGTTAACAAGCTGGTTCTCTCGGGCACAGGACCAAGCCTTGGCGCGGACCTTCAACGGCCGATGAATGAGGTGCAATCCACTGTTTTCAACCCAACGCCTGATGCTTCAATACTCGCAGCTTTCTTTCCGCCTTTTACAACCGGCGACGAGGGTCTTGCGTGGCTCAATAGGAGCGTCGGTTCGCGACAGGGTGTTGCTGGAAAGAATGGAGAGCCTGCTATTGCATCATTTACATCCGGAGAAGCTCTGGCCAAGCTTAGCCAGGCTTATTTGACTTGGGATGCCGATCCAGTTCCCTACTCCTTGTTGCAATCAATCCAAAAGGACGCCCTTGTAACCAGCGGAGACAACGATCTTATTGTTCCGACGCAAAACTCGTTCGTCTTGGCTAGACAGCTATCGCGAGCCAACTATGTCATGTTCCCGAGTAGTGGTCACGGTCATCTATTCCAGTACGCAGGATATTTCACCAAGGTAGTTGGAGAGTTTTTGGACGGTCAACTGCCGACGGTGCCATTCTCAGCCGGACAAATTCCACCATTCGGAACATATGGAAGTTATAATTGAGACCCAACTTGGGCATAGTGGACTGCATGTCTCTATCGATGGTGGATGTTTTGCTTCGGTGAAAAATGTCACGGTAAAAGGTCGCATTAATTCCATACATAGTTTTTTCATATCGCTCTCATAGACTGCTTTCAATCTCCAGGTACATAATAATAACTTTTCTACACTTGTTGATAAATGATAGAGAGAACATACTTTGCTCTTATAGCAATTATCTTGAGTTCAGTCCGATCGTTATGAATAGAAAATAAGTCTGTATCACTGCCGAAGCATTTGTACAGAAATGGTCTTCTCGATGGAACAAAAATCATAAAATGCTTATAACACTCCGGTGACTATTCGTGCATCAATCATTTGAGCATACAAAGCTAAATAAATTAGCTCCTAACTCACTTTGAACCATAACGACGAGAAACTTACAAGCAGCTTTCCACCTCTTGCCTATCACATCGAGAGACTGTTTGATAGCAGCACATGAGGCTGCCTCGCTTAATGCACCTGTACGGGAATGTTCCCGTCCGAAGAATACTGCCGATCTGTATATCGATTCAAGACAAAATGGAGTGATCTCATCGAGAGAGCAATTGCCAGAGTTTATGGCATCAGCTAATTGTAGCATGCCATCTGCAATTTCACGTTTAAAGTCTTGGGGCATAAAATTCTCCGCTGAGGCAAATGGAAACTCATCTATGGCATATCTTTCTTTATCATGTAGAAGCAGGCGAGCACTATCGGTAAGTTAGCGACGTGCTTTGTGATACACCGCATTTGCATAGTACATGTATTTACCTATAGCAGATTGTAGAGGGACTGCATACTCCAATTCCACGCTGGTGGCCCTCTTCTATAGACACGCTCGTCAGCGCAACGAGCGTGCTGTCCAGTACTTTAACATCGTTTTGCCAGAATGCCTCGGAAAAGGGAGGCTCCTGTATACTACGCAAGACGTTTCCTAGCAGGATCGCAGATTGTGCGGTCAAAGAGAACCGACCCATTGCCGTTGTTGGCGGCTCAAAAAGTCTGCGTACTGGGGCATTTATCTCTCTCTAACTGGCATAAGCGATTAAACTTTTGATGTTAGAATGTTCGACCTACATTTTCTTCCCATATCGCGTCGTCAATGGGAAGTATACTGTTTTTACTTGGGTCTGCCGTAAGGAATGCTCTATCAGCACACCCCAGGTTCATATAACTAGAATCTGATTAGCCAAATAGAATAGCAGAAATACTGTCAACGGCGGGGAAGAAAAAGATGATCAAGATATGACAAGGGATACTTGAATACTGACCGATCCAAAACGAGAATAGCCCACCAGGTTCTCCGTCGCTCTTCCGACTCAGTAACACTGAAGCCCTCTTCAGAATAGCGTTCTACAGCTTTATGGAGACCCAGAGCACTTCCGTATCGTACGCAGTAGCCAACAGTGAGATATGCAGCTGGATAAATAGCATGCCCAACCTCAAAAAGGGCCATTAGAATAATTGCTTGTAGTACGCGTAGCTCCAGGCTACATGAGCTCTCTGCTTCTAAAAGACTGCTTTTTATTGAATAATAGGCGCTACAACGTGCCCCCTGTTCTGGACGCTGATCTGATAGAAGCTTCATTGTAGCAATGAGAAGCACATTTGCTGGACGTGAAGGACTCAGAGGGTTTAGTATTCTCTCCATAAACTGCTTCTTTGATAAAAACGATATCGATGGATGAATAGTCGAGAAGTATGAGTGGACAAATCCTCTGTCGGACGAAATGTCTCCAATAAAGTTCAGTAGTGGGTCTTTGAAACTGAATTCTAGCTCTGGAAGTCGGTTCATTGAGCGCTGGAATAAGACTGAATCAAGAAAGAAGACTGCGTGGGAGCTTTCTTCGCCGTCTTGGACGGCTTTCACTGGTGACAAAGATGCGTTTTCCACGCTGGATACAGATGGTGAGTCGTCTCTCAAGACGTACACGCATTCTCTTCCGTATCTAGACATGGAACGTTAAGATTAACCGCAAAATCTGTTTTCGATTGAGCTGTTGAACATACCGTACACATGCAGAGCAGTGAGGCTTTCCTCGATCACAGCGTTTCTTTGATCGCTGGCACTGTGTGCAAGACGACTTGATCCTTGGAATAATGATCCGACTCTCACTCGCGGTGTCCATGCTTGGGCTTGAATAGCGGATAATGATATTACAAGGTTCTTGGTGTATTTCGGCTTAACTAGAGCAGCTGTCTAAATGCAACGGAGGGGGCTTGCAAGTTTTGCTTGGATTGAGTCAGAGCATTCGCCACGACGCAGTTGCTACACAACTACAAATATAGCAAAGGCCGAAGGCCAAAATGGGCCTTAGCCTCATGAGCCTCCGGTGGAGTTTTGTGGCCCAAACTACAGGTACCTGACGTGAGCACGATTACAATTGCAGAGTGCCATCCATGATGGGCACCGGTGCTTTTACTATTTATGCATTTTAAGATTTCAAGAAGTGAAAACACATTCTACCTAATATTTTAGTCAGGGGATCAGAACCTAATGTCAAATAAGCGCATGTTAACGTCAAAGCTTAAGACAAGATCACGCCTCCTGCTTTTCTACCAACATTCAACACGCTAGGATGCACACCTGTTATAGAAAGTCATTGGTAGAATATCGCAGACAAGTATGTACTCAACGTATATGAAGTGACCTCTTCACAATTCGGCAGATGTTGTGTCCAGCTAGATTGGTAATATTGATTAGTATTCAACGCGGGCCCTGGTCCATATTCAATTTTCTAATGAAGTCAGTCGGGATAAGGCGGAGTGGGGCCGACTTGAGTGAACACACCCTAGGTACTCATAGTCTTCTAATATCTCCGCAGCACAAGGTGTATGCTCCATCTTGGTTCTGGGTCTATGCTTGCCAGACGATAGCAGACTATTCATTCTTTGGATGTTATAAACAAATTGTTATTATTACTCTCCACTTCAATGAATGCTGCCTTGCGAAACGCATGTTTCTTATTACCAATGCCTTTGAAGCTTTTTTTATTTTTGGTCGTTTCCACATGCTACTTAGATGTCTCGACAGTCGCCTATATATTATCCGCCAATTTGACATTTAACTACTACTTCTCACATTGTACCATACTCCATCTGCATTTCCGATGACCGTAGATTACATATCGTCGTTCTCTTTTCGCCTAAGTATGACTTATTTGATCAGATTACAGCGTACTTCACTCAAGCCAACCCAATCACGCCTAGTCTTAGATAATTGTCATCCGTCTTCAACTTCTGCGCATTTTCTCCTGAAAGAAGCTCGTCAACATCCCAGTGCGCCCAAACAAATCGACCGTGTAAGAGTTCCGCCTCTGGACTGGCGGCCCAGACGGCAAAGTGACCAGGGAGATTTTCTGCAATAAAGGGTAAAGTCAGTATTCTTATAGTAATGGCAAAGGACGATGCAGATCTTGATTCATACCGTCGTCAAAGTCAATTCCACTTGTCTCGTCATATCCAGCATTCCTGGCAGCATCGGTGAGGATCTGTCCGGGGTTGAAGCTCACAATCTGCATGTCCTCAGCTGTAATATGGAGGGCGACCTGCTGGAGGAAGAATGCGGCGGAATTTTTTGTAAAGCTGTAAGAGGGAAGGAGTCTGACCGGCCCGTCAAACTTGTGGATCACTGCACTCGAGACGTTGACAAGATGTTTCTGATAAGTGTAAAATTAGCCCGGTGCAATTGAAGATAGCTTGAGAGATGCTTTTAGGAAGACGGAATAGTCATCTCTCATTGTGCCGCCTCACCTTATTGTTACCAGGCTGTTTATGAAACCGCTCCGTGAAATAGATTGTGGACTGGACATTCATGGCGAGGTCTTGCCATACTTTGGTAGTTCCTCGCTCCAATAGCGGCCCAGGGCCACCTTGTGTTGCAGCATTGAGAATCAAAGTATCAACGATGACACCCTCTGCTTTTAGCTCGTCCCAAAGATTCCTGGAAGAATCCAAATCGGAAATATCACACTGCCTTCCGAGGATAATAGTATCGCGGCCTTGGCTTTTGGCAACATCGGCCAACTTGGTAATAGCGCCGTCAATAACAGAAGTGCGGCGTCCGACGATGATGATCCGAGATGCAGCGGCGGCGATGAAGGCTCTGCATATGGCGAATCCAATACCTAATCCGCCTCCAGTTACGAGTATTATTCTGCCCGCTTGAGATAGCTCAGCTCGCTCGGGAGAAATCGCCGGGTAAGGCTTTTTATGTGAAGTTTTGGTAGGGATGATGAGCATTTTGACAATGTTGGATTCAATACACAAATCAAGATACAATTCAGGATCTCTGTGTGTAGGATTTAGAATCTGAAACTGTTGGGTATGGGCTTCTTTCTTATTGTCTATATCCTAGAATCCTTCACCATCATGGCATCTCTATTGCGTTCATATCTACCAGGATCCATTGAGGCGGAGAGCCGCCCACCGCTTGTGATCACACCATCAACTAATATTTCGTTTCTGTAGGGAAGTTATCACGATGTACTCTACAAAAGATGCGTTTTAACAATTCACGAGCCAAATCCTCTATGCGGAAGCCTCTCCGCCATGTAAAGCGCTGGCTGCGGCCGTAGCGGGACAGTCTGCGGAGCTCACTCCGCCAACTCCACCACCGATCTTGGACGTAAGCAGTATTCTCGCCCTTTCAACACTTACAGCCCGCTGAAAAGGCACTGAATACACCCATTATGCCAGGCAGCGCTATACAATCGCCTCCGTCGCGCTCAGCATGTATCACATGTGCCAAGGTCAAGAGACGATGCACTAAAAACCTGCCAGCATGTCGACGCTGCTCACAGAGAGGGCTGAATTGTCGTTATCCGCCGCTCAAGATGACAATTGAGCTGCCTAGTGACTTCAATGACACGCCAACGTCAATTAGCAACGAGAGTTTCGCTGCGGTAACCACACCGCTGCCATCTCATCATGAAGATTTATGGAGCTTCGGCGGCCTTTTTACCAACATGAGCCCGTATTTGCATCCGCCTGTCTGGTTCTTACTACCAGAGTCGTGGGTAATTCTTCACCAACCGGCTCCATACCAGCAGTCTGACTCCTTAAATGGTGGTCTTCTGGAATCTACGGAAAAGATTCTGTCCTGGCTGCAGCAGTGGGTAAATGACTGCTCATGCCCCTTTATTCATGCCCATCTATATAAAGACGACCTGCCTGGCTGCATCCAACATGCTTTTACTGCTACTGCGGCATACTTTGCCAAGACTGCCGCAAATAAAGGACTCATTCTTCGCATTATAGAGGGCAACTGCAACACGCTCCTTGGCCAGCCAGAAGTTGGTCTGGATGTTGGCAATGACACAGTCGCGTCGGACACACTCCATCACCTGGCGCGGACCCAGGCTCTATTAATATACCAAATAATTCGTTTATTTGACGGCGACATTCGATCAAGAGCAAAGGCTGAAAATAATATGGATATACTCCTCTCATGGGCCAGCCAATTGTGGGAGAGTGCCAGCAAGGACGCGGAATTAGCCAATTATGGAAAGACCTCTGCGACATCCCCGGTGGTTATAGATAATTGCGGTGGTGTATCAGATCTGAATGCATTTCGTGTTGACGGGAGTGTGCTGGCTCTTTGGCGCGCATGGTACGTTGCCGAATCAATCCGTCGGACATACGTTGCCATTATTTTTGTCCAAGGCATGTATCAAACATTAAAGCAGGGCTGGGCCTTTTGCCCTGGCGGAGTCAGCTTTACTGTAACAAATGGCCTATGGGATTCCCCGTCTGCGCATACATGGTGGGAGCTATTTGTTCAAGATACAAGGCCCCCAGCGCAAAGCATGCAGCTTGAGAGGCTGCTGCTTGACAATCAACCAGCAAAGGTCGATACATTCGTGCAACCTCTACTTGTTGCTTCATACGGGCACGAGAGAGTGGAACAATGGATAGCTCAGCAATCGTTGAGAGCGGGCGAGATAGTGGGATGAAAGATGCGCTCAACTGCAAGTGGCGTCTAACATCTAATCAAGTAGACAGTACCCAAATTCAATGGGGGAAAGACATATATGAGAAAGGCAGGCCAGCCGCCGGGTTAGGTGTCTGCTTGATGAAGTTTCGCCGTGGAAAGGGACAGCCTGAGCCTACGTGCAGCTTAAATACAAGTTTCATCAATTTTGATTTCACCCATACCATCGGTTCACCAGTGTTAGTAAGCTGGGAGGTCTGTGGCCAATCTTTAAAATGTTTGTATTGTGTTACGAATCTTGCTACATGAAATATATTAACCTCTGGATACAGGCCCTAGGAGAATAATGCTTTATTAGCTCCAATGATATACTGAGAAGTAATTAGAATAGATGTATCATCGTAGCCAGACTGATACGATCGTGTCCGCGGCTATAATTACCGAAGAACTCAGAGTTTTGCACCGTTGGTCATGTTGACAAATGTCAATGGAGGGTCATTTGATAACAGATGGTATTCGCTAAGAGCGGGGGATGGCCCCGTATTACCCTCAATCCAATTTTTCAAAGTTCACCTCCAAAAGCCTGCAGCTTTTCAGCATAAAAGTTCTTAGACTTCGTATTATCATGACTAATCCCTATGACTACACTGTCGGATGGATATGCGCTATCCATACCGAATATGTTGCCGCCCAAGCCTTCCTTGACGAAAACCATGAGGGGCCTGATTACGTATCTCCCAACGATAACAATGACTATACGCTTGGCAAGATTGGAAATCATAACATAGTCATCGCTGTTCTTCCAAACAGTGAATATGGACTTTCATCCGCAGCTGGCGTCGCAAGAGATATGCTCCATAGCTTTCCCAACCTCAGAGTCGGTCTGCTCGTTGGGATCGGCGGCGGTGCACCCAGCCGAAAGCATGATATCCGGCTTGGTGACGTCGTGGTGGGCGTTTCCAACAATAGCGGGAAAAGTGCTGTATTCCAATATGACTTTGGAAAAGCCATGCAAAGCCAAGAGTTTCTTGAGACTGGATTCTTTAATCAGCCACCAACGGTTTTGCGAACAGCTGTTAATGGTCTTATGGCACAGTATGACATGGAGGGGAATCAGTTAAGTGAGGCAGTCAATGATGCCTTGAATAAGAAACCCAGGTTACGAAAGAAGGGCTATTCAAGGCCTGCTGTAGCTACTGATAAGCTATACCAGTCACAATTTATTCACACCAATAACGAGATGGGCTGTGCAGAAGCCTGTGGCGACGGTCCATCCAATTTAATCAAGCGACTCGAGAGGGATGAAGAAGACGAAGTAATAATCCATTATGGCCTGATTGCCTCAGCAAATACGCTCATGAAGGACGCATTAGTCCGGGATAAACTCATATCAAAGAAAGATGTTTTATGCTTTGAAATGGAAGCAGCCGGACTAATAAGTCATTTTCCATGCCTAGTCATTCGTGGTATCTGCGACTATTCAGATTCACACAAGAACAATGTGTGGCAGGGCTATGCGGCTATGGTTGCCGCAGCTTATGCAAAGGACCTTCTTCGTCGAATATCTCCAAGCAGAGTTGAAGCTGAGAAAAAGATCGGCGAAGTATTAACCAATAGTTAGTAAATCGAAATCTTATAGCAGTCATATAATCTGACATATCAAAGTCCAGAAAGATCTATCAAATGTACAACAGGTGGCACACGACATCAAGGCGGATGTAAACGAAATGAGAGCCGATAGTCACGTCGCAAATATTGAGCGCTGGCTTTCACCCGTCAACCCGTTTACTAATATCAGCAATGCAAGAAAATCCCGGCATCTCGGAACTGGAACGTGGTTTCTAGATAGCCACGATTTTCACCAGTGGAAAGTTGGCCCTCGTCGGCATTTGTGGCTTTACGGCATACCAGGCTGTGGTAAAACGATCCTCAGCGCTACAATATTCGACCACCTTGCCCAGGATGGTTGGCTACTTCTTACTTTCTTTTTCGATTTCACCGACACTAAGAAGCAAAAACTGAGTGACATGCTGCATTCACTCGCATTCCAACTCTATACCTCCCACTTAGACTCTCGCAAGGTCCTTGATGACATATTTGCATTGTCCGACAGCGGCGGCAGGCAGCCAGATATTAATACGTTATCTGAATGTATAAGAGCCATAATGCGACCTCATAAAAAACTTGTTATTCTATTAGATGCTCTCGATGAGTGTTCAGAAAGAAGAGAGCTGTTGCAGTGGATAAAAGAGCTGGTGTTGGATACCACAAATGTCCAAGTTATAGCCACTGGGCGACCCGAACACGATTTACAGCAAGATCTTGTCTCATTGTTGGGGAAGAAAAACTGCCTCCCTCTCAATAAAGAGTCAGTTGACAACGATATTCACTCTTATATCAAGGCAAGACTCGAGGAGGGTCAAGAGTTTAAGAGATGGGCCAATTTTCCACATGTTCTGGAACAGATACGAGTTGCAGTCAGCAACAAGTCCCACGGAATGTGAGTCTCTTCTCATCATAGATCATAGTTCCATACTTGTATACTCATAATATTAATACTTGAACACTTAGGTTTCGGTGGGCAGCTTGCCAACTGGATAGTCTGCGGGAATGTCTCGATCGCGAGACGCTAGAGGATGCGCTTAAATCTCTGCCCAAAGACTTGGATACGACATACGCCCGAATTCTTCAGAATATTCCCAGAGAGCGTAAAAAGAAGACCACCCGCCTACTTCAGTTCCTTCTATACTCTGAGCGGCCGTTAACTCTTGAGGAGGCCGTGGATATAATTGCAGTCCGCCCTAACGAAGGCCAATTCGAGGCGCAAGACCGACTTCCTTGCCCTGAGGAAATAACTGGATACTGTTCTAGTCTTATATCACTTATACAAGCCTCTGGCCCGGCTGCAGTAACAAAGCTACAGCTAGCCCATTTCTCTGTGAAAGAGTACCTCCTGACTTATGATTCGCCCGATTTTATTTATCCATATCCCAGAACTGCTATTACGGAAACTTGTTTAGCGTACCTTGGAAGCATTCCAAACGTCGAAACTGCTACTATAAAGGCACAATTCCCATTGGCAGAATATGCAGCACAAATCTGGATGGCTCACGCAAAAGTTGCAGAAAAATCAGAAACGATTCTTAAGAAGATTACAGGATTCTTGCTAAAAGAGGAGCAATTTCACTGTTCAGTCCACCTATTCAACCCCGATGGCCTTGTCTATCGTCTTCGAAAAATGCCCACAGCCTCACCACTTTATTATGCATGTCTCACGGGCCTTGCAACAACCGCACAGAGACTTTTATCGCTTGGCGCAAACCCAAATGCTCCAGGTGGCCACCAGGGCTATCCACTTACAGCTGCTTCAAAATGTGGCTACCGAGAGATTGTTCAGCTGCTGCTAGATAACGGTGCTGATGTTGATGCCAAAGGCGGCTTATACGGCGTTGCGCTCAATGCTGCTTCTCAAGGTTGCCATGAAGAGATTGTGCAGCTACTTCTAGATAATGGTGCTGACATTAATGTTCAACAAGACTCGTTCGGCTCTGTGCTCGCAAGTGCCTCAGCAGCAGGTCGCCGGAACATGGTCCAGCTGCTGCTGGACAACGGTGCCGATGTCAATGCCAAAGGGGGCTACGATGGATTTGCGCTTGGGGCTGCTTCAAGATATGGCCACCGGGAGATCGTTCAGCTGCTACTGGATAACGGCGCCGATGTCAATGCTGAGGGAGGCGAATACGGTTTCGCGCTCCAGGCCGCTGCGGTTAAAGGCCACCGGGACATTGTTGAGTTGCTGTTGAATAGAGGCGCTGATATCAATGCCAGAGGCGGCTACTACGGCGTCGCGTTACAAGCTGCTGAGGCAGAAGGGCATCAAGAGATTGTCGAACTGCTGTTCGAGAGGGGTGCTAATAGTAATGCTGCCGCCGGCCACTGAGGCTATGCTTTTCAAGATACTGAAAAGTGTGGCAGCCCTGTGGAATTAAACATTTATGTTTAAATTTAAACTAAGGAGACCGTACAAGTCCTAGTTTCACAGCAATTTTAATCTCCCCAGGGTCAAGCCAAGCTTGAATGGGCTAATTCAAGAGAAGTGCTACATAGTGATAAGTAGTGCTGCTGGCGCTGTATCTCCTGCTACGTGAGAAAGAATAGTCTAGAGATTGACCTGTTATGAGTTTATGGATTAGTTACACATCAACGTCATTAGAGACAATAGGAGTCGTAAATCTACCCATGGCACAAAATTTGAAGATCTTTTTAGTTACAATAGTCGTATAAGTTGCAGGAGAGTCAGTAGAGTATTGCCGTTGAATCGCTGACACAGAACTTACTCCAGCAACCCAGCAGTAAAGGAGACCACGAAATTCAGTCAAGTATTAGCAAAGTCAATCAGACTTTAGGGTACTGCATGTGCAGTTGGTGGTGGCCTCTTGCAGTGTATGATGGTGCTGTTGCTCGCACGCCAGCTATTGCATGCTAGGCCGGTAATAGTTATCGGACAGTCACCAATTACCATGACCCGTACTAAGCCCCCCAAGGCATCCATACCTATTATTCTGCCTTACAGGGGGGTGAGTTTCACAGCATTTTTAACCTCCCCCAAAGCCAGAGCAAGAGGGCACACATGTGACAGCATACATGCAGCTTGAAGTGGCTAGTGCCCCACGTTTCCAGAACAACGTCGTCCCCGATAAGCACTGATAAGAGCTGCCTCAAGGAATTTTCTTGACCAAAGATTCAGACTCACCACCAGTAACCAAACCGCCATACAACACCTCTCTCTCATCGAGTAACACGCACTAAATTATATCAATCAGATATCTTCCTCAATCAATTATCATCCCCTAAACTTCATCCAGCTTCACCGCCGCCGCCATGGCCGCCATAGACCCCGACCTCATGGACATCACCCTGGACCCCCCCAAATCCAAACACCAAGACGACTCAAACGAAGCCGAAGACGACCCCATCACCGCCAGCTACCAAGTCTTCCTCAACCCCTCCCTCCCCCTCGGCCGCCGCCTCCTCGTCCTCCAACACCCAAACCGCACCGACAACACCCCGCGCCCACCGCCCACCGAGCTGCGTCTCAAGGAACACTCCGGCATGGTCGAGGTCGACATTCCCCAGGACAACACCACGGCCTACGATCGCGAAAAGGGCCTCAAATGGGGCCGCACGCTGCAGAATTCTATGGCAGTCAAGAATGGCGGCAGTCACGGCCTGGCGGGCGGCTTTGGCGTGGGCGCGGTGCAGCAGCGCGCGCCGCGGAAGAAGGGCGATACCGAGGAGGACGATAATCTCGATTGGAACGATGCCGTGCGACAGGGTAAAGTGCTGAGCACGCAGACGCTGGGCGGCCAGTATCCCGATACGGACGAGGTGCAATACATGGTCGGCGTCTTCCAAGGCAGTATGTCACCTCTCTATCCATTCATATATATGTGATAACTAACAACATCGTCTCTCAGAGGACCTCCATCTCACCCCCGTCTCGAACCTCATCCACCTCCGCCCCCAACTGCACCATATCGATGCTACCACCCAACAAGACCGCCAATCCTCCGCCGCCGCAGCAGCTTCCTCCAAAGAAGGCGGCACAGCCCCAGCAGCAGCCGCCCGTGCCATCCACATGACCATCAAGACAGCCGCAGACGGCACCGCAGACGGCGTCTCGACGGAAACAATGGCCGACCGTCTGCGCTCCGTGCAGACCGAGCCCTGGCGCAAGATGCGTTACACCGACGAGAACGAGGAGACGGCGTGGGAGGTGTACAACGACAGTCTCTTTCTCAGACCGAAAGCTGATCCAACGGGAGAATCTGCACCAGCGCCTGAAGATCATGATCTGGAGGAACTGGTCCCGACGCTGGGCAACAAGTGGAACGACAAGGAGTTCCTGGAATCTATTTCCGGCATCACCAAACCCGAGCCAGTCCCCGTTCAGCCGGTAGAGAAAAAGCCGGAGTCTAGGGCCGTCACAGCTCCAGTAGAAGAGGCACCACCTCCGAGAACTACTGCTGCTCGCCCTAGAGCCGGTGCTGCTGCGGCATTGGCTTCCCGAAGAGGCGGAAGGTCAAGAGCCGCGGGGGCTTAAGTCTAGAGCATCGTCTTATTTGCATTGGATTCGGTGTTCTTGGAGTCTTGTATTTCTGATCTAATCTGTATTTTTACGACAAGACAGTAGATAGGTGCTGTTTACATTTACAACTATATACAACAATTTTGCTACCGCATCTTCATAGCCTTTATCCAATCATCTGTACTCCACTAATTATTCCAAAAAAAAAAAAAAAAAAAAAAATTGTATTGTCCTCATAAATCCAAGGATCAATTTTCGAGCTGATAATAACGGAAAAAAACAACCCACTATGATAAACCGCACCTCATACTACCGCTCAGCCCTCTCCGAATGTAATTCCTATCGCTGCCGCCCCTCGCAAGTCGTTGGTATAGTAATAGTACATCTGAAATGACCATAACGATAGTATCCCGCTCAATGCCCACGAAAACTAGCTACCTTGTAACGCTGCATATTTTTACTCTTTTCCTTTCTTCAAACAAGACTTGAGCGACAAAGTTTCCCTCCAAAGCCGCTCAAGTTTGTTTTTCTCATTTTCTTCTCATAGCATAACATTAGTACCAAAACTTCTAGTCCAATCCTTCCAACTTCTTTACGAATTTCAGAATGTTTAACGTAGAATACACATGTGATTTGATCTTGAGTTTCTTTCAAAATCAAGCAGACCACTTTCAGGTCCCCTTTACTGTCCCATCAGCATGTCCGCATCCAGACCAATGGAGTGCAGGAACAAGTTGACGCTGCTAAGCCGCTCGCTTGCCATTGTCGGAGGAAGCGTCTTGGCTAGATTAATGGTGCCAATGACACGGTCTTTGACTGCAAGGACCAAACGAGTCTGCTGGTCGTTGCTGGCACTGAGCCCCAGAGCTGCAAGGAGCTGCCAGACGTAAACGTCTGATCCGGAATTAATGCTGCCGGGGAACATGTAGGGCAGCGACACTTCCAGTCGGCTAAAGAGGGTCTCGTATGTTTGATCCCTGGAAAAGACAAGTTAACTAACATGCAACTGAGAGGATCGACTGTAGAGTTATGACTTACCACTTCTCCCATTGTTCAGGGGTACCGTCGCCATTCTGCTTCAGAAGCACTGCACGGCTAAGAATCAGGGTGAGCATTGAGACTCCTACTCTAGTTTTGGCAATCGCATCAACGTTCAAGTTTGTTGCAATAAGGTTCAGCACGCCATCCACAATGTCGAGTCCGGTATTATTGAAGAATTGCATGAGCGATGGCATGACAGTCGACATAAATAGATCAATATTCTCCCGCATCCTTGCATTCAAAACAATCTCGTCATCAGATACAGCCGCTCCCTGCACGACGTCTAGCTGATCGAGGTGGTAAATGATCATAGTCATAATCGTGGTTCGTTGCTCGAAACTGAGATGAGGGAAAATTCGGGGAATTGCTTTTTTGCCCTTTGCGCAGGACATGAAAGCAATAAAAGGGTGAGGAACGATGACTCCTATGGGCTCGTGTACCTTCAGCTCTTCCCAGAGCCGGGCATTGAGAGGCTCGAGTGCCGTAGCCCACTCTCGGTGCTTTTCCTGCAGCGCCTGGTCTGCTTGGTCGGTCAGAGGAGGTGGCATGAGTCGAACGTGGTCTTCAATCTGCATCAAGGTAACGTAGACCTTCTCGGCATTGCGCAAGATGGTCCTGCGATCAAGGCTGCTAGCCGGTGATTTCCTCTCACTGCCAGCCCGGTGATGGTGAGCTTCGTTTTCCGTGTTACGCTTAATATTGAGTAAAGGCTTTGGAGTCTTGGCATTGCTGAAGGAGATCTTGCCCAGACTGCCAGCAATTACGAGCTGAGGATTCTTGGGCTTGTTCTTGGCCGCCTCAACAGCCCGTTGGACCTGCTGTTCCATTCTTTGAATGTGATTCTCAGCAGGCCTACCATGGCGGCGCATGTTGCCATGACGGCCACCAGTCTGGAAAAGATAGGTCTGAGCAAAATTGCTGAGCGGCTGGCCTCGATGCTGGCCGGCACGGATGTGGCTGTAGACTTGATAGTAGAAGTCTTCGGAGAGGGAGGCGTCGGAACTCTGCTCGGCAGGGTTACCAGTTGCGGAAACGAGCTGCTGAAGCTGGATACGAGTGATGAAGTTCTTGTCTTGGGGAGTCATCACGCCGTTATCCTTGGAGAGAAGCCAAATTTTATGGTTGCGCTTCGCTCTCTTCGTCTCCTGGTCCAAATATGCTGCCTTTTCCTCCTCAGACATGTGGGCCAGTTGAGGGTGAGCGCTCATTTGCGCCAGCTTAGAGGCAACGCTTGGCGACTGAGAGTGCTCTTGGTCAACAGCTGCACGGGAGGCGTCGGTCGACAAACGGTTGGGATTTTGGAGAATTTGCATGGGCTGGACTGGGGGAACGGGCTGTCGTTGAAAGTTGTTGTGCTGGTCATGCTGCCCGGGAGGGACAGGCAGCTTGGCCGCCGGAGTGGGTGTAACCTTGGCCTGTGAGGCTTGGGGCCGTTGTAAGATAGCGACAGGCTGCGCGTGGCCATGTTGAGGAAGAGGAGAGGCATGCTGAGCGGGCGCGTATCCAGGAGTGTGCTGATGGGCAGCAAGCTCCGAGATGACTGGCTGTGGCGATGGCTTTGCCTGAGCGCGCATGGCCGCCTCAACCTCTTCCAAGCTCATCATCTTCCTGCCGACACTGCTGGATAGTGCTGGTTGAGGAGCCGGTTTCGGGGCAGCAGCTGCTTTGGAGGGACCAATACCCCAAATGCTCTGGTCGACATGCAGATCAGGTAGAGGCTCGGGTTCATTGTACTTTTCGTAGCCGGTGCGAATAGGCACAGGCTCTGGATAGTAAGACTGTCCGTATGACTGCTGTGCATAAGGCTCTTGAGCATAAGGCTGTTGAGCATATGGCTGTTGAGCATATGGCTGCTGAGCGTACGAGCGGGCGGGAGCGGCAGCAGGCTGGCCATAGTGTCGGTTGAAGCGGAGATGCTCTTCTTCCATGGTATTTGCAAGTTTGGCAGTGTTTGCATAAAAGTTGAGTTTGGCTACCTCGTCGTCCACAAGGTTTTCCCCGCCAACCGTTTTGCCCTCAATCCGGACGTCAACCGCACCGCTGCCAAATGTATCGTCATTTAGGGCATCGTCAGCATCATCTAGCTGATCGCCAAGTCCGTCATAGGTGTCTTCGAAGTCGAGAGCATCTTCGCCATCGCCACTGTTGCCAGAGAGGCCGGCAAATGGATCATACGGTTGGCTAAAACCAGGGGCGGACGAATTGTGCGCGCCGGGGCCACGGGGATCGAAACCGAAGAAAGACATATCGGATAGTTGTTGAGGAATTGTGCGTTATCGTACTAGGGGATATATTGTTAGTTTGTGCATCTAGGAGTACGTGTATAGATCGAGACGCTGCAAAGCAGCTCAAGAGTTCAAGCAAGTCCGCCCAGGCAGACCGCTGTGTTAAGCTCGACCATCAACCCAGACTCTCTCAAGAGCCATGCACCTCGTCAAGATCATCCCCTGCCAGCTCCCTATGAAGTATTCGGTGCGTGGATGTCCCCCCACATTTGTTTGTGTAATCTGTTGTCTTTGCGCTTGGCGAGGCTGACGAGAGCAATCGACAAGGCTCGATGCCTGACACAGCTCCTCCGCTCAATCGCACGCAATAGACTTCAAAGAGGGTAGAGTCGCCAGTCTTGTGTAGGTGTAGTACAGAACAGAAAGCAACTTACCACTAAGATAAAGAAGGGATCGCGAGAACTTCAACAGCGCACAAACCTATCATGGTGTCTTCCCGCAGCAACGCCGAGGAAGTCCAAGAGCCAAGTAGGTCGCAAGCTCAAGCTCAAGCTGATCAAGCTGGCAAACGCTGTTTCAAAAAGCCCACCCTGTCCAAAAGGGCCGCGGCGGAGGAGAGTCGGAGGCGATGAAGCGAAAGCAAAGCACCTGGGGAGAAAGAAGCCCAATTGTGCGGATTTGGTGAGGGAGACTGACGTTGAGCGAAGAACCCCACATGGGCAATTTGCGCCTGGTGGCGGGGACTCACTCGGCGAGCTGAGTCACGTGTCGCTAGGCCATTCCACGATGTACTACAGCGAGATATGCCTGAGACACGATTGAGGAATTCAAGAAGCTTGCTTTATACCAAAAATGATACCTCCTCTACCTATATCCAAGTGATTACTCTATTCAGAGTGATTGGTAGGCTTTTCCTCAACTATTAAAAACTGCATTCTTCGCGTTCCGTCTGTTTTGCCCAACGGACACAAATTGCCCAAAGCACCTACATGTATCCAGCAGACTGAACAATTCAACCCTTCAATCTCATCACGCCACCACCAACGATCAAATGAAGTTTTGGATGCATGATTCAAAATAGATAGTATCAGTTACAGCGCATATTGTGCCATCATTATTGATCTCGGTGGTTTTACGTGAGTTGCCGATCAGCCGCGGCGGTTCGGCAGCCAATCTCAGCTTTTTTGCGAGATAGGAATACACTGCTTACATTTGGGCGGCACGGCTTACTACAAACGTGAAAGTCCACGCACTTGGACTCATAAAAGAAAATTAAATAGTGTAATACTCAATGTAATGTTGTTCTGAGTGGTTGGTATTTATATCAGAAAAGTCCGTCGATTATCTAACTTCGTATCTATCCCTAAATCCCACCAAATACGAGACATCAGACGAGTTGACAAGGGAGTGTATTAGCGAAGATCAGCACTGAAGAGCTGCGGAACAGCTGTGCGCTAGTGGTTACAGGGCGGACATGGATCAAGACAAAAACTGGTGGGAAAAGCACATGTCTCGTTGGCGACATGCATCGCTTCTCATTCGAGACTGTGTGTGTTTGTAGCAATTGTTAAAGCAAGAGGCAACTGTATGTATACAGCACCACCTCATCTCCTTTCTCGTGTCGTATTTACCGCACAATCCATTCGTCAGCCCCCTTTGCCCTTTACACCAGCAGCCAGCCTTATCTCCAAGATCCCGTCTATCCGTCTCCTGAATCACAGGCGGGGCTCCTTTCGGGCAGTGCTGGATCGAGAAGCCTTCTAATAGCAGTATAGCGACCAGGACCACCATTCCATCTGTCTGATGCCGCTAAAAGATTAGCAAGGGCCAACTGTCATTTTACTGTAATCTGCCATCAAGGCCATGTACTGCATACTACGTAGTAAGGATCTGATAGTTGGCAAGACGCAGACATGTAGTACGACAATGCACTGCGAAATGCGCTTCAGCGGTGCTCAAATGATGCGCAATGATGCCAACAGATGCAAGTAGTAGATACCTTGCACTCACGCCTGTAACCCACCAGCACCGCGTACCCGTAACTCTTTCCGGCTCCCAGCCCTGGGCTCAGCTGCGTAATGCTGCGTAGAGGTACGCCATACTGCGTCTCCTGCAGCTGCTAGCCTGCTCCTGGTATAATACGAGACACGCAAAAGGCACTGGAGGATCAAAACGACTGGCCATCCTTTTTCTGTCCTCCCGCTTCCCTTCCCACAATTCTCAACGGATACCCGCCTCAGCCCAAACAGCGCCTCCTTTTTCATCATCTTGTGTTTCGGATTCTTCTTCGCATTGTCTGCGCTGTTCTGGTCCGCCGGCACAGCATTCATCGTCTGCGCTGCACTGCACGGCTCAGTGGCTGATCCGACCTAAACCTACTGCAGCGGGTGGCGCCAATCTCATTCGCCGCTCTCAAGCTTCCTCCTGTCACGACACGAAATCGGCCATGGGCGTCTGACGGCACTTCTCCACGATTCCAGTCGCTGCCGATCACCCCTGTCCATTTGCATTGTTTCCTCGATCCCTATAAACAGATCGTCTTCCTCCTTTTTCGATCGTCTCCATCTCGCTTCCTGCATCTCTCTTCCTTCTTCCTCTTTTCCATTCTCTTGGCAATCGCTGCCACCCAGTCACCATCATGGCGTCTGGGAATGCGCGCTACGTGCGCTATCTGCTCATCGCAATCTTTGTACGTGGCTCTGCGGAGATGGAATTCTATAATTTTTGCTAATCAATCTGTGGACAAAGACTCTTTTAATCTTTTATTTCGTCTCCAATTCCAAGTACGAAGGCGTCGACATCAGCAAAGGCACATTTGCCCCGGGCTCCAATCAACAGCCCCACGATGCATCCAAAGACACCAAGCCTTCGCCGCAAAAGGCTCTGACCGGCGATGCCAAAGATTTCCCTCTTGCCATGACACCCAACGACCCCGGATTCCACGATCTTGTTGGCATCGCCCCCGGGCCTCGAATGAATGCCACTTTCGTCACTCTCGCCCGAAACAGCGATGTCTGGGAGATTGCTCGCTCCATCCGCCAGGTGGAGGACCGCTTCAACCGACGATACAACTACGACTGGGTCTTTTTGAACGACAATCCCTTTGATGACACATTCAAAAAAGTTACCACATCTCTCGTTTCCGGCAAGACTTTCTACGGCGAGATTCCCAAGGAGCACTGGTCGTTCCCTGAATGGATTGACCAGGACAAGGCCAAAAAGGTTCGCGAGGACATGGCTGAGCGCAAAATCATCTACGGCGACTCGATTCCCTACCGTCACATGTGCCGCTTCGAGTCTGGCTTCTTCTTCCGCCAGCCACTGATGATGAACTACGAATACTACTGGCGAGTCGAGCCCTCCGTCGAGCTCTACTGCGACGTCCACTACGACCCCTTCCGTCTGATGGCCGAGCAAGGCAAGAAGTACAGCTTTACTCTCAGTCTGTACGAGTACCCGGCCACCATTCCTACGCTGTGGGATAGCACCAAGAAGTTCATGAAGAACCACCCCGAGCACATTGCGGCCGACAACACGATGAAGTTCCTTAGTGACGACGGTGGTGACACCTACAACAACTGCCATTTCGTATGTACCCCTCTCACTTGCACAATTTGAGCGAGAAAATACTAACCGGACTTGACAGTGGTCCAACTTTGAGATTGGCAGCTTAGAATGGCTGCGCAGCAAGCAGTACATTGACTATTTCGAGTCTCTGGACAAGGACGGTGGCTTCTTCTACGAGCGCTGGGGAGATGCACCCGTCCACTCCATTGCGGCAGGCATCATGCTCAATAAGAGCGAGATTCACTTCTTCAACGACATTGCTTACTGGCATGTGCCATTTACACACTGCCCCACCGGAGAGAAGACAAGACTCGACCTGCGCTGCCACTGTGACCCCAAGGAAAACTTTGACTGGAAGGGCTACTCTTGTAAGGCTCCTACTGATGACCCTCTGTGACAATTATGAGCGGAACTGACTTTTCTTAAATAGGCACATCCAAATTCTTCGAGGCGAACGGCATGGCGAAGCCCGAGGGTTGGGAAAACCAAAAGGATTAGAGAAAAAAACGATAATTATTCACATTTGACCATTTATCAAGGTTTTCAATGACTTGGGTCAGTTTCAACATGGTTTTATTCGGTATACTCGGGTTTATTTCGCAGGCAGTGCCAGCATAGTGTAAGCTGCGTGAAACGGATAAAATAGGAAGCAACGAAAAGAGAAAAAAGGGAAATGAATTGTGTTTTTTTATTTACACTGCCGGGAGGGAAGGAAGGGTTATAAAGGGGCGTCTGACTGGCTTGACACGATTTGGACAATCATTGCTCATGTAAATATATGGTGAAATTCGAAGAGACGTGGGCGTATGTTTTGCGTGAAAATTTAACTCGTCCATCTCAATGTGGAACGTGTGAGTGATAGTGACTTTGTCTCTTTTTATAGCGTGAAATATGTGATTGATATTGCTTTTGTTGGTATTGTACAGTTCTCATCCGTCTTTGTTCTATGGTTGTTTATACAGTGTCTAACCATTATTCTGCTCAGCTCCGGGAGATGGTAAAAGGGACATTCGTCTTAATCATTTCGTTGTAATGCTCCTTAACCCACGGTGGCCTTCTTGGGCTTCTTGGTTCCGTATTTACTCCTGCTCGTCGTTCTGCTTGCAACACCACCCTAAAACCCAAAATGTCAGTATCAAGTTTTTCTTCAACAACGACTCATTTATGAAAAGCATACCAGATCCAACGCTCCTCTAACCAAATGATATCTCACACCAGGACAATCCTGCGCTCTCCCACCTCTCACAAGCACCACGCTATGCTGCTGGATATTATGTCCCTCGCCAGGGATATATGCCGTAACCACCGCCCCAGACGAAAGCTTCACACGCGCCGTCTTGCGCTCGCCAGAATTGGGCTTCTTCGGCCTCACGACACCCACACGCAGACAAACGCCCTTCAAGGCCGGGCAGTGCGTGTTGGACAGCGCGGGGGAGACGGCGTGGCGCGCTCGCTTGCCCTTTCGGATGCCGCGCAGGACTTGGTTGAGGGTTGCTTGCGGGGCGGGAGTTGTTGAGAAGGCTGCGGCGGCGCGGAATGGCGAGAGGATCGATGAGGAGGAGGATTGAGGCTGGAGGAATCGGGAGATGGGCGATATTGAGGATGATGGCGCAGTGGCTGTGAGGGATTGCCGGAGAGCTGGCGAGAAGAAGCTGCGGAGGATTGAGGCGACCATGGTGGGTAGCGCAATTGGACTGCTTGTGGCAGTCTTGACGTCTTGCGATGCAGCGATGGATAATTGAGTCGCTGTATATCAATATCTCGAGGCCCATCACCAAATCTTCCAACAAGGCAAGTGGGCTGGCCGCAGGAACACAATCACGTGATATCCAAATTCTCGGAACCGCACATCTGCCGCTTTCCGAACTTTAAGCTGCCTTCTCCATCTCCAGCATGTGATAGTCTAGACCCCGCCATGAGCTCTCTCTCGCCAGCAATGGCTAAACACCGGCTCGGAAACCATCTCCCCACGTAATCCATTCGATTCCTATGCTGGGCTCGTTCTTGTCTCGGCCCCGCAGACCGACCAAGGTCCAGCGGTAAAAATGGTTACCCTCGGCTTGATGGCGACACTCCACCGGGATTAAGAGACAAGCCTGGGGTAGAAGAAAAGGAAGAACCGCCAAAGCTAAGGAATAAAGGGATTGGATCGTGATTCTTCTTTTTTTTCCTTCTTCTTGTCCTTACTTATTTTCCTTCTTCTTCAGTTCTGCTTCTTTCATAGCTCATCTCTTCTTGTCTTCTGCTTAGAGCTTCTATCCTTCACAGCTTCAACACCATGTCATCGTCATTTACACGAGCTCTCCGCCCTGCCCTCAGCAGCGGCCGGACCCTCGCCCAGCGCGCCGCAGCTGGCATTGCCCGTCCCGCCATCCGAAGCAACATGTAAGAATCATAGAACAACATTTGTACAAACTTCGCATCACAGCTAACATCATGACAGCCCCCTCCGCCACCTCTCCACCACAGTCGCCAGATCCTCCCCCATCGACATCTCCGACATCCCCCCCACGCCAATCACCCACCTCTCCGAAATCGAGTCCGCCATGACAGAGTCCGTCTCCAAGTTCGCCACCGACGTCGTCCTCCCCAAGGCCCGTGAAATGGACGAGGCCGAAACCATGGGCCCGGCCCTCGTCGAGCAGCTCTTCGAACAGGGCCTCATGGGCATCGAGATCCCCGAGGACTACGGCGGCGCCGGCATGAACTTCACCTCGGCCATCATCGCCATCGAGGAGCTCGCCCGCGCCGACCCCAGCGTCAGCGTCATGGTCGACGTGCACAACACGCTGTGCAACACGGCCATCATGAAATGGGGCTCCGAGCACGTCAAGCGCACCTACCTGCCGCGCCTGGCCACCGACACCGTCGCCTCGTTCTGCCTCTCCGAGCCCGTGTCGGGCTCTGACGCCTTCGCCATGGCCGCCCGCGCCACCGAGACCGCCGACGGCTTCGTCCTCAACGGCTCCAAGATGTGGATCACAAACTCCATGGAGGCTGGCGTCTTCCTCGTCTTTGCCAACCTCGACCCGTCCAAGGGCTACAAGGGCATCACCGCCTTCATCGTCGAAAAGGGCACCAAGGGCTTCTCCATTGCCAAGAAGGAGAAGAAGCTCGGCATCCGCGCCAGCAGCACCTGCGTTCTCAACTTTGACGACGTCCACATCCCCAAGGAGAACATCCTCGGCGAGCGCGGCCAGGGCTACAAGTACGCCATCAGCATCCTCAACGAGGGCCGTATCGGTATCGCTGCCCAGATGACCGGCCTCGCCCTCGGCGCCTGGGAAAACGCCGTCAAGTACTGCTGGAACGACCGCAAGCAGTTTGGCTCCCTCATCGGCGAGTTCCAGGGCATGCAGCACCAGTTCGCTCAGGCCTACACCGAGATCGCCGCCGCCCGCGCCCTCGTCTTCAACGCCGCTCGCAAGAAGGAGGCCGGCGAGGACTTCATTAAGGATGCCGCCATGGCCAAGCTGTATGCCTCCCAGGTTGCCGGCCGTGTAAGTGGCCTTGGCGTGGAGTGGATGGGCGGCATGGGCTTTGTCCGTGAGGGTCTGGCCGAGAAGTTTTTCCGTGACAGCAAGATTGGTGCCATTTACGAGGGCACCAGCAACATTCAGTGAGTGATGTCTATTTAAGCATAAAACGATGTTCCAAGGTCATATGAAGCTAATATGGTATCCAGGCTCAACACCATTGCCAAGCTGCTGCAAAAGGAGTACACCAACTAAATAAACTATAAAAAGCAGCGATGAGAAAAGAAACAAATGAATAAAAAAAAAGGGTAATAAAAGATAGAAAGGGATGGGGATTCTATGTTTTGTAAATATCCTCCTATAGATGCCAGTCTCACTACCTCCTTTTAATCACAAACTATAGAAAGCCATATACTGCCCACCATAACTGTAACATCAGCCGCATAGTTGCAAACATCACTTTATTTATTGCAGCACCATTCTTGAATGATAGCACAAATTCTCTATTAGTAGCTCTGTATAAAATTCTTTCGCTGCAAACACCCCCTCGTGTTTTCAACCTCGGCTTCCACATATCAAACTAAACGAAAGCAATATAAAAAAAATCAAGCCGCGACAATCTTTTCAAAAGAAGTACAGAGAAAAGATGTATCCTAATCCCTCAAAAAGAGATTTTTCTTTTTAATAAAACAAAACAACAGTCGCTGCTTCGAAAGAGTTGCAGAAAGAAACGAATGGTAAAAGGCGCACAAACCGTAGCCTAAAAAGTGAGGGGGTCTCTGGATATTATGCCCCCTTCCCGGAAAATAAAAACACTCAATAGCTCGCCAATTTTTTAACTCTCTGCCCCATCCTATTGGTATCACCAGTTGACTGTCGTATCGCTCACCGCCTTAGCCAGTAAAAAAGAAAAAGAATCCGCCGGACGCATCTGCCGCGCCGTATCATGCTGGTTGCCTGAATAGCCAAGGCAAGGGTCATCTTATATGAAGCTTCCCTCATCTCATCAACATCCGTTGCATCGCTGTAGTAAGCTCATCTTGTTCAACTGGAGCCACATCTTCTTCATCTTCGGGTAAAAAAGATTCAGCTTCGGCCACATCTTCTTCAATTTCGGCCGTATTTTCTTCAATGTCAGTCGTATCTTCAGAATCGGTCACATCTTCTTCATCATCCTACTCCAAATCCGCCGTGTAACTAAATCCGCGGAACTCTTCTTGCATAGCTTGAGATAGAACTATAATAATAATATCGTTAGTATGCGAAAATAAAAATAAAAATGGGAGTAACGTCTGTTAGACTTACCAGACTGGACTGGTGTGAGAACGGGAGTAACGCTCGTAAACTCAGAGTCAAAGTTGCTCGTATCCGTGGCACTCTTGATCTGAGGCATGAAAGGTGGCTGCACCCTCTTGTGGTAAATGTCATCCCAGTTAATGTTGCGGAAGAAGGGCTGGCTCATGACTTCCTGGGCATCGGTAGGCCCACTTCCAAGACGCTGGTCGGGCTCTCGGGTGAGGAGCTTCTGCAGAATAGACACCGAATCCCTAGGCATGTGGATAGGATACAGCGGCTCATCGGCGAGAATAGCATCGTAAATCTCGTCTTCATCTTCACCTCTGAACGGAGACTGCTGCAAAAGCATCTGGTAAATCAAGACACCAAATGCCCACCAGTCAACCGCACGGCCGTACTTTTTGTCTAGGAGAATCTAGGTTTATCACTGTTAGCATTTTCGATGCCAAGGGCCATCTAAGCCTCTCCTGGATTTGGTTTGCATACCTCTGGAGCCATGAACTCGGGAGTACCACAGAAAGTGCTCGTTGTTGATCCATACCACATGTCCTCCTTGCAAAGACCGTAATCGGCAACCTTGATGTGTCCATCAAGAGTCAACATGATGTTGTCGAGCTTCAGATCACGGTAGATGACACCATTCTCATGGAAATACTTAAGAGCCAAGCAAACTTCGGCGGCATAAAACCTAAAATCATAAAGTATCAGTTCACCTGCTCGTAGAAGAAAAGGGGGGGGGAGAAAGGGAAGGGACAGCAGGCAGGGTTGACTCACTGTGCTCGCTTAGTGCCAAACTGGCCGCGCTGAATATGAAGCATAAGATCACCACCGCTAATATACTCCATAACAAAGTAAACACGCGTCTCCGTCTGGAAACAGGCGTGCAGATTGGTCAAGAATGGGTGCCTTTCCCGGTTGGCAATGAGGAACACTCTCTTCTCCGACTTGATGCTCTCCACCTCGTCGTTTTCAATGATGAATTCCTTCTTAAGTACCTTGATGGCAAACAATCGTCTGGATCGCTTGGTCTCCGCCAACATGACCTTTCCAAAGTTACCCTTTCCAAGGACAGCAAGGAAGTTGAAGTGATCAAGACCAATACGCGCTCCAGTACCAGGGTCGGTAGCAGATGGCAGAGCCTTGCGCTGAGCGCCTCCGGGTCCTGTGGCAGCTGCTCCCTGGGAAGCAGCCGAGGGGGCAGGGGATTGCGGCTTGGGGGCAGCGGGAGGCGGCTGCTGCTGCTGCGGCTGGTACTGGGGCTGGCTTGGCTGCGCTGGCAGCGGCTGTTGGGGAGGAGGCTGCTGGGGAGGCATCTGAGGAGGAGGCATTGTCTGCTGCTGCTGCTGTTGGGGCGGAGGTCGTTGCTGAGGTGGCTGCGGAGAGCCAGCGAACCCCTGGTCTACATTGGCATAATCGGCAGGGTTGTACCTGTGGTGCGCGGGAGTCTGAGGGGCACCGCCGTATTGTCCTCCTTGAGCATAAGGATCCTGCTGGGCCGAGTCATATCCAGTACGGTTCTGAGCGGCGGCCATGGCTGCAGAAGCTGCAGCGGCAGCAGAAAGGTCGGAAGGCGCGCGGCCTGGGTGGTCTGGCCGTTGAGGCGACGTCTGGCTGGCATACATGAGTCGTGCCGCCTCTGTAGCTTCGGCAGAGGGAGTTCCAGGACTCGAGCCTGCTCCGGCGCTCGAGAAAGAGCCTGAAGAAGCGTGGCCGGTGATGGGGCTCTTGCTGGGGCCTGATCGCAGCGTCTTTTCCGACATGCGCTGCTTCTGAACTCTCATGCCCTCGAGAATCTGGTTGGCCACAGCCATGGACATGCCACAGAAGTCCGGGACCAAGTGAACACATGCGGCGTGACATGTGAGGCCACATTCTATTGAGCGGGTCAGAAAACCGTGCTTTGAAAGTGAAAGAAAAGTGAATATAACGAGCACGGCGACTTACCTGAACACTTTCTGCAATTCTTCTTTGAACCAAACGGAAGTATGTAGCCGCAGTGGCAGCACCAATTGGCTGTGACGTTGGAGAACGGCTGGAACCTGTGCGGAATGCGGTGATTGATCTTCTCTTCGTCCGGATCCGTTTCCGCATTGCTCTTGCTGATACACTTGGTGACGACGCTGGAATAGCACTTGGTGTGGCAGGTATACTTGCAGTCTTCGCACTGCATACCCGCAGAATACTTGAGGAAGTCTCCGCAAAGCGCGCAGCGCATGATGTTGTAGAACTGGTGCTGTACAAACTTGTGGCCGTACATCTCGTGGACCTCTTCCTTGCGCTGTCGAACAGCGCCCTTTCGTCCCAGACCGAGATCCACCTGCCTCTGTCGGTTTTCTTTGACGAAGCTAAACTCGAGCTGGATCTGTCCAGCCGGCTCAAGGTTGAACCATCCATCAACAGGGCCAGTAACTACCTGTGGCTGGGGGCCCGGGTCGCCAAAGGGCGCACCTCCTTGGCCCTGGCCGCCGCCAGGAGTTTGGGGTGGTGCTCCAAAAGAGCCGGACGTTGGGCTCATTGGGAATTGACCAGGTCCAGAGCTACCCATCCTGTCGGCAGACACCCAGCCGGAGCTGTTCATCTCGGCCTCGATCCTCTTGCGACGCATCTCCTCAACAATGTCCGATATCCGGACCCAAAGCAAGCCGATGGGCATGGGGTGCTCGGCAGGCTTATCATAGATGGTGAGCTCGATTTCGTTGGCCTTGTCAACCTCTATGTTGTGATACTCGGCTTCCCAGCGGTCATTTCTCGACGTCCTTGTTCGGGCCATGACAGTGTCTTCGACCTTAACGGCAACGAAAGTTTCTGGGCCTCGAGCAAATCGCCCGGTAGTGGCGTGATCCACGTCCTTGATGGCCACGACACGAATGGAAAGCTGACCGCTCAGGGGCTTGCGAAGGTTAGGAGTGTTGATGGAGTCGTCTGGTAGTAACTTGGTTAGTATGAAGAAGCTCAAAGTAGATAGCTGATGAGTTCCATAGAGGGCAGAGAAAGTAATAATTGCTCTTTGCCATGCATTACTTACCATCTTGGGCGTCGCTGGTCTCCATGTCGACGTTCAGTTCCTCGTATCTCTTTAGTGCCTGCTTCAAGAGCAGAATCTTCTGCTTGCTTTCCACTCTACGAGCAGCGGCATCGGCTTTACTCTTTCGGTCGCCTTCCATGCCGTACAGCTGAACCATTTTCTCAACGCCCTTGAGATACTGCTCTTCGACATTGAGCTTGAACTGGATCTGCGAGAGCATGTGCTGGATTCGAGGGCCAAGGTAAGGGGTATCGTATTTGATCAAGTCTATGGGCAAGTGAGTTTGGTTAGCAACGGCTTGCCATCTTGCAGGCAGGAGGGGAAGAAGATCCAGATGGGGAGAACGCCGGACAGGGGTGGGAGCAGGCTATTAAGAGCGAGGCGGTGGGCTTCATCATGACAGACATACCTAGCTTGGTGAAGTTGGGACGAGTCTTGGAGGCGGCTCCAGGGCCCGGAGCGCCAAACTTGGGATTCGGCGGCGGCAAGTCGCCGGGAGGGCCATCTCGACTGGTCGAGCCGTAGCCTTGGTCTCCAAACGACGACGAGTCCTTTGGCGGCGGAGGAGGAGCGCCGCCGTCGTCGCCGCCCAGCGACATGCCCTCGACGCCCTGGCCGACCTTTCGCAGCTGGATATCCCGCAGCTTCTCCTCGAAGAACTGCAGGTTTCGGCGGCCATCGCGCATCTGGGAGTCGAGTCGGGAGCGGACGGCCTCGTTGTTGGTCTGTGACCGCATGGCATTGGCGGCGTTGATGAGCGCCTTCTCCCGCTCAATCTTCTTGGTGATGTTCTGGATAGCCTCGTCCTCATTCATGGTGCCGGTGGGGGGAGCGCGTTGCGTACGCGCAAGACGGTCTTTGGCTGGTTGGGTGGTGGGAGGTGAGGAGGAGGGAAAGGGTCGAAGAAGCCGAAGCTACTAGGAATGAGGGGAGGTAGTGAGGAGAGGAGCACGGCTGGCGGAGAGAGAAAAAAACAAGCGGCTCCACGAGCAACGGGCTCCACGAGCGGTGCCAGAGAGGCGGGCGATAAGAAGCTGCTGGCGATGCCCGGAAGCAAAAGGCTGGGGGCGTCTCTGGCGGTGGGAAGGGGAGAGGGCAATAAAATAATAAGAGCCTGTCCGTGGCCGAGAGGTGGTGTTTTGGGGTTGGTGGATGTCGTCAGTGATGGGGGGGGAGAGTCGCTAGGCCTGTGGCGGGGTTTGTTATCGAGAGTCGGGTTTTGCAGACGAGTAATACAGGCGCTGTAGGTTTAGGGGGCACACGCCGACACTAGCACTAAAGCACGGCCGTCTCCAGGGCTCTAGGGCGAGCTGCGATCCTCCAGAGCCAGCCACATACCAGGCCACCCACACAGCATTGATCAAATGCTGTTAGCACCTCTACGATTTGATGTAGGGATGCGTAACAATCACAGCGTGGGGTGATTTGATTTTCAGGATTTACGGCCAGGATCGTCGTGCAGCTTCCGCAGGCTAGGCCAGTTCTCAGCTCCGAGGCTTGTTGATACTGGTGCCTAGTTGGTATGCTACGGTGCTACTGCATGAATTCAGGCAACTGGAAATGCTGTTGTCAACAGATCAACACTCCATGCTACAGAAACTTCTAGGCTAGCAGGTACTTTGCAAGTATCTGCTCAGCCGAAAATCACAAGCTTTTGCAGACAGGGAGCTCTTGTTCAGTGCTCAATAAGCAATGAGTCGGACTAATGCGTGATTCCACATCATCTCATTCATTGCCAGGCGGTGACATTTGCCGCTCACAGGGTCCTACCCTATATAGTGATCAGGGCGCTGCAATCTCTCATTATACGAGATTATCCTGGACAATAATCTACGGTAGCTGTAGCCAAGTTTGAATTTGTATTTGTGAACATCTCTGGTTCGTTGCTCTGGCAAATATTTGGTGCTGGGTGGCACCCTGTATATCCATGCCAAACGCCGTATCGGTCATTAAGAAGCTCCGATCAAGCTATAACCGAGCACCATCCATGTATTTACGATGGTCTAGATATTGAGACGTCAATAATAAAACGACGCTTTCAGCATTCGTATCACCTGCTAGTGATATACGTATCAGCAGTTGACTAAATAACAGCACCCCATCGCATCTCACAAAGAAGGCGACTTCTCGTATAAACGCATGCGAAATCACCTACCCACATTCTACGTCCGTGACCTCCGTGCTGTTGAATACTTACTTTACATATCCCTCGACTCAACTCAAATAAAACAAGCGAGATCGGGGAACAAGGGAATCTCGGCTCGTGAGAGCACAAGAAAGCTTGACCCAAAAGTTTATTTACCCGCCACAACCTCCGGCCCATTACAAACAACCGACAAATGAGCTCCAAGAACTGTGTGGGCTTCCCTTGTACGACTCGTTAGCAGGAAAAAGGCAAAGTTTCCTTGGTTTTGGTATTGAGTGAGAAAAAAGTCCTAGCTTCTTTCACACCTCCATCTTTGCTTGGATACTTTGAACATGTAGTAAAGTCCTAGATCTAGGGATGCTCCCCTGCAACTTGGGCCAGGACAGGGTCAAAACAGCTGATCGGAGTGATTTGCCTCATTGGCTTTTTTTCCATTTGCTACCTTGCTATTATTTGTGGGTTCTTTGATCCAAACGAGATCCGGAGATCAAGAAATGTGGCTGTGGCAAGTCTGGGGAGGGTGGGCTGGGTTATGCCGTCGGTGAGCGTATTGCGCATCATCTTTCAAAAGAGAGGCGTATCGATATCATTTCATCTCTGCCACTGCCACCTCCTGAAGCTTAGACAAGCTTCCATTTATGAGCGAGAGAATCAAGTTCAAGTGGTAGACATAATGAAACACGACAAAGCCTAGGCGAGCTCCCTGTGGTTTCAGTAGCATCAACAGGTTTCATCAACAGGATAAGCAGCAGACAAGACTCCAATCTGAATCATATGTATACATAAGTAAACTAAAAAGTACTAATTCTTTTGCCCCGGCATCTTCATTCATCGTGTTATATGCGTCTAATGTGTCTCCTTGTATATCCCTCAAGGTCCAATATGGTACTGTTTAGCTAGTGTCTATATTACATCAATAGTCGAATCGTTACAATACATACATACGCACGCACGCACGTCTATGTCGCCGCTCTCTTCCATGCCAAAATCATTTTCGTCCAAACAGCGCTCCCATGCTCCAAGTGATTGCTATGCCAGTAATGACGCCCTCGAGCACCAGGGCCGAAGCGTCCCGCATGCGCATCTCCAGCGGGCGTATGCTAATTAGGTCCTCGAACCCGGCCTTCCACACCTCCGGGTCGGTGAGGAGGGCCTTCCATTGTGAAAAGAGTTGCTTGCATTCTTCAAAGTTGCGGATCCACGCGCCGGAGAGGGCAAAGCGCCACGCCTCCTTGATGCGTTGCACGTTGAAGAGCCGTTCGGCGTCGCGGTCCGGCGTCCGGGCGGCCACGGTGGCGGCGGCCTCGGCCATGAGGTGGAGGTCGGCCTTGATGAGGGCCATCTCAGCCTGTACCTTTTCTAGGACTCGCTCTTCTTCGGCCACGACGCCCCTGATGAGTCTCTTCCTCCTCCAGGGCTCGGCAACGAACTGGAAGACGACAAAGAGGACAAAGTTCATGCCCATCAGGCCCCAGGTGCCCCACGTCGAGGCCCTGCGGATCCGGTCGCTCCAAATCTGCTCTTCGTGATACCGTTTCAGAATGCCGGCGTTGAGCTTCTGGCTGAGCTTCTGCTCGTCTGACTCGGCCTCGGTCAAGTTTTCCTGCGCTGAGACAACCTCGCCCTCCAGGACGTGGTCTGTGCGGTACAGTTCTGTGAAGCGTTCCAGATCCAGCGGCGTCCATGTATCCTTGCGGGCGAGCAGCGTCGTCACCTCCCTCTGGGTCGACGCTCGCTTGTTATTCGATGTCTTGTATGCCTGTCTCGCTGACCGCACCCGGGCCTGGGCCGAGGCCAAGTCACGCTCGAGCTGCTCGTTGTCCATTTTGATGGTTTCGATGCTTGTGTATCCGGTGATCTCGTTGAGCTTCTGCGAGGCATTGAGGACCCGTGATTGCATGTTATCCATAATGTCGCTGAATTTCTTATTCAGAGCACTTCGCCGTTCCTCTGATATGGACGGTAGCTCCAGCCAGCTCGGCCTGGACCACGAAGCGGCCGGCTCGGCATTCTCACTTTTTGCCGTGGTCGAGGCCGGCTCGTCGACTTTGGGCTCGGCGGTTTTGGGTTCGGATTGGGGCTGGCTGATGGGATTCTCAGCATTGTCTGACGGCGGCTTGGAGGAATAGAAGCGTGCGGGATAGGCAATGGCCTGGACCTGGCATCGCACGCAGGCCGTCGAGGGCCATCGGGCTGCGGCCGTGATGGCGCCGCTTTTCGGTGCTGGCCGCGGCCTCACAGCGAGCTCCAGCCCTATCCTGCCATGCCTCCAGACTGCGCGGCCAAAGGGCTGCATCTCTGCCGCCAACAGCCTCTGCACTGCGGGCGGTTGCTGTTCTCAGGCCTGGACCGCTGGGCCTGTGCAAAGCGAGGAGCAGCGTCTCGGGGCTGCGGTTTGCGTTGTCGAGATGCAATGGCTCGAGGTTGTTCTCAGCGAGGCCCTGGTCTCGTTTTGGCACCCGAAGCCGCTGGTCGCCTGTAGAGGGAAAAAAATAAGCCGGGTCGCACCAGTAGTGCCAATTGACAGCACAGCAAAGCCGCCTAGCAAGCGTGAGCGATAATGTACCCGAACCTCCACATTTTATGCTAGAAAAAAAGAGAAGAAAAAAGAGAGCTTCCCCGTCGGTTGAGCCCGGGTCGTTGGGCCGATCTCGACGGCATCTTACTCCAGCTGCGAGGATTTTTCTTGTTCAGGTAGACCGCCTTTGCCAAAATTCGCGCGCTGCGGTGCCCGCATCAAGGCGGCTTAGTGAACAGCACATGCGGACGCCAAGAGTACGCCCGAGATGGATGTATTGGGGCTATTACACATACGTGAACAATTAATTTGATGTAAACATTGGAGCTATAAAGCAACTGGTTTTAATTACACACATGGCTTGCCTCCATGCTGCGAGGCTTGCTGTGGCTGGCTTTGGACATCTCAACGCTTTATTTTCCTCGGCTACGAGAGACCAAATTCCAGTCTAGCAGCCGCTGAGGCGCCGGTTCTAGCGCTGTGGCGGGGCATGCCGGCCCCTGTTGCCAGGCCGCTGTGGCGGGGCACCCAGCGATTGAAGCCGCCAACGAAACCGCTTGGGTGACGACACGCCGGTTTGACTCCCTGATCGGCGCCGCGCCAGGAGGAATTTGCTGGCGATTGCGAATCTTTTCCCAATCCAATTTGTGCAATTGGCTGCTACTTTCTTCCATTCTGTTCTAATTAGATTTCAACTAAGCAATTAGCATCTGGGTATTTAGGCGCCTCTAACGACCGTCTTATTTCGTCTCGTTATCTTATCTATCTCCGCTGTCGCAATTAGATCTTGATCGCCATCGGTTTTTGCCCCTCCATCAATCCGCCCCTCCAACAATTTTAAATCTTTGTTTCCTCGTCCATCTCAAAGACATACTCCTTCATACCTGCCCTTCAACGCACATTTCCTCAGAAACAACAGCCAAGATGGGATCCGTCGCCAACGACACGCCGGCCATGGCCACCAACCCCAAGTTCATCTTCTTCACCGACTTCGACGGCACCATCACCACCGCCGACTCCAACGACTACATGACCGACAACCTGGGCTACGGCGCCGAGAAGCGCAAGCAGGGCAACGCCGACACGCTCTACGGCCGCATCAACTTCCGCGACTCGTTCCGCGACATGCTCGACAGCATCACCACGCCCTTCAACGAGTGCGTCGACATCCTGCTGGAGAACATCAAGCTCGACCCCGGCTTCAGGGACTTTTACAACTGGGCGCAGGACAACAACGTGCCGATTGTGATTCTCAGCGGCGGCATGGAGCCCGTCATCAGGGCGCTGCTGGACAAGCTGCTGGGCAAGGGCTGGAATATCCAGATTGTGAGCAACTTTGTGCAGGCACGAGAGGGCAAGAGCCTCAACGACAAGGGTGGCTGGGAGATTATCTTCCGCGACGACAGGTAGGCTTATACCCTTGGCTAGGCTATGATTTATTGATCTTTGGGCACTAATATAACTGCGCAGCATCCACGGCCATGACAAGTCCATCGAGATCCGCAAGTACTCTAGCCTTCCCAATAGACCAACCATGTTCTACGCTGGCGACGGCGTCTCAGACCTTTCTGCCGCCAAGGAGACGGACCTGCTGTTCGCAAAGGCCGGAAAGGGTAAAGAAACCTGCTGCCCTTTTTATTCTCTTCATCATGATGCTGACCTTGTGCGTGCGTAACGTATAGATCTGGTTACTTGGTGCGAAAACGAAAAAGTTCCCTTTGTCACATTCAACGACTGGACGAGTATCACACAGACGGTCAAGGATATCGCTGCTGGCAAGACTACTGCCCAGGAGGAGGCCAAGGGCCGCATTTAAAATTTACGATTAACATGACTATGATACGAAAAAGAGGGATATTAGAGAGTCTCAATCATTGAGTTATAGAAGAGGACTAATGGATAATGATAGATCTTGGGGCAGCTATTTTTTGGGTACCATCATGAGGTATAGAATCTATCTCGAGATATAGAGGCAAAAGGCTGCTTAGATTCTATAGAAAGCCATACAAATAGACGAACGAATCATATAAAACGATTTTCTTTCAATTCACGCTATACTTTTACTTTTTCCCCAAATACAACCAATCCATATGCGCCATACTCAATATCATTTCTCCGCGCAGACCAAATAACCGTCTCCCAAATATCATCAATCGTCATCCATCACTGCTTCTTCTTCGAGTCCGTCGGAATGCCATACCAGCACAGCAGCATCACCACAAACAACCCAATCACAATCGGATGAAGCACCCAAGTGCCCACCGCCTGAGCCAGCAAACCCGTCACAAACGGCCATACCGCGCCGCCCAAGCTGCCAAACGCCGTAATGGCCCCCATCCCGCTGAGCGTGTCGCGATGAGACAGGCCTCGCATGAAGACGGCCACGGCGCACGGGTAGATGGGCCCCAGCAGCAGTCCGACAATGGACACGGCGACGGCATCACCCACCACGTTGGGCACGAACCACACCAGCAGCTGGAAGGCAATGGCGCCGACGACGAGGCCGTACACAAAGGCCTTTTCGCCGATGCGCTGCGCCGGCGCCGTGAGGAAGAAGCGGCCGAGCGTGATGCCCGCCCAGAAACCGGCCGAGACGTAACCCACCGACGACGGGGCGCCGCCGCGGGAGTTGATGAGGAAGGAAATCACCCAGCCGGAGATGGACACCTCGGCGCCCTGGTAGGTGAAGATGAAGGTCGACCCGAGAAGCACGATCCGCAGCTTCACGGCGGCAAGCATGCCCAGGAAGGCCGAGTTGTCAGGCATCGCCTCCCGCTCCCTCGCCGCGGGACTCTGCTCCCTCTCGAACCGCCAAAACGCCCACGCCGCCAGCGCCATGGTCAAGACGCACATGCCCAGCGTCAAGGTGTAGTAGTTGCTCCACGCCGTGTGCGCGACAGTCACCAGCGCCGTGGCAATCAGCGGGCCCGACGTGCCCCCGATGCCGTAGCTCCCGTGCAGCATCCCCAGCAGAAACGTGCTGTTCTGCAGGCTGCCGCAGAAGATGTTGCCCATGGCGACGTTGACTGCGATGCCGAAGCCGACGAAGAAGAAGGCCGCGACGACGACGCCAAAGGGCGCGGCGGCGACGAGCGGGATGTAGGCGCAGGCCATACCCAGCTGGCCGAGGCCGATGAGCTTTGCGCGGCCGAGCTTGGCGCGGAGCGAGTCGAGGACGAAGGCGGCGACGACAAAGCCGAGGGCTTGGCCGACGAAGATGAGGGAGATGATGGCGTAGCCAACGTTGTAGTGTCTAAGATGAGATTGTTAGACCTCTTCTACATACTTATGTGTAAGTACGAAAGAGACTCACTTTTCCATGTAAGGAATCAAAGCACCAGCAGCGCTGTCACTCAGGGCATTGCTAAAGTTGGACAGACAAACAGCCAGCAGTCGGAACCGATTCATGTACGGATCCCATACACTGGGCACGACTTCGACAGCGTCAACTTCGAGCGCAGGACTGGCCGGGCGACTCCTCTCAAGATCCGGATCCAGCAGCACATCTTCTGTTGCAGGAGTGGCTACACCGCCAGTAACATAGCTATCATCTCGAGGCAGCGATGGCCTTCTGGCGCTGGCGGGATCTTCTTGGCCTTGGTAAGAGTATGTTCGTTGATAGGCCTTTTGAGGTGCTGTGAGTGGCCTGGACGTCTCGCTTGGAGCGGGTTGGGATTGGATCTCGACGAGGTTACGCAGGAGGATTGCGTCCATTGTGAGCAATATGGAGGTTGTCAACACAGAGTAGATTCGCCGATGGGTGGCGGCAGGTTCAAGTTTAAACTATCTATCTGATGGATGTTCATGAATAGAGGAATCGAGGAAAACTCCCAGCTCAATCAACTTATAAGAGGTTCAGGACAGCTCGGCAAAGCTCCGCCAGCTACACTCCATCCCGCCCAGGAACCCAGACTCCCGCACCTCCAAGGCCCAATTTTCCAGGTCTCGTGGACCGATAAGCTTGGACTAGTGGAATGTCCAGTTCCGGCTGATGAATAATTAACCCATATTGGCATCGGGGAATGGTGATTGAAATAAACAAATAAGAAAAAGGCAGAAATATGCGGGTCGAGACGATATCGGCTGTAGTCCTCCGCGAGCCGGATCGGCTATGTGAGAGGTCTGCTGCCCGTTTTCTAGCTTGCCGGGATCCTGGTCTAGCATGGAAATTCTCCGCCAACCTTTCGGACGAAATCCCCCACCACAACGTCCCCCCGGTGTAGGAGCACGGCTTACACGGGGTGGCTTGAGGTTGCTGCGGTGGTGGTGTGCGTGATCCGGAAGAGATTGGCGGTTCACCTGCAGCCGTCTTTAGCTCCCTTACTGTGAGTTAAGGATTGATAAACGCCAAAATGCCAATTACGCAATAAAAGCTCTGTTCTTCGTATTGTCCGATATTTCTCCAATTGGGGCGATTAAAGGCTTCGTATTGAGTATGTAATAGTCTCTCTCAGCCTATGGACCCTGAAGCCGGCCACGCCCAATGGGGGAATTCCGCGGCCGGATAAAGATGCCCCAAAATTTTGATCCTTATCGCGGGAGCATTTGAATCTTATCGTATATGGTGCCCCTCCATCCGAGCCCCAGTTTATTTCCATCCACCAAAAATCTAGAAACATTTTCTTGATATCAGAGGCGTCAGCTGGTCTAGCAAATCGAGAAAAGTCGAAAAAGCCACCGCCATGGGCAAACCAAAGCGCAACGTCCTCGCCGCCGCGCAAGAGGCGCTCTCTCCACCAGCCGAATTGGAGCCATCCCAGGTCATCGTGCGCGTGGTGAAGCCTGAAGGAAACAACCTGTACACCTGCGAGATGCCAAACACGAAGCCCGTGGTTCTCGAACTCGCCCAGCGGTTTCGCAACACCATCTGGATCAAGCGTGGCGGATATGTCCTGGCCGAGAGTTATCCCGCGGGGACGCAGGATAGCAGAGCGATTGGCGAAATTATAAATGTCGTGCGAGACGAGAAGTTGTGGCGGAAGCAGTATTACTGGTACGATAGAGAGAGACCCCGCTGCTTCGATGTTATACAGTGTATTAATGAGTTATTATAGGCCGAAAGAATTTGCCAAAGTGGTCGAGGAATTCAGCGACGAAGAGAGTGATTCCAATGTTGGAAAATTGCCGCCCAGCGATGACGAAGAAGAAGAAGAGGAAGAGTGAAAACAGCGCTTCTATCAAGACAAACCGCGAACTACAACTGCTTTGGCTTTGCTGTTCCAGGTTGGTACGCAGGCGAACTCGTTTTAGAACCGACAAACGCCGCGGCAACCGTAATGGCCAAAACGCTCACGGCGACGGTTGAACTGAGAGGCGTGCTGGGGAAGACATTCCACGCCCACTCCTGCGCCAGCCACAGCGGCACTACGACCAAGAGGTTTGGATAAGCCGTCCACAAGAGGAACGGAGTGGCCCATGCCAGATACGCATAGAATTGGTAATGCAGAGATCGGGCAAACAGCAGACCAATCACATTGGCCGACAAGATGGTAGCAAGGACGTATCTGGGCGTGACGACCTTTTTGGAGATTTTGGTTTCTTCTTGCTCAGTAAAGGGCGACCGGAATCGGACGACGTACGTGATGATTCCAAGGAGGGACCGCTCTTTGAGCTTCAGCCATCGAGCTGTGATGAAGACCAGGAGGGTGAGGACATGGAATGTCAGTAGCGTGATAGAGAAACCCCGGCTGAGGAACGTCTCCTCGCCCATCATCCGCCAATTGACTGTCCATTCAAACTTGAACTGCCTCGAAAGCTCGAAAGCGCGTCCTAGATAGCCGGCCCAGTTTGTCGTGATAAATGGAATTGCAAGAACCAGTTGAACCTGTGCCATAAGCCAAACCAATCGCAGAGCTCCCTTGAATCCACGGCCGAGGAATAAGATGATGACGACGGCTGGTAAGACGAGGAGCAATGACATCTTGACGCCCAGACCGAGGGTGTATGCCAGAGCTCCGACGGTCCAAGCCCTGTTCTGCAAGCTGTAGATGCACAGCCATAAGAAGAAAGCCGCAAAGCAGTCGTTGAAGCATCTCAGGACGAAAACGCTGTGAAGACGCTTGGATAGAATCAACAGTGGGAAAATGTACGGTGGAACCTGCATCATCTCCAATTTAGTAAACCGAATCCCCTCCTTCATTTCAAAGGCAGTCACTCTCACCTTGGCCTTCCAGTAGCTCAGCATGACCACTCCCAGCGTAGCCATATACAAGACCGCAAACAGCTGCTGCGCGAGCAAAATGTCCGTTCCCTTGTTCGTCAGATAATACAGCCCCGTGTAAATGTACACATGAGCAGCGGGATAGACCAATGGACCCGTGCCGCCCTCCATCTTGGGATAATCTCGCTCCCCGTTGACGAATTGCGTGACTTGCTCCATGTATGCTGTCCAGTCAATCTCTGTATCTAAAATATGCATAGTTAGCCTTGGAGCGGTGCAAGTTTCTTTTTTTCCCTTTGCAGTAACGTGCATTTCTATAGGGATCATACACGGATTCGACTAACATGGTACTTTCCAGATAACCAGCCCGCAGAGAATAGCATCTGCCAGAAAGAGTCCCACGGGAACCAACTTTGAGAGCGCATGGCGGCCATTGGCCACGTCAGATGCGAATTTGATGAGAGAAGCCATGATTGGCGCAAGGGGCTTGGAGGCCCTTGTCTATAACAAATAAAAGAGCGTTTGAAGATAGTTTCTATCCGTCCTTGAGTGAGTCTCTCGATAGTTCTGTTTTAACAACCAGGCATATCGTCGAGCCTTTCTCTGGTCAAGAACACGTGAAATCGCCCTTGTTGTGTTTTTTGATATAGCGCCATCTGCAACGTGTGAAATTAGAGGTTGCGTGAAACATGGCCCCGGAAATTGCATAGACCCGCTTATCTTCCTCAAAGACCGCCGTATAAATTCCAGCATCATGAATGAGCCATGAGACATCACCTCAATACAGGTTTAGATGGAATTCTGTAGTGACAAGTGATCATTGGGAAACTATAGAATAAAACAAATCAATCAAATGGACCAAATGATTGACACTCTCAATCCTTCCTTCTCTTCTGAATGTCATCCACCAACTCCACAACCCTCTCAGCACATCCATACGATCCCTGATATCCCCAACCCGCATGCCCATAGTTATGCACAACACTCATCCCATCCAAAACCTCCCCTTCAATCCTCACCCCGCTCTTCCTATACGGTCTCAGCCCAACACCATGTCTAATCACGCTCAATCCCTCCACGCCCTTTCCTTCAGTCAACTCCGGCGCAACTCGCACCGCCCTCTGCATGATCCGATTCGCAATGTTCGGATCCGGCACAGATTCCCAATTGCCCATGTCGTATGTGCCCCCCAAGATGGTCCCTCCGCCAAGAGCTCGCTGCATAATGTACATCATCTCCGTCTCGCCGTCGTCAGTGCCCGACGTAGCTACCATGGGAGAGCATTCGTTCCGCACGACGACTACTTGTCCTCGAATAGGAATCATAGCTGCGTCCTTGACGCCTCCGAGCTTGAGAGAGCCCAGGGCTGTGGCGTTGATGATGATGTCTGCTGGCTGGCCTGTGTGGCTTAATAGTTTTGCATCCTGGATATTCGACAAGACGGCCCTTTTGAAGACGACGCCATTCTTGACGCACTGGCCAAGAAGCCAGGGTAGATAGATGACTGTGTTGATGCACACACTTGTGAATTCGCATCCGGAATCATGGCCTGGAATGACTTCCTCTTGGCTCAGTTCGCGATAATCTGGGAGCATGGACTGATACCAGGGATTCGCGTCGAAGAGAGTATCAGCATAATTAGCTTCCTCATCCTTCACTCTTCTATAAACACGGGCTTCTAAAGCATCAAACAAGAAATGAGTCAGAAAGTTGTATATCAAAAGAGATCGAGGGAGAAAGACGGAGCGTCCATACTCTGAAAGTGGATTCCTGCTTCGGGCACCTCTTCCGTCAAACGCTTCAACTCTGGCCAAGTACGGCGCTCCCATCTGCTATTTTCGTCGTCGGCCATTCTATTCAACACTTAGTGAGAACTGTATTCCAGAAACGCCGCATTTTGATTGCTCATGTAAGCTGGACTCACGGCAAAAAGTTGGCTCCAGCCCAAGGCGAGGCATATTCAATGTCATAGTCGCCAGGCATATGTTTCGCGACAACAGTGATCTTATTGGCCTTGTTCCTGGAAAGGAGAAGCGCTGAAGTGAGACCACTTACACCGGCTCTGTAACAGACATCTTCTTTGTCAGTCATTACATCTATCTTGGGAAGGCTTGAGAGCTGGTCTATCATCTCACCCTGCAACGACAATTACATTCGCCATATTTGAAGAGTTATTTAATCAAAAATAATGTTTTGTTTGGTCTTTAGGCATACGAGCATTCAAGCGCTCTGGTATCTCCAAGTTCTTGTCAAGTTATATTCTTGGTTTCCATACAGAAGCAAGGTCTAGTAGTAGTCGGACCGTGTATAAGCGATTGCGGAACGGCGTGACCCAGCGGCGTCTCCCCGCACTCGGCGTACCATCGACGTGCTCCAATTAATAGTCAAAAATTACTCAATCTACGCAGCTTATAATGGTAATTTTGGACTTTTGCCCAAATTTTCAAGTAGTTGGCTCCTGATTTTGCCGTGGGTTTAGAACAAAGCTTCGCCTGTGGTGCCAGTGCAATTGAAGGCTCTCTACAAAATACACACGAAGTTGCGTGTAAGTGGACAGCAAACGAACGTAGTCCATGCAAGCGTCGTTTCAGCAGATGCCTTGTCCTTTTCGTTCTCAAGTTCCTCGTTTCTTTTTTTGGAAATATTGATAACAGCTGGTGAAACATCAAGTCAGCGATTGAGTGGAAATTTCTACCGCCGTCGGAATTCTAGGCTCAGCCCAACAAATCCTTCCAGCCATTCCGAGATGCAAGTTTGATCCTGGATCCTTGCATTCCGGAGCACTCTTCCAGATTGCCGCCCTGATGCTAGAACAATTAGGGAGAGTACTTTCGATTAGTGAGCTTGTTCCGTTGCATATAGGTAGTTGTCGGGCACCGAGCATTTTGACGCAGAAAGATGGAGTTTGGTTTTGAGAAGAACAGTGGCTTCCGGTGTTGCAACCAACCAGTTCACTCATCGATGACGCTGCCGTGGCGACTTCTTTCAACATCCAATTCTCGATGACTTTCATGTTCATCTGAGGGATTTTCAACATCACGGCTCATTAGCTATTTGTGGTAATGTCGATACGGCAAGCACAGATGATTTGTGGCCTCTATTGGATCTGCTGGGTCGTTGATCCTCTCGCTGTTGGCCAATGGAGAGGGATGCATAAAGAGACATTGTAAGACAAGGCCCCTTCAAGAAATAAGATCGTTTCACGAAGCCGTTGCACACTCATCACACGCCATAGCACCAATTGCATCTGCGGCGCACAGCATCCCGCTGAGGTAATTTCAAAACCAATATAGTTCGGCCCTCCATCCGCGGGACTCCCCTCAAAAGATTCCAAGTTGTTGCTATTGTGAAAAACAAGATAGGGACAAAAAAAAAGGGGAGGCTTGATAGATTGAATCATGTACGGCTTCTTCCCGTTGCCCGCGTGCTGCAAGACGGGCCTTAGTCTGACCAGATGGTTGATGTGGCGTCGAGACACAGTTGAGATTAAGTCGGGCCCTAATAGAAAGTGCCATCCCGTCCACGTGGTCATCCATTATCCGCTGAGATGGCTGCGAGATGGAAATTTTTGCTTGTCGCTGCAGGGCGGGTAGGGAGCATGCAGATTGAATGCTGCTCGCCTGAAATTCCCGTATTGTTTGCTGTCCACGTCCATGCTTAATAGTGCCAAGTATGCCCAAAAAAGGCGAGGCACATTGCATCACCGACGCTTGTACAACATACCTGTACCTGCAGAGTGGTTGCGATGATAACAGTTGACAATGGGACGCAGCTGTGCTGGGATGCAGAGAACAAGTACCTACATGTACTTGTAATATGCGAGAGAGGATGAGAATGTGCCGTTACCACGAGTGCTTGTTGGCCACCCCTTGGAGCTAAACAAATCTCCCGCCTGGGCGTTTAACTGGTTGCACAACGTTAGGATGACGGGGCAATTGCAATTACGGCAACTTTGTGGTGGTGCGGCCATCTTTCCGAGCTCGCAGCATACAAACAGTCGCAGTAGTAAATGGATGCTCGGCCTGGCGACTCAAGGATTGGCGGAGAGCAGCTTGGTGAGGTTGCTTGCATGTTGCTTATCCAAAGCAGGCAAATAGTGGCTAGCCAAAGCTGCATTCATAGGATAGCAGGATAGCTCATGGCAAGGATATGTGCGCATCGGCTTTATCAGAATTCTTGAAATTCCGAGCACGGAGACAAACGGTTGAGAAACCGGCCGGTGGGTGCTGGCTGGAGCAGGAGAGGCAGAAGAGCTTGTCAACTTTCAGGCACAACATGACACGGGCAGGGCATGTCCAACGTGTCGTCGTACAGCTCAGCACGGAGCAATGTAATGAGGGGAGTTACAGCACCAATGCAGCGATGACTTGTCGCCTGCAATCCCGGAACGTATGTGGGCGAGGCTCCCAGCCTTTGCTATGCCGGGTCGAAGTAGAAGTGGTAGTATCTGGCTGTTGAGGTCGGCCAAGTTGACCGGACAGGCACAGATATGCCGACATTTAGCATCTTCCCCGACATGGACGGCGAAACTAGAATATATTCCAGAAGGCAAACAGACATAAACAGCACAAGGATCAATTAGCACGCTCTGCAAGGCTCGCTCAACCTGCGTGGCGAACCCGTCTCAGCTCTATTAAGATCCAAGGCCAGACTCGGCCGCGATGACGTCTGGCCGAATCCAAAATCTGGCAAAGGTTTTCAAGGATTGACTGTCCGTCGATGAAGCCGGTTTGGGTTGCCAGGCCTGAGAGCTTTATCAAGCCTGAAGGGCCGATCTTGCCAGGATGCCTTCAGGTCATGACGCAAAGGCGCCCAAGGAATCGAGCAGCAGGGGAAGCTTTGAGCGGCAATCCCTGTCTAAAGAGAAGCATGCCCTTAACGCTCTCCGTTGGGGTTGGGGTTGGATGGGGGACGGCTCACTGTACAAGCTCTCCCGGCCGGAACCTGTTTTCCTATTCCTTGGTCTAGCTGATGAGCGGGCACTTGGCGTGGGGCGGCCTGTCGCGGGTATATTCTAGTCTCTGGGCGACTCACCAGCAGCTCAACGGCCGAGTACCTGCAAGGTACAAGGACTTGATGGTGGTCAGAGAAGGATCGGTGACAAGCGGTGACATTTCCTCAAAGCAATCGACGCCTCTTGCTCGCTGGCTTTCCTATTCTCCCGCCTCGTCGTTCTGTATCGTCTCTCTCCTATTTGCTTAGATTTGACAGGCCAGGTAGCTTCGGGTAGCTATCTCAGTATCGCAGGTAACAGCTGCCCTCTGACGAATACGAAGTCTACTGCGGGGGCAATTCCTGGTTCCTCAGTGATACGAAGACGCGCGCATAACCAAGAGACAGACTGGGCATCTCGCAATCTCGCCCATGCATGTACATGTAGTCATGCCGTAGCGCACGCAAAGGTAAACCGATATGGAGAGGCGACCCGTGCTGGCGATGAACGGACAGACCATCGGCTTGCATGGGAGGCTTAACGACAATGACTAGGGGTCTACTCCATTGCGGCGTCGAGGTTTGTTTTACCTGGACTCGCGGGCCTGTAGCGCGTGCTAGGCCTCGGTTTTGACACCGTCTCTTGGTCCTCAGACCCCGGAATCACTCAATTAGCCAAGCCATCATCAATCAAGCCGAATCAGCGTACTCAAAGCAATTAACGGCCATATTAACCCGATTTGCCTGAGCACACAGACGTATGGTATACATCATGTATTGAGCATGAGCATGTAGGGAGCTGCATCTGAGCGTCTGATGATCGGGATGGCGTCGAGATCGGGCTATTACTGTGAGCGTATTCTGCTAAGAGGCCTGGCGTCTCCACCCGGCCGGTACCTGTTCGTCGAGGCCAGACGTCAGTCGAGCCACCAAAGAATGGAACGGATTGAGAGGTGGATCAGAACCTGTCTCATTTGGGGATCGGGACAAGCTATGCCAGGTCTCACAAGCGGAGCCAATGGCGGGACGTTGTGCTTGTACGTACAAGGAGTTTGCTCACAGCAAAGACGACCAGCAAGTCTGTCAACGGCGCTCAAATTGCTGGCCGACGCAACACGGCCTTGAAGACGAGAAGCAGCCTGCGATGTGGTGTGGACGCAATTTGGAGGAGGCTGGATCGTGGCATGAGACCAGCGCGGAACACGGAGCAAGAAGCAGCCGGGCTGATATTCCGAGCCCGTGTAAAGCTGCACTGCGGCACGTACCCAACTCTACTTGATAGCACCAATATAATCAACGACATCACTTCTCTTCATTGGAACCGGTGTGGCTGCGCGGTGGCAAGCCGTATGTCCACGAGACTGCTCCTCCATCATGCCCGCGACTTGTACATGTACGCAGCACACCTTTCTGCCTTTATCCCCAAGCGAGAGCTAGGCGGGCGTCGCTGTGAATGGACAGCGCCAGGCCATATGATTTCTTTTTCGTCTGTCCATGCATGCTAGTGGCAGAAATGCTCGGCTTGCCGGAGCCATTCGCAGGGCAAGGCCCGGGCATGACCGGCTGTCATTAGCCACTTGGCTTTGGTGGTGACAGGCTAGGCCTGGATACACGAGGGACGAAGGAGCCTGAATGGTGGGCTGCAAGTGGTATCTTGCGAGAGATTGGCGTACCTGTACTGGAAGGTCGCTGAGATATAATTAGGGGTCATGCAAAAGCAAAGAGCACCCTGAGATGATGCTGCGGTGCAAACAACCAACAACAGGCTGCCTAATAATGTGGTTGATGCTGCTGTTGGGCAACAAGTGTCGGTCAAAAATGGAATCAACACGATGGAGTCCAACTGGAGTCGGCCTTGAGCCTGTCAAGAATCGTTGCGGCCGCAGCGGTCGAGCCAGAAAGGCTGCACGGGTAGGGCAGAAACTGCACTGCACTATAAAGTCCATAGCACTGACCCCTCGACCCCTCGACCCCTCTAAGCCCCGGGGCCATTGGGGGCTCTAGGGGGCTCCAGGGATGAAGGGCGATATGCTGGGGCCTGGCCCGGTCTATTGTTACCAGACGAGCAACAGGGGACCTGGTGTTTGGTGCTTGTGCTTTGCCTTGCAGCAGTTGAGCCCCTGTCACCCCGCCACATTTCATTGTTTTTTTCTTTTCTCTTTTCTCTTTCTGTCATCCTATTTTCTAATCTGTCCCACTACGAGCGTGGAATACGATGCGCTATTAGAGGCGTATACTGTAGAGTGCAGTGTAAGTGGATAGGTAGCTGTACTTGTGCCTTTATCTGGGTACACGGTAAACCCGACTTCTAGCGGCCTTCTGATTCAGCGGAACAAGCAGGTGACTCAAGCCCGCGACGACGACACAATTGAGTTGATCTCTGTATCACAAAATGAGAAAAGAAAGCAACATGAATGCAACATTGCAATGCTACAGGTAACATTAAATGCCACAGCTAGCCGCCGCTTCCCAGCACGTGCAGCGTAGATGCAGATGCAGATGCACCTACACGTACGTACATGGTACATGTCGAGTATAGAGCGCTGTACCGTAGGCACTGCACTGCAGTCAGCAGGACCAGAGTACATGTCGTGCAGTCCATGCAGCAAGCGAGGTACATGTGCGCCAATGCGCCGTGGCCGGCTCATGATTGCAGCGCTAATAGTGAAAGGATTGATTGGAGGTGAAATCAATCATTCATCGTGCAGTTTGATGCCAGCACTTGGCCGCAGGAATCGCCAGCTTGTACAAGTTTGGCACCTCATGCTGCGCCAGCGATTGCCGGTTTGACTTCACTTGGCACTGCGCACACACACACGCACACACATACGCGGCGCGGACAGCGAATTGCCGGTATTGGGTACTTGCGCCTCCATGTACACGTCTGTGTGGCCAAGTGCGCCAAGGTACAGCCACCACGTGTGTGCGCTGGTACCGGTACCAATGCCAGGAAATAGCGCTGTGGGAACGAATGTCGCTGGGGAACCCCATAGGGGCCTCTGGACTACTCCATCGGCCTGGAATGAATCGCCTCGATTTGATTCTATTCTTATGTATGCACTCGTCCTAGCAGCGCTGTGCCGACTTGCCCAACTGGACCCTCGACTCCGAGTTTTCGTCCAGTGGCGCTAAAACAGGCCCCGGCAGCAACCAGCGCACAGGCCGGCGGGTGCCACTGCGTACTCCAGGCCACGGCCTTGTACCTGTACCTAGCCCTTCTAGCGGCCGGATCAGCGCCCACAGGGACCCTCTGCAAGTGTGTGCCATCCGCTAAATTACGTCGCTGCCACCCACTTCCTCCCTGCTTTTCTGCTTTTTTTTCAACCCTACCACTTGACGTCTTTTTTCCTTTTTCTTTCTCTTGACCCCAGCAAGTTGATTTCCTTCTTGTGCAAAGATGCTGGCCAAGTGTAAAACAATAGTCTGACGCCTTCCAACAAACGAAAAAGGAACAACTTTGTCTTTTCATCTTCACCTGAATAGGGCCTGGCCAGTAGAGGGAGACGGGTTTCTTCTCTCTTACATGCCTAGCCGCGGCGGGTCCGGCATCTCATCTCATTCCAATTCCTCCATCGTCGAATGCCACTTGTATTCGCATTAGCATTTCGCATTCACAACAGCCCCGGTCCGTCCGCTTCACAAGTCGCCGCCGCATAAACTCCACGCCCTCGGTCGACGCGCCTCGTGGCATGTGTTTCGCATCCAGACCCCTTACTGCTTCATGCGCGGCTGCCGGCGGAGACTTAAACGACCACCATGCTGCTTCACGCCTCACTGGATCTGCACTTAGGGATTAAGACGACTCGCCAGTAAAGCAAAAGGGGGGCATTTCACCCGCGAGGTGAAGCAGCTAGCAAGAATGGCCCTGTGGCCGTTTCGCACCAGGGGCCATGACAAACGCTCTAGCGGCTCTGGCGCGGCCCTCTCCGCTGCCGCAGACGCTGGAGCGAGCAGTGCCGCCAGGTCGGCTGCCTCCAGGCCCAGCCGCGATGCTGCGCCGAGATACAGCTTCTCGCCCGATCGCCCAGATGCCATCCACGTCGCCCGGGCCAATCGGGCGAACCCCAACGACCCTGCGACTGCGCCAATCCACTCCTTGGAGCACCGAGTCCCAACTCTACACCACAAACGAAGCGGCAACCAGCCCTCGCGGCGAAAGAGCAGCAAACGGAAGAGGCAGGATCCCACCAGAGAGGCCGAAATCAGGGCCATGACCGCATACACACCGGCGCGAGCAACCACCGACACATTGGCCACGGCTCGCAGCGCCAAGCACGACAACAAGCGAGCAAAGACTGTGACTCTGGGCGCCAGAGCCCCATGGGACAGTCCTACCTCTGACGCATCGCCACCGATGCCCATCTCAATCACCTCCCGCCTCTCGTCCGATTCCAATTACTCGTCATATCGAGTAACCGCCCTCGATGCCCTGGCACCGAGACCGACCCTGAAGTATCAGGGCAGCGCACGATTGGTTCCGTCGCACGCTTCTGTGCCGACACGATCCGAGTCTCAAAAGAAGAGGCTCGATGCTTTTCCCGAGGAGACAATCAGAGCGCACAAACGCATCGATGACCTGGCTGACGACTTCGACGCCGGCGAGCTGCGTGAGCTCATGGAAAGAGACAAACGACGGCGCGAGAGGAACCGCCAGAGCGAGCGAGACAAGGCCGAGAGGAGGCTAGCCCGCAAGGCTGAGAAGCAAAGAAGGGAGGAGGAAAGCGCCAGACAAACCGGAACACCGCCGCCAGAAAACCTCGATCGCGGTGTCATGGGACGAGAGGTCGGTCTTGGCATAGATCCCCCGTCTACTGTAGTGACATCTTCCAAGCAGCGCACTTCTCCAGAACCAATGTCTGACGTAGAGGAATATTCACAGACACCCGACAAGGGCAAAATGAGGGAATCTCCAGAACCTCTGCAGACGTTTCACAGAATCGATACAGCACCGCGCGAAGCAGAGTCGTCCACAGCTGCTGGGAAACAACCCCAAGCTGCTCGCAAATCACAGGAGCGTCTTCCAGCCATTCCGCCTGCCATTAAGCGTGACGGGAACTTTGTGCCCAAGATATCGACGTCCGGGTCGACCTTTGATTCGGACAAGGAAAAGACGTCTTCTGCCATGGAAGATGATAGCACGACGCGCAAGGATTCCGAGTCCAGCAACAAGTCTAACCGCATCTCCTTCTCTACCTTGCTCAGATGGGGAAAGAGTCGCCGCAGCCCTAACAGTCCCTCGTCATTCGCAAACACTTCGCGCGAAGAAATGGGAGCAGCACAGGCGCAAGCTAGAAGCGCCGCCGACTCCCCCGTTCCGTCATTTACAGGCAATTACCTATCCAAACCGGCCTCAGTCCCACCGAAACGGATGCGATCTCGCTTCCGGGAAGACCTTCCAGAACTCCCAATATCACCACCCGAGTCGCGCGTTCAGTCGCCCGACGCAGAGGCCTCTCTGCCCAGTGTGGCAGAGTACAGATCTCCCAGCGCTGAACCCAACACTAACCCTCCCACTCTACGAGACGATACACCAACTTCAGGCCATCGTTCAATCTCAATAGACATTCCTCAAGCGCACGTGTCGCGAGACAAGATGTACGGCAGTCACTCGGCCGAACCGCAGCTATCCATGTCTTTGGCATCTGTCGACTCAGAAGGCTCTTGGCTCTCAGGAAGAGTCGGCAGCCAACGGAGCAAGCGGATGTCGTCCGTACGCGATAGAGCCCGGTCTCGACAGCAGGATCACGAACGCAGAGCGGAATCTCCCTCCAATAGCGCCCATGACGACCTTGAAATTACCGAAGACGACTACATGTCACGCCTCAGCCCTGACCCCACCACTCTGCACTTCAACACTCGCCTTTCGGGCGAGGGCCGTCCAAGCAGCGATGAGGACGAGCTGATGCGTGAAGGAGAAGTTAGGTGGGGTGCTGTTGGCGCCCAGGCGCAGTTTGTCCAACGCAATCAAAATCGCGATACTGTCCGCAGTCGCGAGGGCCTGCTTAATATCGACTCGGGAGACGAGGAAGACCAGGAACCTATTTCTCCCATTTCCCAGATAACCCCGAGCATCGAGAAGGCTGATTTGCAGCGGGCCTCAAGCGTGCGCGTGAACCGTCCGTCAAGCGTAAAATTGCTAAAGATACAGCCGCGGGCATCTACCGACGATAAGAGAAAGAGCCAAGAGAACCCAAATGGTGCATAAGTTTGACGCATGATTGATACTACGATTACATCAATCGAAAGAGCCCCCGAACAGAAAAAAACGAAGAAAAGGAAAATTTAAAAAGAGGCATTTTCGTGGTCTACCGCCGCGATGGTGCTATATTGACGAATCTCCTTTGTCTCCAGCTATCTGAAACTGACCCGAGTCATTCATTTATTTCCTTATCACACTCCTTAACATTATGACGGAAATTTAACACAAAAGTCACAAAATAAAAAAAATGAAAAATACAATGTCTACAAGATTAACGACCAAAAAGCGAAAAAAACAGACCAACAAAAAATCACGCAAAATTAAAACGACTAAAACGGGAGGCTCTTTTGACTTTGAATCGCTGGAATCCGATGTGGCGGACTATGCTCTTTTGGACTTTTGCTCTCTCGCAAACGTCTTTGTTGTATATTACAACCTTTTGACGAACATGACCGGCGTTGGATTGATTTTTATTTTCTCCATTTTTGATTCCCCGGAGTAAAAAATTCTTTTACTCTCAATTTTGTTACAGGCACATATACCAGATTTGATACCCACTCTGTCGAAAAAAGGTCTTTGCTGTTAGACGTTTTTTTCGCAGCTTGTCTTGTGTGTTCGGGGAGGAGAGGTTGCATCGTGCCGGGAAAAAGTATTTATACCCAGTATCTGGCGAATGAGTGGCGGAGGACAATTTTAAAAGAAAGAAATTAGGCGGTTTTTGAAGAGACGTGATTTGCTTCGCTTATTCTTCAAGCTTGATGCTGAAGCCGAGTGATTGGTCCTCTTTTGAACCGTTTGCTGAAGAAAAGGGGATAAAAGAAACCTGATTTCGAAACAAAGAAAAGGAAAAAAAAAAAAAGAGAAATTTATAGAGGCTTCATTCTTGTGGCGCAGGATTTGATATTATTTTGCTCTTTTTATCAAATTCTTTTTTTGCCCTGTTACCCTTGGGAATCTAAGGATTTCTTGGTTGGCGGGATTTGTATATAGTTTAATGTCATGTTGTTGAGCATGTGATGAGCGAGATGGATGCGGATTGTGGTGGGATAATACATTATTGTGCCTTGAATTCTGCGCTTTATCTTTTTGCTGTGCTGTGTCGCGAATGCTACCTAGAGTTGCATATATATGAGCGTGGGCTCAGCTTATACTAACTGAGATCATTTATAGAATTTTCTCATCTCAACAGCATCTATTCAAGTACAACCGTAGTCGCATGGTCCTCAGCATCCTTGATTGCCTCTCCCTTCATAATCCCCGGAACAATCGCCGGCTCAATAACCTCATATCTTAACTCCCTCCCCTCTTCCCTCTTCGGCCTCATGACAATCGGCATCCGACACCCAAACAGGATCCAAATCTCATCGCCGACTCGGACATGGCTCGTCCGCCCTATGCTGCCCACGCGCGAGCCCTCCGTACCAAACAGCAATTCAGCATTTGTCTCTATGTGCAATGGGAGACATTGGTCGCGCACGTCCGCTGGGATGATGTCTATGGGCGTGTATCCTCCGTTGATGATGTCTTGTGTTGAAAGATCCTTTTGATCAGCTCTCTGGGCGGCGGCAAGGAGGCTGCGGATGAGATGGATGCGGCGTTGGGGGTCAGGTTTATCGACCTTCCACATGGCTTTGAAGCGTTTGGAGCTGAGCCAGCCGAACATTAAGGAGGTGAAATCATCTCTTTCGTATAAGGGTGTTGTATCATCGGCATCGGGCCATGTCTTGCGGCAGAAGGACTCCATCTGGTCGAGCCATTCTGGGATGGGCATCCGGCCATGGCCATCGCCGTTGAGTGGGCAGATGTGCTTAATTGTGTCGACTTTGATGCCTCGCGCATGAAGACGTAGAGTCTCTAGGTCGACAAAGGTATTGAAGTGAGGTGCGAGCACATCACCGCATGCTCTACTGGCGTTGACGACGCTCCAGCAGACGTCACCATGGGGCATCCAGCTGGGGTAACCTTTGCGGGAAATGTAAGAACTTTGCCTGCCGCTCTTTTTGAAGCAGATGAAGCTGAGGCTCTTATATCGACGGATGAAGTGGCGGAACACTTGGCAATAGACCCAGAATGGGGGAACCTCGTAGGTTATTTCAAGGCTGGAGTCTTCAGCAATGTCCGTGGCGAGGCCGAGGATGCCGTAAAGGCGATCGCGGGGATCGGTCATCCTGACGCTGGAAGATTGGAGAAAGAGGTTTAGAAGTGAAGAGGCGAGCAGGCCCCTGGTGATTACGAAGCCTTGAGTGGGAGATGGAGACTGGTCGCCTGGAGAAGGCGGTGGTACTGAAGAAGCCGATGACGATGCCAGCGAGAGTGAGTATGCTTCTTGGGCCTCCCACCCCTCACGCAAGTTGAGTCTCGCCTGGATGACGCCTCCGCCAAAGACTTCAGGTGTAGGAGGTGTGCTGGAATCCGGGCTGGTAATCCCATCAATATACCGCGAAAGCATATGCACCGGCCCGCCCACCCTCGAGACCTGCGATTTGACCACATTGACCTTTTGCTGAAACACCAGCAGCTGCTCGCCCGCAAAGACGTCTCTCCGACAGTACACGTCCACTTTGGCCGCCAGGATGAGCTCTTGCTGAATCCACAGCCTGCGCCAGTACTCGTTGCGAAAGATGTCCGCCACGGGGTACCAGTACGACGGATCGGCAAAGTCATCCAGCTCGACGCCCTTGCCGAGATTCTCCAGGTCCTCGAAGGCGGAGGTTTTGGGACGGACGTTGTGGTCGAGCCAGGCGCAGACGACGGTGGCGCGGGAGTAGATTTGGTGCATGAGCTGGATCTGGTAGCCCTTTTCGACGTTGTCCTTTTGGTTGATGCAGATGGCGTCGTTCCAGATGAAGCGGGGACGGTCCTGGAGGCGGAGGTCGTCGAGGGCCTTGCGGAGGTTGCGGCCGATGGTGAATGAGAACGGTGATTCATCTTGATTTTCATTGTTTTCACTGCTGTCGCTGGCGTGGATGAAGATGTCGTATGAGGGCTTGGGAGGGCCCCAGCAGTAACTCAGGGCTTCATATTCGGGGTCGTCGCTGAGCGAGACGGTGTGGAGTTTGATGGAGATGCGGCTGCCGGGCTTTCCTGGTAGCAGTTCCAGAAGCCTTATTTGTTGTTTGAGGGGCTCTAGAGGCTGATAATGGTGAAATTGAGTGATCCTTTTTGTCCTTTTTATGTGATTTGGCTGGGATGAAGCTGTTGATGGAGAGCGGCGCTTTCTTAATGCGGCCATGGCGTATTTCACAGGTTCAAGTTGAGTGGTTCAAAGGCGATATGCAATATGCAATAATATTGAACTATCGTCAAGGGATATCTAAAAGGCAAAAAGTCAACAACCCGCATGATCTGTAACATATCCATGGCTGATGTTTATATAGCTTCGTAGCCCCTGTCGTTGCAGCCTTGAAGGGCCTCCCAAAGCGGCTGGCGGCTGAAGGAACGCTGACTGCGCCACCAGATGCATGGGCACAACCAACAGGCGGGTAAAAAACACCAGTATCAAACATCACGATGTGATTGGAGAAGTTGGTTTATTAGAGAATGCATGCTGATAGCTTGGGCGTTTAATACAAGTCAAGAGGGCCGTACTTAGTCATGAAGCCAATTAGAGCTGTAGTTGGCGTTGGTGCATTTATCGATACAGCGATGCCGGCTTACCTCATATAGCGACCCAGAATATTTTACTCATCCAGATCGCCACTAACAAATACAAACGCAGCTTCCTCTTATAAATCACATATCCAACACTTTTCTCAATCATTATATACATCTCTTCAGTGAATTTAATACCAGAAATCATGCTGTCAACACGCACATTCCGTCCGGCCCTCTCAATCGCCCGCCAAGGCGTTGCAGCTCAGCGACTTTTCCACGCCAGCCGCGCTGCTCAAGCCATCCACTACGTCAAGACGTGAGCTGCGCCCCTATTGGAAAATTCACTTGAGATATACCCATGCTAATGAGATTAAATGAAGCGCTGAAGAGTACAAGCAAGTCATCAAGGCGCAGGACAAGGTCATTGTGGACTGCTTCGCAACCTGGTGCGGGCCATGCAAGGCTATTGCTCCCATCTTGGAAAAGTGCGTCTTATTTACTATCTATCAGAAAGATGGATATTGTTCAAAGTACTAATGGAAGATGTAATTTACAGAGCCTCTGAGGAAGCAGAGTTCAAAGACAAGGTCCACTTTGTCAAGTTCGACGTGGATGAGCTGCCAGAGCTGAGCCAGGAGCTGGGCATCCGCGCCATGCCGACGTTTCTGTTCTACAAGAATGGACAAAAGGTTGATGAGATGATTGGCGCGAACCCGCCCATGTTGCTGCAGAACTTGAAGAAGCTCAACGTCTAGAGATTTGAGATGCGTTACAAAATGGACGGAAGACAATTTAGACATTTGTAAGATATAGTGACTATACTAGATATGGGATGCAGAAGGATATGCTGTTGGTTTATTAATAAAGCCTAAATTCTACGTTAAATGAATCATATTTCTACATGCAACAGTATATACAACGTCTTCTTTTTCTCTTCGTCCTTAGCCTTGTAAACACTCCCACTTCTAATTTTATTTACCGATTCCGCCTTGATGCCTGCGGGCAGAATCAATGGCGCGACGACCAACAAGCAGGCAGCCTTGCCGAGAGCCTTGCAACCAGAAAGAGCTCACGTTTGTTTTCGATCTTCGCCGGCCTTGTGTAAGGTGATCAGGATCATCCAGATGTCAACGATACTCGATGTCTTCGTGGCGAATCATGGCCAACTGGACCTTTGTTGGGAAGATGTAGCAGGACCTGGGTAGCTAGATCGGTGATTGGTAGGGACTTTCACAACATTCAGCTAGTCCTTATCTGAACTGTTCTTGAAGGAGGAGTCGTCTCCCTCCATCTGGGCCACCGCTTTCTCCTCAGATCTCTGAAACTTTGCTTCGTGGCGAGGACTTGGCTCTCTAGGCGTAATCGATCACCGCCTCTTCCTTACCCACGGCTTTGTGTCCGTAACAGCGCCCTGCTTATTCTCTATCATAGTTATATTCTTTTCAGCCTGCTCGAGAATAGAATTGAATTTTCCTGGCTGGCAGGCAAATAGAGACTGCGATGAGAGGGTCACATTGGAACCCCGAGATCCTAACTTGAGCAACCATTGCGACCCATGTGTCTCCAACGACAAAGCGGAGGAGTGCAGGGCTGAATCCGAAATCTCCATCTCTGAGAGTCTGGTGGATCTACGAAGGGTTGTATTCCACGGCGAGGTTCTCGAACGGCAGCTGCACATTATCGTTGGCATTGATACATGTAATCGCCTGGTGCTGTGTTAGGCCGCTATCCACGGAGTAGATCTGTAAAATTACCCAATGATGATGTGGTGCGCAGGCAAACGCCTAGGGTAGTGATGTTGGAATTGGCGTGTTTTAATAATGCCCGAAAGTCGGATGATTTCTTGAATGAATGCGTATTGACGTCTTCCATGTTGTGTTAAAGGTTGCCCTGGCGCTTATTATCGCCGCTCTAAGTTTGTCTCCGTCAATAACTGAAATGTTTTTAAACTCCAAGACAGCAAATGGCCTTTGAATTCCTTGGAACGAGCCCAGATACACCCTATCGGCCCAAGCACGATGATCCTTCGGGTCCGAGGCAGCTGGAGTAAAGCTGACTTCGCTCCCATGTGTAGTTGTCGGGTAAGCGCACTGAAGTGCCTGCTGTACTGGATGACATAGCTGTAGTCCCAATTGGCCGACTATATCGCCCTCAGTTGAGTGTAACGCTCCTTTCTCTCTCGCAGGGAGATATATCGAGCTTAGGTATTCTTTGTATTGATGTAGAATGGGTTGTGCTGTCTTTTCCCACTTGGCCACCTTGATCTCCAGAGGGAAACAAGGGTGGCTGGGCAGTGCTGAATCGGGCTTCCAATCTAGAGATTGAAATGCTTTACAGGTACGCAGCATTGCGTCCGTATTCCAAGACTTAGTTATGATAAAAGGCGATTCTGTATCCTGTTGATGTAATATCTTTCGTATATAAGCAAGAACCCGTGTGTTTCAATAAGTTTCTAAAAGGAGGTAATAGTCTCGATTTTGCGTTGACCTTGTCTGTAGATCGCTTTGTCTAATGCGAAAATCCTTTTTGAGCTGCATCAGGTACAATGACCAGGAGTGCATTATCAGGAGCCTTTTCGTACGTCTCGTGCATCGGAATGCCGTTTTGGCTGCCATCAAATGTCCATCCTTGTCACTGGGTGGCTCAAATAGTTGCCTTACCTGTGAGACTGGGTGGTTTTATTAGCGGAACGCAAGACTGTGAGTTCTAGGTTGGTGGCGAGAAGCGGTAATTGGGGTTATTGGCGGTGATTCGACGGTCCAAGTCTTGTGCCGTGAGAAAGTCTGCCGTATTATCCCTTTGTCGGACTGGCTGTTGCAACTCCTTCCAAAATGCCACAACTAATGCCAGGCTACAGTATAGGACGCCTGCCTCAGTCAGAACGGATGTGATCTATCGGGCGTTAGCATGCACGTAGTCTGCTCAGTGCCACGCAGGAAGTAACTCACCTTGTCCATCCGGCTATCCAACTCTTGCAATACAAGAGTGCCTGCTGCGTTTTCTTTCTCTCTAATCAGCTTTTGCGCCTCCTTCTAGAAGGTCACAACCAGCTGATTTAAGGCCGGCCAGTGCTTCTATAGACGTGTCGGTATCGGACCATGGCAACAGTCAGGTTTGGTAATTCGTTTTCTGCTCCATTTGTTGAGTCACATCGATCGTGTCCTCCTCTTAGATTAGGCCCTGCCATCTAAAGGCACGCTCCCATTATTTCTTCCCCTGTTAACGTTGTTGGTTTTGATATGCCCAGCCACATCTACCGGCTCGTAGACGCTGGAGTGGCACTCAGAAAGCACCATTGAGTGCGAAGCTCGCCCAAGCTTGGCGCTTGGTGCATGTCAAAAAGCTGTTTCCAAAATTTGGTTGCGTCATCTTTCATGACACTCATCAAACACGATGAGTGTTGGTACGATGGGCAGCGGGACTGATAGTCGGATAGGCGTGCTTCGACCTGAAATGCCAATGCTAACGTTGGCGCCGACCGCATTTGCGAACTTGCCTTCAAAAGCAATGTTGGCTGACGGCATTTATTGACACAAAGACAATGTATTTGCTCTGGTCGCCTGTTGAGAGCTCCTCGAAATTGGCCTCGAAGAGCACCTTGTCATTTTCATACAGCCAATCCACATCCATGTAAGGTTTCGATTTCTCAAGTTCCTTCAATCACTCTTTGTGTTATACGGCCTTCGCTGGCCGTGATGCCCACCATCACAGGCCCGTTGGAATAGCTTGTTGCTTGTTTCAACAATGTCTGAGCGCTAGTTTGTGACTCAAATTGCGTTGCTGTCGTCTCCATGCTGAAATCAAAGCGCTCTTTATCCTTCACTATTGCCGCTCAAAATTTGTCTCCGTCAAGAGCTGAAATGTTTTTAAACTCCAAGACAGCAAATGGGTTTTGACCTCCTTGGAATGTGCTTAGATACACCTTATCGGCCCGAGCAGCAGGATCTGAATATCCGTACGTTTGGTACGAGATATGATCGAAGGTGCTCCGTCGATGATATTCTTGTCAACCGCGATAAGCTGTTTCTGTATGATGATAGTTCTGTAAATTCGATATCTGTTGTAACATATTATGTTGCATATAGAGCTTATCCAGCATATATTTGAATGCTCATGATGTTCGTTGCTCAGCGGTACATGCTTTCGAAAATGCTCTGCATGAGCAGGCCAGCAGGTCTCTTCCGTTATGTGTAATATCACCTCTTCGTGATGGAATAACCGTTTCCGATTGGTATTATACTATTGTAATAGTATTTAATTCAATGATGACTCGCTGAGTGATGCGGCGCAATGACATGATAACGGATGGGTTGGCGAAGGCAAAGGAGACTTGAATGGCTCAAAATGGTCAGCTATGTAAAGTGAATTGAAAGGCTCAATAATATTTGTAAAGACTTACCAGTGATAGTCGAAGATGCTGCGGAGAGAAAGGAGAAATACTGAGTTCCCGGGATGATCTATACCACAATCGTTGGAAACGCCATGATAAACAGCCTGCCAGTGGACTGTTAAAGGGGAGGCATTAGCTCTATAAGCCAAGAGGGAGCATATATCATTGACTTGCTTCTCTGAATAGCTCTGTGATAAGAGATCAACGACTGGAATCACGAAAGGAAACAGGGATGTGGCAATATCAACGATAGTAAGACCGTAAATCATAACGAGACAAAGGAAATGGGAGAAAAAGATGAAGAATGGGAGAAAGATTTCTCTCTGATATAAATAATGGTCCATCATCCACCTACACGTGCTAATTCATACGTATCTACAACTTCTGCCTGTACGCTGTGATACCCAGACAACTCACTTGTGTTCCATTCCACTTTGTAACTGACGAATAATATGGTCAAGCTCTCACCGCGAATGGCGTTTGTTGGGAATCAATTCCGAAATTTGTTGAGATTCTCTCATTATTGCGATTTCACCGGCCGCGGAAATGCACCCTTCCGCGAATTGTGGATTGAAAGGGGCGATACCGGGCCGTAATGAGGCTGTTTACGTGGGATTTTCATTTATTATACTTTTTTACTTCCGATCAGACGTAATAATGTGCTCAGCAAGTTGCACAAAGGTTGATATGCACAGACATCTTCCGATATCATATTGTATAATAGAGAACATTGAAGTTGGAACTGATAACGAGTGTAGTGTCCACTCTATGTAACCAACTCCGAGGTGGTCGGGAAAACAGCCATACCCAACGCCACTGAGGCTCGCATAGATTCCAAATCGTAATAGATTGATCTTTAGAACATGGAACAGAAAAACCAATAGCCGGCGAATAATGCTTTATGCATGTATGGAAAAAAGTCATCTTATAAGTAGCATCACGTGACATATCTAGAGTTTCTGCGGCAACCCCATTAGGCGTATTTACATGACTGCATACTAGCACATTTTACCCCACGACACGGATTGTGATTTTGTACAAGCCGCCGATTGATTGCATTTTAACACCAACAAGCTCGATCCGCGCATGCTGCGCTCTCGACTATCAAGATGGCGTACAATCCTCGAATGAGCATCATCCCCGCCTCGCAGCAACAGTCGCGGTCGAGGAAAAAGGAAGAAGAGGCCGACGCGTTTATGCGGCTGCCCGACCGCGAGATCGTGGGCTGTATCACCGACATTGGCATCAACTTCACCATCGCCGACCTGCAGAAACCGAACCCGGCGCATGTCCAGCAGATCTTTGAGTGGTTCGCCGAACTGCTTCTAAATGCGACTCGCGAGACGGTCGAGCCGGCGATGCGCGCCGCGGCCGAGGACATTTGCGGCGAGTTTGCCGATGTTGTTTCACCAGACACGCGCAATCTGATGGGCTTCTTCATCTCGCTGCGCCGGCTGCTGGTGGAGTGCGGCATTCAGGATTTCAGCTTCAATGATTTATACAAGCCGACATACGAGCGCCTGGTCAAAATCTTTAGCTACCTCATCAACTTTGTCCGGTTTCGAGAATCTCAGACGAGCGTCATTGACGAGCACTATAATAAGGCTGAATCGACAAAGACGAGAATAGAGGCTCTGTACGGCCAGAACCAAGATAACGAATCGAGGTTGGAGGACATGAAGAACAACCGACAGGCTATGGAGGCTCAGGTGCGGGAGAAGACAATGCGAAACGAGGAGCTGAAAAGACGCTTGCTGGAGCTGCGACGAAGCCAAGAGAAAGTTGCGGCACGACTGGAGGAGGCCAAGCAGAAAAAGGGCGAATTGACGACTTTACTAGAGCAGAGGACGCAAGAGAAGATCACGATGAAGCAAGAGAGCGCCAAGCTACGACCTTATGTGCTACAGAGCCCGTCCGCTCTCCAACAGAACCTCACAGAATTACGAGATATTCTCAACAACGACAAGACCCGCATTGATGCGCTGGACCGACGAGCACGAGCGCTGCAAACGTCATCAGATTCGTTTGGCGTGGTGGGAAGCGATGTGGCATCTTGCATCAAGATCCTAGAAGAGATCGCCATGGAAATGGCCAAAGAAGACGAAGAAATGGCCAAAAACACAAAACAGCGCGAAGCTCTATCAGAACGAGGAAATAATGCGCGTGAGGTGGAGCGAGCAGAGCAAATGCTCAAGCGACAGCTTGCTAAATGGAACGAGCGGACAGAAAAGCTGCGCGAGCAGAGCAACCAAAAAGCGCAAGATGCCAAGGAGAAAATGCACGAGCTGCGGGCGACGCACAAGAAGCTCACGGAAGAACAAACAAACAAGGGCAAGGAAATGGAAATTCGGAGAGTGAGAATCGAGCAGACGGAGAAGAAGGTATGCAACTCCCTTCATGATAGATTCGGTGCTGGAACGAGATACTAACAGCGGCTAGATGCTTGATTTGAAGGAAAATATTGAGAATGAAGTCCATTCGGCATATGACGAGTATCTCAAAATGGAAGCTCACATCAAGCTATACATTACTGAGATGGAGCAAACAGTCGGCTAAATAAGTCTGAGAGATATAAACATTTGATACTTTTTATTTTGAAGCCCGATGGGCTGAATATATATGTTGCAATGGCGACAAAATGGCTGGTTCACAGGCGTATATAAGCGACAGAGATAGAGATACCACGGTCAGGGCGTTGCGGGGCATCATGGGAATTTATTTACATATAGGATGGTGGATTGACGATGATGTGGACATATTTATTGATTTAATGAAAACCGGCCATTGCCTTTTTTGTAAGAGGGGCTAATTAGGCGCCAGAATCAACAGAAAGAATTTTTTAAACGGCCGGGTTATAAAAACATTCACGCTCCTTTATTCGCTCTCAGAGAACATTGCATCTTTTACAGTTGTCGAAAGTTTAATACTTTTACCAGAGCATGGCGCTTTATCCCGGACTTGGCCTGCCCCTGAGGCATTACCCTGGTGAATGGGCTTCTCGAGAAGATTCCAAGTTTTACCCGCTTGGTCAACATATAAACTGCTATGAGTCGCACTCCGCTCTGCTTCCCGTGCGCGAAGTTGCTATGATGAACGTCATGGAACAGTTGACTGACAAGGAAAACTGGCACAACATGATCTTCAACGACGAGATTGTGGACCAGTGGCGGAAAGAAGTGCTTGAGCAGCCAAATCGAGTTTACTGGAAGCAAGCTACTGACGACAAAGGAGATGCTGTAAGCAATGGTTTTCTCTGCGTGCCACGGCCGCCGGGGATCATGGATGTTCCTACTTTTGACTATGTTTGTCTCTCTCTGAAACTCTTATGTACAATATGCTGACCGAACAAGTGCGTCAAAGAGCTTCGGAATAAGGCCAATTACTATGTGGAGACGGGCATAATTCCTACTCTGGAGGCATCTGCTGCCATGGCAAAGTCAGACGTATTGGTTTCGGTAGGCCTAAGGGCTGAGTTACAGGAAGCCTTTAGCAAGCTCAAGCTGGATCAAAGTTCGAACCCCAACTGGCATCCAAAGTTCAATGAACGGGTGTTGGATCTTGTGCATCCTTCCATGTATCCTCTGGTATACGGACACACTAGGGTGTTTCAAGACGAGGTTGTCGGCACTACCGATGCGATTCATAAGTGGGCGGGAAAAGGTGAACCCATCGCCAAGGACACCAGTAATCCCACTCGTGAGGAGCGTTCGGGACTCGTGCCAGCCTCGTACTGGTCTGACACGTACCAATGGCTTCCCGCCAATGTCAAGTTCATGGAGGACGGGACTGTCAAGTTTACGAGCTACATCAACAATCTGCATCCTCAAAAGTATCCGCAAATCTACCGCGCCATCGAGAAGCTTGTAGAAGCCGCCCTTCCGGCCTGGGATCAGTGCTTGTCCCTGCGACTCAAAGATGGAGGGAGAAATTGTGCTGGGCGCAGCAAGCCTCGATTCCAGAAGCAAGATGTTTGGTAAACTCTCCCGTACTCCTCATTTGTCGCTTACTTTTGATGATTAACGGTTTGTCTAGTGACGATGTCGAGGGCATCTGGAATCCCCCAAGCCCTCTGCCGCTGGATGACGATGGTGAAGACGATGGTGAAGCTGATAAAAAAGAAGAAGAAAAAGGAGATGAAGATGATGATGATAATGATGATGATGAAGAAGAAGATGATGAATATGAAGAAGATGAATGGGAAGAGGAAGATGAAGAGGAAGATGAAGATCCAGCTACTCTTGAATGGATAGAAACGCGAAAGCCTGTGCACCCCCGTGTGCCCGAGTTCGAGGATGTTGAATATGCCCCGCGCAACAACATTCGCCTTGCCCATAAATTCAAGAAGACGGGCCTTCAAGTCATAGTCAAAATGACTTCTATTGAGCTCACACCGGATAAACCAGGAATACCCGCGGAGGAGTGGCACGTAAGTAAAGAGTGCAATCGCTTGCGTTTGCTGTTTACTCGCTTGAGGCCCCCGACCCTCAACTTTTATACTAACATGGCAAACCTTAGGCTGATGGACAGATGAACGAACACATTTGCGCTACGGCGCTATACTGTGTGGATAGCAACAACATTGCCCCAAATGATATTCATTTTCGAATGCAAACAGTGCCACACATTGGCGACAGCTATGAGACGGTTACAAGCTACACTTGCTCGTGGTTGGAGCGCACCCACGGAACGAGCTTCTGCATCGGGGGCGCCCCATGCCTTCAAAATTACGGAGCCGTGAAAATGCAGGAGGGACGTTTATTGACATATCCAAGCGTGTTGTAAGTAATGATAACGATTTCCTCTCGATGGGGGATCTACCTTGCAGCTTCATGTCTTCATTTGATGCTTACAAACACTTTAGCCAGCATAAAGAATCCTCAATCAAGCTAAAGGACCCCAGCAAGCCAGGAAGCAGACACCTCATCTCACTACAACTTGTTGACCCCAGTATGCGAATCATTTCGACTGCTAATGTTCCGCCACAGCAGCGTGACTGGTGGCTTGGCGCAGTGATGAGACAGTCTCTTCAACCCGATGACGCTATTCTACCAAAACTACCGCCTGACCTTGTCGCGATACTGGAACAGAAAAACATGTCTGGGGAAGGTCTGCCTGTTGAAATCTGGGAAATGATACGAGCCTACCTACACAGTGACGAGGCCTCTCTGCCGATGACAGAGGAAGAAGCCAGAAAACATCGGGCCGAGGTATTGCAAGAGCGCATCGAGCATCATACTCGAGCGGGCCTTTCGTGGGCAGATATACATTATCGGCTTTTACGTGCTTGAATGCAATGCACTCCCTCATGCCTTTGGTATTTTTTAAATTAGATAATGAGCAACAGATGAAGAGGCGAATATATCAGATTATAATGTACAACATTTGCCCTTGTCGTAAAGATGGTATTAAATTAGTATATATTTACAATTTATAGCTTGATAATGCATATAAGCGTGCTTCCGATCACCAAACACAACAACTTCAACTTCATCCTTTGTCCTGTCTTTCAAACTCGAACCAGCGAGCGAGCACCCTTTTCACAGCAACTGTGCGTCCACCCCACGTCCCATCACTCTTCATAGCGGTGCCGCTCAAAACGGGCACATTTTCCTCCAGAAACTCGTCCAGAGCTTCAAATCCCATTGCCCCTCTGGGTTCCACCACAGCTGCTCTGAAGGAGTTTCTCGCTGCTGCCTCGATAAGATATGTGGCCGTGGTGCCGATGCCTTGAGCAGACCACTCGACGCTGTCGCGGTGAAGTTCCAAGAGACCGTAGACAATGAGCATTGGTGGATACGAGTCATTTTCGTTTGGCTGTGATGGAGGTGGTGGAGGCGGAATTTTGGAGTCTGAGGCGGAAAATGTACCGAGGAATGCGCGAAGATGAGTGCTGCTGGGGACGAATAAGAGGCGGATGTGGCGTGAGACGGCGGTTTGGAGGAGAGTTTTGCGCTGTAGAGGGTGGGTTGGAGGTGGTTTAGTTGATGGAAATTCTGCTTCTCCTTTTATTTCTTTGGTAATATTCTCGTTATTCTCTGCTGCTGCTTGTGTTTGGAGATAGAGCTGCAGGTTGACGTCCTCGGTGAGAGCTTCGACAAATGTGTGCTTGGGCCATCCGATGAGGATCGTGGTTGGGTATCTGTAGTGGGAGACGATGTATTGGAGGAGTTCGGACGGAGTAGATGGAGAGAGTACGATGGGATTGGAAGAATGAGATGATGACATGATGAGTTAAGGAGTGTGGTTGTGAGTTGTGAAGAACGTCCGTCATGTAAGTGAAGTGAATTGCAGTTTATGGCGGCGGTTAATTTTCCCGGTGTTTTCCCGTGACTCACACTCATGCCTCATCATCTGGATTCATCACAAACAAAATGGTATGTTAAATTCGGATAGTCAATAATCGTAGTTGTTTCTCATCTTCTTAACGTATTGCTCCGTTATTTTTTTTATGTCAGATTCAACTCGATCGTTTTGCTTAAATTACTCAAAGACTGCTGTTGTGGACATCCTCGGCGCAACAGGCGCTGTTATTCGAATCCATGATTACAGATACTGTTGAACAAATATGAGAGATTAATTTTGCAATTGCTGTTTGTATAAGATTTATTATGTAGTCTATCATTCTAGATTGGTGGATAAATCGGTAAGTACGTGATACCAGCCCCTCGATGATATCCTTCAGAAAACCCCCATATATGTACCTAGGTATATAGTATAGTATAGTATAGTATAGTACGCCACTGTTGCGACGCCTCCTCCAAAATTATGCATCTGAGTAGTGATTTGTGAAATTTTATGGCAGCTATAACAGATTCTAGTCAACTGCGCAGTCTTCCGGAAGCTCGAATCGGGTACCGGCCCGTGTCTGTATGTTATATAGAAAGATCCTTCAGAAACCAGCTGTCACAATCCTCGTGTTTGTCCCACAACGCGGAGATATTATACCTTGGATCCGCGCTTGAGAGGTACACGAAACTTCATACCGTTCGGCACATAGTATCCATCGGTCTCCTTCATCCATCTGCCCCATGTATGGCTGATCGCGGTACAACCAGGTCGCTTTGGCCCCAGGTCCCGAGTTCGTACCAAGCATCTGTTTTTTAGATGTCACAGATACTCAGGCCATCCACCAAGGCCAAAAGAATCTTCCTGTTTGTCCTCGAGTCATGGACAGGCTGCTATACGAGGGCCACAATCAAGCGTCTGGGGGGAGCATGGATCGGATGCTTCGACCGAACAAACCCATGAACATTCGTGAGTGCATCCAGTCCCATTCTGCTTGTACGTATGGGACTAGAGAATTCATGCCGAATATCAGAACTCCAATGGCTTATTTGCAACGAAGCTTGCTGGTAATAGACCTCTTTTGCCGCATGTATCCTATGAGCGCGCAGTGAAGAGTAACCTTCGCTGGCTTTGTCAGGACATGTGCGTAAGTCAGCAAATTCAGCCATAAAGAATCGATATAGGGCCTAATCGTAATGGGAATGTCTTGCCTCTCCGGACTGCAAGTCGCTCAGTGTCTCTGGAAAACTGTTCTGTATGTAGATCCACAGCTCTCTGTATTCGTCGGTAAAGTGTCTGAAGCGTGGATTCTGATGAACAAGAGACTGTAACTGAGAGCAGTATAAGAGAGGAGTCGAAGAGCAGCCGTAAACTGCTGTCCACCAGTCAAAGAGCAGCCGGTATGAGTTTCGCTGCTCTTCTCCTAGTAGATCAGCATAACCGATGGAGACGAAGTGTTGAAGACGAAACCAATTGATCAACTATCGGGAACTCTGCATTATATAACTTTTCAACGCGCTTGGCTTTGATGTCACTTTCCAGTCTAGGGGTGCGTAGACATCTTCCATCTGTGACATCAGCGGGCGGGCTTTCGACCTTCCCTTGAGCGCCTCGGGGTTCAAAACCGGTTCAAATATTCTTTGTGGCATCATCTAAGCACGCCAGATATAGTAAGCACTTTCATCATGAATGTCACTCGTCCCCACAAAGTGTGAGGCGCAGAAAGAAATGTTCACCGCCAACGTACCACATTTGCCCTTCAACAGGGGTAAGATTGTCGCAAATGTCGCTCGTTTCAGGTGAATTCTGTTCAAAGAGTGTGCGTTTTGTACTGTACATTTATTATACAAATTTCGTTCATACCACGGACAGGCGATATATGCAGGTGGGCGAGCAGAGAGAGTTGAAGTGTCTTGGATCGTTCATCTTTACCGGTTCACGAGTATGTGGAAGAGAGTTTAAGATAGCCAATTAAACAAAGTCGGTTTTTATAGATTTAGGCAGATTTGGGCAGAAATTCCTGGAACTACAAACTTTGGACACTTTGGGTTCTTTGACAGCTTTAAACAGGGTGGAGCTTTCGAGTTCTTTGAACGCGCGGCGCTCCCGTTTCCGAACTACACCCTCGACGAACCCTCGAATATTCTTTGAGCATACGGGGCTCCCGTTCCCGAATTCCTCCTCAGAGATTCTTTGAACATGCGGCTCTTCTATTCGGGATGGCCCTTCAAAGAAAACCTTAACTACAAAGAAAATTCCACCCACTATGCGGTGCACCACAATAAATCAAGCTGAATAGTTATTGAGCAGAATCCTATGCTAGAAGGAGTTGTGGAACGTGTAACGTTATCATCTTCCACTCCGATCTCCCGCTTCGCATGATCATATCATGCAGTTCAATTGTTATGCACATCCCCATTGTAAGTAACGACATAGCTGCCTTACTCTTCTACATGTTTCCCAATTCATATCAGGTGAACTTTCCACAGCTGTAGGCAGTGAATTCGAGTCTCAGGGCGCAGCTACTGAACAAAACTTGATGAATGTAACACTCCCAGAGTAATGCCCAAGGGCAAGAGTGTCATTCCATATGGACCAACAATATACGTCATGTTTAGGAGGAATACATAGCACCTTGTTACCGTGATGAGCAACCCATTCGGCATGATCGTCTATTTCAATGACCCAGTTCGATTGAGCGTACAGCTCGTTGTCGTAGATCCATTCAAGTTGCTGTGTCCACTGATCATCCGACTTGGACGGGCTGGAGTCGTCTAGTGGCGTGATGGTCTTGAGGCGCTCGTTGATGCTGCCAGTTTTCGGGTTCCAAAGCTTAAGGGTAGAAATATTACACTCTCTGCGAGACAGTTCCCGGTCAAGATAAATTTCATTAAACTTCCATGCAGAGGCGTGTAACAAATTTCCTGTGCTATGATCCCAGATTTCAATTTTCCGGAGCTCTGTTGGATATGAAGGGTGAGGGTCATATCGACAGAGAGCTAAGAGACGACCATTAGGAGAAAAGGAAAGCGAATCCGAATAAGAATGAACATCCAGGACTTGCTGTACGGTACGAGTGAGAACATTCCAAAGCCTAATTCTGCTGTCCGAGTCGCTGCATGCCATTAAAAGGCTATTTGGTGAGAATGCCACGCAATGGGTTTTGCCATGACCCTTGGTACTATATCGCTTCGTATCTTTGACAATGTCCCACACTCCGATGCTTCCATCGTCGGAACTACACGCTAGTAGCGCACTATTTGGGGAGAAGGTTAAAACTTCAACTTGACCAGTACCACATTGGTCTCTCAGGTATCGAATAACAACTTCGTCAGTGACGTTCCAGATGGTGATTGTGCCAGAGCTGCTAACAGAGGCTAACAGCTGGCCATCGAGAGAAAAGGCCATAGCTCTGGAATAAGATGCATGAGAAGTCTGGGTTGGAGACATATCAGTGGCATCCCAGAGCTTGATTAGCCGTCTGTTTTTGCCGTGTTGAGATACAGATGCCAAGGTTTGGCCATCTGGGGAAAAGTGTGTGGAGTAGACTGCGCCTTGGTTGCCCTTCAATGTCCGAACCAATTTGCCTTTGTTGAGATCCCAGAGGCCAATGGTACCATCCTTCTCTCTTTCTGGCCGTCCAAGGCTTCCATGGGAAGACGCTAGCAGTTGGCCATTCGGTGAGATTGTTATATCGCCCGCTTGCCCAACACTCCTTATTGTGTGCTGTCGGGTGCCAGTAGTGGTATCCCAAAGTATGATGATACCTTCTTCATCAATAGAAGCTAATATTTGGCCATTTGGAGAGAATGCAGTGCAAACAATGTCTCCATGACCTACCAGTCTTTGCTTTAATTTACCCGTAAGAACATTCCACACGTCTATATTTCTGTCAAAAGAATGAGAAGCCAAAAGCAAGCCGTTGGCTGATAATACTGTAGTCATGTCTTCGGTTAGACGCTCTGCAAGCATATGCTTTTGAACGCCGTTGAAACGATCCCATATTAAAATGTCCCATGACGCTGATGGCGACGCCAGTAGTTGATCACCATCCGTGAACACTATAGAGGTCACGTCGCCTACATCTTCATCCAATGTGCTCTGCAAAGTGCCTGTTGTAGTATCCCAGAATTGCAATTTGCCATTAGTAGGCTCAAAATCTGATATGTTTCCAGAGCATGATATGAGCAATTCGCTGTCTGAGGAGAAGACTATAGCTCGGATAATATCGCATCCAGGACTCAATTTCTGCAGCAAGGTGCCTGTCACTGCGTTCCAAAGCCGTATAGTCCCGTCATTAGCACCGGCTGCCAGCATCAGACCGTTGGGAGAAAAGGCTATGCAGTGATCATCAACACTATCAGAGCCTTCGAGCGTCCCTAGTTCCGCACCCCAAGAGTTCTCCGTCGTTTGTGGCATGGATATCCAATTGGGCAAATGCTTGCTGAATAACCTTTTCATCTCTGATGTTGCTGGGGCGAATAATAATCCAGAGACATAAAGCTGAAGGGGTGTCGTGTTTATTACTGTTTGGTTTCTGAGAATATATCGGATGGCGTCATGAAGGAACCTTGACATTTGAGAATTACCTTCAACCTAATAGATGAATTGAGCATTAGACAAAGGCTGCTACTACAAAAATTTGGGAAAATGGAACGCACTGTTGTGATTGACTGCAGCTTTCTCAATGTCTCAGTAACTTCGGGGAGGAACCCCAAAATGGTCATTGCTTCTACCCAGTAGAGGAAATATTCTTCCAGAAAAAGGTGGGCATCTCTTAATTGCTTTGTTAGGCTTTGGCTTTTCATTACATGGTGTGCCCAGTAACGGCACGAATACTGCAGCTGTATTGGCATACATCGACTGATAGTTCTTGCGGTTATTTTACGGTGTCTGTCAGCGGCAGGATCTGAAAGGCCGCATATATCCTTCTTTAGATCAGTGCGCATAACGTGAAGGCAGCGTAGGGCTAGTCTTTCGTGTGTTGCGTTCTCGTCTGTCCAAATTGCCGTTTTTGCAGGAGTTTCATGGTCTAGTAAAAATTCGCGGAATGACAGGTGAAAGAGTCTTATCGGCACGGTTTCATCTTCCGGGATATATAAGACTGAGTGCAGTGAACTCAGCCTAGCTTTAATTGCCATGATCGAAAGGTCAATAAGCTTCGATAGCGACAAAATTGACAACGGACTCTCAAGAAGAGCAATTGCACTGACCACTTCCCTGATATCCTGGATCAACTGGTGTTTTCGTCTGCTATTATCACTGAATTTAGCACCTATCCGATTTAGCACGGGAAGGTATATCGCGTCCAGTTTAGATTCTTCAGCTTTATAGTTAAAATAATCATCCAGACACTGCTGAGGATCCAAGTCATGGTCTTCAAGCACACGACACATAGTCGCAGCGTAAATGAATAGAGGAACGGACATTGTAACAAGCGTAGCCATTTTCGTTACACCGGGCCAGTCTTGGGGTAGCGATCTTATTTTGCGAATGTCAGCTAGTTTGTACTCGAGAAAAAGGCGTATGTCGTGCTGGATATCAGCTTTGGGAATCTGATGGAGAATGAGGTCCTGGTAATCGTTTCCTCCCATGGCGTCGAATCCAAGACGAATTGGCAGCTCAGGCCGGCTAGTGACAAATATGCGGAGGCGTGTAGAGCTGCATTCCTGCACTTGGGGAAGTAAGTGGAGTATGACCCGAATATCCTTTTCATTGTCACACTCATCCAAGGCATCAATCACTATCACCAGAAGTGACGGCTGGCTGCTACTGGCCTTCAAGCGGGAGATTGGCTCCAAAATCAGCCTTTCAAACTGGTACTTGAGCGACTTGGCTGATATTTGAGGTTCGGCACCAATGGCCTCTCTCAAACATTTATCCATTCCCGGAATCCTGGTTTGAAGCTGCGACGCGAGGGTTGGGAAGAACTGTTTTGCGTTTCCGCGATCCGCTTCGCCCCTTTTGAAGAAAAAGGAAGCGCCCAGAACCTTTTCACCTAGAAAACGCTTTGCAAGAGTCCTAGATATCGTAGATTTCCCGGTTCCCGCCATCCCGTTTAACCAAAATATACATTTACTTCGATGCAGTGTGGCCCACTTCTCAATGTCATGGAGAATCTTGATTCGAGTTCCTGGAAGACATTCATCTTCGTGCTGGTTTGCGTAAGAAGCAGATTCGGCATCACCAGCAACTGATAGTTTCGCGAGATCAAGGTTGTATGCAATTGTGTCAGTGTTGTGAGTAAGTTCGCTCACTTGGTTTTTTAAACCTAGGTACAGAGCAATATCAGCTTGTTGCTTGTTTAACAACTCCATGTACAAGTATCACAAGAGCTTACCGAGCAAAACATCATCTGCCTTTTCTCTCGCCTGCACCTGTTCTGGGATGACCAGACGTAATAGATCTCGTGCGTAGGCCGCCGCCATCATGGCTGCAAATCCTTGCCATTCCTTATTCTTGTGGGTGTCTGCATAATCACATATCCCACGGACCACAAGGCATGGAAAACAATTCATTAGGCCCGCTGCTTCCATCTCGAAGCATAGGACACCCCTCTCTTCTGCAAGTTTGTCACGAATCATTGCATTCTTCATGAGTTGGTCTGCGGAAGCAATCAATCCGTAATGGATAACTGGATCATTCTCATACTTATCTCGCGGGGATCGTGGTATTAAGCTAGAAGGGTCATCGCCACATGCTTCACAGCTATTCTTTGCTCCAGTGAGGTGTATAAAAGAAGATTGGTATAATCTATCGTCGGTCCGTGGACGACAGTATTTTTTTTGGAGTCGGGGATTGTTATCAAGGGCCTCGTTCACTTCTTCATTAAGTGAATGCCCATCGAGTTCATAGCGAGCTCTAAGCCTAGTAACTGCTGTCCGTAGCAGCCTCGGAGGCTGGTCTAAAAAGCCTGTTTCAACAAAGGCCTGGTTTTGTATCGTTTTGCCAAAGTCGTACTGGAAAACCCCTCCTTGGCCATCTCCTGGAGTGCTGACGACGACGTCGCCGAGCCGTATATCGTGATTGTCTGTTGGAGCACCTCCTCCAATACCTACCATCAATCCAATCCGAATATTGGGAAAGCTTCGTAATAGGTTGTTGGCAACTTCAGCGGCTGCGGCTTTGCCGTATTCTCCCTCCGGCAAACAAGCAATTGCGACGTAATGGTTGGAAATCTTGCCCAGTTCATAGTTGTTAGAGTCGTATGGATCCAGCTCTTTCGGGCGATCATGCCTTTCGTCAAGCAAGGCCAGTGCTGCAACGAGTTCTGTGGTGATGGCGCAAATCCAGCCCACCGTGTACAAATCTCGGTCTGCCATGTACACTGCGTAGTTGAGGTGTATGGGTCGGAGTGCTGGTCGCTCATATCAGGGCTTGTGATCATATATCATAACCGCATCGCAAGAGTTATTCAGGTTGAGGATTGTTGACTGGTAAGGCAATGAATCTTGATTTATCACTCAATATCTACCTGTTCAAGAAGCGAGTGCGTCTCCTACTTGCGCCTGGTAGCTGGATCGACCCCTGCACGTTCCTGCACCGCCCTATCTCCAATGAGGGGAATGCAGGCAGAAGCCCATCTCAGCCGCCTTGTCCTCAAGGCCGCACTCTATGGTCCAATAAAAGCGCCAATCCCGTCTGCAAGCGGGGACGCTGCGTCGTAAATGTATTTACTTGTAAGCAGCTGTGTGAGCGACTTGGTTTGAAGTATTGACATGACCGGATATATGCCCTCCATATACATGGAAGCGATGAGAATTGAGTAGGCTCCAAGTAAACAGCTAGGCGCGTGAAGCAGCAGACTACAAGCTTTATTCCGAACAAATTTTATACAGCGTATACCAGATTGAGGAACTCTCGTTTTTATGATGGATGTACCCCTTTGCAAGCGTCAATTGCGAAGCTGTTCTGTCCAACTATTATAGTACAGGCTCCTATTGCACGAGCGGCTCTTTCATGCCATTTGCTAAGATGGGTGCAATGGCACTCAATGGGCCCAGCTATAACGGGCTCGGTATATAGCTAGCATTTCTAGCCGTTTCTTCTACATAGGTATGACACATTGCATCTGTTTTAATGGAAGAGGGTCAGATGTTGATATAGACAGGTACGTTCCCTTTCTCAGCCTTTGCTACCTAGATGTAGAAGAGGCCAAGCGTGACAAATGCTGTAGACAGATGCTGATTCTCCTCAACCTAGAGCCGTGCCTAGTTGTTGCTTATGCGTGAACAAAAATAGGTCAGAAAACTATTTCGCTTGTGCAGAGGTTTTTAGCATAGTATTTCAGCTTACACAAGGCTGCCAATTGTATCTGTTGCATGAGAAGTAACTCGCCGTCTCGCCAGTTCGAATGCCTGCAGGTGATGTTTTGGTGGCTAATACATCAACGTATGCAGCGAAGGCCGTTAGTGGGCTGGTCGCGCTAAACCTCAGCTGGCCCCTTCTGTAGATCCAGCGCCAACCACGTCATCTCGTTCGTCTTCCCAGCTGCATGCTAAGTCCTCACATCTACTGCTTCTTCTCACCAACCCCACGCGATCAACCACGAGACTCATCCGTCGCCAGCTTCAAGAAGAGCTGCGAGGGGCTGCTTTGCCTTGTCCCAAGGCCCTGTCAGGCACAATGGAGTCAATATCGAGAATCTCTGGCCTGCTGGAGGCTGGTGAGTTGCAAGCCCCGCGCCGATTACAATTCGATTCAACGAAGAGCTGACCGAAATCTGCCCAACTCGCAGCCAGAGAGCTCACGCTCGATGCGGCCCAGGCCACGCGCGGCATGCGGACGAGCTCCAAGCTGCTGGATCGCAACCAGATGCGCAAGCTGCTCGACAGCCGCAATGAGAGAGAGGTGCTGGAGGGACTGCGGCGTGTCATCGCGGTGCGTTTCGCTCGCTGTTTGGAGCTCTTTTTGAACGATTGCTGACGAGCTGCTGCTTCAGATGATGTACCGAAACCACAAAACGCTTCCCTTCTTCTCCTCCGTCGTCAAAAACGTCGCCTCTCCGAATCTCGAAATCAAGAAGCTCGTCTACATCTACCTCATTCACCATGCCGAACAGGAGCCCGACCTTGCTCTGCTCTCCATCAACACAATCCAAAAGTCGCTCTCGGATACGAATCCCCAGGTCCGAGCCCTCGCTCTCAAAACAATGTCGGGCATTCGTGTACCTGTCATCAGCCAGATTGTGTCGCTTGCCATCAAAAAAGGTGTCGCGGACATGAGCCCTTTGGTGCGCAAAGCCGCTGCTCTCTCGATCCCGAAATGCTACAGGCTGGATCCAAGCCAGTCTCCTCAGCTGCTAGAATATTTGGCCACGCTACTAGGCGACAAGCAGTATTACGTTGCCGGTGCCGCGGTGTCGGCCTTTTTGGAAATTTGCCCTGAGAGGATCGATTTGATACACAAGCATTACCGCGGACTGGTCAAGAAGATTGTTGATATGGATGAGTGGAGCCAGCTAGCAACGCTGAAGCTGATGACCTACTATGCACGAAAATGCTTCCCTCGACGAGCTCAGCCAGTGGCCGCATCTGATACTTCCCAAAACCAGACGCAGAGTAGCAATATTGACGACTTTTATGCCGAATCTACTTCATCAAGGCCTTCTATTCAACCAACATCACTCGACCCTGATCTAGCTTTGTTGTTGAACGGTATCAGACCTCTGCTACAGAGTCGAAACTCGGGCGTTGTTGTTGCAGTCACAAGGTGCTATGTCGATGTTGGAACCCCCGACCATCTGAAATACGCCATTGGCCCACTGGTTGCCCTCTTGAGAGGGGCTCAAGACATTGAACAAATCGCCTTATACAACATTGTTTCGGTTTGTCTCGTGCGGCCACTTGATTTTGTCAAATATGCCAGCCACTTCTTGGTTAGAGCGACAGACAGTGCTCCAATCTGGGAGCTAAAGCTTGAGGTGTTGACGCTCATCTTCCCTCATAGCCCAGTTCATGTCAAGAGCCTCATTCTGAAGGAACTGGAACATTTCTCTCAGGGATCCAATAAAGCTCTCGTACGCGAAGCGGTTCGAGCTATTGGTCGCTGCGCACAAGGCGACGCCGCCACTGCTCCTAGATGCTTAAAACTACTCCTTAGTCAGATCACCAGCTTGGATGGAACGTTAGCCGCAGAATCTCTGACGGTCATTCGGCATTTGATTCAACAAGATGCGGAGGCACACGCCGGGACTGTAGTGCGCCTGGCCAAGAATCTCGACTCGGCAACCGACCCTCAAGCGAGAGCGACAATCATCTGGTTGGTTGGCGAGTTTTCCGGCCTAAACGGCGAAGACAATATCGCCCCGGACGTTTTCCGCATTCTCCTCAAAGACTTTGCGAGCGAATCCGAGGCTGCGAAGCGGCAGATTTTGCTACTAGGTGCAAAGGTTTATCTTCATCATTTGAACCGCAAGAGCGAGGCGGAAAAGAACAGGGTGGGAGAGGATGATCCTCCTATGGAAGAAGAGAAGCACCCCATTGAAAGGCTATGGGATTACGTCCTGCTTCTTGTCAGATACGATGTGTCGTTTGACCTGAGAGACCGAGCACGCATGTATCGCGCCGTCCTCGCTGTGCCACAGCTTGCTACACTAATGCTCCTCGCACCGAAACCGGCTCCCCAAGCTCCTAGTCCCTCTGAGTCCAGGAAAGGATTCTTGCTGGGCTCTGCGACTCTTGTCTTGGCTGGAGGTGGCGGTCTGCACGGTCTAAGAGGTTATGAGACTCTTCCGGACTGGGTTGAACCTGGTAAAGAGCCCGATCCTCGTCTGCGTGAGCCTGATAGGGATGCTGCAGCGTCACGCTATGACAGTGATAGGCCGGCGGCGGCGGCAGCTGATAAGCTGGACGAAGCTGTCAGGTCGGCACCTGCTGCCAGGTCTAATGGGCTTGGAGAGAGCCTAAGGACGAAGACGTTGGATGATTGGCTAGCTGAGGAAGAAGGAGAGGAGGAGGAAGAGGAAGAAGAGACTGAAGAGGAAGAAAGTGAAGAGGATGATGAGGAAGAGGACGACGATGACGAGGAGGAGGAAGAGGAAGAGGAAAGCGACGATGATGGAGAGGAAGATAGATTAGTCAAGGCATGATGATGAAATTGAATTAGACACATCTTGAATAGACGACATTCTAAGTCTTAAGTCCGTTCAGTGTTCGCCTCAAGCCAAGCGTCGAGTTATTTAGCGGCCTATGTAGGCAACATCTACCATAGCTAAGCACCAAACTTACTGAATAAGGATACGTGAATAGCATAGATCCATGTAAAACAGATGCCATCTTCCTATTCTTTTATTTAATCAACACATACAACTATAGCGTATATTCAGCCACCCAATAGTCAATGCAGCAAAAAAGCACGTTCGAAAAGAGCTAAAAAAAATTTAAGATTTTGCTGGCATCGAGCTTGCATCGCCGTCGACCGTGGAGTTGCAAAATACGCTCTGACGTTTAATATTCGTGACTGGTACGATTTTGATTGTAAGCTTAATATAAAGTTTTCGCAAAGTATACAAATTGAGCCAATCTTATCGTTGATTGGTAAAAAGCGGATGCCCCCCCAACGGTATCTGACTTTCATCAATACGGAAGACAGGACTATATTAACTTAAGACCTAAAATCGTCTCTGGCAATCAATCTAACAACTTTAACCATCAAAATTGTACAAGTCGAATTTGGGGCTGCGGAGTTGGATTGCCTCCAAGTCATGTCTCATTCTTGTTGATTGCGCCAATTTTGGCGTATTTATGAAGAGTAAAAATGAGGAAAAGAATTCTTTTAAGTAATGATGAATCTATGATATATTTTGCGAAGCACATGAGATCCGTTTTTTGAATCAATAAGCTCTCTTGCCGTATTTTTGAGCCAAAGCGAGGTAATAAAACTTTAAGTAAACGCCATATCTAAAACCAAGATGCAAGCTTAATGGAACAATTGATGAAATATCGTCCCGAAAAATGGTATCTTCTAACCGTCCTCATCATCAATCCACCGTCATTTCACCGTCTCTTCTTTCAAAACAACATGACAACAAAAGATTTATGCGGCCACCTTGATGCCCTCAGTGGATGACAGGCCGTTCTCCATCTTGATATCCTCGGCAGGTCGCAGAGACTTCTGGCGGTCTCGGCGCATGTGCGGGAAGAAAATACCCGGGTGGAAGAAGACGAGCAGGAATGTGGCGACGAAGATGAGGGTGCTGTCGAGGACGAGGAAGCTAGCCTGGTCTTGCATGATTCTGTTGCCCCAGCCGCCGGCCATTTCAGCGATACTGCGATTAATTATACGTCAGTTATATGTTCCATTGTATAAATATATTTTGAGGAGAGAAAATCATACCGGTAGATGCATCGGATCAAGATGACAAAGTAAGCAGTGGAAATGGCATAGCGGAACTTCTTAAAGTTGCCGTCGTGCCAGAGCTTCCATCCATCCGTGTTCTGGGCCTCCGGAAGAGCCATATACTTCCTCACTCGAACATAGTAGTCGATGCTGAAGATTCCAAAAACGATGAGCACGACGACCTGCAGCGCAACACCAGCAATGATGGCACGGTTTCCAGACTGGGTCAGCTTGGGGTTGGTGTCGCCGCCAGCAGCTGCGATACCTCCACCGATGGCCTGGACGATGAGGCAGCTCAAGTCGGCGGGAAGGAAGATGATGGGATACCAACGAGGCTTGATGCGAGAGACGGAGGCGTTGAGGTTGATGGCGACATGCTTGAGAGTGAGATAGATGGAGACGCAGATGAAAGTTGGGGCGAGGATGATGGCGCAGATCTGCAGTTCAAAACCGCCGTTATTCCAAGGGTTGGAGTTGAGCTGGATGCGACCAATGTAGCCTATTTAGAGTGTGTAGGTAAGTTGAGCTAGTATCAGGCTTATATTCAGGTACGCATATATAAGTGACTGTGAATATGAAAAGGGAATGGCGGGTGATAATGTGTAATAAAATTCATTACGTACCAAGCATTTCAAGCAGCAGGCCGATGGACAGGCCGATGGCATATGTATATGTCTTCTTCCATATTCCCAGAACAAGCGAGCCGACAAGTAGGATGCCAAACACAATAGCGAAAAAGATGCCCGATCCCAGATTAGGGTAATATCCCAGGACTGTGGCGCTGACTGGGCACGCCGCCGAAACCTCTGTGCACTGGTGGTTTCCGTGCGCCATTGTGTGCGAGTCGGTATAACGCCTCCTTGCTGACTTTATGAAGCTCTTTCGATGATAAGACAGATTCCGCTACCAGATGAAGTAATCGGATTAGTAACCCTCTCTTTTTCTCTCTTCTGTCCTTTTGCCTGCTTTCCCCCTATGTTGGACGTCTTTGTCGTCGGGTTTCGGACTTCGGAAGCTTCGGTCCTGCAGGCGTTTCCCGTTATGAGCTGGTGAAGAACCGTAGATGTCGACACAAGTCCAAACTATCAAACAACAACCAGTGACTTTCACAACGACAAAAAGCAACCGTAAAAGAAAGAAAGAAAAAGGATGAGCATGGGGGAATGGGCTGAATCCAATATTTACGGAATATGCTCCCGCGCGCCTTATTAAACATGGGGTTCAGGCAAAACCCGAATTCCCAATCAGCGGCTCCATCCACTCCAAAACAGCTAAAAAGGGCCAGAGGGATTTGTATGCAACCGCCCCTCCCTCCAATCGAATTCATCCAACAACTAATCCTTGCCCTGCTGCAATCGTCAGCCAATTTTTTAGCTCCTTGAGCCGCGCTAGAAGATGGCGGATAGATTGGCCGAGAGAGACAAAAGGATCGGCTTTGCCTGCTTGTTTGATGCTAATTCGTTCGGATGGTCCCCCTTCCGGACCAACCTCTTTTCGTGTCTTTCTTTTATCCTTCTTTGAGGAGCCCACATGGCAGCGTTTCTTCTGGCCGACGGGGGGTTTGTTGTTTGGCTGCTTCACCGGCAGGGCTGCACAAACCTTAATCGGAGCTGCCTGGTCTGCTGGACCGCAGCTTTTTCCATTCTCGGTGTAGAGCTTGTCGAGGTATCGTATCGAGCCGTCATGCACCAAGGAAGGAAGGATTGCATGCCTAGACCCTATCGTTCGTACCCCGTGTGTTTGTCCCCTATCTTTCAGCTTTCCCCGGAACGCTCGAGCATCGATGACGCGAATAAACATTGTAAATGTCGATCACGGAGGTCAACAATAAGGTAAAACTGCTTGTGCGTACCTGTCAGCATCTTCGTCACGGATCACCAAGCGAAACGGCAGCAAAAAGCCACGAACCGTAAGTCATCCCGTGCGCCGAACCGTCGCAGTTCCAAGTCCAACTACGACTAAACGGAAGACGCCACCCGTTGGTAGCGAAGAGGTAAAAAGGAAAGTCTCCACAGGGGCAAAACCGCCATACGCGTGTGGAGGATCAAAACGGCCGCTCTGCAAAAAGTAAGCGCTCGTAAATGACTAGCAGAAAGCTGCAGGTGCAGATGTTGCTTGGGAAGAGATAGACAGAGGGCCAAATCCGCAGGGGTTCGGGTTCGGGCTAACTCTATAGTCCACCTGTAAAAAGGCCGCCAAGAGGCGACTAAGTAGGCCAAGGCATTGAGTCCGATGATTGCTGTAATCAAAGCAGATGCTGTAATCAAAGACAATGCCAGAGGATCCAGCTGAAATGGAATCTTGCGCTGACTGTGAAAAATGAGCTTTTTCCAGCTTAACTGACAGCAATAATGCTACACATCATCTGCGTTTCAAGTACGTGTATGGCTCCATTAATATAGGCTGTGTGATCCGTGTATGTACGAATCTCGATCTGGCCAGGATCTGCGCCTCTGCCAGCAGAGCAAATGCATGAATCCCATGCCGGTGAGATGTCCTCTCAAGTCTTTCTCATCTCCGATCTCCGAACGGGGTATGCATCCGAGAGACAAAAGTAAGCTCGACATGGGCTCAAACCAAATGTCTATTGGTCGTCTACATTATCACACACACACTGCTACATATAACCATTTTGAACACAGCGCGATTCTTCCAAATTAAGTTTCATTAATTCGTTACTTGTTCCTTTTGACCTTTACTCTTCCTTGCCTCCCATATATCTATATACAACCGAAAAATCACGGTCCTTGCAGTCCTCCCGCTGCGCCGCCTTATCATACATGCCAAAGCCCACCGTTCCAAGCTCCGTCTTCGCCTGAGCGGCCTCAGCAGCCACCAGCGCCAGCCGAAGATCCTTTCGCATCAGCGATATGCCAAATCCACCGCGATAGTCACGGCTAGCGGGGGCATTCTCGAGAACGCCCTTGACGGGGTTGTTGATCTCGCTCGGCCAGCATCTGCCCGTGCTCACATTCAGCACGTTGGCAAGCACTTTGGGATCCAGGCCGCATCGGATTCCCAAGTTCATCGCCTCTGCTGTAGCAATGTTGTTGAGAGCTAGGAGGTAGTTGTTGGCCAGCTTTGCTGACAGACCGGCGCCTTGGTCACCGCAATGCAGCACCTTCTTGCCCATGAGGAATAGAGTAGGCTCGATACGAGGCAAGATGCTGGACTCGGCGCCCAGCATGAATGTCAGAGTACCAGCTGTGGCACCGACGACGCCTCCGGACATGGGCGCGTCCACAAACGTGCCCTGTCCAGCATCTGTGACGGTTTGAGCGACTTGCCGTGATGTCGTCGGGTCAATTGTGGAGCAGTCGATGAAGAGTCGATCTTTCTTGGGGAGGGAGCTCGTCAGGATGGAGTCGTAGACGCCTCGTACGTGCTGAGGTTCTGGCAGGCAGGTGATGACTGTGTCCTATCATTGGATCTCATGTCAGCGCAAGTCCATGGGAATTGAAGCTCATAAGCACGGGAGAACTGAAAGCAGCCAGAAGTAATAGGTTAGTATCAACAATGGTGAGCAGTGGTAATATCAGAGATCAATGGGTAATGATGCTGCGTTGCGGTAATCAAGGGGCCGACAGAAGCCGCTCAGCCCTGCTGCCATTGCACGAGACGGCGTAGAATACGGCGGTAATCACATTTAAAGAGCCATTCGCATTGACTTACCGCTTCTTTAGACGCATCATGCGCGCTTGCTGCAACTTCAACAGCGGCTCCCGACGACGCGGCCTTCATTTCTGCCGAAAGGCTCTCCAAAGCTGTCGGATTGACGTCAAAGATGGCGACTTTGTCTGAAGGCTTGAGCTTGGACTGCAGATTCTTGGCCATTTGGTAGCCCTATAAGAAGCTGATGTCAGTATGCCATTCTACCATGGACAAAAATGGCTTATAGCTCAACCACGCCAAAGAGGTCATGAAAGTTCAATGGGAAGCTCACCATCTGGCCAAGACCAATAAAGGCATAGTTGTCCAGCCGCCTCGACGTGCTCGCAAACCCTCTCCTCTGCACCAGACCCCCCAATCGTGTGACTGCGACTCTCATACTGGGCAATTATAGAAGAAATATCCTCGCGAAAATATCAAAGCAAAGAGGAAAAGAACAGAAAAAAAAGGGGAAAACAAGCTGCAGTATAAATGAGAGAGACAGAAAAGATCCAAGGCCGAGGATAACACATCCGAAGTAGGACAATGTGGGGGTGGATCAAGCTCCCCCGCGAAAGCCGCACATTGCCGGTGCCAGCCATTCCGGGGATGCTTAGTTCCGAGTACCTGTGGTTGGTATGGGGAAGAGACGCATGGCCTGGGTACTCCCTTGTTTGGGCTGCTTATGCGCAGGAGCGCTAACTTGATGTTGCATTCCGGCTGGAAAGCTACCCTATGAAGGCACCATGAGAAGAGAATGAGATAATACTTTATTCAAGCATTACAACTTGGGCGATGAAGAGTAGCATGAATCCATGTTGCAATATGCTCGATGCTACTGTACCCAGAATGCACAAAGCTGCTGAGTCGGATATTATAAAGCTGGCCATCTTGATACTCGTAGAAACGCCATAACACTTCTCGAGTCAGGTCAAGTCAAGCCAATATCAAGCTTCTTTATAGCACCGAGGTTACACAACTCCACCAATTAACTCACACAGACGCAGTTCCTTTAACGTGAGATTTCCATTTCCTCTCTTAATTCTGTATTACACCAGCCATTCCCTCTTCCAAACCATTCCCTTCCCCTCCTCCCTCCCTCCTCCCTCTCACTTCCTCTGTTCTTCCCACAAACTTCCCATGCATGTATCCATCCACCATATATGTGAGCGACACAAAGAGCCCTCATGAGACGACAAAACACTCTGTCATATGAGAAAAGACAGAGACAAATCCATCATCAGATCCACACATACACCACACACATACTCCCTCTGCTCGTTATACCGTCTGCTCAAGAAGCGAAATACCGTCAATCTTTCTTTCCTTCTTTCTTCGATTCCCCTCTGTTTCTTTGTTTCTTTCGTTACTCTTAAACAGAAGAATAAAGAGATTTGTAATCTCGCGACTTTATCAAACTCTGCCAATATGTGGCAGAGAAGGAGAAAAAAGCTTTCAACATAGGTCGAATTCCACGAGAGTTGTAGAGAATAATGTTATGTCCAACGAAAAAGAATCCTCGCACAAGGGAAATAACAGAAAAAACATGATAGGAGGTAAGGAAATATGTTTCGGTTTAGGGGGAGGATCATCTCTTCTCCCTATGGTGTGAAAAAAGTAGAAAAAGAAAAAGAAAAAAAGAGAAAATAATCACAGACAGATTAAAGGATGACAGGTAAAAAAAAAAAGGAACAAAAACGTTATAAAAAACCAAAACCGCGCCGTTCCCATCCTCATTCAGCCGCCATAAAGATCAATTTATCGTTCTTTCAGAGTCAGATTTCACAGGACACAAAAAACACATGGCCACATTTCTTTCCGTTCGTTTTATAGGAAGTTTGCGAGCCAAGGCACAAGGGCGCTGCAACATCATTAGTAAATGGCAATCAAGACGGACATGGTGGGATAAGCAGAAACAAACATACCCAACTGCTACTGTGGCGCCAATGCCAAACAGGGCCCTCTTCTGTATCCTGCCCTTGCGGACTTCGACCTCAGTCTTAATCTTCTTTGATCGGGGCGCGTCTCCAGCCTTGTCCTCTCCTTCGGCAACCTCGTTCTCTTCGCCAGTGTCGGTAGCCTTCCGCTTGCTCTTTGAGAGAGCCTTGGTCTGAGCAGCCGCTTCTTTAGCAGCTTCATCAGCCTTGGCTGCCAGGTCCTTATCTTCCTGCACCATCGCCTTGGCGGTGGCCATCATCTGTGCAATCTCCTCTGCGCTGGGGGGCTGGCCCGCTGTGAAGGGAAGCTGAGCAGCGGCATCGGCAATCTCGGCCTTGGCCAAGGCCGGCTCAAACTCTGTCGACTTCAACACAGCCTCTTCCGCCTCTTCTACAACATCACCCTCAATCACTTCTGGAATTGGTGTTGTCTCAACAGGCGTAGCCTTTTGCCTGGAGGAGCGCTTTCGTGGAGACGCAGTTGAGCGGCGGGTAGTCGCGGTCTTTGTTGGGCTGGCCGACCGACGGGTGCGACCGCTTCGCGTGGTCGGAGTGGGAGAGATAAGCTGCGCAGGCGCCTTTAGGCGATCGAACTTGGGCGGCGCAGTAATGGTCTTGGGCGAGGCATCGGCGGGCTGGGTGGTGGAAATCTTGGCCGCGTCGAGCAGGGCCTGGATCCAGATGCCAATGTTGTACTCTTCCGCAAGGGTGAGAGCAGCTTCCGGGGGGATCCAGATGTTGCCGGCAGTCTCCTCGGGGCTCGTAGTCGCCTGGGCCTTGATGTATTTACGCTCTGTCTCCTCCTCCGCGGCCGTTGCGTAGGGAAACGTGGCCTTGAACATGCCGGTGGCGGAGATGTATCCGTCAAAGCTGCGGCGCATCAGGAAGTAGCTGTTGGGGCTGGACTTGAAGATGCCCGACACGATGCCCTTGGGCAGCGGCGCGCGCAGATGGGCGTAGTCAAAGAAGCCCAGCGCGCCCGAGTCGACCTCTTCGCTGCCGACCATCTTAGGAGTCAGCTTGGTCTGGCCGAGGCGGCGGCGCGACACGAGCTCGGAATCTGCATCTTCTGGGTCAGCACTGGATAACTTCTCGGGCGCATCGGCAGCCGGAGTCTACATACACGGAGGCACATCGTCGACGAGAAGCGGGTTGCGCTTCGCCGGTAATGATCTTCCTGCGGCGGGGGCCATTGTGAGATTTCCGCTTTGGGCGCTGCGAGCAAGGAAACAGATAAGCCTGCTGTCGATTGTCACGGCGCAATGCGTTCGAAACCAGTAACTCCTTACAGGCCGCTAGAGTCAATGCAAGACAATTAGGCGCGCGGGAAAGCTGCTGCAGGTCGACGGTCTGATGCGACGAAAATCTGTCAGTCCTGAAAAGCCCTAGCCAGTGGATGGGGGTGGTTTTTTTTTCCAACGTCGCGCAGGACGAGAGTTTCGCATACATGAAAAAAAGCAGCTAACAGACAGATGCGCGCGGCGCGTCGGGCCACAAAGGTCAATGCACCCAGGAAAAAAGAGATGACAAGAGATGAAGTCGAAAGCCGGGAAGCGCCTCGGCGATTGAAGCCTGATCAAAACGCAGAGACAGCGCAGAGAGGCCAATGAGCGGGATCGTGCTGGTCGGGCTAGCAAATGAAAAGGGTGAAGAGAAAGATTCCCTCGCGATGGTGGGTGAGGCCAGACGTCGCGCAAATTGCCAGGTGCGCCTGATCTGGCCTGGCCCCGGGGTGCACCTCCACTGCTAAGGCATGTACAGGGTACCACTTTTTGCTCGGTCGGGTACATCGGTAGGGGTCTTGCGTGAGGGGCCCTCGCTGAGAACACGGTAGCGTCCAGCATAGGCGCAAGCACTTGAGCGTAGCTGCCCGCTGTGCACTAGAGCCGACCACCGCACCACTAAAGAGGGCCGCTAGAAGCCACGGTGCTGGTACCGCTGACAGCCCGCCGCAACTTGTTGGGAGTGCTAGCCGTCGGTTAGCGGCGTGGCGTGGAGGGTAAATGTGAGTACCGAGCCGTGTGTTGTGTACATTGTAAACAATGAGGCGTTCTGGCGGCACTGCAGTTCTACGGCCAGAAGCAGCTGAGCTCCAGCTCGCTGCTCTTCTCCTTGCAGCCCGGCACATCAACGAAGGCTACAGCAAGTGCCGCTGCTGCTAACTCGGCTCGATAGCCCGGTACGAGCAATTTTGCCGCCGCAATAGTGTGCCCTTGGTGTACCGCGCTAGTGCCTGGCAATAACATCACTTGACAGCCCCGTCTGGCCCGTTTCCAGGGTAATGCCATCGCCGGCTGGCCTCGCTGAGCGTCTTCCAAGCCCAGCGCCTCAACCCCTGACGACGACCCCCCTCAAAATTCCCTAGAGCTGTCGCCGTGCCGCTGCGGCCAATCAGCCGCCAGCCATCGCCGTCGACCCCACCTGCCGCCCGGCCTGCCCCTCCATTATGGCAGTGCCACTATCACCACTTGACCGACATGTTTTCTTCTCCTTTCGATAATCCCCATCAGCAGCGCCGTGTAGAATAGCATCCTTTGTACCTCTCTTTCGTTTCCTTGCTTCTCTTTGGCCGTTTTCGCGCAGCCCCCGAAATATCAAGATGGCTTCCCACCACGACGATGATACCATGCCCGAGCAGACTGAGGGCTACAAGCTCTCCCAGCCCAAGCAGAGCTTAGCTGAGTACCACCAGATGGGTATGTCGAGCTCTTTTTTTCTTTCGTGCAGCTGCCTCGAGGTGGAGAAGGAGGGTGAGGGAGATGGACAAGCTTCATGAGCTTGCTGCTTTCTGGAGACTGCTCTGTTGCGTTGTTCGATTACAAGCTTGGGTGGACGAGGATGACTTTGTATGACGAAACGCGCCTCAGAAGCAGCACCTCCTGAAAGCAGATTCCACTCCGTCGACCTCTTTGCTCTTAAACACCTCCAACACCTATTGCCACCGCTTATACTTACTTCTAAATTCAAAAGATGCCGGCGACGAGTCCCTCCAGCGATACAAGCAGTCCCTTGGCCTCGGCGGCGGCACCGATCTCTCCGACCCCAACGACCCCCGAGTCTGCATCATCCTCTCCCTGACCATGAGCTCTCCCGGCCGCGATCCCGTCACCATCCAGCTCTCTACCCCTGGCAGCGAGAAGACCCTCAAGGACAAGCCTTTCCAGATCAAGGAGGGCGCCAAGTTCACCATGAGCGCCGAGTTCAAGGTCCAGCACGAGATTCTCAGCGGTCTGCACTACGTCCAGGTTGTCAAGCGAAAGGGCATCAAGGTTTCCAAGGACTCAGAGATGATTGTTAGTTGGGACATGCCCAAGCCTATAAAAGGTGCTTTTGTGGAAACAGAGTGCTGACAGACGAATACAGGGAAGCTACGCTCCCAACACTGACAAGCAGACCACCTACGTCAAGAAGTGTATGTGTCAAATTCATTCCTGAAAACAAACGATTCGTGAGGAAGTTGCTTACAATATCAAACAGTCCAAGAGGAGGAGGCTCCTTCTGGCATGCTCGCCCGTGGCCACTACAACGCCATCTCCAGCTTCGTTGACGACGACAAGAAGAAGCACCTCGAGTTTGAGTGGAGTTTCGACATCGGCAAGGACTGGTAAATCTTGGTTTATCAGCATTTCGAAAGCGTTTGAAAATGGGCATTTGTTGTTGTCGCCGCCTTCTTGTTTTTTGGTGCATTCGTTTTTTCCTTTACCCCGCCCCTCATCTTACCTCTGCTATCTCACGAGATATGAAGACATCTGATCTACTTCTATATAAAAAACAACACACATTCACACATCAAAATGCAGGATACCGAAGCTGCGGTTCCCTGGTGGAAAAAAAGAGAGCTTAGCATAAATTCTCAATCAAATACATAACATTTTGAACATGACACAATAGATGTCGCAACATCTGCCTTCATGCTCTAGGTGCAACATGCAATTCTATATATGATGACAAAGACTGATTATGTTTGGTTGCATGGTACAGTGAATGGTATATTGGTGGTACATGTATTTGGCGGCAATTATGACGTTGAGTATGATGAATTTTGGCGAGAATGACTGAGAAAGATCCAACGACTTTCTCTTTCTGTTATAAGAAGTAGTCGGGCAGCGAATTTCCATCCGCGGCTTTCTCGAGCCCCTGCTGCATATCCTTGTGCTGGTCATTCTCGGGAGCCGCAGCAAAGACGTTGAAGAATCTCTCGCCCTGCGTATTGACCTCCAACACGCTGGCCATGTTGCCGCATCTGTAGCAATAATTAGGGGCGCTCCAGACGGTGCTCAGACGATCATCGTAGAGCACCTGGTATCCTTCCTGGCAGAGCTGGTGGGCCCGGAGGATGTGAGACATGTTGTTTACGGCCAGGAACTTCTTGACGACCTGTGCGCCAAAGGTATATCCCGCACCTCGCGGGGAGAGGGAGAATTCGTCACGGTCGGGGTCTGGGTCTGACCAGACGAGATCGGCCATGGGGCCTTCGTGGGGGATTTCTCTGAATCGGTCTATGATTTTTATTTGGTCGATAGAGTGAATTGAGGGGGAGAGACCTGTTTTTACAACTCTCGCCGTTAGCAATCTCAACACTTCTTATCCCTCCCTTCTTCTCCGGATTTTTGGCGGGGCTTTGCTTCTGAGACCTACCTCCGTGTACGCAGAAGATCTGGTTGTCGATGACGACGCTCAGCGTCAAAAAGTCAAACATGTCTGTGAAATAATGCCATACGTTGGCATTGCCGTATTTGCGTGAGCATTCGGTGTAGAATCCATAGGATTGGGTGACGCCGCGCGATTCGTGATTGCCGCGGATTAGGTGCACACGTTCGGGGTATCGTAATTTGAGGCAGACGAGCAGCGATATTGTCTCGACGCTGAACATTCCGCGATCGACGTAGTCGCCTGATCCCGTCTGTCAGTCCAAATGGCCTTTGTCATCTCCGGAGCTATGCACTCGTTGTGTACGAACCTAGGAAAAGGTAGTTTGTGTCAGGGCAGTAGCCGCCGATTCTGAATATCTCAATGAGGTCGTAAAACTGGCCGTGGATGTCGCCGACAACGGTGATGGGGGCCTTGACGTGCACCACGTTGCTCTCGCGCATGAGGAGCTCCTTTGTCTTGGCACATACTGCCTCGATGACGGACTCGGCGAGCAGTTCTTTCTTATAGAGGCGCGAGATGCACTCGTCCAGGTCGACGGAGGCTATGAGGTTGAGTCATGATGTGTCAGAGCCTGCTGTCGCTTGCGAGATGGCTAGGGCCCAAAAAGAAGGCTGCCAGGGACTTGGCTCTCACCTGGTAACGACGGCATGGTAGTGGTAGATTATATCGACACACAAACGGAAGTCGCAGAAGCTGTTTTTACAATTAAGCGGATGGTCGCACCAGGCTGCACATCGACTATACGGGGCTGGCACTCGTGAAGCTCATCCAGGTAGTAGTCGGCGCCGTGCGATGGTGGTGGATGGAGGGGCAGTGGCCAGGTGCTGCACCAACATGATCGAAGGGGCAAATACACCGCACGCGATCTCTCCAGATGCAAGGCTGGGCCAGGGGAACGGGCGATCGCTCCGTGCAGCGCAGGTTGGCGATGGCGACGGCGATGCGAAGGTGGCCACAATGACGAAGTTTGGTTCGCGGTCAGGCAAATGAAAATGCGACCTGGGCTGGGGCCATGGCATTTGGCATTTAGCAGCCTTGCCTTGCTGAGAAATCGCCAGATTGGCAGCGCTAGCGGCGGGAAGCGCTGCCGATTTTACAGCGGTTGATGTTGGCGGTACTTGGGATTACGTAGGGGCTCTCATAGAGATGCTCGGTATCTCGGTATCTTGAGCTCAACACTGTATGGGTGTCGGTTCTTGGCCACTGCAGCTGCAAGGGGGAGGCATGCACAGTGAGACACTTCATTCAGCAACACTGCCTTTGCTGGTGTTGGCGGTTAACTCTGTGTGCCAGCATTCTGCTCGGCAAAAACGTTTCTTCGTGTCTCTCGCCTAATCTAACACAATTCATCAGCGGTTGTCTGGCTTGAACGTCGCACAGCTCATGCAGTGCAATATCCTTGCTGATGCTCGAGTTACACTGAACAAAGCCGTAGCTTTTCTTCTAATCGATACAAGGCAATGACCCAAAGCTGCGAATATCCATCTCTCGCTTCTGCGCTGCGCTTTGACCGCTTGCCGCAGCTTTTATACAGCGTAACAGACACCTGCGCAAGGTCTGGGCTCTGTCTCTCTGAGAAAGCGAATTATCCACGCATTTGGCGCCCTCTGACTAATTGTCTCGGGTACTTGTTCTGAGGCCTCTGCTGCATGCTAGGCGCAGTACTGGCGTCCTACTGAGCCACTGGATTAAGTTTCATGCTCAAGCCCAGCCACAGCGAGTCCCAATTGCCATGGCAATATCTTACAGCACCCAGTTTTAGTTCTCTTTCATAACTATTTTCCACCCATCCTTACCTCTCCTTCAACCCAGGCCGCAACCCAACCGCTCTTTCAGTGAATCAGTTCATGCAACAGAATACCAAGCTGAAGCATCCTGTCTCTTTTTCAACTCTACGTTGATATCGCCGCGGCTAAAATTCGGAACCCCAGCTCCATCTGCAAGATCGGTGGCCTGTGCGCAGCCTCACGTGGCGGCTGATCCAACGCGACTCTCTCTCAATCCGTTTGCCTGTCTGCCAAACGGCTGGCTCAGCGGCTCTTGTTTCCAGGCTGATCATTCGGTACTCTCTTTTGTTTCTGCAGGAGCCTCGGGCCTCTGACGCTGTGGATGAGACATTTTATCCGTGCGTTTCGAAACGGCTTGGGGAGGGGGTTCTGTTCATAAAGGGGGTTCAAGGCATCTGGGCCGTCTTGTCCAATACAAGGTCATCCAGGTATGGTGCCTCGCCTGCGCCTTGTGTAATGTGACGAGATTCTGATCTGGTTTGGCGCTCAAGCGACAAGGGATCTAATTCTGTGTGTGAGTCCTTGGCGAGGGATCAGTGAGAGCTCCCATTTCCTTGGTTTCAACCTTCTCTTTTTGTCACCAACTATACAACCTCCTCCAGTCGTTGTCGGTTCCGCGGTCCATCCAAAGCGTCTACGGCCGACAGCTCACCTCACAGCCTGACCAGTTCCCCCCTTCTAAGACTCATCGCCCCTCGTTGCCAAAGAAATGGCTGAGCCTGCGCAGGGCTATTCCGGGTCGGATGACCCGTCATGCTACAACTGCGGACTTGGAGGCCACTGGGCCGTTGCTTGTCCGGAACCGACAAGAAGGACTCCTGCGTAAGCTCATTGCCCCCTGTTCTGGTTTATCATTGCTATTCAATTTTTCGACATATTCCTCTTCTTGATTCCAATTACCGTGTCTCTAACATATGTAATCTTCAGTGGCCTTGCCAAAGCCAATGCCTTGAGAAACTCTCCAAACACCCCTCAAAGTAATGTTCAACATTCTCACAGAGGCCCCAAGAGGTCAAATAAGGGGCCTATCATCACAAAATATGCACCTCCTCCGCCGCCACCTTCGCTGCCTCATGCATCCATAGGACATGCCGCGCCGCCATACCCACCACCCGCTGGGCCAGCATATCAGCAGCCGAGTCCTCAGTTCCAAAACTCTTTTCCCCATCATCCGCCTCCACTTCACTACACACCCGGCTTTGGTCCACCAACATATCAACCGCCGCAGTACCTTCCGCCATCTTACGGTGCTCCTCCTGCTGCTCCAGTAGGATACGCTCATCCACCTGTGCCACCAGCACCAGCACCGGCTTCATATCCTCCCTCCTATGGCTCATATCCGCCACATGTTGGGCCAGCTGGCTCGCCTGGCTACCCTCCCCCGGCTGCGTATCCTCCTTCTTACCCGCAGCCGTCATATGGACCGCCCCCGGTTCATTATCCTCCTCGTGGCGTGCCAGCACATCACCCTCCCCCGGCAACAACGCCTCCCAAGCCGCCGCGTTCTTCTCTACCGCACTCCTCATTGAAAGAGCCCATGAATGCCTCTCTTCCACCCAAGCCCCCCAAAAGCATCCATACACAACATGAGCCGCAACGCGATCATAGGAATAAACGAAAACACGACCGCCAAAACAACAAGCATCGTGACAACAGACGCAAAGACCAAGGAGGGCGGCGTCGCTCTAACCAGAAGATGCAAAACAAGGCCAATCACCCTGGCTCAGCTGCTGGAACATCACGGAGGCCATCGGCGCCGACTAACACGAACGGCCCCAAAGATCCCAACCATTCATCAGCAACTGGCTTGGGAAAGAATGTCAGGGCTGAATCTGAAGCATCGACAAACACAGTCGAGATGCCGCTGTCTAACAATAGAGAGGCGTCCCCTCACCAGGATGATGACCAATCTCCCCAATCTCATGCTGGAGAGCTTGAAGAAGAAAGTCTAGTTGCCGACGAGGTAAGTACAGAGAACTTGAATCACTGAAATTGTACTACTCTCTGCTTCAAGCGAATGCTAAACATACTGAACCATAGCATTTCGAGACCCATACTGGAGACGAGTCGGAGAATATGGCTCAGGGACTTGTAACCAAAACTGGAGCTATGTCAGCAGGAGATGATGAACCATTTTCTCAGAACCATCAAGACAGCGGATATGACAATATTTCAACTCCAAGCAGTCATCAATCTGACAAGCCTCGTCTAAACGGTAAACACAAGCGCTTGGACGACGAGTCAGGAGACGAGAAACGGCCAAAGAAAGCAAAATCCTCGGACTCTTTGAAGAATGGTCAGAATGGCGCTAAAGAGGGCAGTCGAAAAGAAACGCAAGATGACGCAAGGCAAGCTCGGGGCGATAATAGCCCACCAGAGCGAGATGAAGAAGATGATCAGACCTTGCCCACGCTGGAATCTCGTTCTCGTTCTCGTTCTCGCTCAAGGGAACGATACCAGAAACCAGGGTCCAAATCGAGGAATTCGTCGGTCTCTAGTCGATCCTCCGACTTGAATTCTCTCGAAGCTGAGCTTTTGGGGCGACCAGACAAGAGATCCTCTGCAGAACCGAGCCCACGTCAACGGCGGGAGAGCTTGACGATACCAAAGATACAACGGCGCCGCCAACCAAACGCAGATTCTGCATACAGGTAAGAGCCCGAAATCTGGTCTATGGACTGACATGATATGAGTGCTGACTAGAATGTAGTCGCCGCTGGTGATGAGTCATCGTGCCATTTACCCGAATGCCAACTGTAGCAAATGAGCAACATGTCTATCGGCCCATTTATAAAAGCTCATCTCCTTTCTAACTTGAAATTAGAGATGTCTCTTCTCAATTTCAACGGCAATTACGCTTGCTTATTATTGTTTTTAGAAGCTCTACCTTGTACCATTTCCAGAGGCGATGCGCCGTATTTTCTTCCCATTTTCTTCCTCCTTTGTACTTCCAGATCTGCATGAGAATGTAGACAATCGTCAGAGGAGCCGCGATGAAGTATTGCTGGCTTCCATTTTCTTTTCGTATCACTACTAGTAAGGCTACTTATTAGGTTGCATGGTCGGCGTTTTGTTAGAATCCACGAGGTATGAGTGAGCTATTATCGAATCTGATCTTTTTCTCCTTCTTTTCCACAGCAGACCTCGAACCCTTTGTTCTGTAGAAAATCTGGTCCTGGATATGGTAATATGCTGTCTCGTTAAATTAGAGAAAAGTGCAACACTTGCTTGAAAATAATGGACAATTGTTATTCTCTTCCCTGTTTCTATATATTTATATGTGCGCTCTACTTTGAGTTGTTGTTCACTCTGTCAGAATTGTTTGTTTGTGATAAAGTTGTGTTGAGATCACAGCTACCGAAAGTTGTTCTCTCAGTAAGTTTGGAGATCTAGACTCACAGGCCTTTGTACTTAGGTCCGAAATTTGTCTATAAAGAGTATAGGAATACAGAGAAAATACATGTTATATAAAAGAAGTAAGATCGAGATGAAGGTAGCTGTTCTGGTTCTACGTCGTATCAAAATCTTTTCGAGGTAGCTACTACCCTGCATTCTAGATTTAGCTATCCGCGATTTGTAATTGTATGAAACAACAATTAAATCTCCTCCTAGCCGTCAATCCATAATGTCGGATGAAGGCTGACAAAAAGGAAGTAAGAGAAACAATTGGTTGGATAGGACAACTCCGTTGAAATGTCTGCATGTCTCGTGATGCCGATGCAAGAGACGTCTCACTTATCACACCCGATGCGGCAATGCGCAATACGGCACGCTTTTTACGTCTTCGTGCCTGGAACAGCCGCCGTTATGGGGCATCGCAGTGTTACTAGTGAGTACATATAGCATGTAATAGCTGCATTGCAGCAGTCCATGCAGTATATCCTTGACCAATGCTGCCACACCGGACATGCAAATGCTTGGCAAAAAAAAAAAGCTTTCTGTGGATGGCGGTTTCGAGTCAGTGATCGGCAGTTGAGAGCCGCTATTCTGGTCAAGGGCCGGTGTTTAGGCGCAGATGCAGGCTGGGGGTGGTTTTTTAGGCCCGGCATTAGGGTCGTATTTTAGGGGGAAGGATTTCATATATTTTAGCGCTAGAGGGTGCAGTAGCTCCCGCTTGATGTTGCAGCACCCCGTTGCGTCTTTGGCTTTTGGTTATCGCAGCGTTTCATTGATATGTGGATGCCTGAAGGGGCGAATCTGCTGGGGACTCTTCTTTTTATAGCAAAGCAAGAAAGCATGTAGACACTTTCTATTACTTGGAGCCGCTTGGGCTAGTCTACATGGAGGATATAGTTAGCCCGAGAGAAAAAGTAGGACTACAGCCTGGCTAATGAAAACTATTGGAGTTTACTATTCGTTGGATTTTGCTCGGCTGTGCCCTATGATTGATAAGTTTTTTACAAGTCCGGATATAATTTGACCCAACAGATTATTTGAAAAGTGCCTAAGCTATTACTGCTACTGCTACCGTTTGTGGTTGTACATACATGATGCTGCGATCAAAAAGAATCCAAAACAAACCCAAATGTCGCTTCAAATCAACACAGCTCGCTATTTGATGAGAAAAACAAACAAAAAAGAAAAGAAAAATGAGCTTATATGTGAAATAATACATGTCGTGCCAATAAAATGCAGGTACAAAAAAGGAAAAGCGTGGCAGTTGTCCCAAGACGCTCGGTACCTGAGGCACAGATAATGCACAGCCACGACTTTCGGAAGAGCAGCGTATTGAACATCGTGTCAGCTTCGGCCATCACACGATGAGATACTCAAAGCCTCTCTCCTTCAAGCCCTGCAGCCAGTTGGAGCCGATCTCGCCATTGGAGCCCTGGTTGTCTTGCAGCTCCCAGGCAGCTTTCAACAGCTCAATGGCCGTAAACAGATAGCCCCATGGGCAAGTCTCCCAGATACCCAGCAGACGCTTCATCGCCCACGTGCGCTTCTCGGTATCACGGGTTTCTGCTCCAGCAATAAAGGTAGGCCAAGACGTGGCCTTGTAGTACGGATCATCCACGCTAATCTGACCCAGATTACCAAGAATGTCCCCAACAAGGAATTCCGTATCCACGGGGCGGACGGCCCGCACCAGTGGCAATGCCTGCAAGATGTACAAGCAAACAGCGGACCTATGCGCAGAAGCGATGTGTATACGGCTTTCAATGTCTTGGACTTGGGGGTTTTGCCGCAGTTTGTCAGCCCAAGCGGGTATGTCAAACGCAAGCGCCTCATCAATAAGCGTGAGAGCCTCGTTCGCGGCGGACAGTGACCAGTCAGTGAACGGCGTTTCGTAAGAAAGCTTGGATGCCACCAGGATGATGCGAAGAATTTCTGGGGGGCACGAGAGGTAGCTGTTGACTTCGACACGCTTCATGACCGGTAGCAATTCGAAAGCGTAACGTGCGATATTGGCGGCAAGACTACCTGAGGCAAGCGTTGATCCTAAGATGTGGTATCTGTGGTTAGTGAAGCAAAGAGTGTCAGTCGTTTTCCGCACAAGAGTCCAGGATGCAGCGATTTGCTCTGCTGGCATCTTGGTGAGACCAGACAGTCACCACTCACATGAAACAATCAGCCACAACACAGTCACGCAACATCCTATTGGCCTCGTTTCCATCAACTCCTTGTGTAAGCAACGCCAGAATATTGCTTGCCCCCTCCAGATGCGTCCTCCACCCTTTTGCATCATTCTTTTCCAGGTCGATCAAGTCAAATTTGATAAAGAAATGCATAGCGGCAAGGGCAACTTCACTTCCACCAGGATCCAAGGAGTCGAGCACCTCCTGCAGGTGGCCCATGGCCTTTTGCTTTGCAGTCAAGGCATCGATGAGTGCTTGCCTGGAAACCAGGTCTTTTGATCGCAGCTGAGCCAGATATCCCCCAGGATCAGTAAGGCCTGTGGGAATGGGGGTAGTTGGGCGAAAAATGTTGGCCCAGTGTATCGCGGAGGTGGCAACGAGGATTTGAAGCAGCAGAGGATGTCGGTTGGTTAACGGAATAAGATCTCGAAAAGGATTGACCCCTGGCCCGTCTCGGGCCACCAAGTCTTTACAGACACGATCGGCAACTTGGGATGCATTAGCACAAAACCTCGCTCCAATTTTCCACCTACTAGCCTCTACCGCCTCGGGTCTGGAAGTCTCTTACAGTGAAATAGATAGTATCGCGAGTTGCGATCGAGGTCCTGGAAAATGGGATCTGTCAGGCTGCCAAGCGCTGCCGGCCTCCACTTCTGAAGCTCCAACGGTGATTCTTGGATTGGGCTTGAGGCTGCATCTCCTGTTGGCTCCGGTGTAGCCGACATCGCTGCAGCGCTCCTGTTGCGTTTAAGCGGCGAGGGGCGGCGAGCAACCGGGATAGATCTGCCTTCGCTGACAGACGCACCGTGTGCTGCTTGTTTACTGGGATCAACGCCATCGGGGCGGTGACCAGACGCTGGATCTGGGAAGAGCGGAAAGTAGCTGTTGGTGACTGATGATGAGACCTGTCCGGAACCTGAGCTGAGAGGTCCGCCAAGCGGCGTCCTGCGACTTGGTGATGGCTTCGGATTCCCATGAGCATCAATCGCCTCCGCCCAGATGAAGACCTTGCCGTATCCAAGGCACTCCTGCCCTGAGACCGCACATTTGTGGCAGGTCGGCCACGAGCGATCGCAGCGCAGTCGTCGACGGCGGCAGTTGTGACACGGCTTGCTATTGCTTGGCATATATGCCGATAATGTGTGGTCCGGTGGCGGAAACTGGGGGTGATTTTCAAGCTGATATCGAACAAAGAGCCTTTGTCCTGCCTCACTCACTCGCTCACTCGCGTTTAGTCGGTCTAGCAGCGGTCTAGCGACGCGCAACCAGGCCAGCGGACGAGAGCAGCAGTGGTGGAGAGTCGTTCTCACTAGGCGGGCCTTGTTACGCCGTTGGTGGTATGAACATGGCGAGAGTCTCGGGCTGTCTCCAGAATATGATCTCCTTACGCTTAGCAAGAACACGCGCGCACGTGGGCGAAGGGGCAGAGGCGGCGCCAGTAAAGATGATGCCTGGAGAGCTCCATGATTCTGAGGCAATCTTTGAAGGCAGCGTGATGTGGCACGCCATCAATCCAGCCAGTCGCTATCCGCCGGGCAAAGCAAGCGGCCCACCATTATCGCTAGTTACTGGGCTGGATGATGCTGGCCCCGGCACCATCTCCAAGCATTCCCCTCCTCCTCTCCAATGGCCACGCCGCCGCCCCCGAGCCTAGCTAAGGGTCGTACCACACAGACAAGCTTTCTCATTACGCACAAGCGCACCTAAACGGGAAAGCTCTTGACATTCTCTGCGTCCGATGCGCGGCGACCGCTACGCGGGACCTGCAGGACTGGTCAGCGTTGGAAGCCACCCTGGTCCTAGGTCCCGAAGCTTGTTGGCCTGGGCTGCCGGGTATTGTCCATCCAGAGGTCACACAGGCGCCCAATACGGAAATCCCTTTACCCTTGGTGCAGCGCCTCGATTTCGGATGCAGGATGGGATGGTGGCTTTCAAGAGGAAACAAACAATGCCGCTGCTGAACCTTGCGATAACGATTAGTCTTCTCACGGTTCAGCTGTTCAACTGAGGGTGAGATGTATTACTCTTCAGCAGTCACGCTGGGCTTATAGTACTAGCATTACCCAGTTAACAAAATTCTCCGTATATACCCTGCAAACTCTGTTAACTCTGTTATGACCGCCCAAGTCCGGTAACGATCTCCAGCGAATTGGATGGAGGTGAAAATGTAATTGTAAGAAAATTTTTTCTTCTTTTCTTCTGGACCGGAAGAAGAAGCAGCCAAAAGGATGCTATTCCGGCGGCTCCTGAGTCCCGTATCCGTCCATGCCGCCAGACCAGAGTTACCCCTGCAAAATAGTCACGATGTCTTCACAAACTAGCTTCTACAGACCCATTTGGGCTGCTGCTACCGGGATTAACAACTGCCCAACTCTTATCATCCCCACCGGCACTTAATTTGCGTCGGTTCTGGAACGAGGTCCATGACACATCAAAATCTTTGCTCGACTCAATAATGTATTACACGACAATGCGAAAATGCCATGAGCACCGCGAGTATGGGATCAGGAACCATGGGTGACTACTTTCTACCGTTCACTCGGCTTTCCTCCCGGGCAGAATAGAGTGGATCCCCTTGTCAGATCTGTAGACCCTATTCTTGTACTGGACTTCCCCAATTGGGAAACCTCCAGACAACTTTTGCGTTTCTTACCGTTGTGGCTGGAGGGAGCGTGACGAGGTGTGAGAATTTGCAGGCTCATGAATAGCAAAGCTACGCGGACCGACAACGGAATGTTGTTAATGAGACTGCCCACGCCATGGCACTGGCCGGCGGATGACGATAGCGCATAGCTAAGGCGTATAATTTGGCAGGACATGATTCGGGGCGTGTAAATTCGCTTTGGTGGTGGCCCCGTGTCCGTACGAAGGCGAGAAGACTATAAAAGAGGATGATGGCTCTTGGTTTAAAGATCAAGACACTGGTATTAGTATCAGTGGACGGCTTTGCAGTGCTGAAGAGTGCTTGAATAGCTCTTGGCTTGCACCTCTTGAGTATACTATACTCTTTTTTTACCTGTCTATCTGTTCATCTTGTTGCAATGGCAGAGCAGGACAACAAGCCTGTCCAAGATGCCGTCGTTCTTGTCACAGAGACAGACGATGAGCTTTCTCAAACCATCGACGTTGAGAAGCTAGGAAGACAGCGTCCAGCAGCGTTTTCTTCTGCCTGGATGGAAATCGCCTTTGTCGTTTCCATCTTGGGCTCCCTTTCTATGGCGGTGGGTCATCTATCATCAACAAATGCGGGCGAGACAAGTCACATTCCTCTGTTCACGGGGAACTTGCACATGTCTCGCGATCTTCTGCAGCCCTATACAAGTAATACGGAGAGCTAATCAATGCCTCATTCATTCAGGACTTTGTCATTAGCGGTTTCCAAGTCGTTCTGCCTAACTTGGTTGAGCCACTCGACATCCCCCCCGAGGCACAAACATGGCCCTCGAGCGTCTTGACTCTGACCGCGGGTGCATTCCTGTTCCCCCTTGGGCGGCTGGCGGACATGTACGGAGGATATCTGATCTTCAATGGAGGTATAGCGTGGTTCGCGATGTGGTCCATCATTGGTGGCTTCACCCGCAACTTCATCATGCTGGTCATCTGCCGTGCTATGCTGGGCATTGGCGCGGCGGCGTTTCTCCCTGCTGGTATTTCCCTGCTTGGTCGAATCTACAGGCCCGGGCCGAGGAAGAATATCGTGTTTAGTCTGTATGGCGCTCTTGCTCCATTGGGCTTTTTCGCGGGAATCATCGTCGGTGGCATGGCTCAGGACTTGCTCTCCTGGCGATGGTTCTTTTGGCTGGGCGGCATGCTGTCAGCTGTCTTTGGAGTGGGAACGATTCTGACTGCTCCACGCGACTATGAAGAGGCACGAAAGATGAATGTCAAGATGGATTGGTGGGGAGTGTTTACGACTGTGCCTGGGTTGATGCTTCTCATTTATGCGTTGACAGACAGCGCCAATGCTCCTGGTGGATGGGCATCTCCTCGGATCCTGGTTACGCTTATTCTTGGTCTTATCTTCCTTGGAGCGGCTGTGTATGTTGAAGGCTGGGTCGCTGAATCACCACTTATTCCGGCAGATATCTTTCGCGTCAAGTGCATGAAGAGAATGTTGCTCTGCCTCTTTATTACATGGGGCGTGTTTAACATTTACCTCTTCTACGCCAACTTCTAGTAAGTTTTCTTGATGATCTTCAGATGAAACTGAACACTAGCTAACAAAGTTATAACAGCATCGAGACGATTTTGAAGAAATCTCCGCTATTAACTGCGGTTTACTTTGCCCCCTGGGCAGCAGGCGGTCTGGTATTAGCTACAACTAGCGGTCTCATTCTTCACATGCTTTCCGGCAAAGTCCTCATCATCATATCCGGCATCTCAAAAGTTATTGCAGTGCTCATGTTTGCGATTATTCCCGATAATCCCAGCTACTGGGCGTGGATCTTCCCGGCTATGCTGTGCGAGGCCGCCTGTGTTGATGTTTTGTGGACTGTGAGCAACGTCTTTTTGACGACTAGCCTGCCAAAGAACCGCCAGGGACTAGCTGGTGCGCTCATCAGTGTGATGCTCTTCCTGGGAGGAGCTTTCTTCTTGGCCATTGCGGATGTCGCCAAGGAGCAGTTTATGCTGAACGGAATGGATCTCAAGCATCAGTACAAGAGCGTCTTTTGGATCGGCGTGGGGCTTGCCGGACTGGCCCTTGTCATCTGCTTCTTTATGAACCTGGACAAGGCCGCTGGTGACCTGACGGTTGATGAAAAAGAGCTTCGAAAAATGAGCAATGCCTCTTCGGAAGTGTCGTCAGTTGCTGAATCGGCTACTGGCGGCGCTCGAATTGAGCCGATGACGGGCGTGGTTGTTGTTTCAACTGAGGAGACTGAAGAGAAGGAAAGTAAAGTGGCTATTTGATGGATGGTTTGTTAGAACATTTGAGATTTATGAGGTATAGCATAGCGTGGATTTGATGGGGAGCGAGGCGTTTGGATATTAAAAACTGGGAGCGTTTTGTATAGGATTTATGGACAACGGGAATGTTTTGTTGCGAAGGAGCGTCGGATATTTAAAACTAAGCGATATTTCAGAATGAGAATTTCATTTTTTTACAAGATTTAGACTTCAATGATCAATATTGCATTGTGAGAATTCACCTTGCCGCGCTGTAGTGGCATTTGCCATCCTGGTGCCTACACTCAGCTTGAGGCTGCTACCTACTGCTATTACTGCTACTGCTACTGCTACTGCATTTATCGCTACTACTACTACTACTACTACTACTACTACTACTACTACTACTACTACTACTACTACTACTACTACTACTACTACTACTACTACTACTACTACTACTACTACTACTACTACTACTACTACTACTACTACTCTTGCTATTTCCTGCTATTTTAAATATATGGTATTCAGCAGTTATATATTCTAATATATATAATGGCTGCCTTATTCCGCCATAGCTAGAGTGTTGGACAATGAGAATAGGGTGCTACACAATTATGGTGTGCATGAAATGTAATTAACTTTTCAACACTCTATTTCAAGACCATGATGATTGGGACCATAAAACACACTGCAGAAAAAGAAATAGAATTTATTAAGCAAAATAAAGGTGCCTATCACATAGCTCTTTGCCCGCTTGACGAAAGTGTCGGTGTCACCTATAGGCCTTGCCAGTAGAGGTGGGAATACCGCCTTGATGACGAAAGAACCTACAAGCGATGACAAACGAGCAACAAGTTGTCAGTTTCATAAGTTATTATAATCATGAAAGCAGCGTCAATAAACCAAAGCCTGCTTATTTTCAATCATGTTTTTTGCCTCTCTGGGCAGGTTGTTCAAAATGATGCAGAGGTCAACGATGCGCCGCATCTGGAAAAGGAAGGTTGTTCCTGCGGTTTCAGGTTTATAAAATAAAAAAGGAAGGAGCTTTCCAACAACAGTTCCTGCCCGCTTGGCTAAGCGGTATAGCGTGTCACTAGTACTTCTGTGATATGACAAGGTGATCAGTTCGACTCTGATAGTGGGCATCATTTTTTTGCCTTTTTTATGCTCGGCTTGGTATCATCCAGCCCGACGTCCTTTTTGCGTGTCACTAGTACTTCTGTGATATGACAAGGTGATCAGTTCGACTCTGGTAGTGGGCATAGTTGTTTCTCAATATTTTTGGTCTCTATTTGTTCACGTTCATCATTGTTTGAGAGCAAAATGTTAGCTTTGGGCAGTAAGGCAATAGATGAGGGCATACTCAATTCACACGAGCCTTGATTGATGTTATCTTCTGCCCGTAACAATGGCTCACCGTCACTCTTTTGTTGTGGGCCGTAGTCCTGCCTTTCTTCCTTTTATCCCGCTTTGACCCAAACGATAGCTTGTCTGCTTCTCAGGCGAGTTTCAACAACTTCTGTCAGAACGCCAAAGTTAAGTCGCAACGTATCTTGCAGTATTCTCGGGCTTGGCAAGTCTTTCAGTACTACCTGACTGTTCCAAATACGCCTGCCTGAGATGCCGCTAATAATAGATCCCAGCTTCATTTCTTGAGAATATGTGACACAGCCATTTTACGATGAAATGGTCTTTTGGCGCGTATTGAAAGATCAGCAGTCGGAGTGTCTTGCAGCGCAAAGTCTAATCTCACACTTCAGGGATGCACAAGTGCAATTCGGTCTTCACACTGAAAATTATAACTGATTAGCTGGTGGCGAAAGCTTTCAAGACTACATATATATATAAAATCACAAACAGGCCTCCCTGCTCTTATGGAGCGTTACCTACGACTCGCTAATAGAATAAACCAAATAGAAAATGATTTCTTATAGCGTGTCATATGTACCTACATGCAGTCAGAGCGTGGCCATGCTGCCACTGCGATAAAGCGACTTGCGGAATCTGCAGGTGCATAGTAAGGTAGTCTTATACTAGATTTCTGACATATCTGTGCTGAAGAATTCGAATGGTAATAGACTCCCATTAGCTTGGATCCTGCCACAATCGTTTGAAGATCTTTTGGAGATTTCCAGTAGATGCATCTAGTCATTCTGTTAGTCATCCAGACTAGAGAGTGCACGAGCAAGAATGAAACTCTGAGAAACATCTTCTGAGTAGGTACTCATATGTTTCTGAGATAGGATAATCTGTTTGAGATCAAACTCTATATGCACATAGCTCCCTTCTGAAGAAGAGACGTGAACTCATACAACCAGTCCTGTGATATGGCCAAGCATCATTATCGGTGAAAAAAAGCCACGTGTATGTCAACACCAGCTACTACATTGTCATTTCTAATCTCACTAAGTGGCAGCAATTGAAGAGACTATGTACAAGTTGCTTTTTGCTGTTAACAGTATGGCAAGAACTAAATACTCGATGCAGAAGAGATATGATTAGAATCTGAGCTATTGTTGTTGAACTATATTCAATCTGGCCACGTAGGTTCTTGAATTTTACACATGTAAGAGATCCTGCCTCCTGGCTGCTTGACTGAATTAGTAAGGTCTTGCAACAATAATATCATTACTATTCTTGATCTCTTTGGGAGTTCAATAATTGCAGAAATACAACAACTCTAGTTCTTTTGTAGGCTACAAATTATACAAGTCACGAGTTCCCAAAAATTAATAGCTACACCGTCTGATGAATTTAGTTTCGAGCCTCGCAAAAAGGTTCTGCATAAGTTATATATTATTACTGTAACCATTGAATGTCTTACATTACCGTTGAAATATTCCAGATCTTGATGATTCGATCTCCTGATCCTGACGCCACCGATTTTGCGTCATGTGAGAAGGCAACTGAATAAACCCAATTATTATGGCCTTTGAGCGTCTGTTGACATTTGCCCATTACTGCATTCCAGATTTGAAAAGTTCCATCACCTGACCCTGATGCTATTAACTTTGAATCATATGAGAAGGCCACTGATCTAACCCAATTGCCATGGCTTTGAAGTGTCTGCTGGCATTTACCCGTTGCTGTATCCCAAATCTTGATAGTATTATCCCATGACCCTGATGCAATCCGCTTTGAGTTATGCGAGAAGGCTACTGATTCGATAATATTGCTATGGCCCTCAAGGATCCGTTGACACGTGCCTGTTGTCGTATCCCAGAGCCTAATAGTTGTATCGCCTGAGCCCGATGCTATTAACTTTGAGTTATGCGAGAAAGCTACTGAGTTGATACTCAAGCTGTGACCCCTGAGTGTCCGTAGACATGTACCCGTTGCTGTATTCCAAATCTTAAGAGTACAATCCTCTGACCCTGATACTATCAGTTTGGAGTCGTACGAATATGCCACTGAAAAGACACTGTTTGTATGACCTTCGAATGTTTGTTGACACCGACTCTCTACTGCACCATTTTCAAGCAGTAAATGTATAACATCCTGATGCCCCTTTTTAGCAGCCACTTGTAGCGCCGTCTGATTGTTGATATCTCTGGAGTTGACTTGCACTTTACCCATGTCAAGCAATAATTCAAGTACATCAACATATCCCTTGCTTGCAGCTGCATGCAATGGTAGCCATCCATCCTCATTCGTAATGGTTGCATCAGTACCTCCGCAAAGAAGCGATTCGACTATTTTAGTATAGCCATCTTCGACAGCCCATCGAAACAGTACCGAATCTCTTATTTTCTCTAATTTGCTTTCATGTTTGTAGCCATCAATCTGACGAAGTTCATCGAGCTGCATTTGCGTATTTATCCATTGCTCTGATAATTGGTCTTGTTTCCTTATAGCGTCTGTTTGCGTTTTAGACAAGCTGGTCAATCTCCGAGTCTTGTCTTTTTCTTCTTCCTTCAGACTTTCCCTTTCTCTTTGAAGTTTTCTGATCTCATCGTCTATTTGTTTTTGCCGGTCTTTGATTTGTACTAATCGGGTGGTCATAGCCTCTGCTTCTTGAGGCTGTCGCCGCCGCTCCTTGTCAAATTGCTCGTTTTCTTTGATCATTTGTACAGATTCCCGCATTAATTTAAACTTTTGTAATTTTCTCCTTGCATCGTTAGCTATATCGTCTAACCGCAATTTGTTGCCTGTGCCGAGTAGCCGCACAATTGTCTCATGCCCGCTCATAGCGGCCCATGAAACTGGCAACAGAGTTGAATGATCTTTCGCTCTTGAATTGGCACCCTTTGCGAGCAGGAGTCGCACTACGGCTTCATGTCCATTTTCAGCAGCCCATGATAGCGGCGTTCGGCCAGAATCATCTTCAGGATCCCAACCGTGTAAGTCGAGCGGAGGTTGTACTACTTTTTCGAGTCCGAAATAAGCTACCAAGTGAAGCCCCCTCGCTCGCTTGGGAACATCTTGGCTGAATTCAAGCTTGCCCGATTGTTTGGTGGCGAATAAAGCTTGAATCGACGCTTCGACTTTTGTTTGCTTCATTAGAAAGTCCACGATGAGTTGATCAATGGTTGAAGATTCACGAGCATGATGACCCCAATTATGGGCTGCATAATCATAGAGTTGAAATGCTTGAAGTCGCGTTTCGAAGGCAGTATCCGTTAAGGAAATTCCAGTTCCAAAAGTATCGCATGAAAGGTAAGTGATACAGACTTTTGCAATATCGTTTTTGACATGTGGAAACCATTGCTTTTGCGTCTGTTCGAAGTATTCCTGTGCCGTATAATGAGACAGCCGAATGACACCGCTATCTTCGTCGACCGTCACAAGCCCAGCGCAAACAGAAACCAGATCTCGGAATTGTGGAGCGTCCTCTCCAATGAACTTGGAGCTGCCCATTTCGACAGCAAGGGCATGCTGAAGCTCTGATGCAATCAACGGCCGCTTGACGTAGGTGATCCATGCAAGAACAGACTTGGCAAATTTGACAGATTTTGGACCTTGATGCTCTATTCTCTTCATAATTCCCTCGTATGCATACCTATATGCTTCTGAGCCCTTAGGAAGATTTTTTAGTATTTTTTTGACATCTTTGGGTGATTTGGCGTCTAAAAGGGAATCTAAATCCAGCTTTGCTAAAAGAAACCTGGAGAGTGGATTAGCTGAGGTAGATTCTCCCAGTTAGGTCATACGCACATTCCATCGGCAGCTTTCGCTATTCCCGCTGAGGCTTCTGCCCGCATGTCAAGTAATATCTGTGACCTTCCATGTGAAATCTGGCTGTTTACATATGTGCGTATATCATCATCGCTAGCACGGACTTCCAGCCGAGTGCTGTTGCTGAACTTGTCCGTGACATCTATGAGAGGCCTTGAAGTCACCAAGATATTTGCTCCCCATTTTTGAAGACCAAAAAGTGCTTCTATGAATCTTATCCGGCAGTTGTTAGATTCTTGACATTCATCCAAGGCGTCCACAACGATGAACACCCGTTCGTAGCTTGTTCTAATTATAGACTGAAGAATATTCGAGACTCTATCAAATGGAGGGCGCAACCCTTTCCTCTTATGATCATCATAGAGAGCTTTCAAGCTTGCCGGTAGAGGGGATAGGTTCTCAGTTAATTGCTTGATCATACCTGCAAATAAGTCTTCAACCGACTGCTCTTGCTGCCAAAAGTTGAAGTATGTATAAGCAATTCCCACTTTCGGATCATGAGCAAACCGTGAGAATAAGTTTTGCACGACGAGAGCTGCCAGAATTGATTTTCCTGCGCCAGGTATTCCTGGACAGAACAACGTCTGTCTCTTAGTTTCGATCCAGGCCATAAACTCAGCAGAGTCTAGGAGCCATTGGCCAGTTCCTTTTTCATGCATTTTGATGTTTTTAATTTGTTGGACACTGTGGTCATTAGGCGTAAGCCAAGTGAGGACTTTTTTTTCTTCGCTCATTTCCGTTGTTGAGACTAACTGCTTAACAACTACATTGTATTAATTAGTCGTTTCATGCAAAGTTGATCTAGAAGTTCACTGACTGTCATCAAGAACCTCCTTTGCCGGAGGCTCTTTTTCAACGTCAGCTGGTGCCACATGCTGTAAAAGCTCCTTCGCGCAGGCCGCAGCCATGGCTGCTGCATGTTCCTGCCAACTATCATTCTTGTGTGAATCAGCGTAATCGCTGATTCCGCGAATGACCAGGCAAGGAAAATTGTTCATCAGTCCTGCTACTTCCATTTCGATGCAAAACACTTCATTATCGAAGTACTTATTGAGACTGTTCCGGAAAACACCATCTTTGACTACTAGGCTGCCCGATACGATCAAGCCATGGTGCACGCGAGTTTCCCTGGGGTTACTTTTCACAACTTTCTCTGGATTGCAGTTTTTGCAATCTTTTATTTCGCCTTCTTCGGTATCATCTTCATCATCATGTTTCTTTGCCTTGACATGATCGTAGTCTGCTTTGAACAGCACATCTTTGAGTGATTCTGACCGTAAGTACTTTGGTACTAGCCTCGGCCTTTTCTCTTTAAGCTTGTCCAGATATTCAAACATTTTAGGCTTATTTATCTCATGATATGATTTCAGTGTTGTCAAAGCCGTAATAAGCAAGGTAGGCGGATTATTTAACGATCCTGTTCGTTGAAACCGACCCCTTTCTGCCCTCCCCATATCCCACTGGACGACGCCAGAGTACTTCCCGGTGGGTGCGCTGATCACGACATCGCCAAGTCTAACTTTGGAGGGAATGCCGCCGCCGATGCCGACCATGAAGCCGAATTTGATGCGCGGAAAAGTAGAGACCATCCAGGTGACAGCCGTCGCTGCAGAGTAGTTGCCGGTCTGCCCTTTTGGCAAGCAAGCAATGACAACGTTGTGTTCGCCTATGGATCCGAGACTATAGCTGTTGGGGTCGTTCGTAGGTTTCTGAACAGTGGCATGCGATTCATCCAACATTGCTATCGCCACCGTCTGCTCTTTGAGCAGCGCGCAGACCCATCCAACGGTATACTCATCGCGAGATTTGGATTTCAGCTCGACCTTGGGCTTGTTGGTAGCCATAATTACCAGGCTAAGCGATGCGTGATATAGTTCTAGTGAAGAAAGAATAGAATAGTTACTTTAGGACGAATCGATTTAACACAAATGTCAAAGAAACTGTTCGAAATGTAGGAGAGCGTGAAACTACCGCGAAAAATGTCTAACGTGCGCTTTTAGATGTCAGTGGATTTACTGCTAAATGTGTATACGTCGCTCTCGGATACCTGTATCTTCTCTACACATGAGAAAATGGCCAATGGTGCTGAACCTGAAGCCTAATCTGTTGCCTTAATCCCAATTGCTGCACAAAGTCACCTACAGGTTCTCAGAATTTCTAGCGTGCATGCAAGTCTCTGCAGCAGTAATCAAAAACCAAAACGTGGACCAATGCGGTTCCCATTCGGTGAAGCAATTTGGCACTAATGCATGCATCAGTCGGGCTTCAGTTAGATCACATGGTATGAGATGGCTAAGTAGCTGAGTTACTCCGTACCTGGGAGTAGATTTCTAACCTCTGGCATTGGCCTTTGCACGGCCCCTTGCGTAAATTGTCATCACGGTGGCATAGCTGAAATTGGCCGTTTTTGGCTACACTTGTCATCGCCACCCTCTCGAGATTCTCATCCGGAGATTCTCATCCGGTGGTGCTAAAAAGCAGATAACTGACTTATACAGCAGAACACTTTTCGTTTTTTCCATATGTATCGCAGATCATTCATGTGAGAGTATATTTGTAACGTAATGTACCTATGCTTTTATCTAGCCGCCATTTACGTATTCTGGAAAGAACGTCAAGTCACAAAATCTCATGATCTAGATAGGAGAGATCTTCAATGAATATCGCATTCTGCTTCATATATCTGCTAGGCATATATCTGCTAGATGCTTGTGTATTCATTGTGCCCACAAAGAACCTTCATCTTATTAAGCCCTCTTTCAAGAAACCATCTATGCCTTAGCCTTACCGCGGCGAAAACTTCAGAGTGGATTGAGGGATATCGAGAATGATCTGCGCATCGATATCTGGTTTGACGTCCGAAGTGCTATAGTCGTAGCGCGGACACTAGATGAGTGAAACCACCTGATGCATGCTTCGTTCGGCGACCAAAGGAAAAAGAATATCCAAAATATCTAGCCAATGAGAATGGCGCATGTGCTCTCTCAGTAGCTGAGCGCTTGCAAAAATCTCAAACGGGCCATGTCCTAGGCCTATATCAGGCGTACAGGTATCACATACCCAACAAGGGGCAGCATGCTCGGAGACAATGTGCTTGGTGAGTTCTTCTGAAGTTCGATATAGGTCATTTGGAGTTTTGCAATCTTCAAAGAAGCAGTTGTATGGAAGAATATCGTCAAGCACGTAGCCCCTAAACAAAACACATTAGCAAAGAAATGTCACCTTTGCGATGAAGTCTTACTTCCACGCCCACTGTAATAGATACTTCCGGGACAGGGGCCCCGAATAGCTGATGTGCTGAACTTCAGGCCTTTCTGGCCATTTAGGAGACAGCAGGCAAATGTTTTTGTGGACAGTACCTGTGGCTCTGGTAATAGTAGCTTCTGCAGCTTTGAATGAGACTTGCTCAATAAACGCGGCTGATGAAATGGTAATACCTGCAGACATTTGAGATTCCTCATTTAGACGTCCTGCATGGAGCAAAGGGTGGCCGGTTGGAGTCTCTTTTGAAGAGTCTCTTAAAGTTAGAGATCTTTGCGGCTTTCTTTCGAGCTGTACCGCTCCTTCTCCAGCGCCTGGTCCCTGCACAAGACCAACAACCATGACCGACCTCTCTTCGTCCTGGCGGGACCTTGCTTTTCTCGTCATCTCTGTGGCGGAAGAGATTCGACTTTTTCTTTTATTGTTTTGGTTGACGAGCTGGTCAAGCGACTGCTTATCGTTTTTATAACGTTTGAGAAGCCCTTCTTTCGATTTACCCACGGCCGCCTTGGTAGTATAGCCTTTAAGGCTGTGGATATTTTTGCTCAACACGGACTTCAAACTGGCGGCGGCTTTGTGATAGTGGAAACGTGCGCCAAATTCGCGAATTTTCGCTTCTCGAACCCACAACATTTCCAGAATCTGTTTGATAGTAAAGATAATGAGATACAAAGGGTTTTTTGGGTCATCTTGAGGACTGATTATTGGCATACTGTCTATCTTCTCCAAGAGCTCTTGTAGATGTTAGGAACTGAAAATACCGCTTCAGACTGAACTTACTTGGATCCAAGCACTCAGAAAGACACTCTGCCAAGCCGTCGAGAAGGTCGGTAATGTCTTCTCGTAACTCTCTCCTTCGACGAACCTTATAGTCCAATGAGGATCGGCCAGAGTCAGAAGCGTTGAGGCCAAGAGACCAAATGTTAAACTCGAATTGCCCAATCTCGAGCCATTTTTGCTCTTTGAGTGCGGAGCATGCACGAAATTTGGCCTTGCAGTTATCAGTTCTACCTCGAATTCCAAGGTCCAACAAGTTCGAATTATGAACCATGGTTTGCGTTGATGTTCGTGATGTTCCCGGGAGATGGCGCATAAGGCAAATCATGTACTGCGGGTGGTACGGATCAGAGTGAACAGGAGCCGACAGCTTTGGTATTGAAATGCCACGACTGGGCTCCGCAAGAAGAGCTTTGGGTAGATAAACAAGAGGGTCGGATGGCAGCTGGGCTTCGAAGAACAACTATTAGCTATCTTCGCCCGGGTAACACAAAGCTGGAAGGATTTTCTCGCATAGCTGCATAAAAGTCTAATAAATAACTCCAAGCCACCCAGTCAGGTATTACCACATGAGCCTGTTTTTATATGTTTGACAAATGAGGGGGTCGGGCAATTTGCGTTCCACAGAGCGTGTTTTATTCTCGCGAAGGAACAAGATTCCCTCGGTTACCTCCGATAGAGCAAAGAGGCAGTGCAAACCGTGTAGCCATACACCTTGAGTCGTCATTCTAATTTGCTGAGGCCCGACTGTTCAGATTATACTCGAGTGAACGGGATAAATGGAAAATACTATTAATAGGCAGCCAACAGCGCTTAAGTTCAGTGAACATCTAGAGATATGTCATCGGCTGAGACCGACACTGAGACGCAAACGCAGCCTGCACGCTTTGTGAACAACTTCGTTCACACACTGTTTTATTTCAAGAGATCATGGAGAAATGCTGGTTTGTCCTCAAGCAGAGCGATTATCCGCCTCCTCAAATTCCAGAGAGCGGCTTTGGCATCGCAAATGGAGCCATCTGCCTGGGACACATTATTCCAGATGCCAATAACTTGGACGGTGTCATTAACCGGAGCAAAGAAGGCATAACATTCACTCCAGCTGCTTCTATTAACCACAACAAATCTCTATGGCTGGACTGGAAGAAGGACAAGGGCCTGAAGGCTGGGCTGGCTGCGAACATGGCTGCGCCGATGGGAGCTGAGGCGCCAGCTTCTGCGGAACATGATATTAAAGTTGCTTTTGAGCGCATCGAGAAGAATCATAAACAGTTTGACGCTCTTGATCGATATATCATCGACGTGGATCGAGAATTCATTGCTACGGTTCTAAAGAATAAGGCTGTGGCTGAACATGTCGAACGAACCAAGGGTCCTCGGCTGCTAGGTGGCCGATGGAGCGTTTTCATGATTACAGGCATTATTGTTGCGAGAGGCGCCAGGGGAGAATCCGGAGAGAGTAAGACATTTGAAGCAATGTCATCAACCAAGGCGTAAGTCCATCATCTTTGCATAGAGCCTTTGGCTGATCATAAACTAACTCATTCTGAACAAGACGCGTTGCTGATGCGGCTTCAATTGGCATGACAACGAACTTTGCAAACAAGAACGCCACTTCTTTAGTTACGAAAAAACAAAGCGACTTCGTTTGGGCCGTAAAGCTCACGAAAATTTGGAAAGGTGCTATGGATAAAGAGTGGGAGTTTAGAACAGTGAGTAAAGGGGCCACTTTCTCACTGGACAACAAAATGCCATGGAGGGACGAAATCCAAAGCACACTATCGCAAGAACTATCCAACTTTGGGGCATTTCAGACCATTGAGCTACCCGAAGAAGAGAGCATGATTGTATACTAGTAGTATTTCCATACCTTGAACGAACGTGTCATTAAATTGCGCCTACAATGAACCTCTGCATACATACAAATGACTGAATTCCCAACTATGATTGGCCTCCAGTTCCTAAAATTTACGTATTTAACAATATTAGACAAGAGTAACTGCCATTTTATAGCGTTCAAGTGCTTACCACAAACGTACGAGGTATGTATACTCCGCCGAGTTGACCGCCGAGTTATTTTCTCGTGAGAAGGCTACATACGCTATGAGGGCCGTGTAAAAGGACTGCTAATGGTTACACGTAATTACATATACGGTTGCATCTCATGTACGGCTGTACTCTATATATAAATCAAGTGGAAGCTTTTGTCTCACCTACATGCACATCCAAAGAGCTATATTTGGTGATCCTCTGCGGCTAAGCGCCGTCTATCGTCATAGAGAGAGACTGGAAGCCCTACCGGCCGCATGTGTGTCACCGTTCTACCATACGATAATCTCGCAGTTGAGAGCGTTGGTTGCTTCTCGTTGTAACGAGCAACCCTGCCCGTTAGTACATAAGCAAGAGAAACTGAGTCTACCTGTCGTCTTGGTATATGTACTGAGCTATTTCTAAAGTCTGTTCCGAACGAAATAACCACCCAATCGTTCACACTCAACCATACTCTGGTAGCAGCAAGCTTCAAATATTTGCGACTAATATACGCCCCCGGTGTCACATCCATTATTCCCTGATCGAGTGGTGACTTCTGGTGGCTACGCATTACGGGCCTTACGGCTAGTAATTAAAAAGGAGATGGGTAGAGTCGGTGTCGTTTCTACAATTAAACAACAGCTGAGAGCGGCTAGAAAGCCTCTGGGGAGGAAAAAATCTCTATCCCCATCTGAATTCGCACAAGAAGTCAGCTCTCAGCTTCAATATGAGATCAAAACACTGTCTAAGAGAAACAAGAAGCATGCAAAGTTCTTAAAAGCACTCGAAAATAAGTTGTCAGATTTTCCAGAACATCTGGTTGCGTCTGGAGATTCTATTCCTGGCGATGATAACAGCAGCATCCTAATAGCTCTTGATATGCTTGAGCGCTTGTGCAAGGTAAGTTGTCTCATATTTTGTACCATTTCCATAGTATCCTGGCTCTTTGAATTCCTCTTCGTAAGTCTCTAGCCTAGTAGTGCTTGAGATTAGAGTCAGTCAATCCCGTTAGCTGGAAAAAATGCTGCTTTCCCGTTTAACCAGTTGGCCTATTCTATATTATAAAAGCACGGAGGATTCACAGTCCATTTAATGCTAACTTGATTTCAGTGGCCTGGCTCCTATTATTGGACTGAAGCTCCAGATAGCTTCTCTCCGTCTTTGTATCCTGCCGTTAATACGTTGATAGTGGATGGAGAATGCGTCAGAGAGCCCTTGGAGAAATTTTTCGACGACTTGAAAGAAGCGATAAACGATCGGTTTTGGATACGATTACTGGCTTCTTTGCGTGCTCCCAGCAACGTTGATGTTAGGTCTCCTCTCAGAGGCCCTAATCTGCTCGAGCTTTCAGAGAAGAAAAGTAGGTTTCATGATTGCCAAGATAAGCAGGACTCCATTGTTAGCTTGTATAACTCTCTTGTGGAGTACTGCAACTGTCGCTGCATACTAGCTTGCGATTTCATGGCTGCGAATATTCACCTCAATCCCAACGAAGAATTTTTACCTCGGACTGAGAATGCTTCCAAATTCAATTTGTTGTTTCAAGACCGCCACAATATTCAAGATTCGCATTCACCTTGCTATTGGCGAGATGTTGAGATATCTGTTTGTGATGCTGCGTCTACACAGTATGGACCAACCCCCCCCCCCTTTTTTTTTTTTTTGTGGTGGCTGCGGTCAATTCTTCTGTCCTTCTTTGAACATGGCTAACGTCTACTCTAGAAAAGCTTTTTACAACACGAGTTCACCCCGTGAGGAACTAACAGTATCCGATGATGTCTCCAAACAAAGCGATATCCATGACCCAAGTGGCTCTACTACCGAGACCTTAGAGCTTCGAAACGAACGATTGCTTTGCAAAATTATCACGGAAGCTCGAGATAACCAACTTCAGGTGCAGCTGATCCACTCAAAGGGAGAGCTAAGACTGGATGGGGAGACAATCCCATCCTTACGCTTCCTAACTAACGTCCCAAGCACGTCCCTCGCCAATCTTTTACACTGTTACGAATTACCGGATGAGAACAAAATGATTCTATCTTACTTCTTAGTTGAATCTGTTTGGCAATACTTTAATTGCGGCTGGGAAGACTGGAGCAGCGAGACCATCCAGTTTATGTCACAACGATCGAGTCTCAATGATCGCCCTGAAGTCATTTACGTCGATCAGCCTTTTCTTCATGTTAGATTCTACAGAAATGTGGCTCCAAAAGTCAATGATAGAATTCTAACAGCGGATAAGGGGAATGTGGGGATAGGAGAGCCGCAAAATTCACACTCAGCTTTGAGAGTAATAGGCCATGAATATCCCAAGATTCTTGCCCTCGGTATCATGCTACTCGAGATACAACTGGGTAACACGCTTGAATCTTTCAGGACTTCTGATATCTATCATAGCAATCCCTACATTGCTCGATATCTTCTGGCATCGGGCATTCTAAAGAATAACAATTACTGGCCGCCTAAGAATGCATGGAGAGTGATCACAGAGATCATCGAGGCGTGCATTCATGGAAAGAAAGATAACATGATTCTCAGAGGCAACAGCCAAGAAGTCCGAAACAGTTTTTATGACAATATCGTGGCTCCGTTTCGAGTGTTTATAGTGGAGGGTTGGAAGCAGAAAGGCCTTGGAGAGGTTGAGCCTGTTAGGCTTGAACCAGTCTCATGCTCTGAACGAAGAGAATCCAAAGTTGAGGGGAATTCTTCTCTTTGCAGAGAACATGATCAAAGGCTTACTCAATCGTAAACGAGTCCCTTACTTTACTTCTGCTTTTCGTTGTTCTAACCGACCTCTAGATTGGAATCCGCAGAAGAATGGTTGCGGAAGCTACGTGACTTCACTTATACACTGTCGCTTGGCAGGAACAGAGATAAAGAAAGTTGTCCAGAAATAAAGATTGCAATTCTTGATACGGGCATCACAAAAAAAATATTACGATTATTTCAGAGAGTATATCGCAGAATATAAAGACTTTGCGTTAGGAGAAGACGACTTCCAGCAAGATGCGACTGGACACGGAAGCAAAGCATTTCGTTTGCTAATGAAGCTGAATTACCGTGTTAAAATATTTATAAGCAGGGTATTCCAGAGTACCAACGCAGATGGTAACACGGAGCAAGTGATGGCAAAGGTTGGTTTTTGGAGATGAGAAACATTGTCGTGCTTATTTAAGTGCCTCCATGCTAATGAAGATTTCATGCTAATAGGCCATAATGCATGCGAAAATGGAGTGGAAAGTCGACATAATATGTATTCCTTCCGGCTTCAGCCCCCATCCCTCAAACCAATATTTTCGCGATGAGCTGTATGACGCGGTGTCTGCGACTTCAGAAGGTGTTAAAACTCTCATTTTTGCCGCAGCCTCCAATCTTGGGTTCGCAAGCGAAGTTACTTTTCCTGGCTCCTTGTCCAAACACTCAAAGTTGATATGCATATTCGCAACCGCCGGTGATGGTGACCCGGAAAGCCCACGTTTTAATCCTGCCGCTGTACCCAACGCATATAACTTCGCTTTGCTGGGCGAAGGCATCAGAATCAATCTAGAAGATCCACCCATCGGGGGCACGTCTTACTCAACTATTATCGCTGGGGCTATTGCTGCGCACATCTTGGACTTTGCGAATCATTCAGACGTAAAGAACAAGATCCGAGATGTCCGGTACCTTCGGGAGGTGGAGGGGATGGCATCGGTTTTTGCAAGTATGACCGCCGTCAAAAAGAACGGATATGATATAATCCAGCCATGGAAGTTGATGGAACATGATCAAGGTATCAAATCAATTAGAGAAGAGCAGCGGGAAGACATAAGAAGAAGCATTTCTGAAGCTTTATGGAAAAGGGACCGTCGCAGATATTAAAGAATTGAAGAACTCGAGGCGTATGTTTGTTCATATATTTTCATGAAAAGCAACCAACTTGGATGAAATGGTTTTTGACTTTTAGAATGCTCTGATGATTTTAGGAAAATTGCCCCCGCGATAAACTCATGCTACCCATCTGGGCTCGTTGGTGCCCACCAACTTTCTGTTCAAACGCGTGTAATGCCAACACAAAGAAAAGCTTAAAACAGTTCCCACAGCTAGAAATCCGGCATTAATGCCATGACCTAGGCGATAAAAGGGCGCATCTTGCGCTCGATATATCCAAACACCTATGATCTGACCAGGTCCGGTGAAAGCAATATTAAGTCCCGTAGCCAGAGATCCAGCGGTGGTAGTCCGCACGTTATCCGAGATCCAGGCGCAGAGTGGAGGTAGACCTGCAAAGACACCGGCAGTACTAATACAAAGCATAGCATAACGAGCAGCAAAAAGATGGCCTGGTAAACAAGCTAAAAACTGCGTTAGCTTGAAGCCGGTTGCAGATTTGCGATGGAATTGTGTCTTACCTTGGATGATGAAAGCAATAGTGCCAAAAAGAAAGCACCCGCCAGCCACGAGACCTCTCGTCCTCTGACGATCAGATATCATGGCCAAGACGAGAGTAACAACATATGCCACTGCATATGGAGGAATAGTGAAAAGCTGTGCCTGAAGGTTCTTGTATCCAAGACCTGCGACAATGGTAGGCGCAAAGAGCGAGAGCGATGAGACGCCAACACCGATGCACAGATACGTCACATAGTGCACATATAGCCTGACATCTTTGAGGGTTGCCTTTGCGTCTTCCCAGTTGAGTTTTGCGGCACTGTAGGATATTAGCACATCTTCATGCCGATAGGAAGAATATCTGGGCGTACCCATGAGACGAGTTCACGCCAAGGCGTAGCACTTGGATGGCCTTTTCCTCTTCAGTAAGCCAGCCGGCCTTTTCCGGATAACTTGGCATAAATAAGAATGTCAAGATTCCTAGAGCAACTGTACGAGCAATAACATCATTAGAATAAGTTTGTTATATAAGTGGGAGAGGCAGACAGGCGCAGGAGTTGATAGCTTACTGGAGGGAACGCCTTCGACGATGAATAGCCATCGCCAGCCTTCTAGGCCAGCTCTACCATCCAAATGGCCAACACCAAATGCGATAGCACTAAAGATACACAACCACTATTAGCTATCTTCATAAACCGAGGACTACAGCAGGGTGATGCACTTACCCGCCAAATGCACCAGCCAATGTAGCGCTACAAAGGAATAAAGCAATTCGAGTCGCTCGCTCTTCTGCTTTGTACCAGAAACTCATGAAGAAGACCATTCCAGGGAAGATTCCGGCCTCGAAAGCACCAAGGAAGAATCGGAGTGCAGATGTGCTAGCAAAGCTTTTCGCTCCGGCAATGGCCGTACAAAAGGCTCCGAAGCCAACGACCAAGAAACCGAGCCAACTATGTGACAGTAACTACTATTAGCCAAAGTATTCTGTGATATTTAAAGTTTCGCATAGGAGCTGTCTTACTAATTTGGCTGGAGCGCCTTTGCAGCAAGATTGCTCGGCGCCTCGAAGATGGAATAGGCCACCAGAAAGACCATTAAGGCAATGGTATACTCTTTGGTGGTCATATGTGTTGAATCTAGTAAATCGTGGCCCTTGTCGGCATTTAAAATCTTTGCATTGCCTGGTTTTGTAAAGAGTTAGATGATCTATTGTGTTCTCTTTAAAGAAGAAAGAGCAGAGGCATACCAATATTAGATCTATCCATGTAACAGAGGAGGTAGATCAAAACGGTAAAAGGCATTAGCCTTGTGTCAATTTTGCGCACGATTCTAAGCAGCGACAACGTTCTGTTAGCTTCTTTTCTGCATATGCACTGGTTCCATACAATGGTAGTGGCTTGCCTCTTCTCAACGGCGGGATCAATGTCCTGAGCGCGCTCAAAGTGAGAGCTGACGCCATCTTCAATGGTCTTTGGTAGCTTTTCATCCTCCATTGCTCCAAAAATGATAAGTTGATATCTATAAAGGGATGATTGTAGCACAGAGTAAAAGGTAGGACTCGACGTGAGCTAATGCATCTAAGCTGCAGTCCTGGAAGAAGACCGTGAAACAACTAAATGCGGAGAGAATTCAACAGCATATATAATCAAGATGAACGGAAAAATCGGCAAGGGAGGGTATAGTAAGACAATATTGGACTTGGTATCTCCATCAGCCTCAAAACCTGCCAGTTTGTTGAGATGAAGTCTTGGTCGAACACCCTCCTTGACCGAAAGGTAAGACATGCAGGCCCTTGTCGAGTCCCCCTCCCCGCCCTTGTTTAGAGGCAGTCTCCCCATGGGGAAGTGTTAGTGGCATCAAGAATAGCCGGTAGACGACAGGCGAGGGCGAATGAGAGCAATTCAATAACGATGCTAGTGGAGGTGGCTTGTTCTTGTTAGCGCTGGTTCGGATCTGGGAGACAATTCCAGCTGCGGAGATGGTGCGGAAACGCCTGGTGGTTTGATAAGCTAGCCGCATGGCTTTTGAGTTGTAGCTAATGGGAGCACTTGTGATAGGTTCGTATTCACGTCGGCTGTCTCTTCTCGGCAAACACAAAAGCCTGTTTGTATGTGGTGGCTGGCATGTTATAATTGCGCTAGATCTGGCCACAAGGCTCTATTAAATAGCGCTAAATGATATAAAAATGGCAGCCAAAGATTTCTTGGCTCAAGTATTTGCCATCTACACGAGCGCCCAGCTTGGTCTGGCGTTCAATAATTACTTCCAGAAGGCGCGCCACCTTGAGAGCCGTCTGCGCCCCCTTTTGGTCCAATCCTCCAACAGGCAGGCCATCTCCCTCATTATCAAATGCTGAGGCCGTTCGCTGAGTAGTCATGCCACTTAGCCGACCGAGAGCTCGAAGCTGTAACACGGCCCATTCCTGTTGCACAGGGTCGGATACCTCACAGCCGAACAAGAAGCATACCCACATCAAGCCTGGATGAATAGCAGTAGAGGTGGTGCGTGATATGCTTGCGTCAAAAGCATGTTGATGTATAGGTTGGCCGACGCTGCGACGCATCATATTGCCAGTCTCTTTCAGAGCCTTGCGAGCAATGGCGGTGTGCTGCAAAGTCCAGTAGGCGACACGGTGTATATATATGAAATGAGCCCAGAAAGTGGCAATGTAGACGCTGAAAAGCTGCTCCAGCCTGCGGGCAATGTTTTCACTGACAAAGAGTCGCAGCTGTGATGCATCTAAATCAAGAATGCTTGGCCGACGCCGCCATAGCTCTTCCAGCTCTTCTTCAAAGCCCATACAGGCTTTCATTACTTCCATCTCGTCTTCAGGAGTTCCGCGTGAGCGGTGATGGCGATCGTGGCAGCCAACCCGGCGCGAATATGCTTGAGACGCCATATGAAATTCGAAGGCCGGTTGTAATAATATGTTGAAAACACCCATACACACCATATTTTTATGTATTGTAGGCGGCTCGGTAAGTAGTGTCGAGAGCCTAAAGCCACTCTTACGAGTCTTTGCAGTAGTATTCATGCCCCTTTCATCTATAGACCCCGCGACTGGAGATATGCTGTCGATATTGCTGAGGCAATCATTGTCTGATACCTCCATACTAGCTGAGCTGACAGCACTTGGGTGTGGCTTTCTGATAATTTCCAAGGCGGGATCTGATAATAGGTGGCGACCGCCCATGTGAGACATCTTGGCGTCAAACGAGTCGAGCCATTGGAAAAGACTAGCAGAGCCAGTATCCCAGCCCCGGCCGTTGACGATAACTTTCTCGGCCATATCTTCTGGAAAGTTGGGACGAACCTGATCATTTCCATCATAAGCAGTTTCGAACCAAGCTAGCAAAAATATGACGACCAAAAGTGCTTGGCTGCTTCGTTCCTCCCACCCTGCATGCGAAAGACTCAATTTGAGTGCAGCGCAAGCCACGTCATGTAATCGCAGAGATAAAAGACCGAAATCGTCACGACAGGCAGATACGCGACTCCCAAGTGCAGCGAGAGCAGCTGGTCGGCTAGGCTCAAATAGCATAGCACTGAGAGCTGCAAGGGAATGCATGACGGCTCCGTATTCAATTGAATTGTGCTTGCCATTGGCCATTTGGAGCACGTATTGCTTGATCTTGGGCCAGCCCAGAGGATGGATGCCAGCGAGCGAAGCCGGAGGCTGGATAGCGCATTCAAAAGTCCGCATTAACAGTTCTTGTTGAGAATCTGATAAGAGTGGTGGAGAGAAAGCAAAAGCCGGTTTGTATCCTGTGTTATTGATCTGTCCGGTGTCTCCTTGGCTATTGATACTGATAAGCTGGTTGTCATTTGTGTTTTGAGCGACACTATGTATCATTGGACTGTTGTCCACGTTTGATGCTGCCAAGGTCGCGCTCCCGTCTATATGCCAGCCAGAGGACTGATCAGAGACGAAAAAATTGGGGCTAAGAGCGCTAGTAAATCCGAGTGAAGTAAATGAAAAGGCCGAATCCGGGAGAGGCACTCTATCGAACCAACTGGGGCTCCAAGGTGACTGTGAAAGACCTCCTGAGAGATCTGCTGGAGCTATGGATGAAGAGCCAATATTGAAAGCTGTAGTTGTTGGAGTCATGTAAGGGGCCATCGAGTCGGCACATGGACCATTGGAATTTACACTTGCAGAGGAAATTCCAAATTGGCCATCGATGCCTGTAGAAAGAGATGGTTGGGTATCTCGAAGAGCACCTGCTGGCTGATACGAAGTCACTCCTGAGAAAGAGGACGAAGACTCATTGGCCTCATCCGTCACCATGCTGAATCTTCTCGATGTGTCCAAGCTGGAATCAGCATCAGCATCAAGATCTTGCCGAGAGCTGATAGAGCTGTCGTCAGGTGAAGGAGGTCGTCGCTGGCTGCGTCTTGGTCGAGGAGGCTGATATTCGCACTCAAGCTTGAGTCGATCACAGTGGCCACAGGTTGGTCGCTTCTCATCGCAGCGAACTCGTCTCAGGCGACAGGTAGAGCATCCATTTTTGGATCGTGGGCCAGAACGGCCGAGCGCAATGCTTTGACGCCGAACAATTCCTGTTCGAGATGACATGGCAGCACCTCTTTGCTGAAGAGGAACAGTAATAGTCGATAATTAAAACTTTCAATGCTCCAAAGACGAGTGAGGATCCATGGGACAAGGTCGCCAAGTGCTCTTGCCATGGACCAAGCCAAAATGCGGGGGCGGAGAAAGGGCGCCGTAGCGTGCCACTGAAAGCCACTAAACGCGCTATCGCAGCCACATTTATAGTGCGCTCTCCTCGTTTTAGCGGATGTCGGTGTAAGCAAAATTCCGAGTTCGAACAAGCATCAAGTGTTAAATGTATTGGTGAATACGATATTGTTCTTGTTAATAGCTGTTGGACTCTACCACCTCTACTCAAGCTACAACTTGGCTCTAGTGCTATACGCTCCCGGATTCAGGTTCCAGGGCAACTCTGCAGCTGCCCACGCAGAACTTCCCTCTCCCTCAGCAAGGACACTCTGCCAATCTTCACGACTAATAGATCGAGCCTCTTCGGCGGGATTATAGCCCAAACGGCTGCGCCCGTCTTCCTCTGGCTTTGTGTTCTCAATGCTTGGAGCTACCTCGCCGTCTATTCTCTTGTATATTGTCACCACTGTGGCACCTCCCATGCCCATGTTGTGCTGAAGACAGTACTTTGTCGAAGCGACAGATCGACGCTTTGCCCAGCCGCGAAGATGCCAGACTATTACAAGATTCATGTTAGTCAAGAAGTATTAATGTTATAGATGGCGTGATAAAATTACCCAGTTCTGCACATTGTGCCAGTCCAGTGGCTCCCAGAGGATGCCCTTTGGAGATGAGTCCTCCACTCGGATTCACGATCCAGCCTTTCCCCTTCTTTGGATTATAAGTGATGAGACCATCGCGAACCAACTTCCACCCTTTACCTTCTACAGCCAATCCCAGGCCCTCGAGAGCGCACATTTCATTAGTGGTGAAGCAATCGTGTAGTTCAATGACTGACACGTCTTTGGGTGTGATGCCCGCTTGCTCATAAGCACGCTTTGCAGCATTTCGCGTCATGTCTGACCCTATAAGCTCAATTGCACTTTTGGACTCATAGAGTTTGGAGGAATCAGTAGCCAGAGACTGGCCGGCGATCTGAATGGCGGTGCTGCGCAGATAGGGATGAGCAGCCAAGAACGATTCTGAGACTATCACCGCTGCTGCTGCGCCAGTCTAGACAAGCAATTATTAGCTGGATACAATATCTATTAGGAAGTAATATGCTTACAGAAGAAGGACAGCATTGCAGTCGGGTAATATCCCCTGCTATCACAGGGCTAGACAGAACATCCTCAGCCGAAACAGCTTTCGACAGCTGAGAGTAAGGGTTCCGAGTGCCGTGTTCTCTGTTAACGGCAGTAATCTGTGCAAAATCCCGTCTCTCAGCACCACCCGGGCCTCCATATCGTTCAAGATACTCCGCCTGAGCGTTGCCATAAAGCTGGGGACTCCAACCCGGCGACGGCTTGCCGCGCTCAGATTCGGGTATCTGTGTCTTGGACAAGTCTAGAACACGCGACAGAGGATTGGTGCGATCTTTGTGTGTCTGAGGCAGCACACCCGGATACATCTTGTCAAATCCAGCGACTAAGACACAGTCGGCATCGCCGGAGCGGATGGCTTGGTTCGCCAGCCATAGACCCGTGCTGCCAGAGCTGCAGTAATTGTGTACATTGAGGATGGGGATACCCGTCATGCCGAGGCTGTAAAAGACGCGCTGAGCGCATGTTGAGTCCCCGAAGACGTAGCATCCTATGCCTTGGTCTACCTTCTCAAAGGTGAGGCCTGCGTCCAGTAAAGCTTTAACGCAGGCTTCAACAGCCAGGTCGAGATAGTCTGACTGCGGGTTGGCTGCCAGGTTGGCAGACTTTTTGGGGGAGAGGAACGGCGTCATGCCAACCCCGACGACAAAAGATGAGTTTGGCATTTTGCTGCGGCCGTTGTATCCTGAATAAAAATGTTATATAAAAGATATCGTATGGAAGGCAGTCTGATAAAGAGAGCTCTCGCTGTAGCCTGGAAATGGCAAAGTTATTATCATGGCTAAAGAAGAGAGAATCATTCCGATTTCGCTGCTAGTTCCACCACATACTTCTGAAGTATTGGCAATTCCGCTTTTGGTAAAATGATCCAAGCTGCTACAGCCCCTCGCAGGCAATTGATGCTCACTTTGACGATAGACGACAGCCGAGACCCACTCTATCGCCACCTCGTAGCAGCAGTAGCAGCAGTAGCAGCAGTAGCAGCAGGCAGTAGAATACATGTATGTAGATAGTAGATACCTAGGTAGTTGCATCAGCAGTAGTTGGCAGCAGAATATGTAGGTACTCCGTAGTCATAACAGCAAGAGGAATAATACTAGAACTAGGTAGCCTGACGGCTGGATAATAAGTAGAATTGGGGTGCTGAATAACGTCTCACTTTATATATCTTTATGGTGCGCTAAAAGAGGCAGTAGAACTACTGTATCATCAATACGGCCAACTCCGTCGACTTATACAGAACAAACACATTAGATCATAACCTCGCCCTCACAGGCTGCTGCTCTTGCACTTCCACCTCCACCGCATCCCCTTTCATAATCTCTGCCGCAATAAGCCTCAAGTCAGGCTTCCTCAACTTCCCACTCGCCGTCTTCGGCCACGTTTGAAACGCAGCATGCGACCCCAGCCAGATGACATACCGCGGCCTCTTGAAATGCGCCAACGTCTCGGCAACCCACGCGCGCAACTCATCGTCAGAAGGCCGTTCTGTACCAGCAGTGGGCTCGACAAAGGCGCAAATTTGTTCGCCGTATTTAGCATCGGGAACGCCTATGACGGATGCTTGCGCAATGGATGGATGGGCAACGAGGCGCTCTTCAATTTCGAGGGGGGAGATGTTTTCGCCGCCGCGGATGATCATGTCTTTGATGCGACCGGTGATGACGAAGAAGCCGTCTGGGTCGAAGTAGCCCTCGTCGCCGGTGTGGAACCACTCGAGGCCGTCTTCGGGGGAGATGCGATGGGCCTCTGCGGTGCGTTGCGGGTTTCCGTAGTAGCCGGCCTGGATGCCGTTGCCGCGGAGGGCGATTTCGCCTCTTTGACCACGAGGCACGGTTTGGCCTGTTGATGGATCGGCGATGCGAGCTGAGAAGCCGGGGAAGAGACGGCCGGAGGTGATTGTGCGCTGGGCCATGGAGTCGGTATCGCGGGTCATGGTGACGATGGAGGAGGCTTCGGTAAGACCCCAGTTTGTGTGCGTCTGCGTGATGCCAACCGCGGACCAGACTTTGCGCATGAGAGGCTCGGGAACGGCTGAGCCGGAGAGGATGGCGAAGCGCAGGCTGGAGAGGTCATAGTCGTTGAAGCGAGGGTGGGCCATTTCTGCGACGAACATTGTTGTCACGCCGTAGAGACCCGTGCAGCGGTACTTGGGGATGCAGGCTAGCGTTGCCTCGACGTTGAAGATGCTTGCGGGTAGGATGAGCGATGCTCCGTATGCTGTGGCGACGGCGAGGCCGATGATGAGGCCGAAGCTGTGGAAGAGCGGCACGGGCAGGCAGATGCGGTCTGAGGACTTGAGATACATTGTGCTGCCGATGTAGCGTCCGGCATTGTAGATGCCGCTGTGGGTGAGGGCGGAGGCCTTGGGGAGGCCCGTTGAACCGCTGGTGAATTGGAGGTTCATGACGTCTTTGGCGTGGATATTTGCTTCGAGAGCGAGGAGGTCGAGGGAGGTGTTGTTGCGGCCACAAAGGATGACGTCTTCGTAGTCTGTGTAGTCGAGCTTGACGAGGGCGGGTTCTTTATCCGCGTTGACGACGATGATGTTTTGCAGTGAAGGAATGCCCTTTTTGAGATTTGGGATCCAGGCGCGGTAGTCGTAGCGGTCGAAGCGAGGGATCATGACCAGCGTAGAGACGCCGCACGATGAGAGCACAGAATGTAGTTCTTGCTCGGTATATGCGTAGTTTGCGAGCGTGACGGGCGCGCCAAGCTTGGTGCATGCGAAGAAGGTCTCAATGTACTCAATTTCGTTGCCCATGAGGATGGCGATGCGGTCGCCTTGCTTGGCGCCGAGGGAAGCCAGTCCGCGAGCGAGATCATCGGAGCGGGAGTTTGCTTCTGCGTAGGATAGGGATTTCTGCTGGTGGTCTGAGGCGACGAGGAGGGATGAGGGATTGGATTGGGCCTTTTCGCGGAGGAGTTGGCCGAATGTTTTGTGGATGGGAGCGGGTTGGGATGGGCCGTGGAGGATGGAGAGGTTGGCTTTGCTCAGATTGGACATGGCTTTGATGCCGGGGCGGGATTCTTTGCGGTTTGCCATTGTGTGTCTGTTAGAGGGAGTGATGAGAAGAATAGTTTGAAGAGGCATGGGAAGGTATAATCTGAAGAAAAGGAATAAGAGGAGGATGAAGGAGATGGTGTTCCGCTGCCGGGTCCGATGTGGGGCCGAATCGGGGCGGGAGCCGACAAGAGGAGCGCTTTTCTTCTTTGGCGAGAGTCTGAAGCTACTGCATGTCGGCTATTGAATTTACAAGTCTTATGGTATGATCTCTTTCTAATAGACTTACTTGCTCGTATATCGGAATTCGACTAGTGTCGCGTGTGATGTTATTATGATTGAAAAGCGACAGGCGACAGGCGAGAGACGACGGGGATGTGTGGGGCAGTTCGAAGTAGCTAAAGAAGGCAATCTGGGGTTTCTCACTTAAAGCGTGATAGCGTGATCTGGGGACTGGATCCGTTGATTTTGCTTGAAGTAGCAGTGGGCTGCAGGCATTAGTTGGGTCCCGAGACAAAACAGCCGTGTGAATTAACCTCGGGCATTTTGAGTACAAGTAACGCATTTCGCGGCAAGACAACTCTACTCTGATGAGCACAACAACAATTTCAAAATGAATGTCCAGGATAAAATTGTCGTCGTTACAGGAGGGTAAATGGAACTTCAACAAACTATGTGGTTGAAACTGAGCTAATTAAATGGCAGCCTATCTGGCCTCGGTGCAGCTACCGTCAAGCTTATGCGCAGCCTCGGCGCGTCAATAGCCGTGTTTGACTTGCAGCTTCCAAAAGGCGCTTCAGGCAATGCAGTTGAATTGCAAGGCCAAAGATATTACAAAGTTGATGTCTCCAAGACGGACGACGTCGCTGCGGCGGTGGAGGGTGTCGTGAATTGGAGTAAAGAGACGAAAAAGCATATTGCAGCGGTGGTTTGCTGCGCTGGGTTTCTTGGTCCGGCAAAGGTGAGATTCTGCCTTCAGCTCCTATTGCTCCTAAGATATTAATGATAATTACAGATTCTCTCAAAAAAGGGCGCTCCTCTTCCGCTTGAGACGTTCAAAAGGGTCGTCGACATAAGCCTCACCGGCACAATCGACGTCATCCGCCAAATCGTGCCTTACATGTCAACCCAGCCTGCTGACCCCGATGGCTCCCGCGGCGTCATCATCACCGTTTCCTCGTCTGCGGCCTTTGACGGTCAAGAAGGCCAAGTCTCCTACAGCGCGGCCAAGGGCGCCCTCGCATCCATGACGCTTCCCCTAGCGAGAGATCTCTCACGCTGGGGGATTCGAGCGGTGTGTATCGCGCCCGGGATGTTTGATACTGGCATGGTGGAGGGGATGCCGGATAAGGCGAGGGAGAGCTTGAATAAGACGCTGGAGTTTCCGGCGCGGGCGGGGAGGCCGGAGGAGTTTGCGCAGATGGTGAAGAGTGTGGTCGAGAATGGGATGTTGAATGGGACGGTGATTCGGCTGGATGGGGCGGCGAGGATGCCGAGTCGGTTGTGATGCTGGCTGTCCATAGGATAATTACATTATAGATGGTGTCAATTGTATTCAATTTTTTCCAAGTTACTTCGCTATCTGTGTATATGTCATAAGTGAGCCTTCATCTTTACACTGCCTCTATGCTGTTGCTATGGCCTCGGCATACGATCTAACTGTGTAATAATGCCCGGCAAATCTTTTGAGCCTGTTTCCAATAGCAACTACATATTTTGCACTAATTCACTGTCGCAAATGCCTGCTTTAACGAACAGAGATCTTATTCCTAGTCCCAGCTATTGCTGCTACTGCTGCTACTGCTGCTACTGCTGCTACTGCTGCTACTGCTGCTACTGCTGCTACTGCTGCTACTGCTGCTACTGCTGCTACTGGTAATAAGCAGCTATACATATATATTCTGATATGTGGAATGCCTTGTTGCGCTACTGCTGCTACTGGTAATAAGCAGCTATACATATATATTCTGATATGTGGAATGCCTTGTTGCGCTACTGCTGGGGTATTAGATAACGAGATCAGGATGCGGAATAACGTTTCCCTAAATAAATCACGCAAGCCAAGCAAGATAAAGCCCAGTCTATCAATTCCTAAAGCCAAACGGCAACATTAAATATATATACAACAGAACGAAACCAATTATCAAGCAAAAAATCGCTTGAAGCAGAGAAAATATATCTCTGTAAAAGGGGGCCATCTTTCTATCCAATTAAAGAAGTCGCATGCAATCTGTTTTCCGGCAAACTTCTTTTTTTTCCCAAATGTCGATTCCAACGCTATGCATATGCCTTTCGTAGTACCTTTCCCATATATGATTCGTATACTCCATAATTCTTTTTCGCATTTCTCATTTCTTCTTTCTGTGATTTTACACACATTTTTTTCGTCGTTGATATTTTCTGAACAAAGGAAATAACGAGTGTAGTCGTGAAGACGATGAGTCGCTTGTCTACAGAACTTATAAGCTCCATAGGGCGAGATAGTTATCGAGACCAGAACAAAAGAAAGAGATCGGAGGCAAAGTGGTTGTTTAAAAAAAGAGAGAGACCCAAGCGCCGTCGCAATGCTTTGAAAAAACAAATCGCGAAAGACCTTGGATTCAGGCTGAGATCGCGTATCCCGTTTCATTCCGTCATGCACACACAAAGTTCGTTCGCTCTCCCCCAGTCTTTATCTCAATCCTCAAGACGGGACTCCATCAGTGAGCCGCAGTGGTAGCCTTGGAAGACCACCCCGGGCCCAGATGATCCCACATCCAGGAGAAAATGCCGACTACAGGAGGCGCCCAAACGCCAATGCCCTCGCTCTCTTCGGCCGCCGCCTTGCGGGTGGCAGTGGGAGTAGTGCGCAGCATCATGTCGTGCGACGAGCTCGAAAACGAAAAGGCCTGAACGTCGTCGACTTGCAAAAAGTCGTATCCGCTCATGGTGTCGTAAATGACCTGCGGCTCTTGAGGCTCCACATCTCGCCAAGATTTGCGACTGAAAGGAGGAGTATATACCTTGGAAGGTCTGCGAGGCGGGACGCTGTTGGCATCGACCTTGATGTCAGTCTTGACATCTGCCCTCGCATTCAAATCTCCGGTATTTGCCTTTTGATCCGTCTCGGTCTTCTTAATCTTCGTCTTGGCGCTGGTCTTGGTGTTCGCCTTGGGTGTGTCGGCCTTGACGGCTGGGGCTTTGCCCTTGGAACGCGGCTTCTTCTCAGCCTTCTTCGCCCTCCTCTCTCTCTTATTCTTCCTCTCGGTGGTTGCGTTTTCCACCGGAGAGACCACTGCCTCCTCTACTATTCTGTTGACAATGTTGGTCTCGATATGAACAAAGCCGTCGTCTCTCTCCTCCTCAACAATGTCGCCCTCCCGGACATCCTCGACAGGATGGGGCGTTGAGACTAGTACAGCCTGAGGAATGCCTGGCGCGACAGTCATCTCTATCAGTCGGTTGTTGGGACCGACGACCGAGTCAACCTTGCGCACCGCGGGCGAAGCCGCTGGTAGGAGTCTGACTTTCCTCTTCTCGAGCTGTTTCCCAAGATGCATTGTCAAGGCACGAGTTGAGATTCTGGCGGATCCGACAACCCAATCTCGTACGGGTTTCCTTCCCTTGCGAGTGCGAACCATACTGCTATTCTTGCCGTGAACCGCTTCATCTGGATGCTCCCTAGCTTGTGACACAAAGTATACCTGCATCATCCCGTCGGGCTTCAGGGCCTCGAGAGGAGAAATAGCCGCGGCGAGGATGATGGGTGATTGGAGAAAGGCGGTTGTCAGCTGTTGAGCGTTTTTGGCACGACCGGCCATCAAATACTGAAGCCAATTGCCGGTGTTTTGTACAATGAAGTAGGCTGTCTGTGTATTCTTAGGAGACAAGACACAGTTCATCTTTCTTCGAGTCGCAACAACGCCTGACGATGAAGCAATACTAGTAGTCATAGTGTCGGCAGCTTCCGCTATGGTCTCTAAGCATGACACGTCTGACGACTCGGCAGTAATGGCGATATCTGGGGTCTCAGCAACAAGAGTCTCAACGGCGGTAGCGCTAGTATTATCGGTTGCACCAAGACTGAGGTCTTCGGCATCCGGAGCCGTTGTGGGCATTACTTCATCTTCCACCGGGGTCATGGATGACTCAACAGAAGGCCCCTTTGTATCTCCATCATGCGTTTTAGAGGAAGTCTCCTCGAAAATGACGGAAGATTGGCTGGTTTCGACGGAGCACGTGGAGCCCGCATCAGAGCCAGACGCATCAGTAGAGCCAACGGTATGGTCAGAAGCATCCGAGGCCTTCCTAGGGCGGAGAGACTGCTCGGGCTCAACAGCAGCAGTCACGACAATATCCGGAAGAGGCAATGGATTCTGGAGCGGTGCGGCAGGCAGGAGGTGGGGGTTGGAGGCGGGGTCTGAAAAGTCGAGACACAAGTTAATGATGTCGCACTCCCCTATGTCCTTGAACATACCTGGACCTCGCCTCGCAATGAACTTGGCCGCCTTGAACACCGGCTCCGGGGAAGCACTGCCAGACCTGGAAGACGTTGGGTTAGCGGAATGCTGGTGATAGTGGCCAGTGGTAAAAGGTGGGCAGATGTAACATACAATCCTTCCACAATATCGCCCCACGCATCTCTCTTGAGGGCTTTCATCGCTCCTTGAATCCTCTCCTTCAACTGCTTGGAAGACTTGACAACTTTGAAGTCGGCCAGAAACGAGTCCGTCTCTGCGCCCTCGGAGTAGGCATTGAAGAAGTCGAGCGTCTTTCGCAGTCTAGTGATGAAGTAGCTCCTGGCAATGGACGGATACTCTTTGTTGCGGAATTGGAGAAGAGCTCGCTTCGCGTCCATTGGGTCTTGTCCAACCTTTGCAGCACGGAGTTTGACGCTGATCTACAATGAGTAGTGATTAGTCTTATTTCTCTAAAAACATCAGGTGTTTATTGAAGAAGCGTCACTTACAGAAAGGGGCACAACAAGGCCAGGTCGTTCCTTGGTAGGAACGCAGGCCTTGACAAACAGCCATTTCTTCGCATCCGGACTCAGGTGCTGCTCGACAAAGTCGGCAATCCCCTTATTTTGAGTCCATGTCTCCGCGCTCACAACTCGGTTGATGTGCCAGGCCTGAAAGTAAAAGGTTTCATCTAATTTTCCGCTTCTCCGGGTCATAGTAGGGTATAGACTGGCGAAGGGGTAGATGAAGATGGCCCGTTTTAGTGAAAAAACGGGGTCCTACTACCAGACAACAATGGCAGAGCTGTTGAATAATAGAAAAAGAAGGGCCAGAAAAGACGAGAAATATGTTGAATGATTCAAGTCAAGTCAAGGTAGGGTCACCGTGAAGATGGGTTGACATCTCGACCTTCCAGCAACAACAATGGGAAGGCCATCCATCCATTATATCTCAGCCATGAAAACTCGTCTCACATCTGATTCGTATGCCTCGGTCTGGCCATGCATACGATTCACCTGCATCGATACCTCACGGCCACGGTATGCGAATGGAGACTGCGGCTTTGCATCGTTGACATGACAAAACAGAGACGGTTACAATGATTTGAGGGACGTGGAGCCCGTCGCCCACAGCACCCTAGCCACGTAGCAGAAATGCGCCATGCACATGCATACAGTATATTGCTGGAGCGATGTCATTGGCTGCAGCGTCTCCATTGGTACGAATCGATTCGGCCTGCGGCCTGCATTGCAGCCTTACGTGAAGACATTGGCCTGCACACGGCCACGACCGGGTCCCGTTCCGACGGCTGTGGCCCAGCTCACACGATAGCGCTCGATTTAGCATCCAGGAGGCAATGTCCGTGTAAGCCATTGCGTGTCGAGGCGGGTTCTACAGCCGAATCGCGGCTGGCTGGAGAAGCGTGGGCGCAATCAACGCATCCTCTTTAAGCAAATAAGCCTCCCTTGGGCATCATCCCCTTAACCCCGCAGACAATAGCGCTGAAGTCATTTACTGACAGCATGCGAATAAGCCGGAGACACCAGAGGCGCAGCTCAGGTATTGCTGCGTCTCGTAATAGTCCGTCCCCCATGCTCGGTATCTCGATATTGATCCGTCACGAGCATCTATTAATGGATATGTGGATGTAAATGTCGGGTACGACTGCTGTATGCAGTGCTTCATGAGCTGGGACGAGCATAAAAGGCCAGGCTGTCCCAACGCGCCCTCGCGCGCGTACATGTTGGATTCACATCATCAATACCATCACTGTGATTTCTTCTTCTGATTGCCTGATTGTTGTCTTGGTCTGCTTCTTCAATAATTTGTTTCAGATAGCGTAATTCCCTCGTCTCTTTTGCCTAGCCTATAATCTTTTGCCCTCTGGCAGAGCTCAGCCAGACGATGATAGCACGAGCACCATTTTGCCCCGTCCATCCGAAGCTGCAAGCGCACACAGCCTAGGACAAGCCGACCAACACGCCGAATACCCAAGGAGGAAACCTGCCAAGAGAGAATATGAGACATCAGAGATGACGTGAAAATGAGGGAAGCAAAGAATGGCTTTGATACCAGTTGCCAATCAATGGCCACGAGCAACACCGGCTCTCCCATTATTCGTCCTCGTAAAGTGGACAGACGCCATCCTGGAAGAGAGAAGAGCCCGAGCAGCGAGGCGAGGCAAACACAAATAGGCAGACACGAGCAATTTCGATTGTCTGATGCAGGCCACGTCAAGAAGTGATTTCAACATCGGCGCCTGACCTCGTGACGCCCGAGCTTGTACCTTGCGCTAGGCACCGGCCACGCGCGAAACAGGTATCGGTACAGGCACCGCTACCCAAGGGAGCATAGGCGAGCCGGTACCTGAGAGGAGGGTGGTGGCATCCAGCTTGTAGAGGCATGTCAGAAATGGAAATGGATGGATGGGCCCTTTATTGTTGGCTTAGCGCAGACAACGCAGCAGCAGTCCATAAAAATGGCAATGGAGCGCTGTGAGCCAGTAGAATGGCTTGCATGAGGCTGCGATGACGAAGCTGGAGAAGCATGTGCTGCGCCCTGGTATTGTGAAGCCAGCTGTGGACTATTTGTAAACGTTGTCAGGTGTCACGAGCGTTAATCTAAGAGCTATCAATACAATTCCCTAATACTACAATTGAACTTGATGCATCGAAGCCAAGGCATAGTCGCGGTACGTTCCGCTCCCGCAATCGATAGCATATCCCTGTCAAATCAATGCACAATAACTCTACCGTTGATAGAAGCTTCTTCACCGTCAGTATCCGCAAATACCCATCCCTCCGTTCCGAGCCACCGAAGCGCCGGATCCCCAGACGGCACAAGAGCTCTATCTATCGATATCGACTCATCTTTTATCCTACTATCGAGCAATCTACTATCTACTCCCAGTTAGCCCTTCCGCTGCGTCCCGCCCTAGATCTCACCTCCACGTCTCCAGTCCTCCGAGATCGGGGCCATCTCCTCCTCCGGCCACTCACAGCCCGTACATTCGCAACGCAGCGCACGCCGCAGCATGTCATTCGACGAGCGCCGGCGGTCCGTCCACCGCCTCCGATGCTCAACCTCTCGGTATCAGCTATCGGTATCTCGAAAAATCCCCGGTATCGATTAACCTCTGTATCTACTAACCAAGCGGCATTGCTTCCGCTTATTATGCTTACACTTCACCTACCTTGTTTGTAACATTACAGCCTGCATCTATTGCTTTCGACTCTTATTCCGTTATCGTAGGATTCAGACGGTGATTTATGCTTACGGATGCTGCGACCTACTGCTTATTTCCAACCCAGCATATCTACCAGCAAGCTCCGTGCCCTTTCCAAAAGAACTTGAAGACCAACTTTCTCTCCTCCTCTTTCTCTCTTTACTTCTCCGTCGTACTTCACCACAATTGGCTAGAAGATCGATCCCAGTAGTAATTCACCCGCATCTGCCACTCCAGTAAACTCCCACTCGACAACCGCCAATAAGCGCGTCTCGTCAACTCCAACTCAGCCTCTCTTCTTGTGTATCCTCCTCACCTCGACTTGTACAAAAAACAACTACAAACACACGGCCAAGCCAATGAAGACGAGCGACTCCGCGTCGCCGCCATTGGCTCCCACCATCGCCATCATGCCAGCAACAGACCTCTCCGTCGGCACAATGACGTCGCCGCAGTCACAGTCGCAGCCGAAGCCGAGATGGAACTCCAAGAACCTCTCCTGGCGCATTGGAGCGGATGCCTCGAGCGCTGCATGCGCGGGGGCGCTGATTGCCCCAATCATAACCATTATTGACCGGTAAGCAGTACAATGGCCTACATGCATGCACACTAGCACCTACATCTTCACATGCATATCACACGTCACATACTCCCAACTACACATCACCACCAATCTCTCTTTACAACTCCAATTCAGCCTCTCAGACATCATAAAGCTAACCTCTCCCAGCTCCATCATGGAAAACGCCTCCGGCCGCACCTCTCTCGCCAACTCCATCCGCTCCTCCCTCCGCACGCTCCTCCTCCGCCCTCAATCCCTCCTCCTCTCAAAACCCTGCGCCCTCGTCTTCGCCCTCTACTCCGGCACCTACATGACCGCAAACTCCCTCGACACGCTCTCCTCCACCGTCTCCAACCGCCCGGCCGCCAGCATCACCTCCGGCCCCGCCAAGTTCGCCGCCTCGTCCGCCGCAAACGTCGGCCTCTGCGTCTACAAGGACCAGGTCTTTGTGCGCATGTTTGGCCCGCCCGGCGCGGTGCCGCGTCCCGTGCCGCTGCCGAGTTATATCCTTTTCACGCTGCGCGACTGTCTGACGATTTTTGCGTCTTTCAATCTCCCGCCTTTGTTGGCGCCTTGGATCGATTCGAGGTTATCGGACAAGTTACGCCGTCATGTTTCTGGCTTGACGACGGCGCAGTTCATCGCCCCGGCTTCGGTGCAGCTCTTCTCGACGCCGATACACCTGCTCGGTCTGGACATGTATAATCGACCGGGAGGCACCTTTCGCGAACGCTGGGAGGTTGTGCGATCGAATTGGCTCGTTAGCACCGCCGCTCGCATGTGTCGCATCATCCCAGCCTTTGGCGTCGGCGGCGTTGTCAACTTGAAAATGAGACGGCATCTCATGGAAAAGCTCGAGTAATGGCTTGTCCGGCCTCCTTTTTTTTTCCTTTATCCATTCTTTCTTTCTTTGCATACGAAGCGACGGTTCATGCATTTTCTTCCTCTTGCTTCCTGTCTCTCAGCTGGGAGATATTAGACATTGCATTTTTCGCGTCTCATACCCGACGCATCATCACAAGACGTACATATATGTATGATAGATTAGATGATATAGATGTATCACTGCCAATAGATATTAACAAACTTGGCTCAAACAGTCATAAACATCACGCAAGGCATACATGCTTACCAGGGTCAATCGCTTCGTATATATCTGTCACAAGCATTCACCCTGCTCCTCACACATCAGTCAAATGTCAGTTTAATGCCTGGTTCCCTATTTTCAGTCTCGCGCATTATCTTGCCGAAAATCTTTCTTTTCATCCATCCACCCATTCGTCCGTCAATTCATTCATACGTACAGAATCCATTCCGTCTCTCTCCCATACAAACACGCAAGGCTAGATTTAAATCTCGGGCCAAACCCAAATACATCTTCCATCGGCTTTTATGCAGCATCCACTCCCCTCCATGCATCTCATATTTTCATCCCCAGCAGCCCATTCTCTCTCCTGCAAACTTCTGTCAAACGAAAAAAAAAAGCAAGGTATAAGTTTCCCAACCCGTCGTCTCTCAACACAAATGGAAAAAAAAAAGAAAAGTCTGTAGAAACAGAAGCTCGCACAAAAAAGCACAAAATATCTCGGTAGACCGATTTACATCCGACTCAAGGGGACGACTCATCCGCTACAGAGGTCGAACCCCTTTCCCAAACGCCCTTTCCGAGGCTTGGCCAATCAAAACGTATCTGAGAAAAAAACAATAGTATAAATGCCATGCTTGAAGGGGGCATTTCTTCGTCCGCAACTTTAGATGGCGTAGGACAATATGAGCTTGATGCTGAGAGAAAATAGTCGAATAGTAGAATGGGCAATAACGGCCGTCATCCGGCCTGCAATTCTCATGCGCCGTCCAATCAACGTGGGTCATCTTGGTCTGCATGATAAAGATATGTTCCCAGAAATGGTGGTTGCATCTGAGGAAAACAAGGTTGAAAATAATGGGAAAAGAATCCTAGCTAGTTGAGGCGGGTATCAGTAGTAAGTGATGGCACACAGCTCATCGTATCATGATAATGTCTACTCCACAGCCGGCAAGGAAGAGTAGAAGAAAAATTATAGACATCGAAGAATAAACAGGCTCCAAAATGCGACTATGCCACTTCCACAAACAGCATAAGCTTCTCGTTCCGCTCAAGGGCATAGTCGAGATCGGCATCGTTGGACAGGCTGGGCTTCTCCCCCGTTGACTCGTCCTTGTAAAACAGCTGCATCTGTTCTGAAGGCGATACCTTGAGACGGTCTTGAATCTTGTCACAGAGCTGCTGGTATTGAATGTCCGTGGGAACTCGGATAGCAATGAGATCGCCATTGTAGGAAATCTTGATCTTCATTACGGCTCCAGGTTGAGCCTGTTGCTGTGGCTGGGATGGCATCGGCGGCTGCATATGTTGCGGTTGCATAACTAGCGGTGTACTGTTAGAATTTGGATTTCCTATTGTAACCAGGGGCATAATTGCTTAGAAACTTACTAGACTGTGGATTGCTCACTTGGCGTGGCGTGGCTGAGAGACCAGAGTATCCGTTGCCGCTCAAGTTGTTTCGCGATGACTGTCGCGAGTCAGGGTTAGCATGCGACCCGGAGGATTGAGATCCCTGGGACAGTCGGTATTCCTCTTCAATGTTGGCAGGATCCATCTCATAATCGCCTTCTCGGGGCGCGAAGAATTGTTTGACAAGCGTGCAACGAGCAATGTAAGAGGGCTGGTTAAGTAGATTCTTGACATATGCGTCCAGGTTGTGCAGTCTTCCCTCTGTGATGGCATCTGTCACATAGCTCACGGGGCCAGGCATGTATGGGAGCGATCGCTTCTGGGTGCCGGTGTTGCCAGCCTCGGCGGGGAATTCGGTGAGAAGGGCAATCTGGAAATCATAAAAGTCCTCGTAGTACCTGGATAATTCCCAGTGTCGCCCGTCCTCGAGTTGTGTTTCAATGACAAACCAGTACTTGTCCTCTGCAAAGCAATAGCGAGGTATCCGGGCAGAGATGGGTGCGTAGAGTTCCGTTGTCGCGCTCGACACATACTCGTTCTGTTGGGGGAGGGGAGCAGGCTGAGGGGGCATGCTTTGAGTGGGCTATTGGAGACTTCTATTAACGTCTGACCAAAGGGCAAAGTTGACAAGTGACAACAAGGGAGCAACGGAGTTTAGTGCAGGCAAGTCGGCTGAACGGACGGTGATGTGAAGGACATGGGGTGAGATGGGATTGGATGAGATGAGATGAGATGAGATAAAGGAGCTTGCAAAGCAAGGTAAAGGGAGAGGTTCGCAGATAAAAGCACAAAACTCACCTGAGGTCCCGGCTGAATGCTCATCCGCTCCATGCTCTGTTCCAGCGGCTGCGACGGTCCTCCGCCCTCGAACTTGCCCAGCGTAATGCTGCTGTTCTTGTACGCAGTCGCCATCTTCTTCCACTCCTCAACTTTAGGCACGCCAGCCTGTCTAATGGCGGCATCAGGGTTCTCAAGAGCCTTGCCCGTGCCCATATCACGGAGCTCGATAAAGGACACTGGGATCAAGCCTGGACCGCCCAGCCGACCAATGGGCTTGGCGACGAACCACTCCGGGTTGGACTGCGCGATGACGATGATGGCCTCACCGGCCTTTGCCTCCAGCTCGTCGGACCTCTCGGCGTTGAAGTCGTACATGACGACGCCGTACACCATGGCGCCCTGCTTGGCCTTTGACTGGCGCTGGCTGCCCGGCGCTCCAGCCGTGCCAGGAGGGGAGTGGACTTCGCCGTAGCCAGAGTCATGGTCAGGGTTCTTGTTTGCGGTTGGCGGGCGGCCTCCGTCTGATTGCTGGCTATCGCGCTCAGTCTTTCCGAGCGCCTGGAAGAAGGCAACGGGCACGAGACCACGCGCATCGGGCAGCGCAGGGTTGCAGGCTTCGTACCAGTCCGGATCCTCTTCTCGGCCGATGACGTGGAAGAAGTCGCCTTTGGAGAAGCTCAGCTCCTGGGCTGAGCGAGCCTCATAGTCGTAGAGAGCGCGGATGACCTGTGAATAGAGAGTGAGAGGAGGAATCACAACAGCTAACGCTATAATAACAACTAGGAAACACGGAGGAACAGTTTTGAAAGACGTAATGAAAAGCCATATTGCAAACGCAGCTCAAGGGAAACAGAGGTCAAAACCAAGGGCAAGTTGTTTGCGCGCATAGTGTCATACGACCTTGTCGATTCCAACACAAACGGCGCAAACAGCAGGGAAAAGTTGATCGCAAACAAGGGCAACAGAAGGATTCAGACGCAGCACACTAGTTTTAACGAACCTTCTTGGGCGGAACAATTGCGACAGCAGCTTTGGGGGTGATGGAGATGCTATGCTGCTTCTCCTTGTCGCCTTTCATAGACCGACGAAGAGCCTGTACCAAGCCCATGGCTGTTAGTCGCTTTTCTTCTTCTTCTTCTTCTTTTCGGCTATGCTTCTTCTTCTCCTTCTGTTTCTATGCGTTTTCTCTCGCTCTCTCTCTCTTTCTTCGAAGACTTCGTCGCAAGGGAGTTTTTGTCAATCTTTTCTGCGCGTAGCGGCTGTGACTGTGAAGAGACGGTGATCGTGACGGGTGTGAAGAGCCAAAGGCAGCAGGGCATGCCCGGCAGCATCGATATACGGGAAGAGGCCATTGGCCTGGCTGGGTGTGTCGCCGGTCCGGCAAGCTTTTGGGGAGGGGAGCGGTTTGCAGCTGGCAGCGCATGACTTGCGCCGTTGGCAATGACGCACCTTCATCTTTCAGCGTGTGTAACGGGTTCGTCCGGGCGGCGGCGTGGGAGCAGCGTCTCGCAGGGCGGAAAGTAAACAAGAGGCAGACGAGAGTTGAGCTGTATTTTCGGCGATGGGATCGAAAGGGCCGCGAGGGGTCGCGCAAAAAAACTAAAGAGCGGCAAGGGAGGGGTCTTGGTCCTGCTTGTCTCGACGGGGAAAAAAAACAAGAGGCTCAGTTCGGTTCGGTTCGATTCGTGCGTCGGGAGAGGACTGAAGCCGCAGGGCAGAGGGCAATCGTGGGACGAGGTGGAAGAGGCGAGGAAGCGCAAAAAGAAGCGTCTCGGCTCGGGCTGATGCACAAGAGCAGCTTCTCCTGTGTTCTGTCGTGCTTCGCTGTCGGGCGCCACACAATCTGCGCGTGCGGTGCTAGCACCTTTTAACTAGCAGTAGCAGCAGCCTAGCACCGATTTTAGCCTCTGCAGTCTGTCTGTCGGCTGCGCCTCGTCTTCTAGAAACGGACGAGCCTCGTGTGCGCGGCTGCAACGGAGCTCGCGGGAGTGTTTCTGTATTGTTAATTTTAATTTTCTTGCGCTTTGTCCTGTGCTGCGACCTCAGATTTCGACGATGCGGGCGGCCGTGCTGGAAACGTGCAGCTGCGGCGGTTGAGCTCCCGCTGTGGTCGTCTGCCTCGTTTTCCGTGGTTGCGCCAATCTAATCCAGACCAATCCGGTGCTATACAGCGTACAGGTCGGTTCACGACAGCGCAATCGCTTCTGCTTTCTCAGTGAGGATGAGTCTACGGTGTCGTGTAGTGTAAGGACGAGAGGAAAGAATGACGGCAAGTATAAAGATTATAAGCCACGATAGCAAAACGGCCGGGAGAAGCGGCTGCGGATGCAAAGGATGGGATGGAAGAGAAGGAAAGATGCGTGGCGATGTCACGAGTACAAGTACCAGCGTCCGTACCGCTGCGCGCTCGCCTTCATGAGACAAACAGCATGGGTACTCCGTCGTATGCTGCCATCGTTGCGACCGCTTTCGAGTCGCATCAACACCCAGCTTCTTCGTACGAGTAAGCCCAAGCCCCGACCCGTCTTGCTGGGTCTTGGGGGCCTGCTACAGAGTGTTAGCAGAGCCTACAGGGCCTGGCTGGGGCTGTTCAGACGGCTCCCGGTGGGTTGCAGGTGGGGTCCGCCAGCGCCCAAAGCGCTACCCATAGGCTGGCAACGGCCCTGTAGAAACAAACAGGCTGCAGACCAGGCAAGGGACCAGCAGAAAGGGAGGGGCACAGCGCGCCAGGGTTGCGTGAGAGCCTGCTCGAAAAAGACGTCCATGTACGGCGAAAGTATACCACATCCATGATAACATCAATATCTGCAGCAGGCTCTGCATGTATCCACTGGAGCCTTGGGCCTACTTAAAATTATGGGACGAACGCCTAGCACTTGAACTACAAACTCACGGCGTTGCTATTCATAGGAACAGCAGCGTCTTTAGCCAGGTCGATCACCAAAGCGATAGCTGGGAGTATGGTACTGTATACATGTACATGTAGCCCTGGATGCTGAGCGCCAGCCTGCGCCAAGGAGGCTGAAACAGGGCATCACGACACGAATACCACCTCTGTCGGGCATCAGTCTGTCTCGCAGCAAATTTATCTTGCCTTGCTTTACTTTATATGCTCTCTAGGCGTGTTGCTGACTCCCATTCCCACGCGATTATTTCCCTGCTGTTTGTTTAAGCATGACTCGACGCCCCATGTTAGTGCATATCCCATGCACTTACATGGCAGCAAACTCCAGCGCTTTTTTCCTGGGAGGGAGCCCATATCAAAATCAAAGCCCAACAGGCGCTGGTAGCATTGGTGCCTTTCGACATTAAAAATCCCACCCTCCCTGCCTGACCACCAGCCTCGTCTAACCGCAATTACTATTTTCAACAACTCCAGAGCCTACTTCCAACTCCAAAGCCTACTCCAACACAATGTTAGCCAGCTCCACCACCTCCGCCTAGCCCCATCACCAATAGCAGCCACAAAGTCCTCCCCATCCGCACAGATCGTCCTAGCCTCGCCTCACTACACCCAAGCCTTACTGCCAACATCGAAATGGTGAAACAGAGAGCCATTCAGGCCATTGACAAGACCAGTTTCACCATCCGGCAACTTATCGATTACGCCAATGCACATCCAGTCGACTTTGCTTCGACAACGTCGTCATCCTATATACTTCAGAGTCGCAAAGATGAAACGAATCATGCTGTCAAAAGTGAGAGCTGACAGACCCATCGTAGGGCCACTGCAGTGACATGCACTCGGGACTTGCCCTGTTACCCACTGATCGTCCCCTCTCCAAGGCAAAACGGCCCGGTTCATGATTAAAGTACTCGTCATCACCAGAGTAGGCACACTTGTATATGTAGTGACTGTAGACGACATCTCCAGCATGCTAATATCGCCTGTTAGATTCTTCTAGGTCAAGGCGTCATTGCCCTTTTCTCCATCGTTGATTCGATCTTTCCATCTTTTTCAACACCATTAATACCAGATCAAGAAATGCTGGGAATCTGAAATATAATCAATTGATGCTGCTTCGACTATGTAAATATGTACAAGTAAAATCGAAAAGTGCCTCATGCAAGCTGTCATAATCCAATTTGACAAACTCGTTCCGGCCATGCCATGCAAAAAATTACTACCAACGCCTGACTCCGGCATCCTTCCACAGTTTCTATACGATTATGACATCGTGAAATTGTTGAAGAGAGAGTGCCAGAATTACTCCGTTAAAAGAGAAGCTCGGCCCAAAACATCGCGTCGCACATCGTCCAAATCCATCAACATCCAAATCCGCTATGGAGTTGCTACTATGAATCAAGTGATATCCTGCTTTGCAACACAAGCAGAGATCTGGTGTATAAAGTTAGAGTAGTAAATCGCTCAAGAGCGTATCGTGAAAGGTGAATGCCTGAAGATTGCTTCATCTCTTGAGGTATCAGAGAGTAACAATACTAGCCGATACCGAATCGTGTCTGGCGTGGATGACGAAATCACTCGTGATCCGAAAGTGGCTTTTTACAGACGGATCCAAGGAAAAAAAAAATATAAAAAAGAAGAACGCTTTTAGCCTCATCCGAGGTCGGCAAAGTACTGTCATTAGATGTCAAGGCAGACTGGTCCTTTCAATAAAAAAATAAAAAGTTGGTGGCTTCGGGCCACATGCAAAATTTGTAGGAGAGAGGAAACGTTACTTGGTCGACGTGGCAGAGAGCAACATCACCAAGTTAGATCTGGCCTTTAATGTCCACTTTCTGGAAAGCCGAGGCTCTGGAGCTTTCAAAAAGGTTCCCAGCCTTGCCAGTCAGGAACGCAATGTACTCTGTGCGATCTTCAAGAAGGTGTTGTCCCTGGTAATCAATGATGAACTGGGCAGCATCAGCATCAGATTCGAAACCGAGCTCTTCAGTGATGAAGCGCAGCTTGACGTCAGGTTTATATCTGTTGATACATTAGCATCTAGAACTATGATGAAACAAATGAGAGCAAGGTCAACTTACCCTCTGCAGATGTTGCACAGAGCTGCAAGGCGCTCCCTCGTGACAAACATATCCATGAGATATGCACCCATGTTGGGTGTGTCAAGATATAACTGGAAGAACTTGTGATAGTTGCCCAATGCCAGCGTCGACCGTACGTCGAGAGCGTGCTTGATCGGCTTCTCTTCCTTCTCCGCTGCTGTTAGATCTGCCAGGGTGTCGTTCAGACCGGTTCGATTGGCAGTGTGAATGAAATAGAGAATACGATACGCCTTAAATTCAATGGGGTTTCCCTTCAGGCCCATTGCATACAGTGACCGCAACTGGGTCTGGCACTGATTATACTCACCAATGTCCCCCTTCTCCAAGGCAATCCGGGCGTGAATTTCATAGACGGAAACGGTAAAATCGTTCTTGATGCGCTGAACCGTGAGGTCCTGGCGCATCGACTTGAACTGATCGCAAATGTAGGAATAGTTGCTCTCCTTTCTCCACTTCTTCTTCAGCAAATCCAACGTTTGACGGAGAACTCTCTCAGGCCGCACGTTGGATGCTACAGGGGGGGCAGTGAGGCGGAGATACTTCTTTTCAAGGACTTCAGAGGTGCCGACGATAGGGCCAGATGTCGGTGGAGTTGGGCTGGGCGAAGAGATATTGGCCGCCTTGAACTCGTTCTCGAAACGGCGCTTGCGCTTGTTGGCTTCTTTTTGGAACTTACTAGACTTGGGGTCATCGAGGGCTACCCGCTTGTCGGGGGAATACGAAATGCGATCCTCGAGGGATCGGCCTGAGTTAGTAGAGTGCCATGGTGGCGTGGACGTATCATTGTTTGCAAAGTCATTTGACTTTCGCTTTCTAGGGTTGAAAGTGTCGTCGGTATATACGGGCGTAGTCAAGGACAACGAGGCAGCGTGATGGTGCAACTTCAGCTGTGCCTCACGGTCAGCTCTCACCAAAGCTTGGGGCAAGGGCATGCTGTCCCAATCAATAGTGTAGAGTGCGTTGTTTTCTTTGGCGCTGCCGATAGTATCTTTTAATTTTGCTTCAAGTTCCGCACGGGAGACGGAGGCATCCTCGTTCTCAGGATGGAAAGACCGCTGAACATATCTTCGAACTGATTCCGGCCATTCAGTCTTGCCTCCTTTGGATTGTTCTACGGGTGCCGGAGGCGCATTTGATGTAGTCCCGGGAGCAGAGGCTTGGACCTGAGCGGCATTTGACGCGTACATGTTATATGCTGGTGGTGGCGGAGGAGTGGTGTATTGGCCAAAGCCTTGTCGAACTTGTACTGGAATGAAAGCAGGGTCTATAAAGAGAGTTAGAGATCACAGGCCAAAGCAAGCAAGGGAGAGACGAGACATACTAGGTGGATAGGCATAAGACGCTGGAGGAGGGTGCTGAGGGACGACGCCCGGCGGGTGCTGGGCGCTCGACCAACTTGGCATCATCGTGGCGGCTGGGAAATTGCTGGCTGTAGTTAGTTTTACGAGGTGCGGACAATGGAGCAGGTGCGGAAAGAGAGTCTGGCGAGAGCTCTGGCAACAGCTTGGTGTTCTTTGTTGCGATGCGTCGGATGAGATCAGGAGGCAACGGGTGCGTGTTGGGCCGCAGTGGGAAAATGTGCGAGGGAGAAAGCCCCGTGACTTGAAGTCGGCGGCTGAATGCCGGCTATTCTGCTGGACCCTTCATGCGCTGGCAGTGATGAGGCCTGCGCGTTATCCCAGATCTGGCAGATAGTGGAGACGGCCCAGATGCGACTGGCGGTACGTACCTCTGCGCGCGGGTTGCATGCCTCGCCGACGAGAAGCTTAAGCTGCGGTGATGAAGCCTTGCATCTGCCATTATCATCACTTTTCTCTCACTACTGCTTGAAATTTTCAGCCTTTATAGCACATCTCTTCTTTTGAATTACTACAACATCATCGTTCAATATCTGTTACTGCCAAACGTTGGATCTCTGCCTCTATTCACCACAGCATCTCCGGCACGTGCTATTCAGCGCATCATCGATCCCGCAGCGATTCACCCACTCACTCATCGAGAGGCTGGCTCTTTGCCACAGCCGCGGGACGAATGTTCCTGAAGCACCTTGATCTGACTACTGCACTGCGGCCTTTGTATCTCCCGGATGAAGTACTGCTCTTCGTCCAGGACAATGTCGGCTTGTACGAGGGGTAAGTGATGGCGGGGTTCAAGGTCGATGGAAGTTATGATGCTGATGGGACGAGATATAATGCAGGAAATTCAAGCTGCCAAATCAGCAAAATGGCCAGGTATACCTAACATCTCATCGCATATGTTATGTCGACAAAGATGAGCCGAGAAAGCATTCAGCCGCCCTGGACCTCAAGGAGGTGGACCGGTATGAGTTCTATGCCGGCTTCTTCAAGTCCTCGGCCAAGGTCACCATTGTGCCCAAGCCTTTGAGGCGATCAGCCCTTCACAACCGCGTCATGTCTGGCACGGGCGTCAACTCACGACACAGCACGCCATCTCCTACGTCCTCCAGTGACGCCTACGCTCCTCCTTCTGGGCCTCCGCCGGCTGCAGCCACCTGGGTCTGCAACATTTGCAGCTTCTCGAATCCTGTCCCCTCCAACTTTGATCCCGCGGCTGCAAATGCCCATACTCCTCTCCCGCCTTGCTTAGCATGTGGGATCAAACCCGCGCTATCACTGGTGCTCAAGGCGGCTATTAGTAGTGCAAGCCGTCCTTCACCAGCGCCGAATCCCAACCAACCGGGAAACATCAACAACTATACGTTTTCGTCAGCATCAGCAGTGACCTTGGGACTCGTCGATCCCTTGGCAACTCCTAGCGAACAAGGAAAGGCTGATACGGCAGTCTCTTTTCAATGTCCTCGGTGTACGTTCTCCAATCATCCATCGCTGTTATCCTGCGAGATGTGCGGAGCGCCTTTACTCTCGCAAAACACGCCTCCTACCATATCCACCGCCGAGTACATCAGGATACTGTCGCAGTCTCCTGGACCAATCAAAGATACTAGCCAAGGTGCCGTTGATTTTGCAGAAAGCGTCAAAATCTCCTTTCGAGGTGGTGGCGAGAAGATCTTCTACGAACGCTTGAAGAGTGCCATGACGCAGCGAAAATGGCTGCTCCAAGATGCTCCTCCCGCTCCAAAGAGCAGTCGCATGGCCGACGATAGCACCCCAAGTGGCTCACCAGGAACTCCAACCCAGAGAACGAAAACAGCCGGTATTGCTGGACTAGAGCAACTGGGCTTGAACATGCGGAAGAACAATGAGATACTAATCGGCAGTGCCTTTGAAGACCTGGAGGCCTTGATGACTTCTGCAAAGGAAGTTGTTGCACTAGCAGAGAGATTTGCACAGCAAGTCAATGGAGCCAGTGCCGACGTCACCTCCAAGGAAAACACAATCCTAGCAGAATCTGCCCACCAACTCGGTCTCATCACCACCAAAGACATTGTCGGCAGCGGCGGAGGCTCCGACTCTCTCTACTTCTCCGAACTTGCTCGCAACCTAGCAGAGTTCCTCACCGACGACGCAAGAGGCGTGCTCAAGCGCGCCGGCGGCATCCTCACCCTCGTCGACCTCTGGGCCATGTTCAACCGCGCCCGCGGCGGCGTTGAGCTCGTCAGCCCCATGGACTTTGAAAAGGCCGCCCAGATGTGGGAATCGCTCAAGCTGCCCGTCCGGCTGCGCACGTTCCGCAGTGGCGTCATGGTCGTCCAGGCGCGCGATCGCACCGACGACGCAACCATCAAATCCATACTGGCCTGGCTGCAGGACCTGCACGAGTTCCCACCTGATCGGGAGGTTGCGTGGGATTGGCGCGAGTTTGGCCGCGGCGTCACGGCGCAGGATACGGCGGAGCGGTTTGGTTGGAGTCTGGGCGTGGCAGAAGAAGAGCTCCTGATGGCAGAGGAACAGGGGGTTCTGTGTCGTGAGGAAGGGCTTGAGGGGTTGAAGTTTTGGAAGAATTACATTGGCAAGACGGACATTGCGGTGTTGCAGAAGCGGGAGGCTCAGGAAGAGGCGGATGCGATTTTGCGGCGTTTGAAGGACACTGGTCTTATATAGGTGCTTGCGCTGTTAATGTGACCCATGATTTTGTGATAGAAGTGCGAGGATATGACTTCCAAGTGGTATTGCCTTGGAGTTTGTACATAGAATTTGCACTATCAATTTTGAGATATAATATTGTACATGAGCAGTTTAGAGGCTTAATTGTTTTTGCTTTCTGGCAACAAATTGCTTCACTCGGCTGCCGTCTGGATATAATAAAAACAGTAATAAAAGAAACACCACAACTCCGCAATTCCCTCATGATTTTGGTCCTGCAATTCCCCCCAACCGTCCAAGCTTGAAAATAAGAAGTAGAAGAAAAAAAAGTGTCAAATCAAGTCAAAATCAGATTCGACACTTGGCCGGCTAAAATCACAACGCCATTCAACTTTCAAAGCAACCCTCAAAAGTTCACACTACAACATGTGTCGACATGTGCTCCACGGCCTCCTTGATCGAACGGAGCATTCTCTGGTTGACACAAAAGGGGCATCGCAGCGGCCTGTCGTGAGTAGCCATGGGCACCTCTGACGAATGAATCGGCGTAAGAGTCAAGTCGTGCGAAATGTCGTGGCCAGGCGTGGCATAGCGGGTATCAGAGGGTGCGCGGGCAGTGGGTGGTGCGGCCATCATGACCTGCTGCTGGAGTCCCGCGGCTCGTTCCTGGCGATCTCGCTCCTCGCGCACAGCCGCGGCCTGCTCCTCGGCGGCCTGTTCCTCCTGCTGCAGCTGTCGAAGGGCGTTTTGTAGCACCACCTCGGGGTCATCGTCCTCGTACATTGGCTGATCGGGCGGGGGTTGGGCGAGTGTGGGCTCAACGGGTGCCAGAGCCGATAGCGGAGCCGCATGGGCGTTTGCCAATCGTCGAATGATCTCGTCTCTGACCAACGCACACGTGTTGAGGCTCGATTCGACGCCCACGACGCGCAGGACCTGCTCCCGGATCGCGGCCGGGCTCGTGTCGGACTGGATGGCCATGAAGCGCGGCACGCAGTCGGCAAGGTAGTCGATGTCCTCGGCGGGGTTGATGCCTCCGTCGCCGTGCCGGCGCTGGCGCCTGATCAGCAGGCCGTACCTCTTCTTGAAGCGATGGATCCAGCCCGGCGAGAACTCGGGCGGGCTCTCCTCCTTGTAGCGCGGCAGCTGGCTGAAGATGGACTTTGCCTTCTCGCCCAGCTCCTCGTTGGTCGGCTGGCGGCCCGCGGCCTGGACCTGCTGGTACCACAGCAGCACCAGCTTCTCGACGTCGGGCCAGTTGCCAAAGCGCAGCCGCGAGCCCGACAGCTGCGGGTTGTCGCCGTCGAGGCGCGAGTACTTGGGCGACAGCGAGTGCGAGACGGTGGACTGGCTGATCTGCTGGCCGTACTGCGCAAAGAACCACTCGATGCAGGCCTTGTGCGACGGCCGGATCGTCTGGTTATTCGCCCATCGCCGCAGCGCCCGGCGCTGGTCCAGCGTCAGCGAGTGCCGCTCCTTGGGCCCGGCCACGGACGGCGAGAGGTCGCTGCCGTCGGCGCCCACCAGCGAAGGGTCAGTCGCAGCGGCGGCCATCTCGTGGTGGTTTTCCCTTTAGCAGGTTGGCGTCTTCGTGGAATTGCAATCGTTGTATCCGATGGATGCAGGATTTGGTGCTGCTTAAGGAGATGGTGCATGCGCCAAAAAAAAAATCGCGGTGGCGGGGCGCGTTCTGTTCGTCCGGCCGCGGGCGGGCCTCCAAAAGCGGCGCCTCACGTGACTGCATTGCGACCTTTGCTGCGTTGCTGAAGGCGGCAGAGGCTGCATGTTGGCTCCGCGATGTGCTGGATGGCCGGCGGCAACCCGCTGATAGGCGGCCCTGTTGGCTGCCCTACATCTGCTGCTTGTTGCACGGCCATGGAGGGCGATTTGCAGACGACGAGTCTCTGCAGCGAGTGGCTCGGTGGTCGCTGGATATGCGGTTCTGCTGGCTAAGCAGCATCTTCGCATTAACGGGGATAGCGAGACAGCTCATCTTCTGTATATGCTTATATCCCTTAGTCGCCTGTCAATTGAAGCTCAAAGTAAAGCCACCAGTCAAAAGCTCCGAGCATCAACACCCTCCCGGGCGCTAGGCTAGGACGTAAAGCAGTAGATGACTCGGCATATAATTAAGGAAATGCCAGATCCCTTTATTATGCTATCAAATGCTAGATAAAATGCATCTGGCATAGTTGCTTCAACCGTCTTGGACACTCGTGTATTACATACAGCCAATCAATACGAGGCTTCAATAATTGCCTACCTAGGCAAGTAGACAGTTAGCCAATGTGGCTAGCGGAATCATGGGAGTATGCGGAATCGACTATGAAATAAAGCAGTTCTGAGCTGACGGCTTCGTGAGCAACTATGCTCTATCTAAGATCTCATCGCAACTATGCCAACCTCTAGAGATGCTCTCACACCTGTTTCATGAGGCTGATATGGTGAACTGTGATTTGCTAGTCACCGATCTCGTTATGCTTCGGGAGCCCAAACTGTATTTTGAGATTAGTATACTACCAGGTACATATCGGTAGCGAATGCATATTCCCGAATATTACCAAGTAGTCACATATTACACCGTCAGATATACTCATCCGCAGTTGCATATCCAACATGCCAAAAACTCAACCTCAATGGAAAACGGTAGCAGCTTGGCAAAGCATCACTGGATTATTTCGTCGTTCCCCGTCGCACTCAAGGCAAGGCTGGGAACAAACAAAGTAGCAATATGCATGTAGAAGCGCAAATAGGCTCGTCTTCCTAGGGAGAATAAATTGTATCGCATCTATCTCGAGACATTCGCTCTCCAAGCATCTATTATGTACAATGCAATATACACTGCCATCCCGCAACCCCAATTTTCAAATTTTGCAATTTAGTGCTTCTTGTCCTGCTCCTCAAGGAATTTCCTGTCAAGCCGTTAGTCGAGTTCTCGTCCAGAGTCGCCCACAGTAGTATATCACGCACTTGATGAAGTCGGCCTCGTCAGAGCTGGAAGCGTTGATCGGGGGAGCAGCGGCGGCAGAGGCGGGCTTCTTGGGGCCAGAAGCAGCGTAGTAGGCACCGCCGAAGAGGGTGGCCAACCAGCCCATGGCAAGCTGTGTTTTTTTTACAAAGTTAGATATCGGCATCCCAAAACGAACTCGGCGTGCGACTTTTTTCTCCGGCAGGACATACGTAGTGGCCGCCGACTTGTCGGCCAGCAATAGTGTAGGTAGCGACACCAGCCATTATAATCTCGGGATATGCGTCGAAAGGGTGGACGGGAGGGAGAGACGGGATTCAATGGATTGCTGCAGAGTTGAGAATCGTTGGCGGGCGACAAAAACGGAGACTCGACTTGTGCCTGGAATTGCAGGCCCGGGATGTGGCGGCTATTCTTCGGCGGAGTTATCGGCGCGGTGGATGCCCGACTCAATTTCGCTGCCGACGTCACTATCGTCCTCGGACCCGAACAGCTCTGCGGGAGTTCCTGAGCTATAAGCGCAGTCATTCATTAGCTTCAACCTCGTCGTAATTGCTGGTCTTTAGTCTTTTTTCTTCTTTTGCCATACAGAAAGTGAACTTGCGTTGAGCGCTCAGATTCTCGTCTTCCTTGTTACATACTTCTTCACTTGATCACACTTTCATCATGGGTTGGTGGGGGAAGTCTTCAGAGCCCAAGGCCGAGGAGCAGCAGCGCAAACAGGCGCAGAGCGAAGGCGCTTTCGATCCTACGCTCCCCAAGGCCGAGAAGCTGCCCAAGGGCCTGCAGAAGATTGTCGACAAGGCCGACAAAGACGAGAGTTTCTTTGACAGCATTAAAGAGGGAAGGTAATCACAAGCTGCACCTAATTTGTATCCAAGCGATAGCCCAGACTAACGCATTGCAGCGCCCCCGACTCGACGGAGAGCAACCTGCGATATGCTGCGTATGCAACCCGACTTCGAACAATCCTGTTGTCTGCGCATCGATACGTCGCCTACACTTCTGATATCGGCGAATCGTTCCGCCCCGTTGCGCACCCTGGCCTAGTTCGTACTGCCTACGGAATCTCATGGCTCTATATTCTGGGCGACGTATCGTATGAGGGATACCGTTCGTACTGGCGCAACCAGCGCATCCTCAATCCGCAGCTTCTGCTCAATTCTCACCAGCAGAGATTCTCGGGCCTTCCTGAAAAGGAGACTCAGAACCTTACTCCTGGTGTAGTTTCTCCATTGGAGGATTATCGAACAGTCATGGTGCAGAGAGCCATCTTCCAGAGCGTGGCCAGTATGGGACTGCCTGCCTTTACTATTCACAGCGTGGTCAAATACTCTGGAAAGGCCATGAAGAACGTCAAGAACGTTACTTTGCGAACATGGGGCCCTATTGGCCTCGGCTTGTCCGTCGTTCCATTCTTGCCCAGTCTCTTTGACAAGCCGGTCGAAGATGCTGTCGAGTGGGTGTTCCACAAGGGCTTTTCGCAGTTTGGAGGCCACGAGTACGTCGGAGACTCTCCGGCTACTGGGCGAGAAAAGTTGATCAACAAGGATCTCAAAGCCAAGAAGGATCAATGAAGCGTTCTCTACTGTGTAAATGGGATAAGGCGTTGGGGCATTACTCTACTCTTGGGGCATTTTATTACGGGATAAGTTGTAAATACCATAAAGAAAAAGAATATCTTCGGTGTATGCACTATGCATAAAAATCAATATGTTGTTTCGGTAGTCTAATGTGAAGATTGCAGGGAATACATGTTGGGCTCTAGTTACCAATTCTGGAGGCATCAAGCTCGTAGCGGGGGCCATCCATAAATAACCCCGCGATGCCAGCTGCAGCCTTAATCTCGCCTCGTCTTGCTTATGCCTGTACCCTTGCGCTTGGCAACACTATTAACCTGTTTCCATTCTTTAATTGCATATATCAAAAGCGAATTTCAAAAGACAGGGCGCGAGAATTAGCGGTAGTACAAAGCAAAGCGCACGTCCTTTCACCCGGACTTCAGCGAACAGACTGCCAAATTCAGCAGACGTTTATAGGGGCTTCCAGACGCTTCCTTGCCACGTTTGGTCAGCCGACGGAATCACTCAGCCGCGCCGACAGTTCCAGCGCAGCCTCACTGCTTTCTAAGGCTACGCATTCACTCTGCCTGGCAAAGCATATCAGATTAATCACCTAGCGAGATTGCAGCGTTTTATTTATTTCGCAGACTCCCCCAAGATGGCGTCCGGTTCAGATTCCGATGCTCCTGAAACGAGCTACATCATGAAGGACAGACAAGACGCCAGCTTAGTCGGCACCCACTGCCAGTACGAATACTGCAACCAGCTTGACTTCCTCCCCTTTTTCTGCCAGTCGTGCACAAAGACGTTTTGCTTGGACCACCGCTCAGAATCTGCGCACAAGTGCTCGAACCCAGGGGCGTGGGCCGAGCGGAAACGACAGGCTCAGCTGTCAAAGCCGTCCATCGGCCAGGGGCGGACGCTGCGAGATAAGATCTCGGAGAAGCCATGCGCTGCGGACTGCGACACGATTGTCGGCACGTCGCTGACGCCAGGCGTGCACTGCGATACATGTAACCGGGATTACTGCTTGAAACACCGCTTCAAGGATGACCACAACTGCAAGAACTTGACGCCGCTTGGGGCGCGGCCCATGCAAGTCGATGTTGCTGCAAGAACGAAATCTGCTCTGGATCGACTTCGCGCATGGGGAACGGCCAAGAAGGAACAGGCTGGCAGGGCGCTGCCCAAGCCCAAGCCCAGCTCAGCAGCCGCTCGTCTGGTTGCCGTCAACAACTTGAAGAAATCCGCAAAGGGCGACGACAAACTGGTGCCGGAGAAGCGCGTCTATGTCTATGTGGAGGCTGAGGCTGAGACGGCAAAGGCCAAGTTCCCCAAGGGCGAATTCTTCTACTCCAAGGACTGGGTCATTGGCAGGGTGCTGGATGCAGCGGCACGAAGTCTCCAAGTGCAAAATATCAACAATCAGAGCTCGGATGAGCGAGACAAGTTACGGGTTTTCCATGTCGAGGGCGGCAGGCTCTTGGAGTATGGCGAGAAGGTTGAAACGGCGTTACAGAGCGGGAATACCTTGGTGCTATTGAGAGGCGTTGGCCCGCCTCCGGATTTGATTGAGGCATGAGAACGCCGGGATAGACTAAATTTTAGGATACCATCTTTCTGTTTTCCTTTGTTTTTCCCCTTTTCGAATTTACAGATGGCGATTCTATGCAATGGGCGGATAGAGGGTCGATCTTACTATGTACATAGACAGCATGATTATCACGCTTACAGCGAGTACTATAAATCGTAATTTTTAGTCAAGTCATCTCATTATGCCACCATGTTTAATAGGCAAGCATAAAGCCTTTGTTGAATTGACCCATCTAACCAGAAATAGAGCATTAGATTTGCTATCCTCTTAGTAAATTGTTCCTTGAATTGCCACTTCATTTGATATGTCATCATTCAGGGTAGTCAAGTGAAGCCTTCCTCGATGCACGTGATCCCGCGTACACTTTCGCGTTAGTGACGACATCGCTGATTCTCATCTCACTCCAATCCGCAGCCCGTGAATCGCGTGTATCAAGATATGCCTCCGTATGTGCCTCGCAAAAGGCTAAGAGTGTCCACGCCTGAAAGTGCCGCCACTGAGGATAAGACGACCAGCGGAGTAAAATCCAAGGTGAACAGCAGCCGAAAGAGAACGCTGTACGACGACCTTGATTCGCCACACACGCCAGGCGGATCGGATTCACTTCTTCACGGCCTTGGAGACGATGACAGTGATAGCCCTCTGTCTTCGCTGTCAGAAAGTGACTTTGAAGATGTCCCCATTGCGAAACAGCTGAAACCAAAAGATGCTGGTGACGCCGACGAGGATGACGAGGACGACGACATCGAGTTTGAGGATGTGGAAGCTCCTCAGCAGCCAGCGGTGGACGTCCCAGTGCCTTCAGGCGACCTTGAGCTGACTCTGATCCGGGATACTCGAATATCTCTGACGAATCCCTTTGGTGACAAGAAGGGACCCTCGAAGCGAGAGCGGAAAGTCCGGAATGCGACCCATTGCGTTCACGTTCTTTGTCTTTTATGGCACAATGCAGTTCGGAATTCTTGGATCTGCGATCCTGAAGTGCAGGCGATCATGGTTTCTCATGTGCCGCCCAGGCTCTGGGACGAAGTTGATCAATGGAGACGTAATAGTGGCTTGGAAAAGAGCCGGCCGACACCGAAACCCAAGGCGTCGGAGAAAAGGAAGAGAGGCACGAAGCAAGAGTCTCGAGACTGGGGCGAGGATGCCCAGCGACTTGAAGAGGGGGCTATTGACATGAGCCACGGCGATCCATTGTTCCGATTTATGAAGTCGCTAGTTGCCTGGTGGAAACAGCGATTTCGAGTCTCGGCACCTGGCCTTCGGAAATGGGGTTACATGTCGCTGGAACGTCTTGATAGACTTACCAAGGCGTATGTAGATCATGAGGACGACTATGAGGAATTTGGAGAACGATTGAAAGGAATAGATGATTTTCGACAATGCGCCATCAACTGCAAAGGAAGTAGAGACGTTGGAGCTCAACTGTTCACGGCGCTTCTTCGGGGCTTGGGAGTTGATGCTCGTATGGTGGCCAGTCTGCAGCCCCTGGGCTTTGGGTGGAACAAACTAGAAGACGCGGATGCAGAGGAAGATGAAAAGAAGGAAAATACGCCGGCCAAGCCTACGAATAAGAAGAAGCCTGAGAAGAAGCCAGCAGCAAAAATTACGAAAAAGAAAGTGACGGAGAAGCCAGAAGCTAACAGCACACCAGCTCGGTCACGCTCAGCTCGCTCATCTACGAGGCTTACTACTCCTCCAACCGAAGAAGCCGAAGATGATTTAGAATTGGAGTACAAAGATACAGACGATGAGTCTGTTGAGATAGATCTTACTCCTAAACCAAAATCTATATACACGAAGAAATTCGATAACGACCTGGAATATCCACATTACTGGACCGAAATATTATCGCCTGTTACAAAGAAATATCTCACAGTCGATTCGATTGTAAAAGGAACCGTCGCAGTGAACAGAGATCTCGTCGAGACATTCGAACCTCGTGGCGCCAAAGCAGATAGGGCAAGACAAGTCATTTCTTATGTTGTGGGCTATTCAGGAGATGGAACCGCGAAAGATGTCACCATACGTTATCTGAAACGACAGGTTCTTCCCGGTCGAACCAAAGGTGTGAGGATGCCATTGGAAAAGATTCCAATCTACGATCGCAACGGAAAAGTCAAAAGATACGAAATGATGGACTGGTTCAAAACGGCCATGTCCGGATATAGACGAGGAGACAAGAAACACCCCGTAACGGAAATTGACCAGCAAGAAGACGCAGTAGACTTGAAGCCGGCGAAAGCAGAGAAGAAGGAGGTAAAGGAGGGCGAGGAGACACTGCAGTACTATAAACAGTCAAAAGAGTTTGCGCTGGAGAGGCACCTCAAGCGCGAAGAGGCCCTAAGACGAGGGGCGGAACCAGTCAAGGTATTCAAAAACAAAGGAAAAGGGGGCAAAGTCGAGGAAGAGGATGTGTATCTTCGGTCAGATGTTGTTAATGTCAAAAGCGCGGAAACCTGGCATAAACAAGGCCGAGCTCCCCTTGCTGGTGAAGAGCCTCTGAAGAGAGTCCCGTATCGAGCAGCCACTCTAAATCGAAAGAGAGAAATATTAGAGGCTGAGGCAATGACTGGGCAAAAGGTTCTGCAAGGGCTCTTCAGTTTCGACCAGACTGATTGGATTATACCGCCGCCTATCAAGGACGGCATTATCCCGAAGAACGAATACGGGTTTGTGCATCTCATAACCCCAACCAATTCGCATGCTAATATTGGTGTAGAAACATTGATCTGTTTGCTGAGCACATGTGTCCTGAGGGAGCTGTGCATGTGCCATTCAGGGGCGTTGGCAAGGTTTGCAAGAGGCTTGGAATCGATTATGCAGAAGCCGTAGTGGACTTCGAATTTGGCCACAGAATGGCTGTTCCCGTGATCCAAGGAGTCGTTATTGCGCAAGAACACCATGATAGAGTGATGGTCGAGCTGGAGAAGGACGAGGCTGAGCGAGTGCGAAAGGAGGATGAGAAAAGACGCAAAGCAGCACTGGGCAAGTGGAGGAAGTTTCTCATGGGAATGCGCATTGTGAAGAGGATTCGTCAAGAATATGGCGAAATCGATGAGAGTGTATCTGTATTCGGCCACTCTCGGGGCAAAATGCACATCGATGAACCACCAGCGGCTCACAACGAAGAAATGGCGGGCGGGTTTCTTCCAGAAGGATACGAGGAAGATGGCGAGGACCATCGGGCGCACGAGACGTCAAACTTCTTTCCCTCGCTCGAAGAGGATGATCATGGTGGAGACGGAGATTTGGTCATGGAAGATGATGGCGGGGCTGGCACGAGCGAAGCGCAGACCGAAACGGAGACCCTGACGGAGGCTAAAGGGAAGAAGCCGGCGGCGCCAAAGGGGCGTAAGCCACGAGCAACACGGCGGAAGAAACAAGTTGTTGATAGTGAAGATGATGACGAGGATGATGAATGATGAGTTCTGGAGTGTTTGGATATGCTTTGGGATTTTGAACTATACTATGGTGGCGGAATATGGAGCGAAGCATCGGTTTCATCATGGAATGGTAATACTTGTAAAGCTGATAGTCGAATCACGGTGGAGGCGAATATTCTTGCCAGGGTACAGAGCTATGGGCATAATAAATCTTGGGCTTGAAGCAATAGCAATTAAACTGCCTCGAGAATCTAGATTCGAGGATCTCATGACAATACACTTTACTGTAAGGTTTTCTGGCCGTTGTGCTCCACCTTCGTACGCGTACTACCCCAATTATTTCGCTTTTGGAGCGCCATCTTCTCTAGAACTTACTCTAGGTAGACAGATGGAGATAGTTTTGTACTATAGTCACTATATGTAGCATCAGCAGCATCAGTAGCATCAGTAACTGGGGAGCTGGATAACATTTCTCTATATAACGATCTATAGTTGACAGCGTTTCATAAAAGGAGGAAAATACTACTGTCGACCTAGATATCGTCAACATGGACATCATAGGCATTAGTGTTATGAATCAATAGTATTGACGTCGACAACAGCATTGTCCTCCTTGTATCTCTCTCAAAAACGCTAACCCACTTCTATTTCTTTCTTTTTGCTCACTCCACTATATTTCATGAGGCGCCTATTTCTCTTAAAGCCTGTTTTTCGGTGATTTAAACCTTATAACCTCATTGGCTTCAAACTGGTTGGACAAGGTTGTCTACGTTCCATGTATTCCAGTGGCGAGGCTTCTTGTATCCACCTCCCAAGCCGCAAAGATGCAGCCGACCTCTCTATGCCTGGACGGGTATTGTCTATATCAAAGCCAAGTTTCACCTTCCTTTCTGCCAAGAATATTTTCTCATTGAACAATCTTTACATGTCCCGGCAGCAGCCATCGAAAGAGGTGAAATCGCTAACCTACATCCATCATGATTTTTCCCACTCTGATCATGGCCTATTTGGCATCACTGCCCGAACTGACGACGGAGAAAGTTTTCGGCCTGGTCTATCTGTCGATTATTCTTATTTACTACCCCGAAATTCAACGCTTCGCCGAGCAGAGAGGGGATATCAGATGCGCCTTCTACTTCTTCCTCTTTTCTCTTTGTTTCACCTGTCGCTACTATATCCCCCACGCCTACATGTTTTTGATGAATATCTTTCAATTGGGCTCTCAGGATCTACATCCCATAGATATCGAAATACCTTTTGCTCCATAGACTTGGCTTTCCCACATATTCGAGTTCTCGATATGAATACATGCAGAAACTAAATGCTCAAGAGCACTGACCTGCACGAAGTCTCTATTTTGGACATTAATGGGGCGGGCTACACGGTCAAAATTCTTGGGCCAAGATACATGATGTGACCACTCTCAAGTCGTTTGGGATGCTTCTAGTGTAGACTATTCAGCTCTAGAGGATCGCGCCATGAGCCTTGCAGTCCGTGTTCGAGATAATTGCCGCTAAAGGATCCTCTAAGCTTCCCCAAATATCGCCATTTGGTATGAACAAGAGATTCTACAAGGGCGTGGATACCATACTGCTGGCGCCATTAAGCACTCCACTGACTTTGCGGGATCAAGAACGGAATACGCGCGATGAGAGGAAAGGAAAAGGGCAGTGCTGGCGGATTGTATACGGAATGGAGCACATTTGAATTTGTTGATTGACTGTAGCTTCTAGGTAGCATTTTAGGAAATATATCTGACCTTTATGGCTATCGTCCCTTTCCAAACATTTCGTGCCATTTGCCCCTGCTCCCAGTGTTCTTGAGCTGTCCGCTTGCAGCAGCGGCATGTTCAGGCACAACCTCAAGCTCAACAGTCTCATGGATCGTTGAAATGGCGGCCACTCCCTGATTTGAATCTGTAGTTGAGTCTAAAGGAGAGAGCAAGATGACGGAGTTTGATGTGTTTTTTTGGCGGAGAGAGTAGGTTCTGTCGGGAGACTTGAGGAGGGCTGAGGTTTCGGAAGATTCTAGGGTGAGACTAGAGCAAGGAAGAGAGAAGGCTTTGTGAGCAATACTGAAGTTTCAAGGCGATTCACGGTGACTGAGAGAGTAGAGAGAGTAGACAGGGGAGACAAACACTGGAGGATTATCAGACTCAAGGAGAGATTGAAGCTCCGGGGGCAGTTCGATGAGGCGGTAGCCGATGTCGTTTGGTTGGTGGCGAAGGGGGATTTTGAAGTCGGTGCTGGACATTGTGATTTTATGCTTTATGAATATTTTGAGGTTTAATGGTTGTGATTATGATTTATGATTACGAGAGAATAAGAGGGGGGAGAGGCAGGGATGAGGCTATCTAGTAGAAATTGAATTCAGATGAAGAATGAGAAAAGGGTTTAAATTTTTGATGCCCCTAGCTCCTGGCTGCGACGAGCCGAATTTACAATGGCGTGGCGCAGATGAAATGTAGAACAATGAGATGAAGGTGAGGGCTGATATGCGGAAGTGTGTGAATGAATGAATCAATGAATCTGTGAGTGCCTTGCACGTGAGCGGATGAGATGAGGTTGGAGATGAATGAGAAAAATTATCGATAGCTAAACCGGGTACGTCATGGTAGTGTGCACGCGTTTCGAGCTGAAGATGGAGAGCACTGGACAAGTCTCGAGAAAAAAGGGCGCCAACTGCGGGGTCCAAATCTTAGGCCCAGGCTGCGAGTCAGCAAGCTACAGTGGGCTTTCATTACCCAGAACGGGTACTAGGCGCTAGCAGCTCCATCGCGGACTCGTGCCTGTCCATCAATCGATAGCTCCAGGTCCAATATTGAGCTGGAGCTTCAGGTGCTGTGCCGCCCCTCATCTCCAGCGGTCATTAGCGATTGACCCAGCGCTCCAGCTCTGTCAACGGGCCTTTGCAGCGGGGTCTTTAGGGGACCAAGGGGGGCCCTGGACGTTTCACAAGCAGCTTGCCTTCATTATAAAACAGCTGGGGGCCCTGGCGCAGAAAAGGCTCAGGGGACCCTCCCCCTTCCCAGGCAAATCAGTCTTTCAGCTGGCATCAGTTCGTGTTTGCGGCGATGGAGATTGGAGATTGGAGACTGGGCGATGGGGATTTTCGGGGGGGGGCGTGCGCCGAACAATCTGGCAGGCGCCCGAGAGCGGTATCTATTTTCGAGCACCTCACCTCATCTCATCCTGCCGGGCTCAATCAAATAGAAGACGGCCTGTATATTACATATTTCTCATATGCCTCCTGCATAGGGCCGTAATAACTAGTGCTGCATTCTGGATAGTTTAATCAAGCCTTGCGTAAGATGCAAATTTCTCACGTTCAATCTTATTTCTTTTTTTCTCATGAGCTTGGTCCTTGCCGTAGGGATCACCGAAGCCTTCTGGAAAAGGCTTTTGCCAGACAAGGTGTTTGGCCGCGAAACAAACACTCGAAGTCAAAATCCAACAAGCCCGAAACAATTCCCACGGCAACCAGACCGTTTTTAGGGTGCGGGAACTAAGCTTTGCAACTAACTTGTGAACGCTTTTGTGTGACTCTCTTCTTTACTTAGACTCCCGCTTTTTAACTCTTTGAACTGAAGAAGCGCTCAAGCCACAAGCGCCCCCAAAAAAGCCTCTGTTTACTTTCTGCCGGGACCTAAAGAAATATAGCCTGCGCTGGGGCCCACCTCGGCTTCGTCTCTCTCACCCCTCCCCATGCAAATCAAAGGAAGAGCAGACCAGAGCAGACCAGAGCCAGAACCAAAGCAGAAAGCAAAGCCTTGACTCTTTTCTGCTTCTGAACACTGATCTCCAATCCCGCATTTTCTCCATCCCGCATCACGCAACTCACACGCTCTTTTTGCTGCTGATCCCCGACTCCCTTTCGCGGACACACAAAGACGAACAACCCAGACAAAGACACGAAAAGAGCTGCCAATCAGGCCTAACCCAACGATTACGAATTACGGCGAGCAACGAGAGAAATCGAGGGAGACTGAGCCCCCATCGCCATCCACCGACGACGCTGCAAGGGCAGCCACGCCTGCCGCCAGCCCATCCCTGGACACAAAAAGAAACACGCTCAGCTCGACGCAGAACAAGAGACACGACCTCGCACATACGCCTTCACGGACACAGCTCGATTCCAGCACCAGCATCGCCAACCGCCGGGCTATGAGCGCCGCTGGCCATTGAGACCTCCGTTGAGACCTCAGGTCCGGCCCAGCCCCCAAACCACAGCCCGCCATGGTGCGTGTCACGGACGAGCTGGCGCTCTCGCCCGAGCACATTGCTCTCTACCACGCCGCCGACCCGCTGCTGGGCCAGCTGCCCGTCCTCATCTTCCACGGGCCCTCGACCACGGCCAACTACACGCTCAACTCCTCGCGCGTCCAGGTCCACGTCTTCACGCCCGCCGGCTTCCAGAGCTTCCCGCGCATCACCATCTCGCCCAGCTCGCCCTTCTACAGCGTCGTCAACCACCTGCCGCGCGAGTTCCAGGGCGACGAGGTCTACCGCGGCCTGGCCTTTGGCCTGTTCCGCTACTTCAAGGAGCTGCCCGACAATGTCAAGGCGCACCTCAAGGCCGCCTATCCGCCGCCCAAGGGGAAGCGGCCCAGCAGCGCGCCCGCCCTCTTCAGCGAGCAGCATGCCGCCGACCTGGTCAAGGAGATGGTGCGCAGCGAAAACACCGCCGACGTCGTCGCCACACTGGATGAGGCCCTACAGACCCAGCACGTTAACAACGTCGACATTGACTTCATCCTGCCGCCTGGCTCCATCGTGCCGCAGTCCGCCGAGATCGACGACATGCCCGACGACGAGGACGACATCATCGACCCGACGCTGCGCCAATACGGCAACTACACACCGCTTGTCAAGCTGTTTGGCGAGCCCGTCTTTCTGCCCACCAGCAAGCTGCGCCGCGCACCCTCAAAACCCACGCCCCTGAACCGCAACAAGACTTTTACCAAGGACCAGAAGATGGAGCTGCGCATGAAGATGAGCGAGCTCGTCGACACCGAGGAGCGCTACGTGCTCAAGGTCCAAGAGCTCGTCAAGACCGTTGCCAACGACTTCCGAAATAACGCAAAGAAGCGGACGGCCGAGAGTCTGAGCCCATCCGAAGAAGAGCTGGAGCAGCTGTTCCCTAAATCGTCAGACGGTATCCTGCAAGTGAACTCGGCCTTTGTCGAGGAGCTGCGCAAGATTATGAACGAATCTGAGGAGGATGCCGTGAAAGATATGGAAAACCCGACGATGAATCTCTCATCTTCGATGAGAGTGAGCAACAATACTGCTTCCAAAAAGGATCCGCTCGGCGCTTTAGCCATGGCCAAGCTGTTCCTCGAATGGTTCCCCAAATTTACCCAGTGCTACCAAGACTACATCAAGGCGAGTCAGCACTTTCCGACACTGCTGAATTCATTTCTAGACCAGCAGTCGAGTTTCCGACAGCGGGTGAGCAAAGCCGGCGAGCAGACGATTCGCTCGCTTCTCATTGAGCCCGTCCAGAGGCTGCCGCGATACAGCCTGCTCATAGACCAAATCATCGCCTCATTACCCATCACACACCCGGCACTGCAGCCTATGCTCAAGGCGCGAGACATCATCACCAACATCTGCTCCATGGACGACCCCCTGCCAGACAAGCCTCATATCGCAAACCGCCTTCGAAATATGGTTGAGGCGTGGCCCGCAGATCTTGAGCCCCAGGGTCGCCTCATCCTAGCTGCTGACTTTTTAGAACTCTCGCCGCCGTACCAGGCCACAATTGACTCCGACGATGCTGGAATTTTCCTCTTGTTCTCCGACTACATCATCATGCTGAGGAAATCTGGCGACAACAACATGACAGGGCGAGACTTGCTTCGCGAGATCGACAAGCCCTCAGCGGCAGAGCTGCTCATTTCTATGACGAATGCTGCCGGCGGCCCCAGCCACTACGAGTTCATTTTCACGGGCTGGCATCATCTCGCAGATGTTCGCTTTACGGAATCCGCCGATGGCCACCTTATTTGGATGACGTCCAGCGCAGAGATGAAGGGCATGCATCCCGGCGAGCACAAGGTTCCCAAAGCCATCACATCACGGTGTTTTCTGCTGCAAGAGGCCTTTGAGGGCAAAGCAGCAAAGTGGAGCGAAGACGTCGTCAAAGCCAGGATCGAGGCACGTTTCCCCGAGGCGGAGAGAGAAGACTCTCGCTGGACCCTACGATCAGTACGAATGCCCGAAAACAACCTGGGACTGCACGCTGCGATATTCCAAGAGGGGGCCGATCAGCTCATCGAAGGCCGACGCGAACCGGCTCCTATCCGAGTGGTGGTCGACCATGAAAAGGGGACCAAGGGTGCTCCAGTTGGACACTATGGCATCGAGATTGTGATTAACGTGACGAGCAAGAATATGAAGAAGATTTCTCTGCTCACGGTGGGACTGAATGGGAAGCAGTACCAGGACGACGTGGCCCTGGAGGATTTCCTTCCCACCATGTCAAGACGAAGTAAGCCCTTTTCTCTCATCAGCCCTTTTTTCTTTCTGGTTTGACTTTGTAATACTAACCCATCCTCAGTCATGCAACTCTTGAGCGTCCAGTTTAATGTTTCTAACCGGGCCGTCACTGCTCCCTTGGTTTCCTACCACTCCAAGATGCTGCGAACCCTGTGTCTATCCAACCGCGCGGAAAAGACACGATCCTTCCTGGCGGCGTCTCCCGTCAAACTCTTTACCAGTCTGTGGAGCGGCTCCAACAACGCTTCCGAGACTACCCTTTCAGAGGCCAAACATCCACACCAAGCCTCTATCCAGCGAGCCGACAGCCATCACTCCATGTATGGCTCTATCAGAGGCAAGAACAGCACCAATAGCAGACAGGCAGTGGAAGAAATAATGCCGGAGAATCCTCTTGTTCGACTGGAGCAGACTTTTGAGGCCTTCACCACGGCTCTTCAGTATCGCAAGGGCTCTATCCACGGCAGAACTTTATTACACCGCGCTTCGGCGGACGAATTGCTTGTCAATGATCTGTACAATAGGCTCATTGAGAATCCTCAGGAGGTGGAAGTGGCCAACGATGTGGGAACCGAAGTCGTCTTTACGGCATTTGAAAACTTTCTCCATATTGCATGGACCGAACAGATAGGACCTGTGACGACCATCAAGATGCTCGACACTCTGCAGGAGCGAGCCAACAAGCGTGTCCCGGGCGAGTTTGCCGATTTTGTCAACTTTTTGTTCAAAGAGCTGGCTCCGCAGAACCGAAGAGCGTTTACAGCACTGATTAAGCTGCTGGCTGACTTGCTGGATGGCTGCAGCAATGATAGCGATCGTGGTGCCTTGACGTTGGCGTTTGCAGAGATGCTCGTTACCGACGGCACTGCAGCAAACTACATCAACTTATTGGATCGTCTGGTCGACGATTGTGACAGGATATTTGGCGAGCCCACGTACGCCGGCTTTAGTTTGGCCGAGCTGCAATTGATGGAGTCGTTCCAGACGCGCAGTAGTGGCGGCGTCGCGAGCGGCAACAAATCTCACCAGGGCTCCGTGACATCCAACACGTCTTCGCTACGACGCAAGTTTGGCCTTGACATGCTGATTCGACAAAACTCAAACTCCAAGGAGGAGCGCACTTCTGTCTGGCGAAGTCTCGGCAAGCATCGAAACCCGGCCACCGGCGAGAGCGCGAGCATGTCTAGGGCGACAATGGCGCAAGCTCTACGCCACCGGTCAACCGACGACAATATCATCCACAAGAGATTTACTCTGGGCAGGCCGGGATCCGGGGACAGGCCTCACGTAGCTACTGCCTTTGAGGACCCCGTGAGACCGCCCAGCAACCACCGCATGGAGTTTCCGCTCGACACCATTGGAGAGCCCGCGTATGAGCCGTCGACGCCTGGAACACCCAGGAGGCATTACAAGAGGCGAAGCTCCCTGTCTGATCTCAAGTCACTGATAGATACGACTAGCATTGACGAGGACCGAGAGGGTGAAGAGAGGGAGAATGCGCTGCAGCCTCTTCAAAACACAAAGGAGACGTCAGAGAAGCTCAATGGTAGTCCCAATGTGGTGCTTTCTCCTCCCAAGATCCTCAGCCCCAATGCGTCACAGCTCCTCCGGTCGCCCCGACAGAAAGAAAACTTTTCAACCACGGACATATATGGCAGCATACGGGGATTGAGAGCGGCATCACCCATCAAGGAGATCCAAGCCAAGCTGGAACAGGCAATGCGGGGAGAATCTCCAAACAGACAAGATCCACCTTCCCATAGGAGACCGAGACCGACACACAGCAAAACTCTATCGACGTCCAACATTCCAACGCTGCTGCCGCCGCGGCCGATCCGACCAGGAAGCTCATCCGGCGAGTCGCCGAGCCGACAATCTGGCAGCGGCGGCAACACCAGCCCTACGCGAACTCCGGCTCAAAAGCTCCGTCTGCAGTCTCCTCAGAAGTTACGGGAGAGGCTGCAGACGGAGAAGACTGCTGTGGGAGAGGTGGATGCCATACTGCAATCAGAGTTGGTCAAGATTGGTGAAGAAATGGCCATGGTCAATAGTGGTACTTTGACTGAATCCCAGACGGTCAGTTTGCAACGGCTATCTCAAACAGTGGCAGCGCTGGAAGATCGAATGCCGGTGGTGATGCAAGACCTTCAGGATAAGCAGGACGAGCTGCAACGGGATGTGGAGATTACACTGAAGACGACAGAATCCAAGATGCGCTCCATTGACCAGCTGCACAAAGAGGCCGTGGCGGAGAATGAGCTGCTCTATGAGCGATTTAATACCGAGCTGGCGAAGATTGTCAAGGCCCTCAAGGGCAAGGGCAAGGAAGACAAAGAGGAGCTCATCGTCAAGCTGAAGACCCAGGGCGAAGAGCTGGCAAGGATGAAGAAGGAGAATGCAAAGCTGAAGCGTGAGATGATTAGCCTACGGGCGGCGCTAAAGGGGACAGAGTGAGCGGCGAAAAAAAGGGTGTGTGTTTTCGAAGACGAAATTTGGTGACAATTTTTGCTTCTTGTTTTTAATTTTTTCAAGGGTGGCGGCTTTTGATCTTTCTTTCTGGGTGTTCTTTTAATTTTCTATGATGATGGATGGCCATGGTAATGCCGGCTTTTTTTTTTTTATAATTTTGCTTCTGATGTTGTATTTTTCTTGTCTTTACACCTTTTGTTTTCTTATAAAATTTCTTGTAATAGACGCAGGATGATGGATGGACGGATGGGATGGGACGGGATGACTGAATGGATGGATATACAAGCTGTATAAAATACCTAATCTGACACAAAACAGAAAAGAAAGATAAACTACAAGTTTTTCTGTAATGAAGAATGGAAGGAAGGTGGTTGGAAAGGCAGAGAAGGGTAGAGGTTTGGGGGGATTTTGAAAAGAATAAAACGCGTTGGGTTATTTATGGGGAGTCTTGGGGAGTTGATTTTCTTCTTGATACTCTTTTGTTGTTATACCCCTATGAAAGGGATTTTAGAGTGGGATTGCTTCTTCTTGGTCATCTGCTTGTGGTTTTTGAGAATGGAAGGGTAGATAGTATGGAATAATCTTGAATGAAAGACGCTGTGGAGTATAATCAATTAATTCTTTTTACTCTATTTGTCCCTTTTCCCTTGGTATCATTTTTCGTTGCCTCTATTACCCATTTCATAAATCCATTATCGTTATTATAGCATCAAGGAATGCTTCCAGACGAAGTGCCCGTTACGATCCCGCCACTACTAGTATGAGAATTATTTACAACTTCCGGCTCCGGCGAGCCTTGTTCGAACCAGCACTCGAAGAATAGCGGATCTGCTCTCACGGAGCGGACGGGCTTTGTGGTGATGCCCTTGAGAGATTCGCCTTGGTGGGGTTTCTGCTTGGTAGGGGGCTGGAGATTGGGCTCTGAGGGGATCCATGGCTGGGGATGCTAGAGATGATTTATATTGTCAGTTTGGGAGGCCCTTTTTGCTACGTTTTGTGTGGAAGAGCACTGCTGCTTTTCCCTCATTTTACTTTTACAATTGATGTTGTTTAATTTGCTTACACCTATGGGAGCTTCAGCCTCGTCTCTCAGCTCCAGGGCTAATGTGAATGTACATCCTGGCGGGAGTTTCTCGACGGCCTGCGCGGCATACGCAAGTCTCTGCAGCGCTCCTCGGAGAGCCTCGTGGATATCCGCCCAGTTGAGCGCATCTTGCACCTCGGCGGCGGTCTCTTCGTCTTCACCCTCTTCGGAATCGTTGTCTTGGTCATTGTCCTGCTGCTGATGCGAAGTCGGTGCGTCTGATTCCGCCGCTGCTGCAGCCGCAGCTTCATTTTTGAGATTCCAGGCCGGAAAGCGCTCCACGTCAAAGACCCATCGCTCGCGGACTTTGCTGCTGTCGCCGCTGTGCACGACAAAGACGATGCGCCTGGCGGTGCCGGCGTTGAGCTGTTTGGAGATTGCGGAGACGGCGTCGTTGATCCAGGCGCAGACGGCCGGGTGGCGGGATTGGTGGACGGCGAGGTTGAAGGCGCGGGCGGTGAGGAAGGACGTTGCTGGGTAGAGGTTGCGGTGGTAGAGCAGGGAGTGGATGGCGATGGTGAGGAACGAGGTGAAGGTGGAGAGGAGGGGCGCTGCGGCGAGGACAGGGAGGGAAGGGCCTGAGGAGGAAGTGGAGGGTTGGGCGGGATGAGACTGTTGGTGCTGGTCTCGATGACGATGTGTTGATGCAGAGATTGAGGCTGACATTGTGCCGTGATGGCTGAGGCTGTGGTGGTTTGGAGGGAAATGGAGGGAGACGTGTTGAGCGTGTTCGCGTTGATGAGATGGACGCCAAGTCATGTGATGGCAGCTGTTGGCCGCCCGTGAACTCACTGATTGCAACCGCCAACAGTGCTAATACAGCTCACTGAAGCTTTGGGTGACCCCGCCTGTAGGGCTGAGCTCGAGCTATAGAAAGAGCTCTTGCCGAGGCAGCAGTGGCAATGACGCATCATATCAACTTCTCCAAACTCAACGTCACTTGAACCTGTATTAGTACACATCAGCTTCAAACAGCTCCACGTTGCGGATCGATCCCATCCAGCATTTCCATCATCAAAGCTTCACTTTTCTTAAAACCATACAACTAATCGCCTTTACTGATACACATTTCCATCCTCACCATGGCTGATACAACAGCGCCTCCACCTCTCAGCGTCGATGCCGTCCTCCAGGCCATGGCAGACGCTCTGCCCACACACGCCAAAGGCGACGAATCATCCGATATTGCGTCGTCCTACGAGGTCATCGCCCTGCTCGTCCATGCATATCTCGCCTCTCTCGACTTCAGGCTCTGCGGCTTTGATGAAGACAAGCTCCTTCGTAGGTTTCCATGTGCAATACGCCGACTCTCACTAACACTTGATGCAGCTGAATGCGCTTCTCTCGCCCCTCGTCTACCGCCCCAGTGGAACAACGGCTTCGGCTCGCTATCATTCGTCTATAAGCATAAGCAGTCTTCCATGAGCTTTGTCGTTCGCGTCGATCGCATGGGCTCAAAGGTGGAGATCCGGGGCCTCGCTGTCGGCGCTGAGGCCATTGAGCGTTTTGAATACACCACTCGAGATATGGTCAACGCCTCTGCCCTGCCATTTCGCATCCCCCTCGATGCTGACGGAAACGAAGACCGGAGAGAGCTCCCCCAGGCGCTAAAGCTGCTCTTTGTTTCAGAGGAAGCCATCGGGCGCATCTTACACGACACAAGAGTGTTCATCGTGCAGAAGCTGATTCCAAAGCTGCAAAAGGAGGGCTACTTCGAGGATGAGGACGCCGAAGCAAATGCCAGAGACGAGAGGCGCAGGCAGGAGGGTCGTCCGGAGGCTCGCCGCCCCTTGGGTCCCAATCCTGGACCGGAGATGATGCAGCCGCTTCATCCTCATCCTGAACTGCTGCCTGATAACGCTCATCGACGACCTCCGCCTGCTGATTTCCCACCTCCTGACTTTGAAGACGAGCACCAAATCAACAGCCCTCCTGGCCGTTTCATGGGCGGACTGAGGATGCCTCCGAGCAACATTGGCCACGACGACCTCAATCCTCCTGGCCTCGGGCCTCATGATCCGCTGCGAGGCTCATTCGTAGGCGGAGGTCTTCCCCGTCCTGGCGGCTTCCAGGGAATGCACCCTACGTTTGACGATCCGTTGTTTACGGGCGAAGGCGGCTGGGGAGGAGACGGGCCGCACGGGTTCGGCTACGACCCACAGGCTCCTCCAGGGGCTAGATGGGACCCGGTGAATCCTGGCGGCGGTCCGAGATTCCCTGGTCCTGGAGGACGAGGTGGTGGTCGGGGAGGATTCAACGGAGGAAGAGGAGGATATGGGGGCTACGGTGGGGGCTATGGCGGAGGCTATGGCGGAGGCTTTGGAGGTGATATTATCTAAATCAGAGCTTTCTGTTTCTTTTGCTTTTGTTTACTTTAACGAAGTGTATGATGGTTATGAATTGAGCTTGAGTGTACGAGTATTGACGAAATATTGAATAAGATCCAAAGGATTCGAATGATGGCAGGATAAGAATCTCAACCACTGAATTAGTAGTTGGCAGTTGAATTATATAACTTCTTTCCATCTTATATAACTACTGAGCCAAAACGTATATATGTCTTATTCTCTATACTATCAAAGGTATCTATCGTCACCCGCCCACTCTACCATCGTAATGCTTTCGTTTCAATCGTAATCTTTTAGCTTATATTTCTTCTCTTTTATCCATCATGTGGCTTTTTTCTTCCTCTTGATTAACGTTCTCTCTCGCATTTCATTGCTGTAAAGACAGAATTTTCTCTCCTAAGAATAACCTTTTTTCAGCCCTGCCTACCCAAAATAAGGAGCCAATAAGCATCAAACCATCTTCCGCAGGGCCTTTTCCCGAACAGTCACTTTTGTAACCCTCTGCTGAAGCAGAAACGTTTCGGACATGGCGTGGCCCTCCTACTGGCTTGCAGCATTGGCCACCTCGTTCAGCTTCGCCTTCTCGTCATCTGTTAGCATGTTGTACCATTCCTGGAAGTTGGCGACATTCTCGCGGCCGCAGCGGATGAAGAACTCGGTAAGGTACTGCTGGGTCTCGTCGTCGCGCTGTCGTGCACTGTGATCCATGCCGTAGGCCATGAGCTCGGCCTTTGTCGCGCCCAGGGAGAGGTCGAGCGTGTCGTCTTCGTCTTCCCAGCCTTCTTCGTCGTTGTCTTCGTCATCGAACTCTGCAGAAGTGGCGACGGCGGCAGAGGCGGCGTTTGCAGCAGCTCGGGCGCCCGAGGCAGACAGGAGCTCCTCAATCAAGACCTTGACAATCTTGAGAGTCGCAGGGATGATGGTGTACTTGTCGGGGTCTATTGTTTTGGTTGGTGGCTTATTAGTCTCCTGCTCTTCTTTACTTGTGTATTGGTGGTACAGTCGGTCCATGATGGAGGCCGTGCTGTGAATACTGGAAAAATTTGTTGACATACTCTTCTTGGCGCGGGAACGGGTTTTGATCATTCCATCGTCAGCGCCGACGATTAGATCGCCCTTGACCGAGGTTTGAGCCACTCGGGGGTCGTTGAGCGAGTAGAGCTTCGACAACGCAATGACGCTATCAACACGTTAGCAAACCTTACATCTATTTAAAGCAGGGCCGGATGTGTAGATTCTTTCGACGAACTTTTGTCTAATCTCATCGTAGCCGGCAAAGTTGACAGAGTTTTCGAGCCACTTGGCCAAAACAACCTGAAGACCGCTCTCGCCGTTGATCTGGATCTGGCTCAAGAACTCAACAACATCTTGCGCACCGCCCAGGGACAGTCGTGCAAAGACGAGGATGAGTGACTGGATGAAAGCCGCGGCTTGCGCGGTAGCCAGTCGGTTAGCAACGGCCTGCAGAAGCTGTGGCAAGAATGGTCCCAGACGTTCTTGCCCAGCCTTCTCTACCAGCTCGGCGGCCAATCCTCCAACCTCAGAAGCAGCATTGTCTTCAATAGAGGGACCCAAGAGTCGGTCAATAATGTGCAGGCAGACCTCCAAGCCAGATCGGCCGTTGGAGTCGTGCCAGTTCAAGACCTGCTGGTGGTCGTGCACCAGGATCCACTTGACTGCCTCGGATCCAGGTCGCAGAACGTCGCCCTCGGTCGATTCCATGAGCAGGCGGTTAAGCTTGGGGAGCGCAGCTGCCACGAAGCCTTCAGGAAGAGGCTCCGAGGCATGCTCAGTCAAAACGACAAGCAGCTCTGTTGCGACCGTAACAAGGGGGTTATCCTCCGTAAGGTTGGCCACATCAAATGCGCCAGTCAGTGTTGGCAGGATGCGAGCGCACAAGGCGGCATATGAAGAGGCGTCTGAGAGACTGCCGACAATATCCTCAAATGCTTCTGTCACCAGCATTGTGACTTGGAAGTTGCTGGCTCCCAGCTTCGCCAGCAGGAAAAGGAGATCCACGGACGGAATGTCGCTAGAGATGGCAATCTGGCTGTCCATGCCAATGGCGGCTCGGAGGGTCTCTGTCAGGGTGACGAGGAGCTCGTCAGCCGCTTCCATCTCCTCGGGGTCCTTGCCGTTCATATAGGCCTGGATGGAGGCAATGATGGGTGTTTGACGGTCAACGGGCACACGTCCCGAGTTGATCAGGCCTTCAATAGCCTTGATGCATGCGACTTGCACAACCTCTGATTCCTCAGTTGTGATGGAGTGCACGATGCGATCAACCAGATTGGGCGGGGTCTGGTGCGAGCGGCCAATGATGCCACCCACGAGATATCCTCGAGCGCGCAGCAGCGGCTGCTTGGACTGGTTGATGGAAAAGTCGACGAGCTCCAGGTATGCGCTGGCAACAACGTCGGGGAGAGGCTTGCTCAAATCCTCAAAGTCGCTGACAAGCATGACGAACAAGTACAGTGCCGCCTCCTGGCTTCTCCATGCTGAGGGGCCCTCGCCCGGGAAGAGGGTCTTTGTGTATCCAAACAGGCCATCCACCGTCTTCTCGTTGAACCACTCGCCAAGCTTGATGAGAAGGTCGCCGGCAGCAGTACGAGCAGTGTAGTTGGCCGTGACCGAGGTCTCTTCCGCCAAGTATAAAGAGCAGTCAAAGTCCCAGAGTTCCTGCTCCTCACGAGTCACTCGAGAATATCCAACAAGCATCTTCATGAGGTCCATCATCCAGGGGACTTCGTGGCCAGAGGCATGGGCGTGCAGGTGGCTGTCGAGCTCCGCTTGGACAGGAGGCGCGCGGAAGCATTGGTTCAGGAAGTCAAGCTCTTCCAGGATGAGAAGGTCAAGGGTATAGGGAAGGTTGTCTGAGTCTTCTAAGCGAGACTGCACTTCGTCAATGATGTAGAGTTGCTCGTAAGCGGCTTGCATAATGCTGAGCTCTTCCCACACCGCGGTGAAGAAGATGGTGCTCTGGGGGAGAAGGAGGTTGGGAAAGACTCTGCGAATGCGGAGGAGAGTCTTGACCACTTGTAGCTTGAGGGCAATAATGCTGTTCCAGGCCTCGGGCTGGGCACCAGAGCTGGAGTCGCCTTCCGGCAGGCGGCCCTTGAGCACAGCAATGAAGAAAGGGTTCCACTGCGTCAGCAGCTCCTCTGCAAAAGACTTGACCTCCTTGTTCTCGTCTTTGACCATGTTCATCAAATCGAAGCATCCTCGGAAGACGGAAATGGCAAGCGCGCGCAGCATGGGCTTTCGGTTCTCGTTAAGGGCCACTTCGGTAAGAGCCTTGGCAATGTCTTGGGCCATGGAGAAGAATTGATCCTCGCTCAGGCTTTCGTCGACCAGGTCGCTCAGCACTCTCAAGGCTCCGTGGAGCTGGGCATCGTTGCCCGTCGGGATGACGCCGAGGATGGTGGGCAGAAGGGCGGGCCATTGCTCGGGGAAGTCATGGATGGCGACCTTGCCAACGGCATAACTGCAAGTATAAAAAAGCCGTTTAGCTTCCCCAGTTCTTAAACCCGCATATAGACCCGATATAGGCTCGAATAGCCTCTAAATCAAGACAAAGCTCAAAATGGCTGCGGAAATCTTACCTGGCTGCGATCTTGACTTTTCTGTCCTCCTCAGGGCTCAAAGCCACCTCCAACAAGGTTTGCTTTAGGATCTCTCTCGCTTCATCGGAGATGGGGATCTGGGGCTCCTCGTCCAGTTCCTCAACAGACCAATTCTTCTCGATAAACAGTCGCAGCGTGCTGAGAGCAGACTGTCGAATGGACGTGTCGATGGACGAGTGGGCGGCGATGCGAGCAAGGGATATGGGGAAGGCAGGGTTTGTCTGGGCTCGCTTGATCTCGATTTCAGCAGCTTGGCGGGGTGCTTGTTCGGAAAGCTGAGCGTTGGCCAGGAGCTGCGCCAGTTGATCCTCCATGTTGGGCGTCGGCGATGTTAGGACGAGCAGTTCTGGCGCGAAGATGGTGTTGGATGCGTCGTCCGTAGGCCTCGTTTTCTTCGGCCTGTTTTTATTTGCCTTTGTTGTATTATTCCAAACGCGGGCCCTGCGAATGAAAGATGCTTCGTGCCAAAATTGGTGTTTAGGAGGGGAGATTGATGGTGGGGGATGAAAAGAAAAAGGTGGGGTGGTGACTGGCTGCGCGTCTGTGGTTGGCTGGCCGCCGCCAAGAAGCGATAAGCTGCAGCTCTCGCGATAAGCACGTGTATCTTCAGCGTGAACCAAGGTATCTCTACTGGGCAAATGTGTGCATGGGGACATGCCTGTGCATCACGGTACTTGCTAGCTTGATTATCTGCGTGTTGCAGGGTATGCTGGACGCGAGCTACGATTATTCAGATTGATCTGAATGAATCGTGAAGACGATGTATTTGACTTGTTGCTAGCGGAAATGGGGTCGATGCTTTCAAAATTACTTCTCATTGTACCTACTTTAAGTTGCAGCAGCTATGCCATGCACTGAAGGGCATCTTTTCTTGGTATCGATAGGAATAGTCAATAAACAGCTGCTCAGCATACTCCATCGCTTGATCCATAATCCTAGTAATCTAATTAGCATGATTCAACTCATCTGATTGCTTAAAAGCTAATCAGCAACCAGCTTTGATGTCTACAAATTCAGCAAAAAGAGGAAAAAAAAAAAGTCGCTCGCGCAGCGCGAAGCTGGAATCTGCTCTGTAAGAAAACCGCCACTTTCATGAACAAGATTTTTGATGCAGATTGACGACAAGGAAGATTACAGAGTCATTCTGGCGAGAGCAGATAAACTTTCGGATATGGAAAAGATGATGCTGTCGCCAAGGATGTTTGACAAGATAGTCAAGGCTGAAGAGGAAGAGGAAGGCAAAGATACGAGCAGCGAAGAAATTACAAGCTCAGGAGAACGTGGCGCTTGCTGAATTTTGTCAGGTAGCCATAGCCAAGCTTTCGCAACCCCGCCAGCAGATCGTTACATACCACGTTCGGGACACGGAAGATTTGGAAAAGGCTGTTCGAGACTGCTGGTCACTGAAAGAGGAACGCGGCATGGAGATTGTGTTGCGGATTGTGAGGTGGCTTGGTGAAGACTCAAAGAACCCGATTATATGGAATGCATTGCCGGACAAAGAAGCTCGTGATGCTAGGCTGGCGGAGATTCTTCCATGATACGCGTGGCGCCAAGGTATCTTTCATTTTGTGTTATATAGGTAGGTAGCTATAATTAACGACATGGTAGTAAATTATGGGAGAGGTTATCCATCACCCCAATTCTGTTATCTAGCCGTTAAGCTACATGTACCTAGTAGTGTTGTTGCTATTGCTGCCATGGTTGTCTATGTTTTACTGCCAGCTACCTACTGCCAGCTACTACCAGCCACTGCCACTACAGCTACTACTGCTGCTACTGCTGCTACTGCTGCCATTTCATTGTATGGGTAGTAATTGGCATTGTGTATACGTACTTTGATGTGTGGAATGTCTTGTTGCGCTGCTGCTGGGGCGTTAGAGAATGAGATTGGGGTGCTGAATATCGTCTCCCTAAATTATATTTTAATTTCTAAACAAAGCCGAGCGCTATTTGTACTGCTTTAGTTTGGTGTGGAAGCTACAGCCACTGGCGTCTTTTGTTCGTCTCATCAACCACCTTGAAATTGAGGAGGAATCGACTAACACACAACACGCGCAGGTACATCTACTTCAACTATTCCTTCAGTCTTCTAGAACAGATAGGTCTGCATCTGGAGTGCATCAAGTGCACCACTGCTGCAAGCCCAATGATTGATTACCGCTGCAAGGTCTACAATGTGTGCAGACCGGATCTCGCTGACTGCATCATGTCAGATTCGCCCTTGCATCGATTCCCTTTTGTGTCGCATTTCCCCTCATCCATATTCTACTATTGTATTCAAATTGAGGTGTTGGTTCTTCTAAAACAAGCTTATTATTGTCTCACACCATGACTAGATATCCATGGATAACAAAGAAGAAAGCTATCTCTTATACGGAGTACACCCAGAAGCATCGCGCATCGGCGCATCTTTCTGCTATCTCTAGGTGCCGGCTACTTATCTCGCGCGTATCTCTCCTAGAGATAGCAGATAGCGGCGGTGGTGATAGCGATAACGGCTCAATCAACGGTTTATCGGCCCAGGCACCGGCATTTCCCCCCAATTTCTGCTGACTCGATGGGATGGGGTAATTGAATTGAAAGGCATTACCTCCAGGCTCTAGCTGTGCGGGATGGCGGGTCCCTCCACACTTACAGCCGGCAATTTTCTCCCTCCACCCGCTATCTGCCACTCAGATCATCCACTCCAGGCGTCTTAGTTTATCGCTTGTCGCTGCGTATCACCACCCAATGGGGGCCAAGCAGGGCATCATCAAGAGCCCCAGTCCTCGCCTTAAGACAATGAACAGACCGTATCACCACGGACACTACTTCGTTTTTGTACTAGAATTCCCCAGATATGGCCTCTGTTTGTCGTCTTGCAGCAAATGTGGCGGTAAAGAGGGCGCTGCCTGCTGATAGCGGCAAACACCTCCAAGGGCCAACATCTATCAACATCAGCAGTTCGCCAGAGCCTGGTCGCAACTCCGCTTTTCGCTCGCATCTCAGCATCTCGTTTTATCTGCGGAGCGACGTCGCCGTGCCCGGATGAGGAAATCTGGCAGATAAAGCCTCTGGCCTCTCCCGTTTTCTGCGCCACCCGCTGCTGAGAGTTCAAGCCTCTGACGATTCCCGCGCCGATCATCCAAGCACAAACACCGGCTCTGGCTCTTGTACACCTGGGAGCTGTATTAGCAGTCAATAGGAGCCCGGCTCGCGTGCTCATCCTCGCAAAGTGGTGGATCACCGGCCCCTCCACCTTCGAGATCAACGACCAAAACTTCTGGACTCTCACGTCATTGGTGCGTCGGCCATTCCATTGGCAGGTGTGACATTGCGGCCGATTACTTTATTTTCGATAAAACGAAGAAGACGGCGTTCCATGCGCTCGACTTTGAAACTGCACTCTTCATACTTTTGAGTGGCTCATCACCATGTCGTTGCGACAGAGATTCAGAATCCTGGCGGATAAGCTGGCTGTCGAGGCCGAGCCCGGCCTTTCGACCACGCAGCTGATGGTGCGGTCCTTGCTCTTTTCCTTTCTCATCATCTCATACCTAAACTCGCCTTTGCATGATTCGTCGTGATCGCATCACCTGTCATATCCTGTTGTGCTCTGCAGGAGTTACAGCGAAATCGAGAGACCGCCAGAACACCTCGGCGAGATAGGATGAGACGAGCGAGACGTGGTGCTGACTCCTTCCTAGCTCGTCAACCATGACCTGAAACCCGTTGAGAAAGAGCGTCGGCAGTGGGGGCCTTGGAATTTCGTTGCCTTTTGGATTGCAGACTCCTTCAACATCAACACGTGGATGATCTCTTCCTCCATGATCATCGCCGGTCTGTCGTGGTGGCAGGCGTGGATATGTGTCTGGCTGGGCTACTCTATATCTGCCTGCTTCATTGTCATGACTGGGCGAATTGGAGCTACGTACCACATTGGTTTTCCGGTCATTGGCCGTGCATCTTTTGGAATCTGGGGGAGTCTATGGCCGGTTTTCAATCGCGCCGCCATGGGTAAGTGAATACGATTACAAACATGAGACTTTTGCTTCACTTTCAGTCAACGAGGGGACACCTGTATCCTCCTGTCATATATCTGTCATATCATCTACTGACATTCTCTCCTTCAGCATGCATTTGGTATGGTGTTCAATCTTATATTGGCGGTACCTGCGTCTACCTCATGATTCGCTCCATTTGGAAATCCTGGGACAGCTCTAAAATGCCTGGAAATTTCGGCACCAGCGCCACCAATACGCCAGAGTATGTTTCTTTCGTCATATTCTGGCTGTGTTCCTTGCCCGCCTTGTGGTTCCCCGTACACAAGGTTCGCCATTTGTTCACCATCAAAGCCTACTTCGTGCCTGTCGCAGGCATCTCGTTCCTCATTTGGGCCTGTGTCCGAGCTGGCGGTGTTGGTCCCATCATCAGACAGCCTAGCACTCTTCATGGGAGCAAGCTCGGTTGGCAGTTTGTCAACGGCGTCATGTCTTCCATTGCCAACTTTGCAACTCTTGTTGTCAACGACAGTGATTTCACTCGATTCGCGCGCAAACCCAAGGATGCTCTCTGGTCTCAGCTCTTTACGATCCCACTCGGCTTTGCCATTACCTCTTTTATCGGCATCCTTGTTTCCTCGTCATCCACCATCATCTATAACGAGCCAATCTGGAGCCCCTTGGATCTCCTCGGAAAATTCATCGATGATGGTAGTTCTGGACAGAGATTCGGCGTCTTTATAATCGCCTTTGCATTTGCTTTAGCTCAGCTAGGTACTAATATTGCCGCCAATTCCGTCTCTGCTGGAACTGATATGACTGCGCTGCTCCCGCGCTATATCAACATCCGTCGTGGATCATACATTTGCGCTATCATTGGCTTGGCAATGTGCCCATACAACCTGCTGAGCAGCTCCAATCAGTTTACGACCTATCTTTCAGCGTACAGCGTCTTCCTGAGCTCCATTGCTGGCGTCATTGTTTCGGATTATTACCTCGTGCGAAGAGGGTACTTGGATACCAAGGAGTTGTATGATGGCCGTAGAAATGGGCCTTATTTTTATACTTGGGGCATCCACTGGCGTGCTTATGCTGCCTACATTTCTGGAATCCTCATCAACGTGGTTGGTTTCGCCGGAGCAGTGGGCACAAAAGTACCCATTGGCGCCACGTACATTTACAACCTCAACTTCTTTTGCGGATTTCTCGTTTCGCTGGGCGTTTATTGGCTGCTCTGCAAGCTGTCACCTATTCCTGCGACAAGCGACCGATGGATGGAGGTTGGTGATCACCTAGACGATGCTCAGCCCGAGTATGACACGGGCAGCCAGCAAAGTTATGATGAAGAGAGGGATACGGCAGTCAAGGGGCATGACAAGAAAGATGACGTGCGAGTGATGGATTTCTAGACGTATATTACGAGCTGCAGCATTTTTAAATTTAACGACCATTTAGATTTCTTCTCTTATAAACGTTTCGAGCCAACTACACATCGACCTGTTCTCCATATGTAGACCCTTTTGTTGCTCATATCGCTATTTGACCTGCTTATTTGATATGATGTTCTTATTACCGCTGACGGATGGTGGCGTGCCTACTCATCTTCTCCAATGCCTCACCAGAAGCAATATCTGAGTATATAACTTGTGTATGGCATCTCTGTAGCAATAGTAGCAATAGAATAACAGGACAGGTGCCCATACTAAAGTCTATCTTTGTTACTACCATTATTACTGCTACTAAATTACTACATTAAGTATATCACATGCAACAATCCAAGAATTGCTTCTTTGAACAACAGTTATTGATAACACTAAGGAATCGTGTGCTTAAGCCAAGTCTTCAGTTGCTATCTAGCTAGTAGAACATAGTTACAGTACCGAGCCGTAATTGAGTTTCTGATCCAAAAACCCTGACTTGTATCATATTTACACAAGCCCAGGTGTTCATCATACAGCTAAGTGAAAGGACTAATCAACCAGGACTACTATAGGACTAGATGTTGAATCTGAGTAAAGCAGGTATGAAACCCGAAGCTAAATGAGTCTTAGTAATTCTGCACCAAGAAATGCTCTGGAATGGGAGTTAGAATTACCTCTATCGTTATTGGCTTGACCGAATGATGTTTACTCGGCATATTTGGCAAGAATATCGTTAACCTCTCTATCAGTTGGAGGCGCTCTTCCTCGGGCATTCAAGGCATTGAGTTCAACATCGCAGCCTTCAGGGCAGCGACAGTCTGAACGATCGCCATATGATTTGCAACACGAGGCAAAGGTACTGAGTTTATTGCTGATTTGGCCAGCTGGGCATTGGTTGCCATCAGGGCTTCCGCCAGCCTCACGGCAGCAGTTGGAAGTGGCGGCCACATTGACGCCATCGGAAGAAAGGCACTGGCAGGCCTCGGTGGAGGAAAAGAGGGCAGCGGCGATGGCGATGATGGAGGTTGAAAACTTCATTTTGACTTGTGAAGTTGTTGATACAGATAAGTGTTTATTGTGGAATATTGAATCAGATGTTGATGGAAGTGTTGGTTTCTGTTGATGAGGATAATGGACATTTCTTGGGGATCGATGCCTCCTTTTATAGTTTTGATACGCTTCTACTCTCTTATTTCTGGGTAGATCATGTCAATAATGGGTTGCTGACTGATGCTTGAGTATTATGTGAATATTCCGCCTAGCTGGCTAACTCTTCTCAAAGCAAAAGAGTTGATCAAGGAGTATGTGCTCAAGATCCCGTCTGATGCTGTCATATCGTCTGTTGGATTTGGATGAGCTGACTGTCATCTGACTCAATAAGAGAATGATCGTCGCAGCATGGCAGCAGGATTCTAGTTCTTTTGGCAGTCCATTGTGATATTAGTTCTGGCCCGACTTCCGTCTTGAAGTCATCAAACACCGAAGAGCCGTGGCGAAAGGGGCCGAAATATTAGAGGTATTTCTTGATACTATTCTGCTATAGGTCTAATACAAAGTTGAATTTCTTCGGTTTTTGGCCGACCAGAGCCTACTTCATTTTTCTGTTCATTGTATACGGGGTATCATTGGCTATAATGCATATTAGCATCGATAAGATGCGTAGAAGCCTCAATCCTACTACATACGCAACTCTGATCCGTTTTCTTCTGTCTATGTTTAACCGACACAGTTGACTTTTATTAATTTGAAATTTTGACATCATTTCAACTCCACAGAATCCTGCCGGATGTTAGCTGAGGCTGAGAGAGCTCTACGCTTCTCTGGTTGGACTACACTATATTACTGCGGGTGAGATGCTCCACAATTGTCAGCGGTGCCTTTACAGTCTACAACGGCACAGAGTTAGACTACTTGGACTTTGCACTCTTGCTTCAGATTTGTTTATACTGCGGATGAGCCCGTTGCCGAGGTGCTGAGTGGGCCGTGGCCCATGTTCATCTGAAGCGACTCACAACTACTTCTATCCACGACAAAGCATCTCTGGGCTCAAAGCTGGGGATTTATGTGTGCTATTACTCTACAAATCCCCAAATCAATGGTACCTTGCGAAGCTGTAGGAGATAAACCTTCAACATATGTATATTGGCCAGCTGTGCAAACCGCGCATAGCCGCCATGGCTTACATCACGGCATGCCAAATTTGGTGCTGACAGGCTACAAGTTCTTCGTGACAGATGGTGGCAAACCAAGATCAACAAAGTCGGGGCGCTGTATTATGATGCTTTCACATGCAATATGCCGGCGCCAGGAACATCGGCAACGACAAATAATGAGTGGACGGGCGATCGCGATCCAGCCATCCGCGGTGTCGAGGGCAGAGGCCAGTATCAAGCGTCTCCGAAAGCCCCGCAACTTACTCTAAGATCTAAGAGAAAGAAACAAAGAAGAAGGCCTGCAACTTCAGGCGGGATGCCTTACCAACAGCCAATCGGGGTTGTCCCGCAGCGATTGAATGCAACATCTTCTGGTGGGTATCCACATCACAGAGAAGATCATCGCAAAGCTGTCAGCATTGTTCTATGGCTTTGCCGCTAACCACGTTTTATTATAGGTTGACATAATTTTCGTTGCGTAACGAGGGATTCTGATGTCGCAGTTGTAAGGAACAATCAAGAGCACAGCCCCTGAACAACAAAAAGCTTAGCAGGTCGAGATCTACAGTCATCTATTTGTGTATGAATAGGTTACGAATTTGGCAAGTAGGAGTAGCTCTGACGATTTTTGTACACCGCTACCTGTTTAGCTGCCTGCAAGATATGAATATTCGGCGTAATCTTTCATTGTAAAGAGCTCGGGGGCATATCGAAGTCATCTGGATCCTCTCTCCAGCTATTTTTAAGCTTCATAAGATACACTAGCACCTTAATCAGCCATTAGGTCATCTCACATACTAGATAACGGATACTTTCTGTGGGACTCATCGCATCATGTAGCGAGCTCAAACTCAGTCTGACCGGTGGCCTGTAACGTGGGAATTCACAGGAAGAAGCACAAATGCGGGAGGTACCATACGCCATTGCTCGAATTGCACCGTCCTTCGTAGCCTCAGTTTCTTTCATGCCTTGATATTGGGAAAGTGCCATTATGCGTTGGTGGAATATTAAATGAAATATAAACTGCCGGTGTTCCTTCTGTGAATGTTGAAAGTGATTTGAATGGGAAACAAGTTGAGTTGTTTGGATTCCGCGGGAACAAGTTAGTTTGTAATAACTGGAAGAAGGCTACCGCGCACAGTCCTGCGGGCTTAAACACAACACCCTAACGCCTCAGATTCTCGAGCTTAATAAATGCATCACTAACACAACAGTATTGCAAGCAATGTGACTGCTGATTTTGGCGCTGCAGTAGTGGTGAAGAAGTACTTGCCGTTCACATAGAATAGAAACCTCCACTTCATGAAACTTGCGGGAAGGTGTTGGTTTGAAGCACCGAAAAGGCTGCACAATGCTGCTGCCAACTCACATGTCGATCTGAGGTCCGTAGTCTTTGTTGTATCCAGCCCTTACCAATGCCTTCCCAGGACATTTCACTCCTCTAACAGATTGATATACATTGCTTCAGATGTTTCCGGAGCACCATTACTTATAGCTGCGATGATTCGCGCTTTGCTGACGTGACAATTTGAATAAAACATAAGTGGTAGTCTACTTTATTGAGTGGCCTTTGTTTCTACGTTAGCGCTCTTCACTCTCTGTTTTCATGACTCAGGCAAATATATTTGCAGTAATACTTCGTGCTTTCATTTTCGTGCTAACTTGCCGATTGCTAAACAGTATCTGTATTCATAATTGATACTGGGCAAGTCCTATTATAGAGTACATGTGGCAGGAAAGACAGCTGTTTTTACAAATAATTGGTAGCTACATCGATCATTATTCATACATCTACATAAATATCTCTAGCCTCGAATGAGTGGTAGCTGCATTTTATTTAGTGGTAAAATCTTTCATTAGACATCTAGCGAAGCCATCGGCGGTTTTAGCATAACAAGATGTTAATAACATGCTACGGCCCACGGTCGATTAGAAGTTATCTAATTAGAATCCTATACTAAAATACTTCGAGCAGCAGGGTCCAAGTGGAGCATAAGGTTCGTTAAGATAAACTTGTGCGGGGCGGATATAAAAAGCCACATTCCAAAACTAGCCAATAAACCTCACCCTTTCGAATAAGGTTTCTCGGCCAATATAAGTTTATAAACTACTATTCCTATATGTAGCTACCTAGTTTCGGCTAGCTCTGCTATGTAAACGAAACTCCTGACTTCCTCACTGAGCTTACCGGCACTGGGAGCAGGCTGATTAAGAACGCCTGTTCTTATTGGCAGCCTGCATGAAGCAAATGCTTTAGCAAGTGCCTGCACTTGATAGAAGTTTTAAATGTTGCAGAACTAACGCAGGCGTCCAAAATACCCTCTTACTTGGCATGTTTTTCTCAAAATCTAGGCATTTGTAGTTCTCCGACCGAGTATGTTGAGGGCGCCTCATCTATATTGCTGGAAGTGGATACTTTGAAAGCGTTTTGGCTGAGCTGAGTAGTTCTAAGATGATGGGAGGCGATCCCTCTCTTTCGGCCCAGCCCTCCATCTTGGATATCCTGTCAAAACCTCGTGCAATAACCAAGTTAAGAGATTTTTACGCTACTTTAAAAATGGTTCCCATGATAATAGATGGCTGAAATACACTGCATGGCGATGCTGTGTCAGCGATGTTGTGACGCAGCAACCTCGTCTGTGACTAGGTTTCAATAGCCATTCCATTCATAAGCCAATAGCGTCCTAGAGTATCCAAGCTGAAGATTCTCTTTGCAAAGCATCTTTCTACCCAAGGTTATATTCTACAGGCTGAAACCAGAAACTTGAGTGTGTATCTTATCTCGTGTTATACCTTCCAACCAGTTGATCGCGACTTCTAAGCAATCTTGTGTATGACACAAAGCCTACTAATCTCGTCTCGCAATGCCTTCAAAACATATACCGGCAAATCAATGGACGGAGTTAACCAAGGTGTTCTATATTTCTTTTATTACGTATGTTCAATTTCGCTTAACTTTTCTTATCTACTACATAGTATAAGTGAGAAAACAACCTTTATTAAACATAGCGCGTTTTGTTGGTACTATCTTACTATGTTAACTAACAGTATGTAGCTTATACGTTACTCATCCAAATATCGGACAAGTTAGATACAGGAAATTTGAAACTGGAATCAAGACAGATGAGGGCGATCTAACGCAACCCGAGGATAGTTTTCGCTATGTAGGCGTAGGATCTCTGGACGTTCTTTGCCTAGTTGCTACAGACATATTCTGGCATACCGAATAGGTATAACAAAGCCTGTTGTGTAAAGGGGACATTTTAATCTATTGAATTACACAATCTTTGTCCATGCGACCCAAATAAGTCCCCGGCACGATCTGCATAATTTTCGTCTGTGAGCGTTCAAGGGGCTGCAATGACTCTTAACCTAATGTCTGTTAACTACATGTACGCAATGATACATCAATCTATGCCATCGCTTCATAGAATACTACTCAAACAGCAATGTCGTCTCGATTTCGCTGCAAGTCATACTATAGATATATGCAAAATTTTATGCTAGTCTACACCAACCATGTTTCCTTCGAGCCAGGCGATTTCCTTGAAGGAAACTGACCCGGAAGAGGCAACACTGGCGCCCAATTGCTCTATTCGTGCCCTCGTTGCCTTGATGGCGGAAATCCGCAGTTCCTTCAGAATTATTAACATAGCTGCGACGGGCAAAGGAATGATAGGGACGAAGGCTTGAGCGTAGCGTCTGAACGGCAAGCAAAGAAAAGTAAGAAACGTGCTTGCAAGAACCGCACTATTATCGTCAAGATTAGATGGCATTGCGCGCTTAACGGTAACGGAAACTCACACAGCGCTGCTACGAATCCAGACGTTCTTTCGAGTCGAAAGCAGAGCGGTCTCCACATCTGCCAGATCTGAATTGAGACGCGAAAGGGATGTTTGGATTGAAGATTGGGCTCTATCCAGACGCGCCAGCATCAGTTCGTCATCCTCTTCAAGACGACCTTGGGCGAATTCTCCCGCCTGAAGTTCATCAGAGCCTATACAATTCAGCGGAGCACTGCATGTAATAGGGGGTTATTTCCCTACTCATTGTTGGAATAAGGCCCCGCGTGGCAGCTAGCCATTGATGTTGCCTGTATTGCCTCAAGTATGTGACAGCGTGCGCTTTCGTGACCTTGGCGCTATAGAAGGGTGGTGACGAATTTCTATGAGAGTTATCCATATTCATAAACAGAGTAAAGGTGCCGAGTAAAAGGATGTTATAGAACTTCGGAAAAGTCGAAAGGCAGGGATTTGCGAACAATATAAGGTCCGATGTTTGGGTCGTGATCGTGCAGTCGGGCAAAGTGGGCGGTTTGCACAAGACCTAGTTTCGGATTCCCCCTCCCGTATTTCGTGGCGTTGTCCTATAATATGGTGGCTACGAAATTGATTCTGCCGCATTCCAAGCCCCCGGTGCCGCCGGATCAGCCAAACGGTCGGCGGGCTGAATGTAGTATACTTTCCCGGCCTCTTTTTAGTAGTAATGACATATAAAACGCCAGCTTTGATCCCGTTGTTCAATTGAACAGTTAATAACTGGCAACACCCGAAGCCCTCGACCTCTGACACGTCGCGCGTCTTCACTAGCGACTGGAGTTTTCGACATGGACAGCACTACTGAGCTTGACTCTTGGCATATCGAGTGCATTCACAGCCATTTCATGGATATAGATGAAGAGAAAGACTATATTTCGGCTGCAAATTTATGCATACGTGGAATATGGCGTTTAAATGAACACAATAATTCAGCGAAACCTCCATTGCTAAAGGCAGTCGCAGCTCGAAACTCTAACATTCCATATCGAGGTGGATCAGCAACGTCTGTTCAGGTAGGTCCGGCTGCAGCTGACGTCTACTCTAGGTCAAATTTAGATTGGCCAATCGACGTAAACATAGGCGCAATAATAGGCGCAATGACGACTTTGACGGATTTCAGAACGCAGTCCTCTACTTTTGCAGAAGGATCTTCAACCTTAAAGCCAACGATGAAACCCACGTGGTGAGCTTTATTACCACAAGATCTCTGCTTGGTATTACCCCCTTAAGTCCATGGTTCCGATATTGTTGGACGCAGTGCTTCCTCGATACATTTGTTCATAAAGAAGTGCCAATTCTCCACGAGATAACAGATGTGAAGGTTTTCACATCTTGGTATGGGCATACCTGAGTTAGCTATTACTGCGAATACGTCGCTAATTCTAGTGGAAGGTTGAAGAGAGTCACATTTATGTTGGCTGCGGCTGAAGGGGAAAGTTATATGAATGTAATCAAGGCAATTAAAACAGCCTGGTTAGAGGGGCGACTTGTAGGTGCTCAAAATAACGCGGTCGAACCTTGGTTAACGACCTTTCTAGATTCCGGAGATAAAACGACCGAATAAACAGCAAGAGGAAACAAGTCTAAAAGCTTCCAAGGAATTTCTCGACAGGGTAGAAAAACTCCTGGAGCGTTTTGGGGCAGCCAGTAAGCTCTTTTTTTAATCTACTTCACCATATTCTGAAAATTTCTAGGCCAAGCCTGTGACGTGCAACGCAAATTAGGTAAGTCCACGCTGCCATCGGACATGGAAGTCAACCTATTCCATATAATACTCGAAGTTTTTGAGAAGGGGTTTGAAGCCTTGATTATTAATGAGGAGGTTTTCCTGCAATGGGTGGAGATTGCTTCCAATTCGAAGGCTAGATTGGCAGAAGTTGCTGGCATAGCAACTGTACCTGTAATTGCTGGCATTTATGGACTTATATCAGAGATTACCAAGGCTTGGGGCACTCTTGATAAGTCTACTATATGCTCAACAGCAGTTGTTGGTTCTACTGCTCTAGTTGTGGCTGGGTTAGGTATTGTAGGTATCCACTACTATCAACATCGGCAAATTAAAAACGAGAAGGATAACTTAAAGAAAGGTAAGCTACAATCAAAATCTTACAGAATGCCTTTTTGTACCTGCTCATTTTATATTTACAGTGTCGGAGGAAATAAGAGGATTATATTTAGCCCTCAAGGAACTCGTGCAGTGGATGACGATACCCATTTCCACAGCTGATGATAGCACAAAGATGCAAGCTTTACGTAAACACCTCAAAGGTAAAGGATTAAGAGAGGTGTTTGCAATAACTGATTATAAAGCTATATTGGATCAAGTAAAGGAACTTATTAGTACCCAGCTAGAGGGGATAAAAAAAGATCCTTCTCTTAAAAAGTATGTTTCTTAGAGTTTTTATACTTAAATTTAAGATATAGTGGCCAGGAGATCGATCAAGAGATGAAAGATATGCAAACCTACTCAAGATATGAACTCTGGCTATGTAAATTTTCTGGCAAGACAAGCTATATAATTTACACACACAATTGACGCAGCTTTGACCGGCATGTAAACCAGTGGTTCAACCGACTCATGAGCGGCATCAAAGGCCTACCTGATATGGCAGTTTTAGTCAACTACTTGGATGAGCCCAGAGTTGGGTTTTCCGGAGAGCATAAACAATCAAATCATTAGTACAGAAAGGTTTCTTTATTAAAAGTAAAAGGTGATTTTCAATATAGTGATATGCGCCAAGTGTAATATAACCTGTAAAAGTAATACAAAGAAGTTCTCACTGTCTTTCGGCTTGGTTCTAAAGCACTTTCCCAAGACAATTGTTGGAATTTTATTATGTCGTATTTGCATGTTGTCTCAGACATTGAGGATAAGGCTGATACCTTGGACTCTCAAGATGAAGACAACTCTTTATTGTCAGCAGATTTGCTCAGCCAAAATGTCTCTGATAAAAAATGGAAAAGCTTCAGATGGTACTCAGGGCGACTGTTATTCCTTGCACCATGGTGCTTAAACGTTTTCCTGGCTGCAATGATCCTTGCCGTGCTGATTACTCGAGATGAGCGTTCACACCAGTATGGAACTTATGAGAAAGGGTTTCACACAGATTTATGTACAAGTTCTCCGGTACAGGACTTATAACTGCCTAAATACTAAATTTGATAACCAATAGCCACACCAACATATATTCCCCTTGAGCAGATCCGATTCACGCGAAGTCCTCTTTTTACTGCCAATGGCACTGGTTTCCTTGAACCGGTACACCAATCTATGCCATGGCCTGAGAAAATGGACTTGTTTGGCAAGCCAAGTCCAATAATCGACAGGAACTGGTTCAGCCTTATCGGCAACCGATACTTTTCTATCTCTGAAGAAGAAGCTGAACGGGCATGGGGAGAACGTCGCCATGAATACATAGATCAGGCCTTAGGTGGCTATACCGCTTGGTTAGTTGAAGAATTATTGTGAGCTTGCACATATAAATAATAAAATGCTAATGGTGTTTCATAGCCTCGAAATGTTTCACACACTGCACTGCGTGGTGGGTTCCTAGCTACAAGTGCAACTTGCTGCTGGTTTTAACACGAAGAAATTAGAATGTTGTTCGAAAAGCTATTTATCCCGACTATTATGAGCCTCCTCATCGATCACATATAGGTAAGGTATCTGAAGGAAAGATATGTGAAGATAATCGCTTACGCAGTTCACTAGAGCACTGTCTAGAAGCAATTCAACAAACTATACAATGTTATGGAAGCACGACTTTAGTCCCAACTATGTTCCGTGAAGGTTTGAATGAGGGTTATATTGATTCAAATCAGATATACACCTGTCGCTCATTTACAGCCCTGCGAGAGTTTGTAGACTCGCGTAGAGTTAATGATGAAAGTGCCTTTGTGTATCGAGACCAATCGCTCTTGGATAAGACAAAACATGCACTTGCAGTAGAGCATGGAATATATTTTGAACCAAAGCGGCCAAAGGTTGTATGAAAAGACATGAAACAATTATGTAAATATGTGTGAGTAGTTACTAATATTGGAGTTTACAAAATATATTACTATCTGGTATTTTATGGCCGCAATTTTTACACCAATTTTATCTCTCTAATGTCCGTGCTCCTATTTTCTTGCTCTGATAGGTCATCATTGCATGTAGCCAACAGGGAAAAGGCTATAACAAGATCAATGCGTAATGCTGGGACTCTAAACCAACACAAAAACATACTCCTCAACGCCGCCAAACGCGTCGAAAACGCTACCACCACAGCTATCGCCAAACCACAAACTACCACGCTCCAGCGAATAATCACCATTAACGGCCTTGCAAGAATATGCAGTCTAAACTTGCTGAAGAACAACAGGCGCTGGACGAGGCCACTGTCCCAATACCAGATTCCGAGGACACCACGTCAGAAGAACTCATTTAATTCTTGCAACAACAACAAGGCGACATCGAGAGTACAGCGGCACCCTACGTGTTCCCAAAACTACTGTCCTATATCGGCGCCAAGGATGCGAAATTGTGGCAGAGCTTAGACGTCAACCAGAACCGTGGCGGCGAGTTTACCGCAACAGTCTTGAGTTTTTGGACAGCCCCAAAGCATGGAAAGAAGGCGTGGTTTGGCCTTGCCCTACTCCCTCCGACAAAGTGGGTGGGCGTCAGTGGTCAAAGACGCCACCTGCAAAGCATGTGGCACGCCATTGCCTTTGGCATTATCACCTGAGAGGACGGCAGCAAGGCGCTGCTTCTCTACGACACCGACGTGAAGAAGTTTGTCCGCGAGCCTGAGAGGATGGCAAGGGTCTTAACTCACGGAACACTAAGGCAACTAACTGCCACCATCCGCCGGGACAACCGCAGTCTGGAGGTTTGGGTAAATAAGAACCGGCCGTTAAAGAGGCAGAGCAACAAGTACGCTATAGCATGCCAGAAGCTCGCTGAGTGGATCAGCTACGGCGACGAGTTATTCGCGGGAAAAGGAGACCCAAGGGTAGAGGGAGAATATCACTGCATCAGCAAGCCCTAAAGCGGTGGCGCAAGGTCATCATAACGCAACTTTCAGATTAACATGATTTTTGTACTTTATATAGAGTATAGACAGCAGCTGTAGATAATGACCTGAAAATATCAAAATTATATCGTTGGCGTGATCCTGAGGATTAAAAAGACTGCTGTATTTAAGATACATGTACAGTTGCCTATCGGTAGGTAACACTTTGCATCTATAAAACACCAGGCCTGGCGTCTGATTTATTGGCTTGCAAGGTCAGTGGGAAGTAAGAAAATAAAGCTTGAAGAGAAGAGTGAAGTTTTTATGGTGATGAGATACCCCTTAATGCATATCATAACCTATCGTATCCTGTGGAACATAGATTAGGCATCAAGCCAAACCCATGCTTCGATCCCTTGAGTGTTACGCCTTCTGAATATATAATTCTTGAATTAATAGGGTCTCTGTGAGGGATGGAAATCAGAACCTGAATCGAGAAGAAGTTGAGCTAGAGAGGGCGCACCCGTCATCGGCGCACTTGTGGCTATTGATCTGTGATTGCGTTACGCGATCAGTAGCCATGGCATGAGTGAGAGGCGGCAGTAAAAAACTCTCATCAACATTTTTGGTCTCTACAAATAACAAACTCGAGAGTTAGTCTAATAGAACGACACGACTAAAACGTTTGCCAGTGAGGCGAAAAACATGGCAAGCCCCAGCAAATCGTGTCATATCGAAAGTGCGTTATTCACAAAGGAGAGACAATCATCTGATTGAAAGAGCGCAATAATGTTTTACTTTTACTGGGAGCTTGGATTGTTGTATCTTCGCAGTCTTGAGCTTGTTCTATGTCAGACCCAGAAAGTCCCTCAAGTCTAACTCAGGCTTGCTCCCATTGAGCGTTTGCTTTTTGATGATCAACATCATATTGTAGTGTATCGGTAGCTGCTTTATCTAAAGTATGTCAGTTTTGAAATTAGGTGAATCTCATAATATTCACTAGACAACTGATGCGGCGTTAGTAAAACTCTTAAGCTTAGTCCACATCCTTGTGGCTTCTCGTTCTAAACTTCCAATATGACGGATAGTATGGATTTTTGACTCTCCCAGCAGAGGAATTGTGGGGATGAGCGATTAGTTCTGCAAATTAAAAATGTTCAACTTTTCAATAGTGGTTTGTCCGATAAATGTGTTTGCAACGAGGTTGTCTAACATAAAGAGGTCAAGATCAATTGCTTCACCACGATGATAACACTTTGATTCACTCATGCTCCCCACAACAAACGAAGTTCTAACAACATCAACCGTGTAGCCCACGCTGCAGTCCGCAAAATCGGTTTTCTCAACTTCTGATTCACTATTCATTAGCTCTGGGCTTTGTAAACTCAAGACTGACGAGATCCAAATCTGATCTGGTATCTACAGTAGCATGGCTCACGAACGTGGCAAGCTGGCATATTAAACTTCGCTTGTGCTTCCCTACGCTGTTCACCCCTAGCAACTGCGTAGCTGGAATCAATTGCTCGACAAGTCGGCCTTTGCGCTTGCTCAATGTCTCTGTCTCATGTAAAAATACTATACAGTATTACTCTACCGTCGCAGACAAAGATCATCACTAATTATCAAATCAAGCCGATTCATGCTGTAGATTTCTTTAGAACTAGATAGACCATGCATAGGGAGCTATTATATACCATATCGTACACATATTTAGTAGAAAAAAGAAAAAGAAAGGAACACCTTTAATGGCTTTATATCGAATCCTGGCAGCAATGCATTCCGTTCCCTTCGTACCTTACGACTTTCTATCTCAATGATAATGGCACACACAAGTAAAAGAAAGAAGGAAAAAAAAAAAAAAAAATCTCTTGTTAGCTAAAACATAAATGAAGCAGGTAATCTTGTTACCGCATCTTCCCAGGTGCGTTTGCCCGCTAGGATGCTGAGGCGTTAATGACGTGACGTCGAGTCGTAGTTTCGGTGAGGGTTGCCAATGCCACCAGGCTTGAGTAGAGGCTGGTTCTCTCTGGCAATGGCTCTTTCTTCTCGCTCTTCCATGTCGTCCAAATCTTCCTCGGTTTCGGCGTACCGCTCGGGGTGACCTGTGAAGGGGCCTGGCAGGCCGCGCTCCCAGCCCTCGGAGTAGGTGCGAGGGGCGAATGGGCGCTGTGGCGTAGCGTGGTGCTCGATAGGAGACTGGGGGGCACTGCTGGTGTAACTGTGCGCGTATTCTTCGTTGCGTCTCGCAATTTCGTAGTAAATGGCCATTGCGAGAACACTACCTTGCATAAAGGCCGTCAGAAGGTATATGGCCCATGTGCTCCAGCCCTCCATGCCAAGTCTGGCGAAAAGACTGGCAGCGAATAAAAGACCTCCCGGTGTCTGGATGCACATCATGGGGATGCTCAAGCTACCGACGTGCTTGAGGTGATAGGTCGTCCATATCTGAGGAACGTATTGGACAGCGGCCAGAGCTGCAGACATGACGCCGAGGAAATTGGCCCAAATGTTTAGCTTGTTAGGCAAGGCAATGGCAAACACGCCCGTCAGCGCAATTACAATCAATCCGTGGAGGATGGAGAGGCCGCCCACAGCGAGAGCCGTTTGCCATCTTGGGCTCTCTCCGCCAAGCTCATCTTGAGGTACGTTGGCTTCGCGATAGCGGAAGAAGATGAGGAATAGAACAAGGCTATAGTGAAAATATTAGTAAGGATGCTCGGAAGATTTGACGTGGGACAAAGGATGGCACAAAGAACAGTGACTCACATGGCAGTGAAGCACAACCATTGTGTTCCGAGCTGGGCAACCCCAAGCAGGCCGGCAGCACATTCAAACGTCTCCAGCTCTCTGCAGCAGCTAATGGCGTTGCGAGATGGCGCCACGGTAAGGATGTTGGCGAAGCCCGCGGTGGCAGAAGTAGTGCCCAGCAGGACGAAATAGGGAGATATGCCTTCGGAGGTTCCGCGAGAGATGATGCGATAGTGTTGGGGGAGATACGAGATCAAAAGGCCGATGAGGATGATGCTGTCGCGGATCGTCAGTATTAGAGCAGAGAGAAGCAATATAGGAAGAAGGCAGCTCACATGGAAACAGTCAGCTCGATATAGGAGGGCGTCTTGAGGCTGTCACAGGTCGAGGCCGAGGCCGTGGCCATTGCCAAAGGAGAGGCCTCCATCATGTTTGTCTGTAGCGGTGATGCAGTCTCGAGAATGTTCGTCGCTTTCGGTTTGAGTCGGTCGTAGTGGAGTCGTGTAGATCGTGAAGGGGGAGCTGGAAAGGGAGAAGAGATGAAGATGGGTCTTATCGAATCTCGCACGACGTCGAAGTTGATGGCAGTCAGGCAGTCTTTTGGTCAGGCAGAGGCCGCAAGGTTATGGCTGGGAGTCAAGGCTATGCAGCAGTCATGGTCGTCGGAAGCGTTGTGGTCGAGAAATAAAAGAGCAGTCGGGGGTCGAGATGGGCTCAGCTCAGGGTCAGGCAAAAGTGAGCGGCGAGAGACGAGCCAAGCGAGGCAGAGGCAAGGCGGTTTCTTGGGTTGTCACCGAGAGGATGGTGAGGCAGAGCATGGATGAGCTCCGTACTGGAGACGGCGGTTCTAGGTAAGGCGGTACCTATTGCGGTGCGCCACGGTACTAGCGAGTACGGGGTACGGGGCGGGTACTTGGGCAGCGCTAGCCTAGCAGCGGATGATGGCGCCTAGCTAGCAGTGGCTGCGGCTGGTGCAAGGCAGCTGTGGCAGCACCGAGAGATGGCATTGGACGTCAATATTGAGTTCATATACCATTACATGCAGCCACGGACATCATTTTGAGCGTCTTTTGATAGGGATTGGGCACGCATCGTTGCGTAGATTCTGCTTGCAATCTCTCGCAGCACAGGCCAAGCCCACTCCGGGGCTCATGTACCTCTCGCTATCATATCTGGTATCACATGTACTGTACCTGCTTGTATGAGCACTCACCTGAGCATTTTCATGCTTGCGGGCGGTCCTTCAGGCGAGCCTCAGCCCGCAGCGGCACGCGCTGTAACTCCGCCCAAGAGATATTTACCTCATCTGTTGCCCATAATAGGAGGTGGTAGCAGCAGCATTAAGTACCTTCATCTTACGTGTAGCAAAAGGTGAAGTGCCAGCATGTGAAATGTGCAGCCAAGAAGTGCTAGCTGCAACCAGCGTGCCGGCGCTGGCATCATTATCACGCCAGCTCTAATCTTCCTTCGACCAGGGCATCTGCAGTGCGACCCTGTGCTGCTGGCTGGCACTGCGCTGGAGCCACTGGGCAGCTGTTCCGTCCTCTGAAAGCCCCGAAGCTAATGTACCCCGTATCCGAACAGGAGGTGCACACACATCAGCACTCTTGAACTGGTACTCCGTACCTGCCAAAGGGGATCAGAGGGGATGTTGAGCATTAGCTTATCATCTTGAGACATTAATCAGCTCTAAGCCCTTCTTGACCACCGAGAAACAGCGTAGACGGCCATTGAAAGTAGGGAGAGCTGGCCGGGCGCTGGATCGATAAAGCGCGAGATCACGGTATGCGGCTAGTATTGAGTACCAAATGGACGCTTGCGCTACGGGCGAGATGACGTCGTTTGGCGGCGGGCAATTAAGATCTAGGCGCGGCCCATTCGTACAAAGTACGCGCTAGATACTTGCGTCGGGTGCCGTAGGTAATTTTCCTTCTCAGCATCTCCTTTAGCGTACATATTTTTTGCCATCTGCTAATCTTAAACAGCCCCCTTGCGTATAAATCCAGCATCGCTGCCAGGATCTCAATCTCAACCGGACCTCAGCGTGCAGGTAGGTAGAGGCCAATCGATTAGAGGCAACGCTCTTCTCCCATTGACCATGCAGCGGTGAATGTGGAGTCGGACAAGCCTTGCCTACCGGGGCAGCAATGCCAACACCAGCGGAATCATGGCCCAAGGAGACACACAAGACATGGAGTCTTGTGTTGTAGATCAGCATAACGAGAAGCATGAGAAGACGGCGCCCTCCATCCACCTGCTTGCTGAGCGACTCGCCAATGCGGGTACACGCGTGATCGCAACGTTGCCGGATGAGAACGTAGCGGAAGAAGACCGGCATTCAGAGAGTCAGGCATCCTCTCCTGATCTCCATCCGACCACCCGAAGCCAGCGCTTTTACACCTCCGCCCAATGGACAGCCGACGGCACCTCCATCCTCGCAACATCCTCTGACCAGACCGTGGCCTCCTTCATTCTTCCCGCAGACCTCCTGCAGCCTGCAGGAGAACCTCGCCATCTGGCTCGTCAGGCCAGCATCAAGCTCCCGGAACCCACCCAGACCCTCGCCGGCGCGCCCTACTTTTCCCTGGCCAATCCAGCTTCGCAGACCTTTTTGGTGGGATGCCGAGATCACCCCCTACACCTGTACCACGCGTTCCCTCAGTTCGATGATGCTGATGCCGCTGAGGATGTCGCAAGTCGGCCCCTCTACACTTACAAACTCATCCGCATGGAGTCGGAGCAGTACATCTCCCCCGCTTCTCTGATATGGGAATATCCCGGGACACACTTCATCTGTGGCTCAGCGAACCGCATCGATCTCTTCGACGCATCCGGCCACTGCGCCGACGGGCCGACCTTGACCATCCCGACAATTCCATCCCGGCGACACATCTCCAAGGGTAGCGGCGTAGGCATGAAGGGCACCGTGGCCGCCCTGGCAGCGTCGCCTCCCGCCGATGCCAGCGGCCACGGATCCATCCTGGCGGCCGGCACCTGGACCCGCTGGATGGGGACGTACGATATCCACCGCACTGATAGGGTTGTTGCGAACTGGTCGATCGCTGATGCGGATGAAAAGGCGTTCCGCATCAGCCTGGGAGGCCAGGGCATCGTGCAGACGGCATGGAGCCCCTGCGGGCGGTATCTCGTCGTGAATGAGCGCCAGGCGGACGGGCTGTTGGTCTACGATATTCGAGGTACTGGACAGCTCCTGGCTGTGCTGAATGGTCGTAGGGCTACCACCCAGCAGCGACTTCATTTTGATGTTTTCGAGGGAGAGACTGGGTTCGAGGTCTGGGCTGGGACACAGGACGGCTCAGTGGCGGTATGGGAAGAAGTCGGCATGAGGAATGATATTGTAGAGCCTTCCTGGACGTGGAAGGCGCATGAATCTCCTGTAGGAAGCACGATTGTGCACTCCAGCGGCTCTGTTGCAGCAACTTGCTCTGGAGGCTGGGGGTATCCGCGAGAGAGTAGAGAAACTCATGAAGCCAGCGATGAGGAGTCACACGAAAGACGAATATTTGATGAATCGTCACTGAGAATTTGGTCAATTGGCGGACTAGAGCCATGAGCTTAGCAAGATAAATCCCCATGTCTGTCTATCGTTTTGGAAATGTTTATAGTTGGACGACGAACAGAGCTTGTAGATGTGGCCATAAAATATTCATAATGTATTATGTCAGTTTTGTCCAACTGTATCTCCCAACGCCCCTCTGCTATGTACCTATGAATCATGCCGAATCCTCTCTCTTCTGGCCGTGTCCAATGAACAAGACAATAATGTACGCAACGCGCAGGAAAATTAATTAAGTAAACGCAAAAGACAGCACTCTCCAATGCACTCCCTCCAATGCCAACCAGAATTGTTGTTAAAAAAGCACCACGGTAGTCGCCTTGAGTAAAGGGGTTTTGAATATGTCGAAGGAATGTGGAGTGAATCGGAGTCTAATATTAAGATAAAGTGGTATTCAAAGTATCCACTGCCGCCTTTTTATTCCAAGTTTATACAAAAGGAACTTTCTTTTTCTTTTTTTGTGCTTGGGGGGGTATCAAATAAGACTTGAGTCGCTTCGCTTCCTTTAAACCCACGGCCGTCCTCGAGACCGACTCTCTGATCTTGTCTGCGACCAGAACGAAGTACCGTCGCCATCGCCTCTTCTCCGCGGGTTATACGGGCGGGGATCCTCTTCTTCCTCTACAGAGGGCGCTGGTGGTGGCTTTGGCACAGATTCCGTGAGGGGGATCTCGTCTGATGGCCTGCCGTAGCCGGTGTCCATGGGCACGGCTAAGCCAAGCTCAGCAAGCTGGGGGGCGGGCTCGACTACACTCGGTCTCGGGGGCCTTTGAGGCATTGGGGCGAGTTCAGACTCATAGCCGGTGAAGCCCCTTTCTTCCGTCAAGAGGGCCGTGTTGGGAGGGATGGCACGGGAATCGGGGTTGTCGAATTTTTCAGTTGATGGCCTTTGGGGAATGTCAGTAAACTAATTCTATGAGCGGTGTTATGAGTGTGTTGTATTTCTTACGTGATGTATTGGGCGGGTCTGGTCTTTCTTTTGCGCAGGAAGAAGAAGATCAAAGCTGCGATGAGAGCAAGGCCGGCGAGGCCTCCAACTACGCCTCCTGCGATTGGGCCTGCCTTTGAACTGCCAGTGGAAGTCGGCGCTGAAGGGGTCGAAGTCGAAGTTGAGGATGAAGTCGAGTCGCTTGCCGTGGCTGTGCCCGTGCTTGAGGATGTATCCGTCTGCGAGGTGCTGGATCCGCTGGTGGTCTTGGATTTGCTGCTAGATGAAGTCCTGCTCGCGGTCCGCGATCCAATCGTCGTCGGCGTCGACAAAGCCGTTGGTGTCTCCGTCAACTGCACCGACACGCGACTCAAGTCTATTGGGAGCTGGCTCAGCGCCGTGGCGGCCACCGTCGTCGCCAGCTGCGAGACGGAGCCGCATCCAAACTGCGAGAAGCCCCCCTCAAAGTGGTTGAGGTAGCACACCTGCGCGCCGGAGCACGTGAAGACGTACGGGTTGAGCTCCGTCTGCGGCGGGCTGTTGACGTCGACGCAGCCCGTGAAGATGCCCTCGGTGCAGGGCCCCGTGTCCGGGCAGCAGCCAATGGCCTTGTTGACGGTGTCGGCGGCGCAGTGCGAGCCCGCGAGGCAGGTGGCAGGCAGGTTTGGGTCGCCCCCTATCCAGCCGCAGATGGTGTTGAGGTCTCGCTGGAGCAGCTGTTCTGCGGGTGATGAAGCGAGCGCTGCTTTGGGCGCTGGAGTTGCGACGATGGGCCATGCTACGACGTTGAGCTCGCGCACGGCGACGGTTTTGGTTTCCCGGGGCAGCGCATGGCTGGAGGCGAGCTGGAGGAGCGCGGACGAGACGAGAAGGGCTGCTGATCGCGGCAGAGCAGCCACGATCATTTTCGCGGGCTGGTTCGTTTGCCAGAGGGTGATGTTGAGAGTCTGGCGCAAGAAAGAGACTGTGACAAAAGAAAAAGAAAGAAAAAAAGGAGACAGTTTCGCAACTCTTTGGGAAACAGCTACGGAGAAAGAGCGAGAAGAAGACAAAAACAGAGAGAAGAAGCTTTGTTCTGGAAAATGCTACATGGACTAGGTGTTTTGGAAATATGGCGAGGTCGGGTAGCACAACTTGCTTGTTAGTCTGGCTCGGTAGTGTGTGCCTTGTTCGTATTGACCCCTGCAAGGACCCAATTGGCATACATTAGTCGTGCAATGCGGCCAATTGAGGAGCGGCGGGACGATTGAATCTCGTTAGGGACGATGATATAAATAGTAGGAATACGCGCAAAGGGTGGAATCAGTAAGACGTGTGGCGATGGCTGTGCTTGGGAATTGCGCGAATGACCGCATATACCACTATTACTATTGTTTACAGAAGAATCTAGGAATAATGCAACAATGGGTGACCCAAGGCTGTTTGGAATATAGCTTGGAGCGGCTATTGGCGTTTGAACGGCCCCAATTTCGACCTTGACGTTTCGGCCGTGGCTGGCTCCGCACCTATCGGGTCCTCTCCTTGCATGCAAATACAGCGCAGAGCCTGCGTCACAATGTATGCAGCTAGCACAGGGCTTATTGTCTAAGATGTCAATGTCAAAAAGTCTGCTCAGTTCAGTTCTTGCTCGCTTTTGATCGAAATTGAGTGTCTCTGATTTTCGCAGTAGCCGATTGGTGGCCCTTGTTCAAAACGGCCCGTAGCCCAGCAGCTAGGCCGAGCTTGGTAGCTGGGGACAAGAGAGATAGAGATGCATTGATCTGGGCCGCTGCGATATTAGCACTATTATGGAGCAGTTTTGATGTTTAATATCAGAGAGTGGGTATCGCGCGTGTTGCCTTGGCGCGAGGTGTGCTACGGCGCACTATCGACTTTGAGGGTTAATTAGATTGAAGACTAGAGATGGTACTGACATTGCATGCACGGTTGGGCTGTTTTGGGGAAAAGAGTGAAAAGATTGAGCAGAGACAGAGATTGATCAGCCTCAGGGTCTAAAGCTTGGTCTTGGAGTAATCTGTAATGTACTGACGGGCATCCACCTGTGGAGCAATGGCGATAAGAGTGAATAGATAGACTCGTCTATGGTATACATCAAGGAGTATTTCATCGCCATGGCAACTTTACTCTTTTCCTCAGCTTGTACGGCTGATATCAATCCATCTCCCCAATGACGATTTTGTGGAGAGTCACCCCCAATCGAGCAGCTTCTCCAACTCTGGCACACATCGTGCCCCCAAAGAGGCGCCACAGGGGTCGCTAAGACAATAGCATGGTGGCTGCTGCCCTCCTCATTGGCATCCGTCTGAGACCCCTAGGCCCAAGGGCGGATCGGAGCCCCGTAGCGGCGACTGCAGCAAATACCTGGCCGCTGTTAGTGCAGCAGGGCCCCAGGCGCTGTGTTTGTTTACCAGCCGTCGCGCGGCAAGCGAGTATCTCGCCCCAGAGGCAGCAGCAATCGACAGTCACCTGCGCCCACGCACAGGCCACGCCGCTGCGCTAAGGCCCGAGGCTCCATCACAGCATCATATCGTATCAAACACCACCAGTCCCCTCTTCTTGGCTTTGGATATATCCGTGTCTCATCTCCATCTCCGTCTGCTCTGTCTCTCGTCTCTGGGCTGGTTGTTTGTGCGTTTGCTTGTTGTTGGCTCCTTCCAGGCGCAGAATATTTGCTGAAACATACAACAACACAAACGAGGCCCAGCTTCTCGTAGCTGCAAGATGCCGATCCGCGTCAAGCTCAAACCGCAGCCGGTGCGTGAGGGCAGTCCCTTCTCTGCTAGATACGATGCCGTCGAGCTGCCCTACATTGCCCCCGACGACTCGTTCCGCCTGGTGGTCAAGAAGCTGTCTCAGTACTTCACCGACGCTGTCGAGCTGCCCAGCACTTTTGACCAGCTGCGCACGACTTCGGCTGGCGACTGTCTCCGCCTCTTGGTCAACCACCTCACGGACACATGCGCCAATCCGGCCATTGTCAATGCTCTGTTGTAGGTTTCAGCTGTGTCTTGTTCGCCTGCTCTTGACTCATCACCCACGCCTATATAGGGCTCTCAAGTGGCATTATGCCCTGGATCGTGACAACCAGGGTCTTGGAGAAGCTCGGTCCAACGCCTGTGAGATTGTAGCCTGGAGATTCCTGACCCGCCACTCAGAGCGTGAGGCCGTGACATTCTGCCTCTACGAGATCCCGGACCGTAAGAAGGCAAAGGCTCAGCAGCAGCAGCTTGCCAATGACACCGAAGCTGATGAGCGGGCTCCCTTGCTGCCCCGCGTGCTGGCAACCTTTGATGGCTCGTCTCCCAGCGCACCCGCGGGCAGCTCATCCAAGAAGATTCAGCTTCTCTCCTCTCTTTCTCGTCTGACCAACTTCGGTATGGACGATGACGATGACGACGATGAAGAGGATGACCCTACCGCTGCTTTTGAAGGTTTGAATGCGCTAGAGATTGCTGCCGTTGCCAATGCCAAGCGTTTCCTCAGCCAGCATGTCGTGCAGAAGATTGTGTCCGGCATATGGAACGGTGACATTGTCTTCTGGGATACCATGTCTGTCAACTCGTCCAAGCATCCCCATTTCTATAACCCGTCCACGTCGGATCCCTATTCCCGACTCCGTGTGCCCAAATACCTAAAATGCTGGGAAGTCTTGTTCTTTGGCGTCTTTCTGTGCTTGTACTATTCTGTTCTCATTGTGCGAGACGAGACCCGCCTCACCGGCCCTGAGATTGCTCTGTTTTTCTGGATCGCCGCTTTCTTTTATGATGAGCTTAGTGAGTGGGCGGATGCCGGAGCCATCTTTTACGCAACTGATATTTGGAACTTGTTTGACATGATCATGATCCTCATCGGCATCATCTTTGCTGTCTTAAGTGAGTCTTTCCAGCTGCACATGACACTGAGGAAATACCAATCTCCCAATACTAACCCGATGAAGGAATCATTGGCATCTTGCGGCCAGAAACGCGCTGCAACGACTTGGCCTTTGACGTTTTGGCTCTGGAAGCCCTCTTCATGATCCCTCGTATCTGCTCTATCCTCAGTCTAAGCCCTTACTGGGGAACTCTGATTCCCTGTCTTAAGGAAATGGGCAAGGACTTTATCAAGTTCATGGTTTTGATCATCATTGTCTACCTTGGCTTCCTCACTACATTTTCGCTCGTTGGCCGAGACAGCTTCAGCTTGGGCAAGATGACGGGTATCCTAACCAAGATCTTTTATGGCTCGAGCTACGTTGGCTTTGAGGTCATGGACCAGATTGATCCCATTTTCGGCCCTCCCTTGATGGTCATTTTCATCACCCTGTCCTCTTTCCTCCTCATGGGATCACTTACCGGTATGCTCTCCAACAGCTTCTCTCGAGTTGTCACCCACGCCAAAGAAGAATATCTCTATGTGTATAGCGTCTATGTGCTGGAGGCCTCGACAAGCAACCGGCTTACCCATTTCTATCCGCCATTCAACCTACTTTCTCTGGTTCTTTTCCGCCCATGGCGATACATCTTTCCACGGTACCACAAATACCGCGCAGGTAGAATCTGGCTTCTCAAGGTTACCCACGCACCCATTATTGCAGTCATTAAATTTTACGAGTATATCAAATACAAGGGAGACGACGACGACGAGTTTCGCGGCTTCAAGGGCCCCAAGGAGCCCAAGGGCCGGCGACGAAGGTCTGATATTGGTCCCGCGGCTGTTACGGGCCGTCCTGCGCTTTCATCGCCTCGTAGATCGGGGACGGCTAGGTTGCTACCGACGGGCCGAATGAGGGGAGAGGACGACGTAGACGCGCCGTCGGGAGTCGAAATACAGGTTATGGAGCTGCAGCAGAAGATTGACCAGTTGACTGCGGTTGTTCTTGCGATGAGGGAAAGCCAAATTGTGAACGACAAGCTTGAGGCTGCTGATCCTGGCAATAACACTGGCTCTTTGTAGATGCTAGGCATCAGATTAAAGGACCGGCATTGTATATCATAATGTTACGGAGTACGGAGCGTTTCGAAGCACGATGTTAGGAGTCGAGTATTGACCTACTATGGACTCATGCGAATTTTACCGTTTAGATTGTCAAAATTATCCTTTTTCCGCATCATTATTTCACCTATAGAAATATCAATCAAGAAGCTGATAGGCGCCTCCTAAACTGAACAATTATATCTTCACTTGCAGTTTCAACCTCGGATATTGTGCTTTACTGTCATTTATATCATTTATTTGTCGTTTTCGAATTACATCTGAGTGTAGCTTTGAAAGCTCTGCCACATATTACATCTCGCTGTCTGGTCTGAAGGCACAGGCTCCATGGCCGTATCATTCGTCTGCAGTCGGATCCGCTGCCCCGTGCCCTGCCCCCAAGGATCCCAATTCGGCGCTGAAGCATATTTTGCCGTATTAGGATTCAACTTTGTCACAAAGCTGATAAAGTAATGCATCGTGACCGGGACAATGGCCGCGTTTGTCGTGTAGTAAGACGCTGCCACCCCGCCGGCGTATCCAGGCCCGAATATGGCGCTCGTCTCAAAGGTGTGAGGCACGCCGAGGCCTTGAGCGACATTATCTGGATCCAAGACGTTGTAGTGGTAGTTCCAGACGTGGCGGGGACTAAAATGCCGTGCTACGGAGGCGGCAACGGTGTTTCCGGGGCAAGTAAAGGTTGATTCGCCGTAGGCTGCTTGTGCGGAGGGAAAGTAGGCTGCGTGTTGGGCCATTGGCGCCGCGAGGGGGTAGGCCTGGCTGATGGCGTTGAGCTGGTCGTCTTGGAGGAGCGGGTAGTTGTTCTTCATGAAGACTTGGACTTGGTCTGCGGTGGCGGCGTTGTAGCCGAAATAGGTGCCTTCGTCGGTGTCGTCACCGACGAGGACGGGCACGCGGATGAAGTGGCCGCGTTCGAAGTTGTCGTAGAGGTGGTCTGTGATCAAGTCGCCGTCTATGACGGGCAGCCAGTACCATAGCGGTAAGGGGTTGTTGCTTGCCGCCCCCGTGAAGGGCGCGTTGGGGCTGACGCTGATGAGGGTTTGAGTGTCCAGGCCGCGGAGACAGTCGAGGGATGAGCAGTTTGCGTTGGCGAGCAGCTGCTGGTACTGGAACTCCATGGAGTCGACGGTGCGGAGGGTTGGCCAGAAGGGAGACTCGGGGATGGCGCCGACGAAGAGATTATTGTCCTTTTTGGCGGCGTAGGCTGTGAGGTGGTGCGTGACGGAGCCGCCGCCGGCGGAGGCGCCTTGGATGACGACGTGTCTGGGATTGCCGCCAAACTGTTTGCTGTTAGTGATGATGTTGATAGAGTTTAATATTGAAAACATACCTTTCTAATATTCTTTTGCACCCAGTGCAAGACCTTTCTCTGGTCTAACAGTCCTGCGTTGAGATCGCCGTCTTCACGGACATGCTCACTTGCAAGAAACCCCATAACGCCCACGCGGTAGTTGAAGTTGACAAAGATGAGGCCATTGTTAGACTGCTGGATGACTTCGGTGCCGTTGTAGTTTGCGTTTGAGTTTGTCGAGTAGCCGCCGCCCTGGATGTATACCCAGACGGGAAGATTAGACCATTCGTTTGCGCCGGATGGCTTGAAGACGTTGACGAAGAGGCAGTCTTCTGCCAGGCCGGCGTTGGGGGCTTGGCTTACGCCTACGCATATTGGGCCGAACTGGATGTTTTTTGTTAATACTTATTACAAATATATATATATATATATATATATATATGCCAGGAATGGAATCACCTGTGAGGCATCTTGAATGTCTTTTTCTGGCGTTGGATCCTGCGGCGCCCTAAACCTGAGATTCCCCAGAGGTGCTTGGGCGAATCTCATGCCAAGGAACTGATCTACTCCCGCATCGAGCCTTACCCCGCGATATTTTGCATATCCCAGGTCGATGACAGGGGGGGAGTTGCTGATGTCATTGAGGCGGTGATGAAGGACGGCGGCGTTAGCTATGGGGAATGCAGAGGCGAGCTGCAGGAGAAGCTGCTTTGTGAGAATCATTATTTTCTACTGAATAATATCATGAACAGTAGATGATATAAAAACAGTTGTTTGACTTTCAAGACCATGGTGTTCGAATTGACTCTTCTTTATAGTTCTCTTATTAGGCTGCTGTTGCGGCACATGGACTGATCCGACTTTCATCTACCCCTCACTTTCATTAATAGCTTCCTAGCCCATCGCGTTGTCTGATGCAACATCGCATTGTAAGTGTTACCGGCTTTTTCATTTGGAGTCGTTTTCGGTGGTGTATTCCCCACATTGCATTGATCGTCCCAGGCGCGTGGTCAGGTGTGTGTGTATGTCGGCAGTAAATGAGGTAGTGGGCGTTCAAAGCCGGCTTCCGATAGGGCCGGATGAAGGGCTATATGCGGCCTGCAGGTCCATTATCCAGTACCCGACGGCATCATGGATGGATGAATTGTAGGTTCGTGTAAGTCCGATCGCTGATGATTGCTGATTACGCACCTATTGAAGGATTTGTAAGAGACCGAGTTTGAGTGTGTAAGAGGCAGGTACTTGGTAATGCGGGTTAGATCCATTATTCAATATACATGTATTATACCTACGTCGCGACAAGATACTATGGGTTAAACTTGATCGTCAGTACCATGATGTATACATCAAATGCTAGACAATATAATGGCTTATTCCATGCCTGTGAGTTTGTCTCAAATCACGATATCCGCGGAGCGGAGCCAAGTCTGTAAACAACCCGACAGAATGGTAACTCGTATTTGTGGAATGCCAAATCCTTAGCGCAGAGGAAAGGAAGAGACATTACCCGTGTACGTAACTCCGGCTGGCTGGGAGGATCGCAGATGTGAGACATTGAAGAAACCTGGTAGAGGGGGCGATGAAGCTCAGCGCTGCTCCTAAAGGCGGTATTGCAACACGTACCTACAATTCCAAACTGTATTTATTGTTGAATTTGAAAATAAACCAATTTCACATGGTTCACGGCTAGAATCTAGATCATGGCTACTGATCACAGAGAATGAAGAACGAAAAGCTTGAAACGCCATTGATTGTGTAGACTGGTATTTCAGCTTTTACTGTGTTGTGGGCCGTGCTACATACCGCCCCGTACCCCCCCGTTCTGACTTACAAACGTACGACACGAATATGTCTTGTCTTTCGACAAAATCGCATTCTCATAATTGTACTCGGGGCAATATAAACATGTCGCACGCTGCGCCTACATGGCACGACAATGAGCGCGATGGCGCTGCAATCCTGTCCAAAGTGCTGAGAATCTCTTCAACAACTTAGCAAACTCTTCCATGTCAACTATCAAGATCTCTCTCTGACTTGCCAATCACTGCGCAACATGGTACATTTAAGCTACTGGCTGGTTGTATCCCTGGCCGCCTCGGCTTCCGGGCTTCGTTTTCCTGGCAGACGGCGCTCACAAGAGGACTCAGAGGGCTTGCATCCAAGTGCCGATCCGTTCTATGCCGTCCCGCCCAACATAGCTTCATTCTCACCGGGACAAATTCTAAACTTCAGAAAGCCACCTTCGGAAATCTCCGCTTACGGATGGGCGCCAACGCATTTGAAGCAATCTTGCCAGATTCTCTATCGGACAACCAATAGCCTACAGCAGCCTACCGCCACTGTCGTGACGGTTCTCATACCGCCGGATGCTGACTACAACAAGGTCTTGTCTCTGCAAATGGCTGAAGATTCTACTACCATTGATTGCAGTCCATCTTATACAATGCAGCGTCTGGCGCAGCAGAGCACGCTTCATGGCTCCAACATCACTCAGCTCCAGCTGCTTTTCGCAGAAACGGCGCTTGCTCGTAAATGGGTTGTCATAATACCGGACTATGAGGGACCAAACGCAGCATACACTGCAAGCAAAATAACGGCTTATTCGATTCTAGATGGCATTCGAGCGGTAAAAAACTCTGGTTACATCACTGGCATCACATCGGATCCCAGGGTTGGGGTATGGGGCTACTCTGGGGGCGCGTCTGCCACTCACGCAGCCCTTCAGTTGCAGGAACTCTACGCTCCCGAGCTTGAAATCGCTGGTGCCGCGATGGGAGGCCTACCAGGTATTTCAAAAGCAAGCGAGATCTTCACCCTCAACAAAGGGGGGAGTTCGGCTCTCATCCCGTCGGCAATGATTGGCTTGTCCAGCCAGTACCAGGATCTCAAAGATCGCATTTATTCATCTTTGAAGCCCCAGTTTCGGGATCTCTTCTACAGCCCGTTGCGCATGTGTTTGCAAGAAAGCACCTTGATCCTGTCGTATCAAGATATTATGGGCATGTTTTACGACGATGCGCTGCCAGGAGTCATTGATGAGCTGGACAAAACTTTCCAGATAGAGAATACCCGCCCGCCAACAACGGTCAAGGCTCCTTTATACATATACCAGAGTGAGCATGATCATCTATCCAACATCGACAAGATAGATGCACTGGTTCAGAGCTATTGTGATCAGGGTACCGCAGTGCACTATGAGCGAGCCAATTCGCCAAATTTGAACCACGTCACGTATGGGTTGATAGCAATCCCTAATGCTTTGCTGTGGATGCAAGATCGGCTTGACGGGAAACAGGTGTCTGAGAGATGTGTTAGTCATGTGGATACGAATTCGAAGCTTGATCCGGGGCTTGTGGCTCTGTTTCCCAAGAATATTGGCGATGTTTTGGTTTGGTATGTGAATATATCTTCACAGTTGCCTAACTTTGGAATGCCTTTCAAATACTGATTCGATAGAAACAAGATAGCAATTAGCGAGCCTAAGTCCTTGTTGCTTTCACACACAAGTGGCCATAAGAGGAATAACATGCTTCTAGGCGCTTGGTAGAGATCGTTTAACTCAGGCTGTGAAAAGATACATGAGGCTAATGTCAACTATTTAAGTTTAGATACGCATAGATTAAGTTTAATACAAAGTTTGGATGGAGCGGAGTCCCACGTTCTCGCTCGCTCCACCGTGAAGGAGTTCACGTGCGGAGTTCCGCACTGCGCATTTAGTCACTGGGTGTAGACATTGAGAGGTAGTATCGTAAGCATAATTTCTCCAGATTTGATCAAAGCGGAACTCCGAAGTTGATTTGCAATCTGATAGTATACAGAATAGTTGTCATAATGGAGTCTTGCAGTAAATTATCCAAACGCACGTATATGAAACAGCATGTTGATCGGAAAAAAATTTGTTTATTTAAACTTCGTAGCCTTTCTGTATATAATTTTTATCTATCATCAATCCATCCGAATTTGCAAATACTCTTTGTATCAAATCATCACCATGGCTCAGAAAGTCACTGAATTTGGATCCTTTGTGGACAACATCTTTTATAATATCTTTTTTCAACCGGACGATGAGTTATCGGCCAGATATGTAAAGAAGCATTTCTCATCTGATTTAAAAGTCCGGTAAGTATTTCCGCATTATTTTCAAAAATATCTCATACGTACAGCCTAACAATAACAGCATCAATGGCACGGACATACCAGGGAATTCTTTCAAAGACGGCGTTGTCGCCGCCCGCGCCAAATCGTCATTCAAGGTTGTTCAAGTTCATGAGATTCTTGCCAACTCTAATGCCAGCAAGGCTTCTGGGGGATCAGTATCGCATTTAACAGTGTTTTCTGTTCAAGATAAGGATACGGGTGATGAGCGACAGGAATCTAGCTTGACACTCGTTACGTGCGCACTGGAGGATGGAGAGGTTGTCATAACAGAATTGACTGAAATACACCGCGGATAAGATGTAAATATTTAGCATGATCGCTAAGAATGTTTAATCTCTACTTAGTTTAAAAATGTATGTTTTCTTCAAGATTGGTCAATAACGAATCTCCCGACAGACAAATCATAGCAATTTGTGATTTGCTAGTGGCCCAATCTATAGATCCGTGATATTCAATTGGTACCCATATTATTGGTCGGTCATCTTTCATAGTCTATGAGCCACGTACTTCTCAACTCAATTAGTGATTGATATACAGTGTAACACAGCAGAGATATAAAATTACATACTGCTACTGCACTGTTCACGCCTGCCCAAGGAACAGTGACTTGGGGCATGGACTTTATAGGTTCGTTCAGCATCTCAGTAATCCCCTAAAGAATCCTTAACATTTCATCTAGTCCGTTGTAAATTTTTACTTGCTCTGTCTTTAGCACACTGGTAATCTGACGGTGTATAAACAGTTTCATGAGATTCCACTCGTCTTGTGCAGTTGAGTTTGTCGACTCGTTGCCCATACCGGTAGTTCCTTCTCTCGCTTTGATTCAAGGCCAACCTCGAGGTAGAAAAACGAGGAGAGCAATGAGAGCAGGAAACTGTGAGCTGAGAATTGTTAACGATGGCGTTGGCATTCCCCCCAATCACTTCTACTGCAGACTGTTTGAACTTGCTGGCCGTTTAAATAGAACTAAAAGCAGTCGATTCCGTAGGATCGGTTTGCATTTTGATGGAAAACGACTAATAATCCCGAGTTTAGCTCGCTGACAACTCCAGTAACGCAATGAAATTTCAGAGTCGAGCTGTGGATGAAGTAGCACAATGCTGTTAGACGAAGTTGAACAAATGGAAAATACAAAGTGCATCTCTGAAGATCTCTGCGCGCGGCATTGATGTGAGTGAATTCGCATATAGAGACACGATTCTAATAGTAAATGTGAATAGAACGCTGGTTGGCGATACCCTGCATGAGATTATTTAAGTGAATAGCAGTATGTGTCAATTATATGAGAGAAAGGAGATGACTTTGTAGATCGTTGTTAATACAAGTATACCGGTTAGATGCCTACAGCTAAGCTTTTATTTCGCTTGAGTACTTCTTCGAAATACCACTCGAGATCAGTTATGCTTTGAATATATTTATAATAGGTGTTCACAACATCCTGAGAAGAAAAGCATGGCAACATTACCACTCGGACACGCCTGTATTACATATGAAGATAAGTAGCTATAAAGTAAAAGCGCTATGAATGTTGATTATAATCTATTAATAGGAAATAGGCAATAGCAGTAGTAGCAGTAGTAGCAGTAGTAGCAGTAGCAGCAGTAGCAGCAGCAGCAGCAGCAGCAGCAGCAGCAGGAGTAGTAGTAGCAGTAGTAGCAGTAGTAGCAGTAACAAACTATGTCCAATATTTTTAACGATACAATTCTATGAGAACTTTTTCAAACGCCTTGAGTATGAATAGCCCTTATCACACTAGTCCATGTTAAGTAGCCTAGCCTCCAGGGGCTTGACGTTGTGGGATTGGACCTTGGGAAAAAACGAGAGATACGCGGCCTGGAAGTAGGTAGAACAAGACTGCAATTTGAGATGGAGAATGTCATCACTTAAGATTATTTATTTTCTCAATTCACATTCCGCTTAGGACGCCGCGCGCGCGTGCTCGAATGATTCACTACCGAGCGTAAATGAAGTACCGGCATCAATGGAAAAATATACCCGCTTGGTTTGACTGGCCCGAAAATTGATACTTGAATACATGACAAATTTGTCATGTAAACGTGAATGAAATACAAGACAAATTATTCGTGTAAATGTGAATGCAATACATGACAAATTAATCATGTAAAAGTGAGTGCATTCTTAATAATGGGAATATGTGTACGGACGCGATGCGGAATTGCACTAAGCCATAAATTTAATAAACGCGGAATTCCGCATCTACAACGCCATCATGGACAGTGTTGTCCCACTTTCTTCAACGAGAACTCATTCACGCATATGGTTTATAATCACTCGCTTCATGAAACAATAGCCATTCCAATTACTACTTAAGAAGATAAAAACAATGAAAACCCATATTGCTTTTGCCAATTATACTCGTTCCCAACACAAGACATTCGGCTTATATACTTGTCTGAGATTTTCTATCTTACCGATTCTTCTGCAACAATCTTCACTATCCGTGTACAAGTCCGTGTATATTCGCCATGGCGTCTTCAGAAGAAAATCCCAAAACCATGCTTGCAGTATATGCGACCAGCGGTAACGATGAGACTCCTCTCGCCAGTCTCAAAGTTGGTCAAATGCCTCTGCCTACGCCCCCAAAAGGCTGGGTACGAGTTAAACTTCTGGCAGCAAGCGCCAATTACCACGACATATTCACGCTCAAAGGCTTCGGTGTTTATCCCATCAAATTTCCACGTATCGTCGGCTGCGAAGGCGTTGGACTGTTGGAAGATGGAAGCAAAGTGGTTGTTTATCCGTTCATGACTGCACCGGATTATATCGGCGATGAAACACTTGATCCAGGTCGCCATGCTCTCTCAGAACTCACTGAAGGAACTCTTGCGGAATACTTTATCGTCCCAGCAAAGAACGTTGTGCCCTTGCCAACCGAAATGGATGTCACATCAGGAGCAGTACTTGGAATCGCTTGGCTTACTGCCTATCGCATGCTCTTCACGAAATCTGGCTTACGAGCCGGACAGAAAATGCTTGTGCAAGGTAGCTCAGGTGGTGTCAGCACAGCTCTTATCCAACTTGGAGCGGCAGCGGGCATGCGTGTTTGGGCCACCGGTCGTACGGCTGAGAAGAGGCAACTCGCTCAATCGCTTGGGGCAGAAAAGACGTTTGAACCTGGTGAAACGCTCCCTGCTCAAGTTGATGCCGTCTTCGATACAAGCGGCGCTGTGACCTGGAAACATTCGATGGCGTCTGTGAAGGCGGGTGGAACAATTGTCAGCTGTGGTGCCCATAGCGGGTTTGAACTGCCTATGGATTCATTCCGTCTTTTTGTTGACTCGCTGAGCATTCATGGCGTGTATGCGGGATCCTTTGATGAGTTCAAAGACCTCATCTCATTTGTGGCTGCAAAAGGCATTAAGCCCTGCATTGGCAAAGTCCTCCCGCTTTCTCAGGGCGAAGAAGCGTTTAGATTCATTGTTGAGGGCAAAACTCAGGGCAAGGTGGTGTTAACAACAGGTGCTGAAGTCGCATAGTGGTTTGGTAGGTAGATGGAGCAGCACGATTGCTGTTATTAGCAAATCGATAAAGCCTATGTAATCACAGGATATATAAATAAGGCATCTCTATTATGGATATTTTCATATGGCTGCGATCATTTGCTCTGAATATTGCTACCTAGTTAATTCTCTAAGATGAGATACGCCAATGCTTCCTAAAGTTGATACACCTTATGTAGACGCCAATGAACAGTTTTTGGTCAATAAAATCAATTGAAAAATACAAATCATCTATTGCTCTCCCTATACACCAATACCAATAGCCGCGCATGATGTTGCTTTAACATGACGAATCATTGCCACATGCTAAACAGCATCATGAGCAGCCATCCTACACGTTCCACGCAAACCATGAAATAACCGACCAACCATAATGAAATATCTACTAGCAAACTCCACAAGACCTTGAGAATGAGAAACAAACGATCTTGCTTTTCCCTCAAAGCTATCATTAGATAGTGATTCTGTTATAACGAGCCAAGCAAGGGCTAATTTCCGAGCTGACTTACAAAGGGAGCATAAAGTTTGTCAGCTCCACGATCAGGGCTCTTAGTCCATCTGCAATTATTCATTGGATCATGGATGTCGCAAGGGGTCTCGATAAGCGTCATAGGAAGGCAAGCATGGCTATTGGGACTGATAAAAGCGAGCAGCGAAGCCTTGGACACCAACCTTTGCTTAAATCCTGACATACAGTGCTTGCCAGGCTCCCATTTCGTAATGGAAAAGCTCCCGGCACTATTTGGCGAAGATGTGGTTCCAAGAGGACCTCCATGAGCCCCCTTGTCAATCCAGTAAACACCATTTTCACCATTTTTGAATTGTCCGTGCATATCACGGATATAAAATTCTTCATCGGGGTTAATGGCGGCCTTGCCATCGCAGGCCATAGTTTTGCAGAAATTGAACTTGCCGAAACTATGCGCATAGCTGTCTGCTGCGGTTGAGTAGTAGCCGCTTTTATTTTGTCCTAACAAAAGGCCATTGTCCATTCTTAGAATATAACATTTTCCTGTTGGTCCATACGATTAGTAACAGTTCATCGTTCAACTATGGGCAGACAAAGCGGTATACCTTCGTAAACGTCTGGCTCACACTTTGTTGGTGGATATAGAGGTTTGCAGTGACCATCATGAGTTTCTTCCATATTGGAAGGGCAGGCACATTTACCGTTCTTCATTACCTTGCCCTTATTGCATTTTGGTACCGGATCATGGCAGGTGCCGTCGTAGATCTGCCCTTTTGGACAGCATCTGTAACCCACTTTGTGGGATCCAGTCAAGTGTTGATCGGCGTAGCAGCAGTCAAAAGCAGTATCTACGTTTCCGACAAGATGTTGATCTGTGGCACAGCACGCAATAAATTTCTTGTCTTTAGTGGACTTGAGTATCTTGCCACTATCCTTTTGGCAGCGAAGAACATCCTCGAAGGAGGATTCTCGATCGATGAAAACAACTTCTTTAGCGTTGTAATCGATTTTATGTTCGTCGTCTAGATCAGCGACTTGGATGTTTTTCAGGTCTCGTCGGATGCTCCCATGGGCATAGGTGGGGGCCAATAGCCATACTGTCAGAAGGCTAAGAGAATATGGCTTCATCTTAAGGAATGCTTAGGCGCGATTTGATACTTTTTGGGGTATCCGGAGATATAAGATATGAGATATGATTTCTGAGTTTGTGATATGAACTATAGAAAGCACTGTTGGCATTTTATAGGAGTTTCCCACCACAAGTACTGAAAGATTCATATTGTGAGCGTGAGCGAATTTGATGCCTAAAATGATTGTTACGGCGATGCACAAGGCCGCAATGACCTCATTTTCTAACTCATGCGCGTTTATCGCCATAATAGAGGAAAGCCAAAGAAATAAATTGTAAATATTACTTTAATAAGCCAGATATCCAGTTGCCCAGCAGTTAGCCACTTGAAGCAGAGCTCCAAGGTCACACGATCGAAGTTGCAAGTTAGATTTATGCATGTTTTTATGTTCTGCTTGTAAGCCGCATGATTTGGACCGAATGTATACCGGGAGTTCATTTTATTTGCCAGAATAGAGTATCATTGCAGTGGCGCCCTCGATGCTAGCCAGTGATGTGCTGTGATTCAGAATGCATCGGGCAGCGATGGATTATATCGCTTGGGATACTGTATATAATTGTGCTGCCACACCAAGATAAGGATCTCAGCCTGGTGGAGTTTTGGATCAGCTGCCTTATACAAAAACGCACATGAATGTAACGTGAGATACTCTTAAAGGGAAAAAATGGAACAGGAAATAATTGGAAAATAGCTATTGGTCAAGGAAGAAGCTTCTTTAATGTTTTTTTCGCGTGCGCAGCCTGAGGTCAAATATGACGTGTCCTGGTCTGGGAGATCAGCATCTGCGAGTAAAAGGCGCATTAGCAACATTTCGCATTTCACAGCTACACACGTGCTTTGGCTAATGAATCGACACTGCATTAAATCTCTATGGTGGTAGAATGAAAGTACTAGCTTGAAAATACTCATTATCATTAGCATAAGTTAGAATAAGTGGCATAAACAAATATCCAGCTTTGCGCTATATACAATCCTTGGGCGACTATAAATTAAGCATATCCACAAAGCTAAAAATAGATGGCTCTGCAGTAAGTGCATCGATGAATTCAGCCTTGGAAGCATTTGAGCCGAACAGCTCTAGCTGAATAGGGGTATCTGCAATAGACATCGTAGGTGGTATGGGCTCGGGAAGAGCAACGATATTTGATTCGGGAAGAGAGTGGGATAGAGAAATGCTGGCTGCGTCTTCTGGGAAAAGCTGCTGAATGGCCTTGCCGAATATACCTCGGCAAACCGAGGCAACTGAATATGTTTTCTGTAGCTCTTCCAGGATCATCATGCACATATTTAACATATTTAACCCAAGACGCCTTGATAAGGCGTCGCCAAATTTACAATTGAGGAGATAGACTTGCATGGCGGGGACCATCAAGGTTGGCCTGTATAGTAATCGTCAGCATCTGATTCCACTGAGCACGTCTCCTCGGCAGGCAACTGGTTTGAAGGGGACAGGCAATTTTAACTCACGTCATTGGTCCTGCATAGGAAAAGTAATTGCCTTGGGCGAGAGAATAGACAATGTTGCAAGTTTTTGAAGCAGCAGACATTGCCTTTGCCTGCATTTCTAACTGCCAATCTCTCTGTCGGTACGGAGGAAGATCTGAAGGAGTTTCTATACTATACGGTCGATAGTATGTGATTAAAATGGATCTATAGGTGGAATATTAACAAAAATGCGCCGTACAAGAGGGACGAGCTTATGGGATAAAAGAACTGACTGGTAGTGCAGTTGCAGATGGTAGTAATAGAATGTCGCTAGTGGAGATAGGTTTGGATCTGGGTAGTCTGGCAATGCAAACTGCAGTATTTCCGTCTCTAGAGCATCAATTTTGCTAATGGTTGGCCGTGGTCGTCGGAGCTGATAACATGTTGTGAGCGTCTTGCCGAGCAGTTTTGTCATGTGTATAAGCTGGACCCAGTATTCAGCCAGTTGCGGCAAGTCCCTCGGCAAGAAAGCCGAAGTTGTGGATTCCGGAATGCCTTCCAGATCTGCCGCCATATCTGACACTAATGGATCCGGGGTATCGGATTCGTCAAGGTTGATTCGGAGGGGTCTTCCAAGGGCCATGGCCAGCCAGCGGTCCCGCCAGAAAGAAGTCCACCACAATCTACGGAATAGGGAACGCTGCCGTTCGGTTATCGACGTGTTGTATCCAGAGGAGTCGATATCACGGTGGAGCCCGAGTATTTGACATATATTGATGGCTCGGCCGCTCCAATGCCATGGCTGCATGTGGTCCTCCTTTTCAGAATTCCAAAAGCCTAGTAGTAGGGCGCCCTGCAGAAGGATAAAATTATTCTTCTCACCACCATTGTTGTATATGCACTATACCCAGTCAATCAGCCTGCAGTATCAAAGAGAAGAAGAAGACAAAAGGGCTCTACTTACGGCTCCACGGGAATACATTTCGGCTTTCATAGCTTTTCGAGATGTAAATCCTTCGGCTTCATATATCTCTGCCGGCATATACTGTGATTCACACTTAGCTGCCATATTGAATGAGTGTGAGAAAATTAATGTACTTACATTACAAGCTATAGAACACATCGACCACAACAATATCAGATTATACTCATGCATTCGCTTAGAGCGGTAGTGTCCAAGGAGTGTATCCGCCTCCAAGACCGGCATGATAGGATGTACATGGTGAAAATACGCTCGGATCATGCAGTCCATAGTTGTATCAGATAGGAAAGAGTAGACGCCTTTACTGCGAAGAAAAGCTTTTTCAGCTTCTGTTAATGCGATTTGTTTTGCTTCTGGCAAAAGGAGATGTCTTGGTAAAACATGATCTGTTGCGCATATGTGCATGATAGAGGTTGGACCTCCGGTTTGTTCACCTGGAAGAGTTTTAGCGTCTTCAGGGTGAGATTCCCAAGCCCAGGGCTTACATACCGACATAATATGGTATCTGGCCTGTTCTTCGCGGATACCCAAGAGCAACTTCTACCATTTCAACGCCAATTCGTTCTTCATCAGCAGAAATACTCTGTTCGCTAGATACAGCCGAAGCTCGTGTATCCGGCGTATCTAAAGATGACCGAGAACCACGTGGCTCGCCAAGATCATCCTTCGGGCTAGATTCCGGAGACAGGTTGCTTGGCTCTTGGTTGCTCTGGCTAGTGGTATCTGGCAGAGCCGAGCTGACAGCATAGTGGCGAGGCGCCGGAAACACAGTAGTGTTCTGCCGGAGCCTGTGAGATGTGTGGCTTGTAGTCAGCAATTCGGTTTGATGATGTCACTTGATTTCATCTGTCATGAGTGTTTGCCTTACCGTTTGCCTTGTCTTGGCTTCAGGATGCATTCTGTCTGGTCTTGCTCGCAGCTTATACACGGAACTCCCGTCATCGAAACGCTGCATCGAACCTTGCGCACGCGGCAGGTCTGGCAGGCGATGGCAGATCGATAGCGGCGAGTCGACATGTTTACTCTTCCGGCTCCCTGTATTAAGTGGACTAGCGCTGGATGGGCATTTGTCTTGTTAGGAAAGAGAGTCGATGAGCCGCTGAGGCATGGAAACCTCGGGATATTAAACCTCGGACTAGCATCACGCTCAAGTCCGAGGTCCAGATGCTAATTGGCTGAAGCTTTACATCCGTCCCACTTATTTGACTGGATCAGGCATTGCCTGTGACTTGGGACGATTAGCAATTGAGAATTGAGTTGACTAATCATGTGTTCCAACGTCCAGTAACTAAGGGGTAAAGGTTGTTTATACGCAGAATACTGAGGGAGCTATTAAGTCTAAATGTATATGTTATTTCCAGAACTCCAACATCGACGATACGCGGATCGCAACAGCCGAAGGGCAGGCTCTAACTAGCCGTGATTAGTATAGCTAAATGTGATCGACTCGGCAGTGGAGAACCTTTTGCCGGCATTAAGCTGCTCATGGTTTCTCGATTGTCAGTACTTCTGACATTCAAGCTTAGAAAAAGCTTCATTGAATTACAGAATAAGGGCAAAAATATCGTCGGGTAGTTGGGAGTGAATACCACTTGGAGCGGCTAAGAAGGGCTCCCAGATAGCATACCTAAGTTGCTTAGCACAAGCGCCAAATGTACATGTGTAGTACCATGCAATGCATCTGGATCGGCACAGGAAGTGCCATTGCAGTGGCTAATCCAACCTAGGCAACAAATCAGAACCTATGATACTAATCCACTCTTAAGCGAATGCGAGATCGATTCACTCCACAGAGAAAATACGTCTTAATGTCTCAAGCAGGATGGCTTCGGGCATGGCGTCCAATTAAGCCCCGATCCGTCGGCGGTGCTGCGTTGAGCAATTCAGGGGTACTGGAGTTACTGTGGCATTAACTCCATGCCCTTAACGTGATAACAATTTAGCTTCTGTTTGTGAGCGAATACTTCCAAACCCGCGACACCGAATAATTACATTCATATCCGCTTCTTATCCTAGAAAAGTCACTGCAATGTTGCTATCATATGAGTAAAAGAGCTAGTATTACTAGGAGATCGAGGTAATCGACTTCAGGTCTTTGACGAGTGCGTTAAGTAAAACAGGGATAGCTCAGCAGAGGTATTTCGCAAGGTAGGGCTGTAACACAGAGTATAGGTTTGCCTGAGCGGTGATAAGAAGTTAAATTTCCCCGTGTTAGTTATCTGCCAGTAATAGCTTAAGGGCCATGACAAATAGATTGCTCAAAATCTGCCCTGTATTGTGGCTGCAGAGGCTAGAACTTTAGTCTAGGCCAAATGTAAGCACACATACGAATGAAAGAGGTTTAATAACAATACATACAGCTCTCTTAGTTCTTGACTTCTGTTGGAAGAGACTTAAGAGCAGACTTCAATTCGTCAAAAGCCTTCAAGATATCCTCCTTATTCTCATTCGTCCAAACCTCGCGTGATTTTTCTCCAAGCTCTCCCTTGTGCATGGCCGTGAAAATATCCGATACTTCATCATCTTTAAAAAATACCAGCTGAGGCCTTGTAGGGCTCACGCGCATCTCGGTCCCTTCGAGTGACACCTTGACCTGCTCGGAAGCGTTTTTACCACCGGTCATTCCATAGCTAACAATGGCTGCGGGCTTTCCTATCCACTCGTTCCTCAGATAATCAATCGCATTCTTTGTGCTTCCAGCCATGCCATAATTGTATTCTGGGATAACGAGAACATAGGCATCGTGCTTAGTGATCTCAGCACTCCAGCGACGACTGTGTTCATTTGCATAGGTTGCCTGAGAGGGCACTTGGTATGGAACAACGCTCTCATCATAGATGGGCAACTTGAAGTCTGCAAGATCGACTAACGAGAGCTTCGTTTCGTTCTTATCTGCTTCTTCGAAGATGTCTTTGACAATGTTTGCGATCTTAGGCCCTACCCTAGGGGTTCGAGTGCTGGTGATAATGATGGCCACGCTGGCTTGAGAAATCTTGGAGGCTGCCATTATAGATTTGAAGTTGAGAAAAGTAGAGAATAATGGATCGTTGTGTTTGTAAGTTGTACGTAACCTTTCAGAAACTTACAGGTGAATAAGAGCGAGGTTATATATGTGTTTGACTATTATACGATCTTCTTTGTGGAGCGAAAAATGTTCGCAGTTACCGAGCGGAGAATAACATTCGCCGTGAGCATAAGACTTATGAAATGATTCTATACCGAAATAGCAAAAAAAAATTTATGGAAAGCCTCGAAAAGCCGATATTGCCTTAAGCTTCGCACCAAACACGATGAGCTACCCCAGTATCATCATGGCTCTATTCCCAAATTAGAAAGAGTACTTGAGTACTCTCCATGTTACTAGATGGGTCCATTATTTGGCACCACATCGCTGCTATGTAGGTATCATGTGATGATTGGAAGGGCGCATATACAACGCAAAGCTGGCCGTAGTTTCTCATCTAAGATCTCTTTGTGGAGCATCACCACTTGGCGGTTTGGCGAGACCCAAGACAGGCAATCTATTCCCAATCAGGAAAGAGTACAATGTACTTAAATCCGGCGCCTCTCATCCAGGCTTTTTAGTTTGTTAGCCTTTTCAACTTATGGGCTGTGCAATCTATCAATCAATTGTCGAATAGCTATTTTTCCTGCTTATTCAAAATCGTACGCAGCTATACTCATCCGTCTGCCAGCTGTTCGACTTTGATCCCCGCGCCGCCTAGTAAACTGTTGGGCAGAGCGAGATCCGCATAATGGCTTTATTGTTGGGTTTTCGGCTTTCATAGATACACGAATACGGATACCGGTGGTTGCCAGCCGATTCTTCGCCAATGGCCAACAGGATTGAATTCATAAACCTATCGAGTCCCTCGCAGGGATCTTCCTCGACCTTGCGGCGAAGGGCTTATTCACATGCCGCTCGAGTAAACCATGCTAGAGTGAAGCTTGCCCGCAAATCGACCAACAAGGAACCATACGCTCCGCCAACAGAGGGGATTGAGGCTGGCAGAACGACGGAAATAAAAGAAGCCTCGGTACTACTTCCAGATCCTATCGACCCGCTCACATCAAGCCGAAGAGATCCCTTTGGATGCTTTGTGAGGCCGCTTTCACAGTTGGAGCACTACCTCTTTGATCATTGTACGTTGATATGTGGCGTTATCCGTAATCTCTTGGGTGATTCATTCGTCGATTTAAGTAATTTACTAATTGATATACACTGTAGATGTAACTGTTGTCACCACTCAGTATGATTCCCAGTGTGTGATACTTAAAGATACGAGTTTTCGCCATAACCAGCTTAGGATAAGCTGGATCCAGATGGCCGTATCATACGTGGGTCTTTTGAGTTACGCCTTACAATTTTCATGTAGCCATCTGGGCAAACTCTATAATTGTGTAGAATATGCTGCTTTAGAGACGCAGTATAAGATACTGTGTATAAGTGCCATCAAAGAGGCGATTAACACACAAGATTGCTCCGCGAGAGACCCGGTAGTTGCTACAATAATATCCCTGGCCCTGGACGAGGTGAGAACACGCGCCCTCAATATTAAATCTACATGTATATGCTGTTTACGGGCTAATATAACTTTAGCTTCGAACGGGGAATCTTACTGCATCCAGGCAGCATGTGCGTGCACTTGCCAAAATGGTACAATTTTCTGGAGGGCTGCAGACCCTTGGCATGGATGGGCTGCTGAAGCATATTTTTGAGAAGCTGGCCTATGATATGGGACTTCTTATAGACGACGAAGCAAACTCTTCAACATTAATGGATTTCGTCAATCGAGGAGGAATCAATATGTCCAGTGTTTCAGAGTCAGCTGTGGCATCATATTGAAACGCCGAGGCATCACGTTGACACTACTGCGGGCGTTATGCTCCATGCTTCCACGAGCTAATATGGGGAAACAATAAGCGGAGTTTTCGTCTCCGTCAGAAAGAGATTGTATAAAATATTGCTTGGCTTAACCGCATGATCAGATAATTCCCACATCTTTGCACAACGTCTCATCCCACGCTTCGCCATACATGATACCGTGAACATAGCATGGCCCTATCAATTCTTTCTTGCCACCCTCCCCTCTTTGACGAACAACAAACGGCATTCTACCACCTTTATACAAAGCAATATGATCACCAACAACGGTTTGGCTGGGAATAACCGCCAGATACCCCTTCTTAGTCCTAGCCAATCGTCGCCATAGTGTTGACTCCGTTGCTGTGGAATACACTCTATCATCAGCAACGTTGAACCCCGTGCCTATCCCCGCAGCCGCAACCATTGTCTTGTAAAAGCCGCCACTGATGCCGAGATTCTTTAGGAAAGACACCTTCCGAGGTCCTCGCAGCGCTTTTCGCCACTTTCGAAATCTCTGAAGTGCCAATTCAGGTGACTCTATACTTCCGGTGCACATAGTCATGGCAAATACAGTTTCTGCGTCTTCGCCAGTTGGATACTTTGAGTGTTTTTTAGGCACGGCTAGGGTTTCCCATTGCACTAAAATGTCGAAATATGAGCCAAGGCCGAGGAATAACTTTTTCATGAAGCCTCCGAAATTTGAGAAGGAGCTTGCCATTCCCGCAATATCCTCATGATCCATGGCGGGAACTGTAAGGATATCTTCCACTTGTATTATCTCATCAAAATCGTATCCGGATAGCATTAGAGTTTTCGCGTCAGGGCCAATTATCGGCGTCCATTGGGTAGAAAGTGAAGCGCTAAACGGTCGCTTTTCCTCCTCTCCTTTCATGTCCTGTGAATGAGGATCTAGAGATACGGGGCTTTGTTCTGGCAAACTTCTCCAATCTGTAACCCAAGATGGCACATCCAGCTCAGAGCCAAAATTGCGATCTGTAAGGAGAATATCCAAACTCTTCATCTGAGACATAATGAGTAAAGCGGTTTTCTGGTAGCATTCTGCAACTGATTGAATATAGTCAGGCACTATATTCAGTTCGCGAGACTCTTCCTCGCCAAGAAGTCCCAGGATGGAATAGATTTTATCACGGGCGTCTGTCGCATCCAATGAAATTACTTTTCTCAGCAGCCACAATAGACCGGCGCCTTCATATGGTGAGTTCTCGTCGTTTATTTTTGGCCGTAGAGTGCCAATCAGTATCAGCGCCGTTCGAAAGAGCTGCTCTGGCCTGCCTCGGAGCCCCTTTTCACTCATAAAAATGGTGATAGTGAAGCCAATATAAAACAGATCCCAGTCGATTGCCTGGGCACCGCACACTAAAATCGCTTCTTTGGCAAGACAGACTTCTTGGAGGACCCAGCATCGAGTAAACCATGGGCGGGCAATCAGTCGCAAGAAGGCGGATATCTCTTCGTCGCTGGCATCAGATACGTCGACTTCCTCGTCTGCTGCGTCTGATGCGTCTGCTGCGTTGGTAACGGGGCCACCAGCTTCGGGCGTCTGCGGGTCTGGACTGGCATCCTCGGAGGCTGTACCCGAGACGATCTCAAGTTTTGCCTCTTCCCTTGCTTTCTCTGCATTTCGCTTTTTTGCATCTCTCATCATCTGTTCTAGGACCTCTTTTCGGTTCGGACCCATTACGACATCGAGTCCAGATTTCAAATCTTTCAGCAAGTCGAGTCTAGTTTCAATCATCTTCTCGCATAGCGGGAACACCAGGTCACTGTCTGCATCGGCCTCTCCTAGCCAGATGACAACAAGAGTCGCCATGCGATAAATGTCCTTCATGAGGCTGACTTGATAACCGCGCTCTAAATCATCTTTCTGGTTGATACAAATGGCGTCAATCCAAAATATCCTCTCGTTCTCTTCGCTGCGCAGGTGGCGCAAAGCGGAATCCAGATTCTCAGTCACATCAAATTGTTCACCGTTGCAGGTGATTGGTAGCTTGTTCATTGCGTTAGCTAAAGTATGACAAGATGTTATAGCTCAAGAATCCTCTCTTACTTTCTCAGTGCTAGTTCCCCATACGTACGAAAGGGCATTAAATTGTGGCTCATCTGCCAGTTTCACAATTGACAACTCGACGTGGATTGGATCAGACTTGTTCGCGCTCGGAGCTAGGGTCAAAATTCGAATGTGGTCGCCGCCTGGCAGACCCTGGATGGGCTTATACTCCATGTCCAACCCTTATTAGTGTTGTGGAAATTTAAATCGCTTTATTAATCGCCTGTCGGGTTTGGAACGGTGGCGACTCTTCGATATGAAACTATGCAAGTCGCGATTGAGATGACTGAGAGCAAGACTCAACCGCCATCCAAGCAACTAGTGGCTCACTTCATATATAATTTGGGCAATGCTACACAATAACACAGAAAGCCTAGTCTAGCCAGATCTAACTACATGCAGATGATAGTGTTTCGCGCAGCCGAGAGAGGTGGAGTGAATAGGAGCCGCAATGCCTAACCGTGCACGCGCCGAAATTAGGGCGTGGGGACTATTCCAAATAGAAAGCTTCCATGTATCACAACTACTAACTCGTTGAAGGCTATAGTCCTCTTGTATAGTAATCAGTAAATTCCAAAGTGTATTTGGCAGCAGTAGAAATACAAAAGAACCGTTTGGGTAATAGGCAGCGACTATAGCTGGCGGGGCGAGCATGTACAAAATTTTCCAAACTATTCCTGGTCTCCTTGCATCCTGTGGGAGAGAGTAGCCTTGTAGAGTCATTTCTAACCTCACAAATAGAACGAGTATGTCTCGCGATGATACAAGCACTTTTCGTTGCCTCTTTGGTCTGCAATCAAGTATCTCGTGTCATCATTAGCGCAGATTTGACTCAGATTTGAAGAGCTCGCTCGAAAATGATAACTTGAGCAAAGAGCAATCACTGCATTTAAGTATTAGCTTATTCTAATTATGTCCAATCTATGAAGTTGCAACAGCAAGGGTGCGCGTGTTGAGCCGCGTCTTAATCAACTAGGGTAACAAAAAGCAATAAGCACTATATCCCGTAAACCCTTTCCACCAACCAAAGCAAAACACATATCAATTGTTGAACCGTATACTTTTCCCCCTTATTAAGTAACAAATGTAGTAATTTATTCAGTATCGGGACTAGTAGGCGGTTCAGTGGACTGAACACCCCAGCTGTCCATTTTAGTTAGATTGCGCTGACTACGATCCCGGCTCCAGATGCCGGGAAAGATCATCGGATCGCTGCCCGAGATGTGCGCATCAGCAACTGAGTTGGAAGTGCTTCGGTGAGGCAGCCCTTGTTCGGATGCAGAAGTCGGGCTTGTGATGCTCGATGCAGCTTCTGTTGCGCTTGAAGACGGTAAAGTTCCGCTTGGTATCTGCGTTGGCAAGTCACTCTTGGAGCTTCTCTGTTCAGCATTGGTGTTGAACGCAGCGTATCGGCTTAATCTATATGTCAAGTATTGTCAGTAACCCTTCCATTGCAACTAGGGTTGTCGAAACATGGCGTAGAGCACTTACACTTCCCGCTCTGTAAGCAGAGTGTGATATCTGAACTCCTCTCTTCTATCAGGAACATTGGTCTTGGCCATAGTATTCCCTTCCTTGCCTGGCTTGTCAAAGCATGGGCCCAGCCAGTGGCGTTTGACAGCCGCCTCGTAGCCACTCTGTAGGACCGAGTTCTTGGCCAACTCACACATGTCTGAAGGGCTAAGCTTATAAATCTGTGCGGCAACCGCGTATTCCTCCATCAACGGCTCCTTGGTAAATGCGAATTGCAATGGGTCGTCCGTTGAGAGAGACACGTTGAGGCCGCGCTTGAAGTACTGTGGGAACGGATTGCGATCGTACGACAAGAAGAGTGCGTTGTTGCTAAGAGGAGACATGGCAACTCCGATCTGCTCCAGGTAGAACACATACTGCAGCAATGGGACCTTGCGAAGCAAGACTCCGTGGCTGATGCTGTGGCAGCAAAGTGTCGCAGCCGCCAAGTGCTCTGGATCTCCAGCTTCAGCACAGTGCGGCCGCAAGACAAGAGTGTTGAAGCCTCGCTTCTTACGCAGGAAGTTGAGAGCCGCTATGTTAGAGAACAGGTAGTAGATCCAGTAGTTGTATGGCGGGTTCTGCTTTGTGTTCCACTCTCTTGGGACGGGAAACTTCCTGTATAGTCTTCTCTCAATCTTGCTTTCATCATCAACGGTATCGATACCGACGATGCGTTGAAGGAATATGTGCAGCTTTGGGTGGCTGGAGGGATCCTTGGTAACTTCAAAGAGTGGCTGGAAGACGTTGGTCACAATTTGTTCAAACGACTCCATCAGACCGTTATCTTTGTACACATCGTACAGACGAGGGACCTGGATGAGCCAGCGGACATTTTGCGAGAAAAGCTTATTGTCAACCACCCAAGCTGCGAGTTTATCCCACTCATCAAGAGATTTTCCGTAAATGGAAAGACGCCACTCCGCCATTTGGTATTTGCTGGCTTCAAGATCTGAAATAACTTCCTTAGTAAGTTCAGCAAGATACCTGCCTTTGATGAGGTTATCCGTCTTTAAGAAAATCTCTCGAAGTCGAGATTCTCCGATCGGGTTGTATTTCAAGTTAAACTTGTCAAACCGGTGAAAAGAATCGGTGTGAGCCTGTATCAAGTTAGCTTGTATGCACCAGTACAACACCCAACCTGGTAATCACGTACGTGCATATCCAGTGTATCAATGCTCAAGTCATAAGCAGTGAGATTGATACTGGCAAAAACCTCTGCTAGCGTCAAATGCTTCCCGTCACGAAATAGAACAACCTCGTCAGGGTTCTTCTTCATCCGGCTCTTGATAAAGCGCAACAGGTGCTTCTGATTCATAGACGCAGAATGGTGGACGTGGGTGTCTACTTTTCGGACATTGTAAAAGTCTCGGTGGGGAACCTTTTTGCTGTCCGCGGTTTCCTGATATTCGTTAAGGAGTGCGTACAGGTTAAATTTGCCTTCCAAGTATTGAAGGCGGCGGAAGGCAAAGCTCTTGCTTGGCCCGTCCGAGGAAGCAGTCAGGATACTGTCAAGATCCATGTAGAACTGTCGAATGGTGGGGGCTGAGAAAGCGAGTGTCTGAGAATCATCGTTCTTGAAGATTTCATAAACGCCACTGTCGCTGAGCTTATACGTCATGCTATCATCGTTGGGTGGCAGTGGCATGAAATGCTCCATGTCGAAATGGTCTCCTGGTTCATCCCCATAGGGATAAATTTCCCAGTCAGGGCTGTTCTTCGGATCATCTTCAGATCGTTGCAGCGAGAGAGCCAAGTATTTTCGTCTCAGCGCTATTATATCTTCTATGCTCTTGGAGATGGAGCTCAGCTCTGCCGTCACTTGCGGCTGAGGGTCCAGAAAGTTGTTGGAGATTCCTCTGCTGGCTTCAGCTGCGATTCTCACGCTGTCTATACCTGCTCTGGGACTCTTTCCGAAAGAGCCTGGCAGATCTGTATCCTCCTCGTACTCGACCCCCGAACTAGATACTAAAGCTGCGACCGGGTCATTGTACGAGGTTGACGGCGCTGGGTCACCGGCTACCGAACTCCGAGCGTCGTCTTGCTGGCTGCGCTGGTAAAAGAGCTTGGCATCTGCCTGGGACATTTGCCGTTCAACGACAGAGTCGTAGAAAGTGGTGCGATGCGGAATATCTCTTGGAAGCACGTCATCTTGAGCATCCACCGGCAACTGAGGGGTATTCTCCCTATCACTCTCTTCTCTGTGGTGAGAACACATTTTGGGTAGAAAACCCGGCTGACACAGCCGTTATTACACTGCAGTGATAATTTCTTTTCTAGATAGGGAATGATGTTAATTAATTTGCATTTATCCAATTACAGCTATGTAAAATATATTTTAAAAAGTTGGGCATTTAACAAGATACTCAAAGTGGCTTCAAAGCAACAGCTAAAAAAAAGTTTGTAAAAAATGCAAACCCACAAAAAACCAAGACAAACGCTGAACGTACCAGAGGCAATAGAGTCTTTGTGATGAATTTGGGGTAAAAAAAAAAGACAGCAATGGTAGTAGTAGCGAGTTGAGACAACAAATTGTGAAACCTTTTTAAGAGTTGAAAGCCTGTAGCAAAACAGCAAACTCTCCCATCTTTATATACATGTGCGGCTGGGACGTCATCTCGGCGTGACTCAAACTCAATTCTCATCAATTTAGCCATGACACATTAAATCGATTTTCTCTATCGGGGCTCCGCTTCTACACGGCCGGCAGCCACCGAAATGGTAGCTGAGTCGCGGAGGGTGCCTATAAGCGGGGATATGCATCAATCCGAAAGATGGCTGTTGTTGCTGATGGGTGATATCCATGTGTCAATAGATGGACATTTTCACGAAGCTAAGGAGATTTAATTGTTAAGTCTCTTGATTTTGACCAATTTTACTTTTATTTGTAGATTCTATCCTAGAAGACTATCAGGACTGCGCATGAATGCTTTTTAATTTGCATTAGCATGCTAACCAGACAGCCATAATGCTCCTCCTAGGTAGTACTGTCTCTGCAGTGTGTAATAATTTACTGCTGGATCTTCTACAATGGGAATTAGCTTCTGAACAAGAAAGATACTTTGGACGAGTTAATTACCTTGGCGGCGGGGGGAAGGGGCATCTTGACGCCAACAGCCGGTCCGACGTTGGGTCGTCCTTCAGAGCTAACGCTCCAAGTCTGAGTGATGGTCTTGCTGTTCGACACGGGGAGCTTTCCGTAGACAGTGTTGGCAGTCTCACCAGTTCCGTCCTGGAACGCGGTGTAGCTCGGCTCGTTGGTCAGAACAGTCAGGGGCTGGTTGGCAGTGTAGACGATGGTACCAGATCCAGAGCTGAAGACACCGTCGTTTCCGTTGTAGTCGCCAACAATGTTGAGAGTCAAAGCAGAGATGGGAGATTCGTAAGCAGAGGTGATTCTCTTGTTGGTCTCGAAGACATCAAGGTCGGTCAGAGTAACGGAGCTGGAGACGGCCTGGCCATTGGGAGGAGTGTAGATGTAGGTAATTCCAGTGATGACGTTCTTAGAGTTGAAGGTAGGGACAATGTTGATGGTAGCGCCGGCGGGGATCTGGTTGGCCTTGGGTAGGGTGGTAATAGTGGACTCGTCGTTGATGATTTGGGCGTAGGTGCCGGCAGGAACGGTGCCGGACCAGTTGTCAATGATACCGTAAAGAGTGTTGTCACCGGGCTGAGAGAAGACGACGTATTGTTGCCAGTTGGGAGTGGTGCTTGGGGCGCCAGCGAGCTCCTCTGTGTACGAGTTAGTTGGTATTTTTCTATATAAGCGGAAAGACCAGAGTTACTTACGGGCATAGCCGTTGAGCTGGAATCCAAAACCGTTTGAAGTGGAGATCAGAGGCTCGGCAAAGGTGATCTCAACGTTGAGGCCAGTGATAGCGTTACCTCCATCGGCAAGGAAGTAGTTGAAGTTGCTGCCGAGGCCTTGGGAAGGGGGTGCCACAGACATTGTGAAGGTAAAAGACTTGTATTCTTTTGATAAGGTAGAGTCGTTGAAATCCCTTTGAGATGATTGTAAGAGCTTGATGGACCAAAACGTTTTGAGACGATGTCTACAGCGCCCTATTTATGTCCTTGGCTGCAACTGCTTTATGCTTTGCCTCATTGTCAAAGACCGAGTCTAAGTGCGATGAGTTGCCTATTTCAGACGCCTTATCAGTGCCGTCGGGATCTAAACATATCTCAAGTACTACGTTCCTAATCGAGATACCCCTCCCGATCCTTCGGCACATAAGAACCGCTCAACTTGAAGAAATACGATTGAAAACTTGGATAGTTGACGCCCTGATTGATTCGACATCTGGTAGCGCCGGAGGGGCATACAAGAGGGGGTGTATCCCGCACAACGCTAGTAACAAAGGTCCCCTGTAAGGCTAGCACAATCGGAATGGTTATTAGGCCGCGACATATCGTATCAGCTAAAGGATGGTGTCTTTCCAAGTTTAATGCGCTTGTGGTTATGTGATCGATGAGCAATACCGAGTCTAAGTGCACGCAGTTGCCTATTTCGGAAGTCATAACCCGGTGTCATCATATTGCGAACAAATTTGTAGTAGAACTCTCTCTCGATATGGCCCCGGAGAGGTTCCGAGCGTCAACATCTAATCGGCGATTCGACCCCGCGATTCTGCCTAGCAGCTTCGGGTTTAGCTATATATCACTGGTGTATGCTCGACTGATTGTGCTATACGCGACTCTGGCTTTGGCTGAGTGTGTTGATATCGTGATGTGTAGCTGTGGTTATTGCGAGCTCCGGGGGGTTACAGTAGGAGTAGTGTGTAATAAGAGGAATTAAGTCTAAATTTAATATTCAGAACCACATTTTCCTTGAAGAGTTTCCGCTAGCTTGCCGGCGATCCTTTGTTGTATCTAGCGGTTGCAAGCGAGCGCGTAGGACTTGTCCAGGAGCCTGCCGAACAAAACAAAATGGAGAAGGGATCGGCGACGCGAAAATATCTCACATGCACCTAACGCTACCATGCCATCCATAATACAGTAAGAGTGCTCCGCCACATGATCTCGAGTTTCAACTTGTGATCCTTTGTTTATGCTGATCGTTAATTTGTCTTTCAACGGTCTTGATATTCCTGGTTATATGTAGTTAGATGACTGCAGCAGCGCCATGATCTGCCAAGCTGCTTGGCAGATGCGCGAGTGGCTTTGGACCGGGAATTATTCTTAATTTTAGAACCACAACGCCACTCCTGCAGCCGCTCCCAGTCTAGCTTGTTTCTATCCACTTACAGGAAACGACTCCCAAAAGAGCACTGAATTTGAAGTCGACCCTACACACTATCATATAGGTACATGTATTCTTGATGCGCAGTGTAGCTGTGCTATATGTATCAACATGAATTATGCGTTGTGTTCTAGTATCATTTTCTCCATTCTTTTTGGAGTATAGGCATTAATCACATGGGAGCATCATCCCTGTTGTAGTCCAGTGGCGCACCAATATGGTTGAGACAGCCTGAGATACCCTTGTCGGCACCGCCTGGCTATTCACCAGACACTAAAAAACAAGGCGGTGTCTTACTGTATGCAGTCAATGCCGCCAGCCACACTGAACTCGACCGAAGTTGAAACGAATCGCAGGTCTTTACGCAATGGACTTGGCCCTTGGTTTTTCTTCTTTTGATATAGAAAATTACTGTTACTAGCGTCTTAAGTGAAATGACAATAGCATTGTCTACGGTGCCAATTTCCAAGACAGCCTGGGTTTGCTCATTCGACTCGCATAAACTAGGCCCAAAAAACAAGACTCCTAACTAGGTACCTATTAGAGGATATCGACTGGCTAGAAGACTGAGTTAACAGCCTCGGGTGTTATAGACGAGGCTTTGAGAATGCTGCCTACCGACAGCAACCCGAACTCGGCAGCAGGAATACGGCTGGGGTCATATATTGCGAAGCGAGAGCCTCGTATTCAAATATAGCTGCTTATGTGTTTCTCAAGTAAACACTTTAGATGACTATGAGCTTGCGACGAAGCTGACGGCTGCAAGGCTCAAGCTGAAGCGAAGGAATTAGGATGTTTCGTTATACTTCGGTGGGACTAGCTTGCGAATACCTTTATAAATGACCAAGCTAATGAGGAGTCTAAATGTCGGTGTACGGCAGGTAGCCTTAGCCGCACTAGTTACAGCTGTCTTATAATCCTTCAGCAGCAGCTGAAGTATCACCTGATGATAACAAAGGTCCTGCCTAATCTATCCCTTCCTCTGAACTCAAGTTTGCAGAATTAGGGATATACTACGTGGTATCAAAGCATCTTATCGAGCTACCCTCCCTTTCATAAGCCCCGAAAGTTCGGTTTTAGTTCCCATAGATTTCCAGAGGCCTGGCATCAGCGGGGATAGACATGTGGCTTCTGCCGGGGAAAACTGACAGATGCAGCGTCTGAAGAAGTATATTACCTCGCGTATCGGCAAGAATAAAGCCGGCGTACCCCTAATGCACCGCTATCTCACGATGTGTCCAAGATGCATGCGTTGGCCCGTACTGTACTGCTCCAGCCAGCCAGAGAGCACAATCTGGGGCTTTCTTCGCTAGTAAAGCCCGCCATTTTCACCGTCTGTGTGAACACCTTAATGTCGTACCACCCACGGAGATATCATATGGTCTACTAGATGCTATCATCGGTTGTAAAGAGCGTTTTCGGAGCACATCGAGTGGCTTCGTAGTATACACATAATGTGGCTATGTTACTTTTTATTCCCAGGCTTGAATTCTTTACTCGTCCACTATCAGATCAAAGAGAACAAGAAGAATCCCAAAATTTAGTCTTGAGACAAGTGTGTACAACAAAGATAGCATGACTAGCCGTTTAAGTGGCTTGTACTTGTGTTCTCTTCTCAAAAGATGATCAACATTAAGCTAAAGGGCCTTATCTCGGCCATAATCGCCATTACCAACACTTCTAACAGCTACCTATACAGTTATATCAAGCCACTGACGATGTATCGTGCTTGCCGCCGGCGTTTCGCCTCCTCGCCATACAATACGCGCTGGAAGAAGCACTCCGGAGGTTGAACGAAGAGGAAGGGCATGCATGCACAAACTTTGGACTATATAGGATACTAGAGATCACCACAATAAGGCTACTGCTCTCCAAAATATTCTGCAAAATGTCATCCCTGATGCCACTGCCTCGCTCATCAAGCGCTGTGCAATGGCGATGAGGGTCAGTTCCTTTCCGAATGGAATCGAAGACCTAATGCAACGCATTTTTCATGACCTTTGAGTGCTTGGTGCCGTGCATAGAGCTTCCAAGTCACAGATTAAGTGCCCATATGCAATGCTCTTCAGAGCTTAAGGCATTAGATGACGACGAAACACAACCCACAATAGCGCAAACTGCAAACTCACTGCCTTGACGCAAGGTAAATAGGACAAGCCAGCGCCTATATAAGACGCAGTTAACAGCTATGCCTAGTCTGAGCGAAAAAGTGTATCACGCGAGCGAAGTTGGTATGAGAACATGACCTCGAGTGCCATCTATGGTTTCCAGCTACATTGTCCAGGTGAGGCGTTTCCCAAACGAGACGCTGAAGATCGCTAGCCAGGCAAGGGGTGTAAAGAAAAAGAGGGAAATCTCAAAATATCAGCACACATTTCCTATATTTACACACCAGAGCGATAATTAACAGTCTTTTTACTACTGCTACTGCTACTACTGCTACTGCTACTACTGCTACTGCTACCACTGCTATTAATACTACTACTACGAATACTACTGCTACTACTGCTATTAATACTACTGCTACTAATACTACTACCACCAATACTACATATACTGCTACTACTACTACTATTACTACTACTACTACTATAATTACTATTTAAGTATTAATAGCTAGAGTCTATATAGTATTTAATAATAAAACTGGGTTGCTAGATAAATTTTCCTTTAATAGAGTAGTGTTTATATCCTAAGCTTATGTGTGTATCTTCTTTTGCAGTCCCTATTTTTCTGCATAACCCTTGCCAGGTACAGTACAAACTGCTAGCGAGCGGGCGCTAATCGTCCCCGCTATCGTCAACCCACTTCCGCGTACAGCGCCTGTGCCAGTGGCGCACAACTGCGCATACTGTTAGCAAGAGTCCAAAAGTCGCGATACTTCAGCTCTCGCTACTTACACGTATACATCAATACGCTGTTGAAATCGAGTTCAGCTTCTCTGATTCCGTCTCCAGTACTGATAAAATCTAAACTATTCTCTGTCCTTATTTTCTCTTTATTCTTTTTGTCGGAATGCTACGAGAAATGAAATCCATGATATACTAGAGCTTCAAGTTGAAATTTGTTTCAAATGGGGCTAATCCAATTACCAATCTCGCATCAATAACAAATAACTGAAGAAGGAAAGATGTTCCATATGAGTAGCTTTGTAATTGACATGAGATAACTTCATTACCGCCACTAAATAGCCTTAATACCTTCATCAGCCCATAACATACACATAGCAAACCAAAAACCCCTTCACCCACACTCAGTGTCTACAGAATTCCCCATCGCCCCATAAAGCAGCCATAATCCAAATATCTCGCTCAATCCTCCTTACCAAAGAACACAGGACGGAGCAGAAACTTCAACAGCGCATTGTCCTTGGCCACCTTCTTGGGGAACACTTTGTTATTTTTCTTGGTGTACGTTCGAAACTTCTTCAAGCTTGCAAACGTGCGGACCGGCTCACCAGTGTTCTCCGAGTCGATATAGTCATAGATATTGACGTGCACCGTTTTGATAGCCTAGGTAAGTAGAAAAAACATGAGTTCACCGAGTTTCCATAGCTTAGTCTCTAGGAATCGAAACGTACCTTCTTGCATTGAGTGACGGTGCTCGGAATGGGCGATATGCCAATCTTCCCGCAAAGAGTCTGCAGCACATCCAGTTTGTTCTCATCCGCACCATACAACTGCTCGAACCGCGCTGCGAGCGCCTTCTCAAATCGCTCTCTCGCCTTGCGCTCCTTGGCGCTGTCCGCCTTCCAACCGAAAAACGCAACGAGGCGCTTGTACGCTGTCCGGGAAGCCTCCTGTGGATCGTAGTCAAACTGATTGTAAAGAGAAAAGAATAGGCTGAGTTCGTCTTTGCTCTTGCGCGTCATTGTAATTGAATCAGTAAAAGCAAATGACAGACAAAATTTGGTGCGTCAATCACAAAGTATAGAATTGCAGTAACTCTCGAAAGCCCAAGTGGTGGACGGAAGATAAAGGTTCAGATGAAAGTTTGGGTAACACAACAAACGAAACGGCTTCAGGCAGCAATATACCTCATGTGACGACAATCTATTCACTTTACATGAAATAGGCATCAGGCCTCCAACCAACAACATCGAGGCTGGGCGGTTAGCAGGGCGGCCTACACCATGGCCTTCATTCGGCCTTTCAGGGCGCAGCTGGTATCAGCGGGCTTTCTGGACGGCAGCATAAAGTCAATGTATTTCTACACTTTAACATAACAACAAAATCGGAAATTTAGAAAACACCAAAAGGAGATACTTTAGATTGCAACTTGAACACGCATACCACTATACAAGGATGGGTGTTCGTTGGCGGCTGCGGGGCCTCCTTTGTCTGGGCTACAGCAGAATTAGCCTTGTATGCGCTACCCGTGCAAGGCTGACTCCCATCGACCAATTCCGCTTTTGCGCGCAGTAAGTCACAGTTTGTGTGGCAAGATTAATCTTCATCATGGTATATTAGCAATGGTAAACTGTTATTACATGTGGGTTTAGATTTAGACTAAATATCCAATCACCCCAAACCCCTCTCTTATCTTTTTCCTTTCTGTTGCTTTTTATTTTCATTGCTATTTTGCTACGGAAGAGTAGGAGCCGTGTTTACACCTACTTGGAATATCCGTTGGCCTTGACCCAGTCGGCCACATCCTGTCGGTCCCGCTCCAGCCAAGAAATCTTGGATCGGACAGAGTCCTTGCTCTGTGCGAGCGATTGGTCGTATCCGTTGTTGTTCTTGCCGCTGAAGAATTTTTCGATTCTCTCCAGCTGCTCTGGGGTGGTGAAGCCAGATGTCAGAAGGGACACCATGTGGCTGAGCATTGGCAGGGTGGGCGGGTGTCGCTTGTAGAGCTCCTCCCAGTTCTCAGTCAACCAGGTGAACAGCGCCTCGATACCCTCGGGGTGGGTGCGCAGTCCAGAAGCAGGCATGTAGATGTCCTGATCCTTGACCTCGCCGCTCAGCAGCAAGGAGAGAGTCTTCTTGATAAGCTCGGGCTCCTTAGCTCGACCAAGCGATCGCAGACAAGTGTTGCGCTCGTCGCTGTTGGTTGATGCATGGTACAGCTCCAAAATTTGATCATACTACACGCCAATCATGTTAATAGCAATTTCTTATAAGTGATGCGGGGGGCTGCATAAAGACTCACTTCCTTCTTGCCGCCAAACTTGAGGGCAATCGCGAACACGCTCTTGCGGATGTTGGGGTGAATAGCCGACTTGTCACCAGCCACAAACTTGGCAAACATTTCCTTGGATTCGGAAACAATCTTCTCGTCGCCGCTAAGACCAGCACTGCCAAAGAGCGCGGCCTTGAACTGCTGCTCGACGTGGCCGTCAGAGTCGGAGAATTGCCATCCCAGCTGGTGGGCCTTGGGGCTGACAAGTTCTCTCAAGAATGTTCGAACACCATCGCGAACGGCCTCGTCTTCAAACATCCAAGCAGCCTGGATGGAGCCAATTCGGGAGATGATCTCGTTCCAAACAACGAACTCGGTCTCAGAATCGAATCCCTTGAGGAGGTTGAGAACGCCAGACGTCTTTCCATAGCCGGAGCTGGCGAGCGCAGCAGCATCAGCAATCATGCCAGTTCTGTCTTCAGTGGTCAAAAGACCCTCCTTGGCAGCCTGGCCAAGCTTCTCCAAACGGCTTGGGGAGTACAGCGTTCGGAAAATTCCGGTGTGGTTGGCATTGAGCTTGAAGAAGTCGGTGCTAGGCACTTTATACTCCTTCTCTCGCTCGTTCAAAGCTACCGTCTCATCGACACCATCCTTGGTCTTGAGGCCCAAGAAGATGGGGTACAAAGTCTGGTCTTCCTCGGGCTTGACATCGGCAGTTCGGAGGAAGCGGTTCTGCTTTACGTGAATGGCGTTCTCGCCCTTTTCAGTAACAGTGAGAACGGGGTATCCGACCTTCTTAGTCCATGCAGTCATGACCTCGTGCACGGGCTTACCGCTGACGGCAGCCAAGGAATCCCAGAGATCGCTAGTCTGGGTGTTGCCATAGGCGTACTTTTGCAAGTACTGGCGGACACCCTCCAAGAACTTATCTTCTCCAAGATAGGTGGAGATCATACGAAGCACACAAGATCCCTTGGAGTAGGAGATGGCGTCGAAGATTTGGTTGATCTCATCAGCACGCTTCACGGGAACCTCAATGGGGTGGCTGCTTCGGAGAGAGTCCAGAGACAGGGCAGACTGCAGGTCATCGGTGACGTAAGTCTGCCAAACTCGCCATTCGGGGTAAAAGATGTTGCAGGAGTACCACGAAGCCCAGGTAGCAAAGCCCTCGTTGAGCCAGAGACCCTCCCACCAGTCCATGGTAACCAGGTTACCGAACCACTGGTGAGCCAGCTCGTGCTGGACAACCTCGGCAACACGCTGCTTAGTAGCAGCGCCGCTGGCCTTTTCATCGAGCATCAAGTCGACAACACGGTATGTGACAAGACCCCAGTTCTCCATGGCTCCCTGAGCAAAGTCTGGGATGGCAACCTGGTCCATCTTAGGAAGAGGGAAGTCAACGCCAAATGCTTTTTCGTAAAAGGCCAGAGTCTTTGCAGCGAGGTCGACGGAGAAGCGGCCATGCTCAATGTCCTGACCAGGAGGAGCATAAACTCGCACAGGGACTCTGAAATCTTTAGACTCGATGTAGTTGAGCTCGCCGACAACGAAAGCAACGAGGTAAGTGGACATGAGAGGGGAGGTGTTGAAGTGGACAGCCTTTCGGGTTCCGCCAGTGACTTTGGACTGAACCTCGGTCTCAGAGGAAACATCCATGTTGCTCAAGCACGTCAGGTTCTTGTCAGAAATGAGCGTGACAGTGAACTTGGCCTTGAGAGCCGGCTCGTCAAAGCAGGGGAATGCTCTGCGAGCGTCGGTGGGCTCCATCTGCGTGCTCGCCAGGATGCCCTCGGTGCCATCCTGTCTCTTGTATGTGGAGCGGTAGTAACCCGCCATCTTGTCATTGAGCTGACCAGTGAAGTCAATCTCCAACTGGACCTTGCTATCTTTTGAGAGCGTGTGGGAGCCGCCAAAGTCGAACTTGCTGACCTGGGTAGCTTCATCGTAGGTAATGGCGGGGGTGGCGCTATACGAGAACGACAATAGCTATTAGCAAACCGAGCTGGGCAAAGGAATTGAGCGCCAAGGAAAAAGGGTAGGATTTTGCTCACTTGACAGTCTGTCCACCGGAAGAGAGCTTTGCGCTGTGGATTTCCAGCTCAAGAGTGTGGAGGGAGATTGAGTTTGAGGTTTCGGCCACGTCCAGATCAATGACGACAGTGCCCTTGTAGGTCAGCTTGTCGAAGTCGGTGTCGACGGTCAGATGGTAGTGGCGAGGCACGACATTGGCAGGCAGCAGCTCACGGCTCTGGACCGCAACCGACGAGCCCTCGAGGCCAGCTCTAGAGCGACACATGGCGGAGCAGAATCGAGTCGAAGCAGCAAGACGACGAGGAGGACGGAGAGGAGAGCGGCCGGTGAGACGAGCGATGCGCGGGGATGGAGAAGAGGATGAAGTATGAAGAAGAGAAGACGCTGGCGAAGACAGAAGAAGCCTTGAACCAGTAGTTGGTAACGGAGAGTATGAAGAGGAGAGAAGAGGAAGCGGAGGAGAGGTTGAAGCAGAAGTAGCAGAAGTAGCAAAGCAGGCGACACAGGCACGTCTCTGGCTCTGGCTCTGGAGCCCCTCGCCGGGCAGCTCAGCCCACGGCGGGGTTCTGCGTCTCCAGGCCAGGCGCCTCAGCGAGAGTGGGGGGAGGCCGTGGACGGCCCGGAGAGGCTGCAGCCACCCCATTTGACAGCCTGGAGCAATTGATGTCTGGGCCTAGTGCTTTGCTTGATCCCAGTACTCAGGGATTCAGAGGCTCAGTGTTTGCTGGGAGCCTATTCTCAGTGCCCGCTTGACCGCCAGCTGCTGCGTCTCACTATAGGGAGGGAGCTCTGTTCAGCTAGTGGACAGAGAGAGAGAAAGGTGCTCGCATCAAAGAATGACAATGGGAAGAAAAACTTGACACGGGCGTTTTTTTCCCCAGCCACTAACAGAGAGCGGCATGTACCCAGTTACTGGCATGTACATGTGCGGCTCGAAGGATCATCTTGATGCAGCGACTTTTCGTCACGGCGCAGGATGAATGCAATGAGTCACAGTGTTACGATTACAGAGATTCTAACGGCCTGCAGCAATTAAAATACATGCATCAAAGCCAAGATGCGTGCGTCGTTGCATCTGTCTGCCATCGCCACCAAATGGACCCTGAGAGCTCAGGCAGCCAGTGCCGAGGTTTTGCCATGAGGGGTCGAGTCCCTCCACGCTCTCACAGCGGCCGCCATGGTGGGGTAACCCGCGCCATGCCGAGATGGAACTTTTGCGTCTGCATCACCGAAACGCCATTCTGGGAAGGCCGAGTCGCGTGCCAGCGTCAAACCGAGCACCGAAGTTGATGGGTTGAGGACCTTTTGTATCTTGCATAAGTACCTGCAGTAATATCGGGACTTGTGGTCAGATAGTTGATACTAGGCACTTGGACTAAAGATGGGGTCTCTTATATCTTCTCCAATTCTCTCTCCCCGAATACATGTGGGCAATATAGTAGTCTTTCATTCTTAAGCTACATGTGGACCAAACGACTGAAGTAATTGGTGAATGTTGCGGGAATTCTCTTCAACCTATAAGCTATAAGAAAAGAAAAGACCTTCATTATTACAAAATGAAAAGAAAAGAAAGATTAGTGTTATGGTGACCGAAGATTACAGGAAGCAAAAGCTCAAGATGCATCTAGTAAAGAGAGAATTGGGCAGTTTCGCGATAGTACGCAGAAGATCCAGGCTTAGGAAAATTAAGGAAAAACAAAAAGAAAGAGGTGGCTACTGCCAAGATCCCGTGCCATCACACTCTGCGTAAAAATATCCATCCGAACGCTAAGAAAAAAAAAAAAAAAAAAAAAAAAGTACATTACACTCCCGCAAAAGGCGAAAAAATGAAGAATAGTCAAGTCGATATGCCAGGATTGCCTGTTAACATGTCTAGCTGCATATATCAATAGCTGAATCAACCGATCAAAGGATACAGTTGCTCTCAGGAGCTAAAACTGGTGCTGCTGCTGAGTAGTGTTTTCGTTATACACTCTCTGAGTACCAGGTTCGCAGGCCGCCGTATCTATCGTGGTACCGTAGATTTCTGCGCCTTCATAATTCGCAGAAGAAGGGTTCGAATCTGGAGATGTGGAAGAGGTTGCAGAATCGACGTAAATCGTGGGTTCAGAATGAGATATAGCAGTATTGTACAGCGCAGGAGGGACAAATGCTTCGGAGTATGGATAGCTTTCGGGAGATGACTGGGAGACAGAAGTGGCAGGAGTGGCATAAGTCATAGGAGCAGCGCTGGCCACCAAATCCTGAGGTCCTGTAACATTGTCATACGGTCCGTAAGTAGTATCCGGTCCGGCAGCAGCATCATAACCCGGGAACGGCTGGATTTGAGGAGCTACAAGACCACCGAACGATGTAGGAGCAGAAAAGAGCGGAGTATTCGTAGTAAAACTGTCTGCAGGCATGACACCAGTATTCTCGAAATATGCGTATGCATTATACACGGGAAGCATAGCACTGGCATAAGGAGGCACAGTCGTGGAATAGCCTAATGGAAGAGATGCTTCAAAACTCGAAGAGGCAATTGCGCCATAATCTACAGGTAAAGTATTCCCATAGAACATTGGTGCAATAGCATTGTGTGAATAAGCAACTCCAACATCGCCCGGAGGAGCGGAAAAGATAGGGCCTGAAGCAATAGGCTCAACGTAAGCCGAAGCCGTTGCGGGATCGGTTAGAGGCGCAGCTGTGATAAAGTCTGGAGGTGCGGACGCGACAAATTCCAAAGGTAGAGGCTGGCTGTAACTCGGGAATTGAGGAGGCTCGACAAGCGAGGAAGTTGCCGCAAGATCAATTGGAGGTGCAGCGACAGTATAGTTGGCAGGCGCAGCCAGACCATGTGTCGAAATCGTTGGCAGTATATGCTCCTCAGATGCAGCGATATAGTGGCTGGACACTCTCTGCCCATCATAATTAGGGAGTGCGGCCGCGGATATGCTGTAACGAGCAGATTCGAGCGCGCCATTTCCGCCATGTCCGTGATTTTCATGACATTCATGGGAGCCATCAATATGGCTGAAAGTCAAAGACTGCAATCCGGGTTTAGCAGCGTACACCTCAGTGAGGGCTTCTCTCGCTTTCTGCCTTCGTTTTCCAGTATTTATACGATTTTCAGCAGAAAGTGATATTGACTCCATCGCAGCTCGTAACACTTCTGTGTCGGTATCGTCTTTCCCATCCGGTAGTAAGACATAGTCTTCTTTGGAGGCTTCTTTCATCAAGTTCTTAAAGGTCTTGGAAACGAGTCTGAATCCCCCTTCTGCAGATTTCGAGAGGCATCGGAGTTTGCCCTGCAACAAGCGAGATTTTTGAAGTGTCTGGTACATTTCGTACCGACGAGTCGCGGTCCCGGCCTTGTCGTTGCGGATGACATCGGCCAGCATTGTCGCTGCATCAACAAGTGAAAATATGATGAAATGGAATCGTCCATCGCGAAATGTGAGATAATCTACCCAGTCGTCCAACACCTTGACCAATCGTATAGACATGTCGACGGCGATAGTACGCAGCTTCAGCTGCTCCTCCGGAGTATCCTGTTCGTAACTTTGCTTCATATGTAGTCGAAAAGGATTGAGCAACATCATAAAACCCATGGTATAGTTATAGTAACGGTGATATTCGATCCAAGTCTGCTCTTCGTCGTGTGATGTGTCGGGATTTTCCAGCGCAAAGATAGCAGGAAAGTTTCGCATCCATTCGTCAATCATTTCCTTGTATTCCATTACCTCATTAGGCGTAGTGATCTTGACAGGAGAATGAAACCGTTCAGCCAATTTATGTACCAAGTCTGACTGCATGTTCATGTGCATCAAGGGGGAAAATTGTCCGTCCAGTTCTAATGTTAATGATGGCCGCTGTACATTGCACGTGCTGTGATCGATAAGAGTATCTCGGCCGAGGCCTGAAGCTATTTGCCTAGAAAGATATCAGCACCCTATTTATGCATTACCGTACTTGTCTGCGCTTATAGAAAACACGAAGAAAGGGGATCGGCACATATAATATGACTGCTGTCAGAACTCACCAATCCCACGAATCTATAATACACCAAGCTCTCCGCCGCATCTCGCGCTCAAAGCTCGACAGGTGCTCTCCAAGTTCTTCTCTATTGAATCCTAGCACCAGTTAATAAGGACTGAACATCTCTATGACTGCTGGGCCTCAGTTGATATACACATACCGAGCTTTTGAGCCTCGTGAACGGCTGTGATGAAGACGTGGCAACACTCAGTAAACATAGCCTCGCCTTTGTACCAATACGTCGAATGCAGCATCCACATGACATTATGCCGGTAATATAGTCCCTCGGGAATCACATTATAGAGCATTCGCGCACGGTAATGGAGATTATCGGTGAGATTTTGGCACTTGGCGTGGAACATTTCTTCAAGCTTCTCTTGTATGTCGACAGGCAGATGCTGACACGCGCACGCGCATAGCGTCAGTAATAGGCAGGTCCATGGTAGTGGCAACGGTTCGTTCTTTGCTCGCTTTTCCCACCATGCAGCATATTCGGCGGCGAATTCGGCTTGGTGAATGAGACTGTAGTGGGGGTTCACATTTTGGAAAAAACTCAGAACAAGCGCATCTGCAGGGAAGCCACAACGACTAGTTAGCTCAAAACACAAATACTACCGCATCGATTAAACAAAGTCGAGACATACCCACACGATCCCGTTGCTGAGGGAGAGCATCCAAGGCATCCTGAAGCTTCTCACAATCTGAAGGTAGTCTGGAATATTGATCGTCATGTCGCTTTTCAAAGGGCGGCAGTTTCTCCTACGTCAGAGATTGTACGTCAGAATAATAACTCTCCAAACGGCAGATGGAGAAAGGAATAAGGACATTACCTCTGCTTCAGCTTCAGGTGCCGCAAGATGCTCCTCAGGGGATTGGCATTTGCAGTTGTGCGAGTCATCAGGCTGTACGGTGATGTTGCTGCTGGCATCTTGTCTATGGCCTTCGCTGTCCACGTTTAAGCCATGGCCTCCATCAAGACAGCCTTCGCTGGCAGCTGCCTGTGCTACGGTTGTGCTGCTGGACTCTTGTCCATTTGGAAGAGGGACGGCCTCAGCCGCAGCCGCAAGTTTCCGCCGGCGAGTTTTACGTGGTGCCTTTGAATTCTTCGCAATAGATCGACGTGATGGATCACCAGTGAAGGAGCAGTCCATCGACTCGAGACGTGAAGCGCACGGCGTGCAGGGCCATTTTCGGTCACACTACATTGCACACAAACAGAGGAAAGGTTAGCGTCTCTGGCACTGTACAGCATCATGTTAGTTGGTAACGAACCTTTTGTTTCCTCCGCTTGCACTGGAAACAAGAGTGTTTATTCCGTATGGGGCCAGCAAGAGATTCCTCCAGCGCAGTCATTGGCGGCGGTTGATCTCATTTGCCCATTTTCTCACGATGTAAATCTGTCTGGTCCGCAGCTAAACCAGCATATAGCCCACAATCAAACGAGACGTGAAGAGGAGCGAAACGGATGAAGAAAGCAATCGTGGAAATGCAGAAGTAGAACCGATTAGTTAGTGCAAAAGACGATGGGAAGATATAAGACGATATGCAGTGAATAAAGGGGAATGTATGCAAGACAAAAAGAAAAGAAACAAAGAGCGTGAATCAGAGCTGATGAGAAAATGAGAAAAGAGACCACAGCCCGCCTCCCACCCTGCCAAGGCGGCAATCAAACGGTGCCGATGGGCCAGGACCGGAAAGCAGAGTCGCAGATGGAGATCTCAAAACGGCGAAGGGATCTGGCAGCCATTGTGGCCGCGGTGGGGCAGCTGAAAGAGTCTTGGCTTGCGGTGGGTCACGTGGGTGCAGGACTACGACGACTTTTGAAGCGCTGATTGGCTGCAAGGCAATTAGAAATGGCTTAGCGGCCGTTGAACCTACCCCGCACAGTGGACCCCTATCAAGATGAGATTCAATCTCGGGATCAGAGGCGCACTGTGTACGCTGAACAGCGAGTGCTGGCGCCTGCAGAGCCTGGGCTGTGACGAGATGGGCGCTATATTTTGCACTACAACTTCCGCCGGACACTAATACGGGTGCTAACAGACGCAAGTTGCTCTACAGCTGGGCAACGCGATTAGCACGTGGACTTATTCGGGAGACAGCTATGTCGATCATCTGGTATCCAGCTGCATGTTATTAAGATCGAGGTATACCTTTCTTGTCCATGTTCTCTCTAGAGCGTCCGTCCATATGTCATACCGTATCAAGATAGAGCATCACCACTGTAAATTTGAGGCGCATGCAATCTAATTGTCAGCATCGCTGCCTGCTTCATCTGTCTCATCCCGTGGACGGAGATGGATGGCAATCAGCACCTCCAATAATCCACCCCGAAATGTCTCACCTCACCACCACCTAGAACCACCAACCAGGCTGGCGTCGCTGCTTAAACAGGCCCCCAAGACCTCAGACCCTGGCCATGTACACAGTAGAAATATCACCCCCTGCTTCAGCCGCAGCACGCCGGCACCATCGGCCATCTTTCGCTCAAATCACGGGTAGATTGGCGATGCCGGCAGCGTTTGCTGAGCTGTGTGGCATCCTGAACCTCGGGCCAGCGGATTACCCACTGGCTAAACATGTCTGTTTCCTAGCAGTTCTCGAAGAGGTTGCAAGATATCTCTCTATCTGATAGTTCCGGCATATACATGCACCGATGATTGAAACTTTGTGTAGATTGAAACTTCATGTAGTCTACTACCTGTTTCTATCCTTCAATTTCACGGGGCCCTAATATATGCAGTCTAGCCTATGTACCTAGCTAGATTAAAATTAAATCTAACGGCGCATTGACAGCTCGGCAGTTGTGGCTTTCATTCATACTATCAAGATGCGACGCCAATCCACCCATAAACGAGAAAAGAAAGGCCGAAGGAGCAAGAAAAACGAAAGAAGAGACAATTTTTTGCCACCTCATACGATAGGAGCCTTGTCTGGTGGCGTTTGCTTCCTTTAATTGCAGCCTCACTTAAACAACTTGGCCCCTGTTTGGGTTGCAAACTTTACAGGGTTTCACTCGTGACCGGGCAAACTTTTCATGACTTACACATCAAGCCCCTCCAGTGACCTTTTGAACGCTTTTCGCGTAGGCGTTGGCATGCCCAACCCAGCTGAAAAGGAGCACAAAAGCAAGGAAGACAAAAATGGAAATGTAGATGAATGGCATTTGATTCGCCAGTCTGGGCAGGTCAAATCTCGTCCTATTTATGCCTCTATTCCTCATCTGAATTTCCTTGCATTGATCGTCATATGTCAGCGTACAAGCACCCGAATTCACTCGGAAAACAGCCACCCTGGGTCCAACCCTGAATCTGGCGCTATCAGCGTCCCCAGTTCGGGCGCCCAAAGCGCATCCTCCACATTGAAGTCGTCGTTAACAGGCCCCGTAGCTGGCCACTCCACTGCTGCGTCTGTTCTTGTATCATCTTGGATCTGGTCTCGACTCTGACTCACTGAAGGCGCTTTGATTTCGCCCAAGTCGATAATCAATATTACTTCAAGATCATTGACCGACGGGCTTGGCGAGTCGGCCGTAGCTCGGGGTGAATCGTCCTGGCCAAACCGTTCTGGCTGCTGTATTTGACGCTGCCTCTCATGGTTTTCAATATCGTCTAGAGAAAACAAAAGTTTAGGCAGCGTCTTCAACGCCATCCGAGGAACGCCGAATCCTTCCGCCCCAACTACCTGTTTGAAAAAATCTTCCGTCTGTCTGGCGTAGAATTTCAGGGCCAGCACCTCTTCAGTCACAAACTCAGAGAGATATCCCTGGCGGCTGCAAACGGCCTTCCATATGGTAAATAACTCTTGTAGTGCGTAAAGAGCCCGGACACTGACGACGGTGGGACAACAGCGGTACGTTGCCGTGTCAAAAAGCACCAGTGTATCCAAAGCTGAGTGGCTAGACTGTATCAAAGACATGATGGTCCGAACGTAAGTCATATCCCTAGCAATTGCCAGGGATGATGGCTGTGACTTTGGGTGTGGTGCTGATCGGAATGGGCTGCAGGTCACAGCCAGCTCGTAAAATTTGATGCGACAGTAAAAGAAATGCATGCGGAGTGAGCCTGCATATACGTACCAGGATTCGAGTCAGCCGATTTCCACATGATGTACATGAAAGAGGTCCTCAAGGCAGTTTACCATTAAAAACAAGCTGGGAATCGTCTCTCCATCTACTAAACCTGCTTTCAAGAGACGATAGCGTATGCTGATCAACAAGGCCGGAAGGATCAGCTTCGCCTTGCACCTTGGCCGCCAATGATGCCTTGACCCTTAGAGCCTCGACCTCTTCCGCTATCATTTGCAATCTTACCCACGCAGCCAATCGTTTGTCATTATCAAGCACACCATTCTTCTCAAAAACATCCACACCATTGCGCGTGCTCTCAGTCCATACTAATGGCATGGGTCGGCGTAGGCTGACAGCAGCACTAGCTCATCATTAGCTATTTCGTTAACAAATGACAGCAAACAAAAAGAAGCAAAGAAAGAGATGGGGTGAAGCTTTGTTTCAGTTGCTCACGTTGACAAGGGTAGATAGGTAGCGAAGGAAATGCGCCACTGGGCCATGGTAAGATCCACAGATGAATTGGTGTCCTCGCTCCACGGCCAGAGACCCAGCTCGCGTACCATGAGGCCTGCGGTCTGGATCCAGGCGTAAAAGTTCAGGCGTCCCAGGTCTTCAGGCACATCGTACCACTCCACCATTACTAGAACAGCCTGAACCAGTTCGATAGATCTGTTCCCCTGGACCATGACCTGCTCTGATAGGTCCCCTCGTAAATGGACACTGAGCTTTCGGAAGAGGGCCGGATTGGATGCTCTGCAGGCAGCAGCGATAATGGCAAGAAGTAACGTAGGCCGGTGTGCTCTAAACCAATCAAAGTTTTCGGCTTTGGATAATGTCAAGATGGGATATTGCGGTAAGACGTTGTTGATGAAGTCGTTGAAAAGACGTATGGCGGTGTCCGTTGACAGCAGCCCTGAAGCAAGAAGCCTCTCCAAGGCTGACTGGTACCGAGAATCGTGAAATGAGTTTTCATTTTCTGTTCCAAGAGGGTATCTTTCAGTCCCAACTGCCGCCCCATTCTCATCGCGATATCCTGGCGGTGGCGCAAGCTCAATCTCGCTGGCGGTAACATGCGTCGCGCCACCATCATCCTGCGCCAGCTTTTGCAAATCCATCGCTGCTTGCAGCTCTGAGAGCCGCTTCTCTAATACCGTCACGCGCGTGTCGGTTCTTTTTCTTCTTTGCCTTGGGGCAATGGTGCTGAACACGCATTCGTTGTTCGTGTTGAAGCATCGCTTGCATTTGCCGTGGTGGGCAAAGGTATCCAACACGCAGCGAATCTTGGCCGTGCGGCACGAAAGACAGGCGCTCTTTTGCATCATGATGAAAATATGCCGGTTTTTGGCTTTTTCTTTATACCATTCTTTACTGTTGTCTTCTTGTCTCTTCTTTCTTTGTTTATGAAAAGTTGTATGCGTTGATCTCTCTCCTCGAAGTACTAAAATTCTTACTCGTACATGCCTGTTGACTGACCTTACCGAGACAAAAAGTCCGAACCGCGAAACAGTCAGCGGCCTCGGATGACTAAGTTTGTCCATGCCGTTAGTTTGTACATTTGCCATTCGCTAATCCCGGTTATAAACAAGTTGCGAAAATAAAGAAACAGGCGGCTTGTTTCTTATAAGGAGATGAAGGATTTAGCCTCGAATGGAACACAAGATGGGCTCTTCGTTATGACGATGCGTTTCTAGTTTGACACAAACATTAAAGTTGCACGCCGAAGGAGCGAAGAGCCGCAGCAAGGCACAATGCGCTAGTTCTCGGGATATATACCGTAGCAATTCCCGGTACCCGCTCACTGTCAGTCTCTGAAGCCCAGGGCCATGGAGATTCCATATTCAGACTTGTATAATATCAATGCGAAGATTCCGTTGCTTTAACGAAAACGTGAAGTAATTTGATATATTCGTATATTTCTCAAGGCAGCTAACAGCACGTTATACCACCTACAATGTGACCTGTATCTGTTCCTCCAACCTCCCCAGAAACTCGGATCTCTTCCAGATAGCGCCAACCGCTTAGCCCGAGTTTTATTTTCCGCTTAGTAAAAAGCGGAGCTGTTTGGTCCCGCGACTCATTTCTGGTCTACTGAGCGGCACTTGAATAAGTATTTTTACCCTACATCTTGAGATAAATACCACGTTGTTTCTGAGCTCTTTGACTCAGTGATGGTGACATAACATTCGGGTTGAGTAGCTTGAATCATTTATTGGATTTTATTTAGACTTGATTTTATATGAGCACGTGGACAGTGTGTCTGCCCGATTATTATGTTGCTCGTCTATTATAAGAACTGGTGACAGTCTAGCTGCATATTAGTTGCACCGAAGCCCGAGAGCCGATTGAATATAAAGTACAAATCCAAGAGAGTGTCCCAAAAATAAGTGTAGTTGTTCTCTTATGAGCACTAGTGATCATTAATCCCCTTTCTAATTCAACCATAATAAAGAGTTCCATCCAGCACACGTGAAAAGATGGATCTATAAAAGCCCACTTCCTCGCCCTTTGCTTGACATTGACACTTTGGGCGAACCCTAGCGTCGGCATATCCACTCGCCTATGACTCTTTGACACCGCGTCCACGTATATCTGGGCCATGTAGATGTCTTATCCAAGTATCTAATACTTTATGATGCTTTGCATTCTTTGCAACTTGTAACACTCTTTACTGATTCTTTTCAATATGGCGATACGTGTGCGTGAGTCCACCAAGGACGACCTCCCCGCCATTGCTCGCATTGCGGCTGCAGCCTTTCATCCCAAGACAGACAGCATCTCGGCACGGATATTTCCTGCCCAACAAGATGCCGCCTTGGACAATGACATTTATTCATGGAGATATGCAAAGAAGACGGCAAGCCTGTCCTCCCCACATGCACTCATGGTCGTAGCGGTCGACGACTCCTTAAACGGCCAGGTGGTGGGTTTTGCACTCTGGGACGTGTACTCCGAAAAGGCGTCCAATCAGCCTCAGCCCGTCGCTCAAGAGCCACCGCCGCCCTGTTTCGACCAGGAGGCATTTGCAGAGCTGCGTGCAATTGTCTCGTCCGACCACCAGGAGATGTTCGGAGAAAGAGGTATCAAGGATGTCTGGCGTAAGTTGCTTCCCGTCCTCCCCCTAAATTCTCCGGTGAACTGTCCGGAAGTTACCAAGAACAGGCCAATTAACATGAGTCTCTTCCCGCTAAGATCTTGATTACCTCGGGGTGGATCCGCAGCAGCAACGGAAGGGGATCGGGAAGATTCTTTTGGACTGGGGCATCAGCCGAGCAGCGGGCGAGAAGAAGGACTGCTACCTGCTCGCAACGCCGGCCGGAAAGCCGCTGTATACTAAGACGGGCTTTGAGCAAGTCAGAGTTGTACCAATATTTGGCGTTTCACACCACTCTATGCTGCTTAGATACAACAGGTGATGGTCCATGCTAGATAAACGGGTGTGGGGGAAATTGCGAGGCTGCATCGGCTATTTCGTCCTATACAATACTCAGGTGGTTGTGTATGCTTGTACTGGAGCGTACCATAGAAATGGTATATACAATGTCGTTCTATTAAATCTCATGGTAGTACTTCAATTCGTTTTAGCAGATCATAACCTGCATCGGACTTGTGCCAAAAGAAAACAAAGTTCTGTCGGATGAAACCTTGGGGGTTGTCTCGGTGAACCTCTCGTATCCGAATCGGATTGGCCGAGCCTCGTCTACAAATTTCACTCCCTTGCATTGACGCGTCTTGTAACCCTTGTTCTGCTACACCACGGGTGCGACTCTAATAAAACTCTCTCCTGATCTAGATACAATAGTTGCTTTTTGTGATACCGCCGAGACATAGCTGGTGCTATTTCAGCTAGTGGGCTATGCGCCTCTACCGCCACAGCGGACTGTCTCCAATGTCTCACATTTGCATCGCGGGCTTAGTATGATCAAAGTAACCTCTGTGGTGGTCGTGTCCTAACTGAGACCCTGTCCACCACTTTTATAGAGGTTAAAGACACCGACCTATCTAATCTGACCCAAGCTCGAAATTTGTACAAGTACGTCTAATCTATCACAATAAATTAGTCCGTAAATACTATTCCTGTGTGGCGAACTATTGCGTATTTTCGTGTTCATATAAATGACATGTCAAGTACGCCAAGTGTAAATGAGATTTAAAATCCGAGTCAATCCCGGTTCATGGGTCCCGAGCACATGATCTCCGGAACAACAACAGAGGCTCCGGCTATGCTCACATGCCTTTCATAACACGTCAACGCTTGGTGAATCGGAATTGCCGAGCCCTCGTGTACTACTACTTAATATAGTTAGAGCTATGAAACAGAGCCGCTGGGCTATTTGGACTCCTGCTATGTCGTTGTATATGTTCATGGAGACATGAAGCTGAAGCCAAACTTCTTTTAACTGAGATTAGCGGTCTAGTTCACAGCATCAACTTCAGTCTGAGTGCCGAGGTTTGAGTCACGTAGTGAATACCTTTCGTCTGCGGACTCGGAGACTGCAGCTCTTTCCAAGGCAATATGATGACATCTTGTAATTCTCTAATATTCGAGCCAGTCCAGCCTCCCATGTTTGTCTCTAGTAGACTTGGCTTAGCCCGCTGATACAGCTGATGTCTAATGAACTAGTTGGATTTGATGTTTATGAAACTAAATGCGGTTCTTCGAGCCGATGAGAAGTACCGTAGAGTGGATCGGTTGCAAATAGTACAACTAAGTACCGAGAACCACATTTTTGCCATCTACGACCATGGCCTAGTCAAAACAAAGGGGCGACGGCAGAGCGAGTCGACTGAACACTGCGGCAAATTTGCGCAGCAAAGTATAATGAATTCAAGCGCTGCATAAGGGTTTCCATCTTGACCTTTCCTATTCTCTTTGTTTTATTTACTGGTAGTGGGCTATGGTAAACTGCCCCTTTTCTGAAGCAAAAGATATTTTATAGAGATGTAAATCGAGACGTTGCTGAGGAGAGTTTATACAATCACTAGATGTTTCAATGTACCCTTACCAAATGAGAGTCGCGTGACACCGCTCCAGTTGATCATAGAGCTATGGAGAAGCGGAATTATTTACTATTTGGAGAAACGAAACGTATCAATTTCATGCACAAGAACTCCATTGCATAATGGCTGAATCATGAGCGATATATGATGAAAAGGGGTTGGACGAGGAGAATGCGATATTGTAGCGATTGCTCGTTCGGCCGAGACGGCAGCGGCGACGACGGACATGTTCCTATTGCAAAATACCGAGATGATGAGTATATGAGCACAGGCAAGCTATATATATGTGCGTGCATCTCCTTCGTTTCTATCTCTGCAATCGACATCATCAGTTCATAGCATCACTCTCACTTAGACATCAAAAGCGTCAGCACAGAACATCTCATCAAAAGCATAACACCACTACAACTTTTCAGCTCCGAATCTACATAATCCCAATGGCACAAATGAAGGTGTTGATCAGCGGCGCCGGTATTACTGGTAATGCCCTCGCTTACTGGCTCTCGAAACTGGGCCACGATGTTACTGTTATTGAGCGTTTCCCTGAACTTCGAACTACGGGTCTCCAAGTAGACCTACGCGGTCCCGGAATCGAAGTCTTGAAGCTCATGGGATTTGATGAAGCCTTCCGGGCAAAGTCAGTACCAGAGCAAGGAATGCTCATAGTCGACAGCGCAAATAGACGACGTGCCTACTTTGGAGTGAACAACTCCGGCAAAGGGCGACAAAGCTTTACAACTCAATACGAGATCATGAGAGGGGACCTCTGTCAACTCATGTACGATGCTATTAAAGAGAAGGTTACTTTTCGCTTCGGAACTTCAATTGAGAGCTTTAAACAGAAGAACAGCTTAGTCGAAGTTCACTTCTCTGACGGCAAAACGGAACAATTCGATTTCTTGGTTGGTGCCGACGGCATGGGCTCAAACACTCGCAAGTTGATGCTGGGTCCTGGTGTTCAAGATGCACTACGTCCAGTAAAAGGTGCTTATACGGCCTACTTTACAATCCCCCGCCCCATCCAGAAAGGAGAGGAGTATAACTGCACGTTTTACCTGGCAACCAAGCGACGCGCCATCATGACTCGAAGGCACACTCCGGATGAGATCCAGATATATCTGCCCTGCAATACCGATTCGGAACGAATGAAGAAGGCTCACCGAGCCGGCGTCGAAGAGCAAAAGAAGGCTTTGGCGGAAGTTTTCCAAGATGCTGGATGGAGCGCAAAGAGCATCCTGCAAGACATGTACGACTCTAAAAACTTTTACTGCGAGCGTCTGGGCTTGGTCAAACTCGACTCTTGGTTTGACGGTAATGTAGCTCTTGTCGGCGACGCTGCGTACTGCCCCTCACCACTTACAGGCATGGGCACTACATCTGGCCTTGTAGGAGCTTACGTCTTGGCTGGTGAGATTAGCCGTTATTGCGGAAATGCAAAGGGCGGAAGTCAAAAGCCTACCGAAGGACTTGATGTGGCACTCAAAGCTTATGACGATAAATTCCGACCCTTCATTGAGTTGGTAACTGATGGCATTGGCGACAATACTGTCTTTTGGAATAAGATGGTTTCGTCTTCGCTTGCTGTTGCTATGGTCAACTTGCTCCTTGGTTTAGCTTCCTTCTTTGGAGTCAACATTGGAAACTGGATTCTGCAGGAGAATACGCAGGGATGGACGTTGCCCATCTATCAGAATCTCTAAATCACAAAGCAGCTATTCTATCGTGCTTTAGTATGCTGGCTAGGGCCATTTGTACGCGATGTAGTTGGAAGCTTATTTTGGGATCGTTAGTTAATCTCATATCTTACTTATATAATTTCCTCTCCAACCAATGATGTCATTATAAACCTTCAAAAATAGACTTGATATTACATCGGCCATTACTCTCCCTTGAAAGTTTTGCCAAAAAGAATTAACTGTAGTTGCTCATAGATTGACAACGCGCCAGCGCCAGCGACACCACGCAAAATATTAGCTCCGGCGCCATTGAAGAGAGCACGTAGGCCGTTGCTGGCAACGATCTGCTTAGCTGCATGGAACGAGCTTTTATACTTGACTGCTTCTCCTGAAGTCATCATCATACGCCGCCTAATTGTGTCGAGAGGGTATGCAGCCATACCCGCCGCCGTGGTGACAAGATAGCCCAGGCAGAAAGAGGCCAGAAAGTTGTTCTCTAGAGCTCCCACCAGAATAAGCGGTTTAAAAGAGTCGTACATGCCAAAATAAAGTCCACGGTAAACAACGGCGCCAAATACGGAAGGGAAGAAGCCACGGTAGAGACCGACGATGCCATCTGATGCCAATGTCTTTCGATATACATCGATAAACCCGTTGAATTGGCGTTGTCCACCTTTCTTTGCGTCGTTGGCCAGTCGTGTTCTTGTATAGTCGAGAGAGTAAACAAAAAGCTGCCCAGTTGCTCCAGCAAGGCCTCCAGATGCCAAGTTTCCCATCATCCACATGGCATATCCATCCCGATCCTTCTTGTAGCCAAACATTCTCTTGAATTTGTCGCGAAATGCAAAATTGAGGGCTTGCGTAGGGAAATAGCGAATCACATTGGCAGTATTGCCGCGCCATAAACTGAGAAATCCTTCATCAGCTATTGTTCGTCTAAAACATTCGCCGATGCCGCCATATCTTCGATCTAATCGACCAGCTTTGATCATCTCATCTTGATTCTGAATAAGGAGCTTAATTCGCTCAATGGGCGCAGCGGCGGTCTTGGAAATGGCAGCAGAAACCCCTCCCATGAGGAAATCAATTACAAATGGCGATAGTCCCAATGTATTTTCTGGCTGCTTGGTGGAATGAGACATAATGGGATCTTATGTAGAAGAGAAGAGCAAACAGAAGCAGCTTGGAGCATCCGCCGCACCAAATAAAGTAGAATAGAACAGAATTAAAAAAGAATGAGTAAATAACCATAAAGAAAGAGCGTCTTTATCGTATATATCATCAGTACCCGCAGGCTCCTTTCCTTTTATCTAATTCGCTGTTGAGAGTCTTAAAAGGCAACTGGAGAAATAGCTACTCCCGTACCGACATTCCGGAACACTTTATGAGCCCCGGATACCGAATCTGCGGGACGGCGCCAACGACTCGGGAATAATAGCAGACAATCACGCGGAAAAACTATGGCGCAATATTTAAGCATAAAAGAAACGTTTTTAGCTAATCGAGGATACAGCTGCTTTTGTATTCTTCGCTCAGAATTTTGGATGTCACCTTTGCTTCTTGAAAGCTATGAGAGAGCCTGATAGCCTTGAAGTCTAAGCCAATCAATATGTAGTCAATTTCACTCCATCATCTCAGTCATTTGTTACACATGCCACAAACAGCTTGATCTCATTAATTTCCAAAAACACCATTGTTGCCCTTGCTCCACAGTGGTACAATATCCAATCGCTCTATTTTCCACGTCGGCCCCTGCTTTGAAACCGATGCGATGTACCGAGATTTCACTAGAAGTGAATTATCGTGAGAGTCAGAGTCAAAGGCCTGGCCTTGCTTGATGTGTTGAGCTTCACAATAGCAGGTAACGGTAGCGCTATCGTTGTCGTCGTTTAGCTCGACCAGAATGTTGGTCAACGAATGCGTTGTTACTAGAGCCTTGCCTACTGCTCCCATGCATGCGGCAGTAATCTTATCGAGACCATGAATTGGCTCGTAAGTTTGTCCCAGAGATTTAAAAGCCGAGAGGTCGAGAACGGCCTTTTCAGTAAAAGAAGATTCGAATTGGGTCTCATCGCCACGATCGAGACCATCTGTGTATCGAAGCAAAGCATCGACCGCCGCTTGTCTTGCGAGAATTGCTGTAAATTGCTCCATAATGGCCGTTGAGTGAGGTTTCCGCTTTCTCTCTTTCAATTGAAGACGGCAATAGCGAGAGTCGGTTCGAATCTACTGGGAAACAGACTCGACCGCCTGTTTATAATGGTGGTCAAGCCGGAGATAATGGCTGTCACACCGGCGGCTGTAAGACCAGACTCGGTCCACGGCCGCTACCGAGGCCGACGCATGACCTAGACGGTGCTTACAATGGAAGCAAACTAATTCGCTATTGTCGAGCTCTGAAGCGTATTCGCGACCAGAAGCAGCGTCGCCTGGGAGGCGCCGAGAATTCCAGCTGTTGGGCCCCCTCGCGGCAATATCACCGACTACCCAGGTAAAGTAGAGCGACCCTTCTAACTAGTGCCCGAAACTCGGGTTGCTCGCCGCCGTCAACGCTCCGGAAATTATAAAGAACTCTTTTTTGTTCAAGTGGTTGCGTTATACATATAAACATAGAGATTCTCATCTCATAAAAGAAATACTATTAGCCTTTAAGCTAGACTAGCTATCTATAGAATACTTGTCATACATATCCAATAGATAAGAGGCTGAGGTGAACTCCAAGAAGATACCGGGCTAAGTTCACATTCATCGCAACGCACAATTCTATCCCTACCACAATCTATCTGACTCCTCTTTGAAGCCTTGTATTCGGTCGGTGCATACTTGAGTCAAAGCGCATGCAATAAAATCGCTCAGACGAGCCAACAGAGTTACTTTTGAAAGGTAGCATCCAACGTCATGGATTTAACACCCTGTTAACCCCGAATTGTTGGTCACTGCTCTACAAGAATCTTGAACTGGAAGCTTAGAGAGAATAGCTCAATTTGAGCGCGGACGCAAAAGGTACCTGATACAGTTACGCAGCGCCTTAATGAAAGAGTGCGAATAAAGTGGCAACCTCATGTCTGTTCAGAGTGGCTTGAATGGTGCTGTCAGCAATGGGGCGGCTAAGCTAATAGTAGCGAGTTAAACGATACACGAATCGTACGAGCTAAGGATCCAGAGAATTGCTAGATTGACAACTAGCAAGTTGTCTTCGCTGCCGCTCTTCCTTCCTGCAATTTGAGTTTCTGCTCTTCAAACATTTTCGTATATTTGATCGCTGTATACTACCTAGGTAACTACATATAAGGCCAGTATAGGCACACATCCACCTCTTGCATTTTGATTCATGCCATAGTTATATACGGAGATGACTTTTCAAGAAGCTGTACAGGCTACTGCGGGAGGACTTATCCGCAATGCTAGCACTATAAGTCCTATTTAATTCAGAGTCATTTCAATAGTCGAGAACTTTTGTCCCAAAGGGACATGTGAAGCGACTCGGACTCTTATTAGTGTCATGGATACTCCACTGACTCCAGAAACAAGCAATTGCTGGATAATGTGCGAAGTAAGATCTAGTCTCGCTAACCTCCCTAACAAAGACCTATTGATGGCTAGGGAATGTTGGCCAGGTTGCATCGCCCGCAGGTGTCCGCGATAGCCGCGAAGGAGTCGCTTACGGTGACAGTCAGCTCCAAGAAGAAATGATATAATAAACGCCATGTAGCATTTAGAAAAATCAGATCCTTGTGTGTTTTCTTATTTTTTCTTCTAATAACTACTCTTACTTTTCTCATCACACATCCCCATGTCAACAGTAACGAAAGCGAAGCCGGAGGGGCTTTTTGCCCCAACGCTAGAATCAGAACGACTCAGATACGAATTATTCGACATGAAAAATGACACACACATGCAATTCACAGTTGATACTTTCAATCTTATCATGGCAGGAGCCGGTCCAACCGATGGGAATTGGACGAACAACGACATCCGTCGGCTCTCCTTTTCGACGATGATGAAGCCGTCCGAGGCCCACGGGCGCCAGCCAGACACTGCATGCACGTATGTCATGTATCTCAAAGATGGGCCAGCCACGCCAATTGGAATGATCTCGTTTTGTCGCCGTACTCCCGAGATTCCCATGGACCTTGGCTGGGCGGTAGCTCCCGACCACCGAAGGAAGGGCTACGCATCAGAAGCGGGCGCGAGGATTTCGCGATATTGGAAAGATGAATTCGGCATCAAAGAGATGTGCATTGTCACCAGCGAAGACAATATTGCGTCTAGGAAGATTGCGGAGAGCCTTGGCTACGTAGATGGTGGCTATGTTATGATGGAGGGCAACAAAGAGGTTGTCTACGTACTTCCCGGGATGAAGAAGTTTGAAGGGCAAAACTTTCCGTTCTGGGGAGATGGGAAAATGCCTGAGGAAGATAACTAGATCAATGCGACAAGTTTTTCTACAACGGCATCAATTTCTTTTTATACAGCGATCTGATCTTGCAAATAAATGCAATGAGAAGCTGGTGAAACAAGCCTTCAATAAAGCAAACCACAATTCACACATATCTTTATGGTAACGATCGTACTGCCAACACTTCACAACCATTATATTGCACTATAAATACCATTACTTCATATGATGTTTTTGCGCCAAAGCGTTAGGCGGTTGACGGAGAGACTATAACAGCAGGAGAGCATAAGAGACATGCAATTGCAACTTTAATGCTGCGCTCAATCTGAAATTATTGTAACACTATATTTTATACCATCCAGTGTACACTAGTGTTGTAACTTGAACATCTCCATAAACGTTAATTCCGTACCAACAAAAAGTGACTGAGCCTGTCATATATGCCGGGTAGTAGCAGTCCTATAAAAGTGCTGGATTCGGTAACAACGATACTCCTCTCATCGAGATATTTTGACGATATATAAGATCCCCTAAATTCGCGAAAAGCTGTACGGACATGCGTACCCAGCGTCCGGAAATCGAGCTTCATGTAATTGGCGAAGTGGCTTTGCATTTGCCCAAAGAGCACATGCGCAGCTACTGTTCTCTCTGCAACATATTCTCCTCGCCCGAAGCAACGATGTTAGTCTTCCTCAGCCGGACTAGATCTTTGTTTATACGATAAACAAATATCTGTATTATTACCACAAGTCTAGAGACTTTATGACGAATACTTAGATGCAATGTGCAGCATACAAGGCTTTGGCCTAGACAGACACTAATGCGTGTTATGGGGCTGCGTACTGCATAAAATGTCTACTTGTTACCCTAAATCTCATTGGCAACTATCCGAAGTCAAATGCTACTTGGCAATGCATCAGTTGTTTAATAAGGGACAAATCAATAATTAGTAGTTGTCTATAGTGGGAGCAACAGGTACTGTATCTTGCTGGGTCCATGTCAGCAAATCAAATTGGAACCGAACACCGAGCCCCCCAAGCCGAAAGCCGAAAGCCGAAAGCCGCCTATCTCCAAGCTCATCTCTCTCATCACAGGCCTTCGGCTCTCCGTCTTCACATATTCATTTCCGCTGGTGAGACGCTTCAGCAAGGAACGCGGTTTCTATCGGATCCAGTTATCGCTATAATGATAAGTCGTACAGGCGAAAGCCCGGTTATTCCCTCTGAAATTCCCCGGAGGCGCAACGGCCGCCCCCAGGCCTGCGAGCCATGCCGCCGGCGCAAAGTCGCCTGTGACCACAGACTTCCTATTTGCTCGAGGTGCATACGGAAGAGTGCCCCCCAAAACTGCCGTTACCTCATCAAGGGCCAGCTTGTGACGCCGGCCTTGTCTTCAGTCGGTGCTACAAGACGCCAATCGGCGGATAGCCGGCAGCATGGACAGCCGGCTGAGCCCAGCCCACCAACATCAACATCAGCATTAAGCCCGACAGCTCTTAAAGATCTTACTTCTCCTTCAGATAGAATAAGTGGCTACTTGGGGGCAACGAGCTTCCCCGAATTCTACCGCGAGACTCAAAAGCACCTCGATTATGTAGCCGGCCGTGTGCCAACCCGTGACGGCTTAGCCGGCAGCAATGGCAATGGCACAGCAACGGCTAATACGGCGGTCCCAGATGCAGCTGCCTTTGAGGCTGCTTTTGCAGTGCTCCGGTCAATACCAGAACAGGGAGGAGCCAGTTTCATATACGCAAGGAATGTGAACCCTTCAGACGCCTGGTGCCGCCTCGCAGTGGATCGACTCCACGACTCACTATGGAAGACGCTGGGACATTTCTTAGAAGGGGAGAGAACCAACGAGACATTGTCGCAGATGGCGCTGTTTCTTTTTCAAAATAGTTCCAAGCCCCTTCGAGAAGATTTCACAGACCCTGAGGAATGGTTTGAGGCCTTCTCTGGGATTAATTTTCGCTGGGAAAGTGTTGGTATCTTGTTCGGATATTGGACTTTCGGAGCCACGTCGCTATTAGAAAACGGCAATGTCGAACAGTGCAAATCCCTTGGAGATCACAACCGTAGAAAGCTGATGCAGATGTACAAAAATGCCACAATCAAGTGCCTCGACATTTGCCGACTGGCTAACAGTAACAACACAATGATGGTATTCCTCATTCACCTGAGCAGCCTCACAGCCTCGCTCATCACTGGCGATACAGGTAAGCTTCTTTATGCACTATATTTTCGGTAATTCCCGGTTGTGATGTATTCTCTCTAATTTTCCAAACCAGGTGCGGAATTCTGGCGTCTGCATGCAGAAGCCGTCGCCATGGCCACCTTTCTGGGTCTCCACACATCTCAGTCCTCTGGCTCATTGCCAGAAGAAACGATGGCTGTTCAGGCTAAGCGAAAAATCTTTGCTGCCATCTTCAATACTGATATGATGTTGTCGACTTTGACTGGCCGGCCGCCGCTTCTTAACAGCAGGCTTTGTTCCACACCACCACCGTTGGATGTCGACAACACTTTATTATTCGACCCCAAGGTCACGGACTACCGAGTGGATAAGGATGGATGGAATCTTGATGGAAACTTTTACCCCATGACGTTTACAAGAGCTCAAAACATACACTCAAAGATAAAGAACGAAATTTTGGAGATGGTGCTCCAAGCACCCAATCTCCCGAGTAACAACTATGATATTGAGTACGTGTGCACTCTTGCGCCCTCTTCACTTAAATTTGCACTAACTGAGCTATGAATAGCGAACTACGCAAACGAGAATTGGATACTATATCACGATTCCCAATAGGACTGCGGCTCAGAAACGAAGACGCTAGTGATCCTGAAATTAATGGCATCACCCTCTACAGCAGACTAATAGTACGATTGGAACATTTAAGCAGCCTATTCTTTATCGAGAAGCTATCGTATAAGGGAGATGGCCTTTACAGCGCACAAACACTTGAGATAAGTCTGGAAATGATTTCGCTTACGGTTACGTTCTGGACGCAGCAGAACCGCCTAGATGGCCTACAAGGAGACTACGAGTGGCTGGTCATGGTATATGCCGGGCCTGCAGGGGGCATTTTGTGCATGGAGCTTTTGAGGACTTGCTCTGGTACGGCACCGACAACGACGAAGATAACAAAGTCCATGATAATAAAACAGCTGACTTTGCTGATTGGCTTTCTTGAATGGATTGGGCCGTCCACGCCGGGTGCTCATCTGTGCAACAGTATAAGGACGGTGGTTGAGCGAGTAATTGAGCAGGCATTGAATCCCACGCCAAATCCAGCGCCTCAGCAGGAATTTGAAATGGCTTGGGATACAAATTTGCCGGAAGATATGAACGATTTTAATTTTGGACTGCTGGACACTTTTGACTGGCTAAGGCTCCCGCCGACTACGATGTAAGAGCGACTGATGCTGCTGTTCAACAGTGTTATCTAAGCATAATGCAATTATATGGACATGTCAGATATGATTATTAGAAATTTATAGAATGAAATGATGTGGAAATTTAATAAAGAATATTCATTGCTAAAAGTTGTTGACAATTGCTCGCTATAAGTCGCTTTATCAACTCGTCTCTGAATGCCTTTCTAAAAGGAATTTTAACTTTTCCCCAGTTGTTGAATGTGTTACACGATCCCTCACCACGGCTCGGTTCCATCAATGTTGCTAAAAGTCCCTGTCGGGCCATCTTTATCAAGGGTCGCCAATGCGACAGCCCTTACAGCGCCCTCCTCCACGTCCATAGCATTAGCCATATGGTGATTAAAGGCAGTTTTACGAAATCCAGGACAGCAGCAGTTGATCTTCCAGCCCTCATTCTGAAACAGAGTCGAGTAGCATGCCCCGATCATGTTGGCAGCGGCCTTGCTTGATTTATACGGGATGGATGTATTGCTCTTGTAGTACTTCCACGAGGGGTTGAGTGTGTTCCCCAGTGAACCCATCTCTGAAGTGATAAAGACAATTCGCGGCACCGAGCCTTGGTCAGCGGCTTTCTTCAACAGCGGGATGGCTGCGTCTGTCATCTCCATAACGCCAAACACATTAACGTCGTAGAGGGCAGCCATCTTGGCCCTGAGGCTCGTCAAATCTTCCACTGCATGCCTTCCAATACCAGCATTGTTGATTAGAACGTCGAGTTTTCCATATTGGCGGTCGATTTGCGCCGCGCAGGCCGCGATTGAGTCGTTTGAAGTGACATCCACTTCGATGGGGGAAACGGATCCGGCAAGATTCTCGAGTTTTGATATGGCTTCTTTTCCCTTTGATAAGTCGCGACAGCCGAGCAGCACATGGTAAGTTGGCTGCTCTGCGACAAGCTTCTTCACGATTTCGAAGCCGATGCCTTGGTTGCCGCCCGTGATGAGCACAATTTGTTTGTTTGCGGAGCTGTCAGCCATTGTGAATGACCCTTTCTGGTCTACAAAATTCGAGAATGAAAATTCTCGTATTTGTCTGGTGATGCCCAATGAGGTATGTAAAAGTTCGAAATATGGCAGCCAAGCGAGGCACATTTTCCCCATCCAGCGGTTAATAGTACCCCATAGTCTCCACAATGATCCCCAATCGCCATGTTTGTTCGCTCCATGGACTTGATAGTACCCAGTTTATCAAGATTGAAACCCCAATTGATTCTCCTCTTTTTTATTTGAAGGAAAATCCACTTAAACAGAGACGGCGAGCTATCTATACAAACAGGAACCAACATAACTCACAAACAGCTTACATGTACTGTAGTATGTGTCTCAGTTACCTGGAAGCCCAACACAAGAGACGTCTTCAGAACGTACAGTATATGCGCAAAAGTGCCAAAGAGGCAGCATTAAAACTGATGTACATATCTTCATTTTTCATTCATTATCATCTTATAAGATCTACAAAATCGGCATCTTAATAGCTGCTCTGTCCCAAGTACGCAGCCATGACACCACCATGGCTCTGCCAACCTCCCGAGTTTGCAGTATCAACCACCTCAGCCACGTCCTTTCCTCCCGTGGACTCGAGCACCATAGTCCTAACATTATGCGTGCTCACACCGTAACTGAACAGCTTCTTGTTATCAGTGTAAATAACGGCGTTCTGCTGACATTCTGCAGAGCAGCCGTCACGGTTAATGCCGTTGAAGAAGACCCAATAGCCGCCGCCGTAGACGTTGACGTTGCTAGAGTCGTGGATGTACTGGAAAATGGCCATGCGGCACTGAGCATCGTCAGCTGCGCACCAGCTAAAGTCTGGGTCGCTGTCCAACAAAGAGCCGGTCCAAGGAAGAGGCGTCAATAAACCGGAGTTGTTGCCCTGCCAGTATGGCGTCTCGCTCTGCTGGAAGCCCAGGAAGACATTCTGTGCCTTGTGGATGTTGATCTGGTACAGGGAGTTGTGCTCGCTGCCAATACCCAGCATCCAGGTTGATCGAATGGATTCCACCAAGAAACCACCCGCAGTAGAAGGATTAGCACCGTTGTCATCGTCAAGATCGTGGTCGGCGCTCCAGCACCAGCTGTTCTCCCAGTAAGAAGAAGACAGGGGCGTCATGTGAGCGCAAACTCGCGCAGCCTTGCAAGTTGCGGGATCGTCGCAGTTGGTCTGGACCTTGGAGCCTCGAGCACCTCCAAGGCGGAAGTGAGAGTTGAAGAAACCAACGTCTCCAGCCTGGAGGCCGGCCATGTTGACCTCGACGAGCTTGCAGCCGGGGAGGATGTCGGCAACGGTGAAGAGCATGTCGACAAATTGCGCAACGCCGACCTGGCCGGGGTATCCGACCTGGACCATGGGCACGGGGTTGTTGGCGTTCTTGAACTTGGATCCAGTAGCGCTAATCTCAGACCAAACTTCTCCGTGGATTCTGTAATTCTATCAGCTGATTGATCTACAGAGAGTACAAGTTGTTATTACTTACCGGCTTCCAGGAGGAATGACAAGGGTGTCGCTAACAAGGTAGGTTCCGTGGGGGAAGTACAGAACGTTTCTACCAGCAGCGCTGTTGATGATCTTCTGAAGGTTCTTGGTGCTAATAAACGAGTTAGTTCACATGTTTTTGACAATTGGCGTTTTGATAACACTCACTCATCAGTAACACCATCACCTGCAACGGGCAGGCCGCGAACACTCTTGACATTGATGACCTGGTTCACGCTGTACTCCTGGAAAGTCGGCGGAGTGGCAACGTGGTAGGCTCCAGTAATGTCAACAAGCGCCGCAGGGCGAGATGCCGGGAAGAATTTGCCCTGCGCACGCTGGCCGTCGGAAGGTCCATAGACGTTGCCCCAGATCCAGGATTGGCCGGGCTTGACGGAGCCCTTGAGGACATTCTTGCCTCCAGCAGTAACGGTCTAGCAGGCAATGTTAGTCTCTTCTTCTAGAACTGAGATGATTTCTTCTCAAGAGGGCACATAATGACTTACAGAGCCTGTTTTGCTGTCAACCTGGACATTTTCAAGCACAATAGAGCCCTGAGCTGTGGGTGAGGCGGCAGCGTTCCACAGAATGCCAACATTCTTGGCAGTCGAGTCAATAAGAGCAAAGAATCCAGTGTTGTTGTTAGTAGTCTCGATGCCGACTTTGCAGGACTCAAAGTGCAGACCCTGGCCGGTACCCTCAAAGAGCTTGTCGAGCTTCAGACCAATGTCCTGGTCTATAGCAGATGGATATGTTAGCAGGGCTATACACCAGGTTTCAGTGTATACGACGTACTCTTGAAAGTGATTCCCTTGAAATGGTACTGCTGCTCATTCATGCGAATGCCAACAGATCCACCCTGGAACACAACATCGTTAATCATCAGAGGAGAGCCACCCTGAGGCATCGACAATCCCGTGTGAGCAACGCCGCCGTTGGGCATGTTAAACAAGACGTTGGTCAGCTGCACGGCTTGGCTCACGGCCCAGTTGAGCAGCGTGATGTTGTGGGTAGGAGCCACTTTGGTGGAATCCAAAACGACATTCTTGAGGGCAATGTAGAAGTTGATGGTCGGGTCAAGTCTGGGGTCCCAGCCAAGGTAGAGGAACGGGTCGGAAAAGTCTGACGAGGCCTGGAGCACAGGTCGGTTGGTGGGATCTCCGATGACGACGGTGTCAATGTAAGACTGGAGAGGCTTGCTCAGACGGTACGTGCCCGCGGGAATGTAGACAACGGCTGGAGCGCCCGTGGTGCCCCATACGCTGGCATTGCGAGTATCTGTGGCGTTGGCAAAGTCAAAGGCAGCTTGGATGGCAGCCCAGTCGTCCGTCACGCCGTCGCCCTTGGCACCAAAGTGCGTCTTGACGTTGCGGAAGACGGTCCAGTTCTTGCCATTCTCAATGAAAGGGCTGATTCCGTTGTGCTCGATGTTCTCGTACCAGTAACCGGACGAGTGTCGGGCCTCGATGCCTTCGGATGGTAGAGAGTTGCCAGCTACAGCGGCAGCCAGGCCGAGAAACAATGACACGGCTCTCATCGTGTAGATATCACAGGTGAGATCAGCCTCAAACCTGCTTCTTCTTCACTTTGTCTCAGCTCAATCGCCAGAGGAACCAGTCTTCTCTTTCACCGCCGATCGGGGTCTCTCGTCTCTTTATATAGTCATTGTTGCCCTTACTAGATATTATATTATTCATCTTTGCTCGCTCCATGCCATCCCGAGCCTCCCTGTCAATATCGGCACACGGATGGACGGATACCCCAGACAGCCAAAGTCGTGTTAGACTCGTCTTCCAAAGTCCTATCCATGTCTGCAGAATCCAATCCCATCCATGTCTGCGGGTCGCCGTTCGCGGAGAAGTAGCATTTGGGCTGTAGACGCAACACCATGTCACAATCCGCTGACCGATTCGGCATATTCGCCTCGACTCCTGATCCCTGTCCGCCAGCTCAGGTCCAAGGGGCAAAATCTCATCCCATCTCTGCTCTCTGCCTTTTGCCGGCCAGGCCAGGCACATCAACACCAAAACTCGGCCCTTTTCTCTGCTGGCGTGCGGGGGAAGCTCAGGCTAGCAATGGCCGTTGCAGGGGAAAGCTGCGAATTCCCTGATGCTTCCCCACGCACGCAGATACTTTTCGCCGTCATGGCAAGGGTTGCTACCCGGATGCCGTTGCTCGACGCAGCTCACAGCTCTGGATTGGCTTGGAGCCCGGATTATTACCCGTAAAAAGAGACTCCGCCCTGCCAATTGTAAACAAAGGCGATCATTTGGGTAGTATCAAAAACCCCACGAATGCAAAAACAGGTCCATGGCATGGTAGCATTGAGTTTTAGCCCTCCTTTTTCTTCTTGTTAGCACCCCGCGTATACATGAGCTGCAGCTCGCAAGTGGCATTCGCTACGGCTATCCGAGTGTAACGCAATAATAATCGAGGCTAAGGAACGGGGTTGACAATGTGCCAACTTGGAATTATATGCAATTACTGTAAAGCTGGTTGGTGGATTAAAATGTGTAATCATCCAGTCGTGTTTGGTTCCGTATATACACGTACCCTGTACCAGCAAATGGTGAATTTACATGAATGACTGAATGTATGTCACTGCAGAACGAACCAGACAATTCTTTTCAAAATATTCGAATCCAAGGGCCAAGCAAGATGAAAACAAAAATCAAGGGTTACAAATCTGATGCGGCCCATGGGTGGATCCTCGCCATCCACATCGCCAAAATCTCACTTGGCAGACCAACTCGTCCATTTACTCCGCGACTCCCCGGATCTCAGACTCGGCTCTCCGCAAGCCCATCAAAAGCCCTGCACTAGCTTGACTAGCTTCTGCGACAAAAGTTCTGCGTCGCCGGGGTATCTCGCCGTGATGTAATTGAAGTTTTCGTCCTCGACAACAAAGCTAGAAAGACATTGATATTCAGCAACTCAACATAATAGTCCTTTCTCGGAAAAACTCACGGTGAGGGCTTGATGCTTATCTTGAGCAGCTCAGGGTCCGCCAGCTCCTTTCGCACCAAGACTTCGACATCGTCGGTTCCCGCTCCATACGTCTTGTAGTAGTCCCCCAGGAAGAGGCGAGTGCCCCAAAAGGCCAGCTGCTCGAACCGCGCCGGCAGCGTAGTGCTTGCGCAGTCGCGAATGACGCTGTTCCCGTCGGGATGCTTGGACTCCGAAAGCACCATGACGCCGTGACAGACTGCGCCGACTGCCTTTGTGCTTGGCTTCTTGGTGCCGGGGAAGAAGTCGGACACCAGCTTGTGGACTCTCTCCGAGTCAATCACTTGCCGGACTGCTTTATCGTGGCCGCCAGGGAAGAAGGCGAGATTGAACGCGTCGAGGGAGAATTGCTCGTCGGACCATGACAGGGGGTTCTTCCATTCTTGCGACTCGGCCATGGCGTGATATCTCTTCACGTTGAAAGACGTTGCGCCCTGTGATTCACTCATTCATCCGTGTTAGAGCATGCACGATGCGCAAGAGATCAATTGACAGAGAAACGCACCAACAGGCGCTGCGTGAGGCCTTCCAGCATCTTGGAGTCGCATTGAGGCGATTTGCCTGTCTCCGTTGCAAATTTGACGTCGAAGCCGGCATTCTTAAAGGCCGTATAAGGCACGCATGTTTCTGGCACAAGTCAATCAAACTGATACCCTGGTACAAGTGCATGCATTTATTCTTACTCACCTGTCGGGTCATGGCCATAGTCGGCCATTAAAAAAATAACCTTGGCCATGTTGACGACTGCTCACAGTGAGCTTAACAGAATGATGCTGGTGGCGAAGACTGAAAACACAAAATGAAATTTGACAATGATGACGAGCATGAGCTGGACAGTGCACAGAATAGCATGTGCAACCTAGGCAGAGACCACTTACTGGGTTTAGTAGTGCTTAGTCTATGGCCTCACTCGAATCTCAGACAAGGGTTTCAGTAAAAGCATCGTATACGTTACAGCGATACTACCTAACTACCTAAATCGTACAAAGTTGATAAAACACCAAACATTATTACATCGTCCATACAAACTCGTGAAATTCCAAGCCTCCATTTTGCCCATTCGTATTCCAACACATTCTGACCATCATTACATACCATTATTCATTATTCGTTTCTTAGCCACCCAGGCCCAGGCCTCCCAAAAGGCCACCACCCTTCTTCTTCTCGCTATCTTTCTTGCCTGTCAATGAGCCCGTGATGCTGCCCAGTCCAAGGCTATCAAGGACCCTGTTGAGACCCAGCGTTCCGAGGAGGTTGTCGACAAGGCCGCCGAGACCGAGGCCGCTCAGCTGTAAATGACATCGTTAGCATTAGAATCTCTAGAAATGTAATATCAGTAGACACTTACCAGTTTGCCAACAAGGCCGAGCACACCATTGAGCAACAGCCCAACGGCAGCAATGATCTGGAACAATGGCTCCGCCAAGAGACCCCAGAGAGGGTTGAGTTCCTTCTTGGCATGGGGCATGCCCTCAATCTTGCTCTTTGCGTTGTCAATGGTTTGAGTGACAGTGCCCGTGAGCTCTGAGAGCACCTCGGCAAGGTGATGCTCCTCCGCCGTAGCCTCCTTCGTGCCGGCCTTGTGCTTTGCGTTCCGCTGGATACGTCCATCGGGATCAAGTCCGCGAATAGTTCCGTTGGTCTCAGTGAGGATCTTGCCTCCCTCTTCAATCAGCGGCTTCACCTCCCTCACCAGCGCCTCCTCGTCAAGCTCCTCCTTGGGCGTCCTCTCGGCCGTGTTGATCTTGTCGGTGATCATCTTGCAGATGGGACGCACTTTGTCGAGAGACTGCTCGATGCATCCGGCCAGCTTACCAGCCAGAATGCGATCATTCTCGGCCTCTTCGCGCTTCTTGATGTCCTCTTCGGTCTCCTTGGGAATATCCTCAAGCAGAGCGACGTGTCCGACAGTGTCGCCCTTGTAGTTGACCACATCGCCGTCTTCGTCGACCTCCTTGCCAGAGCAGGCAGAAACATCGCCGCTGACGAGCTTGGCGATGAGGTTTCCATCTTCGTCCAGGACGTTGCCCTCGCGGTTGACCTTGCGGCCGGCGTAGGGAGCCTTCTTCCTCTCTTCGGGCTCGGGCTCTGACCAGCGCTCAGCCTTGCCCAGGACGTTTCCGTTGCTGTCGACAACGTCTCCGTCCTCGTCGACTTGGCGGCCAAACAGCTTCTTGGGGTCTCCCTCGGTGAGTCTTCCGACAACATCACCCGAAGGCGTGACAACGGTGCCGTCCTTTGCGACGGTGCAGCCAGAGAGCTCGGCGAAGGGGCCCTCTTTCATGCCCTCGCGTTCGCCCTCGCCAACAATCTCGGCCTTGCCGATGATGTCTCCTGACTCACTCAGGATGTTGCCCTTCTTGTCGCACATGCGGCCCACGAGAGACTTGACATTGCCCTCAACGACTCTGCCGTAGATGGCGCCCGAGCCATCAACGATGTTGCCGGCCTTGTTGACTCTCTTGCCAGCCAAGGAAGACATGTCGACCTCAGCCTCGGGTTCAGCCTCAGGTTCATCCCAAGCCTCGGCCTTGCCAACGACATTGCCTCGTCGATCAAGAATGTCTCCATCTTCATCGACCTTGGCACCCTTGAGATGCTTTGGGTCGCCGTCCACGACGACACCTACCTGCTTTCCCTCAAACATGACACGGCCATCGGCCTCGACGACAGCGTCGGGGAAGTTCTCAAAGGGGGCAAACTCCTTTTCGTCGCCACGCTCCGAGTGGTTCAAGGGACGGCATTTGCCGACCTTTTTTCCAGAGTCATTCCAGATGTTTCCCTCCTCGTCGGACTTTTTGCCGATGAGCTGCTTGGGGTCGCCTTCAAGGAGGACTCCGATGACATCTCCGCTCTTGTTGACGAGCTTGCCGGCCTTGTTGACCTTGCATCCCTTGAGTTCGGAGAAATCAATTGGCTCCTCTTCTTCCAGCTTCTCTCCCTCTTCGGCAACGTCAGATTTCTTTTCTTCCAAGTCCTGGGTGTCTGGCTGGGGCATCTCACTGTCTTTGGCTTCCTCCAGATCCTTGGTCTCTGGCTCGCCCTCTTTGGCCTTTCCTTCCAAGTCCTTGGTGTCAGCCTCAGGTGCCTCGGTCTTCTCGAGCTCCTTGCCGGCTTCTTCCGACTTGTCTTCCATGGCAATGGGTTCCTGCTCCTTCAGCTCATCTTCGGCAGCCGCTCTTCCTTCAGCAACCTCTCTTCCCTGTTCCTGGAGCTGCTGCTTATCCTGGTCATCGGCCTGGAACGAATAGTCAGCTGAACTCTGTTCGTCCTCGCTTGGCTTCTGCATCCTGCTACTGACTAGGTCGAGGCCCTGCGAGACGGGCTTTTGGAGGTTGCTGGCTGCGTTGTAGCCCGACTTGGCTTTGCCCATCAGGTTCCAGCCGCCGGACTTTTGGGGACTCTTTTGGCCAGATCCAGTGGTGTATTCACCCTCGTCGCCTTCTTCATTCTCCTCATCACCCTCCTCGCCTTCCTCTTCGTCGCCCAGTTCCTCGGTGTTGATGTCGGCCTTGGCAAGGACCTTTCCAGAGGAGTCAAGGATGTCTCCAGAAGCCATGACAGCGTTGCCCACAAGATCAGTGGATTCTCCGGACTCGGTGATGTGTCCGATAGGCTTGCCAGCTCTATCAAGAATGTCTCCCGTGTCGGTCACAACACCAGCAGCAGATCGAGGGATGGACCGCAGCATTTCAACTGTGAAGAGTAGTAGCTGTTAGATGTGCAATTGCTAATTATAGTCAAAGATGAGTACTCTACCTGGATCTCTCTGCTCTGTGGTAGGACTATCTTTGGCCTGCCATCCCCCTTGGACTTTCACAGGCTTTGGGAACGGCATTTTGGACTCAATAACTCATTAAAAGAAATAAAAAATTAGGTTCACACAATTGGGTGAGTATCTTTGGTAGCTGTAGTTGAATTTGTTTTACGTTTTCATCAAAGTGGTTTGGATTTCAATTGAGTGTCCTTCGTCTTTCCTACTATATATACACAAACGCTGACGGGGGATTAAAGTTGCGCCTTTTCATCATCCAACTTTTCACAAATGCATACGCAACATCTGTCAACTTGGCACATGCAAATCTTCCAACTTGCCCAACAGCGTCACTTACAGTAAATCGATTACTTGCACGCATCTCGATGAGAGAAAGGCATCCAATACGACCACCTCAGGTGCGGCATGACGCAGGTTCGGAGCTCAATTACGTCTTGCCAACATGGATAAACCCCGATTAAACAGCTCCAAACCACTAGAACATAAGATCCCATATATTCAAGGGGAACATCATATCACAATGATATCAGTCAAGCCACAAAACTGTCTCTCGAGCTCCAGCATAGGCTCGAGAGCTCTCTGAAGCTTATGGTAGTGCGTGTCGCGAAACAGGGATGCCCCATGCGAGAGACCCGAGCCCGAGATCTTCTTCTGCACGGGACAAGCCACACTCGCCACAGGCTAACTGCGAAGGTGTCGTATTCATTTATCATGTGGCGTTGGCTTTTTCCTATTGTCCTTGTAAACAGGTTTCTGATAGGGGAGTATGAATAGAGGAAGTGTGGCGGTGGAATTGCTGCACCCCTTGAACTAGTGCTGTAGGAGATAGATTAAAGCCTCGCTGTTGACGGCTTGGCTATGACGATGATATCTCGAGCTTATCAAAGATAGTGAAAACGTTATGAAAAGCACGTGAAATTGTAGTTATTCTATATTTTGTGAAATGATGCTATCGCCAGATTCCCAGACCAGTTATTGAGCCAACGCCTAAACTGCCCCCTATCCTACGATCCTTGTATTACCAGTAAAAGACACACTTTTGCAATGAGTTGCTCTAACCCTTTCTAAAAACCGTGGGTATTCTGATAATCAGTTGAATGCCGTCGTGTGTTGATTTGACATCCAAGTACACGTCTGACGGGCCGGGCGTATCTTCTTTCGCTTTGCCAGTAGCATCTTGAGGTTTTGTGCCCTCACTTGCGTTTTGCTGCTGTTTCTCAGATCCCTCTCCCTCCTCCGTTTCCGGATTCATCTTGCCAACAACCTTGCCCTGTTTGTTGTAAATGTTGCCATCACCATCTATCCTCAGCCCCCCCTCCAGATCCTTCAGCTTCGGCCTCGTATGGTTCTCGGAGACATATCCCACCACCTCCCCGGCGGCGTCCAAAATCTCCCCCGACTCGGACACCGGCCGTCCCACCATGGAAGGCAGATCGCCCTCCACCGACCCCAGCACCGTGCCATCCCAGTCCAGGATGTTGCCGAACTCATCGACAAACTTGCCCACTAAGCCCTGGGCGAGTTCGGCGAGCGGCTCGCCCTGCTCCACGGGCTGGATCTTGGGGATCTTGATGTCTGGGTTCTTCTTCTTGTCGCCGTTTTGTGAATTTGAGTTGCTGTCGTCTGTTGTTCGCGGCAGCATGACGAGTCTATGGCTGGAAGACCGCCGCGGTGGTCCCTGACGATCACCGCCGGATGGCGGCAAGTTGGGGCTCTCCGGAGACGACTGCTGATGCGGCATTGTTTCTCAGCTGAAGGCGCCAAGTCTGTATGTAACGTATAAGACAAAAACGAGTTAATTATTAAGAAATGTGAGTTTCTCACAAGGCAAAATGTACTGAACAGCTCAGTAAAGAGCAGCGACAACAACCAGCTTAATGCGCTCCTCAGCCCGCAGAGCCCAATCGCAGCTCAGCATTTCCCCTAGGCTGCTCTTTAGCAAACAAGCAGCAGCAACTGCGTCATCGTGTGCAAAGAAGCCCTACGCAGGGCCACCCGGCATGGGGCGATGACACACTCCCACATCATCCGCATCGCCGATCGTTCCAAGAATATCGCGCTGAGACAGGGGTTCTCCACGCCGGCGCCAGTAGGGCCGTTTAATACTGTGCCGTAAACTGTAGACGTTACGGACTTGCATGCTGATTTTTCCTATAGTAATGGAGAACAAAAAGCCCTCACGATACCTGTTTTTCTCAGCAAAAAGACGCGGCTCAATCCAGCTGTCGTGGAACGTTTCCTCCGCCAAGACGTTAGTCTCGGTCGGAGGATGCCGAATAGAGACATGGTCCAAAGAGGCAAGCAGCCACAGTAGCCACAGCATGTCACTTGTGGCTTTTCATCATGCTGTGGCTCGAAACCACGCTGTGGCGTTCGTACTGTGGCTCCACGGCAGTTGCAGTTGCGCGACTGTGGCTCGCTAGTGTGGCTGGTGACTCCATGGCTGAACCGTTTCTCGTCGATCTTTCATCATCTTCGCATTTGGCACAAGGTGATTTTGTTCAGAATTCAAGTAATAGTGTCATTAACTAGAGGCAGAGCTATCATCTTGCTCGTGCACCCCTCCATCTTTATTTAACAGTACATGCGTGTGATAATCGTAACAATCCAGGACAAAAGTTATCCTCGCCCTCTCCACGCTATAACCTTATCCTCCTAGTGTGAGGCTCATGTAGACAAATTAAGCAAATAACAAAAAGGAAAGCGTCGATAAGAAAAAAAACTGGGGGTGAGCCATCCCGGTTATACGCCTCGAGATCTGATTTTCGGATCAAAATCTCTCATTACACGAAAAATAGAAGCGCCGGTTTCGTCGTTGTCGTTCGTTCTTGGTAGTGATGTGAAATCGCTTTGTGATCTTTTCTCAGTTCCTGGTGACGTGAACAAAGAGCGCAACGCCATTAGCCGATCTTGCCATTGAGAATAATGTTTTTGTCTTTCTGTTTTGAAGTTTTTTGCATCATATTTCATATGCGGGTGATATGGTAGGGCCCCATAACTAGCCAGTCCTGAAGAGAGGCCGCACTTGTAAGATAATGTGATAAAACCCAATATATGTATATGTGTGTGTATGCAACTCGTGGGGCTCGGAGGAGGAGGAGGGGTGTTGTTCACATAAAACTTTTGGAGAGATTGAGTGTAGGAAACAGAAAGGAAATGGGGGGGGAGTTCAAGACTTACAACAACGCCAGCTCCAAGTCACCATGAATCTTGGCCTTGAGCTGAATCTCAATGTCCAGGTTCAAATCCAGCCGTAGCCTCAACGTGTCGCTCTTCTTGTCATCACCGCCGCCCTGCTGCTGCACCGCACCGCCCGCGATACCTCCCAGAGCGCCTGTGACGCCGCCGACTGCTCCCTGTGCCGTCTGTCCAACTTGCCCTACTTGGTTTCCCAAATCACCGGCCACGGGCAGGTTGTCCAGCCCGGCGAGCTGGCCGCCGCCGCCCTGGGACTTTCCGCGGCGCTGGGTCCTTGTCATTTGTCTTCTCTCACGGCGGGGAGGCTGGGGAGGCGGTGACTCGGCGGCAGAGTCAGAACCGTACTCTTCGGCGGAGTCGGTGCGATCCTTTTCAGTGGCATTTGACATATTGGCGGTTATGCTGTTTGTATTGTTGTCTTATCTGAGAGGAGAAGAAAAGAGTTGTGAGATGAGATGGGGGGGAGTTGAAAGAAGAAAAAAGAGTTTCTAAAAGTCTTGGTGAGTATGTGTGTAAGTCGAATATGAAGACAGGAAATCAGAGCAGGCTATCCCCTTTGGCTATTGCCTTTCTAGTAGTATATCCAGCATTCGCATCCCTCCATCCCAATTCTCGGAACATCATAATGATATACCCCCATTTATTCAGTAGCCGTTTTGCATCAGGCGCCTTACGTCGTCAGTCGAACCGGTTTTCCTTCTTCACCCCTTGTTCCCATCTTTTCTCTAGGCAAATCTCCACTTTGTTCCATCGTGATTTTCTTTCTCTTCTACACGCCCTCACACCTTTAGAACCACAAGTCTATGAAGTCATCATGAGCCAATACGGTTAATATAAATTAATTAATTCTCTGCAGCAAATAGACAGGGATCAGCATCATACTGTATGTACTATTTCGGGCTAAAAACCACTATTGCGGAGACCAAGCCCACCACGTTGTGGCCATTCATTCCGCGGCAGCTATTCCATTCGCAGCTTGACGCTCTACCCCATACCCTTTTCTATCAAATCAGCAGCCACCGCATCGTGATGAAGCAAAAGCGAAACTAAACCCCTGTTGTTCATCCAAACAGGCTTTTACATACATACAATACAATGCAATTAATTTTTTCCACTGTGGCTAGTCCCTCACATACTTGCTCTGCATGCCCAATAACATGGCCCTCCTCAGCCTCACGGGCTTGCACTCCTCCTCCACCTCCGTCGTGGCTAGTATCTCGCTCTCCGGGTCCCAGTACACCACCCACCGCTCCGAGCCAGTGTCGTCGCGCTCCAGCTTCGCCACAAAGACATCGTCGTTGCCCTGCATCGTCAGAAACTGCTCGTCCGCGCTCCAGCCCCAGGGCCCAATGACGTGGCCCAGCGTGTCCTTGCGAGCGCCGTACTCCACCGCGTGCGTGTCCTTGTTGATGTATATCCAGTTGAGCATTGGGGGATCGTCCGAGATGGTGCTCACCAGCCCCAGATGCTGCTCCTCGCTGGGGTAGGTGAAGTAGTAGCCGCAAAAGGCGTAGCCAGGGAAGTCGGCATCCAGCGGGATGTTGACAAGCAGCTGTTAAGCCATTGTCGTCAAAAGTCAGCCGCTAGACGTTTTGTCTCATGTAGTCTTTGTAGCAAAGCATACCTTTCCGTCTTTGAGCACGCAGAAATCCGTCTCGTAGTCGTCGTCCTCTTCTTCCCCGTCTTGGACTACCGCCGTCAAGTGAAACTTTTCCTTTTCTTTGTTTGCTGCGTTTGCCTTCTTCTGGGCACTGACGGCCTGGCCCACCCCCGTCACCGTAGGTATGGCCGTGATGGCAAGAAGCCCAATGACCATCGTGTAGTCGGCGCTTGAGTGTGTAGCTCTGGCATGAGCAAAACAAAACTTGCCTATAGAAAGATTTCCATCCGAATGACGTTTTTCTGGCAATCCTCTCGTGTATATTTACTTTGAAACGTCCATTTGCCCCGAATGACTCCAGTAGTCGTTATTTAGGAGGGCCTTGCATGAGGCGATCGAGATCCTCCAGCTGCTGTGGGGACTCATGACCCATGTCCCCAGCTAAAGTTCCCGGCTAGCTGTACTGTAAGCATTCATGCAACCCGCACAGGATGACTTCACCTCACATGGGGGCCGACGCCCATGGCGTGAGTTTTTGGATGGTTGGAGGCCTGTCCCACGATGATAATCTCGTCTTCAAGTTTTTTGGAGCATAAATGTTGGCACGTCATAAGCGCCACTAAGTCAACAGGGGGGGAGTGAAGAAAAGCTTGGCTGGAGACTTGATGCCCGGGTTTGTTTGCTATTGTTTTTTTTTTTTTTTTTAGTTTCGTAAAAAAGACGAGACACATCGCTGTTGCGTCACTCGATATCAAAGAAATGTGGTAGTGGGACCTGGATCCAAAAGTTGAACCAGAGCCACAAAAGCGAGCGTCGCGGACCTACGCCTCATTTTGACATGCCAAAAGACTGAAGAACTTGAGACAATAATATCTGGCATTGTTCAAGACCAGTTGACGACAAGGCTCCTGACTTGTTTGCTCTCATAACTCCTCGCTGCTTAATCTCCCTTTTCCACCCTTTTTCATCTTCCAAGTAAGACTCATAAAAGTTTGCAATCATGTCTTCAGACGAGGTTTGTCTCTCCAGAGTTGATATCGACACAACGCTGTTATCAACGCTAACGAACTAATCCGCCTTCTTAGAAGCCCAAGGACTTGGACAACAACGCCACCAATGAAGAGCACGAAGACCAGGAGGATCACTCTGGCGCCGAAAATGAAAATGAAAACGAAGACAACCAGCAAAACGACCAGAACGGCGACCTGAGCGAGGACAAGTCCGACGACCAAGACCAGGACGACAATGAGCCCGCAACACCACCACCACAGCCAGAGCGCAAACCCCAGAAGCCGCAGAATGAAACCCAAACCAAGACCAAGCCTCGCCGAAGGAGAAGGAACAACTTCCAGCGTCAGGTAGAGGACCTAGACGACGAGGAAGACCAGGGCCAGATGGTCCCGCGCCAGAACCAGGACCAGCAGCGGCAGCAGATGATGTACCAGCAACAGCAGCAACAGATGATGCAGCAACAGCAGCAGATGCAGCAGCCCCAGAAGGACGGCGGCAAGAAGGATCCTCTTAAGCTGCGACTCGACCTGAATCTGGATATTCAGATTGAACTCAAGGCAAAGATTCACGGAGACTTGACACTAGCTTTGCTGTAGGTGAATCCTCAGTTGATGTTTTTCAACCCAGCCCTCGACCTGGACCTCGAATGCTAACGTTGGTGATCAATAGTGACATGGACTAAGTGGTGGACTATATCGAAATGATTTCATCTGGCGGGTTTTATTAAAGTTGACACGGTACCACATCCTTTATGATCGAGGAGGTACCTTTTCCTTATTTTTTCTATCCCATTGCAGTATTGCGTCTTGTTGTTTTTCCCTCGTCTAGTATAATGAATCAGGCCCCCTATCTCAAGGGCGTGCCATCAGCTGTTGTACATGTATATATAATATATGTGCGTGTATCATCCCATTATCATTAATATTACGTTGAAAAAAAAATCCCTTTTGTTCCAAATAAAAAGAGTATCAAATGGAGAAACGCTGCCTGAGCGCATTCGCATTCGCTAGCCGTGAATCACGTCCCACAGAGACTTGTACCATACATTGTGTTTGACTCCGTGCTCGATCCGTCCTGTTTCGTTGACCAGCGGCATGCAGCCAAACGCTTCGGAAAAGACGTTGAGGCATTTGCTGCGAGCTTCCATGTGGCCTGGTTTCCTGCTGATGCCGCCTGCAGGGTCCAGATTGACGTACTGATGGCGGCCGCGGACCAAAAGGGGCCCTGAGCCGGTTAACATGGAAGCAACAAAGTTGAGGCCGATATCCTCGCAGTTGAAGGCATCGTCCACGTATTTGCGAATTTTTGTGACAGCAGGATCGTCGGAAAAGTAATAGTCCAAGAAGCCAATGTGCGTAAAGGCCAGATTGGTCAAGACGATGGAGTAAACGTCTTCATGCTCCCTCTGCGAGCAAAAGTTGTAATCCCACTCGCCAGACGGAAGAGCCGAAACACAGCGCGCAAGAGCTCCCGTCATTCGATCTCTTCCAAACTTGCGCCACATTTGAAATACGAATTCGAGGTCTTCAGGGCGGTAAAAGACATCGTCGTCGGTCAATAGAATGGCCTTTGTGCGATATGCGGGATCCGGCCAGAGTTTCTCATTGAGGCTGTCGCGAGGCGGCTTGCGGTATCGCACAGAGACGCCGTACTCGGAGACAAAGCTATCGGGCTCCTTTTCGTCAAAATTGTTCCATATCACGACTATTTCGTGTAGTGATGGGATCTTGGCGGACAGGAGCGTAGTCAATGTGCGATGGAGCTCCTTGGGGCGATGGAAGGTCGACATGGCGATCCTGAAGCATTGTTAGTACATTTCTAAATGAAGTAGAGTAGCAACATATCCAACATACGTAAACTTGTCATCCAGATGCCCGCCATACTTGGTCTCAGCTGCAGCCCGCCGCGATGTCAGGGGATAAGTGATATTGGGGTCTGTGCGATCGCTGCAGAGAGGATATGCAGAGCCTGATGCTTCATCGCCGGAAGAGGCTGTATTTGGTTTGCCTTTGGGTAAGGTCGGGGCCGGGCCCAGGTTGTTGACAAGGAACACAATGGTGGCGATGGAGAGTATCAGGCCGGCCAAGATGGTTGTAACTCTCCTGAAACGGCGCGCCAGCAGCCAGTTGAAGCACGACGCCATGGAGGCGAGCATCTCGTTTGTTGCACTTGGCTGGATTAGCCTCTCAGACGGCAACTAGAGCAGTTCAGGTAACAGCTGCTGCATGTACAAAGCAGCTCGAAAGCGGCATCTTCAAGCAATTCGGGTTGGCGCACCGATAGATTGCTTGTGATGCTGATCGTGATAACGACGATGCAGGGGTACGAGGGAGGGTCACGTGCACGCGGGATAAGATATTTCCCGCCATTTCGGCGCCGATGGCACCTAAAAACTGCGCTTCACGAAAAGGGTAAAAATGCATATTGCAATGACGTAGCTACGGCCAGTTGCAAAAAACTGATGACTGACCTCACGTGGCTGCGTCTTGATGCCAAACCTCGCCCTCGCCAGCGCTGCCGAAGACTCCGATTCATTGACTCCCCAATCTCTGGATGCGACCTTGCCCCGGAGCTGTCCGCACCGAGGCAGCGTTTAACTCTATTCTGCCTTCCCAGCACTCGGGCCAGCCACGGGAGGGTTTTCTAGAATAATCGGGGCCCGAGGAGGGACTTGGACCCGCCTCGCTCGGCTTCTCTGGTCTGGCTCAGGAGATATTAAGCAATGGCCGACGCCGAGGCTTCTGTCTCTTTCTGCGGGATGGATACAGTACAGTAATGCAACGCCCTGTTTGTCAAGCATCTGAAATCAGACGCTGTGTCTCGAGGCAACGGGTGATGTCAAGCAGCTGGGCATGGAGGATTGAATCCATCACACCACGCCCATTTCTGCAACCGGCATAATACCCTGCGGACTGGCCGTGGTCTCGCTATCGGTATCGCTCTCTAATTTTCCTTTGCCATGAATTTCCTCCTGTGAACCAGCCACCCCTCAGGCGATGCGGAATTGGCAAACGCTGGACCCCGTGTCGGCCGTGGCACCGTGTAGTTCGTAAGCCTTAGCCTTCTCCGGGACGCCCCATCACCCCAACCGGTCTCCGTGTCGCGACGGAGGCTTTATTGTACCAGCACTCCGCAGCACGCTGGCTCTGTGGCCGAGTATGTAATCGGAACATAGCACCATGTATGTGTGCTCATAGTGAGCGCTCCTCCTATCTGCCGGAGCAGCAACAGTCCGAACCCCGGTACCAAGCTCTGCCAAGACAACAGGAATCATGACTATCCTGCAGCAGCCTGGCTTGGCATTATCCATTCCCAGCGATAGAAAACAGCGGCGCAGAGACGCAGCCCCAGCGATACTCGTACATTGCCCGCGCTCATTCGCTTGTCGTGCCACGATGCGCCGATCCGCTGAGACCTCAGCCAGACACTGGCCACCAATCACGATGCGGCTGGTCCACCCGCTCCCTGCAGCGGCTGCCGTGAAGCCGTTTTGGACGCTGGAGTGTGTACCAGACGCCAAGAGCTGGTTGCCAGCGGCGTGCTCAGCCAGTTTGGCGCGTGCAGCGCAGCCTCTGTCAGACAGCCAGGCTAAGCGTCATCAGCCAACTTGGGCCTGGGCTTGGGCTTGAGAAGATGCCGCGTCCGAGGCTCATACGCATCAGGCCTAGACGCCGCCATGTAGACGGTACGCACGGCAAATGTGCCGACGCTTCAGGTACCGCCCAGGTATGCGGTACTCCCCACTGCCGCCGCACATCAGCGCAGCGCGAGGACAAGGGGACCAGGGCTGGACATGTGCCTTGGCGCTAGGGCGGCGGGGGGGAAAGGTTCCCACCAGCTAAAAGTTGCATTTCGATTCGAGCAAGGCTTGCACTTCCACGGCAAAGACAAACCTCCACGGCAAAAAAAATTGCTGGGCGAAAAGAAGCGCGGAAAGGGGGGTGTGCCGGGCCCATAATTAGTTCTTGGTGACGGAGTCCGAAGCGATAGCGGTTACGCAGTAGGACTATTTCTGCGTCAATGGCCTCGCTTGGCAGGAAACCTGCGCCAGGATTAAAAGTAAAGGAGCTTGGCATCAGAAAAAGGGTTAAGGGGAACAGCAGATCACGCCGCTATTCTAGTTTCTAGTCTCATCGCTGAATCCCGTCCCTGTCACACCCTACAAGTACTCGGTATTCCATCCACAGGTGCTCAACTGCCTATAACCTAGCGCTGCGAAGCTCCACCAACCTCTGCTCTTCTCTCTCATCTTCTGCCTCTCATCCACTCCTCAACCTCTCCCACAGCGTCTCATTCCTTATCTGCATTCGCCGCCACCACGAGACAATCGAATCGAGTCGAGCCGCGTCAAGTCGAAAGCTCAATCCTCTTCTCTCTCCCGTCCACGATGCGGACCCGAAGTATCGTGGGCCTGGCCGCCATCGCCGTCTTCTGGCTGGTCGTCTTCTTCCGCCGTCACATCCACGAACTGGGCGAGATCGTCGTCACATACAGCACCTTTTACCCGCTGCTGAACAGCCACCCGGACCTCCTGTACCGACACCCCGAGAACTCGTCGACGACGCTGCTGCAATCGCTCGAGGACCCAACCTCTGCCTCGTCAACCCTCAACCCCGTCGTCGTGCCCAAGATCATCCACCAGATCGCCCTGGGCAACGCCAGCGTCGCCAAATACCAGGCCGCCATCTCGTCCTGCACGGAGCTGCACCCAGACTGGAAGCACCAGCTGTGGACCGACGTCAACGCCACGGCCTTCATCGCCGAGTTCTACCCCGACATCCTGCCACACTACACCGGCTACGCCCAGAACATCCAGCGCGCAAACATCCTGCGATATGCCCTGCTGCACCACTCGGGCGGCATCTACGTCGACCTCGACGTCACCTGTCGCGTCCCCCTCGATGAGACGCCCATTGTCCGCCTGCCGTACGTCTCGCCCGGCGCGCACCCCGCGGGAGTCAACAACGCCTTCATCGCCACCCAGCCCGGCCATCCGTTCCTGACACAGCTGCTGGAGAACGTGCCGAGCCACGACCTGCACTGGGCGCTGCCGATGCGCATCCCCTACGTCGAAAACATGCTGAGCACCGGCTGCATGTTCTACTCCAACCAGTGGATGGCCTACGTCCGCGACTTCAACAAGGGCCGCCAGAGCGCCAAGGTCCACATTCTGTCGGACGAGCACGGCGACATGGCGCCGCACATGCTGCGAGGCAAGGTCATGACGCCCATCTTCGTGCACGGCGGCGCCAGCAGCTGGCACGGCTGGGACGCGGCGCTGTTCCTGACGATTGGCGAACACTACACCTTTTACTTGGGCATCATGTTTCTCGCCCTGACCGTCATCTTTGGCGCCGCCTACATCTGCACAACGTCTAGAAGATCTTACCGCCGCAGATGTCGCCTGTTTCCTTTTGGCAGCGTGGCCGCAGCCCGCAACAGCTGGTCACCCACAAGACAGCGAAAGCCCAGCATCAGCCAATCGATGGTATAGAGTGAAGCCGGCCTTGACGTTTCTTGATTCTGTTTATTCTTCATTTTACGGACGATTTCATCACACCTACATATTGACAAGAATACGCTCCACAGCCGTCAGGCGTATCTTGCTCGCGACTCACCTTTAATTCTACTCAACCACAGTAGTACCGTACTCTGCATACTTGTTCGACTCAGCCACTTGATTTTCTTTAGAAAGAGAAGGATACTCGCTTGTTATTATGGCTCTTTTTTTTTTTATTTACCTTTTTGCTTCTTCTTCTTCTTGCTGTTGTTTTCACACTACCGGCTCAACCAACGGGCTACTTTACGATAAAAGGGCGAAGCGGAACACCGCTGGCGATAATTTTCCATTCGACTTTTTGGACGATTTCTTTTTTTACTACACTTTATTCCCATCCACAAACGGTTCTCAGGAGGACCAATGAAACACGGAACGGATGGTACAGGCGGAACGGCATCTTGGCTTTGGCTATCAGCTCGGCGTCACGGGTCACAGGTGAAATCTATCTACAGGGATTATGAGGCATTCTATGCTACGGCAAGATAGCGGGAGAGGGGGGAAGGGAAGGGGAAAACCCGCATCGCAGTTTTGGTGTATTGATAGAGATATTACCGAATACCAAATGAGAGGCCCGCTTTTAGGGTTAATGATAATTGCTTGTTGTTATTTTAAAGACGGTTCATCATGACTGTCATTTCGCTTGTGTCTCACATCCATCATATAATTAGACACAAAACATGCAGCAGCACACAGCATGCAGTGCTGTCAAGCTGTAGCATCTCATCTGCATCCGCTGACCCCGCGTCAGACTGCGGCTGTGGCTATGCTGGAAAGCTATGATCTGATTGATATGCCATATACCCCTGCCGAGTCTACTCTTCAACTCGGGCCATTTACGCCGCAGAACCTGCACATCCCCAACGTACCTCAACACACCACAGCTACAGCTAAACCACTGCTGCCTCGACTAACAAACAACTGTTAACAAATCATGCAGGGCGTCGTCCACGAATTGGCGTCTCCACATCTGAGGCAGCCAAGAGCCGGCTTGTTGGGCCTGCTGCTGCATTACGTAGTGCACTGAAAACGGGCCTGTTTTGTCTATGCGTGTCTCTGCTCTAGCTTCCTCTTGGATTTCACTATGATGAGTCGATGTGCTAATAGATACCGACTTACTAAAACATACTCACGCAGCAGCTGATTTCTGCTCCACTGTGACATGCACGCATGCATTAGGCCAGCAGTTTTGTACAGCCCGGGTTTCTGCCCATTGTATGGAATCATTTACAGCGGAGGGGAAAACAAAGAAAACAGAAGGAAAAGGGCTAGTAATTTTCGGTTAGGAACCAAAGAGAGAGAAAAAAAAAGACAACCAAGTACCGTCTACCTGGTGACGCTGGTATCTCAGCCAAGGCGTCATGGTTGCGATTCTCGCCAAGGCCGGTCCGCGACTAACGGCTGCATCTTTGCTGATTCTGCACCCAAATTATGCTTTCTTGGCTTTTGTGTCGAAGGGGGGCTGTGCCTGAGACGCCACGTCCAGTTTTTTGCTACTGGCGGAGATTCGTAATGTGGCGGAGAAGTAGGGAGAGAAGATGGCGGGGAGCTTGGGTAAATTTGCGGAAGAGGGCGGAATACACGATGGCTTCATATCAGAGTGCTGAGACGAGTAATAACGACAGGGCTCTGAGGAGACAAAGTGCCGCCGTTTTCATTTCTTTTCGACGTGAGCGAGTTTCATTGCTTTTTGTCACATTTGCATTAGCTCTATCGTAAATTATGATGGAAGCTATTTGAACTTAATTCATGTTTGAAGCAATGCGCAGTCAGCACCTAAATGGCTAAAACGCGGTAGTTTTGTTAGGGGGAAATGACTTGTCAAGGCCGGCAGAGCTGTCACTGCGTGTCTGGATATATAGCCGTGAGTAGAATGCCTGGTTGGAAGAAGCATCAAGTATAATTGTCCGGCTTCTCTCTTTTCAATTAAGTTTTAATAACTTCTTATGGATTGCAGTCGACTCCTCAGTGTACGAATCATGGCTCTTCACCACGGTAATGCGTATAGTCAATTCCAACACTGCTCATGGGTATTCACATCCATGACATTTTGCAGAGTATACGTTTTGATTGTATGAGAAAAAAAAAGAGTCAACATGAACGAGGTATCATGTGTATTATCTAGATACAAACACTGAGCGCTCAAGATGTAAATGCTTATCACAACCACAGTCCGCTTCTATAACTCTCACAATCGAGAAACTTGGATATCGCAACGCCAACAAACAAAAACACCTACCACGGCACATTCACCCCCAGATCCCTGGCCACCCGCATCGCAGAAACAACACATCCCTCCAGCAGCACCATCCCATCCCAACACCACGAACCCACAATCCACACATCGTCCCCGCCATTCACCCATCCCGCACCATCCCTCGCCTCCATCGCCTTGCGGACCATGTTTCTGCTCTCCGTTGTGCGCAGCGTCCTGGTAAATCTCGACGTGTCCAGCGTGCCCTTAACCTCAGGCACATCTCCCGTGGGACTCGTCCGAACAACCAGCCCGCCTTCGAGGTAGTGCAGCGACTCGGTCTGGACGATGCTGTCGGAAAAGGTGGTCCGAAAGGCCATGACCTGCGCCTCGCCGCGGCGGTATGAGCATTCGCCGGACGGAACGTGCGTCTTCTCATTGACCAGAGATATTCTTGTGTTGGCAGACGCTAGGACGGTGCTTGTGACGGGGACGGTGGGGATGACGCTGAGCAGCGGCTTGGACGGGTTGAAGATGGCTGCTGCAACATTTGGCGATACTGCAAGCACTACGCGATCAAACACTTCCTCGGCAGAACGTTTCTCGCCCTGCGTGCTTTCGTAGCGGATCAAAACACCCTCGTCAACTCGCTCAACCTTTGTTACCCGAGTCTGCAGTCTCACATCCTGGATCCCCTCCGCCAGCGTCGCCTGCACCCTGTTGATGCCCCCCTTGGCAACATACGTCTTGCGCAAAAAGGATCCCTTCATGAAACTAGTGACGTCGCTGGCCGGGAAATCCAGCATCTCGGCGTGAGAGCAGCTGCAAATGATGCTCAGAATCGGCAGCAGGAAATACAGCACATAGTACTGCGGGAGCCATATCCGGTCCAGATACTGACGAAACGACTCGCAGTTTTGCTGGCCACTCTTGGCAGCAGATCCCTTGACATCCAGATATCTCTCCGGGCGAATCATCCGCGGCGGGAAAAAGAAGCACGCAACAAAGAACCAGGTGTGGCAGACGGCCAGGTAAAACGTCAGCAGCACGTTCTGGAGAGACCCCCTGAGCCAGAAATGCGGCGAGATCAGCAGCATCTCGTGCAGTCTCTTGCCGTAGACAAAGTAGCTGCCCGGCATCGTCTGCGCGGCCTCGGCGCTGGGAATCAGGGGCTGCGTTGCGGCCGAGACTTTGGCAAAGACCCAGATGAGCTGGATGCGCTGAAAGGGCACGCCGAGATGGTCGTACATGCGGCAGAGGTTGGCGTAGTAGCCGCGGCAGAAGCTGCGCGGCGGGATGTCGATGCGCTCGAGGGCGCCGGTGGCTTCATTTTTGAGCGTCACTGAAGCTGCGTCGAGAGAGAATTTGGGGGCCTGAGATTTGATGTCAGTGTCATCTCCAGGTTTTATGAGCAAGTGAGTGAGTGAGTACCTGTTCAAAAAGCGTCACCTCGTAGCGCTTCTGCTTGTCCTGGTGCAGCAGATAGGCCGTTGTGAGACCAGCCAGTCCCGTGCCAATGATGGCGACACGACTTTTATCGCTGCCGCCATCTACTGGCCTCTGTGAATGATTCCGAGGCTGCATATCGAGATATCTTGAATCTTGCTTATTCATGCAGCTCTCCTTATTCAGCAGCCAAGACCACTAGAATGCCTATTTCGTCGTCGCCAAGTATCGCAGACCACAATTAAGAATAAGCTTAAGCAATGGCCAAAGTAAAAAATCAAAAATATCAAGATGACGCCCGCAAGCGCGTCCAGCAATGACTTAATACATGCAACGTCTGGACATTTTAATGGCGCGACAACCTCCAGGCGAGTAATCAAGTCCGACGAGGCTGCAACCCCCCTAGCAGATTAGCAGACGCAGTCCCAACAAAGTTGCAAATCATCCGCTGTGATTGGGCTGACTAGGGGGTTTCAGACCCCCCGACGGCCGTTTTCTTGCAGCAGGAGCCGAGGACCAGAAGCGAGTGCGAGTCCAATTTTTTTTTTTTTTCTTGGTCCCCTACTCTAGGCAGGTCGACTAGCACGTGTTAATAAGATGCGATGAATCCACCATTTTGCCACATTTGAATGCTATCAAAGGAAGTTGCTTATTTTGGTAAAGACGTTGGTCAGAATTGTGTTTACAGCAGTTTGTTGCTGTCAATGTCAATTGGATCTTGGCAGCGGGTGGCTTCGCACCATCAGCATCTAAAAAGCAGGGCGACCTGAGACACCGTCGGAGCCAAAATGAATGTATGACGATATACGGAGCAACAACACGATTTAGAGTGACGTTTTGAATCTTGCACCACCCGCATACTGCAAATTAGTCTGGCCAATCTCATTCATGGCGGCTGGAGACTTCATCAGTGGTTTTCTGGCAGGATGTGCGGCTATTATCGTCGTGCTGGCCCTGGTGGCCTTTTCGCTGATCAAATCTGGTGATGTATACGGGCTTGGCCACTGGAAGCTGAATGTCAAAGCGCCGTTTCCGTCAATGTGGATGAATTTGGGATACTGGCAAGTTTTATTTCACTACAGATATACATTAATAAAAGAAATATTATTCATCTAATTCAGGAGAATAGGACAAATGATGACGGCACTCCCATCCAGCACCTCGACGAGGCTGCGCGCAACATGCTCGTCCACATCCTGAGAACCGCTGGCCTTGTATCCAACAACAGCACTCAAAATTCAGTTGCCGTCTTAGACGTGGGCTTTGGATGCGGCGACCAGACCGTAGCACTTGCAGAGCTCATCCAGGCCCCATCACGGCCTCAGTTCCGCTACGTCGGACTTACGTTGAATGAGACGCAGCGGCAAGCGGCGCAGCAGAGACTCGATGCCTCCCTGCTATCAGTCGACAAGAAAAACGAGAATCTCTCAATCAAGCTCTTTCAAGCAGATGCAGCAAAGCCAGAATCATGGGACAAGACAATCACCACCGCCGTCGCCAATCTCTCAGACAAGGCTTTCTCCGAGCGCTGGCTCCTCGGCCTAGACTGCCTCTACCACTTTTCACCCTCCCGAAAGCCCATCTTCAAACACGCCTCCCAGAACATAGACGCAAATGTCATGGCCTTTGACCTCATCCTCGGCGACAACGCATCCCTGTGGCAAACACTGGCCGTCCGACTACTAGGCTTCATCCTACTCTGTCCATGGCAGACGTTTCTCACAGAGGCGCAATACCGCGAGCAGCTCGTAGAATGCGGCTACGACAGGGGGGATATTGAGATTAAGGATATCTCGGACCATGTGTTTGCTGGCTTGGCGGGCTTTTTGCAGAGACAGGACGCTGCGTTGAAGCCGTATGGGATATCGCTGACGGGGTATAGCGCGGTTGGGAGGGTGTATGATTGGTTTGACAGGACGAGGGTTCTGAAGGGTGTGATTGTTGTTGGGCGGAGGAAGAGCAAGAGTCAATAGCAATTTGTCTATTACATCAAATGAGATTTATATCCCAAGGAAGGCTACTAGATAAAGTGCTCAGTTGTCGCAAACTTACATTTAACAGAGTATTCACACTCTGCCTGTAAAAAAGCATGCAATCACCATTTTCCGTTTTTAAGCTTAGATTAGGAATCAACAGAATTCAATCACACTAGGCACAAAACTACGAGATTCTTCGCTGTCAAATACACGTATAAATGCAACATTGAAATCAATACATCATCCAGCAGTCATCCACCAGACTAGCCCCACGACTCGTCCAACGATTGATGCAATTGAGAATTCAAAACCCTCCGAAAACAAAAACCCTCCGAAGGAAAGCAAATCAGATTCGGATCACAGCCGCTGCTGGCCATTTGAAAATTTCCTTTTTGGGCGAATACCCGGCTTATACCTGGCTGGTGTCAGCGAGAAAACGTCCCAGCTCAGTGGCCAAGTCTCCATGTTGGAAAATGGGACCTAAGGATTCTTACACAATGGAGCTCCCGAGAACAAAAGTAATCTTTTTGAGCTGCTTGTAGAAAGCTGATTTGGCCAGTTGGAGATGGACGTTCACACAGCCACACATCGTCGACGAGTGTGGGGTTATTCTTCAAGGTTCACGTCCCCGCATACGAACCTGGTTCAATGTACATTCCAGCTGAGACTCTTTTCTTTTGTCATCTTTTCTAGATCCTGGCTACTACAATCCTCGTCAATGCGGGTGGGAAACAAGAGCAACATGCAGGCATCAATCTTGGCACACCGGTCTTTGGATCGTGTCTATTGGTATTCTTTTTCCATATACGTCTAAGCTCTAGCTCTATATGAAATCTCATATTCGTTTAACCAACTCTCAAGACTGCAGGGATAGCAGCTCACGCGACCACGCGACTTATTCCGCGGGCCATCAGAGTTTGAGAAAGAAAAAAGTCTACTTTTATTTTGCTGCAGTTCACAGCCTCACACACAAACTTCTATTTTCCATTTATCCATTCCGTTCCATTACTCGGCCTTGGGCATCACCATGGGCTTGGTTCCCAGACCGTTGCGGTTGCGGAAGAAGAGAACGCCCTTGCCGGCGTCCTCGGCATCCTTGCTGGGCTCAACCCACTGGCACATGCGAGCGCTGCGGTACATGGCGCGGATGAAGCCCAGGGGACCGCCCTTTGTGTCGGAGCGGTAGTGCTGGCCCATGACGGGGCGGATGGCGTCGGTGGCCTCGTCGGCGTTGTAGAAGGGGATGGTGGCCACGTAGTGGTGCAGGACGTGGGTCTCGACGATGCCGTGCAGCAGCTGGCGGCCGACGAAGCCCATCTCGCGATCGATGGTGGCGGCAGCGCCTCGCACAAAGTTCCACTGCTCACCGGTGTAGTGGGGGAGGGTAGGGTCGGTGTGCTGGAGGAAGGTGATGGCAACTAGAAGGGAAAATGTCAGTATGTTGAACTCCTACAAGACGGATTGCTGGTTACTAACCGAGCCAGTGGTTGACCCAGAGGTACGGGATAAAGTACCACACGGCCATGTTGGACCATCCAAAGGTGCTGCCGAGGTAGTAGAGCGCGGTGCCGGCCAGAGCGAGACCAATGTCGCTGTAGATGATGAGCATGGCATCGCGGTGCTCGTACAGGGGGCTGAAGGGGTTGAAGTGGTTGACGCCGCCGCCGGCACCGTTGTGCTTGCCCTTGCCGCGGCCCTCACGCTGGCGCTCGTGGTAGTTGTGGCCGGTGACGTTGGTCAGCAGGTAGTTGGGCCATCCGATGAGCTGCTGCATGACCAGCATGAAGAGCGTGTAGGCGGGAGCATCCTCGGCGAGCTCAGACATCTCGTGGACCAGCTTGCCCAGGCGAGTGGCCTGCTCCTCGCGGGTTCGAGGCACAAAGACCATGTCGCGCTCCATGTTGCCGGTGGCGGCGTGGTGCTTGCGGTGGGAGATTTGCCAGCTGAAGTAGGGCACGAGCAGCGACGAGTGCAGCACCCAGCCGGTCAGGTCGTTGAGCCACTTGTAGTCGGAGAAGGCGCCGTGGCCGCACTCGTGGGCAATGACCCAGAGGCCGGTGCCGAAGAGGCCCTGCATGACGGTGTACAGCGCCCAGAGACCCGCGCGGACGGGCTTGGAGGGGATCAGCTCAGGGGTGACATAGTTGTGGAAGATGTAAAAGGTGGTGGCCAGGCAGGCCATGTCGCGCAGGATGTAGGCATAGCCCTTGAGCGCGGACCGCTTGAAGCAGTGCTTGGGGATGGCGTCGCGGATGTCCTTGATGGTGAAGTCGGGCACCTGGAACTCGTTGCCGTAGGTGTCGACCATGCGGCCAAAGTTGGGCTTGGCGGCGTTGACGTCGACCGAGGACATGGACGAGAGCGAGGTGGACGAGGCAGAGGGTCTGGGCGAGTCCATGGGCGAGACGGCCGCAGAGGACTCGGTCGAGTCGGTGATGTTGCGCCGCAGCTGGGCCTTGGCAGGCAGAGGCATGGCGGTGGAAGCCATGGCTGGACTTGGGGAGGGAGAATGAAGATGTGATGCGGTGGAGGTGAAGAGAAGAAGACAAAACAAGGCTTGGAAAGGAAGAGCGAGAGATAAAGAAAAAGAAAACCAAGAGTGACACGAGCACAGCTCACTATCAGATAAGATAGGCGTGTGGTTTACGGGGACCTCCAGCGAGAGAAGGAGGAAAAGCAGAGAGTGCCGGGACCGGGGCCGCCTTCCTTTTGTCCTTTATGCGAAGGATATGGAGTAGAAGGCGAGAAGAAGAAAAAAGAGGAGAGGTCCGATAGGGATAGTCCCGTTTCACAGCACAAACGAGGAATGGAGGCGACGAGCAGACGAGGCCAGCCCGAGTTGCACATAAAAGCCCAATCGCGGCTGCATGTCACTACGAAAAGATACAAACACAATAACCCGTCATCTGCGCTTCTACAAGTACACCAGAGGTACACTCGCACACGCCGAGTCTGGCCCCCTTCCTTGGCCGTCCTTGTCAGGCTCCGGGAGTGGCAGATCCAGCCGGAGGTGCAGATGCGAGTTGAATTTTTTGTTGGGGGGCGTTTCCTCCCGCCCACCGTGGGGCTGCGCCTTTTCGCTTTCGGGGCAGACATTGGAGGCAAAAAGACACATGATTTATTCCAAATGATGTCTTTTGCTCATTTGTGTCTTTACTCTGGGTTTCTTCAATTCCATCTGCTCAATTGAGCGGCATTGCTGGGTTATTCGCAGTAAATGCAAACAATTCCTCATCCATTGCTTCGTAAAAGCCCGGGTCGTTGAAAAAAAATTAGAGCCTGCAGTGCCAATTGGAGGCGAGCTTAACGCCAGATCTGGCTTCCCCCCCTCATTAACTGGACCCTGGATGGACAGCCTGAACTGCCTACTCGGGTCAACTTACCCCTAGCGCCACTCTTTTTTTTTTTCTAGCCCAGCTCTTCCAACTTTTTTGAGCCAGGGTCTTGAGAAAGTGGGTGGTTGCAGCGTCGTGTCGATTAGCTGCGATGCTATTACAGTAGAACCGCAGCTATAGCCGTGGAATATTGGGCATTGGGCATTGCAGTAGCGGATGTGCTTGTTGATGCAAATCCGGCCTCATGCGCGCATCTTGGAGACTGAAAAAGTTACACGCAGAGCCTCGTCCGACGCCACCGTCACATGTAAAAGGCAAGACAGATGGGCGAATAGATAAGCCATGTCCGAGATATAAACGCTCCCATGGCGCACTAGGCTGACTCAAATTCCCTCGCGCAAGACATTTGACGGCGAAAAGCATCATCGACAGCCGTCGCGACATCCAGGTGATGCCTTATAGGCAGCTGTACCAGCGCAGAGCGTTGATCTCTTTTGCGCCGCATCACACTGCATTCCATCCGCGGTTGAGCTGCACCTCTCTGAGAGTAGGTGCTTCGCAGCGAGCAACGCTACATGACCTTGGCCGCACATACTGCCTGACTCTCGCCCGCATCGGACTTGTAAGGCGCATCTCAGCAGATCAAGCCTCTGCGTCTCTTCCACAAACCAAAAGACACGTAGATGGTGCGGCGGGGAAGCGAGACACGGCCGTGCCGGGGTGGCTGGCTGAGCGCGCCTAAAACGCAGCGTGGGCGATCTGCATTGATGCGCAGGAGATGGCCAGGAGAGACATGTGAAGCCGAGTTTTGCTGAGCATGGAGCAATGTTACTAGCACTACCTGGATGGTACAAGCACAGCAATTGATGCCTGTTTCGAGGTCGCATCCACGCCCGATGCATTGGTAGCATCCCGGTACATGTCACTTGTCATCCCCAGAAGCTGCTTTAGATTGCCTCTTGCAAAACGCTTAAACAGATAATCAAACGGCATGTTCAGCCTCGGGCCATGTGAATCTCACCTCTGCTCTCGACTCTCGCCTTCCCCCCCTCCACTCTTCTAACCACTAGCAGCAGCAGGTTCTTGATGCCATGATATCTCCAGATGGGCTCTGTAATTTCTCGGAATCTCGCACAGCCGTGTCATGTCACGCAACAAGGCACCATCATCAGGCCACGAGAGACCAACAAAAAGAGACAGAGACATACTTCTAGGCTCGAGACACGCAGAGCATGTATGTACTTCTTGTCTTTACTTTGTGGGCTGGTAGAGACCTGCAGGTGGCGAGACGGTGCTTACCGGCTGGGTGCACATGTCTCAGCTGGATGGACTTGTACTGCGAGGTATCAATTCTCTTTGTCCGTGTAGATGTCCTACCGGCGTGTACTTTGCAGTAACTGGAGACTTCTCTCCACTGTAACTTCGGTAGATGCTTGTGGAGATGTCTGCAATTGACTTTTCCATCGGTTCGGGAACATCTACAAGCACAGCAACACACGTATAATTCTCAAGATAAGAAATTCTATCAAAAAAATAAAAAGTGAAAAAATACCCAGCAAAGAGATATGGCATCTCTATAACACTGCCAGTAGCAGTAGGGAGTACATCTCTGCAGTACAAACAGCAACACCTCTCACCTGTCTCTCCCCCACATCTGTTGGGATTTTTGTTGAGGCCAAGGGCTCTTCGCTTCTCTATTTTTTTTTCTCCCTTTGCCCCGTCGATCTGGGCGTGGGGCCGATGCGCCGCAAACCCGCAAATAAAACCCACGTGTTTGGATGCCGCACGCTTAGTAATGGGCGCCGCTGTGATTGGTTTGTGTAAGTCTCGCGGAGAATATACAGCTGATAAGAGAATGTACCGAGTTGTTTCCCCCGCAAAGAAGGAATATGGCACTGCCGAACTGCTGCTGTTCTGGGCAGGTTTTGCTAGTTGCTTGCTTAGCTCTCGATGCATCGATCAGGTGCTCTTGATTGGGCTCTCGCGTGTTGCATCGTACGTTGCCGCCCAACAGTTCGTGCGGGTTTGCTGTGATATTTGCCGAGACGGGAATATCCACTCCAAATATGTCCATTTGAGTATTTTGATTTCTTCGCATCTTTCTATAATCTCAGGAGAAGATTTGGAATTGGCAGCATTTCTCAATATGGTCATATAGAAATGTCGTCTTTACCTCATTAGGCGTTTGTAGAAGAGAGCATGCATTGATATGAGCGAAGCAGATTAGCGTTGGCTTCTTATTCAAGCTGCATGTACTCCGTACTCTCTAAGCTAGTAGTACAACATCAGTGACACAGCCAAGGGGCACGACCGAAAACCACCTTTCAATTGGGAAGAATGCTACCTACCTAATTAATATGGCTGAAATGGGCGCTACGTCTTAGCAGGATCAAATTGGATTCTTCCCTTTCTGAAATTTTTAGCATTGATACCACATCAGATTGGTTTGCTTCCGGTGTAAGCTTAGCAACTACTCTCCAAGCTGTGATATCAAAGTGACACAACCCCAATTCGACCCTTATTTAATTAAATGCCATTAACTCAGCATACCTGAAATTGACAGTATTTGTTCGCATTATATAAGTTAAATCTCTACCATGAGATGTTTACAGAAGGAAGCATATCCTTGATCTGCTCCGTACCTCAAGTAAAGCAGACTAGCTCGCTTCCCATGCGAGCCACTATCCAATCTTTCCAACGTCATGTCACGCTTTCATCACAGAGACACAATCATGATTCATAATTGTTATATATTCAATCTCATCCCATCTACCTATATGCTTCTCGCCAATCCCGCAAGCAAAAACCAAACGCCATGCCAAGAACAATAAAACACATATACTCTCCAAACAAGCACTCACAACTCCATATAAATGCCATCAACCCAACAATGATACGCCCCTGAAACTTACAACCCTTCACTCTTCATACAGCCATCGCAATATCTCCCTCCATAAACACTTCCTCTCACATCCTCACCACGCCACCATCCTCCCCTCGCTCTCCACCACCTGCTGCAACCGCTGCGGCATCACATCCACCCACATATCAATCTTGTCTTGCCCAACCCCGGCCCACGCCTCCCTCGCCGCACGCCGCAGCGTCTCATCCTGCCAGTCCGTCAGCACCGCCGACGTCCACTGCTTGCCCGCCGGCCACACCAGCGAGTCCAGCGGGCTCAGGTCCGGGCTCTCGCCGCAGCTAAACGTGCACCGCAGGCCGTGCGTGTCCTTCCACTGCTGCGCCAGGTTGACCTTGCTGGCACTGCCGTGCGCAAAGACATCGGCGTCTTCTTCTAAGATAAAGGATCCCGGCCCGGCGGACGTGAGCCACGGCTTGACCACCTTGTCGAGCACCTTGTCGCAGTAGTCCGCCATGGACATTGTGCCGCTGTCCTTGGGGCTGGTGGACGAGTCGTAGAAGACGAGCTCGCTCTTGAAGCCGTGTCCGACGGCAACCCAGGCGTGCAACCGCCGGATGTCCCGCGGCCAGTCCAGGCCGGGCTGCTGCGCACAGGAGCTGCACAGCTTCTCGCCCGCCCGCGGCGTGAGACGCATCTTGCCGTCGAGCCCAAACGCAAAGTGCAGCTCCGCGCTGAACCGCATGCGCCGCCAGTCCTCCAGCAGAGGATACGTCATCAATGCCTTTCTGGCATAGTCACAGCGCTTCTCCCGGTGCCTCTTGTGCGTATGAGTCCGTCCACACGCAAGACACCGTCGGTATGCCAGCGTCCCCAGCGTCCGGTGCAGCGTTCTCCGGTTGCAGTTCATCTCCAGGCCCGCGGCCTTGGCCAGCCCATTCCAATTGAGGCTCACGTCTTCAAAGTTCTCATCCCAGAGGATCTCCTCCATCTTCTGCTGGTCCGAGTCTGAGATTTTGCTTGGCCGTCCTCGCGTCTCGCCCCATTCGGGATCCTCTCGCTTCGGCTTCGGTGATGAGCTCAAGGCGGCATATCCCTGAGATCGTGAGAGCTCAAAGTGCCGGAAAATAGCAGATTTATTTACTGGCAGCCCCTGGGATTCGAGATATGAAATGGTGCCGCGCACCATGGCTTTTGCCGGAGTGTCGCCATGTTTATACCCAGCAGGCATGTTATTGAGGTCAGGTTTCAGTAGTAGCTCCAGCACTAAAAAGCGAAGCCTATGATATCAATGCCGGGCAAGGCTTTCAAAATTACTCTCTCAGCGCTTGACGAACACAATTAGAGAAAGCAAGAAACGAAGAGGCAGTTGTCGCAGAGCCGGTGTGTTGGGCTATTTTTGTCCGGCATCACTGATGACGCCAGCTTATCGCGCAAAACGGGTCCTGACGTAAATATTGCCCACACATGCTCTCACGTGATCTTATATCGTCACTTCATCCCGATCTATGTCTCATCGATGCGTTTTCATGATGCATAAAAATGAGCATAGAGATGATATGTAAATGTTCATTAATACATACTTCATCATTCATAATTTGCGAATATTGCAGCAGTGTCCACCATCTCACATTTTGACACACTGAATTCTTCAAACACGTCGTCTCATATACATGATATTCATATACGTAGAAGAGCAGACAAAAAGATGCAGCTTATAACGCCATTCAATTCTGACTACTTGTCGAAAGCAAGCTGAATAGACACTATAAAAATAAATTTTAGGATTAAGATTGGCTAGCTCCAGTCATGCCCATATGATAAAATCCCTTGCTTGCTATAGAAATCTCAATGAAAAATTCACGCCAGTTTTCTTTAGAAAAAAAAAAGAGGAAAAAAAAGATGAATAAAGAAAAAAAACGTGCTCAACGTTGCTCAACCAAATGCCTGAGATGTGTGTGGTGTGTGTTTATGTTTGTGAGTGTAACCTGACCAACGCCCGACCTCACATAGCCAACCCTTATTGTCTCCATGTCTATATGTCTTGATATACATTACCACCGGGATTCAGACCAAAATGCCATGGGCGTACATATGTCTGAGAGGGGAGGTGAAGCCCCTAGATATCGTCTTGATATGCAAAGAAAATGAAAGAAATAAAGTGACGCAAAGCTCGCTGCGGCGCCGTATCTTAAGAAGAAGAAAGAATATAGCATCGACTACTGCTTCCCTGCATCGCGGATGCTCTGCATGAAGCGATCTTCGGCACCAACTTCGCTCACTGCTCGTGTTGATGAGGCACCGGCACTGGTTCGTGAGATGACAGCTTTGACCTCTTCTGCAGTTTTGCACACGAGCAAATCCGGCTCGCGGTTAAGAAGAATGGCAACGACTGCTCGAACCAGTAGCGTATCGCCTTCGAAGACGTATACATCCCAGAGTCTAGCGGCTTCGTCAATGGCCAAGTATCCCGTGAAGAGGCTGGTAAAGATGTTTGCGAGGTAGTGGTCAAGCTGCACGCCAGGGACCGCCCTGGTCAAATGGTGCCACAAGGTATCCGACTTTTCCTTGAGCGATTCGAGGACTAAATTGTATGCTGATGCTTGCGCGCCGCGATCAAAGGTATAGAATGACAATGGTAGGGGGCGGTTCAGTACGTTTGCGAGGGCAATAAAAGTTGATTCGGGGTTCGGTAGATTAAGTAGAAGCAAGGCGGCTATGGTCTGTATGGTGATGTCAGAATTAGCCACATGTGTAATCAGACAGTTAGAGTTGTAAAGAGAAAAAAAGACGCATCTACTCACATTACACCCTGAGACATAGCCGATATCGTTCCTATACATAGCATAGGCTCTCAGCACATCCACCAGGCCCTGGTGAAGAGGACCCGTCACTTCAAAGATGCGCAGATCCCTCCACGTCTTCTCGGCAACGTCTTTGCGAATCTGCTCAAACCACTTGACTCGCCTCAGGTCCTCGGCATCTCCCCTGTCAGTCTTGACTCTCTTCTCCAGCTCGTCTGACCGGGCCAGTGCTGCTTTGAAAGATGCCTCTGTCAGGCCAAGCTCGTTTCCAATTGCCTTGGCCCAAACAGCTCGTCGACTACGGGGTGCCACTCCCTTCCACCACAGCTCCCTCGTCTTCTTCTCGCGTATAGCCTGGTTCCACCGTGGGAGAATGTCGTCTTCCCAGACGTGCATGGCCCTGTCCGCATTAGTGTCTTTTGCGTTTGCCTTGCTCTTTCGCGCTGCTTCACGGCGCTCCTCGGCCTTGACACTGGCTTGCATCAGTTTCTGATATTCGCGTAAATGGCGGCGTTCTTCGGCGGGATCCTTGGGGGGCAGCCATGATGGCCTCGTGCGGCTCAGAACAGCCTCCTTCTCCTTGGAAATGGGGAGCGGGTCAATCATGATGTTGGAACGACGCAGCGGCGGGAGCTCAGCGAAAGAAGACTTGACGCGGCCCTTTTTTACATCGTTTACACCATTGATTTTTACTGACTGGTTCGGGTCCCATGTGTTGGGCCTTGCCACGGCGCCATGTCGCTTGGCTTCGATTACATGCTGTTCGTCGGCGTGCTCCTCGAGTTTCTCAGTCAGGGCCTTTGTGTCGGCATTCAATTCCGAGAGCGCAATGTTCCAGGTCTGGGCTTTGCCTCTCAGAGGGCTGGGAGGCTGCCTTGGTGACCGCAGCGAGCCCTGTGCCTGGGCGACAGGCGGCGTACCGGCGCCGATGCTGCGAACTCGGGGGCTCTTTTGTCGGCGGTTGGGAGAAGGAGAGGGTGATTTTATGGACGAGGGCCGGCTCGCGGGTCGTTCATGCTGTGGGCGTGGAGAAATGGGAACATTATCGAGGAAGAGGCCGTCAGGGATATCGTCGTCGTCGTCATCGTCGTCGCATTCCTGCTCCAGCTCCGAGATGGACTTGCGATCTCGACTCACCTGCCAGCTGCCTCGACGCGGCCGCCCAGGAAGATTCGGGTCTCGAGGATTCAGCGCAATACCCGGGCTGGTGCTGCGATGACGGCGAGACTGCGGCACAGACGAGGTGGAATAGCCCTTGGTCAGCGTCGAGATGGGCCGCGGGTCAGACAGCGTCGGGAAGTTTGGGCTGCGCGGGTTGGAGCCCTGAGAGGCGCGGTCGACGTTGGTCAAGGATCGCTTCGGGTGCGGTGCTCGTTTGGCCGAGGCGAGATCTCGAGGCTGCCGGATGGGCTGTGGCGCAGCCTTTGGGGTGACACGGTCGTCGAGGCCAATGTCTTCGAAGTGCCCGACATCCGCCATGACGCTGCCGTCGTCGCTGTTGAGCGAGTGGAAGGACGACGACTTGGAGCTCTTGGAGGCCGTCATGCCGGGGGGCGAGTCTGAGTCTGGGCTCATGCGGCCGTGGAGCGAAACGGCAGTGTCGAGGCCGCCGTGGATGATGCCGATTCCGACGCCATGGTCTCGAAGCATCGTCGCATCCGAGGGCAACCAGCTGCCTTGGTTGTCGAGTTTATAGAGGAAAAGTAGAGGTCAAAGGGGATGGCGGGCTCGTCTTTTGTTTACCGCGTGCAACGCGGCAGAGTTGAACCTCTTTAGCTGGCGCAATTCGCCTAGACAAGGTGTCTCGTGGTCTGAAACAGCCAGACGCTCTAATATGCCCGGATCGGTTTGAGGGGGTGTTCGTTTATTAGTGGGAGACCACTGCGTAAAAAAGTGACAAGTGAGAAGAGAAAACGACAATAGAGAAGAAGAAGTAAAGAGCGATTAAGAATAGGCAAAGCGACTGAACGGAAGGCTTGGGCCCCAAGGTGTAGATATTATAACGAGTGTGTGGTGATACAAGAAACAAGCAATGGAAGTAATGGGGAGAAGAGAGCGAGAAGAGAAGAATTGCGGAGGATTGGAGGAGAGACATGACGGAAAAGCCCAGGAGGCGCCTAAATCGAAGCTCCAAACCAGGAGGGGACTCGGTACTTGCGCCGGGGCTGGTGCTGCGACCTGTGCGCCGGTACCGGGTACAGCGGGAGTGGCAGGCATCTGGTACCGGGTACCCAGCCGCATCCCCTCCTTGGCTTGATTCGGGCTCGAGCTCCGTGCCCTGGCCGCTGAGCGCTAGCGGTGCTAGTGCTGTGCTTTGGGCTGTTACAGGGCAGCTGAGAGCTACAAGGCGCCCCGGGCTGTGCACGCTGTGGATTTGCTGCAGCGTGGCATCGGCGTGCGTGCCTGGGGACTTGTAGCGGGTACAAGCGGGCTTTGTACATGTTGGCGCTGGGAACCGCGCCACCGCCGTCACTCGCAGGAACCGGCACATGTGCCTGGACAAATACAGATGGGCGCTCCAGTAATCAAACGCATTGATGGCTGCGCACCTGTGACGTTTGACAACAGGATAGTGGTGTGCATCCCATGCCGTGCAGTTATTTTCCGACGGTCTCTTATCGAGGCTGCACTACATGTGCATCGTACACCTGGAATCTGCTTATCTCTCGTCTTTGCTCGCAAAAGAACTGACTCTTCTGTAAGTAAGCAGGGAGGCAGCGTGCCCAAAGCGTCGTCCCTAGCAAGCCTAAGCTTTCTGCACTGTATCTGATACAGGACCACATCAAATTGAGCACCATCCCTGCCATCAATCTCTGCCTCTGCTTCGCACACAGTGGGTGCCGCTACAGGGCCGCGTCGACAGCACAGTGTCGCATCAGCAGCCCCTGATGGGTGGAGATGATCAATCTCGGCTGGTTCGGTGCTTGTTTTGTTGGAAACATTCACTGGTGTACCAATGGTGCAGATGCCGTAGCAGTGTTCACATGTAAGTGAAAAGCAGCGGTAATAGCAGTAGTCTTTACACATATTCATCGCCATCTGCAACTCATACGAGGCACATGCTATGGCTGCTTGCTGCATTCGGACACCAACCCAAAACACCCGTCAGCCCTACCAGGAACGGGAATGACTTGACCGCTACACCATCATTTTCTTCATGCACGGCCCCTTGCGCACACACATCTATCGAGTCATCCAGGAAAATCTCAAAATTTGCCATGGCTACAATTATAGCATACACTCGCTTGTCTGCAGCTTCTCTCGGCTACCTAAAATAGCACATTCTGTGATTGCGATACGCAGGCTTGACTTACATCAAAGATGTACCTGGGCCCCCATGTCTACTGCCATATAAAGTTTATTGATGAACCTGTACAATTCATCTCTTCTTCAGCTGTTCCATCTGGCGGGTCAAACCACGTTCTAGATTCCTTCGGCATGCCCAGGCCAGAGTCCCTTGCCATTGGGAAATAAATCGGCCTTGCCCGCCCCACTGCGGTTTGGCCCCTTCATTCTGCAGCGATGCTGATTTGGACCGCTCAAGGACTTGCAAGTTAAACAACAGACATGTATTTTATCTAAAGGGTTTACTGTCTTCATGGTATGCCATGTGTGAAGAGACAAGAGACACTGACTGTAAAATGGCATCAACAGATCTTCGCCGTTAGCAGCGTCACTCCTAATAGCAGTACAATGCATATCCATATTTCTCAAAATCATCCCTGTCCACATGCTCAGCTCTGGGTGAACAGTGACATCTCACAGCCATCACACACGATTGATATCCTTATTTCTTGTTCTTCTCTGCTTTCTCTTCCACCATATCGTCATAAGTCACAGAACGAATCGTCTCCTTCTGCTGCGTAAACAGCGGCCCAAGCAAAGTTTCATAGCCAGCAAAGTTGATGATCGAGCTCCATGCCGTTCGCTTCCCAACCCGAGGCAGTCGGCCACAAGGCGTGGTGCATGCGCTCTTGGATAGCCGTAGTGAATTAGTCTCAACGTCTTGATTCTGCTCTGCCTTGATAGCTGCCTCGACATCTTGATATTCCTCTGTTTTGATGGCGGCTTGATCCGGTTCTTCTGATGCAGATCCCAGCGCCATTATAGAATCATCTTCATTTAGCAGCACAGCTGGGTTGGCGGTTGTCTGTAAATGAATGGCACAATCCTTCAAATTTGTCGGTCCCAGTAAAAGCTCGCGTTGCACATCAAGCACATCCGAATCAATCCCCTCAACATCTCCCCGCTGAGCATCAACCGTTTCCAACGAAAAATCGAGAGTCGCTACAGAGCAAGACCTAGAACGACTCTCTCGCTGCTTGCCTTCGTCGTCTAGAGCTGATATCTGGTTGCTAGGATCTGGCATTTGTGATGGAATTGGTGGAGGCAACAGGCTCGTCGGCTCCGGATCGGCGGTATGATGTCGATTCGCCAAGGGATCTGTCAGATCGACACGCATCGCCGCAGACCTTTCCGTCTTGGCATCACTCATTTCTTTAACTGATGAGTGATCGGTCATGGAGCCAAAGCGCAATGCATCGATGCTTGGGTCCATGCTTTGGGGGTAACCGTTGCGAGTAGCATCATCGCTCGCTGCTATCACGTCTGCCTCAAAGGAATGCATGTTCTGGTTCGAAATCGGTTCCTTATCTCGAAGATCATCTTCAACGTCTTTGTTTAGCTGGCATGGGATATTCTTGCTCCTTCGGCGCCTTCCAGCGCCTGGCAATTTGTACGGCTGGTACTGCCACCTCATTTTTCTCTTGATTCGGCCGCCAAGCGACGAACTGACTTTCACAATCTGGCAGTCCGAGTCATCATCAGATGAGGAAATGGATATGACGTCGTGTGTTGCTTCAGCCATGTCTACTGCTGCAGCCATCAGGCTGTATCAAGTTGTCGTGGTCAGAGGCGTATATGAGACGGAGAGCTGAAAGTGCAATAAGTAGATAAATGTCAATTGCGTGTGGCGTTTTGTAAGGTTTTCAAAAGAAAAAGAAAGGCAGGAAAAAGAAGTGCAGCATGCAATTGCAATAGCCAAAGACGAGGCAAATGTGAAGCAATAGTGACAAGAGTGATCTCGCAAACGAATCACCAGTGGGCAGCAACCAATTTCACTGCACTGTCACATCAGTCTAGAGAAAACAAGAAAAGTTTGTTGTTCATGGCATTGATTTTTGTCCATGTTCATGCGTCTATCATATCGCTACAATCCACATTATGTAGGCTACTACTCGTCGAGATCCGTGGCGCCCTGAACTTTTATTTATTTTCTTCCCGGCCCTACCCTATCATCTTACATGCGCTCCCGTCTCCGAGGGGCAGCCCGAATGATATCGTCCACTCTCAGGAGAAGCTGTTCCATAGTGTTAGCCTTCATCATCTAAAAATGAAACATGTTGGTGGGAATAAGAGTGAATGCCTTACCTCTGCTGCCTCACTGGCAGATGATACAACCGCCTTCTTCAGCTTGTAGCTCTCAATAACTCCAACCTCTCGCATGTCCGCAATGCCGCCGCCAGGAGTCATCAAGTCAAGACCGTATGTGGTCAGACCGTCATAGATGGCCTTTCGCAGGCGCGCAACCAGCTCACCAGAATCCAATCCAGCATTGTCAGCCAGGATAGTGGGCAGCTGTCGAAGGGCAGTCGCAAAGCTAGAGACAGCAACTTGCTTCTTGCCCTCGACTCGTGTGGCCGCACCCTCAACGGCCTTGGCCATGAGCATCTCAGCACATCCGCCGCCAAGCGTTGTTCTGGGCTCAATGACAGTTTGGGACAGGACAGCCAGGGCGTCGTGAAGACTTCGCTCGGCCTCGTCGAGCAGCTGTTGTGTGGCACCGCGCAGCACAATGGTGCAAGCCTCGCCAGCGGCCACTCCCGAGAACTTGATCAGTGTGTCCTCGCCAATGATGACCTCCTCGATCAAATCGCAGTGACCGAGCTTGACCTGGTCAGGGTGGTCAAAGGTGGAGGTAATCTCGCCTCCAGTGACCAGCGCCAGCCTCTCAATACCGTCGAAGTCGGCGTGCTCGATGGACATGATGCCGGCATCGGTAAAGAGCTGCTCGGGCCAGTTGTAGATGAGTTGACGGTTGATGAAGCAGTTGATGCCGTGGGCCTTGATCTTGTCCACCTTGGCCTTCATCTTCTCCTTCTCAGCCTTCTCCAGCTCGGCCAACTTCCCAGTGGAGGCCACCTTGACACGTGCGCCAAAGATCTTGACCTTGTCTGTGTCCATTGATGTGTTTGCGACCAGGATCTTGGCCTTTTCCAGTCTCTTGGGCTGGTTCACACCAATCTTCTTGTCCAGGATGAAACCCTCATCCAGATAGGAGTCGCTCAGCTTTCCTCCGGCCTTTTTGATGATTTGGATGTGGCTAAGATCGGAAGATTTCTTCAGTCGAAGGATCGCATCGACGGCGAGCTGGGAGAACTGGTCCCGGTCCTGCGATAGGACCTTGGAGCTCAGGGTTGTTCGTGCAATGGCGACGAGGTCCTTTCGGAAGGCCTCGGGGCTCTTGCTGTGGTCGACGGCAGACTCCTCAAGGGCCTTGAGAGCAGCCTGGCTGGCTATCCGGTAACCCTCGATGATGGTCTGAGGGTGGATCTTCTTGTCAACCAGCTTCTCGGCCTCTCTGAGGAGCTCGGCAGCCAGCACGGCAACGGACGTCGTGCCGTCACCGACTTCGTCATCCTGGACCTTTGAGATGTTGACCAACACCTTGGCGGCGGCATTGTCGAGGGCTATTGACTTGAGGATCGTGGCACCGTCGTTTGTGACCATGATATCGCCGGTGGAACTACATGGAAGGACAGGTCAGGGGCTGGCATGGCAGGGCATTTGTAATAGACAAGACGGGCACTCACGCAGATTGGAGAATCTTGTCCATTCCCTTCGGGCCAAGAGTGCTCTTCACCAAATCGCCCACCGCGATGGCGCCAACAAAGGCAGCCAGACGCGCATTCTCACCCTTCTCCTCGGTGGTGCCCTCTGCAAAAATTTGGGTCGGAAAGAAAGACTGTATGGCGGGGAGGTTTGATAAGTCAGTTGGGCAACAGATACGATTTATGGTCACAAGCCATTCAACGCGCGGGAATCAGCAAGACGTACCATGATGTGAGGTTATAGCCAAGACAACGGAATGAAAAGATAAAAAGGTAAAAGGAGGCGGTATGAATCGAGCTGGCCACTGCTAACAACGCCTCGGTGCCTGTTTTTCTTGACGACGCCGCCAAGCTCTCCTTTACCTCGAAGCATCCCATCGCAAACCCCCACCATCCCAAAAAAGCTGCCACGTGACTTGCCCCTCTGTCGGATAATTCGCGGCCCAGGAACATCGCTTCTCCGCCGCACACTTTGCAAAGTTGGAACAACAAATTTATGCTAGTTTGGGCTATCGCCGCCGAAAAAAAACACACGTCTGGAGTGTCCACGCCCTCGCTCGTTACGCAAACACCCACGCCCCGGGTCGCGAACGCATCCCCAGAAATCCTCATCGCCGCTCCGTCCTTGGAGATTCAGCGTCACTCTGCCCCTGAGGCGCCTCCCAATCCTCAGCTTTTGCCGCGCCGAAGCGGGGCAATCTCGGCACCCCTCCCCCCGAAGCAATCATGGCGCCCTCTTTCGACCAGCTGCGCGAGGCTGACCTCGACGACGACGAGTTCAATGAAGATGAAATTGACGTTTCCGACCTGCGCGAGAAGTTCGAGGTCCAGCTGGACCAGGGCTACGACACCTTTGTGGTCATCGATGGCCTCCCCGAGGTCACGGAGGACCAGAAGCCTAAGCTGGTCAAGTTTCTGCTGAAGAAGCTCAACAGTGTTGGAAAGACCAAGGAGGAGCTGATCTACATGCCCATGGGCGAGGATGGAAAGTCTCAGCGGTAAGCAGGGTCATTCTCTTGTCGCAATCTGTCTACGCTGTCAGGAGGAGACAACCATCTAACTTGATATCCTCTTTGGTTTAGATTTGCTTTTGTTGAGTACTCCTCACCGGCTGAAGCTCAGGCTGCCACCCGTCAGCTCGACGGCGTCCCCTTGGATAAGAAGCACACCCTCCGCGTCAACAAAATCACCGACATTGAGAGGTATGGCCGTGAAGGTCGGGTTGACGAGAAATACGTGGCCCCTGAAATTGAAGAGTTCACCGAGAAGGAGCACTTGAGATGGTGGCTGAAGGACCCCTCAGGCCGCGGCAGAGACCAATTTGTTATGTACCGTGGCGATTCCGTCGGCGTCTTCTGGAACAACGAAAAGGACCAGCCCGAGAACATTGTCGACCGCCAGCACTGGACCGAGGCTTTCCTCCAGTGGTCACCTCTGGGCACATACTTGGCGTCGGTTCACCAGCAGGGTGTGCAGCTCTGGGGTGGCGCATCTTGGTCACGACAGGCCAGATTCGCCCACCCTTTCGTCAACCTGGTTGCCTTCTCCCCGAATGAGAAGTACATTGTCACTTGGTCCAACAGACCCATCTCCATTCCCGAAACTGGCCACCCCGCTCTGTCAGTTGACGACGAGGGCAAGAACTATGTCATCTGGGATATCGAGACGGCCGCTCCTCTGCGATCATTCGCCAACCTAGATGCTCCCAAGGGAGAGGAGGGCAAGCCTCCGCCAAAGATGCAGTGGCCTGCGTTCAAGTGGTCTGCGGATGACAAGTACGTCGCCCGTTTGACCCCTGGTGCCTCCATCTCCGTCTACGAACTGCCCCGAATGAACCTCCTCGACAAGACCAGCATCAAGATTGAAGGCGTGGTCGACTTCGACTGGGCCCCGGCAACACCTCAGCGCGAGGGCGTCAAGACATACGAGCAGCTGTTCACCTACTGGCAGCCTGGCACGGGTAGCAACCCTGCCAAGGTCGGTTTGATGAGCATCCCCTCCAAGGAGATTGTCCGCAGTCTCAACCTTTTCAACGTCAGCGACGCCAAGCTGCACTGGCAGTCGGACGCGGCCTACCTCTGTGTTAAGGTCGACCGACACTCCAAGTCCAAGAAGTCACAAGCCACAACATTGGAGATTTTCCGAGTTAAGGAGAAGGGAATCCCCGTTGAGGTGGTTGACACCATCAAGGACACCGTCATCAACTTTGCATGGGAGCCCAAGGGCGACCGATTTGCCCTCATCACCACCACCGAGCCCGTCGGCCCCACCGCCGTCCCTCCCAAGACATCCGTCTCCTTCTTCTGCCCTGAAAAGGCCAAGGGCCCATACGCCGGCAACTTTAAGCTGCTGCGTACCCTCGACAAGAAGAACAGCAACGCCATTTACTGGTCACCAAAGGGACGATTTGTGGTCATTGCCACAATCGCCAACCAGCAGAGCTCAGACCTCGACTTTTACGACGTCGACTTTGAGGGCGAGAAGCCAGAGTCCGCCAAGGACCTGACTGCTAACCTGCAACTCATGAACACAGCCGACCACTACGGTGTCACGGATGTCGAGTGGGATCCCTCAGGCCGATTTGTCGCCACGTGGGCGTCAGCATGGAAGCATGCGGTACGTATTAATCCATTTACAAGATGCACATTCAGGGGACTACTAGTACCTGCAGCTGTGGGATGGGACAAGATGAGATGAGACTAACGTGAGACTCGCAGATGGAAAATGGATACCACATCTACGACTTCAAGGGTGAGGCGCTCCGTGAAGAGCCCATTGAGAAGTTCAAGCAGTTCCAGTGGCGTCCACGACCGGCCACCATGCTCTCAAAAGACGAGCAGAAGCAGATCCGCAAGAACCTGCGTGAGTACAGCAGAGTATTCGAGCAGGAAGACGCCGACCGTGGTGCGTCTGCCGATCTCGCCGTTGTCGAGGCCCGCCGCCGCGTCCTGGACGAGTGGCACGCTTGGCGTGAGGAGGTGGAGGCTCAGGTCGCTGAAGAGCGGGAAGTCCTGGGTCTGCCGCAAGATCCACATGCTGCCCTTCTAGAGGCAAAGACAAAGGAAGTGGAGGCGCTCGACGGCGCCAGCACCGAAGACGACCGGGTGATCGAGGAGATTGTGGAGGATGTGTTGGAGGAGAGCGAGGAGATTGTGGCATAGATGGATACGGGGTGTGTATCTCTCTCTTTTGTCTAGCATGGGTAGGCATTCCGGGAGTGCTTTGCGTGTATGTACGGGTAGATTTCCACCGGATTTTTTTACGGAAATGGCACAAAATAATGACACTTTTTTTCTTGGAGAAAGCTGGACTGTCTCATTGGCCCATGAAGAGAGCTGTGTGTGCGCGTGCGTCTGGTCTGGTCATTAGCAAGAGACCATACAGTCTAATTCTGTTACCACTACTAGTATTCTACTATTGTTGTTATTATCGTTTAATCTACCTCATACTGTATAGGTGCTCCTTGTTGCAGTGCTTCGTAATACAGCCAGCGCCAGCAGAAGTGCACACGTATGCCGTAACTCGTCCGCCAGCCCCGGCGCCGCGAGCCACGGCGATGTGATGCAATTTTACAGGCTGCGCAAAAGTTGTTTTGGTGGGCTGCAGGGAATGCAAGACAGGCTCTGGCGGCGCGGCACACATGGCCGGTCGCAGTAATATTACGGCAAATCGCACCAAAATATCTCGCGATCCTCGCCCGTGAGCGGCCTGCAATTGGCTGCGGCGCCGTCGCGGATCCAGCCCTGGCGAAGCGGCAAAGACAGCCAGGCCTGGGGTGTTGGGGTTATGGGCGGTGCTGCTACGCGGGGCTACCTGCTGACTCGTACCGGTGCCGCAGCAGTACCTCGCGGGCCCGCAGCGCGCTGCTGGCGAGAGGGTATCCGCGCTGGCGAGGAACCCGATCAGCGCCCAGCTCCGCGTACCCAGTACTTTCGGGCCAGCCCACAAACCCGCACCACACCATCTTGTGTATGAGCCACGGCCTCTCTCCCTCTCCCTCTCGGGCCCCGTCTCCTCACCCTCGCTATCGCCCATTGCTTGCCCTCCTGAATCCCCTCCATCGCCGCAGGCCCCGGACTGGAGCTGCAGAGTTTTATAACAGCAGAGCAGCAATACAAAGTACCTTTTCCCAGGCCTGGACGCGCAGATATCTTGCCTATCCGAAGCGAAATACGCCATAATATACCTGTTTACATAGCTCCAACGGTTTCAAATCACAGCACCCCGATCCGGAACCCACAATCTGCGTCACGCCTCCTGTCCGTCACAAGCGAATCCTCAGGCTGTTACGCAGCGCTTCTCCAGCGCTCTCGACTCGCATCTGGCTGTGCCACGGGTCGTTCGGCGGTTTTCGTGCCTGGTTCTTTGAGCGGGGACCGGTTTGTGCCCAGCCCCCAGCTCTTGTTTCCTTTATCGCCTCCCCCTGAGATCAAAGACGCGCGACATCTATCTTGATTCTTGCCTGCCACGGCTGGGGATGGCTACTTTGGCACCGCAACAGCCTCTACCTCTCTCTTGGTAGAGCTCCAGCATCCATGTGATCCATTTTCCGACAGCCGACTCTTTCGTCTTCAACATGCTTCGACGACCTCCGGGCCAAGGACGATGGTCCTCACAGCACCAGAAGCTCTTGCTAGCTTTTGCCATCATACTAATACCATGGATTCAGCTTGCCGACGCCCAGCAGCAGCCCGTGCAGCCTCAAGTTCGAATTCACTCTCAGAGAGGCGATGGCCCTCTTGACTCACTCTCCGAAGACGCCACCAACCGCCAATGGTACGCCGCACAAGTCGACGATGTGCAGGCTGAGGCGAGCTTCGAAACCATCAACAGAAAGAAACAATCACGTCAGCAACCGACGCCTCTGCCGCAGCAGCATCAACGAGCTCGACGTGCCCCGTACGATTACGCCAACAAGGCCCCTAATCGCCCCCAACAACCTAAACAGGAACCTAATCAGGAATCCGACAACTCAAAATACATTAAAGTCCCTAGCGATGCGAGCGCCCTCGCAACTTTAGCTCCGGCTCAGCCCGTTCGAGCACCACACACTTCACGACATCTCTGGCCCAGCAGTAGCGCTTCTGGGCTGGCATCGCCGCAAAATGCGCGGAGTCTGGAGGACTGGGAAGTTGAAGACTTTGTTCTTCTGGCGACCGTCGATGGAGACCTCTATGCCAGCGACCGAAAAACCGGTCGGCAACGCTGGCATCTCGAGGTCGACCAGCCAGTGGTAGAAACAACACACTACCGAACAAACAACTCCGTCCTCGACGACGATTACAACCCCGTTGATCATTACATCTGGGCCGTTGAACCCAGCCGCGATGGTGGCCTCTATGTATGGATACCAGACGCCGGTGCAGGTCTCATTCGAACTGGATTCACCATGAAGCGGCTCGTGGAAGAGCTTGCCCCATATGCGGGCGATGAGCCACCGGTCGTGTATACGGGAGACAAGAAAACGACCATGGTCACGCTGGATGTGGCAACCGGCCGTGTGCTCAAGTGGTTTGGATCCAGCGGCTCCCTCGTCAATGAAGGGGAAAGCTGCCTCCGACCCAATGCGTTTGGCGATGCGGACAACGAAGAGTGCAGCTCCATGGGCACCATCACCCTGGGGAGGACAGAGTATACTGTGGGAATCCAAAGACGAGATGGTCGCCCAATTGCAACTCTCAAATACGCGGAATGGGGACCAAATACCTTTGACAGCGACCTCTACCAGCAATACCATGCCTCGCTGGATAGCCGCTACATAACCAGCCAGCACGATGGCAAGGTTTATGCCTTTGATCGGTCCCGATCTGAGAACCATTTACCTCTCTTCAGCCACAAGTTCTCCTCTCCGGTGGCACGGGTTTTCGATGTTTGTCGTCCGTGGGACGCTGCCGCGGGCAGCAACCCTGACCTTGTTGTTCTTCCCCAACCACCAATGCCATCACAGGATGAAGGTGTTGCCAAAATGCGAAGCAACAGCATCTTCCTCAACCAAACCGAAAGTGGCAGCTGGTATGCGCTGTCCGGCCGGGCCTATCCTCTCATTATCGATGCACCGGTGGCTCAGATATCGCGGCCCGACTGGTGGGATACAGCTCCCGCTTTTGATACCATCAACCGCTCCAAGATCTCCAAGGCGCTGGTGGGCACCCACTTTTTGGACTCGTTGCGGAGTGGTGGCCATCAACACCAGCACCCGACGCTCCCCCCTGGACTTCTGGACGATTTTCCTGATGACTTGGAGAATGGCTCGAATAACGCCCATGCGGTAGCCCCTGCTGTTCATGAAGAGCCTACCATCATCACAAAAGTCAAGGCTCTTCCGCAAAGTGCCGCCAACAGCGTCATTGATTTTGTCAGCAACCCCGTTCTAATTATTCTTTTCGTGGGCTCGTTGATATACAATGAAAAGAAGCTTCGAAGAGCATACCACCGTTTCAGGACCGAAGGCAGCCTCAAAGATATATATCCGTTCCTCACCCTAGATCCCAGTACCGCAGACGAATCAAGCGATGAGAAAGATGCAGCAATTTCCTCTTCTTCTTCTACTTCTCCACTCTCTCAACTTGAAGACCAAAAAGTGGAAGAGATATCTACAGCTAAACCAGGCTCAACAGCTGGTGGTGAAGATAAAGACAAGGATAGAGATAGAGACTCTTCAGAGTCCTCAGAGCCGGTCCAGAAATCAGACGACAAGGCGATCAATGCGGCTGCACAAGTAGATATTGCTACAGATTCACAGGCGCATGACTCTAATGGCGCCGCTCCCGAGAAGAAAAAGAAGGCACATAGAGGTCGTCGGGGTGGTGTCAAGCACAAAAAGAACCGCCCTGAGGGTCAAACATCACGAGACGACGATGGAGGACTCAGCACCGTGGATGAGGCCGTCAGCAATGCCAAAAAGTTGGGTGATCGCCCCAGCCTTGAGCCTGACTTCCGGATGATCTACAACGACATGCAAGCTGTCACAGGCTCCATCATTAGCATCGGCAACATCGAAGTCGACACAGATGTAGAACTTGGCATGGGCAGCAACGGCACAGTGGTCTTTGCGGGCAGATTTGATGGCAGAGACGTTGCTGTGAAGAGAATGACTATCCAATTCTACGACATTGCTACACGGGAGACTCGGTTGTTGCGTGAGAGTGACGATCATCCCAATGGTGAGTATAATTTTTGGAAGAAACCAGATAAAACAATACTAACAAAGGCTTAGTTATTCGATATTACTCACAGGAGATGCGAGGAGATTTTCTGTACATTGCATTGGAACGCTGCGCTGCCTCACTTGCAGATGTGATTGAGAAGCCCAACCACTTCCGTAACTTGGCCAATGCCGGACAGAAAGATTTACCTGCCGTCCTGTACCAGATCACCAACGGCATCACTCATCTACACTCTCTGCGCATTGTCCATCGCGATCTCAAGCCTCAGAATATCTTGGTCAACTTGGACAAGGACGGCAGACCGAGGCTGTTGGTCTCTGACTTTGGCCTGTGTAAGAAACTGGATGGTACTCAATCCTCTTTTGGAGCAACGACAGGTCGAGCGGCTGGAACAACTGGGTGGCGTGCACCCGAGCTTCTTCTCGATGACGACGGACAGAATCCCGCGGCTCAGGATGGAAGCACGCATAGTGGCTCTGGTACCATTCTCGTTGGCGATCCTACACTCCTCAATGGCCGACGAGCGACACGAGCCATTGACATCTTCTCCCTGGGTCTCGTCTTCTTCTATGTGCTCACAAACGGCTCACATCCATTCGACTGCGGTGATAGATATATGCGCGAGGTCAATATTCGAAAGGGCAACTACAACCTCGATCCCCTGGATTCACTAGGCGACTTCTCATACGAAGCCAAGGATCTAATTGCGTCCATGTTGCAAGCAGATCCTAAGCTGCGTCCTACTTCTGTAGAAGTCATGGCCCATCCTTTCTTCTGGTCCCCGAAGAAGCGTCTGGCGTTCCTCTGCGACGTATCGGACTCGCTTGAGAAAGAAATCCGAGATCCGCCCTCGGATGCGCTGATGGAGCTGGAGAGACATGCTCCGGATGTTATTAGGGGCGACTTCTTGAAGATCCTGACTCGCGAGTTTGTCGATTCCCTGGGCAAGCAGCGCAAGTACACTGGATCGAAACTGCTCGATCTGCTGCGTGCCCTGAGGAACAAGCGTAACCATTATGAGGACATGTCGGACTCGTTGAAGCGGAGCGTGGGGTCCTTGCCGGATGGGTATCTTGTGTACTGGACGGTCAAGTTCCCGATGTTGCTGCTTACGTGCTGGAACGTAGTGTATAATCTGCATTGGGAGACGTCGGATCGGTTTAGGGAATATTATGAGCCTGCTGGATTGTAAAGGAGGGAGATGAATGAGAAAAGATATAAGGGGAGAAGGGTGTCTTGCATGGTGGATAGCATTCCTGTCATTTATCAAGATGTATAGGACGGCATTAAAAGCGTTTGATTTTTATTTCTTTTATTTTTGAATGTATTTTAGTTTACATGTTTCAATAGCATCTTCATATTTCATTTCACAATGTAAGAGCAGTAGCATGTGTGGGTATAATACATAAGTAGTCTGGTAACTGTTTTTTAACACGCTTCTTCATATGTGATTCTATTTTATATCATTTTATTTAATGTTGATAATGCCAACTATTCGCTTTTACAAAAAAGGTTTCTTTGCAATAGCCCCATTTCACACGTTTGACAGCGTGAAGTGAAATCCAAATCCAACTCCTAGCCAATCAATATCCATCACGATTCCCAATCAAAAGCAAAAATAGTAACAAGTAAAGTCAGGGATATATGGAAACAACATTATTCCGTAGTAGAAACAAAGTGAGACAAAAAACCACCCCTTTTCAAGTCTTGTATCTTCCTCTTTATTCCTTCTATCCCCACTGTACCAAAATTTGCTTCTTATTCTTCTTCCCCTTTTTACCTTTTCCTCCCGTCTCAGCATCATCTGCTTCTTCCACAGCAGAAGACGCCGCCGCAGGAGCAGCACCAGCAGCCCCCCATTGGAAGTCAGACTCCCGCTGGCCAAAGTCGCGTCTCACGCCACGGCCTCCACCATAGCCGAAAATAGTGGTTTGGGGTTTCGGTGCCGCGGGAAGTGAAGGGAAGGCGTCTTCGGCACGAACGTTTGGTGGTGCCGGGCCTCGGCCTCGAGATTGTGAGGATGATGATGATGAGGCGGTCCATGAGGGTGCGGAGGCGGTTGTTGATGCGCGGGATGATGAGGATGCAGACGGTGTGGGCAGAGAGGGAAAAGCTGATGCTGCGGGAGCCCTAGAGGAGGAAGATGATGACGCTGACGCTGCCACCCAGCCGGGAGGGCCTCGTGAAGCGGTGGGTGTTGGGCCGCCGAGTCGGGTGCTGTTCTTCAGTTTCAAGACTCTGTTCGAGTTCCGCTGCGAAGGCGCAACAACGGTGAATCCCGTGTTGGCAGCCGCGGCACTCGCCCAGCCGCTGGAACTCGAGGTTGCCCCTTGCATGCCGCTGAGGCCCGGTAAGCTGGGATAGTCTTCGTTGATGGCCCGCCAATCCTGCCAGGCCTTTCTAAGGCCATCAGCTTTGCCCTTGTCTTCAAAGAGATCTGCCAGCTCTCTCACAAGAGTGGCGAGTGCATTTGATGAGGCGTTCGAGAAAAGGGTGAAGAAAGCTTCAATGAGTTGAGGAGCGGTAAAGCCGTCCTGGCGGTATGTCGAGATGTGGCTTCGAAACGCAGCCATCTTGTGCGAGTCGTTGCCCAGGAGGTTGGCAGCGCGCTCAATGACGCTGCCATGGCGAACGAGGCGAGCTCGTTCTTCGGGCGAGAGATTGGCTGTGTCGGTAAGACTGAGAGACTCGATGGCGTTGGTAGCGGCTGCAGGACCGGCACCTGGGCCAACGCTTCGGGGCCTTGAAGGGGGCGTTGCTGCAGCATTTCGGGCTGATGATGATGCTTGAGCTGGTGACGGTGCGAGCGTAGGAGTTACCGGAGCGGTAGCGGGCGTGGGAGTCGACAGCTGTCCTCGGAATGTCCGACTCGAGCCTGAGGGCGCCGAAGCAATGGCCATTTGTCGCTGAAACGCCAGTTCGTCTCTCCGCAGAGGCACAGTCGAGCTCACAGTTGGCAGAATGCTGTCCTCGTTGGGGTCTCTTCCCCTGTTGCCCCCTCGTCGTCCCTGAGCTCGTCCTTCTCGCTGGCCACCGCGTCTTTCCGGCTGATAGGATTGGCGAATATCAAAAGCAGAGATATCGACCAGTCTGGCATCTCTGCCCACATGTTTGCCGGCATGCTCGGCGAGGTTGTGCGCCTGCATGTCCAGCTCTGACTCGAAGACGACAAACTTCTTCTCCATACATCCGCGGTCCGAGCACAGGAAGTGGTCCTTTTTGAAGTGCTTCTCGAGCTCTTCATAGTTGAGGAAGTAGTGGGGCTGTCTGGAGTCTCGCCTGTCGCAGATGAAGCAGCGCTCGTGCTTCATGCGGCAGTGCTCAAACAGCTTGTCGTCGTCGTAGAAGCGCTGGCCGCAGAAGCCGCACAGCGGGTGGCCCTTGAAGCCCGTCTGGTCGGCGGCGCCGGGCTTGTCGTCGCCGTGGCGCATGTGCTTCTCCAGCTCCTTGTCGCCAAAGAGCTCGTGCTCGTGGGTGAAGACCTTTTTGTTGCGGGTGCAGAGGTCGCACATGCGCTTGTGATGGGCCGACTTGACGTGGCGATGGAGGTCGGCCCAGCCAAGGCCGGCAAAGTCGCAGGACTCGTCGGGGCAGTTGTAGCGCAGCAGCAGGACGGTGTCGCCGACAATGTCCTCGTTTGTGTACTTGATGCCGATGTTGGTGTCGGTGGTGGTGAAGTCCTTGTCGGCGTAGTCTTCGAAGCGCTTCTCGGCGTCGTCGGTGAAGATGACATAGGATGCTGGCGTCTAGACAACGATTGTTAGCATATATCATGTATCAGCGTCAAGAGGACTCAGACATACTCGGCAGTGGGCACAGTCCTTGGTCTTGTACAGGGCCCGCATGCGCAGGCCGCAGATGTGGCACGTCTTGTGGTTGCAGGGCGCAATCGAGTGGTGGGCAACGGGGTTGGCGCAGATGAAGCAGACGTCGGCGTCGTCGTCGTCGTTGTCGACGTCGGGCCTGGTGGCGGCCATGGCCTTGTTCTCTTTGGCTCCCGCCGCCTCTGGTGATGCCGTCAATTGCGTCGCAGCAGCGTCTTGTGTTCCCTTCTGGCCGCGTCCCTGGCCTCGATTCTGGCCGCCTCGTCCTCCGCGTTTGGCTCCTCCGCCGCCTCCTCTTCCTCCGCCGCCACGGCCTCGTCCTCTAGAGCTGCCGTCGCCGCGGCCGGTGTTCTGAGCCGCTCCCTCGGGGGCTGTCATGGCTGATTCGGAAATGAGATAACGCTGGAAATGGAGATTCGAATGCGCTGAGGCTCTCCGGAGAGGCAGCCTCGGTGGGTTCGGGTTGGTTGTAGTTGGAGAAACGTTGCAGCTGAGCCCCCACGAACAGAGCTATCGCTTATCGTTTAGCTGATACTCCACGGATGCACGTCTATGCAGAGGCAAGTATGTATGTGTGTATGTATGTATGTAATATGCAAAAAAGAAGAAAAGTGTAGCAAAGTTAATGATGTGGCAGAATTAATCAGAACCGAAAGAATAATGGCGAAGAGAGAGGTCTTCACGGCCTTCGCCAAAAGCTGATTGCGGATTTTTTGGCCTCTTTCGTTCAGGGACCCCTCCAGCAGGGCCACGCCTGGATTTTAACGGGCAAAACGAGGCACGCCGTTTGCTTCGCTGCTTTAAGCCCTGGAAACGCAAAAAGGCCAGCGGCCAATCAGCAGCGCGGAATTGACCTTGCAAGGCTGTGTTTTGTCCCGCGCAGTCCGCCCTGATGACTCAGCTGCAGCTGGTTTTATTCCAGATGCCGGGTAGGTGGGAGTCATTCGGCAAAGAAAAGGGGAGTGATTTCACAGCAGTGTTGATGCATTGGTACTTTAAATCTATGTGACTGAGTAAATGAGTGTGTTTTTGTTTGTGATTGCTTGTGATTCATTGCTTTTTTGAGACGGTGACGTTTGCCTTGTACGGGCATTCCGGCCGTGGAAAGGGGATTATCAAAGCACCAATGGCCGGAAAATGTGCTAGCAGTAACAGGGTAGATCATTACGAGATGGGCCTGTTTTGAGGTGGTCTGTATATGGAATCATTTGCACCCACTAAATACATTCTATTTACTTCATTATATTAGAAGAGAACAAAATTTAGAAGATGTAGCTGCTCGGTGTTTCCGCAACACAGCTTTCTTATTAACCACTATTTTATTCGCTTTTTAGTATTGAGTTAGCTATCCTGCTTTTGCATCTTTTCATGCCATTTCGTAGTAAAACCAACAAAGCACATATAATCGTGGGCATCATATTCAACCGGCTAGGAGCATTGCAAGCTGTTGATTCTTCATTTATTTCCTCTTCATTCACGGTTCTCTCCCAGAAACCGCCAAAAGTAAGCTAATGATAAGATAAAAGATATCACGGCTGAAAACACCAGATGAATCCGTCGAGTCCCTCTGACCAAGCCCATTGCCTCCACCGCCCAAACTTCCATTTACACCAAAGAAAATTCCAAAAGCCACTCGTCGCTGAATACTCCTCTTCCTTCCATCCCTCTTTCCCTCCTATACGGATGACTGTAAAATGAAATAACGATGATTGATAAACCCAGCCTTTGTTATATAAACCCAAATACGCCGCCGGGCGCCGAGAAAAAAACCCCACTGCAATCGATGAGTCGTTTGCTTTCATCTTTGGCCGCTGCCGGTATAAATGATGATGGTATTGCTGTTTTTGTAAAACGTGTCTTGCCGCTTCCCTAGCCTCTCGAACTTTCCCCTTTAATCTTCAACGGGGTAGAGATGGCTTCCAATATCCTTGTTCATTCGGAACATGTCGACTTTGGCCTGCTTGAAAACAGCCTGCATCTTCTCGTCGCAGCGGATCTGGCGCTTGTCCGCGGGGTCTTGCAGATCATTGGCCTTGATATGCTCCCACAGCTTCTTGACGACTTGAGGACGGGAAAGCTATTGTCATGACCGTGTTAGTGAAATGTTCCAAAAGACGTAAAAACGCATCTCAAGCCAGCTCCTCCTTACCTGAGTTTCACCACACAGCGCTGACAAGGTCTCGCTCAGGTTAAAGGGCTTCTGGAAACCGCCACCGGCTTTACGCTTCTTGACAGAATCTCCGCTGGCATCCACCTCGCTGTCGTCATCACCTCCGACCTTTTTGGCGCTCTTCTTGCGGGGAGCCTTCTTCTTCTTTGCCATCCGCGCCTTGTCCCCACCGCCACGTGTGGTGCGGCTCCTTGCGAGTCTGTTTTCCTGCGCTTGGAGCTGGGCAGCCAGGCGGGCGTCGGCATCTTCTATGGACGAGGACCGCTTGGCCTTTTTCTTGGCCGGCTCGGGAGAGGCGGAGGCATCATCGTAGTCGGAGGCGCCATTGGCGGCTGGCCGCTTGTTGCTCGATGCGTCGGGCACGGGGGAAGGAGGAGCATCTCCGGCGTCAGCGCCAGAGACGGCATCGAAGCGTTCTTCTATAAGCTTCTTGATTGCATCCTAGAACACGCCCGGCGGGTTAGTCTTTTGGGGGCCAAGACGTGGACTTTTGCGTGGCGCGTTATGCTTGCCTTTTGCTCACTCAAGTCCTTGCCGCCCAGCGCAGCTTCCAGGGCCTGGCGGACCTTTTTGCGCGAGATGGTCTCGAGGTCGGCAGTGGAGAGGATGTCGTCAATGAGAGCGGTGTAGTGCTCCTTGTCCTCGGAAGACACTGTAATGGGAGGAAGAGCAGGATATTGTTAGCCATGTATCATGAAAGAATTGCCAATGCATTGCCATCGTCGTCTCGCCATCTTAGTCATCGTCGTCACCGGCTGGGAATGGCGCCGATGCCAGGTTGCATCGAATCGCATCGAATCGAATTGCCGGGCATCGGCTCAAGGGAGGAAAGAACAAAGACATGGAGGGGGAACAGACGAAAAACAGCTCAAGGAAAGGCAAGGCAAGAAACGCAAAGAACAGAAAAGAAAACGCACATGGGACACTCATGATGGCCGCGTGATGAGCTGCGTCGTCCGCAGGCTCGGGGTTTGTCGCGCGAAACGAGGTGGATCGGCGCGCGCTACACGCCAACGACGGACAGCAGCTTCAGAGCCCGGCAAACGCAGGCAGCTGCCAACAGAGCAGGCTCGACAAACGACGGTGTGACGGGAGCGCGCAGCAGCTCTGCGGCCTCAGAGCATAGCCTGGTGCGGAGCGCGAGAGGATCTGCTGGGGCGTCGGATAGTGTCTCTGTCTCTGTGTCTTGTCTCTAAAGCTGTCTTTTTTGAATCCGGCGGCTCGTCGCTGATCGGATGACTCGTCGAGAAGAGGACGGCGGGACGCAGATCACGCAGGAGCAGCTGGCTCAGCAGCTGGACGAGGCAACAAGTCGGTGCGAGCTCGCGAGGCTGATGCCGGATCGATGGGGGGAGGAAGAGATTTTGTCTGGAGCGTTTCTGAAGCTTCGCAGTTGGCGGTTTTTCGGGTCGGTACGTTGCGGTGACGTTCCCCGTGCGACGACGGATAAAGGTGGATCACGAGGCTCGCTGGCTGGCGATTTTAGCGGCAGTTCAGCCCTCTGGAAGGGAGCGGGAGGGCGCTGTGATTGGGCGGCGGGCCTTTTTTACAGGGGAGATTTCTGGATGCTGCTAGCGAGCCCGGGCGATAAGGCACCGGCACTTGGGCGGTAGCTGAGATGGATTGGGCTGGATTGCTGGGGCGCAGCCAATGGACTTGGCGAGAGAGGGAGAGCAGGTGATAATGGAAGAGGCGAGATGGAGAGCACAAAAGGAGGGGGAACAGGAACAGTTGAGGCAGCGAGATGGAGGAGAAAAGGAGAGAAAGAGTGAGCAGAGAGCGGTGCAAAATTTATAAGGTGCCGGGCCCGGCCGGGTCAGCTGCAGAGCTGCACAGCTGCTTGGGCGCATGTCCAGCGTCCCGTGGTGGTTGACTGCAGCGGGCGAGGCGAGTTGATTAGCGGCTAAGCGGCCGTGGCGCCAGGGCCTGGGAATCGCCCTGGTTGCAGCAGCGCTAAAGGCCGCCGCTGCTCGAATCGCTGCCCAGCATTTGCGGCGGCACAGTTACGGCGTCGCACAAGCTGAGGTGCTTCTTGCATGCGGTGGCTTCGGTGAATGCAAGGTGCATGTAGCTAGCTGCAGCGTGCAGCGGTCTTATTATGTAGGATACATGTCAATACTTATGGAATTTTGCGACTTGTGAAACTAGATAGTATAGGGACAACGCATGAGATAGATCTCTGGCAGCATGGACAATGTATTCTAGGCACTATATGTTTGTAACTGTTTTGTTTCCATCTCACTTTTGTATAGCGGGCCTCAAGACTTTCTTTATTATGTATCCTACTCAAAGCTTCATAGTACCCAACTAAAATACTTGTAAAAGACTGCAGCTTTAATGTATCATGCTTGCAGTTGCACCCCATGTCGGAGACGGCCCTTTGACCAGCCACACAGTAGCAGTGGCCGTAAGATAGCAGGATTCCTAGTCAAAGCGTTAATATGTCTTGAAAATTGATCAAAGGCAAAAAAGGGGGGATAAAAAAATCTCAGAGAAAAAGAGTAAGGCTTTGCTTACATAGAAGAAATCAACGTCACAATAGGTTGCTATCACTGGAACGGGCTCAGGGCCGGTCTTTGTTATAGTAGTCCATATATCGGCAGTCGTTGGAGGATACGTGGTGATAGTTTCTACAACAACAGTCGTCGAAACATCATCCGTTTGAACGGCGGTCCCCGGAGCAACAGTTGTCGGAATAATCGTGGTTGTCGGAGCAGGAGCAACGTTTGTTGTAACAGGCGTCAAAACGTATGTCGTCGTTAGACTCCCAGTGTTTGGCCTTACAATGGTGGGCATGATAATAGGAAATGTGGGGTTAACAAAGTGAATGGTTGTTGACGTGGTGTTGGCAGCTGATGAAGCAACAGAGGATGAGGCAATAGATGATGAAGCAATAGATGATGAAGCAGCCGATGAAGTAACCTTCGACGAAGCAACAGTCGTCGGTATAACAGTAAGTTGGGTAACAGTAGGCTCAACAGTCGATGATGAAGTGACTGCTGATGAAGTAATGGCCGATGAAGCAGCAGTAGAAGGCATCTTATCAGTACACGACGGCTCAGCAGCAGTCGTCATAGTCAAAGTCGGCGTCTCCCGACCCCATGGAAGGGCGCTCGCAGAATGCGGAGCGGCAGTTCCATAAACGCCAATCGTGGAAATAAAAGTCGTCCCTGGCAGCTGGACGATAATCACATATTGAGTGGACGTCACCGTTGCGGCCATGGAAGGTGAGTTTGGTGGGAGTGGCCAATAAGGCAAAGGGATGTTGGGTGCGGCCCATGTTGTCGTCACCGTTGAGGTTACGAACGTCCTGGGTGGTGGTATAGGCACGGAGACGGCTGAGCTGGAGGGCGAGACGGCTGGGCTGGAAGAAGAGTCCGTATTAGAAGGTACAGGTAGGCTATGCGAGGTCCAGAACGTCCTGGGTGGTGGTGGTCCGACAGGAAGCGAGTCCGTTGAGATAGGGGGAGAGTCCGTTGAGACCACAGGAGAGTCAGTAGAGACAGGAGGAGAGTCTGTTGAGACAGGAGAGTCTGTAGAGACAACGGGCGAGTCTGTATCAGAAGGTAAAGATGGGCTGGGCGAGGTCAAGGACGTCTTCGGTGGTGGTCCAGGCATGCCAGACAATATAGGCAGGTCAGGCCGTGGTGTGGCCAGAGCCAAGGGCAGAACCGCGAGAAGGAGAGACGACTTCATCCTGAGCGTGAGTGGACTGCAACTACAGACTCAAGACTCATACCGAGGAGGGGAATTGACGCTTTTTTATAAAATTGTAAAAGTGAATGAGGGAATTACATGGCATCAATTACGAGCTTTCATATTGATCACGGAATAATGTCGTCGGCAGAGACACGTAGAGGCCCGTGTATATCTCTTGGTGTCTTTAGCTTGTGCTCAATGCTTTGCTCAGATATATGTTCTCGTATGAGACCACTAGCTGCGAACAAACCAGTTCATGTATCCACACATGTTTCACAAAGCGATAGTGGACAATGGCGACAATGAGAAATTTATGATTTACTATATAAAGGCAAGTCGACATCTTTTTCTCTTTTTCTCAATTGTGGACTATGTGTAACTTGCCACAGCACCTGTTGGTACATGAATAAAGGCCACATATGTCTCCAGGTATATAAGATCTGAAGTATCACACTGAAATAGAAGGCGAAATGGATGTCGCGGATTAGTTAGAAAACGATTATAATATAGATCCATTTCCAGCTAGTACTGTAGAAGTACTGTTACAAGCTGCATAATGGACGTAAAGTACGTGTAATTGAAATCACTTTTAAGTCTTGTACTACGAGCAGAAATCCTCTCTCTTTTATTAATCACCTTACAAATAAATTGCATTTTGCACAAACTGTTTGAGACTATACGTTCAGCAAAGCCACGATAACACATCCACTGGAACTACAGCAAATTGACAGAAAATGACGGTTCGAACAAATCGTGTTCCACCAAGGCTTTTCGGGTGACAATCGGCAATTTTAAGTCAAGTACTCTCGCACCAGCAGCGAAAGGTGATGTTTCCATTTCTGCAATTAAATTTTCAGCGAGGGCTAAGTAGCTCTATAAGCAGCAACAAAGAAGTTCTAAGCTTCTAACGCTACATGTATATTTCATCAAGGATATTTCATCTCTCTTATCAATCGGGAAAGCGCCAAGAAGTTAAACACTTTCAATTCATATCAATGCAACCACTTGGTGATACCATACACCGTGCACACAGTGAAAATAAACCATATAGATATCAGACCCGGACTCTACTCATAGCGTAACATGTATTGTGAGGGAGACGGCAAACTCGTATCCAGAGGGCCAACGTAGATGAGAAACTACAATGCTCAGCTTAATGAGCGTGTTGCTATCTACATTACTTAGGATACTATACAGTGAAAGGCGAAATTAGTGTCCCTAAATTTTTTATTTAATTATTTTTGGAGGGGCAGCTTTAGCAGAGACTAACAGGCAGCACTTAACTTGTACCTCAACGTACCTCTCTAAGAAAACATAACAAGGGACAAAGAACCGGTTCCTGCTCATACGATCTGTACACTAATATGGTACTGTACACATACACACACACACACTTTAGTACGCTCAGTGTACTGTCTCCTCGAATAGGGCAACTATCAATCTGTGTTACATAAAATGGCCCTCAAGTTACGACATTTCCTCATGGTGGCTCATATAGGTACAAAAAAAAAAAAAAAACCGAGTACTGTAAGTATCTAGGTTTACTAGAATTGAATGGCGCCTAAGAGGGGACGGGTCCGTACACGGATAGGTCCCTAACTATTCTTCATCGGCAACACGCTATATTATTTCTGCCTCACAATAGCCTTCCGCTTCAGCGATAGTTATATGGTTATATCTCAAGAAGCTTTATTTATAAATATCAATATATGGGCAGCAGCTCAAGGCTCTGTGTTTATCATCAGACGGTCAACCCTTAGCAAATCTTGTCGGCCTACGGTTACACAAGTATTGCCAATTTCCAATACTCGCAAGGGGAGAATGGTGCGGAAATTGGCTTCATAAACACCATCTTAAATCCCGGTTTTCTCAGCATAATCACAAGCTATATCGTTATATATTAAGTCACAATCAAACTCACAACAAGCTTCCAGATAAACTTCAGGAATAAGCTTCAAGGCAAATTGCAGGACGAATAAGAGGACTAACTTCAGGACAAGATTCAGCTATCTCCAAGTAAGCCAGTAAAAGGTTTACCTCATGTAGTAAGTAACACATAAAAGGCTATAGGAGAAGTGGAAAATCTTATCCAATAAAATACAGCAGCAGCCCTTAACAGCTGCGATGGCTAGATTGCAGGCGGTCAACTCTCAGGCAAAATATCACAGCATGTGTTACTGACTGAGAATAAGGACCCGTCCGTATACAGACCCGTCCCCCTATGCGCCTTCACTTCCAAAGTTGTCAAGGAGGCAGCAGTGGTGTTGACCGTGGTGGCGGTGCATGCATACTTACCATTAGCGCCGTGTATGGCTGCCTGATGCGCATTCGATTATCTCTCGCCCTCTGCTTCCTACCAAGCCCAAATATAAATATCACCCTTCCAGACACCTTTTCCTCCAGTCATTCAGCAATGTTTACTCCTATAGTTACATACCAAGCAAAGTCGGGCCTGCTAATCATATCCAGATACACATCTTGCCAACATTTTCAGCATGAAAACCATACCGAGACAAGCTCGCCTCACCCTCCAGAGCGACAAGTGACCTCCCACCATAACCTGGGCAATATCGCTCATCAGCCACGAAACAGTTCCCCCGCCCCACGTCACAATCATTACACCATCACCTAGATCTACGCACTGCACATAAAAATAGCAGCAGCCCGCGCCATGCTGGATGAAATTCCCAGAGACCTGCCTAGGCATGCAAGCAACAACAACACATACACGCTAGAAAGCATTAAGCAACACAACGTCATCATTTCATACTTGCCAGATGCCCAGTATGGAACGAATAATGCGGCTAATGTTTTAACCAACCTAACTCATATATTTCTATCCATCCAACAGGGTTTAATAGTCGGCATTAGAGGCGGAGCGCCGAGCAAGGCTAATATTCATTTAGGGTTAAGTTTATCATCTGTAAAATCTCATCTGACCAGACGACTATTATGGTAGAGCAAGTACCTATCGACGACTATTATGAAACATTCCGTAACAGTCTTTCTTCTGCTATTAACTTAATGGACATCCCAAACCTTGGTATGCCGCCTATAATGTTGTATATAGCTTGGGTGTCGATGGTAAACGGTAAGAATTAATAGCAGCCGTACCAGTCCATCTAATTCACCACCATCTATCTAATTCCAGTAAACAGAACAAAGACCACATTCATATCATGGGTCCCAAACAATACTTCCATAAAAGTATGCCTTGGTTCCAAGTCAAGACTCATTTTTAACGCTAAATTCTTCGTTTCGAATGATCTATGCTAACATTCGAGAGCAAGTGAGGAAGGTATTGGCAATTCCTTATATGCTGAGGACCTGGTCGATATTTAGTTGGAAAATATCTTGGCAAAGGTCAAATGGGAAATATAAGCTATTTAGTTAATAAACCATTAGTTAGGTACAGCCTGCCTTTACACCGGCTAGTATAGCCTATTTGAACTTATATAACTATATTTATATATAAATCTTGATTATATTAACTTATAGAAACCTTGTTTAATACCATTTTCTCAGCTTCTAAAAGTTGCTTATAAGAATCTTTTAGACATTCTCCCAGCGACCTATACTGCACTCCCAAGATTCTATTTACATCACTCCCATCAATGTCATACGTGGTAGCTTGCGCAGCTATCCAAGCACCTGGCTTGCCTGCATCAATCCGATTCTTCAACTCGGGCAATACCCTCCTTGCTTCGTCCCTTACCAGTTGCCAGTGGCATCTTTGTGCAACCAAGAAACGTTGACCGCCTGCCTCCGGAACTTTCACAGCTGCAAGTAAAGCTTCAGAGACATCACGGACATCAACCCACGCTCCAAGGTGGCCAGAATTATAAGGTGGTGGATTTGGCGATGGAACGACAAGTTCCCATATCATCTGAGTTGATACATTTAAGTGATCAAGATCGATTGAACCAACATGTGGTCCGAAGATTGCCGCTGGATCTACCGATACCATGTCGAAGGCGGGCGTATTTTCTTTCATCCAATCCCACATGCGCTTTTCAGCCAAAGCCTTTGATCCAATATACCCAGTTGTGTGCCCGCCATTTGCAGACTCCTCGTATGTAAGTTGATTCCAATCACTAGAGCAATATGTTTTTCCAGGAGCGAGGCCCAATGATAGGTCGAGAGTCGACGCAAAGGATCCAACATGGATGATACGTCTCAGCTGTGGCCCGGCATATCTTGCTGAAGCCTCAAGGATTGCGACGCCACTGTCAATCGCAGGATCGAGAACTTCAGCCTTGATGTCTTTCGGATTATTAACTAATGGTGACGCTGTATTGATGACAGCTCCGACTTTGAACTTCACAAAGGCCTTTTCGAAGAGATTCGCCTTTGTAATATCGTGCACTTCGACGATTTGTAGCTGCGAAGATGAATCGGGAAAGATTGCCATGACATTCTCAGCTGCAGCGACAGAGCGAACTGTTCCTACAACTTTGTATCCCTGGGCAATGGCTTCTTTGATAACATGAAGAGCAACATAACCGTTCGCTCCAGTAACAAGAAGTGTATCGACCATAGCTAAATTGTTATAATATCAGATGACACGGGGTAGATTGAAAATAAGATATGTATAAACTTGGAAGTCCTTGTACACTTCGCTCTGGAACCACCACCATCACCGACCCTTATATACTTTTCTTTCATCTCTTGATGTTCCAGGAGCAAAGGGTCGACTGATGGACACACCGGACATTATGGACGGATATTACGGCTTAAAGTAGGTATTACCGAGCACATACCGGTTGGTTCCACTTTCAGAGGCCAACTGTGAGTCTATGCCTCACAGTTGGGCGTAGAGCAGCTGAATTTTAAGCTGTAACGCCTGTATCATTTTTCCGGGCGTTCACGAATTTCCGGCCCAACTGTGAGGCGTAGACTCACAGTTGGCCATTATAAGTGGAGCCAACGGGTATGTGATTTTAGGAACCTATGGTAAGCATGCTTCGTATGCCAAAACCGGAATACAGTAGTTGCCAAGTTTTACAACAACTAGCAGGGAGTTTGCGTTTTTATTTTAGGAACCTACGGCAGTACACTAAAAGCATGTGGGTATGCTTCGTATGCTGAAATAGGAATACGGTAATTATTACCAGAGCTTATAGCAACGAGCAGGGTTTATTTAGAATATTCAATCATTTTCTCCAGCGTGCCTGTGCTGTTACATCCTATTTCAGAGACACGAAGTGACACAAATTGTGGGACTAACAGAGAAGCTATTGTCCCGGGCCTCCTGTGCAGTACAGTAGTAATATCCACAGATAAGTTTAAGTAGATAGTACAGTAACCAGCCAAGAAATAACTCTTAACATAGGGTGATTGGAGAGAAGAGAGGGGGGAGAGCAATGAGACAAAAGCACGGCCTCTGGAGGGAAATCAGGATACAGTGGGCCTTACTGCCTGTACTGGCCGCTGTTAGGCCTCGCGGCGCCAGTACTTGGCTGTACAATGAATACCAAGGAGCAGCTTTTGCTGCACCCGTTATTTGCTTAATTAACTTAACAAAGTGCGACGCTAATTTCGCCTTTCACTGTATATGAAATCCCGATAAGACAACAAGGATACAATCACCCGGAATGTTCAAGGGCAGGTTTTGATACAAGCAATGGGGATACGCCAATGCAATGCTATGGCCGTTTGTATTGTCGCCAATTGGTACTATAAATCATCACAATGGGGCTCTCACTAAAAGCCGCGCGTACCTATAGTTATAGTAGGTGGTGTATTAGCATGATAGGACGAGCTTGGGACCGCGTAAACAACACTCTACCACAAAGGTTTGACCTGAGAAGCAATTTATATGTATTACTGAGAGATTCCAAAAGTTCTATCCAAGAACGTATAACACTCATCTCTATGTTGGGTGAGCGGTATCGCCTGTCTATGAGAGATATGGTTCTCAAGGTCACGGCGAAATCCTATGGGCCGCTGCCCACAAAGGATCCAATCTAGCGCTGGAAAAACCTCAGCGTACGCCTCAGCCTGTGCGAGCATGCGGTTTCGATGGGCTCTCTCCCAAATCTTAACCTCAGCTTCTCTCTCTTCGCCCTCGTTATGTTCATCCTCGAGTATATCATGCGAATCAGCAACTGAGGAAGTTTCATCAATATCAAGATCCACTCGGGCTCTCGCGTCAGCGCGCTCACTGTCTCCCACTCGTCGCAGACTGTAGTACCTCTCCACATTGCCATGGCTAATTGATGAGGTGTGATATGTATCGCGAACTAGAGCTAGCATCTTGAGTCGGCTTAGAGGTCTAAGATGCTGGCGTAGCTTATCGTGGTCTATAAGCCATTGATGTCTCCATCCGAAATCCATGCCAGCACGAAGACTCAGTCGCTCAAGTGACACAATCGTACCGATTGTCATTATTGCTGCTTCAGGAATATGAAACGTATGTGGTACGGTCATATCACTCACGCCTTCGCCCCATCCTAACGAGAGACAACGAAGATTGTTGAACCCACTTTCTGCTAGGATAGGGATGACAAAGCGGTCCAAGCGTGTAGTGTTTTGTTCATGTACAAAGAGTTTGTGAACATGCGTGTGCCGTCTGATGAATTCTGCCACATGCGTACATGCCTGGCTTTGGGAAGGTAATTCCGGAATTATTAAGCTCTGGAGATCTCGTAATGGCTCGCACGCAACAAGGCATTCCGCAAACTTTACCAAAGAGAGAGGCAATTCAAGGTGCTTCAGCGGGGACGAAAGGAACGACGAGAATGCGTGAGGGCTTAAAGAAACAGCGTCGAGCCGCAAGAATCGCAGAAGAGGAAAGGATAGGGGAGAGCGGCCAAACGAGATTTCACCCTTTAACGAGAGCCCCGTATGCCGCCAACTCAACGACTCTAGCGTGGCAGCGCAACGCTGGAAAAGAGTTTCGAAGAAACCAGACATGGGATTTTCCAGCTCCTCAATTGATGTGCGTTCCTGTCTAACTTTGGACTTCCAACGGGGAGACAGCTCGACATCGAGGTCAAGAGAGCGAAGAGGCCACATGGCAGGAACAAGAGGCGGTTCCATGAGCCAAGGTTTATTAATTCTAATTTTTTTCAGCTTGATGTGCCGGGCGGGACATCGAGACACCTCTTTGAGAAAGTTGTCATCCACCGGGATTGGGTCTCCCCACGTAAAGACCTCAAGATTGGGCATTGTACAGGTAACAGCCAATGACGAGAGCTTCCGTAGCAAAATATATTGTGCCTGGGCGTCTTGCCGCAGCTTATCTCGCTGCTCCTGGGTATATAAATCGGCATTCTCGCCAAAAATTGAGTCGTGTAGTTCTTCATGACGTGCTATGACAAATTCAGGACGCGATGCAAATGTAACTCTGCGTACACATATGCCAATACGGCATGTACGTGTCGTCAGATCTGTTGCACGTTGAGCTTCCTCTGCTAAATGTAGTAGAAGCTGTTGTGACTGATAGCTGTAGTCGAAATGGATCTCTGCAAACTGACAGGAGCGGGCGAGATAACGACAATCGGTGTTTACTAGCGCAAGGGAAGCTAAAGCTGATTTATCGTTGGCAAGTAGATCAACTATATCGGCCAGAATCTCGGCGGGCATCTGGAAGAGTCTGCATCGGGATTCACGCATTCGACCTTGCATGACGATATCCAGTAGAAGGCACCGCCTTGTGCCCCTGTCTTTGCCAAAGTCGTCTCTTTCATTGCCACTAAACGATCCTATCATCAAACTGGAAACATCATCCATGGTGACGGGACGAAGCGAACAGAACAGAAGCTTATCAGATTGATGGAAAAGGTGAAGGAAGAAAGACTTGGAAGAGCGGGGTTACGACCCCGCACTGCTCTATCAGGGATTCTATAAGTAGGCTGTATATATTTGTAAATAATCTGGCAGTATCAAACAAAAGCCAAGAGTCCAAGCCTGATGCTAAATACATGTACTTGCTGGTACAAAAGCAAGAGGTCATTGGACATTATCAACGAGATCAACATAGAACTGCTCAAGAATTTCAGCGTATCGTTGGTTCTATCTATGGAGTTGCCTGTCAGACTGCAGCACCGTTGTGGCTCTTCCATTTACTGCCATTTACGGGGTCCAGGAGATTCTTCACACTACCTATCTATATTTGAAGATTGTTCGGGACTACTATGTCCGTCGCCAGTTTATGTATCCACTCACGTTTACAAAGCGGTAGGGAACAATGGCAAAAATGAGTGAAATACAAGCAAGTCAGGCATCTTCTCTTAAGTGCACACAACACTTGTAGGTTGCTTTTGTTCCGCCACAGCCTTGAGTGAAGCATCGAGCAGCGCCTCAACCAATTCGCAGTAAGCGCCCGCGGCCTCACAAAGGTCTCTATAGAGAGACTCTCCTGGCTTATCCCCCGCTTGACATTGGGCGACGTGTCTATCAACATCAGCGACGCATCTGGCCACTGCAGTATACTAGCCGGAGCAATCAGTTTAGCTCTGCAAAGCTCCAATAGTCTAGATCAAGTCGCTGCATGTCTTTGCCGTTCGGTGGGCCCGGCACATGTATGATCGCACCGGCTCATGCGCCATCGAGGCACCCTGCGAGAGACGGTCCACAACGGCGTTCTCGACTTGCCGCTTCGCTAGGCATTGGCATGAAGCCTCGCAGATGCCAAAGATCGCGTGCATGACGGGATGAGGTCAGTCCATAAAGACCAGCAGTGATGCATGCAGCGCCCATTCGTGACGGTGCGCAGCATGTGTAGTAGCGAGTCGCCGCAGCAACGGCAGCACAGCGCTCTGATGGCTCCATGTCGCCGCTCTGCAACAGATAGCAAGCGCCGTATACATCGCCTCTTGTGTACGACACCACCAGTGAGCTTAGGTGGGCTTGGACCTGCAGAAGAGCAGCCCCGTCAGGCTGATATTCGCCCGTCTCGCAGTGGACCGGTGGGATGCCGGAGCGCATCACCATGCTCGCGTAAAACTCAACTTGTGTACATTCACGCGGTAGCCTCCCAACCTCCAGCCCGAGACGTGCGATGTATGTCCAGATGGTGGCTCGTCCATCCCAGTGCTGCCGCAGAGTGCGTTCGTGGGCTGTGATGTCCCGTCTCCCCTGTTGGGATAGGCTGGCTGGTGTTTGGATAGCGTGCAGGGAGACAGGCAGACCAGCCACTGATCGCATGGATTCAAGCTCCTCGGATACATCGCTTTTATGCCCCGACACAAGATGCGCATCTCGACAGTCCATATGCGGCGTCGGAGGCCGCAATACATCCGCGAGAGCAACGGATGCCATGAAGCCCGCTACTTCGGCGGTAAAGGTTCGCGGGACACCGACGTCTGCGGCATACACATGCAGCATACTTGCACGGAGCCGTATTATAGTCTCGCGGCACGACAGAGGTTTGCCCGTGCATAATTTGCAGCCAACATCGGCGCCTCTGATACTCGTGCAGCCTTGTCTGGCCTCTACCATTACAGGGTTCAGCATCGTGTTCGGATGTAGGTCCATCTCAGAGATCTAAAAATGCGACTGATGTTGAATGAAAACCATAAAGCAATTGGACCCATGTATATCAGGGAGCGTTTTCCGCGAGCCTGCCAGACTAAATAGAATTCTAGGACCCTGCCTAAACTCATCTCTAACACGCAGATGATGACGTTATTTACATAAATTGAGATCACAACTGTTCTGAAACACACATCAAGGCAATATCTGACAGCGTTGCTGCTGTGTCTGACTTGGATCTGGAAAGGCGGCGTGGTTTGCCTGTACGAATCGATCACGACTTAGACATGCTTCAGATGCTCAAGAAGACAGGGTAAAGGGAGGTCTTAGAGGCAATATGCATAGCTATATTGGAGGAGAAGTCACCGACATGCCAGGGTTGGGTCAGTGGGAAGGTCAATAGGACAGCAGCCAATATAGAATTGGCGGCTTCCAAATCAGGCTACACCTATTCAACAAGGGATGTTTATTTGCTGGTATTTTCACTGGTTGTGGTGTATTGAATTGTTCTGTGTACACCGTTGGAAAGATGATTAAAAAGTTTCGTTTGAGCAATATGCTTTGATCCGAGATGAAATATTACCATCTAGATTGAAACATCTCACATGATACAGTTCCCAGAAGTGCAGAAGAAGGCACAAGAAGAAATCAACCGCGTTATTGGTACGAATAGACTTCCTCAAATTGAGGATTGTGACAAGCTTCCATATGTCGAAAGTGTTGTCAAGGAGGCGTTTCGGTGGTCTCCAGCAGTCCCGCTTGGATTCCCACATGCCATGTTGGAGCCGAGCAAGTGCCATCATTATACAATACCAAAGGGCGCAATTATTCTTCCCGCAGTGTGGTGGTTCCTGCACGACCCTGAGGTCTACGTGGAGCCCTCTTTGTTTAGCCCCCAGAGGTATTTGGAATCCCGAACGATCCAGATACCAAAACTATTGTGTTTGGGTATGGACGTCGAACATATCCCGGTCGACATGTTTTCAATATGAACGTCTTCTTGGTTGTAGCGCAGCTGCTTGCAGTTTTCTGTCTTAGAAAAGCAGTTGATGAAGAAGGCGTGGATATCCAGCCGCAATTGAAGATTACACCTGGGGCGATTAGCAAAATACTAGGTGTCTCTCACGAAATCTTCCCACGAAATACTAAGAGCGTGGAACTTATTAGGCGCCTTGGAGTCGAGCACTGTCAGGAGGGGGTGATTCAGGATATATTTAATTCTTTACATTTCTCTAGAATTATTCAGCTAGAAAAGGCCATTTTCTTTTCTCTGCCAACCGCACTTTTCCCACTCTACCTCCAGTCTCAAGACTGCCTTGTCCGTTGCTCAGTTAGTGCAGACATGGAAGGATGATGAAGAGCCATGTCCTAAGAAGCTCCCTTCTCTACGAGCATCTGAATGATCTCTTCCCGGCCCTCTGCCGTTGCCAACTGTAGCGCCGTGCCGTATGCTCCAGCTTGAGCATTGACGTCGGCACCCTTGTCCAGCAGCATGCTTACAATGTCTTTGTGGCCTTCTCCCGACGCTGCCTGCAGCGCCGTGCCGTACTCCCCGCCCTTGATGTTGACATTGGCACCGTGTTCAAGCAGCATCCGAACAACCTCTGAGCGGCCCATGACCGATGCTGCAAAGAGCGCCGTGCCCTGGTCTCCGTTCAGGGCGTCGACATCGAAGATGCCCCTGTCCAAGAAGAGTCGAACAACGTCTTGTTGGCCCAACATCGAAGCCAGATATAGCAATGTGCCGTAGTCTTTTTCCCCCACGCTGGTGTCGGCGTTGTTGTCTAGCAGTATCTCGACAACCTCTCGATGGCCCTTTCCGGTGGCCGCTACCAGTGCTGCGCCGTGGAATCCACCACGTATGTTGACGTCGGCGCCCCCCTGCAGCAGTGTCCGAACGACTGCCGCATGGCCTTTTGCCGATGCAGCGTGCAATGCCGTGCAGTATTCTCCAAACTGTGCGTTGGCATCGGCGCCGTTGTCCAGCAGTGTCTGGACGATGTCGCTGTGACCTCGTTCCGCCGCCGCGTGTAGGGCAGTTCCATACTGTCCTCCTTGAGCATTGATATCGCTGCCCTTGTCTAGGAGCATCTGGACAATGTCCTTGTAACCTTCCGCCGCAGCTGCTTGCAGAGCTGTGCCATAATAGCCTCCTTCGCCATTGATATCAGCGCCTCTGTCCAGCAGCATTTGAACGAGCTCTGGCCACCCCCTTCCCGCTGCGGCTTGCAGCGCTGTGCCAAAAAGACCTTCTCCTTGAGCGTTGATGTCAGCGCCTCGGTCCAACAGCATCTGGACGAGCTTTTGCTGGCCTCCTCGTGATGCTGCTGTCAGAGCCTCTCGGATGCTGCCGCCAACATTCGAGTCCAGCAGGATCCAGACGACCTCTTCACGGCCTTGCGCCGCTGCAAACTGTACTGCTGTGCCGTAATCTCCGTCAGACAAATTGATGTCGGCGCCTCTATCTAGTAGTATGCGGACAATCTCCGAGTGACCTTTTGCCGATGCCGCATGCAGCGCCGTGTAAGAGCCCGATGAGGGAGGGGGATTGATGTAGGCACCCTTATCCAGTAGTAGCTGGACTGTCTCGCGGTGGCCATTTTCAGATGCTGCTATTAGAGGTGTGCGATCTTCAAGTCCTGCATTAATGTCGGCGCCGTTGTTGAGCAATATATGAATGACATCGTTATGGCCTCCTTCTGATGCAGCGTATAGGGCTGTGCCATGGATTCCTCCATCATCATTAACATCACTACCCTTGTCGAGCAGCATCTGGACGATGTCTTTTCGACCTTGCCTTGATGCTGTTTTGAGCGGCTTCCCGAAATCCCCGGCTTGGGTGTTGACATCTTTGCTGTCGTCCTGCAGGATATCTTGGACGACCTGCTTCAATCCATAAGAAACCGCCAGGCTCAGATCCGTAAATTGTTCCGATACCGTGATCCTTTCCCGGATAGCCATGGTCACCCAGATGCTTGCCGGGCGCCCAGTGACATTACAGAGCATGCGCGCGTCCTTTCGGGATCGCTCGGCTGCGGCATCTTCCTGCGAGGCGTAATGCAGACCCCAGTGGGCAGCGGCATACGAGAGGAATGGAAACTTATCCTCGACGAGGGATATATCACTGACTAGTTCGAGGTCAGGCAACAGCAAGTAATGAAGACATAATGGCGATATGACACTGTGCGACTTTGCCATACTCAGGCTCCCTTTCCACGCCCCTTGTCGGTTGCGATCGAGGAGAAACTCTCTGGCTGTCTGATGAATAAGCGACAGTCGAGAGTCATAGACGCTAACAAAGAAGCCGCAAAGATTCGTGACGATGCTCTGGAAGCTGCCTTGCGGCCACAGTTCGGACTCGAGTGCTGCGTGTGACGCAAAGCGCTCTTCCTGCAACGCCAGAGTCAACGCTACGTTTGCTTCTTCGAGAGTAAGAGGTCTGGCAGCAGCGAGAACGATTTGAAGAAGGATCTCGGTTCGCGTCTGGTTCTTACTCCGGCTCAAGATCTTCTCATATGCATCAGACACTTGAGATGGTAGGTTTGACAGCAAGTTTTCCACGTCTGAACGTCTGCCGTATTCGGTAGGGCTCTCCTCGATAATGCCAAATGTCAAGTGTAGCCATAGATATGTGCGATGCTCCATGCTTTTGAGGCGCTCTGATATCCTGTGCTGATCGCTAGCACTGAATTCACCTGCAATGTCTTGTATTCTGGCGTCGATGACAAGATCAATCTCGCGGCGGATTTCCTCAGACTTATCATCACCATCAAAGCGTAAGTAGGCCGAAGTTGCCGGGAACTTCCGGAAAGCTCGCTCGAGATCATCATACGGACGGCTGGTGACAAGAAACTTGAGCTTGTCAGTACCAGATGATCGATCGTGTGAATGATAGAATTTCTGCAGTGCCTGGATGACCTCTTGTCTGCCGTCCTCCTTGCACTCGTCCAGAGCGTCGAGGATGCAGATGATTTCTCCAGCGTCGGAAGACGAAGCGCATTCTATCAATATCCGCCACAGTACCGAGAACTTTTCAACGAGAGTCTTACCGTTTTCCTTGTGGCTCGAGAGGGCATACTTGATCAGCCCAGATGTTGAGGGCGACGTGAAGAGTTGGTGTAGCATTGCACACAATGCTTGGGTACCGTCCATGCGGACATCGTCCCCGTCCTTGAAGAAGAAGTAACAGATGCTGGACGTTGAAGCCGTGGAGACGGAGACTTCTGAGGGCGTAATAGTAAAGGTAGTAAGAGAATTCAAATGTCCCTCATCGATCAGAGTTTTCGAAAGGACTGACTTGCCACGTCCAGGGCCTGCCGAAACCCACAGGAGACTCGCTGATTTGCTATCACGCCACTTGCAGAATCTCTCGTCCAAGAGAAACCACTCGCACGTTCCGGGGACTCTTTCGCGGTTGACATCCTTGTGCCTCGTATATCCTCCAGCAGCTGCTGCCAAGTCTCGAAGAAGATCTGTTTCCCTCTCGTCTTGCCTGTCTTGCTTCATGGTACGAAGAATATCTTCCTGGATAACACGTGAGTTCTGAATCTCGTGTAATTGGGCATCTCTATTGTGTCGGATCTCCTCTTGTTGTCCAACGGGTATGAAACGATCGCGACAGTCTCTATCCAGCAAGTCAATCTTTTCCATCGTTCCAGTCCAATTGGCTGAGCCGGTCACATCTTGCCATGCTCGGGAGAGCTGGGCTGCAGACAGGTGGCAGATAACTCGGGCCTGGTACTCGATGAAGTAGGAGTACAGTTTGGACAGTGGTTCAATTACGCCTTGGTAATGTTCCCGATGTACAGACTCGAGGTAGCTTTTCTCGCAGATCTGCCAATACACTTGGAGATCACCGATAGTGTTAAAACCTTTGAGCATAGACTCGTTTTGCGTAGTGCCACTGGCAAGGAGCTGTGAGTGTGAGTAAGGTTCAGAAGCAGAGACAGCCAAGCACCTACGGGAAGCAGTAATGAAACACCAGACCACGCCAGCGCCGCGTATGGCTGAGCGCTCACGGCGTCTTTGACGAGCGGATCAGCCCATAGCAGGAGTTTTGACAACCGCTCGACCTGATCTCGAATCTTAACATCCCTTCCCGGAAGCGAGACTCGCCACTGCTTCTTCTCGCGATCTTCCAGCAACCTACCAACGATGGCCGTTACAGATTGCGGGTCGAATAGGTCTGTACGCGCTGCAGCGTCGCTATGTAACGAATCCAAGTGAAGCTTGTAATCCACCATCAACTTTGGCTCTCTTTTCGAAAGCATGTCGTAGGCCAGGGCCCACAGGTCAGTATCGCTGCGAGGTGACTTGGGAGGCTGTGGACCGGATGACGCGACCGGCTCCGGCGCATTGTGGGAAGCGAGCGTTGTGATGGGTAATGTTTTGGCTAACTGGGAGGTTGACGCTGGATGCTTCACGGACGAGGTCGCATTTGGGGCTGCTGGAGCCGGCGAGGACGAATTTGCGCCGTTTTTCTCTAAACTGACACTAGGTTTATTGGCCTTCCGTGATAGGCGATCTCTGATATCCGAAAGCCGCCCCATGTTGGAGATGCTGTTGCCGGCTGTCTGGCACTGTAGTAGCAAGTTGCGTGGTGTTGACAATTTTGGGCTTCAATAGCGTCTCGAGTCGTGCGGCTGAAAAGCCTCTGCCGGGCGGGCGGGCTTGCAAATCAACAGTTTCTCCAGCAAGCAACAGGATATTATTTGGTACCGAAACAAAAGTCAATTAGGTGACAGGCCGCTGAAGCTGGTTTAAGCGGATCTGGATACATGTACGCGGTCAGCTGAACTTTGGCTCCGTTCTACATCCCCCGCCGCAGCTTTGCCCTCTTCTTGGGCGTGGAGTACTGCGAATAGAAATTATATCAGAGCAACCAAACAGTGTAGTTGGCCTCAAATGCAGTATACCTGTTACATAGTAGTTGACTGTTTCAGTCGGCACATAAAGTCTGCTAATTGGTACATTCTATGGCCGTTTCAGACCGGCCTTGGCCATGCTCTAAACAGCCCAATGTCTGTAAGACTTAATGACATAGTGCATACTTGCTCCACCAGTGGTTTCATTATTGCAGTACCATGAACATTAATGAATAGTACTTCAATTTTTCAAAGCACTAGATGATGTCGTTGGCCTTGAGAGTAGCCAAACACGAACAAACCAACAGCAGCCCCAGAAAGAATAACAATTGCCTCAGCATACTACACAATTCCTCCAACGATTGCACCACAGTAAAAAAGGGCGGAGGATTGTCCAATAGCCATGCCAGGCTGTCTATCAGCCATTCGATACACTGAGGAAGAAGCACCAGAAGTTGGATACAACTTCCCAACAAAAACAGTAGTACCACGGTAACAATGCACTGAAAGAGTATTATCGATGCGTCATTCGGTTCGAAGGGGTCGGTCGGCATCTTCTCGTTCTCGGTATCAATTAGCGAAAAATGAGCTGCTTTTTTATCCCCAGCTTTCTCTTTCATCTCGTTATAATTGAACTGCTGATTCCGGTGGGGAGATTGCGTGGGCGCTTTCCAGTTCACACTATCAAATGCTAAGGAGTCGACTGTCTCATTGACGGCAGGTTCATCTTTGATTCCATCATTTTCGCGCGGGTGGTCTTGGTGGGAAAAAGGTGTTTGGATTCTCCAACGCTCGTCACCAAATAGCGAGAAAAGCCCCATTGATTCTAGGCCGCGCCCAGCTCCTCTGATTAGGGTCATGCTCTCGTTGAAAGACTTGTACATTGCCACATTGAGTTCATGCCCTTGTATTAGTGGGCGTGCTTAGAATGTTGCATCAGTCGCAGGAACATTGGATATAAGGAAAGGCGGAACTGACCATATGCAAGCATGTCCTCTGATCCTCGGTACGCTTTTTCATCAAAAAATTCAATGTTCTCTACCAACTCTATCCCAAAGGCCACGCTCGCCATTGTTTGGGCCAGCCTCATTCGCTTCAAGAATGTCCAAAACCTACAACATGACTGTTGTTGATAATCGTCCAAAAGGCAGGCAAGTCTGTTGCCGCGAACCGATTCATATTCCGATGAATCCCAATCCAAATCCACGCACCTGATCCAGGTCCGGAACATGGTGATGGCCATTGCCATATCTTCATCATAAGTCGCCACTGTCCCACCTACCACGAACGATTAGTATTTTCCAGCAAAAGTTATAGATGAAAGAAGTATTAATACCCAATTTTTCATAAATTGCGTGAAAACTAAAATCTACGCCGCATTTTCCATGCCTCACCTGTTCCAAAGATCGCGCTCCAGCAATGTTCTGAAGCTGGAATTGCTTCAGGTCAGCATCCTCACTTGGCCAAAATTTCATTTCAGCAGTAATCTCCCTTCCTTCATTCAACATGAAGTCAGACAAACCCTTAAGGTACTTCAACTGTTTGGCAGTGTTCTCTCCTTGCACATTTTTGCCCACCTCGCACGGTTCTGTCAAATACCATTCTATCAAGTCTAGGAAGACGTCTTTTCGATCGAAAATAATTCTAGAGCCATGGAACGCGTGATCAATCAGGAGTCCATTGACGGTTCGGACATGGCGAGTAGGTATCTGGAAGATTGTGAAGCAGAAACTGTCATTTATACCCAGGCGCTGGTTCCATCCAGATTTTGGCGACAGCCTTCCGTTGACTATCTCTATGTGGTTATTCATTGTCTTTCGGACGGGGAGATCTTCTAGAATAGATCTAGTTCCCCTGCCATATTGGGAGTCGATCCAAAGCTGCCTCTGCATTTGCCGCCACTGCTTAACGTCTGGATCCGCATCCTCAAGTGCCTCAGGCAGAAGGGTAGACCGTAAGACTATCATAAGCCTCGGAGAAATCGGTGCGAATTTGTGAAAGTTGGGACACAAGCTGACGTGTTTGCCTGTAGCCTTATCATAATAAGCAGTAGTCTGCCCTTCGTTTACGTTGTAACAATTGTCTGTAAGCACAAATTCCTCGTCATCGTTTACCGGCGTGCATATGGCCATGTACATGTCGCAGATATGGCTGATGAACCAGTCGGCAATGGGAAAGTAGATGCTTTCGCCAATACGCTGTTTCCAACATCCCTCTGGGTCAATGTCCACATCTATGATCGCTTCCAAGCTCTGGAGCCAGACTTCAATCGGTTTGGTGAAGCCGTGCTTTTCCATGTACATCTGCAAAAGCTCCTTGTCGCTCTCATCATAATCTTGCGTGCTGTCCAAGTTGTACTTTCGGTGGTATTGCTCTCCACGATAGGTGAGCAAGAACATGAACTTACGCAATACATCCTTTTCAGTTCTCTTGAGCAATACGACCAGCTTTCCACTGTCATATGCCTTAATGATTTTGCGATAGATGCAGCTCGCCTTGTTCTCAAAGATGGCAAACTTTTTTTCCAGATGGCCTTGATGTTCCAACGCTTTTGCCGTATCCACGTACATATTTTCCAAGCCACAGGCTCGCTTTACCGAGCATTCATCAATGGAAAATTCATCAGATAGGCAAAGGCAGTTCACCGCTGGGTCTCCACGATATATCTTTTTGCGGTCGCGCTTCTTGGATTTCCCCGCTTTGGACTTATGGGGGGCATATTTGTGAGAAAAGTTTCTCAGGAGAAACTGAGGAATGAAATGTTGATACTCTGGTTTGGGAGCTTGATCTTCCATGCCTGGCATGTCTATAGATTCAGTCCATATATGGACAGAGGTTATAGGACTGGAGTCTTGATATTGAACCCCCGCTGCTGATGTTGGCCTGAAATCATGAGCGATCGTGTACATTGCTGATTGGTCGTTGGCTCTGTATCTCTTCCCTTGCTTAGTGATTGGTCGTTGGCTCTGTATCTCTGCCCTTGCTTAATGATTGGTCGTTGGCTCTGTACTTTTCCCCCTTGTCCAAGGTGCCAATTACTCTGCACTGTGAACATCCACAGTGTAGCATATTAAAAAAGGAAGCGGACACTCATATCGATTTCTATTGTACAACGTATGAACAGAACATGACGTGATATTGATGGTACCTTTTGGTTTCACAAAGTATTCCTTTTGAATCAAGCCCTCAGGTACCTGCAAACCGGCTCTCCCCACTGCGGCGCGCCCTTGTAGTTCCACATGCCCGGCGCATTGCCCGTCTTGAGGCCCTCAATAGCATCCGCCACCTGCGGGCCCAGCCCTTCTTCCTTGAGCTGCCGCAGCGAATACAGATATGTCTTGAAGGAGAAGAGGACGGCCCGAGTCTTGGGCAGACGACTTAGAGTCTGCAATTCGATGCGAGCATAGGCCTGGAGAGACATTCAAGTCAGTATGCAATGATCCTTGTAAGTCGGCTATTATTAGGTACATGTACAGAACATGTACAGCCAACATGCATACGAACAGGTATCCGTGCGTGATATCAGGGTTACACTGCTAACAGCATTTGATCGCTCGTCTGATAAAAAGAAAAGAAAGAGGCTCTTACCTGGCTCATGTCTGTCTCTGCCTCAACCGCCAATGGAGCATCGTCGGTTGGTCCATCATGTCTCTCATAGTGGAACAAGTTGCCATCTGTTTGTATGCCCCACTGCAAAGAAGGTTGATTAGTTTAAGTGCGGTATTGGTCCATTTACGTACAAGCATTTGATCGTGTTCAGCTGCCCTCATTTGGCCTCCAATCTAAGCTTTAGCCTCAGCCTCAGCTTCGGCCCCAGCAGTAGAAATAGAAAGAAAGTGTTACAAAAAAGGCAAAAGAGACAGAGAAAAAAACAAGGGGAAAGAGTACTCACGTTTGTTCGCTTCACATTCTTGCCCACCTCAATCTTACCAAAGAACCTCTCCATACTAGGTCCAATCTTGTCATACGAAGGCACCGGCGCGTGGATCTCCTTTAGCAACTTTCCCACTTTCTCCGATGGATTGAATCCTGACGGGAAACAGCACTGAAAGGCAACTGAACGATGTCCCTCCGGCTCGCCAACCAGCAGAAACATGTCTTCTTCGACAGTCTCGGCGAGAATCCTTAGGGCTGCTGCTGGGTCTTCTGGCACGGCTGTGGAGAATTTCTGGCCGGTTACGAGATTTTCGAACTGGCGACCTTGGTCTCGGAGCTGGAACATGGTCGGGAAGCGAGCCGGGAGATAGTCATGGAGGAGGAACTGGTAGAGCTCGCGGACGGCTTCGACGCCGGCTGGGAGGCAGCCGTGGACTAAGGTGCCGTGTTGGGAGATGATTTGGCGGCGAAGGGAGACTCTGTCGAGGTAGTCTGTGTCGATGGTGATGAGCTCTGAAGGCGTGTCTGCTTTGAGTGCTAATTTTTGTGTCTGGTTAATTGTGCCATTCGGAATTGAGTATGGAGTCATATTTGACGTATGTGGTGCGAGAGAAGTGAGTTTATCAGAAGAGCTTACCCATGGTGATGTGGTAAATGGGCTTGAACGGTCGGTACTTGGCAGGCTCAATGGCCTTCCAGTCCAAGTCATTCAGCGGATCAATCTTGAGAGGGTCCTTGGACTGCTTCTCAGGCGGCTGAGGGCTTGAGACGGAGACATTGCGCCGGCTCGATGACATCTCAACATTGAGGCAGTGGTTAGCCTAAGAAACTCATTGGTTGTATGGCTTATAAACAATACTTACAATGATATATACTATACTCAAACACAGCGCAGCAGCTCCGAAAGCCATAAGCGGGTGAGACGCGGATGTCTCCAGCAGTTCGCCGACAGACAAGCCCCGAAAACGGTCCATCCTCAAAGCGGTGCTGCGGCTAAGAAGGTATCAAATAGACAAAGCGCGCTCAAAAATTGGCAAGGAGAAAATGAATGGAGATAAAAGAAAAAGCCGCTCACAGAACGCCCAGAGAAGGTTATCGTCAATAGCCGCACTGTTGGCTTTTATACGCTCTCAAGCACACTTCCTCGTCCGACATGTATTACTTGCGTCTATACAGTCACCAAAGCTCATGTATGGTGTTGAAATGCAGCACGTCTGTACCCTTGCCGGCAATTCTTAGAAGACGTTTGTTCTCTCAATTTCTGCCAAAAACAGGCAATACCGCTACAGAACAAACGCCACCACAATCTCCACAGATCTCTCTCCGCACTTTTATCCAGCCAATCCAGCCGCCGCTGCGCTAAGATATCAAGACAATTTTTACCCCATTCGGACAACTGCTAGATCGTGCTGCTACTGTTCGACGCCCTCCGCTTACAAAGTTACTCTTACACCATCCGACGTCGCAAACAGGATACTATTCAGAGACTTAATCATTCATGTCTACTTCTTAGTCTTGCCTAGCGTGTGTATTCAGAGAGACATGCATGTTGAAGCTGCCAACACAAGCTTCGGCACGACTGCACGTTCGTTGAGTCAAATGGTGAGATTTGTCAGATCTTGTTTGGTATTTAATTCTATGGATATCGCAATATGCTTAGCTTAATGGTAAAGACCGAAAACGCCATGCAAAAAGTACAAACCATCCCATTCCTCCCGCTACCTCCCATTCGTATTCCCAGTGTCCGATGATATCCCGGTCTGTCGGTTCATCAATCAAGCGTGTCAAGACAAAAAGTAAACAAAAAACAAAGTTCACACATTCTCTTCAATACTCATCATCCTGCGGCCACTCCCACCACAGCTCCACAACCTCATCCATCGCCTCAATCTCGCCATCCCCATCTGCATCCGAAATTCCATGACGCACAAATACCTGCCGCAAGTTTCCATCAACCTCCTCGGCATCAATAAGCCGGTAGCTCTTCTTCTTGCTGTCATCCACCTTATCTCTCATCGCGCCCATTGTGCTCTCGTATGCTCTCGCTGCATCCCATGTGGCCTCGATGAGATCCAGTTCGGGCTGGGTGATGCCGCCTTCGTAGACGCTGATGCTGTATCCGTTGGCGAGGATGGTGTCGCCGTTGAACCGCCACCGCTGCAAGAAGCAGTCGCCGCAGAAGTCGGCAATCTTGGCCATCTTGTCGACGGGGGCATTGTGCCACGACTTCCAGTGGTGGAGACTTAGTGGGAAGACACCCGATTCGTAAAATCCGCTGAGATCGCCTCGCATGTCGAGTTGGTACAGGCCAGGGACGACGGTTAATTCCGTCTGCGTATGATTGTATATGCAACCGCTCAACAAGCCGTCTCCTTCTCTGGTGATACTTGCGGCTAAGCATTCGTCGACGTGGGAGTCTAGCTGTTGTATTAGTGGCATGCTCATGAAGACGCCAGCGCCTCCGTAAGCCATGACGCCAAAGTAGTCTATCGCTCCCTGGCTTTCGGTGAGGCCACCAATGTAGGATGGCACAGTCGGATCGTGTGATGCCAGGAGCTGCGTGATGAAGTATGGCGAGGGGAAAAATGTGTCGTCGTCAATGATGGCAGCCCACTGTGTCTCTTGGCTTGAATAGTCGTAGAGGTCTCGAATGATGGCGAAATGTTGCTCGTTTACATCAAATGTGCAGTTCCATGGTCGAATGGCCGTTAAATTGATGTCGTGGCTGTCATACAGCAGCTCTAATGAGGCAAGACTATCGTCCGTAACCGTTTTGTCAACGACAATTGCTAAAAAGAGAGCTCCCGTTCCAGACATCCAGTGCGAAATCTGGGTAACTGAATCTTGCAGACGAGAGAGAGTCGTTGCCACGCCAAAGATGACGTTGGAAAGATTGGCCGCTGGGTATGGCTCTGATATCGGAAACGGGATGGGCTCGCATGATCTAGCTTGGTCTAATGGGCCTGAGGAGGAAACGATGCTGCATTCGTCGTCGAGATCCAAGATATTTGCTCTCGATCCCAGCAATGGTTCGTCGACATCGGCGACAGCCTCGCGCGGGCTGGTCTCGTTGCTATATACGCCGCGAAAACAACGTTTCTGGTAGACAACATTGCGAGTCAACCCATACTGCTTGCGCCTCAGATAATCCAGATCTGAAGGACATGACTTGACTGTTTGAAAACCGTCCTGTGCTGAGATTGCAATGCCCAAGCCAAAGGGCAGCTCATACTGCCTCGTCCCGCTGCTGTGTTCTTTCCTAGCCAGGAGAGTAAGAAGAAATACTGTAATCACAATGATGATGACCGTAAGACTCCTATTTGAGACTGGCGAGTGGCAGCGTCTAATAAGCATAATTGATCATCTACCATTCATAATCTTCGTTCGAACACGGCTGGCTTCGTCGTACAAAGTATAACCTCTCTCCTTTTCGTTTGCAGTTGTTGTAGAAGCAATTCTGCTCCATAGAATCGAAAAGTCACAATTCTGCATCACAGCAGAACCAGCCGTTATACCTTCATCGCCTCCTTGCAGGTCAGGGGAGGCGCCCCAGGAATGCGCCTAACTGACGTCGCGCGCTGTCAACGCAAGTCGGAGCATCGCATCTCAAATTAGATCCGGTCGGCTACCGCTAACGCAAGATGCCCTCCACTACAGCGGCAGAAACAAAATGATACAGGCCATGATGCCGCCTAGCAGCAGTGCTGCCAGTCTGGGCTGCCCACAAGCCGAGATGGACGCGCGTGCTGGGACAAGTAGAGCCGTCTTAGCCGAGCGCTTGGCGTTGCCAAGATATAGCAAATTTGTGGGATAAAATTGGGACAGTCATAACGGGCAGTGAAGCCAAGAGGAACAAAAAGGGAGCAAGAAACCGGGAAAAGAGTTGATCCTGGCTGGGGGTTGTGGTCTTTGATGGCCCGTAGATTGATATCTGGAGCGCCGTTATAATGATCGGTCGCGTGCGGGCCACTGTTTCAGCGTAAAACCACCAGCTCTGTACGCGGAATTGCACCAGCCAGGCTGCGTCTATTTGCGGATAAGTGGGTAACAAAGTTGCCGTTTGTACCGGTACTGGGCCCTATCTTCAGAACTCTCAAGATTCCAACTGTAAAAGTCGCAAAATGAAAGACAAAACCGCCGGCGGTGACGTGCCTGTACGCGCAATCATTCAAGGCACAGCCGAATAGGGGGACCCGCCCTCAATTGCGATATTCACTCCACATCCAATGGCGAAGCCTGTTTCATGAGCCCAAGACTGTCTATTGCACTTGGCAACTTTTCTCCTTTTGTCGATTAAAATTTTACTTGTTGCCGTTATCTGGAGGTTTCTGGGGTTGTCCAATCTCCAAAGCACATGGCCGTTGTGAATCCCTTCTCCTTGAGAGGGCATGTTTGCGTGGGCATACCTGAATATTGTCAAGCCTTCATCCACAGATGAGGCGAGAGAACTTGTAAAGCCGTTTGCTCTTCTAGAAATTCTATGGAACTCTATTTCGCAGGCATATGTGTATGCACTGGCCCGTTATCGACGCATCACATCTAATCTGTAGTATCATCATCTGCTCCACTCCGCCTAAATGTCCCTATGCCCACTTGACCTGCAGCCATCCCTTGACGTTCAACTGCCAGCTATCAATCAGCCCGTGCAGCGAGTCCATCGTGAGGATGTTCTTGATTGCATCCTCGCCTTCTAATACCCATTTCTTAAGCTGGGGCTCAAAATCTCTTGACATTGTCTCCGTCTTGAGCTCCGTTATCCAGCCCTGGCCCTCCTTGATGCTCTTTTCTGCTGCCGTCTGCAGATCTTTAATCTTAGACGCCAGTTCTTTAGGAAGGGTGGATTTTCCTGATCTATCTCGAGCTTTTTCTTTCTCGTTGTGGTTCAAGATCCATTGAGCAGCCAGTTTGATTGCCGCTGTTGAATCTCGAAGCATTGCAATGCTGTGCATTGACCCAAGCATCGTCAATGTGCGCTCAATCGAGGCTTTCTCACTGTGCAATATCTGGCTTTGTTGATTATGGAGAGATAAGCTCAAAGCATCCGTTATCTGGTGCAATACATCCGTAATATCGGAAGACCGCTCATAATCGATGCACAGAGACATGAGAGTGCAGAGCAAGCTAATGGTCTCAAAATAGCAGAGCTCTGGCTGAGTCATCTCATCATCTGGGCCAGACAAGAACCTGGGGAAAGAGTTACTAAGGCGAGCCAATGTTTCAGTGATGAAGATGTGGTCGTATTCCGAGCTCCCCGCTGAGGCCTTGTAGCTAGCCGGGGATTTATAAGTCAGCAGCTCGTGGAACGACTCGGCTAACATGGACAGATGGCCCCGGCGGTTCTACGAGTTGAAAATATTTAGTATAATTGTTCATTCAAAGAGAGATAGATGATATTTGACTTACCGACGGGGTCGGTCCAAGCCGAAGATTGAAGTGCATTGGTTGGGCTGTACTGCTGTTCCATGATGGAAAGGATCCGTAATCAACTGTCTGGGTGAGATTCGTATCATCGTTCACCTCATCTGTCTATACGTTAGTTCAATCTCAGAGTCAAATTTCGACGCTTGGAAGTCTTACTGAATCGCGGATCTGATTCCAGCTCACGTGAAGATTGTCCTAAAAATCTCTCGATTCTCCGCGCTTCTGCCAGACTCATTGCTCTCGTACCGCTCGATCGCAGGCTCTCAATGTATTGCGGAATTCCTATCACGCTGCCATAGCTCCCTGATTCAAAAGCATCTATCAAGCGCTGATGCATCCTTAGTTTCAGTGAGTTCACGTAATGTGACTGCAAGAGATCCATCAGATGACTGCCCCAGCTGTCATAAGTCGACAATAGAGCAGGGGAGATTGTCGACAGACGATCGTAAAAGATGGGGCCGAGCGAGTCGATTATGGTACGCTTGACGCCAATGACATCCCATATGTCGCTGGCTCTAGCGCCTGAACCAAGGCGTATGTGTAATTGCGTTAGAACAAGAGACAGCTGGCTATGACCTGAATTCTGAGCGAGCTGGTCGTCAAGCAAGAGAAGAGCGCGGATGAGATGGCGCGTTTCCTGTGGTTTTAGCAGTTGTCCAGCTTGGCCATCGCTAAAAGCTAAGTTCAAGCTGCAAAATGCAATCAGTATTGCAAGCTCTGGCATGATCTCGGCGTTGATCTTAGTTTTTTCACCCTCAGACTTCATGACCGAACTATAAAAGGTTACGCATGCCTGTGATAGTTGAGACAGACATGCTTGGCACAGCGTTGACTCCACTGTAGAGTCACAAACTGTGCATTTGAGCTGTTGGTTTTGATCGTGATGCTTTGTCTTCCGGTGCGTCAATAGTAGATACTGCGTTTTATGAGCCAGCAGTCGCGTGCTGGCTGCCTTGAAGTCATTTGAGTCAACCTCCGCCAACTTGGGCAAATGATCGAACGCAAGATACTTGAGTCCGGCAGCATCGAGATTCTCCATCAGAGTCTTCACATCAGTGAAGCATGCCGGGCTGGTATACTGATCGTCAATGTAGCGGATCAGCTCTCGAAGCCGCAGTGAAGAAGGCTGACCATCTTTCAAGTCAGGCTCGTCATTTGGGCCGAGGCTGAATACTGCCAAAACTCTGGCCAGTAAGATGTTGCGCCGGTACATGGGTCGCATGTGACTTGATGACAGTAGCTTTGCCAGCAACTTCTGGACAATGTTCGCAGAGCTAGTATGAAGATTTAGCAGAGTTCTAGGCAGTGTGCTGATAAAGCACGTGGCGCATCACTCACTCTGGATTTGTTTCCTTCATATGGCTCGCAGCAGTAATTAGATGCCGCCACATGGCAATATCTGATGCAAGGAGAGTTAATTGTCCATCAGCGTCGCAGTCAGAGAGACAGTCGTTGCAGAGGTTGAACACCGCCGGCCAGTCACCATCTCGACTACATTTGGCAATGGCGCGCATTACTACCTCCTTTCGACCTTGGCGAAACTGGACAACTGGAGAAAAAACAGGGCTAGAGACGAGCTTGCGGAAGTCTTCGAGAGTGCCGTGTGTCTCAACAATGTCGTAGAGCAGTAGAACCTCTTCTTCCGTCTTCACACGCCTTGGCGGGGCTTTATTAGATGTCTCATTCGAGTCCGCTTGAGCCTAGGATGAGAGCCAGCATTTAGTATTACAATAGACCAGATCGTATTCCAAGAGTGAAATACCTGTTCTGCAGCTTGAGCAGCTCTCTCGATCTGCTTTTGAGCCAAAGTACCGTACAGCTTTCTTTTGTCGGGCGTGGTCAGTGGACTTGTCTGTGGTAATATTAGCAAGCTGAAGCGTTTGAGTTAGATACATGAACAGCGGCTGAAGATGATACTCACAGAAAGAAGATGCGTAATGACAATATTCCAGAACAACCAATCCCTCTCTTGCGGGAACGAGCGATCGATGATGGCTGCAATCTAGATCTTGTCAACATCGATGCCTGCTTCGAGACCAGATACGCGGTGGTTGTTACCTGTTGAGCACTGGCCAAGTCCCAGTGAAGCAAGCACGATTCCAGGCAGCGTGTAGCAGCGAATTTGTCCTTTGGCGAAGCCTTCACGGCGCGCACTCTTAGTGGCCCCAGAGTCTCGGCAAAATCATCTGCATCAATCAGGTTTGTCGTGGCCCACTCCATCAGCTCAATTGCCTCCACATCCTTGATGGTGCTGCCGTCCTTGACATGCTTCCAGACAGCAGCAACCGCAGCAAATTTGGTGCTGGGATCATCAAGCTGGCTCTCGGCACATATCTTGACAAACTGCAGTAACAAGACGCTCAGTCAGCCTCATCGTATTGCCAAAACTACCTCTGAACCTTGAATCTATGAGTTACAAAGCTCACCTCGTAGTACTGATCGTTTGAGAGCTTGGCTCGCTTCTCGGCAAGGCGGATCACGACCGGCCAGTTGCCATCGTGAAAGGCTGATTGAAGCTGGAGATCAACCCCATTCTTAAGGCGCGGTCTTTGGCGATTCATGGGGAGTGTGGCGCTGATATTTCCCAACCACACGTTCTGGATCGCCTTCAGGCTTCAAAGCAGCAAATGGGATGAGAATCGTTGAATGGCTTGGAGGGGCTGCTTTGGTTGGAGCAAGACTGAAGCTGTGCGAGGCTGATGGACCAGCCACAGTAACCCCACCATATGTGGCTGAATAGTGGCGGTGCACGATGAGGCTGCGGTGGAATTGAGATGGAGACATGTGTAGACGCGGCATTGAGAACTTGGCATCATCACCACGTCGCAGCTACGATTAGGAACAAAACTTTTCGTATTTCTTACGTCTTGAAATTATCCAATGCTTACTAAGTTATCAATCTTTTTTCGCACTCTCCACCACCAACCTGCATCTTCGGCATGTGACACTATTTCTCCATTTCCTATCTTCCTAAGGTTATAAAGCCCTGGCGTACAGACCTATATGCCGTGAATTATAGGTTCCGGAAAAAAATTTGCCGCGAATCGTCCTATGCCTTCTTTTGAAGCGTTACACAGCGCCTACTGCATTAGGCATTTGTAGATGGGCATCAGCCACCATCAATGGTTGATCCACTCAAGTAGTAAGCTAAGGTCGCGATTAATAAGAGGGATGACAGATCATGTGCGGTTCTTTGCGGCATCGGCATCGGCAGTTTGCAGCCTGCTGATACGACTTCTCTACTCGATAACAAGCTTAACTGCCTAAGATGAATAGGACCAACTAGGTTGTCAACTAACTAGTATATACCATGCGAGAACTTTTTATCCTATCTACCATTGTTTGCTAAGCAGGAATTGGATTCAGCCCTAAAAGTCTCACGAGTTGCAATCTAAAGCGTGAAAACAGTCTACAAATGTAGTCACGGAAACGCGCCGAACTAAGCATTCGCCTACAGAACCGTGTCAATGTCCCAAGACAAGGCACCGAAGCTCTCTACCCATGAATACGACTTGGTGATCACTAAGCGGCGAAGATTCCGAGCGTCAAAGGCGTGTTATCCGTGCAGGCGACGCAAAGTCAAGTGCAACTTTGGCCAGCCTTGTGATGGCTGCGCCATCCGCGGACATCCCGATCTTTGCAATTATACTCTAGCTCCGGACGTCAGTCACCCGCCTAGAGCTAGTAACAGCTCTAATGCAGGCTCGTCTGCTACAAGCGAAAGCGATGTTGCGGCTACCAGCCTTGCCAATGACATATCTCAAGGACTCTATGTGAATCCAATTGCCCCGTACAACACCAAAGTTCATCTAGGCCCGGAGTCTCTTCCCAGCCTTCTCACGACGTTTCAAAATCTCAGCTCTGTTCACCAGCTTCAGGGCCAGGGCAGCCCGCCAATAACTGCTTTCAAGCCCTCAACGAATCCGCAGACCATATTCGAGCTTTTGTGTCTTCAAGATTCCGGTGCCTTGATACCATTCGCCAACCTTTGGAAACCGGAAGACGGACCTGAAATAATATATAAGGCTTTACCTGAAGATGAGCAGATAAAAAGGTAAGTCTTAGTTGTAGCATCGCTCTGCCTGGGTGATTCCAACTAATACGCAGAAAGCTACGTCCAGTTCTTCCAGACATCGCTTTTTCGTATTTTGCCTTTTACTATCAATTTCGTTCAATTTGAAGCTGCTTTGTCTCGATTCATTAGCGATAGAAGAAACAATCCCGATGCGGCCTTGCAAACCCCACCGGCTGAATGCACCTTGACCTGGTTTGGATTACTATTCGGTATTCTCGCATGTAGCGCGCAGCTTCGCTATGACCAAGAAACTGAGCTGCTTAAAGCCGGCGTGTTTGGTAAGTCTCGTTGTCCGTCATTCTGAGTGTCAAGAATGCTAACGGATACCGAAATATATAGCATGCTGCTCAATGCAGTGCTTGCGACTAAACAACTTCATCTCTTTTCCTGACACCCATACTATCCAGACCCTCATACTGCTCGTCAACTTTTTACAGAACCAGGCAAATGCCGGGGCCTCTTGGTCTATCCTAGGTGAATATTTTTGATACAACATAGGTTAGCGTGTTAAAAGTACAGTGCTGATGGTTTACGTTAATGCGCTTCAGGACTGACTATACGTCTTGCCCAAACACTTGGCCTTCATTGCTCTCCAGACCCTGACGATGTTCCCATAGAGCAGAAAGGCGAAGCGACTGTAAACTACTACATTTGGTACGCGATACATCTATTTTGTATTTAAAAGCACAAGCAATCAACTCATCATGGCTTTCCATTAACAACTAGCTAGGCGATCACTAATATGGCAAGACACACTGGTCTCTCTTTGGTACGGGCGGCCGTCTTGTATTACAGTTCTGGATGATATCTCGCTTGACATACCAGCCCAAGAGTCATCTCGACAGTACCCTTTCACTCACAGTTGCAATCATCTCTTTACAACGGCCAATAAAATTAGCCAAGCTACCAATAGGGCCAAGTTCTCAAAACGGCAGCTCTCCCTTCTTGAGATTCGCGACTTCAAAAAGGTAGTTGACCAAATTGTCGCGCGGTCCGCTCCTCATCTTCAGAATTACTCGATATGCAGGAATCGTGATGATTGTATTCAGCATCACTTCTTCCGCGAATTCGTGGATTCGGTGGTGCTCTGTCTCTACCGTCCGGTCATGCTCTCGTATGGCGATGAGTACAGTAAAGAACTTACAGACACCCATCTGGAGCGCTGCCGCTCTGTTCTTCGCACATATCTGGAACTGCTCAGGCTCGATTGCCCAATTCGGAGATCGTGGGTTTTTGTTCACGTCACGCTCAGCTGTGCCTTGACGCTCGCGTTGACAGCGAACACGCAGGAAGACAGTTCCGACAAGACCTTTCTACAAGAGTTTTTGGAGACATTCTCTCAAGCAAACATTTTTTCCAATGTGCCTTCGTACCAAAATGCACTGAGCATGCTTCGACAGTCATTAAGCGTATGCGACTAACTGAGCATTAATCCTACGATGCAATGGTTCAAACTACCTATAAATACATGCAAACGCAGTAGAACATGGCATGCTAGAGCAGCACATCGACATTGCGGATATCATTTTCTACTCGCCAGCCGTCTTCCCGTGCTCTCTCTGACGATATTGTGGCAGGGCCTCTCCGACTCGCCACTTGTACTGACTGCCCGGGTGATCCTCTGGCAGCCTCTTCGACCCAATAAACACTTCTCTTGCCGTTGCGCCCTCCTTCTCTACATCGCTTCGGAATACACCTCGCCTCCTCAGCTCAGGAAGGAGAAACTCGATTATATCCTCGAAGCTACCGGGATTTGTAACGTGAGCCAGGTTGAATCCATCTACTCCAGATATCTCAATCCACCTCTCTAGCTCGTCCGCTACTGTTGTTGGGCTTCCGACTGCCTTTGCTCCAAGGCCGCCCAGGCTTAGATATTCCACAATTCGCCTCTTTGTCCATGGAAGGTTGTCAGTACCTGGTACAGTGTCTGACCATCTCCTGACAATTGACTGCAATCTCGGAGATTCTGTGAAGCGAAAATCTTCATCGTCAGAGTAGCCAGAAAGATCAACTCCGGTCCATCCACCGAATAGAGCTAAAGCGCCCTCTTGGTCCGCATACTGGAGATAGCTTTCCCTCTTGGCCTGAGCTTCTTCGTCTGTTGCAGCAACGATGATGAGCATGCCAACAATGACTTTGATATGATCCGGATTCCTCCCTTCATTTCGTGCCACATTTCGTATGTTGTCCACAGTCTTTCTTACGCTCTCTGGCGTCTGGCCACCAACAAAGATGGCCTCTCCATGCTTTCCTCCGAAACCGTTGCCTGCCTCCGATACGCCTGCTTGGAAGAGGAATGGAGTGCGCTGAGGAGATGGCTCGCAGAAATGGGGCCCGGGCACCTCGAAATATTTGCCCTTGTGCAGTATCTGAACAACGCCGTCACTTACAATGTAAGTGCCGCTTTCGCGATCACGAAGAACTGCGTCATCCCGGAAACTCCCTTCCCACAGTTTATAGAGCACTTCCATGTACTCATGAGCAATGGCATATCTTTCATCATGAGGAATTTGCTCCTTGAGCCCGTGGTTGCGAGCTGCGCTGTCGAGATATGATGTGACAATGTTCCAAGCAACACGGCCCTCGCTCAGATGGTCTACGGTAGATAGACGTCGAGCAAGTGCATAGGGCTTTTCATATGTCAAGCTGGCTGTGACGCCAAAAATCAGATTTTTTGTTACAGCTGCCATTGCAGGAACAAGGTATAACGGGTCGTTGACTGGATACTGAGCGCCAGAAGCCAAAGCTGGTACAACGTTTGCAGGCCCCTTGTATACATCGTATGGCCCCAAAGTATCTGCGATGAACATGGCATGAAACTGTGCTTTATCCAGGAGTTGCGCAAGGTCTGTCCAGAAGGAAAGTTTTGTGTACTGATCCGTCTTGTTTTTCGGATGTCGCCAGAATCCAGGTGATAAATGACCTGGAGTATTCATGACGAAGGCGTTTAATATGATTTGTTTCTTGCCTTTGGCTTGCAAGCCATTGGCCGCGGCTGCTATGTTTTCGCCCATTGTCGTTTCAATTTTATTGTGCAGCAACAACAATACGTTTAGAAGAGACGGATATGGCTCTGTGCTGCGTTTACTATAGCAGAGCTAAAATGCAGCACTAGACAGCTTGTTTAGATCGGGAGAGCTTTTGCATCAGAATTAGAGATAGCATATAAATACCCCGATAACTTATCTCAGCTACACAAAATCACCTCATTGACCATATTGAATCATCATAGATTGATTGAACTAATAAGTGATATGTCGCTAATATTTTGTGCATGAAGCAATAGCATGGTTGATGTGCCGCTATAAAGTCGTCACACTCCGCGCATAGCACGCAATTCCCACCATGATCTCACATCAACGGCCGATCTCGCATACCTGGAACTCTCATTTTCCAGTAAAATGTCAAATCAAAATCAACTTGTAAACTTCTTTTCATTTAGCCGGATCGTTTTCTCATTTTTTCGGTAAACAACATCGACGGCCAACTACCGAAGTCCGTTTGTCGGCCGTTGAAGAGTCTATGTTGATTCTTGGCAGCACCACGTTTGGGGCGAGGTTATGAGAGGCTTCTGCGCTGTGTTATTACGGATCTTATATACAAGCTAGTTGAGAAGGCAAAATAACGTCATTAATTCCCAATGCGACGTGCTGGGTTTATGGGCCTTTGAGTTCCACGATTCCCCGAAAAGGTACAATTGAAGATAGTAAGATCGACAAGTGCGAGATAAGAAGTAGGCAGTGGTCGATGGGCCGTAGTAAAAGAAAAAGGTCACAGGGTATACTTGTATCAATTGTCTGGTTTAAAGTCTCGGCAGCTCACCCATGGCTTGAGAGACATCCTTTCACAGCAACTATCCAAAGAGTCCACTGTATCTGGCCGCCATCATGTCAGTCCAATTGGGCGTATCTGGGGTGCCTGTGATCCCCCAAGGAACGGCATATGGCCTCCTGATAGGATTGGGTGTTGGCTTTTGCGGAGTCATTCTGGCCGCCATCAAAATACAGAGGGCCTACCTTTCAGAAGATTCATCGACTTCAGAAATGTTCATGGTCGCCAATAGATCAGTGGGAACAGGATTAACAGCGGCGGCGGTGTTCTCATCGTGGATGTGGATTAATGAAACAGTATTTTCAGCTGCATTCTGCTATAAATTCGGGATGGCTGTTCCTTTTGTAAGTCATATCTTCGGCTTTTACTGTTCCATGGTCGCTTTTATCACATTTAAACTAACTAATGTATGCTGCTTTATAGTGGTGGGCTACGGGCCTGTGCTTTCAAATTGCTTTGATGGCAGCTCTGGGTGTACTGGCGAAAATTCGTGTGCCATATGCGCACACATCATTGGAAATCATCCGTATGCGTTATGGCAAGATTGGTCATCTTGTGTTCATTGTCTTGAACATCACAAACAACGTCTTTGGATGCGCATCCATGATCTTAACTGGGTCACAGCTGATCTACGGTGTTTCTGGCATGCATTTTGTTGCAGCTACTATTCTCATTCCTCTCGGAGGTAAGCGCCCTAATTTACACCTCTAGAATCAAATAGAACAGCTGCTGATATGAAGATGATAGTGGTCTTGTATACGGCGGTGGGAGGCCTCAAGGCGACCTTTTTGACAGACTACCTTCACACAGCTATTGCTTTGATCCTAATTATTTATTTCACCCTGACAACGTTAACTCACGATGCAGTGGGAGGCCTGGGAGGTTTGTATGACAAGGTCATGGCGACGGCCTCGGAAAATATTATTGCAGGAAATTACGAGGGATCCCTGCTCACGATGAAGTCCATTGACTCAATTATTTGGGGACTGATTCTCAAGTTCGGAAACCTTGCTCTCGTGGTCATGGTAAGAATGATCGATTCAAGCTTCCTACTCCGCAATTTTGCTGATTCTCCGCTTGACAGGATACGGCTTTCTGGCAAAAGTCATTTGCCACTGAGGTCAAAGCTACTGTGCCTGGCTACAACCTTGCTGCAGTTGCTATATTCGGGATTCCCTGGGGCCTCGGCACCGTTATTGGTCTCACTGCAAGGGCCATTCATAACACTCCGATTTTCCCGACATACCCTGGCGAATTTTCTCCAGATCTTGTTAATGCAGGCTTGGTGATGCCGTACACAATCAAGGCTCTTATTGGCGACAAGGGAATTGTGGCATTTTTTGTTCTCTTATTCATGGCTCTTACCAGTACTGTCTCTTCTTCCATGATTGCCGTCAGCAGCATCCTATCTTTCGACGTCTATAAAACGTATATTGACCCGAAGGCATCGGATAAAAAGATTATGAGAGTCAGCCACCTTGCCGTTGTTTTCCATGCCATTTTCATTACCGGCATCTCATTGGCACTCAACTATGGTGGAGCTGATATGACATGGATCGGCTACTTCAGGCCAATCCTCTCCTGCCCCGGTATCATTCCCCTGGGTCTGACCCTTGCATGGTCGAAACAGACGAGACTAGCGGCCGTCGTATCGCCAATTCTCGGATTCCTCACAGGCCTTAGTGTTTGGCTAGCTACGGCCAAGTCGCTCTACGGCACTATCAACATCGCAACCACGGAAGCCAGTTTCCCCGCTTTGTATGGAGCTATTGCGTCCTTCTTTTCTCCTGCTCTTTACTCTGTTGTCATTTCTCTTTACAAGCCAGAGACATTTGATTGGCGACGATTTTTGCTCATTGAGCTTGCTGAAGCACCAAAGCTCGATGGAATTGAACCATCACCTTCAAGCAATGTAGAAAAGGATGCCATAACTGGTAAAGATCTCAGCGATTCAACCAGCCATGGGATTGGGGCTTCAGGCTCACCAAGCGAGAATATATCAGTTACAGCTTCCGATCCAGAGAATGCCAAGGCTCTTGACATTGGAGAAAAGGGTAATGTGAGCGTATCGATAAATAGCGATCGTAGCATACTCGACCTTGATAATGTGCAGCATCCTTTTGATGAGGCGACGTTACAAGAATTGCATCGCTGGTACCGCATAGCATGGATCTTCTTTGTCGTGGTCGTTCTCGTCACTTTTGTCGCATGGCCAATGCCATTATACCGGAACTACATCTTTACCAAATCTTTCTTCTCTAGCTGGACGACGGTTGCCATTATTTGGCAATTTCTAGCATTCTTTGCGGTGGTCATATATCCTCTTTATGATGGAAGACATGCAATTGCCAAAGCATACCGGGGAGTTTGGAATGCGATTAGAGGAAACTTTAGCAGGTCATAAACGCATGAGCATAGACTTGAATGCCAAATAAACTAAACGTACGTAGCGTAGCTTAGAGCATTTTGCTGAATCTAATATCAAGACTTATCATATTTACTATGACTTCTTGGTATATTGTTAGTCAACATGCAATGCATTTCAACGAATTTAGGAATGCATTTAGACCAGTAATATTCATCATGGTGATTCTATCTCATTGAACAGGATGAACAATATCTTCTCTATGCGGGTCTGTTACATTCATATTTTGGTGACTATACAAGTATATCATGGCACTGGCATAATCAACGGACATACAAAGTATTATAGCTTGTCATATATATCACCCTAAAAATTCCTCTACGCCTGTGTTTCCCGCCAATCTGTACCAGATATTATAAACGAAAGATCACTTGTATGAGCAGTAGTATGTAAAGTTGATTTATATTCATCAATATTCAACTATGTGCGTGAGGTCATTGAAGGAGTATGTACATCAATATATAGAGAGAATCAAAGTCGAGCGAATATATACAGATCAATCATCTTGATCCAGCTAGTATGCTTCGTAATGGACATTTAGCACTGGCCGTTGGTGTTGCAGAAGTGCCTAAATCTTGTCAGTATAAACATCTGGAATAAGAATGCACATATGCTTACCAGTCAATGTTGACTTTTCCGGTAGTAGCACCGTTGGTAAGAGCGCCGAAAGCTCCGTACGACAGATCGATGCTGTCAGCAGAAGGGCAGCCGGGGCAAGTATCCTCAACAGTGATGGTGACGCTGTTGCCCTGGCCACCAACACCATCACCGCCGTTGCCAGTGTTGGTGATGAAAACCTTGCGGCCACAGTACTTGGGGGGCCATGAAGAGCCCTGCCAGGTGGGAGTAAGAGCGCCAATGAAGTCGCTATCAGAGTGGAATTGACCGCAAGATCCAGCAGCGCCCTCCTGGCCGTAAACGGTAGCAAAACCAGAGTGACTAATGAGGAGTGTTAGCGATCCAAAGGTATGCACTCTTCTCTCATCTATAAAACTTACGTGGTTCGCTTGGCTCGGGGAGAAGACTCAACACGAGAAGGAGGCTCTTGGCTGGGGAGAGCGCTGACAACGCTGGCGGCAGCGGCCAGAATAACAACGGCGGCGTTGGCGAACATCTTGAAGAGTTTTTAGTTTGTTTAAAAACTTGTGTTTATAAAATCAAAGAAGCTGAGTTGTCAAGCCTTGTACTGAGTTGTTATTGCAAGTGAAGTGCGAGATGATTGAGACGAAGAAGGAAGAGATCGCCAGCTCTATATATACTCGATGCTCTCTGCTGTCTCTAGCTATTTTTGCTCATTTGGCTAATAATTTATCATCACGATCAATAATAAAGGCTCTTTCGGGTATCGCCAGCCCTTGAATATGGCTCTTCGTATAGTACAAGCCCAGCTCGGCGAGCCCGGTACATGGCTTCAACACCATCATGCATTCATTCGGTGTAAGACGTAGAATTTTTCCGCTGCTGCGATTCAGCAAATCATAAGCTGGAATCAATTAGGTTCCGGTTGTCGTAGCAAAGTAAGCAGAACTGATCAATTTTTCTGTAAACAGCAGCTGGTTGGTTGGGCGATGGTGTTTTGGGAAGGTAGTTAAAAAATAGACTTGACTAAGGCCTGTTTCTTGTAAGGCGCAGGTTGCCTGACAAGCTAGATCAGGCGAAATAAATCGATTCTAGGCCATGCCCCTTGACTAAAAATGCCCGTATGAATAATATCTCTCCATTTTGTCGCTTTTTCTGCAGGGGGCACGTGGGTTTGCGAACCACAGATCTTGATCGCTATGGGACGCCCATGGGTTAAGGGGCAGACCTTACTGGTGGATTTTCTCACCTTGAAAGCGCAATTTAATGTTTCCTATTCAGGTGCGCCAAGGCTTTGAGGCTGACGGGCTGTGCCTGGATTTAATTTATTAATTTACCAAAATCGAATAGCTTTACTAAATTATTGAACGCGCTTGTTGTACTTGAGTAGCATTGTAAATGCAACTCGATCAACTAACTCTATACGTAAATCAAAGTCTAAACATCGGTACTAGCCAACTCTGATACATGAATCGCCACGAGGTAATTTTCATTTTTCTTCCATCATATGATTTATTTTAGTTTTAGTAAGTTGCAGTATCCCAGTCAAGAAGGCCGTTGCAAATATTAGATGCAATGCATGACGAATGGTCTGACTTGGGACTGCCTGTAAGATCTCCCGCACATTAGCGTGCTCTACACGCCGGTATTTCCACTACGTAATTTTCTCTTTCTTCAGACTGCTTTTAGTAGACTGCAATATCTCAGTCGAGAAGGCAGTTGTCAATATCGAACGCAATGCGTTAAAGATGGTCTGACTTTAGACGGCTGCCTATGAGATAACTCCACGCATTCTTGATGCAGAGCACTCTGCTCGCCTAGTTTCCTTTGATCAATGACATGATAGTTTATTCCTACCAATATACTCTGAGCTTTCTAAACCCAAAGACAAGAAATTAAAGTGCACTTGACTAGCATGCAAGTCATCGAATTATGTCGCCTCGTATAATGTTCTAGCGTACAACGTTCATACCACAAAGCTCTTGAATTCTATGACCAAAGGAGCGAAGTAGCTCCCACATCCAGGTCTATTCTATACACTACGACAACGCTTCCACGAAATTCGCGTCTAGTACGAATGGAGAGTTATATTGACCGAGTGCTGCCGAGGAAATAGGCTACTCAAATTACCATATGGCTACGGATATACGGAAATGCAAGAAGTCACAGAAGAAGAAGTCTACAATCACTACGTGCAGCGTGGTTACAGAGACGCTAAACGGAAAATGGCCGCTGTCAACCAGTTTTTAGAGTGGGTGAATAAAAGCATTCGATGGAGTCGGCCTCATTGGCTCATAATCCAAATCCCACGTTTCCAAGGGCTCACTGGATGAAGAGATACTTGGCTGCATGCATGATGCAGGGCAATTGATCTTTCTAGCAATGTTTGATACATTGATAGGCTGACACAAAAGTGCGCTGTGTATTTTTTTTTATTTTTATTTTTTTTTGTTGGCAGGGTATCAGCAGGGTACCACCCAAGGGCTCCAAGAAACCATAATCCTTGGAATTTACGCCCATTTTAGCGGTTGAGTGTTCCGTATTACCCACCACCCCAGCTCGCTTGTCTCGGGTAGTGACTTACATAGGACGGCAGACTCGCCAGCATGGCTCAAGCCTCGAGTAAAACAAGATTTGACTGAACCAATTGCTAAGGAACGAGAGTAACACGAACCATACTGTAAATGATTGACGCGTTTAGGCTCAAAGTTCATATGTTCTGGCGAGCTGTTTATTTCTAGCGAGCAATACGAAAAGGGGAAAGGTCGTATTTCAATTTTCCACCCGTATAGGCAAATTGGCTCGGATGCTGGCGCCTTGTCGATCCGGGACGCCGTAGAGCCCTGTAGATCCGGCAATGGTCTTAATGATTCCTGGTAAGCGCAAAGGATCGATCTCCTTGTTAGTGGCAGAGCCCCAATTGCTGTGCAGGCGCCTGAACGACTAATCATCAATACTAATCGCTATTATGCATGCCACAACTTTCATGAATGCCCCTTTCTCTAATACTGCAATAGATTAAGATGGCGCGCTTAGATGTAGCTTAGGGGGCTTATGCAGCAGTTTCTGGTTACACGTACCCTGCAATAGAAAAGCAAACGGGCTTTGCGGCCAATTGTAGAACATATACATGATCTCATACATTGGCAACAGTAGTTTCAGTATGCCAAATATGTTATTTCGGTTGTCATTTATCGGGCATTCATGTTCAAAAGTGTGTATCTTGTATTGTAAACATCGTAAAATCACCATCTGGAAGCCTCTGTCTAGACGTCTGAACCCGTAACGCCAAAAGTGGTGTAACGATTACAGCCCAATGCACTAAGTTAAAACAGGCCAAGCGCAATCACTAGAAACTGATAAGAGAAGGACTCTTTAAGTGACCAGTATGAATAGCGCACCTAAATGAGGTTTGAGATGCAATTTGCTTGCAGAGAAAGCTGTAAATGCAGATAACATATAATCTAATACATCATTCACAGCCAAAAGATTGATCTCGACTCCAATTGAGGCCTATATCGCTGCCAATATTTGTCGCTCGCTCCTTCCGAAACCGGCCCTCTGCACTCTGCCGATGGAAGCCGGTCACGGGACTGGACCTTCCCCACAGATAGCCAACTAGCAGCACAGCTACTGTTTGATGATTCATCCATCGTCGAGATTGCACCGACTTCAAGCGTCCGGGGTTTCTCATAAGTGTTGGCTATTCCAGCATTCAGTGGCTCGAGTCTCTTAATTTGGCAGCTGATAATTCTATTCAATCAGTTTTATTCCACAAGCACACACAGCCATGGCGTCACTACAGAACAGCAAGTTGGCCTTCATTGGAGGGGGCAACATGGCCTCTGCCATCATTGGAGGACTGGCCAACCAGGGTATCAACAAGCAGAACATCATTGTATCTGAGCCGTGGGATGTCAACAGAGACAAGATTGCCGCCACCGGCGTACGAACCACAACGTCCAACATCGAGGCCGGCCAGGATGCCGATCTCATCATCATTGCCGTAAAGCCTCAGATTGCCAAGACGGTATGCGAGGAGCTTGGCGGATCCTGGTCTCACCGTGCCACTCTGCCAATTGTTGTCAGCATTGCTGCTGGGATTACCCTTGACAGCCTGAGAGAGTGGCTGAAGACCAGTGAGGGCAAGACTGCCCCAGTTGTTCGTGTGATGCCAAATACCCCTGCTCTGGTTGGAGAGGGTGCATCTGGGCTCTACGCCAGCGAGGACGTCAAGGAGAACGAGAAGCAGCTTGTGGATGCACTGCTCGGTAGTGTAAGCAAGGCCACTGAGTGGGTGGAAAAGGAGGAGCTGCTCGACGTTGTAACCGGATTGTCTGGTCAGTTGCCCGTATAAAAAATCTCATGATGAATTTGGCTGACACGAGGATCAGGTTCTGGGCCTGCATATTTCTTCGCCATGGTCGAACACCTTATTGCCAGTGCGACTGCTTTGGGACTTCCCAAGGAGCAGGCTACTCGACTCGCGAAGCAGACATGCTTGGGAGCCGGTCAAATGCTTGTTTCATCCTCAGAAGAGCCTGCCCAGCTACGCAAGAATGTCACAAGCCCCAATGGAACTACCTATGCTGCTTTACAGAGTTTTGAGTCATCGGGCTTTGCCGAGATTGTTAACAAGGCTGTCAAGGCCGCCACAGATCGATCTGCCGAATTGGGAAAGTCATAGAGGGAAATATTAGAGATAATAAAAGCTCGTTTTGACTTCATTTCTCAGGGGTATTGAGTAAAAGCTTTTGAGAATAAATAACGAAAACGAAGCAAACTCATTAAGAAATGATAAAGATAAACCAGAACAGTAGAAACTAATGACTCCCCTTCTCGGCCTTATCCTCAACGCTTGAGGTCTGGGTAGAGATACGGCGACCAACGACATCTTCGTACTCCGCCACAACCAAGTCTTGCTATAATTACGTGTGTCAGAAACAATGGTCATTGATCAGTGTGGCATAGTGCTCAGGCTTCACTTACTGGACCTAAAAACGTTTTGCCAAAGAAAAACCAGTATCCGGCAACGACTACCGCCCAAATGCCAATCACAACGCATACATAATCTGCTGATGGTCATTATGCTGTTCTTAATACTGCGAGTCAAAATGAACACTTACTCATAGTATTCGCTGTGGCGGGAAGCGACGTAGGGAAGCAGAAGAACTGTACATGGCGTCAGTTGAAGTAATTAGAGCTTGCAGAGCAATGCCAACTCACAATTGAAGTAATAACCACGTAGAGTGCTCCAATGACGTTCAAGATGTAACCGAATACGGTACCCAACTTGAAATGAGTCTTTGGAGTCTGGTAAAGGCTAAGCACTTTCCGTCCACGAATGAGAAGAACAATGATTGGAAACGAGTAAGAGACATTCAAGAAGATGGTGCAAGACGCGACGTATGCGCTGAAAGCTACCGCCGGTCCAAGATATAGGAGACCGAATAGGATGTTGAAGACGAAGCAAAACATGATAGTCCTGACTGGTACGTTCAAGCCAGCCTGAATGTGAGCAAAGTAATTGTGATACACAATGCCACGGTCACGGGCCATAGCATAAAGCAGTCTGCTGACGCTTGTGATACTGGCGTTTGTGCCGTTGATGAAGCACACAGCAAGCATTAAACTGAGAATGGTGGCAGCAGCTCGGCTCTTCGTTGCCTGAAGAATGAGTTCGACGATAGGCATGCCCGTTGACGTGTTAAGGACCGTCTCAGCGTCGACAAGGCAGAACAGGATGACTAGGATGAAGCCAAAGCCCCTGAGAACAGTCTGTTAGTTATATTTTCGAGCTTAGACATGCTTGAATTGATAGCTTTCGACTTACGTGATTCCGCCAATAACAATGGAGTACATCATAGCTCTTGGCGCATCTCTGGATGGATTTGGCATCTCCTCTGTCATGTGAAGAACAACGTCGAACGCAATGAGAGAGAGAGCAGACTGCAACAGACCCAAGATCCAGGCCATGCCGTCAGACCAACCAGTCTCATTGTTGAAGTCTGTGAAGACAAACTCTGCGCTAGTCTTGTCTGACATGGAGAGCAGAACAATGCTGATGATGACGAATCCAAAGATGGACCAATACACTATGTTGATGTATTAGATATCAAGTTGAAACAGCGTTGTTGAAGGACCTTCTTCGCTCGACTTACAAGCAGCATCATTCCATCTGCCCAAGATCCTGTTGCCCCAGATATTTGCCACCGTCGTAAAGACGAGGATGGCCACAAATATTCCGTATGTCTTCGCCGCGGTGATTTGGTATGATCCGTTCGAGGCCACTACTGCTGCGGCAGATATAAACTGGGCTGTGTTATCTCAGATTAGCAGTGTTCGTGTAGTCGGGTGGCAAATTTTGATTCTTACAGCCGAAATAATCCTGTACAGTTACCACGACAAGCCAGCCTACAATATTGGCCCATCCGACTACAAAGCTCTAGATAAGTATTCACTGTTAGTGTCTAAAAAACAAGGTGCAAGACTTCTCAAGTAGGAAGTTGAATCGCAGAACTCACCATTGGCTTTCTCCACCGTTCTGTGCAGAGAGCATATACAAAGTGGTACTGTCCTCCAGCGGTTGGCCAGATAGCAGCGAGCTCTCCAAGACTTGCGGCTACACAAAAGCAGCACAAGACACAGAAGATGAATCCATATAATAGAGCTACAGAGCTGCCGGACGGCAACACAAGGCCTATTGAACCGGCAAGTGCTATCCATGTGCTGTGTAGGTTGTTGATTATTAGCCATATTGTATCATTTAATTAAGTCTGATAAAGGGAATGGCGAACGTACTTGAGAATGGCAAAAGCCATAGCCATTGTTGATAGGGTTGACAACCGGGGCTGGAGAGCCCCGTCGCCCGAAGCTGCGGCATTGGACCCGAAAAGTGCCATTGTTGAATAAACCAGGCGAAAGTGCTGATGAAGAAAAAGGAAAAGACAAACAATGAATAGCGAGAAATTCGAGGCGGTGATGGGCCTGATTTGTATTCACCGATTGCCTTCAGTTCTCGGTCACGAAAGCGGGCTTTCTGGAAACCACGGAAAGGACATTATAGCCGTGTCTCGTGCGTCCCTATCTCATTCGAGGCTTTGGCCGTTTACTATAGTTTGGCTAGCCGGGTTATCTCGCAGCAAAACACTTTGATATCGGCAGGCAAATGTTGAGGCTTTGTCCAGTGACAGTTGGTGGCGATGAAGCCTCAGTTGTCTCGAACAAGTTGATACGAGGCGTGGGAGAGTATCCGAAATAGGCAATTTCCTGAGAAACTCGCAAGTGCTTCCCCAGATCAATTCAACAGTCCACTAAAAACGCGGGGTAGAAGGGTGCTATCTAGATAAGTTCCCTGAAGAATCGAGGCTGATCACAGCCTTTTTCTCAGAATCTTGCCTAAATAGGATAAAATGAATATGTTAATTGACGGAAAGGATAGCAATTGTGGTCCTGTCGCTGCGGTCCGGATAGCCTCAAGACAGCTGTGGATATGGGCCTAGATAGCGTGGGGAGACCCGTGCCGAGCTCTCAGCTACTATTCCCTAGGCGGAGCTGCGCGTGGATCGCGGACCGAGACGTTGTTTCTACTCCCGTTGTCTGGATAAGACAGTAACACGTGGAGACCTGTTTATGCGGCTCTGAACGATGCGGAGGGCGCCACAAACAGGCCTAGAACCGAGAGCTTGTTGGATCTCTGTTGGTGGTGAAGGGAGATGACATAGAAACCCCTTTACGGGCGCGCGCTGTTGCTTTTATAGATGCTGGTAATTAGACTTATATGCACATACATAAGCAAATACCCCGGGCGCGCATGCTTAGGGCCGGAGCAGATAGGAGCTGCAGTTACTGGCTGCTGTCAACCAACGCTATGTTGCATTGAGGCCATTCTGGGAGTTGACTCCGTCTTATCGGCAGATGCAGCTGATATCTACGGGTTATCGCCAGTATCTTGTTCCCTGGCGCTGAAATGAGGTTCGGCTGATGATTCAGTATCTGGGGAAGTGGATCAATCCGCTACTCCACCAACGGTTTGTGGATTCAATCTTGTGAAAGATGGATAATAGATAGCTTTTAGCTGTATCGTAATTGGTTTTGCGCCTGCTACAGCTCTTTTCACTGAGTGGATCGCCGTCTATCTTTTCTGGTACGGAATGGCGGCCCGCCTACCACATTGGGCAATTCTGTGAGAAGGCAGCGAATGATGCGGGCAGTGGCAGCACTTTGGCATTTTGACCCCTCCGGAGCAAAGGGCGCCGATTCTCAAAATATTGCCACTTGAGGCGAATTCTAGAGTCAGTCTGAACGCTGCTATGGCCCGACATTGAGTTTGCACGAAAATCGCCCACAAAAGCCAACACAGACGCATGTATTAATAGCTGAAGCGCGCCCTGAGCTCTGTAGAAATGTGTGAACCGCGCCGGACTGTACAATCCGCTTGCAACTGGCCTTGTTTCCGTCCGTGATCGCAGCACTCAATGACATCCAAAGACGGCTACTCGTGGACAAAAGCTCAAGGCCTTCGGGCTGGAGTTCCATCCATCGGTGTTATTGAACCACCTTCAAATGTCAAGAGCACCGATACAGTCTACGATGTTATTGTTGTAGGCGCGGGCTATTGTGGCCTCACAGCAGCTCGTGATGCTAGCTTAGCTGGTAATTCTATCCTAAGTCAAATGTTTACGGAGTAATAATCGATGAGAGAAATCTGACAATTTTTTTTTTTCCAATTAGGCCTAAAAGTGTTGCTACTTGAAGCTCGCGACAGAATTGGCGGTCGATCGTGGTCATCCAACATTGAAGGCTACCCGTACGAGATGGGAGGCACATGGGTATACTGGGGACAAGCCAATGTGTGGCGCGAGATTGCGAGATACGGCATGCAGGATGAACTCGAGATCTCTTACGATTTCTCCAGAGGTATCAACAAGTATTTGCTATCAACACCGCAAGGCGTACAAAGCTTCAGCCATGAAGAAGAGGTAATACACACATAGCCTTTGTTCTGCCACTGGCTCGCTGGTGGCTTTATGAATCAATCTCAACAGAAGCTAACTATAACCAGGACGAGCTCATGCAATCATCGCTTGCCAAACTCGTCAATGTCGATGGATGCCATGGTCGAAAAGTCGTACCTTTCCCCCACAGTGGTGTTCTCAGCCCTGAAGCTCGCAAGTACGACCACATGTCTGTCGCCGACCGGATCGCAGAAATCAAGAACGACCTCACTCCCAACGAGCGCCTCTGCGCAGAAGCATTCGTCCTTTTGTGTAGTGGAGGCACTCTTGAGACGACGAGCTTCTACGAGTTCCTCCATTGGTGGGCCCTCAGCGGCTACTCTTACGAGGGATGCATTGACTACCTCGTCAAGTATAAGTTCCGTGGAGGCCAGTCGTCATTTGCGATCCGTTTCTTCCGCGAGGCTCTGGCCTCTGGCAACTTGACTTATTCTTTCAACAGTCCTGTTGCAGCCGTCCAGCATGGAGGCGAGAGCGTTCAGATCACGACCCGTGCTGGCAAGACTTTCCGAGGAACCAAAATGATCTGTGCTATTCCCTTGAATGTCCTGAATGATGTCAAGTTTGATCCACCCCTGGCGACGGGTAGGAAAGCAGCCGCCACCACTGGCCACGTCAACCAATGTGTCAAGGTTCATGCTGAAATTAGCGATCGAGATCTTCGTTCATTCACGGGCATCAGCTATCCGCATAACGGGCTTATCTACGGCTTTGGTGATGGAACAACGCCGGCTGGTAACACGCATGTTGTAGCCTTTGGTGGGCAGCACAACCACTTCCATCCAGAAGAAAACATTGAACACACCAAGGCAGCGTTGGAAGGGTTTGCGCCTATGAGTATCGAAAGATTGGTCTTCCACAACTGGTCCAAAGATGAGTTTGCAAAAGGAGCCTGGTAAGCACCAAAGTTTCTCCCTTCTTTTCTCCTTTGTTTGAGTCGAGCGCAAGGCTAACGTTGTTATTTTTCAATCAAGGTTCTTCCCAGCACCTGGCTTGATATCCACGCACTTGAAGGACATGAGAGCAAGAGAGCGCAACATTGTATTCGCATGTTCCGACTGGGCATTGGGGTGGCGTAGCTTTATAGACGGTGCCATTGAAGAGGGAACCCGCGCTGCTATTACTGTACGAGCCGATTTCGCTGGTCGATCCAAGTTATAGCAGAGGCATGCGGGCTGGTGACTGTAGAATTGCGGAGGCGCGGACTGTACAAGGCCGAATGTATAAATAAGATTTGCATATAGCGAGAGTTATTACATGCGTTGATGGCGTCAATTATCATCACATGATTAAGATTGGGCGATGCCGAGTCACGACTTGGGTCCATCTCTGAGTGCCCCGGTTCGCCCATATGTGCTCAAGAGTCTGAACGGCAATAGGAATGGTTCCAAAGTGGGTGCAGCTGTAGAGGCTTTGGAGTCGATGTGAAAAGAATTCCCGATGCTCAGGCAAGATGCTCTCTGCAGCAGCCACAAAATATGTCCAAACCAAGGCGTGGGATCCATCAACGCTTGGATCTAGATCAAGGACCGTTTCTCGGAGCCGTTCTACTGATTGTATGGACTCTTCGTCGGTGATGAGGTGGAGGGCGCGATTTCGGTATAAATCGCAAGCTTGCCGAATAGCTTCCTTCATGACAGAAACGTTGGCATATTGCTCCGGGTCTTGATTGAGCGATGGACTTGAAGACATGAAGCCCAGGTAGTAGTCGGGGCGTTTCGATAGCATTTGCAGTCCTTTGGTTTCGCTGGACAGCGGAAATCCAAAGAGTTCGAACCTGTGGATTTTGATGTGTCAACTTATGCTTGTTTTTCGTAGGGTTATTACTCCGAACGACCTACATTCGTGTTTGCTCACTAATAAATTCTCTTGTGGTTCTTGATAGAGATCCTACCGAATCAGACATCTTCGCCAGATTGGAGAGAATCTCCAGCAGATGAACGTAGTTATTCGCGCCCGTAATCGTATCCCCCACAAGTAAAACTAGGATTGTCGCCCATGTTGACAGGCTGAAAAGCTTCTTTGGCTCGAGTTGAAGCGAGTCGTGGAATAGTTTCGATAAAATCGCTTGTTGGCCTACTTCAGCTGCCATTCGCATATGCGGCGCCTGTTGCGATAGGTGGAAAGCTGCAATAACGGATATCGCCTGTCCAACGAGCTCATCTTCACATGCTAGAGGAAGCAAGATGTTGCGATAGCCGTTGCCACTAAAGTCGAAGACGACCATTTTGGGTGCAATGCTCTCTGAAACTGCGATGCGAAGAGACTGTGGTCAGCCACTCTCCCTATTTCAACTGAACAAGTTTGGGCGAAAAGAACAATAAGTAAAATCTTACAATAGCTAAAGAATTGTCTGGCTTGAGGAGATAGAGCTTGCATAGCAGTCTGCGGGCGGGAGAGTTGCACCTCTCTTGATATAACCTCTTCCACATCATCTTCCAAGCTCTCGGCCGAAGAATCTGTGTCGGATGCGGCTATATGAGGAAGAATGGGGCCAATGATGGGGCGTTTGTTTGAAGTCTTGGATGGAGTGGTGGAAGCCCGGCGAGAAGCCAGTCGCGTTGTATCCGACGAGGATCCTGACTGTTTGCTGTTCACAGTGACCCATCGTAATCGATTTGGCGCACGTAACGGGGCTTTAGCACCATCGCCAGCGGCGCGAGATGCGGATTGTGAAGGCCGTGGCGAGCTGTATTTCATGTGAGAGCTGAAGCGGCACTCAATACCCTGGCCCGAGCACTTGATCCCCTTTTTATAGCACTTGAAGCATTCGGGCTCTGTCTTATCGCAGCGCACTCGGCGCGTACGGCACTCAAGACAACCTTGTCTAGAGTTAAATCTCATGCGTGGAGAGTTGGCGAAACCGGTTTATTAAGAGCTTATCACGTACCGTCGTTTCTCTTTGCGAGCGACATTATGGCGCGGGTGGCATCGAATTGCCCGTGTATGGTACAGGAGCACGCCGGGAAAAGTGGCAATTTTCAAAACTTGCTGCTCCCACCGCGTAATTGTCCTCTGGAGCAGTTATTAGGAGCTGAAGGGTGGGCTGTCTGATGCTGATGCAGCTACATGTATGCAGCTGGATACGGCTCGTGACAATGACGGCAGGGCGAGCCCCAGACTGGCGGATCAGGGCAGCTTGACAGGGGCGAACTCGGCCCTTGATGGAGAGGGTCGAGAAAATACGGAGAACGAAGCACGGACTGCGGCGTGGAGGATGGAGGAATGCGGAGACGCCTCTGGTCTGTGGAGAGCCGTCAACCCGATAGTGCTAGGCCTAAAGCACGAAGGTTAAGATTCGGCTTGTCTCAACCGCGGCTTAATAGATAGCAGCGCTGGCGCATCGGCATTAAAACAGCTCATGGGGCTGCCCTCTTGTGGAGTCGTGGACACTAGTACTGTAGCTATCTAATAGCTGTATTGTACAGTACGCTACTGAGTAATAACTCGTGCAAGCTGTTTCTTTTTCTGGAGAGGTAACAAAGGAGAGAAAGAGGATCTGAAAGGTTACAAATCTGCAAATTTCACGAGGGACCAAGAAGCAATGGCGTAGCATTTGTCAAAGTGTTTTGCATCCATCTTTTGCACGTTATACTGCCTAGCAACTGAAAAGAAGCTATCTATCAATTCCATGATCTCTGCTATGTCGTGAACACGTTGGTGATAGGACCCAGCCACGATTCATAGTCCTCCGGGCTCGTTCCATTGTTTCCGTAGCGCAAAACGCGCAGCAATGGCCGGAAAGCACCAGACGTGATGTTGAAGTCCGTGCCATTCTCGTACATGAAAAGCGGCCACTCCAAGATGAAACCACTTAAAACGTTCGGATTGGGCCAAGGTGTAACGGTTCGGGGGTCTATTCCAGGAGGAATGTCGCCAATGCCCCACACAGACAATACCCCATACGTTGGCACGCCCAGGAAGCCATCATATAGTGGTACATTTACATCTGACACATCAAATTCGACAGACGGATCAAAGCCGTAAAATGTTGGCACAAAACTGGTATTCACAGGCACTGCATCCAGGCGAACGAGATTGGTGGGCTGGACCACGAGAAAGCCAGTAATGGGCACAAGCAGGTCGGCTGGTACTGAGCCATCGCGGCCCAAGATGCTGTAATTGCCGATATTGACTTCACCTGGCTTCGTTACATCCGACCCTACGAATGGTGTATCGTTTCCTACCCATGCCGTTGTATTGTGCCCAAGGTAGTCCACATCATTTCTAGTGTATGGCACGCCAAGGTATGGAACGACGTAGCTGCTACTGTCGGTAACAATCTTAACGTAGCCTGAGTAAACGGGCTCCGACTCTGGGTGAGACTCTTCGGGAGCCGTAAACTGAACCTCTACTGTCGTGGACTGACCAGGTTGCAGGGATAGTCTTGACTTGGAAAATTGAGCGGTGGCATATTTCGCCTCGTGGCCAAGAGTGAATCTCAAGAATGACGCTTCCGTCCCTCCTGTGAAGTTAGTCAAAGTGCGGATATACGAGGCACCCGAATGAGAGATGGAATAAGTTTTGGCTTTCTTGGAGGTGTTTTTGATAGTGATTGATTGCTTTGCTGGCTTTGGCGAGTCAAGCAAACTCAGCTGAGACGGCGATATTTGAGAATCGGCAGCAACTGCTGCGTACGCATTAATTAGTCCACCTCCTTGTTGCGTGACGGAAGAGATAATATTCAAATTCTGCGCTTTCATCGGCACTGCGGTTGACTGTAGAAGAGAAGTGATCTCAGCGATGCTGAGCTTTGGTGACTGAGACTTGATCAAGGCATAAACTCCAGCTGTGAAAGGCGTAGCCATAGAGGTACCTGACAACACGGCATAGCCTCCAGCTGAAAGCGGAAATGTTGAGAGAATGTTTCCTCCCGGCGAAGAAAGCTGAGGCTTCAATGTCATTTCAACTGTCGGACCAATGGAAGAGAAATAGTCAATGGTATGGCCAGCTGGATTGGGCAAGTCTTGGACAACCGACAACTTAAAATCTAAAGTGTACTTTTTACCAGAGCCAAGACTAGCGATATCCTTGATGATCTGCTGTGATTGGTTGTATCCAAGGAAGAGAATGTTGAATGGATCCGTTGTCCCGGGTTCGTCCAGGAGAATTGGAGTGTTTGGGTCATCGGTGTAGTATATGACAGTCGTCACATTCAGTGCCAACAGTTGATCTGAATAGGACCCAAGCCCACAGTATACCGTATTATAGATCAAAACTGCCGTGTGTTCTCCGTCTGTAATGGCGTTTTGTGCGGCTGTCCATACGCTGGGGTCGCATCCGCCAGTCTGCTCTTCTGTGATAGGTATATCCAGGCCACTGCCGGCCTCAAAAATGGTAATAGGCTGGTCAGAGATGAAGGGCAGGACCGATATGTACTCCAACGCCTTGCCGAGATTGTTTTCTGCCTTGTAAATGGTTGGATAGATTTCGCTCTCTGCAGACCCCACTGCCAAAACCTCCGGAGCCAAGCCTGGAGCTGATACTGCATATGGCCCGAGATCACCGTCGTTTCCGAGAGCAGCAACAATTGCCACACCGCTTTCCACAATACTTTGGGCCAGTGGAACATACGGTGATGCCTGTTCCCAATACGTGATCTCGCCGAGCGACATTGAAATGACATCGACGCCGTCCTCTGCGGCTTGCTGCATGGCGGCCATGATGACATCGTCGCCAGGGTCACCCTCGCATCCAAATACCCTGTACATGCCGAGGCTTGCTTCAGGAGCTACCCCAACGAGTCCAAATCCTTGATTCGAGGCATCAGTCATGCCAATAATACCTTTTGTCAAACGTTAGCTGTATTCTGATGGACTTGAGATGGAGATTGCCTGCTTCTTACCCGTTACGTGAGTGCCGTGTCCTCCACTCGCACATGAAGCCAATGGATCATTGTCTGGAACCGGCGTATTAAACCCGGTATAATTATCTCCAACAAAGTCGTAGCCAAAAGACACTTTGTATCCAGGTCCAAATCCGCCACCAAGAGAAGGGTGGAGATAATCCACACCGGTGTCAATAATGCCAATCTTTACACCTTTGCCTTTAATTCCTTGGCTGTGTACCTTATCTACACCTGCCATCTTGAGTGGTCTGTTGACATCTGAAATGCCCTTGATATGTGGCAGAGTGCCATTGTTTTGTGGCGCTGGTGGAGCGGTAACAAAGGGATTTGGCCGAGGGACAACTCGAACCGGCCAGACATTTTTGACGCCGCCGACCTTGAGTAGATCAGCTTTGTGAGATGTATCATCAGCTAGAGTCAGAGATAATCCGTAGAAGTATTTGGCGCTGTTGAACTCTTTGCGGACTTGGTACTTTATCTTTCCACCCTGCTTCTGAGCAAACCGGGCCGCAGCATTGATACCAGAGGCTTGCTCGAGCTCCACGATGTAGGTATTTGGAATGTATGTGGCATTCGCAGCCGTACTCTGGCTCGATTTTAGATATCCATTTACGCCAAGTTCCGGCTTCGACACTACAGCAGCGGGCAAACCGAATAGGAGGACATTAATGAGCGCAGCCTTGGGCCACATTTTGGAGAGATAGCCGATGGTGGACTCTCTATCTATCCTAATTTCTTAGCAGGACATTGAGCAGAAGCGACTCCTCATATACCTATGTTTACGGTCTATACAAGTAAAATCGCATAATAGGGACGCGGGGTTGATGCAAGAATAGGACGATCAAAGATAACTATCTGTAGGCCTCGAATAGGAAGGTGATTGGATTTAGTGCCGCTATCCGACCAGATTTCTCATCATTTTATGTTTAAAAGCACGTTAAATGGTCAAGGAATACGAGATGTGACATCGCGATCAATACTTGCATCATGTATTTTCCGATTAGTCCATGTTCTATCTACAACCATACCTTTTAGTGTTTGCCCGCTTTGCTAGAATAGGGAAATATAGGACTTTAATTGGCTACGGATGTATCGTCGGCATATCAATCGTGATTGTGTAGTATGCTCGGTGAATGATATAATTGCTTACTCAAATAGCCGAATCGTTGCCTCAGCACACCAAATGACGGTAGAATGGCATCGTGATTAGCTTTAGCATCGTAGAAAGTCCATATAATGTCTTGTCAAATACAAGCGGCCTGAGTCTCAGGCGCATTTGCAGAATCGGGTTTATGTGATACTTCTTGTAATTTACTGAGTAAATAATAAGACTGTTTTATATAGGCTGTTACTAGCTCGAGAGAAGATAAGACATGTTGTAGATAAATAACGAGCTGTACTTGGAATTATCATACTCATTGAAATAGAGGGCTGCTATCAATTAGTCTATATGAGAATTTGCACGTTCTAAGCGCTTCATCTTCCAACGTTGTCCATTGTCGGATCTTAGAAGTACCGAAATCCGTATCTAGAACTTCGTCACTAAAACTCCGTCCGCCGTAGCGTGGAGGGGAAAGTGTTTTCGATAAACTGAAGCGAAATAAATGTTGTCAAATTATTTTATTTCAAGTCGCCGCATTCAAGAATAAATATATGATCCTCTTTGCAGCACAGAATATCTTACCTTAGTGCCTTTATACCTGGGCAAATCTCGAATCTGAGACGGAGATCTAGTGAAGCTTTGGAATATTACAGATTTGCGGAAGGCAAGTTTATATGGCTGGCTCGGTAGAGATGAACCAAGAAACGCCTCTGGAGCTGTGGAAGCGCTTCACCTATGTGGATAATCTCCCGGAAGACATTGGCCCTTTTCGGAAGCTACTAGAGGGATATAGCAACATACCACCTGAGGAAGTCGATGGCCTACTCCTTAGAACGGTAGGAAATGGTTCGGTTCTTTACTCTAGATGGAAATGACCTTCTAACGTCTCTCGGCAGCGTGAGAGGCTTTGGGAAGTGGCCATGTACCCGTGTATCGGCCGATGGAGCTTTCTCAACCTACAAAGCGTACACGACCCTCATTTCCACACTGCAATTGAGCGATTGAGAGATTCGGCTGCCTCTGGCGCTGCATCGAGCTACCCGGAGGCGCTTCTTGATATTGGGTGCTGCATTGGCCAGCTGCTGCGGAAACTGGTGCACGATGGAATCGACCCGACGCGCCTCTATGGTACAGACCTGCACTCTGAGTTCATTGCCATTGGTGCAGAGCTATTTCGCGACAAAGCCAACGGATTGACCTTTGCGGCCGGCGATATGTTGAATCCTAACGATGAGGCTCTGGGCATTTTAGACGGTAAAATCACGCTTGTGCATGCAGGGAATTTCTTCCATTTATTTACGTGGGAAGAGCAAGTTGTCATCGGAATGCGAATAGTGCGCTTCATGCAGCCAGAATCCATTGATGCGATAATCTTCGGCAGACAGATCGGGACCCACAATCCGCGGGAGAGGCAGGGAAGAAAAAATTCATACTTGCATAACGAGGAAAGCCTGCAGAGACTGTGGAACGAAATTGGAGCGAAAACGGGGACTCGTTGGCGCGTGCGGATGGATATTAACGAAGAGAAAGTGGTTGGCATTCCTGGATTTGGAGAAGAGGATAGATATGTCCGTTTTGGCATTTATCAAGTCCCAATTGAGAAGACAGGGAAAGTTCTCGCGGAAGCATGAAAAAAAGGCAGTCATATTACTTATTGAGGTAGAATAGCAGTGACTCACCTAATTGTAAGACGTCAAATTCTGTCCGATATACGGCCCATGATAATGGAGACTTTACTCGCTAAAATCATGGCGATCAGCTAGCTTAGGTGTTTGCTGTTGCTTTCTAATTAAAGGTGTTGCTTCCAAAAACAAAAAAACACAGTACATGTAATCAATGTTAGGTTAAATTGCAAAAATCTCTGCAACAGTAGAGATTCGTTAACAAATAGAAGATAAAGCTGGCTCTAAAGCTGCTTGTAATATATGCAGGCGTGTCTTCGTTCTTTATGTCATTCCTTATCGAGTATAACAACATTTTAATGTAATGCTGCAAGTGGAAAGACGCCACAGAAGCTTACACAGTTCTGCGTAGCTTGCTTAGCGCTCGAAGCAGATGGATCAATTTCCCCAGCTCTGCGCCCTTCAAGGCCTACAGGGCGTTCCATGACATTGAGAGCCTGGAGAAACTGGCCCACTTGGTAGGCGTTTGAATCAACCTGTCCGCCTCTAGCCGCTGTGAGCAGACGCTGGCAAAAAGTATTTATCTCTCTTTCATGTTCTTCATTTGAATTTCTGTAAATGGTTCCGAAATCCATACTACCGAAATCTACAATTAGACATAATCTTCAACTTTAAATCTTCAAGCAGCCATGAAGACCGTCGGAATCATCGGTGGCAGCACCGACTTGGCCACGGCCGAATACTACAAGCTGATAAACGCCCACATCCGCGCAAAACTGGGCGGGTTCAACACTGGCGAAATTATTATTAATTCGATGAATTTTGAGCGCAGTGCTCATTTTGTAACCAACGACCTTTGGGATGAGGGGGCAGAGTACTTGCATGGAAAGGCGCTTAGCCTGGAGAGAGCCGGAGCCGATTTCATCATCTGTGTTTCGAACACTTGGCACAAGGTTTCGGAAACTTTCATGAAGAGTATCAAGATCCCTCTCTATCACATCGTCGATCCCACGGCTCAATCAATCTTGAATCAAAATCTACAAACTGTCGCCTTGCTGGGCACTAAAGCCACTATGGCATCAACTTATTTGCCCAACGAATACTTCTCTCGCTTCGGAATAAAGGTCATTGTGCCCACAGAAGATGAGCAGAAATATGTGGACGACGTGATTTTCAACGAACTCGCCAAGTCACAATTTACCGAGGAATCTAGACAGGGGTACCTCAAAATCGTCGATAGCTTGGTTTCTCGGGGTGCACAGGGAGTTATTTTGGGCTGCACAGAGATCCCGTTGCTCATTGAACAGAAGGATCGGCCAAATGTTCCGATGTTTAATACGTTGGAACTACACGCTAGAGGTGCTGCAGAGAAAGCATTATCCGATTAAATTGAAATAAAAAACGATTAGACTATCCTAATAAATCCGAGCGCTATTTCTTTAGTTGCTAAAACGTCACATGAAGACTTGAAAAGTGACCTGAAAAGTACCTAGAAAATTTGTATATATTGTACATGTCTTACATCCGATAGCTAGGTAGGAATCGGATGGCCGTTATGAGAAGCTAGAGAGAGAAATTTTCATTCCGTCAATAATGCCATTATGTTCCAGAAATTTACGTCGTTTTTGAACAATTTCCGTACGTGTCATAGATTCTAGGTCATCAAACCTTCTCTGCATGATCAACGTCGGCTTGCTGCTTGGCTTCCTCGATTCCTCCCTTCTCCTTCACGCGAACTATCTTCTCTTCAAACGTGCTCACAGCTCTTGCACTACGCCATGCGGGAATGTTGCCATCGAAGAGCACGTCGATTTCTTCGAGTGACTTCTTCGCTGTTTCGGGGTACATGAAGTAAACGTGGAACACCATAGCGATACAGAAGGTGCCGAATATCATGTACGCTTTCCACTGAATATTGGTGAATGCTGGAGGGACAAAGAATGCCAGAGCTAGGTTGAAACTGCCACAAATGTTAATTAACTTGATCTTTGGGTTAATAGCAGACATTGAATAGTGGTCACATACGCCCAATTACCAGCGGCTGCCAGGCCAACACCCTTTGCGCGATACTTTAATGGAAAGACTTCTCCGCAGTAAATCCATGCTCCCGGAGCCCACGTAATTCCTAGATAAACAGTCAGCCAGTTGCATATATGAAGCAATATGCGAGGATAGAATTAGCGTTTCGCCATACCGTCTATACATCATGTTAGCTATAGTTCTTGCTGGTTGACGGACGGGAGATGTGTAACTTACAAACTCCAACAAAGATGTAACAAAGAGCAATGACAGCTTTAGCTGAAGGGCCACTGATCTGCCACTTCAGTATATCGTTTCCTGCGCCGTCGATAAGTAAAGGTCGCTAAGAAGGAAGAATTACCTGCTTACCATCTACACTGTCCACATGATGTCCATAAACAGCCATTACAGCACCAACAGTGAAGTGGATGACACCGCATATTATGGCTCCAACAATGAGCAGCCGTCGGCGGCCCATACGATCGATGACAAATAGGACTCCTCCGGTGGTAACGAGGAAAATGACGTATTGGATAATGGACGACGTGAGAGCGGCATTTCCTGACTTTTTTAATTGGTTAATAAACAATTCAGCGACATGGGTTTGTGTAAAAAGCTCACCATGCCAGCCATGTTGAAGATATAAACCAGATAATAGAGCATAACATTACCACCGAGAAGTTGCTGCCAAACCTGTGCGCTAACGCCGACCAGCGTCCGCTTCCACATTTTGGGAGCGAATAAGCCCAAATAGCCAACTTCCTTTGACTCAGCAGCAATCCTCGCCGCTTCCCTGACCTCCTCAAGCTCGGCGAGAACCACGATATTACTTCGATCGCCTTTGGCGTGCAGATTCGCCAAGATTTCGTGGCATTCCTCCCAGCGATCCTTGGATGCAAGCCATCTGGGAGACTCTGGGAAGAAGAACAGGGAAACAAACAAAATCGCTCCGGGTACGGCTTGTAAGCCCCATGCAATTCGGAACGCCGCCGGCTTCTTGATGGAAACGGAACAGCCATAAGAGATAAGGTACATGATCAGAATACCTAAGTCTTGTGTCAGCTTCCTGTCAATTAGTCATTGTAAACGCACAAGATCAGCTCTTACCCCAGTCAATAGACCACTGTTGAATACCAACAACGCGACCTCGGATACGAGAAGGAGCAAGTTCGGAAAGATAGACGATACACTGAGAACTAGTTATGCCGATTGCAAGCCCACTGACAACGCGGCCAACTACGAGGTGAGCCACATTTTGAGAAGAGCACTGCAGCACAGCGCCGATAATCCAGTCCACAGAAGCAATTTGTATGGCCAGCCGGCGGCCCAGGCGATCGGCAAGCCATCCTGATAAGAGAGATCCGACGAATGATCCAGCAGACATGGACGCAGTAATGCCGCCCTGCTCAGCTGAACCTGGGTGGTTAAAGTAGTTGAGATATTGATCAGAGCCAATCCAGGCACTCATGGAGCTGATCTCGAAGCCGAAGATCATGCCACCAATGGTACCAAAGGCAGCAAGAACTATGAGGAAGCCGTGTCAGTAGCAATTCTAGATGATACTGTATTCATAGGTCCAATGGGCGGTAGTTTGAACTTACCGTAGATGTTCCAAATGCGATACATCTTGACAGTTTTGCCATCTAGGTGAGCTCTTTACTACCGTCTAAGACTGCTGGATAGCCCATCCAGTATGATTCGGCGGAAACTCAACATGTCTACGATATGAAGTCTTTATAAGTTCTCAGGTAATCCTTGGATAAGGAACAACAGATGTAATGGTGGAGCCTTGGCCGGCACAGACATAGAAGCGCACGTATTAGCATCAAGAACCGGTTTCATGAGTATATGTACATACAATGCTTCTTAAAACATGTCAAGATCTGCGAGATACTCGGAGAAATGGAGACTTTGACGGGATGTCAGTCTCCACATTCTCCGGCATGTAAGAAAGGTACATCTACCTAGTCCTCGAGATCGTCATACATGGCAGCTGAGCTTGGTATAGCCCATGGAACAATATATACACCATGCTGGGCATCTGGAGTTTTTAGAAAGGAGTTTATAAGACGAAACGGGTATATGTAGAGCGTATACACGCAAGCTGATCATACATTTCTTTTGAAGGCATGATCCGTGGATTATAGGTACGAAGGATATGACTTACGCTCAAAATAAAGCTCTTATGCATTATATATGAAGTTCGAGATATATTAAGTTCTGCAGTAAACGAGCAATCATAATTTCGGTCGTAGCCACAGTTTTTCCATTATAGAGACATATTTTCCCATCGCTGATCATCAGGAGATGTCGTTCGCATACATGCGCATGATCCTGTATATTCACTAAAGATACATGCACTGACTATGGCCTGATTTAGAGATCTACGAATAAACCGTTTTGCATACCAAACGTTGCATTTAGCCTAATTTCATGGCTGAATATTAGCCTGCAAGGGGCAACTGACTCAATCGGCCCAGCTATAGCGACCCGATTGCAAGCTTGCCAAGTAAAATCTCCGCACGACCACTCCCCCACATTAACAAGAGGCAAGATCTACGACTTAGACTGTCGTCATTGGCACGCATTCAAGCTGTCATTGGACTTCTTCAAGTAGCTCTCCGAGATCCTCTATGCTACTAAAGTAATTGCGATACAAGAGCCTCATGTTTCATCAAAGTCGGAATGGCGCGCGTTCTATGCGACTTGGGCCAGACAGAGGGATAAAGCGATTCAAAGCCACTATTGCAGCTACTTGGTCTTTTACACCCCAAGAAAATGACTTCCGATGTGCTGTTTGATGAGAAGACTGCGCAATTTGGCATTGTGTATCAAAATACACAAAAAGGAGATACTTCTTTCCTAGTATAAGTCTACTTTCCCTCCGCCCTGGCACATGCTCTCAATGATTGCTAGGTCATTCAACGCCTCCTCTGGACCCGACCGTTTCTCTGCCTTTCCACTTTTGATAGCTTCTAGAAAAGCTTTGATTTCGAGTTCAACGCCTTTGCTGCTTACTGTCTCAGATCTGTTCTCACCAGAGACGAGGTCAAGGTTCAGCACGAAGCCCCCAGGACTGTCAACTATGTTGAAGCTCCCCTTAGTGCCGATAAGAGTGAGCTCCCCAGCAGACCGTAGTGAAGCGAACGACATTGATATCGTGCCCGTTCCTCCACCGCTGAGAAGGATACCTGCATTGAGAGTATCAAGTGGTGGAAGGTGAGGTACAACTTGGCGAGCAAACCCCTGCGTCTCAACGACTTCTTGGCCTGAAATGAAGCGGAGCAGGGCCGTTTGATGCACTCCACCGTCAAGTAAAAAGCCGCCTTGGTACTCTGGCACTTTTCTCCATGGCGTTTCGTACCATTTGCCAACTGGTGGCTGGTTGCGCCATACTCTGAGATGTGCTTGGGTAATCTCGCCGATTGCCTTTTCTTCCACAATCCATTTCCGACCAAGCTCAAACTCGTGCATGAATCGAAATTGTTCGGCAATGCTGAAAATGAGTCCTTTATCCGCGTATAGCTTATTGTAGTCTCCAATAAGTTCGCGGGCAGTTTTCACATCTTTTGCAATCGGCTTTTCACAGAGCACATGTTTACCAGCAGCTAAACATTGCCTAACAATGGATGGTTGAATAAGAATTGGCAAAACAATAATTACCGTATCAATATCGCTGCGCTGAAGAAGATCATCTAGCGTACGTCCAGGCTTGTCGTCCGCATACAGGTCAATATTGGCTACTCCAAGCTTAGTTGCTTCCGTAACAAGGGCAGAGGCGGTAGAAGTAGAACGTGAATAAACCGCCTTGAGGTTCGCTTTATTCGCAACGAGCGCTGGCAGATGAGCTGGTGCTTGAGTCAGCATCGTGCACGCCTCTGAGCCCTGCTCGCTAATACATGGAAAATACCTTCAGTAGCAAAAATGCCAGCTCCTAGGATTGCGATACCAGCCATTTAGAATTAAAGTCAAAATGAAATGTTCACTGAGCTGCTGTAGAGTAACTGCACGCCTTTTCCGCCTAGAAAATCGCAGTGAACGCAATATTTGACTTGGATATCAGCGGGGGAACGCAGTTTATATCGCGCGAAGACTATTAGCGACTTGAGGGGTCAAGAGACGCTCAGCAGTACATTGATTGCTTCTTTATTCTCCATGATAGCACGAGTACCTTCGGCTATTGTCGAATTCGGTTTACCCGAGTCTTGCTGCACAATATCGTTCCCCATTCCGGGTCAACTTAGCCGGCCGACGCTTGACTATCGGAATAAATCTTTGCTGATTATTCCCGAATGAAAATAGTGCGCATATCGCAAAAGCGAAGAGAAAGGTCGAAGAGACACACTCTCTCGACAATAGCGAGCCTCTAATCGATAGAGATGAGAGGCAGATGAGGGGCATTGATAAGTAGAAGCACTGGTTGTAGCCATCGCTATGACAGTACAGCTGCACTCGCGGCCACTGTGGCTATCCCGCTAGATTAGTAATGGAACTCAATAAATTGGGACATGGAGGACTCGATATTAGATCATCTGAGTAAAATTTGCCAGACATATCATTGAGTCATGTACTATTATCTGGGTCTTTATACTAGCATAATGCTTGTGTAGCGATAGATTCAAGTTAACAAATGATGTGGCACCAAAGACTCAAACAACTGAAATAACTCCGCACAACGGCTTCTCTAGCTCTCTTAAGCACTACGTAAAAATACTTTCGATTATTAAACAATAACCATTTTCAGTGCTTTCTATTCCCATCGCGCCTTGTTCAGTAATTGTCAAACACGAAATGGTAAGACAATTAATAATTACAGCTATGTAGATCTATGGCCATAGTCTATTTCGATGTAGCTTCGTGCAGAAAAGGGCAACTTCTTCTCATGTTGTACAACTATCTTAGCCGACCCCAGGCTAACGCCACTCTCTGTGGCAGTTTCAAGCCAATAGAATCCGTAGCTTCAGATCGATTTGATGCACTATGCCCATTATGGATAACAGTACCCTTGTAATTTTGTCTGCTATAGCCCGTGCTATCTTTGTGGCGTAATATTGTGTGTTCCATCTTTCAGCTTTTAGAGGATTATAATTTTGTATATATTGGACGTTCGACGACTTAAAACTTCTAACGTAAATTATTTGAGTTATACTGCTCAATACCGTCCTTTGAGTTTCCTGCTCATTCTGCCGTCTACTAATCTTTATCTCTCATAACCGAGCAGCTGCTTCCAGCTACCACGTCTTATAACTTCAACTTTGGCAAGACTAGTCTCTTAGACTCCTCGGTAGCAGAGAACAACATGGCGCCAATAAAATCCAACATTCTTGAAAGTATTGGGAACACGTCCATCTTACAGCTTCAAACTGTAGTCCCTTCAAATGGAGTTCGCGTTCTCCTGAAGATTGAGAGCACCAACCCAACGGCAAGCATGAAAGACCGCATGGCTCTTGCAATGATTACGGCTGCTGAGAATGATGGCCGTCTGAAGCCCGGCGGCTCTGTTGTTGAGTATACTGGGGGCAGCACTGGCGTTTCACTGGCTTTGATTTGCGCCGTAAAGGGCTATTCTCTTCACATAGTGACATCGGATGCCTTTTCGAAAGAAAAGCTGGACCACATGAGACTCCTTGGTGCTACCTTGACAGTTATACCAAGTGATAATGGCAGGCAAACCGAAAAGCTTACCAAAGATATGATCCGGGAGGCCCATGCCATAGCTGAAAAAACTGGAGCCTTCATCACAGCTCAGATGAAAAATACGGATCAACTGTCTGCTTACACAAAGCTGGCCGACGAGATATACGAACAAACAGAGGGGCAGATCGATGCTTTCGTGCAGGGCGTTGGATCAGGTGCTTGTCTTCGGGGCACATCAGAGCGCTTACGCCAGCTTGACAGCAAAATCCGTTTCACTGCAGTCGAGCCCGCCGAATCAGCTGTTTTAGCAGGTGGCGTGTCTGGATCCCATAACATTGATGGCATGGGGCCTGGATATGTTACGCCAATGTGGAAGGAGGGAATTGCAGATGACTTTCAAGGAGTCTCAACTGCGGATGCAAGGGCAATGGCCTTTCGGCTTGCACGCGAAGAAGGCTTGTTCTGTGGTCTTTCGACCGGGGCGAATGTGACTGCTGCGTTACGTGTGGCAGAAACTCTGAAGCCAGGATCTACTGTTGTCACAATGATGTGTGATTCGGGTATGAAGTACATGTCAGGATACTCTAAGCAATTGTCATCTACCTAATGTAGAAGTTTAGGATATCACTTCCATAAGAGTCTGCTTATAAATTGTATGCCCTGAAAACTCCCATTATAATGATGTATAGTCCGGTATCAAACATTTGGCTCTCTTTTAGTTTTGTTGCCTATATCATGGAGTCTTGTAAACCAAAACCTATACACACATCTATTCATATATGGGCATATGTCTTTCTATCTCAAAGTAGTACGTCTTTGTCATTATTCAATATTCGCCATTCTAAAACTCCCCAACCATAATTTCTATGCAATCTTAACGACCACTTTACCCACATGCTTCCGCGCAGCCTATCATCATGTTAGCGTTATGCATATCCCTTTGAGCACCAGGTAGTCTTACCAAATGTTCTAGACCTTCTCGTAACTCTTCAAATGAGTAAATATTTTCATCCAGAACGGGCTGAATCTTGTTGACTTCTATTGCAGCCATCATTTCTTCCATTTGGACTCTGGAGCCAACATGAAGGCCACGGAATGTACAGATCTTTATCAGCGCATCAATAATCTTGCTGTTGCCCTGTGCAGCTCCTGATAAGACACCAATCACGGAGATAACGCCCTCGAACTTGATGGCGTTGACGCTTTGAGATAAAGTATCAGTACCACCAACTTCAATTATATTATCAAAGCCGTCTCCATTCGGAGTAAGCGCCCGTGCAGTCAGCCCCCATTCCGGATCTTCGTTATAGTTGATGACGTGATCAGCGCCGAGCTGCTTCAGCAAATCTCCTTTAGCGGGTGATGATGTGGTAGCAACGACCTTGGCGCCAGCTGCTTTAGCGAACTATATGTCGTATTTGTTTTAGTAGATGTAGTTTATTGTATGATTGGTAGATTCAAAACTCACCTGCACTGCAAATAAACTGACTCCTCCGGTTCCTTGTATTAGGATCCATTCACCTGCTTTCAGCCCCTTCAGGCCATAGAGAGCATTCCATGCCGTTACAGCAGCGTTTGATAGGGATGCGGCTTCCAGGTACGACAGATTGGGAGCTATTCGAACGAGCCAGGTTTCTTGGAACACTCCGTATTGTTGGAAAGTACCATCGATAGTACCACCTAACCCTCCCATGTAAAATGCTTCCGTAGTCATAGGACCAGCTTGATGTCCCGGGTTAAATAATGTTGCAACTCTGTCACCTAGCTTCCACTTTGTGACCTTGGGGCCCAGTGCAACGACCTCGCCAGCGCCATCTGATCCACCAACAACCGGAGTGTTGAAGCTGAAAGCAAAGCCCTACGTGTAAATATATTGTTTTAGTATAGGAATAAACCGAAAAAAAGACCGTCAAGATGACACTTACGCCACTGGGGATCTGATAGTCTCGAGGATTCAAGCCAGCAGCGTGCAGCTTCACCAGCACTCCATAATCATCGACCTTTGGAATTGGCCCGTCGACAAAATGAATATCGTCAATTCCTTTCTGCGCCCCCTGGATTATCCATTTCTTTTGTACTGTGGGAAGAGCCATAATCTTTACTCGGGGCAAAAAGTAATGAAGACAATTAATATTTTTGGCAGTCGAAAACGCTTGGTTTGATCAGTTTTATCCTTTAGATTAACTAAAGAGTGCTCCAAGGTTAGTTGTTCTCTGCTTCAACTTCATCAGCCATCTTCGCCTATATATCAATATCATCTTCTCGTTTTGATCCGACTAATTCCAAATAATTCCCAATAGATTCCAAACACAGCTGCATAATTCATATAGCTAGATTGCTCTTTCTGCAACGGCGTCCTAGATGGTGTCGCGCTTCCCGGCCGTCCGACCAATAGTAGTTGGCTGGAACGTCTTATTTACGAGAAGTGCTTAACTAATAGGGCGAAGAGGTCGCAACTGTTGGCAAAGATTACCTAAAGTGGAGAATGTTTAGAGCAGGCAATTCCCAAGTAAGCAAATGCTTTAGTAATTCACAGTTTCATACACGTATTTAGCTGCTTCTGTAGCATCTTCACTAAGATCCTTTGATGCTGTTAGCATCATGGAAGACTAATTTGTTAAGAAAATGCGAAGAAGCAAAGATAGATAACGCTTGACTTAGATCGCACCAGAGTCAAGCAGGGTGGATCTATATGAACTATATGAGGTTTTCAGTACAGAGAATCTCGTTCCTACATCATTGTCCATTCTTTGCTAAGCGGAGAAGAGAATGCGACAGAAAGCGGCTCATAGCTAGAATGCGAATTTGATTGGAATTGCGTAGATACCAAGCGAACATTCAAAATGACACGGTCTGACGGAACACACCCAGTAATAACTTACAACTTCACTACTTCATAGACTGAAAGGAGACTTTTTTCTTGATCGTGGGTCGCAATTTTTATCAGTTGCCCAAGTCTCATTAGCAATAATCTCCGTTTGTAAATTTTCTTGGTTCAAGAATTTCCTGAAATGGCTAGGTCGTGCGCTAGTTTTGGAGATGGGCTGACCAAGCCTTAGCCTCAGAGCAGTGACGAAAGCGAGTTGCTCCCTTTCTATGGCTCATGAAACAAACTTGGCGTAATCAGCGTTCGCGGAACCAAATACCTAAAAAGACTACAGACATAGCGAGCCTGACCTCATCGGTTCTAGTTGAGCGCTATACAAAGAAGCATATTTTAGTTTACCATATGATGTAGTGCTTTTGCATACTACTTGATCATAGGATATTTCATGTAGTGCAACTTTATAACAATAAATTATCCTCTGATATAAATTCCCGATACATAGATGTTGTTTCCTGTGTAATTGTGATAGTCTAATGTTGACTTGTTCGCACAGCCAGATGCTGTAACTCTACTTTACTTCCATGGAATTCCGCATGCCTTACACAATGCACAGTGTCTGCTTCCAATATTGGCTGAAGTATATGGGTAATCAGCCAGTAAGAGCTGTCGCGATTGAGAGAGGTTGCCGGCAGTGGGCATCCAAGACCCAATCAGGGTCTCAGTTAAAGAGCGCTAAGAATGGTGGGATTGATAATCATGATCCTCGATCCGCAATCGTATGTCTCACCAATGAAGGCGTGGCGCCAGAACATTATGCAGCACTGACACTCGCTCCCGCAATGATTCATACTTAGGTAAGGAGCAGGTACAGCGCCCAATAAGCTACCATTTGTAATTGCAGGTGGGGAGACGTGTCCCTTTGACGCATGGATTCAATTGTTATTCTGGAAAAGAAGAAGAAACGGGGTTCCTACGCAAAATTTTCGCTTTCGGAGACATTTTGAAAAGAACTCAAGAGTGTCAGTGCCGAGAAATACGACGCCTATACTAGATCCCGGGCGATCTCAAATGCGGATACGCCGCCATTTGCCGCAAAGTATCTATTAAACAAATTTCCATCTACAGTTAGACGAATCTGTACGATGCTGCTTACATACTCGCTATGAGACAGTCGCTATGATGATCGTTTGATACTAGTATTCGCGACTTTTATATAAATTGTATGATGAGTCTCATCAAATGGTCAAATGGCACAACATATACTCGCACACAAGAAGAAAATCGACTATTACATCGAAGAGCATTAACAATTACACATTTCCTTCATCATGCCTTATGAACGCTATGGAACGGAACTTGTCGACCCTGCACCTCTGGGTCGTCCACTTGATCTCTACCCTTCTGGTCGTAGAGTATTGAATCGATTCATGAAAAGCTCTATGGCTGAATCTCTGGCTACATGGGACCCTAAAGTGCCTCATCTGCGAGGTGTACCAACAGATGAATCTATTGAACTATATCGCCGGTATGATGTGAAAAAGTCTTGACGATAATGGGATATGATGACTGATAATGAGATAAATCCAGCTGGGGAGAAGGTGGATGGGGTATGATTCTTACCGGCAACATGGATATCTCCTTCGACTCAATGGATGACTTGGGAGATATGATCATTACCACCGACTGCCCAATGAGCGGTCCTCGATTTGAGAAATTCCAGGAGCTCGCAAAAGCAGCCAAAGCTCATGGAAGCCTGATTATTGGACAGCTGAGCCATCCTGGAAGACAGGTCCAAGCTCGCCTGAATCCAGAGGCAGTATCAGCATCTGATGTGCAGCTAGGTAAGAGAATCTCGCGATAAAGGCGTTGCAGAGACATACTAACTCTCAGATAGAACCAAAAATGGGCATGTCTTTCGGTAAACCACATGCTGCTAGCAAAGCAGAGATAGACGAGATCGTCGAGGGCTTTGCATATGCCGCCGAGTATCTGGATAAGGCCGGCTTTGATGGCATTGAGCTCCACGCCGCTCATGGCTATATCATCGCACAATTTCTATCGCCACGGACCAATAAGCGCACTGATGAATATGGAACTCAAACAGTGGAAAACCGCTTGCGCTTCATTACAGATATCGCAAAGGCTATCAGAAAACGCGTGTCACCTAGCTTCGTTGTTGGAGCAAAGCTTAACAGCGTGGAATTCCAAGACGCAGGAGTCACTCCAAAGGAAGCTGAAGAAGTCTGCGGTGGACTTGAACAGGAAGGCTTCGATTTTGTCGAATTGAGCGGAGGAAACTACGAAAACTTTGGCATGAAGTGGGAGAAGGATTCAACGCAGAAGCGAGAGGCCTACTTTTTGAAATGGGCCAAGGTCGTCAGTGAAAGCCTCTCAGCTGACAGTAAACTCAAGATGTTCTTGGTTGGCGGCATTCGAACGGTCGACGCCATGCTTGAAATCTTGAAGACTATCGATGGAGTTTCTTTTGCGAGACCTGCGGCCGCAGAGCCGGATTTGCCTACCAAGGTCTTGTCAGGGAAAGTCACAGGAACTATCAAGCCTGTGGAGGGTAATGACGATATTGGCGGAAAGTTTGCTGTGGATCTCGGCATGGCCAAGACGCAGCTTAGACTGACTGCCCGAGGTTTCCAGACAATTGACTTTAGCGACGAAGAGGTTATGGCGCATTTCAAGAAGGATATTGATGTTTGGTGGGACAACCTGGTGGCCGATGGCGATAAGCTGGAGTACATACGTGCCCCTGAGTATACGGGCCCTGTGGTACCAGCCAAATAGAGAGGTGGCTATACTGATGATAGATAAAAGTAGCTGCTATTCATTTTCGTATAATATTTTAGAAGCTGTTTAGACTAGATTCACACGGTGTCCTTTCTTTTCTAAAATGTGCCACATCTCTTCGTGAATTCTCTTGAACGGTTTTTAGTCATTAGCTGCGGCAGAAAGAAATAGTTTTAGAAGTATGTATAGTGGTATATATCATTGACTCCGATAAACTAGTCGACGCGGAAGCTTAAAAGCAGATTTCTATAGGCATTTTGAAACCTAGTCACATTTTTATCTAATTATTCACTGGAGTGATTATCACAGTCATGGTACAGGTTAGCGGAGATCAAGTGAATACTTCTCCCTCCACCCTGCCTATCAAACCAGAAAGACTGGCCAATCGCTACGATGAGCTCCAGCGTTTCATAGTACAATTAACAGTATAGAAAAGTGTAGCCATGTTTTTTTGAATTCGGTACACGGGCAAGTCAAATCGCTGTACATCATTCGATGAGAGGTGCAGATCAGTAGGCAGTAAGACCAGAAAAGAAAATGTAAAAAGTCCCAAATTCAGGCCTAATCTCATCGTCGGTTGTTCAAACAAGTAGAATATTCCTAATAATATTACCCGATTACGCAGTATCTGACTACGCGATGCTCTTCCCCGGAGAGGTCGGAGGCAGGACAACAGCTATATACCGCAAAACACAACTATGTGCACAATGCTAACTAGCTCTAGGGCGACGCTTTGATCTGCCCGCTGGCCCTGCATAGGTTGAATAGAATGACGCTAAATGAGTTCTTCTTGAGATCCTGGTTCATACGAGCTGACATTTATCGGAAAATACTGAAGCGCCGATGCAAGGGCTTCAAAGGCAAGGGGCCAAAAGCTGCAGTAGCTAATCAGAATAGCCGCAATGGCAGCATTGTTTAATGAGTCTATTTGCTGAAATAAATGTCCACTTTACATATTACAAAGATTGTCTCACTTATCGTTATTCTTAGCTTATACTTTAATTATCTTGATGAGATGGTTAGTGTTACTCGGCAGATGTCGGGAGAGGGTATTACAAGCTGCGCCAAGATCGCACTACACGGAAATAGTTATAGCAAACCGCAGCACCCATCTTGGCATAAGCGAATAATGGGCGCGGATGAGAATTTAACGTTTATACCATACTTGTATGAGTAAGCGTCTGTGTTTGTTGGCATAGAGCTTTCTGTCGGTACTTTCTTTCCCTTCCTCCAGGTCCACTCCGCTTACCATTCGGCATGAAGATCGAAGCGTGATAGAGCATCGAGCGGCTGAATCATCAGTTGAAATGAAACAGCAGGTGCTTAGACTGTTTCGCCAGCTCTAGCCCATAAATGCGAGCTAATACTCTATTTTAAAAATTTTACGCCGCTAAGCATTATGGCATAGTTCACTTGTTCTTGGGCGCCTTGACAACTTCGTGCATGTCTGGGGAAGTAGCCAAAAATAGGAACGGAGTTATACTAGCCGCTTCAAGGCATATTAATACTTATCAATGCATATAAGTTCTAAATTTACATCCTTTATATATCATTCGAATGGTAACGATCAAGTTGGCAAAAACGTTTGAACAGAATCGCGAATCGAGAAATGCGTATTGCTCAAATAATTTTCGCTCATGTGCAGGTATGAAATTGTGGAGCAAGCGCGAAATCACAATACGTCGGAGGAAAAGGAGCAAAGGGAAATTGGCAGGCGAATATGGCATTTCCCAACGTCTGGCAGATCTAACCGTCTTGTGAGAAGTTTCATGGCGGGTGCGATAGATCCATGGCCGCGATGAATTCGGCCTGCCTTCAAGTTTAGTGCCCATCGATAAGGTAGACCCAGACTCGACAATAGGATTCTTTGAGAATCCTGTGCAAATTCATCCTCGCCATTGGACCGCGTAGGTCGCCTAATGCAATGATTGGCTACGGAGCCGCACCTCGCTGGGATTCTAAACCTGACATGTGCCTATACGCCAACACATGATCCGACGCTTAGTAACACTCTCATTGCCCGTTGGTGCCACGTTAAACTGTCCAAGATGGTGGTTTCCGCTCTTGTAACGGCCTAGCTTACATGGACGCCATGCTCAAGGGGAAGACTCTGCCCGACGCTAGCAGCATCGTGGCTTTGCGGTTTCCATATTGCTGACCAGCCGCCCAAGAGCTAAGCCCGCGGCCCTCGGCACATGCTCCAATGACAGAGGCACACGCAAACAGTCGCCGTGGCCCCAAGCGCTGGCAGGTGTAGCAGGGCGATGATTATCTTGATGCATTAACAGAGAGTGGTTTTCAGGAGTCTGCTGGGTAACAGCATGCCAAGCAAAGAAAGTACGAGACTGAAAAGGAGATGATGTTACCATTGACGCCCCGTAATCACGATCTTTTAGTATACGTAGCATTCGTATTTCTTTGGCTCTGCTCTTTGCGAAGCGTCCCGGCCAGGGCTGTCCCTGTAATGCGGCATGTGGAACTGCGCGAAGTTGGGGAGAGAACGGAGCTCTCGATGCCGTACGAAGGGTCCGGAGGGCCTGAGATGGCCGCTTAGCTGCCATTTACTAAGTCTCGCAATTGCTAAGATTAGCCCAGGTTCAATGTCCAAAGTATCCGTTTAGACCTGATACTAGCATTAGTGATAGGCCGATCGCCAGGAACGTGGCTGTGCCGGGCGAACCGAGCCGAGTTTTGGTAGAAAACAGGCATCGAAAACTGAGGATACGCGAACAGCCCTAAACAGCCGTTTGCGTATGAACCCTGTGAATCCTTAATGTGGGATCTTTTTGAATTTTCCTCGGTCTCCATCTCGGTGGCGGCGGCTCGCATCTTCAACGGCGCTCAGCCTCACGCCAGGAATAGGCGTGGCACACCGCCGCTTTCTGCATGAAGAGTGACTCCTGCGGCTGACGGGCCTGAATTGAGCCTTAAACACGGGTAAGCCAACGGCCGAGGGATCGCGCAACCGGGTATACTTCGCAGCCAAGAGTGGAGGCCCCAAGCGCGGCGCCGAGAAACGAAGCGCGGGATTTGTCATTTTTCGACAACGCAAGTTTTGGTACTAAAAGTGATCCGAAATATTTCCAGATGCGACTTTCAGGCAGTAACGCATATACACGCAACAGGAGGGGCGTAGTACATGATTTACAATGTTGAGTAATCTCAGCACTATTATAGTCTGCTGCTGAATGCCGTGGCTCTGGATTCATCTGCTGAAGCAGGATGGTATTCACATCAGGCGCTCAGATGGCTTTGCTGAAGACCCAGCCACTGTTTGCAGGCAAATAGTGATAGTTTGTTACTAGTTGGCGTAGAGTAGTATTCGACAGCTTTTCAACTTTGAAGAAAGGGGAAATTGCGGCTCCGTAAAGAGCTACGGCGTAGTATTCGGCTGGCACAACACGAGAAAATTCCCACGAGTATACGAGTAAGCCCGAAAATTTGGTCTAGCGCTTGGGCCCGACCTATCAGATACCCTGGCCATAAGCGGCCTTGAGCCTCTAGGGCTAAAATGCAGGGTGCCTTGGTGAAGGCACTTGACGGATTCTGATCCCTGGCAGCGACGAACTACTATTGATAGTACGAGCAGTGCTTCAACGAGCACGGCTAAGCCAGGACGGACCTAGCATGTACAGCAGAATATAACCGAAAAAGGAAGCCGGAGAGGCAGCTGGGCCACGATGCTGCTCTATAAATATACAATCATGTCTACACTACTCCGTATATATCTAGCGGATTCCCATGAGTGAAGCTCCTTGGTCACCTAGCGTTGCGGAAACATCGAAATCTATAAACGACTATTGTACCTGCATATTTCTGTCTTGTGTGCTCATTAGTAGCTTTGCTTCTTTTTCCAGGATTCACAATGAAGGTACAGTCTTCCGGCTTTGGGACGTTTGAGAACACGCCATACTAAGCGGCTTCTTAGTTTTCTTTCGCTTCATTCCTTACTTGCGCGAGCCTTACAACAGCTCTGCCTTCATTTGAACTTTCATCAACTGAGCTTTCTGCTCCCGAGGGCGTCAACATCGAGAGTCGTGCAACGAATGGAAATGTAACCGTCAAGGGCGTTGCTCGATTCGATAACAAGAACGTCTGGGACGGCCAGGGCAATGGAACCGATTCTTACAAGCTCTACCTTGGCAACGGAACAACCGCTGCGGGGTGGCCGTCTATCGACTCTTGGGTCTCGTTTGGAAACATGTAGGTGCTGGGAGCCCAAGTATTAGGAACATCAACTTATGGAAAACAGGTTCGAGAATTACAGACTCACAATCCAGTGGGCTTGCCAAAACCTGAACTGGCGTCTTCCCAACAACAACGATGACGAAATTGTACGTTGGTTATCAAAGTACCTGTATTTATTGCTTCATGGCCTTGCGACTAACGATAGTGACATGCAGCAAGCTATCTACGATGGCATCCAGATAGCTGCCAATGCTACAGGCGTCGACCACCGATTTATTTTGGCCATCATCATGCAAGAATCACATGGATGCCCGCGGGTCAACACCACCAACCTGGGCGTTCGCAACCCCGGCCTCATGCAGAACCACAACGGAGATGCCTCGTGCAACGACAACAAAAAGCTCACAACACCCTGCCCTACACCAACGATCTATAAGATGATCATGGAAGGCACCGCTGGCACTTCCTCTGGTGCTGGTCTGGCCCACTGTATCAACGAATCCAACCGAGGCGATGTTTCTGACTACTACCGCGCTGCTCGCATCTACAACTCAGGCTCCCTCTCGAAGACCGGAGACCTGCAAAGCAACATTGCTACTCACTGCTACGCCAGCGACATTGCCAAGTAAGTATCTTATTTAGTTTTGGAATACTGAGGATCATTGTGGCTAACCACACTTTTAGCCGCCTCACTGGCTGGGTCTTCGCAAAGTCAACCTGCACATGCGATACCGACCCCAAGAGCTGCAATGTAGCCAAGAATTAGCTTGGTCCATCAAAATAATGTGTGGCCGTAATAGATCTGAGCGCTGGCGTATAAAATGTTTTAATTGATGAATTTACTGGCGTGTCGTTTAATTTTTGTATATAGAAACGACGCGCAAGCTGTGCATACAGCATTATGATATCCCGATTATAGAATAGAGTTTTTTTCTTGGCTTGGAACTCAACGCGTGGAATGATACAGCGTACCATATAGAGTTGGAGAAGAAGAATCACACAATTGATGACGAAGTATCTCAATCCAAAAATATTGGCTGATGTTGTCCCTATGGAGCTCCTTGAGGATGCCCATCACTACTGTCTTTCTGTCAAGGTACTGCGCTCGGCTATGGCATATATACCTAATAACTGCTTAAGACACTGAGTGAAATGGAGCCCATGGTATCTATGGCGTCAAGCAGATTCAAAAGCTCCGAAAACGTACCTTGATACTGCCCGCTAGGAAAATAAGATTTACCGTTACCAAGGATAAGGGACGAACTGTGGGGAGTAGTTCGTCATGTAGCTGGGGCCTTTAAGCATCCGCTGAGCTTAATCCATACTCTGCCTATTAATTTGCGAAAGAAGAATAATATTAGTGGAAATAAGTTTGCTACGATAACCACTGGGCGTGCTATTCAATGAATTTGGAGACGTAGCATGCTGGATGGCATGACCTCAGACTCGGGACATTCTTTACTTAGAGACGATCCAAAGTTTACAGACAAAATTGCCGCATTCTCCTTTATCTGGTACGCCCTGAGTTTTTAAATTGCTTCAGACGTCCTGTATACGACGAGGATACCTCTACGCCATCATTGCAACTATGCTCTGTCAATGAGGCTGGGATAACAATAGTTGGTAGTCCGTACTCGGCTCAGCGACGGTATGTCAAAGTGCAGATATCGGACCTTATTCGTCGTCCATACGTTAACGCTCGCCATTACTTGATACCTTGTCGTAATATTTATCTTTGTATTGCCAAATTATTATCAAATTTGTCTGGGTCCAGGTTTGTGCAGGCCATTTTTTCTGAATGCGCGACTCATACGCGTTTAACTAGCGCAGACCCAGTCTTTGTGCCTGCCAAGATGCATTGGCAAGTCTTTTTATAAGACCAGTGCCGCATTCATCAAAAAAAATTTCGTATAGAGAGATGAGAAATGTATAAGGCTTGCTCTCGGCTATTGATAACTTTTCAGTCAAGCAGATTGTCGGCTCACAGCACTGATAGCATTGTTTTGTTGAGAAAGAGAAACGCAAGAGGCGCAATTCGTCGCTTACTTCCGGGATAAGCCACGCACAATTTCTCTCGCCCCGGCCCGTGCACACATTAGACAGGCCCTAGCTTCGGCATTCATCGTTTCCAATTGTTCCACAGCCAATGATGTCGGCCGTCTACGCTTATCTGAGCTGGATTCCATGCACCTTGAACGCCCCATACCTTTTCAAGAATACGTGTAGATGGTCGTCTCACGTAGGGCGCGGAAATGTCTTTCTAGCTGTCTGGATATTGAGGAATTGTATAGTAATCAGAATGCCGTACACGCCCTGTGAAGAGCACGCAATGCTACTATTACCCCATAGATTCGACGATGCCGGCCGATGTCTGCAGATCGGTTCCTGTATACTGTATACGCTAGCCAGCGTCATTGGAAAAGCCACAATCGAGCTCTCGTTCGAATGAACTCGGTGCAAGCAAATTCTTATCTGCTCACGCGGCGTCCTTCGGCGAGAATCACAGAAATGGAGCATTGCAAAGGACACTTAATCCTTTCAGTTTCCACTTTACTCGTACCAACTGCGATGCTGATGGATCTCTAGCATGACGGCATCCACAAGTCGTCCCACAAACGGCACTTGATGTTCGTGCCATAAGAGGCTTGCTCCACCAAACTAGGAAAATTTTACGTTTATAGAACATGACTCGAATACTTCTAGAATTTTTTTCAGCCGCTGTAGCAGGGTTGATCATCCACGTTGACGGTATACATCGTCTCATTTTGGGCCGGTACCACTCACGATGGTATCTAAATCTGCTGTTGCAGAATTTCCCCAGTATATCCAGGATACTGTGGATAAACTTAGTATCAGACTCAAAACATCCTGTGTTGCGGGGGAAAAAGCACCCGGAGTCAACCAGCATAGATTCGTGGAGAGAGTACGGAGTATAACCGCAATCCCAGACAGGGGCATTTCTTATCTACGTAGTTGATTATGAACATCCACCTAGACCTGGCGGCTTTTCGGCATACGGATGGGTCTCGGCTGAGGAACTTGCCATTAGTCTCTCTACACACCGAGCCTGTTTCCTTAAAAGTCCCTCCCTCCTAGCTGGCCCGCCGTTTTCCATTTTTCAAGCGTAGAGTTGTCTTTTCCCTTCTCTCTCTTCCCCAAGCACTGTTATTATTATTGAGTAATAGCGGAGGCTCGTTCGATCTTCATCATGGTTGGCAATACGAATGATGTAGAGTTTGAGGCTCGCGCCCCAGGATCCCCAAAACACGAAGCCTCAAAGTTCGAAAATCAGCAAGTCGGAGCCAATTCTGGTTCTGATAATGAGATTTTCGGAGAGACAAGCGATGAGCTGCAAAACAGCCGACTGAAGCAGATTGCTGCGGACGGCAACGCGCACTTCCATCGGCTAGGATGGAAGCGCTTGGCTATCGTCACCATTGTCGAGGCCATTGCCCTGGGAGCTCTCAGTCTTCCAGCCGCCTATCACACTCTGGGCATGTTCCCTGGAGTATTCCTTACCATCACACTTGGATTGATCACGATTTTCACAAGTTACCTGGTGGGACAAGTCAAGTTGAAGTATCCGCAGGTCTCACACTATGCAGACGCCGGAAGACTCTTGTTCGGTCGATTTGGCTATGAACTGTTTGGTGCTGCCATGGTTCTCGAGCTTGTCATGTCAGTGGGTTCCCACGCACTGACTGGAAGCATCGCTCTGGGCACCCTTAACAACGATCGCGTCTGCTCCATTGTCTGGTCTGCTGTGTCAGCGGTCATCCTATTCATTCTGGCCATACCACCCTCATTCACCGAGATTGCTGTGCTTGGTTACATCGATTTTGCATCAATCATCATCGCCATTGGCATCACCATCATCGCTACGGGCGTCAAGGCTAGAAATTCCGCCGAAGGCCTTTCTGGCGTGGAATGGTCAACATGGCCTCAGGAGGGAACCACCTTCTCCGAGGGTTTTGTGGCAGTAAGCAATATTATCTTTGCTTTCAGCTTTGCGATTGGTCAGTTTTCATTCATGGACGAGATGCACACTCCAACAGACTACATGAAGTCCATCTGGGCTTCAGGCATCGCCCAAATCACTATCTATACTTTGACCGGAGCGCTGTGCTATGCGTTTATCGGCCCATCAATTCAGGCTCCGGCTTTGCTATCTTCTGGTGAACTTATATCCAAAATCACTTTCGGCATCGCTATTCCTGTCATTTTCATCTCTGGTTCTATCAACTCGACAGTGGCACTTCGTTATATTCACGGCCGTTTATGGAAGAAGTCCATTATCCAATACGTCAACACCCCCAGGGGCTGGACTGTCTGGATTGTACAGGCTGCAATCTTTACCATCATTGCCTGGGTCATTGCTGAGGCGATTCCCATCTTTTCTGACCTGCTCTCTCTCGTCTCCGCGCTGTTTGTGACAGGATTTTCCTACTGGATTCCTGCCATCATGTGGTTCTTCTTGCTTTGCCCAAAGGGCGAGTGGTTTTCACGCAAGAATATTATCATTTCTCTTGGGAGCATACTGGCCTTTATCATCGGAGTAGTGGCTTTAGTTGCTGGCACCTACGCCACTATTGCCGATATCGTAAGTACAACAAACAACCTCTTGTTCTTTGCAGATGGGCTAACACCTTGTAGATTCGCGAAACAAATAACGGAAGCACCAACCGTCCCTTTTCTTGTAGGCGCTAAGTCGCTATGAGAGTGTATATTCAACATCAAATCCTTTTATGCATATAAATGCAGCGACTGCTCAACCATGCTATAATTTAGTACATAGACTTCAATAATATTAACGAACATTTACGTGTTGCTATCATTTCGATTGAAGTTGAAGTAGAATAAATCGTATGACAATACAAAAGACAAGTTTGCTCGTATGTCTATATAATTGACTGCTGAAGCAAGTGAAGCTACATGCGTCGGAAATTCTTCTGAAGCCTAGTGATAAAAGATGGAACAATGCCTCTGGGGTGTCGGATCTGGGGCCGAAGAGCAGATGATGACCCTCTGTGGGGTACGGGCATCAAATATTGGAGCACTCTTCCTCTTAGACGTCTCGTGATCATGAGCTCGAAGGAAAATGCCATGACGCCATAGCTCGATTAGATCTAGATATGTATCCGTCATTCGTAGATTTCCATCATCTCTTACTCTGACCGGAATTTCCCTTTGAGCTGCTGGCTTTCCAAATCGATCACACATAGGCCCCTTTCTATTTATTTGAAGACTAGTATTCAATATTGAGCTTCTAAACTAGCTCTACGCCGAGGCCCAGTTGGTCCAAAGCCTCAAGACACCCTAGCTTTACCATGAGATCAGGCCTGCTATCTCCGCCTTGCAAGTCTTTACACTTCCATACCGTTTCCATGGCTTCTCGAACGCGAATAAGGGAGGGAATTCTCCTGATACTGTACATCTCTTTGAGGCGCTGAACTGCAAATAGTCTATCTTGCGGATCGATAGCTTCGCATCCTCCCGTAAACAACGGCCAAACATGCATAGATACCAGTGGCGACGTTATAGGAACTTTCGCTAGCGCGTCCAAGCAAAGTCGAACTCGGTGCAAAGTACGCGGGTGTGGAGAGCCAATATTATATGCCACGCGGAATAGATAGATAGATGAAGCAGCGTGGTATGCAGTCGCAGTGTTGGCAAGATCAATATCTTCGGCGGCATCGTCCGGTAGTCGCCAGGTCTCAAGTTTATGCTCGAATACTTGTATAAGCGATTGAATTTCTTCGTTTGATGTTATTATAGCGCCACTTTTCATCGATTGCAACGAACTGATATCTGATGCTATATGGAGAATGTCGAAGGCACTGTCGAAGAGCGGAGCCATGGTATTAGAGCACAAGTACTCATCGTCAAGAATGAAAGGCGGCCTCGCGTGAGCAATGGATCCTAATATGTCATGATAGCTGAAAAGGCTGAGAAGGAACTGGAAACAGGACGTCGGCGCAGTAGGCAGTCCTTTGCGTATACGAATAAGTTCTCTAGCAGCAGAGAGATGGCATTCGTCTGCCTCTTCGACGCTGTCCACAAACTGACGCCTGACTTGCAGCATCAACACGGTCGCCAGAACTTCGTCGGAAAATCTATCCGTCGCGCTTTGGAGCGCCATAGATAAAGACTGTATGGCTATCCTATGGTGCTTTCTGGCAACAATCTCGATATCTTTATGAGATGAAAATGCTACCAGATGACTGGCGGCCACCGAGAGGATGGCGGACTGAAGAGGGCCTTTCTGTAAAGCCATGCCACCAAAATGCTTCTGAAAGGGATTATCTGTTTGTTTAATCGAAATTAAAGAAGAAACGACAGTGGTAAAATGATGAAAAAGGTGATAGTCGTCCAGAGATAGGTAAACAGCCCAGTAGGGAAGTTCACGCGGCACTGAAATTTTGCGCAGCTGCTCTCGCTCTCGCATGCTGTCGGATTTTCGATCTTTTGAGCAAATTGCGCTTGAAGGATCATCATCTCGAGACTGGAAACTCATTGGAGATAATAATGCGCATGGGTTGGGCGAGAAGACATCATCCGACACCCATCCGTCCGAGGCGGAACGACTGGGCGTCGTGCCGGCATTATCTGCAGGTGGTGAAATAATGGTAGCTTGTGCTCCGTTGATATGCGCCGTCGGTTCTATCAATTCACGACGATTATCATCATGTCGGGATCGAAGGCCCTCTCTTTTCTTTGGGTCTTTGTGAGGTCGCCACCTCAGCCTTAACCCATAGCCTTGGCAAGGTATCTTTAACCTCACACAACGACCGCAGAATGGCTTCGCTTCGTCGCATTTGTAACCAGCTTCTCGGCATGTCCAGCACCCAGACCGAGATCTTCTGCCTCTTCCCCTTCCTATTGTGCTGCTGGAGTTCATTTTCGATGACATCTCTGATGAAACAAAGCCATCGAAAGGCGAGGTGGCAATTGAAGAAAAGCAGAGCCAATAGGCAAGATACGTTATCACATTGTCTCAAATTGGTGTAATAGTGGTAAATGCCAATGGCATTTTCAGAGTAAATGACCTTTCAAACGGATTGTAGATGCTGAGATGTGGTACTCATCATCACATACGATTACAGTATGCGCTTGTCTTTGGATTTGAGAGAGGATGGATGACAGTAGGAGACGCTCTGTGGAAGAAGATCCGCTAGCGCTCCGCTGATAACTAATACGTAAGACCCGCCGCAGGCTATAATACTAGCGTGCCGGATATCCATCGGCTTCTTTGGTCTCGCGTGCAGCGGCATGTTTCACACTGTGTTGCTGGTTTTTAATAGGCCTACACAAAGCACTCTCTGGTGTCTTCAGCTGTGTGACTATTGGGTAGATACCAAGAGTGCAAGGTTTGAAGTAACAAAAAAAAAAAAGAGATAAAAGCGATAGTCCATGGCGCAAAATATTACTCAAGAATAACGCAAAGGCATTAATGTAAGCCAGTCTGCTTCTTTCAAGCACAAGAGATTAAAATGTTATAGCCAAAATATTGACCCACTAATAGCCCTTTATACGGGTTAGGTAGTTTGAGTGTACTTCTATAAACCCAATATAAAGAGTGGCTACCTACGTCAAGAGTTTCTTTCTGGCAGCTAACGAATGCCAGATCGATTAAGGATAGATGGTTGCACGCTGCTTCCAAAACTTTATGATTTATTTATGATTAAATAGCACATGATATACGTATGTCTAATACAATCCATATCAAGCTACCTAGGTATGTTGTATATTTCGCCCGTGTCAACTCAAATCTGGCACTTTGACATCAAATCCATTCAGTAGCACAGAGATATACTGATAGAATCCAATGACATGAATAAGAGCCATCATACCATCCTTCCCAATTGTTTTTACTCCCAAATCCCAAATTTCTTGATTTAAAGGCCCAGGCTGGCCTAAAGCATTCGCAACTTCCCATGCTAGCTTTTCGCCTTTTCCCAGCGACTCTGGAAATTTTCCGCTTATGATGTCTTGGCTTTGTTCATGCGTAATTCCTCTTATCTCTGCCATCACTAAATGGGCATACTTTTCGTACGCACATTGAGTACGTGAGGCAACAGCTAAGATTGCGACTTCTCTCACAGTTGGTGGCAGAGCAGGGAGTGAGGTCACAGCACGGTCAAGCTTGAACCATTGCTCGCCAAAAGAGGGATTGTGAAGGAGTAGGCCGAAAGCCCCGACGAGTTCGCCAGTGGGATATTTAGTGACGAATCTAGCAATTATCTATTAGAAAGGAACTGCAGTCGCAGTCATGGAAAGGCAAAGACTTACGGAATTTGGCCCGTGCATTCGCTAATGGTATCATAAAGAGGCTTTTGGTCAGAACTAAGCTCTTCAGGTTGGATTAAACCAAGTCGATTCATTTTTCTTTCTCCAAAAAGTTTCAATGTTTAAGAAACAAAGTAAAAACGAAAAAGTAAAGGCCGAAAAGAAGACTAAAGAGAGCTGCAGATATTTATTGCTTAAGTTTCCAAAGAGTTTATGCACCTTCGTTCGGTTAATAGAAATACGCTAGAGGGATAGACCACTGTTTATCTAGGGAGTGACTTAGGCTGTGATAATCGGCCCAAATTCCACTGAAACTTTCTTACCTAGCGCTTGAAAGGCCGATGCCTGCTGGTATAAGATTATAGCAAATCCCTAGATAATGAAGAGTTTCTTCGAAAGTGAAGCTTCCATCTGGCGTTTTCTTTCTGATCGTTATTAATTGGATGCAGCTCCCGCCTTAATTCCCACTTTAACCCATATGCGGCGGCAGGACCGCATTAACTATATGACATCTTGTAAGTATTGATCTTTTGAGCTCTCTCAAAGCATAAAGGCAAATGATTAAACATAATATAATAGACTCCGCTGTCGGACAGAAGGAACAATCACTTTTAGATCAAACATGCCGTCATACTCTCAATTGTTGCGCCGAGATAGCACACTCCGCTTCGTATAAGCAGCGGAGTGAATAGTCATGTGGAGAGTGGCTGGCCCGCTAATCATAGCGCGTGAGGAGAAGCAACTGTTGTAATTTCCACTTCCAGTAAGGTCTAGGTACAGATGAAATATACTGAACACGGTAACTCCGCGCTTCCACGAGGATGGCGTTCAAAGTATCGTTTGCATTGATCGCCCAGTTCGCCGTCGTTATTGCATCAATAGCAGGCTTTTCATCACTAACGACGTTTAGGTAGCCAATCACCCACTGCTTGCTGCTAAAATTGCGTTGTGCCTACGATAACGATGAAGTGGCCTTATACATAAGACGATAGAGCGTGTTGCCGAAGTACTGAGATTAAGAACGGAAGACAGTATATTGCATCCAAACAATGACTAGAAGTATATATGCTATTCGTTCTTCCGCCGCCGCCAGAATGTTAGTCGGGGATTACTTAGGAAAAGCACGGGTGTTTTCTATCTAAATTGTGTGGTTATTACTTACAACCAACGTATATTGAGCATCTATATGGCCACACAATCTTTTTTTCTGGGCAAAATGGTGTATAAGTAAAGGTAAAGAAAATAATGCTAATTACTCATGCCTATGCACAAATTCCTTGAGAACATTTCCAGTGAGGCGTGCGATATTGTTTTGGAAATGGTTCCATCCAAGCGAGCAAAGCCAATTGATGCTCCCAACACTGAAAACAGCGCCGCCACCACTCGTTTCATAATATGTAACGTCAGATCTGACCTCTCTGGTCTGAGTGCCAAGGACGTTCTGGAAAGGGAATGAGATGTCTTCAGGAAACATCCCAAATCTGTCCGGGTGTCCTATGCTAGTCGCAACAACAACTGTATTATATGGACTTCCGATTTTGTAATCGCATTTATCCATCTCATCGCCACTTGCGCCACCTCCAAAGCCGAATTCGCCAAGGAGCTCGTCTTCTCCAATCCCATCAAACATCCATGCGAATGCTGCTTCTTTTCCGGCGTCTGTAATTTTATACGGCACGCCTGGTCCCTACAACAAGTTATTAAATACGGGTCGGCCATAAAGGTAGGCGGATGAGCTTCAACTTACCGGACCTTCTGCACAGCAGCCAACGCCGAACAAACAGTTTGCAGGCAGGCCTCGAGATCTCCACAAAAGACCTGACTGTCCATTACTACTGAAAATGCGATCACCCCCAGCGCAAGTGAACGATCGTATTCCTTCTCCTCCCCTGCGAACCTCGACTCTATGGAAATATTCGTCCCGAGTGGCACAGCTCCAATAAAAGCCATTTCCTCCAAGGTACATCACGTTGCCACCATCCTTGATGAAGTCTGAATATGCGCTGAGGCTCTCAACAGTGTGATACTCTGGATGAGAGCCAGTAACAATGGTGCCATAGCGACTAATACTGGCTTTTCCAGAAGCATGTAAATCATGATCGCAGACAACATCGTATGGAATGCCGCTTTTTTCTAGAAACTCTAGCATTAACAAATCAGCACTAAGACCTCGGGGTCTGTGAAAATTCCAGCTGATGTAATCGGGACGCATATTCAGAATTGGCCTCTTAGCTGTTGAGTTTATTACCCCGGATCGATCGTTGTGAAGGTCGTAGCAGGAAAGTCCTAAATCATTTCTTCGTACAGTCTTTTCCGCATGCTTGTCTGGTATGGCTTTCCAAGTAGTATTCACCACATCTTTCAGATGCGCCCGGTCAAACACGTGCTCGTTTGCATAGGCAAGGTACTTTTAAACGGCATTAGTATATGGACATATCATGCCATGTTGCAAATAAAGTAAATACAAAAAAATATTATACTCACGGTGAAAGTAGAAATAATGTACGCGACTCTTGCTCCAAGTGCTGCACTCGTAGCTGATGTAGGGCGCACATAGAATGGTACGGTATCCTGCACACTGCCATTCTGTGCTTCAATTTCGATTGCATAGACGCCCGATCTGAGGTTTTCGGGCAAGGTTATCGAGAAATCAGTTTCCCAGGCCGCATCATCAAGATCGTCTTCATGAAAATGAATGGCTCCGTAGCCGTATTTTGCTTTAGTCCAGTCTGATTCCATGCCGTCCCAATCGTGCCCCGTCACTGCCCTCGTAGGTGCGTTTATAAGGCGGCCTTCTGCTCCTGCTCTATTTCCAGACACATCAACGATACTGTTAGTTGAGATTTTCAATGAGAAGTCCAACTTCGCCAGTATATGGTTATTGGAGCAAGCTGATCTCATTGTAGGGCTATCGATGCGGCCATTAAAAAAATTGATCGCATGGTCGGATGCTTCATCAGAGTCAACGGTAAACATTGCTGATAGAGTAAGAATGCATGGTTTTGTGATATTCGCTTCGTATTCAAGGGTCTTTTTTCCGATACTCGCTGGCTGAGGAATGTCTGTAAAGTTAGACTTGGGATTGATCTCATATCCGAATTCTGCTCCTCGGATAGTGAAGCGAAGCTCAATCCACCTTTTGAGATCTGGTTTAAACTCAGTAGACACCACTTCTACCGTTTTGCCTGTTCCGATCCAGAATTCGACGAATCCTCCAGCAGTCAATATTGCCGCGTATCCAGTCTTTGCTGATAAGTCAAGAGTTGAAACGAGGGTCTGGACATGCTTCGCTTCGACAAGATGCGATTGGAAATAGAGGCTAAATTCCAAACCGGTGGCTCCAACTTGGTAGTCTCTTTTGGAAATGATAGCGTAGGAGCCTGGATGCGCAATCTGATATCGGCCTTTGCAACTGCCAGATAATATGGATGAGATGATCTGAGGCTTCATTCCTGATGTATCAGTACCTTGGGGGCCATGGATGAGGCGAGTGACATGATATTTGAAGGCCGGTTCTGTTGATGAAACCTATGAGGCTATTTTAGTACATATAAGACAGCTGCTATTCGACTAATGCCGCGAAACAAATGGCCAGACAAGCGAGACTCAAGAGACTCAAAAGCGGCTTTGAGGTATATCATAAGGCGAAAGCAAAATTTTGGTTCTCTCTGAGTTCTTACCTTGACATCGACTGTGCTGCCAGGACTAGCAATCCACGGCTCAACATAGCCAATGATTTCTGGCGGGTTACCAGCAGGAGGGCTCTCAAGCATAGCCATGACAGGTAAGTGGAGCAATGTATCGGGCTCTTGAAAGCTATTAGTTGTCAAAGGTATTAATAAGGGAGATATTAAATGAGTTTTGTCTTAACACGACTTCAAAAGAGAAGTTCAATCATATGAAGCACAAAAACAACCCCATTCAAGTTTGTTCTATTCACAGCTGGCCGCTGAAGAAAGTCCTGGCTACTGTTATATACCAGACATCAATTGGACGTACTTAGGGCAGTATCCGCTATCAGCGCTACAAATGAAGCGGGGGTAGCTCATTCTTAGCGCAGCTAATGTGCAACATACCGACCGTAGCTCTTCAAAGTACAGGTAGCAGTGCCCTTGATCGGAGCCCAGATATAGACTGCAGTAGTACCAATTCCAATCCTACTGTATGGAGAACACCTAAGAGCTTTTACAGAACACCAGGGACGGCCGACTGCGCCCCACCGCCTACCAAGGATTACTCTTCTTGTACCACTGCTATTGATTGCGGAGGTGTCATATCTGGTAAGGCTGCTCCCTCGGACTATTAGTTTTACTTCAATAGGAATGATCCAGGCAAAACGCGGCGGTTCTCGCAAGAACCCACTATAATCCTATTATTGGGATGGCTATCCGAGAACCGAGCAGACGAACTTATAATCACGTTTTGGTCCTCAATTCGAAGGCTATTCAGATACTTGTGAAAGCATGAGGTTGGGTTATTGAACTCATAGATCGAATAACAAGAAGGAGAAGAACAACGGCCCGCAACCATGACCGCACAAACAAAGGAAGTCGAACAGCCAAGAATCATCAGATTGACTGATGAAGAACTTCAAACAAAGACAATGGGATCCTATAATCTGCAGGCTGCTCTCGAAGCTTTGCATGCAGATGGTCTGGTTGTCCTGGAGAATGCAGTCGACCCAGCTCACTTAGATCACCTCAACCAACGGATGGTAGCTGATGCAGAGCAACTCAAGACGCGCGAAAAGGCTCATGTCAATTTCAGCGCAGAGACGCGAAATTTCCAGCAAGAGCCTCCGCCAGAAGAAGGATATATTTTCGACGACATTATTGCGAACCCTTGGGCGGCCGAGATTCTTGAGCACATGCTAGGCCCCAAGCCAAAGGTCCGTCTCTACAGTGCCAATACAGCCTTTAAAGCCGAAGCACGCCAGCCTGTACATATTGACATGGCTCTTGGGTATCCCCGCACGCCATTTGGCTTTTGTGTCAACATCAACCTCGTTTCAACTTCGCCTGAGAATGGGGCTACTGAGTTTTGGCTTGGCACGCATAACGATCCAGTGCTGGAGGCACTCACTATCAACGGGCATGGGGATGACGGCCCTGATCCTGCTATAGCCCTCGAGAAAAAAGCAGCTCGAGCCAAAGACCTTGGTGTGCCCATCGACTTTGCAGACAACCTTGTGGAAGAGCGCCGTAGAGTGCGGCCACCAATCCAAGCCAGCCTTCCCAAAGGTTCACTGATCATCCGGGACATACGCATATGGCACGCGGGCATGCCCAATCGGACCGACGATACGCGTGTTATGCTGGTAACAGTTGCTGTGGCTTCTTGGTATCGAAACAAACAGAAGATTCTGCTGCCCATGCGGTGGCAGAACAGGATTCAATGGGGAAAACTTGATCCATGTATTGAATGGGTAGAGAACGATCGTAACTATCTCCAAGGCTCGCATGACATCAATCTGGCGCAGCTTCCTTGAATACATGTTCTTGCGCTTAGCAAAATTACTTAGTATCAGTTACTTCTAGTTAATATCTATTTCCTCTTCGTTGAACCAGTCATGACCGCCCAAGCTACCACTGAAAACCTTGTCATTTTGTCTTAGGAGTTTCATTTTCATGACTACCCGTGCTGGCGACAAAACCTTGTCTCTTCGTCTTAGGGGCTTCATTTTCATGACTACCCGTGCTGGCGACAAAACCTTGTCTCTTATTCACAGCTTTGGTGTTTGCAGCCTATCAACTAGTTAGAGCGGGCAAAGGCAATCATTCACGAAGGAAAATCCACATACAGGCGTAGTTGCCACTGGCAGAGCAGCAGTCACCGCAATAAAAGCCGAGATAATAGAAAGAACAGATGCTGTCTTCATCTTGAAATTAAGTCTGAAACTTCTGTTTGCCAATTTCTAATGGTTGGTATATAGAGTCGATGTCTCTCGAAGAAGCATAGAGCTGTTTATATAGCAACTGCTCTCCACACGAGCTGCATCGTAAATAAATTGTGACACTTACGATCTATCTTTCTAAGACAAAAAATGAATATCCGTCTGGAGTCAAACGTAAAAATCGCGCAATATTACTTTAACTAACTTCATTATGGAAGGTTCAGCGCGACTGTGGCAGAAAAATGGGAATGAAGACTCCCTACTGCACTCCTTCAATTCTCATCACATCTGCCGTCAACTTCCCAACTTCCCATGCAACAGCTGCTGCAAAATGACTACCGACAAGGTTACCCCAAATTCGTCCTACAAATTCGACTCTGCAACCCCTGCTCTCTTCCGAGCCGGCGATTCCGAGAACTTCAAAGTTAAGCAAACTCTATCTAACTGGGCGCCTAATGTTATGGGTAGTATTGATAGACTTCATAGAAATCTTTACAAAACAGGCAATAGGTCTCTGATAAGGACCTCACAAAACCTTGTTGAATATACTTATCTATGTACTAATGATGCCAGATACGTATAATCAACGTGGATATGATACATCCGAAAAGCATAGAACAGTGTCAATATCTCGTTAATAAGTTTTCTCTCGTTTATCTTTCTGTCTGTTTTCATCTTTTGGTTGATGTTTTTTTGTTTTATTCCAGTCGTTCCATTGAGTTTCAGAATTAGTGTTTTTGTCTAATCTTGTTCAAGTATTAAACAGTACCTTACCTAGGTACCTAGTTGAACTTTCGAAGTCTCATCTCATACGATACACAACATTTTATTGGCCGGCAAGACTTGTTAAGGGAGGGCGCTCATGGATTTACCAAGCATCATATTGTGGAACACTATACTGGGACTCGAGCTGTCAGCTTCGGAACTTGTACATTTTTGGCTCAAATGTACGAGATATAATTTCCTATAATTCCATAGTGTGGTTCCAAAAGTTGATATCCTAGTCAATACGACGGAACCCAGGAATAGCCAGTCTGCGGAAGAATGTGGAATACTAATACCTACCCAGGATGCTGTCAAATACGGAGATCAAAGGCACAGAGTCTTGCTTACGCAGCATGCTATTTTTCTCAAATTGTATACGCATCCGAAGGCAGTTGGAGCCCCTCTTTCGGAAAAAAGAAATCATTAGCAGTAGCGCAGGTAATAGTGCTGACATTCAAGCAAGTTCAGTAATATATCACGGTTAATTAAGACGTTCAAGAACGCTAACCGTAGGTATCACAATTACACGACATTGCTCATTGTTTAAACGGCCAATATATTTTGCTCAATGTTATTGTATTCAAGACTCTCTGATGTGTTATTTTGCACTTTACTCTCAAACATTATAACACAACGTTGAACGGATTTTGTCAAAGACAACATGCGTCCGCTGTCTTGGGGTCGTTCCGCAAGATATAGTCAAGTCAAAGAAAATGAGGAAGAGGGCCTTTTAGAATCTCAACCAGAACTTAGTAGCAATATTTGGCGGTTGCTCTGGTCTCCAGTGCCTTGGATGAGCTTAACGTTAATACTCTGTTTTGTGGTGGCTGGACTAATTTACGATGCACGGTTACGGCGATATGGCCCTATCAAATATGGATACGATACAGAATTTGGTAATTCCCGCGCATTTTTTATTCGTTAATTCTTATAATCTAATACCAATAGGCCCTTTTCGAAAAATGATTGGCATCAAAGAAGTCACTTTCAGTGGAATTTTAAGATATACCGATGACGGCCATTTGTACATGGACAATTCACCCGATGGAGTTGAGTATTTTGGGCCACCGTCGGAACAGATTGATCAAGCCTGGGACAATTTGATACATGGTATTTGACTTCTATTCCATGAATTCAGTACTTCGATAACGAATAGGCCTGTGCTAACACGCACGAATGCGGACTAGGCAGCAAACTCGTTGAGATATCTGCGGCCGAAGCAGAGACAACCAGTTCTCAATCGGATGCACATCCGATCTCAGGGCATCGAATGGCGTATGTTTCCAGATTGCGAATGAAATGATATAATCTTTACTAACTCAACGAAAGGCCTGAATACATCCATAACTTGCATTGTATCGTAAGTGCCGGGTTATCAAAGACATTGATACACAGCTAATAAAAACTTATAATTCTAGAATGAAATTCGGAAAACCCTTGACAGCGAATATTACTTCAATAACTCTCTTACCAATCTTAGACGCATGCATCGAATCCATATTCGTTAGTCTGCTGCTTTTATTTCTCTGTTGATGTAATCACCTTCAACTGACTATGCATTTGTAGACTATTGTCTCAACTACCTTCGGCAGGTGGCCGAGTGCAGTCTCGATCTAACGCCTATAACACAAGTGTATATGCCTTCTGTAAACACATATGTTGGCAACTTTGCCTTACCACACACGTGCCGAGATAAAACAAGAATCGAGAAATGGCTGGATGAGAGGAGAAACTCAAAGAGTATTCTGGACCGCTATAATCATCGGCTAGAAGTCTTCAAGGCTGAGTATCCAGGTGAACACCTTCCTGAGGTTGGCTATGTCTGGAATAAAGACGCTAAAAACCCTTGGAACTGGACACATTCCGAGTTTAACTAGCAACTCGTGACCATATATTTGGGGGCTACCTATGCATTATACATGCAAGCAAGAAGTAGGTAGGAAGGCCAAAGTATAGGTAGAATAAAGTGCTGAAAGAGACGCTGATACTAGATATGTAGAAAGAGATATATTATGCGAAGAGCGGCAGGACCGGTGCCTTGGATATAACCGCGTTAAGTATCCTGCCATAATTCACATCGCTCTCAATAGTGAGATCGTTTTGATTCCATATAGCTTCGACCATGTGTTGAATTAGAATGACATGATCTGATCGCTGGCCTAGTTCTCGACTCGTGTTAGACAGAATGTCTAATATTTGGAGACGTTGCTCATCTTCATTGGCCTCGCAAGCTATGACGAACAACGGCCATGTGCCCTCACAAAAGCCAAGATTTTGTAGTAGCAGGATGCCTTCCCTCACCAGTCGCCTGTGCGAGAACGAAGATGTGGAAACATATGATACAGTACGGTTCAAGTATATCAACGCGGCATATCGATAGAGAGAGTTTATCATATCTTGCCTGCTCAGTGATGACTCAAAGTCTCCGTGAAAAGTTCCATATTCTCCAATGGTTCCGTAAATATTTTGTCGAAGATACTGAATACGCATCATATCGACATTGTCATACGGCAAATGATGGTCTCCATTAGGTGACGGTCGCTTACAAATGTGCCGAACCAGATCAAGAACAGCTACAGGGCATGTAGCTCCATCGGAAGCCTGCTGTCGGCTATCTCAGTACTGACAACCTTGAAAAATGAGCAAAGAACTTACCATGGAACTTCCAATAAATACTTTGCCAGGCCGAATCGCTAGAGGTCCTTTGCAAAACGAATCAATAGCATCCGCCTCCGCCCAATGCCGGATGCTGAATTCCGTCATAACTTCGTGGTAATAAATCCAATCCATCAGTGGTATGCAGTCATGCTGATAGAGTGTGATTGAAGGCGAAACAGCCGAGATGATTTTCTTTGCTCCACACAAATAGAAGCGCCAAAGTCCTCCAGGATTAGCCGTATTGCAAATCTGAATTATTAGCATGTGTCTATTAACGTTCAAGGGTAGATTTAAATACTTCACACTGAAAAAGAAGCATAGTGGCGATCAGGTTTCGGATGACGCTTTCTCTGTCGACCTGAGTTATGTTTTTCTGCAGCATCGAAATAAGCCGCGTCTTGTGGTATTGGCTCTTTGAAGGCCCTACTAGTAAGACAGATGATAACGCAAGAATTCCTTCTAGAACCAGGTTAAAAGAGGAGTCAGGATTGGTCATTGCCATTTTCATTACGAAATATGCCAAAGACTCGTCCATAACGGGGGCTAATATCCGTGTTCTGGTCTCTTTGACTATTCCATTAGAGTTAGGGAGTTTGGTGCCATAATAAGGGGTCCATTACTCACAATACTCTAGTAGATATGCGTCATCTCCCGAAAGCGAGAATGGCGAAATATGAAGTGGGCGTGGTATTGCAAAACCGTGCAAATAATCGGCTATGTGAACCATATTAGCAACTTGCTTGCGGCTGTACAAGGGCATATAGCTCACCAAGGTTAAGGTTTTCTTCTAAAGCATCTGACAGTGCGACATCTGCGGATGAGACGTTCAAGAACACTACACCACGCCCCCGATTTCTCCGGGATATTCTTGCGGGCGTGGTTGAGCCACAGTCGAGTACAATTGCCCGTCGCTTATTTCCCTCCCGCGGCCAGGACAGCTGCATGCCATAGCCTTTGCAGGATTGCAAAGTCTTCGCGCAGTTGCCGCAAGTAGGTTTGCGCAAGTCGCATCGCACTTTGCGCTCTGGAGAAGCAATCCGTGTCAGTCTCCATGACTCGGTAAATTAGGGGAAATGCTCACCTCTACACGTCCAGCAACCTTTGATGCCCATGTCGGCCGATGCGACAAAGATAGCTTCTCAGAATGTTCTTGGATGCCAGAACTATTTTTATATAAGCTTCTTAAAATGCCAATGAGCCTAGCCGTCGTTTGTTCAGATGTATGAGCAGAACTGCAGGGGATATACCTGACTTAGGTGGTAGAAGCTTTGCGCGGCCGTAACTCATCAGCGCTCCGGAGTTAACCGCTGACTAATGGATGTACAAGCACAGTGAGACGGAATTTAATAGCAGTCTCCTCGCAAGAAATATACCCACGCAGGGCTGGCTAATTTAATGCTGGTATTAGTAATACTGATCATGGCCTCTCTCAGAATGTACACTCTGACAACATAGTTTCCTTAAGAACTCACCGTTTCAGTAGCAAGATTAGTTACATGGGCAAGTAGTGCATCGCAATGGGGTAGCAAAAACATTTGAAGACCTATCTTCTGATTCGTTCACATACGCTATTAACTGGTTCCTCTTTACTGGAGCTTTGTATGAGAAGCACACTAGATATTCAACATTACAATTAAGGAACAATTACAATAAATATTTCTTGCGACGTATAGACAATTCAGTTATTTATCTATCCTAGTCTATATTTGCAAGTTTTGTATCATGGCACCTTTGACCCATCGACTCTTCAGTATCGTAAGTCGTAGTAGACACGCTGGATAAAAGCTTCTTTTTAAATGGCTCCAATCTTCTTGAGGGCTTCCATAGTCAGCTCCTTGAGGGACTTTCTCTTCACATTAAGAAGACCATCGCCGTCGAACTCCAAGCCGCCTTCAGGGTCGGCCGCTCCACTTCCATTAAATGCACCAATAATAATGCCGTCAAAAAGCGCAGCAAACGAGTTCCCAGCAGCCAGGTCAGCATTCCTCTTATTGATCAAGTCCTGAGATGTGAGCTGATCTTTCTGAAACTTGACGCCGAGGAGCTCTTCGTACGTATCTGCAATTTGGTTTATGGTTGCACGCACTTCACTTATAGGTATGCGCTTGTTCTTAGTCTTCTCTTCGTCCATTTGAAGAATAGCGACAATCGCAGACCCGAGAAAAGGGAGTGAGCATCCCGCGAAATAGTGGTTTCCTCCATCAAACACAGTTACTTTCCGGTTTTTGGGATCGAACAAGCCAAAACTTCCCTCTAGCCATGGATCCATGAAGGCAGATGGAATAAGCGTTGTAAAGCTCGTAGGTCCCCCTTCTTCGGCTAGAGAGAGGAATTTTCGAGCAGTAACGACAGATGACGTATCGTCGGGCCAGTTACCGCCTTCAGTAAGGAGACTTACTGCGGCAGGATGCAGAATGTCCAAGGTGTACTCTGATGGGAAAATGCGTCGAACGCCAGCTTCCTGTGCCGCCTTCAGAAGTAGCCGATCGACGGCTTTAGACGTAGGGCCAGAGATGAAAGACAGGATTGCATCAGCCCCCGCGATAGCTTTTACAAGGCCATCATGGTTGTTGTAATCGACTGGAACGATTTTTGCGCCTGGTATGGATGCGGGTGTCTTTCCACTATCGGCTCGAGTCAAAATGGTGACATCGAACTTGGGCTTGGTTGAGGCCAGGATGGCGCGGATGGCATGGTCGGCCACATAGCCGGTGCTTCCAGCAATAATAAGCTTAGTGAAAACCATGTTGAATTAGCTGCAGTAGTAAAGTTTCTGAGAGATGAGAGATGAGAGATTGATGATGTTCAGTTCACCTTCAATTTTTACGTCTGCATCATCTTCCTATATATAGTTTGAGTAAAAGAGCTATAACCAACATCTCCTCTCATTTCTCTATTCCTTTGCGTCAATGCAATTATTCACTTCTCTTGTGTAAAGGCAAGAAACTTTTACCGACATCACCCTTGTCCTCTTGCAAAGCAACAGAGGACGCTCACTAAGCTTCGAAAAGGGACTAGTGGCGAAGTGGAGACTAGCTGGACTACAGGCATTACAAAATGAGTGCAACTATTTCCGGAGCGAACCATGGGTCGATTGGTAAGACAGCCAAATGCCAGCTTTCAAACGTTTAGATGGAATCACTGATATAAGAAGCACGAGGTTGTAATGCAAAATGCGTTGTTGTCTATTATATTGGCATCATATAATCCGTATCCTACGTGGACCTTGACATACTACTTCACTATGACCCAAGACGTTGCTCTGATTCTGGGCTATGGACCCATAGTTGGGACCTCCGCTGCTCGAGCATTTGCGGCAAAGGGCTACAGAATTGCAATAGTATCCCGCACAAAGAAAGATTCGGAAAACGAAAAGAATTATCTCCAGATACAAGCTGATCTTTCCGATCCATCCTCAGTTGAGGGCATTTTTTCCAAAGTTATTGCTGAGCTTGGACATCCAAGTGTTGTGCTTTACAATGGTGTGTCTCTTCATTTCCGCGCGAGACATATTCAATGATAAGTTAAGGCAAGTCTAACACTTGAGGCTAATTCATCAGCCTCTTCATTTACTGTGCAAAATTCTTCAACAGTTGCAGAACAAATTACAGCTTTCCAATTCGATAACAATATTAATATTGTGTCTGCGTATGTTGCGGCGCAATTGGCTGTCAAATCTTTCGCGGAGCTACCTCAGCAGTCATCAAAGACGTTCATTTATACCGGGAATAAACTCCCTTTCATGGTTGTACGGCCGCTATTATCTCAAGGCGTTGGAAAGGCTGGCGCGGCACACTTGATGCATTATCTCGCGGAAGAGCATAAGGAGTCCGGATACAAGTGAGTTATGGCAGAAGTGTGAGACTTATTGTGTTCTAATGGAAGCTACACAGGTTTTATTATGCTGATGAGCGCAAATTGGATGGAGATCCAGTATATGGCGAAATTGACGGCGACGCGCATGGTGTATTTTATAGTCAGCTGATTGAGAGGGAAACGCAGGGACCTTGGAACGCGACATTCGTTAAGGGCCAAGGATATACTGCCTTTTCTGAGGCAGTTGTAAATGAAGCGGTTGTAATGCAGTTTTAAGATTGACATGTAGATATAAAAAAAGAAATACGTGATATATCTAGCGCGTACAGAAATCTTACGCAAGAAGCAGCATGTAAAACAGTCGTTCTATCGGCCCTGTTTGAACTCTTGTGTTTACCCAGCATCAGTTGGCCTAGTATATTGACACTTCTATACCAATTCTTGCGTTTGACATAACATGACAAGAATTGCGAAACAGATGTGACAAATAAGGAAAAGTGTTGTCAGAAGATTGCTAAAGAGGAAGAGGTAACGAGGTTAGGCGTTTCGGAGTTCCAAATCTAGATTGGATGACATATAATAATTCTCAATTGCTTACCATCACGCCGTTATAATAACTAAATTGGATATAACTTTACAAGCATGGTGGCTGGTTTCTAGCCTGTTTAAGAGCACGTATAAAGCGTTATCTTTAAAGAGATCAGACTCGTATTTACAGTTTTTAATGCTAAACCCATTGAATCAAAAAGTTCAAATAAAAAACTATGTGCAGTAAAAAAAAAAAAAAAATAAACCATGCAGACACGAAATGACTAACTACGCTTGCGATCTCCTAAATCTATGCGCGAGAGAAGCAAGCTGCTGCCAGAGAGGTGTCAGTCCAAGTGTTTCCGTTCTGGGTCGGCGTCAAGGTCAGTGCATAAGTGTTGTCAAAGGAGCCAGCACCCCAGCCAACGTAGCCGAGGAAAACGTCAGAGTTTTGGTTGAGGAACTGGTTCTGTTGGCATACGTCCGTAATGCATGACGCAACGTTGCCGCCGCCGGTTTCTGTGAGAATAGCTTGGCGGTTGTTCTGGCGAAGCCAGGTAGCGAGAGGCTGGAATGCGGTAGCGATGTTGTTGGTGACACAGTCCGTATGAGTACCAGAGTTATCAGAGTCAAGGTACTTATGGACATCAAAGATCAAATTCGTTGTCGAACCATCAGGGTTCTTGACCTGAGATAAAGCAGTAGAACTGCCGTCGCTAAGGAAGCTTCCAGCTGACTGGTAGTCAGTTCCTGGCAGAGAGATGAATTGTGTCGTGGCACCGGCGTTACGGATGGCAGTAACGACGGCTTGCACAGTTTGACCCCAAGTGTTGATATTCACATCATGCGGCTCATTCATGATGCCAAACCAGACTTTGGACTGAGACGCATACTTGGTTGCGATTTGCGTCCAAAGGTTGGTAAATTGAGCGTTTGTAGGGCCTCCTTGGCCAATGATTGCGCCATTCCAACGGGCATAGTTGTGGACATCAACAATACAGTACGCTCCGGTGGCCAAACAGCCTTGAACAAGCTGGTCATAATAACCGAGATTCGTGGAGTCCAATGTTCCACCTAGGTTGTTGTTGACAAGATATTGCCATCCAACAGGTAGACGGAAGATGTTCAGTTTATCGTCTTTGACGAAGTGCTGCATCTGACCGACCCCATCTGGGTAATTGTTCGCGCCATCAAAGTTTTTCAGTGGCGGGTATACTTGTGAAGTAACACAGGTTCCATCAGTCGTGCAGCCAAAGTCGAATCCGGCAATGTTGATACCAGCAAATCGCGTCTGCCCAGAACCAGTGGGTTGTGAAGCTGAAGACGTTGTGCTTGAACCAGAGCCAGGAGACTTGGTCGAGGTAGTCGAGGTATGGAAGCTGGTTGCACCTGGAACGCACTGGGCGTAATAGGGGTTCTGTGTAGAGCATGCAGAACCAGAAGCACAGTTCGTTGGGCCACTGTAGCCATTACCTCCACATTGTCCCCAAACACTTTGTGTTTGTGCAATAGCACCGCTTGCCAAAAGCGTGGCAGCGAGCAGCAACGGGCCCATGGGCTTATTCATTGTGAATCCAGGAATTGACGGATGAAGATGGTGCTGGAATACATGATAAGCAAGAGTTTATCTTAACAGCCGGGCGGATCTTGGCATATATTTGGGCATGACTAAAGAATAATTCGAGATACAAGAATTACTTACCTTGGAGTGTCCCAGCAGAGAGCGTTCTCGAACAATTATGCAGATTTATTTCTGAAATGTGAGAGATAAGAGACCTAGTGAATCAATGAATATAATCTTGATTGGTATTGTTCTCATCCAAATTTTGACGTTTGGCTCTCCCGTAGACTTTATACTTCCGGTGATCTATACCAGCATCTACCTAAATCTGAGCTACAGATCCAATAAGCCGGCCTCAAGGAGCCATCTCTAGGTTCCTGAAGGTTTCTCCGTAATATCCCTGTAAGGGAATAGCCACCTGAAGTGTATAATCAAGTAAATGAGTCTAAACTATCCAGGCTATCATATTTTGTGGTCCTAGGCAATATACGTACTGATTGAGCCTGAATGAGGCATATTTCGCCGTTGAGGCTCTCAAAGGTTGCGCCATGATCTATCACCCGCGCAATTATATATGCAGGGGAAATCTATACTGCCAGATTAATCGACGGTATCACGTTAGCAGGGTTACATAGGGACGGCCTGTGTTTGTTTCGCCCCTGCGCTATAGCCGGTCGGCAAAAGCCTCGATGCAACAAAACCCCACTAGGCCCAAATCACAGAAACAGTTATTCAGCCAAATAAGGTTCAATATGCTGCTATAAAGGGATATAAACCCAGTGCATTGTTTCATTATATAGCCTGACGGTTATTCCATTTTCAACAGCCTTAATGTGCAACCCAAATCTCATATATCTGGTGCCATATAAGTCGTAGTCGGCTCCTCTGATGACGAGACATTGTAGACATTTAACATGTAAATAATATCGCGTTGTAGCATTACATGCCAAGAGCAATAGCGGCAAGGAATTCGAGATGAATGACAATAAGGGCGCCACTGTTTGATGTATATTGATTCCAGCACTGCTTGTGCTTACATAGAGGAGCTCAGGATATTTGGTGAACCTGCAATTCGTTTTGTCTCCTGATAGAGGGTAGAATCCTAAAGTTGGATACCCCCTTAATAGAGAGATTTGAATGCGATCCGAAAGGCTGACGTACGCCAATCAACATTGGCCCTTTAATTTTAAACAGATCGCTCCAACAGATCCTGGGTTATCCCGAAGCCGACCCCGCCAACCCTTTTCTCCTGGTGAAGAAGAGGGGTAGTCAGACCGCTCTATACCCAAGGCTTGGCACGCAGCGACGCATCTTTGATTGGAAAGGACAGTGCATACAATGGCTCAGGGCAGAGTTGGAGATCCAATGCCCGCTATATAGAAGCAGACCTCTCACATAAAAAAGAAATATGCGGAGGATGTTTGGCCCAAATTCCAAGGATGATTTGATTGCTGCTACGGCATAAAAGCTTTGAAGAGAGGGGTGCTGCCGCATGCGGGGTAAAGTCACATCTGCGAGCCAGAGCACCGAGAATATGGTGCAAACGCGTATTTTTGTTTCAGTACGAATCTTTTATTTTATCGTTTTTGTATGCATCTTGCTGCTCCAGCAGAGTATCTATTTACTCTGTGCATCCCTATCTAAGTCTGTTCTGTTGAACCCCAGCTGTTGAATATCTCGCTTTGAAAGATAGTGCTGCTCGTTGTCGTATGACGGCGGCGCCTTCATTTAACAGTTGATGGCGTATATAGTTGCCGAATTTCTTATGTGATTTTAAACAATGTCAACGATGATCTGGTCACCGAACTTCTCCTTGATCTTCTGCACATTCTCTTCTGTTGTCCTATTCGGAGTCAGCTCTCAATATTTCATCAGTATCTCGAGACACTTCCACTCACTGGAAAGAGAAGACAGGCACCATAGAGGCTGTGGTAGAAACGGTTCGGCCAATCAAAGACTCGATATAACTTTAATTATGGTTAGCCTTGATCGCAAATTTTGCGAGGTTAAGTGTTATCATACGTCTCAATCTCGTCGGCGTTGGTAGCCTTCTGAGGTCGCACTTGAACGGATTGCTGTTTTTATACTGTTAGTTGGCGTAGAGCCTTTTTGGTGTGGCAAATTAGACTCACGATTGCCATTGTGAATTGTTGGTAGGGAAGAAGAAACTTTGGAGTGATGTTTGCGAAAACTGATAGAAGACGGTGTTAAGTGCAGCTCAAGAAAAAAACAGTCTATAGAAGTCTTGGTTATGCCCTCTTTATATCCTTCAACTCTTGCTTCAAAAGGCGCTATCCACAAATTGAGGGACCAGGTAATACGGAGTGCTATTGACGTGGCTCCCTATCCATTCCCACAAGCCACATTGGGCATCATTATATACGTGGCAGTAGGCAGCGCCAATAAGACATGTAGCGCGCAGTAATAGGTGCATTCGCCAGCAATCAGGCGCTGTTGTTCATACATGCAGCAGCCTGCAGCATCTAGCAACCAATGGATCTCGTAGATGGAACTCGCTTGCTGTTCCGTGTCCCGCAGCGCTCTTTGCCCCTCTTCTCTCGCTATACCATTGGCCGAAGAGATGTGCATTGTAACAAGAAATTTCTTCATGCGAGTCAAGCTGCATCTACTTGAGTCCAATCTCACCCCGCTTGAATCCTCAGCTTGAAAAAAGGGGCTTCTTTGAACGTCAACCGTGGTAATCGTCGTTGATAAACGAGTCGCCACAGAACACAATTCCGTACTCAAGGACAACTTACCAAAACAGAGGATAAGTCAGATATAGCTTTGCGATTAACTGGAGTTTAGCGCCCGCAAGCGATAATCAGCGCCAATAGCTCGCCATGTTACTCCATAAGTGGAGTGGGGAGCGATTTCGCACTTGGGCACCCATTATCGTGTGTTGTTCAGGCATGTCATGATTTGGTTAGGCTCTCCGCACCAAGAAGCCTTACATAGCCCCGTACAGAGCCCTGCGGCTCATGTTTTCAACTTCGCTGATCGCATAGTTGTGGTCGTGCAAGATATGCAGGAACCTGGAAAATTTTGTGAAAAATGTCAGGTTTTCGACCTGAGCCCGACAGCCTTTCGTTCGTCGCCCTACAAAGAGCGGCGAATGCATCAATTGGGCAGATTCGCCGAAGTCGAAACGCGTACTGACTGCGCTCTTTGCCGATTACTGACTGAAGCGTTTCTCAATGGACCCGGCACTGACAAGATTTTACATGGAGCTTTGGTTCAGGGCACATGGTCTTCCATATCAGACGACCTACCAAATGCCTGTTTGGTGTTTTGGCTTGTAGCAAACAGCTATGTCGACAAAATCGAATTCAGTATCAGACAGATCAGAGATAATGATGTACCTATGCTTGGAGATGCGAGAGTCATAAATGATGCGTTTATCAACGTAAATTTAGTCAAGAAATGGGTCTATCTCTGTGAAAAGGAGCATGATTGCAAAAGCGTCCCGATAGAAGCGACGCGAGCTTCCCATCTCCCTGAAGGCTTCATGGTGATCGACGTTATTGACAACTGTCTGGTTAGCAAGTCGCATCCATGTCAATACATGGCGTTAAGCTATGTATGGGGAAATAGCATAGTTTTCAAGACGACTTCTGAGAATGTTGATATGCTACGAGCAAAGGGCTCTATTGGAGTCATCTGGAACCAGCTGCCGCCGACGATTCGAGATGCTATACTTTTTACTCGGCAACTAGGGGAGCGCTACATCTGGATTGATAGCCTGTGTATTCTACAAGATAATGCACAGAATGCCGCTGCTAACATTGAGGCCATGGACTCGATATATAGATACGCGACGATGGTTTTGCAGGTTGCGGAAGACAATGCAGGCTCGAGGGGGCTACCTGGGGTTTCGAATCCTCGTCAAATACATCAATTTCTCTCGGAGCTTTTGCCCGGATTGTCTGTTTTAGGTCGTTTCAATCATGCCGCGTATTTGGACGAAGCCAAGTATAGGTCGCGAGGATGGACGTGCGTATTACTGCTTGGAATATTCTCGCGTGCGTAGTGGTATGCTAACTTTATGAAGTTATCAAGAAGAACAGCTTGGTACACGAGCGCTTATTTTCGCAAACCACCAACTATACTTTGTGTGTCCTTCTCATGTCTATGTAGAAGATGTCTACGAAGGAAACCAACAGGGACCGGATGAAGTTCTCAGAGTCCCAGACATGACGTCCAGGTACATTCGTGAAGGTCAAGCCCAGTCCGTTATGTATTTTCGAGCTGTACAAGCTTATACTTTGAGGACCTTGACCTTCCCATCCGACACACTAAAGGCCTTCAGCGGCATAGGCGCTGTGTTAAGCCAAGGACTTTCATCAGAAATGATTTACGGACTCCCTGGTTCAATTTTTGATCTAGCTCTTTTGTGGCAGCCGGCTGTTAAAATGAGTCGTAAAGAAGGCTTCCCGTCCTGGAGTTGGGCTGGGTGGCATGGCGCCGTGCAGTGGAATGGAGATACCATGGAACTTGCGTCGTACGGATCTCTGCCTGATATAAAGCAAGAACAAGAAGTCATAACTAAGTGGATCAGGACGCGCACTTGGATTGACTGGAAATACAGGATCCAAAATGGTGCCGAAAGCTTGGTGTGGGAGCATAACAGAGAAGGAAAAGCCGAGTGTATATTTTGGCCCTCTTCCGGATATGATGAAGTCTCAGAGATTGGCTACGACTCCAAGGCTGCGACTAACACTAACCTTTTTGGTCGTCACTCCAACTCTGATCCGATCATATCAACTTATAAATCTCGCTATTTATCACCACCTGGCGTGCGCTCCGATTTGATCAAAATTCCCGATGATCTCCAACCGCTATGTTTCCAGACGCTTTCAGTTCAATTGTACATTAAGCCTTCGAATTCTTACCTTCGTTACGGGTCTATTGATCCTGTTTGGGAACCGAATGGACGCGTCGTCTTTTTGCTTTATACTGAAGACTTGAAAACCTGCGGGTACGTTTTGCTTGACGAATTGTGGGAGTCTAAGTTTTGCGCCGAGCAGCCTTACGAGTTTTTACTTCTGTCGGAGGCAAATTATTACTGTGATTGGAGACGCCCGCATGAAGATCACCCTTACAAAAGGTTCTACGGTTACCAAGACTACGAAGAGTTTCACATTATGATGATAGAGTGGAAAGAAGTTGGCAGAGATGGTGCTAGCGCTGCTGAGAGAGTCGGTCTGGGCAGGGTTCTAAAGGAGGCTATTAGGAGCACAAATGCCAAGAATATAGCTTGGAAAGAAGTTGTCCTCATTTAAGATACTCTAAAAGATAGAGCGCAGTATAAGAATACCTAGCTTTCATAGTTGCAACATATGCGTTGATTGATGAAAAGTATTGGCGGGCTGCTAACAACATTGAACTTTACTTGTTTTCAAGGGCTTTAGAGAGCCTGTAATTGGGCTGACTTCGCTGGACACAATGAATCGGAGAAACTACCTCACTCTAAGCCTACCATCGCCCCAACGCTACATCCTCATTGTTGAAAGCTGAGATGGCTATTCTAAATGAACTAATTTTCCAGTATCTGCCATATAGCAATAAACTTGATGACGGTTGTCTTTCCATATCGTGTCTTTGTTGCGCGCTCGCTGCGTAGTTTAAGCTACCCTCATCTATGTAGCGTTGGTGTATTGCGAACTTGGAGTTGATTGCCTCCGTTTAAAGCTCGTTAAACGAAAAGGAAAATTCGCGAATGTTTTCTCAATCAAAACCATCGAAGACATAGTTTTATGACCTTTTCATAACATGAGACTTATTAAATATATAGAGAACAGCTTCTGAATGACGAATAGACAGAGTTGCATTTGTCAAATACATACTTCTTACAGTAGCGATACGAGGCTAAGAGACCCGAAAGCCGCCATTCTCTCCAAGTCCTGTCTGCTAGCTTCTTCGCGGCGATCCTGCCGAACTCCGTTTTCCGTCGACCGAGAACCGCTACCATGCCTCCTGTGGTAATCTTCTGCAGGCTTTCTCTTCGATTCACTGCTTGTAAACTTCCGGAAAGCAGGATTGTGGAGCATCTTATACCTCCTTAGTTCTAGCTACAATGACGACCTGCCTAGGTAGAATGTCTTCATCAATATGATATCGTTGGTGTGTTTAATGTACTTTGATTACTTCGGATCGAATGCATATTAAGATCAGTGATGGCTCAGCGTAGTTATAAAGCCTAACGTATCCCGCTTTATCAGGTCGCAATCAGTAACACCTGACACTGCTGCTCTAAGTTTCTTGACTTTCACTGAAAATGAGGCAGCATACTCTTCTGGCGGCACTTCCTCTACTTCCAGCAGTGGCCGCAGCCCCTGGTTCCGCAATCAAAGTCACGGCCCCTGGTGCAGTTCCCTCTGGCGCATCTCAAATCGTTGACCATGCCTTCGCTTCTTTCTCTTTTCCGGCGCATTGGCTACCCGACTTTGCTGGTACTATTTTTCGAAACTCAGAACATAGTTATTTAAGCTAATTAGGTTTTCATAGGAAACAATAGTCACCCCAACCTTTTTTCTCGTGATATACTAGATCTTTTATATACAAAGACTGGGAAGCACCCGTACATTCGTGTGGGTGGCACATCTGCGTAGGTTCAACTTTACCAATCAGAGAAAACCTAAAGTCTTAACACTAGGAAACAGAGATCGCACTTACTATAATGGGTCTCAAGAACTGTCTATTCAAGTGGACACAGGTGCCAATGGCATCCCGTCGGCAGTATACATTGGCCCAGTTTACTTCGAGGCCTTTAACAACTTTCCTGGCTCCCTATGGAGTTTTCAGGCTAATCTTGCCAACAATGCTAGCTGGGGGCTTAATAATACGATGGAAGTGTGTCAACGCGTAATGAACACCCTTAAAGGCAACTTAATCGACTTTGAGATTGGTAACGAAGTGGATCTCTACCCGTGTGCAGTTCGTCCTTGTGGATATACTGTAAACGATTATCTTCAAGAGTGGACCAAATACGCCGATGCTATCTCAGAGCACGTCCTCAAGGGAAATCCGTACGGCTTAGACGAACAAAAGTTCTTCCAAGCTCTTGTATTCGCAAACGCTGAGCTAAATACCTTTACGACGTTAGCCTATCACCTTTTCTCATTTCTAAATAAGCTTGGCGCTGACTATAACAAAGACAAAATGCGTTTAATGGTGGTATCGATGTGAGCCATCATGTTAAATCAGTTTCTTTGCACCAGTAAGCGACCATCTGCATGCCAGTTCAATAATGGGCCAGCTAATCTCAGAGACAGTTACGCGGCTGGTAACCAGGCGTGGGTCAGACTTCAGGGTAATTTCACACATTGCATGGCTTTCCCCGCCCAGATAAACATGTTGCTAACATAGTTTAGAGACTTTCATGAACCACACGGCTGTTGTGGCCAATCTCAGCATCTACTCTCCTGCCAACAATTACTTGAAGACTAACTATCCAGATGTCACCTTCTTGCTGGGAGAGACCAATAGTGATTATACCAATCTGCTCATGAGTCAAGTAGAGGGTGTTTTCGGCAGCTCATTATGGTTGATCGACTATCTCATGTATGGGATGTCTCTGGTGCGTGAACCCTAAACATATATCACATACAAAAACGACTTTCTGACCCGAAGAACAGAATATTTCTCGGTTTAACCTAATCCAGGGTACCACTTTTGGATACACAGGCTGGGTACCTGTACCTACAGGTAACATGCAGCCTTACGTTCGACCACCACTTTACGGCCAAATTGTCGTAGCAGATATCATTGGCCATGACCCCAAAGTCCAAATTCTCCCCATTGATCTTGGTCCTGAGCTATGGAAATTCTCTGCGTATGGCGTCTATGAGTCCTCCAAGCTGAGCAAATACGTGCTTATTAACCTTGACGAGTGGAACTCTACAACTCAATACCCTCGCCCACACCAGAAAGTCTCACTACGCATTCCTTCTGGATCAAGAGGCGCAACAGTACAGAGGCTCCTTGGACCAGGAGCCAGCGCTGATTCAAATATCTCTTGGGGTGGACTTAGCTGGAACTATACAAGGGGACGGCTTGCGCAGTCTGGTCGGCCTCACTTCGAGGCACTACCAGTCTCGAGAGGCGAGGCCACATTGATAATTCCCTCTACGGAAGCTGTTGTCGTTACACTCGATCGCCGCTTTACTAGTAGTAGTAATTAGGTAGATCTCAATCATACATCAGCATAAGCCACTGCATATGATTTGTTTATTAATTGTCATCCCAATCGTCGCCCTATTCACACAATGAAAACGTGTGGTGTATAGAGCATTTCTAGTATGAATTAGCTATTTTAAAAACAATATATGTGTAATTATATAGTCATATAGATTGGTAGTGGAGGATATCCAAAATATGCATTGAAATGTATCCTTATATTTCGTAAAATCTCATGTATATGCAAGAAAGCCTGGAATATCAGAGTGAGCCCATCTCGTCTGGCTTGTGAAATTCGTATGGTAAAGGGGCCAATATACTCGAAGCTGCTGTATTCAGCTACTTTACCTTGCCATTAGCCTTCATGATTGGGAATGAAATAAACGCCGTTAACTCCATAGTGTTAGACTCCAAAATGAACGCCTGTGTTCATACCGACGGCATCCATTGGATATGTATCGAAATAATGAGCGTGTAGTTTTCTGAGTTATTTTCGACCGTATGTTTCCAGTTCCTTTCTGTTCGCTTCCGCCCAGAATCTTTCGACTTCGCCCGAAATCGCTTCTTCTGACCAAACGAAGGTCTTGAATATCTGGAACACTGTCGACAACGAATTGTAGGGGCTTCTATATCCGTATGAGAACTTCTGGTTTAAAAGCGTAATATAAGCCGAGCGTGTTGGACCGGCAGACAGATAAGCTCCCCCAGTGTATAGAAGCCAGAGGAAAAAATCTGGGTCGTCATCCCAAACGCCATTAGTATCCGCTTGTTGTAGCTTTTCTAGCAAGATAGTTGATATATAACCCTATTGAGCTTTGTGAGTATTTTTCTCCAAAAAAAAAAGTTCAAAAAGGGAACGGAATAAGGATCAAGTATAGAAGGGGTAGTGAGCTCACAGGAATCGCCAAAGCTCTCCAAGCTTTTGAGCATAGCTGACAAGCCGATATGTATATGGCAAGATAGCAACACTCTAGGAAAATAGAATCCTTTGGTAAATCGACAAGTCTGGATTGAACCGATCCTTGGTGGCTATCGTATCGCATCATCTCTCCAGTGTCCTTACAACCAAAGTTGGGCGAGTCTCGAATGCATTGCAATGCGTGTGTGTCTTCTAATATTCTGATAAATTCGTCGCTAAATAGGTGAGCCCGTGCTCGGAAACCTGGCGTGAGAGTATAGAAATTCGGAGTGAATGTATCTCTTCTCCAGTCCAGTTCAACAAATGTTGTGTGATCGAATAGTCGAGAAGAGCCAGCTACAACGGAACAGTTTAAATCTTGCCTATGCAGCCATATTAGTAAATTTTCTATGTTATAGAACCATTGCAATATACCAAAAAATAGCACGTTTGATGCCACCATTTAAGTAGATATTTTCGTCACTGCATAAATAGAGCAGTTGGTGTATTGCTTTCATATGCAATTCAACTTGGGTGCGCATCCCCAATCGAGCCTGTTTGGTAGACTATGTGTTAGGACATTCACATGGCATCATTCGGTGGCTACAGACCTCTACGCCTGCGAGGAGTAAAATGGCTCCTATGACCGCTACCGAGGCAGCGTTCTCTGGACGATCCATCCGTTCGCGAATGGACTTGGTTGCTCTATTCAAATACCCAAGGCATTCTTGATTAATATTTCCATCACTCACTCCAAGTGCGAATGTGAGCATAACTGCATTCAAGAGTGCAGGGTCATCAACACCAGTAAGAAAAACAGATTCGAATGCTTGAAACTCGACAACGTCCTCTTTCAGGCTGAATACAGGCTCAGCCGCTTGTCTTTCCGAGTCTGCCCGAAATCATTGTCAATTGCATTCGATATATTGCGAAAGAGGGAGTAAAGTGTAAGCCTTGCTTACTCTGCTTTATCAATGTTTTAAGCCTCGACGCGTCAATGGTCTGCATGTCGAATAATTTGTTCGAAGGAGAGAGTGCCGATGTAGTGGAGGATGGAGAATCGGCCGTTTGGCTACGTGGACTCTCGTGCGTTATGCTAGGGGATTTGACATTCTGCTTTTCTTGAAGCTCACGCTTTGCTCTGATAGCTTGCTTAATTGCATGCGACCGAGCCAGGCGTCTAGTTGTAGGGTCTTTCGCAGCAGCCGGATTTTGAATCGCAATGAAGCGAAAAGAAGTGTCTAAGAGACTATCAGACACAAGATACCAATCAGCCCAAGGGCTTGTTTGGCTCACCTGGTTGGTATTTCATCTCGGCTCCCTTATGCATAGAAGTGATCGATTCCATGGAGGAAGGTTATAGGACAGTGAAATTGGCACCTGTCGGCTCAAAGTAGAAGGAACTAAGCTTTATCCCAAAGGATACGGATTGACGAAGGCGTGCGTAATTTGGACGTTGTGACATGCAGGTTGGCCCAGACGCTAAAGGTTGCGCAAGGTTCGGTAGTGAGGAGTGAAGGTTCTATGCAAAGTAGCCGTAAGCTCCTGGATTTTCCATGGACTTAGTTCCTAATATAGCAAAATCTCAAGTTGGTAATCAAGAGCATTGGCGTGACGTCCGCTTACGATAGCGACCTAATGCGCCCAGACTTAGCTGAAATAGGAAAATTACAACCAACCATTATTTACTATTTCGGAAAATACTAGCGATGCAGTCAAAGCCCGCAGCCAACTTAACCAGAGACATCGTAACCAAGATGCTGTCACGTGGGATATAGTTTCAAGCTATCCAATTCGAGTTACGGAGTATTTGCCGTTTCCCCAAAACTGTACTACAAGATACTCATGTTTTGACTCGCTCTATGTACTTGTTAACTCAAGGGAGCTGAGTGTCTTGAGTATGAAAAACAACAGAATATAGCTCGCTATGACGTAGGAGTCGAGCAACAGGAGAAAAGCGTTGATCTTGTAAAAGTTCTGGCAGCTGTTACTGCTGCGATAATCAAATATACTTTGTTTGATGAATTTTTGACTTGGTTCCAGGATATTGAATGACACTCGCCTTTCGACTGACCAGGTGTCCCTGGTTCCAGGCCGCCCTCGGCATGCTGAAGCCAGCTCTTCGAAACAATTAGCGGGGCTTCACTACCTACTAAGGTATCTATGTACGAACAAGTTTAAACTATAATACAGTAGTTACCATATCCCTACCTGCCATCTCGAACGTTGCCTTTTCGCCTCGGCGCCCAAGTTACACTTCTAATTACAAAAATCTTAGAATTACTACGTATACAAAACATGCTAGAGACCATTGTAAAGGAAACGCTGCATAGAGTATATAGTAGCTTCGTAATATTACTTCGGTTAAAGAGTCTTGCACATCCCAAGCATACGTTCCCAGTTGTATCAGATTAGATGTGTCAGTGGATGCCTAGGTATCTAGACGAAGGCAGTATACGGATGGTAATCTCAATTTTGTCCTCTCATCAACATATGCGCACCTTTCATTCAAAAGCACAAGTATACTTTCCGTTTCCATTCCTCTCGTAATAGTTTCGACAAAACTTGGGTTCATATATAATATGCATCGCAATTTCTTATATGAACTCTATGCTATGCGGTAGTTTTGATCCTGCTGTTGTTCGTAATATATTAAACAGTACCTGGCATTAGGAGGAGGGTGCCTTGAATTAAGACGATTCGAACTGTTTCCTTATCTCTAGTCATCCAACATGGAAACAAACTCCATAACGAATGGCCTCGATGATAGGTCTAGACTATACCATGATCATGCAGCAATTTTGATTGAATAATAGACAGTGTATAAGCGAGAGCATATATACCCAGTCATAATTCAGCTTACAAGGGTAGCTTCGAATAAGATACTCTACGTGCCATATTGGTCTGTACAATAATGATACAGTGGAGCTCGTGAGTGTTGATCTTGTAATACATCGATATTGTGTAATCATGCTAGATTAACAATTTGCCAGGCAAAGTAACTAGGAATATGTGGAAGATAGAACCTGGTTACTACTCGACTGAGGTGGCCTTTGTCTATTGCAACAGCCGTCTCTGCTACAGCTTATGGCCTTTCTCTAAAGAACGGGATGAGAATAAGAGACACATATTCCCATAGGTACAGCGCAGGATAATTACAGTACATGCCACTAGTGGCTTCCTGGAATGGAAGTAAGAGAGCCGACAACACCCATGTCCTTCTCTGTCTGCAGGGCTGCTCTACACTCCACTCAGTCAGATCCTCTTCCAATATGATATGCGTCTTGGACTAATGAGCTTATTTAGTAGTGCAGTGAAGCCTATGCCATATCCACCTTTCGTGCCATAGCTGGTGCCGCACTGACCAGTGATGTCGACAAGAACCCCCTCGGGGATATTTCTCCGTATCCTCACTTATAAATTATATCCAGCCCCACCAAACCTGTTTCTATACTGACGGGAATTCATGGCTGACATGCATCTCGTGCATGGCGTAATCAGGACGTGGTATGGCCCCCTTATTGACTGCTCCAGTAGCTAGTTCTTAGCTCTGAGCAAATCTAAAGATGCGGCAACTCGACTTCACTATTATCCGCATTGCGGCAAGTAATTGCGATTTGTGACAAATAGAGAGTTACAGCAAATGTAACAGTTAATTTTTATAAAACCTCTTTCCATGGCCTATCAACAAGTAATAATTTCGCACTTCCACTCTATTCTTTATCAGCCTTTTCATTCACCTACTTCACTAAATAAAGTCACACATCATCATTATGATAGAAGAGAGTTTAGAAAGTAAGGCTGGCACACAAAACTCGTCTTCGACACGATTAGAGACGAGAAATGCCGACGAAAGAAGCCTCGAAAATTTGTGGGGAGATCTAGGAGCGACCAAGATGGCTTCCAACGAGAACGAGAAAAAGCAAAGAATGTCTTTCAGCCCCCCGGAAAACGCTCCCGTGGACACAGAAGCAGCCGACCCTAGCCTAGAACGGGCCGTTTCCCGTGCTCCGACTCTCTCAAAAAAGCGTGTCAATGCATTTATTACTGTTGTCGTACTTACGCAGCTCGTCCAGATGATGGATTTTGGCAGTGGTATAGTCAGCGCAAGCATCATTGGTGATACTCTCGGTGTAACGCCGGCCCAGGCCGCTTGGATTGCCTCTTCATATCCTCTTACTCAGGGTTCCTTTGTTCTCGTTAGTGGCAGACTAGGTGCAGTATTTGGGCATAAGAAACTCTTAACCATCGGATGTGCATGGTGGGTGTTTTGGAACATGGCCACTGCCGCGTACGGAGGCACCATTATTAGTGTCAGCATCATGAGAGCCCTGGCTGGGATCGGCGGTGGGCTTATTGTGCCGAATGCTGTGGCACTTTTAACTATTACCTTCCCACCCGGCCGACAGAGAAACTTATCCCTTGCTTTGTTTGCCTCTATGGGCCCGGTAGGCGGAGCAGGAGGCTGCGTTATTGTCGGTATTTTCATACAATGGCTTCATTGGACCTGGCTTTTCTTCTTTCTGTAAGCCCGACGCATCCAAAAAAGGGACATTGCATTTACTTACAAACTCGTAGTGCCACTCTTGGACTTGTCGTGTATGGAGTTGCCATACTTATCATAGAAGAAGATCTCCCTCTAGACCCCACGGGCTCTATCGATTGGGTTGGATCTTACTTGGCGCTTGGCGGGCTTATCTTGTTCAACATTGTCTGGAAGTAAGTCAATCGTATATGTGCGCCCTTACATAGGTACTCAACTTACTTACAAATGCCACAGCCAAGCACCTGTAGTTGGTTGGGATGAACCCTACGAGTACATTCTGCTTATCATCGCCATACTTCACTTTGCATTATTTATACTTTGGGAAGCCAAGTATGCCAAAGCTCCCATAGTACCAGTTGACATTTGGAAGGCGCCATCGTTCAGTGCTATTGTTGTCGTTTTATTTCTCATCTTCATGAGTCTTGGAATTTACCTTTGGTACGTAGTTGTCTTCCTACTCAACATCCGCCACTACTCGGCTGTTATCCTGGGCTGTGTGTGGATACCAATGGCTATCTGTGGCGTCGGTGCAGCATTTCTGGCAGCATGGGCTGTACCTAAAATGCCCGCCCAGTTTCTTGTCGCAGCAGGGTGTGTGGGAGCAGCAGGGACAAATATCCTCCTCGCAACAACGCCGGTTCACCAGGTTTATTGGGCCATGATTTTTCCTGCAATGATACTCGTAGCCTTTACTGGAGACATGGTATTCGCGGCAGGCCAAATTATTGCAAGTAGCGGCGTATCAAGACGTCATCAGGGCGCCGCAGGCTCACTTATTGGTATGCTTTTCACTTACGGGATGAGCACTGGTTTGGGATTCGCTGGGACTGTTGAAAGATATGTTGACCCGGACGCTACAAACTTGTTGAAGGGATACCGAGCTGCAGCATACCTGGCTATTGGCTTTGCCGTTGGCGGTCTCATCATCGATCTTATATTTGTTCGAATGGAAAAGAACACGACAGAAGGCTGGCAGGGTCAGGATGCTGAATTGAATGCTTAAGTAGTATCTATTAGATCGCAAATAGCGGACTTCCAAAAGTCTTGTCGCAATAAGCCTATAAGATAGGATAATATCTGATTAATTAACTTTTGAGTTATTAATTTGATTCGCATTTAGTTTAGTAGCTGCGTTCACCTAGTAACTCTACGTTATCGTTATTCCAATATGATGTATGGGTAAAAGATGACCTAGCGTTAAGTACTAGTTCTATACCGCGATCTATCCTACGACACAGCGGTTGTGACGACTAGAAACGTCAAAAGAAATGCAAAAATAATATGTTCAATTAAATTAAGGAATATTCTTTGCTATTTTTTAAAAGACATAGCGAAAGTTAACATTTTCCTTATCCGTCAAATCTTCCCATGCATGCAGCATTCGCTCATCTCGCGCTTGATAAACTCCAGCAGCCGCTAGATTATCTCGTTTCTTATTCTCCCAAACTAGGTAAAAGCGCAAGGAGATAATTACGAGGACAAGTAAAGTATAGCATCCAAGATGAGTGGCAAAAGCAATGAAGTATCGGGGAGCGTTCCACCAAAGAAATACTTGGGGGCCTATGGTCGTGAATTAGCGTCCAAGTTGAACATGGGTTCATACTCTTTTTTGCTGCTCACCAATTGCATTGCCCGTAGCCCAGAAAATAAAATTCAGAGCGACGGCAACGGCCTTTTTTGTTTGCCCAGCAACATTTCGCGATAGCAGAGACAGTGCTAGAGTTTGAGCGGCCCAGAAAGACATGGTAATATTGTAACAAACCACAAGTCCAATTTTCTGACTCCTCGTATCTAGAGAGACTGTCATGAGGCAAATGGTACCGATGAAAGACCTATATCATACGTAGGTTAGCGCTTTATTTCCAACTGATCATTCAGATATACCGATTGAAACATACGGGACTACAAATGCGCCCATTATGTACAAGTTTTGGTTAGTCAGTTTAGCCAAGTAAGTTGAGCTCAGGAGTACCATGATGATATAAAACCCGAGCACCATGGCTAACAATTGAGTTTGTAGCACTGTGAATCCCAAACTCCGGATAATGATGCCTTGGAAAGCGCCCAGGCCCGACGTAGGTAGAGTAGTGCAGAATTGAATCAGACAATAGCCCCAGATCTGAGGATCTTTCAGGCCTTCGACAAACTGGTGTTTCTTCCATTTTCGGTTTTGAATACCCGTCTGGTTGTCTCGGACCCTCTCAATCATGAGCGTCTTATCTTCCTCGCTGAAACATTTAGCTCGCATAGGCGAATCAGGCATCCACCATGCAACAAAAAGCCCGAAAATGATAGAGATCGCCCCATAGATGAGGAACAACCACTTCCACGATTGTAAAGGCCCAGTCTTGATAAGGCTAAAACAGTAAGCGAGGAGGCCACCAACGATTTGCTGTGCTCCGTTCATCATGTACCTAGGTTCAAGGGTGTCAGTGATTTACACCATGGTCCGATGTTGTAGACGAACCAATAAGTCACACGCGCAGCTTGCTCTTCTCGCCTGTACCACATTGAAGATAGGATGACAAATGATGGCTGACAGACTGATTCAAAAAGGCCAAGTAAGGTGCGCACTACAACGAGTCCTGTAAAGTTCGTACACGCTGCAGTGCAGGCTAAGACAGAGCCCCACGCCACAATGTTAAAGCCAAGGTACTTGGCAATCGGAACCTTGGAAAGTATATAATTTTGAGGGTATTCCACGATAAGGATCGTTATAAAGACGCAAGTCGTCAACCAGTTATACTATAGCCCGTGCAGCTTAGTAGATGTTTCTCTATAGTGGCACGACTCAACTTACATCTTGACCACTTAGATGCGTGTCATTCTTGATACCCATAATAGAGGCAAAAGACATTGTACCCTTATCGATGGCTTGCAAAAAATATGTTAATACCATAACCACCAGAATACGCCGGTCGATTTTCCGACGCAGTTCGACATTCTTTTCCTGGCTAATGGTGATTCTAGCATCTGCAATGTACTTGACAAGCTCTTTATCGACTTGCTCGTAATCAGTGTGGTCTTTCTCAACGGTGTTTGACAATGTTGCATTAACATTATTTTCAATTTCGCTGATGCTTGGAGTCAGCTTTAGAGGCGCCATTTTGGAATGAGAGGTAAATTCCGGCTATCCCTCATTGTGCGCCTGATGAGCTAGGTTAACGCGATGCTTTATTCAACTCCATCACAGCCCGCCGGGATGATGCCAAGAGTTTCCCCTCAGCAGGTGATCTGCATTGGAGTCGCAATGCAACCCAGCTACATGCCTGAGCTACGGCTCTAAAACGACGTCTAGTAGAACGGATGAAGCCACTTTTGGTAATCTCGCTTTTATTCGCACCGAAGGACGAGTTGTACTGCATACCTCATTGGCAGGATGTAGGCAACTTCACATATATTCCACCAATGGGCTTACTGCTACCATTGGTTGCCGTCAAATGCCTGTTCTATGAGACTAGTTTAATAGAGTAAACTGTTATGCTTGTAGGGCCGCGGGGCAGAGTCTAATACCCCGGATTATCATTCTACTTGCATTCGTTGCTCGCTGTAAAGTGAGCCGAGCCGATGTTGGTCACATTTCCCCCCATAAGCTAAGCTCCGACCACGGGTAATATCTCTTCCAAGCAGACGTGCTACTGCCCCACGCCGTTTTTCACGTTATTTCAAGAAATAGCCCTTTGCTATCCAGCCGTCGCCTGTTCCAAGCAGCTCAACTGTTCACCTCCCACCCTTTTTAAGTCGTATCAGTCAATGGATATAGCCAATTTGAGGCACAGCAAACCATGTCTTCCGAAGCGCTTGGATTTGATGCAAAGCAAATACACTCAACAATACAGCTTTTGATCCATGGCCTGGTCAATATTAGAGATGAGACTGGAGAGTTTCTCATGACTCTAGCGGATGGTCGAGTCATAGACACAAAAGGATGGAATGACTGGGAATGGACGCACGGCATTGGCCTCTATGGAATATGGCATTACTACCAGATAACTGGTGATGCAAAGCATCTTCAGATAATTGAAGATTGGTTCCAGAATCGGTTTGACTCGGGCGGCACCACAAAGAATATCAACACCATGGCAGCCTTTCTAACTTTGGCTTACGTGTACGAAAAGACTGAGAATTCCACTTACTTTCCCTGGTTAGACAGCTGGGGAGAATGGGCATATCACGACTTGAAGCGAACCAAATTTGGAGGCATGCAGCACATTACTTATTTGGAGGAAAACGATCAACAACTATGGGATGACACCCTCATGATGACCGTGCTGCCTTTGGCGAAGATTGGAATGGTATTGCGTCGTCCCCACTATGTGAAAGAAGCAAAGTATCAGTTTTTGCTCCATCTTCAATATCTCTTTGATACTAAGACGGGTCTCTTTTTCCACGGATGGACCTTCAATGATGGCGGCCATAACTTTGCGTCGGCAAGGTGGGCGCGTGGGAATAGCTGGCTCACCATTGCGATACCGGAGTTCCTCGAGTTATTAGACCTGGATTCTGACGATCCATTTCATATTCATCTAAAGTCTATATTAACTGCGCAATGTGAGACTTTGAAAACTTTGCAAGCGTCAAGCGGGCTTTGGCGCACATTGTTAGACCATTCGGAAGAAGAAGGGTCCTATGTGGAATCCAGTGCTACAGCTGGTTTCGCATTCGGTCTGTTGAAGGGGCATAGGAAACGTTATATTCAGCCGGGCTATCGTGAAGTTGCATTCAAAGCTGTACAGGGTGTTTTGAACAACATCAGTTCAGATGGGCAATTGCTGAACACATCCTTTGGAACTGGCATGGGATCTGACTTGGAGTTTTATAAAAGGATTCCCATCACGCCTATGCCATATGGTCAGGCTATGGCAATCCTAGCACTGGTTGAAGTTCTAAAAGTCTTCATATAGGAAATCCGAAAGAATTTGAATTTAAAATAACGTCTGATTTCCAAGGAAGGCGAGTTATTTCTCCGAAGTTCTAATTTGTATCGCGGATTTTTTTTTTTTTTTGTGTTTACTCATCCTTTCTTCGTTCTGCCGAGGAAAAAGAGGGGGTCGAGGGATTTATTCCTATGACCAGTTTCCTTGCCCCCATTCTCCAACTACTCAGTGGTCGACAGATAAAAAAACATTGTGTAGTTAACTATACAGATCTGCTTTCATTTATGCTTCTTTCGCTAGTATGTTCTTACGCTAGATACTTTTCCTTTTGTAGGAAGTGTACGTTACCTAAATGGCTAAGATCCCATTCACTCTATTAATCCCTGCTATTGCGGCGTCAAAATGGTTCAATCCTTGTATACTGATTACAGCCCTATGGATACTCGGAGAGATTAGACACACCGGTTCTTGAGAGAATGCTACGTTAGACGGACATACATCGATCTCATATGCGAAATCTATAGCCGCTATGTCGAATTAGGATAAAACAATTGAGCTGGGCTGCTTACAGAAAGTCTATAAAGTAAAGTCCTTTCAGACCGAGCAGCCGCTGAAAGATGTTCAAGGTCATCCTGACATCTGTTATCATTCAAAATCCCGAGTCAATCTCTCCCCAGCCCAAGCACAATGAAGATTACTGTACGTAACCCCACTGACTCTGTAAACATCTCCGTTTTATCTTACCTTCGTCTATAGATACTTGTTCTTTCCGCTTGTTCGGCAGTGTTTGCTCAGAATCCAGTTCTTTTCAACGCCTACACAAACGCAAATTGCGCAGGCGGAATAGTAGTTGGAACAACAGTTGTTCAACCAGGAGACTGTATAAGCTCAGCTTCGGCCTTTGCAAGCTCTCAATACAGGGGCGAACAGTTTGACAACAATGAGCAGAATGTAGCGTTCTACAGTGACGAAAAGTGTCTTAATGAGGTCACAGGAGTTACGGTCGAGACAGGCGATGGCTATAACTGCTTTACTTTCAATGAGGGTCAGCCCAAGAGCGCAAAATGGTTCGCATAAGATGTTCATGGCTCTTAGATTAACATACAGAATGGCGGTAATAAACGTTCTCATAAGATTCAGATAGCATTGGAATGTCAGTGTTCAATGATATGGCCTCCGACTATACTATATACATGGGGAGAAGTGACATGTGTCTACTGATTGTATCAAGAAGTCTTCAGTCATATAGGCGTCGCAATATCCAAAAGTTGAGAAAGTCTGTATATTTATCCAAGACTATTTGCCACTCACATAGTGTATATGGCTTTTAAGACTCATCAAGAAGAAAATGAGTTGCTAAGAAAAATTGCAGCAGCTAAGCTAATCTTGATTTACAAGAACGAGGGGTTGGCATTGGTAAGAAGCTGCACAAAGTAGGCCTGGAACCAAGAGCCTGCCTCAGGAGCCGGCTGTAAAGCATCGGACAAGCCACAGTGGTAGTCGTATCGGGTCGCAGATGTGTTGCTGGTTCCATCACATTCACCACCTGGCTTAACCCAAGTGAATGCATCAAGCAAGGAATCTCCAGTGTTAGCAGAAGGGCGAAGACCGAATCCAGTGCCAATCACGTTGCACCAGTCACCCCACGCCTGCTGTCCGGTGGGCTGCTTGCCGGAACGACCCTGGTCGGTAATGAAGTAAGTGTTGCTCCAGCCTTGCTGAGTCAAGAGGGGTGAGAGGGCGTGAATGTACAACTGCTCGTTATAAACGGAGTTTCCTTGAGTGTATGACGGAGCAGAAGTGATGTTCCATCCGTTGTAGTTGGCAACGTTGGTTGCCAATCCACGAACCGCTCGGGGTGATGATGCGTTCTTGTACACGCTGGCGAATAGTTGAGCGGCCGGTTGCTGGTTAGCGGGCCAGCCAAGCCATCCTGCGTGGCCTGCATCGAGGTACATGGCAACATTTGGAAGGTTCAGCTGCGTAATAGCATAATTAATACATTCCAAGTAGGCAGCCTGGGCGTTTGCACACTTCGCAACGCTGAGGTTAGTAACAAGATTGGCGAGAGAATCGGGCTCTAAAGAATGACAATTAGCTTAATTACAACCTCTGGTCAGAAAAGAAAAATTTTACCAATGACGAGAATAGTTCGAATATCGGAGTAAGTCTTCAGAATGCCGACAATGGTATCGATGTAGTTCTTGTAGTTGGCGACTCCGTTATTCGCGATAGAGTACTCTCCATTGGAGGCAGCAGCGGCGCAGTCACGGTCCGGCAAGTCGTACACAACGAATTGACCAGCGTAGTTGCCTCCGGCCTTGTTCGCGGCACGGATATCTGCCAATGTGGAGCTCAACTGGCTGGTCTTGCTGAGAGTATCCCTGCATCGCTGCTCAGCATTTGTAGGGCTATTTAGATCTCTAAAACACTTACAGCCACATATACGCAGGTACATTAGCAGCGGCCGCCGCAGCGGTGGCCATGGCTCCAGACAAGCTGGGAATTGCAGAGCTGCTGACTTCATTCTTGTAAAAGTTGTTTGCCCAGAGGTTGATTCCAGAATACGGATTGCCCTGGTAAGTGGCAGTTCCTGATCCAACTGGAGGTGGTGAACCCGTAGAAGAGGCTGGCGGAGGAGTCGTCGAGCTTGACCTGGCTGTCGTGGTTGACGCACGGGTGGATGAAGCAACTGTAGAGGAGCTCGAACCTCCTCCAGAGCCAGGAAGACATTGTGAGTAGTAGGGGTTTGAGACGACGCATGAGCTACCAGAAGCACAGCATGTTGCTCCACCCCAACCTTGGCCTCCACATTGACCCCTATTCGATTGGCATTAGTATACATATACCTATTGAAAGATGGCATGATTAAGTCTCACCAAACGCTAGCGCAAGCCTGTCGTTCTTCTACAACAGGGGCAGAGGCTGCCAATGCGGCCAAAGTAGCCAAAGTAGCAAATACACGTCCCGCCATGTTGATACGGTCACAGAATGTATTGAACACTGCGTATGGTTAAATAGCTGGAGAGTAAAGTTCAAGTTTTGGGAATCATTACCATTTTATACCAATCTGTTCATGCACTTCTAGATTCATCACTCGAGCAAGGTTGCACTCGGCAACACAGGATAAATTCTATTGGGCTTGCAAAAGGCATGAAGTATAGCCTTCAATGGCGGCTAATGAATGTTCGCCCCACTTCAATATATATTACCCATTAAATAAGGTGGCAGAATGCGCCGTCAATCTCCAATACTAACGGAGTCTGGCATACCATAATTCAGCCTCGTGTGACGGCTAATCAAGATTGGTCTGTTTTCTGCTGTATGCCATCCCATTTCTTCGATCGCTTGTTGTAGGATTATCACATCATGTGCAGTGTATCCATCCGTAACGGCTAATAAATTAGGCTTCCGCATTTTAAGGCATTAACTTCCCTTTGTAGCAAATATGGAGTTGCCAGTCGAGTATAGAGAACTTAACGTAATAGTATTAGGCTCAAATAGCCATGGCTAATTTATTGCTCTCCTACTACCATGAAATTCAGAAGTGTCTCAAAATGCATGGATATTTCGCCGAACGCTAAAGTCACATAGAATTTATAGGCTAAGTAACACAAATATGCGTTTCGCAACAAGCTAGTTATAGCCACGACTCTCTTGTTACTGACATGGAGCACAATGATTGAGCTGAGACCGCATGCGCTGAGTAAAGTGCTTGCCTTGTGATAAATTGGAAACAAGCAGATACGCATGAACAGCCCATGCCTTGACGTTCATTGAAGTTATGAGGAGAGACGCGATGTGAACGGCTTTAATTGCACACTTCATACCTTCTTCAATAATCCATGATATATGACTATCTCTACGGGATGCGGCACCAACAACCAACATCAGCTACCTGCAATGAAAAGAAAAATGGAAACAAAAGTATTTCATATGCTTTTTTTCTAAACCTTGCATGCTATAATGAAGTGTCAAGATAGCTCTTCAACAATCGTTAAGTGATAAAACATTAGTTTCTGCCAAACTATTGCATGTTTGCGTCTTAATTACCTTCAAAATTAATTGCGATTGAACGTTTTTCATCCATGAAAGAAAAGAGATGAGAAGAAGAACGAGGAAAGTGAGAGAAGGAAAGTAGGCGGGGAAAACAAGCTAAAAGTTGGATTGAAGCGAATCATGGTTGATATCTAGGGAACGGTGTGTGGTTTACTAATTTTCCAGTTCGGTACTATATTTTTCGCTAAATTGCTGCAGTTATAGTGGGATAGATGGCGAACGAAAGCTAGTTGGCCATGTTAGATCTAGGTGGAAAGTAAACATCGGCAGCTCATTCAATTATTCCATCGAGCATGCCTAACGTAGGTATGTGGCGTTTCCCTTTTAACAGAATCACGCAACATTCAAATGGATTGAATATGGATTATAAACTTACTATTCTTGTTCTTTGCAAGAAATGAAAAGATAGCTTGAATTATATGATCCTCTGTTCTGCAGTCTTGCTTGAAGTTTCCTGGCAAGCTCTCGCTTCAGGGTAGGTAGGTAAGGTAAGGTAGTCATAAGTTTTGTTCCCTGGGCTACAAAAAGTACCTAGGTACCTAGGTAGAAAGGCGCCTTTGGATAGTACCTACATGCAGATCAGCATGTATTACCCCGCAAAAAGTGGGAGCGATATACATCTTGAGCTGCCTAAACAGGTGCTGGCTCGATGCAGACTTGTTAGATCATAAATACTAGCCTTCATCGCGAATGCTCGCCCTCGCTGGCGATTGGACCGAGCAGTGTTAAGACATGCATAGAAAGGGTATAATAGTCTTTCATTATGGCAAGACGCTGCCGAAACATGCTGCTCCCATCTATACAGAGCGTTGTTTGCTTCATGGTGTTAGAGCACCATGATCGTGCGATGAGCATACTTTGCTGACTCGGAGTCCTCATATGCAACATTAACTCATGAACAAGATATCAATAACGTTAACATTTCCCCGCATTCCACTTTCTGCGCGTATCTAGGCGCGATTTGGGTCAAAATAGCGCTTGGAATCATGCATACGCTACCCATTCCTTCGGCACTGCTCGTGCTATCGTTGAAGCTCTTCGCAGAAGCCACGACAGGGCCGGAACACTTCCCACGCTCCGACGAGACAAGCGAAGCTACCTCCTACCACGCGAATGCTGGGAACCTCCAATATGTTAACCCTTTCATTGGCACTCAAGGCGGCGACCCAAACGACAATGGCGGAATGATCCCATCAGTTGCCCCTCCGTTCGCGATGACGCGCTGGACACCTCAAACGCGCGAGAATTACATCTCCCAAGTGCCTTATTCGAACTGGGACGATCGGATTCACGGTTTCCAAGCGACGCATCAACCGGCGATCTGGATGGGCGAAAATGGGCACGTTACACTAATGCCAGGACTTGGCGACGAGATTCAGCCGCTCTTTCAAAAACGAGGACTTGCATTCAAAAAGAGCGATGAGAGTAGTACGGCGTATGTCTATGAAGTAAAGCTCGACGCGGCGTCAGCAGGTGAATTCGGATGGAACTTGACTGAACAGGCAGCCGCTGAGCAGTTTGGAGACCAATGCCCGCCTTGTCCGGGAGGAGCCGCCCCAGTACCAGACACAGTCAAAGATGGGGCAAATGGTCGCACGAGAAGGAGCCTGGATAATGATGTTGATGATGTGCTGGGGAGATATTCACCGAGAGCTGCCTCCAGCAACTCTGGCTCGACCGGTGGAGATCAGAGCTTGATTAAAGTAGCAATGAGCGCGTCTGCGCACGTGGGCCATTTAAGCATCGAATTCGACAACGAAAACAAGCAGCGACCATTTGTATTTATTCAAGCAAGTCGGCTCAATTGGACCGGCCACATCGACATTGATGAAGCCCGCCGCGAAGTTTCTGGCAGCAATCCCCAAAGGCACGATTACAGCTTGGGCCCGGATCGACCCAAATCATTCAACATGTACTTCGTCTCGCGATTCTCTGCGCCCTTTGAATCCTATGGCGTTACTCAGGGTGGAAATATCATGGAAGGAAAGACCTCGATAAACGGCAAATTCGTCGGCGGCTATGTCAAGTTTAACGAGTCTGTTCAACGGGTGGAAGTGCGAACGGGGGTGTCTTATATAAGTGTTGATCAGGCTCGAAGAAATCTCGACATTGAGATTCCTGATGGCAAATCATTCGATACCACTGTTGAGAATGCAAAGGCAGCGTGGCTGGACAAACTAGGCCGCATTACAGTGACAGGTGTGAACAAGACGGACTCAGAACACGACCAGCGGAATATTTTCTACACAGCTCTATTCCACGCGTTACAGTATCCTAGTGATTTCTCTGAGCCCACCACAAGCGCCAGTGGCGGAACACGCGTGTTTTATAGCGGTTATACGGATAGTGTCCACACAGAGCAAGACTCATACTATCAATCTTGGTCCATTTGGGACACCTATCGAGCTGAGCATTCTCTATTGGCTCTTCTTGCTCCAGAGCGCGTTGATTCGATGATGCGTACATTGTTACGTATATTCGACTGGACTGGGCGGCTACCCATGTGGGCCAATCTGGTTGAAACCAACATCATGATCGCTACGAATGCAGACGTTATACTTGCCAACGCACTTATTCGAGGTTTTCGAGGCTTTAACGTTACAAACGCTTGGAAGGCTGTTCAAACTGATGCGTATAAGCCTCCTGAAAACGACACAGAGCTTTTATACTACGATAGAGAACCTTTTACTCCTCGCGAAGCGCGCGCAGGACTTACAAGCTATCTTGAGCATGGATGGGTGGATAATGACCATTGGTCTGAAGCCGCAAGTCGAACGCTGGATTACTCACTCAATGACTATGCTTGTGCTGTTGTGGCTACGCACTCGGGCAACAATGAATCTTCTAAAGAACTCATGGCGCGCTCGAAGAATTATGCCAAGCTGTGGAATTCAGAGACACAATTCATGCAGACACGCAATAACAATGGCACATTCGCCCTGGACAGCTGGGGATGGACTGAAGGGGATAATTGGGTTTATACATTCGACGTAATGCACGACGTTGACGGCTTAGCAGCACTCTTCGAAGACGGGAAGAAGGGCATGAAGTCCAAGCTTGATGCACACTTTGGCGGAGGCCATAACATGCAAAGTAACGAGCCATCACATCATGTGCCGTATCTATACTCTGCAATTGGATATGCTTCCAGCACGGCAGAGCAGGTGCGCAGTATTGCTTATGACAATTATAATGCTACAGCAAGCGGATTGAGTGGGAACGAAGACTTGGGCCAGATGAGCGCCTGGTATATCTTCTCAGCACTAGGGTTTTATCCAGTGAATCCTGCTAGCGATGAGTATATTGTAGGGACTCCATTTTTCGACGAAGTGAAGATATCATTACCCCAAGGTCCCTTGGGAGGAGGACAGACGCTGGTAATTTCTGCACCTGGAGCAGGGACCGAAGGTAAAAGCTATATCAAGTCTCTAAAAGTGGATGGCAAAAGTATACACCAGCCCGTGCTACTGCATAGCGAGATTATGAAAGCCAGGAGGATTGAGTTTGAGATGAGTGGCCAGCCTACATCTTGGGGTTCAAAGATTGAACTGAGCTAGGATTTTGATCTTGCCAGCTGTAATGTGCCTAGGTAGTAGATGAGTGCAAAGACGATATATGTTGCAAGAAAATGAACCACTTAGTGGCGATATCTATTATACGAATACTTGTTCTCTTTTCCTACCTCGTATCTTCTGCTTTCCCTATTCCTTCGTTTACTTTTTTCTGGCTGTCGCTGGCATTTAATAGGAATGGCTTCGCTCTGTGCGTTCGAACAGACTCTGCCGAGTCTTTTCCTATTTTTATCCTTATCTTACCCATGTATTGTCCGAGGCTAGTATCAATGATCCACTGACGGCAGATGCAACAACGGCAGGTACAGCGATGACGATGACGATGACGACGCCTACGGAATAATACATACACACGCCTGTATTTTTCCACCTGTAAATAATTCTTATTTTAACCCCGATTCTCCAGTTCTACATCTAGAATAGTGCCATCTTAAAATGAGAGCTTAACTTTATGTTTTGGAATCGTATAAGTACCTAGGTAGGTGGGGGGAAACGAGAAACCGTCATTTGACCGTCACCAACCGTTTGTAAAGAGAACATCAATGTGTACATGTACATATGCAAAGCTAACCCTTTGAACTGAAAACTGAGTTAATTAGTGCTGCAGCTTGTAGTGTTTAGATGCTAACATTAAATGCGATGCAATTTGCAATTTTATGATGTCTGGCCCGACCCTGGGGATCGCAATCTCCTGCCACTAGTAACGCCCAGCGGCGGCTCTACATTTCGCTTCGATCCGATCCGAACAAGAATTCAATTCGCCAAGCCTCTGGTTAGATCCGCACTTGGGGCCCCTCCAAGTCTTGTCTTGTTCCTGGTACTGATATCTCTTATTCATCAAATGATTTTGCATTGATTCGGAGCGTTGACTCCTGCTTTGGGGCAACGCCGAGTGCCAACCCCGTTTTTATTAGCTGTTGCTACAATAGTTCACGTCTTGGGTACAGTAGCCGCAATCGGCAGCCGCAGCTCCACTAACGGCAAGGATGTACGACGCGTGTCCTTTAGGGCGCTAGTCATTGGTGCAAGAGATGAGTAAACTTCAGACTCTTTGCATGCGCGTGGGCGATTGTGAGACCTGTTACGTTGAAAACTCCGTGCAGCCATGAAATGCCTATCCCTGTGGTGTGGCTTCCATCACCAAATTCAAAAGCCTAACTTAATTTGCATATCTGTTCTAATTACAGCTGGATCCACTCTGAAGAGTTTGAAGTCGTAGATTTAAGTAGATAGCCTGGTTCTTTAATGTTTATTAATGACGCTTTCGGTCACCAACAATCAAGGGACGAGTCAATCCTGAGCAACGGGCTACTGATAGTGGAACCTGGGCCAACAGACAGTCACTTTTAAAGGGGCGGCTGTCCCAGTTACCACGCGATCTATTTTGATGTGAGATCATCGGATCGTATCTCTCCTATCTCAACCCTTTCTCTTGTATGCAGATCGAAAGGCGAACAATCTGTATCGACATGTCCCTTTTTTCTAAAATCTCGATCATTACTGCCCAGCCTCGGTGGCGAAGGCTGAGGCTACGAATCCTGGCTTCATCTGTTATCGTATTTTTCGCAGCGATATGGCTTCTATCAGCTCACAAGTCTGGTCCTGTCCGAATATTAGATGAGGCAGAATTCAGTCGCAAATTTCCATATACGTACAAACATATTCACGCCTTCAAGAAAGGTCTAGGAGGAGGTAAATTTGACCCAGCCTACTGTCAAGTTGAAATTCTGATGCAATAATCGTACCCATTGAGGCTATATTAACAAACACTTTCCATTAGCATGGTATATTCCCCCAAGCTGGATCGGCAACAATCAGTCACCCCCCGAAAACATAATCGAAGCAGTCCGGTTAGCATCAAAAGTCGTCGAGTCTCATCCCGAGCGCCATATTCCGTTCTCAAATATTCCTCTCATGATGCATCAAAAATGGGATACTACTCAGCTACTGGGCACAAAAGAGATGATCCTTTCCTACATAGAGACATGGCTGATAGACGCCATCTCTCCTCCTGCGGGATCCAGTGAAATGGCATACTTTCTCTGGGATAACGAAGGTGTTTTGACATTCATGGAAGAGTACGAGCATGATCTGGTGATCGACTTTATCGAGGTGTTTTCGCCCGTGGAAAAGGTGGATATCTTTCGCGTTGCAGTTTGTAAATGGTTTGGGGGCATTGTAAGTCTGGCCATTACACTTCTTATTTCATACGCCAAAAAATTGACCCACTAACTCATTGATCAGTACGGCGACGTTGACACGAAATCGCTTAGACACCCATCGAAGTGGATCGACTCGACAGACATTTCTGAATGGACAGATGAAGTGACTGGCAAGTCATATGGCTTGAATGATACAGCACTGGCAAATGTAGGCAAAAGCTCCGGACAATCTCTACCGGTAGACGCAATTTGGGGAATCGAATGCGATACAGACCCGAATACAAATGCTCATTGGCGCATGGCATATACGTATCCTGTGCAACTTACAAACTGGGCATTTGCATCTGCTTCCAAACATCCCATACTGCAGTATTTCTTGGATTGTTTGAAGGAGAAAGCTGCTGAGGCCAGAGACAAGGTTCTAAAAAACCCAGGTTCTAGTCTATCAGAGCTGCACTATGACCCCGTAACGCGCACAGGGCCTGTAGCCGTTACAGAAGCCACTACTTGGTGGCTGGAAAAGCATGACGACTTGAGATGGAACGCATTGACTGGCTTAAACGATGGTGGAAAGACTAAACTAGTGGGTGACGTCTTGATTCTTCCAATAACAGGATTCAGGTATGGCTACTTCTCTTGTTTATTTTCCGTGAGCTTTAAAGGGCTATTTGCTAACGTAACATCATTAAAGCCCAACGGATGAACAACCCAGCAGAATGGGAGAGAAACCTTTAGACGATCCTGATGCTCGGCTTGCTCACAAAGCTATGGGCTCATGGCATCACACGAATATTATAGTTGAGTATGGAAAATTTTGCCGTTCGGTCTTCGGCCTTTGTAAAGACTGGCAGAAGATGTGGTAATGGAATTTTATAAGTAAAGCATGTCTTATATAACTCTGGCGTTAGGTTTGGTCGGTCAGCTTATACAATACCCCATCATAGATAATTAAGAGAACTTTGTGGTGTAAGAATTAGCTCTTCAGCCAGATGTTCTCAGAGAAAAACCTTCTTGTAAATAGTAATGAGAAAAATGGACAATATCACTGACCTTGTTTTACTAATGCGAGAGTGACTTTGCCTTCCATTAGCCGAAGCAACATATCTACAAAACAATACTATACACGTTCTATACAATATGAATGGCTACCTTAATCTAATGATTTATAGAATACAGGACCCAACTGCTTGTATCAAAGCCGTGAAATGTATTTGCCAATTGTACACTTTCTCGTCGATCTATGTAAAATGGATTAAATGGCAACTTTGAAGCCTTCAAGGCTGATATGTTGTTGGACCAGCCAACTGTAATAAACAAAGGGGTATTGCTGGCGAAGATGTTGAAAAGAAGCAAATTTTTATAATCAAGAAAGTACAAAGCAAGACCAAGATATTGCCAAGTCAATTAAAGACTGACTAATCTTTTCTTCTTCTGACGGATATCTTGTACCCGATCGGTGGCGGGGAGACATAACTGAACCACTACTTAAAGTTAGCAAACTCCAATGATAGAAGGAGAGTTATTTAGAGCGCAAGAAATGAAATAGTTAATTGGCCAATGGGCCAAGTCAAGATATGCGTGACTTACGGGATTTTGCGGCCGAGGGTTTTCGTCAGGCTTGATATCGTAACGCAGCATAATTTGCGATAAGAGCAACTTGAGTATGTGATTCGCAAAAAACCGTCCAACACTTTTAAAAGTTAGCAAAGCTTCATTTCGAGGAATCTCAAACCATTACCAAGCATATTTGCCATGGCTGAATGCCAAGTAATTGGGGCTGGTAGATGCAAACTTTGTCCCCAATTGCTGCGTTTCCGCCTTTTCGTTCAAAAACCGGAAAGGATCAAATGTAAACGGTGATTCTCCTGGGTAGATTTCCTCGTCGTGATGTACGCCATAGCTTCCAACGCCAATCTTTCCGCCGTAGGGTATATGTTCTCCTGTGGGAAGATCAACGCCTTCCTTTGCCACCACGACTTTGATGACGCCATGAGAAAATCCCCATAACCGAAGACTTTCGGTGAGGACACTATCGAGCTTCAGCATTTTGGATACTTGGACTCGAGTCCAGCGTATCGATGGGTCGACGCCATCAGCAGCCAGAGCTTCTTCGCGGAGTTGGCGTTGGATTTCTGCGCTTTGCGGCGAGTGAGCGATATCGATCAGTGTATTCTCGAGGGTAATACCCTGAACTTGAATGGCTGCCCAGTTGAGTACGGCTAGAAGCTTTGTGGTTTGGCTTTGCGAACGGCATGGATCGTTGTTGCGGCTAAAACTCTCTTTCATGAGGCGAGAAAGGAGATCATTGGGCTGATCTGGATCTGGCTTTTCATCTGTCATCTTACCAAATCTTTGTGCGCGCTCTCGAATGACCGGGTTGACACAGCGATCCATGCGCTTGAACTGAATCCAGTCATATTTCGCCAAAAAAGGAGCCAAGAGGGGTCTCAAAGGCTTGGGCGTTAACTGTGCGAGTAGTGCCTCGATCAAGATGAATTTGGCAAACTTGGTCGAGCTGGCAAGGTATGTCGGGTTACGGCAGAGAGGCAGTCCAACAAATATGCGGCTGACCACTCGGCTTACCAGCACTAAGCAGACATCAAAGAGATCAACTTGTTTCCAATCTCTTGTATCATTGCCCCATAAATCGTCCAATGCCGCATGAATTTCATCAAGGGCATCGTCAGTCTGGTTATTCAATTGACTGGTCATAGTCTTGATAAGGTTGACAACAAATGTCCACTCATGGTCATCAGCGGCGACGCAGTTTAAAAAGGTGTGTTTCGCAGCGAGAAACTCGTTATTGCTCTCACGCTGACTGAGAACGTTGTCGGGCTGCTTGAGCAACCATTGGAGATGCTCTGAGGGTAGAATAACATGATGCCCTGTGAAAACATCAGGAAGGATATAAGGCCGTCCTTTTCTTGAATGCTGTTGGAGTGATTAGCTTTTACAGATAGACTTTTAGCATGCTTGTTCTTACATCTCGGTAACCAGCCCACAAGAGACTGTTGACACTAAAGACTGAACTCATGGAAGACCGAGCTCGAGACAAGAGAGACCCGTCAGAGTTGGCAAAGGCCAGAGTCTTTGGAATTCCCTGGTACGAGAAGATGCGGTACCATAGGTAGTATAGGCTGCCTAAGAGACCAATTCCGGCCAGCCAGGGTAGTAAACTCAGCAAAGGAGCCATCTTGCATTAAATGGTGTATATGTGTTGTAGTGATTGAGCATAGGTTTTTCAACTGCAGGAAAATTTACTGTATTCATAATGTTGAACATTATAACTTTTATATATTTCTTAATCCGCCGTTATCATAACCCCAGGTATTCGGCACATCCGAGCGTTCAATCCCACAATGTTAACGCTGGCATGGTCGAGCAGCGGCTCGAGTTCTGGTCTGCTGTTCGATTTAGCGCGCTCTCCCCACAGAGAGAACCACAGTATGTAATCCAAAACACTGACGAGCGGAGGGTTAGTTACAACAATAGTAGCGCAACGCCATTATATGGCTGTAGCGCCAGGGCATGAAGTGGGGGAAGGTCCTTTAGGATTGTATTGCTGCCTAGCTTATAACATTACTGACCTATTATAAGAAACCAAAAGTACCGTCTCTGATTTAGACTCATTGCAATTGCGTGTTTGAATGGAGAATGGTGGCAATGACTGGAAACGTGGGCTGAAAATGGTATCATAGTGGCTCATTGAATTGCAATCTCGAACGGAGCTCGGACTGTTTTGTTGTTCCTCTTCGTGAGCTCTACAAAACCTTTATTCACATGAGGCTTCTGTCACAAAGCTTGTGGATCCTTTTTATCTTCATGTAGTATATCTAACAATGACGTGCATATTCTCTTGTGATATTGATTGACGCTGTTGGATCGAGTACAAATGTCGGTTGTAACACACATCATAGTAGGCAGACAGTCACAAAAAAAAGCCAACGGTGCTAAGTCTGAGTCAAACGTAAATGCCTAATGGCTTATAAGAAACAGTATATAAGTATTTAACTATATCATGCGCTCGTGTTTAGTCTCTTTAGAATAATCTCTTGAACAATATTTGGACAATCTCGCGTAGTGGCTCTAGAAGAGGCCACTACATCTGCTGCTCTCATTTAGGCTCACCATCGCTCGTTTTTAAACTGCAATAGCTGGAAAAGCTCATTTTATTTAAATATACCAGATATATATTGTGGAAAGACAAGAAATTTCAGCTGGCAACGCATCCTATGGCGCAAGTTGGATCCGACAACTATCATCAAGCTTTGATAGCTGAAACCGTGCCATTGCCTCCTCCGACAGTTGATAAGCTAGTCCACGATGTTATCAAAAACCATGCTATCGCTTGTCCAAGTGCTCACGCAGTCGCCTCGGCCTCGATCAACTTTACTTACCAAGATCTTGATGAGGCTTCTTCATGGCTAGCCTCACGAATTGCATCATTGGGAATTGGCTTCAACTCCATAGTGCCAATCATCTGCGAAAAAGTATGATCTGCCACTATTGATCACATCCTGTTCTGTGCTCACACTCTTATGCAGTCGGCTAGTACCATTATCTCTATGATCGCCATTCTGAAAGCTGGATGCGCCTTTACTGCGCTAGATGTTTCTCATCCGACTCAAAGGCTTTTGGAGATCATCGAAGACGTCAAAGCCCCTGTTCTGTTGTTATCGACAGAACAGATCCCACGATTCAAAGACATTACTGGGCTCCCAATGATCGAGTTATCTAACAGGATGTTCTCCGGGCTAGGGTCTATCAATGCGTCGTATACTATACCCGCTAATGCATCTTCAAGCGACCTGATGTACACCATCTTCACATCCGGGAGCACAGGCCGCGCGAAGGGGGTTATGATTGAGCACGGAGCCTGGTTAACAGCCGCCTTTGCTTACGGCGAAGACCAGCAGCTCAGTCCTACCTCGAGAGTCTTGCAATTCGCTTCGTACGCATTTGATATGTCTCTGATGGAGATATTCACGACGCTCATTTTTGGCGGCTGCGTTTGTGTGCCGACGGAAGACGATCGATTCAACGGAATAGACAAATTTGTTAACGAATTCGGCGTCAATACTCTGATGCTAACTCCGTCTTATGCCAAGTTGCTGGATCCCACCACAATGCCTGCTGTCCGGATGTTGGTCACTGGTGGAGAGGCAGTCCCAAGAGACTTGATCGAACTATGGAGCCCCTACGTCAAAATCTACATTGCTTACGGCCCGACTGAAGCCTCGATACAGTCTTCAGGAGCACGGTTAGACATGGGATCTGCACCTGTTCCGTCAGGCCTGCTTGGGCGCCCAACTGGCTGTAATGTATGGATTGTCCATGAGGATAATCACAACGAGTTAGTTCTCCAGGGACAGATCGGGGAACTAATCATTGAAGGAAACACATTGGCCAGGGGCTACCTGGGCGATGATCAGAAAACAGCGGCCGCTTTTGTCGACATGTGTATTGGGTCCGGCGTCCGGCGCGTGTTCAAAACAGGAGACTTGGTTCGACAGACCGATGGCGGTGATATCGTATTTGTTGGCCGTAAAGATACGCAGGCTAAGGTGCACGGACAGCGCTTGGAGCTGACCGAGATCGAGGCGAGGCTGGCTCCAGCTTTGGCTGCGGGGTTGAAGGCTTGTATTGAGAAAGCTGAAAGCCCCCACTTCAGCAATGATGGTGCTATTGTGGTTTTCTTAAGTGAAACCGTGCAAACGTCAGGCGACGCCAACCCCGGGATCTGCTGGGATCAAGTGGAGACTACATTGGAAATGGCTGTTGGTTTGCAGGCGCATCTGGAAACGGTGCTTCCCAAGTCGATGATACCATCTCTATACGTACCAATAACCTTCATTCCTTTGACGACCTCGCACAAGACAAACAGACCAGTACTACGACAGCTGATACAGTCTTTGGCTTTTGATGAGCTACAGAAGCTCAGAAAGGCTGATAATACTGTCACCAAATATAGAGAGTTATCTGCTGAAGAATTGGTTCTCAGGGAGTTATGGGCGACTGTACTTGATATGGAACCACAGGCTATTGGGCCAGGTGACAATTTCATCCAGCTTGGGGGCGATTCAGTGGCTAGCATCAAGCTAATCGCAATAGCCCGTAGCCGTGGTATTACGCTAACATCGGCTCTTATCCTCTCAAATCCGGTCTTGTGTGTGCAGGCTCGGCTTGCAATTGACTCTGTCAAAGAGTGTTTGGAGCAGGACATCAGGCCATTTGAGTTGCTGGGCAGTCGCTCAAATGAGCTTCGAGAGACAGCAGCTGCACTGTGCAAGCTGTCAATTGATGAAATCGAAGATGTTTTGCCCATGACGATTAGTCAAATGAGGTGGTATGGGAAAACTTTGGTCAAGCCGACTGCATGGATTGATCAGTATCACTTTCGGCTCCCAAGCAACGTGGACTTTCAGCGGTTCATTATAGCCCTCAATTCCGCCGTGAAAGCCACAGAGTTGTTACGCGCAAGGATAATCGCCACTGGCAATAAAGAGCTTTTTCAAGCAATCATCAAGTTTCATCCGGTGGAAATAATTCACTCCAACGATACCTTGGAAACCTATTTGAGTCAAGATCTTCTTACTCCTATGGGCCTTACAGCAGCGTTGAGCCGCTATGCTATGGTTCATCATGCCAACTCTGAGAAAGTATTTGTTTGGACGATTCATCATGCCATCTATGACGGGTACTCCTTGCCTATGCTCCTTCAAGCAATTCGGGACTTATACTATGGGTATGAGCTAATTCCATTCACTCCATTCAGCCGATATCTTAAAGGTATAGGCGAGAAAGATCTGTATGAAGGAAAGGCTTTCTGGAAGAACTATCTGTTCAATGCGGCGTGGACCAAGTTCCCCTCGTTATCATCTGAAGAAAAGTCATCCGCCATGGATCGTGTCTTGGCGAGCTTACAAATTGCATCGAGGCAAATGCAGCCCCACAACACAGACGTTTCACGATCCATCACTATCGCAAACGTCATACGCGTTGCCTATGGCGCAGCGCTTTCGCACTTTTCGGCAGACCGTGCGGGCTCTGTTCTTTTTTTGGAGTCTCTCAGCGGCCGTAACTCGTCTTTGGCCGGCATCGACCGCGTCGCAGGGCCGACCCTGCTCACTATCCCCACGAAGCTGGATCTTCCGCGCGAGAAGCTATGTGGTGAGATTTTACTGGATGCTCAGAGATCCTTGACAGATCGTATGAAGTTTGAGAACTTCCCTTTACCGCGGCTACTTCCTCTTGCGCCCCCTTTAGAACTTCGAAGTATCTTATTGATAGAGAACGAAGCGTTCCTAATCAACGAAGCTGGCCGTGACCTATTTGGCCGCGGGAAAGAAGAGGTAAAGCTGGAAGAAACTGAGGGCCTACCAATGATATTCCGTTGTGCGGCTCTTCGAGATGAGATACGCATTGATATACGGTATGATAACAGTGTTATTGATAGCAGTAGAGTAGAGGGCTTTTTGAAGACTTTTAAAGGGCTGGTTGAAGGCTTATGGCATGGTGATGGAAATGAGCCTCTCGACGCGATTCTTTCATCTCTATAACGATTGTTGACAATACCAAGTAATGTTAGCGTACAAATGTGAAAGCCTATTGGATGCATAGCGCCTGTGCATCAGTGACCTCGCTGTTATATTCCAGCGGATGAATATATCGTTTATGCGTACTGTAGAACGTTTCTAATAACCGTGCTTCCGTCTCCAGAGGTGTTACAGATTTGCAAATTATCCTAGTCACCACCATTTCGCGAAAACCAGAATGCCTATAAGCCGAGTTTATCTTGTGATGCCACGCTGTGCGGATAAGCGAATCAATTCAGCGCTAATTGCGAGAATCTTCGAAGACCCGGGCAAAATGTCAGCGAGCCGTGCATGAATCCGAAGTATATTTCAGTAAGACATTATAATTATACATGTATCAAGTCATTTTAGCTAAAACTACAAAAGATGAAACAGAGAAAGAAAGAATGTACCAAAAATAGAAGAGTATGGCGCTTCTAAGCCTCTTCGGTGTGCCTCATTGCTAATCGCAGTCCAGATGTCGCTCTCATCATGTTTACCCCAGTGCTAGAAGCGACTGGCTGCGGCTCTGGGACAGATCTCGAGACTTTTTGAAAAGCCTCTCTTTCAGTCTTCTTCTCCTCATTCGCAACTTCTGCTTGTTTCCTAGCAGCTTCGATCTTTGCTGCTACTTCTTCATTACTCTCTTCACTTTGCGCCCCAATCTCCTCTTTCTTCACTTCATTGTCCCATCTTAGGCCTTGTCGCCGTTGCACTTCTTTCTGAATGTTTTCTGTAACATCAGAGGTGCTGAGATGTGCAGTATACAATGGGTTTCCATTTTCGCCTGGTGCGGGTAGCAATGCGCCCGGCTTGAATAGAGGGATCTGGCGACAGGCTGCTATCAGATTGCAGTGAAATTTATTGCTCCGCATTGATCGCAACCTTTCATTGGACCAGTTATTTCGGTGTGTAAACACTATCCGCACTTCCATTTTGTTCAGTTCGTGAAGAGATGTGACGTTGAATGCCAGGCTGCCAGGTACGTAATCGCGACTATTGTCGGCAATAAAAGTTTCGAGCATAGCTTGCAGCTTATTAAGGTCTTTGAAGCTGGTGCGAAAATCGAGGAACATGGTGATGCTCTGTTTGTTGATCTCCGATCTTGTGAAGTTCTCAATGGACTTTCTGACCAGCTCTTCATTAGATATCTGAAGATCTGAGTTGCTGTCGAATCGACGGAAAACGGTATAGGTCAGTGACTGATGCTTAACCGTGCAGACTATCCCATCTTTCAGGTTGGGAGTGCAAAGCCTCACAACGTCACCACAGTCGAAAGGATGATCAAAGAAAATAAAAATTATGCCTGTCAATAAATGGTTTATAGTACGTCCGATGGCGAACGACAAGCCAATAGCGAGAGAAGACAGTACACTTTGGATTTCTTTAATGGCAGGAACATAGAGCAGCACTATAATATGATTAGCGAGATTAGTACTCAAGGTGATAGACATACTGATAAAGAATATCATAACGGCCGCGATGATAAATAAAAATAGCCAGTCCAGCGTATTGATGCAGTGATCCATGTCGGCAATGGTCTTGAATATGTGATGCTTCTGTTGACCGGCCTCAGTTACCATTCCCATAAAATCATCCAGTGGAATGTAGCCGCTTTCGTTAGCATCGATTGCCTTGAACAGCGCTTTTGCCTCTGTTGTGCGCTTTGGACCTAGTATCTCAATAATATCGCTCTCTGCTAAGCCATATTGGCCTTTTGGGACAAGGGACAGCCAGATGCGTCGCGCCAGTGCAGCCGCGGCCGTAGGGTTAGCCCAAGCACGTTCTATAGTTGCGTAAGATGAGCCAGGACGTAGCCAGTGAGAGTCCGAATCGTCAGAGATGAAGTTGCCAAATAGCGAGACGAATTTATAGTTATCGAGTCCAAGACGGGCGAAATAGCTCGATAAGCGTACGCGAGCTGAGGGCTTCGCATCGCCTTTTGCGTTCCGAATGATGGCATCTTCCTCTGAAAACGTGTGATCACCGACCTTATGAAGGTATAAGGAAGCTTCGTATAGAATGATAAGCGCCTGTTGGATGTTTTTGGTGCGTTCTAATGTCGTGCCAGTGCGTCGATAATGATAGTGGATCGTAATATAAGAAATAGCCACCTTTTCGATCAGGTAGAAAGCCATCCAGAGGGTAAGCTGCTGAAGAACATCACTGACGACGTTATTCCAGTCTGACCAAGCCTCTGGATCTGTGTCGATAAGTAACAAGGGGTTGTCTTGAATAACCTGTAGAATATGTGAGACAGCGTTCGCAAGCTTGGGTTAGGTTTCGTGTCCATACAGCGCTGAAGAAGATAAATGCAGCAACGGTTGTACCAAGGAAGCAAATAGGTCTGCGCATAAATTTAAAGACTCGCCAGTACCGCTGATGAGCGGAATTGACATATCTGCAAAGCAAATGCTTAGTTGCGTGGGCTCCCAGACAATAACATCTAATTACACCTACCGGGCAATAAACCGGAAAAGATATGGCAGAGCGAGACCGATGATATCAAAAAAGACTGCAAAAACCCATGTCATCTCTAGCCATAGGGCTATGTAGAAGCCGAGGTTGACACGTTGAGCTGCGACAATAGCTTCAATCGGTGCATCATCGTCGAGGTCTCCTTGGTTTGAGAGTACAATAATTGGAATGAGCAGTATGACAAAGATGAATATGAACACTATCGCGTATCTCACACCCCACCAAAGCAGTCGCCTTCGATGAGACTTGACTGCGGCCGGCGGGAGAGGCAACAGTGGCTGATGGCCCCAATCAGAAGCCCCAGTATATGTCGTATCGTATTGGCCTCCAAATAACGTTGAAGCGGACGGATCACCTTCTTGTGATATGAAATCAATGCTAGACGTTGTTGTTTGCACTGGTTTCCGTGGAACGTATCCGTCATTGGTGTCCATGGTCTCTTGTAGTTGACCCGCTAGAACGTTGGTGCTAAATGGTAGTAAGGGCTCTAAGATGGAAGAGCTTTTACTGACTACTTCTACGCCATGGCTACGAGCAGCTTAAATACATCATAGGTAAGCGGCAGCCCTAGCATCCTTAACATCCAATGGTTCTCAAAAGCAAAGCTGATCATCAAAGTTTCAAGGTTTTGATGTTTCTAAAAGCCAGTCTAAGCGGCAATACAGTACATTAGGCTTGACGCTTACCTCCTGTAGTAACTAAAATAGCAGGGCTTAAATCTGACACGGCGCGCTAGTGTCTCTGGCTATATCAAATTAAGCATATGCGAGAGCTTCTTTTTTCATTGTAAAGGGGACGCCGTAGCCTTAGATAGAGATAGAGCAACTAAATCGAGTTAGGATATTATATCTCATGTGAGTGCCGAGTTCATCTGGTGTTGAAATTGGTTATGCCTCCATTGCCGCACTATGATTAGTTTCGTGCCGTCCCGTCGTTCATCGCTCCCACGGATGTCAGTTGAGTTCTAAATGTTATGAGTATTCCATAGCTCCAATCTTTACAGATATCGACATGAGGCATGACTTGGACTTTGCTTATATCTAGAAAGCTGCAAGTATCTATGTTTACAAGATTTAGCACACTAGAAGGATCCACTCCTTCGCAGACCGGACCAGCACTACCAGAACTTGGTATCAGAGTATTCCAGTATATTCTTTTTACATCGTGTCAATGATCGGAAGACTAATTTACACTCTGAGGCTAAACAGTGAGAAGAAATAGATTATTTCTTTATTAAAGAGGATACAAAGCTGCGCAACGTGCTATACCTCACATCTAGAGCGTAGTAATGTGCGAAACTAGACGAGAGAATATACAGGCACCTACGAATCTCCTTACCTCCAAAACATCAATTCGGGCGTTAGTGAAGGTAGCAAAGCAGTAAAGGTATGAACAGACGGTCTATCATAGCGTTTTGACATATGCGCTTATATGCTGTCGTAAATTGATACGCGCTCATTACACGCCGACTCCTTTTGTCTTTATTTCTAGTACCATTTCCACAAGGGTCGCATCCTTCAAATTTAAATTTATCAATGTTATTTATAGATCTCTATGCAGTACTCCGTCGTCATTCGATATCGCGATATTATTGTTTCACATCCACTTATGAAGCTTCGATTATTAAACACACCTCGCAAGCATCAAAGCGTGGGCTGCAGTGCAGCCAATAAGCAATAGCGCGCTCAGCTCGCGAAATTATTCCGCATCGGACCTAGTTGTTACGGAGTACATGTAGATAAAGCGTGCTGAGATATTTGCTTGACTCACACAGATTTTTGGTCAAACTTCTTAGTGGACTTTGTGTTTACTCCATTGAAGCTTTTGAAGTCTCCTGAGTTGAAGCTGATTATTCGGGCTCTAGGCTAAAAGCAAGGCCTGAACTCACATGTGGCTGAAAGTTTACTGCTCTTTCAATACGTAGTTTCGGCATGCTCTATGTTATATATCCGATCGGGCTTGTTGACAAGTTTTATGTGAATACTTAGCTGCGGGTGAGAGAGTAGCTCAAGAAATTGACGTTGTGTAGATTAAAATTTAATTATTTGTCTTAAATAATGATGAAGGCGATTCATTTAGATTCTCTCTGGCCCTTCCTCATTCATTCGATCAATATTGTAGAATGCGAGGTTCTACAACAGTATACCACCCGGAATCTGATGCGACAAAGTATACACGGAGACATGGGCAGCTGTGGATAACTGTTTCACTTACATGCAGAAACTAAAAGTCGACGCAGAACAAGTACGCTTAGGGGTTTGACAAATTTGAGTAATTAGATTTAAGCGATATCGGATGCTCAGAAATGAATATATATAGGCGTGTAAATACCTATGTATATTTGACTGCTAAGATTCATCATCGTCATCGACCTCCTTTGAAACGTCATTCTAACATGGAGAATCCTTTCAAATCTATCCCTCGAAAAGTTATGGCTGCTAGCAGCATTCTCTTTGCATCAGCAGCATATCTGGCTGATTGGAGCCATACACATGTCTTAAACCCTCGCTGGCCACCTCACGCAAAATTTCACAACGGCCAAACAATGTCCATCGGGGCTATGAACGCAGCTCTAGTTGTATATTTACTCAGCAGACGGGTAAACAGTTCTGAAACGGAGAAAAGTTTGGTATTTGTGGCAGCGGTTGTTGGCTCTTCAACAGCTCTTGCAGGATTATCAGCAATCTTATATCCAGGAACAGCATGGACAGACCCTGAATTTGATACTGGAGCTCTGATAGCACCGCAAGCCTATGTTTTTGTTGGACATTTGATGTTCACGTGGGCAGGGTACATGTTGGAAATGTCAAAGTTGAATCAGAAGCATGAAAAGCTGTAAAATCGACGTATATGCTGGACTAAGCTATTGCATTACACGCTGAGCTGCTAAAATAATTTCTCTAGCTCTGAGAATACAATGTTTCTACATCTCCTTCGAGGCTATCTTACATAGATAGTTTTTATTAATTATAGACTCTTGATTCGCAGATTAGTAGTATTTCTAGCAATAGACTATTTATCATATCTTATAATTAAAGCCATGCCTATTCACACAGTACACCACAACTTAAGAACATGGTCTAGGTCTAATATGCTGGTTGCGATAAATGCAAGATGCAGACGCCACTGGTAAAAGCCGGTATCGGCCTTCTAACGCGCGAAGCTGTCATATTAGACGTGGTTTGAAGGCTCGTCAAGCTACCCATTCATATACGCGAACGCCTAATGATATGTCTGGTATTTCCGAACCTTGACATTTACCTCCAGCGTCCGCCCAGTTGCCTTACCACCTTGGTGGGTTTGATGAGCAACGTACTATCCATTTACGGAAACAATCTGAGAGCCGCGCGCAAGTTATTCAAGCGATTCCAAATCCAGTATTCTGAAAAGTGGGCTTTTCTTCCGATGCTTCGGCAGCTGGATCGCCATTACCACTACACGTATTTATCATTCGAATTGGCGAGGGCGTGGCATTCCTACATCTATTTCTCCTTTGCTTGTCTTGTCTAAGTGTATTTCCATATGGATTTGTTCTAACCACAAAACCCTTTTCCGTTGTCCACACTCTCGGACCCGTTCCAGCCGTGTAGCTGCTCAGCAATGGTCGGTGTCGCGGGGCGTAGCAAAGCTTGCGCTACATGCAAACTTCGCCATGTACGATGCGGTATGTCGAAATCGGGTTTTTTAGGCTTTAGTCTCCAATATTAATCGTAGGAGGGTTTCATTAGATGCGCGTTGCCCAACCTGCCAACGCTGCGAAACCGGTGCAATTACCTGCTTAGGATATGAACGACCGACTGTATTTATTGACCAGACGAACCAGATCAAAGAATTGGTGACGAAGCTGCCAAGTAAGGCTATGAAAACACAACTAGCTATCTCTTGTACGTCCGAATTTACCGGGATGCAAATGCCATCTTCGGTATCTATTTATCATTTTCGTTTCCGACCTCTTGGTGTTGACTTTGGCGATTCATTTGAGCGCCAAGCCTCCAAGTATGACGAAGTACGGGCATTTATGGACAATATTTTATCGAGGCACTACAATGAGCTCTCTTATAGAGACAAACGTGAAAATCCTGCGGATCTATCATTGATTCCAATGCTTGGCACATCCACTGAATCAGTTGCACTCTATATGTGCGGAAAGCTCGCTCCAAACTTAACTCAAGTCCACCAGGCATTTAGGCTGCATGGACAAACCTTGGATCAGTTAAGAGCCGTGATCTCCCTTCACTATCATACAAATCAGCAATCTGTAACAGCTAGTGCACCGCTATTAGTGGTTGTCATGAACATGGTTCTATATGAGGTATAGTTCGCCAGCGGCACTCCACAGATATGCTCTTCTTACATATAGCGGCAATAGTCTTCGAACAGTTCCTAACATATATCAAACGCAGTGGATAGTTCCTACAACTCCGAACGCTTGGAAAGAGCATGTCGGTGGACTTGAAGCTCTAATCAACAATTATGGTCCAGCTGTGTTCCATCAGCAGCCTATGAAACAAGTTTTCGAACAGGCAAGAATGCATATTGTATGTTAGTGTCGGCTTCAATACCCTTAACTCCATTACATCAAGCATACACTTACTCATCAGTTCAAGGTCGTCGCCCACCTGGATGATGTACAACAGACGTATTTGGAAGAGCCATTGTGGCAAGAGGTTCCATGGCGTGATCAGCCAATACCAAAGTCGATTGTCAATTACTACATAGATATTCTTTGTTGTATTCCAGGCCTATTGGAGCAAATGAACCGACTCTCAAAAGGCTTAGTTGGCGATCCAGATGCCCTCCAGCGTTCCATGACGCACCAAATTTTCCGCCTTTATACAAAATTACTTCAAGTGCGATGGTTGTGGGAAATATCCAATCCTTCTTGTTGCCAGGAGATACCAGTGGGTGAGAAGCACCCAGGCACGGCGTTACCTATTGAAAATATTGCAGGGCAACCTTTGTTCGAAACGCTTTTAGTCTTTAGCTCATTCCAGAGAGCCATTGAGACAAACCTCTATAACTGCTGTATGCTGTTTCTTTGCTACATGGCATTTCAACTAGGGAGCTTGGATGAACTAAGAGGGTTTCCATTATCTCGGCTTTTCGATTCTTCACGCGGTGCCTCAAACCTTCATCGATTCTCTGACAGCGACACTGAGTGCGCAGAAACATCAGGGCGCTTTACTGGCATCGCATGCTCGCCATTTGCGCATAAAACCAACCCGGCATTAGCATTTCCACACGAATTATCAAAGTGGAATTTGGCGGGCTATGAGATATGTCGAAGCATTGAGTTTATGCTACAGCCGAACCACGGACCTGCAGGAGCTTATTTTGCCATATTTCCTCTTCGAGTCGCCCAGTTATTTGTCGAACCATCGTCGGAAAATGGGTCTGGGCCTAAGCTCAATGCTTTTCTACCAGGTGAGTTCTCTGAATAACATCCACTCCATGGAAGATTCATTAACGCTATATTAGGGCAGTTTACCGCTGCCGTCAGCGCACCAGGGCCGATCTCTAATGGGATGGAGGAATGGTCGGACGCCATACATGCTACAGCATTCCGCCCTGCAAGAGAGTCTGACAATGAAAATCACAAAATGAAAGGTGGCGTCAAAGGGAAACTTGATTCTACTCTTGTGTCGCAATGGATTCGATATATTATGGGCCACATAGCAGACGCATATGGATTCAGTGTGACTCGCAACTTTAATTAATGGAGAGCTTCTGAAAGATTTATCAGCTTCAGAAACTGAGTAAATTGTGTACTGATAACTTCCATATCTATCTGAGAGAAGTAAAATGCGCCCGCTGGGCTGCTCTGACTAATGCGATTGCCATAAAATGCGTCAAAACAACACCGCGAGACATATTAGAAGCAGATCCTACAACCTTGCATGAGTGGTAGTCGCCCTTTTCCTGTTCCTATGTAGTAGCTGTAAAATTATCCTTTCATTAAGTTACAGATAAAAACTGTGCTAATTCAAACCGTTTAATTCTGTAAGTATATATAATATTGGACGCCAGTTCGCAAAGAGCATTCCGCGAAATGGTCATAACAGTCGTGTTTTTCAGTCAAATAATTACTTCAGTATCCTCAACGAAGAGGCGCTAAAAAAAAAATTAGTGCTAAGTGCACTGAACCAAGAACATCATGGAGCACAAAGCATGTACCTAAGCGTTGTTGATAATAGAATGTTCAAGGCAAACAGGAGCATCGCTTCTCATTTAGCAGAGAGCATGTTACATAATACGCAATACTATTTCATGCACAAGAAATGGGGACGTTGGGCCTATCTAGAGAATTCTTAATATCTACATTCTGGAGGTGCACTGTATTTTCAGAAAGAAAACGAATACCGTTTTGAAGTCTAGGTTGCCGCATAAACTATATTCTAAAGGTTCATGTTACTATTCACGTATAGGTAATTTAGTTACAAAACTGTGCTTCGGATTAACAAAATAAAAACGAAATCACTCCCCAAATGTTGCGCACTCATCTTCCAGGCAATTGTGCATACCAACTCCAGGATGGCACAGAGTATCGCATGTTTCTCTTGTTAAGCTTAGCTGCTGAGAACAATGCTGTACTGGCCGTCAGCGTCGTTCGAGCTGCTGACAAGAATACCAGGCGAAGCTCCACAGATCTTGTTAAGGCCTGAGCTGTCGCAAACATTTCCCTTGGAGCTTGTCGTAACAACAGTGCCCAGTCTAGCCTGAGGCTGGAACTGGACAAAGCCAATTTTGCCTTGGGGAATCAGCAGGCCCTGGGTTGTACCGTGCGTAGTAGCGACAGAAACGCTCACTCCGAAGCCAAAGCTTGCAGTTCCTTGGACACCTTCACCCTCCGCACCTGTATCGCCAATATTGGCTCCAAAGGTAATGCTTTCAGAGATGGTGTCGGTTACGGTCACAGAGTCGGTGAATGTTACTGGGCATGGCCCACCAGAGTTTCGACAGTCAATCATTGACGATCCTGATGCTTTGACTCCGTTTCCTACACCCAGCTCGCAGTCGACGCAAAGAGCCTTTAGCTGACCAGAGTCAGCCAGAGATTGGCATGTACCGGAATCCAGCATGCAGTTGTCGGGCGGGGTGAATGTCTGGCTTTGTCGCTTCTGGAGAGGAGAATCATCCAACTCTAGACCTTCCAGATCCGTTTCATTGCGATACACAATTGGGACACGTTGGCCGGCGAAATTGAGGAGATAGTCACCCTTCTCATCGGTATAGACTACACCTTGGCTTCTGGTATCGACAGTTCTCTTAGTCGCTTCGTTGGCAGTAACTGCCTTCTTCGACATGCTTGGTGGCGGGTAAGAGCGCCTCTGAGTTAATCCAGGGCAATCTTTTCCAGTGTTGCAAAATTGCCACCAAATCCTATTGGAAAGGTTTGGAAGATCGTAACATCCATTTTGGTGCTCTATAGCAATAATCTCTTCACCACAGGTTGTACCATCGGGTGGACCTTGAGTTATAACAACCGACACTGTGGCCGGCATGCCTTGAATCTATTCTCCGTATGTGAGTATTATTAACTGACGAAAGCTGCGAAGGCTCAGAGCCTCATAAACTCTGATATGGAAATATGCCTACCTCGTATCCTCCGGCTGGATTGGAATTTGGAAAGGCGCCATCGTTGAAAAAGCATGTGCCGGTACCCGCTGACCCAGCAGAAACCAGGGTTACAAGACCATTTCCAGAGGAACAGCCTTGGGGATGGAAAACAATTGATGCCATGGTTATGTTGAAACCGTGAACAAAGTGTAGTAAAAGTCTTGAAGACTGTATATGCTGTATGAATGAGATACTGATGCTGGTGCTTGGTGTATTGTTTCTTTTTGTTAACTTGGAGGGAAAGGGTCCTCTTTATATACAATTGCGTGGAGAGCTATATCATGTTAGATCGCGTCTTTACGAAACCAGCCTCGTAGTTCATTGCATTATCCTAAAGTCAGACACGTATAGTTTCAAGTATAACAGTTTCTAAAAAAAAACAAATAGCAATAATAACTCGTAGTAAAAGAGTCCTTGTCATGAACAGAGCTGTCAGATTGCATCATGAAAGAGGCGCGGCCGCTCAAAACGGAGCCGGTCTGACACTAGGGTGATCATCGACAGGAACTTTACAACGATCGTCGACAGGAATTCTATATACTGTAATATGATTTTGACGTAGATCATGCCCTCGACTATTTCCTATTTACATACGAGCTGAATTTGATATGTAAACAATTCTGTCAGATTGCGTCATGAAGAGATGATTTAGTGAAAAGCACAGACAAAATGCAGTTTGTCTGTATAATGATCTGCATCAGTAGGCTCGTGCGCCTTATTCAGCTATTAGATGTCAACATGTGCAGTATGAGTATTCCGGCGAATTAACCGGTTTATTTCACTATTGCAGAAGCATGTACAATTACATGTTGAAAGCAACAGGAATGCATACTATGGCAAGAGAATTCAGCGGCATTTCCTGAAGGGCACTACGAGAGTATCCTATTCGCAAGCAGACCGCGCCTCAAAATCTATTCATTTACAACTATTTCTGACACGAACGCAGATCGCAGCTACAATGTGTCTTGCTAGAAATCCACCAATCACTGACAGAATTCAGCGTTCTTCGGCGCTAGAAGCCCTATAAATATAGCGACCGCAGTTGCAGATCTCCGACGATCTTGCTTATTGGGACAATAAGGCGGGGTACTCCAGGAGGAGGTTTCCAAATCGATATGTTCTATGCTTACTTCGATCTGCATCGCTGATTGACATCCCTGCACACAAAGAGGTCGATGAGGCTTGCAACCCGGGTGACAGAGTCCAAGTACGTTCAGCTATCGAACTTTGATATTCAGGAACCCATGAACGAGAACTTTTCGAAATCTATAAAGATGGGCTTTGGCCGCAGCAATAAATCGAACTTCATCCACACAACTCAACACATACTTCACATCTCTACAGCTACAACAGCTACAACCAACAACCCAAAAAGAACAAAATAAATTTAAAAGATCTTTTCAACATCAATTCAAGTAAGACTCACTTGTTGATTTATTCGCGAATTTGTCCTTTAACAGCTTTTCCAGAATGCAATTCCTCGCTGTCCTTCCTCTCCTGTACACCGCTGCAGCAGCCCTTGGCATCAACTGCCGTGGAAACGCTAACTGCGTCGGTACACCCGAATGCAGACTTGCCGATCTGATCTTGCAGGTCAGCCAGCAGGATCCCAGCACATCTTATAGCCCTGGGGAGCACATTGCCTGCTGCGGCATCCCCGGCGGCAACATCTGCGCGTTCACTCAGGGCATTAGCAACTCGATTACCGCTGGAGAAGCCTTGGGTATGCTACAGGGACTGTCTTCTCACGGCTGTGGCCAGTGCGGCAGTATCCCTTTCAAGGACAACAATGTCGCTGAGGGACAGCTGACTGTCAACTGGACTGATCACTAAATTATTGAATGGCTTTACCTTTCCTTGTATACTGCAGTTCTTTGTTATCGCTTCGCCTATTTGCTCAATTTCAACAAGATTGCGTGGGGGGATAACTATCTTAGCAAGGTCTAGATTCTATAGTACCAGCGTGAATACTACATATGTATTATACTTGCGTGCGCGGCTTCCGTCAATACTAGTATTCTACTAAGTAAACTTGTTCACCGCCTGGCGTAACACCAAGCAATAGACTAAATGACTCGATGGTTTTAACACAAGCACTCATGCTGACAACATCCCGCCAGCCATCTATTACTGATATAGAAGTCCGAGAGTGGCTCTTATTGCCCAGTACCCCAGTATTTTGTTAGTGTCGCTTATTACATACTGAGGGCAGACATTACTTCTTTGTTTTAAGACAATTTCGTATTGTTTTTGAGTATATGCTTCACATTCTTTTTCGCTCCACAGCTTACCATAATAGCGAGTACCTACATGTCTACCTACCTACAGAACTACCGGCATACAGTATCATATACAGTATACACTGTGCTTCCCCAGACTCGTCGACTAAGTTGGGCGTTATACCAGCAACAAGATATTATATATCCTCGCTTTGCTTTTGAGGCTGGCTGTGGTAAGTTATTTGGTGAATTCAGTACAATCTTAGCCTATTCCATCATAAATTAAGCTCTCTTCTTTGTAAAACACTTTAATAAGCTTTTTGCGCTCAATTTGCAGCGATATGCCTCTACCGACTCTCTCTCCTACATCCCTTAGTTATTGTAGGCCTACCCTGGATGCCACATCTTATTTTTTTTTTTCTTTTTCATCTTCTGGGCAAATTCAGTCTGAGCGTTGTATAAATTTGACTCTCTTATCATGTTTGTCATATTATCTTCTATTGTTTTATTTATACTTTGTTCTTGATCTCCTCATGACCTGTTAGTCCTTTCTCTGGCTATCTTAGTATCTGCTTCTCCATGGACTAGAGAAAAATTAGACATATGCCTTAATCTTCCAACAATGCGCCATTATTTCACACTTATCATAGTCACACAGCCAAAGGCTCTCATCATTGAATGGTCATTGGAACGTTTGCTGTCAACGTCTACGCTCTGGGGGCATGTCACTCCTGACTGACCGCAACTGAAATGGAGTGCTGTATTTCGCACAGAGGCATTTAGACTATGTTATGGTATTGTCGGCACCTTCTATAAGAATGCGAGAAAAAAGTGTGGAAAAACGTGTTTCACGAGTACGTGTGTATCTATCGCTACGTCTGCTCTGATTCCAGCAATCGCTGGCCTCTAGTGGGCTAAGTTCTGGCCGCGACGATGGTGTTGATGGAACAGGGGCTCGACACCAGCAAGTGGATGCGCCAAGGCACGCGCATAGCCGAGATCATCGTAAGCACAGTCTGCACGCGGTGTAAATCTTCATTTCGAAATGATGGCACCCCAGGTTATATATGGGCCAGTGGACTTATATCACTAAACGTTGTCTGCGTTGTTTGGATGACATCATTCTTTTCGACTCCTTGATGGTTTGCTTTTGTTCTATGGCAGAGACTCCTTGACGACGCCCGAAGCTAACGGCAGAGAGCATAAACTAACCTGGATTCCATGGATACCCGTTTGTCTAACATTTAGCAGCTATGAGGTAAAGCATAACACTCGTGTACAGAAATACAGAAACGCTGTAATGCCTGGTAAAACAGATCCATGGGGAAAAAACAGCACGTTAACAACAACGCATCTGCGTGCGAAAATGCACAAGTGCTACCCATAACAGCCCGGAAGTGAATAGATCTAGTGTAAAATTCATGTTCCGCTGTAATATGTTTTCAATCCCGAAGTTTTTTGAGCGCGAGTAGACGCGAGTGGACGCGAGTGGACGCAAAAGGCAACACTTATACCGGATCTTTACGGTAGTGGTAACGAGCGTATCTCGATTTCCAACGAGGTTTCTGTCTCTTATGCCCAAGTGTAGAAAAGCCCAGGCTGCCGTATTCTCAAAGTGGAACCACTAAGTAAGATGCATGTAGGATTCTTTAGCGGGAGCAGCTTTCGCACTTGGAATGCGCCGTACTCCAAGAAGCTGCGCCAAAACGAAGTGCGGAGATCGACATTAAATAAGCGCGAGCTGTGCTGTATGGCGCATTCTGTACAGCGCATTTCAAAACATCAAGCCACAGCGGCCGACCATTAGAGACGATATTCGTGCCGGAGAAACGCGGTTCAAACCTCCGGAAGCATGACTTGCGCAGAAGGGATCTGCTTTGAGCCAAAATATCGAATTCTGGTATGCAAAATACATGGGAGTGGCGTTCATCCGGCGAGAGAAGCCATTAAGAGACATTTGCGTGGAGACGGCCATCATTGTAAGGGGCTGCGATTGCGACAAGCTGTTTCGACATTGACCACCCTTCCATTGAGGTCGCTACAAGAGGTCCTCAGTGACCTGCCTGCGCTCGAAACTCAGCCAATAGCACCGCCCATCCTCCATCTGAAAGTTCTTCACGGTTGGAATTGTGTGCCTTGCGAGGGCCGTACTTTGACTATAAGCCTTGAAATCATCCAGCGGCATTCGGCGCTCGTGCATGGCCGCCGACGTGGCGACCCGCCGATGTGGACGCGATGCCAGCTACAAACATTTTTCAGTGAGACCAAAGATCGACGGTATTTTCGTGTCAGATATAAGCCTGTTGTGGTAGGACCTGAGGGCGGACATGGCTCTGGACTTAGTAACCAAAATGAACTCGGGCCTGCTCATGTACAGTGTGAGCAAGCTGCCCAAGGCACCACTACCACTGAACACTCAAACATGTTTCAAGCTTTCATGGTTAGCAGCACATTTACAAAGGGCATAGCTTTACCTCTTTCAAGTGAAGAAGAAGTTACGAAGCCTCAGGTTGCACAATTACGAGGGAGGAAATTGATTATGGCACAGTCGATTCCCGTCAACCATCCCTTCACCTATATTGCTAAGAGGCACGTCTATTTATCCACATCCTTTTTGGATCACTTATTCAAATCTGAAGCTTTTCGATATGCTCCCAACCCCGTTTTTGACGGAAGCCATGTTGACGCAGCTCTGAGCATGACCTCTGTGTTTCCTCACTGTGAAGACGAGCCTCTCTTTCTCAACGCTCTCGTCTATTCCATTATAGAGGCCATGGGCAGAGGAACTCACAACACGGAAGGGTTGTCGCTTCAAGGAAGAATTGTTCAGTTAATGAACAGCAAACTCGCGTCTGGGCCAGACTCTATTTCACCTGGTGTTATTGGCGCCATCATGCTTCTCAAGTCGACTGCTTACAGAACTCGTAACATTGCTGCGCATGATGTTCATACACGTGGTTTGTCAGAGATACTGAAACTCGTTAAGAACGATAGCGGCTGTCTAATACCTGCTGTACTGCGAGCGGCATTTTGGCTCGATCTCAACGCGGCTATAGTCGTGGGCTGCAAACGCCAGATGTCTCACCTAGACTTGCCACAAATGGTGAGCTGGCAGCGGGAAGAGCAATCGCAGTTGTGGCAGTTATTGCCGGTGGGGTTTGTTCGGTATAGTCACACGCTGCCTTACGAACTTCTTGCCTGCACCGTGGATATTGTTGAGCTGCAAGCGGCACTGTGCGCAGGAAGCGTGCCCCAGGCGCCCAAGTTCCATGAGCTAGATGCCATGCAGGCGTCCATTGAGTCTCGTCTGGCCTTTCTAGTCCAAGAGTGCCGACAACATGGAGTTGTTGCCGAGGCTATCCGACTTGCAATTTTCATGTGCTGCTATTGTAGCTGGACGGAGACGTGGAATGATAAACTTATTCCCTGTAGACTGGCTGAAATGCTACTTGACCTCTTGGAACCTACGATATTACTTTATCCCCAGCAGCTAACTACTACTTGGCTACAAAATTTAGATATCCTATTTTGGCTGCTATTTGTCGGTTCCAACGTTGTAATGTCGGAGAGCGGAGACCAGCTTAATCTCAAGTCAAGACAAAGCTGCTTGATCAATTCAATCACATCTTTGTTCGATACGCTTTGCAACTATGATGGCATCAATGTGAGACAGACTCTTGAAAACGGATTAACGGATTTCATCTATGCAGATGTATGGTTTCGGCAGCGTGTGTATATAAAGGAGTGGTCAAAACTGGAACTACTGTTCAGTTTCAACCATTGAAATACAAAGAAACAGCCAATCAACATGAATCACAATGTTTAGTTTCTTCTTCAATCAGTGATGAACAGCTATTGTGACTAGCAAAAATAGTACTAAATAGTTACATTGATACCACTAACAGATCAGGTAGCTGCTCGAAAGTTCCATTTCCCTTTTTGGTTCCCACGTCGTAAGTCGCGGGTTTCAATGTCGACTTTAATCAGCACAACGGAGAACCAAGGCCGAGAAATCTACATAGATCCAAGGAAAATACATTTCTGTTAGGTCGCCAATAATGCTAGGCTTCCTTGTTAAGAAATGGGCGCCACTTGTTTCCCTAACATGGTCCCAAATTTTCCGTGAAGCACGTCGAGGCGGTAAATGTTCGCTGGATACGCCAGCATGTCTCTTAGAAGATCGACACGATTAAAATTCTGTCCTCCCGGCCCGATGTCATGAGCTTGACGAGCCTCCGAATGCGGAAATGCTTCAAAGATGAGAAAAGTTGTTTTAGAGTATCTTAAGCCAAACCATGGCCCAGTTCCAGGTTCCTTATTGACGCCGCTGTTGATATCCCGTAAGAACTGAGCTACCAGCTCTTCTTTGCCCTCTTTTGCTTCGAGATGAATAAAATATGCTTTATTTCCCTCCGTCGTATCGCTCCCATGGACGAGAAAGCCTGAGTGTGTTGGATCGTCTCGAGACCAATCTGGCGACGAAAAGGGAAAAGGAGGGGTATTATTCTCAGCAGCCATGTTTGTTATTTATTAAAGTTAAATGTGTTTCTGAATGTGTTTGGAACGAAGCTAAAGAAGTTGAATAAGTCAAATCGTGGATAGGATTCATGATATATATACCCAATTTGTTACCGCCTAATCTCAGTGGGTGACGTAACTTGATGCAAATGCTATTACTACCTAGAATATTTACCTCATAGTCCTGATAAAACTTGAAAAGGAAAGCAGAGACGAGCCACAACGTCATTCAAAGTTGGTAAGGAGATCTAGCATGCAACAGTAGCGGGGAAGATGTCGGAATGCGGCGTATTCCAGCAGCGTGTTCCAGCAGCGAGGTCCGGACACGAAATATGCACAAAGGCGGGTCAGTGTTCTTACAACTATCGCTATATTTGCAAAATTTCTTTAATAGGTGGCATGAAAACTTAAACTTCCAGTCAATCGAAAAAAATTGATGGTACTACATCTAGAAAGTCTACCGAGCATGAAATACTCCCTTTACAACTGTATTGCATTTTCCTTCCATATGTAGATTATATGTAAATTATTCATAGCTAATGCTGTTTACTATAATAACCACAAATGTTTCTTTTCCCACGAGAGCAGTTTCGACATACAGTAAACAAAGGGACGTCTTATATTTGGACTAATATAAAAGCTTAGGTATATAGTACCAGTATGATATACAGCAAAACCTTGCTCAAGGAGCCGTTCGGCTCCACGCTTTGACATTAAGCTGCCTTGCTTTCACCAAATGGATCAATAGAAAAGTATGCCTTGCAACTTGCCTCTAGTAAAAACTCGTTCCAACGCTGGGGATAGGCTTCTTTGATCTTTTGGTATAGAGTTTGCCAGCCGCCAGCCTTGCAGGTCACTGCGAGAGTTTCAAAATCGATAATGTATTTCCTGGTTGCGGCCGCGAGATATGCACCATCAGTTTGGCTTGCGCGTTTATGAGAAGCAACCAAAATTTTGGGATTGAGGCTATCTACGACGTCAAGCGCATCGAGCCAGAGCCTACGTCTCTCAGTCGTGTTTGCCTCCACAAAGTATTGATGGCAGTCACCATAGACGACATCGCCACAGACTACAAGATCAAGGCTCGGAACATGCAGGATGCTGGACTCTTTGTGGTCTGCCGATACATCGTATGCCTTGAGGGTATGCCCGTCGAGAACGAATTCGTTACTGGTTGGCAACGCCGTTGCGCAGACCTGCTGCTCGGACAGCTGGCCCTCTGGGAAAAGAACCTTCCACAATTTCTCGTACACTTCAAGGCTATATTGTTCGGGTATCCCAGCAGCGACTGTAGCGGTGGCGATGATTTTCACTCCAGGAAAGCGCGCTTGGAGTATAGGCGCGCCAAAGAAATGGTCTCCGTGTGCATGGGTGATGTAAATAAATTGAAGATTCTTCTTTGGACGTGATGAAGTAGCATAGAGCTCAAGGATTGAATCTATCCAGTCTGCAAGAACTGTGCACTGCTGAATAGTAATTGGCGGATCGCAGAGCAGTGCATTATTGGGGCCATGAATTAGAGTACAGGTTTCGGGCTGCCACCATTGCTTGTTGATGTCTGAGAGACCGTTGTTAATTCTAGTGGGAGGAGAAACGAAGGTGTCGACTTGGAGAGGTGGCAAATGAGCCATATTGTATTCAAGTTTGCAATATCGTCTGAGGTTTATATGCTGTGTTGGGTCGAGGTGAAGAATGGACCCTTTAACGAAATCGTTTGGTTTCGTTAACTATCATACGAGGGCTACATGTTCTCTTATATATTCAAGTCACCAAAAGATAGTTACGTTACGTCATATGTTTAACGTTTAACATAGAAAACGTAGAATAATCATAAGCCACTACCTATGATAATAACTTTAACTTCCAACGATGACGCCCTTAGAGTTCGTCTCGATGAATCACGTTTCTACTCTTGCGTGTCAGAAATTTTTGATATTGCATACAATTTCTAATTTAGCTGCAGTACGCAGTAAGTAGCGCTGGGGCAAAAAAGGCTATTGCGTTATGCACAGCGTTTTAGTCCCTGGAATACGCCGCATTCCAAGATCGGCGCTTGCGCCAAGAAGATGATAGCATGAAAATGATAAGAAGCCATACCTAGGTATTAGTACTGCCATACGTTACTAGCGAGTTTATGCTAGACTTCTGCATAACAAACTACCTAGGTATAACATGCACTGAACTCTGATCTCAGCAATTCAGTAACGCCTTAAGGGTATTGAATGCTAAATGTTATATGGCGCAGTGACGTGACGCAAGACACATTTGCCAATTTAAAGTGGTATCAGCTGTATTGGATTGGGGAAGAGGTAATTGGTCGCAGCTATGTAACAAGAAATAACGCAGAAATATATCTGCCAGCTTAGATGTGATGCCATCAAGTATATAATAAGAACTATGAAGTCTTCATTTTCATTTGGCAGAATTCTGCAGCCACAGCACTTTCGCTGCGTTTTTTAACATTTGCACTTATTCCCCTCTGTCGTCTTGGACTAAATCATTGCCATGGTGCATCACGACACCAAGTTTGAAGGTTGGGTTGCGCACGATAAGAGTGCTGCTGAGGGCAATATGGTCTGGCAAGCTTATGATCCTAAACCTTGGGAAGAAACCGATATCGACATCAAAATCACACACTGCGGAGTCTGCGGCACAGATCTCCATCAGCTTCGATCCGGATGGGTAAGCACTGTGAACAGGATAAACTGCTTCCTTGTTGCTACTCGCTTTTACTTCTTTGAAGGCTAACGAATGTCGTATCATAGGGCCAGACGGCTTATCCCGTAGTCGTGGGCCATGAACTTGTGGGCATCACTGTGAGGGTTGGTAAAGAAGCCGCGCAAACCGGCATCAAGCTTGGCGATCGAGTGGGCGTTGGGGCTCAAAATGACTCTTGCCAATGCCGGAAGCCACCACAGACACTCAAAGACTATTCGGACTGCGATGCTTGCTCCACCGGCAATGAAGTGTACTGCCCGAATATGACCTTAACATACGGCGCCAACTATCTCACATCCGCTGGCGGAAAGAGTATGGGGGGTTATGCTCGCTACCACCGATGCCCCGCGGCGTTTGCCTTCAAAATTCCTGATAATTTAGCAAGCGAACATGCTGCTCCAATGATGTGCGCCGGCCTAACTGCTTTCTCCCCCCTCGTGCATTTTGGGAGTCGCTACAATCAAGGTCCTACAAGCCAGAAGCTCAAAGGGCTATTGGTTGGCGTCATTGGAATCGGTGGCGTGGGTCATTTCGCTCTTCTATTTGCCAAGGCCTTAGGAGCTCAGCGTGTCGTCGCCTTCTCTCGTCATGCAGATAAGCGGGATGATGCTCTGGCCCTTGGAGCTGATAAGTATATTGCGACGGCAGAGGACCAAAACTGGGAGGTGGAAAATGCCGGCTCGTTGGACTTGATCCTCTGCACGATTTCGAGTTCTAACATGCCTTTGACCGATTATATCGCGCTACTTAAGCGTGATGGCAGTTTCTGCCAGCTGGGCCTACCAGACGATGGGCAATTCAAGGTTGATGCTGGGGCCATAGCCTCGCAGCGCCGAAGCCTTACTGGGAGTTTTATGGGTTCGCCAAGCGAAATCCAAGAGATGCTCCAGCTAGCGGCTGACAAAGCAGTAAAGCCAAGAGTCGAGGAATGGCCAATGAGTGAGGCCAATGATGTTCTTAATAAGATGGAACTTGGTAGAGCAAAGTACCGATATGTCTTGGTTAATCACTAAAAGCGACGACTATTGTGCCACTATTCTTGCTCTGGGGGCGAAGCACCTAACACTATTTATTCAAGGCGGTATTGATATCAAATATTTGACAGAGAATGTAACAACTTTTTCAGCCCCAGGACCTTAGTCTAGGTTTATTCAAAAGATTTGCGTTCCTTATTTTTCATCAAGAGAAGTGTCTTTGAAGCACGGAGAATCTCTAAGTGGGAAATTGTAGCGGTATGCGGCTACCGTCCTCATGCTGGTCAATGCTCAGCTTCACGCACAAAACAACCAATTTTTTTTATTCTTCATGATGAGGTAAATGTCATCTGTAACCAATACAACCAATGATTAAAAGCACTAATAGGATTCTGCGCCAATTCGAATATTATCCGGTATATGTATGTCCAGTCTGTTGCATCGCGACAGCATTCGTAGCTTAGCATCAGCAGCAGGGCTCAGCGGCTTTCAAGCAGCACGCGATAATCACAGACGATCGGCGCAGTTAAATCCGACTTGGCTCTACCGTCCGCGGAGTTAGCTCTGGAGTTGTCGTCAAGAAGAGCCTAAGAATCTGTACGATTCGGAACTAAATGTATGCGATACATTAGGCCGCTAGTGAACGCTGTTCCTGGAAGAGAGAGCAGCTTGCGGGCGGACGCGAGGACGCTATCAGCCCGGGGGCAGTGGGAGCAGCAGCAGCCGCGGCGTTAATGTGACAAACAAGAGGGGCGAGGTGGGGGTTGCGCGATGGCCTCCGAAGACAGCGGAAGCTGCGGCAGCCTAGCGCTGAAGCAAGAGGTAGAAGTTTCTGGTATTCTTCTTTTACATCTAAAATCCAGATAATGCGGATGATACGTCATATATTGCAAACGGCCACTGCCTGGGAGAGTGATGAATCCGTCTCCAGAATCTAGATATCGGATCGATAATTATCGGGACGGCTGCCGAGCCGAACGCGCCACGGTTATCATCTCGCCTCCAACTGTTTTGTTATTGCGTCCATGCAGATCCCTCCCACTAGTATGTAGCTGTTTTCCGTAACGATTACGAATATTACGCTACTAAAGAACTGCTGTCTTGGAATATACTGCATCTTATCCAGGAGTTTTGTTCTGTTGTTAAAATGCCCCTTTTTGCATCTTTCCAATAGAGCCGGCTTCTTGGCTGTGCACTGGAAGAGCAGCCATCCGAATAAAGGATCGCAGTCGAAACCATGTATCTTATTGCACTTGACTTCTACAAGCTCTAGAATTATAATCCGTTTTGATTATACGGTATATTAATAGCCTCTAAATTGTAAGGCGCAGATCATTTACCGGCCGCCACGGCTGCAGCGGCACAACCATGGAGACCGAACTGCAAGCCACCTCGAGAAGAAACTTTGGGCTAAGCACGAAGAATGTCGCATTTAGGCCCGATGCTCGCCGTAATAAATAGCCGGGCCTAGTATCTTTCTGTGTCGAGGTTGAACCTTTGCACAGCTTCTCGCACCATCTCCGTTCATAACGTGGACATGGAAGGAAACGATCCCCTACAGTAACACTGAAGTCTGCGCTCGTCGAGGGGAGACTCACTGCCATCATGGCGTCAAAGTCGCCGGCCAATCGTCCAGATAGTCGAAATGCATCCATGCCAGATGCATCGTCATCGTCAATATCTAGAGGGTTGTCTAGATCGAAATCCGGTGCTACTGTTCACAGATCTGATACTACGAGGCGCCTGCAAGTCAAGTCAGTGTTGTTCCACCAGACACTCGATTGGTATACGGTTACGATGGCCATTAAAGCATCTATACCACCAGCTGTGCTTGTATGCGCCATTCAATCGGATAGTTGGATCAATCATTTCAAGACCAACGCTTATCTAGCTCCTATCATATCTACCTGTGTTCTGCCGGCTCTGCCTCGCGCGATGCTGATAAGACACAATATGCGACTCACTCTCGCAATTGTTATCGCCTATTGCTGGGCGCTGCTTGCTGGCTGGTGTGGTGTTCAAGCCAGGCATCAGACTGCGACCAACCTCAGCGATATAAGCGGCTACAATTCTTCAGCAGAGGCGGTCGTGGCCATCTTCTTCATATTTTGTATTTGGTTCACGTTTACAGTAAAGTCTGCATTTCCCAATTGGGCCCTTCATTGCACATTGGCTGGCATTCTTTCAGTTGCGCTGCTACCAAATCTTGCTAGGGCTCCAACAATGTCAGTAGTGATTAGCGAGTCCAATGTCATTCTGGAGGCTTTTTTGGTGGGACAGGCTGTTGGCCTTGTCAATGCACTTATCCTATTTCCACAAAGCTGCAGAGAGGTCTTCAAGAAAGATATAGGGATGTGTCTTGATGGGTTAGTGGCTGTCATACAGGCCCAAAGCAAATGTATGGAAGATATCTCGTTGAGGAAAGGCCCCGTTGTAGAAGAAGGAGAGAGCGGCAGCTCGTCTATCAGTCAACTCGAAGATGCTTTACAGCGGTTTGTCAAGGCAGTTGGCAAAGCTCGCTTGGATGGCGAGTTCGCAGCTTGTGAGATATCCTGGGGCGTTTTTGATCATACAAAGCTTGAGGAAATCTCTTCGCTATTAGTCGATCTCATACCGCCTGTATCCGGTTTGAGTTCAGTAGCAGACATGCTACAATTGCACGTCGATGGATGCAACATCGTCGACGATGCGGGTGATGATAGCGGCTCTGACGAGGCAAGCAATATTACTTCGAGGGATGACGGCTGGCAACACCTCGAAGCGGCAATGCACGATAATTCAAGACAGATGTCTGATACACTGATCAAAGGTGTCGAGCACGCCAAATTTCGACTAGAGTCAACAAATAGACGCACGCTGTTCAATAGACGCCGCGCCCGAAAAACCGATAAAGAGCATGAAGCTGGTATAGCGCAGCCAGGTGACACGAGCTTTCTCGACTCATTCCGCAACGTGTTCGAAAATGGACGTGTCTTCAGTCAAGAGAAAGAAGAAATGAACAATAAGGAACTCCTTGGTTGTTATATTCAGCATCGGCCTCAAGTTGGAAATCTGAACCAATATACTTCTGAAATGCATTATAATACGCTGCGATACTTTTTATTTCTCCATGTAAGCAGCCCTTTTTCATTCTACTTATCTTTTGCGTTGTTGGTGGCTAAACACAGCAGTCTCAAACCATTCTGTCGTCTCTGGGAGAAGAATTTCTCAAGTTCCTCATTTACGTGGACGACTGTTATACACAACGAAAGCGGTTGCTTATTCCGCCCTTTTTCCATCCCCGTTATTGGATCGAGAGATGTATTGGATTGAGAGCTACACGACGAGAAAATGCTGCTCAAAAGTCAGATGCTCAAACCAGCATAAAGCTTGGATCTTCATTTTACGATCCCAAAAATCCTGATCACCTCCCGCCTAGCAACTTCGTGGAGACTATTGGGGATTACATTCGAAAGATCAGCGCTATTTTCCGCAGCGACCATGCGGCATACGGTCTCCGAGGTGCTTGTGCCGTCATGACCATTGGTATTATCGCATTTCTCCACGATTCACAGGACTTCTATTTCGCGCAACGATTTCTGTGGGCACTGTTTGCCATTGTTCTTTCCATGGCCCGCACCACTGGATCATCAACCTTTCTTCTACTTGGTCGCGTGCTTGGTACTATTGCTTCAATGATAGCAAGCTATATCATTTGGTATGTGGTCGACCAAAAAACTCCTGGCATACTAGTCTTCCTTTGGCTGTGGTTCCTTGTCCTTGGCTATTTGTGTAAGTATATATGCAACCATTCCATCGTGATATATTTGATACAATCATTGGCTTATGTTTCTCAGTCGTCAAATTTCCCGATTTCTTCAGTATATGGTTTGTTGCTCTTATCGCGTCAATCGTGATGATAGCGAATGAGCTTCAAGTACGCAAACTTGGAGAAGCAGCCATCATACAATCCGGCCAAGCTGTCTATCGGCCGTATATAATATTTCCTTATCGACTTGCTGTCGTCACCCTCGGCGTCCTCATTGGCTACTTCTGGACAATATTTCCGTATCCTCTGTCCGAGCACTCTGAGCTCCGCGAAAACATGGCCAAAGCCATGTATGGGCTCGCACGCTATTACATGTGCGTTCAGCAAACAATCCTTGCTCGTCTCAGTGGCAATTTCGGCGACGTTAGCGATAAAACAAGCCCCGGGTTTCATCTTCAGGCGGCTCGCCGCCGCATTTTCCACAAGTACCAAACCCTGAGCACTAGAGCTAAAACAGGCTACAAGTTCCTTGACTGGGAGTTTTCGCTTGGCGGCCGCTTTCCCAAGCAAACGTATGGGGAGATGCTCTCCATTCTAGAGCGGCTCGTAAGCTATATGACTCTAGCAAGCTACGTGTCTCGGGATCTCAAGGCCCCGGACGCCACCTCGTCTTGGTGGGCCCACGATCCAACTGGTACGGCTCAAGTTCATTTGACCCCAGGAGGCGTCACGACTAGAATGATCATACTGCATTCTGCGCTAAGTCGAGCCCACCCGCTACCGCCAGAATTAGCAGAGTTGAGTATACCTCATCTGGGTGATTTCTTAACCAGGGATGTACCTGCAGATGAGAGATTTGCAGCTGCGGCATTGATTCATAGCGTCAATTGGTATTTGATACGCGAAATCAATCGTTTGACCGAGTGAGTAAGAGCTCTTATTAACTCTATGCATACATATCTCACCATGTCTTTTTCTTCTTCTTCATTCTCCCTCTGTCTGTCATGGCAGAATTGAGCGGTGTGCTAACATAGCTGCGTATCCAGGTTGGCAAGGGAGCTCGTCGGAGAATTGAATTTTTCCTTCGTTATTGTTCACGATGACTATGTTGAAGACGGTCAATCGCAACGGTATGGCTAGTCAAAAGAAAAAAGATCGTAGTATATGTCACATTGCTACATTGCAGATTGCTTTGGAAAGGCTTGCAGCCGAGATAGAGCTTTTGGCGAATGCTAGAATAAGAATGAGCTTAGCTTGCTAGCTCCTCTTAAGAAATGAAGCTACGGCGTCCACGTATCAATCAGTACTCAAGTTGAGAGACTTCCATGGTATTACTGGCTACCTATACAATACAGAGTAACGTCACGTCTTGCTTGTACGCGCCGAGCACTTGCAAAGAAAAAAAAGAGGAAAGAATTAAGTTGGTACTTTAGAAGAAGATCTCCCGCAATTTCATGTCTTAATTGTCTTAATGGTTTATGCTTAACTAACTTGGGGTTATAAGCTAATGCGCTGGCACACAGATGAACACCTAACATAACAGTCCATCCCATTGGCTGAAGCTGCCCTAGTTGGCAGAGACTCCTAACGCTTTATTGAAAGCGTCTGCTGCGGCCTGGCCCTGCAACTTGGAAGCCGCTGCAGAAGCACTTTGACACTTTGACACTTCTGCAGCACCGGCTTTGCAGCTAGAATTGAGTCGATCGCAAATGAAGTCTGCAATGACCTTGATGTTCAAAGCTGAGCCATGGTTGAAGTCCTTTTCATTCACTGGGGCAAATGCAGGCTCCTTGCGGCCATCGAGGCCGTTGGCGAACTTAATGCTGGGGTTGGAGCATGAGCCGAAACTTCCAGTAGCGGCTGCTGCGTTTCCATTTCCACCGTTACCGCTAGCAGCGCTGCTATCGGTGGCCGCGTTGTTTGCTGCGCCGTTGTTACCGCTGCTGCTGTTGTTGTTGTTGCTGCTGCTGGCAGCACCAGATGTGGCGGCCGCTGTGCACTGGCTGTTCTGCGTATCACATTGAGCTACTCCGCCGGAGAGTTTGCCAGAGTTAGCGTCATTGGCACAGTTATTGTGCTGGATACTGCAGGATCGTTGCAGAGCGGCTCCGGCGGTGACAAAAGTATCTCCATTGACGGAGAACGGTCGGTTTCCCGTGCCCGAAATGACAGGCGGGGGAGGACCGCCAAGGGTACCGGTAAAGGCCTGGACGTTGTTTCCACTAGCCGTTGAAGTTGAAGCCCCACTGCTGCTAGAGGCTCCGGTTTGAGAAGCAGCTGCGTTTCCAGCTTGAGAAGCCTTGGTGGGAGCCGCTGCCGCAGCTGCCTGAGTGGTCGTGGCGACATTGGCACTCGGCGCTGGAGCAGCGCCGTTACCTTGAGCGTTGGCTGTCGAGAATTTGCTCAAGTCAACCAAATCTGTGGCTTTAATACCGCCAGTGCCAGTAAATGTTTGAGATACAGCGGCGACCGCGGAAGCGACTTCATCCTGGCTCGCATCGAGAACAAGCTTGCCTGTTGTGTAGATGCATCCAAGAGTGGGATCAGTGTCATCACAAGCATTGCCTTTGCCTGTTGAATCGTTAAGCTATATATTTGTTAGTCACAATTGTTTCTAGTTACTCGATGAGAGAAGAAACATACATTTCCTGGAGCAAAAGTACCGCTCAAAAGAGCAAGATTGGGATCTGCGCCGATAGCTTTAAGCTGCTTCGCGAGCTCAAGAGTGATACCCTTGTTGATAGAAGCAGCATTGGTAGATGCTGGGTCTTGGTGAGGCTTCACAGCTTCAATTTCGGGATTCACAGCTTGCTCAGTGCAAGTCACACTTGCCAGGCCGACTTTACCAGTATTCCTCTCCAAGGCCTGGTATATCAATGCTCCAGCCATCAGTCGAAGATCTCCAGCGGCTTTGCCATTGGTGAAAGCCTGATCAGCCGTCTCTTGTTTGAGGCAGTCAAGATTGGTCACGCTTCCAGCACCGCCTGCAGCCGCTGCATTACCAAGAAGACCAAAGACGGCGTCTTTAATGCCCTTGGGGTTGCTCTTAGCCAAAGCTTCGTTGGTAATGGAGAGGAAAAGATCATGGGAATGCTCCTGGGGAACCTCGCGGCGAAGCATGTTTGAAGAAGGCATAGGCAAAGCAAAAGCTTGGCCTAGCAGCAGAGCTGCCGCTGTAGAGGCGCTTTGGAACTTCATTGCAATTGGGCGGAGAAGACGATTAAAATTTGTAGGGCTGGGAGGCTTTTCTAAGCAGCAAATAAAGAATAAAAGCGAAATAAAGAGTGTCAAACTCGCAATGAAAATACCAGCCTGCTGGATAAGAAGAATAGAAACCAAAACAATAAGACAAGAAAGAACAAGCGATGGTGCAAGACGATCTCCAAACTAGAACACTGACTGGCGACTGGAACAATATATACAATATTTCGCAGTTCTAGACTTTCTATTGACCCCTGATATCACCCCATAAGCGACGTTTCTGTTGCCGCTTTATTGCTTGTTTCATAAATCCATCCGGGCGGTTAAATATCCTGCCCAGGAGCCCGGGTAAGAAAATACGGAAACAGCACGTCAAACTGTCCGACGCCTTCTCCTTGATTCTTATATTCCTGGTCTCATGTGCCCGGAGTGGATTCCACAAGGCCGCCTGAAACAGTTGGCGTTTGCAGTGGGGTACTCGGTTAGACAGTAAACGGGGTCCAGAAGCAGCAATTGTCTTGCTATTTCCAGTTGGCATCGAACCTATTTATCATTCTACCAAGGGAAAAGGTATCTCAAAATTCTTCTCTTTTGAGTGGATGTAGCATTGGAAAAAAATTCAAATCTGTATAGATCTAATCTGTAAGTTTGTAGTAGGCTGCAGCTGGGGGATTTATGGGGTTTGAGAGACTTTGATTTGAATCAGCGCTCGTATGGTGTTTAAAGTTGCACGTTTCATATAAACTACCTTGGTCTACCTACGTTCAAAAATTCAACTGCCACGTGGAAACCGCATTAAAGAACAAGTAACTGTATTTAGAGAATATTTTAGGTTGTTCAACTACTTTGAGAGCACTACCATTGCTATCCCTTGACTAGCATGGTCCCTGGAAAGCTAGCGACCGCCTGATTTTTTGTGGACAATTCTACAGTTACCTACCCTATTTCTCGTTTCTTGCTTCCGCAGACTTCTGAGATTGGCCACTCATCACACTCTTTTCCTACAGCTGTATGGAGTGCAATAATGATAACACAATTTTTGCAGATTTCTTGACTAGTATAACATATATCATCGCCACACAAAATCCACAATATTTATCGGAGCGTTGTCTGATAATCCATGATTTTGTTAGGTATAGCCGCCTGCGACAGTCACACTCTCAACGCAGTGTTATCTCCCAAACTCCAAGACTCTAATACGTCAAAGGCTCAGGGTTCTGACTAATAGCAAATGACTTATGACCACTCACTTACAAGATTCATTTGTATCATCAGCTGATTCTTCTCTCTGTGACCTTTCCCCGCCCATTTATAACAGCAATCAATGATTCCATTCTGAGAGACAGGTGGACCATATATGGGGACTACGGCCACTGTTAAGGTGACAGGACTAGCGATCTTAAAACTTTATACTGGGAAATACTCCACTATGCTACTCCACTGTAGTTAGGCTGCGCTCGGAGGCAATGCTCCGAACACCTTTGAAAACTCTACGATGTGATATCGTATGTATTTTGACTACATAACCTTGAGAACATATCTATGAGAACAGTAGTCATTCAGAGCGAAGATCAATTATGGGTTTGGAAAGTCATGACGTTGTACATACCTTAAATGACCGTCGAGATAGATACTGGAACTTGACGGTATTTAAAGATGAAGGTTTATCCTGCAGCATCAGATAAATCAAACTCAGTTTTTCTTTTATTTCAACTTGTGAGAAAAGAAGACAACAGCTTCCAATGGCTTTCTACCAAGTTTTAAGACACTGTGTTTCGCAGAGTCGAAGCCAGATAACTGCTGCAAGACGAGCAACGCGGCAAGCAGTCACTACCACAACCCTTTTGGTAGCCTGCAAACCATGGGCAGCTCGTGGCCATAGTGAACGACGCTATACTACTGCTAATGTGGCTGGATCGAACATCACTGGGCTGCCAAAAGGAATTGAGGTTGGCACCAAGAGATTTGCCGACTTCGATCTTGCTGGCAAAACATTTGTTGTAACGGGTGGTGCCCGAGGCTTGGGTTTGGCCTTGGCAGAGGCACTCGTCGAGGCAGGCGGTAAAGGTATTTTCCATTATTCATTTAACTTCAAGTATCCGCCAGTGGTTAACAATGTTATAGTTTACTGTCTTGACCGGCTACCAGAGCCCGACCCAGAATGGCAAAGGGCTTCTCGGCGAGTCGTTCCGGAATGGGGTGGCTCATTGGAATACAAGCAATTGGATGTTAATAACACTCCAGATCTGAATCAGGTCATTGAGGGCATTGCGCATCAACATGGGGGAATACAGGGAGTTATTGCCGCTGCTGGTATACAGCAGCTTACGCCAGCACTAGAGTATAAGGAGGAGGATATCAACAAGATGCTGCAAACGAACTATACAGCAGCTTTTATGACGGCACAGGCCTCTGCTAAGATGATGCTCAAGTATAAAACCCACGGAAGTATTTGCTTCGTGGCCAGCATGTCTGGTTCTGTGGCGAATAAAGGATTATTGTCGTCGGCTTATAATTCTTCTAAAGCGGCGCTGATACAACTGGCGCGAAATCTTGCCATGGAGTGGAGTGGTACCACCACTAACCACGGGGGCGGTATTCGAGTTAATTGCCTGAGTCCAGGACACATAATTACCCCAATGGTTTTGAAAAACTTTGAGGAGGTACCGGGCTTGAGAGACACATGGAGTCAAGCCAACATGATGGGCCGACTGGCTGAAACAAGCGAGTTTAAAGGCGCGGCACTATTTTTAATGAGTAACGCCAGTACCTTTATGACAGGGAGTAACTTGGTCATAGATGGTGGTCATACGGCTTGGTAAGGACCTACTATAAGGGCCCAGCTTCTAGCAACGGCCGGAAACTTCATGTTATATGGTTTGTAATAGAGTTTTGTTTCGGAAGTCGACAAATCAACATTTGAGCTCTTTAACGTGATAATCTAATATGGAATGGTGAACAAATGGAGCAAGACAAAATATGAAAAAAACGACTGTCAACGTAGAAGACATAATTCTTAGTATTGAACAGTTAGGATCATCCCATTTTGGCATCGAATACTACCTAGAATACTAGGATAATAGCCATAACACAAGTCATCCTTTCGTTTTGCTTTTGCCATTTTTTTTTTTTTTTTTTTTTTTTTTTTTCGCGCAAATATCTTTATCATGCGGTTCAGCATCAGAGAAACGTGCAACAATGCCTTTCAAGCACACGATGTTCTTCATACAGTTCAATGCACAGAAAAGTACGGCAGTATGTGACCATCACCGTAAATTATAACGCTGTTCAAGTGGTTCAAACCTCTAGATCTGTGCAATCGGCGTCAGGCGCGTAGGCCTCTTTGAGCGAAGTGTGGGTATACCGAAGGGGATATTACCCAACATGGCCGGTATTGTGCTACACGAGGTCAATAAGCACACACCTTCTGGCTTCCTTACTGCTGTACCCCTCAAAAAGCAACCTATGTGCAGCTGGGCCGCTGGATTGCTGCCCTAGTATGCTGAAGCAATGCTAAACCGACAAACTCCATATTTCAACCCTAACTTTCACTCTTACGCAACGATAATCATGTTTATTTTCCGCGCTAAGCACAGGTACGATAATAGGTTCGAGTATGTGATACCAATCTCGACGTAGTATCCCGATATTTTCAGTGGCTGGCCAGACATTATGCAGCAGAGTCGGGTACGCTCGGAATGTTACGTAAACATAACCGCCTCCCAAGCGTGTGAAATCTCTTAACGTTTAGCCCCCAATAGATTTTAAAGAGGTCAATAATAGAAAAATATTTAGGACGCTGAATAGCCCCCAATATTACGATAAAATCATGTAATTGCCGACGATTGGTATCTTAGGGCGTGTTTAGTATACATTAGCGGCAGTCTTGAGTTCTAGCCCTGCCAGCCATATCAACGGCGTCTGAGGTCAAGCAGTCAAGCAAAACTAGATAAACAGAGCACCTTTCCTTTTCCCACGCTACATTTTGTTAGAAATTTAAATACAAGAGAACACTATTACTGTCATCATCTCTCTCATCGGGAATAACTCATATTTTATATTTCTGTGGTCTTGGGCATTCATATCATGGCGCCGATTTCGCATCTGACTTCAGTCACCAATGGTGATGAGGAAAATGCTGAAAAAGTGCAAGTGGTATACCAAAGCCTTGCGCCTAGGCTCGCGAATCCTGTAAGAACCAAACTAAAATTCATTTTTCAGAAGACAGCGAGTGCTAACAACTATAATTGAAAATTTCCTAGTCTCCCCTTGCCATGGGTGGTTTTGCAACGAGCCTTCTCACTGTTTCTCTCGCGATGATGGGCTTCCGGGGCACTTCGAACCAGACCGTCTTCGTTGGAGATTTATGCTTCGTTGCCTGCGTTGCGCTACTCATATCGGCACAGTGGGAGATGGTGCGCGGTAATACCTTCTCGTACACAGTACTGAGTGCGTTTGGTATGTTATATTCCCTCTCTCCACTAAAGACAATGAACCTCAATCCCGTGTCCTATTTTCTCTAACATTTATCATGTGTATTTGAATAGGCCTCTATTACGGTGGCTATGGAGCAATAATGATACCTTCGTTGGGTATAGTTGATGCATTTGGTGGATACACGCCAGAATTTTACAATTCCATGGGCTTTTTCATTTTAAGTATACAACATGTTCATGACAGTACATTATGAGCTTGCCAAACTAACCGCATTCGCAGTTTGGGCTGTTCTTAATATCTTCTTCCTCATCGCAAGCGTTGCCTTGTAAGTAGAGGCCTAGGTTCTGAGATGGATGGTTTTAGACTAACATTTCTAGTAACATTGTGTATATTTGCGTATTTCTCACTATCGAACTTTGTTTTATTCTTGAAGCAAGCTCCTACTTTACACTTGCGGATGGAAATGCGAGTTTGAGTGCCGCACTTATGAAAGCCGCTGGGGTTTTTGGGTTTTTGGCAGGATTGCTAGGCTTCTATGCAACAGCGCACGATTTCTGTCAAGATGTTCTTCCATTCCATATTCCGATGGGAGATACTTCGAGAGTAGTAAAGCGGTGGAAAAGGGCAAAAGATGTGGTATAGGAAAACCTAGCCTCCGTTGCAGCTTATAAAAAGACAAATGTGGTCTATAAATTTCACTCTCACCACGTGCAGTTTCAAAGTATTGTAATATCGCGTTTTAGGTTTTTTTCTTATTTTCATTTCTTCTCTTATGCTTGAATTTTTGACTGCAGCATCCGCTAGCACTCTCTGAATGTCCGAATTTACTTCTGGAGTATATCTGAAGTCGCTCTTCAAACAACTAAGCAGTGGAAAGTCACTTGCTATAATAGTTGTGACAATTTGAAACTCATAGAAGAGGCAGTACCTGTGACCGAATTTGAGTACAGACCCAGGCTAACAACCCGACACTAGCCCAAGGAGGGGGCTATCGCTAAACATACGTCTTGGTCTTTAATGCAGTCGAATATTCTCATCTGAATTTATATTTATTTTACGACATATGATTTTTCTTAGTTTGAGTCCATTCTTGTAGATGCTCAATGTCATTCCTTCTAATGGAGCTAGGGCGGTGCTCGCGGCCAGCAACATAGTTACGGGATTCAATTCAGGAGAGTGTTTACGATCCTCAGCTGGCGACATTAAACGGGATCGACGGGCGCCCAGTCGGCAGATTCAAGGCTTAGCGCGCCAATCAGTGGGGCAATTTGTTCAACTGGTGGTTTGATGAGCAGGGATTTTTCAGAGTGCCGGAAGGCTTGAATTTCCCTGGGACATAGCCTTTTATGTCCTGATATATAAGGGCTAGTGGCTATTGGCCCTACAATTTGCCAGGGTAACTTGAGCTAGAGTGGCTATAACAACAAGCTCTACTGAAAAAGGCAAGCCGCTTAGAGGGCTGGAGTTGACCACGTTGTCAACTCGTATTAAAAGGCACCAAATTAGGGGGAGTCACTAAGGGATTGAGCGGAGGAACTGGCATACATCTTGCTGTCGAGATTGCGGAGTAGAGTGCCGCAGTGTAGGAGGCCTTTAGCTATGCTTGCAGTACATGATGGGCAGTCGCACTGTATATCTAGGGGAAAAGGCTTTGAACTTGGACTATTCGTATATTACCATAATAACAATATAATCCGCTCAGACAGCTTATCACCATTTTATAAAGTAATCACGACAGTAGTACTGGAGAGGATTGTGCTAAATAGAGCATCGCGATGGATCTCATCATCTCTAACATTTCGCACTTGAGAAGACAAAGTTGCATTCTTCTCAGGTTCGTTTACAATAAACTAGCTTAATATATACTAGATATATACTAGATAATTGCAAGTGATAGGAAGCTGGGATCAAAGCATATGTTGTGACAAAGTAATGGGTCTATTTTCGCAAGGACACACTTTTAGAGTAGCAAAGCGGTGGAAAAGGCAAGCAATGTGGTTTAGAAAGACGAATATAGTCTAAACTCCACTCTCACCACGTACAGTCTCAAAAAATTGCATTCGCCCTACAATGTGCCAGAATGACTGGCGCTAGAATGGTTATAACAAAAAGTTTTACTGAAAATAGATAAGCCGCTTCAAGGGCTAGGCGTTTGACCACTTTGCCAACTAATATCATAAGACACTTGGTTGGGAAAAAGCCACCAAAGGATTGGCTGGAGGAATTAGCGTACATATATATTATGGTTAACCTGCGGAGCACTAACAATTAAGTAAGTGCCACGGTGCTACTGTAATAAGCGTTGCCTGATTATGTTAGCAGTGAAGGCAATAAGCAGAAGTGCCAAACCTGCTAGTTAGATGGCTTCAATATCCCTTGGACTTCTTAAAGCCAAATGCATCCTATATTCCCAGGTTCTGATATTTTCGATGTTTCCGCCTAGAGAGAGCATCATTCAAAATAACTTCAAAACCAAATCTATAAATATAATCACTCGCTTGACTTGGTAATGGCATTTTGCGGTATGAGCTTGAATTGATCTCCGAGAAAAGCAATAAATACATGAATACGTCTGAGCATGAGATTGAAAGGACTGGATCGAGTTGGATGCAGATGTCAGAAACTGACTAGGACAGTCCTTAGTTACCCATAACCTAAACCTAGATTGCAGCAAACATAGACACCAACGGCTGGGGGCTGGGCCTACCACCGCAGTAGACTGTACGGTTATTTTGGTCGCTGAATGTGCAAGGCGAATTGCACTGATTGTGTTGTTGGTCGTTCGCCCCGTTCGCAACGGCATCTCCACATGTGCAAATGGATGTATTAGTTGCTGATGTTGCAAGTGAAAAAAACAAGGTAGGAAGGCCACCGGTACGGTTTCGTGTGCCGCAAGCATTAGCACAGTCATCGACGGACACTGTTTCGGTAAAGAAGGCGGTGTATACGCCAGCCGCCGTTGACAGGCCGTTTAGTGTATTAGCTGTATTCGCCGTATAGCAGCCGATATATTCGTACGCGGCAACACCACCCTGTGGTCCTTGAGGACCAGTTGCACCAGTTGCACCAGTATCTCCCTTGGGACCAGTTGCACCAGTCGCACCAGTTGCACCAGTCGCACCAGTATCTCCCTTGGGACCAGTTGCACCAGTTGCACCAGTCGCACCATTTGCACCAGTATCTCCCTTAGGACCAGTTGCACCAGTTGCACCAGTTGCACCAGTATCTCCCTTAGGACCAGTTGCACCAGTCGCACCAGTTGCACCATTTGCACCAGTATCTCCCTTGGGACCAGTTGCACCAGTCGCACCAGTTGCCCCAGTTGCCCCAGTATCTCCCTTAGGACCAGTTGCACCAGTCGCACCATTTGCACCAGTATCTCCCTTAGGACCAGTTGCACCAGTTGCACCAGTATCTCCCTTAGGACCAGTCGCACCAGTCGCACCATTTGCACCAGTATCTCCCTTGGGACCAGTTGCACCAGTTGCACCAGTATCTCCCTTAGGACCAGTCGCACCAGTCGCACCATTTGCACCAGTATCTCCCTTGGGACCAGTTGCACCAGTTGCACCAGTATCTCCCTTAGGACCAGTCGCACCAGTCGCACCATTTGCACCAGTATCTCCCTTGGGACCAGTTGCACCAGTTGCGCCAGTATCTCCCTTGTTTCCCTGGGGACCCTGGGGACCTCGAGAACCAGTGTTGCCTTGGGGGCCTTGATCGCCCTTGTCACCCTTAGGACCCCGAGAACCTTGGTCTCCCTTATCTCCTTTTGAGCCTTGGGGTTCCGTCCATCCCTTCTCATTCTCGCGATACTGTCCACCCTCGCGGAATTGTCCACCCTTGGGGTACTGTGAACTCTCGCCATACTTTTCCCCCTCGCTGTACTGTCCACTCTCATTGTACTTTCCACCTGCATGGTACTGTCCACTCTCACCGTACTTTGCATTCTCGCCATACTGTCCACTCTCGCCGTACTTTGCATTCTCGCCATCTTTTCCGCTCTCGCCATACTTTCCACCCTCGCTGTACTGTCCACTCTCGTTGTACTTTCCACTCTCGTTGTACTTTCCACTCTCGTTGTACTCTGCAATCTCGCCATCTTTCCCATTACCAGGCTGGCTTAGAGATCCTTTGCTGTCATCATGGATCTTGTCGTAGTCGTGCTGGGTCATGTACACTGTGTGAAGTTTGCAATCACAATCCGGACTGTGGTTTTCTGGCCCTCGCTTCTCTATATCTGCCAAGGCTTCTTTACTAGCGAGTTCTGGGCTACTAAATCTGTTAGATAAGAAATGCATCATCTAATCCTTGGAAAACTTACATTGAGTTGATGCCTTTTGGGGCGAACCCAGAACCAAGCTCAACACGATAGTATACATCTAATCTGTCTGCAGGCGCATGTACAGCTAGAGCGGTAACAGGGTTTACGCAACCTGATAAAAGAGCTGCTACGGGTAGTAGCTTGCTGATAATAGCCATATTGTTATGAAGTAAATAGTTTCTGATAGTTCAAGTAATCAGTTCCCTTGGGATTGCGATCAGGCTATTTTTCCTCTGGATTTTCCAAGGAATAATGTGAATTTTTATAGACTCGTATATGGTATCAAACGATATTTTGTTTGTGTAATATTTGGCTGGCGTCTTGTTATTAAATGAGAGGAATTTGAACAAGATAAATGTCTTGCATTTTTCAAAATAAGCATAGATAACAAACAGTTTGCACGCAGCGAAACTAAGGAATGATATGGTCTTGGATATGTTCGCGTGTGTTTGTTGGTGGAATTTTGTTTTATTATCTGCTCGCTGGCTGCATTCCTTCTACATCCACGCAATTGTGCAACGATAAGGGTTGCTAGATCTAGAACAGTCCAGAAAGAGTTCATGCTTGCGATTTTCTTTCAAGTAGATGCAGAGGATATTAGACAAGAAGTGATCAATCCAGGTTTAGGATTAAGCCGGAAAGCAATTAAATTGTGTTTAGTTCTTCAAGTATTCTTCAGTGCTGCCGTCAAATCAAACAAATCAAATCCGGTACCCGAGTTTAATTGTTTCATTCAAAAGCCATGATGAGTTTGACTGATTCATAAATTTGTCAAATATTTGCTGTATTTGACAGGATTTTTTTCGCTTTTCTTCCTGCTCTCCCCCCTGCTTTCCCCCCTTATTAACCCTATCTTATCTATCTACGCTTATTTCTACAAGAGTACCCTATATTTAATATAGGTCAAATATATCAGATATATCAAATATTCAGGCTGTTGAATTTAATTGTTTGATAGAAAGTTTGGCCTTGATTTGATTGATTTAATCGAGAGATTTGATATAGTATTTCATTTGACGGCAACGCTGGTATTCTTAGCAGTTGACGTTAGATAAATATACTACAGCTAATTAATATAGTAACACTGCGGTAAAGTAATACACGTCTTGCACAGCCTTGAAGCATGCTTAATATCAGCACTTATAGTACGCATTTAGTATTTTAGTTTGAAGGTGTGCTTAGTGGTTGTACAAGCCATCTCGGTGATCCGCAGTTCGCTGGTAGCCTTGAAGTGCATGGTACCAGTGGCGCAAGGCTCACCCAGCCAAGACTAACTCTCATCAATCTCGGAGCTTAATAACATCCGAGTCGTTGCGGCGATTTCGCCCCAACTTATTGTCCGTCAAGCACCAGTTGGCATGTTTAGAGACAATGCTATATAAAATCTAGGAGATGTGCAAAGTTGCACATAGGTCATCAAAGAATACCCTCCTCTTCGTTGACCAAAGTCTAGAGAAATTTCCAACTTTGTTATAGATCTTCATTTAAAGTCTCCACGCCCACATTCAAGGCCGTCGTGCAAAACCTCCCATCTCAACCATGCGTATTCTAGTCGTCGGCGGGGGTATTGGTGGATTAAGTCTTGCGCACGGTCTGCGTAAAGCCGGAATAGAAGTACGGGTTTTCGAGCAACAGGTCAGAATTCTTTATCTAGAACAGTACAATTGAGTTTTGCTAAACGATTTCAGGCTGAAAAGGCTGAGAACTTGGCTGGATATGGCCTTCACATTGATCGAAATGGCCGACGAGCTTTGCGATACTGTTTGCCGCTTTCCAACTGGACGCGACTCCAGTCACTCTTCACGTCTGCCGGCACGCAGCTATTTTTCCGTGATACCCAATTTCGACTCTTGGCTGAGAAAAACGATGTCGAGTTAAGCGGAAAATCCGCGCAAGAAGTCGAGCGAAGTGGTGTGGGAAGGCTGGACCTTCGTGAGGTGCTGATCGATGGGCTTGACAGCGAAACCACCACCATCATCGAATGGGGACGAGATTTTACTCGATACGATCTACTTGACAATGGCCAAGTGCGCGCTCATTTTGCAGATGGCACCTATGAAGATGGCGATCTCCTGGTTGGTGCTGATGGCCCCAACTCGGTGGTCCGCCATCAATTCCTGCCACACATAGAACGCCTGGACCTTGGAGTATCTGCAATCGCAGGGCGATACATTCTAGACGATAAGAGAGTCGGAAATTTCCCTCCAGAAATGACCAACGGAGCGCTGAATAACATTGTGCCATCTGGGAGAGGATGGATGTTTATCTCGGCGTGGCGTTCAAGGCCTGCTGACGGCGATAAGTCTTCCGCACTAGAGCACTACATCGTCTGGGCCTACGTTGCACCATCAAGCGAAATGCCACAGGGTGAAGGTCAGGTATACGGGGCTGAACTACATGATTATGTTCTCAATTCCATCAAAGGATGGGCGCCAGAGTTGCAAGAGTTGGTGACAGGCAGCGATTCCTCTACTACCAAGTGTTTATCCTTGCGGTCGATGCCCATTCTGACATCATGGGAGTCAAGCAGTGTGACACTTCTTGGCGATGCGATTCATAACATGACGCCGATGGGTGGCATGGGGGCCAACACTGCGCTCCGTGACGCGGAAACCCTTACGCGCTGTCTTATCGATGCTGCTGCCGGAAGACTCTCTATCACTGAAAGCATTAGAACTTACGAAGAGGAAATGAGAGCTTACGCGAACGACGCAATCAAGCTGTCAACTTCCAACGCGTTCAACGCTTGTAAAGGAGGTACTACGCAGCGCTTAGTGTTCCGGGGCTTCTTGCGTGCTGCTCAGACTTTTCCTCTGATTATGCGAGCGACTATAGGACGCTCGTCGGTAAAGCAAGCATGAATAACATACTAAATTTCTTGTGTGTTTAGTTGGAAAGAGCTTGGAGATAAGAAGGGCAAGGCTATATCAGTGTATTAATGGTTAAATAATTAGCAATAGTGGTAATAAATAGTAACATACAATATACATGTAATTATAAGCTTGCAAATACTTAAAAGGTGCCTGAACAATCTTATAAAGACATTCGTATAGGCTTCATGCTTTTGGAGTAGCCAGGTAGTAGCAATAGGTTACTGGGACGTAGGCAAACTTGTAAAAAGTAAGATGCTACGCATTGAACCACTGAGATCTGAGCACGCCTCCGAGAACTGACTATCGTCATAGTAAACCTGTGGAGCTGTCTCGTAAAGCTGGTCGTTGAAAAATGACGAAGCCGCAGCTACGGTCTAAAAGAACCGTGGGTACTTGTTTAAGGCGAGAATAAAATAGCTTTACCAAGGTATGCATTTGTAAGTGCTCTCGTGGTCACCTTGTCGGAATATGATCAGTATTTCAGGGATCATATAGGGGGATATGCTTAAGAATTTGTCGATGGATTGTGCCACGCTTGACATCTGTGTGTATGTTGTAAGCAAATGGCCATTTTAGCCCGGCTTGTCTATACTTACCTGATTAATACTAGAAATCCTCAATGTGAAGGCAGTTGGCACTCTTTGCATTGCCACATCACTGCGCAGCTAATGATAATGATGAGAATAGAGCTGTTGTTCGTCTTGACAATTCGGCTGACACCCCATTCCACAGTCAAGATGTCAATGTTGTGGATCACCAACCCGATAGCCGATCTCCAACATAATCCATTCCGTAGTAAAAGTTGGACATTGGAATATCATGTTCCGACATGAAGGCAAATCCGTAGTCGTCTGGCCACAGCCCGACACCAAAATCAACAAGGGTTGTATTATCATGCAAAGGATCCTGAGTTCCAATGATTACATCTGGGGGCGTAGGCATATATTCTCCCGGAGCTGGGGCATTGCTTGACCCTAGCGTTCGAATATGCGAGGATGGCGTCGGAATGCTCTCTGCAAGGTTCATGTTTCCCACGGAATCTCTGATCTGGAGCACCACAGCTGCTGGAGCGTAGACTCCATGCGAGTTTGCCTCTTCGAGGACCTTGGAAACACTGCGCGTATAGTGCGCCCACTTGAGAGTGTCGTTGTCGATGATCTGGCTGATCTTGTCGTTTGGGTCAGCGACGCGTTTCTGCAGCATGGCCAACGCTTTGAAGGCATATGGGATGCGAAAATAGGTTAGAAGTGGCAGCGATCGGACATTCTCTGGACCTGTTTTCAACAGAACATCCAGGATGGACTGACAGTCACTAATAAATGACAAAAGTATGCGGGTATACGTGGGGCTCAGTGGAGCGCGGAAGCCGGGGAGAGGAGCGTCAGATCTTGTTGCCAACGATGGTAGACTGAGGCTCTGGACATTGTGGTCGAAGCAAATGACTAATTCGTGGAGTTTGCTTTTGCACAAGGTAAAATCAATCTCGAGAGAAGCTACCAGAGTGAGCTTTTTGTGAATATCAGCCTTAAAGAGAGATACGTACCGGTTAAAATCTTCGGGTCAAGCGCTGCCTCCCATTCCCGCAAGCGCTGTTCGAGCTGGGCGGACTTCTCCTTGACATTGATATGCTCCACTACGGCAGGGTCAGAGCTTGACTCGGCCTCTCTCTTCATACCCTCTATATCCTCGGCGATAGTTTGCAGCTGGAGCCACGCCACGAGTCGCTGGTCATTAGTGTCAGTAGCGTATTGCTTGAAGATGGTCAACGCCACGCCAGTGGAAGGGCTGAACGATATGATCCTTTGTCGTCGAAAGCTAATGGCAATTCTGCCAGCGAATTAGATGAGGCGGGTAAAGAAACCTTGAATTTGCAAACCTTGAGCATGTCAAATAAACACCAAACATTGCTCGATATCTTTCCAGCATGCAGTCCGAGGCATCTTGGGAAAGTTCGGCTATATCTTGATTTTGTGCCTGCCATGATGCCCTGCCACCAAAACCGAGATCCATCGCCATTGTACATGCGGCATGAGACCACTGCGAAATATTGAGGTGCTCTAAATTAGCTGGGGGATGTCCCCATACTGCGGTTATCAGAAGTGCCTGAAGCAGGTCAAGGCTTTTGTGGCCCTGCACGTGTACCACTTGAGCCAGATTCTTCGTATTTTGCATATGAATGTCTTTGCATAGCCGTGGTTCCAACACGCTGGATGCTGCTGCAATCATAGCGCTGGTCGAATACGGCCGATATTCCTCTAACGACTCGAGCGGCATGTTGGCCACTGAGCGAACCACCGGGTACTGCGGAAGTAGCGTTTTGCAGAAACAGCGAATAAGTTTCTTCTTGGTAGCTAGTGTCAGATTCAACGTCTCAGAGCCGCTTTCTAATAAACTGTGATCTTTGCCGCCTGAAACCTTGGCTAACTGTCGTGGTGGAAGCCCAGGCGAGTTGACAGTGGGCAAGGCATTTGCGTCCGAGGCTGTGAGCCCAGCATTCTCAGTCGGCTTGGAACCCAAGGTGCTTTCGCATCGATGGAGATTACTTGAAGGAGGAGAATCATCGGGAGAATCTTTAACGGGGTCACCAAGGACATTGTTCTTGTCGAGATTGTTCATGGCCGCTGTGAGCGATACGATCTTTTCCTCCAGCTCAGTGATGCGCGAACCAGTGCGGGTACGCTTCCGGGTCTTCGAGATTTCCTTCCATTCGCAGTCGATATTTTGTGCTTGGCAACGCCGACACTTGCCGTTCTCTTTGAGCGCGTCGGTGTAGCATCGCGTCTTCCTCCTGCGGCAAGCCTGGCAGGCGTGTTTGCCAATGCTGCGAGAAGCCTTGGATGCCGTCATTGCGACAGGCCTACTTTCCAGCCAATTGATTAGACCTGCAGCACAAATTAGATGCCCATTCAGTGACTAAGTGTACGAACAGTGAAGTGGGGAGTAGGTGACGCCGTTGAGACTTGAAATGTTCTCTGTTTGAAAATACAGGGCCGTCACCAGGCCTGCCGCAAAGCCTAACGTCAATCTTACGGCCTCCAATTCCGGCGCCGCGCCAACATCCCCACATTTGCCGGGAGGGGCGTAAGTTGAAAGTCAGCTATAAGCCTGCCTGCTGGTGCCTATACTGATAGTTTCAGAGATGCTTGGTTCCTGTCGGGTTGTCTTATGAGCCTCTGACTTGCCTCTTGCTTTGCGCTCAACGCCGCAGTCACATGGACCGATCAATGCTTGATTTTACGGCATTTTTCTAGAGACTAAGCTGCCATTACTCAGTCTTCTACAATTAAGCTTAAGGCTGTTAAGCATTTAGCTGCAGGTGATAGTATATCCTCAGCGTAGCTCACATCTCGTTTTGCAGACAACGCAACAACTCGTCAGCGTGAAAACGGTCTCATGATTCACCTTCACCGTGTATCTGGCACATGAAGTCCAGTTATGTCATCAAATTGGTCGTTTGAGTGAAATATCACGATGTAGGCTTGTTTGAGCTCTCGGGGGCGCCGATGGGCTCCAAGCTTAAGAATTTACACGGTACTGCGTAAGACCTTACGTAGTACAGGCGCAGCCACATTTGACTGATTGATGGACAATTGTCATCCTCGAAAATACTCTGGTCCTAGCTGCTCGTAGTGGATTGGCCTTTGTCAAGAGGAGCACCCAAAGTTCGGAGGTTATTAAGATCCGACTTATCCAAGGCTGACTTATTTTGGCGGGCGGACGATAGTAACATCCGCGGCAATGTCTACGGAGTAAGGAGGATCGATTACGCTTTGTCAAACTTACGAAATCGAGAGGCTGAGTATCCAGGATGAAGACATCAGATTGGGATATTACGACACCAATGCAGCATACTGCACAGATATAAGACAGTTCATAGCTCCTTGAAAGACTCGTTCACTCTAGTTTAGCCTTTACAAACAACTACCATCTCCTCATACAATCATATCCATCATGATAAACGCAAGTCTGCTGTCACAGCTGTTGTTACTCGTCGGAGCGAGTGCACACACCTTTCATGCAACGGAGTTCGCTCGCAACGCGGGAAAGGCTGCTGACGTCTTGGATAAAACCATTCAAGCCATTGGTGGCACTCAAGCACTGAAGGCTATCAACGGCCTCCAATACCATTCTTCGTAAGTCTCCCTTACAATTCTGTGCCAATATTTTCTAATGTGACAAAGTCTCTTTCGAAGTAAGACGCTTACACAGAACTATGATGTTATTCGGTCGGACCAGGGTGTGTCCGAAGCCGGCTCCCAGTTGGTCTCCTTTAACTTCGCCGAAAAGGAGCTGCAACAGCGCATCGATCGAAAGTACCAGTATGGATATTACTGGATCTGGGCGTTCCCCAACCTCCAACCAGATATCGACTACTCCATGGTGGTGCAGTCAGGCCCAAATGGCTTTGCGTGCTTCAACAAGGGGCAGAACTCCTTCTTTGTAGATGATCCATCGCAGCCCCTAGGCTTCGCGGATCCGTTCCTAGCCGATTACTTGATTCACTCAGCGCAGCAGCTAGCTTTGCCGTATCTGCTGAAGTCGTTTCTTGCGAACCAGTCCAGCTTAGCCCTCTCCACGGTCGTTGAGAAGAATTATGGTGCTGAGTTCACTACACTCCAGATGCCTGGTCTAGATCTTCTTTTGCTTATTGATCAGTCTACGTTCCTCCCGTTTGCGGTCCGGGCAACGGAAGATCATCTCATCTTTGGCCCTTCTACGAGCGACATGATCTTCTACAACTATACAAATATTTCGGTTGGCGGCCATCAAATGAAATTTCCACACCGGATTCAGACGTTGTACAATACGGTCTCGCTTATAGAGGACTTCGTCATTGACAAACTCACGGCGAACCCCAAATTTGAGGCCGATTTCTTCTCGCCATCAAATTCGACCAAGACTAGTCACACGGCCCCACGTTCCAGTATAGATTACCCAAGATCTGAAGTTCATGAATTTTTTGAAACGGGGCTCTGGAGTGGCCCATTTGGAGAGGTGTACAACACTTCAAGCGTTCAAATTGCACCCGTGTTCTCCAACGGTTCCACGCCGGAGATTATGAATCTGTTCGTTGGCTATCCCGACTACATTCAGATGTTGGTCGAGATGGAAGACGGGCTTATCATTACAGACGCTCCTGCATTCCGATCCAGTATTGTTGTTGAATGGGTGAAGAAGAACATGGGAGGGAAAAAAATTACACACGTTGTGCCCTCCCACCATCATCGTGACCACGCTGGCGGAATCGGTGACATATTGGCGGCTGGTGCGACGCTGGTGATCCCCGAGATTGCAAAACCGTTCTATGCAAACGTCAACGGAGGAGATTTTGAGACTATCACGTACAATGAGGAAAAGCCTTTTGTTCTCAAAGATCGTAAGGTGCAATTTGCATCATTCTGGCACCCGGGAGCTGCACACGCCGAAGACTGGGTGTACTCTGTCGCTGCGCCAGCATGTTGGACGGATGCCAGCTCTGAATTTGCCCTCTTCAATGCAGACGTCATCAGCCCTAGTTTTGGTCCGGCAACAAGATGGGACACTGGAAATGCTCGGGGTTTTCTTCTTGATGCTATGGCTGACGGCATCCCAAAAACCGCTACTTTGATCGGAGCCCACGGATCAAGCGAAATTGGTCTCGGTACACAAGATTCACTGGCACACATTGCAGAGGTGGCTGGCGTGCCGTATCCCGATCCCAAGACCCTGGGAAACCACAAGTGGTGCTGGTAAAGATATGCTAAACAGCCTGATTTTTCTGAAACATACTTAGAAAGATTCAGGCTTTAACAGCGGCCCGGGGAGGGGGGGTTTTCAAGAAAGTGAGAATAATCTTAGCAGGGCATTGCAGCCTACGTTTTGTTGCTAAACGCTATATTTTTGTTCTTACTCCAAGTACCTTACTATTATAATATACCTATATACTTATATACCTACTTATGCCTATATGTGGATGATATCATAGAGCATCTTATTGAGCTAGGACGGTAAGAACGTAAAGGAGCCAGACTAGCGTGTGCAACACCTCCCAGTTGTAGTTTATAATAAACCGCATGCATGGCCGTTTTTTTTCTTGCAAGCATGCTACTTCTTCTTCTTCTCTTTTTTTTCCCTGATAAATTCCCAAGGCAGCTCGCCCACATCAAGACGACTCTCTTACGCTTCGGCAGATCCCTCCTCAGTACGATCTTGGCGTATCTAGATCATTTCCTCATAAATTTTGAAAGGAAAACTGTTCTTACATGAATGCATCGTCTTCGCCGACTATTATCACAACAATGACGCACGCCTCACTCGACGAGATTCCGCTTCTCGTAATCCGCAACATCTGTGAGCACCTTGCGACGCTGCAAATGCCAAGCTTGTACAGCTTTGCGCTTGTCAACAAGTACTGCTACAGTGCTGCCGTTGCGCTGCTCTTCCGCCACATCACTCTGCGGGTCACCAGAGGAAGTCATCCAGAGCTCTCTATTCCACAGCTTCGCCGAATTCTCGAACGGGCCGATAGTTTTCGATTCGTCCGTCACCTTGTCTTGGACGGGTTCGGCGAACGGAAAGGAGGATACGGTTTGCCAACCTGGAATACGGTGGATGAAGATGAGGAGAATGTGGAGCCGATCAAACTTTCACGAGTTGCAGTTAACTGGGAAAGGCGCTGGAAAGTGGACGATGGCGTTTGGGATCTAATCGCAGATCTTATCCCATATTTGCCTGGCCTCTCAGATGTGACCTTCGCTTGCTCCAAGTTGCAGACTCCATTTAGACTTTTTTGACATAGACGATACCGAAGGAAGTTTGAAGACCCATGAGCATATTGAAGAACTTATAACATCGCCACTCCTGCACACGATCCGCGTCAGAGACAGTTCAATAGAGGGATATGGAGCGGATGGAGCTCCGAGTTACGCCACAGACGCTGTGCGACGCATTATTGCCGGGTTAGCGCCGAATCTGAAGAAAGTAACAGTATTCAACAGAAGTCCTGGCTGGTCAACGTTCCTTGCAGAAGCTTTTGCACAAGAGCGGCCAGCATGGTCTGGTTTCGCACTCTCGGACAACAAGGCACACAAACGAATCAAAGGCTCGCTAGAGTATCTACAGCTTTTCAGCTTTGAGCCCCTCAATGATATTCGCGAGTGGATGTCGTGTATCGATGGTTCCACATTGCGTGTGTTGAAGCTTGAGCAGCATGTCAGCGAAAATGCCCTTAATTGTCTTGCCACGGAATGTCGCTTTCCCGCGCGCTAAAAACCCTGGTGCTGAGCGTGGCGGCGACCAATTTGAGGTCTCCTCTACCCGGAAGCTTTTGGATTACAGCAACCAGCTTCCTGCTCAGTTTACCTCCTTTAGTTGCATTAGGCGTTATTGGAACAGCAAATTATTCATTTTTAAAGCCGATTCTCAGGTACCATGGGCCGTTGCTGCGAATGCTGTGGCTTTCTGGCGACACGGCTTCGCCCGAGCTCATTAAAGATCTAGCACAGAACTGCCCATCTGTTCGCAAGCTGGGCCTCCGAATGCGGCGTTCCAAAGGTGATGCTACAGAAGTCACTACCTACGCTTTGCTTGGTTCGCTACCAATGCTGCAGGAGTTGTCTTTAATCTTGGACTGCTCTGATACTCGTGTTTTGGCTGAACAAGAAGGAGATGACGATCCCGATGCCATAGTAGAGTCGCCCAATGACCCATCATTTAACGAGTTTGACCAACAGATGCTTATGGTACAGCTTGGTAACAGCCGCTATCCACGCAAGGGCCACGTACGAGACGCGTTCATCAATTGCGCCGTTGATGAGAATCTCGCACGTTCTATCTTTGTTGCTATTTCTTCAGAGAAAAATAAGAGTACCAGATCTCTCCTGTTGCGCAGATTAAAGATCGATGTCATCGGAGGATGCTGTTTCGGAACGAACGTCTCGATTTCCACCCTTTCTACTGTAATTGACGAGCTGTCACGCTCCTGGACTGTTGAACGCAATCCTGGACAAGCTGGCAATAGAATACAAGAGCTAAAGGTGCATGAGCGCACAAATAAAACCCAGCGGCAACACTTTGGCTACAATGACAGCCTTGCTCCGGAGGTAGAGCAAATCTTTCAAAGGATGTGGCCCACAAATGGTAAAAAGGATTTGAACTGGCGAAATGAGTGGTATAGTTTACCACTCGCAGACAATATAGTCATAGGAACAAACATGTAAAAATTGGATGTAGTTGCTAATGATTTATCTTGACTTAATACGTACCAATAACGGAAGAATTGAAAAGTTTGCTCACAGGGTTTATGATAGTAAGCAAAGCTGCTGCGTTAATCAAGCCACTCAATCTGACCAAAGCTGCTTTGTTTGATCGCAGTCGGCCGGTCTGGTCGGGGTCACCAAGATCGTTTAAAGTCGTATTGTTTACATGAAATCGCCTGGTTTGTTAGTACTGTGATGTTGATTCGTCCTGCTGTCGATATAACGTCTGGTGGCGGTCCAGGCCATAGAGAGTATATTTGTATAAAGACAATTTCACCCACGGCAATTCTAGATTATCAGCATAATTAGGGCCAATTAGGCCTCATATAAACTGTTGTATATTGCTTCCTAAGCCCAACTAAATAAAAGTTGCCATATAGCTTCATTGTTGATTCTCTTCATTAGGTAGCCTAAGCCTACTCCCGAGAATATGCAAATACATCGGTTGCTACACATAGTATCACAATCTATATGACGGGTCTGTCTTGTCTAGCCACCTCATGTAAGCGGAAAGTTCTTTCACACCATACGGAGCTCCAGAAAACTGCTTGTGCTGCATGATATCGAATGTCTTTTCGACCGTGTCTGCCGCTGGCAAGACCAAGTTGTCCTCATTGCCCAAGGCGCAAGCTGACGCGTGAGACTGTATCTCTGTAGCTTTCAGGAGCTGATACATGAGATACCATGCTGATGACACCGACTCCCCTGCAGTGAGGACTCCGTGGTTCTTAAGGAAAAGGATCTTTTTGTCCCCAAGGTCTTCGACGAGGCTCTTCTGTTCCCCTCGATCGACAACAATACCGTGATAATCGTGGTAGGCAACTGGGCCAATTTGGTGGCTTGTCTGGGCGAGCTCAAGATAGCCCTGCTTAACACATGCAACACCTGTGGCCGACGGCTCATGACAATGCATGACACTTTTCAGATCAGGACGTGCGCGATGGATTGCACTGTGGATGACGAATCCGGCATCGTTAATGCCGAAAAGATTGCCAGTGCTGCCAGGGTGCTTGATAGATCCATCTGCACCAACTTTGATCAAACTGCTGGCTGTAATCTCGCCATACTTGAGCCCGAAGGGATTGATTAGGAATGATTCTGTTCCATCAGGCTCAAGGACTTTGGCGGTGAGGTGGTTGTAGATGTTCTCATTCCAGCCAGCGAGCTCAAACAGCCTGTAGCAGGCGGCGAGTTCAATGCGTGTCCCTGCTTCGTCGTCCGAAAACTCGTGTAGTATGGATTTTTGGAGAAGACTGCCAACGCTAGTAGTGCTGAAACGAATGTCGGGGGCGTATTGGCGTGGATCAAACTTAGTCGTACTGGCTAAGCGCACGAATCTGAGGCCTAGTGGCGCCTGGCTAGGACGGTTTGTTGTCGACGCCGAAAAAGGGGCAGCTACTACTGGCAGTCCCATGCGACGTGCCGCTGCTGCGCCGACTCTGGGCGCACGAGCCAAGGTGGATGGCATAGACAGCATTATACCGGGATCAGCGCGAGCTTCTTGGTAAAGGTAGTAAGTCGCGATGTAGCTCTTCGCGTTTATGCTCTCTTCACATCGTTTATGATGCCGCTTCATTTTATATCTGGCCGAATAATTGGAACTGTATAAAACTCAATAGACAATTACGTCAAGCATCTAATACTTAGTCCGCCTCTTCGCAAGTTCATTTTCAGTGGCACGGAGGCGGAACTCCGCCCCCTCTAAATTTTTCACCACCATCACCACCATCTCTTAAGCGCCGGGTCAATTGATTCTGGGTTTACCGAGCTTATAGAGGGAATTTCGGACATGTGGCAGTGAGGCCTAGCAATCAGCTTTGGGTTTACCACGTTTGTGGGCGGAATCTTGGGCAATAGCCGACGCGTAGGAATGTGTCGGAGCAGTTTTAAATCGCGGCGTTGCGGACAGCGTCGACCAATCAATGCCAAGGCGTGCCAAGACCTGTCAAGCTTTGCCAAGAGATGAGATCGCCTGAAACAAACTCATGCCTCCCGGAGAACCCTGCGTGCACCATTTACAACTACCATGTTACAGTAAGCAATTACTGCCTTTGAATACATGCGCAGCAGGAGACGATTCTTGCATTTGCGTTCAAAACAACAGCCGCTAAAAAAGCCAATTGTAGCCATGCACTACAATGCAATATTGTTTTGACTCAAAGCAAGATTTATATTAGTGAAATCTAGCGCTTTTAAAATTCGCTGTACTCGATGACGCTTCTGGGTATTCATTATAACCTAGAGATATTCGAAACGGCCTTGCACTAAAGTAGTAAAATTGTAACGGTTCAGGAGGAGCTGCGCCAGCCTCCTTGTTACATTGCTTCACTCTCGCTAAATCAACCATGTCTCAGGTTCATCTCACGTCGTTGCCTTATTGCTCTTGTAATTGATTTCTCTCATAATAATTATCAGTTGAAAAGGGTTTGTCCACATATAAATATCAAGCCTCGCCGCCCGCCAAGACCTTATTTTGAATCATCAATCCTTCTATTCTTTTTCCTACAACTTTCATTCAATTCTTAAACATATATTTATCTCTCCACGTTTCTGGCAAACGTTTTTTTTTTTTTTTTTTTATCAAAATGAAGTTCACTTTCGCTGCCTTTATTATTCCTTACCTCGTCCACAGCGCTCTGGCAGCGCCTACCAGGATTGATCGTGCCCTCGAAGAGCGTAGATCTGTGGAGAGGGGATTCGACATCAGAGATGCATATTCTGTGAAAGCTCGTGACGAGTATATCAGGATTGCCAACGATGAAGATGCCGTGGCTGGAACTCAAGTAGCCGCTGCTGAAGCCACCAAGACCGTCGCTGCCGCCACTGGCGCTAAGACCTCAGCAGCAGCGAAAGGCGGCGCAAAGGAGGCGGGCAAGGACAAAGATAAGAAGAAAGGCAAAGACAAGAAGAAGGGAAAGAAGGGCAAGAAGGGCAAGAAGGGAAAGAAGGGAAAGAAGGAAAAGAATGCTGTAGAGGCTCGCGATGAGTCTGAAGATCCTGAGGAATCTGAAGATTTTGAGGAGTCCGAGGATCTCGAGGAGTCTGAGGATCTTGATACCAGAGCGGTTACTGAATCCACCGAGACCGCGGCCGCAGCGGCTAGCGCCGAGACCTCTGCAGCGCCAAAGGACGAAAAGAAAGGTAAGAAGAAGGGCAAAAAGGGAGGAAAGGGTAAGAAGGGTAAGAAGGGCAAGAAGGGAGGAAAGAAGGAAAAGAACGCTGTAGAGGCTCGTGAAGAGTCTGAGGATCCTGAGGAATCTGAGGATTTTGAAGAGCCTGAGGACTTTGAGGAGTCCGAGGATCTTGAGGAGTCTGAGGGTCTTGATACCAGAGCGGTTGCCGAATCCACCGAGACCGCGGCCGCAGCGGCTAGCGCCGAGACCTCTGCAGCGCCCAAGGACGAGAAGAAGGGCAAGAAGAAGGGCAAGAAGGAAGGAAAGGGCAAGAAGGGCAAGAAGGGAGGAAAGGGCAAAAAGGGCAAGAAGGAGGGAAAAGGCAAGAAGGAAGGAGCCAAGCCCGCGGCAGCTAAGGCAACAGCAGCCAACTGAAAAGATCAAGTTCCAACTGCAAGCTGGGCTTGCAAGCTTTAATCTCGGACGCAGGCACTTGCGATTGCAATGAATATGAATATATTCATCTTTCATGTCTTTTTCTTAGTAACTGTGACCAGTTTGTGAATCTATGCCAAGCTCCGCTACTTTCCCTATTCGACTAAAGATCTTTTCTCTGTGACTTATCCGGATAAGGTAGCTATCTATTTCCAACACCACCATCTCCTGAAGCCAAAATCAGTAATACAAGAGAAGCCAAGATAAGTCTTCGATGCAACTCATTGTGTTTCATCTTGTCTAAGTTGCTCCACTCGTGCAACAGCGCCGTGAGATTTGTAAGAAAGTTGTAAAGGCGCAGAGCCACTCCAGGCGCTAGCGTATATCGCCCTTCTCCATCAAATGTTGTTCTATACAATGACTTCCGCAAGAGCTGTACAAGGAAGGGTCGGAAGGTAGTGCTTTTAATCACATATTTTGGAGGATTGGAACCATAAGTCATGTTTTTTACAGTTTTCTCACCATTTTGCGTCTATCACTTCTAATAGATCTTCAAACTACTCCGTAGGCATTGGAGAAATATAATGTATTTAGTACAGCACTAATACATTGGCACAAGCTTGTTCCATATGTTTCCAATTTATGTAAATACTGAGGTTATTCTTAATTGTGCCTTCAACCGATAGTAAAATATGAGCTGAGAGTGAGCTGATGACTTTATTCCTATGATTTTTTTTTTGTGCGCGTGGGATAATATTGGTAACTATCGGAATATCTATACCGCTGATTTATTGGGATTGGTCGTTGATTTTTTTGGCCAGCAAATGCCGTTGAAGACAAGTTTAGAAGTAATGATCGTAGTAAATAGAAATAGAAGCCACTCCAATGCTCCAAAGACTGTGGCTGCCATAAGTGGCCCGCAGCCGTTCTCCTCTGCCGGGCATTGCTGGCTCCCTATATTAACTGCCACGGCGATGAACCCAGCTAGCCACGACAAGAAAGCTATAGCTTCCACAGCGAATCGAAAATAGCCAACCAGTGCATGATCAGCATAACGGACTCTAGCAACAAGCAAGACGAAAACGCCCAAAAATGTCCAGCCGGCGCAGAACATTAAAAATCCCCAGGCATTTGGAACGCCAACGTAAACATAAAAAGTACCAATGTCGAATTGCTCATAGGCACTATGGCCGCGAAAGACATGGATGGCTAAGTGGCGATGTTAGACTCAAGAACACATTGATATAAGAAGATTTGTCCTACTCACCATGCCCGTCTGTTCCCATAACGATTATGGCGAATATGAGCTGTAACGCTCTTAAGGTAAGTTCAACCTCTATGTTCGTCGTTATGTTCATAGTTATAGTGTTCAGTGAAGAGTAAACGCTAGAAGCTTAAACTCGCTATCGAAAGACAGTAAGGTTGTCTTTGGTATGGTGAAGTTGTTGAGAGATGGTGCTTCGTGCCTTGCAACGCAATGGTCCGGGAAATAAAACTAGAAAAAAGATTATAGATGCACAGCAAAAAGCAAAAAATGAGGGAACGCGGCGATGAATAATAAATACCCAGACAATGTCTCGCTGACTCCCGCCAGGTGTATGTCCCTAAGGGTGCATTGCCTTTTCAAGTTAGGCATTTACGAGACTATTTTTGGTTAGACAGGTACGAGGTCTCTAAGGTACCCACCAATCAAACGTTGATCTTTATCAGCCTAGTAACTCTCTGCTAACTTTAGCGAATCCTGCTTCTAGATGGAGGCCGGACGCCAAGAGTCTCGTACGCGCCTAGCCCTTTTGGACTGAAATTAGCGATTGCGATTTCATGCAGATCTTGAAAGACGTAAATAGTAGGGAGAAGAGATATATTTATATTCGAGCCACAGTGCTTGATACTTGATGATGATAGTTATAGATCAGCCGACCAAACAGTTTCGTTGCATGCCTTGGCCATCCGCGTCTCACTCTTTTTCTACCTTTCCCGCCCTGTAATCTAGTTGCAATTTTCCCGAACTTACGGCCAGATGCCATCCTTTTGTCCTCTCCAAAATATTAGCAACTGCACCGTCGGGAACTGCCCCCTCAGCTGCGCTCAGGTGGAATACCTACCCACATTTATCGGCAATGTTGTATACGCCGCTGCTTTCGGATTGCTTGCGCTCGCGCAGCTCGCGCTCGGTATCAAGTTCAAGACTTGGGGTTTCATGGTCGGCATGATCTGTGGCCTCATTCTTGAGGTAGTTGGATATGCCGGCAGAATTATGCTGCATGGCAACCCATTTGACTTCAACAATTTCATCATGTAAGAACGTTTGTCTCCAAATCCTCTATCCTGCCCAAACTTCAGAGCAAAACCTTAACAGTCGCCATAGATATCTCGTCCCCCTAACGATCGCCCCGGCTTTTCTTGCCAGCTCCCTTTATCTCTGTCTCTGCCGCATAATCATCTTCTACGGCCAACAGATCTCTCGCTTCAGTCCTCGAACCTACGCAATCACCTTCATGACAAGTGATTTCATCTCTCTCGTCCTTCAAGGGGCCGGCGGCGGGCTCGCAGCTACCGCTAATAACAACTCTGAGAGCGAGACAGGAAGAGCCATTATGATCGTTGGTGTCGTGTTTCAAGTCGTCTCGCTACTTATCTTTATGGGATTGTGGCTGGAATTCGTACTTCGCTTGTGCAGATCCAGCTCGAGTGCCAAAGACCAACGCTTCGCAGAATTACGAGATGGAAAAAAGTTCGCCTGGTTCCAGTATGCGCTCAGTGCAGCTGTTGTGCTCATCTTTGTCCGCTCAGTATACCGTGTTGCGGAGCTTCAGCAAGGCTTCAATGGTCCCATCGCCAACAACCAGGTCTCCTTTATGATCTTGGAGGGGCCGATGATTTTCCTGGCAGTGCTTGCGATGACCGTATTACACCCTGGTATTGCATTTGGTAACAATTTGCACAGCGCGACTTGGTCCATCACACAATCCATGAAATCTGCTTCCGTTGCAACTAGCGTTTATATGGAAGACGCCCCTTTACATCATAAGCGCAACTCCTTGTCAAAATAAGGGTGCGCTTGGGGCACAGCAAGCGGCTGCACCAGAAAGGCTGCGTCATGTTACGCAGGATTGCTTCGGATTGGCAGCTGAAACTCGCCTCGTCTAGTTTATCAGGGAATGATAGCCTCTTATACGGCACCGGTAAAATGGTTTGGCAGTCGCTTAACTAACGGCTGAAGAGTTGCTGTTTCTAGACGAACCTGACACTCTTGACATTACTCAGCTGAGGATAAAAGTGCTACTGCAGAATCTCAGATCGGATCCTTGGAGCGCTTTGGGTCTTGATGGATCTTGTGACTTGGACACGCCAGAGATATACTCAGGGCTAGCAGACGATTAACGCCGTGGGATAAACCGCAGAGGCCTTGAGTGAAGAATTATATAGTTAAACCACGGATAGCGCTTTGTACTTCTAGCATAATTAATAATAGATATCGAATGCATCATACTTTGATGTACTCTGTGTGTGCTTGCCACTCTCCTAATAACCCCCACGGCTTTGTCCTAAATGTAATTTCAAGCGTGCCAGGGTAAATCGGGCTGGGCATGACGTTATGAACAAATGTGTTATAGTTTAAAGGCATCTCTCCCAGATTGTAGATTCGAGACTCTTCATCAGGCAGAGGAAGGCCATGCACTCTCGACGTCTCATCTGGCCACTCTTGCCCGTTGAGATGCTCTTCTTCCACCTCAATAACCCGTTTGGCAGTTGCGTAGGCATAATAGCCATTCCAGAGCCCTTCCCGCCGAGGCGCCGATTGCAGCATTTTCAGTGCGCGTCTTCGAATAATAGGATGGCGGCATTTTAGCGCAGTATAGTACAGAGGTCCCAATATTTGCATATCGAAAGATAGCGGCCGTGGTGCCACCAGTTCTGTGTCGGGCTTGGCGACTTGTTCCGCGTAATACAGCAGCTCTTCAAAGTCGCTGCGGTAAGCGTCTGGAGCGGTTTCATCAGCAGCAGTGCATACTCGTATCCAGATGTAAATGACTTTAAAATGCACTAAAAGTATATGAAGCGCATCATGGTTTGCTTGGCTGCCAGCAGTCTGTGCTCGTTGAAGAAGTTCATCTAGCTGCTCGCGCCATTCGTCTAGCCTCGTTTGAAGTTTAATCTGTTCCACGAGGTCATCGATATTGATCTGGAACGCATCAGCCTTAAGAGTGGCTTTTCCAATGAATCGAAGGCAGGTATCTGAGACTTCATAGAGCCGTCGTCTGGAATCTGTAAGATCTTTGTGAGGAGTATCATGTGTAGCCGCAGGAGAGTACATTTGCGGAGTCATTTTTCCAGCGAGAGAGCACAGCACATTTAGGCGTAAGAATACCGGGACGATATGGTCTTCGATGGCTTTACGATCGTTGGATGCAATGTTGGACCCGGCATGCAGGGACGCAACACTTTTATGACGGATCGCAGCCAGGATATTGAACCCGTTCTCAACGTGAAACAAAGATGAATGCATATTACCCCTGAGGAGCTCGATACATGTAAACAGAAGGCAGCAAACCAGCGGCACCAAGTTGGAATTAGGGTGCTCTTGAATTCGAACTGATAGGCTCCTCGCTGCCGTGTTCCATTCCTGATGTGCCCTTACGTTGGCATTAACACAACCAGTAGGATGCCGTAAAGATGATTCGACGTCTTGATAAATAATGCTGATGGCTGATATGGCATGCCGAACTGCTGGCTCAGAATGGGATAATTGCAAAACGAGCTCGCCCCAAAACTTTGTATCAAATTTTCCGTCCAGGTCTGCCGCAAGATTGCGATGGAAGAAGTCGAGGCCGCGATAATTGGAACAGAACGTCGGTTGGCTTTGCGTGGGAGGTAGATAAATCGTGATGACGTTTCGAGATGGCGTGGAACGCACGGTATGGTAAACGCATGACCGGTTTCCAATAGCGCAACGTCGGCATCTAGGTTTTGCTTCATCGCATTTCACTCGCCGCGCTTTGCAAGTGCTACACCCAGTCCGTACTTTGGATGTACTTTCACGGCTTCTCTTCTGCGCTAAATCCAGAGAAGTGGTCATAGTAAATAGCGCTGCGACAAAAAGGAGCCTTGTTATTCTCAGAAGGGCAAGAGTGAAGACTGAAAAGAAATTTAGCCACCAGGAGTTCTCAAGCGTACAATTGATGTTAGACAGCCTTGTTTGCCAGCATGCGGAGCATCAGGCAGCGCAGGAGATAATAGAGCAGTTAGAATTAGAGAAGCGGGTCTCTTGTGGCTATGTATTGCACAGCCCTCAGAATATAGCCGATGTTTCAAATCAATAACCGTAGCTTAACCGAAAAGAATAAAGTCAATGCTTGTTGGTATTTAATACCAATAAAGTATACCAAATAAATTTAATAGCTTTGCATTCAAGTCTCGACTTAGGGCTTCCTGCATTTCGAAAACAAAAATATTATTACAAAAGACTGTTATATAATATACATATGCATCGGGGAAAAATTGACTTATGCATAGAGAACTAATCTTATATTGAGAAGACGTTATGCAAAATAGCATTCTAATGCTATTAGGTATCGCTAGATACCTCATTTTTCTTTAGCGGTTCCGATCCTACAATTGCACTATAACCTACATCTGTTGTCTTTCTAATAGAGCTATTGTATCTACTACTATCTAGGTATATAACTCAATCCATAAACTCTTCAAGTGTAGCATTATTCTTGCGTTTGGCACCATGACTCCATTGAAAAGATCTAATAATGTATCCCATCCCCTCGACTGTAATGCTGTGACTGCTGTTTTAAGTTTTGCTAGGAACCATGTTTTTGTAGAAGAGCCTGGTTCTGCAGAAATAGCGCCAATCATAAGCTGAAAAGAAGAAAAGTCCAAATAACAACAGCTGTTCTCCGTCATGCACAGTGCCTCCCTAAGCTTACCAGCGAGTACTGCTATATTGTACTCTGTCGGAGTAGGCCAGGACATATAGACGATGATTTGAAGAGCCAAAGCAGTTGCTTGAGCAACAGGATTTTCGTGAAGACAAAGACGTTGAGTTTGATGATGCAGTCCAGCCAGAAGATCTTCAATCTTTAAAATAGTAAAGCTTTGACCTTGGGTGCAGTTTTGAAAGGAAGTGATTGACTCCCACAACTGTGCTATGCCGTGATAGATTGTAGCCACACAAAAGATTGGGTGATTGTGATGCAGATTCAGTGAATCAATAACCTTTGAATGGTATACTCGCGGAAAGTTAAAGAGATTATTGATTGAGTCGCTGAGTAATCCATTAGCCTACCAGAGTGGATATAAATCGCAAACGGTCTTACGAACGAGAGTAAGAGGTCAGTGAACCATGAAGGTAGATGGACAATGCCTCGGGCATATCTCTCGCGGATGAGATGAGCCAAGCCTTCAATGTGAATGCTCCAAACGATGTCGTCATTAGCCAGCCGTGCGCCAATGGCCATAGTACACACTACAGCGAGAACAGCATCCGTGTGAGCCTGTCTGGAGTTTATACGTTGGATAAGAGTGTTGATAGCTCGGATCGAGTGAACATGGGCGTTTTGTCCTCGCGATGAATCGGCTGCCCAATGCTGCGTGGTTACGGCCAGAGATGATTCAAGAAGCGCCGGTTCGGATATAAGCATGTTTAGCCATTCTACTTCAGCCGGGCTCTTCGGATATTCGCTAGAATCTAGAAATATTTGTGACCAGAGTGAAGCAACTATTCTTAGACAATTAGTAATGTTAGCTGTTGCGACTTGGTATATACGTACGGAGCCGAGTCTGTTGTTGTGGACTACAGGCAGCAAGAGATCGCGCTAGCAGTGAGTCCACCGCGCCGCCGGCCGCAAGAACCAAATGTATTCTCTGTGCATTCCTTGCCTCGGCTTCTGCGATCCGCTGTCGCCGCTTTGCAAAATTAGTTCGCGTAACATGTGCTCTTATTTTCTTGGCCTTGGACGGTGGTAAGCCGGGCATGCCTGTTGTATTCAAGAATGCAAACCTCGTAGAACACATTGTTGCCTGTTTTTGGATAATCAGCTTTTGAAACTAAGCTGAGGGACTCTGGAAGAAGGCTTTAGTAGCCGAGACATAAAGACGAATGGATGCTACTAAACCCTTCTAGGGAAAATAAGAATTTATGGGCGTCTTGCGCTGTATTAGGAAAATGAGAATATGTGGGGTATCTTAAGCTGTATCAGGAAAATCAAGATTTGTTAGCGTGGCCAATAACACAGAACACCACGCTTATTAGTTCGAATTCCTACTGGTTTTTGTTCACAGAGCCACAGCTAGTCTATATCTCGACATAAATTGTTCAGAATGCAAATATAGCTTCTATGTAATATGCTAAAGTCGGTACTTCCGATTTATAAGCGGACGACATGACAAAGGGCTATATATAACCGTGCAAGAGCAGTGTTTCGGCATGTGGAATCTTCACTTTATTCATCTTTCGTTGAGAATTTTCCAAAATGGGCAGACAGTGGATTCTTAACAGCCAAAAAGGTTTTGAAACCTCGCTCGAGTACCAAGAGGGTGTACATGAACCAACTGCAGACGAGATAGGTCCCAATGAAGTACTCGTCGAGATACGCGCGGCAAGTCTCAACTATCGAGAGATCATGATTGCTAGCCCAAACGTACGTCAACACCAAGAGCTGTAAAGATAGTCATACTGAAATCTTTCAGGGCACACACGTGCCAATCCAAACTCCACTTGTGCCAGGATGCGACGGTGCGGGTCTTGTAAAGGCTGTTGGATCTTCTGTGCAAAGATTCCATATTGGCGATCGAGTTGTCACATATCCAGCACCCAATGTTGTTGAGTCCCGTGGAAATCAAGCATATCCTACCATGTCAGATGTCCCCTACATGTTAGGTCAAGGAGCCGACGGAACCTTGCGGTCAGTGGGCATTTTTCGAGAGGCAGCTCTGGTACATGCTCCCAAGTCTTTGGGGTGGCTGCCAGCGGCGACACTGAGCTGCAACTGGACAACGGCATGGAACGTGCTCTTTGGAATGGAAGGAAGAGCAGTCGGACCGGGAACATGGGTCCTTGTTCAAGGAACCGGCGGCGTCAGCATCGCTACCCTTCAGCTTGCCATAGCAGCTGGCGCCATAGTAGTGGCCACCACGTCAACGGAAGAGAAAAGTATCCGCTTACAAGGACTCGGGGCAGTGAAAACAGTCAACTACCGCTCAAACCCTGAAGGCTGGGGTCGAGAAGCTCGAAGTTTCACACCTGATGAGAGAGGATTCGACATTGTCGTTGACATAGGTGGCAATCAGACTCTTCCGCAATCAATGGAGGCTGTGAGAACAGATGGTATTGTTTCAATGGTGGGCCAGGTTGCAGATGACGTTGATCCAGTACCGCTGCTTTCAATGTTCATGCATACTTGCATTGTCCGTGCAATATTGGCAGGAAGTCGTTCTCAATTTCAAGATCTTGTGCGCTATATTGACGAGAAAAACATAGTTCCAGTGCTGGATGATGTTGTATTTGAGTTATCTGATGCCAAAGATGCTTACGAGCGTCTTAAGAGAAAGAAACATTTCTCAAAAATTATAATTCAGGTTGCTTAGTATACCTAGAGCTACCTGAATAGAAATAGGTAGAAAGATCTTTGCAAACTGGCCAAGTCTTTATAAACAATATACACTTATGAATACACACAGAAGCACGATTCCTTAATTGAAGAACACAGTACAGTATAGTATCTATAACTTTTTATCAGATACACAAGATATTGCTTAGTCGACACAAATCATAGACTGAGCAAACTGATCTGGAAATCCGTTGGAGTTGAGCGGAACAGCCTGACAAATGCCACCAATACCGGAACCAGCAGTTGAAAGGCTAGCGATTTCATTTTGACAATTTTCGTCAGAGTATAACCAGCAATTAATGACCTTCCCATTCGAATTTGCAACGGCATAGACAGAGGTAAATGCGCTGAAGACAAAGCAGTTTCCTTCATTAGTAGGAACATAGTTTCCCGATTCTCCCTGACAATTGATTTCATTGTAGAAGGCAATGCATTCTGAGCCAGGGCCACAGTCTCTCGCGTACGAGCCCGCTGCTGCTGCCACTATAAGAGCAAGACTGAACTTCATATTTGCAGTTGAAACTATTTTATAAAGGTTAGGAAACGAATGAAGCATATTATAGTATGATGGGAGTCTTAGTACTCTTGTTAATTAAAGTATTAATAGTTTTTAAGAAGTACTAGTATACTTGACTTGAAACTCTCTAGATTGTATAATCTTGATAGTAGGATCTACATCTGTAAGCTTAATAGGGCGCTGGTGTCGGGACAAGCTTATTGGTAAATCATGCAATCCATCCTTTGTTGATCTTATTCTTGTAATCCTGGGAAAAAAGTGCTCAAGTAAGAGACGCATACTTGGCATGCACGCGCAGCAAACACTAGTGTTTAGTTCAATTGTGGACCAGTAGCTGGTCCCAAACTGATCCCATGTCGGATTTTGCGAACTACCAAAGTGGACGAGGAATTGTAGCCGAAGAATACTAACAGCGGTGACACTATCCTATCGTTTAGATAATATGATAAAATAAGTGGTTTTGATTGGAACGAGACTCACAAGATGCCAACACCAAACATCAGACCAACGCCAATCTTCTTTATCCAATGCAGTTGCAGTTTTCTCAGCTGAGATAGGGGAATGCCAAGCATCCAGAAATCCAGAATAATACTGCAAGTAGCATTCGCCCACACAAGGGCGTTAACACTCAAACAATGTCCTTCTGTCTCTTTGGTCCAGCCCAACCAATAGTGAGAAATGGGTTGGCACTGGAAGAGTGTGATAAGATCATAGATAACGATAAGTCCCATTAGGACCAAGATGGTACCCCAGATGAGATGGCGGATCAGGGCTCCGGGAAATATTCGTAGGTAAAAAGCGAGAATCGATAATTTTACTGTAAATATTTGCGTGAAATAAAGCACCTCGTTTACATACATGGACAACGCGAAAGTTAGCATTTCGTAATTAAATGGAAGGCAAGGCGAGTACAAGCTTACACGGAGGAAATTAGTAATGTAATCAAGCGGCAACGTCCACGCATCTCTTCCAATTCCGTATCTCACAACTGTGTCCTTGTCAGTGATTGTTAATGAGAGAGCTTGTTGAAAAACGCAGTGCAGCGTCTGTGTACTTACGACCGACGAGAACCATAACTGTGTTAGGTATCCCGCAGCACTACAGAAGACATGCTTGTTAACAGATTGTTTGGCAATAGAGCCGCCAAAAATCAGTCATTTGTACGTACAAATGATAGTAGTATCAAATAGTCATCAGAGTACAGACCTGAACCAAGGAAAAAGCGTTGGTAAAAGCGGAGTACGACGATAACACTGGTCACGCAAAAGAACACAATCGCCAACCGGACTTGGTAGACGCTTTTATCTCGGATCGGAGCATGGCAAGCAATAGAAGTCATGTTAAACGTCACTGGTGAATATTAGTAGATTTCAATATCTTCGCTCAAAGCTTTCCTGTTATACCTAGACCATCTTTCGGCATGCAACTTTTCAGCACACAATCAACCAGTGTGGCTGAAAACGTAGCATCAGCGCAAAGACACTCAATATTAGTGGCGGAGCAGTTGGAAGTTGGCAAGGCGTCGACAAAACATAATTCCTGGGGGCGTTTGTTAGTCGAAGTTTGCGGTCTACCTATAGTTCAAGCATTGTACGTACACCACATTTAGGCAATGTCAGTCCTTGAGCCATGACTGGTACAAACTGCGCGACAGCTGCGAGGACAAATATTAGGGAGACCATATTGTTACTGGATTTTTTTCCCTTCGCTCGTGGAGCGAGGATGGCCGGCATGGCCACGATGGCCAGCTTTTAAGGAAGGTATGTCGCTAAGGCTGGACTTTGCTGCGGGGTTTACATGCCCCTGACCATGTCTCACCATCTGTTTGTTTCCTTACAGCACTTTTGGTCTAACTAGTAAAGGAGCAGCTGAGGGTGGGGGATCTGGAAGATACCCATTAAATAACCTTTCTATTGTTATCGTCGGGAATTATACCGTCTAGAAGAGCCTGCAAGTACAAAGGTCTATAAAGTCTCAAGAAATTAGAGAATTTACTATTAATCTTATAGAAAGCTATATTGTTGCAGATAGTTGTTACTCTCGCTATCTGTGTATTATCTATAGTTACATCACCTCATAAGGTCGCAAAGCTAACCAGTGTAGGCAAATATATATACCCCGCTTCTATTAGCTAGTAGCATGCTATATAGCAAAGGTTCTATTGTAAATCGCATTATTACTAGTTGAAAAGATAATTGGCAGGGATAAATTGGTTTTATGTAATAGGCCTGACCCCAACCCCTTAGTTCGAGGCCAAATCTTGGAGTAGCTTGCATTGGCGAGGTTATTGACATTGGCGGAAGCGGCAAGGCTTTAATGGTGGATAATAGTGGCGGGGGTGGGTTACTATATTTTGGGTACTAAGCTATTTGCCCTTTAAACTCTTTTGGTATATATCTTCGGCGTATATCGTCGGCGTATATCTTTGGTGTATATCTTCGGCGTATATCTTTGGTGTGTATCTTTGGTGTATATTTTCGATATATTAGTTATTTAGCAAAGCTAATCTAGGCTGTTGCTTTATTATGCTAGGGGCTTGGTAGAAGAGCTATATAAGTATAAGTTACAAACTGAAAAGTTAAATTCTAGAATAGATAGTAATACTAATACTAGGTGTATATATATTATTGGAGTGCGTTGATAATGTCCTGAAATGGTCCGGATCCGATATCCCCCGAGTACTCAAAACAGTAACTTCCAATCCAGCCGCGATGTTGGGACTCCAAGGGGTCAAAGGAAGGTTGGACATTGGTGCTGATGCGGACATTGTGATATTTTCGGAAACAGAGGTTGATAACGCCAAGTGTCTTGTATTGAACGCGGTGTGGAAATTTGGCGTTAGGCTTTATTCTTCGGCAGACAAGGACCTGTAAACCCAATGACTTCAGGCTGGCAAATCAGGTCGGTGCCTCAGAAGTTCCATCAGCCCATATTCTGTTTCTAGATGCGTTACTTGAATTGATCAATTGAAAATTATGTCCAGCGTCGAAATATGCAAGCCAGCAACTCTCTCTATCGCTGTAGCTTCAATGCAGATGGACATGAAACTCCACGTCCTCTTGACTGCCAGATATCTGGGCAGGGTCTAAAATATTCTCTACATCGATTCAGTGGTAAATATCAGTTATATCATACTAAGGCAAAGCTTTGCAGGCACCATAGCATACAATTGCAACATCATATATAGCCTTTCTCCCAAGGGGGTTTGCAGGGTAGCTTTAGAAGTTTGACGAGACACGCCGCACAATGACTTCTGACATTATAGCTAACAAAGGTTCGGATATACGTAACAGTTCAAGTGAGACGCAAAAGAGAATCTAGATATGCCTTACCCAATATATTAGCTCTAAAGCTGCGCTATTGCATCATGCATTATAGCTACGACATAGAAGAGTAATGCAGATAGGTACACTGCCTTCACGGCTCGGAAGAAACCCAGTCTTCATGAAGCGTCTAAAGATAGAACATGAAGCATGCATACCATCACTGATAGCGGCTAACCCCTTAGGCAATACTACATTATAGTAAAACTTGCGTCTTGAAGCCTGTCTCACTAGTCCACATACATAGTTCATTGACCAGATGCATTTGCTGACGCCACGCCGCCTTCAGTGGAGTGGGCACGGCCTAGTCCGTGCCCACTTGCCTGCTTAGGTGTCGTGTGGGACAAAAAGCATGTTAGCTTGAGACTGCCGCATCTATCCGAATCTAACATACAAACCAGTACTCAAATGTCAACTTTTCAAGGACATATATATGACATGCAACTGTTACCAAGATGAAGATGTAACAAAGGCCTAAAGAAACTATGCAAAATACTTATATAAGGCGTGGTTTGAAGTGGGCGCTGTATGCAAAGATATACTGTAATGATAAGAAAAGTCGGTCCAGCAGAAGAGGCAAATATTATCTACCCTATACTCCCTATATTTCTGCCTTATTACTTTCTATAACATATAAGAGATTCTAACTTAACTCTATAATAGTTAAGCAGAAGAAATAACTTTAAATTTAAAGTAAAATCTTTATATGCTAGCATCGATCTGATCCACTGTGTGAGTTTTAATCCATTCATCCCAACCCTTGCAGGTCTCGACAAGGATGTAAGGCACCTCCTTCTGCTTTAACTGGGCAGGCTGCTCCAGGATCATGATCTTATACCCCATAGATGCATGCCAAGCAATATGACAGTGTAATGACCACACTCCGGGGTTGTCCGCGGTGTATTGGATGACCAGGTGACCATAGCGGGCGCTGCATATGCGTGTTGCGCCTCAGGGGGTTCTGTGGGTTGACAATAGTCTTACCGTCCCATGGCCCAAGACCTTCAGACAGGACCTGGAAAGTGTGGCCATGAAGATGCATAGGATGCGCGCTCTGGTAGACAGTGTTGAGCACAATACGAACCGTGTTGTTTGTACCAAAGTCGTACACATTTGACTTAGGGTCAGGGAACGTGGTTTGACCCTTGGCTGCCTCGAACAGGAGGGGAGCGTTACAGTCAGCGTACTGTGTCTTGTTGTTCATCATCCAGATATGATGACCTGTTTCGTTGGTGAAGAGGTCAACATTGATGGTCTCTACAGTGTCAGGGTGGGGTTCTAGCGGCTTCGGGTAAAATGGAACCGTCTTGTTGAGGTCATCGTTGCCGCAGAGGAAAGTTTGGTTGTCAGCGGCCGCGGCGGCTTTGCTGATCTTAGAGGTGGGGAGCTGAGAGTTTGAGTTGCCCTCGTAAGAAATAATACCAAGGGCCTCTTGGGTGTGCGTAACGGAACAGTTGAGGGAAATGGTTGAACGAATCCAGTACGTGGCCTTGGGGTCTGCATAAGCCGTGACCAGGATATCAGTTCGCTGGGCGGCACCCAGAGTGATGAAGTCGGCCTCATAAGGCACGAGGGGCTCGAAGTCATTGGTTATGACCTTCATCTTGTGTCCATCAATGCTGAAGTGGAGAAGAGCAGCAGCACCGGTATTCATAAGGCGCAGGCGGTGCGTCTTTCCTGGCAGGAAGCGGAAGTGAGAAAGCCCGGCTTGGGAGTAGCATGTGGAGTTTGCTGGAGCCATGGAGCTGTTGTAGTTGTTCTTGCCATTGATGAGATTGTTGTCGGACCAAGGCACTTAGGTGTTAAAGTCAGTCATGTTGCTGGCAGCGGCAGCAACAACATTATCGTACTCGCTGTTGTAATAATCACTAAGCATGAAAGGGCCAATGTCAACATCATAGTCAACATGCTTTGGTCCATAGACAATCAATGGGCCCCATGCACCAGCAGTCCACTGGGCGGAGAAGTGCGAGTGCCACCACGTTGAGCCATAGACATCAGCCTGGAAACGATAGGTAGAGGAAGAGCCAGGGGCGACGGGGCACTGACTCACGCCCGGGACGCTATCCATCTAGACGGTGCTCTTCTGGCTGATTCCATGATAGTAGATGGCAGTGCCTTCCTGCTTTCCATTGTCAATATCCTCAATATTGTTGTGAACTTGGACCTCAATCCAGTCACCCCAATTGGCCTCGATGAGTGGGCCGGGAAATTGTCCGTTGACAAAGATTCCAGGCTTCTGAAAACCATCGGGTGAGAGAAGACCTCTCCTAATGTCAAAGTCATAGTAACGGGTTACTCCTATGACTGGGGGATCACTGTGTGGTTCATTTTCCAATCCTGTGCGGATGCCCCACGGCTTTCCGTCAGGTAGAGGCTTTCCAACCATCAGCATGTGCAAACAAAAACCTGATACGGGTACTCTTACATTGTTGGCCAGGAAGTCGGGGAATGGCTTCATGTCCAGACTACCCCATTTAGAGTAGCTAACACGAGATTAGCACGTGGCTCCAAGCATTAATGGAATTCTCTTGGGTCCATACCCATTGGTACTCTGCTGTGACAGACGAACTGCTTCTGGAACGGCCGAGGCAAGGGCCCCAAAATAGGCCACTGCGGCCAATATGGACTTTGTTAATATCATTGGCGTAAAGAGATCAGAAACAAACTGTGCTCTATTGGCCAAGTTGCTTTAGAGATGATGAAGGAGATGGGTTGTCCGGCAGAAGTCCACTATTTAAACTGTAAAGTGCCCAATTGTTATTATAATTTATAGTTATAATCCCATGCTAGAGTAGTTCATAACTAAGGAGTTAGCTCACCCGTAATACGCATCCGAACAAAGAGCTTGTTCAACTCAGGTACAAAGACTGGAGCCTCGTGAATGACGTTGAGTGTGCGGTCCCAAGACTGCCAACGTTACTTGCGTCAACCGCTATGGCTCTCTTCTGCCACCTTCCTTCTCCCGTGATCCTGACCCTTCGGTCGCCTACACGGGAGCCGTAGTCCCAGATGACCCGTCGTGGGCTCTAGTCCAGAACACCGACTTTGTCATTTTTGACCAGAAACGTGGTCTTGAGCTCCTGGGCGCTGCGCCTAAGATCTATGGTGGTCTGATCCCGGTGCTCAACGTCATTCACGAGGCTCCAGTCTCTGTACCTGAGTTGAACAAGCTCTTTGTTCAACAGCACGGTCCTCCGGGAGTCATTACCATCATGACTCTGGACCTCAACTATGACCCTCCAAAGGTGGAGAATGTCGTCACTGACCTCCTCTGTACCAACCTACTGGTGGTCTCTACAACCCTAAGGACGGCTATATCTACTGCGCCGTTCACGGCAAGAAAGCCACTCTACCCAACGGACAGCAGCAGCATGCTGGTATTGCCCGTGTCAACCCCAAAACCCTTAAGGCGGAATAGCTTGTCAACAGCTACTTTAGCTTCAACTTTGCCGGCCCTAACGATCTTATCATTGACCTTGTTGGCGACATCTGGTTTACTGACACTGATTAAGCCTACGTTATCGGTGTTTCCGACGCCCCTAAGCAGCTTCAGCTGGCCACCTATCGCTACCGTCCTTCCACCGGCCAAATCCAGGTCATGGACACTAGCCTTCAGTACCCTAACGGTATCCAGTTCTCGAAGGACTGCAAGACCCTCTTCATCACCGACTCTGGCCTTGAGAGCTACAGCCCTACCCCCACTCGTGGCGCTGGAGACTTTTATAACTATCCTTTGTACATTCAATTTAACAGCACTGGTGCTCGTAACGTCTTTGCTTGGGACGTTGCCCGTAAGGGCGCCGACCAGCACCCTGTCAAAGCGTGTCATCTACCAGGCTCTGGAGGGTGCTCCCGACGGTCTCAAGAGCGCTGCTAACGGATATCTTGTTATCGGTGGCGGCCTGGCCCCTGGTGTTGACATCATTGACGAGTTCGGTAACCATATTGCTCGCATTCAGACTAGCCACCCTGTTGAGAACATCCAGTGGTCTGGTAAAGACCTCAAGACTCTCTGGCTTGGTGGCATTGGCGGTATCACTAAGGTTGAATTTGACCTTGCTGGCGCCGATCTGTCTAACTTCTTCATGTGTAAAATATGAGGGCATGACTTGGTATTCCTCACCATAAGTCTTTTATTATATATTGTTGTGTTCTCTATAACTATACTTTGTATATATTATATCTAGAAAGAAATCTTTAATGCATTAAGCATTTTGCTCAACTAAATTTGACTCCTTATTGGCCCTTACTCTGTATATGCTTTTCTAAGAGTAAATGGGCTTGATAAATTAACAGATATTTTAAGACGAATTAGTTGTTATGAAATTCTTTAATTAGTGAGATCTCTTAATAGATGAGGCAGAGAACGTTTATAAAGAAGTTTTAGGCACCTTTACATTTAAACATAGTTATCATTATTGGCTTACATGAAATGCGTTCAGAAGTTTGACGTTTATTTATCACCCTTATGTAGTATATACTCTGATTTTTAACACCATGGATGTGATAAGAGTTTTCATCTAAGCAAACCACTGATCAGAGAGCTCCTTGTGGCTGCCAGACTCGGCAACATTGACCTTGTTGTTCTCAGAGGCGAGGACGATAGCCAAGACACGGACCCACTCGTTTGTGCGGTTGGAGAGACTGGGAAAAATTAGCACGGAATCTGAAATGTACAAAGGCTGACGACAGCTTACGCATGGACAGGTCCACGCTGGTAGATGACATCGCCGGGCAAGGCGACGGTCTCAACGACGTCGCAGGTGGGCTTGCCATCCTTGACCTGAAAAGCCTCAGTCTTGGGGGCCAGGACGCTGAGCTTGCCAGAGATGACAATGACGAAGTCGGTAGAGGTGGTACGGTGCTACGAAATATAAGTCACTGGAGCAGTTTTTCAACGTCGAATAATACAAAGACTTACGAGAGCACCCTCAGTATTGGGAGCAATGTCGAGGTAGTATGCGTTCAGGCCGCCAGGCATGACGATACCAATGCCTGGAACATCGTCGAGGGGAAGGTCGCCGCTAAGCTCTGTGAGCTTGATTTTACCGAGGAAGCTTAATGAGCGAAACTTACTGGCCATGGTTCCTGATGGGGAAGTGCTTGCTGGTGCCAATGACAGCGCGTCTCAAGCTGCCATCGAAGAGCGGGTCAACCTTGAGGCTGTCGTCTTTGACCTCAACACCTGGCTCGATGGAGCTGTCGTTGGCGTGCTGGGAGGGGAGGGTCAAGTTGGAGATAGTGATTCTGCGAGGAGCAGGGAGGTTATAGGAAGCGTCAAAGGAAGACATCTTGAAGATTGTTATTTAAAGTATTTTAAAAGAACCGTAAGTGTGTGCAGTTGTGAGAGTAGTAGATGATGATTGAGATGAGCTGAGATGAGATGAGATGAAGGAAGGGCATAACCTTGGATTAAACTTGAATTTGAACTTAAACTTGGTTGATAGCTACTAAGAGCGCGATATCCAACATCGCATTATTCAGCAATGATTTTTCAGCTGCTTACCAACAAAGAACAGCTTAGCGAAACCGCATTCCTGTTTGGGTGGCACAACGCATAAATCCAGGGGTTGCGGGAAGGGCAGTATAATCCTACTTCGTATACCTAAGCTTACCACCTGCCCGAGCTAAGATCGATCTGCAAGTGAACCGCGTGTCCTGCGGATACGCCCATTGCCCTCTTTGCAGAACACGCAGATCTGCAAGTGAGCTGCGTGTCCTGCAGATACGCGCATTGCCCTCTTTCCGGCTTAGCTCGATCTGCAAGCGATCTGCGTATCCTGCAGATACGCCCATTGCCCTGTGTCCTGTGTCCGGCTAATTGAGGTACGATCGCGATACCGAGTAGCAAAGTGACCACGCTTGTACTACTAAGGTAGGGATGTCAATAACATACCATACCTTGATGCTTATTTACTCCGTAGCGTAGTTGATTATAATCATGCGCTTCATTCATGAGCGAATCAGAATAGGAGCTCACACTCGCGTGGTCGCTTTCTGCCAGACGAGTGGATAACCAAGTAAAAACCGCATTAGCAGGGAATTTGGGCGTAGGCTTCCTGATTCCTTTACATAAGAATATAGCGTAAAATAACTTTTACTTTAAGATAATACTTTAATTTAGCTAGTGCAGTACTTGATATGGTGGTTTACTTTTGCTAGCTATGTGGTAAACTAGTTTACATAGAATTCATGATTTGTAAGAATATCATCTTGTATGTAGTAAGTGTTTGATCTTACTGCATGGGTGAGATAAATATACGGCGTGAGACTAAACTCTCAGCCAAACACAGACCACTTCACTGTATAATTGCCGATTTTACATACTCTATTCTCTCTTAGCTATACTTGTCTTTGTATATTGCCTTCGGTTCAATTGCAGGAGTTCGAGAGTCGAATAACACTCAATCGCAACATTAGTAATCCGTGCTCTCTCTCTAGTGCTTCGATCCCTTTTGCGGAGAGCCTGCCTCTGCCTTACGGCATATTAGTCATTGCCTGTCCTCTGACCAACAAACTATCAAACACACACAACCAACACAAACTACCCAGCTAACATAATTAACTCTTCCGTTCCTGCTTGAACTCTCACTTTGATTTAACCACGTCTAAGTTTATGTGAGCTGTGAATTATCTCCAAGTGTCCAAACCCTGAAAGATATATGTTAGTTCAGAGCTGATATCTCCGTGTTTTCTAGGTGGACGTGAAGAGCGGAGCTGGGCCAGCCTCAGCTCTCTTCATCAACGATGCCACTCCAATTCCAACAGTCAATGAGGGAGAATGCCTAGTTAGAGTCAAGGCCTTTGGTATCAACAGAGGTGACATGCTGCAGCGTGATGGTAAGTACCCAAATATCGGCCACCTGATCAAGATCATGGGTCTTGAGTTCGGTGGTGTGATTGGCCGTCTTAGTGCCGAAGGTGAGACCTCTGACAGATGGAAGGTCGGCGATGAGGTATTTGGCCTTCTCTATGGCGGTGGCTATGCAGAGTATTTCAACGTAAACAAGAGGATGCTTATCCGGAAACCAAAGGAGCTCTCTTTCGAGGAGCTCGGTGGGCTCTGCGAGGTAAGTTTCATAAGTTCACTTTCTTCCTAATGCATTCGTTCTAATCACGCAGTAGACCTAGTTCACTGCTCTTGAAGCCCTTCACTTTGTCGGGCTATACAGCTCAGAAGACACGCGCTCAATCCTGTGGCATGCTGGAGCTTCGGCCGTGTCTGTCGCCGGCATCCAGCTCTCAAGGGATGCGCACCTCATCAAGTCCCCTAACTCCCCAGCCCCTAAGGTCTTCGCCACTGCGCGTAAGCAAGAGAAGTGCAACTTTGTTGTCAAGGAGCTCGGTGCCGTTAGCGCAGTCGCCATCTCCCAGCATCCTAACAAGCAGAGCTAGGCTGGCGAGATCAAGTAACTAAACGGTGGCCAGGGCGTCGACCTAGTAATTGACTTCTTGGGTGGCCCGTACCTTCAGTCCAACCTCGATGTGCTAGCTCTCGACGGTCGCATCGTTCAGCTGGGCTGGCTAGATGGCCCCAACTCGAATGGAAACGTCAATATTGCCAGTTTCATGGTAAAGCGCGCCCGAGTTCAGGGCAGCCAGCTTCGATCCCGTACCCTAGAGTACCAGATCAAGCTACGAGACTTTTTTGAGGCCAACGTGCTGCCCAGCCTTGTTGAGGGGCGCTTTAAGTATGTTGTTGAGCGAGTAATTCCTTAGGACTGTATAAAGGAGGCCCATGTGTTATTAGAGAGCAATTAGCCTAAGGGTAAGGTTATCTGTGTTATTCCAAAGTAAAGAGTAGTTATAAGGAATGTTTTCAGTTATATAATATTCATATAAAAACTAACTAGATAATATATTTAGTAAATATTTATATTAATTAAAAAATAGCTATAGTGAATTTTAGTTTAGTTTTACCTAGGCCCCTTATTTTTAATAAGAAGAAAGTATTAACCTTTTATTATAAACTTATATATTTAGTTAGCTAAATAAAATTAAGAGAATAGTTTTTAATTTAGTAAAGGATTAATATTTATTTTATTAATTGTATAATAGATTGAAAACTCTTTTCTTAATTTATTTTTAATTAGTTGTTCGGTTCTAAGTTAATCCGGTTCTGCCTACCCTATAGGCCTATTATCGCAACTATAAGTATGAGGTTGTAATACTTACTAGATTTATCCCTTGGGAATATACCCTATACTAAGTATCTAGTATATATCTAGTGTATAATGTGTTATATATATCCTATCTAGCTAGGCTAGCACCTAGTATAACTAATAGTCTGGAATTCCCTTTATAACCAAAGGCAGGCTACAAAGCCTTATTAAACAATATTAAAAGGCAGACTCTTTTGCAGTTCTTATTTAATTCTTACGAACCACCAACCCATGCATTCCAGTTTACATTACCATTATTGCAGTCAGTTGTGATCGCTGGGCATTCAACCGGCCCAATGTTAATTCCGCCCGTTGCAGTTACCGAGATCGAAACGTCGCCGGTCTGGCCGTTGAATGGAACGCTAGAATGGAAGATACCAGGGGCACTAGCTGTAACGGAGACCGGCGAATTGTTACCAATGGTGACGTGGACTGTAGCGGTAGCAGACGATGGCACAAAGGCAGTGAAGTAGATGGCGTCAACGTCACACTGTTGTGGTGAGAATTGAGTCTGGCCTTGAGTGACGGTGTTGCAAGGGGTTCCATCGGCAGAGCAAGCCGTTCCTGGGTTGAGGCGATACCAAATGGTAACATGGTTCTCGTTAGGCAGTGGTTGCTTCTTATATTGCGCAATATAATAGGGCAAATCATTCAACCATGCGTTGTGAGGTATATTCTCCACGTACCAAGAGCCGGTGGGCAGCGATTGCGATTGTATAGCCGCGGGCGGCAATGGTCCCACATAATGACTCTCGCCGTAGTCGTTCCACGTCAAGATTTCAACCAAAGGAGGGTTGATTTCCAAGACCTGTTGCCATCGCTCGTGCCACAAATCATCACCCCTCCATAGCCAATTCTTATTGAAGGCTGGAAGATTCGTGTAAAACCATGGCGAGACAGGCATCCTACATACTTGTGAGCTTATAGAGGACATCGACTAGATGTGGGAATACTGACATGTAAGGTTTACCATTAAGCGCCTGGACGTATTGTTGATCTGCCGTGATTGTCATGTCATTGGGGCCGTTGGGCCATGCCGCAAAGCTGTGAAACACGATTAGAATGCATTTTTCTCGCTCTCCGCTCTCAAGGGTTACTTACGAGAAGAGTCCATCCACGGCCTCGAACGCGGCCGCTCCAGACGGGCCTTGACTTGAGTAATCAGGGATGAAGAAAGTATTTGTTTGCTGTTTGATACTGACCCAGTCCCCTGCATTGCCCGGACCTTCGAAGGTGGAGGCCACAGGCTTGCCTGTGTTAGCCCACTTATATTGGCTGGAATGCGAAGAGAATTCATTGAGGACATTGACGACGTCGGGTGCGTCCCACGGGCCCTGAGCCAAATAGTCAAAGGATATGAAGAGCTTGAAACCTGCTGCGTCGGCGGCATTGTACGCATTGTTCAGCGCCGGAATTACCGGCTTTGTTCCAGATACAGTATCTGTGAATCCTATATTCAAAGCAAAGCCGTCGATCCCTGCGGCGGCTGCAGCCCTGATGTCCGACGCCCAATCAGCCTCAGTGTATGAATACGTATTTCCAACCTGGGCCAGTTAGCGACGCAAAGTAGCGTGTTAAAAGAGTTCAATGCGCACAATGACATGAGCAAACACTTCTTGAGCTCGAGCCTGCAGAGCCAAGTCAAGCAAGGCGAGAGCGAGGGCGGCCAAACGCATCTTTGGAGTATCTAAATCGCACTCTTGATGTTTGGACGATAGGAAAAGGCGTCTTGATAGTTGTGAAATAGTGTCGTTCTGCGCGACCTTTATACTATTGCTCTTGCTCTCCAGCCCCCCTCTATTTCTGAGGCTGCGCCCTTGTAAGTACAACAAGCAATAGTGGAAAGCGGAGCCGTATTTAGTATACTCTTGGTACTTGGTTTTTGCTGTGTGGATGGCGACAGCGGCATCGGTAGCAGGCAATTGTTAGTTTCTTGTGAGTTCAGTGAGGTATAGCCTCGGACTTTGGGCTTACTCGCCTCATACGAGTATCTTGGAATATGCGGCCAATGAAACAACTAATGCAGCTTACTGGCATTTCCGGGCGGAAGCACTAGCTAGCTGCCAGATTGGGCCCTAAGAGTATAATAATGCAGGGATTTCATTATGCAGTAATTTGAGTTGCCTATTTCTATCTGCCGATCAGCTGAGGGCCCCTGTATATCAGTATATACATATTCTAAATTGCATTCCTAAAGCTAGGTGGCTGTTAAAATATAGCTCAATATATTAACGGAATACTACAAGTTTGGCACTATGCCTTTTAGCATGTCTTATTGCCTCTTGCTAAGGGGTTGCGCATTAAGCTTATAAGACTTTTGGTTAAACATTTAACTAAGAAATTCTCCAAATGTCAAAGTCTCAATGTCCTTAACCTTTGTGGGGGTGCTCCCGCAAATTTCATGTATATAAATAAATCAATCTTACGAAGTATTCAAATGCGGGATTATTATACGTCGGGTAATTCTCTAGTATAACACTGACGCCAGCTGTCTCCAGTTTCTAATGTGATATATCTAATTCCCTTCCTTTGTTGCGGAGGCTAGTATGCAGAGTATTACAATGCTGCTGCCTTATTTAAGCTAGCTTGCTTAGGCCTTGATATAATGTCTTGACTAGTTAGCCCGAGCCCGCACAGCATGGATTTAAGGCGATTATATAGTATGTACTATAATGTTATCATTGGGTACCTTAAGTAGTCCGCATATATTAAGAAGGGTAAACATAATAGTGTTTGTAACTAAAGTTATATAATATAGCATATCAAACTGTGACTCTATTGTAGCTACTCTTGAAGCCAAAGTACTGTCCTATTCAAGGTTGGTTAGTTAAGATGAAAGGATTGATGCGCTGACACCAGAGCCAGTCTCACCGCAATCTCTGTGCGGTCTGGGATAATTGGTGGCAACCGCGGCGCCTGTTCGGTGTACAAGCTTCTCTCCTCTATAGGGAAAACGAACCGGCCTCATACTGACAGTCCTGCTGAATCCTTACGCAGAATGCATATGCGGGCTGTTCTCTGGAACATCGGGGATTTTCAGGCTACAATTATGTTTAGCATTAATATTTTTACATATATGTTGTAAATCGATAGCTGAGGATAGGTAAGTCGCGATAAGACCATACTGGCAATCCAAACAGGCTAGGCGGATGCGCTTTGGTTGTGGTTCATCCATTATGTTTGTATGTATATGGCAAAAAGTCAACGACTGCTGGCCACAGAATAATTCCAGTGAAATTAATAAGACGGCGAATCCAATAAAGCTAGATTGTCGGAAAATGGCCTGCAATACTAATGTCCTTACTTTATTAATAAAAAGTATCTTAGCTCGCTAGCTTACTCGGGGTGACGTGGCTAGCTGGCACGAGCCCCTCTCTGATAGGAGAAAGCGCTAATCTTGTATGCAAAGCATCAACGGCACCTTCTCCTTAACCGAGAGTTATATGTTAAATCAAGCCAACTTCATTGTTGGTTAACTGGGCCCAAAAAGGGTCTCTTATAATTAAGTCAAAACAAAAAATTGATTACCTCAAGTTCTAAACATGAATCTCAAACAGGCTCAAGTCTTTGCGTTTGTTTCCATGAATAGCGATGGCAAGACCAGACGCAGGGACCGGAAGCGAGTGCGAAGCCATTGCATGACTGGTAAAAATCTGCGAATCGGGATACAAGCGGTGACAGATGTCGAAACTTCGGAAGCAGCGGAGCAACAAGAACTCGAATGCAGATCGCAGCAGCAACGAAGCCTCGCAGCATCACGCTTTGCTAGCTACAACCAGTGTCCAAAAGAGGCGGACGGCATGATCTCGATTATGTTGCCTCTGCCGCCCGCTTCGGACTTGGATCTCATTGCTCCACCCGGTGAGGTGGATGCCGAATCTCGCATGCTTCTTTTCAATTGTAAGCGCTAGCTAAACTTCATTCGCTTACACAGAATAAACAGGCTTACCAAGTTAATAAAAGTTCTAACGAAGGCAAAAGAAGTCATGCATCCGCTAAATATTTGCGTCGAATTTGCACCAAACAGGCTCCTTTGGCTACAATACCTAGCACATGATCCGTCTTGGTTACACCCGATTCTGTTCTCAGTATCTGCGATAAGTTGCATTTTGCGGCAGGTACCGATAGGAACAAACTGTCACTTTTACTGGGGCAAGGCTATCAGTTTTCTACGAAAGAGATTGTCCAACGTCGGGCTTGCCACACAAGATTCCACAATCTTGTGTATCTGTAACCTGGTGGTACTTTTTTCAGTTTTGAAAGATTTTAACACAGCCGAAGTTCATATGAAAGGCCTCGCAGGCATAGTTAGATTACGGGGTGGTTTGCAAAAGTTGCAAGGTAACTCCCGATTGTGCCTTAAGTTAGCCCGGTCAGTACCCAACAACCGTTCGCAGGCTCATCTAGTTCTTGGCTGACCATACACATACACCAGTCTTGATCTGTCCTACTGCTTGTACTCAGGCCACAGGCCATACTTTTCTTCAGAACTGCCTGCTATAACCTCTGGCAGTCTGACTTTTCCGATGTCTTGTTTATCTCGCAACGATTGTGTTTTTAACTCTTTAAATAAGCTTGGGAGTTCGGATTTGGCAGTATTGTTCATGTACCTGCAGGACTTGTGCACTCTAATTAACTCCAGTACAGCCAGCCTCACTGCCTTAGGCCCCATCGACTTTCACAATAGAGTCTCCACCGCTCAGTATTCATTGCTACATTTGCAAGGTTCTTTGAACACCAGCCTTGCAGAAAGCTTTCGGTTGGCAATGCTGGGCTTCTTGGTAACTATATTTCAAGTACCAGACACGAAGCTACACTTGCCGCATTTTAGCCAACAATTCCGAGATTGTCTCTGCTCCAGTGAACCTTATCAGCAAAGTCATCATGAAATGATGCTGTGGATGCAGATAATGGGAACAATGTCAGTTTTTGCAGAAGACGATCTGTTGTTGCAACAGCGGTGGCTTGCCTCTCTTCCAGACGGAACAACTTGGTTCACATTCCGAAACATAATGAAGACTTTCCTATGGATTGACGCAATTCATGACCGCCCTGGGCTGTATGCCTTCAAGATCTTGAACTCGAGCGAGTTCGAAAGACTTCAAAGGGAGAATTATAGTGCTCATCTCTGGGCGACAGGCTGGGTAGGCAATAGTTACGAAATATATAACTAGTCGAGGTAAAAGCAACTTTCCAAACAGGCTGCAATACTTCAAAGACATAGATTGGCAATAGAAAACACTTGCTAGCAACAGGGTAGTTGAGAGAATTGATAGTATTATAAGCGCTTTTCTTGTAGAGATCATTTCCATCTCTTGTTAGACCATCTTAAAGCTGATTGGAAATTCCGATTTCAGGCTCAGTTATATGTCATGGATGGTGCTGAAGTGAACACTACATGCTAAAATGTATCGTTCAGAATTGAGGGCATTGTTCAAAAATTGAATTAGGTAAGTCAAATGACCGTATCGGAGATTTGACGTTCTTGCGGTGAGAAAATAACGACCCTTCTTTGCTACGATGAGCCCGCAGGATTGGCCTATATGGTACCAAAGTGCCAGTAGATGCCTTCAACTGCGAATCTTGATACTACTTATCAAAAGAATGGAGTGATCGAGTAGTTACTCAGCCATGAGAAAGTCGGGCCAAGAGTAACTGCGCTGAATATGAAACATAGCGAAACCAGGCACCGCCCATAATACAAAGCTTTCTATCAGAACCAGACGCAAAGAGGCTTAACGGCAGCCTAGCCCTAGAAGAGCAGGGTAATGGCTTGGTCTCACTGAAGGAACCTTGGCCGGGCCCATCTCGCATGCGTTGAAATACGTCGCAACCGCTTTGACCACAGTATCTCCGCAGATGTATCGAATTACTTTGGCGGGTTATTTGGTGGACAAAGTGTTCTGATACAATTGCAAAACCATCCCAAAGAGGAAAACAGTCTGGTGGGTCATCATCGGGGCTAGCGGAGACGGCGAACGCACAGGCCCACATTATCTAGCTCAAAGTCTCCAGAAGGGTAGCTAAAGCTCTGCAGATCAAGGGTTACATCAATACGGGCAAATCTTGAGACGGCACGTTTGCCAGCGTGGCGGACTTGAAGCGGACTGTCTAACTACCTAGTAGAAACGAATGTGAGCGCCAGTTTCTAGCCTGAACCACCACGCTGAGCTAACTGGCCTCACGCCCAGATCCCGCACTTGAATACGGCGGAGTTTTGCCTTGTGCCGCTAAAGGCAAGCCGTTCAGATAGAGTTACAGCCCGAAGATGCAAGCATCCATTACGTATAGTGGCGTTATAAATAGAGCACACTGCGTCCCTGAGAATCGAACGAGCAGCTCAGATCGGAATAAATAAGAACGCAGATTAGAAGACTTCGCGCTTTATTCATTGTTCTTCATTGTTCACACCGAATTCACTACTCTTCACTACCACCTCTATTGATATGCCTCTGCAACATTTCAAAACTGACGGCGGTGAGCTGGCTGTCGAGGTCGAGGGCAATGGACCCCTTGTTATATGTTGCCCCGGGATGGGCGACACACGGGACGCCTATTCCCATCTCACTTCTCGACTTCTAAATCAGGGCTACACTGTTGCCTGCATGGATCCCCGTGGCCATGGAGACAGCTCAATCGGTTTCCAACGCTACGGCGACGAGGCTACCGCCGATGACTTCATCTTTCTTGCTGAGAAGCTGGGCCGTGGCAAGCCCGTGGTGCTTGTAGGAGCTTCCTTTGCTGCTGGTGCGGCTACAATCGCGGCCGGCCGCCGTTCAGAGCTGATCGCCGGACTTGTCCTTCTAGGACCGTTCCTCCGCATTCCCAACATCATTGGACTATACATCACACCAATTCTGTTTGCCAGGCCATGGGGTCCTGCTATGTGGCAATGGTACGCTGCTAGCCTATGGCCAGGTCTCGGCCAGCATGGAGCAAAAACGCGCGCAGCCTCCAGTACAGCTTCGCTCAAACGTCCCGGTCGCTGGTCAGCGTTCCAAGCGACAGTCTCCGGCGCGGATCACCGTACTGTGACACCATGGCTGGCCAACGCGGCCAAAATTCCAGCCATAGTAGTCATGGGCGACAAAGACCCAGACTGGAAGGACCCTATTGCCGAGGCTAAGTGGGTAGCGTCTAACTTCCGGGATGTGCAGTCTCTAATTGTTGAGGGCGCCGGGCATGCGCCGATGCTAGAATGTCCTGAGATTGTTGGAAAACATGTTCTTCAATTCCTAGACTCTTTGAAAAGCAAGCTAAGTAGCTAAGAGAAAGCATAGCTAGGACCAAGGAAGAGCAATATATAATTAATATTTTTAAACTAGCTTTTTATTTCCATAGCATACTAGTATAAATATAACTAATAGATTATATTAAAGCACAAGCTTTTAGAAGCTTTTTTAGTATTGATTAGTTTTTATTCTTATAAAGTAGTAGAAATCTTTCGTTAATATATATACTATACTACAATATACTGCACTGCACCGGAATATACCACACTACACCGGAATATACCGCACCGCAGCGGAATATACCGCACCGCACCGCGCCGCACCGCGCCGCACGCACCCACTCTTGGATTAGGGCTGACAAATATTAAAGCAATACAGGCAAGCAGGCCATAGTCAAGCAATAGCATCTCAAAGACAGGCAGAAGCAGGTGAAGTAAGAGGATCTTGCCCGCATTGCGTAACTCGGCAGGGTAAGGAGGAGATGATGTTACGACTTCCTGGAGCCTAGAAGTGGTAATAATCTCGGCTGCTAGTGGGATAACGCTTAACAGCAATCTGTATGGCGTAGATATCTTATCGCAATGCCCGTAGTATATATACCGAGAAACAGCCCCTTGTGGCTCGAAATGCCCATTATATTCGCAATCACTCCACCTTCGTGGCTCTCTGTCTCGCTGTTCCTAAGATACGTAAGAGTGAAACAAAATACGGCTGAATACATTGCTTAGACATCATGGCCGAGCCACTGACGGTTGAGGAGCTTCTCCGCCGCAACGAGTTGAGTTACCCGACCACGGAGGATTTATGAGGTGATACAGAAGATCTAAGTTAGTCTATAGAAAACATGTAGAGAAGCGTGAGCCGACGCTATCCCTTCAGGAATGGGCAGACCTGCCACCAGAACAGCGACCCCAGATGTGTAAGATCTTTATCGGTACGTCTCCCTACAGTTGCCGTATTATAAGTATGCTTCGCAGCTTATGCTGATGTCCTAGTCTCATGCTGTGACCCACGAATCAACGCATGGGAGATCTTTGGCCTTGAGAAGTGGGGTCAGTTCAACCTTGCCACCGGCTCCTTGAAGGCTATCTAACTTTGGGGCAGAAGCGAATGTCGTGCGGACTTGCGCAGGTCGTGTCAAATCGCAAGTCGAAAACATTATTTTCCTAGACAACATCCTGCACTTCTCCGACCTCATGATCCTGCATCACACTGGTACACCACAAGAGGCTCCCATTAGTCGATCAAATCTAACCGAGGCTCCATAGATTGCTCAGCTGGAATATTTTCTAATGACAGTGTTCGTGAGGTGTTAAAGGAGCGCGCCCCAGAACATGGAGAGAGTATCGACGCGATTGATCTCCCAGGATATGAAACGTATGCAAAGCCGCAAAAGCTTTCGTGATCGGCAACTAACATCGCCGACTCTAGTCTTCAGCATAGCACCCAGTACGATGTCGACCTCATCAGAAATTCACCGCTGATCCGAAAAGAGCTCCGCGATCGTACTCACGGATTCGTATACGACATTAATACGGGTAGAGTCACCAAGGTGACTTCATAGGATGGATGGATGGAGTTTGCGGTTTATATGAGGGCAAAAAGTTCTCCTACAATGCTGGTATGAGGGGATGCATTCAACATGCTGAAAGCAAATACAGCGTCCAATAGGGCTTTCAACATGATTACGTTTGGACACGTAGAAGGCTTGAAACAGAAAAATAACTTAAGTTGAGTCGAAATAACAAGAAATACAACATGTAACAAAATGAATGGAGGAGTGGGAGGAGCCAAAAACATTCTACGCCCTGCCCTGCTCCATCACTTTCCTTGTTTTGGTGAAAGCCCAAGAAACCACAATGTGCTCGAGAGGACCTGGCTAATGCGCTTCGGGAGTCCTCGGAAAATTTGTCTATGCAGCCACTTAAACATGACACGACCCGGCCCCATTTAATACTTACAAGCGATTCTTTACAAGACTGAAGAACTAAATTGGACATCCCTTCTCTTACTTTTTATTCTTTCTCTCTGTTAATTTGAATATCCTATATTAGCTATAGTGTCAATGTTGTGGTATCACTCCTCGGAGATGTTATTGTAAGGCAGTCAAATTAGACACGCCGCAGGCCTGTGTCTTTCCCAAGTTGCCTAGTGGGCTATCTATGTCTATAGAAGAGTGTTAGAGACATGGAGTTTCCACTTCCCCGCTTACGGCTCGTGCCACAAACTTCATGTAGTCGCGGAACAATACAGTTTGCGGTAAATGCCGACATATAATAGATGACTCCCGATATACCAAGATGGCCAGCGCAGATTTATCCATTCGAATCGGGAAGCTTAGTGGAGTTTGGTAGCTGGCCGCTTTGAAAGCCCCTCAGTTGATGGCATTGGTATTGCATCTTGACAAGCTCGCCAGCACTGCCTTATCCTCTTCTCCTCCTCCTCCTCTTTTTTCCTCGATGTAACCACGCTTTGTCTTGCTTCAGCCTCGTTCCATTCCTTGTTTTTCTAGTCCGCGCACCACCTCACCCAACAAGTTCGCCGCCATGAAGGCAACCCTGATCCTCTCCGCCCTGGGCCCTTGCGCTATTGTTGTCGCCGTCGCCGAGGACTTCAAGATCGAGGTCACCCACGCCGTCGAATGCAAGCGCAAGCCTCAAAAGGGCGACAAGCTATCAATGCACTACCGCGGCACTCTGGTCGCCACCGGCGAGGAGTTTGGGGCCAGTATGCTCTCCCTGTCCCCTCCCGTCTCCCTCTCGTTCGCGATATGGGCGCTGATGACAGACTATGTTTATTTCGAGCAATCCATGGCTAACACTGTCTCACAGGCTATTATCGTAACCAGCCTTTCACATTCAAGTTAGGCATTGGCCAGGTGATCAAAGGGTTTGTATCTACACCCCCTCCCCTCTCTCGCATGGCGTGGGGATTCCTTGCGACTTGAAGCTAACGGGTTTCGCTATTTTAGATGGGACCAGGGTTTCCTTGATATGTGCGTTAGAGAGAAGAGGTAAAAAGAACTCCGCATCGCTGACCCCAGCTGCGCATTAAAATATTATGACTAACATTACATTACCCTTTAGAATCCTTACGATCCCCCCCGAGATGGGCTATGGTAATAGCAATATGGGCTCCATTCCGGCTGGCTCGACGCTAGGTACGTCCTTTCGCTTCTTACTTCAAACCCCACACCATATTGATACCAGATCCTTAATTGATATTATAGTCTACGAGACCGAGCTGTTGGCAATTGAGGGGTGGTGGGATTACTTAATAATGACCCCTTTTTAGGGTATCAGATATAATTATTGTAATGTAGAAATCGGTTGTGCCTCTGTTATAGACGCAGAAAATCTTTTCTGTTTAAAAGGCTAACAGCGACTCTGCCCAGAAACACCTCTGGGGTGCGAAGGTAGCTCCATATATAATAATTAATAGGCAGCTATATTTATTGGCCACTGGTATATCTGGATACAAGCTTGTGGATTGGAGATGGGTCGCCATATACTCTGATGCATGATATCAAATCATTATCAAATTCCGCGACCAATATTTCTCGAAAGTGAGGTAAAGTCACTCCATGGATTTTCAAATCGTTATCCATCTCTTGTACCACAGTCTTGCCATCGGCAGAAGTAGCTCGCAAAACTACTCGTCGTTCAAGTATAGCCCAATACCCTAAAAGCCTTTTAATGTCCGCAATATAACCGGCGCGATCCGAGCTGACGGGTCTGGGGTTTCCCATTCGGTAAACAGTACAGTCTGGTGCAAGATATGAAACTGCCTTTTCGAATTCGTGGTCTGAGGATTCCAGACTCAGTGATGGAATGCCTGCCAAGAAGTTTTCTAGGATCGCGTGAGGGTTTTGTGGGGCCATGGTGATGTGGTGAGAGGCTGTACCGAATTCGCGTGTTCTTGTTCGATAGAGTACATAATATATTGAGAAAAACTTGGAAAGCAGTGTTGGAATGCAATTTCTGGAATACAACGTGGAAATACTGGATTGAAATACAAATGGCAAAAGGGCTCCAAATAGTCTTTTAGAAATCTTGAGAATAAGCTTTTACAACCTTCCATGGACGGAGATAAGAGGACATAAAAGCTAGACCGCGAATTGATAATCCCGATATGGCCGTATCGAAAGGTTTTTTCTTGTATTACTAGGACTTTTTTCATTGTATCTTAAGACTTGACTAGTATTGTTCAAATCAGTGGAATCAGCACTACATGGTATTATAGCAGGAAGTGAAGCAGTTATAGCAAAGCGGATCCAATATTGTTTGTGAGCAGTGCAAACTGGTGTAAATTACAGTACATAGAAGTAAAAAGTAGTGGACATATTATTTAGTATATTGAGGCCGTATAACATCCCGCAACGAACTGCTAAGGGTTAGCTTTATGACGAATATAACCCAAAAACCTGTTTTGCAGTATCGCAAGCTTCGAGGTTTAGTTTGTGAGTAGTCGCAGTAGAACATACATCCATTGTGTTATGTTCAAACTCTATACCTGCAAAACCTTTTTGCATTTGCTATTAAAAGCCGCCATTAAGACTGGTAAGGGTCCTGCTCTAGATCCCTGTGGCGAGCGAAGCAAACGAAACAGGCGAGGGAAGCGATTAAAGTGGAAATTGCTATCATATAGAATATCTTAGCGCCACAACGTGCTGACCCAACACTTTATGCAAGCCAGAGATTATTACATGTGCCTTTAAATTCCATGGAAAAAAATTAGCTCTTCATTCTGCAAAGCTTGCTCTAAGTCCGGCCTTTGGCGATCTTAAATCCGGAACCTACTTCCTACTCTGCGCAAATAGCTGGTATAATCTAATAATTAAGTATACATGTACTTCCTACATGCTCCGTAAGGTACAGCAATGCAGCAGACACAGGCTTATATAATGCTGAAATAACAACAGTTTCTAAAGCACTGAAATAATGCTGATACATGCCTTTGTAAGAGTTCGGTCGCTTATCCAACTTTAGGTCTTCATCAAAAAGATATAGGACAAAGGTGGATTTTTATAAGTATACAAATATATAACACAAATGACGAGGACTGCAACTGTTTTCACATGTGTATAACTATAATGACTCTTCTTTGTTGTCTCAGTTATCAGTAGTACAGTCACCCAGCGCAAACTACCTTATTTCTCAAACAATCCTTTTTTCTTGGAGGTTTCGTTCCTAAATTATAAAGTTTGGGAAATCGTGCGGACAGTCCGTAAACCCTGTTTTGAGGAGAACTAAATACTTGCTAACATGTATCCAAAACCCGACGCCACGGACGCCATCGAATCTCCTAGCCTTGGCCAGAATATTGATGCCGAACAAATATATGTTAATCAAGATTCGAAACTCGAGTACATAACTGTCATGGCACCAAAACTTTGTTACTGGAAGTAGTATTTGTCTTCTCTGTGTATATGGCTTCCTGGATGGCGCTCAACGGTCTCTCGATATCAATCGTGACTGGCCACATCATCAGCCACAGCTTCGGTTCCGACACCCCTAGCCAAGTCATCTGGTATGCGGCGGCGTACAGTTTGACTGTACTCGGCGATTTCTTTGGGCACAAGAAACTTCTTATAATAGGATTCTGTTGGCTCGGGTTGTCATCTTTACTCGGCGGTTTCGCAGTCTGGGCTCCAGCTATTGTCTTTGACTGCTGTCGTACACTCCAAGGGGTAGGAACATCATTACGTTTCTCCAATGCGGTAGCTATTTTTGGACGGTCATATCCGCCAGGTCGCAGAAAAGAGATTGTATTCAGCCTCTTTGCCACCATCACCCCGTCAGGGTTTGTTGCTGGCGGAGCTTTGGCCGCTCTAATAACAGAGAGACTGTGGTGGCCGTGGATAGTAACTAAAACCCATTGTAGCTCACTGTTAATCTATAAATTAGGCCGTTTGAGATGGAAGTCCAAAGCATAACCTCAGGTGCCGTTCGCCAAGAACACGTACTGGGCTTTCGCGTTCCGTAGAGGGACAGCATCGGTGGCATCTATCGGTGGGTAGATTCTATCTGTATCAATCAAGATAGCCTGATCAAGCGACAGCGTGGATGATCTTCATGCGAGAGGTCTAAAACCCATCTGGCAAGGACCACATCTTTTCCATATTGAGTTATGATCAAAATGGGAGTATGAAATAGGTTTCCCATCCTTGTTACCCTGAAGCTCTCTGCGCGTTACCAGACTTTTTAAGGACTCACTCTCTGTGGGTATCATTAAAAACATCATCTAGTAATACTATGGCTATTCTGATTCATCTGCCTTGGTTGCCATCGTACACGGGTTGGTTGTGCCTAGAGTAAAACATCACTAGGTTCATGATGGACGCATGTCTGCCGCTAAACTTCGCTTAGCCGCCTGAGTATGCAGTAATCTCAAACCTAGTCTTGTATTGTTAACGTCTCTCGCTGCCATTGTTTCAATATCATAAAGTCTCCGGAAAATTCTGGGCATAGATATGCCACTTGCGCTCCAGTCGAGACAGAATGTTTTCCAACAGTTTTGCCGCCTTTCCTTCAAAATACCAATGTGGTTCAAGCCTCTTGAGTAGTAGACAGTAGTATGCTAACAGGATCAGGGCGGCGGGATGACCATGAGCGAGCAGCTTCATGTACGCGGTCGAGACGTGCATCGGCCATACGCGAATAGCATCCCACGTGGTAAAATCGTTGGAAGTGAGAACCTGCGAGGCTGCGAATGCTTCTCCTAGTTGAGTTGCTGCGTCACGATAGACATCGCAGATGTTGCTAGGCCAGGCCTCGTCTTCTGGTTCTCGGCAAGCCTGCAATAAGGGTGACAATAGCCGCTCCATTATACGAGATTTGCTTTGAACTTTATCAATACCCAAGATCGGAGATTCCCAAGACGATGCAAGTGGCGCTAATGGGCCAGTTTCTATGCAATTCCAGTACTCGCATACCAAATGGCAACCATTCCGTATGAAGTAAAGCCAGTTGCAGAGCAACCCAGGGTATAGGCTCGACGTGTCCGCGAGAAGAAGAGACTCATCGAGCTGATCTGTTGCAAAAGAGTAGATCACCAAGAGATGACAGCATGCCAGGATAGCGTGGCAGTTGCTCTTGGTGACATGGGCTACGGCCCGACGGAAGAGTAGCATCGCCACATCCTGGTGGCTGTAAGCACACAACAAATAGAAATGCCGGCGCGAGGGTAGCTTGTAGGCGAGGTGAAGGGCCGAGCAAGTTAGCAAGGCGTGCATCAGAAACGGGTGCTCATGAGCGAGCTCAGGAATTGTCTGCTGCCAGATTCCCAGGGTCCCATGCCTGTCAACTAGAGTCAATGATGTGAAGGTGACATAGTGTCGAAGTAACTCCTCATTGTTATTCTCCATCCGTCCGTGGCCCTCTATCGAATTCACAGAAGGTATGTCCTCGGAAATTTTATGCTATAGTCCAACTGTTAGAGTGTGTTGTACAGTTTATATTATCAGATGATCTTGGATCAATTTGGCTTGGAACGTACTTTGCGCCGTCCAATTGTTGGGCTGGTGAAATAAGTGAGAAGATTCCCTCTGAAGAAGGTTTGCAATGGCGCAGATCGCCAGTGTAGACTGGTTGCGTTGCCATGCTTCTTATGCGTGGAGAGCCAGTGTGCCTGCATGCGCTTCGCAGAGACGCACAGGTAGTCGCAGCCCTCGGTATGGAGGCACTGGAGTCCTTCCAAAACGGGTAAGAATCGAACAGGGAATTCGTGTATTGGAGCTTGGATGACTTCTTCGGGCTGTGCTAGTGTGAATTGGGAGGAATATTGCATGTACGGTCGTCGGCGAGATCTATAAACGTGGTGTATTTCCTTCAGGTGGCGAGCGATGCCGCTGGGCTGAATGGCATAGTGGCATTGCGCGCAGACTAGGACTCGAAAGTCCGGATGGTACTGCAAAAGATCTTCTGGAGATAAGGCGTTAGCGATGTCCATAATCAAGCCGTGTTCTGGAGTGCCCTGGACGAGGCATCAGCTGGCGAGCTATAGGAGAGCATTGCACCGTCAGTTCAGTCAGGATCTGGAACGGCACCTGCGGTGCTCCCATGAAACGGCGGGGAGACTTATTTATACAGCCACGACAAAAACTCCGAATCTCCCCCCATGCACTATTTAGACGTAGCTAATTGACTAGCTTGGTCTAAGCACCGCCTCTACCTTTTTCTACGGCCACATACGTCTGGAGAATCACTCGCATCTGATGGATCTCCTGACAAGCACAGTAGCGAGAAAACAACGTCTCTAATACATTATCTCGCAACAAAATCAGGTGTAGATGACGCTGCTAATAGTCATTGCTACTGTCTGCCAGCACTTCACAAGGTAACATACCTACATTTTCTCACTGCTTGTAGCCTTCTAGACAATTTTAGCAGTTTGCGTAATCGGGAACTAGCACGCCGCGGCCCACTGATAAAATGAAAACAACGGTGCCGTTCCCGCTATTCCATATTCGTTGCAAGTTCCCTGCAGTGCTCCAAAGCGACAATGTGGCGGCTCGGCAGCAGAAGCAAAATCATACAGTTTAGTGATGTGGCTGCAAATATAAAAGCTGGGTTGGTTCTGGCCCTCGTTGTGAAGCAGCTGGCCTGCTGTTTTGTATTTTTCTCTGTCTTTCAGCATTCTATTTTCGACCACTTTCGATCTTCTACGGTTGTAGGAAATGGCTGAATAACACCCATCAGTTACCGACTGAAGGCCGTTTCAAGGGCATACATTAAGGCTCTGCAGTTACTTTAGCTAGTCTCTGGTAACCAAGAATCCCATAGGCGCCATGGCTTGGACCTCGGCCGTAATCATCACTGGAGGCACTGCCAATCTAGGATACTACGCAGCCCTAGATATTGCCAAAGCGTTGCCAGACTGCCTCGTTGTTCTCTCGTCCCGATCTGACAAAGACCGCGCCGCAGACAAGATCAATACATTGCTGAAGCAGAGAAACACCATTTTCCTCCCTTTAGACCTTGCCGATCTCGCCAATGTCCGTCGTTATGCGGAAGATTGGGTCGCTCAAAACCGTCCAACCATTCAGTGTCTTGTCCTCAATGCCGGGCTGCAATTCCCGGCAAAGCTGACCAAGACGATTGACGGGCTTGAGGCTACGTTTGGTATCAATCACGTGGGACACGCACTGCTGTTTCACCTACTTTGCTCTCAATTTAGCAACAACGCTCGCATCCTCATCACGTCGAGTGGAACACATGATCCAGCCCAGAAGACTGGCCTACCCGACGCCATGTTTACCAATGCAGAGGACTTGGCGCACCCACCCGAGTCTATGATAGACGTACCTGGTCGCCAGCGTTACAGCAGCAGCAAGCTCGCCAATATCCTGTGGACATACGCATTGCACCGACGAATTTCTGCTGTGAAAAGAGCAGACTGCAACCTCAGCGTGTATGCCTTTGACCCTGGTCTGATGCCTGGAACAGGCCTAGCACGAGAGGCATCTGTACTAGAACGGTTCCTCTGGATGCGCGTGATGCCGCACATAATGCCTCTTCTGCGGCTCCTTATCAGTCCTAATATCCATGCCCCTTCTGATTCAGGCGCGGCATTAGCTCGCCTTGCAACTGAAAAGTACATGGAGAGGAACAGCGGACAGTACTTTGAAGGTATAAAAACAATTTCATCAAGCAAGGACAGCTATGATAAGAATAAGCAAGATGATCTGTGGCAGTGGACTATTAAATACCTGGCCAAGACTGACGAGGAACAAACTAAGTTTCATGAGCTACAATAAACTTTTACTAGCTTATTTATTTTAATAATAAACTATTGACTATTAAAATACACTACACATAAACAGTCATAGCCGAGATTTTATACCACTGTCCTGAACTCATTCACCTAGACTGACGAACCGTTAATGAAGAGGAGACTCACAGAAGAAGAGCGACAGATTGTTCAAAATCGAGGGATCAAAGATGTTACCTGTGTCAGGGAGAGTAGATAGCACGGATTAGACTCGCAGCTCTTTCACAATCTCATTCTAGTCTTTTATTACGTTCTCGTAGCAACCGGCAGCACGTAGCCCTCAGTGACACCAAATACGCATAGGTGAGTTATTCAAAAGATACACGCTGAGTTAGTAGCTTCTCGATTCAGCTGGTGACAAATACTATCTTTCGGGCTGCGTTACTAATAGTTGGTTTGAGTGTTAACAATAATATTGCTACATTAATCATTAGACGTGTATTCAATCCTGATGAATTATTAAGCGTCTTGCCACAGGAACATGAATAAGCGGCTAATTTAAATCCATACCATCAGGCAGGTTATAATTAGTAACCTATTCTTCGCGAGATACTCTTAATATAGCCAGCGTCACAGCAAGCCTAGCTCGCCTTGTTACGTAGGAGCATCCCAAGCAAGGTAAGCACCGAAGGGAATCGGATATTACGTCTAACTTTTCCATAAAGAGACATCCCCCCACTCTACTTGGTGGCGTTAGTAGTAACAGCTGGTGTAAGACCTCGTGCTAACACTAGTGCCTAGTAGTAAGGTGTCTCGCAGCTATTGGGAAGACCACGGAATGGATGAAGTGATCACTCCGCGTTTTGTAAAAAAAAAAATTCAGCTCCAGGGTATTCTCTATCTCTTGTCTACCTGACGACGACGGGCGTTTTCATCATCGCATCGAACAGCCTTGGGCCCGCTAAACTTCAAGGGGACTTCCATCTTCCCAACAACATTGTGGCACAACACCAGCGGCACCCTCGGCTGCATCTGAAGTACTACATACCGCTCTCAATGGATTTAGGTGGTATCTCTCTAGTTGAAGAAACTAGCACCTCTACGCAAAAAATGATATCAATAGCATGTGAGGCGTGCAGAGCGGCCAAGATCAAATGTCAACCAAGCGAACAGCCTAGAGTTTGCCGCAAGTAAGAACAGAGAAAACGTACTGATTGCAAATACGTACGCTGACGGGCCTTCATCCAGATGCCTCGAATCCAAAAGAGAATGTATATCGCGAACAGGCCCACGCACCCGCCGAAGAAGAAGGAAGTTGTATGTTTCGGTTGATCATACGGGGCTACAGTGGATTAGAGTACTGACTTGATAATCTGCTCTAGTGATACAGCACAACCTCAACCGTTGACCGCAAGCCGCCCATCTAAAACTTTTACTATTGACTTTGACGTGCAGTCTCTGCCCGATGTCGACGAGAACTTCGATGCCTTGCGCGATAGCCACGTGCAGTTTTTCGAGAGCATGTTTCCTTCTGAGCCGGACCTTGACGATAATGATCTCACCAGCTCGTCAATGAAATACTTCCCCACCCCTTCGTCTTCTCTCAGCCATTCCATTCAATCTCTACATGCAAAACCTCAATTCAATCTCGATTCTGCCGAGTCTCTTCTAGCCTCATTCAGACGAATGCTGCTTCATTTTCCTTGCATTAACCTTCTTCCCGTGGACACAGTTTTAACCCTTGCTGCTTCTCGGCCCTTTGTATTACTGGCGATCCTGGCCGCTGCGTCTGGATCGCGAACACTTCAAGGACATAGCCTTTATGATGAAGAATTTCGAAAAGTTTTGGGCCTCAAGTTTGTGGCTGGCGGAGAAAGGAGCATTGAACTTTTGCAGGGCACGCTCATCTACTGTGCTTGGTAATAGGCAACCTACAATGTTATGCAATAGAGGAAAGCTGACAGCTATAGGTATCCCTTCCATCTTAGGCCCAAGAATAAGCAAGCCTTTCAGTACCTTCGCATGGCGGGAGATATGGTTCGCGACATGGGGCTTGATCAAGAGTTGGCAGAGCTGAAAAGGGATTCTAATTCTGAAATTACGAAGGAGCAGCTCGACAGAATCCGTACCTATGTCTCTTGGTTTTACGCTGCATCAAAGTATGTCTTTCATCGGAATCATATCTACTATTAGGATGATGACTGATCGCAAATTTTAGTTTCATGGTCCCCTGGAAGAAGATTGACGTGGTACCTCCATTCACTGCTTGGATAGCTACCTGCTGTGAAGTCTTGCAGAGGTGCGCAGAGTCAGATGGTGATTACACATTGAGTTATCTCGTACAGTATACAAACTACACCAACGCCGTTTCAGATGCAATGAATGTGAACATAGCGAAAAGCGAACAACAAAGCCAACTTATGTTATCAGGGCTGGAAGCACAAGGTCGAGAGCTTCGACAACGAATAGTCACGCGAATTGCCAATCATGGTGAGTGTTCTTGATAATCGCTTTCCAAAGCAAACCTAAAAGCCTAGAAGTACCAGTAAAGTTTTCGGATTTATTTTTTCGCATCTATCTTATCAGTTACCCTCTGCTCCCCCAAAGTCAACTTAAGAACAAGCCTTCTCGGCCAATCTTCCCTTCGATTCCGAAGCTTAAAAGTTGCATCGCTGATGTCAGGACAATGCTCGAATTTATCTCTGATCTACATCAATCAGCATTTGCCGCCTTCTCTTGCAACGACTGGATGAAAGTTGTAATCACCGTCATCGTCGCCTTTCGCCTCTCATTCCCTCTTAGTGAACTTCCTGCCTGGGACGGTGCATGGGCAAGAAGTGAGCTGCATTTTGATCAGTTTTTGAAAGACATTTGCGAAGGTTCTGACTTGATCACGGTCAACACTCGGGTCGATGCGGTCTCTGCTTGTCGCGTTGTCTTGCGTGTCGTTAAAGACAAGTACGACCACCGCGTCGCGCTACGTATAGATACAAACACAGCAGCAGCCGTTGCTGGCCCGGTGGCGGAAAGTCCATGGTCATCGGGTACACGAGGATGCCCGATGACTGATCGCAAAATGGAGCCCTACATTTCTGCGTGGGATTCGCTATCTGCTGTTGAAAATGCAATCTCATCTCCTATACATCAAGCAGAAGACAATGAAAGCGAGCAACATGCTCTCCACGATTTGTGGGCAACAATGACGATGAATTGGGCTCAAAATACGAATGAAACCAATGAGTGGTACACCTGGCCATGGGATTATGCGCTACCTGAGGAAACTTCATCTCGTTTAGAGCAAGGTTAGTAACACGGTAGGAATGCATACAGAAAGACCGTCAAAATATTTGGGTACAAGACAGAGAGTAATTTCTTCCATTCTCTCACTATGCGAATTATCTTAAGTCTCTAAAAGAATCGTATCTTGCGTGATATAAGTATTAAGATATGATTGTATAATCGCTGACATGGAAGAGGAGGAGAGTGCGATCTGACGGCGCTATAGCGCCACATATTGGAGAGTCCTAGAGAAAGGTTACTGAACGATTCAAGTATTTCAATTATTGAGTATCCAATCTACATTTATTCCGTCCTTTGGCAGTTCCGGCCTAGTTATGACAGTGTCATCATCTCCACATTAGCCTGATTACAGATATGTAATAGCGATCAGGGGACACAGAAAAGGGTTTTGAGAAGTATCATGGAGAGCATAATTTAACGAGTCCAGGATCAGGCGCCATTGGCTTGCAGCGAAATATTAGCCAGTTGCAAGCGAAATCTAACGATCGACAACCGACAGCCCAGTGCAGCCCTTCGAGCGTTAATATTAACATTCTACTGATAATAGGAGACAATAGGCTCCTGATTCTTTCATAAAGACTTGAAACGTGGCTCATTTTTTACATGCTCACTGTGTCTGTGGTACCTCTGTTCACCGGCAGAGAGAGGTAGATAATGTAAGAAATGCTGGTGATTACTGTAATTGGCTTCATCAATACTGAGGGCCCGATTAGGCGGGCTGCGAAGCAAAGGCAACCGAGAGTGTAGACTTCTACAAAAGTTAAAAAGGGCCAGCGCATATAAGATTAAGGCCATATTAACAATAATTAGACGGACAGGAAGTCCAAGAATGGAGGCTGAGCCTATATCCATTTTTATTATCAATTTACATTACAATCACCTCATCTCCATGGCTTAGGAGATTGATCTTACAGCAAATATCGAAAATCGTGATTTGCCGACGCTGTAAGTGGAAACCTTGTGATCAAAGCAGCTAGTTGCCTATAGCCTCCGACCGCCTCCGGAATTAACATGACTCAAGTTGTTAGACTGCGATAGTGTACTTTTACAACAGGATGTATTTAGCATAACATGCAAACCAGTCGCGGAAATGCCATGTACAACCAGCTGCTATAGCGATTTCGTATAAATGATGATTCAAATTCTATGTGAACGGGCAAGTTTACTTTCTCGATAGCGAGCGCGCTGCACTGGTGCACTTAGCTAATTTAGAGCTGTGGCTAGCGCTTCCTTCATCGATTTCATCTCTAGGTGTGCCTTTTCCGTGACGTAGGTATCTCATGATACGGAGCTACGGATCCATAGAAATTTCTACTACCTAAAACATTGGCGGCCAAGCCGAGTCTGGCATCTACGAAATTGATAATGCAAAATCGACCTTTGGTTCAAAGCGCTAGTAGTTGTTCACTATACGGATTGCGGCTCTATACAATATGTTTCTCTGTATATCTAATTAAAAATGACGCCCGCGTATATGCCTCCAAATTCTCGTCCTGCTAAGCAATTATGTAGCGGACACAATGTCTTGTCTAAAACCATATAGCAAACCGAACGATTAGAAGTAGACTACTGCTCTATATCACTCTTAGTCATACAGTAAGATGTATGGAAAAGTGAATCCTTTATCTAAATATCGAGAGTCAGTCACCCAGCGTCGCTCATAGAACTAAGAGGCGTGGCAATAGTGGCGCGTGCCATGATTATTAGGCGACCTTTAGCTTATACCGTCAGAAAAGAGTAGTTGTATTTGAATAGCTCTTAAGTAATAAGCCGCCGAAACTAATAAGTCGTTTGCACTACTTTGACCTAGAGCCCAGCCTACGTATAAATGCCGTGCTTATACGGAGATTTTGTACCACCCTTACTAATACATGCTCACACTCCGAGACGTCTCGCATATTATGTTACCAAAGAATCATTAATCATTGTATTCTCTAGAATTCTCCGAGCAGTCGCACGCATATATAACAGCTTCACTGGTCTGTAATCCTTTTATTGGTCGGCAGCAGCTTCACTCATCTGGATATTCTCATCTTCCTGCAATCAACACAAACAAACATGGCATCTTCAACTACCAGCCCCTTCCCTCTTTTCCCCTTGACTAGGATACAGTTTCCCTCGTCTCCTATTGTGCTATCTTCTTATGAATATGCCAAGAAATATTCGACGCCCGGAGTCTTAAATCACGTTTTACGAAGTGCCGCGTTTTGCCTTCTCCTACAGAAGAAGATACCTGAATTTTCCAAGCTGGGCGATGAGCTTGACGTCGAACTTGTTGTTGTCAGCTGTCTTCTCCACGACCTCGCTTGGACCAAAACAAAAGGACTGGTGACGAATACAAGACGCTTCGAGGTCGACAGTGCCAATCTCGCTCGTGACTTCATTGAAACGATCCCGGATAAAGACGCCAAGTGGAGCAGAAATGGCCGCCGCATGCAGATTATCTGGGATTCTATCGCGCTGCATACGATGGAAACCTTGGCACCATGGAAGGAGCCTGAAGTTGCGCTTGTCCACTACGGCATTCATGGCGATCTTCTTGGGCCAAGCCTGCACCTTCTTGGGCTACCAGATGACCTGCCGAACTTGAAAGGAGTCATGACGGACGAAGAGTTTCAAGAAATTTCCAACGCATTTCCGCGAATGCATTTTGCGGAAGAATTCAAGGAGATCTTCTGCGGCTTATGCCGGGACAGGCAGCGCTACACGTTTGACAGCGGCGTTATGGACTACGGGTTAGAATGGGGTTATGATGGGGAGGGCACTGGAAAAGAAGAGTTTAGGAAACTGGTAGAGGATACTCATCGCGCTAAAAATCTATATGTCGTGATGAATTCGATCGATCAGCTTGCGGATAAAGCATAATACAATGCCCTAAACTGCACACAAGCATAACATAGACTGTTGGGAATACGCATGCTTCAAAGGTAACGCACACAAAGAAGATAGATACTTTAGATGAATGGGAGAACTCTTGCCTTCTGGCGGACACTACGATCAAAACGACTATTTTCAGCTATACGTCAAGCTTCGGTGTTCAGGGAGGTCTTAGTAAATGTAACATATATAATGGCTCCGTGACAATGTAAGCCAATATTCTACTAAAAACTCTAGCGTTCGCTATATGTGAATTGCAGTAGCGTTCAATCACAATTTTGTAAAAGCTGAATGGAACAACTAGGAAACATCACTGTCTATCAGCCGGACATTGCATATCAGTAATATGATAGACAATGTCAATTTGTTTACTTCAGCTTCCCTATAGTATGTAACAACATGCTCCGCCCTGCGCGTAGCTCATTCGCAGTATACTTATGTGTGGTACAGTGCCTTGACTCCAATGATTCGAAGGCAAAACAAACATATGGACATTTGAAGATAATTCACCGCGCCATCAATATCACAGAAAATATAGTAAGAACTACGCGTTTTACGCTGGCCATTTTTTGCTCAGTAATATTACAATTCTTTTATATTGCGAGTTACGGGTTCATTTGACTACAAGTGGAAATTGTCAGCTGTTTCACCCGAAGCTCGTCGGCATTAACTTCTTTTGACTATATAGCGAGTGCAATTTTACCAACCATCGCTTAGTACTCGCATAGCAGAGCCTCTCTCGACTGCATCCACTTACAAGACAAGGTTTGGAACGCCATAAAAAGCTAATCAATGGATAATGAAGGATGCATATTACTAAGCAACATAGCACTGTGCCCTTTTACCCGCGCAGCGTATTAATCCACATAGCGTATTACCTCCACTCGACAGCTGCATAGCTGACAAATTCAGTCACTGCGTCTTATTTTAAATGCAACAAAAACATTGGCTTCTAATCAATTGTGAATCCCAGGCCATCTAATCCTCTTAATACCAGACTCAGATATAGTGGTGTTTATTACCTTTCTGAAGAATAAGCCAGATTCGTGCCGCAAAATGTCAACACCAACGCAATCAGCAATCATCTGGCCCGATAAGTTTCTACCAGGCACGACAGATAATTTCGTTAGTAACGAAATTATTGTCAAGGACATCACAGCCATGCAAATTTGGGAGCAGTTAAATGATATTTCAAAATGGCACTCGTATTACAAGAACTGCGACCAAATGACCGAGCCAAAAACTGGGCCTCGATTGCAAAAGGGCGATGTATTCAAATTCAGCACGTTCGGGCTACCCGTATTAACGTGTCCAGTTGAAGAGTCGGTCTCTCCTGGCCCAGGCCATGCCGGTCGTCTTGCGTGGTCCACACGACTGGGTGGAGAGACAGACGAGAAGATCGAAGTTTACCATGCTTGGTTAGTGGAAGATCTCGAAGGAAATAGGGTGAGAGTGATGACACAGGAAAGCCAAATCGGTAAGCCGGCCGCAAGGTTGGCGAGAGCGAAGCCTAACAGAATGTTGCTTGGCCATCAAGATTGGCTAGATGGCCTGGTCAAGGCGGTGAAGGGAGAGGGGATTGGAGAGACAAATTTGGAAAGCGTATAATTCCGGGTAGATTACCTATCGGAGTGAAATGTACGGTGTCTGCGGTTTTAGCGTCGGAGAAGGCAGAGCGTCAATTAAAACCGAAGTAGTCTCTCTTAATATTCTCAGAAGGCAAAGGATAGTCTAAATGCTTCACCCTCAGCGGATGTAACGAGGTATGTTGTTGTAATGATGTTGTTGTAATGAGCAGCTCTTTAGAGAGGCAATCTAAAGCTACAGAGAATCTAATTACCGTCTCTGCATTCGGCAAGCAAACAAATAATATACATAGCTACGCATGGATTGTATAATTTAACCTCCTCGGATATCTATCCCAATGCGTACATTCACATATCATACAAAAAAAAAATGTCGCTTAAGTTTCGCGTAACAACACTCATGGCACCTATAATTAATTTTATAGGAAACATCGCGGTTCTCTATAAAAGCATCCAAGCTTATGCGAATGCACCAAAACGAAATCACAGGATAAAAAGCCTCTCCCTTCAGTCAACACGCTAAAATGCTCATACTTTGAGTTCGAAACCACGCTAAGGAGGGCCTGCGGGCGGACTCCCAAGCATCGGTTTCTGGAGCGCTTCCCCCGCCTGCTAACACACACTTACAGACCTTGGTGGTTTCAGTCTCCAGAGCATCTTATTCCAGGTCTCTGTTTTCCAGAACTTCTTTCTTCAGCATTTGGTCCTAGGCATACCAAAATAGTTCAAGCGCCAGTTGTAGTTGCAGAGATTCCAACTTGATACCTTGCACTTTTTGCAGAGCCCAAGAATTTCACCGTGCAAAGTTGTAGAATGCCGAAACCTTGGTGGGGTGAGGCCGTAGGCGAATCTTTCGTTGAACCGGGCATATCTCCAGCATATCCCAAGGGATACGCCGTCTGTCTTGTATGTCAAGTACTGGACACCGGATACGATACAGAGCTGGTAGGATTATCCTAGTACTAGTACTAGCAGCAGTATTAACTAAGTTCCGGAAGACTTTAGCCTGTTTAGGCATCTGAAGATCGTTGGATTAATAACTCGAATTTTGGGGTTAGGTTTGAAGACTGAGAAAATAAACACGGCAGCGGCTCAACATGTTTGGCAAGCCAACTGTGCCAACCAAGGTGCCGACAGATTCGGTCATCCCCTTTCGCTTTTTTGATGATACGCCACTCTGGAGAGCTTTTATTCTCTATTCTATGTTTGTCTTTGAAGATCTATTGGACCCTCAGAAGCTACACAGAAGCCTCGAAGCCTTGATAAAACGCGAGGGCTGGCATAAACTGGGAGCGCGCTTGCGGAGAAACGTAAGAAGTGGCAGAGCCGAGATCATTGTTGGCAAGATATTAACCGGCTTTCAGCATAAGGGAGATCTCGAATACCATGTGCCAGTCGAATTTAACGAAGAACGGCCAAGCCTTGCATACACGCACGTTGACTATGCCATTAATGCTGCGGATCATCCATGTGCATCGAAGCTACCCAAAGCGAGCTCGCAGCCGGCTGTCGTATGCGATCCTGATGAGTTTCAAGACCTGATTCGGAGCGATGGTAGTCCAACGACTATGGACGAGTATCTAAGTCGGGATATTCCCCAATTGGGACTTTATATCATAACGTTCAAAGACAAAACACTTGTCACTCTATACTGGCCGCATACGCTTATGGACGCTATGGGAAAAAAGGCACTTCTCAACGCCTGGACATTGATGCTTCAGGGTCGGAACGACGAAATTGTTCCTCCGCATGGCGAAGGCGGCGACCCACTGGCAGATCTCGGCAAAAATCCTACAGAGCCACATGTCTTAAGTAACCGGCGGCTATCGAAGTTCGGTTTGGTCAAGTACGGAATTAGGAACATTGGTGACTTTTTTCGCAAACAAGAGAATCGCATGGTCTGTATTCCAGGTTCTTTCATCGCAATCCTTCGGGCAAAAGCCATAGAAGAGCTTGTGAGTGCCGGGGTAGATCAGCCCTTCCTTACCGAAGGAGATGTGCTTTGTGCGCTCTGGACACGTGTGGTCATTCCCAATCTATCGCACCACTCCCAAAGATTGGTTGTGCTGAACAATGCTTTCTCTCTCCGAACAAGTTTGGAGGCAGATTTGCTTCCCAAAGACGCACCTTACGTGTCTAACGCCATTGGTTTCATCCATGTAATGTTGAAAACTCAGGAAATTGTTGAAAAGCCTCTAAGCTATGTCGCATTTGCTATTCGGAGTGGAATTCAACAGCTTGGCACACGTGCGCAGGTCGAAGCATTTGCGTCTATGTGGCGCAAATCCAGCTCCAAACTTCCACCATTTTTCGGTAGCCCTAGAATGCACATGATTACATACTCAAACTGGAGTAAAGCAAGACTATACGAATTAGACTTCTCAAAAGCAATTGTTAAACCAGGCGAGAGCAACAAGAAGCCTGGCTTCCCATCATATATACAGAATAACCAATTTGGCTTGGTGCTTCCTAATGCATTCCCGGTTATTGGCAAGGACAACGAGGGAAATTTTTGGTTATCTGGATACCTGAACAAAGGTCAGTGGGGGAAGATAGGTGAACAACTTTCGAGTATGAGCTAGATAAAGGCCCAGTTTTGACTGGAATGACATGAATTCGGCGTGCCCTTATACTAGGTATAGCATAGCAAGGTAAGCCAATAGCTGCATTCGAAGCGTTAAATCTTCGACCAAAAACCTCGATTACATGAGCACAACATTGCGCCCACTTTCACTCATACTCATGTACCCTCACGACTCCGCCCTCAGATCTCATTATAGATAATAAATATAACAAACCTCGGCTTGACATTTGTCTGTAGTTGATAACAAGCTTCAATAAATGGTACCGAGGTAGTGCCATCTATATCAGATCTAGTGATGGAATAGTCGCATTCAGCAAATTTGCAGCTGCTACAAGAGGCTACAAAGATTCCATGGCGCTAATACAGAATATTGATAGGCATTGATATGCATATGTTTTCTCAATACATGATCGATTGGATGTGTTATATGAAAAATCTCGTTAGCGACTACATGCCTATCAGCATTTATATATAGTTGCAGTTAATATTTTAGCTGTTGATATGTACCCAAAATCCAAATCTTTATTTATAATATAATAATAAGATAGCAAAGAGTATCTGTCCCTCTCCCCTCTCTTTATTCTAGAAATAAAATATATAATAATATATATTTGAAATAATTTGTATAATACTGCAAATATGTAATAAGAATTATTTTTGCACTTTAATTAACCTTATGCTTTTATAATATCCTAACTTATACTATTATACTTAGGTATAGGGTAAGGTTCTTAATCTATAAACTAAAGTATTAGTTTATATTAGCAGAGAGATATAAGGGATCTTTTAAGTAAAGTAATTATATAACTAATAATAATTATAAAAAACCAATTTAATTATTATTTAATACTACTATATTAATAACTAACTATTTAAGTTTTATTTAATAAATATAATAAATAGTTTTTATATAGTAAGTTATTCCTTAGGGAGTACTATTATTTATTACTTTATTATAGTATAAAGTACTTATATAAGTTACTTTAGTTCTAGGAGTACTATACTTTATTACTCCCTTTTCTTAATTAGCTTATTAATCTTATATTCTTCTTAATATATACCCTTAAGGTTTAGGTTTATATTTTAGTTATAATATAATGCCTCTTTCTTATTAGTCTTATCCTTAAGGCTAAATAAAGGTTTATATTTATAATAAATTATATACTAAATAGTTAGTATAGGGTAGATTCCTAAGGGATAAACCTAATAAGTAATTTTAGTTTATATTAATAAAGTAGTTAGGAAACCTAATAGGTAATATAAGTAATAGTAAATAAATATTACTAAATAGTAAGTAATATAAAGTATATTATAATTTTAATTTTATATTAATAACTAGCTATTTAAGTTATTTAAATAAGTATAGAAAAGTAAACTTATATATTTAGTTATATTTCCTAGATTATAATAAATTAATAGTAATTTTTATTAATCTTAGTATTAAATTATATTAAATTAAGGTTAATTCTTTTTAACTTATTTTTAATTAATTATTTAGTCCTAAGTTAATTTAAACTAGCCTACCCTATAGGCTTATTATTATAACTATAAATATTAGGTTATAATATAATACTCCCCTTCTATTAATTTTATCCTTAAGACCTAGTCTTTTAGTATATAAGTATTTATATTATTCCTCTATAAGTAGTTTCCTTCCTTTTAGTATTTATCTTATTAAGCTTATTATATCTTATTATATTTAGAAAGCTTAAAAGGATTTTAATTCCTAAAAATAAAAGAAAGTTAATAAAAGTATAGTACTTATTAAGATTTATTTTTAATGCAGCTATATAGGTTTAAAAAGACCTATAAAGGCCAGTATAAAAGAGAACTATACCTAGCCCTTAGTTTAATAACTAGATGGATAAGGCTATCCAAAAAAAAAAAACGCCTTATTTAGCCTCATTAAGTCTAATAATACTAATAATACTAATAGCACAAAAAAAAACACTAAAAACACTAGATTATTAAGATTGTATATTAAGGTTTAAGATAAGGTTTCTATGCTAAGATAGAGTTCTCGCTAATAACTTAATAATACAAGGCTGCAGCTAGACAATAATAAGGCTACTTAAATAGGGGCTTGCAGTTATAAAAACTATTGGTAGTCCCTTGGAAGATAGAAGGAATCCTTCTTCATAGAGCAACCGCAAGGCACAATCAATCCACAAGGCCCTATTACAATATATAAGACCCTAACGTCAAGAAGAAAAGCTCTATACTATTCCTTTTCCAATATAGTAAGGCAGCCTTGCAATAGCTTAGAATAACCTTACAACTAACTATAATCTCTTATATATAGATTACTATAGCTAAGGGCAATAACAAGCTAATAGCAACTACTACTAAATTAGGCTAATTGCAGCAGTAAACTAATAACCAGGCTAAAATTAATAAATTTAATAAAGGAAAGGAGTAGTATAAGAGGCATAAAGGCAAGAAGAAAAATAAAAGGGCACCTTAGCTGCCTAAGGAGGTTAATAAAGCAATTAATAAGGCTGCTTTAATAAGTTAGTAAAGTAAATAATTATAATAAATAGTATAATCTATTTGCTATAGAGCGCAAATATATAATATAAGAAGGCTAAAAAAACCAAGAAAATTCCAAAAAAAAAAAAAAAGGTTTAATAATAAGTTATAGTAATAGGTAGCTTTATCTCTTTATACCTAGGAGGAAAGTATAATACTTATTATATTAATATTATTTTATTCTTTTAAAATAAACCCTTATTATTTATATAAAAAGAAAGGCACTTAATATTTTACTTTAAAAAAAGATTTTACTTATTATTTTAAGTATATAAAGAATTATAAGTCTTATTATAAAGCTTTTCTTTCTTCTTAATAATTATTATAAATTTCTTATTATTAAAATTAATTAAATAATAAAGTTAAGGCTACTAAGAAGGAGGTAATATATTTAATAGCTAAGATTACTTATCTTTATAAGTAATATAAGGATTAAATAAAGAAGGCAGTATAGGCTATCTCTTAGGGTATTAATAATTTAAAAGAGCTAAATTAAATTAAATATAAGAAGTATAAAGTATATAAGGTAGAGGTTACTTATTAGGCTACCTTATTAGTACTTAGTTTTACTATTACTAGCCTATTCTAGTCTATTAGTAATATTAATTAGTTTAAGTTTAAATTAAACTTATTATTATTTTTACCCCTAGTAATTAATAAAATTTCTATAGAATAGTAAGTAATAAATTTACTCTTAAGTATTAGGTTAGGCCTAGAAATTTAACTATTAAGTTTTATACCCTAGGGCATAAAAGACCCATTTTAAACTATATACCCTAGGGTATAAAATATTAACCTAAAAAAGCTAAGTATATAAAAATATTAAGTATACCTCTTATAGGCTATTCCTATAGTATTATTATAAAAAGTAAGTAGTAACTAACTAAGAATTTAAAGCTAAGAGCTAGTTATTATTATAAGATACTTATACTATAATAAAGTATATAAAGAAGGTCTTTAAGAATTATTTTATACCTAAGATATAGTAATTTAATATAAGAAAGATCTAAAAGCTTCTCTAAAAGTAAAAATAAAATACTATACTTTTAAATAAGTAATAAAAGAAGCTTAAAAAGAATTACTTATATTTTCTATGCCTTAATAACTAAAATACTATAAGTTAATAAAGTATAATTATATTTAGCTTTAAGTAAATATAATTATATTAAGTAAATACCTAAATATTTATATTATTATACTAAAAGCTAATACTATACCTTAAGTAAGTATAGTAAATATAAATATAAAGAGCTAATAAATAATTAATATATAGGAGATTTAGTAGTATTATAAAGAAGACTAATAATACTTTAAATAAAAGGCTAAGCTAACTAAAGAATATAATTATAAGTAATAAGCTAAAGTAAAATAAATATTCTTTAATCTAATAATAATAAGATAATAAATAAGACTCTTAGCTTAAATAATATAATAAAGCTAATATTTTAAGCTCTCTTTTTAAGTAAATATATAATAAAGGGAATTTAGAAAAGTTAATTAAGTAATAGTAATATTATATTAAATTAATAATTAAATATAACTTTATTAAATAAATTTTTAGAAACTCTTATAGGATTATTATAGTAATACTTACCTAAGAGGTATTACTATTAATAAAAAAAAGCTTATTAATTAGCTAGGCTATAAAACTATACCCTATCCCGCTATACTACTGCGGGCTATATATATAGCTCAATGAAATACAGGGGGGGTTATGGCCTGTGTGCAGTAAAGGCAGGGGGCATGGCTTAATATTATATAGCTTAATAAACTACTAGAACTACTAGTACTGGGGATAGATTAATTTATTATTATTATCTACTAAATCTACTAAGATTAATACTACTAATATATACTATAGGGCCCTAAGCCTAGTCTTATATAGGGTAGATTAACCTAGGGCTTCTTCTATTTATTTATCTATTTATCTATCTATCTATTTATCTATTTATTTATTTATTTATTATATATTATTATTATTACTAATACTAATACTAATACTATTACTATATATTAATTATTATTATATATATATATATATATCCTCTCTTCCTAGCTAATCTTTAATTACTCTTCTTTAGTTCCTATATAACCTATATATATATTAAAAGCTTTAAAAGAAAAGAAAGTTAAGGAGTATATTTTAAGAAGAAAGCTAAGTAAAAGGGGGAAAGAAAGCTAGCTGCTATATAAGGCTAATATATTCCTATATAAATAAGTAGGTAAGTAAGTAAGTAAGTAAGTAAGTAAGCATTTTATCTAAGAAAGAAAGCTAGGTATAGTATATATATATATATATAAAGAGAAAAGTAAAATATTATATAGCTAATTATTTATAGGAAAGAAAAGGAAGTAAGGAGGGAGGGAGCTAAGTAAAAAAAGGAAGCTAGGAAAGCTAGTAGAAGGAGGTTTAAGGGTAAAGAAAAAGCTAGGCCTTTTTATATAGGTAAGAGCATTCCTAGCTATAGGTAGTAAAGGTAGGAGAGAATAAAAAGAAAAGGAAAGGAAAGGAAAGAAAAGAAAAGGAAAGATATAATAAACTGTACACTAGATAGTTAGTATAGGGTAGATTCCCAAGGGATAAACCTAGTAATAATTCTAGGTTTATATTAGCGGAGCGGTTAGGAAACCTAATAGGCAATATAGGTAATAATAAGTAAATATTACTAAAGTATAAGCAGTATAAAGTGTATTATAATCTTAATTTTATATTAATAACTAGCTATTTAAGTTATTTAAATAAGTATAAAGAAGTAAACTTATATATCTAGTTAAGTTAATAGGCTTATTAGACTTATTTAATAAGTTAGGTAAGTTAACTTATTAAACTTATCTAGTAAGACTAATAAGTTACTCTTTATTAGTTTATTAGCCTATAGTTAATCTAGCAAGACCTACCCTATAGGCCTATTATTATAACTATAAGAGTTAGGTTATAATATAATACTCCCTCTCTATTAGTCTTATCCCTAAGACTTAGTAGATCTTAGTATAAATAGCAATATCCCTACTTAATAAGTATCTATCCTACTTTTCTTTTTTAATATATTTCTTTATTTATTTTATTAACCTTATAATACTAGATAAAATTATTAAAAAATCTCTTTATAAGAGGACTTATTAATATAATTCCTTGCTAAGAGCTATAATATCTAGTGCAGCTAAATCTAATATATACTATTTAAACTATATTTTAAAGAATTATACTAATTACATTATCTTATCTCTAAATTTATTATATTATTATAAGTATATTTATTTAAATAAGTTATATTATAATATTTAAGGCTTAATGCCTAATTAACTTAATTATATTTCTTCTTATTACTTTTATTTAGAGGAGGAGTTAAAGGAGGTAGAAGATATTCTTACTAAGGCAGCTACTAAGGTAGTTTATCTTTATAAATAAAAGCGGGTTTAGTATAAAAGAATAAAGCATACTATTATACAGGGAATTATTAATTTAAAGGAGTTAAATTAGGTTAAGCATAAGGAAGCGGAGGCTGCTTATTAGGCTGCTTTATTAGCATCTAGTTCTGCTGCTGCTAGCCCATCCCAGTCTATTAATACTACTAATTAATTTACCTTTAAACTAAACCTATTATTATTTCTACCCCTAATAATTAATAAAATTCCTATAGAATTATCTAGGCGCTCCTCTTAAGTTCCTTTTCTAGGATCTAAGAGTCTTTATTAAAGTTATATCCTTTTTATTTAATAAGGTATTTTTATTCTTATATTTCTTTATTTATTTATATATAAAGTAGCTTTTTAATTTTATATTCTTTTTTAATATCTTAAATAATAATTTTATTTATAATTAGTTTACCTATCTCTTTATCTACTAATGCTTTTTTAAGTAGTAATATATAGAAGATAGCTATTTTTAACTGCATATTTTTAAGTAAGTTTAATTTATAGTTAACTTCTCTAATTTTCTTTAAAATTTTAAATAGTCTAAGCTTATAGTAGTTTAGTTTATTACTTAGCTTATTTATTTTAATATTTAGCAGTTTTTTATTTTATAAATATTATAGTAAGTAGACTATATTTCCCTTTTAAAGGGTTAGTTCCTTAATCCTTATTTAGTTAATATATTTCTTTATATACTGCCTAAAAAATTTAAGTTAGGTTTTAAGTTCTTTTTATAATTAAATTATATTTTTAGTAAGAATATATATATTATTTACATTAAGGCTATTATATAGTAGTCTATAGGCTTTAAGTATAAATCTATAATTAATATAAAATAGTATAATACCTATAGATTTAGTAGTATAGCTATTATATTATATTTATATAATTAATAGCATTTTAACCTAGTTATCTTACTAAAGGTTAATATAATATTATAAGTATACTTTAATAACTTAATTTATTTATTTTATTTATCTATTTATTTATAGATAATATACTATACTTAATTTATAATGGGTTTTAAGTTTAGCTATTAATTCTTACTAAAATTTAAAGGCAAAAGTGCTTCCTTTATTTAATATAATTTCTTTTAGCATTTTATATTCTATAAAGATATATTTTATATAAAAATACATAAGGTTTTTTACTATATATAATTTCTTATATAGTAAAAAATATACTTATTTTAAGAGTTTATTTATAACTATAAAGATACTATTAAAGTATTTTCTAGTAAGTAAATCTTTTAACTTAGGTAAGTTAGTAATATAGTTAAAGGTAATAATATACTAATTTTATTTTAGTATTAAAATTAGTTATAGTATTCTATATAGTTAATGCCTTTTATCTTTTATTTTTTTATATATATTACATATTCTAAGGACTTCTTTAATTTAATTTATTATTCCTAGGAATTTATAATATTAAATAGTATAATTTTAGGTAGTTCTTATTTCTCTATAAGTAGCTATAATTATACTGCAGTATAAGTCTTTAATAGCTTTTACTTATAATTCTAGTAGGACCTAGATTTTCCTATTTTATTTTAGCAGTCTTTCTTTAATAGTTACTTCTTCTAGAAGTTAATTTAATTTTATTTTTACTATATATTCCCTTATTTTATTAAGAATAGGGTTATATTCTTTTATAATAAATAAAGAGTTAATTTATATTTACTTATAGTTTCCTTTATAATTTTTCCTTAGGATTTATACTTTAAATTCTAGGATTTCTTTAAAGTATTTTTCTTTTTTACTTAAAGCATTTACTCTTCTATTAAAAGTGCCTTTATAGTAAGTAAGTTTATAATTAAAATCTAATAGTATTTTAAAGTATTATATTTATTATATAGAGAGTTTTTAAGTTTTAGTAAAGTATATAATATTATAGTAATTAGTATAAACCTTAACCTTATACTTACTTCCTAGGCAATAATATCTTTATTCCTTAAATGCTTTAAGAATTATTATAAATTCTTTATTATAAATAGGATATCTTAGTTCTAGTTTATATAGCTTTTATAAAAAGAATGCTACTAAATAATTTTTCCTATTTTTATCCTTTTAAATTAATACTCCTTTAATAGTAAAGTTTAATAAGTTAGTTTTAATTTTTAATAGTTTATTAGGGTTATATATAATAAGTATAAGTTTATTAAGAAGTATATTTTTAAGTTATTTAAATACCTCTTTTATTTTTAGTTTATATATAAGTTTCTTATCTTTTAGTTTTTTCTTACCTTTCTTATTTTCTTTTAGTTAAGTAGCATTAATAAGTAGCTTAGTAATCTTACTATAGTTCCTAATAAACTATTAGTAGTAGTTTACTAAGTCTAAGAAGCTTTATATTTCTTTTCTTATATTAGGTAGCTTTTAATCTTAAATTACTTTAAGCTTATCTAAATTTATATAAACTTATCCTAGTAAGATTAGGTATCCTAGGAACTTAACTTCCTATATATAAAAATAGCATTTCTTTAATTCTACTAGTAAGTTAATATCTTATAGCATTTATAATACCTTATAAATATATTCCTTATATTCTTTAAGGGTTTTTAAGAAGATAAGAATGTTATTAAGGTAGATAATTATAAAGTTATTAATATATACTTATAGCATATAGTTAATTATTTATTAAAATATTGCTAGTGTATTAGTTAGTCTAAATGGCATTACTAAGCATTTAAATAATCTATAGTATATTCTAAATGCTATTTTCTATTTATCCCCTTCTTAAATATAAATTAGGTTATATACTCCCTTAAGGTTTAAGGTAATAAACTAATTAGCATTAATTAGGCAGTCTTAAATTTCTATAATAAGTAATAATGGGGTTTAATCCTTAATAGTAATCTTATTTAGCTATTAGTAGTTAATAACTAGTTAAAGTTTCTTATTTTTCTTAGGTATAAATATAATAGGGTATTTAGCTAATAATGTGGATAGTTTAATATATCCTTTTTTTAGTTATTTTTATATTTATTCTTAAAGTATTTTAAGTTTAACTTTACTAAGGTTATAAATTAAAAAGAACTTTATTATTTTTCTATCTATAAGGTTTATATAATAATCCCATTATAAGTAAAGTAGTTATATTATTTCTAGTATTAGGCTAAATAGTTTTCTATACTTCCTTTAGTATTATTAAGGTACTTTTAGGAGAGTCTCTGCTAATTCTTTAAGTTTCTCTTTTTCTTTTACTTCTAATAGTACTTTATCTAAAGCTTATAGTTTTATTTTTATTTATATAATAATTTTATTAATATATACTTATTCTCCTTTGACCCTTTTATAGTTATATTATAGCGGTACTGGTAATTTTTCTATATTAAATCTAACCTTTTTCTTTAGTTCTGTTCTTATTCCTTTTAAATTTCCTTGTTTTTCTTACACAGGAGATTTCATTTTTAGGTCTAGAGGCATATCTTTGCCTTCCTTGCCCTTTCTATAGCCTAGTTACAGTCCCTAGGTAATGTCTCTATCCTAGAGTATTTTTTTCATTTTCTAGTTAATTAATAGGTTACCCTATTTTAACTATAGGTATCTAAGTAAAATGTTATAGGTGCTAAGAGGCATAATATTAAACTTAATAGTCTTAGTATAACTAGCAATTATAATTAGGAGATAATTAGTCTTATAGTTAATTATTGCCTTAGCATTAAGTATAGTAATAGTTAATATATATATAGGTTATTTTTTCTTAGTGTATAGTAATTTAAGTAGGTTTATTAGTTAAGGAGTAATAAGGTTATAATCTGCACTACTATCTATATATATTATTACTAGGTATTAGTTAATATACCCTTTAACTATTAATTTATTTTTTATAGTTTTAATTAAGTTAATAGTGATTTATTTAAGGTAGCTTTTATGCTATATCTTTCCTTAATATTTATAGTACTATTTGCACTTAATATTATAGATTCTATCTTTAATTATTAAGTGGAATTCTTTAATTAGTATTTTGCTTCCTTCTTTATTATATTAATAGGTAATTATGTTATATCCCCGTTTTATTAGTTCTCTGGTAAGGAGCTAAAATCTATGTCTAATTATAATGTGTTTTAGGCATTATAGGTCTTTATAGTCTAGGAAGTACTTTTTTATATATTCTTTCTTAAATGATTGGTTTTTAGCTTACTAGTTATGCTAGTCTTCTAGCTTATTAAAAATATATATTTAGCAGTATATATTATTATATATTATTTAATTGCATTTTCTATAGTTTTTATTAAGTGCTTTATAGATTGCGCTAATTAATGGGTAGCTTTCTGTAATTCTTAAGCTATTAGGGTAGTATTGCCTATTTATATTTTCTAGGTTAAGGTTCTTTATGAACTTTTTAATAAGTATTTTAAATATTGTAGGCGCATTATTAACTCTATATAGGATGGTTTAGTATTAGCTATATTTTATCTTTAGTAGTTTATATTTATTTTTATCTAGGAGTTCTTTATTTTTAAATTAATTTCTTTTTTATTCTTTAAGGTATTCCTTAGCTAGTCTATCTTCTTCTTTAAAGAGTTTATATATAGCTTTTATATTTTATTGCCATTTTGCTTTGCATTTATATGGGAATTTAAGGGAACTGCAGTCTGAATATCCTATATAGGTATGGTTAGGGTTTTGGGACTTGCAGTTATTATAGATATAGTATTCCTTTTATTTTACTTCTTATTTTCCTTAATAGTTATAGTATAGGTTACTAGACTAGCAGTATTTATATAGGGATTTAGTGCTAAAATCTAAATCTCTATTATGAAAGTTAAGAGTGTTAATTATTATAGTCTTATAAGCCTTCTTGGCTTGTGGTTTCTTTAGATAGTATCCTAATCCTTCCTTGCTGCTTTAGTATATAAGGCATAAGTTATTATAGCATACTATCTAGCTAAGGTAATTATAAGGTATTTCTATAATAGTATTTATTTATATTTTATTTTTAGTAGTTTTAAAGTTTCTTTTATTCTTTTTAGTATAGTAGTAGGCTTTATTATAGCCCTTCTTGCTATAAAATCCGCAGGTTATTCTAGATTAGCAGTTTGCTTCCTTATAGCCCTTTTTGCCATAGGCATTGCAGGTTCCTTGGAACTTCTTATAGTTAATAGCATTAATATCCATTCTTCCTAGCTTAGTCCTATTATCTTTTATAATATATTCCTCTTGCTTTCTTTCTTAGTTTATATAGTAGAGTATTTTCTAGGAGGATTTAGGTTCTTCTTTCTTTTCTTATTATTATTCTATGCATTATTTATATTAGCAGTTATTAATGTGGGTAGCCTTCTTAGATAATTCTTTAAAGGTAGTAAGAAGGTCTTCCTTAGCTAGGTTATCTTTTACTTTAGACTTTAGTTCTTAATAGTAAAGCATTTTTATAGATGCTTCTTTTAAATTAGTCTTTGCGCTAAGCTATATAAATTTAGCAGTGTATTTTAAATATATGCCTTTTTAATAGAGTTTAAGAAGAGTATTTTTTACTTCTTTTTTCTTATTTTCTTCTCTAAAGAGATTTTTTAGCATAGTTTTTAGATTACTATAGTTAGAAAATAAGGCGTTGGTAGTAAGTTTATATAGTATATTATTATTCCTTTTATAGTTCCTAAGGTAGGGTTTAAATTAATCTTTAATAGCTCCTTTAAGTCTTCCTCCTATAATATAAACCTTTATTTTATTATTTACTATAGTAGTTAGGAAGTACTTAAAGTAGGCTCTTATATCTATAAAGAATGCTTAAATTTTCTTTAAATCTTCCTTAAAGGGTACTAGCAGTATTAGTTTAATGATTTCTCCTGGGTCTTTCTATTATACTACTGCGGGTTATTGAACTGCAGCTGGTTATACTTAGGGTTAAACTGTTAGGTTATTCTATATTCCTTAGAGTTATCCTTAAAGATTAGCTATAGTATTTACTTATTAATTAATAGTGGCTTAGGCTATATTCTATTATTATTAAAGGTTACTAATAGTTTACTAGTCTTAAGTGCAATTTACTATAAGCTAGTCTACTAGTCCTTCTAAGACCTTAAGTCTAGTTATAGCGTTGTTTTTACCCTAAGGTAGTCTAATAAGATTTACTAAAAGGTCTTAATCTATTGCGCTATTATTAGCTATTTTTAATTATTGCCTATAGGTTTAGTAACCATTTAAATAAGAGTTGTTAATGTATAACAAACTGTATACTAAATAGTTAGTATAGGGTAGATTCCTAAGGGATAAACCTAGTAATAATTCTAGGTTTATATTAGCAAAGCGGTTAGGAAACCTAATAGGTAATATAGGTAATAGTAAGTAAATGTTACTAGAGTGTAAGCAGTATAGAGTGTATTATAATCTTAATTTTATATTAATAACTAGCTATTTAAGTTATTTAAATAAATATAGAGAAGTAAATTTATATATTTAGTTAAGTTAATAGGCTTATTAGACTTATTTAATAAGTTAGGTAAGTTAACTCGTTGGACTTATCTAGTGAGACCAATGAGTTGCTCTTTATTGGTTTGTTGGCCTATAGTTAATCTGGCGAGACCTACCCTATAGGCCTGTTGTTGCGACTATAAGAGTTGGGTTGTGACAAAAGAATAAGGGTAAGGGCAAGGCTAGCTCTTATAGTAAGTAGTAAATTTGCTCTTAGGTATTAGGTTAGGCCTAGAAATTTAACCACTAAGTTTTATATCCTAGGGTATAAAAGATTAACTTTAAGTTTTATACCCTAGGGTATAAAAGACCTATTTTAAATTATATACCCTAGGGTATAAAATATTAACCTAGGAAGGCTAAATATAATTAGCTAGGGGAGGAAATAGGCTAAGTATATAAAAATATTAAGTATATCTCTTATAGGCTATTCTTATAATATTATTATAAGAAGTAAGTAATAACTAGCTAAGAATTTAAAGCTAAGGGCTAGCTATTATTATAAAATGCTTATATTATAATAAAGTATATAAAGGAGGTCTTTAAGAATTATTTTATACCTAAGATATAGTAGTTTAATATAAGGAGGATTTAAAAGCTTCTTTAAAAGTAGGAATAAGGTACTATACTTCTAGATAAATAATAAAAAAAGCTTAAAAAGGGTTGCCTATGCTTTCTATGCTTTAATAACTAGGATACTATAGGTTAATAAGGTATAACTATATTTAGCTTTAAGTAAGTATAATTATATTAAGTAAATACCTAAATATTTATATTATTATACTAAAAGTTAATGCTATGCCTTAAGTAAGTATAATAAATATAAATATAAAGAGTTAATAAATAATTAGTATATAGGAGATTTAGTAGTATTATAAAGAAGATTAATAGTACTTTAAATAAAAAGCTAGGCTAACTAAAGGATATAATTATAAGTAATAAGCTAAAGTAAAATAAATATTCTTTAATCTAGTAGTAATAAGGTAATAAATAGGACTTTTAGCTTAAATAATATAATAGGGCTAGTATTTTAAGCTCTTTCTTTAAGTAAATATATAGTAAGGGGAATTTAAAAAAGTTAACTAAGTAGTAGTAATATTATATTAAATTAATAGTTAAATATAACTTTATTAAATAGATTTTTAGAAACTCTTATAGGATTATTATAGTAATACTTACCTAAGAGGTATTGCTATTAATAAAGAAGAGCTTATTAATTAGCTAGGCTATAAAACTATACCCTAGGAGCTTAAAGTAAAAAGCTATAGAGTTAAATATTATATATAAGATTAAGAGGCATAATGCTAAGGAAACTTATATTAACTTCTAGTATAAGATCCCCCTTAATAGTAGTCTCCTAAATAGGCTTAAGCATAGCTTTAAATAGCTACTAAAGAACTTAGGCTAAAAGAAGAGAGAGAAAGAGGTAATAATATATAGTATATATTTATCCCTTAGGAATCTTTATACCCTATAATAGTATAGTAAAAATATAGGAATGGATTATTATTAAAAAGTTACTATCTTTAATATAATTTAAAATTATATTTATAAGCTTTATAGGTATATAAAGTAAGGATAATATACTAGCTAAATAAGAATATATATAAATAAGTTAATATAAATAATAGTAAAAGTAAGGTAGGATTAATATAAGGAAATTAAGTATTAATTCCTATCTTTAAGGAACTTATTTAAATTTAGTTTAAGGCTTAAAACTAAGGATTACTAGCCCTTATATATATATTAGTTAGGTAATCTTTAATTTTATTATTCCTAGCTCTTATATTCTTAAGCTTTAATCTATTAACTTAGTTAAGTAAAAGAGAAAATATTATTAAATAATAGTATATATTTTATTAGTATTATAGCCTAATTAATAATAGATTTTACTAGTCTTAGTAAGTTAAGGAAAAGATAGAGAGAGGCTGTTTTTAAATAAAATAAGCTAGTCTAAATACTAGTTAAGAAAATAGCTTAGTAGAAGTAATTTAAAGCTAAAGAGTTTACTTTAAAATAAGTATAGCTATACTGTATAGCTACTACTTAAATGCCTATTAATATACTTATGCCTATTTAGAGCCTTAATTAAAATTGGCCTATAAGTAAATAGTATATCTAAAAGCTTTATATTATTTTTATATAGGGTAGGCTAAATTATATAGTGCATAAAAACTACCTTTAAGTACTATATAGCTAGGAGTAAATAAGGAAAATAATAATATACTTAAATATTAATATTAGTAGTAATAAGAATATAATAGTAGATAAAATAATGGATTTTACTAAATAGAAATTTATTATTAGTAATAAGAAGTTAGAGATATTAGCTAGCTAGTATTAAATTAAAGCCTTAAAGGAGTATATTAAGTAAATTAATATAGGTAATAGTAAGCTATAGTAGCTATGTAAATTTTATAATAAAGGTAAGTAATTTATATATTATTAGTAGGGAATAAATAATTTTATAGTAGGAGAAGAAGTAACTAATAGATCTCTTTGCAACTAAATACTTTACTATATAAGCTAAATCTTAAGCTTAAAGTAAATAAAAAGGATTTAGCCTTAGTAGATAGCTATAGTAAGATCTAGGTATAAGTTATAGCTATAGCTTTATATAACCCCTAACTATTTAAAGGTAAATCCTTTAAGGTAGAAAGATAGGTAATAAATATATTATAGTTAAATAGTAAGATTATATTCCTACTTTGCTAACTTATTACTATATAGAGGAATAAAAGATAAAGGGTAATTATAATTAAATAGTATTAAATAATAATTAAAAGAATTATATTTTAAATCTTAATATAGGAGTAGATAATAAGCTATAGAATTAATAATATAAGTTTATTTTACTATAAAAGAAATATTAAATTAGTAGCTAAGGGCTTTAATTAAATAAATAATGCTTATTTATTCCTTTCTATTTAGTTTTAATTTTTAACCTTTTAAAATATTTTAAATATAGTAGTAAGCCTCCCTAGGGATATAATAAAGATAATATAGCGGTTAGATTAGGTAAGCTTATTAAAATCGCTTTTAGTAAAGTATATTAAACTATAGGTCTATAAGCTTTTTTACCTAGGTAAGTTACTATTATAAATTACTTCTTTTATAAAATAATAATAGTATTTTCTTACTAAATATAATAATAATAGCTATTAGGAGGTATATTAATAAATTCTACTATCCTTAGATCTAAGTTTTCTAGATCTTAACTATATAACCTAATTATTTAAAGAGGATAGTAAAATATTATTTTTAGTTATAAGCTATATTATAGCCTAGTTAAACCTTAGTCTTATTATTATTATTAATTAATAAGATAATAATAAGCTATTGCTTTATAGTAACTTGCAGTTAGTACTTTAGTATTTTAAAGAATCCTAACTATATAGCATAAAGTAAAGAGTTTAGGTAAATATCTTACTTAGTATAAAATAGTTAGTAATAGAAAATATATTTACTATAATATAGTAAGAGATTCTTAAATTTATTTATAATTAATTAAAGGTATTTAAATCCCTAGTAGTAAAGCTATACCTAGATTAAATATTATATTTTAATACTATAAATAATTATACTATATAATTTTTTATTTATATATAGGCTAGGGTATAAGCTATTATTTATTACTATATACTAAATTTATAATAGTATAAGTAGCTTATAGATATACTAGGGCTTTATACTATAACTAACTTTTTTAAGGAGGGCTTAAAGTAAATACTAAATAATATACTAAATAATATAAAAGGCATTATTACTAATTTATAATTAAAGTCTAAGATTAACTTTATAGTATTTTACTAATAGCTTATAAACTAGCTTTTAAAGTAATATTAAATCTAGCTCTAGACTGTAATAAACTATACACTAAATAGTTAGTATAGGGTAGATTCCCAAGGGACAAACCTAGTAATAATTCTAGGTTTATATTAGCAAAGCAGTTAGGAAACCTAATAGGCAATATAGGTAATAGTAAGTAAATATTACTAAAGTATAAGCAGTATAAAGCATATTATAATCTTAATTCTATATTAATAACTAGCTATTTAAGTTATTTAAATAAGTATAAAGAAGTAAACTTATATATTTAGTTAAGTTAATAGGCTTATTAAACTCATTTAATAAGTTAGGTAAGTTAACTTATTAAACTCATTTAGTAAGACTAATAAGTTGCTCTTTATTAGTTTATTAGCCTATAATTAATCTAGTAAGACCTACCCTATAGGCCCATTATTATAACTATAAGAGTTAAGTTATAATATAATACTCCCTCTCTATTAGTTTTATCCCTAAGACCTAGTAGATCTTAATATAAGTAATAATATCCCCACTTAGTAAGTATTTATCTTACTTTTCTTTTTTAGTGTATTTCTTTATTTATTTTACTAACCTTATAATACTAAATAAAATTATTAAAAAATCTCTCTATAAGAGGACTTATTAATATAATTTCTTACTAAGAGCTATAATATCTAGTATAGCTAAATCTAATATATACTATTTAAACTATATTTTAAAGAACTATACTAACTATATTATCTTATCTCTAGATTCATTATATTATTATAAATATATTTATTTAAATAAGTTATATTATAATATTTAAGGCTTAATGCCTAATTAACTTAATTATATTTTTTCTTATTATTTTTATTTAGAGGAGGAGTTAAAGGAGGTAGAAGATATTCTTACTAAGGTAGTTGCTAAGGTAGTTTATCTTTATAAATAAAAGTGAGTTTAATATAAAAGGATAAAGCATATTATTATGCAAGGAATTACTAATTTAAAGGAGTTAAATTAAGTTAAGTATAAGAAAGTAAAGGCTACTTATTAGGCTGCTTTATTAGCACCTAATTCTACTATTACTAGCCTATCCTAGTCCATTAATGCCACTAATTAGTCTGCCTTTAAATTAGACCTATTATTATTTCTACCCCTAATAATTAATAAAATTCCCATAGAATTATTTAGGCACTCCTCTTAAGTTCCTTTTTTAAGACCTAAGAGTCTTTATTAAAGTTATATCCTTTCTATTTAATAAAGTATTCTTATTCTTATATTTCTTTATTTATTTATATATAAAGTAGCTTTTTAATTTTATATTTTTTTTTAATATTTTAAATAATAATTTTATTTATAATTAGTTTACTTATCTCTTTATCTATTAATGCTTTTTTAAGTTAGGGTTAGGTAGGGTTAGG